>JAEUWY010000001.1:2877797-5755595 GCA_022059125.1 Corynespora cassiicola | reverse complement strand
CCCTAACCCTAACCCTAACCCTAACCCTAACCCTAACCCTAACCCTAACCCTAACCCTAAAAAACTTTTTATTTTAACCGCTTTTAGCTTTAAGTATACTATAACTACTAATAAAAATTAAATATATAAAAATAAAAAATATATATATAAAGAATAAAAAAGAAAGTGCAGAAGCGCGTAAAATTAAATACTAAATATAATACAAAGTATAATAAGAAAAAAAAGCAGAAAAAAAGTAAGTATTAGATATAAAATAGTAGCGCTAAAAAGGCGCTAAAAATAGTACTATATACTTACAGAAAAAAAAATAATAATAATAATAGATAGATTTTTAATAGTTCTGTTATTTAAGTATATTTTAGTAGCTAAAAAGCTATATTATAGAAATAAATATAAAGAGTAGAAACGCACGTGCGAAACAGTCTACTTTTTTATATATAAAAATATTTTATATAATAAAAAGCAGCAGCGTTATAATAAATAAAAAAAAAAAAATGTGTTTTTTTTACGCTTTACATCTTTTTATAAAAAAAAAAGAAAAAGAAAAAAAAATAGAAAAAAAAAAAGTATATATCTACTAGCCAGAGTAAGTGCGTAGTATAGTCTTTACTAAATTACACCTATCTATTTTTTACTCTAGATATTATAATTATAGTAACTAGATTGTCTAAAAATATAAAGTAATATTATAAATATAAGTAGTTTTACAACGTAGGCTAACGCTATTTCTAATTAAAATTTTTATTACGCGCTTAGTATTATATTATTTCTAATTAAAATTTTTATTACGCGCTAATTTAAATTAAAGTTTTTATTTCGTAACCTACTCTTTTTTCTACCTACTAAACTAAGTTAGCATACCTCTCTATTCTTTTTTTTTTTTTAACCTATTCTGTAAGTCTCGCCAGCTTTTCTAGCTAGTAGAGAGCCGGGTAGAATCTGATTTTTAGCTAGGTTTTTTGCTGTATCTCTAACCGCAATCACAAACATAAAACTCTAATAAATTTGTTTAACTAAATAGTTAATACTTTTTATAAAAATATATAGTTTTAGCTTAGCTGTAGCAGAAACAGATATATATTTAAAAAAAATAACTTTTAGTAGCAGTATACTTCTAAACAGCTATTACTATTACGTAACTTTTAGTTAAAAATTTACTTTTATAGCTACAGACGTACTCTAAAAAATACTAAACCTAGCTTTTAGTACTTTTTTACTACTATTTAGTTTAAAATTAATTAATTTATATAACAGCGTTTTTTAAAACAGAGCTGCTTTCTATATTTTTTTTTTAAAACTAAAACTAAACAGTCTATTACAGTATTTTTACTTAATAAAAAAATAATTCTAAAATATAAAAACTACGCGCTAGTAGTAAAAAAACGTTAGTAATAAATATACGTATAAATAAAATTTCTATTTTTATATAGATACTTCTAAAAAAAAACGCGATAATAATTACTTTATTTTATTTATATAGCACAGTACTTTTAAAAATACTAAAATATAGTACTTTTAGTAAAAAATAAATCTGTTATAATTTTTAAATAATAAAAATATTTTAAATTTTAGTGTAGTAATAGGCTAGATATAGCGAGTAATATTAGCGTTAAATATAAAATAATATTTTATATTAAATTTATAGCGCTAAAAAATACTTTATAAAATAGCTAAATAATATTAACTGTTTTTTTTTTACTGTTTTAAAAACGCACGTTTAAAAATAGTTTATATTTTTTTATAAAAATAAATAGTAAAAATATTAACTATAAAACAGATATAATATTTATAGTTATAATAAATTAGTATCTAGCAGAGCTAATAGAACTTAAAAAAATCTATTTTTATATAGAATAGTATATACGTACAGATAGTAAGTATTAGTATAAAAATAATAGTTTACTAGAAGAGCAGATACATAGTACTTAATTTATTATTTAAATAAATAATAATTACGTATTATTAGAGGCGCTTTTTTAAATAATATAGTATAATATTTTAAGCTCGCTCTAAGCTGTGCGTATAAAGTAGAAAAAAAAAAAAAACAGTAAGCTCTAATTAGTTAGATAAAAAAATCCAGTTGATTCGATTACAGTATAGCATAAAAAGTTTTTAGTTTTTTACTACTATAAAATACTATTAAAATAATAAAATATATATATAATAGAAAAATTAAAAGTTTTTAAAATTTTTTATAAAACTTATAAAAAGATACTAAAAAATTTTGTTAAAAAAATTAAATAATAAGTAAGTTAGTGTATAAAATATAAGTTTCTAATTATAGAATATAAAATAACTTTTTTTAAGTTATTATTTTTTTTATTTCTAAAATGTTATAAAATTTTAGTAAATATAGTAAAAATAGTATAATTAAAAGTTTATTCTTAAATAGTATATAAAAGAAATAAATTTATTTTTTTATTTTAGCTTATTGTATAAACTAAAATATAAAAAAAAAAATTTAAAATTAATTAATAAAATTAATTAAAAAAAATAAAAAATATTTTAGCTTATAGTATAAGCTAAAATAAAAATTACTAAGTAGAATTAGCGTAAGTATAGATAGAAATTTAGAAAATTAAAACTACTTTTAGTAAAACTTTGCTATTAAATAACTTTTTTAATTTATTAGCTATAACTATAAAATTTAAAACTTAAGCTATTTATATATAAAATTATAATTATGTAAATTTTTATAGCGTGCAGTACTTATTTAAGCTAATTACTCTGACGTTGTTACTCTGACGTACTTTTTACCTAGCGCATTAATTTAATTAGTCAGAATCTCGTTACTCCGACGTAGTAACCTCGATAATAGCTGTTAGTAGGTCACAGGTTGGCGGGCTAGTAAGCTAGTAAGCGGGTGGTATGGGAATCGCTCGCTTGTTCGTTAATAACCTAATTACTTCTTATTACCTCCAGTTATTGTTTTGTTAGATGTCTGACCAGCATTGTTACTGTTTATTTTTCTACTTGTATTTACTGTTTAGTCCTGGCCCAGGACAGCTGAGAGAAAAGGACTACACATACCAAAGCAATTGCCGAAATACTCGTTGTCAACTCAAACCACAGAAATAGTCCACTTACACCAGCACTGCGAGGCTGCACTATGTTCGGCGAGGGAGACAATACTGTGCCTACAAAAATCGGCAGTGCGAAAGCTGGACGCAATAGACTCCCAAATTTGTGACACAATTAAGGAAGCGTGTAACCCAGCTATTGCCAGTTTCTCTCCCAGCGATTGGGGCTGCAAAACTCCTGATTATGTGCATTGCAGGCATAAGTTATCGCTCTGTAAGTTCTCTACCGTACTGTACAAAATGGGCTTCGTCGCGCCACTGCATCAGTCGTGATTTAGTGTCTTGGCTTCATACGATGCAGTTTCACCCCTGCATTGACGCATGAATATTGAGCGAGAACAACCCTGTATTTCAGCGAGCTTTTGATGCAAAGATTTGCAATTAGAATCCAGTAGTCCTATAACTTTCAGAGTCTGCTTCACAGGCATCGCGGCGTCAGACTATGAAGACGCAAAGTTGGGACGGGGTTGTGTTTGGATGCACTTCAAGCGCACCAACACAGTATCTGCCGGGTACGTTAGCTAAAGTAGTTTAGTTTTTATGAAATAGTGGTTTAATTTTTAATTATAAAGAAATCACAGTTAATAAGAAAGAGAAAAGTAGTCTGCTCGCTTGTAGAACGCGTTATTGATTTGTTACATTCTACTTAGCTTACCTGCGCTCTTAACCCTGGCCTATTACATTTTCCAGCTAGTTCTTATTAGCGATCGATTTTTGTTTTATAAGTACTCTGCAATACCCCTGCGAAGAGGGCATATATCTGTGCACGTGGTCTATGCCTAAATCTGTAACCTTTTGCAACATCCCTGCCAAGGCAACACAGGCTTATAAGATAATGCCTATCTTTCTTATGATGCTCCTGCCCAGGCTACAACTACAATGAATATAGAAATGTTCATGCGTGTAGATTAACAGCTAGGAAACTAAAACTGTAGTAGAACCTTGGCACTTAGAGGTATACTTTAAGCTCTTGTAGCGTATGTCTTCAAAACGTATAAAGAAGACAATCCTCAACTCGATTTTAACTTATTCTATCAGCAACAGTTTTTACATTTTCTACATTTCTTGGCATCTACAGTTCAATTCGGTTAGCTTTTATCCGTCTTCTTTCTATCGTTTTCTAGGCAAAACGCCTTTTTACTTCATTTGACTTCAGACTTCAGTCTTTTCAACAACCCACTTTAAAGATGCGTGCTTCCATCGTCGCTGCTATTTTAGTTTTCAATTCTTTCACTAGCGCTGCTCCTCTCAGTCTCAATAGTTTCACTAGCGATGCTACCTCCAACGTTTCTAGAGCCATATCCGGAGTAGTAGATAGTCCGTACGTTCTGTTTATCAAGCAATCTATCGCAATATACTAAAAGCCACAGGATTCAAGCAGCTGACCGAATTCTCAAGTCTAGCGCTAATTTTGCCCTCGCCCAGAAGCGTGAACCCCAGGCGTGCTGTGATGACCTCTCAGAGGGTTGTCTCAGATGCCGCGCAGACTTGCAGGCCGCAGCTGGCGACCTTGAAGGTTTAGAAAGAACAAATTTACTACTAAGCTTGACTGGGGGAGGAAGCCGTCGGGTTGGCCGTGTAGGTTAGAAAGTAGCTTACAGTGTCAAAGCATATCAACCATCGTGCTTTCAATCAAACATTAAAGAATTCGAACTGTGCAATATAGTAGATTGATTAAAACCCTAGGATAATACATCTTAGCCCTTTTTGTTTAGCGCGGGGTTATGTTATTGTGTAGGCAAAGCCCCAGTAGAATATCTAAAGTATGGGTGTGGGGAATAAGAATGAAGACTGAGTCGATTGCTATAGATAGCTACAGCTCTTTACTTATATATTATTTATAATTTAAAGTATGTATAAAGTGCGTAGGATAATAGGTTTTTGTTGGCCTTCACGTGACTAACATAGTTCTAGTATGTCTGCTTTTGGTATATAAAACCTACCATACCACGTACTTCAGACAGATTCTAGTCCATGGAGGATACAAGTATAGATCCGTGATTATCTATAGCAATAAATAGTACTCATTCTTCTTCCCCACACCCATACTTCATATATTTCTTGTAACAAGATGTCTCCATAGTAAGCTCGCATGAAAGTGAACCGGGCGTTTGTTACATCTCTTCATATATTTCGGGCTAGCGCCAGGTCTCATTTCGGCCTGAGTACTCATATACAGAAGTTATAGCTCTGGAGATGATGTTCGTGATGGTGTCTTTTTGCTGAATGCCAGGACCGTGGTTCGAAGGCTGAACATCCCAACCGTATGGATGACTGGAATAGAATGACTTCCGCAACGCGTAGTGGTATTCTCTTCAGCGTTAAATCAGCACGGAAATTCAGTACATATGCTAAAAGCCTCCTTTAAGTATTCATCACTTCAAGCCTATTGGCTCCGACTATCCACCTCACTGGCGAATACAATTCCAAGGAAAATAACAAAAATTACTGGAGCATACGGACAAGTAAGAAGTGTATAACATCAGATTAATGCTGTGCTTCATTACTTTGATGCGGTATTCTGGTTGGCTGGATGCCTAGGGCAAGTGTCCTCCGTGACAAAAGACGCTGGCAAATAACAGTGCTGACGAACGCAGGAATGGTGTTCGCACTGCACGAGTGACACCTTCTCATCACTCTCCGGTAAGTCGTGCAAAGTAAAAACAGAAACCAAAGCCTCTCCGGCACGCAGCAGAAGTATCTTAAGAAGCTTTGTAGTAAGCGTTGCCAGGCGGTAATGCGCGAGATGTAATACGTTTAGGTAGGTGCGCAGCGACGACGACGATGACGACGATGACAATAAAGGCAGTGTTGATAAGAATCAGGGGTCGTAGATAGGGAATAGATTGTTTTATCGACTACGTGGAGCATCTGAACGAGATTCGTGATGTTTTTGTGGGTGGTTACATTACCATACAGAAGTTATAGATCGGTCTGTACATCCAGTGACAATGTTTGAGACTGACGCTATCACAATCAGTGACTGTATCAGTCTAAAACATCACAGTAACGTGAGGTGGGGGTGTACCAAATCAATAGATGGACGTTAAGTCGCACAACCTCTAAGATAGCTCTGAGCTGGGCCAATATATACAGGTTCACGGTATTTCAGCGAGTATTTTATGTTTCCAGATGGTGAAGAGGCAAAACAAAATCGAATTCCAATATTTACAAGAAACTCTGAATTGAATTAGATAGAAGCACTATCGCGGTGGTGAATTGACTGTAAGGGTGCAGCTGAGTTAATTGTATGAAACTAGGTATAAAAGCTCTTATAAGGAGGTGCCTAATCTACAGTGCTGACTAAAATAGAAATAGTACTATATTATTAAGTCGAGACGCTAGCCTACTAGCGTTATTTTAAAAGTTAGTAGTTATAAACAGCGCAGAAAGCACTGTTTATATAATTTATATACTAAATTAAGCTATTAGAATAGACTTTAAAATACTAAATAGTAGCTACTATATTATACACGCTATAGTATTAGCAGATATATAAATTTATATACGTAGTTTTTTATCTATTTGTTAAGTTAAAATAATTAATATTTTAAAGTAATATATAGTAGCTACTGGAACAAATTTTATTTATATAAAATCTAATTTTACTTTTTAAATATTATGTAAAGATACAGAGCGACTTGTCTCTGATACGGCTTAGATACTACTTAGAATAAAAGTTTACAGAACTAGAGAATAATTACAAATTAGAATCTATAAATTTTATATAAAAGAATATTTCTAAACTACAGAACTATTTAGAACTATTATAACTTTTTATAGTTTCTTCCCAGCGTCTATTCTAAGTCTAGTCTAGTTTTTTTTTTAGTTATTATAGAAGAGTATAAAAAGATAAAAGATTAGAGCTAAATTAGAACTATATTAAAAGTTAGAAGCTAGAAATTAAATATAAAGTTCTAAATCACGTGCGCGATGCTTAGAAGTAAATATATTTAAATTTTATATAAATAAAGTTTATTATATTACTTTTTTTTAGTAGATAGATCGTTCTGATTTAATATAATTTGTAGCCTATTTAAAAAAAAATATAAATAGTTTTTATTAAAAGCGGGGTACCTTATTTTATTATTTACTTTTACTTTTAGTATTTTATAAAAAAAAGCGTTACGCGTTTGTATAACTAATAAAATACTTTTATAAAGCTACTATTTAGCGGTTATAAATTTAGTTTTTTAAGTTTTTTTTTCTTTTTTTTTTTTATTTTTTTAATTATTATATTCCGTAAGTAGTCTGTTCTAAATTTAGTACCTCTACTAACTTTTTTTAAAGTTTTTTACTATTAAATTAACTTTTTAATTTACTTTATAATATTTATTTTAGTTTTACTTAGTATTTTATTAGTAGTTTACTGTAAAATGTGCTTACGCGCCTATTACGTATTAGTAAAAAAATATATAATTAACTTTAAGTTTAAGTTAACTTTAAGTAAAAAGTATAAGTACTGTACTACTTAAAAAAGTTTATATAAGTTAGTATATATTTAACTTAGTACGTATTCAGAATAGTTAGCTAATACTTTATTTTAAATTTTAAAGTGCTGTGCTGCTAAGTATAAGGTATTAATACAAACTATAAATAACTAAAAAAAAAATTTAAATAACTTTACTTTAACTACTATAGTAAAAATTACAGCTAAAGCTGTTTTAGTTATAGCTTAAATAACTAGAGCAGAGTTAGAATATATACAGATAGAAAAAGTATTACTAGCTATCTATATAACTCTAAAAATAATTTACTAAAGTATAAAGAAGACGAATTAAAAACTAGTTAATTTAAAAATAGTTTTTTTATACAGTTTAGTTCGCGCAGATAAAAAAAAAACAGCTAAATTTACTAAGTTTTTTTTAATAAAACAGTTTTAGCGGGTAGGCAGATTAGGTAAAATATTACTAAAGCTTAAAAATAAGTTTAAGTTAGAGAAATCTAATAGTAATAGTAATTTAATTTTTAATAAAAATAAAAAAAACTAGTAGTTAGTTCTGGGGAGTTTCGGGGTTAAATTTAAAATAAATTTTAAATAAAAAATTTAATAACTATTCTACTTTACTCTATTATTTTACAGATAATTTATATTTTTTATTTTCTGTTTTTATGTTTAAAGCTATCAGTTTAGAAACCAGAGAGATTCTAGCTTATTAGAGTACTTATTATAGAAAGCTTTTAACTTGTGTAGAGCCTCTATAAAATTAGATATATTATACTATATAGAATCCGGGTTATATCTAACTTAGTTTATTTTATACTTTAGTAATAAGCGTATAAGTTTGCTAGCAAAAATATTTTTAACTTTTTATTTTTTTACTTTATTAATTAGTACTTTAGTAGGTTTCAGAGCTTTTTATTTTAGAAGTAGATTATTTAAGTTTTTATAAAAAATATCTAGTGCGAATATATTATAGATTTTTAATTTAAAAAGTAGTTTAAAGCGGTATAAATAACCTACTTTTTTTAATATTTTAAAAGAACCTGTTTACTGTTCAGACAGCTTTTAGCTTAGTTTTATAAATATTAAATTTTTTATACTAAAATATACTTAATCTCTAATAGTTTAGTTTATTTAGTAATAGTAGAGGTTAACTTAGACTTGTATTTATTTCTAAGCTTTTTTAAAAAAAATTTTCGCGAGTTTTTATACTTTATATATTTATAAAATAAGTACTAAAGTGTTTTAGTAATTTAGTTTTTTTTAAAGCTTAGAAAGTTTAAGTTTTTTCTAATACTAATTTTAACGAGATTTAGAACTGAACAAAACTTAATACAAAGTTATTTTTAAGTTTATATATAAAAAAGTAAATTAAGCGTAATTTATTAATAGTAGAAGTTTATTTTAGTTATTTTAATAGTAGCTTACAAATAGCTTCAGTCTCTAGTTAATATATTAGTTTATAATTTTAGTTTAGCTATTAGTTTTTTTATAGTAAATAGTAAACAGCTTAACTTTAACGCTAATAATATAACAGAATTTAAACTAAAAACTAGAAATAAACTGTAGTTTTTAGTCTAACATAATTATTTCTAAAATATATTTAAATTAGTATATTTATTAAATAAATAGATAGACTATACCACGTGCGTTAGTATTTTTATAATATAGAATTAATACAGCTTACTTAGAGAGTTAATTAATAATTACTAAAATCTAATTATAGCTAGCTTTGTTACAGAAAAATTTTTTAAAATTTATATAAAAATATTATATAAAACAGTTTAAAATAGAAAAAAAATAGATTTTTTTAGTAGAATAGATTTATTTTAAATATGCTTATTAATAGACGAAACAGTTCTATATATATTACTTATACAAGTTTTCTATATCTTTTTAGTAGTACTTTTAAGCTAATAGTTAGTAGGTTTTTATAGCGCTAGAGTATGCTAAAAAAACTTAGTTATAAACTTTTTATATTAAGCGTGTAATAAGCGTGGAGTTCTAAAAAACATATAGTTAATATTAGTATAATATAAGTCTGTTATATATTTAGTATTAGTTAAAAAAGTTTTCGCGTTTCTTTATAAAGCTTAATTAATTCTTTTTTAAAAAGATATTAATAAATTTAAAAAAGTTAAAGCTTATAAAGTTTTTTAAAAATATTGTATATACGTAAGCTATATATTTAGTTTAAACTCTAATATATTTTTAAGCTAACTTAATGTTAATCTAAAAGTTAAAATAATACAGTCAAATTAGTACGCAAAAACAGTTATTTTACTATATAACTAAAAAATTTTTTATATTTTATTCGCGACGGCTAAAAATATTAGTTTTAGTATTATTTTTATTTAAAGTATATTTAATTTAGAAGTTAAAGAGCGCTAGTTCTTCTACTTATTTTATTTATTTAGTATTTAAAACTTTAGTTATTATAAAATATTCTAGTAACTTATAATTAAAATATATTTAGATTTAATACTTTATAGAAAAGAGATTAGCTCGCTATTTCTAAAAAGCAGTAATAATAGTAAAAAGTTTTTTATTATATATTTTTTAGTTAAGCTTAGAACCGGATAAAGTTTTACTATAAAAAGTATATAAATACTAATTTTTATTAGTATGTTGCTGAGACTGTACGTCTGCAATAGCGCTATTAAATATATTAGTTTTTAGTTTTATAAGTAGTTTAAAGTTAAAATAATAAAAAGTTAAAATAGAAAAAAAAGAGTTTTTTAAAGTTTTAAATATCTAGTTATATTTTTAGATTTATTTAAAAAGTACAGCAAGGCTTTAGAGTGTACTAATTAATAAAGTAATATAGAAATATTTTAGTATAAATTATTAGTAGAAGCTAGTAAATTTAAAAAAAAACTTTACTTCTGTAATAGTAGTAGATTAGATTTAATTTTATAAAGCTTTAACTTTTTCTAAATTTACTTCTAGTTTTTAGTTAGTTAGAATATATTTTAAGTATTAGATATATTTTATATAGAATTTAAATTTAGCTATGTTTATTTATAGTTTAGTTTAACGTAGTTATTTTAAAACAGCTTTAATATACTAAATATAAGTTTATTTATTTTTAAAGTAGATAAAAATATTATTTAGATATGCGATGCAGAAGTTATTAAAGTAGTTAATTAGAACGTTGTTTATATATTACTGGAAAGTAGCTAGTCCGTTATATAACCTAAATAGAAAAACTTTATATTTATATATTCTGTATTATATCTAAAAAGTAGTATATTTTTTACTGTTAAAGTTTATTTAAATTTTATTAAATATAGTGTAAATATCTAACTTTATAAAAACTTTAGCTTTACTAAGTCTTACTAAAAGTTTATTTATTTTAAGTATTAGATAAGTATTTTTTCTAGTTAGAGCGTTTAGTTTATAATAGTTAATATATATTTTAAGCTTTTTATTTGCTTTGCAAATATACAGAATAAATAATATAAAAAAGCTTTAACTCTGCTTAATAAAACTGTGTTATAGTTAAATTATTATAAACTTTTAAATAGTTTTAAGTTTTTTAAAGCTCTGTTTATACAGAGAACTGTAGCTATTTAAAAAAAATTTAGTAAAAATAATTTTATAGTTATAGAATTAGTAGAGTAGAAGATAGAGTGCGGTTTTAAAGTTAAATATATTTTAGTATATCTAATATATAGAAAAAAGTTAAAACAGTGCCGGAACTACAGCATTCTAAGTTTTAAAAAAAAAATTTTTAATTAGTTAGTTAATTTTAAAAATAGTTGTTATAAAAAATTTATTTTTAAATTATTTTATTTAGAAATAAAAAGTATTAGCTAAAATAGCAGCTATTTAGAAATTTTAACTAAACTTAGAATTTAGTTAGAAGTTAGTTAGAAGAGAGTATTTAGACTAAAAAAGTTTTAGTTCTCAGAGTTAATATAAATAAATTTCTAAGCTTTAATAGTATTTAATTTAATTAGCTTTTTAAAAAGTGTTTTTTTAAAAAATATTTTACTCTACACTTTAGCTAGTAAATAGTTAGTATAAGCGTTAGAGTATAAGTAAAGTAAATATATATAAAAGTAGATACTAAAAAAGCTAGATAATCCGGTTGTATTCTGTGTCTAGTTTAAGTTTAAATTTTTTTATTTATTTTAGACTAATAATACAGTTCTAAAATTTAAAGTTAAAAATAATAAAAAAGCAATTTAAAATCATATATTTATTTAGATAAAAATAGAAGCAGATATAATAAGTAGTTAAAAATTTAATTAAATTTTAAAAGCCGCGTATTTTAACTTTATATAGTAGTTTTTAAATAAGTATCTAAAAAGTACAGACTAAAAATACTGTAATAGAAGTATTAATAAATAAAAATTCTTATACGCTAGTATTAATAAAAAAATATAAACAGATTTTAAGCCTGTTAGAATAGAGAACAGAAAGTATTTAGAAATAATAGCTTTTTAATAAGTTTAATAAGTTTATATTAGATAAATTATACTTACTGTAACTTAAAGCAGAAAATTTTTTTAAATATTTTTATTTTTTAGTTAAACTAAATTTAGTTTATTAAAGTTAATCGCGTCTTTAAATTAGTTATATAAATTATTATTAATAGTAATTTAATTTATTTAAAAGAAATTGCAGTCGCGCGCGAAATAGTTTAGCTTATTATACTAATAATAGTTTTTTTCTGCAGCTAGAGCTAAATTAAATAGCTTACTATTTTTACGTTAGTATAGTACTTATAAATCTACTTAAATAGTATATAAATAAATAGTTTTTTTTTTTTATAGATACTGCAGATAGGCTAGGTATTTTTTAGTTTTTTAAAATTTTATTTAATAAAAAACTATAGTTGCTTTTTTTATTTCTGCTAATAGCAGATACAGAGTTATTTTAGCGCTCTATATTATAAGTAGAGAAATATTTTACTATATTATTAAAAAAGTTATTCTATAAAAATTTAAATTTAAAATTTAGAATTTACAGAGCTAAAGTAATTTTTTTCTATAAATAAAAAAACTATTTTTTTTTTATACTCTGTTTTTAATAGCAGTAAATAGAAATTAAACTTTAAAAGTAGAAAAAAGTTCTTTTTATTCTATCTGTAATTAATAAAAAGTAACTTAATTTTCTGCTTTTTCGTTTTCTAAAATAAAATATAATTTTAGAAAGTTAAGTATTTTCTCTGCGTTAAAAAACTGTTTTAAAAAATTATTAGCTAAATAACAGAGTTCTAAGTATTTTTAAGCTAGTTTTAATATATATTTCTAAACTTCTGCTATATAAACTTACTTAGTAAAATAATAGTTCTAATTAATATTAAGGTAATTTTAAATAAAAGCTAGCTATTATAAAAAAGTAACAGTTTTTTTGTTGCTAAAAAGCTTAATTTTAAAAATTTACTTAAATAACTTTAGTTAAACTAAAATTAAAAATAATTTAAATAGTTATTAGATGCGAGTTAATAGTAATAGTTTAAATTATTTTTTTTAGTAGAAAAAAAAATCTGCAGCAGCGGCTTTAAGTTTTAATATTTTAGTTTATAACTATAAAATTTTAATTTTTATTAGTATAAAGTAGAAATTACTATTATTAGATTAGAATAGAAATCTAGTAAATTTTAAATTATTATTAGAGGGTTAGAGCTATTCTTGCAGCCTGCTTAATTTTTAAATAATATTTTTTTAAAATATATTTAGTAGATATATAGTACTAGATATTAATAGTTAAAATTAATTTTAGTAAATTTTTAGTAGTTATTTAGTTTTTATTTTAGCGTATAACGCGTTTTTTCTAAAAATAATCTAACTTATATAAAAGCAGAAGTTCTAAATTTAAAAGTTTTAGTTATTAAAAAATTTAAAAAATTTTAACTTTACTAAAAGTTAAAAATATACGTAGTAATTTAAAATAAATTTAATTTAATACGTATACTATCTAGTTATACTTTTTTTTATAATAAATAAAAAAGTAATATTTTTAAGCTGTTACTGGCGAAAAGTAGTTTAAAAATATAATATAAAAATATAAAGTAATTTATTTTTAATATAGTTTAGATACTACTTAAAATAAAAGTTTACAGAACTAAAAAATAATTATAAGTTAGAACTTATAAGTTTTATATAAAAAAATATTTTTAGACTATAGAACTATTTAAAACTATTATAACTTTTTATAGTTTCTTTCTAGCGCCTATTCTAAGTCTAGTTTAGTTTTTTTTTTAGTTATTATAAAAAAGTATAAAAAAATAAGAGATTAGAGCTAAGTTAGAGCTATGTCAGAAGTTAGAGGCTAGAAATTAAATATGAAGTTCTGAATCACGTGCGCGATGCTTAGAAGTGAATATATTCGGACTTTGTGCGAACGAGGTTCGTCACATACTTTCAATTTCTAAAATGAAAAATCCAGCCAGCTCTCGCTGGATTTACTGCTGTGGAATAGATATAGTCTGAACTGTAGTATAAGTATTACAACGCTGACTACTGCCTTCTTGTCTACTTTTAGATTGTTTTGCCTTCGTCGCATCCAGCATGGAGGGTATCACTAATCGTTATCTCGTAATGCCGCTAACCCCGCGAAATGTGGCGTGTGTGCACCAGCCGAACAGGGGTAGGCGGTAAGCAACCTCGACGGCCTCGAGCTCAGCCTCGTGTGAGTCCTACAAGCTTCCACCCCTTTCGTGCCACTGACAGTCGCTCCAGGCCGCCTCTTTCCGTCATATATCCGCCCTCGACGCAGAATGATAGACCCGCTGAGCGCCGTGTCGCTGGCTGGCAACATCACCCAATTCGCCCAAGTGGGAATCCACCTAGTCGAGGTACTCTTCGAAATCTATCGTTCGAAATCAGGCGCGCGTACCTCGAGCCTGCTCTATGAAAATGCAGCCACGAATCTTTCCAGCAGTATCGTGAGCATACAAACAGCATTACTTCCAATTGAAGGCGGTGCCTTACCGAAACAACAAGCTGAGAGGCTGAAGGCGCTGGCAAAGAACTGCACAACGGCCGCAGACGAGCTCTTGGGCTTGTTGGCACGCTTGAAGAGAAACGAAGACTCTGGAAAATGGGATACAATTTTTAAGGCTGTTGAAAATGTTTGGCATGAAGATAAATTGAAGGAAATGGCGACGCGGCTAGAGATGGTTAGACGTGACGCTGAGTTTGAGATCCTTCTCAATGTTAGGTAAAGCTTTATCTTATTGGACCATGTCACACTACTAAAATTTTAAGCCAAAAACTCGATGTGCTCTTCAAGCAGCAGGAAAAACTTTCGAAGAAGCTTGACAAATCTACGAATGACATGTTCGACGCGACGCGAAGACAACGCCAACTCACCGAGGGTCTCCTTGTCGGCCAGACCGAAGCCGTGGCAAAGCTGAACACCCATGTTACGAACGTAATGAAAAGAAGTACAAAAGAATCAATCGACGAAATACTAAAGGCAATCCATTTGATCGATTGGACCGTGAACGGATCAAACTGGGAATCCAGAAAGACCACCAGCCCAGCTTTAGCAGAGCTGCGAGCAAATCTCTCCATGGATTCAACTAGCACCGCAAGCGCACGTCTACACAAGATGAGGGAAAGTATTGCTAAAGATGAGTTGCGGAAGGAAAAGTTTCGATACCGTGTCCGCGAAATCCTACATTTTCCAGCAATGACGGAGCGTTTGGAGGATATCTCAGAGGCTCACAAACGAACTTTACAGTGGGTTTATGAACCCCCTGATCAAACCGCTTCTTGGAGCAATTTTACAGACTGGCTAAAGTCTGATTCGGGAATATATTGGATCCGGGGCAAACCGGGCTCTGGTAAGTCTACCCTTTACACAAGAATAGAATGAGCCATCGAAACGGGGGTCTTAGCGGACATTATGCTGCTTTAACCAGACAGGAGCTGATTGCCAATAGGCAAATCGTGCCTTATGAAGTACCTCTTTGACCAGCAAAAGACTAAGGTCCTTCTGAGAGACTGGTCGAAGGCTGCTCCAATTGTCATCGCCGGCTTCTTCTTCTGGTACGCGGGCACAGATATTCAGAAGAGGCAGACAGGATTGTTGCGCTCAATATTGTTGCAGATACTAGATCAGCAGCCGCAATTGATATCTCTGGCCTATCCCGAGCAGTGGGCGTCAACAGCTATTGATGTGAGCGGGTTGTATGGGCTTCCTCTAACGAATAGCAGAAACGAGCTCAGAGACGCCATTGTCCGCGTGACGACGCAGACCGCTTACCCGCTCAAGATATGTTTGTTTGTCGACGGGGCAGATGAGTTCAGCGGTGATTTTGCCGAGATAATTGAGTTGTTCAAAGCCGTAACCGCCAGTGCGAACACCAAACTTTGCATATCGAGTCGTCCGTGGCCAGTCTTTGTTAACGCTTTTGCTACCTTTCCGGGCCTGGTTTTGCAAGATCTAACGCGCGGAGACATTGAAGAATACATACGATCGCGGCTCGAGGATAATATAGGCATGAGGAAACTCCAAGCCGCTGAGCCTGAAGAAGCATCCCTACTTGTGCAAGAAATTGTACAGAAATCTAGCGGAGTGTTCCTTTGGGTGAAACTGGTCTCCAACTCGTTGATCACAGGTCTAACGAACAACGACCGCATATCTGACCTCCAAGAACGCCTACGACAATTACCTGAAGAGTTAGAACTGTTATATGTGTACATGCTGAAGCGTATCGACGTAATCTATCTCAAACAGGCGTTGCGCTTAATTCGAATCGCCCAGTATGCGAAATGGTCACTGCCGTCACTGGTTGTCTCAATCGCTGACGAGGCGGACTTCGACGGCTTCATTCAATGCTGGCCGTCTCCCCTTCCGGATGACGAGGTCTCATCACGCTGCCAAGCGATTGAGAACAAAATACAGAGTCGATGCCTAGGTCTACTGGAGTGTAATCTACAGAGCAGCTACGCCCATGTCTTGGATCCACTTTCTATTTACGAACGCTCTCAAACCTCAAATGCAATCTTTTGCAAGTCATTCTCGTACCCAATTAGGAAGGTGCAGTTCATGCATAGAACAGTGCGAGACTTCTTCTTCAAGCCGGACAATGACGAGGAGTTCCGACCATACCTCAGAGGCCAGCCTCTCAATTTCAATGCCCACGAAGCACTAGCTTTCGCGAACTTAGTACAGCTGAAGCGTATCTTCGCCATTGCCAACTATGGCAATTGGCCATCATCATATCAGGACTTTTGGACCTTGGTTAAGACATGTCTGCATCATACAGCCCAGTCTGAAAGGTCGGGTCAACCCCTGATTGCCATCATCGATGATCTCGAGAAAACGGCTGCATACCATTGGAAGAAGTACAACAACGTTGGAACCTGGATACACACTGATACAGCATTCCACAACTTCTCCAAGACGCTTACGCGAAGACCTATGTTTCTCGCTCTAGCTCTGAAGCATGGCCTAGACAAATATGTCAGTTACCAGATCGAAAGCCTGACTCAAGGGCAGCCTCCTTTGGAACAACGGCATCTTGACTTCTTGCTGCGTTTCGCAATTCTTTCCGTATCTTCAAATGTACACATATGCAAGCTATTGTTGACTTGTGGTGCTGATCCGAACTCAATCCCCGACCCAAGTAGTCAAACAGACACAACTTGGCAAGCGACCATAATTGCCGCCCAGAAACGTGTCTACAAAGATGGGGATAGGAGGTGGGAAACAGATAACGACATCATCGAATATCTGATATCACATGGAGCCGACTTGACCGCAACTATAGAGCAAAGCGACCTTCCGCCAACAGTGACAGCAATTCTGTTGCTGCAACGTGGAAACCCTCGATTAATTTCCATGATCCTCGAACGTGGCATCGGTCCCAACCAAGTGATCACCTTACCACAGCCGAACCTCCCGGCTCCAACCCCTTGGCAGGAAGCACTGCGCTATGTTTACCAAGATCTACTTCCCCTTCTGGCGACTGGCAAACGAAGTGTCAACTTGAACGACTGGATTGATATCTACAAGCTTATGCTAGAATATGAGGCTTCTCCAATGCAGCTGGCAACTATTACTCAGCGTATTGGATCTAGAACAGAACAGCGTGAGATTTCCGTGCTTACGGTTCTACGTGAAGTGTTCTCCAAATGGGAACCAGCGGGAGCGCTGAGTCTTAAGGCAGAGCTACCTAGAGATTTAACAGCGAGTCTTCGCTGCAATACTCGTCCAAAGAGCATCGTAGTAACACCGCATGGTTCGTCCGAGCGAGTCATGTCGCCAACAGCAGGTCTGGCAGCAGTTGATGGTCGCTTTTTGTCGCCGTATAGCCCATCATCTCCCCGGTCCTCCTCATCTACACCACCTACACCTCCAGTTATTGCCTCTATCGGTAGCTTCGTCACGCAAGAAGCTCCACCAGAGTCTTCAACGAAGCAAGCCAAACGGATGTCATTCACACGTATTGTCTCGAAGTTCAAACTCTGATACCCACATCCTCGTTATCATTTTGCTATTTCATTAATTCCTGCGCACCGAGCAATAGGCGCTGTAATACTGGTACGACTTGGACGCACTAAGTCAGTCTTGGCCAGAGTCCTTTCGTTCATGTACACCGTTCCCAAATATATAGGAGTTTTGGCCAGAAAGCTTGTCGTCTGTCTCGAAACCGTGGCTTACAGCTTGGGTAGGCGGCTCTAAAAGTAAAGTTCTGGCTGCCCTTGAAGGAACTCAATATCTTTGTTAAACAGCCACTTGGCAGCTGCTGCGTCAAGCTCCTTGCTTCCAAAATTGACGTGATAGACTCAGTCCCAAACATATCTACTGCGTCGACATTTTCCACATATAGGAAGAAAGGCAAGTGAAGCAATGATGTCGCGAGTACCGCTGGCTTAATGATGTCAACTCATAGCGCGATTTACTCCATTGCTAGCGCAGAATACAGCTCTACCGGTATTTTCCGCCTTTGACAATATCCATACGCCTCAAGCGAAACTTTTACAAGAGCTTGTTAGGGACGCGCTACTTGAGCTGTCGTACAGTCAGTCAGCTCTACATCGTCCCGCGTCCTATATGAGGATCTCTCCCATTGTCTATCAAAAAAGCTATTTAGCATAGGTTTCCGACACGGATGAACTGATGGTGGGGATTTTGTGGTGTGGAACACACAAAGTTTATGTTTGGAAGTGGATGATAGGCACTCGCTTAAGACGGAGATCCATCAAAGAGCCATCTGTTTCCCCATTCCGAGGACCGCAATTCCCACACGTGACAGAGAGCCCAACACCTGAATTCGAGAACCAATGCCAAGACCTAGCACGCTGTTTGGGAAATTTAATGACCGCTGCATCGATGGGCGGAAAAACACTAGTCATCACCGTTGGCCGAAGAAAGCTGCAGTTCATGATTCTGATGCTTGCAAACAATATCTTGTATGCACCATTATTCCCCGACTTCATCTTGATTGCGGCATAGCAGCCAAGGGCGCAACCCGGGCTTGCTGACGCGGGAAGATCCGACGATTGCACACTGCGGGTGGAGGAATGGCGAGGGGGACAATTCGGCTACCTGTTCTCTGCAAATGGGTTTCTAGCTCATTAATGTGCGATGGGAGCATTATTAGAGGCGATGGGTTTGTGGAAGGATTCATAAAAGAGAAGTATCTCTACTGGCTAGAAGCTTTTAGCTTTTGCATAAGCATGTTAAAGGGTATAGTCTTAATGGCGAACCTGGAGGCCTTGGATAAAGCAACTCTTTACCAACTTATAGCACGTAAAGCATTCATTTTCTAATTGGTACAGGATATAGAAGCTGTATCCTCAACGATGGAGGTGGTTTAAAATGCGTAACGATTCGTCATATACCGCAAATCGGCTATTAAATGTAGTCTAATCCAGGCATGTAGCACACTTCTGATTACTCTAACTTGCAGTATTATACAGATGCTATTTAAGGATAAAAAGTTGCCGGGCATATTAATTAAGCCAGAAATGCAGAAGAAATGGATTGACTGTTTTTAAACGCTCAAGGGTCACAGCTCTGGCGTCAGGTCGGTGGCCTTCTTCCACGACCCAGCGCGGCTAGCGTCCGCGTCTAAAGACCGCACAGTTAAGGTGTAGAACGCTCGCAGCGGCGATTGCCTTTAAACAGTCAGCATTGAAATATACTTGATTGCATATTATTTGACTCTATTAGTAATTGCCTGCTTTCAAATAGCGGTGTTATTAACGTCAGCACTTAGTTAACTATAACTTTAACGCTAGCATCTGCAGAATTTTAGGCTGCTTCATATTAAGACGTAGCTTTAAATACAGCTAGTATCCAACTTACAGAATGTATAAAAGTTGCCTGTAGAGTGTCGAACTTTTTTTCACAAGTGTCAGGAAATGTTATTGCCATAGGCTTTGCGAATAGAGGAGTATGGTTGTGTGAAGTACAGAGTGACAGAGAACTGGCGTTGAGTCACGAGACTTCGGCTGGCGAACCTAGGTCACCCTTCCCGATCCGAGCGGACCTACTCGGGGAGCTTCCACCCAATGACATGACATGGCATGATACACTCCCAAAACACCTAGGTGTAGAGCGCAACATATCGTTCGGGTTCACCGCACCAACCGACATCGACTCGGAACCTCTAATATCTGATGAATCTGATGTCAGCGTCTTTAACACGGACTCACGAAGTCTCCAGCCAGAGCTCGAACTATGAACATCTCATACATATCAACAGGCGGATTGAAGAGCTTTTGATGCTTGAGCAGGATGTTGTTAAGGCATCACCCAATTTCTTTCAATGCAAATGAAAACCCCACATCTAGCGGACGTCAGTTCTCCATGTGATAACCGCAAGGCCATATTGGATAAAACCCACTGCATGAAAGAAAAGGGGTGCTGTAAAGAAGTATTGATTTTAGCAATAAACAATCGTAACAGAAAAAATACTGCTCATCTGCTCATGATATCTGAAGGTGATATTCAGTCTGTTCCGGACATGGGCAGTTTTCCACCAACCGAGCAAACATTGTACGACACCTGCTATCCAAGACCTTGAAGATGTTGGCGAAATTTCGAAGGTTGTATCAGACGTAATAATTTGGTTCTCGGATCTGGCGATAACTTCCTTCTGTGGTGCGAATCTAGAGCCGTTTGACGAGAAATATCTTGGACGTATTCTTGCATCATTGACTGGTCTGGATCTTCGGGGCATGCGACAGTGCTAAGTTGCGCGCGACAACGTACAGCAAGACACTGTATCTCTCAGGAACGATAAGTGATTTCAACACTCTTTGGAGTCCCGTTTGGAAAAAAATTCGCGAATCACAAAAAGATCTATCAGGGCTGACGATTCCACGACCTGAAATTCCAAGGTACAACGTTGATCTTGGCTGGATAATACCGTGGGAACGATCGACTGACGATCCTATGACTCAAAACGATGAGATGCTTGCACGATGGACTGACAATGCCTCTGAAATCGACGATAGCGGAACTTTTCCAATGCCTGATGAGAAAATCAAGCTTTTCATTGGTGCAGGCGTCCGACTTTCTGTCAACCCTGAATACAATCTCAACGATCCCACAGCGCTAAGACGATTCACAACGTTTCTCCACGATGAAAACAGATTATTATGAGCCGGCAATTCTCTGTCCATCGTAGCGAGAGATTTCGGAAGGCATCAGGTATCATCACTCGCTAATATACTGAGCTGCGGTAGAGATCAGTGCGTATACCGAGAATGCCTGCGGGAGGCTACTTGTCAAGCTTTTGGGCTCAAAAATCATGCTCAATTGTCTAGATGCATTCGTTTCAACGTATAATCATGAGGCTTCTAAAATTCTGTACACTCAGGCTATCGTCAGTTCGATCCTAGGCCTCCCCAATCTGTTTTTACGTCTTCAGGGCATGGGTCGCCCTTTTGTGTACTTGATCTGTGACGTGCTTCCTCCCTTGAGAGGAGAGTACTAGAAAATCACGATCGTACACTCAGGCTATTCGCAGCAGCGACCCAGGGGCATTTATAAACTTCAACAATCAGAGGCAAGATCTGCGCTCTGACCTGGGTAGAGCAATAGCGACGTACCTCCAAGCTCTTCGTCGTACCGGGGCACTCTAGAAAAAGCTCTACTAAAAAAAACACGTGCTATTCAATGTGAAACTTTACAAATTTAATAGATTTATTTCTATATCTTCATTCTAGGATTCAGAAACGGACGAAAGTTTCGTCCGGTCCACTAAAGGTCCGGGTGGCTTCTTGGTGGCTACTTGACCAAATTGGCCAATTAAAGCACTTAGCGAGCTGCTACCTGACGAGCGATTTATGTTTTACGAGCCACCAAGGTGGCTCTCTGACCTGATTGTGCCTGAACTCAATTTATCCTAATAGTATCTCAGCACTTTTCATGGCTAAGGTCGGCTGTTGTAGATGTTCAAACGCATAGTACTTCACTATTCTAATAGAGAAGTTAAAGTCAATGATATTCCGTAACAGTCAGAAAATAGGAGTAGCTTGGGAGATTCCAATATTGATATGCGAGACTTTTGCTATCCTCTACGTTAGTGCTCTTGTGAGCCTCCAGCTACATAGTTAATATAGGCCCTGAAGCATGAGTGGGGCCATGGCCGCACTAGAGCCCGCCAACCTCACGCACGGTGGATCGGTTGGCCTAGTTTTAATAAATTCGCTGCCTCCTAGTTTCTTAGATGGTGATGCAATTATATAAGACGTATTTCCACAGATATCCAAGCGACTATTCGTCTCTCTAAGGTCATTCCAGCAAAAGCTTCTAATCAACCACTTTTAACTTATACTTTGACATTTGAAAATAACATGGAAAGAGCACCAAACACCGGTGTGGCGATCATTGTAGTAGGAGGGGGCATCGCAGGTTTGGCTTTTGCCATCGAAGGTCACCGTAAAGGCCACAATGTTCAGATCTTTGAACGAAGGCCGCGTGGGGACTCCGATGGTAGGTGAAGCTGAGAGTTATGAATCTTAGCATTCTTTATTTTCTAGTAAGAGATCGGGGTCGCAATATTCAAGTGCTGACTCCACAAATGATAGGTGAGGGAATAATTATATTACCCCACGCTCTGATCACCCCGAAGAAATGGCCTGGATTCTTAGAGCGCGCATTCAGCTTTGGCTTGTGTGCAAAAGGCACTATCAAGGCTCATGACGGCACAGTGGTCACGGAGTTCATTGCGGGTACCGATACCAGTCCATCGCTCCCAATTTATCGAGCTACGTTACACAAGGTTTTGTTTGAATATGCAGAAAGTCTTGGGATTCCAATTGAGTGCGACGCAAAGGCCGAAGATTTCTTTGAGACAAAGGAGCATGGCGGAATCATCTTGACAGATGGGCGAAGGCTCACTGCTGATGTTGTCGTTGCTGCAGACGGCGTTGGGACTAAGTCATGGGAAACTGTCGTCGGGACTAAAGACAAACCCATAAGTTCGGGGTTCGTGCTTTATCGCAATTCGTATCCAGCCACGCCGGCTCTCAAGAATCCCATTGTCGCCGCTGAAGTGGGAGATGCAAAAGAAAAATCATGGTTGATTCACGGCCCGGATGCGCACATTGTCATTGGCTTGGGACAAGACAAGTTCTTCTGGGTACTCACATGTCGGGTAAGCTCTGTCTCTAAGCCAGATGTCCATCCAATTTCCTAGCTAATGGTTCATTCGTAGGAGCAAACAGAAGAGTCCACCGAAGACTGGTCTAGGTATATTTCCATTGACAAAGCAGTCGCGGTCGTAAAAGATTGGTATCCCTTTGTGCCGGAGCTCATCAAGCAGGCACCTAACGGAGTTATGCTCGATTGGAAACTTATGTGGCGCAACCCTCAACCTCGCTGGGTCGCACCTCGTGGCCGTGTTGTCCAAATCGGTGACGCAGCTCATCCCTTCCTCCCGACTTCGGCCAACGGCGCCAACATGGCAATGGAAGACGGATATACTCTGGCAGCTTGCTTACAGATTGGTGGAAAAGGAAATGTCCCATTGGCGACAAAGGTTTTCAACAAGCTCAGGTTAGTGCTTAATTGCATTAATGCTTACTCGGGTAGGCGCAACAAGCACCATTAACTGTGAGACAGGTTCGAACGTGTCGCTTGCGCCCAAAAGCAAGGTTTTAAGAATCGTGAGCATCTTCACAAAGCAGATTTAGAATTCCTAAAGCAACATCCAGAAGTGCTAACCAGCGTTTACAACAACTGGATGACCACTCATAACGCCGAACAATACGCATACGACAACTACGTCGCATGTGCATCGCACATTAAAAGTGGCACACCATTCGAGAACTCCAATGGCGTGCCGGGTTACAAATACAAACCATGGACTGTGGAGGAGTTGATGGAGGCGTCCGACAGAGGGGAGCCAGTGCATGACGAAGGGTTATGGAATTAGAGCAAAAGATGATCGACTTTCTCAACAACTCGCTCTTCGATTCGTTTGATCAATAGAATTGGGACTAAAGAAGAACAAATCTCTTAGTCATTGACTTGCAATGGCTTCGAATGAATTCTACAGTCCGCAATGAACTCAATAAGAGTATGCATATGTAACTATTCTATAAGGAGCCGCTAGCCATCGCTCATTTTGGTACTTACCAGGTGTCTGCGATACTCGGCTTGTTTTATAAACCGCATCACTGTAAGTTGACTTGCGTTATCCTCAGATGTACTTGGGCTTTTCTTCTTATATAATGCCATAAGCAATACAGACCTCAGACATGTCCGTTTTCTCCAATCGGGGACTTTGAACCATTTTGAACGCATGCATCAGATCTATGCCAGTCTTGTCCGCCTCATAACAGCGAACTATTCCTTCTTCCCTTTGATGTGATCTTTCAAGTCGATACCCATCCTTTTATATTCTACTACTCCTAATGTTTTATCCAAACAAAATTATCTATACCTTCTACATTCAAACCTCTCACCATGAGCTCCATATTATAGGCTCTAATCTCCTTCCTCGGTGCAATACGCCAGACCTTCCTCAAGCGCGTCCTGGAACTTGCTAACCTACACAATGTCTGGTTAGTAACGCAAATACTATCGAAGAATAGGATTCAACTTACATCCGGGGGCAAAACCATGGAAAAGTGGTCCGCCTCAATCGCCATACAACGCACCGAACCCCCAACCAGGTCCCCCCACCCATTTGCACCAAGGGGCTTATTGGGCGGGAATATCCAGCCAAGCGGTAGGGAATCAGAGCTTTGCATGTAATCTACGGCTTCGGCGTGGCAAGACACGCCCTGGGTGGCGAGCTCATGCTTGAACGCCTCATCGATGCATTCGGCAACGCCGCGCGTACACCAAGTGACTACTGCGCGAGCTGGGCGGCAGCCTGAAGGCATTGGTTTCGGATTGTAGTTGCTCACGCAACGCAACATGTGATGTATGTACATTTGGGCCTTAACGGCGGCCGCCCGGTTGGGCCACATGTTGCGCGAGCGACCCATCAAGCGCATTAACAACTGAACGATGGTGTTGGATATGTTTATTTTGCGATTTTCAGTAAGAGCCCGGGGCACTGCCATGTCGTAGAGTAGAAGACCTTGGACTCCGTGACCGGTGAGGAGAAGTTGGCGTGCCGTTTCGTAGGCCAGAATCGCGCCTGCAGAGTATCCAGCTAGTATGTAGGGACTATTTTGCTGTGTACGAAGGGCATCAGCCATGACAGAAGCGATATGTTCGATACCGCGAATAAATTGTTCGGGGCTATGGATAAGAGTCGCATCTATGGCGTATACTGGGCGATTGTCGGTGAGGCGCTTCAAGTGAATGTACGTTGCTGCGGAGCCGGTTGCATCGGGGAACATGAATAGTGGAGTAAGCTTTGACGATTTACATCCATGCATAAGAACGATGTTCACATGCGTTTTCTCAAGCCCATCAAGTGTAGGAGTATTCAGACTTTGCACGGTTTTGCCCGCCGGCTGTACAGACGATTCTGGTCGGATTGTAGGTCGGATCACAGGGATGGAGGTAATTTTTGGTTCCTTCTCCTTTACCGTATGAACATCTAAGAAGGCATTTTCCGAAGGGACCGCTGTTCTGGAGAATGCTTCACCAATGTCTTCCCATGAACTATTTGAACTCGGCGACTGCTCAGTCTGAGAGTCCCTTGGTGAAGCTTTGGCTGCAGATGATAATCTGAAAACAGCACCCAAGTCCGAAACGGCACGCTGAAGATCCCGAATGGTTAAACATTCGCGAAAGGTGGCAGCACCAACCTCAACGCCAGTTGCATTGTGGATGGCCATTGCCACTTGGATGGCCATAATTGAGTCGACGCCCACGTCTGTCAGAACGGTAGAGTCATTCAATCCGCCTACATCTGTCCCTGTTTCGGCAGAAAGTGCCTCGAGAATGACAGCCGACAGATCTATCTTATCCCCATTGACAGATTTTTCGATCGAAGTTGGTCGATAGATTGAGGAATTAGAGACACCGGAAGAGGTTGGAACTTGCGGTTGATCACAGACTCCTTCAAGCTTCTGCCGCTCCGACGTTTTACAATGCAGCTGGCTGAGGAATGCTTCAACTAAATCTTCTAGAGAAGTGTACTCATAGAGCAGTCTTGCTTCGACCTCGATTCCAAGCCTTTCTTGCACCTGCATTGCAATTTGGGTGGCCATGATAGAATCAACGCCGAAATCGAATAGACAGGCTCGAGAATGGAGATCCGATGCCTGGTAGCCAGTATTATCGACAAAAGCTTCGATTAATGTTTCCAATATCCGTTGTTTTCCAGACCCATCCTGGTCATTATATGATATCGAAGACTTTGGGCCTGAGATGGAACAAGTAGATGGTGATGTCTGCGACTTTGGAGACGTGAAGGATCCCGCTGAAGCTTCGGATGATGGCGTGTTACTAAACATCTCTGTTGTTAGCAGTTGCTTGGTGATCGGATTATGCTCCGTAATCAGAGCGGGGTTGGCCTGCTTCTGTTTTGGAGCAGGGGCGCCTTGTTTTTCGCGCTGCCCTCTGGTCGAACACATTGATATAGCATTCGAAACTCGATCAAATCGCAAGTCGCAATACTGCACCACGAGATGCTTGCCATCAAAAACCCAAACATCGGCAAGGACATTACTCTCTGGAGAATTTTGTATTCTCGTATAGGCCTGGTACACTTTTCCAGTCACCATAGGCTCCAAAATATTGCATTCTCTGAAAGATTGGAGAGTAGCCAATGTATCAGAAGGTTTGTTGGGATCGCAATCGATCAAGAAACTAGCCAAATGGACAATGGTGTCCATCCAGTATGGAGATAGTGTGAATCTGCTACCTTTTGGAGACGCTTGCAGACGGATCTCGGCGAATGCTTCTTCGAAGTTTTCAGATATGGAAACTTTATGGATGTTACGATAGTTATTGGCATATTCAACTGTGCGGGAAAAGAGCGCGTAAAATAGAGGTGTCGAAAGTCGATGACCAGCACCGTCTTTGGCAGCCTGGCGGACTTCGCTGCATCGCGTCCGGATGTTGAGCCCTTCCCTGATCCACCGAGCGGTGACAGCTTTCATGTCTGTCTGCACAACAACGCATCGGGCGTAGTCTATATTGTCACCCTTGGAAGAGCGTGTAGATAATGTGGAGACGACATCATGGGTCGTCAGATTTGAATCGCTAGGTTCACTAACGCTCAATTGAATGACCTGATCCGTGCTGATTTGATCCAAGACAAGCGGCCTAAGGAACGTACAGTTGCGAACAGAATTGAATCTTGCAGCAAGGATTCTGTTACCGTTTGACCTCCCTGTCAGATATCGGGCTCCTGTTAAAGCCATATCCACAAAAAGGGCATCAGGAGCTGTAGCTACACCTTGAATGCGACGCCCTTTAACCAGATCTGCAATCCCATTCTCCGACAAAGAAGATTGGAAGATTGTTTTAACTTCAGGGAAATGGGTCTCTGATACGAGCTGTTGTAGCGTGGTAGTGCATGGGTTGTCTGGAGCAGTTGATGTACGAGATGAAGAGGCAGCGGGTGTCTTGTACACCTTCCAGTAGTTCTTGGTGTCAAAAGCATACGACGGAAGAGCCAGAAGGTGGACATGATTTTCATATGGCTCGTGAAACTCGGCCCAGTCAATTTCAATACCGGCTTCGTAAATCGCAGCCAGAGCGGTAGTGACAGTGTGCCAGGCATTGATATTGCGGTCTAGAGAGGGAAGTAGGGTGACAGGAAGCTCTCGGGGGACGATAGCCCGGGCCAAATCAATGCAGACAGATGCAGGGCCGATTTCAATCCAAATATGATTCTGCTGCTGAAGCTGGGAGCAGATGGCACGGGTAGCACCAACAAAGTTGACAGGTTCTCGGGCTTGGCGTGCTTGATAAGTAGGCCCAAATACGCCCGAGGTTGTGACAATCTGACCCAGAAGCGTCGAAGCCACGGGGATAGAGGGAGCATGATATGATACTTGCTGTGCAATGGAAATGTACTCTTCCAGAACCGGGTCGAGTTGGGCAGAATGGAAGCCATATGCCAAAGGCAAAATGGTGCTGCGTAGATTCTGGGTGCTAACATGGCGCTGCAAGTCGCGAATATCATCGACACGGCCGCTGACTACCGTGGAAGAAGGGCTATTGAGGCAGGCAATGCTGTTGCTGGTGCTGCCCTGTGGCGCCGAGGCCAAGACACGGCCAACTGAATCGCCATCGGCAGATACAGCCAGCATGGAATATGTGCGCGCCTCGCATCGCTCCTGGATTAACAGGGCGCGCCGACCCACGAGATACAGCATATCGGCGAGCGACAGGACTCCAGCGACGTGCAAGGCAGCGTATTCGCCCAGGCTGTGGCCGACTACGATTGACGGCTTGATTCCGCAGCTGATCCACAATGATGCCAGCGCGACCTCGAGGGTGACAATGGCCAATTGTGTCTGGGCAGTCGTCTGTTCCGCCTCATTGCAATCGCCATCAGTGATGATGTGCAGGAACTCAGGGAGGCCAGATGACGCGGCCAAGCGCGCGCACAGATTCACCTTGTCACGAAACTTTGGGCTGGACTGATACAGGTGGATGCCCATCCCGCTGTATGCTGAGCCTTGGCCCGTGAAGGTGAAGACGACTGGTGCAACTTTTGTCCCGACATCTGGAGGCTGAGAACTCGAACTGGAGACCTCAGAGTGGAGCTGGTCAATCAGCTCTGCCGTGGACTTGACGGGATAGGCGCGGCGAAGTGGGTAGTGCAGGCGGCGTGCCGTTGTCGTGTACGCTACATCGGCTATCGCCACGCTGGGATTCGCCTGCAAGAAGTCGAGAAGCCGACGCTTGTTCGTGACATGGGCGCCGGCCGTCTTGGCCGAAGTCGTGACCACATGGCAGAGGCGCGGATCCGGGCGTCTGGGGACTGGAATGTCGTGGCGCGGAGGTTCCTGGATGAGAATGCATGTGTTTCCGCCCGACGCGTCGAATGAGTTGATGATGGCGGAGCGGCGTCCCTCACGTGACTCGAGTCGCTGCGGCTCTGTCGGAATCTCGATGCTCAGCCGCTCCAGATCTGGCAGTTTGGGATTCAGCGAGCCTGTGAAGCCGGGCTGGGGTGGGATGATGCCCGTCTGCATCATAAGAATGGTCTTGAGTAGCGCCGCCGAACCCGCGCCAGCTTCGGCGTGTCCAATGCCCGCCTTGACCGCCCCTACCTTCAGGGTGCTTGCACGCCGGGGATCCCCGAATGTGTTTGCGACGGCCTTCATCTCTGCGTAGTCTCCTACTTGGGTGCCGGTGCCGTGCATCTCGACGTATGACACTTCGGACGCATCGACTCGTGCCTTGCGCAACACCTCCGCCATGACTTTCTCCTGCGCCCGGTGGTCCGAGTGCATCAAGGAGCTGGACAGCCCTGAATGATTTCTTGCCGATGCTGCAATGACGGACAGAATGATGTCCTTGTCGGCCACTGCATCCTCGAGGCGTTTGAGCACAAACGCTCCTACAAATTCGCCTCTGCAATACCCGTCCGCTTCGGCAAGGTACGTTTTACATCCGCCGGTGGTGGAGAGAAACCCCGCTTTGCTCAGTAGATGGTAAGTCAACGGACTCGCCATCACGTTGGCGCCGCCGGCGACAGCCATGTCGCATTCTCGTGCAAGAAGCGACGAACACGCCAGTGTGACAGACGAAAGGCTCGAAGAGCACGCTGTATCAATACTGTATGCTGGCCCGCTCCATTGCATGCTGAAGTTCACGCGGCCGGGCCCAAAGCTGCGCTGCACGCCTCCTAGGCTGAAGGCATCGCCGCCAGAGGAGTGAACAATATCACGCCAGTCGTCGCCCGATTGGCCAAAAAACGTGGCTATTCTACCATCCTCAGGTGCGGCAAAGCGACCTCGGCTGTGTCCGGCCATTTCCACAGCCTCGTACGCGGCCATGAGAAACAAGCGATGGCCTGGATCCATCTGAACGGCTTCCCTCGGAGACACATTGAAGAACCGGACGTCAAAAAGTCCAGGCTGCTTGATGAAACAGCCATACTTGGTGGCGGTCGAGAGGTGTTCGGCCATGTTTTTGTCATACAGCTCATCTAGATCAAAGCGATCTGGGGGTACCTGCTCCAATGTCAAAAGGGTCTTTTGATCGGCATTGTCATCGCTCACTTCGCTGTGCATCATCTTGCCATCGACAATTGTCTTCCAGAACTCTTTGAGCCCATCGCTACCGGGGTACCGTCCACTCATCCCTACAATGGCAACTTTGCCAGTGTAGTCGATTTGGTCCCGCTCTTGCACCCAGCTCGAGGGCTCGTGAACGACTTTGACGGTTCTTCCGTGTTGTTCCAAGAAGCCTGACACGACCGATAGATGGAAAGTGGGCGCCATCACTTTCAATGCCACATGATGATTGATATCCAGGCGACCATGCAATGCCTGCAGTCCTTTTTGTAACATGAGTGGTTTGGTGCCGATATCGCGGACCACTTGGGATAAGAGGTCCCGCCACAGGGTGCATTTGTACTCGGCTGTGTTTCCGAGCGACAGTAAAACGTATTGCGGTAAAACATTGGCATTTAGAAGAGCCGAATCTCCCAAAATGTAGTTTACTTCCTCTTCGTCAAGCCTTTCGAGGGCATGGGTTAGGGAACTGATCCGGAGTTTCTGCCTAGGCCTTGTTTTTACTTCGGTACAACTGCTGAAAAACTGTTTCAATACTGATGGTGGCCCGATGACAGTTTGCCATCCATCATCTACGTCCGAAACACCAATCTTGATTCTTCGGTGGAAGGAAACACTCTATGGGCATCATCAGCATTACCTTGACCAGCAATAAACACTGTACAGATTCGTTTCCTTACATGTATGGTGTGGAAGCAATCCAAATGTCTTTGAAGGTCTGTGGCCCCAACTCCAATAATGGACCATCCCCAAGAATCCAATGTGTCTTCTACAGCCCACGAACGATTTATCATGAGGTTAGAAAGACGACATGTTACTCTAATCATTTCCAGGCTGGATCGGTATAGAGACGAGATGTCGTTGGCGATTAACATTGCTGAAGCAGGGAGCAGACCGCCACAAACCCCCACCAGATAAGTTTGGCCCCTTTTTCCATTCAATAGACCAGGATCTACCTCAGCGAATCTAAGATATGCATTAGGATCTGATAGTTACTCAAAAGGCAAAGTATAGGGGTGACAAACTGAAGTAGTTTGGCAGATCTGACTATACACACTAGGATAGCATGTGTGAGGCCAACACTGTCTTCTTTGTTTCGAAATCTTTCGGCAAGCTCCATCAGGTTGGCGAATGGGCCACCAGTTGCCTCTCTCATCTTGGGCTCTAGCGTGCTCAGCTCGCGGCGGAGCACCACTGCAGCCTCTTGGAGAAACCTAGACAGCAGTGGATCGTTTGATGACTGGTCAAAGAGCTGCTTTATCGCAGCAAAAAACCCATCCGTCTGGTCACCGAATAGGAGCAAATCACTCGCCTGTGGCATATCCGCGAGCATGGTCCAAGATCTGTATAATGGATCAATTTGTGACAATGGGTGCCGCGAAAGAAATCTATCGATCAAACTGGCAATATGTCAAAAAAAAAAAAAACGTCTTGCAGCAAGCGACTATGATGATGAATAGGCACAGAGTGAGCGGAAAGTGCAGCGCAGCAGAACAGAGTTTCTAAAACAGCCGTGCTCGATTCGGATCATTTGACGCTAGTGATCGGACCCACTTCCTCGAGCTTCAATATCACTATAGGCCTTCTATCTAAACACCACGCCAACACCAGGCAACGTCAGTCTCCGTCCCTGGTTCATCGCGCTAACCTGGCAATCACATCTTGTCGGGCAACCAACGTTGCGCCCTTCACCTACTGTTTCTCCATCGATGCCTCCCGCCTCCTTCTGACCGGCTTGACTCCTTATCGATTATCCAGACTCCTGCCGGATGTGCGTCCACGACAGTCAATAATTACACCGACCGAGACAGCATAAACCTTGATAACGATGTAACGTTCACTGTTCATCCACCTTCCATCTAACCCATTGAGGAAACTATCGACACGTATTTGTTCTAGCCAAGCGGTACCTGCACATGGCACGGCCCATCCAAGATTGGTCAGGCTCCCGTTCTCCCCACGAGATTTCTGGGTGCTTGGTAATTGTAGCGTGCTGCAGGGTCTGTGCAGGGGTGCGGACCGGTCTTTCGTTTTACGGGACGGACTCGGTGGCTTGTGGAGACAAGTAGGGCGCGGCACGTGCGCGGTTTTGTGAGGCGGTGTGTTGCGCTCGGGCTGGTGCCTCGTACTGAGATCGTACGAAAGGACACAGTCCTCTCCTCCCAACCGGGGAAGCATTGGCAGAAACGAGCACCACAGCAATTAATTGTCCCGGCATCTCCCCTGCTCATCCTTCTTGTAGGTGGCGATAGTTATACACCAAGGAAAGCCCAGAATCCTTGGCAGCATCGAAACGAGATGATCATGCTGTGTTGCGAGGTGAAGCACGTAAATGAGTGCCCAAATTTGCAGCAAACTCTGGAAAAAGACGTGCCTATAGTGGCGTGATAATATCAATGTTTTGTTGCCCATGGTCTACTATGCGCAAAGGGGTTTGGAAAGTTGCCGAAAAAAATGTGTTTGAGGCAACGTCATGAATAGTGACTTGATCCACCTTTCGGCGATATATAGCGCCTAACTATGCAAGAGCTTTGACATTGGTTTTCACTAGTATGCAGTGCTTATTTCTCTTTAGAGGTAGGCATCTAATCGAACTCGTGAACTCTCATCGCTTTGCTTTGGCGCGCAATCTACCATCATCGCAGTTAGCTCGAGGACTCCAAGTTTCTCCTCTAACAACTTCTGGAAATGACTGAAAATAACTCAATTGCTATTATCGGCTTGTCTTGTCGCTTTCCGGGGGATGCCACCTCTCCCGAAAAGTTTTGGGATCTCTTGGTTTCGAAAAGAGGTTCGTCGTCCGCGTGCAGCCGTGAACATTAAGCAAAACTAATAACAATGCAGATTCATACTGTCTGCCACCCAACAGATGGAATCCAGATGCATTCTACCACGCAGGAAAAGACAAACTGCACACATTGGCTAACAGAGGCGCACACTTTCTGACCGAGGACGTAATGGCCTTTGACGCTGCTTTCTTTAACATTAGCCAGGCCGAAGCCACAGCACTAGACCCACAGCAACGCTTTACACTCGAACTGGCCTATGAAGCCTTCGAAAATGCCGGGATTTCCATAGAAGCTGCATCTGGCTCTAAGACTGGATGTTTCATGGGCTCCGCAACGTGCGATTACCGCGATACAATCAACCGGGACCCGGACTCTAACCCGCGATACTCGCTACTGGGTGTCATCACTGAGATGATCGCCAACCGCACGTCTTGGTTTTACAATCTTAAAGGCCCTAGCATGACCATTCAAACTGCGTGCTCTTCAAGCCTCGTAGCCCTCCACCTCGCTTGCAAGAGCTTGACAAATGGCGAGTCGGACATGGCGCTCGCGGGCGGAGTCAACCTCATGCTCAACCCAGACTTTTCCATCTACCTAAACAACATGACTATGAGCACCAAAGAAGGCCACTGCAAGTCCTTTGATGCGTCTGGAGACGGATACTCGCGTGGGGAAGGGTGTGGAGTCGTGGTCCTGAAACGTCTAGAGGATGCGCTGCGAGATGGAGATCCTGTCCGTGCGGTGATTCGCGGGTCGGGCGTCAACTCAGATGGGTTTACCCAGGGCATCACGATGCCCAGTTCAGAGGCGCAAGCACGGCTCATTCGCGACGTGTACGCTGCGGCTGGCTTGGGGTTGGCGGATACGCAATACATCGAGGCTCATGTTCGTATTCTCTTCCATGGTAATTGGAGATTTCGAATAGTTTTTAACCTGATTTTCTAGGGTACGGGCACAAAAGTCGGCGATCCAATCGAGTGTCGTGCAATTTATGAGACACTTGGCAAGTGTGCAAGCGTGAACCGCAAGCTTATATTAGGCAGCGTCAAACCAAATGTAAGCTTCTGCCCTGACATCCACTTTACATGTGAGCCTAATGATAACATTGGTTAGATAGGTCATCTCGAAGGTGCGGCCAGCATGGCTGCACTTATCAAAGGCGTGCTAGCTCTCGAAAAGGGTGTCATACCTCCCAATCTCTACTTCAACACGCCAAACCCAGCAATTCCGTTTGATAAATGGAACCTTCAAGTGCCGACCCAGATGACTCCATGGCCTAGATCTCAGCAGAAGCGAATGTCCGTGAGTAGTTTTGGAGTAGGCGGAACAAATGCCCACGCTATCTTAGAGTGCGCCCCTGGATCCCGGGAACACGAAACAGTGTTCTCTGGCAACAATTCTATCATGGGTTTGCTAGGCGACGCGCCGACGCGAAACCCAATCCCCCACCGCAAGCGCCTTTTCATCCTCAGCAGCCATGACCAGGGAGGCATAACACGAGTCGGCGACGTGTTATCCTCTCATCTAGCGTCATTGGAACTCAACGCGCCTCTGGGATACATGGCAGACTTGGCTCACACTCTCGGCTCTAAGCGCTCAAGACTTACATGGAAGCACTACTGCATCGCATCCACCCTCCCGCATTTACGCTCCCAACTCGCGTCCCTGCAGAACACTAGTGCCATACGATCCAGTAAGACGCCATCCCTCGGCTTCGTATTCACTGGCCAAGGTGCACAATGGGCTCGCATGGGGGTCGAGCTTTTGAGCTTTCCTGTCTTCAAGACCTCAGTCGACGAATGTGACGTTCATCTGGCGTCATTAGGCTGCTCATGGAGAGTAGTCGAGGAGCTTGACCGCTCCGAACCCAATTCACGCGTTCATGAGCCTGAACTGAGCCAAACCCTATGCACAGTCCTGCAAATAGCGTTGGTGGACCTTCTGAGGTCGTACGATGTAGTACCCTCGCGGGTCGTGGGGCATTCCAGCGGTGAGATTGCGGCTGCGTACTGTTCTGGGGCACTCACAAAGAAACATGCTGTGGCAGTCGCGTTTTTTCGTGGAGTTGCTTCTAGAAGGTTGAAAGAGGACTTTCCCCAAGTGCAAGGTGGAATGTTGGCCGTCGGGGCCTCGCAGCGGGAAGTCGAGGAATTTATGTGTCACATTGAGGACTCCGATTTGGTCGTAGCCTGCGTCAACTCCCCTATCAATACCACAGTCTCTGGCTCGGTTCATGCCTTGGATCAGCTCCAGGCGGCTCTTGATAAAAAGGATATATTTTCCCGGCGTCTATCGGTAGATGTTGCGTACCACTCAAACCATATGCACGAGATATATCCCTTTTATGCTCAACTGATGGCTAATCTTCACGGGAACCCCCGGGAAAGAGTATCAGGTGGGCCAATTATGTTCTCAAGCGTCGATGGGGGAATGGTTCATCCAGAGTCGTTGGGTGCCTTCTATTGGGGTCGCAACCTCATCGAACCCGTCTATTTCTCGGACGCTGTAGCCGATGTGCTTTTGAAATCCAACGATGGCGAATCTATGACACCTTCCAAGAGCGCGATAGATCTCCTAGTCGAGATTGGCCCTCACTCGGCTCTAGGCGGACCGCTGAAAGAAATTCTGGATAGCAAAGGTATCAAGAGCGTGGAGTATCAATCTTCAATGATCAGGGGCTCAGATTCTGTCGACACATTATTAGAACTTGCAGGATGGCTCTATGCGAGGGGCTACCCAATCGATGTGGGGAAAGTCAATGGTGATGAATCAGTAAAGACACTGACAGACCTACCTCCATATCCGTGGAACCACTCGCGCAGATTTGATGCAGGATCTCGCATCAATCGAGAATTTGCCATGAGATCGCACCCTCAGAAAAGCTTACTCGGCGCACCTTTCACGTCGATTAGCGAGAATGAACGCATTTGGCGCAACCACTTGCGCCTGGGGGAGGAAGAGTGGGTTCGTGACCACAAAGTTACTTCGGTAGTCTTGTTCCCAGGTGCCGGGTTAGTCGTCATGGCAATCGAGGCGGCGAGGCAGATGGCAGATGCCGGAAAATCAATCAGAGCATTCAAATTGCGGGATGTCTCCATTGGCTCGGCTGTAGTCATGAACGAGGACAGGGCAACCGAGGCCATCATTCACCTGCGTCCACATCTTACAGGAACATCAGGTTCGAGCGCGAACTCTTGTTGGTTCGAGTTCACAGTGTCAACATCAGGAAGCGCTGACATGCCGGTCCGAGAAAATTGCCGTGGTTTGATTCGGATAGACTACAGGACAAACAACGATGAACACGCTGATCGAGAGATTTGGGCGTTTATGAAACATCAGGTATCAAGATATGAGGATGCAGTTGCTACTTGCACGCAAGAGCTGCCAGTCGAGGAGTTTTACCGGGATCTGAGCAAAGTGGGCCTAGAATTTGGGCCAAGCTTTCGCAACATCAAAAAGTTACGTCGCGGATTGGGGAAAACCGTATTTGAGATGAAAATAGGTGATCCCGGTGAGACTTTCAGTACAGGCCAGCCCGGGCGCCACCACTTAATCCACCCCACAACATTGGACGCCATGTTTTCATCAACCTTTAGTGCCGCGTACGACGGAATAAATCCACCCAATAGGCCACTTATACCTACATTTATCGAAGAACTCACGATATCTACCGACATTCCCGACGCGGTTGGTAGCAGGATGACAGGTGTCGCAACGGCGAAGAAGCGAGGCTTTGGCGAGGTCTCGGCCGATATCGACCTTTTTGATGATTTGTCGTCTGTCGCGTTCATAAATATGCGTGGGTTCCGGTGCACGACTGAAATATCCAATGAGAGCCAGCCTGAAGGGCCGACGGACGAAAAAGCATCTCGTCTTTGCTCTAGTCCAAGTTGGAAGCATGCTTTCCATCTCTTAGAACCAACGGAGTTGCAGAGAGCCGTCGAATCTTCGGGGGCTACCTCTGACTCAAGAGTGGCCAAGGTACGTTTTGATTGATAATTATGAGCAAACCACACAAAAGAAATCAACTGACCTTGACTAGATCTGCAGCATGCTTCTACATGAACAGCCAGCAAATAAGCTATTGGAACTTTTACCCGAAACTGAAGACGCGGAGTTTTCCATCCAAGACAGTATATCTTATTCTTTGCAATGCTCAACTCCAAACCATATCAGATACGCATTCATTGGCTCCAAGTCAAACAACAATAGCAAAAACGTCCTTTGTCTTGACTTTTTGAATGGCCCCGATGAGAATGACATCTCAAGCGAGAAGTTTGACATCATTGTCATTCCTGAGCGTTGCATAGGCATACGAAAATTCGATATATTACTTTCAAAGTTGGCAGCGATGCTCGCTCCATCTGGTCATCTGGTTAGTGGTGCCAGCCTTGGAACATCCCATGATGTGAATGGGCTGTGTACCACGTTCTCAGTCACTGAGACAAACGGTTTTGTTGAAGTATACTCGGCGCCGTACACAAACGGCATTCCACCTCACAGGGCTGATGTGATAATACTGAGACCTTCTTGTTCCAGTGAACGCGTGGCTGCTTTCATCGGGGAGCTGCTCACAGAATTGGAATCACACGGCGCACAAGGTCAGGTGCTCGATTGGGGACCGCAAGTCAGTGACCAAGCAGCTGGAAAACGCATCGTTAGCTTGTTTGAGCTTGAAAGGCCATACCTAGAGAATTTCTCAGCGAGCGACTTCGAACTGATTCGGAAAATTGGCCTCACATCTTCCAGTCTCATCTGGGTCACGGGCTTTGTCGGCCCGAGCTCATCTATCGTTACGGGACTAATTCGTTCAATTCGACGCGAAAATGTTGAGCAGTGGCTTCAGACACTCCATATGGTCCCACAGGCCGTAGACGATGGCACCGGTGTGCGCATGACTTCACGAATCATATGCAGTTCAACAAAGGAGACAGAGTTCCTGCTGGAAGAGGATGGTTTGCTGAAGATTAGTCGCATCTACCAGGAGAAGATTCTGAGTTCACAAATCAATTCCCTGACTAGCGATGAGATTCGCACACAGCCGCTCAAAGAAATTGGGTATCCTGTTAGACTGACCATCGGAAAACCCGGTCTATTGGATACTCTACATTTCGAGAGACACACTGGACTTTCTTCTGTACTAGAAGATGACGAGGTTGAGATTTGTGTAGAGGCGTCAGGCATGAAGTGAGTCGATTGCCACACCTTCCTAAAACCTGGAAATTCTTGGACACAGATTGGCTAACGGCTCTCCATGCAGCTTCCGAGACGTGATGATATCCATGGGAATTATTGCCACGCCTAAACTGGGATATGAGGCCTGCGGTGTAGTTTCATCTGTGGGTGAAAGAGTAGGGAACGTTCAAGTTGGAGACCGAGTCTGCGCGCATGTCATTGGCGCGCATGCATCCGTCGTCAGAACGAAGGACTATCTGTGTGCCATCATACCAGAAAATCTATCTTTCGAGACTGGAGCTGCTATGCCAGTCGTACTAACAACTGCATACCATGCTCTAGTCAACATCGCACGAGTTCGACGGGGCCAGTCAGTTCTGATTCACGCAGCAGCAGGTGGAGTTGGACAGGCAGCCATTCAACTGGCGCAACATTTAGGACTAACCATCTATGCCACAGTCAGCTCGGAAGAAAAGCGGATTCTGATCAAGTCTCAATATGGACTCCCAGACGAACACATTTTCTACTCCCGCGACGCAAGTTTTGCCATGGCGGTAAAGCGCATCACAAATGGGCGGGGAGTAGACTGCGTGCTCAACTCTCTTGCTGGAGAGTTGCTTCGCGAATCATTCTACTGCCTTGCGCCACTGGGGATCATGGTGGAGATTGGCAGCCGGGATGCCCTTGACAATACGCGATTAGACATGCGTCCCTTCTCCCGCAGCGCGACTTTTGCCTGCTTCAACCTGCTGGACTTGGTAGAACAGGCGCCGGAAGTCATGGCAGAAGCCATGCGGGAGACTTTTACGCTTGTCCGCCGGGGAGTGCTGGCGTCACCACATCCGTTGTCAGTTTTGCCACTGAATCAGATTGAGGATGCCTTCCGCATGATGCAGAGTGGTAAACACCTTGGAAAGTTGGTCATCACATTCAAGGGCAATCCAGAGATACCTCTCTTGCAACGTCCGCATGAAATCCAGACCCTGAATCCTGATAGCACATATCTTCTCGCTGGAGGCCTCGGAGGACTTGGGCGTAGTCTTGCTCGGATGCTCGTTAGCCTGGGTGCCAGGCGTCTTGCGTTCGTATCCCGCTCTGGAGCGTCAACAGCAGACTCTCAAGCTGTAGTCAACGAATTGATCCAACTGGGGGCAACCGTCAAGACCTATTGTGCCGACATATCAGACGAAAACGCACTGCGAGAAGCATTGAATTGCTGTAGTAAAGAGCTTCCACCCATCAAGGGTGTGTTCCAAATGGCAATGCTGCTCCGCGATAGCCTCTACGAAACCATGACTCACGCACAGTGGGTAGAAGCGACCCTTCCCAAGATCCAGGGCACATGGAACTTGCACGAGTATTTCGACCATGGACATGCACTCGATTTCTTCATCAATCTTTCGTCCATGTCCGGTATCATTGGCAACAAGGGCCAAGCAAATTATGCAGCTGGATCCACGTTCCAAGATGCGATCGCCCACCATCGTCGAAGTATGGGGCTCAAAGGCTTGAGCCTAGATCTCGGGATTATGCTCGATGTGGGCGTTATTGCGGAGCAAGGATCTACCGGAGATTTAAAACGCTGGGAGGAGGTCATTGGTATTCGTGAGCCACTCTTCCATGCCCTCATGAAGGCTGTAATACAAGAAGAACAGCAGATTCATGCTGGAGCCGGTATTCCTGCTCAGATATGTGTGGGACTAGGCACGGCGGAGGCATTCGATGCTGCTGGCGTTTCAAGGCCGGATTACCTGACCGACGACATTCGGTTCAGCCCTCTCTCTGCTGGAGGCTCTGATGTCAAGAGCACGTTGGGGAAACAGGGAGCTCCAGTCGGCGCAGATGTCAAATCCCGACTAGCAGCCGCGACTTCCAAAGCCCAGGCGGCAGACCTGATTGTGGACGCGCTAGTGGGTAAGGTGGCCGACATCCTGCAAACGCCTAGTGCAGAGATCGACGCCAGTCGCCCCATATATCTGTATGGCGTTGACTCTTTGGTGGCCATGGAGGTGCGCAATTGGATCCGACGCGAGATGGGTGCTCAGGTTGCCATCTTTGACATTTTGGAGGCGGTGCCTATTACGCAGCTTGCGCGGAAGATTGCGGAGCGGAGCAGGTCTGTTTCCTCTGAGCTGTGAATTCCGGGCGTTTGCTATAAGACCATGAATGCAGGAGGGGTCTTGATGAATTAGATGATGGCGTGGGCGCGTTGGGGTTGTTATCGATACCAGTAGTTCCCGTACCTATTTTTGGATGCCGAGGGAATGTTGCATGAGTTCCTGGCGTCTTGCTTCGTGAAGTGCTCTTGCCGTGCAGATTGCCAGTGGTACACGAGGAGCTTTCCGGCGTCGACGCGGCAGAGGGAGAGGCGAGGGAGCGGTGAGAGACTGGCGATGTGGTGCTGTTGGTGTTGTTGCTGCTGCTGCACAGCCACACTTGCCGGCTGCACCTGCCCTGCATGCCCCACCAGCCCCTGACCGACTGACGGACCCCCGACCGCTGATCTCCTTCACCCTCAGGCCCATCCCGAGCCCGCCGCTGTCAACACCACACCAATCCCGCACCATGCGGTCTCCGCCTTTGTCGCTCCTTTTGCCCCTCCTCTGCTCCCTTTTCTCTGCTTCCATCTCCGCCACCCCCGGTGCCGATATCCCGCTCGAGTGTGCGCATCGAGATGTCGCCGAGGACGCGCAATGCCAGGCTCCGCTCAGAGCCGTCACCACCGTCGTGCCCCATCGCCACTACATTGCCAAGCTGCCGTGCGTAGACTGCCCAGTGCAAAAGGATGACGGCCATGGCGGCTTCAAACTTCAGCATAATATCGACAATGACCTTGTAAGTCTGCGCGTTTCCCTCCCCGAGCCTGCTGGGGGGAGCTTGCGTGGCGCAGCTAGAGCTCACTCTTCTCTCGTCCAGTTCTACAACATCACGCTCTCGCCCGACAACCGCACAGTAGTTCTCAATGGAAAGCCCATCTTCCCTTCCGCACCCTCGCCGCCGAGTCCCCGCCTGTCCGCCCGCCGAATCCGCCCCAACATGACCCGCGCGGAGCTGCATTCCGGCATATACTGTACCCTAGAAAGCTGTAAATGGAGCGACCTTGACTGCCGATGCTTCGCAGAGCAATGGGCCGGAGATGATTCCCTCGCGACCCTGGACTTTGACTACCACTCGCACTGGATCGAATCGCACAAGGAAACCGAGACGGAAAAGTGGGAGATTACCTTTGACGCCATTGGCGGCTATAGTGGCATCGAGTTCAACGACACGGAGCAATTGATGCTCCGCATAATCGTCCAGGGGAAGGAGCTCCCGCAAAAGGAAAATTATCCCGGTGAACAGAACATGCAAGCCGCGAGCAGCCTGTTTGGCCCCTTCCAGGACGACCCGGAGACGCAGTACGAGTACCACATCACCGCCGTCGAGTTGATGGAGCGGAGCTACACGTTTCCGCCTGCCCCGACGCCAACCGTGTGGTGGAAGATCAAACACTTTTTCGGCTGGGAGCCGGACAGGATCAATGGCCACCTCATCTATCTCGAGCGCGAGTGGGATGCCTATGGCAAAAAGGGCACTCTGCGCAACGCCTTGGGCAACATCATCTATGGTTGGCCCTGGGACCTCGTGGGCATCATCGTGGGGAGCGCCATCGGCGGTACAGTCGCCTTGTATGGCTTCTACAGGTTGTTCTTGCTCGCAATGCGCCAGAGAGAGCTGGCGAGATGGGACGGCATGGATGCCGTGTGGGAGCAGATGAGGGCCGAGCACCATGACGAAGAGGAGGATGGTCTGCTGGGAGAGAGTTACAGGGATGAGCCCGCCGGTGGGAGGACGAGCGTGAGTAACTATCGGGATGATGGGCCAGTCGTGAAGCCTTTGCCGAGCAAACCGCTGCCGGAGAAGCCACTACCAGCTGTTCCCCTTATCGATGCATAGGTATTGGCTCACGGGGTTTTGGATGATGTTTTTTTTTCCTACATTAGATGTTTGAATGGTAACGAAATCTTTTGCATCGCTTGAAGTCGCTTCTTGTCGTGGTCTATATTCAGAGGCATTTTGTATTGAGTGCAAAATGATTTTGCCGTTAGTATATTGGCCAATGACTAAATGTCCCATCGTCAACGCCATCAGTCAATAGCAGCTTTGAATGTGCGGGATTTTGCTGTCTCGAAACTTTTCATTATTACAATACCCGCTAGGGTAATTAACGTCACAGCAAAGACTGGGTTCTGTATCGTACGATTAGATTCATATCCTAGGGTAAGGTGCTGAATTTGGCCATACACCACCACTTGACTACTACTTGGGTATAGATATACACCTGAACAGCAGTAATCGATAGATGGCACACGATGCCACTGCATGATACAAGACTATCCACGGCTCTGGCCTAGAACCAACATACCACAATAAGCACCACCTCCTCGCTCCAAATGCATACTCCAAGGGGGCACCAACTCAATGTCCTCACTCGAGATGACCAGTGGGCTAACTTGAAATATGGAGACGGTCATGGATCAAGTTTTTTTTCTTAATTAGCTAGTACGATATGAAGCTAAGAAGCAGAGGATAACGAGCTCAGAGGCCAAGGTCATGCTAGGGGGTTCACCCTTCCCTATCATAGACCTTGCGAGTCATGCATTCTACTTTGCATGACGCCATACCAAATCGCCCCACGTCTTCACGCTAAACGCGGCCGCAGCGGGGTAGAGTGCAAAATGTCTGCCCTGTTTTGTGGTCTCAATGGTCAGAAAACCCTGGGTGTCAGTTGGACAGGTGGGGACTTCCTCGTGTCTATATCTCCGATGATGGAACGCATCAGAAGGGGCCGGCGCATTGTTGACGCACGCCTGCGCGCATCAGCACCCTATCGCTCCTACACGTCAATCCTGATCCATTGATACTCCATAAGCTACAAGTTCTCGCATCAACATGGTGAAAATCGCAGTGGCCGGCGGCACTGGAAGTAAGTCCGGCCGAAATCTCCAAAGACCCCCACATTTGCCCCTCCAGTTGCTCGAGCTCCCTATGCGATCAACTGATCTATTCACCTTCATTATTTCTCCAGTTAGGCATGTGCTGTTCAATTGACTGACGTCCAGCCCCAAGATGTCGCAACCAACCTCCTCCGCGCCCCTCTTGCGTCGGGCAAGCACGACATCACTATCCTCACCCGCAGAGCCCCGACCTCGATAACGCCCGGGATATCCTACAAAATCGTCGACTACTCATCCGTCGATTCCCTCGCCGAAGCGCTCGAGGGCTTCGAAGTCGTGCTCTCGTTCCTCATCGTCATGGACGAGGCGGGCTTCGCCGCGCAAAAGAACCTCATCGACGCCGCCGTCCTCGCCAACGTCCCTCGCTTCTCGCCCTCGGAGTGGGCCGTCAAGACCCAGAGCGGCATCCCCTCGTACGTGAACAAGGACCGCACCATGGAGTACCTGGCCACGCTCAAGATTGGCGGCAAGAGCGTCATCGAGTACTGCGCCTTCCAGCCCAGCATCTTCATGGACTACTTCGCGCACCCGCACCCGCTGTCCCCGACGCTGCACACGTGGCCCTTCTTCGTCGACTTTGAGACGCGCCGCGCCATCGTGTTCGAAGAGGAGGAGCTGAACGACAGGCCCATTGTCGTGACGGCCATTTCCGACATTTCCGACGTGCTGGATCTCGCGCTCGAGGACGAGGCGCGAGCGTGGCCCACCGAGGGCGGCATGCAGGGCGCGCGCACGAGTATCAATGGCCTACTCGCGCTAGGCAGGGAGATTCGCGGCGGGGAGTGGAGCGTTACGCGCGTCAAGAAGGGGGATATTGAGAAGGGCGTGCTTGATAGCGAGTGGGTGCCGCAATTTTCGCACCCGGCCGTCCCAGAGGAGGCGTGGAAGAGTTTCAGCACGCAGTTTGTGGTCATGTTCCTCCAGGCCGTCTATGGCGGCGCGTGGGACGTGAACGACGAATGGAATAAGAGGTTCCCCGAGTACAAGTTTACGGGGCTGGAGGAGTATCTGCGCAAGGCGTGGGAAGGCAAGGCGTAGGCAGAATGCACCTGTGGCTTCAGCTGAGTATGGGCACTAATGTTGTATCCGTACTAACGAAGGGATGTTGATATAAACGTTTTGGGACTAACCCAACACGAGCAATAAAAAAAGCAATCAACACACACCATGTCCAGTCCGCACTTCGCGATTGAACAACTTTTTTACCGTCTGGAAAGCTATCATGAAAAATGTATCTACAAGAATCAAATCATCCCTGGCCTTGCCGGTTTTTCGTTGAAACTAGACAAAGTAGCTCTTAATCTCTGGAAGCACCGACCTCCATGCCACGCCGCTGGTAGGCTCCATGTTGTACATGTAGTCGGCCCACCACGGGCCAGCAGCCCACCAGATAGCGCCCCACCAAACATCGGAGTTCTGGCCCAAGTAGTTGAGCCCATCCTTGAGCGCAGCAATGCATTGGGCGTTGGCACCACCCGCAAACTCGCCAATGACACCCTGCTTCTTGTTGTCCTTGAGCCACTGCGTGGCCGCCTTGAGACGCTCCGAGAAGATTGTGGCGCTCACGCACTCGGCGTGGGTCCCGCTGCCGTCCGTGTCAAGGTACTGGTGCATCTGGTAGATGAGCTTGTCGCTCGGGTCCTTGAGGCTGACAAGCGAGGCGCCGTTGCCCGACGAGATCCACGTCCAGGCGCCGCTCCACGAGTTGCCCTCGGGCGTGATGTACTGCGAGGTGGCACCCGCGGCGCGCACACCGTCGATGGCTGCCTGGTTGAGGTCGAAGACGAGCTGCTGGTCCATGTCGTGATACTCATTGTTCGTGTCGAAGACGACGAGCTCGTTGTCCTTGTACTCGGCCGCCACGTTTTGCCACCACGTCTTGAAGCCCGCCGTGTCGGTGATGATGTTGCCGAGGAAGCGGCCATAGTTGTGTGGCTGCACCATGGCGTATGCACCCTTGCTTGTGATGTAGTTGACTTGTTCCGTCAGGTTTCCCAGGTACTGTCGGTCAAAGGGGGCAGTGAGGGAGCCGGGTGTGAGTCGTTCCATCACTGTACAGTGGGTTAGCCCAGTGATCTGCCTGGAGTGCATCGATGGTTCTCCATGGAGCAAACGTACAAAAATTGAGGCGGAACATGTTCATGCCCTGGGCCATGAACTGGTCGATGGTGTTGAGGTCATACCATATGTACTCCTTGCCGTACGCGCCGGTAAAGTTCTTCTCGCCGAATTCTGCTCCAGACTCGTTGATGCCGAACCACTTGAGCTTGCGCTCCTGGCGCTTCTCGGATGGAGCAGCAAAGACAGCAGAGGCAAGCGCCACCGCTGCACAAAGGTTCTTGAAGAGCATGGTTGCCGGTCTAACGGAGTATCGAGACCACTACAAGGAGGAATATGAGATTTCTTTGCCTTGAGAGCTTCTAGCCCTCGGCCTGGGGGGCATGTCCATCTTTTTATACATGCTTGACGTCCATTTTGGGACCTCATTTCTGCCCTAGCAATGCGGACCGTGGTGCTCCGCTCGGAGAGGGAAATGATATGTGTCCATCAACAGGCCACAATCAATTGCATACCAGTTCAAGCATCGCCAATCTGTCATAGTGCCGCGCTTGTTGAGCCGCGGCAGAGGATATATTGCTCTTGTATATGAAAGGGGCGCACAACTAACGTTTCCTGTGGGGATGCCGTCAGGATACCGGCTGGCCGAATGCGGAGACGCAGGGCGCATCGAATGGTGGAAATGGGACGACTGCCGGGACCGTCTGCTGCAGAGCCGTTTGAAACGTAGGGCTGGCGAATCACGGCACGAGTGGGTTCTTGAAACAGGCGAGCATGGGTATTTCGGCGCCCAATCGGCCAGCGTTAAGACATATTAAGGTGGTGCCACAAAGGCTTCTTTTGCGCCTTCGATGGCGTTGGTCGCATATTGCGCCGGCTGTCTGCCATGTTCAATGCTCTAGCATGGTCGCTTCTGTACCTGATGACCGCAGGCGTACCTGGTGACACGGCCAGCACCAGCTAGACCCCGGAATCAAGGACCAAGCGCCCGTCACCTCGTGCAATACGACAGCTTCAAGCTTTATTTCCTGGCGGGGAAATTTTCGGTGTCGTAGTGGAGTTTGCTGAGTCTTCTGGATCGATGCAGGTCAGTTACCAGAGAGAGCCCCCCACATGCAGAATAGTTACACTGCATATAGAGCGCATATTACCTCAAAAGACATCATTACACATCCCATTCGTCTCCCTCTTGTGTCATGCCGAGGTTGGGCAAGTGCGGCTGGGTTTCCTCATCTACGCGCCTCTTTACCCGGGTTTCGGAAGAGGCGGACCGTAGTCGACGACGAGGATCTGAACGGCAACTAACTCCGCGTCGAAAATGGGGATATTTTAGCGCATGTTGTGTTTCGAGAACAGGCGGCTCGCAGTTGCATCTGAGTTGCGCCGCCTGCGATAGCGGAGGCGCCTATAGGGTCCGGCGCATCCGGTCTGTATCGAGTTTTGCACCCGCCATAGTCACTTTCACAAATGCGTCGTATGTCGTAATCGACCAAAATCAAATGTTAAAAGCTGAACTATCCGCTTGGCCGTTCCTTTCACTAAACTTTGATGTAATGGACTCAACAGACGAAAATCGCAAAAAAAAAAAGAGGACAAGACAAGACCATGCAGCTTGAAGGGCAGAAGAAAATGGGCAGGGGTGTGGTCGTGGGTACAAGCGGGGTATCATAGCTAGGGAAGAAACCAAAGGCGCAGGGAACAATTGGTAGAAGCCAAGGGGTAGGTAGAAATTAAATCAAAAAGCGACTAATCACCTTCTGACACCGCGACGGTCAGGGTCCATGAAAACGTTCCTTGAAGGCGTAACAAGATCAATGCCTGAAGAACGGTGTCGCGGACGACTGCTTCGAACACCAGGAAGTTTCCAATCCCGTGTCGGTTCTAGACGAGGTCGAGATGAACCAGAAACCATTGACGGTGCCGCGGATGGAAGGCGAGGAGTGCGTGTATGCGAATGACGAGTCAAAGGGGCATAAGGCGAAGAGGTATATGACAGACTATGATTTTGCTGCAGCGGTGCAAGTTGGCAAGGTGAGCGCTCTGGTAATTTGTACCAAGTGCCGTGCCGAGAAGACTTTTCAACTGTGTCTGGCCGCATGACAAAACCTCGAGAGTCGATGTGTCGAGATCGCCGGTTCTCCTGAGGTGAATCAATCAACGGGACACACTCCATCCGCTTATATTCGCGCCGAGAATCAATAGGCTCATTCCTTGCATTGACGGGAGCACCGAAAAAAGACAGTCCGTTAAGACTGTGCGGTATAGCCCAATCACTCGGGGGCTCGACCACCCTTGGATTTGGCGACCGAAAGGCGGCATTTGATGGCGGTGAACTGGCCTGGGGTTTAGAGTTCCGGGGTTGAAAATAGACTTGCGAACGCGAGTCGTATCGTTTGTTTGAAAAGAATGGACTTACGACGCTGGCTACGCGGGATGAGGACCGATCTGGTTGCCGATTAGTGGGAATGGTTGGCAGGGCGGTACAGCTACCATTCGACATGCCATTGATCATACCGGAGCCCATGACAGGTTCTATGGTTAACACATCACCAACAGCTCCCTGATTAGAAGAGTTGAACTCAAGAAGCTCAGGTGAACGGTCACCCTGGGAAAGTTCAAAGAACCTGGACTCATCACGACGGGGATCATGCAGCTCCAGCTCTGGTACCTGAGTGTGGCTGATGCTATCGGCAAAGTTCATGTGAGAACCAGCCTTGGGTGAGCTCGCAGAATCGTCGAAATGACCGGCCGGAAGAGCACCAGACATGTACGGACCGTCCTCAGGAAGCTCTTCGACCATTGACATATTGAGGTCCGAGTAAATTGTCTCGCTAGGATCGGCATGCGACTGGTCATTGTCGCGAATTTGTATGTCTTCAGGTTCGCCGCGAGAGAAGCTCTGGCCAAGTTTCTTTAGGGATTGGAAAGTGCTGCGGAGCGACTGCTTGCGGGGGATGTAATGTGTCGGTGGAGGCATCGCATCACGACTCGTGGGAGGATGGTAGTCTGGGTTTGGCGTGTCAGGCCTCACCCGCTTCCGAGACTGGCTGAGTACTGGGCTTGAACAGTCCGAGGAGTGATCGGGCGCGTTTGATATGTTAGCAGAGCGACCAGCGGTGTGGCTTGACGCCCTCGCTTCTTGCCAGGCCTCGCTGGCCTCTGGAAGATGAGCAACGATACTGCCGTAGCAATCGTGCGTGAAGACCGATCTCCTGAGAGTGATCGGTTCTGTGGGCATCCTCATGCCGACGGAAGCAAGTCGTCGGTTGAGTTTTTTGTTATCCCTGGTTTTCATTAGCTCGCTAGTTGTGGAGTTGGGATGAGAGTTGGCGTACTCGACGACTGCGGCAAACTGGTTGAGGTACTCAGTTATCTGTGGCATCTTCGCCTCAAAACTCTTCAACCTCTCATCCCGACGGCGGAGCTCCTGGTTTTCTTCTTCGAGCTTGCTGACTTTTGCTTGGAGGTCATGCTGGCTCAACTGGACGGCATAGAGCTTAGCATTGGTAGTCTTCAAGTTTTCGGTGGCGCCGTCGAGAGCATCGTTGTATCTCGTGTTTACCTTGGATACGTGCTGGCTGAATCGGGCGAGGGCACCGTATTGGAACTATATTCGTCAGTGAGGACCAGGTAGGAAGTTGGATTGAAAACTTACCCGCAAAGCCTCCTTCTCCTTGCCACCACCCTCCAACTTCAGTGGTGGTACTGTAAAGAAGGCCTGGGGGATGGCGGGGTCGTATTCGCCTTTGTTGAAGCCGCGAACGGAGAAGAGATCGCGCTTCTTGTCGTCGTTCTTCTCCTTGATGCAAACGGGACAGGCAGCTTGGGCGCGATGGCCAGCGGGGAAAAAAGGAGGCGCTGTTTCTCTTGTCAGAGAACGCTTGGGTATGGATTTGAAGTACCAACAAGACCTACCACCGCCTTCAAAGTGCGAGGTGCAGACGACGTGCAGGCAGCTGGTGAGGTAGAGCTTTGTGACTAGGCGGTTGCGTGGGTTGACGCCGTCGGAGAAGGCTTTGACCGTGTCGGTATGGCCGTCGTAGTTTTCAGAAAAAGTAGTAGAGCAGACAGCGCAAGCAAATATGGCGTCGAGAGGGCCAAGGTCGCTCTCAGCAGCCTTCAGAGCAGGAGCAGGCGCCGGATCAAGCGGCTGGGGCGCGAACATGCTCACGATGGAGTACCGATAGTCACACATGACGAGGGGAAACGATGGGAAGAGAGGGGAATAGTTGCAGTGTGAGCAGTGGGTGGCGAGTGGTGGGGAAAGGTGGAGGCCGCGAGGAGACGTCTATAAGTGGAAGCCGCGGTGCGCCAAGACTCTTAATTATTGCTCCGGAGGACGCGACCAGGTGAAGGTGAAGGTGAAGGCGAAAATAAAAACGGAAACGGAATACGGCCACGAGGGGGTTCGCTTCAAGGCTCGCGCAAAACTCGCGTTTTGGCGCACTGCAGTTCAAGCAGACACAACAAGCCCGAGGCATCTGTGGAAGCAGGGCCCATGGGGCAATATGTGACAAGAGAGGATATGACAGGACAAGACATGAGAACACGATAGATAGAAAGGAAATACTCTAGACAGCCAAAGGGGCATCGTTTGCACGCAAGGAAACCTCATTGACATATTTACATGGGGCATGGGCTCGCCCGGATGCTGCTCTTCTATGATATTCTTACGCAAATGTCCGGCATGGGTAGCTACGTGGATTAGACTTGGATTTCGGAAATAGGAACGAGGGAAAACAACGTACCCATCGCCATAGCTCTGCTCCTGCTCGAGATCGTACCTCTTCTTGCCGTCGCCGTTCACGTGCAGTCCGCTGGGTAGCGGGGGCATGCCACCGGGGCCCAAGACATCCTTGGCGAGAGCTGTGTTCTTCTCGAACGCAACAGCCAGTCCGTTTACTCCCTCCTCCTTGGCAGCTACCAGTTGCTTCGAGCCCGCCTCGCCAATCAGCTCCTGCTTGGGCTGCGCGGCGCTTCCAACCTCCAAGAGCGCAACTGCGTCGGCCTGCGTCACTCGGGATGTCTGGGCATATCGGCGGCGAACATCGCGCTTCCAGTAGGGGTTCTCAGCAATATCAGCCGCGGGAACCGTGACGGGGTCGTCGTACTCCATGGGGTCCTGGCCGCCGGGGGGAGGGTTGCGGAATTGTGGGTTCATAGGTACACCCGTGGAGCGCTTGGGGTCGAGCGCAAAGATGCGGTTGATGAAAGCATAGAAGCCTGTAGGTTGAACCGTGTATTTCTATGCAGTGAGGTCAGCGTCGGCTGTCGCAGCTGTGGCGGGCGCACTCGAGGGAGGGGGGTTTCGGGTTTGGAGAGGGTGATTTTGGGCTATGGGGCCGTACGGAGAAGGTCGTCGCGACCTTTTTGGATGCCATTGTGAACACCCGGGCGGCGGTCGCGCAATTGGAGAGTGGAGATAGGTCAATGAGTGGGCGTGGCTGCTGTCGCAAAGCGCTTCTCGATGTCGGGAAGCTGGGTGAGGTTCTGAAGCTGTCTCGCCAGCGCGGCTTTTGCCGAATGACTAAGCTAGCGCTGTGATTCGCCAGGCACGAGTCTTTCCTCAACACCACAGATTCCATCACGAGTATGATTGCAATATCGTCATTTTTGTTCGCCCAAATCCATTTAAAGTGGATTACCATTGCCGCTCTCGCATTCCCCTCGATTTGTGCTATCATTGATATCCCTTTGAATATTGACAGGCGTGTTGCAGGTCACTATTGGACAATCTTCCCGAGCCTCGAACAAATAGAAGTCATCATAATTCTTAATTCAAACTGATCTACAATTCAATCTGGAAATATTCGTTCGGTGCGCTATGCCGATAGAATATCATCATCCCCCTTGGAAGCATCGTCCAGACTCCGATACCATTCAAGCACCACCCTCCTTCTTCGCATATTCATCCTCCATCTTTTCTTCATATTCCAAATCCTTATCCGTCACATCCTCAATTCTTCCCCGCGACCCAGCCTCCTGCAGCCTGTGTCCTGAGCCATCATACTCAATGCGCTCCTCCTTGGGCGCCTGTCCGGGTTCTTGCGCTGTACGATGCACTTTGGTGCCTGATGGATCCGAATGAGTGGCCTCGGTGTATGACCTCGTCTCTCCATTCACCGAAGACGAGTACGAAGAGAAAGAAGTGCTGGTGAATGTAGAAGTTGACTTGTTGGACGACATGGTGTAGAACCAGGTTGATGCGTGGTTTCGAGCTGGAGTGTAGAGTGGATGTTGAATTCGAGGACAGTTCAACCGGTATTTTTGTGAGAGAATAACTACAACATGCGGCACTCCAGGGCGGATGTTTATAAGGCGAAGGTTTGTCGTAGAGAGCCATGAAATCATATGACGTCATGTCGTCATGTGAACCCTGTCCTTCACAACAACAAAGTTACTGGTCCTCAAGATGATTGCACAAACGGCCAGAGATGGTAATGACATTGGATATCACAACTGGAGCCGTCCGCTGGGTAGATTGGCTGGTCCGAATCTTCCTCTAGTGGCAGGACACTGCAGATGTATTAGAAAACCTTGGGAACCTGCCCCATCATATACCCATTCGCATCTCGCCCGTTTCGCAGATATTCTTTAACAAGTCTTCTCCTTTCCTCAGCTGCTGCAGCCTTTCCCTTATTGTTCCTAAACAGCTTTTCCTGCAACTGTTTTTCTTGCTCGCTCAGTCCATCCGGGCTCGCGGGGGCTGATGCGGTGCTGAGACGCTTCACCGGAAGGTTGGCGTACTTGCTCTTCGGCATCCAAGGGGTCCATTTCTGTCGGGATGGTCGTTCGGGAAGTTTATTGGGGAAACTGGAGAGAGGTACAGAACCCCCAGTCGAGTGGACACCAGGTTGGGCTTGCGGCTGCGTTGACTGCAAAGGCCAGCATGACTCCGATGAAGATCTTGCCAACAAAGATGTCCCGTCCAATCTCCTTGCTGTGTCTGGAATCGTTCCAGCAATGCTTCTTCTCTGTTCAGGAGACTTTAGCCTAGAATGCAGCTTGCTCTTTATCCTAGCAAGAACCATACTGCATTTGAGAATATGTGCAAAGTTCAAAGTGACAAGACAAGCTGCCCAGATCTGCCCACTAACCATTGGGAACGATGGGTTGTCATATATTTCATAAACACTGCCTCGCCCCTCTTCCTCTCATTCTCATTCACCGCCTTGGCACATACTGTAGGATGCCAGAAACGCTCGCTTTAATAAAATCAGGGTACTTGGGCGGAAGCAAAACACTGAAAAAACGAAGACAATCTACAAAATTCAAATGACAGAGGAGTATAGTCTCTGTAGTACGATAATTATTTGTAATATGCTGAGGCACCAGAAAGAAAGCTACTACTGATACATTATTGTGGAAGTGCTAGAACGACTGCAGCCGGCGGACGTGCATGCCGATGTGGCCGTGGCCGTGGCTGTAGTTGGGATTGTGGCTGTGCAATGCCGTCTCGAATCCCTCCAACTCCATCACCATCCTTCACAGTCACACAGCAGCGCCAAGGAGATTGCCGACATGTTACCGTATGATGTGCCAGGCATTCCCAATCCATTACCTGCAGCCTCTCCGATAACCTCGCATCACTATCAAGCCCCCCATCCATCCTAGCTTCCTTCGACCGCCATCGAAGACACACCAGCAGCCCGTCGTGGCCCCGAGCCAATCCACAGCCACGCAATTCCGCCTCCATCCTCGATCCCGCCAGGCCCACCTTCTTTTCCCTTACATCATCAACCCCGGCTATCCGCTGCCCACTCCAATATCCGCCGCACGGTCCCCCCAAAATGGGCGATCCGGGTTTAGCCGCCGTGAGCCGCAACATAATAGCAGCCCGCGCCTCCATCCGCCCTCCGCGAAAACGCTGCACCTGCCCAGGTGACAAAGCCCTCCGCCCTGCCATGGGTCTCCGGATGGGTGTTGCAGGCACTGCGGATGGTGGTGGAAGGCCTGGAGGGGTATTTATAATGGAGTCAGCGGGCCCAATTTGTGCCCTTTTGTGCCATCTGGACGGCTCGCCTTCTTTGACTCGTGGAGAGCAGTTTTCAATTCACCGGTTCCCGTTTCTTTTTCATTTCCCCGGTGGTGATCTTTTCCAATCGAACAAAATAGGGCTGCGTGCTTGCCATCGAGTCCGTGTCCATGGTATTTGAAGAGTGCTAGTATCCCCGCCGAAAACTCCTGGTACCATCCAGCCGCAACGATGCAGTTTCTACTCTCGCTCCTCTCGTCACCGCTCAGCCTTCTGGCGTATTTCTTTGGAGCGCTATGTCTCTATGTATGCCACTATCCATTCCATCTCACCCGGCCCATCTGACATGAAGACCAGATATCCGCGGGCATCATTTACCGTCTCACCCTTCACCCGCTTGCCAAGTATCCAGGCCCTAAGCTCGCCGCCATGACGGACATTTATATGGCCTGGTATGCTTACAAAGGCTCACGGCACCTGGAGATGGCGCGCTGTCACGAGGTCTACGGCCACTACGTGCGTACGGGACCCAACACCCTCTCCATGGACACCGCCTCAGCGCTGAAGACCATCTACGGTTTCCGCGCCAACGTGAAAAAGGCCGACTTTTACACCGCATTTCCCGCTAGCAAGGCTACTGTCAATGTGCACAGCAGCATCGACAAGATGCAGCACGCCCGCAAGAGGCGCGTCATGAGTCATGCGTTCTCTGATCAAGCCATCAAGAGCCTCGAGAGGTACATCCTAGCTAACGTGAGGACCGCTTGTCGACTGTTAGGCGAGAAATCGCAGCAGCAGCAAGAAGCGGGCGCAAACGAAAAGTGGGACACAGAATGGAACGTTGCTAATTGGTGCAATTGGCTCGTGTTCGACATCATGGGCGACTTGGTATTCGGAAAGGCGTTTGGCATGCTGGAAAGCCCCACAAACCGGTTTGCGGTAGACTTGGTCGGGAACGCTGCACACAGGCATCTGATTGTAAGTGTCAAAGCATCAAAGCTATGAGAATCTTGACGCTGGAATCAAAACTGACCATTGCAGTGCGGCACTCATCTCACCATCCACAATTGGCATCTCGACAAGCTCCTCTTCCGAAAGATTGCTGCACAGCGTGGCCAGTACATGCAATACAGCAAGTCTCAGGCTATGGAACGTACTAAGCTGGGTCTTGACGTTGACCGCAAGGACTTCTTCTTTCATCTCTTGAATGCAAAGGACCCTGAAACTGGCAAGGGTTTCAGCATGAACGAGCTCTGGGGCGAGTCCAACCTGCTGATTATCGCCGGCTCTGATACGACCTCGACCGCCATGGCTGGGACGTTCTTCTATCTATCCCACAACGCCTCCGCACTTCAAAACTTGTGCAAGGAAATCCGCGAAAACTTCTCGGATGTCGAAGAGATTGTTTCCGGCTCCAAGCTGAGCAGCTGCACCTACCTGCGCGCCTGCATTGACGAGACTATGCGGCTGACCCCACCCGTCGCTGGTTCTCTGCCACGACAGGTTCTGCCTGGCGGCCTCGATGTCGACGGAAAGCATATCCCTGCGGGCCTGGACGTCGGTGTTCCCCACTACGCCATCCACCACAACGCAGACTACTACCCCAAGCCCTTCGACTTTATTCCCGAGCGCTGGCTCGCAGACCCCCAGGCCAACCCCTTCCACGCAAATCTCTCGGATGCCCACGCTGCCTTCTGCCCCTTTAGCATTGGGCCCCGCGGTTGCATCGGAAAGGGGTTGGCGTACGTTGAGTTGACGGTGACGATTGCGCGTGTCTTGTATTTGTATGATTTGAGGCTATCCCCCGGCACGACATTGGGTGCGGGAAGCAAGGATCTCGAGGTCGGACGTACGAGGGCTACAGAATACCAGATTGAGGATCGATTCGCTAGCATGAAGGATGGTCCTATATTGCAGTTCCGCCCGAGGGCGTAGGGGAATGGGGAATGGAGTGACTTCACGTATCTAGATTATGAGACAATTGTAAATATGAATGACGAGAATATAAGATATTACCATCGTGATTTTCTAGTACCCTCCTCTCAAGGGAGGTAGCACGCCACAAATCAAGTACACAGAAGGGCGGCCTATGCCCTAAAGAAACAAAAACGGATGATGAGGCCTAGGAATCGAGCTGATGGCATACAACATATTACTTGACTCCAGATGACCGATGGTGGTTACTTCTGCCGTTAGTAGTCTAGTTTCCTCAGTCATACATGTTTTCCTAGGTTTTCAAACTAGAATGAACACTAGATCTGTTATTTGAGGATTATTTTAGCCCTCTGAACTGTAAAGTATGAAGTATTGAGTAGAAAAAAGTTTTTTTACTAGCCTCAAACATTGCTCTACTACGACTACCGATGTCGCCTAGTCTATGGGTGTGTAAAATAATATGATAATGAGTTTGGATTGACCTAACGGAAAAGTTGCTCAAGTCACGACGACCCCTTAGAAATATTCCAATATACAGTGAAAAAAAATGCTCAATAGATATTATCTATGCAGATGACGATTGTTTCAAAATTATATCCAGTCACTACGGCGGGCTATATTGATAGTACTCTCAGACAATCTAATCAATAGATATTAAGCTACCATCATCTACTCACAATGTCTCAGATAATATCAAAAGTTACAATAGCCTCCTGTTACCGTAGATATAAAAGCAATTCTTGCTGGAAATTTGTTCATTTGACATTTTTAAAGCATCTGGATACTTCTTAATACAACAGAAGCAGAGTATACTCACCATAGCTCCTATGGCGGGATGCACTTCTCCCGCGAGTTCATGTACTTGTCAATGTGAAGCCTTCCTAGTTCCGGACAGATGACGGCCAGTGAGACGCTGGACGCAGAGAAAGTGACTCCAATTGTAATGGCAGAATAAGACGATTGCCATAGCCTACGAACCACAGCCCACGAACCACAGCCCACTAAAATGTCATATGACCAACCAGCCCACACGTCAAGTGCGGTCAGACACAAGCTCCCTCCATAAACCCACCCCCACGGCAAAATCCCAAATACCCCGCAGACAGATCTCCTCATGGGAATCATGACTCCATGCAGGATGATGAATGGCAAAGAAGAAAAACCCTTCGCGTGGCTGGAAGAGACGCGCATAAGCTGCATACCGATAAGGCCTCCTGGCCTCCTCTTCCTGCAAGCGCTGGATGCACACGTCGAGTCATGGATGACGCATCCGACTAGAGGAAAATCATCAAGAAAAAGAAAAAGAAAGCATACTCGCATGTACCCTGACGTTGTTGTCGGTTGGGAGTCATGATTCCCCATGCATGCATGCATGCCAAGTGTGACAGTGCACGCGGGCATGCCAGGCTTCAATAAGCCGGCCTCATGATTGATGATGGGGCAATCAAGCAGGGTCTGCTCACGGGGACCAAGATGAGAGGGAGGGTGTCAAAAAACAAGAAATTTGCGTATAAAAAACAATATGCCAAATGCCAAATGCCACCTAGACCCAAGATGCGACCCTTTTTCAAAACCAACTCCGAGACCTGGAAAATGCTCCCTGACCATGCTTAAACGCTCACACGCTCACACGCTCAATCCCGACGTGATTCCCCTGCAGCCCTAGCCCATGATGCGCCTTCGTCTGCCGCTGTCTACACTGACGGTGTTGTCAGGCCCGATGGAAATGCTCAGGTTGGAGCTGGTGGTACCGTCCTCGGAGCCTCCTCGCCGTCTGGGTCCGGGTGCCTGGGATTTGCTCCTCTCAGGCTGAATAACTAGCCATGTTGAGCCGCCATCAGGATCTTCCTGCTGCATAAGCTGAAGTTGGTGCCCGCTACCGTGGCCGTTGCGTCCGCGTGGTCGAGGGGACTTTGGAGACGGCAGAGGCATGAACAGCGAGGGGAATTTGGCGACCTTAATGGGAAGCGATGTAATGGCCTCGGGAAGTGGAAAGGATTCGACCAAGGTTATCTTCTCGAGGGGAAGAGTTGCAAGAAGAGAAGAGGGAAGGTCAACGGGCGAACAACCGACGATAACGTGGCGGAGATGTGAGTTTGAGGTGTAAAAGGACAAATTCTCTGAGGAGTAGTCAGTATAGGCAAAAGCAGACGACTGAATGCGTTCGGGATGACTTACCTCGCACCTTCCTCCCAGAGTTGCCTTCTTTGCTAACACCAACGTCGATCCAATCGAAGCTGGAAATTCTCCCGCAGAAGCCGGTTGAAAAGGCACGAAGCTGGCCGAGGTTCCTGACCTTGTCTTGTCGAACCAAAAAGTTGGCCATGCCCTCTAGGTTGGCATAGATTCGAACGACAATGTCCAGGGAATCGGCATCTTCGAAGTCGGTGCGGAGATACTCGCGTACCCGGATTAGCAGCTCGTCGGCTAGAGACTCGCCACCTTGAGCCTTGCGGGTGAGGTATTTGTCTTGGAACTTGAGATCATCAGCATCGGGCAGACATTTTCGGCACGGGCTGTACTTACAAGAAATCCGTCGGCATCCGCGTCGATGAGTACTAGGGCAAACGGCCGGCGGGCCTAAGCAAAGGTCAGCGTTGGGCCTTATCGGGGCCTTGCCGGGAGGCTGACCTGTTTCTGAGCCAAAGCGCTCTCCCTCTCCTTCACGTCGACGACTTCAGCCTGCAGGGTTCGCCTGACATTCTGCTCAGAGTTCAGGTCGAGTTCGGTCTGCGTGAGTCTCGCCTCGGTCTTTTCGAGTTTGTCGAGCAGTTCCTGTTTCGCTCAAGGCGTTAGCGAGTGTCCCGCGGCTCCACTTTTGTAGCCCCTCGTGATGAGTCGACGTACCTCTATGAGCTCGCACCTCTTCTCGTCGAGGATACGGAACTGGGCCAGCCGCTCGCGGTAGGTCACTGGGACGGGAGGTACTTCTGCCATTGTTGTTGTGGTGCAAATCTGGGGATACCTTGCATTTAAACAAAAGTTAGCGGCTGGCTTGGGTTGCGGGCACTGCGTTGGGCCTAGGTGGCCTGCATGCAGGCAAAGTGCGGTGACCCGGTCGCGATTGGGATTCTCAACGTAGCGCGCGCTGATTGGGCGGGTGCGTGGGGAGTACGTATGTGATTCGATGCCTCGAGGCTCGATCTGACCGGACCCAAGGGCGAGTGCAGGCGCGTAGCTGTGCTGGCGGGCAAATAATAGACATGGCTGTGCGGCACAAGCCGAAGCAGTGGTTTTGGTGCGGGCCGAACGTTGCACAGTAGGCTCGAGTGCATGGCATGGGCAGCGATTCAACCCCCCTGGCCCACAACAATCGACGGTGCCATGTACCTCCCATGGAACACGCTCGAAGCGGGTCGAAGGCGGGTGTCTGGAGCGCGGAGCCCGCTGTCGTTCCCGGCCGAATGAGGCAGTGAAGACGGGACATGACTGTACGCGTGCGGGCGCCAGCGCGGCCTGAGGGTGTGCAGGCTGGCACAGCGCGAATGACTGCAAGTGAGGGGCTGAGTGCGTGACTCGCAACGAACGGCTTCTCTTCACATATTCCCCGGCTGGTACGTCATGGGACGACGGGCGGGAGGAGTCAATAGAGAGTGGGGTGGTTTCATTTGCAGAGTTTCAATCGAGAAGGGCTTGCTCAGAAGCAGACAACGGCCATGCAGTGCTGTACAGTACGGTGCGGCTAGTGGGGTGTGGAGCCTGGCATTTATCGATAAGCCGTCTACGTGGTGGTGCGGTGGGGTGTTTCGCCGTGGTGGTGGTGGTGGTGAGGACGCTCGGACAGGCCATGCAGGAATCCGCAAGCGGCTGGCAGAGCAGTCCTGATCGTCCCCACGAAGCCACGGGCGCGTCTGAAGCGGAAAAGGGCAGGCTGCAGCTGGATGGAAGGGCGACAATGGGCTGGCCAAGGGCTGGCCGCGGGCGTGGGCGAGAAAGCCGGGGGAGCGGCGCTAGGGCCCGGGTGGTCCCGCTTCGGCCGGGGCGGAAAAAGCATTTGGCCGGCCCCGACACACAACGTCAGCTCCAAAATACACGGACAACACCAGCGACAACGCCAAGACCACCACACATCACCCGCCATGTCCGTCGAGAAGAGCCACCGCCGTATGTCAAGCCCGTCTGCCTAGAGGGGCCTCCCAATTGACCGTTATAGTGTACGTCAAGGGCCGCCACGTCAGCTACCAGCGCGGCAAGCGCAACACCAACCCCAATGTCTCGCTGCTGTCCCTCGAGGGCGTAGCCAACAAGGAGGCTGCCCAGTGGTACCTTGGGAAGCGCGTCGCCTACATCTACCGCGCCACCAGGGAGGTGCGCGGCAGCAAGCTCCGCGTCATCTGGGGCAAGATCAGGAAGACCCACGGTGAGTGCGCCCGACGGACTCATCGCATCCCGCCCACGCATTCTGACACACTCCCCAGGCAACTCTGGCGCCGTCCGCGCTTCCTTCCGCAGCAACCTTCCCCCTCAATCCTTTGGCGCCTCCGTCAGGGTCATGCTGTACCCCAGCGCGATATGAGTCACAGACACGTCGAGTTTCGAGCACAAATAGAAGATTATGAAAGCATTTGATACACGGAGTTTCTACGGTTTCGCGCTATGCGGTCCTGGGTATGGATCGGTGTACTTGAAATGTCACTTTGCATGCATGGGTAGTACCATCGGCCGGTTGGGTGGATTCCGCACAGAACAGAACAGATTATATATACCACAGTTGCGGAGGGGCCGCGCGTCCTCTCTCTGCCTGAAATCGGACATCTGTTGAACATTTAAAGGATCACATTGTTGTTTGTGTATCTGGAATGTAATCCGTTTGTTATTTGTTGTGGGAAGTGTCTATGTTGTGGTTCTCGATACAGGGACGAATTGCATTGTGCTTGGGTAGCTCGCGCTGATGGAGCTTCTAGACAACCCATGACCTCTACTAACAAGACATGTGGAGATTCCGGCCATGTTGGACGCTTTTCCGATCGTTCACTAGAAACGCCTTATACGCGTGAAGCCTGCGAAATAATTGTCAAATTTAGTCACCAAGGCCGCCTCTAGTATCATTGGTATCATAATCTACCCAGATCTGACGGCGCTCATCCTTCATCGGTGCTGCATAGTTGATGTCTTGCTTGACACCGCTGACACCACCTGAACATCTGTATTCTTTGGAGCCTGGCAGCTCCTTTCGTTGCGTGCAAATCGGTTTGGGTTTCTCGTTATCGAGCTTCGTTTTTTTCGCTTTTTCGGTTTTGGACTTCTGACTTTCAGCCAGATCTGAGTTACCCATGAGCTTGATATAATCTAATAAGAGGTTAGTCAAAGCGGCTGCAACTAAATGGCACGAGGAGCACTACCATCGCGGCTTCCTTCCGTTTGATCGCGCATGTTAAAAATACTCGGAAATGGTATGTGTAGAAGCTATTGGTAAAATAAGATGTGGAAGATGCTTCGAATATTGTTCACTCATGTATATTTCCATAAAAATAATCGAAAGCGACACCCCAGATGCCAGGGAGGTGGAGCTATTTGACCTTCAGGCGCGCCTTCGCGTTCTCACGTGACATTGCCGTCATGATCACCATATATAAATTGCGCAGATTTCAAAGCAGGCAGGAGTATCCCAGTGTGATGGGAGGAGATTTACAGGCGGGTAGTCATATGACAGAGCACAATTGCATCAATCGCATGTATTTCTTCGTTGTTTTCGTGTTTGTTGAGAGTGATCGCTTTGGGTAGTTGTCTGTGGGGGCTTCTCTGGCTCTTTTACATGTTTTTAATCCCTGTCGCGTAAAATTTTATCGCCAAACCAGCAGTTGTTCCGAGGTTTATATGCATGTCGGCGCATGTGGACACATGTGGGCACATGAGAGTGGCGCCACTCTTTTGAGAGCCGACAGCTAATTCATATCTCATGCAGTTCACCATCAAAGCGAAAGTCAGCACCAAATCATCAACATGCCTTTTCCGCACGATTTAGCTTTAGCTTTGACCCTAGTATTCAGTGGCTGCTTCGCCTTGAGCGATGGCAATCGTCCGTAGCGGCACAGTGTGTGTAACTCCCCTCCATTGGTCCATAAGAGCCAGTAGCCCTCCTAAAGTCCTCCAGCTCACATTTCTAGCTTGTTCTAAGAACATCTACTGCATTCTGTCTCAGCTACAAAATCACCTGTCCTAAAAAGTAACGTGCTAGACATCTGATCAGGAGGAGAACCTACCAGGGCAGGTGATATTTTACCCGTCATGGGTTTCCATGAACCAAGTCTCCGCAAATCCCGGTGGAATTCAGACATCAACTGCGGTAATTCCTTTATTCAAGCATTCATGCACGCCCATCTCCATACTGTTTTAAAATTTTATTTGACAGTTGAAATATTCTCCATTTATTCAATACCCACAATTTATGATTGAGAGATTACAAAAGGTTCCAGCAGCTGTCAGAAAGTCTTGGAAGAGTATACAGGAAGAGTGGATTCGTTTTTGAGTGATTTTTGCTTGGAGGTCTGTGTGTGCGTCCGGCCTTGAGGCATGAAATTTGCCTACAGTAATGTGTATTTCATTACTTCCGTTAATGTTCATCTCCACGAACCGTCTTTAAATGATACTTTTCTGGCGCAAATAAGTATCATGTGGTGTGCACACAGACTAGAGGACGAGGAGATAGTCTCTAGAGATACGAGAGATGGTCATTCCCCTCGCCCTGAAAAAGGCAATACAGTTGAAGAAGAGGCATCACAGAATTATCAGCAGCATCTATGCGTGATATTAAGGGATGCGCAGCATTGTCACTGGTAGCGTAGGGCCCTTGGTGGGCCGAACGTCAGATTGGTCCCGTAGACAGGAATGAACTTAGCGCTCGTCACCAAGGACGATGATGACGAAGCAGACTATGTGTACGTTGCGGCGCGTGTGTTTGGATAAATTTGCCATGTTTCAACGTACAAGACCAGCAACAGATCGATATCTTGTCCATCAGCTGCCTCCATTTTTCAATTACATATATAATACATATCGGAAATCGACGCATTAGATGATCCTGAGATGGGTACAGGAGAGATGCTTCGTAAGCATGGGTGATTCGACGTCTTCTTCAGTATAGCCTCAGATGCTATGAGCTTTCAGGCTTTTGACTTTTTCTGCTCTCGAGGCTTCTTCTGCCCTCGGGGCCTCTTGGTGTACTTCTTCACACTATCGATATCCTCATCGGCCGGCGCAATGCCCTTCGTCTGCATTTCTTTCAACTGCGCGGGCGCCAATTTGCGGAGCTGCTGAGCCTTTAAAGCAGTCAAGATTGATGGCTCCACCCAGACAAGGCGGCCTTCGACCTCGTTGCCATGTACGGCCTCCATGGCTGCCTCGGCGCCTTTTTTGGTTGTAAAATCCATCAAGGCAAGGAATCGCGGGGCCAATTTCTTGTCGCCAAAGTTGGGGGCAATTGCGCCGATAGATTCGATGCCAAATTGCTCGAATGTGTTTCGCAAGATGACCTTTGCCTCACGGATACCAACATTTTTGTTGCTCCAACCGGGCGTCTTGACCCTGATGACTACACGGCGGCCCTCTATCATGGGGCGGACAGCTTGGTCAATGCCTGCATCATCGTAGGAAACGAAACGATCATTTTCTTGGGCTCGCCCTTGGCCCCAGGCAAAATCTGGATAAAGCAGCCGTGCAGTGACGCGCTCAAAGGGCTGGCTTTTGTTGATTACATCAATTGCCTTTGTTGCTTGCGTAGAATCTGCAAGCTGAACAAAGCACATGGGCTCATTCTGAAATGTGAAGCGATCGATGCTGTACTGCACATTCGTTCTGACGATAAAAATTAGCCCGGGACACGTGATATCGCGCGGTACGCGCGAAGTTCGCGGCGCAGCAGCTTCGCAGCCAATTAGGTGCTTTAAGAGCACCTTACGTACATCTCAAAGCCATTCTTGGTGAAAAATGATTCAATGTCGGACTTGAGGGTCGTTCTTGGCACGTTCAGGATAACGAGTCCGCGTTCGTTGGGTTTGTGTTTATTGTCAGGAGATATGGGGTCCGACGCCTGGGCATTTCCAGATTGGCTTGTTTCCTGAAGAAGACGGGGCCCATTTGTGAAGGCCCGCTGTGATGCACTTATTGTGGCAAAGGGGAAGCGTGCTCCTGCAATACGCGGTTGAACAAAGCCCCTGGAGAGAAGAGAGCGACCCAGCCGCGAGATTCGAGGAAGCGACATTGTGACTGGTTCAGTAGGAATCAATTCAATTGTAGAGACAAAGACTAAAGGCAATCAGCGGCATGTGGTGCCAGAATGGGTCAGGATGGTGCTTTGGACAGCGAGATTGACGGAAAAAAGTTGGAGGTCAAAACGCCAAGAGCTAACACGTGCCGTTCCTCTATCGATAAGACGGGGAAGCGAAGAACTGCGACCTCGGCGAGTTTGCAATCATTCATCAATAATCATCTATCTTTCATCTGTCGCAGAAGCTCATCATAGTCCACTGCTTGGTACCTAGGTAGATGTAAAATCATTTATTGGAGCGACCACATATAAAGAATTGAATTGGTGCACTTTCGCAGCACATGTTCAGCTCCATGAATCGGAAAAAGACTGAATCTAGTCACTAGGTAAGTATCATACTAGATGTGTTGATGCAAATCGCGGCCACTGAGCTGGTGCTTTGCTCGGTCCCATCCATGCCGGCGACATAACCTGACATCTCCCAGAGGCTAAGTTTAGGGTCATGATGCAATTCAATCTTTTGCAATTCCTATCTCACTCGTACATAAACTTTTCATCTACGTCATTTTACCGTGCCCAAGCTACATTCCTAAACAAGCTCTAGGCATCCGTTCTTGTTTCCTATCCTCTCATCCAGCACAATCGAGCTGGTGACCCAATCGCCGCCTCTCCTCAGCTCGGCCTCGAGGGTTTGCCCGCCATCTACGAGCCTCACGTTCCTAGCCGATGCTCCAAAGTTGCCGCTGCCACCATGGTTACTGCCTCCACCGGGGAGCTGCAAATTCTGGCCGGGATAGATCATGTCAGGGTTTTGGATGCCGTTGTGGCGCGCAATCTCGTCAAAGGAGCAGTTGTGGCGGGCAGCAATGGCACGCAGAGTGTCGCCAGCTTGGACAGTGACGGAGCCGCCGCCTGAGGAGGACGAATTGCCCGTTGACCAGCGGAAGCTGCCGTTGTCGTTCTCGAGAATGCGGTTCAGGGAGAGGGTGCTCGACTGGTAGGAGCCGTCCAGGCGGCGGCACTGGGCGTGCAGGTTGAAGTCGCCGTGTGCGTCGAGACGCACGTCGCGGGAAGTCTGCGTGAAGCCGCCAGCAAAGTGGCCGCCGCGGGGGCGGTCGCCACTGCTGTGACGGCTGTGGTGGCCACCGCCGTGGTGCTGGTTCTCTTGCTGGTGCTGCTTTTGCTTCTTCTCCTCCTCTTCGCGTTTCTTCTTCTCGTCGCGCTCATCCTTCCAGTCGGAAACGCCGTCCTGCAGCTTGTGGCCAGCAAAGGCACCTGCTATCGCGCCAACGAGGCCAGACGTCTTGGTGTGGCCAGTTGCGTGGCCTCCAATCTTGGCTCCGCCAAAGGCACCTGCAGCTCCTCCTGCAAGAGCACCCATCACACCGCGCTCTCCTTCTTGACCGTCGTTGAAATCTCCCTGGTTACCGTAACCCTGGTTACCTCCATAACCCTGGTTTCCACCGTAGCCTTGATTGCGATCGTTGGGCTGTCCGTAAGGCGACTGGTTCGGCGGGGGCGAGTTGTAGCCGCCGTGGTTTTGCTGATATTGAGGTGGGGGCTGGTTGTAGCCTCCTTGGTGCCCGCCGTGGGGCTGCTGTCCCTCAGAGTAGTACTGGTTGGCAAGGCCAGGGCGTTCTTGCTGGTAGCCGCCCTGCTGATGGCCGCCTTGTTGGTAGCCACCCTGCTGCTGGTATCCGTTGCCGTTGTTGTACATGGTGATTATGAGATGCTGACTGAAATGGAAATGAGTTGATTCACCGTTTGATGTCTTTGAACTGTTTGGCCCCAAGAAAGAGGGGCACAGTCAGTATATATATTTTCCCAACGTCCCCTCTCCTCGGCCAGAATGCTGTGGCTTGTGAAGGCGCAGCATGCTTGCTAGTCGGCACCATTGGGTTGGGCACAATGTGTGGGCCCACGTTAGCTGAGACACCGCCACTCCAGTACGCGGCGACACTGTGGGGAATGCAGGTAGAGCGCATTTCGGCCACTCTCGGTCCAATCAGGGCTTGCGAGTCAGATTCGCCGAACTTTCTGATGATGCCCTCGCGGTCAATGCCACGGCTAACACGGCTCTGCGTCAGACCCTGATCAGTGCCACGTAGCGATCATGGGCGGCGAGGCCTTGAGCGGACATGCAGGGGATCTTCTAGACGCACGATTGCACAATCGGGTCAAGCACTAGAGGGGCGGACGTGGCGCGTGTGGTACCATGTTGGAGAGATGCAGAGGGACAGGTTGGTCAGGGGAGGTTCCGAGCATGGGGTGCTAGGGACGCGTTGGGGCTAGCTTAGCCACAGGGCTGTGAAAACCTTATACTCCCCAGCGCCTGTGCAGCCAGCAAGACCCTTTCAAATGCTTGAAAGAGGCTCGACGTTTCGTCCCAATTTTAGAAGCGGGCACTTTGCCGCCGGAATGCGGGCTAAGCTCTCCCCTCGGGACAGGAGATTGTGAACCATGGTTGCTGTCATTGCGGTGGCTGGGGCAGCCTTCGTCTTTTCAACGCTTTGCATCATGATCTTTGATTCCAACGAATACGGGCGCCACCTATCTTCGAATGATGTCGTTTGCAATATCACTCCGCGACTCATTGAGATGGCGTTTTCGGTCCAGAAGCTCCCGAGAATCACCTCGCATGGCCTTGAACATTGGCTGGTTTGCAAAGGGGAAAAATGGTACGTTGTTGCGAAAGCCGCGCCGAGAATGAAATGAGTTTCAGGGCTGGCCCAACTCAATCTCTCATCTCAAACGCGCACAGATCAGATCATCCCGGATGATGACATAGACGTAAACCATCATCGAAGCTTGATGATGGCTAGCTTCATGGAGCTCGTATGCTGGATCGTCCCTGCTTGGAAAATATGGTCAATCCCGAGGTTCCTTTCATGGTACCACTATTGACTGGCAGGATATCTGCTAGGTACCAATCCTTTGTCCACTTTGGCAGCAACCCCCTAAAGCTGCGATAGGAGAGTCCCTGGGGCTGAACCAGAATGAGGATACGAAGTGGCCAGAGCCGTCCAGGCACAGGTGACGGTAGAAGCGTTGGGTGAGTAGAAGTCATGACTCGTCGCCAGGTCCGTGCCAAGCCACCTGACGTCGGATTCAACATGCAGGCGGTTCCGGAACCACCAGGCCAGCAGAGCTCGACGTCAACGGCCATCCCGAAAGGTACCATGGCCGACATGGGCGCCCGAATCGCCTCGTTGCGATCTCTTCTCCCCGATCTCGAGTCAGCCCTAAGCTCCTTCACCTCGTCGCCGTCCAAGTTCCGCGTCGTGCGCACAGTCAACCCCTCCAGCGTGCAGCCGAAAACGCTCTACATTCTCGACTCGTCCTTCAACCCGCCCTCGATTGCCCACCTCACTCTTGCTACTTCGGCGCTGAGGAAGCCAGCTCCCTCCGACGCCCATCCGTATAGACTCTTGCTGCTCTTCAGCACGCACAATGCGGACAAGGCGCCGAGCCCTGCAAGCTTCGTGCAGCGCATCGCCATGATGACCGTGTTTGCCGAGGACTTGTCGCGGTCGTTGAAGGCCGCTGGGAGTGCTTCCGAGAGGAGCGAAGCCGCCGATATCTCGATTGACATTGGCCTTACCAAAGAGCCGTATTACACGGACAAATCCATCGCCATCGCCGAAGCCACCCCGCCCTTCTACTCGTCGAGCCCGAGCCACGTTCACCTCGTTGGTTACGATACTCTGATACGCTTCTGCAACCCAAAATACTACCCAAATTTCGACCCGCCATTGTCTGCGCTCAGCCCCTTCTTCTCCGCGGGCCACAAGCTGAGGGTGACGCTGCGTCCGAGCAATGCGAGCGACGCGTCTTCGAGCGAATTCGGGACCGTAGAGCAACAAGAACACTATGTCCAGAGGCTGCGTGATGGAGAGCTAGAAGACGCCGGCTTCGAGAAGGCCTGGGGCGAGAGGATCGATGTGGTGGAGAGCGACGAAGGGGTGGGTGTGAGCTCTACGAGAGTGAGACAGGCTGCGAAAGAAGGCAGATGGGACCAGGTGGGTGATTTGTGCACTGGAGGGGTTGCAGCATGGATCCAGGACCAAGGGCTGTATAGTGACGGCGCGAGCGGGTAAAAGACGGATGGGCTGAGGGGGGTGCTGTCTGGAAATGTGCCATCCGCTTGCCATCATGTGACGCCATCCATGTACCTGCAGGCGACTTCCCTTCTGACCCCAGCCTTGGAACGCTCCTTCTCTCTTGGGCTGCATCGCGCCTTCGAGCTGCCCTTCTGCCAAGGCCACGTCTCCCACATAGCCCGCTCTGTCCTGCACCTCGCCCAATCCACCCCATTTCTCCCTGGTCTTCAACTTCTCGCTGCCATGTTTGCCCTGCCCTCCCATCCCTGAGCCTGTGAATCGTCTCCGGACCCGGCTGTGACTCCATGGCGTCAAAGCTATGCTGCAACGCCGACCAACAGAGTCGGACCAGCTCTCCAGATCTCCCCAATGCTCGGCTCAGTGATGCAACACCCGCAAAGCGTCCCCTGCTACCCAACAACACAGCCTCTCCTGCTTCTCACTTCACCAGCATCCGGTCCGAAGAGATTCACGAACTGAACCAGATATTCGAGAATGCTCGAGACGAGCCCAAGGAGAGCTCACCGGCCAAGGCCCGCCGTGGACGGTTTTCGTGGTCTTCCCTGTACAGTCTGCATGGACTGCACAAGATGCAAAGCATGCATTCCATCATCAAGCGCAGATTCTCCAGAGATCTCTCGAGGCAATCATCGACTGCGTACCTGAAGGATGCCAAGGTCACTACGGGCAAGCCTGAAGACCCCGACACTGTCATCAAACTGCCGAGGGATGGCCCCAACGCTCAAATTAAAATCACAAAGGACAACTTGCGGAAGGATCTGTTTAGCGAGAAGAAACCTGCCGAAGGTGGATACGATCCCGATGCTCAGGTCGTCGAGGACTTTGCAAAGAACATGGGCAAGCGAACGCCGAGCAAGAGGGTGAGCCTCCATAGCATTGACTGGACCCCGTCCACAGGAAGGTAAGCTCTGCTAGCTCCAATGACCAGTGCTAGAAATTCATGTCAGAGTAGCAAACCTACTCCTGGGTCCTTGTCCAAAAGTCAACACAGCCCCGAGGCCAGTTGCAGTGCCATGCCGTACCAGATTTCTCAGTCTCAGCCCAATTCTCTAGCCGCCCGCTTCTCCCACGTTTTCAGTGCGCCAAATATGCGCCCCGATGATGCACAATACATGGAACGCAAGTTAAGGCGGTCCTACTCTGCCTCCTCCATCGATCTTCCCGTGCCTTCTCCTCTATCGCCCATGCGACTGCCAAGTTTGACATCTTACGACAAGGACGGAGTACCGTGGTCGGTTTCTATGACTGAAAGCTTGCGTCTATCCCAGTTTCCCACGCCGCCGAGTAAAAACGCCACAAAACCTCCAAGAGGCACTGCGCACCGTCAGGCACTAGCAGGGGACAATAGCATTGATGGCAAGATTCCAACTCATAGTGATGATAATGTGAACACTCCTATCGAAGTTCGAGAGACAGACATCCAGATACGAGTCCAGGAACCTACTTCTACGACGACGCCCAGAACTTCTACCTCGATTAGACTCCCCGCAGAAACGCTTTCTTCCGCCACTGAATGTGGGAGGTCGCTGGAGAATGACGAAATCGAGTTTGACGGGGATAATCCTCGACGCTCAGTTCATCTGTATAGTATGCGCATCTCGCAACATCTTCGATCTGGGTCACTTCTCTCATGGGAGGCCTTCTCTGACGCACCAGATAAGCCTCCCATTCCTCGTCCATTCCTCGAGCGATCACATTCCGAGCAGAGCCGGATGTCCCATATGCATGGACAGCATGCCCGAAAAGATAGGCAAGGCTCCAGCTCCGGATTTACGAGCTCTCGAGTGCCTAGCAAATGGGGTAAAGTGCTTCCAGCTGGCGAATCAAACGAGGATCTCTCTTCGACCTATTCAAGTAAGCCTAATTCTCCTCTAGATAGCCTTAGGGGATCAATGGCAGATCTGTCTGCAAAAATAGCTGGACAAGACCGACCAGAAGACCCCTTGGCCGAACTGGCTCCACTCAAACGGTTTGACACGGACATGACCGAAAACGAGAGGGGTGCCAAAGCTTCTGTTCGAGAGGAAGGGTCAACCCGTTTTCTCGGTTCCAAAACCATGGATAGCCAGGAAGAGCCTATCCTGCCTCGAAACAATAGTGTGGCAAACACAAAGAAGTCCAAGTTCAGGGAGGAGTTTAGTCCCTCTCCTCCAAAGAAGAGATTGAACCCATCGGCCTCCATCATCAACTTTTTCATCACAAAAAAGATCAACATGCGTAGCCATAGCGATACAAATCTCAAGTCGGGAACATTTAAGACTGCGGTTGACGGCCCTTTGGACCTCCCGGACGCCCTGGCACATCGTGAACGTCGACTTTCTAAATCAGTAGCAAGCCTTGAAACCGAGAGAGCGGCGTTGAACAAACAGCTATGCAAGGACCCAGTGTGGGAGCGAGCACTCATAGCATACCAAGATGAGCGATCTGCAATGTTCCTACCCCAGAACAAGGATCTGGCTGCCCAAGGTAGCCCATACCGTGAACGCAGGACGAGTATAGCAAGGCCTGCAACCCCTAACAGCGCCGCTACCAAGATAAATCATCCTGATAGACAGCTATCTACCCCAATATCAGATCCCAAAGCCCCTAGCAAGCCGGCTCCGACTTACCCGCAGACATTATACTCAAGGCGAACTGCCCTTGTTGGTCTCGAGCAGGAACTCAGCCCAGGCCAAGAGCTCAAACTAGCTTTTGATCGCCAGAGTGATTCGAAGGAGACTGTGGGTGCGTGGGGCCGTTACCCATCGCACACCCGTCTTGAGCGTACCGCATCTGCAGGAAATCTGGACCACGTGGAAACCAGAGACTTTGCTCTTGAAGCCACCATGCGGGCGGGATGGAATGGGAATCTTGGGATGGACGAAGACAGTATTGATCCAAACACTCGGCCGCCTTCATTTTCATTGTTCCTGGGAGAGAAGAGGAGGAAAAAGAGAGTTGGCGGCAGTCGCATGGCCAAGTCCCATTCAATGACCTTCGGAAAAGGCTTCCTCAAAAATTATGCAAAAATGTTCCGCAGCCAGAGTACCGAGTTCCAGAGACATGGGCATGGCCACAGGTCAAGTATCACCTCCGGGGGTATGCTCGAATACCCTGAATTGGAGATACTACCCGATGTTTGGCGGCGTGCTATCGTGGAGGAGAGAGCTAGTGAGAGTAGCTCAAACAACCAGCATGGTGGCACAGAGTTTCATGTTAACAAAGGGGTTAAGACTTCGAGGACAGGAGATTCTATGGCCACACTGCGTCCTTTCAGAGAAAATGGCAGAAGCGCGGGTGACTCTGCTAACAGCAATGATGGCGATGCACGCGATCATAACAGCGATCGTGCTCGTGTATGGTCGGTGTACTACGAGGACTGCATTGCAAATTTCCCACGAGGAAGTGCCGAACTTGATCAGGATCTTGAAGACTTTGGAGCCGGTCCTTTTTTCGACTGCAAGAGCAATGCAGCGCTCTCACGCACACTTCCAACAAATCTCGGCAAACACTCCCGCAATGAAAGTAAAATGTCTCGATTTAGTGCTATGAGTCGGAATAGCGCCCGGTCGAGCTTTGTTTCCGGAGTAGATGACTGCGAAGGAGGAGAAAGGGAAGGAAGCATTGCCAGTGTTAGACGGAGCACAATGGATCTGCTCAAACTGTACAAGGATCAAGAGGTTGTCGAGAGGGAGCGTGTCCTAGGCTTGATGGAGGGCAAAGGTGTACGGAGCACCGATGGACTTGTTGCATTGTGAGTGTTTGCGGTCTTTAAAAATAATGGTGTGTAATGAAGGAAGAGCACGCGCTGGGATATCAGTGTATGTATACATACGGCGAGCGAGGTTGGCATGGTTGATTAGGGTAGACAGCATTGATACCTATTACTTAAACCAAGTTTCCTGATATGTCTTCTGTAATATTCTGTGATGGTACGAGTCGGCATCGCGATTTCTCGTAGCTATACTCTTTCTTCAATACTCAAATCTAGATTGACCCGGGTAAAGTGTTAGTAATCCATATTCATTTGTGAAAGAGCGGGAATTACGGAGAGATGTTCCTAAGAGAAAACATAGCCCAACCCATCTCCCGCTCCTCGTACTTTTCTGCACTACCAAATCTCAACCAATATCACCATACCGCCCCTGAGTCTCGCCTCCCAGTTGTCATCTACCAAAATTGCGCCATCTCTCTCGTCGCGAAGGCTGAAACGTCCCTGCTCCACGCGCTCCCTGCCCACCGCCTGGGTCAGGAACTGCAGCACAACCGTGTACTTTCGGAACGCTGAATGCGAGTATACAATCGTGGTGCTCGGTGTGGTATTGGAGGTGAAGGTGATGGTATCGTCTGTGGATTCGTCGACATCACGGTTGCATGTCGCCGACCGAGGCTTCGCGGAAGCGGGAGCGGAGGTGCGAGTGGTGTGGAGGTTGAGGCCGCCCAGGCTGGCGAGGCAGCCTGCCACGTCCGTATCATGGGCGGTTTGTGCGCTCGTATCCATGCCTATATCTCGCGATCTGTTATGCTTCCGTGGGCGGGGGCGGACCGTCGTGCACGGTGTCGTGCGCGCAGTCCTGTACAGATTCGCGTGTCAGTGACTGGAATGAGCTTCAACGTAAGCTCTTCGTGTTTGTGTGTGTGTATCGTTGAGGATTCTGCAAATGGCGATGCCTATGCCGATAATGTCGGGTGGAAACCTTGATGATGGCCTTTTCTTTTAGATTCGATACTCTGAAGGACACGAAAAGAAGAGGAACAAACGCAAAAGTCTAAGACGATGTTATTAGTTGGAAAAGTCCGTTTGTGAACGAGTCAAATCTCACACATTTACAAAGGCTTAGTGAAATGGTGGAAACCTGAATAAACGTTAACAATGCCCAGATTATCCTTTTGGCTCAAATAGAGTTGTATCTAGGCCCCTTTAGTTGTTAGCAGCGCTGCCTGACCTAAAAAAGTCTAATAATAACTGCACCTAGTAACGACTGCACCTAATACTCTTCATTCAACGTTGCCATTTTTATTTATCATACAGAGTACCATACTCCAACCAGGCAAGCCGGAGAGAGCGAGTCTTCAGCCTTATATTAATCTCATTACAATATTTATATATATTCTATAGACTATTTTCTGACTGGAGAGTGTATAGTCAAGACTTGATGAACTAATCGTCGATGGCGTTGAGGTAAAGTTCCACGGTTCATGACCCCAACACACGAAATCGAGAATAGGTAGAGACCACAGAGGCTCTGAAAATAACCTAAAGTGACAAGTTAACTTATATGCTTTCCATCAGACCGCAACGTTAGGAACGTATAGGCAATCCAGATGGCAGTCAGTCTCAGAACGGGAGCACTCGTGTTTTGTCTGTGCAAAACCTTTCTGGTAAGCAAAGGCAAGCCTTTCCAATGTGTAGCCCATCTTGGGAGCTACACCCCAAACCCACACCTAGTCATATCAGTCATGACCGAACATTTTCGGGAAAGCTTCTTACGTCGGAGAAAAAAGTGGACCAGACTTCAGCGACTGCAGCAGCCAGTGATGTTACGCCATTGAAATCATAGTCCATCTCGCCCAGAGCTTGTTTAAATTCATTAAAGATAATTTTTTCGTCTTCTGTTGGCGAGTTTGTATCGGTCTCGATTGCAAAAATCCATTTTGAAAGAAATAGCGCTGGATGTATCATTAGATGATGCAATCAACATCCTGATGGTTCAATGAGAGGGAAACAAGTTTACATACCACTATCCCAACCTGCAACGACATACTCTACGCCAGAGTACAAAGCGTCAGTTTTTCTTGCCAGAATATGGCCTGTGCGAACAGGAGAGATGAATGCTTGATATGTCTGCGCAGCAATCTTGGAAGTCAATGAGCTTCGTTGAAAAGGACTAGCCACGTAGGCTTCAGAAAGACGATCGATCTCTTCTTCAGAGCCAAGAAGTAGAGCAGTTCTTTGGAAAGTGCTACTAGGCATGAACGTTCGAGTGTAGGCAATGCGAAGTACGGCCGATGCACTCGCTAGTAGGGGCCCACTTTCCGCCTCCTTGGTCTCTGCCCTGCACTGACCCAATATGTCCTTGCATCTCGATATTTCTGCCAAACAGCCTTCTAAGATAGTGTTTTGTACGTGCGCGTCTTCGCCTGTCGAAAAGGCCCTCATAGCCTGTGCGAATCGCAACGCTCCCCACAAATGGATGCAGACTCCATGGGCAAGCACCAGGGCCGAGAACACAGGAACTTGAGTTTTTTTAATCTTCTCTTGGGCACCTGGGTTATCTTCTGAGACAATCAGTTGTACCAACTTTCTCATTGTTATAAGTGGCCCTGGTTTTCGATCGTTCCAGGCTTGACGCCATTCAATCTCTGATTGCGCATTCCAGTACACTTCCTCGTCCGGAATTTCGAAATCTAGATCCTCAGGATCTACAAAGGCCGGCGAAGAGTCGTACATGACCATGGCCAAATTGCTGATGATGTTGACTGTACACAGGACCCTTTTGTGTGATTCGAGTTCGATGTAATCGCTCCATGTCGATTCAGAATCCAGTGGTTTCGTTTGAGTCACTTGAAGTCGTCTCAATCGGTACTCCTGTAGACTGTCAATAACAATCCCCCCGAACGAACTTTTAATTTAGCATACCATCAAGTACGTCCCAATCCGGCTGTATTCCGCTTTCAAACGGCCGGTTTCGCCACAGAAAAGTGCAAAAACACTAAGCAATATTCTGGTACGTACGATCCAAAGTGGTAATATATCAGTGGAATCTTTTTGGTCCGTGGGCTTATCGACCTAATGCTGGATCAGCGCTGAAGGACTGCAACGCCGCCTAAGTAGAGCGCAAAGGAATCCCTTCGATTAAAGTCGGAAGAAAAAAACTGATTATTACTTGTAGACTTACCTTCTCGAGAAGAACACGAGCTAGGTCATATATTTCAACGGCTCGGTGCCTTTCCAATCGATATAACGCACCAATACTACACATTGCGAGTACCAATGGACTGACTGAGCCTGAGACGCACAGAGATGGTAGGTGAATAATCGGCAGGTGGCGATGAAAACAATTGAAGTAGCCAGAGAGGAATCTTCGTAGCTCTATCAGGCGTGGGAAGGAATTTTGGAACGTTTCGTGAGTGACGCGGCTGCGAACATACTCATGAAGAGCTTGGTACACCGCATCGTCGACCCTATGCAAATTCTTTCTTGTGGACGACTCTTCGAATAAGCCTGATGCAGATAAAAGTGGGAAATGGGGAATAGAATGTGAGCCATGGTGACTTGACGAATGATCGTTCGATTGCAGTAGTTGGCATGGGTGATACCCTCCTTCCTGTCCTGCATCAATTTGAGTAAGTTCAGATGGTAATTCACGAGGAAATTGGAAAGAACTCTCGAAAGAGAAGAGTTGTGACAGGGAGGTGTCAAATGCAAGCGACGATGAATCGAGCATATCCATTTGAGCATCGCCAGCGATGCTGTCCAGTCCTGATTCATCATCATATCTTCGACGCCTCTTCCTGCTTGGTTCGTTCTGCTGGGAGCTATGTTCGCTCAAGTCGAATATGAGATTGGGAAACACAGTGCTTCCTACAGGAGCCCACTGTGGGCTAGCATCGGCTTGTACCGCTAGAAATGTTGAGTTTGACGATGGCACAGAGTAATTGTTGCCCGAATGAGGAAGCTGGACTCGGATATCGGTAATATCTCGGTCAATTGAGGCGCTTAAATCGCGGGGATTGGGTTCCAACCGATCTCCGCAACTCGTCCGCGATGCCGGAAGGATGCGGTCATTTTCGTGAACGGCCCGAGCCGCCGATTCGACGGCAACGCCATCATTGAGCTGTTCGCTTTCGACTGTGAACTCTGCACATGTAGCGTCATACTGATCCGCATGGATTGTTCGCTCGTGCCGCTTCACAAGATCTCTATTCAGACGGATTTGTTAGTCATCGAGTTCGAGGACTTTAGCACAGCAGAGCCAAGCATACTTGCGCGCATAGGTTTTTCGGCAAAACTGGCAAGAAAAAGGTCGTTCTTGGGTATGAGATCGTTCATGGCGGATGCAATGTTCGTTTCGCGTGAAATTCTTATCGCAGGTAGAGCACCGATAGACCTTACGGCTATGGCCGCGCAGGTCGGAGGTCATTGTTACAATGTTGACCATTGGGATCACGGCAGGATGTGTCGGGAGAAAGTGCGGTCAGACCGTAAGTCGACTTTCTATAGAGTGCCCGGGCGCGGGGTCCAACTGCTCACAACGAATCGGTATTTCATCGGACCCACATCGCATCACGTCAGTGGGTGGATGTGCACACATTGTGCAGAAAATTGAAGGAAACTTTGATGGCAATGCTATTCTACTTCTTCCGAGGCACCAAGCGAACCAGCATATCAGACTGATAGGAAAACCATTGTGACTTGAGCCTGAGCGGCTGTTCCTTGTTGACATAGTCGGCCTCGTAGCGACGGGTGAATTCGGCCACGAACTTGGTGATTTCAATCGTTGCAAGGTTGCGGCCAGCGCAAACTCTTCCACCGTAGCCGAACTATTTGTGCCGTCAGCTTAATAAAATCCTCCAAGGCGGGAGTGTCGTGGAAAGAAAGGAGGAGGGGGAGGAAGGGGAGGAAACTGACAGTCGCAAGATGTTTATCCATATCCCTGATTTTTGCTTCGCTGTTTCCATTACCCACTGTCCATCGCGCAGGGTTGAAATTGTTCGCATCTGGTCCAAAAGTATCTTCGTCCCTGTTTTGAGCAAGTGGACTCATACTAATGGTTGCACTGGGTGGAATGTAATAGCCAGATATATTAATACCTTGCTTAGGGGCCTCCCGAGGTAGTTGCCACAGAATCGAAGGATGAAGACGGAGAGCTTCCTTGATGCAGGCCCCCAGGTAAGGCAGCTTTTCGAGGACTTTGAATGGAAGCTCCTCACTCTCATTCAGTGGACCATGATCTTGGTATGCCTTGTCGACTTCATCCCGAACCCGATAGTAATGGTCCTTGTGCGAAATCAATTGAGCAATCACAGCGGCGATACCGATGGAAGTGGTATCGGCACCAGCCCCTATGATATTTCCAACCTCCCCCAAGACTGATTCAATGGTAGCACTGCTACCATCCGGTTCTTTCATTGAAATAAAGTGATCCAGCATGTCTGGACTTCGGTCTTTGTCGCCGGGGTTCTGTATTCGGTTGTTGATTTGCTGCAAGCTCCATTCTGTGAAATGATCGTATGGCGACACGTAGGTACCGTTTATTAAACGCCCAAGGCCTCGCATGACGGGGTTATTGAACCAGAACATCTGCCCGGGAATATACCCAAAGATAGACATCAGTCGAAACCCGGTATGAATGGAACTGATCAAGCCCATAACGTCTCTACTCTCTTCGATAAAGCCAATAGGTTGTCCTATTGCAACTTTACCCACAACATCAAAAGCAAAATAAGTCGCCCATGTGTGAAGATTGATGTGCTGGCCGGTCTGTGCGAATTGGTCCAGCTTCGCCCATAGGCTCTGAGAAATGCTCTCGATATTCTTCTCAAGAGACAGCAAGGCTGTCATGGAATAGACTCCTGCAACCCGTTTACGCAGAAAGGAGTGTTGACGAGGATTTTGGACAAAGAAAAACTGCGAGGAGAGACATCAGCGGAATGAAGAGTCTGAAATGTTCAAGAGCGGCATACCGAGGGATTCATGCCCGGAATATCCCAAACATCATACCAGCTAGTCTGATGTATATTAGCAACATCTCGAGAAACGGAAAATGCTTGAATTACCTTGAGGGTTCCTTTTCCGTGCCCATATACCTCCACAAGACCTTTTCTTGATACAATACTGACCTCATTGGGAGAGACCCGGACCACAGGCCCATATCGACGGTGCAGATCTAGTATGTCCTTGTGCCAGTCATAATTATAATACCTGTATGTTCGCCAAGTCTCAGTGATTCTTGCGATGAAAGGACCAGGAACTCTCCTGAGTGGATGAAGGAAGACGCGAAAAAATATAACAGACAAGAGAAACGAAGCAGAGAGCAAGACGCAAGCTTCAATCTTGTTCAAGCTAATCTTGTAAAGGTGAAGTTCATGCATCTTCTTTTGAGCCTTCTATTAGTAAAAAAAAGGCTAGTTTTCGGAGGAAGTAAAGAAAGCAATCAGTCGTAGGGTTGAGGCCTAACAAAGGTGAACGGCGCGTTCTTGGTGTTTGTATATATAAGGAGCCGACTCCCTACATACTTTTTTCTAAAGAATATGTGAATGGAATACTACTGGGTGGGGATCGACAATAATATGGTCCATCAGGGCTATAAATCGACTATGTGGCGAAATGTGTATTTCCGTGTGGGGGTGAGTGGGAAGTCTTCCTAGTGTCGGTGCCCCAGTTTTCCGAATAATTAGGCCGTGATAGCCCGCAATCAAGGCGCTTTCTTTCTTGGCGACGTATAGATCTATGTATATTCGTGACTGATGTTTTTTTGAAGATATTCTTACTACCAGCATTTAATAGACTATAATCAGAAAATGCTAAAGAACTGTATATCATGGAACAGAAAATTGATTACTTCTACAATTTTGCATCAGGACTGGCTCTAGCACCGCCTTCATGATATGAGCGTCTCAAATTGCGAATTTGCGAAGGCCCAAGGCTATTATATATAGCATCGCAATATATCAAGCTCCGGCCATCAAGTTATTAAAGACCTGCATAAGCAAAGTTTTTGACGGCCCTTCTTTGCTCCCTGCAAGCTCCTCAATGAGTGAATCGCTCTTCATATACTTGTTTTCTCCCAGATTCAAATCAACTCGTGTTCCACTCTCATAGATAGCAGTCCCTCGTTCTCCTTGATTGAAAATCTTCCAAGGCGTTCCATCGTTGACAAAGGTGATGACATCTTTTGCAAAGGTAACTGCACCTCTCTTTTGTCCTTCTTCCAAATGCTCATTGTAGTTCTGAAAAATAAATGCGACATCCAATATATGGCTCGAATGGCCTTTAAACGGACCATCCCATGGGTTGGGTTCGTTGAATATGAATCGAAGTACGTCGTGAGGAAAGGCTGAAGCTAAAGAGTTTGCTGGAGCAAGAAAGGCGATATCGTTGATAAAGCGGAGTACGTTCATCAGAGACTCTTTGTTACTTTGAGAAGCTGTCAAAGCTTCCGTAAGATTGTAGTGGTCCAGTATCTTCTGCAGTGCTTCAGGGTGGGCGCTGAGTGTTTTGGAAGCACTGGCCCGGAATTCAGAAGCGATTTCGGGCCGGTTTTGCAAAGCCATGGCCATAATACTAGACTGTGGTTTTTGGTCAGCGGAAAACAATCCAAATTCAAGAGATTATCTTACATCCAAAGTCGAGTTTCCGAGCATCACTCCTTGGACAGATCTATATCCAGGAATCTTGCCCGCACCATCGGCAAAGTTTTCGAAGCTGAATGCGGTTGGAATAATCTCTCCGTCAATGATCGGTACCATGGGCAAGGTTGGAGGTATCTTTCCCAAGAGTTCCGAAGATGGCATATCGATAAGACGTTGTACGTTTTCGGGTGTGTCGATATCATCTAGACCAAGCAACTTTGCGACATCAGTTGCCCTATGATCCGCAGCTGAGAGAGGCATCTGGCCCATAAGAGGCGGACAGCCACCCAATAGAATCAAGCGCCCTGCCAGAGGCTCCTTGGATAATAATAAATATCCCGTTGAGACTGAATTGTATGTCAGCACACGAAGGGATTCCTGAATGGAAAAAACTGGAAGACAGGAATTGAGACGTACCTCCACCTGCGCTCTCTCCCATGACCGTGACTTTGTCTGGGTTACCACCGAACCCTTGGATGTATGTCCTGATCCAATTGAGGGCTGCCCTCTGATCCCGCAGTCCGTTGTTGGTCTTGTATCCCTGGTCTCTGAGACCCTTGCTCGTAAAAAATCCCGGGAGACCCAGCCGGTAGTTGATGTTCACCCCAATAAATGGTTTCCCTACATCAACTGCTAGCTTTACAAGTCGCGCAAAGTCATACTGTGGCCACCAGTTGCCACCAATGTTGTAACCACCGCCATGGATGAATACCAGAACAGGCAGGTCTTTCACGTTTGACTTTAAGCCAGGGATGGTTATGTTGAGATTCAGACCATCAATATCACTTGTTCCAGGATCGGAGGGTTTCGGAAGCGGTTTCTGGATCAACATGTGCTCTACATCGACGGCGGGCGGGCTCACAACCTGGGGACTGATTGAGATAAGCCAAAAGCTCGTTCGAAGACCGACTCATAACCATGTGGACATTTGTCACATACCCGTGTTTCGAAGCGTCCAGTCCCTCACCATTGTATTTTACCAGCTGTGGGACGGCAAACTTGTTGATCAAGGTTGCATATTTGACGCCCAAAAACTGAATGCAGCCTTCATGCTCGCGACCTACGATCTTTCCAATTTGCGGATGAGTAAGCGTTGCCATTCTGAGTTACAAGGCCTAGCACAAGGGCAAAGCGATACAACTGATGGAAGGTCTGCAACTCAATGACTGCTAGAATGCTGCAGAGTTGTGCATTGAAGTAGAGATGCTGCACCGAAAGACCTGCACTAGTAACTCAGCCATCCTCGCCCAAACCAGTGCCGGGCCTAGCTCGACCATGGTCCAGGCTCAAAATTCAATCATCAATTTGTCGTGCCTTCACATTCAAGCTCTTACAGACGGACCAAAACGTATAAACCTCGCCAAGCATCGGATTTGTTGTGTCTGAGTATCTCCGTCGCATCGGATTTCAACTTTTGGTCGGTGTCTCGGCATCATCTGCCCCACAGGCGCCACCGACACTAACCAGATACTCTCAAATTGCTCCATCCCCCGCCCCCACCCCCACCCCCACCCCCACCCCCACATCCAAATAACTACCCCACCTCACCCTGACACTCACAATTGGAAATCTGTCTACTTTGCCGTATAAGTATGAGCTACGTCTTGTCCAACTTTTGTGTTGCAAGCCTGCGCAGAGCTTGATTGTTCCCTAGATTACGTTTCACCATTCCGAGCGTTACAAAATGTCATCTGGCCTGGCTGTTGAAGCAAGCCGAACAAGTGTACATGACATGAACTTTTCCAACTGAAAAAGAGGTGACAATTGGAACCCGTCTCATGCATGATCTTTTGGGCAACTGTCATCTCTTTCATAGGCCTATAAAACAGTGTCGGATACTTCAGCAAGCTGTTGTTTTCTTAGTTTTTTTTTTCGTCTGCCTGATTTTCCGCTGTGAAATTGTGATATAATGTCTGGAGGCATATAGTTGAAAGGGTCGGTGTGAAGAACCATGGTTTTTTTTTCTTTGAATACGTTCAAGGAACATATTAAGAAAGCAGGCAGAACAAACAAGGTAATGAATGCCACCTACAATCATCAGATGGGAGTCGACAATATTCAACAGGAAATTTTAATTGCTACATATGCTTTTTACATCACCATTGTTTGGATTTATTGTCGAACTCAAACTGTTGTAACACAGGCGACTGGAATAAAAACATGAAGAGAAGTTAGAGTACAACCGAAATCGGAAAGGAACAAAAGTTCTTGACGTGTTCTGAGAACGTAAGCACTAGCCTATTAGCATGCTTCCAACAATTCGCGCAAAACGCAAGGTCGATGGGGGACCCTTCACACGCATTAGCCGAGAATCCTTCTGCGCCTAAGAGAACGGACCCTTGGTTGGTGGTGAAGAATTCTAACCGAGCAGTCTTGGGAGCGGGGTAGCATATGACGTAGGGGTCATCCCACAAGTGGATCTAGTAGCCAGTTCCCTGCCCGCTCTGTTCCATGTCTTTTGTATGCCCCTGGCCGTGTCTCCCATGTTTTTCAGCTATCCTCCTCCCGCTGCGAAAAAGGCTTGCAGTCGTCTCCAACAATTCAACATGTTGTAGATTAATGTCACATTTTTGCCAGAATTGTTGTGTGAGCCCTCTATTCAGTTCTGGGTGCAGATTTTAAATTCTCATGAGGGTTGTAATTATATTATTGCATTGCTCTTTCTTGTTTGCGTGGAAAGAATATAGAGATTCTGATTAAGTGAGAGGCTGTTGACTTATGCCAATCGTGTTGAGACGATGGTGCCAACCAGACTTCTCTGCAAATGTATTGATGGAAAAACCCCCCGTCGTTCGACTCATACCGTGAGTGATCTTTTGCGGTCAATTTCTCTCAGACAAAGTTCGAATCAATAATCTCTCCTCAGAACGATCATGATTGCCTTGTCACCATGCCCTTTCACATAGTCAATCAATTCCTGCGCGACAATGGACACAAGTCCCTCCTTCTGCAGCCTCGCTACTTCAATATCAAACCCTTGCGCCTCCCAAATCTCCTGAAGGATAGTCGCAACGACAATCCCATCTTTCTTCAGCACGCGCACGAACTCTTGCAATGCTGGGGCAGGGCCAACGTGGCCCAGCGTAAACGTACCGACGCAAGTGACAATATCATACGTCTGGTCGGGCTTCTGAATGGGCTCGTTCAGATCGGCGGCAGTCATATGCCGATACACACCCGTCTTTTTGGCGACCTTGAGCATGGCAGGGGACAGGTCGAGCCCGTCGATCACCCTGCTGCCGGCTACTGCAAGGGCCTCTCCGACCAGGCCGGTGCCGCAGCCGGCATCAAGAATGGCACTCCGCGTGGGGTTGCTCGAGTACTGCAGGGCGGCTTTGGCAACGAGGACGGGGGCCACGTAGTTTTGCGCTTCGTCACCAACCTCGTCGTTGTAGGTGGCTGCCCATTTGTCGTAGATTGACAGACAGTCCTGGACGTTGGAGCAAGCACGGGCTTGGGCCAGGTACAGGGTTGTAGTCTCTACTTGGGTTGCCATTGTCGAACGACGAGTCAAAAACACTCAAGGGCGCTTTTGGTAATTGATATGGAATCGGGCTTGTCGCTTGGAAATGTCGCTTTGGTAATTGAATGTTCAATCTGGTTGGCGCTTGGAATTGTCGCTTTGGTAACGTGTATTAGACCTGGGAAGGGTTCACGGTTGGCGCTTTGGTCATTCGTATGGATTGGGGTGCCACAATCGAAGTATCTGGCGGAAAGAATGTGGAATACTGCTCTTGATCGAGGGAGCTCCCCCAGGCTCATTAAATACACAAGAAACCACATATTCACGTGATGAGTCGTCTCGTTGCATCCCGCACGCTACGTTGCTCCAATAGGCTGGGTCAGGTACTCGAACCTGTGGTCGCGATCATCGCCCACCCTACTCTGGACTAAGTGATCCAGGATCGTAAGCCCTGTTGATCGGGAGTTCAAACGGGACGACTATTCGGCTGCTCGGCTGCATATAATTTAGAAAGTGGGGCAGCAAGGGGAGCACGCCATAGCTGCAGAGGACTTCCAAGAACTGCCTATGCGGATAGGGATTAGAAGGCTCGATCAGTTGAAGGAACTTGCCGCTTTCGAATCGGAGGATATAATTGAATGTTTTAATGTTTACTCAAAACATAGACACATCGTATTACATAGCCTACTTCTCCTGCATATCTCGGGTGGGTCGCACAGATATCCAGTTCGTAGCCTTGATTGCCGCGCAAACGAAATGGAATTTCGATTTTATCAGTCTATCTCTAGGTTTATAATTGAGGATGGGGTCTATATTCAGGAACAGACACATGATCTTGTCGTTTTTTCTAGTGGGGGGGAGGGGGGGAAACTGATTAGCCAGTATAGAACTTGACGCATGTCCATTTTCGCGATGGATTTTGTAGTATCCGGGATGATTAGGACTTACAGGACCGAGAGAGGTTGATTGAAGGAGCAAGACGTAATGAGAAGGAGAATGGACAGGGGACAGAGTTATGGAGAGAGTGATACGAGTAGATTTTCTCGAGCATGAAAGCGAAAGACTGCTCACCTCGCACGGCTACATGAACCAGACATCATTTGCCACTTTCGAGGAGGGTACAGAGGAGTACAAAGAAAAAATTTGTTACTCTAGTGGCGGAATAGATAAGCTAGCATGCAGAAAAGGCCAGAAGATGTATTTAGAGTAGCTGGATTCTTTGTGCGACCAAGCAGTCAGGGACAGCATGAAAAAGAGTGCACCCATCGCTATGAACTGAGCCGGCGGCGGATGGCCGCCATTAGTAGGTTTTGATTAGCTAAGAGACTTAGTGTGAGTTGAAGCCTTTGTGTAGGCGTGGGCGTATGAAATACCTGCTCAGCAGGAAAGTACACTTGGGGACAGGGCTACAAGGGCGTCAGGACACATCATGGTCGTGGCGCGGCGGGCGGGAACATGCCCTAGAGACAGTTTGGGGAATCAATGAAGCCACGATAGCCCAAGTACTGATAAATGCGAATCGGCAGTGTGGTGGTTATGCGGCCGGGCCTGACGATGATGCTGCTTTGGCGGCCTCATGCGACCACACAACAACATCCGGGAGATCTGGCCATATGGATATCGATAAGAAGGCCACAGTGGCGATAGTAAGGTCATAAAGCCGTTTTTTTCGTACGCATTGCTGTGTGAGTTCAATAGCGACTGGCAATGCCGCTTGTAGGGGCTTGTGCGGGTTAGCGTTGTTGTTGCCTTTTACTTTCGCAGCATCCACTATAAGGGCATGCACTCAACTCTCTGCCCCTCCAACACCTTGCCACCCACTGTCCCAATCCAAGCTCAAGAAACTCCCCGGAATTCCTTTGCACTATGAACAGCCTCTGGCTGAGCCTAGCGTCTCCGTCCAAATGTTACCGTTGGCCGGTGTCACCGCGGGGAGTACGCGCTCTGGCAGAGTGGATCATGATGGCTCACCTTCAGTCGAATCTCTTGACCGCTTCCGCAAAGCTCAGCATTGGGCCCTGGATGATGCTCCTACATCTGTTAGCAGTGGCATATCTCATGTCATTGTGTCGGCGCCAGTTCATGACTCTTCGCCTTCCGCAGCCAACAAAGTGCTGACGTACCCGAGATTTAGGACCGTTTCAGCCTACCTTGAGACCAGCCCAACTCACCAGCTCCATTGACTCAAACAATTCTCTCGCCGCGGCAATTCCCAATAACCGGAGATATCACTATCCAGATCAGCACGGGTAGACACTAGCAGCTACCTAGGTAGTCTCCTGGCGAAGCCCCGCTCGCCCCGTTGCTGTGCCGTCGAGCTTGCCTGCGATCGGTACAAGGGCCAGGCGTGCTAAGCGACGGTAGCTTCCTTTGATTGGTTTGTCCGGGCGCGATGGTCTAACTGGTGCGTATTCTGAGTTCGCTTGACTCTAATATACCGGTGTTTACTGATGCCGATCCAGCTGCGTTTGTTACCTGTTGCAGCGGCCTCAAGGCCAAAATAGCTGGCAGGGGTCCCCATTTGCTTCAGACCGTATTCGAAGAGTCAGAAACGTTGATGGGATACTTGCGATATTTGCTGACCTTATTCAAGCCTATGAACAGCCGGAGCCCTAGCCTGAGCGAAACCCGCGGATTGCATCGTTCTGCGAATCGCACTCTACCCATTCCCTCCAAGTATTTCGTTCTTACTATTGACCTCTTCAACGTTTCGGATGCCAAATCACACCGACAGTCCGCATGTGTGCGTCAAAGTCGACCGCCACTACAAGTCGAAGTAGTCGCAGGCTACTTCTCTGCAGAGTTTTCCTCCATGGATGGTACGACTACCAGGCAGGGAGACTGTAGAGAAATGAGATCCGCTCACCCTGAAAGTTGTATGCACTGTTTCGCACAACATGACCTAAGAGAACTACGAAGGATATAGCTCGGACGTGGCTTCAGAGAAAAGAATGCGACGATGTTATTAACATCCTTCCACTGCCTCGAATGTTTTTCTTGCCGGACAGCATCGAGGCGTCGAAGTTTCCAAGAATGCCTGCCAGCCTCGGCATCAAGAACAGCATTGATTCCCCGGCACAAAAGACGGCGATGAAGTTTCGACCAGAGTTGTTCCTCGGTCCCATTGCAATCGAGGATATCATTAGCCGACCGGGCATGGCAACCCATCCACAACGCAAACAGAAACAGTCCTCGGCAGGGCAATCGGACTGACCCTTGAACAACCGCAGATGCTGACAAGACGTATCACGACAAATTTGAACATTTCTACCGTTCCATATTCCTAATCATCGATGGCTCTTGCGACGTATCGCGCTGCAGCGCGATCGACCCCAAGAGCATTCGCGCGTCCAACTGCCAACAACTTTATTTTTTTCAATTCTGCATGCGCTTTTTGAGATGCACTGAGGCGGATATTCCTATGGTATATAGGATAGCTGGGGCGGGTCCATGGGCAGAGCAGTTCGCTGGACGGGCTGATGGAGCGCCCTTCCCGGGAGCGCAGGCGATGTTTTAGTCCAGCAGGCTGGCAGAGCATCTTTACCGGATCGCAGGCTGTGGTTCTGTGCACAGTACCGAGATACCTGCATTGCGATTCAGGGCTGCGACAGGAATATGCAGGCGATGATGGGGCATTGTCACCGGAGCCCATGGAAATGATGAATTACTTTCCTGGAGCGCAGGCCATGGCGGTCTTACTTCTCCGGAGCCCGGGCAATGATGGAAGTACCTGAGAGATACTGAATAAAACCTACATCTTTACCTGATGAGCTGAGATGGGTGACCTTTGCCTTGCCGGCAAATGTGATGATGAGTGCGGCCTTCGAACGACTGATGGCGAGCGACGCGAGTCATGATGGTGTGGAGGAACCAGGGGTCGGCAGAGCGCCATCGACGTAGAACCGACCAAGCCTCCCAACAGGCTCGACACCAACTCGACACCATCTCCAGGAGAGGCTTCAACATCGATGAAGAGGTGGGTGTTTTCTATCTCGTTAGCAAGCCCTCTGAGCGATATGAGACTACCTCTGGGAGCAAACGTACCCAGCAGAAGCGCACGATATCACGTCACACCGGAAGGCCCGGCTTAAAAGGTTACATGATGTATTTTTCTATGAAGACTAATTGACAGAAGTATACAAGCCGGATGTCGCGTTAAGCTATGGCACTTCCTGCGAAAAGCCGCGATATGAGAGTAGGAGCCGCCCCACCCATCATACAGGAACCCGACAGAAAACCACATACCGGAGAAAAAGGCTGATACCATCCCACATACCGCATGGCCCAGCGGCCAACGCAGGTAAAAGATTGGACTTTAGCTAGAATATAAGAGACCCCCACCCCAATTCAATGACCTCGGCCGAGGCCCACATCCCAATTCAATGACCTCTGGCGAGTCTCTCATCCCAGTTCAATGACCTCTGGCGAGTCTCTCATCCCAGTTCAATGATCTCGCCAGAGGCCATCCAATTCAATGGCCTCGGCCGAGGCTTTCCACATACTACGGCGTCGACTGAGCCGTTCATTGTATGAAGAGGCGGTCCCCGAGGCCACCATCCCAATTCAATGGCCTCGCCCTCCTATCGGCGAGGCCGCCTCATCTTTGGTAACGTATACGCCATGCTCGGCGCTGTGCGGCCGCAGAGTGCAGCCAGCATATTTGGTGCCCATGGTCTGGGTGATATGCCTGGGCGAAGACTCCCTAGCAGAGTCTTCTGTCATATAGCCCCAGGGTTGGGAACGGCCTGCATTTGGGGCCTGCGGGCTTTCCCACAGCTGAGCCCATAGGCTCATCTTCCTTGATTCAGCAGTCAAGATGGCGCGCCGTCATGGAGGCGGTGGGAGTGTAGCCTCGATGTATGTGTCGAGGGGAGCTACAGGGGGTTTGCAGCGTGGTCCTCAAATATGGCCTAAGAACTCTAGGATGGTTCTTAGTCGGTCATTACTACGCTCAGACAAAGCCCTGCATCCGCGAGGGCTCATAGGCCGAGGGAACAGTCCGTGAACTAGGCAGCGTGTGCACAGAGTCGGCCATTGGATCCGAAACAACCGGATGTATTTTGGTCTTTGCTAGAAATCGGCGGAGCTGGTGATCTGGCCAAGGCCGCTTGTTGATGGAGTCAATATGGCCTCGGATTCATCCAGGGGAATGTGATTCAGTCGTGCTTCTCTGTTTAAATGTCAGACAAGACAGCATGAGAAGACTGGGGCACCATGCATCCATCCTAGCATCACAGCGCTCCCGCTGCAATCAATGATCTCTGCCGAGATCTTCCCATAGAGGCGGAGGAAAAGTCTTTTCGGCTGATGCTACTGGTATTCACCGGCCCCTGCCTCATGGAGTGTGCGGGGGTTTGGTGGTCCGAAAGTCGACAAAGTCTCTGCGAAGTTGACGACGTATCCAGGCGGAAGACAGTGACTTCATGGGACTGAAGCCAAATACAGAATCATGAATTGACTGAAGAATGTTGTGGCCGAATCCAGAGGTTGCAAAAGTGAAGCAGAAAGTGGCCTTATCCCAATTCAATGACCTCTGTCGAGAGGCATGTAGGCTCATTAATGCCACAGAGCACATTCTCAAGTGTAACTTGTGCTTCAAGAAGATAGTATGTTGCAGAGTTGTAGAGAGGGGTGCGCTTTGGACCAGGGAAGCGTGCAAGGCGTGCATGAAGTCACATCGCAGGACTGGAACGCGACGTTGAAGGCCTGCCGGACAAGCCTCGTTTGCAACCCCGCATTTGGAAGCAGCTCACCCATGAGCATAGGAATTATGTCATATCTCGCACGCTCGTTATGACGATTGTGATATGGACGGATCTTTTCGCGGGCTAGGTTGTCGGTACCGTGTGCCAGTTGATCAATGCAGGCATTTTGATATAACGCAACGCCACACCAGCCGAAGCTCCTGAGGTTTCGACTGATAGGTATGCCGGTTTCATGTTGGTTCTGACTGTCTTCACAAACACAAAGGATACCTTTTTTCGTTTCGGGTATGGCCATTCCACGGTGTCATCGCTACGGTATGCATTGGCCTCTTACCGAGGTGAGGCGGGAACGCTGGTGGGGTTATAGTGCGCGAACGTGACTGAGCCTAGGTCCAGATGCAGCAGAGCCATGAGATGTTGAGGATGCGCTATTAGACACCTCAGTATTAGCACATTTCTTTAACGCAGGGCTGATGTTGACTTTTCCTTCCAACGCATCGAAGAAAAGGAAATAAGAGAAGAAAGAAAAGAGGCGGCGAATGTCCGAGCACTGAAGACCCGTGTCGTATTGAGCGGACGGCCGCCATCCAACAGGAGACTATCTTGCGTCGATCATGGCTTTTGATTGTATCCCGCCGTCGAGATATCCATAGTTGTAGCGTTTTTCTAACGGCCACCGGAACGATCCCAGTGGGGCGTGCACATTTTCCCCCGAACCCACTTGCCATGAGTGTATTTTTCATCTGGGCCCACCGGCTGCTGGTGCAACCAGGTTCAAGATGAAGCCGCTGTAGATGGCAGATGACTTCACCTCTTCCAGGCCGGACACTAGGTATATGAAGGATCAAAAGAAGGGGGAGTGTACATGAAGAAATAGCCTGCACCTACCACTGGTTGTGTTCCAATGGCCGTCCATATGGATGAGGGGTATATCATATATGGCAGCGGGGTCGATGATGTACCGAAGTACCAAGGGGTATTCCAACGCCTTATGCATGTGCAATCTGTCAGCTTCTATATTAGCGAAAAGATAAACTCGGAGACGGCAATGTTGTGGCCGACTTACGTTCACTTCAAAAACGCCAAAGCCGGCAACAGGCCAACTCGGGTTGTGCCAAACAACGCTATTGACGAAGGTTTTAAAAGCGGATGGCAGAACGGAGAAGTCTGAAAAGTAGTTCAAGGGCTTTATATAACTTTCCTGGCTACGTGGAGGATCGGCGCTGGGATCTTTGAGCCATCAAATCGACAACCAGCTCTCGACGGCGAGATGGCTTGTAGTGCCACAGGCAATATCGTAAACCACGAAGGCAATGATGTGACTGAAGCCTACCACCAATCATGGCAGAGCTTTTCGCCACGCTACTCCTTACGACACGATGTTATCATCGCTCAAGTCACGTACAGAAGTCGAGTCTCTTCGTGTGCGACGACGAGTCCCTCCATCATGGTCAGAAGATAGCTTATGATAATGCAGGCGGGCCACCGTACATTGATTCAAAATATTCCCCGGCCATCGAGCCATTGTAGTGGAAGCCTAAATGAGTCACGCCAACACAAAGGTGACACCAAGATGGTCAATATCGCCAATATATTCACCAAGCTGACTATTCTGAGCCGCAGCGACAACAAGCAGGCGATTGAGATCGTCGACGATGTATCACCGCGCCTTTATGAAGACACGCGTGGGCAATCTCTGTTCCATTTGAGGTATCTCAAGGAAGGAGCCAGGATGGACACGTCACCCGAGTCACGATGGACGTAGATTGGAAGATTTCGATGGCGGAAGTGTGACAAGCGGCCACGTTAGCCGTGCTGATTCCACGGAAAAGTGAGTGGATGTAGGTAGGAAGGGCTTCAGAGGCAAAGGTTGAGGCTCAGAGAGGGGTGTGCTGCTGTTTCAGTGAGGGAGGTAGAAGGCGTGAAGGTGGGGCCCTTCTACTGTAGGTGGCTCTCAGGCAGACAGCCTCTCATTCACCGCCGCAAACCTCCTACAGCTATGCACGTCCAACACCCCCCCAGAATAAACACCGAAAATTTTGAAATGAGTAAATGCGACGAGAGAATCCACCGCATGCAATTTTCATGTCGAAATTATGCGCGGTTGTGGAAATATGGTGTTGTGGGGGTTGCTTTTGCGAGAGAGCTCTCCTACGGGGGTCACCAGGGGCGAGACGAGCTCATCAGCAGCAACAATAGTGGCACGATTAGCCTAGATGACAGCTCCATGCTGAGACCACAGAGACGGTGATGAATGACTCGAGGCCTCTAGAGCACACCAGACCCCAGGGAGTACGAGTATACCCGTTATTAAGAAGGGCTGTGGACTTTCGGATTTTTTTTGTCAAGAAATGCCCAGGAGAACAGAAGGCGGCTATGCCACGATGCTGTGGCAGCTTGCCCATTTCAATTTCTTGGACGCATCGTTGAGCGCCGCCACTGGAGCCCTACACAAAACAGACCGATATGTAGCATAATGCACACACAACGCTGGAAGATTTTCAAAATTACCCATTCCATTCTCAAAAAGATACCAGGAGGCTATCTTGTACTTGGAAATACTCTGAATGCAGGAACCCTGGGGATGGATATGTACAATGCAACTTCTTCGAGAAGCCGGTACTGGTAAGAAAAACTAAACCAAAAAAATAAAAGAGAAGAATAAATGCAAATATGGGCCACTCCATAATGATGATCCGTGCTCTTGAAATAACGTCAGGGCGAGTCATGTTTGGTCTTCGCGCAATGTAATGCAACTTCCTCTTCACACATGCACGTAAGCCCAGAGGCCGTCATTCGACAGTAGCCGTGTCTCAATAATGCGGGACTCTATTCCCAGTCTCAACATTCATATTCTGCCATTTTCCTTGCTTTCCCATGCTGAAGAACAATACTCGGTAGGTACCGCCCGAAATTAACCGTCTCTCGTGTCCCGTGGAACTTCACCTCATCGCCCTTGATGATAATCTTATTCCAAGTGTCGAACATATATCAGGGTGCTGTTTGAACTGCCCCTGTCTTGTTGAAATCACCCAGCAACGAGGCAGTTTTCTGTTTTCCTCCACCTTCCACAAGCACGCCGGGCTGACATCTACACCACTACAATCCTGCGCTCTGCTGAACCATTTCCTTCCACGGCTGATCACCATCGAACTTTGTAGATTGCAGAAAAAGACATGATTATTTCTGAGAAGGCCATCGGGTCCGACTGGGCTTCCAGCCATGGCCTGCTTCCCATATGTGCCACCAATCCTGGGCTTGGCAGATTTTGCATGCTTCCCTATGAGCTTAGGTTGAAGATATTTCAACTAGTCATTCTAAATTTTGTCGGGAATGGTTCAACAATCCAGTGGTTTGGCCTTCTAGGCGTCTGCATGGAAATCCCCACGTTCTTCCAAGCGTCAGCCTCCCTTCTGGCAGGGGGGTGGAAGTCGTTACTCGCCAGCTTCGAGCTGCAAGTCAAGTCTCTCAACGACTGCGAGTCTCTCCTCGAAATTGCGGATTCGGACTCGCCAAAGTATTTCGCAAGTCCCGAGTTGGGCATACGGTTCGAGTACCAGCTGATCACCAAGCTCTCTCTGATCAAGATGATCGATACCCGCAAGCGTCCACACCAGAGCGCATACATGGCGCTGGCGACAAAATGTGTCGCCCTGACTTACCTAAAGATTGAGATTGCTCGGCAGCGCGACGCCATCGTCACTGCTCAGAGTCCATGGGGGTTGAGCGAGTCGATGCGGGTCGAAATTGCCACTGCCCTGGCAGACCAGTACGAGCTTCACCGGGTCTTCGAAATCGCCACGCTCAAAAAGTTGGTGTTTGTGATGCATCATGGCTACCAGTCTCAGTGGAATTTGGTCGTGGGATACCTCCGATGGGGGTTCGCTGTCCGCAAGCAACAAGTGGATGTCCACATACTGGATCAAGACCCGGGTAGCGCCAATCACTTCTGAGAAATCAATATTCTCTCGGCTGGTATTTGATCAAGGTTCCCAGGGTTGAAATAGAGAAAGTTCCGGCAGATATCTTGGGTCGCTTTTCGGCTTCTGTGGCCGCAATCTGAATAGTCTTGATGCTTTGGCCATCGAAATGCGGTTTCTGTTTGGGCTTCATAGTCACTAGAAGTAGTTTAATACACGATTGAATACATTCTTGAAATACAACTACATGCACTATGTAAATATATCTAAATCAATCTTGAAATTACCGCCCACCAAAGTGATCTCCCTCCTTCCCGTAAACAGGATCCACCCGAAACTCGACGCCCGAGCAAGTGCCAACCGAAAGTGCCAAATAAAACAAATCTTCAAAGAGACTCCGTATCCCATGCAGCAGACAAATAAAGAAAAGTGATAAAATCCAAGGAAGACCCAACTCTCAAAGCTTCATCAACTCCTCCAAGATCCTCTCCACCCCCCACCCATCCCCAACCACCCTGCCCAACCCACCCCGCTTGGCCTCCACCCAGCCCATGGCCTCACCCCGTGCCGTCCGCGGATTCTCATCGAGTCTCCTCTCCCCCTCGCGCTCGACCCCGCCAACCCACAACGTCCACGTCCCACGCGCAACCGCCATTTTGTCGCCCTTGCCGCTCTTCTCGCTCGTGGCCGTCCTCTTGCGCACCACGCGCGTGTGCGGCGTCGGGAACCGCTCGTAGCGCCACTCGGCAGGAGCATCATCGGCAGCAGGCAGCGGCAGAGCAGCGCGGAGTGTCACCAAGCGGTCGCGCTCTGCGCGCCAGTGTGCGACGACGTGCTCGTTCTGCTCAGCCGAGAGGCGCGCCTGCGGGCGCGGCTTGGGCAGTCCCAAGATCCAGGCCGGCAGGTCATCGGCTTGGGCGTCATATCGGAGGGCCTTCAAGGCGCGGAGGAGGTTCTTGCGCTTTGCGGCGGCCTCGAGGGTGGTGATGCGATTCTCGAGTTCGTTCAGCTCCGGGGGCTCGGAGTCGCTGCGGGACGGGTCGAGTGCGGCGCGGGTCAGGCGTGCAGGACTCGATGGGCGCTGATTTTCATTAGACATTGTCAGGGGGTTTTTTGGTGTAGTTTTAATAGCAGGATTAATTTTTGGGCGCGTTTTAGTGGTTGGGTCGCGTTTAATGGCGACGGAAGGAGCCACCGTTGGGAGGGATGAAGGGTTCAAAACATCGGGGATCATGATACAAACCTGAGTCTGAGGAACAGGGCGACGATTTGCTTGGGCTTGAGCTGCAATGGAAGCTGCTGCTGCCCTCTTCCTAGCAATTTCCTGTCGTCGCGCTCGATCCGCTGCTTCGAGAATCTCTTGGGCGAAAGTGAGCTCGCTTTGGTCGACGTCTTGACCTGCGCGGTGGCGCCTCAGAACTTGACGAGCAGCTTGAATTCGCAGCTTCTTCTGCCTCGCCCGGGATTTCTGCTCAATAGAGAACCAGTTCAAGGTCAAACTCGTCTCTTCGGGGTCGGCAATCCGCAAGAGACGGCGATCCGAAGAAGTCAAGCCCCGAAACATGTCTCTATGGGCATCTCCGATAGAGAGAGGAGAGCGGCTAGGGGGGCGCTTTGTACGAGCCATTGTAATTGTTTCAAGATATTTGGTGCTGGAATTGGAGTCGAGGTGGAAAAATTGTTTGTCGTGTGGTTGAACTCGGTCCTGCGGGTTTGAAGGGGGGGGTTAGAGAAACGGTCGAGACAGCAATTTTATAGTGCAGGGCAACACCACAAACACAGAAGTGAATGTCTTCATTGTGAAATTCGCTGCTCACCACTCTTCCACTCCATTTACCTCATTTTTTTTTCTTTAATTTCGACCGAATGCTTGGTTCAGGTCAAACTTCATGACAATTCTGTCTCGGCACTCACTCTCTACGTCCTAGCCAATCTAACATCCCAACTCTCATTGTATAGACCATATTCGACTCCTCCCTCATTGTGTTTGAGCCCTCCAATTCCACATTGTGTCGGCGTCATTACTCCCAGCCCGTGCGGCTCACTTGCCAGCCTGTCGAACACTGCCAGGGCATTTCCTCTACCCATTTTCAAAAAATCCCTTTCCCCAACGCTCTTGCTAACAAATTCATCCCACCACACGGCAGCATTAGGCACGCTCTCGAACGGATAGTCCACGCTGAACATGACACTCTCGATTCCCACCTCCTGAACCGCACATAACAGCGCCGGCGTCGAAAAATGCCCACTCGTCGTGATGAACACGTTTGTGCCGAAGTAGTCCCTCACCAACCGGTCCTTTCGCATCTTCATGTGCGGGAATCTCGCGCGATTGAGCTTGTGATCGATACGGTAGAGGTCAAAGGGGATGTGCTCGCCCATGTGGCCGACAACCAGCTTCAGGCCCGGAAAACGGTCCAGCACACCGGCTGTGATGATGCCGAGCAGATGCATGTTGACGCGATTCGCGTACCCGAGTGCGCTGTAGGCTAGGTGCTCACGACCGGCCCACATCTTGGACATAATTTCGGGCGTCGCGCTGCGCGGGTGGATGTATACTGGTGCACAAAGCTCTTCGGCCGTCTTCCAGAACGTGTCGTAGCAAGGGTCGTCGTAGAAGAGCATCGTATTCCCGTCTGGGCCCGAGGATTGAAAGTCGTTCAAGATAACTCCGACGAAACCTTTCAGGTCCTTCCAGCAGCGGCGAAGCTCTGCGGCCGCTTGTAATGGATTGTGCATGCTGAGCGAAATAAGGCCTGCGAAGCGTTTTGGATTCTTCATAATCTCAGAGCTGAGCGCGTCGTTGGCTATCCGGGCAAGCTTTTCTGCGGCATCCTTATCGGCGATTCCTTGCGGCCCAGCGGAGACGAGAGAAAGGACCATGAGATCAATTCCATTTTCGTCCATCTGCTGTAGTCTTGTCCCATGGATATCTAGGAGGTTTGCGCCAAGGTCGCCGCCAATGACGCCCTTGGGTGCCAGCGACGTAGGCTCGAAGCCGCCCAATAATGCAGCATTGGGGATATTCCAAGCCTCTTCCAGTGCTATCTTACCACGCATTCTCAATAGCCAGGGCCCGAAAATTTTAATGAGGATCCGTACAATCAGATATCAATGTATACCGACGCGAAAGGACTGAGCTGGGCGCTTGAAGACTGGAGGGTCTCGAAAACATATCTAGCCTCACGACGATGATATGTCGTCGGAGACATGTCTCCGCCTGCAGATGAGGGGATACCTTGCAGAGTTGGAGGTCGTCGGAACGTGCATGTGGGGTAGAATCGGCAAACCAAGCGCCCTGGATGGATGCCGATTGAGATCTGATTGGTTGCAACTTCTCCCCGCTACCGTCCCCAGTAGTACCTTTGAGATTTAGTGTTCACTGTATTGCAAGAATTTCGGAAATTCTATCCAAAACTTGGTGTTTTTGCCTATCTGCGATACAGTCGGACGCCCAGAGCACCCGCGCAATATTCGCCTTTTCATTGATCAGGAATCTTGATCACCATCTTACCGAAGTTTTCCCTTGTATACATACCCAAGAAATCCGGGACTGAGTTCTCTATTCCCACAGTCATGCTCTCCTTTGTCTTCAATCTACCTTCCTGAAGTAGCGTGGTTACCTTCACACCAAATTCTTTACTATATTAGTCTGCTGGAAATGGATCTGAGATGATTAACCAATTCATGGAAAGTCTCTTGAGAAACATATTCATGGTATTGTTCAAGCCGTACTTCCTAGGAGGGGGTGTGCATTGCGAAATCATGCCGGAGCTCAATTGTAGATGTCAGCTAGATCATGCCAGGTACTTACCTATGTGCCCATAGTACTTCATTCTGTCAACTTCCTACGATATTCAGCCCTTCAATATCCGCAATTTTCCGGCAACTTGACCTCAACCACCGCTTGCCGCCGGAATGAACATGTTCTGACCCTTTTCCAGTTTCCCAGACTCATACAGCGCGTCGTAACTGCTTATTCCCGCTATCCCCAGAAAGCCCGTGAACAGGGGAAGATCCAACTCAAACGGATTCACGAGCTTGCGTGCAAACGGCATCAAAACCGGCGTTATAACTAAATACTCTTCTGACCTGCACATTACACAAATCAAATTACATGGCTTAACTTCGGGCGTTGCCAGAGAACCTTTGAAATTGTGCTACATATGAGTAGCTGCTCGGGCGTAAAGGCAAGATCCTAAGTGGCGTCGTCACACTCGCTCATGCATCATTTCTGGTAGGATTCGAAAGAGATGTAGAAGGTTTTGACTGTGAGATAGCCTGGCGGTGGTTCAGTTGCGAGATCAAAGCCGGCTGTCTGGATGGAGAGGTGCTCACCGATGGTGGGAAGCCTCTTTGTGGGCCTTGGATAAAAGAGTGCCGTGTTTTTGACCATGATGAAAATAACTCCCTCTTTGTTTTGTGATAAAAATTCCAGCTCCATTAATGTGTCGACTCCGAGAAGCATTTATGGATATCCTGGGGTGGACTCGACTCCTCTACCATTCTTCTTGGCAACAATTCTCTCCTACTTGTGTTGCAAAAGCACTAATTGACTTATTCTGCGGTCCATACAACTGGAAGACATGAAAAGAGTTACTAATATCAAACTAGAGCGTGAATCTGATTTTCTGTAGATGGAGCAAGCAGCGGTCTACTACAAACTTTGCTATTCTTTGTACAAGAAGAAATTGAACTACTGGCAACGTGTGCAGCCCAAGATCTAGGGGAAGGAGGCCAGTTCGTTTCCTTGAGGAGTGCTGGGCCTGATCCCGAAAATGCAAGTTTCTTTCCACCTTTCAATGTCTCCTCCTTGATGGTGATAGTTCGTTATCTCGGTTATAATCATATAAATTTATAACTTGCCTGAGAATGCGGACTTCCGCATTATGGACTTGTCTCTTAGATGGAGCAGGTTGAACGTTCAGGGCTAGAGCTATCATCAAATAAGGGGCCATGCGGGGTTTATGCGTAGCCACAGTGGCTAGAGCACCACCGCCTCAGCTCCACTCGCGAAAAGCATCGTGAATCCTCCGAACGTCATACCCGGGGTCACTGCGCCGATCCAATTGCATGCCCCTCATCAACACCAAAACATGTCGAGAACGTACCATGCATAGTCCATCCTGGCTATATGAAAGCAGCAACGGCATACCATTGCCACAGATCGGATAACTCGGCGCCCTCAGGGTCTCGAGGTCGAATTAAGCTCAGCTAGCCGTTGCCCGGTCCCTGGAAAAGAAGGGTCTCGGGACCATCTCTCGACCCACCACCACCCACGCATCGCTCAAAGCTATCAAAAACACCATCATGCCCATCGTGACTCCCGCCCATTCGACCAAAAAAATGTCCGAACAATTGATTATCTGCATCCCGCTCCAACACCCTTGGCTGAGCGGTGGTGACCTCACACGCGAAGATCCCTGACGTCATGCCCTGAATCCTGCTTTGCGCCTTGCACAGAGCAACGCGCAGCCCCCATTCCGCCAGGTATACCGCTGTGGTTCAATCCGGGGGATACATAAATACGCATCCGCTTTTCCCGGAGACCCTGCATCCTCCAACATCGCTCGACATCAACAAGGTTTTCTTCCCCCAAGCTTGTCAGACTTGTTCCCAGGGTCCAACCCTGCCTACCCTCTACCTCTACGACACCACTACTGTTACCTCTGTACATACACCCCCTAAAGCCATCCTCTATAAACCAAACCAACCAACCACCATGCCTCTCTTCGGCTCCCGCTCCCCCCCGCCCCCTCCTCCCCCGGAACCCACCCCCTCCCGCTCCCGCTCCCTCTTCACCCGCCGCCCCTCCAGCACCTCCCCCCCGCCCGCGCACACGCACACGAAGCGGCACTCGCTGCTCCACAAGTCCGGCTCCGAGGACGCCTCCATATCGTCGGCGCGGCATTCGCTGCAGCAGGCCGAGGCAGCGGAGCGCGAGGCGGACCGCGCCCTGGTGGCGGCGCGCAACGCGGTGCGCGAGGCGAGGGAGCAGGTCAAGCGGCTGGAGCGCGAGGCCGATGTCGAGGCGAGGGCGGCGAGGGCCAAGATGAGTCAGGCCAAGGCGTTGGGGAAGAGGGGCAAGGCTTTGGGGAGTAAGTAGTAGATTGTATCTTCCCCGTTTGGTATGTGCGTGTTGCTAATGTCTGGCAGCTTATGAGGGTATCCGATGAAGGGGATACCGTGAGGGCTAAAGTGCTCTGCCTTCGACCTGCTGTTGGAGATTTCTGTTCCATCTCGAATTCCCTTGTTGAACGAGGGAATATCCTTCTGTTGTATGATATCATGAGCAATGGTCAGCGTGGAGTTTTGTGCGTTGCAAAGTGTTTGTTGATTATCGATATTCTTGATTCTATCTGGAATGTGGATCATGTCATTCTGCCACTCGACCTTCAAACGTGATTGACCTACGCATGTACTGCCAGAACCAATCACCAAGCCATTCTTCCCATGATATAGAAGAACAGCAACATGGTCATGTTACCACCAGCCTCTTTTCGACCAAAACGAACATGTCATGCAATACCTCATCCATAATGTACAGTACAAACGCCTTTCCTACCCAACCAAGCCCGATGCAAGCGCTCGCGCGCTACACTATAACCATAAGATGCGAAAGGGCGCCGAGCTATGCAATTGTTTTTTTTTTTTTTTAATCCAACCCTCATCCGCACTTTGCCGGCTCTTCGTATCCACTCGTCATCTTGGCCATGGTCTTGATGACGGAAATGCCCATGACGGCCATGCCAAAAGCTACGACCCCCATGGCAGCGTACGTCTTGGGACTGCGCTTGCTGAGCTTGATGTAGCAGAGCGGGGGCAGGATGTAGGCCAGGGCGCAGGCCGACGTGGCGCCGAAGAGCTCAAAGACCACGCCGAGGTCGCACGTCAGGAGGGAAAGGGTCATGGCGGAAATCACCAGCGAAGTGGTAAAGATCATGTGGCGGTTGGGGTGGTACGGCTCGTCGGGAAACCAGTAATTGTTCATCACCTCTCTGCACACAAACGCCTCGAGCGGCAGCGTCGTCAACATGTTGAGGCCAAAGCACAGTCGCGCAACATTGACCATGATGTTGTCGTTGGGGAAGTTGTTCAGCACGTTGCCCAGGGTCTTATCCCCAAAGGTGAGGTAGCCAAAGAGAGCCATCACAAGACACGCAACCAGGGAGATGCCGGTGCTGTAGTGCGTCACACGACTGAAGCGATCAATGGTGGGTTTCTGCAGCGAGCCATAGATGAGCAGACTATTGTGATGGCAGACAAAGGCAAAGGATATTATGCCAATGGCCTCGAATATGCCATCGTGGATGACGAGAGAGCCGCGCAGCTTGCCGCGCGACTCCTCGGGCACGCGAAACGACTGGGTGATGACGGTTACGATGATGATGATCATGCTGATCAGGGCGAGGCCGCTGGCTTTGGCAAGCTGTTGCAGGTTAGCGAATGTGGTGCACTGGGCCGTGGAGAGTTGCCTTTGCAATGTCTCGGTAGAGCGAGAGTGGGTACGAGACACCGAGGATGAGGACGATGATGATGGCCCGCCGGTTGGTGAGCAGCCACAAGAACGACATGTCGGATAGGGAGGGGAACATGGCGTCGAGGACTTTTGGTATCGTGTCACCGACAATGACACAAAAGGCGACCATGCCACCGAATGCACTGCCCAGTCAGCATCTCAATCACGTCGCGCCCAGGTGGAGACGACATACAACAGCCACTGTGCCAGCGAGATGGCCACCAGGCCCGACTTGCCAAAGCAGTGCTCCACCGTCGCCTGAAACGAGTCGGTCCCGCTGAGCTTGGAGTTTATCACAATGAGGCGAATGGTCCAGTCGACGGTTACGGTGAGGCCGGTCAAGAGGACGAGACCGGTGATGAGGCCGGCTTCCCGGAAGGCGTAGGGCTGGCCGATGATGCCGGCGCCGCTGTCCCAAGTCAGCCGCTGGGTTCAACTACCACTACATTGCAGTGTAGGTATACGTATACGCACATGATGCTGTTTGCCATGTTCATGAAGGCGCTCCGCATGTTGCTCCTGGGCCGCGCGCTCTCCAGGTGGTCGGCCGGGTCAAAGGCCTCCTCGGCGACGCGCACGCTGGGAGCCTCAATGCCCGTCAAGAGTGGCAGTCTCTGCACCCGCTCGCGTCCCTCCTCATTTGCGCTCATGTAGTCGTCGCCCTCGAGCTCTATCCACTCTCCGCCCGGGGCGCCCCCGTTCATGCCCGGATGCACTGGATCATCGTCAAAGCGGACGCGGTTCGGCGTGCGGGGGGTGCCGTCCGGGCGCGGCTGGGCAAAGGAAGACTGCCGCTTGGGGAAGCCATTGGGGCGGCCGTTTGCGTGTCCGTTTAGGGGAGCTGGCGAGGCAGAGGGCGACCGCGATGAGGCGGGAGAGGGAGAGGGAGACAGGAGGCGCTGGGGGCTGGGCTGGGGCAGAAGGTCAGGCTCCGAATCGGAATCAGAGGGGTGCTCGTGCAGGAGCTGCTGCGACTCGCTCATCGTGGCATAGCGAAGGCGGGATGGGCGCGAGGAGGGAGTCGAGGCGGTATACCTGCAAGGTGGTGTCAGCGCTGCTGAGGCCGCGAGGTGGGCCTCAGAAAGTCGGCGATCCCTGCAGCCGGCTAGACCCGGATCGGATTAACCGCCAAGCCGCTCCGACTGCCGCGCCGGGCCTGTGGGGTCGCCGCCATCAACGACATGGCTACGGCCGTTTTTTATACCCAGCTGCCTATACTAGCCGCCATCGACTCCAGGGTCCAGCATGTGGCTAGTCCGTCTTCTACAGCGGCGCTCTCCTCCGGTCCCAAGGGCCTCCACCTGATGTATCCCCGGGGATCCGCCGCTGGTGCCCCCAGTCCAACATCACGGCAGATGCCACCTGACATGGCCGCCTCCAGGACTCGGTATCTTCACCACCTGCAGGCTCTCCGGTCATTAGGATATCATTTCACTATCCATGTCACTCTTCATGCGTGGATCCATCATGTCTGCACCTCGGTCACCATTCAAATTCTCCCGCGCATCCATGAAGCGCTGGTGGACGGGTTGTATCTTTGATAGGTGAACTTAGGATGATTTTGCTTTTTATGTTTCAAATTTCTTTTTGAAATTTCGCGTAATGTTTGTATACAAGATCCACAATACCACTCGTATACACTTCCTCTCTGTTCTTTCATGCCAACATATCAGACCCTACGAGATTATTGGATCAGAAAGTCCGCTGGTTGGTCCCCTTGGCTCCTTGGATCACAGCTTGGAGAAGGTTTGATAAACACGACTAATCAAGCTCATGGAGAAGCACACTCTTATACAGGGCCTCCAAGCTCCTGTCAGCGTGATGGGCCCACTGCAGATGCTCATGCGACAGTGCGCTCCTGCGTTGGCCCTCACAACTATGGCACTTTCACTGAGCAGCTCAACGATTTGGTGAGCCAGGCTAGCTCTGGCATTTTCACTACAACAAGCCATGGACAAGTGAAGGCCGGCACTCGCACTAGACTTGTCGCCCCACACTTTGACAGGATCTCCACCTCAACTCTCCCACCCGCGCACACTGCGATTGTTGATCTTCGCCACACTGACCCGCAGAAAAAAGCCAACCCTGGGTCCTTCAGTTTCAACACGCCTGCAGTTGCCAATATGGACCGCGAATCGGGCACTCCTTCAACTCCACCATCAGCGATGAAGCGCAATAGCGGAGGCTCGCCAATCAGGAACCTCCCCGACAACAGTTCAGCGTCTCCTACCCATCAAGGCAAGTCTGCGTTGCACCGTAACGCAGCACGTCTAGGAGCACTTGCGCGCACAGATCGTGCATCCAGCAGGCCCCAGCCCGCAAGTCCTTCTCATTGCACTCTCACGGTACCGCCCAGCGAGCCACTCTCGACATTCGCTCTGTCCGCCCCATCCAATCCAGATGGCTCTAAAAAAACCGCCGGGCCTGTCTCTCAGAGTTTTAGCGGCTCTCCGTCAAGCAGTGGTACCGTCATCCACCACCCGCCAACCATGGTCCACCGCTACACGTCCTTTCCGGAGCTACACGCCGAGTATCTGGCCGACTCCACCGACTCAAGCCAGCACTCTCCCACTCGCTCCTCAACCAGCCCCGCCGACCGACTCGCCCGTGGCAACCTCGCGCTCCCTCCCCAACAGTCGCCGCGCACCAGCCCCCACCGCGCCCCAAAGCGCCACCCCCTCCAGTACGCCGCCACCCCACCCCGGCTGCCGCCCATCCCCAGCCTCCACTCCCGCCCTCCCTCCCATGCTGACTATGACTCCGGAAGCGACAGTACCATCCGCATGCCCATGGGCCCGCCTCCGCGCCTCCACCCCCGCCAACGCCAGCGCCAATGTCGCCAGCAACTTTCCACCTCCGAGGATGAGTGGTCTACGGATGAAGGTGAGGATTACGATGGCCGCCCGCTCACTTTTAGGGAACGCTGGTTCGATGTGCATCCGTTGGAGGACCGCCGGGATTTGGTCTCTGTGTGCTGCATTTTTGGTGTCGTGGTGCTTGCTTATATTTGGGGTATTTGGACGATTTGGCGAATGGTGAGGGAGTAGGTGGGAGAGAGGGAATAGAGGAGGCATTGTAAGATATCCAAGACAAAAATTAAGGGAATGTAAGATGGAATTGTAATATTATTCGAAACAGCCTAATGCGATGTATGATGTGGTGTAATACTTCTTCTCTGCTCTCTTCTGTGTGATTGTTCGTCGCATATCTTCAATAGGCTATGCCGATGTTATTTCTCTTTTTTATAATCGATATTGTTCCTCTATAGCTTTTTATTTTACATGATAGGGATTGTGGCAATCTCGGTGAGTAGTCGTCTAGTGACTTGGAGGTGGATCTGATCTCTTCTCCTTATTCGTGGTGTGGTTCTTCCCCCGAAAGGTCAGTGCTAGAAGATCAGATGGTGGCTCATAGGGTGCCTTCAAAGAGGAAAGCTAATAAACAGATCTGATTGCAAGTTCTCAAGATTTCCTTGTATTACGATGCCTGATAACACAAACTTAATCCGTATACTCATATTCCTTCAAATAGAACATCCATTTAGGGAGGGGTTTCTTCGCAAACTACTTTTTGTGGCCGAAGTCTCCAAACCTTGCTGTCAGGCCCCGTCCAAAAGTCATCATCCAACTTCTTAAGATATCGTCGACTGCCACGAACAAGAATATACTCCAATACCCAATAATGATGTTTTTCGGGAATCTCAATGTATGTGCCTACACGCATCCAGAAATCTGTTCGTTGTCTGAGGCCAACACTGTGAAGATTGTTCCTATATCTTTGTCTGGGCATACTCCAGCGAACATTTAGTGCCAGAGACATGAGCATTGGAAATTCATTCGAGACAATGCCCATCAAAGCGTGGCACACTAAGCTTTTCCACCATTGGGGTTTCCAGCTCCAAGGTTCCATTGGGTATCGTGTTTGTGACGGAAGCGTCACCTTGCTCCGCCTATTCCCAAAGGCCCAAAATTCATCCCTCAGAGTAAGACTCTTTAATCCAGCTTTTTTGAAGGCGCCAAGAATTATTTCCGAAAGCTGGGTCATTTCTTCCGTTAATATGTAATTCTTAGGGACACCATTAGGCCCAACTTTTCTCTCCTCTCTCGGGGCAAAGTTGCCAACTCTCTTTGTCCCCAAATCCCCAGCATTAGCTTTCCATCTGTAGTCTCGGGTGTCGCCGCCGAGTGAAACATCTTCAATGGAATCGCCAACAAGTCCAAATGGATATTTATCCGGTTGTAAGAAGGCTTTGACAGGAACAACAGCGCCTCCTTCATGCCGAACAGTGATGCTGAAAGTCCGCGGAATTGCAAAATCAATTAAAAGCAGACAATAATCATGCAAGTTGAAATCCCAGAACAGGCTAGGATGATCTTTCCAATCGATCTTGAACCTTTTTACTTCTGGCTGTAACAGGTTTCTAATGTCATTAATATCTGAGCCATCGACCTCTGTAATATTTGCTCCTTCCTCGAGCAGCGTTCTGAAGATGGTGATATACCTGTTCTCCGCCGCAAGGGCCAAGGGAGCCTTTCCAGAACTTTTCAAATCGATTTCAGCTCCATGGCTCAAGAGCAGGCGGACAATTTTGTCGAAGGGGGACAAAGTGAATTTCTCGTACGTTCTTGAGTTTGGCGTAGATGTAGGCCATTCTCCAGGTGAATTGACAGATTTTTGAATAGAAACATTCCTGATTACATTCACGCCGGAATCGTCATTCATAAAAATGCCGTACAAGTCATAAGTCGTAACAACAGGTGGCATGCAAGCCAGTCCCAGTGGTGTCGAGCCATCCTCGTATATTGTATTTGGGTCAGCTCCTCTTTCGAAGAGAATCTCCACCAGTTGTGAACATCGGTTGATTGTAGCGAGGCGCAATGCCTGTCGTCCTTCCCCGGTATGGACGTCCAAATCATCTGGAACCAGTTGAACAAGCATTTCTCCAATAGTTGACTTCCATTCTTCAAAGCTCCAGGGGTTCAGAACCGTTCCAGGCGATATGATGATTGAATAGCCCACTTCAAACTTTGCAGAACCGGACAAACATACGTTTTTGATTGTGTAATGTCTTTGGTGATCTCGTAGCGCTATTGCAAAGGCTGTTTGGCCATCGATCCTTCTGAGGGATTTATCGACACCGCGAGCTATTAGTTGGCGTACAACATCATACCGCCATAGCCCCGCTGCAATCATCAACATAGTTTCTCCAGATTCGGCTCGAATGTCCAGGGCGTCGTCAGGGAGCCTCTTGATGACTTCTTGAATGCTCTTGAGTGATGCAAAATGAATGGTGCTATAACTGAAGTCTTGCAAAACTTGTGAGTATGTGAGCTCGCCAGCAAGGTAGTTCGGTCCTCCGACGAATATTCTATCGTCCCCGGTCATTGTAAAGTCTCCAACACACCATTTGTTGAATGGCCCTTCGAAGGTGCCGAGCATCCAGATGCCGAGGGGTAGGTTTAAGATGCTCTTAATGTTGATATCGGCCCCCTTCTCGAGAAGCGATTCCACCATTTCATCTTGTCTGCCTAATACGGCCCACCAGATTGGTGTCCATCCATTGCTATCTCTATTTTCAATTTCGCCTGCCCCGTCTGTTTCAAAGTATTGCCCAAGGCCGAAGAAAGCGGCCGCATGACATCCATAAATTTGCGAAGGGACCACATGTTCGGTTATATTAATGAAATATCTTCCAACATATCGAGTCGGTACACCATCATTGGTTTCTATCGGCACCAATCGGGGACGAAGCATTGAATAACGCAAGGCTAAACTCACTTTACCCGACTTTAGGTACCTAGTAACCAAGGTACTGAAGTATTCGTATGAATCCTGCACATGGTAGCCCCAATGCATGGTGGCATAGCTCCACAGGGGCGATTCGGCAATGCTTTCCAAACCCAAACAATGAAGACATGCAGCAGTAATGCGTTTTGTGCCGTCCGGAAACCATTCTTCCCTCCTCTCGTCAGAAAGGTTGCGGAAATATCGTCCCATGTCTGGATGTGCAAATGCCACTGTCTTTTCGAGTGAGCTTTCTTCCATTACCAAACCAATGCAGTACTCCAAAAGGGTTTTGCTCTCTACGAGATCATCAAGATCTCCACTGTGTAGTATTGAGATGGCCTCCTGAATCACTTTCATCGGTACCGGCTCCTTCGCGAATATTATCCAGGCAAGAACATCCTTTGCGTGCTGAGCTGAAGGACTCTCGATGATTCTACGCATGTATTCGTTGTACATCTCATCTACCTTCAAGGGTAGTTCTTTCACAGCCTTCTCTATCGTTCTTTTTGTTGGGTACTCCTTGACCGCATCAATTAGAAGATCCATGTGCATGCGAGGGCGTAGGAACCTGCAAAAGTAAATTAGCTATACATGTCCTTTGCTATACAACTTAAGACGAAAGGAGCATTGTCATACATCCCATCGGTTTTTGAAACTAGAGATTCTATGATTTTTGACTGAAGTGTGGGATCTCCTGTCAAAACCCTGCGAAGCCGGTGTGCCTGGGACTGTTGAAGTCGGGAGTCAAGATAAACTTTCACGTCTTCCGGTTGAGCTGCTATCTCCATAGCATCTGCTCCGGCAAACTCTTTTCCAATAATCTCGATATCGCGAGAGGTAATGAGTACGTTGGCCTTCGTCTTTAAGAGTCCAGAAAGTAGGTGATATGCGTGACTTTCATCGAGAATCTCGTCCAAAGCATCGATGACTAAGAATACCTTTCTATGCTGATCGACTTGTTCAACTAGCATTTGTATGCATTCCGCTAGACTTGGCGTCATCAGTGAATTTCGTTTGTTATGTTCTTCTGAAATTGTGACAAGCGTCTTTGACAGGCCTCGGCATGGAAAGGCAAGCTGTGCAACTAGATTCAGTATAAGTTTCGATGCGGTTTGACCCTCTCCATATTTGCAAAAGGCGTATGCCAACCCAATTGCAGGATTTACAACACTGCTTTCAAGGTCTTCTATGATGATAGAACTGTTTTTCATCAGCCTTTTGGAGTTAAGGACTTTAGAAATGAAAACAATGTACTCACGACATTATGGTTTTCCCAGCACCAGCTGATTGTTCTCTTAGCATTTGATACAACAGTTTGAAAAGTGGGGGTCCGCTTACGTTTACCATAACACCATAAACGCGCAGGTTGTATCGCCCCTGTCGATCCCACCGGCTTCGAATCCTTCCATTTTACGTATCGCTCATCTTTCAGCATCCAGGCCCCTGTGCGATCCTCGCGTTGTTGCAGGTTGTGCTTATGAATATCAAGTATATGGTGATAGTTAGGAAGCCAGTGCAGAATTTTGTCGCGGCGGGAGAATTCTGTCACGTTGAATATTCAAGAGCCAGCTTTTAGATGGTAACAAAACATACCACTGCTAGTCTTGCTTTGCCACTCCTTTCTCCAATCCTCGTCACGAATCTCAGCTCCAAGAGATCGCAGCACAGCGACTTGCGCTTTGTTGATCTCTTTATAAGAGGTGCTACTGAAAATTTCCCGTGTAATTGTATGCTCTTTTGTAAAACTCAGGCAGGCATTCTCGTAGCACTCTTGAAAGTTGTCGATTACTGAATGTGCTTGCGGGCTCGCATACAGCTGTCGAAGGAGTTTGAAGAAAAGTTTGTGCTGATGATCCAATGCTTCAGATTGGAGGGACAAATATAAATCGCATCCCTCGAGAAACGGAAGATATTTCATACCACTTCCATCAAGTGTGAATGGAACTATTCCATCGTCTTCTGCACGACGATACCTACGTCTTAGATCCAAAAAGGCGAGCTCGGTCATCACGTGATGAAACCCATCACGATCGTAGTTTCTTTCGACAATATCTCGAATGCCATCTTGAATGTGATTCGCGTCTCTAGATTTCGCATTTACTTCATAAAACGTGATAATTTCGTCCAGATATTTGGCAGTGAGGTCATGTCCGTAGTATTGTTGGAGTACTTTTGAGCCGCATAGAACGACCTTTTCGACGCCCGTGACTTCATTTCCAGGGAGAGATGCACCGCCACTTCGCGGTAACAAACAAAGCTGGTTGGATAGTATGTTTCGCGCTGCAGCGATGCCTCCCTCTCGTTTGCACCTTAGAGGCGACTTATCGGATAGAAGACTACATCTTATTGCCAAAAGCCATTTGATGAGGCATTTGACATACCATGCCGTGGCACTACCCACATCATCGTTATCATGAGCATATACAATGAAAACACTGGGGCTATTAGGGCGTCCAAATACAGATGTATCTGCTAGCACTTCCAGTATTCTGTTGAAGTGCTCGTTAATTGCTACTAGTTGATCAGTGACCGAAATTGAGCTCAGAGGGTTGGAAGTCCATTAAGATTCTCTCTAAAGTTTTGATCATGCTTACCATCGTTGAGCAGATATGTATTGTCCTTCTCCACATCGAGATTGGACCAGGTAGTATCCATATCCTTTATACTACTTGCGAAATACGCATATAGCCTGGAGAAGATCAAAAGGGGGCAGATAAAGTGCGAGAACACATTGACTGGTAGTTGGAATGTAATATGAAGGAAGATTTAGTCACGTCAGATTTGAGGCCTCAACACATCATCAGCACTAGGACAGATTCGTCCATGCCATGGCTCACATCAAGATTTGTCATCCTCGGCCTGATCACTTCGCTTTGTCGTCACGTTCTTACCGCCACTGTATTTGGGAAGAAGGAAATTGAAGCTCAAAATTTCTTGGTTCTGATCCTCCTGTTGATTTATCACGTGTTCTAAGCTCTGACAAGGAACAGCATGGAAGCAATTCTCGAGCTGTGTAATTCCGGCATGATGTTATGATGCCGACAAATACAACCCAGAACTCTTGTAGGAATAATCCACGCCGGAGATATATTCTTAAGCCCTCCAATTTTTTGACATCAATTTTTCGTGCATGTTTGCCTCGCGCATGTGGGAAAATTTAGCCGCGTGACTTCCCGGGGTATGAAACAGGCATAAGAATCACCTGTATGGAAGCCGCACAGTGTATATGCATCTTCTGCATATAGTTTGCCATGCAATTGTCTACCCATGCTAGCCTTTGCGCATATGTGAGCATACATAGTTCTAGAGAATGATACAAAATTGTCAAGTGAGGCATTTGATCACCCCTGTCATTTCGTCTCACCAAACGTCAGCAGTATGCCAAGGCTCGGCAGCTAGACACTACGAAGTATTTCAATGCGGTGATGGATCTACGTTCGGTTTTTTTTTTGAATTTTATTCCTTATCATGGCTGAAAATCTCGGAAACATCACGAGCAGTACCGCTAGCTCGCTCCGCAGTCAATGGGCGAACCCCGGAGATATCCTGAGCCTCTTACTCCTCATAGGCGGGGATGTTGTTCAAAGAGCAATCGCCCAACTTATTGGGTGCCGGGTTTCTCTCCCACAGACCAGACTCAAGCTTTCAATCGCTCCGGTTGCCTTTTCTTTTGGATGGGTAGCCTACGGGTTTTCTAATCTGTTATCAGCCATGGGCGATAAGAGGCTGATGCCGAGTTCCGAATTCTCGTCGGTGGTCGTCAATTGTTCAAATGGTTTCGCCCGGGAAACGCAATCCTGGGTACTGAGCCGGCTACTTAGGGACCACGAAACTCGATTGCCGATTGATCCGAGACCCGTGGAAGGGGATGGCCGAGCAGAGTCGCTTCGGATAGACGTATTCACGCTTCAGCCTGTTGCCAAGCCAAGCAACGATTTTGTTTGGTGGTTCGGATGGTTCGTCATAGCTGCTCAAATTGGAATTGCCATTTCTGCATGGGTTGCATATGGCGACTGGGGAGCTTTCGCTGTTTCGATTTGTGGAAATCTGCTTGTGGTAATTACCTGCTCTTTGCCGCAATGGACACAAGAAAAATGGGCAGGTCGGAAACTGAACAAAAGCAACGTAACGTGCTTAACACGCGGCAATGGGAGTCTTCACATCATGGTCTTCATTGGCACCAGAGGTTCATGGGACATGGAGAGTCTTGCGAGAGGTGCTTCAACTCCAAGACCCGAAACACGCTGGGTATCATTAGGGTTGGCCTTCTTATGGACTGGCCTTTTGATAAGCGTATCGGGACTGAAAGAGAACGCGTGGTTTCTTGTGGCAATAGGAGGTATAGGAATGTTGCAAAATGCTTTTGCGGCAGGAACGTCTCGAAGACCAAATGCCTCTGGATTCCATTTCACACCCTTTCAGCGTGCTCCGACTATAATCGGGAAAAGAGAAAAATATGTAGATGACGAGGATGCCAACGTCGACCTGGACAATGATTTGAAAGAACTGTCAGACTTGAATGCATGGGCACTGAACAAAAAAAGAAAGAGGCTAGCAGAGCCAGTATCTGAAATAGATATGCCCAGATGGTTAGATTCAATGTCTAAGCATGATGGCATCCCGGAATGGCTAGAGCCCGTAGGTTCTGGAAAAGTCAATGCGTCTTCCAAATCAACAAAAAAGCAGCCTTTTGACTCTGCCAAAAACTCACAGAGTGGTGTAATGTACGCCACTGGAGTCAACGGAGCTTTGATGGAGCTTGAGAAATGGGTACCAACAGCTGGACTGGCGATGGTCCAACTGTTTTTCCCATCGTCCCTAAGTTATAATGACCAAAGCATACGAGACAACATACATAAGAAATTTTGGAAAAGAGCGTACTATACTAAGGATATCCGGAAGAGTGCAGAAGAAGAGAGGAGAGAAGACGTTAGGAACACTGAGCTGGAAGATGATGACAGAAGAGAGGCTAAGCATATTTCATCCCGTGCTGAAGTTTGAAAGTGACTGAAAGCTCAGCTAAAAATGTTTCTTAATATTAATTCAGTGTTCCGCTCAATAATACTGTGTTTCTTTCTTCTCCTCGCATGGCAATATACTGATATCAATATCGATTTTATAGCTTCACATCCTCTGTGCGAACTCTGAACAGCTGAAGTAGTTTCATAATATCCTTCTCTAATAAGTTTACATTCCATCCGCTATCATAGCATCAATCAACTGAACATGGCGGTTTGCATTCGTTTCGCTCCACTCATTGTCGTAGTTCAACCCATACGGCCAAATGTGGCTGCCACCACAGTTGATCACAGCGTTCGGACCATCCCAGCTCCTCAACAATGGCAAAGCAGTTGGCCAGTCGCCCGAAGCGCACTTGCTGTTGAAGGCTGCGGTCTGTCCAATTCCAAGTGTATGCGAGATCTCGTGCATGGCAGTGCGTTCGTTCATGTAGGCGCGGTTTGATCCAAAACGGAGGTCGCCATTGTAATTGGCTTCGGCAGTAGGAACACCGGGGGCGTATGCGACGCGGATGACTTTGCTAGCGTCGGAGTAGCGGGAGTAGCGGGCGACGGCAAGACGCATGGCGGCCTCAATCCTCGAGTAGGCATCGCTCTGGTCGGCAGTAGGATTTGATGCTTTGGCCAATGACCATGTTATCGCTCCGGAGACGGTGGAGGCATAAGCCACGGCTGCGACGAGAATCGAGAACTTCATGGCGTATCGTGTCAAATAGTGTCTCCGAGATTTGTTTCTTTGATGATGGAAACGAAACAAGGGTGTCGTTCAACGTTCGAAAACAGTTATGATGGACTCAGACGAATTTATACACCTGGAGGCTCCACAATAAACATCTCCCCTGATTTCAAGTCTACTTTTACCGCTGATATAGCGATCGCCTCATTTGCGGCAGTACTGCCCATTATAGAAGTTCCAAAATGCATTATTTCACATGGCGGACTTTTCGGTCCCTTCGAATCATGAGGCTGGTTCAATCACCATATTTATCACGCCTTCCCCAATGCGCCCTGCCGCTTTGACCGATTTACAAGGGTTCCCTTATCAAAAGCCCCTGTTTCGGAGCCGTTGTTTATCTTAGATTGGCTTGGCGTGCAGGCATCTCCTTGGCTGGCGACGGCTGTAAAACAATTAAGGGAGAGATCTGCACCATGCGATTTTCTCCGGACGCGTGCAACCGCCCCGCATCTTGGAAGGGTCCTGGCGATGGCCTGGTCGGGAAAAACGTTCTTTCGGACATCGGGCTATCTCTGCCACGAGAGGGGTTCAGCGAGCTATGGTGGAGGCTAACAAGGTCACAAGACAATTGAAATTCAGGGCAAATCATCAATCCCTGTGCCAAGAACAGTCTTCGCCTACTAGAGGAAGGTAGCTACACCAGTGGCTTTCCACCCATCATAAAACAGGAGGTAAATGACGGTCATCTTTGATTCCCGGATCAAACCCTATTCAGAGCTGTACCGCGGCTCCTCCTTACCAAAGTCTGTACATCGACAAACTCCGTAGAGAGGCCATCTTCCCATACAGGCCCCTCGGCCTCAAGTAGATAGCCAGCTTCGCAATGGTCATATTCAACTCTGGGTATGCCGGCAAAGAACTCATCAAACTGCTGATCCATGGCCGCTACAAGTGTGCTGACCCCAGTATTAGGAAGCAAAGTGCTCCATGGGTCATAGCACATGGCACCCTTGCAAGTCTTTAAGACGAGAAGAAGGGCATCCAGTCGGGTTGCTAGCTGAGAAAGCGGATAACTGCAGTTTCCTAGGGACATATTCTGATTCAAAGAAACAGTTTGGTTAAGTCCGACGGGAAACAGATTTTGCATTTGATAGGGATCCGCCTGTACGCGTTAGTGGCCGCACTGCGTCGTCGAGGAAAACTGCACATACCTTCATGTCGTAGAGCTCATGGCTGCCGCTGCACCAGACAGAATAGTAGAATCCGTAGTCTGCGCCTAGGATTCGCAATCCCTTGTATGTATTGTTGACTTCCCTCTCGTTGGCATACTCCCCGGGATGCTGCGTGCTCCAGAATTCCACCTGCAAATGCTCCTTTGTTCCCTCAAATTCCACTTTGTCGATCTCTTGTTTCGTGAGAGGAATGGCTGAGCCGTCAAATTCCTCGCGAAGAGGGATTCCAAGAAGCTTCCACCAGGTGGGTGCGAGGTCTGTGTGCGAGGTTGGGATATTGCTAACGGTGCGATTCTTGGGGACATTCGGTCCGCGCACGACCAGTGGGACGTTGATGTCCTCTTCAAATCCGCAGCCTTTTCCTGGTGGGAGGCGGTGGTGACCAATGTGATAGCCGTTGTCGCTGGAATAGAAAATGTACGTATTGTCGAGGAGGCCATGCTCCTCTAATTTTGCTATTACATCCTCTACCATCTCATCAACAGCCTGCAATGATTGTAGTCGCCTCCTATACCATTCATCGTTGTAAGTTATGTTCTCTGCGCTGAGCATTGGCTGTTCGGCAATCCAGTCAACCCCGGAAGGAATATCGGGATTGAAATTAGGTGTTCTTGGAACAGTGACGTTCGAAAATAAATGTGTATGGCGTTCTGCAGGGACAGGAGGCGTCACCCGGGCACCAATTGGTGGATCGCCGCCTACATTAATGTCGATCGTCAGTTCAAAGTGTGGGGCAATCGGCGCAATTGTGAGAAAAAAAGGTGAATCGGGATTTTCCATGGCTTCGTTAAGGAATCCAATAGACTTTTGATGGACCAAGTCCGTCGAGTATTCGTTTTCGTGTTTGACTGGAGGGTCCTGGTTGCGTTGAAAGTACGGAAACATGAAGTTGTAAGCATTCGGCTCCACCAAAAAGTCTGACCCGTTAAACCCAGAAATAAATGGCTTGTCATAGTTGAGAATGTTTTGGTGGTTCATGAGTTTTCCGACATAGTAAGTTTGGTATCCTTGCTGCTGAAGCCACAAGGGAACCCAGCTTTCGTTCAAGCGTTCTTCATGAAATTTTGGATAACCACCTTTTTTATGTCAGCGCAACTTTTTTCCCCTTTCATTTGAAATGAATGAAACATACCATAAGGCGGCATAACATTCGTCACGTTGGTATTGTGCGCAGTTAAGCCAGTCCACAGACTGACGCGCGAAGGGCAACATAGCGATACTGTACAGTAATGATTCTCAAACAGGGTTCCCTGCTCTATCATTTGCTTCTGTACCACAGGCATATAGTCCAAGCTGTTTAGTTTGGCATCTTGATCATCAGTAAAGATGAATACAACATTTGGTCGCGTTGTGGTCTCGGCTTGTAGGTGCCATAGTTGAAGGAATAGAATTATTATGGTTGGAAAAACCAACATCATGTAAAACCAATATTCGAGATGGAAGGAATGAGTTGGAAAGAGTGCGATTGTGGATAGATGAGACGTTATGACTAGGCACCATCTTTATAGCTGTAGTCGTTTTCTTCCATGTCTAGACATATGTCTGAAATCGTAGTATCTAGACGCCAAGTTGCGAAGATTTTACTTGAGGATTCGTACATACGAGGTGAGCAAGAGAAACATGGCGCAGTAATCGACCTCGTTTACCCCTTCCAACATGTAAGACCAGCTGATTGCCTCTCAATATTTCTTAGTATGATGCGCATTATGCTCAAGTCCAGCTTGGCACCACCCAAAGCCATGACGAGGCTCAGCTCCATCTGATTTTCCTATGCAAAGCACCCGATAGCGGCCCCACTCAAGGCACACGAACGTCGCATTCGTTTGGAGCCTCAGTCTGATGATTGAACCAAACAGGTTAGTGAGGTCACGTGAAACCGGGATTTTCGTTTACCCTATGGAATCTGAAACACCTCAGGGGCGATGTCAGCCCTAAAAATAAGCTGTCAAAAACATCACACCGAATGCCAATCATGCTTCCCTTTATTCAAACAAAACCCGCCACTTTTGGTACCACTTTTCTCTAGGCTTTGGTGGTGTCTCACTCGCAATGACTTCATCAAGCCCGCTCAACATGTCCACCTCGGTACTCGGGATGACCCATGGATCCCTTCTACCCCTCGTGAATTTGTGTCCCAAGTAAAAAGCCAGAAATATGGGGATGCCGATGTAACTGGTCATAAAGGTCGAGATGTCCCAGTTCTCACCGACAAAAACCTTGAACCCCTGGACAAGCATAAGGATGAAGAAAATTATGCCTGAAATGTAGCTGACATAGGGTTGAAAACGTGATCGATAGGGAAGGTCCGTGATTCCCTGTGCAAAAGTTGCTTTGCGGAAGCGCACATAAACGATGCAGACGGCAACCCATGACTGGAAAGCACCCGTGTTGATCAGATTGACAAACCAATTGAACACTATCTGGCCAGTTGATGAAAGATTCATATATGACAGCAGCGAGATAGATGCGCTTGCTGCCAATGCGACGTATGGAATCCCGCTTTTCGTGCATTTTGAGAAGATCGTGGGTGCGTCGCCAGCCAAGGACATGGAGTACAAAGATCGGCTGGCAAGATATAGGTACGAGTTCCCGGCACTCCAGGCCGACGCGAGGATGACTCCATTGATGACTGAATCCATTGCTTTGATGCCTGCAAGTTTGGCTGCGATGGCCCAAGGTGACGCCTGTGCCCCACTTCCGCCACCGAATAAGTCTGCAGCATTCGAGGGAACGATGAGTCCAATCGCAAGAGCTCCCAGGCAGTAAAATATTACGAGTCGGTAAAAATAGCGCTTTCCGGCAGTGGGAAGATTTCGACGAGGGGACTCCATCTCACCGCCAGTGACGACTAGCAGCTCTGGTGCAAAGGCGAAAGCATAGACGGAGAAACACAAGACACCAAGAAATGCGTAAAACTGGCCTGCAGATCCCGAAACCAGATACTCATTCACTGGGCCAGGCTCTATCCAGTATCGGAAGCCTAGACGGTCGTGTGTAGGACCACCGCCGAGGATGAGAACAACAGCCATAAAGAGCAAGCCAAGGATGCCGAAAACCTTCAGCGAGGCAAACCAAAACTCGGTTTCGCCGTATACGCTCACGGGAAAGCAGTTGAGACCAACGATGACTACCATAAGCAGTGTGATGAAAATGGCATCATGCCCAGCAAAGGTTGGGGTCCAGTATCCGATGATCAGGTTCGAAACGGTGATCTCCGCAGGCACTGTAATGGCAAAGATGTACCAATACATCCAGCCGAGTGCGAATCCAAGCGAGGGCGAGGAAAACCGCTTTCCGTAATATGCCATCGATGAACCAGGGACAGGTATGTAAGAACTCATTTCGGTGGTCGCCGTGACAATACCGAACACGAGTACTGTGATGAAGAGGTAAACCACCAAGAGAATGATAGGGCCACCCATGCGAAGCGCCTGTCCGGAGCCGACAAAAAGACCTAAAAGAAGTCAGATTGTTGTCCTGGAGCTGAGATCCCGTGAGAAACCAGATCGAGGTCGACATACCTGTTCCAATAGTCCCTCCCAGTGCAATCATTTGAGCATGGCGTGATTTTAGACCGCGCTTGGTACTAGATTCTCCAGGTGCCATTACCTGGCCTACCATGTTTGAGCGTGATTGCTCCAGGTCAGCGGAGAACCCAGACGAAGCTTCCTTCATGTTTTCCTGTGTGTTTTTCTTTTCTTGAGATTCAAAAGACATGTCCGAAATCGACGAAGAACCCTTCATAGATAATGCTTGGCAGTGCAATAGAATTGAATACAGTTGAGATGCCGATCGGCAGACAGGTGATGAGCACAACTGTCAAGTTTTTGTTTATTGAAAGCACCGGCGATTTATGATATTTAATTCATCTTCTCGGCCTGCTGAAGCACTACGAAAGGCGCTAGGTGCGTGCACAATCCGGGGTAAGAGGTTACGGCCTCAGGCGCCATCGTGGCTGGGACCTATACCCGGATAACACCGTGCAACAGGGAGGTTGATAGTGGAGCGGCCCGAAGGCGCGACAGTAGGGACGAGTAACTCCGACCTGGGGTGGCGGTTTGCGGGGTTGGCAGACTAGGTTAGCATATCGGAGCTCGGGCCAAATGATTGGTCGGAATGACTTGCTCTTTCTCGATTTTGCAGTTGGTCATGGCCTGGACCTTTAGCATGAAGCCGGACATCCTTGCTATCCGGAGGTTTTCCGATGGCAAATCTCAAGAGACAGTAGCACATGGTACGTTGTGTCATGTTACATTCTCACAGATTGTTCTACCATCAAATGGTTTTCCAACAGGAACTAAACATGCACTTCTGCGTTTGTTGACCTCGATTATATCGTAGGCTGTTAAAAACGCGGATAGCTGTTGAAACATCAGATACATTCAGACAATGCTTTCCTAGCATAGCCTCGATAGAAAGCCGTTCATGACCTACAGTCGCTTCGTGATTTACTCTAATATCTCTGGATACAAATCTATGGTGTATAAATAGGTGTGTTAACACGAATTATAGCGAAACACTGGGTTGGTAAATCCTGCTTGTTGATATCCATGCCGAAATTACGCAGAAGGATGAGATTCAATTTTCATTCAATCAAACATCCATTTCAGGTAACTAGACAACTTTTGACCCTGATTGCTTCAAAATAGTGGAAAATCTAGCCTCTTCTTTGCCCTCCAGCAAAGCGAAAGGTTTCCTCAAGCCACCCGTCTTGATACCTTGTAGCTCCAACCCCGTCTTCACTGCACTTGGATAATTTTCCTCTTCCAGGAACGCACAGACCGGCCAAATCTTCCTCCATAGTGCTCTCCCTTTTTCAATGTCTTTCTCAACAGCAACAGCATTCCAAAGCTCTACGCACAGCTCTGGGATAACGTTGGCAGCACCCCAAACACTACCCTTCGCACCTGCTGCGATTCCATAGAACGTCAATGTATCCCAGCCATTGAAAGCCGTAATCTGGTCATCGAGACCGAAAAGAAGCTCAGTGAGGGCTGGCGCATTGCCAGACGTGTCCTTCAAATACTTGACGCCGACCTCTGAAAGGCTGGCGATTTCCTTGGGAGAAAGGCTCACCCCGCTAGCGCTTGGGATGTTGTAGTACATGATGGGCAACCCATTGGCGGCTTTTCCAAGTGTATAAAGATACTCCTTTAGCTGCTGGAGGTTCGGTGGGTCATAAAACGGCGGCACGACCATGAGCGCCGAGGCACCGGACTTTGCTGCATGCGTTGCGTAGTCGATGCCCTCTGCGGTGCTCAGGGCGCCAATACCAGCAACCACGGGGACACGCCCTGCTGCGTACTCGATAACCAACTCGAGAAGTTGTTTCCGCTCGGCAGGTGTGAGGGCCGTGAACTCGCCGGTCGTCCCGCCGGGTACAAGGCCGTGCACTCCGGCTTTGATAAGGCGGTCAATGTGCGATTTCAGTCGTTGGGCGTCAATATCTGAACCGTCATCGTTGAATGGGGTAATAAGAGCGACGAGGATGCCCGAGAGTTCATTGGCGGTGGTTGCGCTGCCCATTGTGGAAGTGGTGTGAATGACAATAGACAGATGTCACCTCTTTGACAGTGAACGAAACCTCGATGGAGTTGTAATAAAATATATGCGATTTTGTTTGTCTTCAGCTTAAATTATAGTTCGCAAACAGCAGCCATGCACCTTCATAACGACTAAGCCCATGCTTAGAGGAGAAAGCTTCACAGGAAAGGCAGTCCTTCATTACACTAGGCTTACGAAATGGGAAGGTTTTGCCATTGCTGGAAATCAAACTTTGGATTGAACTACTTTGTTCGTCTATGAAAGTGATTCCCAGTGCGGTAACAGAGATGGGAAGGTAATGTTGGTTGGACTAGCGATCATCGCAATACATGCAGGCCATTCCGATATCAGTGGATCGCAACTCATTCCGAGTTCGCCACATTTGACATGATAGAATGAAGAAATTCAGGAAGTTAAAACATTAGCTAGGTGGTGCTAAAGCTACGTTGCTAAACTGCCCGTGGGGGACGAAATGGACTCCCCTGCCGTTCAAGCCCACAACTGCCCCGCTCTCTCGCGTGTTGTTCGCAACTCAAAGTATATTTGAAGTGGAATAGCAGCGATCATAGCCCTATCTACAAAATCTGTGATACTTATTGATCAATAGCGACATAATTATCTTTTTGAGAGCTTTCTTCCCCTCAATATGGCAAATCGTGCACCGACCCTTGATCCCACCGTATTTTCGATCAGCGATCTGAAGGAACAAGCGAGCAAGAAGCTTCCCAAAGCCTACGAAGAGTATTACAATCATGGAGCGATGGATATGATCACATTGCGCGATAATGAGGCCGCCTATGACCGCTGGAGAATCATTCCTCGAGTATTGCGAAACGTCTCAAGGCCCGATACGTCGACAATGATATGTGGGAAGAAAATATCACTTCCCATTGGATTTAGTCCCTCTGCAATGCACAAACTCGCACATCCAGACGGTGAAGTAGGTACCTCTCGCGCTGCTGCAAAATTCGGTATTCCGATGTGTCTTTCTTCATATGCCACCTCTTCGCTCGAAGAAGTGATTCAACACTCAAGCGGAAACCCCTACATGATGCAAATGTGTGTTGTAAAAGATCGAAACATCACGCTCCAGCTCTTAAAGAGGGCCGAAGGTAAGTTGAATGTGTGCGAAGAGACGAATATAACTGATCTTGACAGCTGCCGGATATCGCGCATTGTTCCTTTCCGTAGATGTACCTGCCCTAGGGCGACGGCTGAATGAAATGAGGAATGAATTTGCACTTCCCGCAAACATGACTTTTCCGAATATTCTTTCCGAGGGCGGCCAGGAATTCAACGCTTCGGAAGAGGAGAAAGCAAATGGCCCCAAAGCATTCGGTAATTCAATGGCATCACCCCAAGACAACCTCGCTGAGAAGATTAGATGACAGTATCGAGTGGGATGAGGTGATCCCATGGCTTCGGCAGAACACTGGGATGGAGATCTGGCTGAAAGGAAGTAAGTCGAACTTGGACTGTCCCAGGAAATTCAGACATTAACAGTTTGGCAGTTGTGAGCCCACGAGATGTGGAACTGGCAATAATGCAGGGAGTGGATGGAATAGTCGTTTCGAACCATGGTGGACGGCAGCTGGACGGAGTGCCTGCCACCCTGGACGTCCTTGAAGAATGCGCCCAGGTAGCTCGCGGTAGGATACCGATCGCTGTGGATGGAGGTATCCGGCGCGGGTCGGACATCTTCAAAGCATTGGCGCTTGGTGCGAATTACTGCTTCCTTGGGCGCATTGCTATATGGGGTCTTGCAGTAAGATCAGGGTTGATCAAAGTTTGAACATAACTGACTGGGTGTAGTACAAAGGACAAGCAGGCGTAGAGTTGGCACTGAAGATCCTAGTGCACGAATTCCATGTGACTATGGCGCTTGCAGGGTAGGGAGATTTCTGCTTTCCTGGTATATTGCTTGGCTAACGATTAACAGATGCCGCACGATTTCTGACATCAATCGTGACCATGTCAAAAGGTTGGAAGTGTCGGGTTTATTGGCTAGATTGTAAAGGTATTCGCATAACTGGAACTTGTAGTATGCATTGGCGCACCGGTCATCATCTTAGAAAAGAATAATCCAAGAGCCTTTCTCTCGAGAAACGTCGACCCATGTGCGGTGATACGAAGATGACCGCTGTGAGCGCGACTGGCTTGAGCCGCCAGATCCCGGATCATTCAATATCCCCGGTTCATCTTGCCTCTCCCATACCTCCGCCATGAGCTTTCGTGAAGTCTCGAAACATTCCAGACCACATTGCTGAAACCCTTTGTCGAGCCATGCTTTGAAAAACGACCTGTTTCGACGTGAAAGCGCTTCACAACCTGCGATAAATGCAGGCCAAGCCGAGCCAGGCCCTTGAAGGGTTTGAGACAGTATCGCGGAGTCGTATTCTTTCAAGGACTGGACAACCGAATCGACATGACCTTGCAATATCAAAGGATTTACGTTCCTGATGCGGCGATAGAAGAGTATGACCAGTGCAGAGTTCATCGCTCTGAGCATATGGTAGTTCGGATCTTGCGCCATTGTACTCTCCGATGCCGCATCCTCGTCGTCTGCGGGATCTTTGAGCGCAAAGGAGCAGACAATATTTTCCAATCGGCCCGCTCTCTTTTGGAGAAACTCGAGGAACTTCACATCAGTTTCTTTGCCGTGTTTTGTCGCAGCGAGGATGTTTGCTAGACGAGTAGTCTGAGACACGAGACTGAGCCACGTCTCGGAGATGCCATAAACCTGATACATGGTCCCACGATACTGTCGAGAGTCTTCAAGGTGGATGTCGTAAAGACCAACATCCTGTTCTTTTTGATCTTCGATTTCGAGATCGCTGTCTGAGGAATGCGCTTCAAGGCGAAGGAAGTCGTCTAATCGAGCGTTGTGGCCTGACCGTTGGGTTTCTCTTCGGCTATCGGGGCTGCCGTGTATTCTGCCAGCTTGATAAGCCAGGCTCATATTGTCTATGACTGGCCCATAGGTCTGATAGTCGTGTATCACATATGTACTTTCTCCGACGATTCGAATGTATGTATAAACATCTGATATCGATTAGAAACTGTACAGCTTGATCTTTTTTTCTCAGCTTACGATGTAAGAGCCGACACTTTCGCGATATGTCGCGCTTGGCAAGTCCTTTGACCCGTAAAAGTCTCTCAGCATCTATCATAAGGCATCGCGCATCTCTCTGATTACCAGAGAGACTCTTCACTCATTAGCGAAAAATAAAGTAGTGAGGGATCGGGCGTACCGATGCTGCTAACATGCTCAATACGGCCATTAGTTGGTCTTTGTACTTTGCTTTGCGAGGTCCCTTGAGTTCTTCACGGAGCGAAATTTGTATGTGTGTCTTTGATGCCTCTCGCAATCGATTGAATAGATTTTGCCAGTATTCTTTTGGCTGTGCGATAGGGTCTAACGAGGGTCTAGCGGAGATGAGGTATGCGGAGCATGCCATTAAAGCATAAAAGTTTGCAGCATTCGCATGTTTGAGAGACCCAGTCTGTAAGTACGTCAGTTCTGAGAGTGTTCTTATAGCGTCGGGCAGTTGCAGTATCCTCCATGGAGACTTGGAAGACTGGATCATAAATGCCATTTGGGGGATGACAAAATTGTGGAAGTGCTTGAGAAGAAATTGCGCCTCATCAACAGACTTCAAATCAGAGATATGATCCAAAGCAGCTTGAGGAATCCTCGAATCAGATGCCTCATGCTCAGCTAGTACATCAGCGGTATGTGCCGGGGACTCATTCAACGGTCCGAGCATAGAGTTCAGATTCTGATGACATGAAAGGGGGCCTGTCGCCTGCTCGGCCGTTTCAAAAGAGTAAAAGTCTAGAGAATTAACAGGATTCGGTTGAAGCAGATTGTTGCCATCGCCAAAATCGAGGTCAAACAAGTCTGCCCAGTGAAGGGTGTTGTCAAACCCAAGGATCGGATCGAACCAGTCGACAAGGGAAGGTACTTGATGAGGTAAATCAGCCAGCTGAGATGGAATTGGCAGTAAATCTTCATCCGGCATAATGTTCATAGAAGAACCAGAATCTTCAATAGCAGGCTGGTCAGATTCCAGATATGGCTGGACATGGTGAACAGCCTCTTGCTCCAGCATAGGCTCACGTGCATTGCCGCTACAGAAAACTCCAAAAGGCCCGACAGCGAATTCTACGTCTTCGAGTTCTTCAGGGTCCTTCGTTCTCGCATCAATGTCGGCGAGAGAAGCATCAATGGTTTTCGAACCCAAACCCGTCACCAAAGACGAACTCATGGACTGCCTTGCCGCCTCTGATACGACGCGTCAGATAAGAAACGACCAAGGTGTAATCATGACATGCCTGAATACAGATGACGGCGTGTGGCATTTTTACTGGCATCATCCAAGACCGCTTGTCCTCCGTGCGGTGACGATAACGTTGATAAAGGCATCCATCTAACGTTTGATGTATAGCCTTCGCAGACCAAATCAGCGGCACGGCAGGTCAGACAGGTAGGCCGAATCTGGTCGCATTTTACGTGTCGACCCCGACACGTGCGGCATCCTCCGAAGGCATGTCTGCGTCTGCCGGAACGCTTTTCCTTTAACGATTGGATGGCTGTTCCTGGCATCGAGAGGGAATCGAATAGTGTGTAAAACTATGCGGAAAGGAATGAAATTACGAGGGGGTTGGCCTTCCCTTTTTTCATTTGCAGTTCCAAAAGGTCGGATGGCGAAGTGAGCTTCGAGTGGTACACCATGCGCTAAGTGCCTGGGACAGGCAGGTGACTCCGAGCTTGGCCGGAATCACATTCCTCTATCGCGGTGTGTTGGCAACCATCCATCTGATGACAAATTCGCAAGAAGTGCGGCCCAAAGGTTTGTTCATCGTACGAGAAATAAGAAGGAGACATCGATATGATGGAATGCGATCGAGCTGAACCGAAAAACCTTGGGAAACCATCAGGCCCTGGCTGAACCGCCCATGTGCACGTGATCTGTACTAGCCCGCATTTGGATCACACGTGCAACATCCTCTCCATCACGGTATCATCTCGAATTCCCTTTTTTCCGAGAATATTGTGGGTGATGGCTAAAATATTTCTGTATGTGTATGGAGTTGAATTTGCATTGCCCTGTTGACTAGCTTTAGCACCGGCGCAAGCGGTTACCTTGGTGGCGACGTATTGTATCGTATAGCCTCTGCCGAAGCTGGAAAGCATAGCATTTCCGCCTTGGTTCGAAGCGCTGGAAAGGCGGAAAGAATATCTAAATTCTACCCACATATCAGAATCGTCCAAGGGAATATCGATGACAGCCTACTTATCGAAAGCGAAGCACGAAATGCCGATGTCGTCCTGCATCTAGCCACCACCTCCCACCTAGAAAGTGCTAGAGCAATTCAAAGAGGATTGACTGATTCGAGTCGAAAATCCACCGGTCATTGGATTCAGATATCGGGGGCGACACTTCTCGCTCAGCAAGAAATTGCCGACGGAAGGCTTGGCTTCCAGAGCGACAAGGTGTATGATGATGTCGACGGCATTGACGAGATCATCTCGATCATAAAGAAATTCCCGAACCGAGCCGTCGACAACCTTGTTATATCGCAAGATGCATCGAAGATCAAGACCGCCCTAATCGTCGGGCCCCATTTTTACGGCATTGGAAGGGGTCCGGTCAATACGCGCAGCATCCAGGCTCCGGAGATCGCCCGGGTCGCCCTAAAACTCCAAAAAGGCTTCCGTCTAGGCGAGGGAAACAACAGGTGGAGTTATCTTCATGTACATGATCTTAGCGACCTGGTCGCCAAGTTGGTCGATGCAGCTGTGGAGCGCCAGGCCACTGGAATTTGGAACCAGGAAGGAATCTACCTGCCTGAAAATGGGAACATGGTAAGCCAAACCGTTGGTATGTACTCATCCGGATGTGGCAATTCTGACAATGTTGAATAGAAATTTGGTGAACTGAATGCCCAGATCGCAGTGGAAGCAAAAAGCCAAGGCTTAATCCCAGACGGTTCAGTGGACACAATCATCAACGCAAAAGAGGCAGATGAGCTCTCCGGGCATGCTTCCGTTCTGTGGGGCACAAATGCTGTCTCAAGATCTTCCAGGGCACAGGCTAATCTCGGGTGGCAACCTTTGCGACCCTCTCTTGGAGATGAAATACGCGGCATCGTTCAGCGTGAGGGAAGGAGTAAATTGTGAAAGAACAGCCTACATTCAATTTTCTAGCCTGCATCTCGCATAGCTTATAGCACTTTTTTACGCTCGTGTACACAGATGCACACCAAATTATAAAGAAGCTAAATATTTTTGGAGCATAACGTTCTAGCAGTAACTTACTGGGAGTATGCAAGCATTTTTCGAAACACAGTTTCTGTTCTTGGCTTTCCCCTTTCAGTAAGGACAGGCCCCCCTACCTCGGGTAGGCATCAAGGGAGTTTTCTTAGTCAGCGTATTCGTATACCTTGCCAAGCCCCGTATAGCTCTTGATATCTTCGCTTTTGGAATTCTGGGGATTTCAATTCACAATCGCTTAAGAAGTTCTCTTAGCCCCAGAGGGCTGTAAGCTCTCTTTTTTCTCGTGTTTCATTCCTCTAGCTCACGGACTTCTCCAGGGGCCATTCCATCAGTCAAAATCTGAAGTCACATGAAGGCACATGGTTGCCGCATACTTGTTACGAGTTTCTTTGCACTACCATCTATGGTGCCATTTATTGGTTGTAATAAGATCAGCATCAAATAAAGCAAAGCTTTCTGATGACGTAGTACTTACGGAAGGACCCGTGATGAACTAGGATGGCGATATGTTCCTGCACACGAAAGTCTTTCTTGATGATCCCTTGAAGGGACTTGTTCCGCACCTACTGTGGGAATCGTAACATAGTTGCCGATACTCCCAAAAAATACTAGCAGGCTGATCTTCAAAAATTGCCTTAGTAATGGTGGCAACATCAGAGCAAGCGTAATACGAGTAAATTTTGGTCTCTGTACAAGGGGCGTATCCTGAATACGCCACACAGCCTCACACAAAACTAGTTCATCTCCACATTATCAATTATCTTAATGCTCTCTGGAAATTGTACCCAGTTTTCCCTGAGATATATAAATTACAACATGGTATCCAAACTTTTCACCGAGCAGTCACTCGTTCTTTTTGTCCTTCATATCTATTTGATCTTGATACACCCGCTCGCCTACTTTTTCCATATTTTTGTTCATCCGACTCCCTTGTACTCTTGTTAAATCAAGATGCAGAACTTATCGATTCCACTATCGCACTGTAACGCCAGTAACATTCCCGATCCAGTCGTCTTCGGTGCCAAGATCCTCGCTCTCACAGCCACGCCTGTGCAGAACTTCACTCGTGAAGTGAACGACCAGCTCTTCTATAACCACCCGTCTATATCCCTACGAGGTATTGACTACTGCAATGTCACTGTTACATACACACATGAGGGCCAGAATGACTCGATCAGTGTCGAGACATGGCTTCCACTGGAGACATGGAATGGTCGCCTGCAGGCTGTAGGCGGCGGTGGATTCATTGCGGGAAGATTCCCACTATCATACACCGCGATGGCCGGAGCACTGGGAGAGGGATATGTATCATCTACAACGGATGCAGGCTTGGGAGGGAGCTATGTGCCTGACCCTTGGGCGCTCAACAGCCCTGGGAACGTAGATCTTTATGCGCTCCAGAACCTTGCATCTGTTTCGCTCAATGATCAGGTATGCTCACGAAAAGCAATGTCACTAAAATATTCTTCATTTTTCATGATTTTTGCTAACAAGGTTTGCAATCTAGTCCATCATTGCCAAGGATGTCATCAAATCTTTTTACGGACGACCGGCCGAGTACTCGTACTGGAGCGGATGCTCTCAGGGAGGACGCCAGGGTTTTATGCTTGCGCAGCGTTACCCTGAAGCCTATGATGGTATTGCCGCCTCTGCACCAGCGTTCAACTGGGGTGAAATGCTCCCTTCGACTGCGTGGGCACAGTTCATCATGGCTCACACCGGGCAATTCCCCACAAAATGCGAGCTTGATGCTCTAACCAATGCCGCTATATCTACCTGCGATCATCTAGACGGCGTAACAGACGGTCTGTTGAGCGATCCCACCGCCTGCACATTTGATCCGTTCTCCATGGTCGACGCCGTCGTCGATTGCGCTTCTACTAACCAAACCACGGTCATCAGTAGCGCAGCTGCGACTATCGCAAACATCACCTGGGCCGGCCCACGAGATGAGGATGGCAATTTTCTTTGGTATGGCGTGGATTACCAGTCCCAACTTAGCGGTGAGGATGGGCCAGTAGGCTTGGTTTCTGAAGCGGGCCTGGCTGCAACGACGTGCAATGCCAACGGAACTTGTGTCGGAGCCCCCATCGGTCTCGGAGAAAGATGGCTACAGCTCTTCGTTAAGAAAGACCCTGAATGGGATTACACGATGATTGAGTCAGTGGAGGAATATGCACGCCTGTTCCGCGCTTCGGTGCAGCAGTTCCACTCCATCATCGGAACCAGCGATGCGGACCTCTCTCAATTCCGCGAATTTGGTGGTAAACTCGTAACATACCATGGTTTGGTAAGTTCCTACGTCAGATTAACTTGGGCTCCACTGTCTCCGGAGCCTGAGACATTGCATCTTTTCCAGGCTAACTCAAGTTCTTTATACAGGCCGATCAAACTATCCCGAGCAAGGGCACCAGCGACTACTACCGTCGTGTCATGGAACTGGACGCCAATCCTCAGGAGTTCTTCCGTTACTTTGAAGTCCCTGGATTGGCCCATTGCGCAGGTGGTGTTGGAGGACAGCCAACGGCCACGTTCCAGGCACTTGTCGATTGGGTTGAGAATGGAGTTGCCCCAGAGACGCTACCCATCAAATTCAACGATCCAGCTGGCACCGAGTACGAGAGGATTTTGTGCCCCTACCCATCGAAGGTCAAGCTTGTGTCTGAGAACGCCGATCCCACGAAGCGAGAGTCTTATGAATGCTCTGCTTGAATACCCTCGAGAAACGGATAGCTAGCGTGTTGATCAATGCCGCCGCTACACCTCTTTACTCTTTCGATTGGATGGTGTCGAAGCCGTCGAAATTTCCATTGTCAATAATTTTCCATTCTGTTAGTTCTCGTTTATTTGTATCGTTATTGTATTAGAAAAACCATTGGTCACCATAGCCATTGGACAGCGTTGGGTCGAATAATTTACTGAAATATATATACTCGGCGACTAGCATGACGACCGAACCCTCTACGCTAAATCTTCTTTCTTCGGCATCCATTATGGCTCTCATCAATTCATTCGCACGTGTACATTATTTCTTCATCATGACCTACAGCAGAGCATAGAGCATAGCAACAGCTCCAAACACTCCAGTCAATGGCTCGGCAGCGAATGCAGCCGCACCAGTGGATTCGGTAGCAGCCGGGGCAGAGCCAGTGGCACTCCCTTCACTCGATGATTCCTCGGCGCTCGACCCGGCACTCGACCTGGCGCTAGTTACCCTGGAGCTACCGCTGCTGCTGCCTTCATCACTGCCAGAGCCGGGAGATGTGGTGGGAATGGCGAGGGCAGCTATCGTAGGTCAGCACGATGGCTTCAGGAGGAATGTGAACATCATTACCACTTGCAACGTTCTGCACAATAGTGAAGGGGTCTTCGCCCAGGCTCGTGGCCCAGCAACCCAGAAAGGAGGCGCCGTCTGAGGCACCTGGCGTCGCCACGAGGACAGCCGTATTGCAATACCCCTGGTCGCAAAAGACGGAAGACGACCCAGCAATGAGGTTCCCGTCTGAGCACGTCGACCAAAACTCACAAGCACCGGTAGGGCCGCAGCATTGGGCCAGCGACCCGCTGCGCGAAAGCGTCTGAGGGGAATCGCAAGAACGCATGTCCGAGACTACACGACGCCGAACGAGGCGTTTGCGATCAGCGATCAGCGCTTCAGGGAACCGGTGGGGAAAACAGATCGTTCTTACGTACACTCGGACGCGCCACTCTCGCTGACCCATCCCAGTCGCGCGGGGTCGGACAGGGTGTCCTGCCGGCGCGCGACTGGGAGCTCTGCGCGTGGCGTGATGGCGGGATCGGGGGCCGCGCAGACGGCGCGGGACAGCGCGACGATGATGCTGAAGCTCGCGATGCTCTTCATCTTTTCTGACAGAGGATTTAGGGGGAAAGGAGCGAGGAGCGCTGCGAGAATGCTAAATCAACAGCTCGTATAGATTGGTTCCTGCGCTAGCCTGTCCTGTCGCGGCCGAGGCTGCAGCCTGGCTTGGAGTCAACGAGATGGGAGTTGCTTTACGTTCAATTGATTGGCGACTGTGCAGATAGGGACGTCCTAATCAATCTTTCCATGCGGCCCATTATTGATGCCTGGGTCTTATCAGGTTTTCCCGATGTAGAGTGCTGGTCCTTGGATGGATGAGGTTACTTGTACATCCTCGACAAATGCCGAGTCGAAAGGCGACCGTTGGCACATTACATCTAGTATTGAAAGCATACAATGGCATATTATCCGGGTAGATGTCTCTCGTCAACGATGCCAAAGTGCCTGACTTGGTGCGCGACTGATTCTCTAACGACCGTAAGAGCGGGAATGAATCAGAGCGGAATGCAACACACCTGAACACGCACACATCAATCCATGGACGAAGGGGTTTACCTGCATAGCCAAACATCTTCACTCGGAAAGAAAATGGGTCGACATGTCAAGTTATACTGCCGCAGGGCAAAAGGTGGGTTGGCTATCGATAAGGAACCTTCCATCCAATAGGACTCGGGACGGACCTGCATAATCACACGATGCCGTTGCGGTCCGCTGCATCACTCCACCACGACACTATCAGCCCACCAATGCCGCACCCTCGATTCTTCAGCACCATGGCGTCACGTTATCGCGCGACATCTTCGTCTTCACCACTATGCCCGGGCTGAAATCACTCCTCTTCCTCGCGGTTCAAGCTGTTCTGGCTGCAGTGTTTATTTCGCGAGCTCCCTTCATGATGTCGACAACAGCACCTTCGTCAGGCAAACCTTGGGCTGACGGCCCATGCCCTCTCATAAAGACGCCGCAGTATGCGACAAAGAAGGTAGCTTTGGCATTGTATACCAGAAAAAGGGGGGAGCTAATCAATCCATCAGACCGACATCTTCACGCTCGGCGCAACCCACATGGCGCACATCCACAACGCCATCCTCCGAGGCTATAACTCCATATACGTGCAGGCGCCCCATGTCACCAATGAAGACAAGCCCGAGTTCATCGGGTATGCTCAGGCTTGGTTCCGCTTCGTCAAGAGTCATCATGACGACGAGGAAATGGAGCTGTTTCCCAAGGTAGAAGAGGTTGTGGGCACCAAGGGCATATGGGATGATACGCACAAGGAGCATGGTGAGCACACTATTCATCCTTCCGGTCGCTTTACTGACCTCGAACCACCAGAGTCCTTCCTCAGTGGTCTCGTCCAATACAATGAATACCTCTCGAGCCTCGCTGAACCGTTCGACTTTGATGGCCGCGAACTGCAACGCGTCATGTCTTCATTCCAAGAAGCATTCAACCATCATTTCCACTCGGAAATTGACACGATTGCTTCCTTTTCCTCGGTTCCAACCGCACCCAAGCAATCATCCCCCGAGGCGGACAAAGCAGCTGCGATATTCAAGGCTTGGGGCAAGAAGACGGTCACAAAGGCAGGGACGACTGATGTGGTTCCATTCTTCCTGCTGAACCTGGACGTTACATATGAGGATGGCATGTGGGCGAATTGGCCCCCAATGCCCGCTCCGGTGCGGTGGGGTCTCGTGAACATTGCAGGCGCATACCACTGGGGATGGTGGAAATTTGCAAGCTGCGACTCTTCCGGACACCCGAGAGAGCTTTATGCGTTGCAATTCCCGGAGAACGTGCCAGAGGATAGATCGTGAGCTTGAGCTCCCACCTCGGAAAGGCATTTGATTGGGCTGGGCGAATTTCTCTCAACTTTGTAGTAACGGTAACACCTTTTAGTATCAAGCTCAGCCACGGAGCCTATTTTTAGTTCATCGAAGGATTAGTCTAGTCGAAATTTCTCTACCGCTTTGGCGAATCCAGACTGTTTTCGAAATTGGACGTTACACTATCACGGTATACGGCTCTGGCGGCTTACTTGGCCCACTGTTGATGGCGCGCGCACATATTCTAAGACCAAGAAACATCTGACCCAAGGATCCCAATGTGGAGAAAGGCTTCACATTGTGTGGGACGGGCCGTTCGTGTTCTCGCAGTGCGAGTGAATGACTGATCATGCGTCAATCGAGAGCGTAATAGTTGCCTTCCTAATCGAGGGCATCGCCCGTGCAGGATGAGAGAACAACAGGAACCGGAATCAACGCCGTCGGTGCTACGCCGGCTGACCCTTCAATAGAACCTGCAGGATCAGTAAGCTATGTCTCCGCCCCTACGCTTGTACAGCAATCAAGCCTTTACGGACGTTGCGAGCAGCCATGCAACTATAAATCAAAAGGCTCTCGCCTCTGTTTTGCATCATTGCGACCAGTCAAATCCCGAGTGTGTCCAAGCAACATGTTGCTTCTTTGCACCCTATTCTTCGCGGTCGCGAACCTGCTGCGTTTCGCTGCTGCCCAGCGCGTCTTTGCGCATGTCATTGTAAGGGCACATCAAGCTGCGCACATCTTCTTACTCACGCGTGCAGGTTGGTAACAATGGCGCGTACGACAAGGCCAGGTGGATTAGCGACATCCGCCTCGCCCAGGCGGCTGGCATCGATGGTTTCGTGCTGAACATGGGAACCCCATGGGCCGGCACCATCGAGACCCAGGTCAGCCTCGCCTTCCAGGCCTCCAATGAGGTCGCAAACGAATTCAAGCTATTCTTTGCCTTCGACTACGAGGGTGGCACGAACGGGGCCTGGCCTGCTGGGGACGTCAGGACGGCACTTTCGGCTGTGGGTCTTCCTCGTGGCTTCGGCGAACAGGGGTGCTGACGAAAATAGTACATTGAGAACTACTCGTACGCCAAGCACCCATACACGCGGGGCCAGAACACTGGAAAAGCCATCGTCTCCACCTTCGAAGGATCAGACAATGTGGGCGACTGGGCCTCGATCAAGTCCCAGTTCTCCTCGCGCGGCATCTACTTCATGCCAGAGTACACAAGCAAGGACCCCAACTGGCACCGCAACTACCTCAACATCATCGATGGAGTCTTCTCCTGGAACATGTGGCCTGAGGGCCCCAACAACATGCCCACGGACCCTGCCACGGACCCTGACGTCGCCTGGAAGAGCGTGACCGGCCAGTACATGATGGGCGTGTCGCCCTGGTTCTTCACCGACCTGCCCAAGTACAACAAGCGCCGCCTCTGGCGTGGCGACGACCTCTGGCACCAGCGCTGGGAGCACGTCTACGACATCAAGCCGCAGTTTGTGCAGATTGTGACCTGGAACGACTTTGGCGAGTCGCACTACGTAGGCCCCATCTTCGACGCAGGCATCCCCCAAGAGCCCACCGCCAACGCAAAGTGGTACGTCGACAACATGCCGCACGACGGCTGGCGCGCCCTACTGCCGCACTACATCGCCACGTACAAGAACGGTGGCGTCGAGCCCGCCGTCACCACCGAGAAGCTGTCGTACTGGTACCGCGTCTACCCCGCCGCCCCGAACCCCAACGGCGTCGTCTGCAACGCGCCCTGGCAGACCGCCTACCCGCCTGCGACCTGCGTCCAGGACAAGGTCTTCTTCACGGCGCTCATCAAGTCGCTGCCTGCGCAGGTCACCGTGCAGATTGGCAGCAACAGCGCCACGACTTTCCAGGCTACCAAGACGGGCCTGAACCACTTCTCGCAGAACTTCAATGGACAGACGGGTGCGGTTACGGTGAGGATTGTTAGGAATGGGCAGACCGTTGTTCAGGGCACTGGAAGGCAGATCATGTCCAGCCCCGGGTCGAGCCCGAATAACTACAATGCCTGGGTTGGAAGCGCGTAATTGAATAAAAGTGTGTTGAAGGGTTTGGACGTAGTGTAACCCATAACATAATAAATACAAAAGCAAACTGAATTCGTTTGAAGTTCCTTCATATTACGGTGTTGGATGTTGCAAAATTCGATGGACGTGAAGCATTTTAAATCCTTTTCAATTCTTCTCTAGTATGCAGGGCCTGGCCCACTCTCGGATGCTGAACATCCGAAGGTAGGATACTTTTCGGCACGGATAAAGCGGCTGCCGCTAGATTACTAATTTTTCCAGGCGGACACTCGCCCTCATCATGACATACTTTCTCGGTCCTATCCGAGATCCGACCCAAGAGTAGCCCCATAGCGGGTCGTTCCGCAGCCAGTTGGGAGAGGTTGGCAGCGTTACTAACAGTATCGAACGAATTGCGCTGGCCAAGATGCTCCAGTGCTTTTTTTGACTCTGTAGACATCATAGGCATATCCAACAATTATTCAGCTCAACAGCTGCTGTCTTGACCAGCATGGAATTGCGGTGATGATTCCAAGTCAATGAGTAGCTGACAAACTTGTTTGTCTCTTGCTGCTACATGGCACTAGATATAAATACTCTGCCCGAGCCAGTGTAATAGAATGAGAATATCTTAAGAAATTAACTGAACAAAGACGTGGCTCATCAAACCAATCCTCCTCGAAATTTTGAGATAACAAACCAAACTCATGGCTTCGGCGACAGAGTCAACCACAGATGTATTGATCATTGGAGCTGGGCCATCAGGGCATGTATACGACCCATCTCGAGTACCACATCTTTGCTGACCTTTCGGGCACAGGCTCACGGCCGCTCTGTGGATGGCACGACTGGGTGTAAATGCACGTGTCATTGACGCACAACCTACAAAGTGGTTCAGAGGCAAAGCCGATAGCTTGCAAATCCGCTCCATGGAAATCCTCGCGTCGTTTGGCATTGTCGACCCCATCCTGGAGACTGGTGCCCCCATGTTTGAGACGAATTACTGGGTCTGTCGCCAAGATCCACCAGTTGCAGGTTTATACTGACGTTGATGCAGGGCGACGATGGCAAAGGCGGAATCAAGCGCATGATGCGCGCTCCAGAGTGGTATCCGGAGCTTGGACGATTCTACCAGACGAATGTCGTCCAAGGTGTGTCTTGAACCCGTGCAGCCCTTTACCCTTTGAAGAAGAAAAATACTGAAGACTTACACATAGGTGATCTCGAACGTACTCTGATGGACGGAATGAAGCGCTTCAACAATCTCGAGGTCGAGCGCGGTGTCCAAGCCACCGAGATCAAGCTGGACGACTCCAGCGCCGATGATCCTGAGGCCTATCCCATCACTGTGACCGTCAAACACCTGACAGAAGCGGAGATGACAGAAGCAACCGACGATCGCAAAGGGAGCATACCTAAGCCTGGAGACTTCAACTGGGACCCCAGAGATGAGCCGTATAGGATCCGTCGTCCGAGTGGGAAAGAAGGCACCACCGAAATCATCCGAGCAAAGTACCTGATCGGTACGGATGGCCCCCGCAGTATTGTGCGCAAGTCCATCGGTGCCAATAGTGCTACCGCGCCCAGAGAACCAGGCGGGGTGGCTCTTGATTTTGTTGCCGAAACGAATTTCCGTAAGCTTGATCCTATCTTGACATTGATATCACTGTCCCTTTTTCTGCTGACACTTGGATGAGCGGACATCCTCACTCGGAGCATCGTTATGAGAGACGGGCGATTCTTCATGGTCTTGCCTCGTGAAAAGGGACTTATACGCATCGGCTTCACAGTCGACGAACTCAAGGATCGGGATTCGCTCAAACTCGAAGAAATGTTGGCAACCATTCAAAAGGGGCTTTATCCGTACGAAGTCAAGCTTAAGAAGGTGGACTGGTTTGGGGTCTTCGAATCTTTCCAGAGAATGGCCACGAAGCTTTCTGAAAAAGAGAGAATCTTCCTGGCAGGCGATGCTCTGCACACGCATTCACCAAAGGCCGGGATTGGAATGAATTTTAGCTTGCAAGACAGTAAGTGAGCCAAGGATGAATTCTCAACCAGAAGCACACTGACTGTTGTAGCGTACGATCTGGGCTGGAAGATTGCTCATGTTGTGAAAGGCCTCGCCAAACGCAAGATCCTCCAATCATATGCGGAAGAGCGCGGTCTGATATGCCGCCAACTTGTAGAGTTTGATCGAAACTTTTCTCCCACAATGGTCAGCAATGGAGCTCTCAAGACCTCATACGACGCCTTTGTCAAGAACCTCCCATTTGTCAGCTGCACCGGCATCGAGTATGAAGATGGAACCCTGGTGGCAAAGTCCATCTCCAAGCAGCACCTAGCGCCCAAAGCCCTCGTGGGACGACGGCTACTGACAAAATGGGTTCGGGGCCACATCAGCGGGATGCCGGTCGATCTGGAGAAACGTCTGCCTAGTGACGGGCGATATAAGCTTCTCGTCTTCGCTGGAGACGTCACAGATGCCAACTCACTGGGGCGGGTTCGGAAATTGAGCCAGGTGCTCGAGCAGCCCACATCCTTCCTCCAAAGAACCGCACGCAATGGATTCCAACGGGAGGATTTCTTCGATATTCTCACCATACATACGTCTTCGAGAGACAGCATCGAAGTGTTTGACCTGCCTCAATTCTTGGTTCAGATAGTATCCAAAGGCCTGAGGGTTGATCAAGTGTTCATCGATAACCCTGAATCGAATGATTTCATGCGCAGTGACGCATACGAGGGGTATGGAATCGACCGTCTGTCTGGGTGTATCATCCTACTCAGGCCAGATAGGCATATCATGTATATTGGCGAATTGGAGGACGGAAATAAGGTGGAAGAGCTCATGTCTGGTATTCTAGCTGAATAGGTTAGCCAGTCATGACAGCGGAATGGGCGAGTTGAGTACCAAAAAAAAGTCAAGGTTGCAGGACATAATGCCTAAGTAGAATGCGGATGATAAGAAATAGCATCAATTTTGGCATCAATGGCCCAAAGAAGTTGAAGGAAGGGGACACCTGCGGTTCTTTAGATGTTCGGCCAGTTGCTCAAGATATTCATCTCATTTCATTAGTCATCTTCTTCAACCCGTCTTTAGGCTCTTGAAGGATTTTGTGATGTTCGTGATGGCCTCCTCGACCGGCAACCGCTCCATGGAGCTCGCGCCATAAAAACCATGCACCCCCTTCGTTCTCGACAGCACATACTCTGCATCCTTTGGCTCGGCAATCGGCCCACCGTGGCAGAGCACAATGACATCCTCCTTCACCTCTGCCGCCGCATCCCGAATCGCCTGCACCAACTCGACGCTCTCATCCAACGTCTTCCCGCTCGCCGCCCCAATCGACCCCGAAGTCGTCAACCCCATGTGCGCCACGATGATATCCGCCCCCGCCTCCGCCATCAGCCTCGCCTCCTCGACGTTGAACGCATACGGCGTCGTCAGCATGTCCAGCTCGCGCGCCTTCCTCACGACCTCGACCTCGGCCGCATACCCCATGCCCGTCTCCTCGAGATTGGCGCGAAACTGCCCGTCAATGAGGCCCACGGTCGGGAAGTTCTGCACGCCCGCGAATCCCAGGTCCCGCAGCTGCCGCAGGAAGCCATCCATGTCGCGGAACGGGTCCGAGGCGCACACGCCCGCCAGCACGGGGGTGTGCCGCACGATGGGGAGCACCTCGCGGGCCATGTCGAGGACGACGTCGTTGGCGTTGCCGTAGGGCATCAGGCCGGCCAGGGAGCCGCGGCCGGCCATGCGGAAGCGGCCGCTGTTGTAGATGATGATGAGGTCGCCGCCGCCGGCCTCGATGAATTTGGCGGACAGGCCGATGCCGGCGCCTGCGCCGATGATGGGTTGGTTGTTGGAGATTTGGGTGCGGAGGCGGGAGAGGATTTCCTGGCGGTTGGTGGGGGGCATTGTGGGGGCTTTTCGGTTCGTTTCTTTCTTTCTTTCTTTTGGGGATTATTTGGATGTCTTTTGCGTGCTGTCCTGCTGGTGGGAATGAAGGGATTGGGGAAAAAAAAAAGTAAGGACATGCACATGTAGCCCTCGGCGCATGATGACATCAGCTGTCGCGTAGTCGGGTGGGGCTTCGTAATGCTGTCACCTCCCGACTAACATTTGTGTGCCAAAGCTGATATCAGTTACTAACAGACGTCCTGCCGGAGAAGATTCAGGATGGAACACACGCGGACAGTTGCCATTCTGGGGACGTGCGACACAAAATTGGACGAGCTCCTCTACCTCCGACATGAGATGGGACGGGTCCCCGGTACCGAGACCATTCTCATCGACGTGGGGCGGTCCGAAACGAAACACAGCGCCATCAGCATCACCAGCGGCCAGCTTTTGCAAAAGTACGGAAATGGCCAAAAGGTTGCAGACTTGAGCAGGAACGAGGTCATCAAGGCAATGTCGTCGTGCGCGACAAAGGCCGTGAAAGAGCTGTTCAGCAATGGCAAGATACACGGCATCGTCGCAGCTGGAGGGTCCTGCGGAACGTCTCTGGGCTCTGCTGTGATGCGGGATGCGCTTCCCATTGGGTTTCCAAAGTTAATCGTGTCGACCGTGGCCAGTGGCGATACCGGGCCGATTATTGAGGAAACAGACATTACGCTCATGTACTCTGTCGTGGACGTTGCGGGCCTCAATCAAGTGCTCCGAAACATTCTGTCCAATGCAGCGCTTGCCATGGCAGGCATGGCAGGCGGCTATGCATCTCGTGTCGCCAGCCCAGAGACGACCTCGCAGCCAAAGAAGCCTAGGGTTGGCATCACCATGTTTGGAGTGACGACTCCCGCAGTCGACACGATCCGAAAACGCCTGGAGACCAAGTACGGCTGCGAAGCCTACATTTTCCATGCGACAGGCCACGGAGGAAAAGCCATGGAGCGGCTGGTAAACGAGGGTCAGCTCGATGCGGTGCTCGATCTGACCACCACCGAGATATGCGATCACCTGACCGGTGGCGTTATGAGCGCGGGCCCAAGTCGACTCGAAGCTGCCGTCAAGGCTGGAATCCCGACGCTCGTCTCAGTTGGCGCTACCGACATGACCAATTTTGGCCCCGTCGGCACAGTACCAGACAAGTACAAGCAGAGGAAGTTGTTCGAGCACAACCCAGTGGTCACGCTGATGCGGACAAATGTAGAGGAAGCCAGGAAAGTCGGCGGGTTTATTTCGACGAAGCTAAAAGCAGCTCGGGATGCGAGCTTGGTGCAGGTGTGGTTACCGATGGGAGGCATCAGCATGATTGCCGTGCCTGGTGGACCTTTTGAGGACAAGGAAGCGGACGAGGCCATGTTCGCAGCCATCAAAGAGGGATTGCAAGGAATCAATGTGAAGATTGTCGAAGACCAGCGAGCAATCAACGACGAGTCTTTCGCCAATGATGTTGCGGATGCATTGGCAAGGATGGTACCGGGCATTGAATCTTAGGGTCATTACAGGGGCTGAGTATGGAGCGTATGAAGCGTGCGTCTCCAAGGAGGGAATGGCTGGGGTTATGATAGACATAGGTTTTTGAAATAGTGGGAATAGTAAGTTGTGTAATGAATTACCAAAGGACATAACCGTTGTCAGGGGTTTTGCCTGAAAGCTCGCGCGCATTTGCGTCTGGGCAAATCGAATAGCTCCATGTGCGCAGATAAAAAAGGAAACATCTTTTACTTTAAAGAGATTGACTGACTGTTTGATGTCGTTGACGTGCTAAGAAACCGGCATCAGGTGGCGAGAAATCTCCCTCAGTGTCATGTAGGAATTCATCAAGTAGTTTTGCAGTGTGATGTTCTGCAGAACACTTGTGTGAAGAAAACCGAAAGCTTCTATTGAACACATTGAAGTTTCACTCCTACACGAGTATCCTTTTATGAGTTATCCGGCACGTCAGCGGTTCGTAAGCGCCACACATTAAGGCAGATGGAATGTCGTCTTGAGCTAACGCCTCACTGGACAGCGCCAATGCCCTTCCGACCCTCCAACGCTCATGATGAAAGTTCACGTGTAAATCTCCAGATCCCCTTGGGTGAAGGAGAAAAGTGAGCTGGAGATGGCACAAGAATCTCATACTCGGAAATTACCAGCATCTCCAAGTCTAGGGAACGCAGTCTCCAACCCCGGCAAACCTCGGCGGCGCGGCGCTTCTCCAAACCCGATGCCACCGAGGAGCAAGATACTCCAAAAAGGCCCCCGCTTTGTGGGCACGCAGAAGCCCATGAGTCTACATGGACTTTTGACGAGTCGGACGCAGACATCCGCGGGGAGCCAATTTAAAACGGTCGACGTTGGCTTAAGGATGAAACGGCCCCAGATCGAGGCCCGGCCGCGTGCCCGATCCAGCCTAGTACTGTCAGTAGACTGCATCCACTGCTCGGCCAAGTACTCGGGCCCCCCCCACCCCCCTGTCAGACTCTTTCTACAAAGCCAAGTTGGACCTACTTTTAGCCTACCACTGTAGAGCCAAGGCAAGGGACGCCCTTTAAAATACAAGGACGACGCTGAGAATCCCATGGCTAAACCGTACCCCGCGGCCAAGCACCTGGGAGGCACCGCGCTTCTGCACCGCCAACCACCCGAGTAATCTCTGATCCCGCGGCCACGGGATCGCGGCAACGTGCGCCACAGCTAGCCGCAAATCAGGTCGAATCTAGCTCTTGCAGGTGGTGAGCCAACACGAAAAGGTCAGAAGAGGCAGCATTCGGCCGATGTCTTGCCGCCGGAAAAGGAGCTTGCGAGTCGGATTCGGATAGGGCCATGGCCGGTGGGACTGTAGTATGTTATAAAGCCAAGCCCTGGACTTGTAGTTCCTAGTACACCACGTTCGTTCCTTTGTAGATATACTCGATTTCGAGTACAGCTTCTGTTCATTGTCAGTATTTGCGCCCTGCGCGTCCACTCCTTTTTTTTTTCTTGGTTTCTTTCTATTCGGTGAAAGAATTCACTGTACACGCGCGGATTAGCCCTACACACATACACGCACTGCAGGCCAGACTTTTCTTGTCAACCGGCAAGATGCTCGCCCGTACCTTGCTGGCGGTCGCCGCCGCCGCCTTGCCCCTAGCCCACGGCCAGGTGGTCGGAAAGGCCTTTGGCATGGCCACGGGCACGACTGGCGGAGGAGACGCAACGCCCCAGATCCCGGCCGACTACGAAGAGTAAGCAAGTCGCCCAAGCATTGCACACTGCCGCATCGTCCAACGTCCCTTCGAGCCAGGCTGACCCTGTCCCAGACTCAAAGCCCTCCTCTCCGACGACGTCCCCCGCGTCATCGTCATCGACAGAGAATGGGACTTCGTCGGCACCGAGGGCAAGACGACCACGTCGGGCTGCGAACCGCGCGCCTGCCCCGTCTCCGCCGGCGGCCAGAACCTCCTCGGGACGCTCAACTGCCCCGACGCATCAAACGCCGACGACGTGCTGATCCCCAACCTCGAATACGACGCCGCAACCGACACCCCCCTGAAGATTGCCTCCAACAAGACGCTCGTCGGCCGCGGTTCTTCGCCCACCATCGCAGGAAAAGGCCTCGACCTGTCCGGCTCCACCAACGTGATTGTGCAAAACGTGCACATCACCAACCTCAACCCGCAGAGCGTGTGGGGCGGCGACGCCGTCACGCTCGACGGCACCGACCGCGTCTGGATCGACCGCTGCACCTTCTCGCTCATCGGCCGGCAGATGCTGGTCGCGGGCTGGAACGCGGCGGGGCGCGTCACCATCTCGGGCAACGAGTTCGACGGGCGGAGTCCGTGGTCGCGGACCTGCAACGGCGAGCACTACTGGGCCATCCTGCTGATCGGGGCCGAGGACCGGTACACGTTCCAGGGCAACTGGCTGCACGACATTTCGGGGCGGGCGCCGCACTACGGGACGGACAAGGACGGGGCGACGAATGTGTTCCACGCCGTGAACAATCTGTTCGAGGACATGAGTGGGCATGCGTTTGATGCGGAGCCCAGCACGTGGAGTCTGATCGAGGGCAACGCCTTCATCAACGTGTCGCAGCCCATGACGGGGTACTCGCTCGAGCGCGCGAATTCCATCTTCGACGTGCCCGCGGGCTCCGAGGCCGACTGCGAAAAGTACATTGGCCGCGCGTGCGAGGCGAACTCGCTGGATAGTGACTCGGGCAAGTTGGGCGAGGTGAGGGATGTTGAGGCCCTGGAGCGAGTGGCCGAGGAGGCGGGCGAGATGCTCGTGGTCGCGAAGCCGGCAAAGGATATCATTGCTTCGGTCAGGGCGAATGCGGGTGCGGGAAGGCTCTCAGCAGGGGGGGAGGCTGAGCCCACGGCGTCGAGCTCTGCCGTCGTCGTCGAGAGCACGCCTACTGCTACCCCTACGCCTACCCGGTACACGGCGTCCAGCATCCCAACTCCAGACCCTTCATCCGAAGCCCCCAGCCCTTCCAAGGAAGAAGTAGCCGTCTCCTCGACTCCGGCCGCTACGGGATCCTCGTCCCAGCCCGCCACCACCTCTGCCCCTGACAGCACCCCCACACCCGCAGCTCCCACCACCGCCGCAGCCCCGACGTCGACTTGCACTTCGTCTTCGCCTGGAGAGCAGCAGCAGCTGGCGCAACTGTACCAGCGCTGCGGCGGCAATGGGTGGACGGGCCCCACGGCATGCGCGCAGGGTACGTGCAAGGCGTGGAACGAGTGGTACCACCAGTGCGTCTGAGCGGGTGGGTGGGCCATCATCCATGGGCCGAGAGCCGCATGAGAGGGAGGGAGGGGGGGAGTGGAGAGGTCGAGCTGTAGTAGGGTGAGTAGATAATGTACGTGGATAATGGCTCATGTTAGCTTTTTAATTTCCCTCCTCTCTTAAGGGGAGGTTACTCAACTTGCAACGGATATGAGCTTTGCATGTATGCATATTGTTAGTTTGACAGTAGCCGAATGATATGTGTGTCTGTCTTTCACAGTAACTTCGTACTGGCTCGCAGACTTCCAAGTACAAGCTGTCCCCCGAATCGAGAGCATAACCGGCCACTCTAAATCGCTTTTTTTTTCATGGCTGTTGAAGCCTTACCTACGCTGAGTTTGTTTTTAGAACAACCGAAAAATTAAAGGATAGCCCACAAGCAAGCCTTAGATTCTGTTGCAAAGATTTTCACTGTCCACGTCCCAACATCTCCCGTCCGAGATTTCCCATCCAAAAATGGGCCCTAACCGTCACAACCCCACCCTATTCCATCCATCCAAAGTCGGAAAAATAACTGTAGCTCACGTCGCCAATGACGGAAGCTCCGAAATCTTTGGAAAGCTCCATGCCACCTTCGACCTCGTTCAACGAGTGAAGCATCTCCTTGACCATGTCCGGATCCAACCTCTTGAGGATCTCGGGACCAATCGTTATCGGGTTTCCGTCCTGATCGTGCCCATCAAGGAACGTCTTGTCTAGCGACTCGAACCCCACGGGCCAGTCGTCCTCATCGGCGAATCTCGCACATTGCGCCCAAACATCTTGCATGCAGTCCGAAATGGCATCCTCATAGAGAGTACGGACCCTGCTTCCTAGATCCAGTCGATTCAAGGGTTGCACGTCAGAGCTGTCCTTGATGCTCGGTTGTTTCTGTGCATGTTCTGGATACCTGACACTGAGCATGGACCGCTGCACGCAAAACTCGCACGTCTTGCACGGGTCGGCGGCGCGCTAAAAGTCGCGGTAATGGGGTTCTGTTTGCCAATCCGCTATGCTCTTGCATCCATGGGTGGTATGTATAGAAGAGAAGTGCCGGCAGGGTCCATACTGGGAACTTGCTCGCAGGATAATTCTTAGGCCGTTTCAATGTCATGTCGGATTTACCCTCCAAGTGGCGCACGAGGTCAATTGCAGTGTTTGTAAGCAGTGTCATCTTGATGATGCCCGTTCGGTCCCGATCGTCTTTTTGGTCATTCTTGAAATCCAGCCACATGTTGATAATGTAGTCTCGCAATGTCTGAATGTCCTGGATGTAGAGGGCGATGGCCAGGAAGAACTCGTCCTCCTCCTCCGAGTCGCCCTGATAGATCTCGACCGGCTCGATGGCTGGAAGCGGCTCCTCCTCTTCCTCCGCCGCCACTGGGCTGTCATTTTCTTCGAGACTAACCTCAACAGTAAGCTTATTGAAGCGATTCTCAGACTTGACGTCTTCTTCCGGTTTGGCAGATATCGAGTCTTTCCTCTTTTTTCTCTTTGTCTCAGATTGCAATGGCAACAGCAATGAACGAGTCTTCTCCAGAACGTTGAGAAAGTAGTTGTGGCGCTCAGTGCTCTCTTTCGATTCGGCTGCTGTTTGGTGGGAGAAGTTTTCCGAGACCTGGCGCCGAGCAGCAATGACACGACCAAACAGCTTCAGAAGACTAGCTTCAACGCTGATCTTTGGAGTGCAACTTGCAATGGCGGTAGCCATTGGCACGAACTCGGCCACTCGTATTTTGTAACTGCCACCCGAGCTAGCCTGTACACTTGCGGCCTTTCTGGTCTTGCCCTTGAGGCGACCTTGGCCCGAAGCTGGCTGCTGTGGGGCACTGGGCTGGAATCCAGCCTTCCTCGCTGTATCTAGCAGCCATCCTGCAATCAGCGCTAGTGATGGCGGTCAGCAATGCTCAATTGGCATAGTGCATCAACTCACAGGTATCGCTCTTGTACTAGGCGTATGTGGATGCGAGGGATTGACTTAGGGGAACGCTCATTATGGTGGATATCAAAGCCCAATGTTTTCGCACGCAAAACTCGGAAAAAGCTGAGCCGAACCAGCCGACTAGAAATTAGACTAGCGAATTTGTAGGGCTAGAGATGTAGATAGGGAGAGTTTAGCTGAAATGCAATGGTCCAGAGGTACCGATGTCCGGAGGGGGACGACAAGGGCTCCATAGTGTGCGCACGTCCCCTCGGTCAACCTTCCTATCCTGTCCCATGCGACACGTTTGAATAGCGGAGTCAGGAGATTCGATGTGAAGTCTCGACTTGAGTTGTAGTAGTAAACATGATTGTGGTTGAGTTGATACGTCAGAGCCATGATGGTGCCTTGTAAGAATCGACCATTGAGCTCCCACCCAAAGTTATAGCATCTCACGTGATACTTCACCACCTCTGGACATCTGGATGCCTACCTGGGTACGTATTAGCATATACCCTTTGCTGAGCACTTTTTCCGTCAACATGTCGCTATGAATTGTTTTGCGTCCCTACCTTCCACTCCAGTACGTCACCTGACCATAGTTTTAAGATCAAGAAACGTCTTAAAAGCAATCCTTGGAAGATTACGGCTGCTGCATTAAGAGGCAGGTACCAAGGTAGGTGTCTTGAACAAATGTGAATCTGACAAGGCAGTCTAAATATAATATTTGTAACAACAGCCCATTATCAGGAGCTCAGAATTCAGTCATGTCAATTATTCAACCAAAACAGTTTTGTGCTTTGATTATCCCAACTCACCTAGGTACAAATCAAAGGGTAATTATATCAGATTTCATATGAGTACAGCACCAGTATACACACGATTGCAGTCTCATTCACCCCAAAAATCATCCCTTTTCTACATTCCCCCCTCCCCAACCCTTTCACAAGACGGCTGCCGCGCCTACACGCATCAATTTGATATTCGCCCTGTAACCCTCGCATACCACCCTCACACCCGCGTACCCTCTCAACAACCTCCATTTCCTCCACCTGTCCGAATCCGCGACGTGGAAAGCCTACAATGGCTCTTGTAAAAACGTGGTCTCGAAATCCATCCGGCGAGGCCCGGCACCCATAGCCTGTGTAGCCGCTTTTCAGGGTCGAACGTTTGTCACATGTGACGGTGCACTGACTTGTTGGGTCTTGTGAGAGGCCCGTGTTTGCTGGAGATGGCGCGGATACCCGAGATGGGTGACTGCGAGGTGGGGCTGCAATCGAGACACTTTGAGCCTATACAAGTATAATGTGCTCGAACAAGACGTTTTGGGTGATGCTGGGCCAGATATAACACATGGCAGGGGTAAGGATGGGATCGGTGAGGATAAGACCAATGACTTGATGGAATCCTGTCAAAGAAAGGCTGTTCGGTGTGGTGCGACCATGGGAGATGTAGTACCAGGACATTCATAATCGGGATCAGACAAGAGAAGATCATTAGATCACTGTGATCTGGCACTGGTACGTGAGTCAATTCTTCCATGATTGTCCGTTGGCGCTACTGTGGACGATCCAGAGCCCAACATAAGTGCTGGCCGAGTCGCAATGGCTTTCTTGGTGGTAGATACCCGGATTGTGGGCCAAAATCTTCTGGATATTCAACGAGCCATCTCCAAGGCGAGGACTTTGGCCTACAAAGCTTGATCGGCCAAGAGGATGAATAGTAATACTCGTGGCCCGAATGTCTGTACCATTAGCTTGCGCCCACTTGAACAGTCAGTGCACTTACGAATTCAGATCACGATGGATCCTTTCAGAGAAGGCCAGTTGTACACCATGTCTGAGTGCGGGATGGGTTATGGGGAAGAAGCGGCAGGTTATACACTGCAAGAAGAAGTGGACAAAGCGGAGAGCTGGCAAAGTACTCGGGCAACTTCTTCAACGCGCTCCAGGGTCTCTGTGGTTGACCGATTCTCGAGCCTCACGAGTTCCAAGTACGATAGATTCATGTCGCTGATTCCATGGCGGAGAAGCCAGTCGTCTCTGCCCCTCCACGGATCCAACATCAGTCCTGATCCAATCGTCATGAGCTTCCATTTTGCAGACAGATCATATGTCAAAATGCTCGATTTTGGCTCATATAAGCGATGGGTTAATGTCGCAAGGCTGCAAACGTTGCTGGGAAATGATGGCGTCCAGATGTCCCTGTACGTGGAAGACGAGGCGGATGGACAGGGCCGAATCGTTGGATCAGGAGACTGGGAGGCTCGAGTAAGACCCGGGCAGCGTGTCGTTGCATTTTGCCACGATGGCGCAGTCCAGGATCATCTGCTTTTCATGTACGAGGCAGCAGATGAATGCAAGGAAAGTGAATGGGAGAACGAAACGTTGCAGGCTGCATGCAACGAAGAGGACGATGACTGGATACAAACAAGTAAGAAGCAATCAACAACTCACCAAGACGGCGAAAAGCAGCTGGAGATGGAAAAAGAAAGATGGCTGAAACGGTGGATAACCATTGTTGTCGTGATGGGATTCGTCCTAAGCGGCTTGGTCGGAGGCCTCGTATGGTCAATCGAGGCAAAGTATTCGAAAACGGAGCGGGGTGAGTACGTCAGGGAGAAATGCACGTGGTGATGATGATGATGATGATGATAATAATGAAGATGTTGAACTTCGTGTTATTCTTGTAGTTCATCGCGAAGACTTCTTCAACGAGACCTCAGTTCTCGAGGCCTATAGCTCATTTGAGAGCCCGTGTCCCAGGATTGCGGGGGACCTATTCTAAATGTACGTAAACTTGTTGAAGTCCTCGCCCGGATGCACTTTGTTATACGCCGTTCCCATATCAAAACCATTCAGATGCGCCAATAGATCTGACGAGTTTATCGACTTACTCTCTGCTATGAACGCCGATGTTGAAGTCGCTCATAAACCCCCAGACCGCCCCAATGCCAGTAAATGCAGGTTGAACTTTTTGGTATCATGAAGACATTACAAACATTACATTGCAGCTGTTGATGTGCTGCTTAACCCAACGCGTGGATGAAACACGTCGGGAGGTGCCAAATGGCGGCTTCGCTTACGAAGCGTACTTCTCGCGGTAGAACTTGGCGGCGTTGACCAAGTTGGTCAAGGCAGCCTTGGTCTCCTTCCACTGGCGGGTCTTCAAGCCGCAGTCGGGGTTGACCCAGAGCTGCTCGGGCTTGAGGTAGGCCAACATCTCGGCGATGCGGTCCTTGATCTCCTGCTCGGAGGGAACACGCGGCGAGTGGATGTCGTAGACACCAGGGCCGATGTGGCGGGGGTAGGCCTTGTCCTCGAAGACCTTGAGGAGCTTGGCGTCGCTCTTGCTGTTCTCAATGGACAAGACGTCGGCATCGAGGGCGGCAATGGCGTGGAAGAAGTCCTGGAACTCGGAGTAGCAGAAGTGGGAGTGGATCTGAGTCGAGTCCTTGACGCCAGCGCAGGCAAGCTTGAAGGAGTCGACGGCCCAAGAGAGGTACTTCTCGCGCTCGGTGCCGGAGCGGAGAGGAAGACCCTCACGGAGAGCGGGCTCATCGACCTGAATGACGAAGATGCCGGCAGCCTCGAGGTCGACGACCTCGTCACGGAGGGCCAGAGCAAGCTGCTGGGCCTGGACGGACTGGTGGACGTCGTCACGGGGGAAAGACCACCTCAGGCAGGTGATGGGGCCAGTAAGCATGCCCTTCATGGGCTTCTTGGAGATGGAGGCAGCGTACTTGGACTCCTTGACGGTCATGGGGGCAGGGCGCGAGATGTCACCGACGATGATCGGGGGACGCACGCAGCGGGAGCCATAGGACTGGACCCAGCCGTTGGTGGTGAAGACGTAGCCGTCGAGCCTCTCACCAAAGTACTGGACCATGTCGTTACGCTCGGGCTCACCGTGGACGTAGACGTCGAGGCCAAGCTCGTCCTGGATCTTGACAACATCCTCAATCTCCTTCTCGATGAACTTCTCGTACTCGGCAGCGGTGATCTCACCCTTGGTGAACTTGTTACGCTGGATACGGATCTCCTTGGTCTGGGGGAAGGAGCCGATGGTGGTGGTGGGGAAGGTGGGGAGGCTCAGGTGAGTCTTCTGCTGGGCATAACGCTCAGGGAACTGGCTCTGGCGCTCGTGCATGGCAGCAGTGACGCTGGACTGGCGGTCCTTGACGGCCTTGTTGTTGGTGCGCTCCGAAGTAGCACGGGCCTGGATGGACTTGGCGTTGGCCTCGAGAGCCTCACGGACGGCAGCAGGGCCGTCGGTGACAGCCTTGGCGATGACGACAACCTCGGCGGTCTTCTGGACGGCGAAGGAGAACCAGTCCTTGACCTCGGCAGGCAGCTTCTTCTCGCTGTCGAGAGAGTGAGGGGTGTGGAGAAGAGAGCTGGAGGTGGCGACAATGACGCGGTCCTTGCCGAGCTTCTGGATGGCGGTCTCGACGGTCTCGATGGCGCGCTTGAAGTTGGTCTTCCAGATGTTGCGGCCGTCGACGACACCGGCAGAGAGGACCTGGCCGGCGGCGAGCTGGCCGATGACGGGCTCGAGCTGCTCGGGGTTGCGGACAAGGTCAACGTGGATACCGTAGACGTTCTTCAGGGCAGGGAAGACGTCAAAGTTGTGGACGACGTCACCAAAGTAGGTGGCGAGGACGAGCTTGGGCAGGCTTCCGCCGGCAAGCTTCTCGTAGGCGGGCTTGAAAGCATCCTTGACCTTCTGGGGCAGGTCGTAGACGAGGACAGGCTCGTCGATCTGGACGGACTCGGCGCCGGCAGCCTTGAGCTTCTCGAGGAGCTCGACGTAGACGGGCAGGAGCTGGTCGAGGAGGGTGATGGGGTCAACGGACTGGCCACGGTCGGCCTTTCCGAGGGCAAGGAAGGAGACGGGGCCGACGAGGACGGGGCGGGTGACGATGCCAGCCTCCTTGGCCTCGAGGAACTCGACGACGGGCTTGGGGTTCTCGGCAAGCTTGAAGGTCTGGCCGTCCTGGAAGGTGGGCTTGACGTAGTGGTAGTTGGAGTCAAACCACTTGACCATTTCCTGGGCAGCGCGTTAGGTGCATATTCTACCCCGCCATGCGAGGGCACGTCACTCACCAAGCTGGGCACGTCGACGCCATCCTTCTGGTGGCCACGGCCCATGGCAAAGTACTCGTCGAGCTTGTGGAGCGAGTGCTTGGAGTAGCGCTCGGGGATGGCCTGGAAAAGTCAGAAGGGGGGTCGGGGATGAATGCTGATGGCGATGGAACCCACGTTGAAGAGCTGGATGTGGTCGAGGAGGTGGTCGTAGAAGGCAAAGTCGTTGCTGGGGATGACATCGACGCCGGCGTCCTTCTGGATCTTCCAGTGCTCGAGACGCAGGCGCTTGGCCTCGGCGAGGAGGTCATCGCGGGACAGCTTGTCGGCCCAGTACGCCTCGTTGGCCTTCTTCAGCTCACGGTTGCCGCCCATGCGGGGGAAACCGAGCACCGATGACTGGACCATGGCGGGGTATGTGTGGCAAGGAAAGGGATGGGAGAGGAGGGTATCAGGGGGGGTCAATTGGGGGGGTTTCTGAGAAATTGGAAGGGGAATCTCAGAGAGAGAGGATGAGGAAGAAGAAGAGAGGAGGGAGGAGGGAGGTGAGACGAGGGGCACAATATTAGCTCTGGCGGCGGTGGTGTGCTTTTCAGTGTTTTTTGTTGGCTGCGGCGCGCGGGGTCTGGCCTAGGCCGGATGCGGCACACCGCCTTGCACTCCCCGACCCACGACTGGGTATGCCCGCCTGCCCGCCCTCGACAACACGTCCGCCTGCATATCGCTCCAGATGCGATGCAGTCCTCGGCCGCCGTCGCGCCGTGCCCATCGTCGGTGAGCGGCCGTGGCAGCACCACCTCGTCGACGCCGCGAGCTGGCTGGCCCCTCGTTGCTGGCTGGCCCCTCGTTTCGAGACGGGCATGGGAGCTGGCAGAATCAACCTCCCCTCCCCGCCGACGTCGGAGTGTACGAGCTACGGTCCCTTTTGTCGGACATTCTCTGGCTGCTGCCCGTTTTTTTTTCCCTCTTCTTTTCTCCTAGCTCCTAGCCATGTCTGGTCGGTCCTTATGCGAGATTGCGATAACGCGGGCGGGCATCGCGTCCCGTGCTAGGGGAGCAGCCTATGGCTCCGAGCAGCTCGGTCGGTCTGCAGCCTCTTCTCCTCGGCAGGTTTGGCGACGCCAGCATGCACAATTCCCCGAGCTCTCGGAGACGCCTTAGTCAGCGGGTCGAGGGCTGTCCATATCAACCCGAGGGGTCGCCGGGGTGGCCAGGGCCATCAGGGTCTGAAGGGTCTGATCGACCTCTTCCTCCGCGGCCTCGCCGTCGAAGACAAGTCGACACATGGTGACCCACGGCCTGCTGAGAGGGCGTCGACGTTCTAGACGACCGTCGTGTGTGCCGCTCTCCTAGTAGGCTCGGGCGAGTCTCGTGTCGGGGGCAGACGGGAGAATTGCATCCGGCGACACCTGGCCCGGCGCTCCACAGCTCCCCTCGTCCCTCCCACTTGAAAAGGCTCTACCCCGCCATGGAGCAAACAACTCTCTGTGAGCACGCCCGACCGCGACCGTTGAGGCCATCCGTTTTCTAGCCATACCATCGAGCTCTGCAGACTGCTTGAAGACTCTTTTTGTCCATCCTTGCGTCCTTTCTGAATACTAGATATTTGGTATATAAACCCATCATGTCCCGCCCCGAACCCACTCGGATGGCCTCCACCAACCTCAGCAGCGGCGCCCACCAGCAACGCGTGCTCGAGGGCAAGGTGGGCATCATCACGGGCGCCTCGCGAGGTATGCAGACTGATATCAGATCGCCTTTATGACATGTCGGATACTCACCACGCCAGGCATTGGCGCCGCCATCGCTCGCAACCTGGCCAGCAAGGGCTGCAACCTGGTGCTCAACTACACATCCGACTCGTCCACCAAGGTCACCGAGGACCTCGCCGCCGAGCTCCACGAGGCGTACGGCATCCAGACGGCCATCGTGCAGGCCAGCACAGGGTCGGAGAACGGGCCCAGGCACATTGTCGAGGTGGCCAAGAACCACTTCCAGCACCCCAAGACGGGCAAGTTCCAGGTGGACGTCATCATCAACAACGCGGGCGTGGCGGGCAACAACACGCTCGACAAGATCGATGTCGACGACTTTGCGCGGCAGTACAACATCAACGTGCGCGGCCCGCTGCTGCTGGTGCAGGCGGCGCTGCCCTACCTCCCCACGGACCGGTCCGGGCGCATCGTGAACCTCTCGTCGGTCAGCTCGTCGCTGGGCTATGTCAGCCAGACCGTGTACGGCGGCACCAAGGCGGCCCTCGAGGCCATGACGCGCACCTGGTCGCGGGAGCTGGCCGAGCGGGCCACGGTCAACTCGGTCAACCCAGGCCCCGTGTACACGGACATGTACAACAAGACCGACGACGCCTTTGTCGCCCAGAACAAGCCCTTCCTCGAGAACACGCCGCTGGCCCGGCCGCGCGAGGGCATCGACCCGCCCGAGATCTACGAGACGTCGACCAAAGTGGGCGGCCGGCCTGCGTACGGTGAGGAGATTGCGGGGGTGGTGGGCATGCTGTGCACGCCTGAAGCGGGGTGGACTACGGGCTCGGTCGTGTGCGCGAACGGAGGCATGGTGTTTGGTTTCTAGGTACCCAGGCGTGCGGGGGTGGAGGTAAGGTGGTAGCAGTAGAGGGTAGCTCGTCCAGAATCGCAAAAGGTTCCAAGTTGGCGCGCGCATTATCTACCATGGTGTGACCGGTTCCCCTCAGTGCGCATCCGACCTGCTCTGGTACATGGCGCCACTACTGCAGCGAGGGAGCGCCGAGGGGGAGGGCTGAGGGGGGAGGGGGGCAGACTGAGTCAAAAAGTACCTTTGCACGTGACATGGCGGGGGAGAGACGTGGTTGCTCCAGCGGCGCGGCATGCAGCCATGGCTCCAGGGATGAAAGGGGGTCGCCACCGCTCCCGCCCGTGGCATGCGATGCGGTCCGATGGCTACAAGATATAGCATGCCGTCAGGGGGTGGGCGAAGCCTTGGACGAGGGAAAAAGAAAAGGCGGGTGGATGGGGGTGGATGGGCGGTTGACTCCACTGATGCGAGGCCTAGCGCCGCGACGCGCGCCAGCCCGGGACGTGCGCGGCCCACGGCCTCTTCTCCAACCACCTCTCCCCTCTCCCCTCTCCCCTCTCGCCCCTCACCTGTCAACGCCCGCGATAACGTCAAGATGGCCTCCCTTCCAGAATGCGATCCGCACATGATGCACCAGGCCGCCCAGATGGCCAGTTCGCCCGCCCTCCCCCGTCCCGCGTGTCAGACGGGCGCCGCCAGCCAGTGGGAGGCGCCGTTGCCCCCAGCAACGCCTGCTACCCAGTGTTGACACCGGCCATGGCGTCGACTAGGCCGCGTTGCAGCCCTCGCCCGGCATTCCTCGAGCCACTCGGGGCCCGGCGCACCAATTGGGCCTGGCCGGCGCGCTCTCGCTGCTGGTTGCGGCTGGCCAGAGCGGACACGAGCTGGCACACCTTGGAAGCAGACGCAACGCCTTGGAACGCGCCGCTGGGGGTGGGCCGGGTTGCGCAATCTGGTGGCTGGGCCTGTTTACGGACCACGCCCATGCCCCGCCTCGTCGCGCCGCCGTGCGTCAATTGAAGATCCGGACCATCCCACTGTCCTCTCTCTTGCCCATCGTTGTCGTCTCAAAGCTTTTCTCGACCCTATTCTGTGCCACGCTGGCTCGCATACCAGACTTGCCCTGCACATCCCTTCGCCAATGAGACGCCCAATGCCGCTCCGGGCTTGAGCATCGTCAACACCACGGGCCGAGTCGCCTCCCAACATCAGTCCGCCCAAGACGCCGTCGCCCTTCTACCTGCACTCTGTCTGCGCTGCCGGTGCTGCTGGTGCTGCTGCTGCATGGACCCCTCCCCCTGCTCCTGACCCTCCTGTCCCCCTCCCCCCCCTCGGCCTTCGCCTCCGCCCCGTCCCCTCCACCATGGCCCGTCTGCCATATAGCCCCACGCACCTACTCCAGAATGCCTCATCCTCGCTGCTGTACGTCTTTCGCCCCGCCGGTGGCTCCATGTCATCGCACTTCGAGTTTGGCACTGTCGACGTCTCATCCACGGTAGCTTCCGCCCATCTGCCCTTCACCACCCTGTACGCTGGCCTGCCCTTTGTCGCCCCGGCTGATCAGCGGCCCTTCACCCCCGTGCTGGGCAATGGAGGCAACATAACAGTCTACACGGGCGATTGCGAATCTGGGGCAGCTGGAGCCGAGGTCTGGACCTTCACACCCCATCTGTCAGAGAAAAGCGGGAATGGGACCTGGCGCCAGCAGCAACTCTCCCATCCACCAGACGCCGCGGGCCACCAAGCTGCCATAGGACCGAACTACCTCAACGCCGGAATGGCCTTTTCTCCCGTGGTCGACGGCGACGCCATGGACATGAGCGCCTACTTCTTCGGGGGCATGTGCCCGTTCCAGACAAACACCAACGACGACAGCAGTGCCCCCGAGTGGCAGTCGTCGGCAAACTATTCCAACCTCATGGTCACCCTGGAGCCTGCCCAAGACGGAACTGCATCGCTCAATTACGACATTGGCGTGTCGACCAGCCGTGGACCCCCCATACCCGAGGCTGGCTTCACCCTCACGCCCCTGTCCGCCAGTTATTCCACCCGCGACGATGGCACCCAGACCCAGCAGCAGAACTTCGTCCTGGTCGGGGGTCACACCAGCTCTGCCTTCATCAACATGTCGCAGGTCGCTCTCTTCTCCCTTCCGCAGCAGACTTGGTCGTTTGTGCCCGTCTCCCAGCCCGACACCTCGAGGACCGACCTGGCCGTCCGCAACGACGTGGACACGGTGGACCCTCGATCCGGACACAGTGCCGTGCTCGCCCCGGATGGCCAGAGCATCGTCGTCTTCGGCGGGTGGGTTGGCGATGTCGATACGCCTGCAGAACCTCAACTTGCCATCCTCAACATTGGCGATAGCTACGGTGGCGAGGGTGAGTGGCGGTGGACGGTGCCTGACGCGTCAGGTCCCGGCCTGCCTGAGAGTTTGGGCATCTATGGACATGGAGCAACCATGCTGCCGGGAGGCGTAATGATGATCATGGGCGGATATTCGATACCGAAACCAAGCTCTCGCCCAAGGAGACAGCAGCCGCAAGCTGCCAACTCTCAGACGCTCCTCTTCAACATCACCTCAAACTCCTGGATCACCGAATACTCGCCCCCGGCTCAGGTCTCTTCGAATTCCTCCGACGATGGACCGCTATCCAGCACAATGCAAAAGGCCGGTCTGGGCATCGGCCTGGGGGTGGGCGTGGCTGCAGTCATTAGCCTGCTTGTCTTCTATTTTTGCTACACTCGCCGTCTGAGGAAACAGCGCGAGGAGCGCGAGAGACAGCTCCATGAGCTGGCCATGAGCACCCACCGGAACATTGATCCCCTGTCGCCTGGTCTAGACGGACGGGGCAGCCACGGCGACGCCCTCGACTACTTTGATGCACAAACCGACCAACACGTTTACGGACAGCGCAATGGCTGGCGCCAGACCCAAGGCCACGAGGCAGAGCGAACTGGCTTACTGGTCGAGATTCCTAGCCCGACCAGGGGACTACGTCGCAATTTGAGCGTGCGCAACAGCCATCACATGACTTCGTTCGAGGAGCGAAGAGCCATGGGGCCAGGCCACCACATCCACCCCATTGACGAACTCGAAGAAGAGCAGGAAGATAGGGTCAACGACCAGACGCCGCTCAACAGCCAGCAGCCGGAGATGAGTGAGAGGCCGCACAGGCCAGGGGCATCAATATTCGACAATGCTCCTCACTTTGACCCCTTTGTGGATTCTGAACGCTCAAGCGGGGAGAAGCAACTTTTCGAGTCTGAATCTTCTTCGCCTGCGCGAGAGAAGGCCGAGGAGAGACATCATTCTATGACGCATACACCGAGTGATTGGCAGATTGGCGTAGGATCACTTCTACCTCGCACAAGTGTTGAGGCGGCCGCCCGAGCAGCTCCGTCCAAGGCATCCTCGGATCGCACGGGATCCGACTTGAGCGACCGGAGTACAAGGTCAACCTTTTCATCCAGCTCGGGTGCGGGTACCGTGTCGCGCAGCGCGTCGATACGCGCAGCTGCCATTCTCAATACTGCCGCGAACGCGCCGTCGAGCCCCTTCAAGACACCCGACGCCAGTCCAACAGCAGACAAGGCCAAGAGACACAGCGGTGGTGGCTGGCAGTCACCGACGGAGCCGCGCACCCAGTCTTTTACGAGCATCCGCAGCAATGGCCGCGCAGACGGCGATTCCTTCACCACCGCGCGCACGTCATTTATGCAGCTTCAGGCTGAGGGAGAGACACTGCTCGGCGGAAATCCAGATCGAGCAAGGCCTGGGACTTCGTCTTCGTCCAAGGGCTCGAACAGCCATACATTACCCAACACTGAAGGCACCATGAGCCGCGCCGACACGGTCACTGCGGCGACGTCGGTAGCTGACGGCCCTTTGGCGACTGGCTCCAAAGTGCGGAGGAGAAGCTGGCTGGGGAGTGTGAAGCGGGCGCTGATGCGGTCGTCGACGACGGCGGACCGCACGCGGTCCCTGACCAAGTCGGTCCCTACGCTTGAGACGTACACTGACGTGCCGCCCGGATGCACGACGACGTCCCCCACGGACCACCGCAAGTCATTCCCATCATCATCACCGCCACGGCGCGCCGCCTCTGATGCCAGCTTCTGGCAGTCCAAGCGCGGAATGCAAGACTGGCTGGACGATGAAATGGATCCCAACGATCCCAAAGCACGGTGGCGGCGCAACAGTGGGGACGACTGGGGCGCGCCGGAAGACGCCTTATACATGGAAAAGGAGCGGCGACGGCGGGAATGGCGCCAGCGCAACAGCATGCTCGTGGACCTCGACGACAGTGCCGAGCACACGGGGACGCAGAAGCCGGCCATCCAGCCGCGCGAGCTGGGACTCTTGCGTGCCGACGACCGACCGGCTACGCCCGCCGACGAGGAGGACTGGGACGTGGAAGCGGCGGTGGAGCGGCGGGTGGTGCAAGTCATGTTCACGGTGCCCAAGTCCAAGCTGCGCGTGGTCAACGCAGATGTTGAGCGCAGCAGCGTCCTCTCCCTGCCACGGCAAAACTCGGATGACGGGGTGGCTGGCGAGCCCAGCAGCAGTCCCAGCCCACGCGTCAAGGACCTTGCAGGCCGCTTTGAGCAGCTCGGGACGCCGCGGCAGGTCAGTCTGCAGGGCAGCCTGCGGACGTCGCCCCGGCCGTCGCCGTCGCCTTCCATTGCGTCGCTCAAGGTGAGGAAAAAGAATAGTTCGTCGTCGGTGGCGATACAGAGCCCGCGGATACTGTCTGGCAAAGGCAAGCATAGGGCTGTCAGTTAGGAGAAGACTTCTTGATTCTTTTTTTTCGGTTTCTGCTGTTTTGGTTTTTCTCGGCAGTCCAGAACGGACGCCGTGTGTGTGTTTTTTCCCCTCGTGTAGGCGTTTCGCAGCCATGCTTCACGAGACACGGTCGCTTTATATCAATCGTTTTAGCGCATGGCGTTGGGTTGGCTGGAGAGCTGGGGTTTGGATTGGACTTGGATCTGGATTTGATTGGATCTAGGTAGGGTAAATGTATACCTTGATCACGTCTCGCTCGGAGGTGGGTGAGTGCGTCCGTGGACAGAAGATGGCGCGGACGAAGGCGTCCATACGCAGGACGCTAGAATGCAAGCACTGGTAACGTCACATGTCTCTGCAATGGTGATGGTGGTGATGGTGGCGATGGCGGTGAGGAGGCGCCTATACGTGGGCTTGGCGGACCGCTGCTGGGACAACGGCGCCGCGTGTTTGGGGCTCGGCGGTCCGTCTTGGATGGCGAATGGCGACTTGAGCTCAGCTCCGCTCCGCTGTCTGCCATTGCATCTTTTTTTTTCTGCTCGTCGCCAGCTCCATCGCCAGCGGGAGCGTCGTGTGTGTGTGCTTTGCGCCTGTCCCGCGAGATACCCCCTTTTTCCTGTCCCACTGCGTTGCATGCCACGACGTCCCGCCACGGGCCAGATATCATCACGACCGACCGACGAATTTCCGACGACACCAACGCCCCCTACGACGACGACGACGACGACGACGACACGATACACCACGACACGACGCGACGTGACACCCTGCAAGGATTCAAACTGACCGCACATGCGATAATCCCTCCCCGCAGCTGCGCACCCATCTCGCCGAGCCAGCAGCCATGCTCGGCTTCCGCCCCCTCCAAGTCGCAAAGCGCAAATACGCCAAAGTCCCCGCCGACGACGCATCCCTCGACCCAGAGAAACAATCCTACTCCTCCTCCTCCTCAGACGACGACTCCGAGTACCCCGACTCCTCACCCGCCAGCTCCCGCGCCTCGTCGGCACACACACACATCCACCACACGCATCCCCCGCGGCGACGCTCGCGCTCGCGCTCCCACCACCACCGCCCCACCACCGCCGTGTCCGCATACTCGTACCGCAACCCGCGAGCCTTTACGCGCTATTTTGGCCTCGCCATCGGCTCCACGCTACTCCTCTTCGTCTTCTTCCTCACGCATGCGAGTTGGAGCAGCATCCGCAGTGCGGAGCTGGGGCTGCACCGTGGACCCGCGCCCAAGCCTGTGTGGGAGAGTTTTCCGTTCTTGAAGCGGTATCATGGTGGGATTCGCACGCTGGTGGCGCGCAGGGAGAATGTGGCTGAGTATCCGACGAAAGCGGACATCGATCCGGATGGGGTCGAGGATGTGGTTGTCATCGAGAAAGAAGGGGGTCTGAAGGAAAAGAGAGATACAGGAAAAGACGAGAAGAAAGGCATCCCCGAGTCAGTGCCCTTCGATCCTTATCCCAAGTACAAGAGCCTCGAGTACGTGGACGAGTATGGCCCCGTGGAAGAATGCTTCCTCGATGACGCCCAGAAAGTCCGCGTCCCGGGCCTCAGAGCATACCCCGGTGTCACAAAGGGCATGCCGGACAACGTGCTGGGCAGCTACGAGCTGCTGGGCCTGCGCAACGACGTGTGCTTTGAGCGATTCGGTCGCTTGGGTCCGTACGGCATGGGGTACAGCAGGAAGCTGGGCGGCACCGGTGCGGGCATGGAGGGTGATCGCGAGGGCGCTGAGAGCGTGTGGAAGGATGTCACCGAGGTCGACTTTCGAAACGTCAGGTGGGGCGAGGTGCTCGAGAGGTGCTTGGAGAAGAATAAGGCGAGGTTCAGGCCCATGGGGGAGGCGGGGCGGAATCACTTTTTTCAGACTATGGCGATCAAGGGGCCTGATGCGGAGAAGGCGGAGGGCAAGGTTGAGGGTGAAAAGTCTACAGAGACGAAGAAGCCCGAATCTGTCGAGCTGGATGGCAAGACTAAGAGGGATGTCGAGGTCGAGGCCAAAACCGCCACGGCCGAGGACAAGCCCGCAGCATCCGTAAAGGAACAACCCAAGGCCAAGCACAGCAAGCTCCTCCCCCGCACCGTGGTCCTCATCCGGACGTGGTGGGACTACCAGTACGACGACGAAGACATTCTGGCCCTCCGCGCTCTCATCTCGGAGCTCAGCATCGCGTCGGGCGGCGAGTACCAGGTCCACTTTCTCATCCACGTCAAGGACGACAACAAGCAAATCTGGGCCGACGAGGGCGTCTACCAAGAGGTGCTCAAGAACTCGCTCCCCGCCGAGTTCGAGGGCATGGGGACCCTCTGGTCGGAGCGCCAGATGGGCCTCATCTACGGCGGCGTCGAGGAGACCATGTACCGCGGCCTCCCCGTCCACGGCGCGTACCGCTCGACCTTCATGCCCGTGACGTACTTTGCGCACCAGCACCCCGAGTTCGACTACTACTGGCACTGGGAGATGGACGTGCGGTACACGGGTCACTACTACCACCTCTTCAACCAAGTGTCCAAGTGGGCCGAGCAGCAGCCCCGAAAGGGCCTCTGGGAGCGCAACGCCCGCTTCTACGTCCCCGCCGTCCACGGCTCCTGGGAGGATTTCCGCCAAATGGTGCGCGTCCAGACGGAGCACGGCACAAACTCAAAGGCAAACACGTGGTCGTCACACCTCCCGCCTAACCCGCACATGCCCGAGCCCGAGACGCAGAAGCCAGAGAAGCCCATCTGGGGCCCCCTGCTCCCGCAAGACTACCCAGACATTGAAATCGACGACGCCGTCAAGCCGCCCACCACGCTCGCAGAGGACAACTACGCTTGGGGCGTCGGCGAGCCGGCGGATTTGATCGTCTTCAACCCCCTGTTCGATCCCGACCACACAAACTGGATCCTGAACAATGATGTTACCGGCTACAACACCACCCAGGGCCTTCCGCCCCGCCGCACCGCAATCAACACGTCAGGCCGCCTCTCCCGCCGCCTCCTAGAGACCATGCACAGAGAACAGGCCCTGCACCGCCACACCATGTTCTCGGAAATGTGGCCCGCGAGCGCGGCCCTGCACCACGGCCTCAAGGCCGTCTTCGCCCCCCACCCCGTCTTCATAGACCGCAAGTGGCCCGTGCAGTACCTCGCCGCCATCTTCAACAATGGCCGCAACGGCGCGAGTGGCGGCGCCCGATTGAGCGTCTTCAGCGATGAACGCCAGCACAATTTCTTGGGCACCACGTGGTATTATCATGCCGGGTTCGCGCCGAATCTGTGGAAGAGGTGGCTCGGGTACAAGGTGGATAATGATGGCGGCGAGAGGGAGGAGGTGGAGGGGGAGGGAAGGATGTGTCTTCCGGGCGTGCTTTTGCATCCGGTCAAGCAGGTCGATCTTGTGATTGAGGGGGGGGAGAAGGTGGAGTGAGGGAGGGGTTGCATGTCTTGTGTATGTGTTGATAGACGGAGTCTTTTGTTTTTCCGTTGGTGACGATGGCATGACGATTGGCGTTTTTTTATTTCTTCTTTGCGCATTAATCCACCGAACCCGTTCTTCTTTTCGGGTGGGCGTTTTGGGGTTTCGAAGTCCCTCTGTTCGTCTATATAGCTGGTACTTCTTTTTTTATTTTCTTCGGAAAAATTTAGGCGGGGTTGGTGTGGTTTGATTGCATTCGTGTGGGGAGATTTGGTGTGGGTGAGGGAGTGATGTATATGTTTTAGCATGCAGCATTTTCAGATGGTGAGATGTGGTACTGTCGCCTTGAGAGAAGCAAACGATGCCAGACTTGTCATCTACAACTGGTAGTATTCTTGGATCATTCCCTGGTGTTTAAATTGGCCATATGACTGACTAGGCTTTTGCTTGATGGAAATTACTGAGGGAGGGACGGTTGTGGTGTAATGATGGGGTGGCGGACATTGTTCTCCGAGAAAAAGAGTGTGAAACGGCTATACTGTACGAATGTGTACAGATGCACAACAGAGCAACACATTTCCCACAAGAAAAAAAAACCATTGAAAAACCTCGTGGCGTTGATAATCTGTCGAAAAAACCCTAACATAATATCGGAAATGCACACTCCAATGCCCTTTAATTCAAGCTCCTCAACATTTTCGATCGCCCGTCACAAACCATAACCATAATACTCTGCCTTGAAAAGTCAAGTAGCACACGGTTTGTCACAAAATGCATCACTTCCATATGATGTTTGTCTTTTTTTTTTTAAAAAAAAAAATGGCCAAAAAAGCTTTTGGGCATGATTTTCTGATTTTTTTTTCTATCTTTGTCGTTCTAGACCTATGCTCACCCCAACGCCTCGCTGAATCGCTGGACAAGCCAAAAAAGGAGGAAAGACAAAAGAGCACAGTGCTGAATGAAACGCTTCAATGCCGGACAATGCAGAACCTCAGGAAAAGGAAGAGAGAAAAGCAGCACACAGTGCTGAATGAAACGCTCAATGAAGAAATCCCACAAGTCGTGATGGTCATGCTAGACGCCTGGAATGCTGAGAGTAGAGAAAATGAGAGGAGGTGGAGGGATGGTAAATGTCATGGTGTAGGGTAGAGAGGATGAATGAAGATGAAAAAGGTTTTGGAAGAAAAAAAAGGGGGGGTTTTGAAGAAGAGAAGAGTTGGAGATGGAGAAGAAGGTGAGAATGTTGAAGGCGTGAAGGTCATCAAGTGACGAAAGACCTCTAAGAAGAGGAGTTGAAGAAGTGAAGAAATGGCTGGAAAAAAAATGGTGGAAGAAGAGGGTTGAAGAAGTGAAAAAGGTGTGAAAAGGTTTGAAAAAAAGTTGAAGAAATAAAAGAACCGCCCATAAGACCATCGTGGCCATTCAATGGCTTGTCTTTTGTTATAGTTCCAGTTTCGACGCTGCTGGCATGACCACCATCAGCCAGAGGGATTTTGCAGGGAGAATCAACCGCCTCTATGCAACAAATGCCCGGAGCACCCCGCTTCGGGCTTGCAGGAGGCCATTGTTAAACGGTTCATTCCCATTGCAGGGTCCCCCAAATCCGACCGCACAGACACCGGCCCCAGACTCCTCGTCGCTAGGGGGAGTGAGAGGGAGACGCTGACGCTCACGTTGAGGCTGAGGCTCCCGCTTTTCGTTCGCTCGGGCTTGCAGGAGGCCAGTGTCCGGTTCATTCCCATTGCAGGGTCCTCCGAATCCCACCGCACAGACACCGCCGACTCTCTGCCTATTGCTAGAGGGAGTGCTAGGAAGAGGGCGAGTGAGACGCTGAGACTGAGGCTGAGGCTGAGGCTCCCGCTTTTCATTTACTCGGGCTTGCAGAAGGCCATTGTTAAACGGTTCCCCATTGCAGGGTCCCCCAGATCCGATGTCACAGACACCGCCAACAGTCTCCTCATTGCTAGAGGGAGTGCTAGGGAGAGGGCGACTGAGACGCTGAGGCTGAGGCTGAGCGTCCCGCTTGGTCTTCTCTGTGAAGGTGTCCATTAATACTGGCTGTATGGTGATCTCGTCGTCATCAGGGGTGGGAGGTGGAGATCCACTCTGAGCCTCGTGCTTCTGGAACTCAGCAGCATTGTCTCTGGTCTCGAGGGCACGCTGGGATATCCTGACACGTCTATTCCTCTGGCGTGGAGTTCCGGCGAGGTGGTCGTTGGTGGGGTCGGCGTCAGACAACGGACCATTGCAGGGAGAGTCAACGCCCACCATGCAGATGCCGGCTTGAGGATCGCGCTTTCGGGGCAGACCCGCAGCTTTCCATTCTTCATCCGTAATAGGGGAGAATTCGGAAATGTCAGCCTGCTCAGATGGAGATTGAGGGTCGCGCTTCTGGGGCAGACCTGCGGCTTGCACTTCTTCATCCGTAAGAGGGGTGATTTGGGAAAGATCAAACTGCTCAGACGGAGGTTGCACATTGTTGCAGGGCGAGTCGATGCCGGCCTGGCAGATTCCCAGCGCCCGGCCTCCCTCTCGGACGTCGAAGTCGCGCTGGGGCTCCCTCTTTGCATTCTGCGAGCGGGACTCGTCGTTGTCGCCAAAGATGCGCCTCACTTCATTGGGGTCAACTTCGCCCGTGACGAGGGGCATGCCCAGGGGATCTGTGCCTTGGGCATCTCGCTTGGTCGTAATCTGTTCAGGGCGGCGGAATCCTCTGCGAATGCATAAACTCTCCTGAGGAGTGAGGTTGCTTGGTATGATTTGAGGCTGACCAAAAGAGTCTATTGGTTCTTGGGGATCACGCTTTGAAGTACGGGTTTGGATCATTCCAAGGCTGGCGCACTCTGCGTCATCGGGGATGATGCTCTGAGCCTCCCGCTTCGAGTTAATCTGACTCGGAAAGCGGAATCCTCTGAAAATGCACGATGCTTGCTCGGGCGTGGTGCCGTCGTCAACCACTTGAGGCTGACCAAGGGGGTCTACACCAGGTAGTTCTTGGGGATCGCGCTTCCCATTCCGCGAAGGGCGGCTCTGGATCATCCCAAGGCTGGTGCATTGCGCATCATCGACCTGAGGAGCCCTCTTCGCAACCTCCTCGGCAGGAGTTTCGACAGTGACGGCGTCGACAACGGCGTCCTTGGTGGACTCGGCGCCCTTCTTGAAGACATCTCCTGCTTGTTTGCCGCTATCGTTTGGTGTCAGTATTTGATATCTCATTAGATTACACGAAAATTCGAGACATACAGATCTTCAAAGGCTCCGGAAAGAGCCTCTCCGACGTTCACGGGAGCGGCATTGACGGTCATTCCCGAAGTGAAGGCCAGGATGGCCGCCACAGTAGAGGCACGCATCTTGAAGACGAGCTGTTGACAAGGAGTGGGAAGTTGAGGCGAAAAGAGTAAAAGAGAAAAGATGGAGCAAATGTACCCAGACAATTTTCAAAGTATCCAACCGGGGACAGAAAGAAGGAAGCGACGCAGGAAATGGAAGAAGAGATGGAATGAGATGCTGATGAGATGAGTTGTGACAGAGGCGAAGATGCTCGCCTTTATATCAGATCCTAATTCTCGCCGTGATACTCAGCTCCAGGGCAAAGAGGCCGAGTCCCCACGGTATCCTCAGCCTCTTGAACCCCAATCTAGAAGCATAAACAGCAGCCTTTGGGCGTGTGTCTGTGCCCTTGGCGGCGAGGTGACCAGATAGACGGGAGCCTCGGTCGGGCATGGCCTTGGCGTGGGTGACTCGGGGCAGACACGAACCATTTGGTAGCCTTTCTCGTCTAGGCGGTTGTTCAAGGCATGGACAAGAACCACTTTGCAATGTATTTACCCCGGTGGGGTAGACTGCCGGACACAAGCAAATCGTGCGCACGCACCACGTGTGCCTTGGCGGGGATGTTCCAGATGAGTGGTGAAACGATGGCATAGATCTGCATTGGCTTGGCCCAGCTTGACAAGCCAAACACATGAGCTGTGATTGGCCTGTATGATCTGGGGAGCGTTCATGCTGTAGCTAAAATATCTCTTAGCCATCTTGTCCAATGCTTAGGAGTGCCGCTGCCATCTCTAGTTGACGCGAAACACCAGCCCAGCATTAAGCCGCGAGACTCCGAGACAGGCACGACAGTTGGCAGCAGGCCCTTTCAAAGAACGGAATGCCTCCTGATGCTTGGTTTCGTTTCTGGACGTTTTACGTCGGCTTCCGGATGGGCTTCGATAAAGCCGATGTCATCGGCACTCAATGTCAAGCGCTTCAAGGCGCTGCCCAATTTGATGTTTCTGTTTTATGGCGCAATAATTTGGAGAGAAATCAAGGTCTAAAAATACTATTTATGGTAGAATACGGGCGCTACCAAATGTAGTCAAGCACAGGTGCAGTATCTGGTGATGCTCGTGGTGGGAGAGCATATCGCTTCTTCATTCTCGTATTGTTTAACCTCTCCATCCTCGTGAAGTCCCTTGTTCGAAAGGTATAGAGCGCAGTATAGAAATACATGTGATTTTGGCGCATGAGGTCCAACCTAAGATGGTTTGTGTCACTCCTTGTTGAAACAGGTGCTCGCAAGTCCTCGGCCAGACTCGGCGTTTCAGATGGACTTGTCAAATCTGTCGGCTCCATATCTCTCCGACTGATTGTCAAAAGAGCGTATACGAATTTTCAAGTTGAAGACGGTATACGGTTCATGTATTTGCATATCAATATTAAAGAGTGATTGGATGGCACCTCGGGATCAGTAGTCCTGAGTACTAAATAAAAACACATGGCTTGAATCTTCCCAAATAGTTGGGAAGTACTCAGTAAAAATCTCAAGAGTGGGCCAGATATTCGCGAGTCCAAGGCTCACTGTGAAAGTGGGGCTTTAGGTGAAGATAACATGGATAAGGTGAGGCAGAATACCCTGGTTGAAGAAGAATCTTGGGATTGAAATGAGACAAGAAGGATACACATATATATATTCAAGACATATCAAGCTGACTTCTCGATGAAAGCTGTAATATGATATTGGTAAAAGCTTGTCTAAATCACACCATGACTATTTCAAGAGATATAGGCCGGCTTGATGTGGAGGATTTTGTGTGTGAGGAACCTACAATTGTTCGCCAAGAGGGCAGCAAAATTGAGTACCATGGTTCATAGCCCCAATCTCTCAGCGAAGAGCGCCAAAACGTGTTGGTGGGCACTCAAAGTTTGAAAAAACTCAACAATATCTCTCATTTTATTATATACGAAGGGCGTCTTCGACTATCATCATTCCCTCAAAAACATCGCCACGAAGTCTCCATACTGAACTGTAGTGGACACAATCTCGGACATAATGATAACCCTGGCAGCCTTGACAACAACTGTGGCTGGCTCCATGTCCTCTCACTCAATACCATCCCTTGCGAAATCTTCCAGCGCCAAACCTTCCAACGCCAAACCCCAATACTCGAAATGCAAGAAAATCAAAAAATATATGTGTCAAAGGCTATATACACAAGAGGTATCGACACGCAAACACAAAAGGGAGGTCGCTGCCAGGCGGCGAAGTGAAAATTACCAGCGCGGGTTCTACAAGTTGCCAAATGAAATCATAATGCGGATAGCCGAGTATCTACGGTGGGACAATGCACTTTGCCTCCGAGCGGCAGGTTCACGGTTCCTTTGGTTATGCTCGCCTAAGGACGCCCCTTATGCTGCTATTCTCGGATATCTCGACGATCTCAGCTGGGATGAATTCGTGGCTAGTGCCATCACGGAACCACGCTACTATGTTGGGTGCGGTGTAAAGCGGTTACACTGTGGCTATTGCAGGGGGGAGGGACCTGTTAATCTGTTCTACCCCCAGGAAAGGCTTAAATCACCGTACTTGCGCCAGTGTGTATTCGACATGGAATTCGAACAGGCTGCGGACGCGGAACCGGGATTTGACCCCAATGACAACCCGGGTTATCTACTGTGCTCAGAATGCCGTCGACTTTGCAAGCTTTCCTCTTTTACTAAATGGGAAAGAATCTTTCCTGCAAGAAAAAGGCGTTGCAAATTACATATTCAGCGAAGAAAGATAGAGACTGAACACATATTTGTAAGGCATTTACCCGAACTTGGCACATGGAGACAAAAGTGAGCAAACTTTGATGAGGTCATCACAATATGGCTTGTACGGAATCACCAGGTTGGAAAGGAATATAGCATTTTATTATGGCTACATGCCATTGTGAATAGAATCTTCAGCTTTTACAAAGTGTCATTTCGTCTTCATAAGGGATTTTCGAGGTGGGAGCGGGCGCTACATCGTGCTGTCCCATGGTGATAGCCGAAAATTGAGAGTATTTCTTCGCACAACACGGAATCTCCTTTTTCTTCTCCTTTTTTCTTCTTGATTCTGGCCCTGAAAAGCAAAGACGCGGAGTTGCCCCGCGACCTTTCTTCGTTTCTTCGAAATACAATCCCGTTTGGCCTTCAAAATGGCCCAGCTGATCGAGCACCTCGTCATCCAAACTTGGTATTATATTTTAGCGCCGTTTTTTGTCGCTGTGTGCGGTGCTGTGGTGGCTTTTGTGGAGGTGGACAGACGCCGGGAGGAGAGGAAGAGAAGAGGAAGGAGGAGGAGGAAAAGGCCGTGGGCCTTCACCATCTGCATGGTCAGGTAATTGATTCTCCTTCATTAATCATGATACTAACATATTGTTATATCCAAACTACTCAATGACTAAATAAAAAACATCGAAGAAACCCGCCGCCACCCCTGCCGCCGCCACCACCGTCTCCGTCTCTCTCGGCTCCCGCCCCACATTCTCCGGCCAGCGGCGCTGGTAGCGACCGGCGTACATAGTTTTTGTTTGAGAATGGAAAAGCAGTCATGATGTCCACAACGCCTTGTAAAATCTGCGAATAGAAAGCATGTTATGGAGCCTACAATGCCTTATCACGTCGCGAAGTATGAAACCATACTATGGGTGCCCATGGTAAAATCCGTGAATAGAAAGCATGTAATGAAGCCCACAACGCATTATCAAAATGATGCATATGATGCCCAATTATGATGTCGACGATGCATTATACATGATATGAGCGGGTGACTCTTGTACACAGTCATACACACTTACATCTTGCATTAATCTACACACCTTCCCCATCTCCCGACTAACTAGACATTACACCCACAGCCACCTAGCTCCCCTTTAGCCCCTCACAACCCAGCCAACAACTGTGGCAGAACCACATTATCGGTAAACTGCCAGATGGTGCTCGAGTCATGCGCCGCAAAGCTGGCTCCGTTCCAGTACGTGTTGCGCTCCCCCTGAAGCGCATACAGCTGCGCGTAAAACCCATTCTTAATGTCCTCGGCCGTCACCTGCAGATAAAACGGCGCGTGCGAGCTGAAAATGGCAAACTCGGGCTCCGTCTTGGTAAACGTGCCCGGGTTCGCGGCCTGGAGGCGCTTGAGGTCAGCAATGATGCTGGCCTTGACCTGCTCCTCGGGGATGGGCACCGTGTTCTTGGTGCGCGGCGCGCCGTAGTACACCGTGTGCAGGTTCGGTGCGCCCGTGGCCGAGATCTGGTACGTGCCCGGTAGGTCGATGAAGTTGTAGGGTGTGCCGGCAGCGTTGTTCGTGATGCTCAGGTTTGCAGGGAGGCCCGTGTTCTTGACCACGCTGGTGTAGTAACCTCCGTTGATGAATTTCTTGAAGACGGACTTCTCGCGAGCGCTCAGGTCGAAGGGCTTGAGGTAGTCGGTCTTGGCCGGGATGGTGATGAGGAGCTTCTTCGCGATGATGATTTTCTTGCACGTGGGTGTGTCGACGTAGAGCTTCACGCTCGAGTTTGTACGCTCCGACTTGGTTACTTGCGAGTTGAGCAGCAGGGAGTTTGATGCGAGCAGCTCGGCTTGGGCGGCCGCGTAGAGGAGGCTGTTGTTGAAATTGGCGCTGGTGAGGAACGAGTTGAAGGACTGGATGACACCCAGGCCAAAGACTTTGATTTGCTCGAGCGTGGGGACAGTCAGGGGGTCTCCGAGTCCGGGGTTATAGCTGCTGACCGTGGGCAGGATGGCCTCGATGCCGTGCTTCTTGCAGAACTCGCCAAAGGGAAGCAAAAGGTCCTCGGGGATGGGATCGGGCAAAAACTGGCCGACCGCCAGCTGAGGCCATTGTGATAGAATCGCAGCAAACTTTTGGAATGCTGCTCCCAATTCCTCCTGGCTGGGCCGTGTAACGTTGAGCGCTGTTCCATAACGAAGGTCGTAGACTCCAGGAGCGCCGGAGCTCAAAGTTGGGATCGGGGTCAAGGAAAGATTAAATCGAGAAAAGTAGTTCTTCACAGTGGGAATGTCGTGGAAGATAATTACGCCCATGTCGATGGGAACTCCGGTCGCCGGGTCAGTGTAGGTTTCAGTGTGTCCACCAATGCGGTCCTTCTTTTCGATGACAATGGTCGAAAAGCCCTTGTCTTTCAAGGCAATGGCCGAGTAGGTGCCAGCCGACCCACCACCAATGATGGCAACGTCGCGGTAGATGACCTCGGGCTTGCCATTTTTGGCTGGCTCAGCTACCGGTGAAGTATGAGCGCTTTGGATCAAGAAGGAAATCGAAGAGACGAGCGGAAGGGCGTGAAAGCGCATGTTGACTAAAGAATGACTGGATAGTTGGAAGATGCGAACGGCGACGAGCCTACAGCCTTAGGCGCAGTGGCTCTATATACTTGGCTCGGAAAAATTACTACTGGGGTAGTGTGCACTAAGGCATAGCTTGACAGCGGCTGGGTCGCACAGCCCGTCGATGGAGAATGCCGGATGTTAAGGAGCAGCGGGATGGTAAAATGCCCATTTGCAAGCTCTGGTTAGCTTCCGACTACTCAGCATTGGAAAATTGCGCCCGTGCTTTTTCATTGTGCTGAGGATAATAACATCTCTACTTGATATATCCCATCTTCCGCCTTTGGCTGCTGAGAGCCACTTCACCTCCCACTTCTCCGGACGATAAAGATGGCCATTTAGATCATAGCATCTTACTGAGCTGATGTATCTATTGTTGTTGTGATTGCTGTGATGCTGAGAGTATTAATTAAGTACGGCCGACAAAGTAACGGGCACATCATGTACCCCGGACAGTGCGGGAAACAGGTACCAGAATTGGGAGGGTGGGGCTCGGTGCCTCGACCATGATGCGCGGGATCCGTCTCCGACAATGCCCTAGCAAACCTTGTACACATCCGGCAACATAGGCGAGCATGCGGTAAATCTCACAGGCCCATTTCCCCTTGTCTCATGCGAGAACCGCTGCAGTGTCCCTCGATAGTCGGTCCCCAAAGCTACTGACTGCGCTACGGACTGTACTCCGAAGAAATCAATCAGGGTGCAATCCCGGATGATGCTGATTGGCACAACAGAATTCAGGAGTACTTCTGGAATGTTTCCGGGCCATCCGGTACCATAACGATATCAATAAAGTCTATAGGGCCTAATGGGTATAAAGCAATCATAAAATCTCCGACGACCGCCGAGCTCAGTTGGGTACTCGCTTAAAAACGTGCCTCTCCCAGCCGTCTATGTCATCAACAACCACCTCCCTCTCGAGCCTATAATTACCGAGCTTGGGAAGAATGATTGCCCAGAAAAGCCAGTACACGCCTCCAGCTAGGATGATTCCGAATCCGACGACGCAGTGCAGGTAGTATGGCAGAGTTTCGTAGTTGCTTTGGCCGTCCTCAGGCGGCACAAAAGGAGTAATGACAAGGTAAATGTTGCTCAAGAGGAAGAAGACTGCTACTGGGAGAGTGGCCCTGATCGGCGGGTTCCAGTTCCACTTTTCGCGGTGGAGGTGGAGGTGGATTAGCGCACCCGCCACGAAGACATTGACAATGGCGAGGGGGTAGCTAATGACGCTAGTGAACGTTAACATGTGCTCAAGAACTCGGCGCAATAAAAAAACTCACTTCAGAATGAAGTTGTAGGCGTCCCCAGGAGGAGGCGCAAGCATGATGATGACGGATACGAGCCAGTGCTCAAAGAGGCCGGCAAGTGGGGCGTTGAAGGGCCTATTGCTGGCCCAAAGCCTCGACCACGGGAGAATGCCCTCACGACCGAGTTCCTGGACGATCCGGCCTTGGGAGAAGATCACGCTGAGCACATTTCCAAATGCCGAGAGTGCCACAAAGACGGACAGGGCGCGCTCTGCTTTTTCGCCGAAGACGTTGCGGAAGAGTGACGCGGCGACCAGGCGCTTGGACGCGATAATCTCGTCCGCGGGCACTGCAGCGAAATAGGCGACCTAGAGCGGGTGAGTTGATGATGCCAAACGTTGAGAACAGCCTGAAACTTACGTTGACAAGCATGTACATAACTGCTACACTGCCCAAGGCCAGCGGCGCGGCGATTTTGAGCGTGCGCACTGGGTTCTTGGTCTCACTCAGGGCGTAGTTTGCGTTGCTGTATCCGATGTAGCTCCAAATCACATTGTACAGCGCAGTGACCACACCATAGGCACTACCGGTAGTTCCCTCAAAAGCATGGTCAAAGTTGTTGGGCTTGTCAATCTTGAGAGCTCCACCCAGTGCGGCCTAACCAAAGTCAGTAAACCACTAGAACAACGGCGTGAAATGACGCTTACCCATCCAGACACAATGATCAACATGATGATGAGTAGCTTGATGACTCCGAGCAAATTTTGAAGTCGCAACCCCCACTTCAGAGCGAGGCCGTGGATGAGAAAGGCAGTCGTAATGCAGGCAAGTCCAATACCACGCTGGTTCCAACGGTTGACTTCGACGTTTGCGGCATGTAAGATGTACTCGCCAAACATGACCGAGTTCGATCCTGCCCAGCCGAGAAGGACGACGTAACCGGTATAGAATCCCGTGACTAGGTACTTGGGCTTGCGGTACACATGCTCGAGATAGTTCTTTTCTCCGCCGTTTCGGGGGATGGCGGTTCCAAACTCGAGATACACTGCCATGCCGGCAGCCGTAATCAACATACCAGCGACCCAAATGAAGAGCGAAAGACCCACGCTACCGCTCAGGGCAAAGATGCCGCTTGGCGTCGCGAAGATTCCAGTGCCGATGATGCGGTTGAAAATCAAAAAGACGGCTGAAGTGACTCCAATCTGGCGCTTGGCCTGGCGGACCTGGTAGAGCGAGCCATCGTCAATGTCGGAGGTTGGAGCGCTGCCATTCTTGGATTCATCGGCTGGCACCTCAGTCGTGGCTCCGTATCTGGAGAAGAGCTTGGACATGGTGGAAGAAGACGCAACGAGCGGAGTGGACTCGTTCGCCATGGTGTTCGGACCACTGTTTCTTTTATACTCAGCAGCTGGTACGAACATGTGGAAAACGTTGATGCCATTACCCATGTGCCCAGGAGACGGGGGGCTCAGGTTGCGCCATGCTCACAAAAACTTCGGACGGGACCGAGACCAAGCCGACCAGAGGCGGTGCTATGCGCAAGGCGAGTGGTGTGCAGGAGTATACATTACCCAACAGTTTGCTCGGAGGGGAAACTCATCTTTCAGGTTTTGCAATGGCCCCGATGATGTGATTGTCCTGGTAAAATTCGCATGGGGCGCTTTGACCGAGCTAGCTGGATGGAGCTAGATTTTGCCATTGGCGTCAGTTTCTGCGTTGACGCGATTACACGTGACTTGGATTTTCCTCTCAACAGTATGGTAGATGAACTGCATTGTCACCTCCAAACCGCCGATGAACCCTAAGAAGCTCCGGAGCTTGTTGCCAAAGCCTAATTCTACGCTCGTCGAGACCAGAATTGTCGCTCACTAACAGTCTGACTCAGTGATGGAATGCTCACCCCCACGCTGCTCCGGTGCATTACTCCTTTCTCACGCAAACAGGAAGCTGTGGTCTAACTAGTCTTACAAGGATCCGTAAGAGCAATTAACAGCGCTCCTGGTTCCCGGCTGCTCCGATTCCACATGGCAATGGGGAACTGTTCCATGGGCCACTAGAACCTTACATGTGGAACGACCGCTGCATTCAAACGGGAGATCATCACGCCCATCCAGGGGCCTAGATTCTGTGCATCTCGCTTCCCTCTGCATGATTCCGGATTTGCCATCGTGATTAAAGAAGTGGCAAATTTTCTCAAAGCCAGAAGTTCGTCTCCCTTTGGATACGATTGGAAGGATGTAAATATTGATCACACTATGACACCAAAGTTAATCACTAGGAATGGAATGCGCATTAGCCAGTTCCCAGGAAGCTTGGGGTCTCGTATGGCGTTCCAGCTTCCTATTCCAGTCAATTGCGACTTTTGAATGTGAACAACGCCATCCGAAGGCGACTTTGGCATGCGCCGCTGGAAGCCGACCGTCAACTTCGACATTTTGCTAAGCTTCTGATTTTGGAATAAAAAAGTTATATTCAATTTCTAACATTAAATAAGAGCAGATAGTTATTCCTGTCGTTTATTTGCCGAAGCTTATAACGTATGCGAAGCAGCTCTATGATTTTGTCGACTCTTAGGATACGTGAAGAGATAATACTAGGGATCGCATGTTGTACACCTTGATTCCGTAATTTACTGTTAATCGTAGGTTGATCACTTTTAGATAACGCTTTCTTAAACTTCATTGAATTGATAGTTTAGTTCGAAGGATACTTACCAAATACGATTGATAGTGTGCTCGTTAATTCTACAACAGAAGGAATATTGACAGGCACTCTTTGGAGTTAGTTTCTAATCTGATATTTATGTGTAAGTGAATATAGCCTTAGGATATTTCATCTGCTTTGAATGAAATTCTATCTCCGGTTATGCTCTGTGTTTCTACCAGCTAAATGCTTCATCAATGAACACGATACGGCGTTTCGATCGTCCACTTCCTGCCAATTCGCCGACCACCTGTCTGACTTCATCCGCCATACCCGATGGACCGCATACCAATACTCCGATAGCCCCTTTATCATTCCCATGACACAATTCCTGCGTCAGCAACTCTCGTATTGGCAATCGCTCGCCAATCTTGATGTCTACTTCAACGCGAGAGCCCAGCTCTTTCAATTCCGGCTTCACCTTATCAATGATACCTTCACTTCTAGCACCCCAGTACAAACGCGATTTCATCCCGGAGAAGCTTCGCAAGACAGGGAGTACAGCGGTGATGCCAACGCCGCCTGCGATTCCAACCAAGGTGGAGCATTCGCGTAAGTCCTTGATGCAAGGATTTGAGTGATAGGAGGCTTCGATCCAACAACGAATGTTCAGAACTCCGCCGTTGGCCGCCACTCTCTTTGCAAGCTCACGAGTGGTTCCCGATTGCGCCCGGAGCAACAGCGACGTTCGTGGCCCCGCTGGTCCTTGAAGCACCTCGTCCGAGTAGTCCGACGCAGACTGCACTTCATGCGCCGCGCTAGCTCTTGATACCTCTTTTTCCATCTCATTCGAAGGCGAGGAACCTCCATTCCGCGATCCCGTGGAATCAACCACTGAACCTCCATCAAAAGACGAAAGAACCGAGAACGGATGACTCTCCCAAAACCGCCACCCCATCGTCGGGAAATACACATACACATGCCCCTCCGCGACCACGCCTTCGATGTCAATCCTTAGATAATCGCCTTTGTCGTCCACCACGGTGACCACAGCCTCCGGGAACCCGTGCCTCGCAATGCGCAGGACCCTCAGTATACGATCAAGCCCCCAGATGCCTCCACCAATGTACACCCAAATCTCGTACCCCCACTTGTACTCGAACAGATACCAGATATGCAGAAACACCGCGACAAGCGTCAGCGCACCGAGCGCCTGGTGCACGACCAAGAAAACCTCGTACGCGCGCCTCCGCACCGGCAGCAGAGCAGCGGGCCACATGAGCAAAATCGCCAGCGTAGCAATGATACCCCAGTACCAGTACGGCAATTTAGCCTCGGCATCATGATCCGCGTACGCCGCGTAAATGTACAGCATGAGCAGCGAATGCAGCACCGACTGCACGACGGCAATGTACGCGACCCACCGGTGCAGAAGCAGGTACGTCCCGTGGCTCCAATTGGTCAGCCGCAGCAGGATGTTGTTGCGCGAGGCGAAGAGGAAGAGCGCGACGAAGTTTGCTTCGGCGAGGACGCCGGCGCGGTCGCCCCAGATTTGGCAGCGCTGGTAGGTGCTGTCTGGTGCGATGTAGTTGGGCTGGAGGAGCGAGATGGGGAGGAAGGTTAGGAAAGTGTTTGTCAGGATGAGGTAAGCGATGAAGAGGGCTTGGCCGCGTGTGGGCATTAGGCCTAGGTTTTTGGCGACGGGGACGCGGTGGCGGTGGCCGATGAAGGGTTGGTCGAGGAATGCGGTGATGCGAGATACCAGGGTTGAATCTGCGCCTGGGAGAAATCGGAGGAGGGATATCAGGATGGGAATTGTTACACTGGTTATACTAATGGCGAGACTGTCATCCTATTAGCGATGGAACTTTTGGAGAGGGATGATAAAACCAATCGCACCTGTTCCTTCCATGGCCAAATTCGCCTTCTTGAAATGATAATTGCCCATTGTAGCTCTCGATCCAATCCTCTTCATCAATCCAGCTCGTTGCATTGAGTGGCTCTCCTGACACTACAACAGGCAGATTCTCTCTCCCCACTGCATCGACATCTTCTCCTGCGAGCATCAAAGCTTCAGAATAACCCATGATTGGTTTCAAGCTCCAATCTCCAACTGTACCAGTGGCAAGATGGCCCTCCCAATATTCTTCCATAACTGACAGAGGCACATTGTCTCGTGGACATCTTTCATCCATGCACAAAGCCTGGGTGCGGAGATATGCGGCATCGCTGAGGAAGCACTCAGGCGGTGTTGGCCCCCCATGGTTGTGCCTCTTAGTATGGTGGGAATGGGAAGAAGAATCAGCGCTTGCTTCGCAGAGGAGTGGATTCGAGGCGATTAGCCGGCGGCAGGCATGTGCGCATATCGGTTTGTAAAGCCATTTCCCAGCACCAAGAATTCCAGTTCCGTCCGCATGGGATGGCTGCGGGAGGAGGAAGATTGTAAAAGCAGCAATAATGCTGAGAAGAGGGCTGCATCGGGGATTCATGGTCGAATTTTGCGATACCGTGGCCGTGGCCTTGGGACGACGCTGTAGTGCCTAGGTCCTGGGGTGTAGTCGGACATGGCGATCAGTCGTCAGCGTCTTTATAATTACTCACTTTCTATTCAGATCATAGAATTCTTCTCTCTGATACATTTGGTATATGGCCAAGAACAGCGATGCTGATTCTGGTCTTGGTCCGCATTGGCAAAGCGACATAGGCCAATGACAACTTGCTCATTGTCTTGTGCTGCAGGCAATGTGGGAAGATGGCACCACTCCTACTGGCTCGGAGAATAAATAGATAGTCAGTTATATGCAGGCCCTGATTTGGGCTTCGAATGTGCTCTTTAATGCTCACCTATATGCGGCTATAAAGTGGGCCGAGAGGAGCTGAGGATGGTGGGTGACGGTCAGTGATGGCAAAAGCGTAGTCAGTATGATAAATGCGCCCCCATAACCGACGTCCAAACGACTAATATGAAATGATTAGAAAGATGAATGAGTCGAAACTGAAATTCGATGGATATAAAATGATATAGGCCAAAATTAATATCTTCAATCCACCAAAAAGGCTATGGAGCCTTAATAGAAAACTCAGACCGCTGAGACCGGGCATGCGAAGCGCATTGGAGAACCCACCCAAGAAAGAGTGGAAAGCATACAGTATAAATGTCGGCTGATGATCCTATTTTCATGGTGATAAGACTCGTACCTTAAGAAAAAGGGTCAACGGCTCCTAACCAGTTGTAGCTGGAAGGATGGAAGCATTGACGTGAGTGCGACCAGTCACCGAAAACTGGAAACACGAGGTAGGCCTGCTTTATCGCGTAGAGGCCAATAATGCGCACGTTCCCCAAAAAGACAAAAAATGACTTCATTCGTGAGGATACTGGAAGGACTTTTGCGTGAGCTAGTCATCATCATGGAACGACTTTGCATTCCTAAATCGCGAGCGTCTAGCCGCATCGACGTAAAGTGTGAACAAGAATCGAAGAGTTTGGTTGCCCCGTGCAAAGTTACACGATGCAAATATATACAAAAGAAGGCAAAAAGACAGAATCAACCCATCCGGTCATCCCACACGCAGTCGATATCCCCAGTCTCATCGCCCTTCAGTACGCCACCGACAGAGTTCTTCGCTGCGCATGCTGATCGAATCTCGGTTCCAAGCTCTGGCGGTCCTGACCCAATAACTTGGGTGCGGCCACCTGAAACCGTATCATTGATGAATGAATCAAGCATGTAGAAAACGTTAGGGCGCTCGCCATTGAGATAGGTGACGGTGAAGTTGGGATGAGGACGAAGAAGCTCTTCCAGGTCGAGCGAGGTGGCTGAAGATACTGACGCAGTGTCAGAGTCGCCGAAGTCCTTGTCTGATTTGGCACTGAAAAGAGGACGAGGTTGTACGCGATTTGGGGAGGACCGGGTAACAAAGATTCGGATGCGGAGGCGTTTGGACGGCTTGATGGTTACCTTCCCTGTCTTCTCCCACTTGTCCTCACTGTCGGACATTGAGTTGTCAAGGTACGTCTTTAACTTGGCAAGCTCGGGTCCAATCCACTGCAGGTTCTCGACGTGGCGAATTACCCAAACTAGCTCAATATTCTTTGCCGATGAGGACTCATGCTCAAGCGCGTTCATGACGACGGGGAGAGGGAAAGTCACGCCAGTGCCTCCTGCAATAGCAAAAATGTTCGAGACTTCGTCGTCAACAATGTTTCCACCATAGGGACCGGTGAGGATGACTGGGATTTGGGCGCAGTTGTCTTCGTTGCGGGTAGCGTCTGCGAGAGCAGCTAGTCTACCAGTTTCGCCATCGCGCGCACGAATGATGTAGGTCTGGTCGGTAGAAGGGCAGGATCCGACAGTGAATGGGTGAGATTGCCAGACATTCATCGAAGGAAATGTCAAGTAGAAATGCTGGCCAATCTGCCACGGCGCACGATAGTGTGAGAAAGTCATACGAAGGATCGTGCCTGATGGGTCCTTGAAGATCTCTGTCGTAGCTTGAATGGTATGGAATCCGAGTCCTTTTTGACCGTCCTTGTAGCCGAAATGGATCAGAAAAACGCGGACCCAACGCATCACAACGTCCAGCCCGAGTATAATGAATGACGCGATCATCCAGCACTTTAATTTTTCCCAGTGGTGCCAGCAGGCAACAAGGTACAGGACTGCAACGATAAAGTGCGATTTGCGGAAAAACTCGTAGCCAGTCCACCGAATGACGGGACGCATGCTAAACACCCAGAGGAAGGTAAGAAGGCTCTGTGCGACAATTCCCCAGATCATGTATTCCTGGGTGATGAACTTGGTGTACACCTTGGGTTGAGGCTGGTAGAGCTTAGCTTCGATGATGGTCCAACCAATGGTGTGGATGAAGGACTGAACAAGAATGATGCGGCCTGTCCATCGGTGCAGGAAGTTGAAGTTTTGATAATGAATTCCTGTCAGAAGGCTCAGTATGGAGTCGCGGGAGCAAAGGCCAACCGTGAGCGGGGTCAGAGCAAAAGCGAAAGCCCCCACACGATCGTTGAATCCACCCAAACCAGAACGGGTATTGTAATAAGGTGTATCTTTGACAGGAGTCACCCACGTCTTGTAGACGATGCCGACGAAACTGGAAGTTTCATATTAATGGATGCATAAGTGCCGGGTCGAGCTACATACGAGAAAACTGTCAAGTACACACAGAGAGCCGCCAAGACGAGGACTTGAAGTCTCGTAGTATAGGGAAATAGTCTCGGGAAGCTCTCCGGTAGCAAATGACGTGTAATTGCAGACTTGAAGCCTCTGCGCAGGCGATAGAAGAAGCTCTGCTTCGCGCTCTGTACCTCTCTACGCTGAGGTCGGAATATCCTCAGCAAGGCGTAGATGACCAGCATCGCGCCAATAACGAGCCACATAATGAAGGTGTAGAGCATGGAAATGGAGTGCATGCCGTAAACGGCATCGAGGTATTCACACGACCCGGGGTCGCTTGTGCAAGGGAGGACACGGCTCGCGTATCCCCAGTAGTCTACATTTGCCTCGCCATGGTCCTGGATGTGCTGGCGAGCAACCAGACGATGGTCATTCGCGTTGAATGAGGCCATTTGTTCAGGGAGTGACTGTAGTTGGACGGAAAAAAGAAAAGAAGAGAAGAGAAAAGAACATCAACAAAGAACGGAGTTTTCGCGCTGTCGCATTTCGAAGCCAGGACTTGTTCCCTACTTAATGTCTGCGGTACGAACCAAGGTGGGAATTGTGCCGGGGCCAAGGTCAGGGCCGAGGCGGCGCCCTGTGGTTGCCGCTGTGCACACATGCCGATGTCCACTAGTTTATTACGGCCCAATGGTCGCGCTTCGATTCCATTACCTCACACCTGAAAACCGGAGCGGGGTCATAAGAGAGCAAATGGTAGGCCGTCCGTGAGGCGAAGTTCGGCTAGGCGGCTACGGAAAGAGGTTTTAAGTGGAGCATTGAAACATCGTACCTGAAAACATTGCAGAGGTGTAGCGACCACGACACCCTTACGCATACGTATGGTGTACACACGTGCGTAGAATGGAATAAGAAGCATCCTTAGCAACTGAGAGAGGTGATTTTGCACGAGCTGGGACAGGAAAATAATAGACGTTGAAGAAATCGTGACATCGAAATGGTGGTCTCTAAATTACTAGCGTAGGAATGAAGTGCTCCTGGCCCGGTCAAAGGAGATTTGGCTTTGTTTTTTGGAGTATGCACCGCTATGGAGGCAGATGAACCTAGAAAACTCTGCTGCAAGTTTGCCGCTTGGTCACAGCAGAGGATCAGGGTGAGAACCAAGTCGAAGGAATTCGTCGGTCAACCTCGGCATAGCAGCGACAGCTGCGATACACCCAGCATTTCAGTAGGAGGATAAGTATTTGCTGGAGCAAATCCCCCCATACATTGATCTATTGGGAGGAGGTTACTTGCTGTGAGATGGATCTGGACGATGCGGACAGGTTTTCTTTTCTCGGGCGAGTCGGGGTGGAGCATGAGGGACGGGCAGCCGCTGCTGTTATACATTTCGGACAGCGCGTGGCCATAGATGGTCCGCCAAAGCCCCGAGTCCCTTGCAATGATAAAAGGAACGAAGCGGAGGTTTCGGAGTGGAGCGCCTTATGGGAAACCTGAAACGTCGGGTGTCGTCTGTGCATCTTCTGCTTATGTAAATGCCAAGGATCACGAGCCTTCGACGTCATGCTGGATGCGCACAGCTATTTTGTCCTTTGTCTAGAGCCGAATCGTTCTGCCAATGCCGTATTCGGCACGATAGTAATTATCTTGGCCTGGGCTGATCCCATCGGCATCATGCGGCAGACAAGACTTCCTATCCGACGGTCTGGCGCACGCTCGGCATCTGCTGGCAACTTGCCACAATTTTTTTTCTAATGGAATGCCGGTTTTGAGCAAAGCCACTCCAACTTTTGGATGAAATATTCTAGAATAAAGTTGGTATCATTTGAGTTAATTTCTTTATGGTTTCATCATGGCGCCGGGGCCTCTACACATGGTCTAGTATAAGTCCGAGATAGCAACAGTTTTGTAGCTCGAAACTATTATATAAACACGATGGTACAACGTTGTTGTGATGTTATGGATTTTCTGAAGTTGTTAACAGTCATAAAATCCGTTAGACTCGAATGGCATCAACTGCTGTGATCCGATTGGTAGGGGACGATTCAGCACCTTACCCCGCCCATCATGACAGCACCTGCAACTGTCCTATGCATCAGCAGGCCGGGTCATTTTTCCCCTTTCAAGTAGATGCTTGACAACGTGTGCATTATCAAATGCCATGGCCGCATAAAAGATGTAGGCTCCTCGACAATGTGTACAGGTTCCACGCGACAAAAATGTCTTCCCTAACGAGAACTTTACCGGCTTCATGGTATTGCAGCCCTCCTTTATACCAACTTGAGAGGCGTGCAGTATTTCTCAAGGTGTGTCTAATGGATTGCGTATATTTCAAGTCTGATTCGAGTAGGCTTGGTATCTCCTCGGTCCTTTGACAAGATTCGAAGTCCTTCATGAGAAGGTGGACTATGAGGTAGCTCAAGTGCCTTTGTTCGCTATGAAAGTTTCTGAAGAGCCAGGAGATGTCAAGGTGTACAACAAGAACACCGTAGGTACTACACAGTAGCGTATAAATTGCGACTAATCTGTTGCAGGAAACAGAGGTCAAAACCTACATCACCAAGACTGGTCTTTTGTTCGCCACGTTGTCAGATGATGCCCCGTCGTTTGACGAGTTCTTCCCCGATCTGAAACCATTGATTGACACGGTCGATTTCACGAAGCTTCCATATCGCCGTAGCATCAAATATGAAGGCAACTTCAATTGGAAGACAATGTGAGATCATTCCTGCTTCCTTTTTCAGCCCAGTTAACCTGAGCAGGGTGGACGGATATCAAGAATGTCTGCACTGCCAGTACACTCATCCATCTTTCAGCGTATACTATCCGCCCACATTCTACACCGTCTTCAATCACCAAAATTTCTCCCAGCATGTCGCTGACCCAAAGAAAATGGATGACGGGCTATTCCTGTACTTTTTCCCAAACTGCACACTCAATGTGTACGGCGGAGGAATGTCTTCGTTTCGTGTTTGTCCAACTGAGAAGCCTGGTGTTACCCGTATGGAGTTTGACTATTACCACATGGAATCTGGAGACAAATTTGAAGAGTACTACAAGTTCGTTCGCCAGGTAGCCATGGAGGACTTTGAGTTGTGCGAAAAGGCACAAGAGAATCTTGAAAAGGGTATCTACTCTGAAGGTATCCTGAATCCGGAGAAGGAAACTGGCGTAGCGTGTAAGTTGAGTTCCACTCCTTGGCATCGAGTACTGATAACATCATAGTCTATCAACAACGAGTTCTTGATCTCGTGTGTGAACAACACGAAAAGGAGACGAATAATTTCTCTAATGACCCTCATAACCACAATGAGAGCCATAACCTCCCCACTTCCCAGCTTGTTGAGCCGACCATTTCCTAATGCTCTTATCCCAATTCGGTCGCTTTTTGATATCGGGGGAGGGACTCCACTCAATACATCACTCTCTATGCACATCATCAGGCTTTCGAAGCGCCTAATAATTTGGAGGCTGCAGCTACCCCTGTCGTCGTTTCTCTCTGCATATAGCCCTATGGAATGAACCAGTCAAATTTCCGTACGGGAATAGTTTACCTAAAACGGCTAAGCTGCCTTCTCCACATCTAGCATGCCTCTGATCCAACACCAACATCATTTGACCTCCAGCACCCTCCTCCCAGATACGCGTCGTCATGACAATGCACAGATATGTGTGGCCAGGTGGACGAGTCGGATGTGCACGATTTGATGTGTTGTCCCTGCAGCAATGGCCAGACTCGCCACCACTTCCTGGCCCGGACTCCACGAGATACAGGAGCATCGGGCTTGCCGTTTCGGGGATCTGGTAGTGTTCCGAACGATAACACATCTTTATTAGTGCTGGCAGGTTCGCCCCTCATCTGTGCCGAAGACCATCATCAACAGTCTACTGGATCGCTCGCGTTGCACGTTCACATCAGCCATGGCCCCCTTTGCCGAAACACCAATCCTATCCTCTTTTCCGGATCCCAAAGTAGAGGTAGTCAAGGAACCAGATCTCATAGATGGTTGGTGGACCTCGGAGCAGCTCTTGAGAATCGAACGTCGTGCTATCTTTAGCAAGGTTAGTTTCCGTCTCTCCCAGATTTCGTAGCCGCCAAGGCTAACGCATCCAGACATGGGTCTGCATTTGTCATCGCAGCCGGTTCTCCAAACCTGGCGACTACATCTCGATGGATTTTGCCGGATATCCTATCCTGGCAATCTTGGGCAAAGATAACATTGTCCGTGTGTTTCACAACGTCTGCCGCCATCGGGCCTACACCATCACCAAGAAGCCGACAGGATCCTCGCTCGTACTTGGATGTCGTTATCACGGTTGGTCATATGATACCAAGGGCGGTCTTGTCAAGGCCCCACACTTCGAAGGCGTGGAAGGATTCGATAAGAGCGAGAATGGCTTGTTTAAGATCCGCACCTGTACTGACAAAGCAGGATTTGTTCACGTCAACCTCGATACTGGGGACATTGACAGTGTTCCGGACTGCGAGAAGCTCGTGGAGTTTTGCTTCGAGAACTATATCTCCACCAGTAGCAAATGGCTCACTGGATGGGAGTTGGGTGGAGGGTTCAATTGGAAGACTGTGGGTAGGTTTCTTCGAAAATGATGGCCAGTTTGCAGATATTAAACAGGAACTAGGAGCAAGCGATCGCACTGGAATCGGCACGCTAGACACATCGCCAATGGAAACCCTTATGGGAATCATCTCCTCTTTGCTTGGAAAGCCCAAAGTAAATGTCAACAACTACCGGATGTTGCAGTTGGAGCCTTGCTCGCTAATCTTCGTCTTTCCCAACAGCCAGATTTGGGGAACTCTTTCTGCACTTCCGCTTTCAGCGGATCAATGCAATGTCAAGTGTGACCTATTTTCTGGAGTTCACCAGGCTCTTGAGGATTCTGAAGTGGAAGTTCTCAAGACATTTTTCGGTGCAGAGGTGCACGCTCTTGAGAAAGGTTATGATGCTTTGAGAGCTGCGCCACCCAAACCCGCGCCAAGCATCTATAATTTGATCAAAGCTCATCTGAGCCTCGAACGAGTTCTTGGACGGGAAATCATGCCGGGAAAGAAAGAGGGAAAAAGTGAAAGCTTTTGCAAGGCTGAAAAGCGTAAGTCTCTCACACGCTTATGAATGCTCGAGTTAAGTCTGACTGTCAAAAGTGTGCAATGACCTTGATCGCATCGCCCAGGCTGGGAAGTTTGGACGCTCCCTTAGAGTTGACAGTATTCAAGGTGGCTTGGAGTGGTAAGTAAGCCCTGCAGGACTATTCGAAAGTCCTCAAGATTCAACATTTTGCTTTCTACGGGCGTAAGCCACCTTTGCTCGTTCATGGAAAACTGCCAAGTCGGCTTTCGTCGCTCTTTGAAGTACTCAACTTTTTATATCAGCAATTGCTTTTGAACATTCCTTGAGATTCATTGGCCAGGAATTTACACTGGGCCTCATGCCTCAATCAGTCTTGAATGAAATATCTACAAATATTGCTTTTGCCATAAAATCCTTTGTTTCATGTTGGAAAGCGTCTGATACACCAATTTGAACTCGCTGAGATCCAAGGGAACGCCTTTTGCTGAGTGCCATGTCAGCTTCAAAACATGTTACAGCGTCCCATCTTTCCCTTCCTAGCACAGCCATACGGACCCAACTTTGCCTCCTGAGTCCAACCAAAAAGCCTCGTTCCAACAGCATAAAACCACCATATTTCGCCCAAAGTAAATCTTCACCAACCGATCGACCACTCCAAGCGAGTAATTTGCTTCCCAATCCGCTCGCCACCCGCATAAAGATCGCCGCGCAGTCTCCCATGCGCATCAAACGCCCTACTACTCACAGCCTCGCAACACCCATGTCCCCCTCGTTGGCTGCTTACACGCCCGTTACAAACCGAACATCCTGGGCCCTTCTCCCAAAGGTGCCGCCGCAGATCGCCTCTCGGCACGCGGCCGGCTCCACAGCGTCGCAACTGTAATCTTGCGCGCCTTGCCCGTGATGAAATCTCGGGTTTGCGTTTGTGTGCTTTGGCGGGTGTTTTCTTCGTTCTCGGGTTTGGTGGGTGGGATTTGTCCGTGCCCTATGGCAGTGTGGTACTGACAAGCCTGGCGTGTTGGATTACGCCGTATCGGAGGGTAGCTAATACCGTGACTATGTTTGCACGGCCCCATATGGTGTTGATTCGATCAGTGGCGGATGTGTAAATGGCACAGAAAACAGTGCTGTCGCACCCAAGATTCTTTTTGAGCAGTAGAAAGTGAAAATATTATCGCCATCACCACATAACTTCTCAATAGTCGCCGAAATTCAAATACGTGTACGCATGCATTAAAATGTGTTCTCAACGCTCAACCCGCCTATGTGATGGAAAAGACCCAAAAGCCACCCAAAAAGCGCCATCCCAACCGTCTATAAGCCTTCCTCGCCGCACCACGCTCTAGAACAAGGAGTCGATCGCCCAGCGAAAGACCCCTCAGAGCGCTCCACGGCCAGAAAAAAGGCGGGGTATCATCGCTCAGTCACAGCCTCGCGCCCACGTCCGCCGAACAAAACGCCTACAATGCTGCGAACAGGTTGTTAAAAGGTGTGGCTACCCGGGAAAAAAACGGGTGATAAGAAGATGGAAGAAATAGAGGATGAAGAAAAAGCGAGTCTAAATCGCATTAAACTTGCCCATCTCCAACCCCACCTCCTCCGTCTTTATCCTCTCCCCATCCACCCCCCGCTGACAACTCACCAACCTCCACACCCCGACCCCGGCACACGCCCACCCAAGAACCAACAGCAGCACCACGACGGCGCGCCCCGCGACCTCGACGTCGCACTGGCGAGCATAATCCTCGCGCACCATGCGAGCGCCGGCGACGTCGCGCAGCTCGCAGGCCCACGTCTCGAGGTCGAAGGTACCGATGTTGTAGCGCATGCCCTCATCAGCGGGGGTGCGGTTCGCCTTGCGAGTCGCATACTCGGCGCGGAAGTGCGACGAGGATTTGTGGGTGATGGAGATGGAGACGAGGGCGAAGAGAACGAAGACGGCGTTGAGGAGGTGGAGAAACATTGTGTTGCGGCGGAAGGAGTAGGCTTGTGTCTTTTTGTTCTTCGTTAGCATGGTTTGTTGTAAAGAACGGATCGAAAGTATGGGTATTGGAGCTTGCTATGGCGGGAGGGGGGTTGTTCCAGATGTGAGAAGATGGAATTGACGTACCCGTTTCCCACTCTTCCAATCCACAACTACGAATACCAAATGACCCACACCTACGCACAAGCTAATAGCTGCACTCACAAGTGCCAGCTTTGCCGGGGTGACGTAGAGCTTGCGCGGTAAAGCGGCCATCAGCGTTGGTTCTGGGTCGCCGTCGGTCATGTACTCGAAGCCCGTATCGCGATTATCCTCGACAAAGGCAATGGTGACGGCCTCGAGGCCGATGATGACACATGATAGTGCCACTAGAAGTGAGAGGAAGATGGCATATAGCGTGCGGGAGAGTCGGTAGGCGCGTTCTGTGCAGACGGGGCGGTTGAAGACGACCTGGGCGGCGGGATTTCTCTTCTTGAATAGAGAAACAGTCGGTAGTTTCATAACGGGCAGCTTCCGGGGAGATTTCTTTGGGCTGGGTTGCGCTGGTTCAGGCTCTGTGACTTCTGGTGCTGGTGCTGGTTCTGGTTCCGATGCTACAGGTGCTGGTGCTGGCGTTGGTGTTGGCGTTGGCTCTGGTGCTGTGACAGCAACTCCCACTGCCGGCTGTACAGGTGTTGGCTCCGACATCTTTCTCTTTCTCTTTGCTCTTTCTTCTGAGTTCCTCGGCCTATAAACTCGACACGTCCAACTCTTAAGGAATGGCGATTACAGTATGTGTATGTGGGTGTATATTACAGCGAGCGGAGCGGAGCGACAAGTGAGCGGATATATTAGAACATGTGGGAAAGGAGTGTGGAGAACAATGGTAAAGAGAGATCACGTCTCGAGCCGTAAGCGAGATGCGAGAGCGGCTCACCGATAGATATCCACAGGTGTTCCCTTTTGGCGGTCATAGCATCAAGGCCGTATGCGCGGCTATACCGCTCAACTGTCATCTTCACACACTACACCGGCCAAGACAGGCATATCCAAGGCTCCAAGCTCAATGCTGCACCGCGGAAAGAGACAGTCGCCTGAATGAGCCCGTTCCACAATGACCGCTTTTGGAAGTCTGCGACACGGTGAGATTGTGCGAACGGTAACAAGAATGGTGGGAGGGTGGGAGCGAGACGGGTGGCGTCTGAGATGTGCGGCGCGCACGGGCCAGAGCCCACTCGGATTGGGGGTTTGGCTGTCGCAATAGGACGGGTCTCTTAAGGCTGAGGGAGCACAGACTGCTGAGCGCCGTCTGGGTAAGGTGTAGATCGGGCATATAGCTCGTCTTGCATATGGGCTAACGTGTAAATACCATGCGCAGCGTTATCTGACGTCTGTCACGTGTGCTACCTGCAACCTAGAAGCCGTCTGGGCGTGGAGTCGGCAGCAACCCAAAACCGTGTCAAACATCAGCCCTAAATGCATTGGGCTCGCTACCGAAGAAGTGAAGTCGGTGAGGTGGTTTTCAAGTGCCTCGGCGCTCTCCGTCGCCCATCGGTGAGATGCCCACCGAAGGGGCGGTGTCTCAAGGGCTGTTTGGCGGGACCCTCTGTAGCGACAGCATGGAATGGTAGATTGGCACCAAACACGCGGACAGGAGTAGCCGCCATCGAGAACTGGTGATAGTGAAACGGTGACGACGACGCAAGCCGAGGAGCTGTGGGCAAGGAGCGGGCCACGTCAAGTAAAGTGGCATCGATTGTACTTGCGAAACAATGATTGATTCCCCGGGAGAGAAGTCCCTCTGGTCGAACAGGACTCCCCGAATGAGTGCAGTATACTTTTCCTCAGGTATCGGGTCCATATCTCCGATGTTTGTGGTTTTGCAAGCCTGTCAATGCACATCTCCACAGTGGTGGGGATTCCTGTTGGAGAGGCACAGAGACGCATGCGGATGCCGCTCTCGATGGGGTTTACATTCATGACTAGCTTCACCCTTTGTTTGATAACATGCAAAAGACGTTCGACTTTGGGTTTTCCCGCAAGAGGGGTGAGCTGAGTCCAGTCCTCTCGAGTCAGCGGCCGGAGGTTGTTACCAGCAACGGGTCCGTGTACTGGGTCTGCATTTGGAGAATCCAGTGACTCGAGTATGCATCTCGAAGGTACATCTGTTGTTTGATTTCGATATCAAGGTACCTATGGACAAGGATCACAATGGCAGGTGATCCAGCTCCGAGGAGTTTGATGGGAGAGTGAAGGAGGTTTCTTGGCCGGACATTCACACAGTTTGCAGTGGACGAGATGTAGTCTGTCACGAGGTGCCGTCAAGAGGTGCCATCAATGCGGCTTTGCGATGGAGAATACCTAGGTATATCGGTGAGTTCCACCTGATATAGTCTCCTGAAACCGGCATGGCAACTTGCAAGTCTCTGCTAGACAGACTTTTCCTGTCAATCATTGGCGAAGTGGTACCCGTGGATTCGGTGGACTGCGTGGGTCAACGGCCAATGGGGCCAGTGCGGGTACCTCTTTTCCTTGCCGGTTTTTCCATTTCCATCCCGTCCAAGATTGGGCCGAGGCGGGGCGATGCAGCGGGATTGCGACGAGATGGAAACGGACCAGGAGGTGAGTTGGGTTGGTGGCGAGCGAGGCGGCGATGACGGTGATGTCAGGGTGCCCCAAGCGCCGAAGCCGCCCATGGCCATTCGACGCGACGCGCCCAGCCGAGAAACTCAACACCAAAGTCACATCACCAACTGCCCATCCACCACCACTCGCCCGACATGGCCGGCGCACACCCCAAGGAAATCGACGCTGCTTTTGCTGGCAACCACGAGCTGCGCAAGCGCGTTCACGCCGCTATCGGTACGCTGCCCGACTGCGGCCCACCGCCTCCCTGTCCCCAGGCTGATGCTAACCATGGCCGGACCCAGACCAGAACCCGGCGCAGAGCACGCTTTTCCGCGACATCTCCACGTACATTCTCAACCAGTCATCGCAGCCATCCACCGAACCGGCGTCCAAGAAACGCAAGCTCGAGGACAGCAATGGCGTGCAGAACGGGGGCGCCAGCAACCTGACCAGCGCCACAGTCAAGGCCTGGCGGTCGTATCCGGGCGTCAGTTTTTCCATCCCGCAGCGCAAGAAATTCACCCTCGAGCTGGTGGCCGACAAGAGGGACGGCGGCATCCGCGCAGTTGGCGCCGATGGCAAGGTCGAGTTTGGCATCCCCTGGAAGGACGTCGGTACGTGTCTTGCCATGGAGCGCCAGGCCGCACGCTCACGAATCCCTAGATCAAATCTTTTGCCTGCCGGTCCCCGAAAAGGCCAAGCGCCAACACAACTTCGTCGTCCTACCCGTGCATGGCGACGGCGTCAACCCCGTGCCTGAGGAGCTCAAGGGCGCGCCACCCGAGCCCATCGTCTGGACCTTCGAGGAGGCGACAGGAAAGAACATTGTGGAGGGAGAGGACCCTGGTCCGGGCCCCATGGCCGAGGCTATCCACCACTGTCTGATCCAGGCCGGCACGGGCAAGACTGTCGTGTTTCCTACGGCTGACGAGTTTGAGAGCGCCATCCCGCAGAGCCATCGCAAGGGAGAAAAGGCATTCCACGTTAAGGGACACAGGGGCAGCAAAGAGGGTACGTTTTCTTGGGAAAGACGCTCAACGCATAAAAGCTAACAGCCCAGGCTACCTCTTCTTCACCTCGGTAGGCATCGTCTGGGGTTTCAAGAAGCCACTTGCATTTTTCGACTTTGCATCGATAAACTCCATTTCATACACAAACGTGTTGCGAAACACGTTCAACATTGTCATTGGAACCCCCTCTCAAGAAATTGAGTTTGGCATGGTTGACCAGGCTGACTACGATGGCATCAACGAATATGTCCAGAAGCACGACCTGCAAGATGCCAGCATGGCTGCCGCAAGGAGGGCAAAGAAGCTCAACATCAACCCGCCTGCCGAACAGGAGAATGGCGCCAATGGCCCAGCTGCCGACGCAGATGACGGCGAGACGGAGCTGCAAAAGGCCGAGCGACTGTTTGCCGAGGAGGAAGACGAGGAGGATGAGGAGGACTATGACCCCGGAAGCGAAGGCGAGAGCGAAGGCTCGGGAAGCGACGACTCGGAAGACGACTCGGACGGCGAGGACAACTTTGGGGAAGAGGGTCACGAGGACGATGAATAGAGGGTATCTTGCCCTGATTTGGCCTGCGCATCTTCAGATGTGCGCTATATGGGCATGGCCACCTTGCATGATGCCAGACGTTATTTTCAACAGGTTGACACGTTACGATGGTGATTTCGCTGCTGTCGGGGTATACGGCAGCAGCATGATAAGAAATGTAGAGATAGGGAGGTTGCACCGTGCCAGTGGCGACGACGGCTGCTGTGTCGAGATGACCAAAAGTACATGAGTGTCACATCCGCAGCGATGTGAAGCCCTAATGAAGCATTATTCCCTGGCCTGAGCTAACTCGACTGTCTTGCTCTGTTTTCTGTGACACAACCGCCTCCATGCTGCCAAATCCCGTCGTAGAGCCTTTTCCCCCGCCAAGCCTTGGATATGAATCCCCTCACGCGGCTGAATGCAAGTCCCAAACAGGAACCCTGCAGTGCCTTGGTATATGTGCCGCCTGTCATTTATGACCGCGCCCAAGATTTTGTAGATCGAAGCTCACGCGGACGCGTCCTGGTAGGGATCTGTTAAATTCCAATCGCTCATAAGAAAAGCCATGAACGACGATTCCAACAAGCCTATAAATCTACCAAAGAATGGCTGTTATAACACCACTCTCACCCAAGTATCCCGTTTCATATTCTGCGCCACAGCAATCCTACTACACCACTCTCTCCGCTCGAGCCACTCTGAAACGGGCCCAGATCATGCTCTGGGTGCAGCGCGTCATCCAAGAGCCTGGCAGTCGGATGCTTTGAGGACGTCGGTATCGAGTGCCATGCAGCCCATCTTGCACTTTTCTTGGCGAGCGTTACGGATCTTGACGCTTGCTTGGATCTTGCTGTCTATCATGGGGGTATATTTTGCTATATGGGGCGGTGAAAGGTGTCTGGGGTGTAACTGGCGGGTGCGAAGTCTTGGACTGGGGCGCGAGTAGATGAAGGGTTCAAGGCAGGATGTTATACGAGATGAGGAAAATAAGGTGTAATGCCCGTAGGAAAATTTTACCCCATGCAAAGCCTAACACCCAAGACAAACGGAAACTTCAGATCTCCTCGAACGAGTATCATTTCAATACACCACTGAAGAACAAAAGCATTGGTAGGAAGAGTTGATGAACAAGATATGAAGAATCATATCCAACGCACAAGTCAAGGAATAAAAACATATCCATCTATATCGGCAGGAAAGTGCAGCACTGTATCCCTCATCGACGCAAAGTAGGGAAAGTGTTCAAATGCAGTTTCCCGCACATCCATATGCAGACATGCAACGTGATCGATAACACGCATGCAAAAAATCCACATTAACCCCAAAACCTATCTATGCCAACGACCTGGACATGTGCGATGCACTCCAGCACCACCACAGCCGCCATCCCTACCATCCCTACACTTGAAAACAGGAATCGAGCGGGAATATCCAGACCCCTCAACAACCTTACACCTGGTCGCACACCCATAGCCCCGCAAAAAAAAGATCCTACGCCCACCAACCGCACAACAACCTTCGCATACCTCGCATCCCCCACACTCCGCTCACACCTGCGCCTCACCATCGCCCTCGCCTTCACTCTCGGCGGCAGCCACTCTCGCGGCCACTCTACTCCATTCCTCCAATCCCCGTCGAGTGGTTGGCTTCCGTTGGTCAAGCTGCTGGGCAGCAAGGTCATGGTCGGAACGTTACTATTAGTTTCTCTCGTTTTGGTGGCTTGGCCTTTGGGGGAGGCGTTTTGGCCAGGAGTGAAGGATGGCGAGGATGGGGAGAAAGACGGTGAGGATGAAGAGGAGGGGGTTGGGGGACTGGACGGGGGGAGGGAGGGAGGGAAGGAGAGGAAGCCTTGGGAGGCGAGGGGAAGGTGGGGAGTGGGTGCGGCGCAGAGGGGGGGGAGGAGTGGTGTTGGGATGTCTGCGCCTGTGGAGGAGGGTTCTCGGCCTTTAGACATGGATGAAAGGCAAGGACGGGGAGAGGATCGAGAGAAGAGTCCTCAGCAGCCCGGCGTTGGTCAATCCCAGGAACAGCACAGCACCACCACCACCACCATGCCAGCTTCCATGATCAGGCTTTCCGTGTTCCAGGCTGGAATCCTGGCGTTGGCATTTATCCTGTGCGTCATTGTATTTGCCATCCTGGTTGCACATTGTCTGGCTTGGTTCGTGGTGTATAAGACGGAGGTCAGATTGGGGGAGGTGAGGAGGGGCGTTATGAGGGGTGGGGAGATGAGGGTCTGTCTCTGCGCCAAGTGAGCGACACTTTGAAGGGCATGGGTATTTTTGAATTGATAGGTGGTGTATTGATAACTTCCTGAACTCTGAGTCTGTGTCATTAACAACAGCAAGAAAATACCGCCCAAGCCAGGTCCGTTCTGCCTATTTATGGATCGTACTGCAAAGTCTCTATAACTCAGCAAGTTGTATTCTTTGCGGTAAACGGTACTAGGCTCTGTAAAGGAATTTATGTACTAAATAAAAGACAATCGTTTTGCTTGCAGAGCTTTTTAAAAGCATTTTTTTTAGACGTCCCAACGTTCGAATCACAAACCATGGATCAATTCTGCCCTTGGCGAATTTTCGACCCTAGAAGCACCTCAGGATGTATGTATAAAAAATAGCAAGTCCGTGAAATAATTCACAGATAGATTGTCCATAAGAATGCTCGAATCCGGGCGACTGAGCTCGGTACTGGCCTATAAGCTTGTGGCATGTCCGGGTGGAAAGAAAATGTGACTCAAAATCTTGCAGTTATGAATATTTTATTTCGCTCTCTCATAGATTCTAGAGTGATTATTGGGAAAAGACATCAAAAGACTATCGAACAGAGAAGCGTGAGGCTGATATCCGATGGAAGACGGTCATGCACGGCATTACGAAACCCATTAGCCCACCCGCCCACCCGCCCACCTAGATGCTTTCGATAGTCCTGGAAAATTTCTACAAACTTTAAATGGTCTATGTCAACGGAAGAATCCGAAAAACCTCAGAAATGCCCCATTATGTGCCTCTCCACACCAAGGAGCTGTCAAGTTCGCCCAGCAGCGTTCTTCCGTGCCGGAGCCAGATTGTCACCGCACAAAAGATCCGCCCTCCTTACCAAGACAAGCCAAAATCCGCCAGAGCCGTTGCATGCAGCACGGCAGACTCGTTAGGCTGATGAGGCTGCAACCAACGCCATGTCAAAGGACGACGCCCTCGACGTCATGACCCTTATCGATAACCGATCGACCCGTTCATCAGCCCCCCATGCGTCGATCCCGCACCCCATCACACCTCCGGATCGCCCAATCCTCACCACTCAGATCTCCCCAGCTGCATGTTAACCTTACGCTTCGATCCCGGCTCGCTAATGCTCTCCACAAGCGTTGCCAATGATTCGCGTTGTGTGTGCTCGGCGGAGCTGACGATGCGTGCCGTGGGCTGCGTATTTGCAGTTGAGCGTGACGCATGCTGTCATCGTGCAATGTCATTTGAGCCGCTGCTCCTCCGCGGGGGGAGGGGAACTATAAGAGCTGATGGGGCGGGTCATTGTCTCTGGTTGACGTACGCCACCGTCGTAGCCCGGGGTTCGAGCTACCAGCTGCTACATCATCCTTCTGCATCCTGGGCCAAGTTTCCCACTTTGTCTTCTCTTCTAGATTCATCACTTCCCGCAAATCCACATTAACTCTTTACCGCTTTGAGCTGGTAGAGGTACTTGAGCCGCTGGCGTGCTTGCTATACCTACTTTGTACCGATACTTGGACGCCATGGCACGCTTTTCCCGGAACAACATCCTTCCCTTGCATAAGAAGGAGGCAAATGGGCAAAGCAACGGACACACCAATGGACACGAAAATGGGGATACCCCACGAGCCCGTAGAGGTTTCACCTCTAGATGGAAAAATGAACTGGTAGCCGCGGCTGCTGAGTTTGCGGGGACGTTCATGTTCTTGTTCTTTGCATATGGCGGGACTCAGGTCGCCAACACTGCCGCCATATTCAGCGATAGAGCTACGGCGGGGCAGGAAGATGGGAGCATCACGCAGGTACGGTTTTCACGTCAAATACAGGAGAATCACATTGCTAACATTTGTGCCATCTGATAGGCCCCCAACACCAGCGTGCTCCTCTACATCAGTCTCATATTCGGGTTCAGCCTCATGATAAACGTTTGGGTCTTCTTCCGCGTCAGCGGAGGGCTTTTCAATCCAGCAGTAAGTTCACTTCCCCCCAAATCCCACTCTCTTTCCAACCCCAAAACGCAGGTAACCCTCGGCCTCTACCTCATCGGCGCCCTCACCCCGATCCGCGCCGTAATGTGCTTCGTCTCGCAAATGCTCTCCGGCATCTGCGCCGCCGCCGTCGTCTCCGCCATCCTCCCCGGCCCCCTGGCCGTCTCCACCACCCTCGGCGTCGGCGTCTCCCCCGCCCGCGGTGTCTTCCTCGAAATGTTTCTCACCTCTCTCCTCGTCTTTACCATCTTCATGCTCGCCGCCGAGAAGCACAAGGCCACTTACCTGGCTCCCATCGGCATCGGTATCGCACTTTTCGTTGCCGAGCTCGTCGGCGTGTTCTTCACTGGCGGCAGTTTGAATCCGACGCGCAGTTTCGGGCCCTGCGTCGTGAATAGAGATTTCCCGGGCTACCACTATATTTATTGGTTTGGGCCGCTCATGGGGACGCTGCTAGCATGGGCAATGTACAAGATTGTGAAGACTGTAGAGTATCAGACTGTGAACCCGGGGCAAGATTTCGATGACCATGAGGCTGCGCTTTTCCATCCGCCCGCGGACCCCATCTCCGCGGAACAGGTCGAGAGGCCCAATGTCGCGGCCATTGCGGCCGAGGAGGCTGTTCGAATGGCGAGCCAGAGCTCCGCGGGGGAGGGGGCGAAGGAGGGGATCGATGGGCGGATGAGTGGGGAGGAGAGGAGGAGTCCGATTGGGGCGAGGTTGAGTGATTTGGCTCGGACGGGGCATGGGGGGCATACTCATGGGCAGAGACACTAATGAATCGCCGGAGGTGAAAGAATCAACTCATGAGCTGCAGATGCGGATGAGATGTTCATTGGGTTGGTAAAAGTCTGCGGGTTGGGTCACTTGTTGCGAGCACGATACCTGAGTTTTCTGAAACGGTGAAGCGGTTCGTTTACGGAAATGTTTAGCGTGCATCTTTGATTCATTATACAGTCTGATTTCAATAACATTCTTGAATTCTGATTTGTGATGTGTGTCAATTCCTAATGTAACCCACGTTTGAACTCCGAGGTTCTTTTCTTCTATGATTAGAACGAAATTATAGAATTGTGACGTGAAGTTTGCGTTGGCTGTAGCACCAGATCGCTTGGATGCATGTTTTTTCCTTGGCATACTCGGAGTGAAAAGAGGGTCACGATAGGATCGGGATTTAGTGAGATTTCCCAAGATGGAATTGTTTTGCGAGAGGACAAGCTAGAGTAAGGGTCCAGCCTGGAGTCGCGAGACTGCGGGGCGGAAAGCGGCAACCGGACTTTTTGTTACCGACCCTGCCCAGAGCAATATCCACAAAAAGCTGGACCGACTCCATCCGCGCACCTTGTATCTTGTGTTTCAATAGGTGTCAGTCCTCCCCCAGCTCGTGTATTTACTAGCGCGTTCTGACAGCAACCACTTGATGCTCTGCCAGCTCCACAATTGAAACAATCACAGTCACCGCATCATCCCATTCAATTACGATAAGGGACCCTACGATAATGCACATCACATCTATCAACATGTTAAAGTCGTTGCACTCTAAAGGTGGAGTGTTTAACAGTTTCCTCGTAACTCAGAAAATCTCGCGAACATTGCATCTGTGCGACGGCAGAATCAGAATCTCGATTTCGCCAAGGAAAATATTCATCCCTGATCAACTTATTCGTCAAATAACTCCGTGCATGCCGCTGCAGCACTGCAGTTCATGAGCTCATAAGCACTACGTCTGCATCCTTTCAAATTGACAAGGTGCGGAGGTTAGTGTGCAAGGTGACCACTCCATGGACCTGGGTTAAATGCATATAATCTCCGCTTGGATTGCCCCTCTACCCTGTTTGACTTCCATCTTTCTTCATCGTCGCTTCAACTTGAGTTTTCCGGTTATCGAAAAAGATGGCTTTCAAGGTTGAGTTATGTGAGCCAGAGGACCTGCTCCGGTGCTTCCAGATTATATCCCTCGCATTTAGCCACGCCCATGCCTACGTCGAAGCTGTGTTCCCAAACCACGATACCCCAAATGGCCAGGCTGATGGCGCAGAGCGCCTACTTGCTGCCAGCAAGCTTCCCCAAGTGCACCTTTGCAAGGCAGTGGACACCTCCACTGGGATCATCGCCGGTTTCGCCAAATGGGACATTTACGATGGAATCGTCCCCGACGTCGGACCAAAGAGCCTTCAAGGAAATTACTGGAAAGATGAAGACGAGAAAGATTACGCCGACTACATCTTCTGGGAGTTTACCAGGCGGAGGTGGGATGCTGTGAAGGAGAGCAATGGCCATATCGTTTGTGAGTTCCAGCAATTCGGTTCATCTGTTCGAAGAGATTATCAGGGCGAATCTGACTTATGCGTTGCTTCAGCCCTAGACATAATGTGTGTTGATCCAGCCTATCACAGACAAGGTTTTGGTAGCCTACTCATGGAGTATGGTGTTGGCGAAGCAGACAGGCTGGGCGTCGATGTGAGTAAATTAATCTCACATCGATCCACAAACCCCGCCAACCAGTGCTAACCTTATCAGGCTGTCGTTGAGGCTTCGCGAATGGGTCGGTACTTATATGAAGGATTCGGCTTCGAAATTTTAGAAGACGTTTTGATACCGAATCCACCTAAACAGGCAGGTCAGCAAGAGCAATTCATCCACTGGATGCGAAGGCCGGCGACAAAAGAGGGGACAAAACATAGACAGCCGTGAGCTAGTCTTTTGGGAACACTCATATGACTTTACATGCATGACATGGATTGTCTTCCCTGCTATGTGCAATCAGAGGTGCATGCACCCCAGCAACGTAGCGAATACTGACTTAATGCATGGCCCCACTCAGGATCTTGGCAGTCCCGTTCACAGCGGTACATTTATAGATACGTTTTGCTCAAGAATTTCCAGAACATTGTTTCTCAAATAAAGACAAACTGACAACAAAGTGTAGTGTTGGTCTGCTTCGTATCTGTGAATGATGATCTTGGGTGGCGACCTGAGCACAACCACGCCACGCAAGAGATGGCCAAGCTACTAACCTAAACGAACGATCATAGTGTTGATCAGGTAGCGAACCCACTTTCTCGGATGTGGAGTGATACACAAATCTATGATTCAACAATTTGATGTTAGTTACGTTACAGATGACGGTGCAATGGATGAATGATGATCCGCTCTATATGCTGTGTCACTAGAGCCATGGGACAGGCGTTACTTTTAAACTCTCGAGCACATAATATATTAGATATAACCGTTCAAAATTAGATCTGTGATAATTTTGTGAGAACCTGATTATGACAGGTATCTGATGCATATTTTAGTGTTATCCTATGGCCCTAAACCCATATGGTCACTCAGTCATCTTCTGAATATCCCTATCAACCATAGCGAATGCTTTTGCCTATCTCAGCTTTTAAACATCGTGCTTGTTTAATTGCCGACGAGAATACTAGAGGATCCTTTTCACGTTTTCTTCGTCCAGGTCGTGTCTCATCCATTAATCTCTCCTCATCCCATTCTGACATGTCCTCTCTGCCAATTGTCGCTTTATTGTTATTCAGATTCAGATTTCTATCTGTTTTAGTGTTCTCCTTGATTATATCATCATCTGTTACCTCTAGAATACTGTTTTGGCCTAGAACTTCGAATATTCGATTAGGTGGCTGATGGAAGATGGGCGCTCTGCCACCAATACCCTGGGCATCCGAAACCTCCTCTTCAGATTTCGAGGCACCGTCGCGTTTATTGGAAGTTTTTTGCACTTGGTAGCTTTTTTCCATCGTCATTATTCACTTGGTTGTATAAAGATGATCGACCTGGGTGTCCAAGAGGGGCCAGTGGCTTCACATAAAATAAATTCAGGATTGCTCGCGGATTGGTATTTTTACTTGGAAATTTATAGTCGCACCGTGGAACCTTTTTTGGAGAATTATTAAATTTAAATGTTCATTATTAGAAGTGAAGATGGCTCATTCAATGTGAGATAGACCACAATTCACCCATGATGATATCTTGTGTTGATACTCTTGAACATGAATTCGCCTATCCGGTGAAAGAATTCTCGGAATGAATAGGGCCAGGGAGCCTTATCTACGTCTATAAAACTCTGCGCAATTACTCCTCTCCATAATCACGCAGTGCGCTGTTTAATCCAAGAGGAATATATTTTTGCCTACTTATTCACTTCTCAATCGCTTGATTTCTGGAACAAAGTGGAGAAACAGGCAATTCTTCCATTTGTGACTCCAAAATCCAGCAATTTCAAATCATGACACGTCCAAAGGAGACAAGCCTTTATGACTCAAAGGGAAGAAATGAATCCCCTACCTATAATACTGGCAGGCATAACCGAGAACCCTCAAATGCGATTGGTTTGTCTTGTTTCCGATCAAATTCAGTCAAAATACACGATGGGAATCAACAACTTGCAGGCATATTTGATGTCAGCAGCGACGAATTCGAAGTAATCGAAAATGCAGATTATAAATTGCCGCTGCCTCCCTCTACGTCTCGACCAGATATGCGAGCTACCTCGCCATATTTTCCGCATGACCTTGTAGAAAATGATTGGAATCCTCTACTAAACGACGAATGGATGAAGCAATTTCCGAATCTCATGGGCGGTAACTATCGATTCATCCGCGATGATGACACCACGGATGGTCCGTTCAAAATACGGCACCTAATAACGCTTGACCACTCTGCTCCATTCTCCGGCCCCCACACAGCCATCTCCATCCGACAGGGTCTTGATAAAGGCATGTTCTTCCATATACCTGCGGCACTGAACAAATACCAACTGCGAAATGTCCATGTTGCGATCGAATCATTATGGACAGAACCTGATGAGAAAAACCTGGAGCCGATCCATGTCAACAAGATGCGTCTTGCCGATATACCTTTTTCTTTGCTTTCGAATGAAGCATGGTCAGCTATTGGGCCACCTATTGCCCCCTATCCAATCTCTAAATCTAGCAACGCACCATTTGCGGGCCCTCATACCTTTGTGTATAATCAGGGAAAACATTTGAAGGGCTGGATTCTTCATGTACCTCGCTACTTAACAGAGGAAGAGCGTCGAAATGCTGAAAAAAATTTCAAGAAACTTACCCAGGACCCTTGGAATTGGGGCAATGGAGCAGATGATTCGACGAGTCTCGTTCACGATAGAAGCATGCAAGACATACTTGACTTGAATAAAGCGACGAAAGCTCAGAATATGATGTTGGATCTCCTGCAAGACATAATTGGATTGGACTTCGGAGCTAGGGATTCTAAAGACTTTCTTATCAAAATTCCATATCCGATCTGGAGCGAATGGCCACAACTGCAAGAACCAAAGGAGCCAAAGGCACTTGAGTCACTAATCCCAGACCAGGATCTTGTCGCATGGCGATTCCAATACGCCTCTGACCACTCTTCGGATGAAGTACAAGATCTCGATAATCGAGGAATTCACGTCAATGCATCTGAAGAGGCCGCAGAGAAAGTATTTGCTAAAAATTTGAGGGACCGCTATAAGGTTTTGCAGGAAAACGGTATGATTAAATCGGACTACCACGAAAGCACTGGTAGACCCCGCAGCAAGACGTATCGGGACTCGCAGGCTTCTAGAGACTCGGGGTCAACGAAGAGTTCGTTTGGCAGCGATCAAGAGTTAGCACCGTTGCCTCAATCTCGAAATAAGGGTGATAGCTCCAAAATGACGGGTGGTGAGTTACCTCCGCGCCTGCGAGAGCCTTCAGCTGACGCTTCAACCGAGATGACTGACCTTAACAATGAGGAAGCGCCTAATAGTTCCCGTAAACATTCAAGGTGCGATCTTGAAATAATATCAGACAGTCTGGATGCACGTACTATATCACTTTCTGGAAGTTTCGAATCACGAGGCTCTGTTGATACTCTGTCACTCAATAGTGACAGCCATGGACGCATCTATGATAGCTTTTCGCCTGTTGATCAACAGACTCTTCCGGAAAGTCTGTTCATGCCACAGATAACATTGTACAAACAGTTTGCGCGAGAAATTCTTACTGATCTGGTGTTCAATCGGAGCCAACATGAGCAAGATACTGAGCGTAGGAATCGTCCGCACTATGCTTCAGGCGCGAAAGTCCGTGCTGAGGAATCTGATGGCTTGTATGAGAAGAATGAAAAGAAGATTCCTCACCGAAAAAGCTTCTCCAAAAGAGTATCTGGCAGGAAAAGTGTTGCATTGCATAATAACGGGCAAAATAATGAAAATGTCCGAGAACCACGGCATGAATCTCGAGCCATGCCAACTAAAATCGAGTCAACCCAGGTGCATGATGAGTCAAACCGTAAATTCCCGTCCACTTCTACTGGAGAAGGAGAAGGATGCATTGACACGTCGAATTGTGAGCGCTTGAGCTCCTTTTCGGAATTGGCATTATTGGAGCAAATCGCCGGGAATGTCGAGTCATACTCATTGCAGCATCGATTCCCCGAAGGCAATGACACTGTGAATCGGCCCACTTTGCGAGGTCTTCGCAAACTAGCCTTCTTTTTGGCTCTGTCGTCGGTTGCGGCATTCGAAATGCCTTTGGACGAAACACTGGTTTTGCCTCCAGTTATCTTGGCTAATATTAATGCATCGGACATCTAATTGTTGGAAGCTTTGAGTATTGCCACGGGAGCTGTGGTCGAGCCGGAGAAGACTTTCACAGATATTATGTTTGGTCAGGATCTACTCACAGCCATGATAATATTCGTAATATACAACAGTGTGGTAAGAATCCCTACGGGAATATTCTTGCCAAAAGTCGTGCTAATTGATCCGTACCTCAGGGCCTTTGAATAGATAGGGGGGGCTTATTCCATTAGCTCGAAAACTCGTGCTTTGGGTCATCCAAGGTGGATTGGGCTTTCTGAAAAGTCTCCTGTATAGCGTAATCCATGCCCTTTTAGCAATTTTAGGTGCTGATAGTGTCTTTAGAAGATGCTATGAGCACCCCAAGAGGATATCGATCCCCGTAGGTGGCGGGGTGATTATTTTACATGTCTACGAATGTGGTGTTACCGGACTTGCTATATTGGCCAGTCTTTTTTCGATTGTCACTAAAATAAAAAGACAGGATGATGGTCGCATGGATTGGGTTGAGTTTTCCAAGCCCCTTGTCAGTTTATTATTTATCAACACTGGTGGGCCGATAGGAAGGTAGGTCGCGCGTCAGTTTTGGGGAAACCGCCACTAACGAACGAAAAGATATCTAAGTACCTCACGCTTTAATCAGGTATCTTGCGCTCTAGAAACTCAAGCATATGATAGATATTTATGTAAAAACTACTTTGATATCTAGTTTACGAGCAATTCTGGCCAATCACAGGTCAGAGCCGAGGCTATGGGTAGTGTCTATAATGGGTGCGCACATTTCAGCATCGTCACAAGCCCCCCCCAAACCAGCCGCTTGGTGCCGCAAAGAAACACCATACTCGTATTGCCGAATTTTTTCCAAATAGCTCTTTTTCCACTTATCTTCTCAGAATTTGTTCACATGTCGAAGTGTTTTTTTTTAAAGCGACTGTACTCGATGAATCTATCAGAATATGAAGCATCATGCTGCCCTTAGTGGTCTTACAGGTCCGTATGCAAACATCTAAACAGCGTGCATCGAGTGGTTCTTGCTTCACATCACCGCACATGCCATTGCTGCTATAAGCTGTCCAGCGCCCAACGCGGCTCCAACGACGCCGATGGTTGTGTTCCTCCGAGTGTGAAGACCATTTTGTGTCAAGTATTTTGTTTCGATGCCGTGTCTTTTCCTTGATATTATTCCTTGTCTTTCCGCCTCCAATCTTTCAATTCTACATTTCAAGTATATTTCTCTTTCCGATATCTCCGAAGCAGCATTGTGAGATAATAGATAGTCAGAGCACACCATGTCCGAGATATCGAGGCTGTCGTCATCGCATATTCCGACGTTCGACGAAGCGTGCAAGGCCGCCTTGATTGTACGAACATCTTCCAACTGGGTAGAATGTTGCTGTATTTGCTCCCTGTTGGCTTCATAAGCTTCTTGAATGATGCATTCATCTCTCTTAATAATTTCCTCCCATTCTCCTCGGAAATCTGTCATTTTCCGCCTCGTGCGTTCAATGTCATGTTCTAAGGACGCCAATTGCTTTCTCGTGTTTATCATCATTTCACCCCAATCAATTTCTTCTTGAGCCCCTAAAGCTACCTCAAATTCCGAGATTGCTTTCTCCATTGCCTCTTCAAACTTTTCTCGCATGTTCATAAAGTAATCAAAAAGTATTTTTCCAGCATCTGTGCCGCATATGGGTAGACTCTTCTCTACCAATTGAATCTGGAAGGCTAAAGTGATGCGACGTCCCTCTTTGACCATATTATCGATTATTTCAATTGCGTGCAACTTGGGCATCGACAACCGTCTTATTTTTCCACCTTTTTCTTTAACGTCAGCCCATGTCCTTTCACGTAGCTCCTTCTGTCGGTTCCAAGCAAGATCCAGTTCATCTGGCGCGACATCATCCCATCTTGTTGTTGCAACTACAATGCTGGCGTAGTTCTCCTTCCCACACATGCATTTGAAGGTTTCCATTGCTCGGGAAGCAGACCCTTGCATCCTGGGATCAGTAATACGATGGAGATAGATGATGCCGCTTAAACGAATCTTCATCTCATGAGCAGCTGCAAACCAAAAAGCCAGCTCTTGGAGAGTCTCTCCATCACTTTTGCGACTATCATCGAATCCTGGAGTATCTATCAAATGAACCTTATGCCCTTCGTGTTTCATTGTGTGTATGCTCATTCCTGAAGTGCCTTTAATATTCATAAGCAATTTGGGCAATAGAAAATGCTGTTGTATAACCTGACTTACACGAGAATAGACCATGACCTACAAAACCGGCGGGTTTCTCTGTACACAGGGAGACAAAAGTCGACTTTCCGGCCCCTGTCATGCCCATTATAGGTATGAAATAATCGTCAACACTTTGAAGTCGGCATCAGTCCCTCGTTTCGTTGCCATGATTTGCGGAAAGCGAACCTCATTAGCGGCGATTCCAAATCCTCCAGGTCGCTTGACAGAACATTTTTTTTAACGAGTACCATGACCGTCGCGAAAGAAGGTGACTTGAGAAGGAAAACATCTGCCACTTGGTGGCTATCACTCCAATCCAGAACCTGATCTTTTGTTTCGTTCTGACTAAAAGCTCACCCAAAATCTAGATTCAACTCCAGGCAGCGGTCTGAGCGATCATTTAGCCAAGCCCCTGGCTTTTGGTACTGAATCGTATGATGTGCGGGGTCTTAGGGATACGGAACTCTTGCAGCTAGGCAACAAGGCGTATCTGTACCCTGGTCTTGGCATCTTGATGTATCCAATCAACAAGTACCACGTAGATTCTTATATGTCAGCTTGCGAATGCTGAAGGTAATTGTAGCCGATGGCGCACGCGACTTTGTTCATGTTCTACAACCGGCACCATGCATGAAAATTGCCAAGAAGTGCTGTAGGATCTGAATATGACACTCGCCGCAACATTGATGCACATACTTTCTCACCAACTGTAAAAAAAACTGACCACGGCTTACGATGACAAGAAATCACCGCAGGCCACAACGAAGGCGAGATTCCGAATCGTACACGAACATGGCGACAGTTCACGAATCGAAAGCAGATGATTCCTTGCACTGTGCAGCAGAAATGCAAGCAGAAGAATCGCAGCTACCGTGAGCCCAATACTATGTCTGTGGCTAAAAGGTTACTAATGCATGAAGGGAGAAGTGAACCAACAATTGTCATCATGGGAATGACGGGTGCGGGGAAAAGTACCTTTATATCTCATCTCACAGACGACGAAGTTGCAGTCGGGCATGGGCTGCAATCTTGTAAGTGATATGATGAAAAAAGCCCTCTAAAGCTCACCTTCTATAGGCACTACAGAGATCAATCGTTACTGGATCGTGCGATCAACGAATGGGCAGCGCATCTGTCTCATTGATACTCCAGGATTTGATGACACAAACAAGACAGACGAAGCCGTACTTTTCAAGATTATCGCAGTATTATGTAGCATTTATGCTGATCCAGGAATCAACATCTGCGGGACTGTCTATGTTCACCGAATAACCGATACACGAATGTCCGGGTCATCTATTAAGAGCGTGAGGACGTTTGAGAAGCTATGTGGACGGGACAGTTTCAGGCACGTTACTTTAGCTACATCGATGTGGGATCATTTAGATGATTCCAACCAAATGATTGCGTCTGAAAGAGAACATTCGTTACAATCAAACCCAGAATTCTTTGGAAACTTGATGAGAGAAGGAGCTGAGATGGTGCGATTTTATGGTAATAAGAAAAGTGCAGAAGAAGTCATTGAGCGTGTGTTGGGACGAACTCAAAAGATGGTAATGAAAATTCAGAAGGAGCTGGCAGATGACAAGTTATGTCTAAATGAAACTGAGGTGGGCGAGTTTCTACTGGGAGAGAATAAGGCCGATATCTCAAAATTGAATCGAGACCTTCAGGACCTGCAACAACAACTCATGGAAGCAGAAGAAGACGGGGACAGCGATCTCATGACTACTATAATGGAGCAGGAAAAAGATGTAACAGAACTGATCAGAGAGAGTGAGATCCAAAAATTGGGGTACGGTCTCAATCTTGAACAATTGATCGAGATGTTAAAAGATGATCAGTCGGGTGCACCTGAGCAGCCAATCAGCGAAAGCTTTGAAAATACGGGTAAAGAAGAAAGAAAAACTGCATTGGAGCTCGAGCTTGAAGAACAGATGGCCAAAATGGAACAGGATTTTGTGCGACAAATACAAGTGCTGAAGAAAGAAAAAAGGGACCAGTCAGACGAGATTAAGTCACTTAGGATGCAACACGAAAAATGGATTAACGGGTTCGATGACAAGCTAAGAAATGCAAAAACCGCAGGAAGAGTAAGGATGGAAAGACGAAGCGTTCTCACAGAAACGATGAGGATGGTAAAAGCAGCTTTCCCATCTCGGGAACCTGCGCCGCCACCAGCTGGGCGAAACAGAGAGTCACCAAGAATCAGTTCATTGAGAAGTTTCCAACAGTCAGATGATGACTCTTACCTCTTGGAGCAAAGTCATCAAGGTACACAGGATTCTCTTACACATAATCATCATTTATACGAAAAGTATCCACAGCAACAGGTGCCGCCGCAGCGCACGCAATCTCTCGATAGTATTTCGCAGGGAAGTAACGCGGTTAATAGTTGGCCCCGCTTCCCTAGAAGTTCTTCTACAGCGAATATGCTGGAAAACACCAAATACTCCAGCCTACGTCGAAGCTACCAGTAGAAGGCTTTTTTTTAGTTATAGCTAGAACATGTAAAAAAAATTAGATAATATAATTTCATAGAAAATATTATAGTTGGACTATTTCATTTTGCAATAACCTCTGAATTACATGACAAGACAATAGGTTTCCTGACGCTTCATAACTGGGTGATGGCTAACAGGGCACTTTGGGCCACACTCTGGGCAATGTAAAAAAGCCAGTTTTCTGCAAAAACAACAGTCTATCGTTGGGGGGTTAACATGTATCTATTTGTATTATCATTAATACTCACGGTAGAACACATCTTTGATTTTTTTCCCACATGAGGCACACCGTGCCCGTCCCATTAATCGACACTTGCATTTGTAGTTCTTGTAAAATTTACTGCGGGAATTTATCAAACTGCGTAGCTCATAATTGTGCTGATCCCTCATTTTTCGAAACAACTGGTCGTCTTCTATCGATTTATTCTTTAAATCTGTCAGTTGGACATAGACTTGATTTTTGCTGTGTTGTAGTTGGTGTACGGTGGCTAGGTCATTTCGACGTGATGCCACAAATCTTGCAGCAGTCGTTTGTTCTATCTCCATTCCTTTGATGACCATCTCTTTTTGAGCTTGCAATGTTGTCTTTGAGCCGACTGGCATCTGCTCCAATGCATGCAAAGCTGACCCCACGTTGTTCTCTAGGCGGACAACCTTAGACCCAGCCATGACCATTCGCCCCCAAAATCTGTCATCGTGTATCAATTCTTTTTCTTTTTCTTCGTCCCAAGGAGATGGCGGATCTGACCAGAAAGTTGTAGCCAATGTTACTTGATGGAGCGCATCGTTGCCACATAGTTTTTTGAGCATGCACAGATTGTCAAATGCACTTCCTGGCATTCTGGGTGCTGCAATGCTGTGCAAATAGATGATACCATTTAACTTAATCCCGGAGCGATATGTCGATGCCAGCCACGCAAGAAGCTTGTGCGTGACAGCCTCATCAGAATCAAAAGAGTCGTCGAAGCCTGGAGTGTCCACCAGTGTGTATTTATTACTTCCATAGTCAAATTCGAATGACGTTATATGAGTTGTCTCTAGATACGTTTAATGAAAACATCGTTGAAGGGAGAATTCAAAGAAGCGCACCCGATGTGAGCCCATGGCCAATACAGATATCATCACGTCCGGTTATATTCTTTATGAAAGAGCTTTTACCAACTCCAGTCATTCCAAGAACTGCAATTATTGTATTTCCCTCACTCGCTCCCTCTTTCATTGTCTCGTCGTGTGGCCGGATTGTATGAAAGACAGAGTTCTACCTGAAGCTCGAAGAGTTATTCAAGCGACCGGTCAACTGAACACCCCGGAAGTTACAGTGAAAACGATAGCGAACATTATTTCCATACCATATTGGTTCTCAATGCAGCTGATCTGAATTAGGGCAAATCGCCTGATCTTTCGCGTCGTATCTCAGCCCCCCAAATTCTGTACTACCGTACGTACAGGCGAATAAGACATCTAAGTGGATGATAAAAGAGGGGTTTGCATACAATTTCTTGGCTTTCTATTTATAATCCATTAATCCGTCCTTATCGTGAAGGATTAATATTGGCAACTGACAACTAGGAAGGTTTTACCTAGCGCGACACGTTAGCCGTTCTGCTTACGGCTTCTCTATTCGCGAATTCGTTTTCAGCAAAGGATTGGATTGTTCAAAATTTCAGGTTGTAAGAGTTTGGGATAGCGCCTCCGGATAAAAATTGAGGGGTTTGATGCAACGTGCGCACTTGTTGCCCACCTAGACCTGAATATTCTTCACTCCCAAAGGTCGAAACCATTTACTTTTGCACAGAAGAACAACAGGGAGCGTTCGAATTATCTCAATTCTAAGGTCATTCTTTGAACCAGAAACCCTGGTAGATGCCTGAAGATGACAGGCTCCTTATCTTCGATTCGTCCCCTCAGTAGAGCGAATACCGATTCTTTGGTCGCTCAAACCTTTCCGGAAATTAAGTGTGTTGAAATATGGCTATACCAAGATATCAACTACTCACTTTTTCTCAGGCCAGAAGACATTGTGATTGCGGTTATGGGAGTGACTGGAAGTGGAAAGACGACTTTCGTTAACCTGTTCGCCGATCAGAAATTAGTAGTGGGCCATGGCTTAGACTCATGTATTGCAGCTGCTACAGCACAATTGTTACTACTTTCTGATGAATATAGGCACTACAAGCGTCGCAGTCACTTCAGCAACCCTTTCAGATCAGAGAAAGATTTTTTTGGTTGACACTCCAGGATTTGACGATACACGACGTACTGACTCTCAAATTTTGCTCGAAGTCGCACTTTGGTTGAACGCCGCCCACATCTCACATATTAAGCTTACTGGAATTGTTTATTTACACCGAATTGGAGATACTAGAGTTGGAGGATCAGGAATAAAGAACCTAAGAATGTTCAAGAAGTTATGCGGAAATGACAGTTTGTCAAGTGTCATTCTGGCAACAACAATGTGGAATGAGAGCAACAGAGAAGCTGGGCGTCTCAGGGAAGAGCTGCTTAAAAAAGAATCAATATTGTGGAAACCATTGATTGATCAAGGAAGTAAAGTTTTTCGTCAAGACAATGACCACATTTCCGGGGAGGCAATTATTCGATACTTGATCAATCGAAAACGACCTGTTACCTTGGATATTCAGCATGAGATGGTCGATAAAAAGATGACACTCAACCAAACAGCGGCTGGATCTGAGTTAGTGTCAGAAGTTGAACATCTAAAGCGTCGTTATGACAGAAATATCAAGGCCTTGGAAAAGCAGCTTGCAGATGCACGCGCGAAAGGTGACCAGGATATGAAAGAGATAATTGAACAACAAAAGGCAGGTTTTGAAGACCAAATAGCTCAGAAAAATGCGCAAGTTCGTGAACTAGAGATTAGCAGTGAGCAGCTTCAACAAGAAGTAAAAAAAAAGTTCGAGGCTATGATGAAGGAAATACAAGAAAAAGAGGTAGCCATGCAAAAAATCCAGATCAGCATGGAGATGATGGAGTCAAAACATGCGCTTCAGATGGAAATACAGAGCTTGAAAAGTGAGATGAAGATGAGGGAAAGAACCTTTCGTCTAATGCAAGCTCCCAATTGCAATGTAATGTAATCTCCAATTGATGGTGCTGAGCTACTGAGCTGGAAATAAAAGCTGTTAGATTTCACATTATGACCAGATTTTGTTCTAGCTAACAACATTCTTAATGAAACCATTTTCATATGGTGGCTAATCACGCGTATGTTAAGGAATATGTTGTGCGCGACAGCTCTGCTCTCCAAAATGTACTGTAACTAGAAACTTTATCCGGCCCTCGCCCACCTGTTTCCCCGCGGAAACTCTCAAGAGGAGATTCTTGAATGTTACTAAGCTCTAAATGAGAATTGAAAAAAATTTACTGGCCGAAATTCTTGAATATGATCTCCAAATTCACCGCCGCATTAAACCCGCAGTCGTTCCCAGTGACTAGGTCCTCAACCGTGCAAGCCCATCAGACGGAAAGGCGACGGGGCGCTAACATATACCAAACCCCAAGTCAAGAGATGAAGTGCAAAGTTGTCAGCTAGGACACATGACAAGTGCGTTTCGTATCTTTGTGAAACTTGGGCTCGCGGACGGGGCTAGCAGGCATATCAGTCTTCGAGGTATTCTTCAAGGATGATGCTCATAGTTCATATGCTCACTGCCCTCTACAGATCCTGTAGATTCTCTACCTGTGTGAATAATACGTATGGAATTGATCTTGCGCTCTTGGCTATATCTGACATGGTTCAAATGGATGAAGAAGGCAATCTCATCTGCTGGGCGGAAAAAGATTGATCAAACACTGCTAAATATCTTTTTACATTTCCCTCTTAGAATACGATTTCTCGAAATAAAAACTACTGAAATTTTGAGTGCTTTCTGCATGTCGACTCCCTGATACGATTGACCTGCAGTCGTAATAACTTCCGAGTCGCACAAATGAAGGCCAGATATCAATGCCGCCTGCTACATGCAATCTTCGTATGGGAATAAAGGGTTTAATTTAGTGAAACCAATAGTTTTTGCATGTTCTAAGATGACCTTTCTTTCTATCCTAACTTTCGGGGTGTAATGTTGGCTAGGGGGGAGAAGGATTGGGCAACGCTTTGGGACCCAAAGATAAGATATAATCCCACAAAATTAGAGCCTTTTAATGGACAGACGAACTACCCCTAAAGTAGCGGTCCTTTCCGTTGCATTGGAAAGGGAATTTCATTACCAGTTGTTGGACGAGGCAGCCATTGCACCAGATGACAGTCAACTTAAGAAGTCGATTGTGAGCGAAGGGAAGGCAGAATTTATTAAGAAGGAAACCGGATCTCCTGATTGATAAACTGGAAATTTGAACTGGAATATTAGTTGTTTCTGAAAGAGTCAAATGGTGGGGCTTTTTATTGTTGATCAGGAGAGATTAGATCATACAGATATGAAAACAGGCGTTGCAATAGCGCATGTTCTATTGTGTATGAGCTATTTTTCTGCGGATTTAAATTCATCTCTATCAGCGTATAAGCCACTAAACTATTCGGGGAGCATTTGAATTTCTGACTACAGCTTGACACTTTCATGCTCGCGGATGCCTCTGACATCCGAAAGAGCAACGTTGTTCAGTGCTCGGTCTCCCTGGCTTCCTTCCATTAATACATTAATTGGCTTTCCATCTGCAAGACTCCGCCATTTCCAAGCTTTGATAGCGGGCCTATCAACATTGACTTGTTCGATAATGTCGACGACCCATTTCCCAAGGTTAGGTAGATATTTGAAGGCATGACCGCTACCTCCAGTAGCAACGAATAGCCCCTTATGCCCAGGGGCGTGATCAACAACATAATGATTGTCAAAACTATCTGTATACCAACACATACGAGTGAGTGCAACTTCTATACCCTCTGCCACCATTTCAAGCAGATACTCATAGACAAAATTTTGCACAGTCGTAGTTGCTTGAGCTGGTATCGCCTGCAACTCAAAGCCTGTTTCTGAGCCGCTCCATCTAGTAATGGGTACACTTCTTTCTTTTCCGTCTGGTTGAATTTGAGGATTAGTGTACTTTGTTCCGCGATAGCCGATCTTCAAATTACCTTCCTCGTCTCTTGGGAACCCATAGAGGCCTCCTTCGGCCCCGTCACGGATCTTCCACGACCAGCTTGGAAATCTTTCAGGGCTCAGCTTGTCCCATAAAGGAGATGAGCGTGGGATCTTGTATATAATAACGGATCCGCCTGTTGTTTCACATAGCCCATCCAGTTGCGGAAGAAGCGAGGGGGTCCATCCACCACACGCCATGATGGTTAGCTCGGCTTCATGTGTCTTTCCGTCTTTGGTCTTTATTCCAGTAACTTGTCCAGAAGATGACGTGGTGAGTGACACGAACGCTCCTGCGGTGGAATCCAAGACGAAGGTGGCGCCATACTGACGAGCTTTATGAAGAGCAAACCTGCACGCCTTGTCCGCAACAGCATGTCCCCCCGAAGAGTCTAAAACCCCTAGGAAATGCTTGCCGGTTTTTCTTCTTCCAAAGGGGTCCATTGCGAAACCAAGTCCCTTCGTTTCGGCTATTGCGACATGACGTGGGTCCGTGGTCACGAGCTGCGTATCTTTGTGCCCGTTCTCCTTCATTGCCTTTATTGTAGCCACCTCGAATGGTGGAAGCGTATCGCCGTCGACGATTGTTAAATTTCCAGAATTATGGAATAAGCGATCCGTTTTCTGTAAGTCGAATGGAAGATCATCCGCTTTAGAGATTTCTTCATTCCAGGCTTTCCACTGGTCGATAGCTTCGAGGCCCATCTCTTGGTATTCTACCTGGCTGCCGTAGGCTGAACGGATGATTTTATTAATATCTGAATGGTTTGTTAGGCAGAGCCAGAGCATGGAGCAGTGCGTGTACTTGCCAGCCGAGGCACCATCGCAGCCCTTCATGTACGAATATAGAGTTTCATCATAAGGCTGCTTATCGAAGACGGTAACGTTACGATATCCTCGCTTCCCAAGATGCAGAGCCGTCGATAAACCAAAAACACCCGCGCCCACTATGTTGATGGGCGTATCTTTCGCTGGCGCCATGTCTGCAGTCGTGGACAGTATACATGTGACTCTAATGAGCAGGATTTGGCTGTTTGGTTTGGTGTTTGGATCGGATTCACGCTTCTCAGCTACTTTTGCGCCTTGTTAGCCCATGACGTGCTCCGATAGCGCCCACATCACGTGACGTGTTTCGGCTTAGAAATTCCGAGGTTGGTAGATGGCCACAATTAAGAAGTAACTAGGTAGCTCAATTGACTGACTAGAAGCATTACGAAAGATATGATAAGCTTTGATCTTAGTCGTATTATGAATTTTAGCGGCGCAGCTTATAGAAAGGTACTGGCCTCACAGAAAGTGGTGTGGTTTTTATATAGCACGTGATATTTGCACGTGCTGGAGATTCTGCTGTTTTCTTCTAAATTTCCTAGATTCCAGGGGTAATACTTGCCTATTATGGCATGCACTTATTTATGATACAACGAAAACAAAAGGAGCTTACAGCTTTTAATAACATAACACTTACCGAGATAAGTTCCAAGGTTTATATACAGTAGCTGATGTAAAGCTGCTAACGTCAAGGAGCAGATTCAACATTAATCCCTCAGCTAGGCAAGGCTATTATCTATTCTCTTAAAGCTCAAATCTTTCGGAATAAATTCATTCATTTTAGAGGAATGCATTCCACAGATGTCGGTTTTGAGAACAGAACTCGAACTAAGTTCATCAGATTGTACCCAACTGCTGCAGTGTAACCAATGATTTCATGCGGCGAGAGCTCACCTTGCGGCTATTTAAGCACCCTTATCTTACTTAAATATCGAAACAAGAAGAAAAAATAAGTGCGCCCCTCTGCTACTCATACTAAATTAAACATGGTCAAGTTGTTCCGCAGTAAGTTACGCTGATACATTCTCTTCAAACACACACCCTGTAGACTGCGCATCCGCCGCAATATTCACCGTCTGGATGCTATCTTCCTGCCGCAAAAAAGCCCTTGATGGTCGTATAGAATGAGAGCGATCCCACAACCAAGTCTCCTCAGTATGCCCAAGAGATGGTGCCAGCGAGTCTAAAGCTTGTCACCAAAGGATAGGCTGGCCATGCAGTCCCACCAGGGTGCCAAGGCGTATAAGATGTCATGGTATAAGACAAGGTAGTTTGGTGGCCAGCAAGGAGTCATGAGACACAGTGATCCGGCTTGCGAGCTGGAGGATACGGCACGGGTGCTTGCTCCTGGTTGGCCTACGGGAGGCTTCTTTTTTATCCCATATGCCCGCCCGTCTCCTCCCCATCGCCCATAAGGCTTCCAAAAGCCATCCACGACTGCTTAAGAATCCTACAATGGTTTCTGCAATGTCCAACATCATCTGAGCCTCCAAAACAGGCGCCAACGATTACAATGTCATTTTCGGCGTGAATCAGACTGAATCCGAGTGCATGGACATGCAGCACAAGGTCTTAGCCGACGCTAACCTGCAGCTGGTGTATGCGCCCATTGACCTGTTCAAGGGTGGCCTCAGGATCACGGACCAGGCGACGGGAAACGATGGGCTCGTACACATGGTCCATTCATATCGGTCCGTTTGCTAACTAACGTACCCAGAATCTGGATCCGCGAGGCGCAGGAGCGCGAGGCTGCGGGGCACGCAGAACATGTGGGTTGGCACCGACATCGAGGACAGCTACTTTCTGCAGGGTCTGCCTGCAGACACGTCTTATCACTATCAGTCCATGATGGAGCCGTGTCTTAAGGACTGAGAGGCGTCGTTTGACCTGGTGCACTCGCGCATAGCTCTCCTCGGCGTGGGCACCAACCCACTCGAGAACATCATAAACAACCTAATTGCCCTGGTAAAGTCCGGAGTCTGGATCCAGCTGGAAAATTGGCCCCAAGGGCGCTCTTTTCCGCGCCGCCATCAAAGACCTCTTCATTATCGTGAGCGGGGGTCAGAGAGTCGATCTGCGCGAGAAGCTGATCCTCCTGTTCAGCAAGGCTGGCTTTGAGAACTTCGACTACAAGATCATCGCTTCTCCCTTTGGCGCCCGCACGAGCGACGCCATCCGCGCCACCAACGAGGCGAGTCTGTTCGCGACCGCCATGGGCGTCAGCATGACGACCAAGATGCTGCCCCCGATCAGCGTTTCGCGCGAACAGCTAGATGAATTATCGCAGCAGCTGATTGATGAGACCAAAAAGGATGGCTCGGTGTTTAAGTGTTTCGTACTAAGTGTTTCGTACTCTGGGGCCACTCTCCAGGTAGGGGAAGGGGCGACATTGCTGGGGAAAAACTACCTAGGTACCAGGTAGGCACCTAGCTCAGAACAAGTAAAACGCTGATTGTATCGAGAATTGGATGATTCTGGCGTTTTTTAAGAGCTTAAATAGCCGTCATTAGTATCATCAAGTACAACATCCTCACTTTTTAAGATGCCAAGCCGTTCAATAGACTAAAAACATCCAAACCCACTCCGCTCATGGACATGTTTTGAGATTTTTGGTGCCTGTCTCTGGAAGTACGTACTATCTCAAATTTAACTATCTAGGTGAGCACCCAGGCAATTTTAATCCATGGATGGGCATATCTTTTTGGTGCCACTCCTGCAGTCGTGAATGTTGCGCAAGTGATTTCAATCTGTAGGGCATATACTTTAGATTCAGTATTCATTGCCTCTATCTTCGGTAGCTTCTGAGTCCTTTTACCCCCAAAAGTGCCTCGATATCTACCTACCTATCTAGGTGTCGGCAAGTAATGGCCTCACGGCGTGATGTGGGAAGAGAACGTTGGAAACTTCCAGCAGGTATTTAGGCAGATGGCCCAGTGAAACTCACCTGAGAAGCCATGCAGTATTAGTTATAAATTTTATTTTGAATAAAGTATCACTTTAGCTCAGGTAGTGCTCACCTGCAGGGCTGATGACCTTCCGACCTCTGGAGGTTGGTCAGCCACGTGATGAGATCACGTGTCGCCATTTTCCCCCACCGAAGCAGCTTTTGACTATCAGGGCGTGCCATTGGTTATGACACGACTGAAAAGAAACGAACTTCAATTCTTCCACGGGATATATACACATAGGCCGGCCGTGCTCGTCCGTTCCCAACCGAGGATATACAGCAACTATTGAAGGTACTCCTTAAAAGCAAAGTTTTGTCGGCCTTTCGCTCTTACAAAAACGCGAGGCTATACAAATATAGGACACAATAAGCGGAAAAGAGCAGTACTGTGCTTTTTTCGGTTAGCATGTGGCATGAGATTGGAACATTGATACGCCTTGGGGTTCCGGAGCTCTGGTGTTGGTGCAACCAAAGATTGTAGTTCGGCCCTTCTAGCTTGGCTTTTGCCTCCCGCGCCTATATCATAACAGATCAGATATGATAGATTACGCTGACTAGCTTATTGCACGCTATGCAGTTATGTTACTACTGGATTGACTTCTGGTAAATGAGCATGAGAAGAATGCGTGGAAGAAAAATCAATAAGCTCTCCACCCCGTTACGAAATTTGGTTATCCTTATCACCTATAAGATGAAGCCAGAAAGTGTTCAGATTACTTAGAAATTTATTCCTTCAGAATACTGTATGTTTAAACCCACGGATTTGTCATTGAGCGCCCTGAATATCATCAACACGGCACACCAGCATCCTAGGAAGCAATATGCGAGATCGGGTGTATTTCTCTAATCTGTTGGGCTTGCATGCCAATGCTACGATGCTGTTGACAGGTATAAAGTAGAACTGATATCCCGAGACAAACGATCAGACAATCTTATCAGATCTTTGTGATATCCGCGAGAAAGCTCAGATCAATCATGACTTCCTCGACTCCAAAAGCCGAGGAGCCCAGTATCACCCCCCTCGGAGTTCCGAGTGGCCAAGATATCCCGGACGCCGAGAAGGGGGAGACTGAGTCCCCTGTCAAGGCTGAGGAAATAATCTCAGTCAATGCACAGGCTGGCGTGAGGGCTATTGAGGCTGCTACCACTGTATGGACAAAGTGGCACCTTATCGCAGCCTATTTCATGTACGCTCATCCGCTAGAAAAATAGGCTCTATCTATTTCCTAATTTGCATAGGATATGGTGGATATACTTCATCAGTACGCTGCAAGAGGTTGTCCTCGGTTCGCTAAATCCCTACGTCGTCAGTGCATTTCGGTTGCACTCGTTGACTGCCGCGGTCGGCATCATGGCGAACATCATTGGAGGCCTGTCCAAGATTCCTTTGGCAAAACTTCTCGACACCTGGGGACGCCCTCAAGGCCTGTTGCTGATGCTTACAATCTGGATAACCGGTTTCATTATGATGGCCAGCTGTAAAAATGTGCAAACATATGCCGCTGCGCAGGTATTCTCTGCCACTGGGTAAGCAGTTATTCAGATGCAGGCACATTTGATTTGCTAACCACTCATTAGCAATGAGGGCGTCAGATACTGTCTGACTGCGTTTGTTGCCGACACCTCCAGTCTCAAGAACCGTGCGCTTATGCTGGCTTTCGCCTCGTCGCCTTCCATAATTACCGCATGGCTAGGCGGTCCTATATCAGAGAGCTTGCTGAGCCCTGGAGGTGCAGGCTGGCGATGGGGCTTCGGAATATTCACCATCGTCATTCCCTTCGTTACTATTCCCCTAGCTTTGCTGTTCCTCTGGAACGACAGAAAGGCTCGAAAGTTCGGACTCCTTGAACCTACAACCTTCCGATTCGACATGAAAGCCATTCAGAAATTCTGCGTAGATGTAGATCTCATTGGCATACTAATCCTTGTCGCGGGAATGGCGCTATTTCTACTGCCGTTTAGCCTGTACAGCTATCAAGAAAAGAGATGGGAAAGTCCGATGATTATCGGGATGCTGGTTGCTGGGATTGTACTACTGATCGTCTTCCCAATCTGGGAGAAATATCTAGCACCAGTCACCTTCATCCCATACGAACTCCTCACAGACCGGACTGTTTTCCTAGGTGGGATGATGATACTCTTCACCTTTTTCAATACGGGTGCTTGGAACAGCTACTTCACTTCCATGCTGCAGATAGTATGGAACTTGAGTGTTACCAAGGCCAGCTATGTCAGCGCCGCCTATGGCGTCATCATAGCCGGGTGGACTTTCTTTTTCTTGGGACCAGCCATCCGATATACCGGAAGATTCAAATGGACTGCAGCGTGGTTTGCCGTACCTCTCGATATTCTCGCCATAGGACTGAAAATTCATTTCAGACAGCCGGGGACTCATGTTGGGTACATTGTCATGACGGTCGTCTTCACGGCAGTCGCTGGAGGTACTATTTCTATCGCAGCTGAGATGGCCATGATGGCTCCATCCGATCATCAACATATCGCCGTGGTTCTAGCCATGTTCTATCTCTTCGTTTCGATCGGAAGGGCTATTGGCAGTACGGTTTCAGCGGCTATTTGGACAGGTACTTTCCGAGACAACCTAGCAAAGAACCTCCCTAGCCACGTGAATGTGGATAGAATCTATGCAGACCTCCGGACCCAACTATCCTATAGATGGGGCTCTCCTGAGCGCCTTGGAATCGCTCAAGCCTATGCCGACACACATCGTTTGCAGTTGATTACCAGCATCTCTGCTCTGGCGTGTGCTCTTATCTGCGCCAACTTTCTGCGCGATATAAGCATTCGGAACTTGAAACAGGTAAAAGGAAGGGTGATATGAGTTATGCGGGCTCTAAGAGCCCTGCTCACAAACGACGCCTAATGAGATTCTGTGTTTGGCGATGAGTATTGGGTGGTAGGAAACATCTGGTGCAAATAAGGCAGAGATAATCACAGAAGCATCCGTGCATAATACAATTGATTTCCCTAATTATTAGATGCGCTGTCGTTCCCGCTGGTGCGGTGTCCCAGAAGTATTCCCGTTGGCGTGTGTGAGCACTAGGGCGTAGGCATCATTTCACCAACACCCGGGCAACCCGGACATTCTGGTTTTCCGAGGTTCCGAAGTTCCGAGATTGCTCCGGAATAGTTACAACATCTGAACCTTCACGCGTTGTGCTTAGATAGATTCATAAAAAATCCGAGAAAGTTCCTAACATCTATATCTTATTGAGCCTGCTTTCTTAGCGAAATTGATGTCCGTGAACAGGATGCGCCTCTCCCTAGGTACTCTGCCGAGTTTTGACCGATCTATGCCGATCAGAACCGAACAATCCGGACATCAGAGCTGAGAAAGATTATGCCTCTCGGAATTTGCCTCAGCGAATGATTTGAACTGTAAGTCTCGATAATAATCGCCAATGTAGCCTCAAGTGGCTTAATCCGCTCTCTCATCCGGTTCGCCGGCATCTGGTGGTACGTGTAAAGCTAAGTAATCAGTCAGTAGAGCTATGCTCCCGACATCAAGATCTTTCAGGCAGAGCCCTTTCATGAAACCTCGAATTTAATCTCGCACTATCTATCTATTTGGAAAGGTATAGTAACGATGATAATGCTTACCTCATGCCCTTCGAGGGACAACACGTCGTCACTCCACTTCTGCGGTACGAAACAGCGTACGAATCTTCGCATGACAGAAACTACCGTAAACCACATCTTGATGAACTACGTCATGGACATTTTTATAAGGTATTATTATGAATATAAAGGGTTGTCCCTATTATTCTTGAACTATATCGACATTTCCATCAGCCTCGCCAATAGCATCACCGGAAGCCAAGCTATTTACATTTGCAGTACTTCGCAGCCTCTTCATTCCAAAAAACCGTAATATTGTTTTCCAAATACTCTCAGATCTCTTATAAAAGTTAATTTTTGGGTGGCTTCGAACCAACTGATTGCAACATGTCCATCCCCATTCCATCGGAGTTCGATTTCATTGTCGTTGGCGGCGGAACTGCCGGTAATGTAGTTGCCGGACGCCTCGCCGAAAACCCCACTGTTTCAATCCTCATCGTCGAAGCCGGTATAGCCAACCCCCAAGATGTGGAAGCCATCACAACTCCTTCCAGCGCCTTCTCACTCCGCGGTGGGAAGCATGATTGGGGATATAAGACAACCATGATCGCCCGCCCTGATTATGAGCGTGTCGAGAAGCCCAACACTCGTGGCAAAGCCCTAGGCGGAAGCAGCTGCTTGAACTACTATACTTGGGTTCCAGGCAGCTCCGCCACTTTCGATGACTGGGCTGAGTTCGGCGGAAGCGACTGGACCTGGAATAACGTAAAGGAATACCTCGCGAAGCCTGTGAACTACCACGACGACGAAGGTCTTTACTCTTCAGACTTGGGAAAGGTGGGTCGCAACGGTCCCCTTGATGTATCCCACTCTCGTCTCGTTGCTGAGATGAAGCCATTCCGCGACGCCCTCTCAACAGCTTGGGTCAGCAAGGGCGAGAAGTTGTCCGAGGATATCTACTCGGGCACAATGCATGGCCTTGTTCACTGTATGAACACCATCTACAACGGCCTTCGATCAACTTCGGGTTGCTTTGTGAGAGGCAAACCAAACGTTACCATTCTCGCATCTACCAACTCGAAGCAAATCAACTTTGATGGAACCACCGCTACCGGTGTCACTGTATTAGTCAATGGAGTTTCCGAAGTCACTTTCAAGGCTAAGCGAGAAGTCATCGTCTCTCAAGGCGTCTTTGAAACCCCGAAGCTGCTTATGCTTTCTGGAATCGGCCCCAGGGATCAGCTTGTAGCACACAGTATCAATCCTATTCTGGTGTCTGAGCACGTTGGCCAGAACTTGCTGGATCACCCGATTATGCCATATGTGCGGCGCCTCAAGGATGGCCTTGGATTTGAAGATCACCTAATACGCCCTGGCCCCGCGCATGATGGCGCTATTGCAGCTTATCGCAAGGATCGAACTGGGCCAGCCAGTAGCGGTTTGCTGGAACTGGTCGGCTTCCCGCGTATTGATTCCTATCTCGCCAACAGTAAGGAGTATGTGGAATTCAAGAAGAACAATGATGGTGTTGACCCATTTGGTCCTGGAGGACAACCCCACTTTGAGATTGACTTTGTGGTAAGTGACCATTGATATATTGCCAATATCGTTTATTCACATGCCTGCAGCCAATGTTCTCCGATGCATTTCAGTGGCACATCCCCACCCCAGCCACTGGCAACTATGTCACCGTAATCGTTGATCTTCTTCGCCCGCTCTCGCGCAATGGCTGGGTGAAACTCAACTCGACGGATCCTCTTGAGCAGCCTCACATCAACCTGAACTTCTTTTCTCATGATCTCGATTTGGTCGCAATGCGCGAGGGGTGTCGCATGGTCGATGACATCCTCACCACTGGTGATGGAATGAAGGACATCATCGGCGAGGATTACCCCTGGCCAATGCCCCGAAACTCCGACGAGGCGATGAAAAAGGCCATTCTGGAACGCTCGCAGACCGGATTCCGTATGTAAACCTTACCCTGAACGAAAATACATGAAGACTGACACATGCTTAGATCCTTGTGGAACCTGTCGTCTCTCCAAAAGCATCGAGCAAGGTGTCGTCGATCCTGAGCTGAGGGTCCACGGAATCCAAAACCTCCGTGTCATCGATGCTTCGGTCATTCCGATCATCCCCGATTGCAGAATCCAGAACTCGGTGTATATGATTGGGGAGAAAGGAGCTGATATGATCAAGTCTGCCCACCCTGACTTGTACTCTACTCAGCCTTGAGATTGCTAGTGGCAGTGTTGATTGATGCCTTTGCTTCTTGTATCCATCATTTATAGACGAATTATAATACTCGATTTTCGATTTTGTAGTCAGAAAATGCGTATATTTCACAGGGCTTTCGACGGAAAGATGAATTTGATAATCGGCTGTCATGGACTAGTCATAAGATGGGTTTCAACATAACCACAATGCAGCTAGATTGTCATCATTTCTTCCGTGTAACTACTTGTTCTAAGTTGAGTTGATCTTCATCCATGAATCCTACACTTGAAGCTCCGAAATCCATTTTCTTTCGTCGGTCAGCCTGTGTTTGACCAAGAATGGAAGCCAACCCCTTTCATGCGACTGAGTGATTTTTTTGCCACTCGGGTAGCTGGATTCGCCTCTTGCATACAGCCTATGGAGCTATCGGTATCCAAATCTTCAACCTTGCATGGTAAACCCCGACCTTAAAGGGGCTACCCCTGCCAATACCGCCGCTAACCCGCATTTCCCACACGATCAGTACAAATTGGCGTGCCAATAGTTTCAGGCACAATCACGTACGATGACCTCGCCAAAAACTTGATGGTGTGTTATCTCTGACTAGTCAGAGCTCATCAATCAGTCCCCAACGCAGTCAACACCGTGAACGGGAGCACACAACAGTGAGTGGGCGGCCTAATCATCATGTGCCACCTTTAAAATAGTCGTTAGGAGATCACTCAACGGCGTCATTTCCTGGTACCTTGCGGGCGTTGAACGGGATGGACCGCGAATAGCTCTAGAAATGATGTTACCGAATACGAGACGCGTGGCGCAAAGCTTCAGGCACGACACTATCGATTGCGGCCTTTCTTGTTGGTTCGGCAGGAACCTTCAGCCATCGATATTGGTACCTGGTGATGAACCGAAATGCTGATCACAGAAACCGTTGAACCTTCGCGAAAAGCGTTGATCGTCCATCAACCGAGAGTTCGAAGTCGCCTAGACTGGGCAGTATTGACATCGTTGTTAATGGACGATATTGTAGTGACTGCAAATACCTCGACATGCTATATTATATAGAAGGCGTGAGGCCCGGTGAAAACCTCCGTTATTCTAGCAACTAATGCTTAGTCTCGGGAAGGTAAATGGCACTACTCATGAGCCAGGGATTTATAAGTAAGGGGCGAGGTGATGCCTTGCAGTAGCCCTCGACTAGGACCAACTACTTGCTCTTAGTTATTTCGAGGAGCACCGTAGTGGACGAATTGCGGAGGAACAGTTGTCGAAGTTGCAGAAACGTAGGAAAGATTGCGTGGACGTCGCGTCATCAACTGGAGTGTGATCGGTCAACGAGGAGTATGCAACCGTTTAGTACGGATTTTGTCCATTGATGATCAAGAAACTTATCTGATGCATGTGAGAATATTAAGATGATGGCGTATATCATGGGACGGAAGTGTAATACATTGCGCTCCGTGGCGGCAAGGGTGGGTCCCCACTTTGCCAAGTCGAGGCTCATTGGTTTTCTCCAAGCTCCTTTTACTTGCCCACAACCCACCGAATCTCACTTGCACATCGCATCACTGCCTTACAAACCATCATGAAAGAGACGGCATATATTAATATAGAGCCCAGATTTCCATTAAACGCCCCAGTCCACCGCCAATCATGAGACCGTGAACCCAGATACCCAGCGATACACCGTCATCATGTAAGCTTCTCTGTCTCTCGGCATCCGCCACCAAGACAGATTCGTCATCAAGTCGCACAAAAGTACCATTGACCCCCCAAACGCCTAAACCTTCATCTTCTCTGACTGCTCCTCTAGGATGAACTTCCACATCACCTCGGCGGCTGTCTTCGCGCCATCCATGTTCCTCAACGTCTCTCCAAGGATTCTGGCATTGGCGGTGTAGCTGGTGTCCTTGAGCACTGTCTGAACCGCGTTCCGGATGTTGTTCGCCTTCCAAAACTGCCTCTGGACACGGATGCCTGCCTTGGCGTTCATGACGTTGTCCAAATTCGTCTGCTGCTCGATCTGCAGTGCGACACCGACAATGGGCTTGCCAGAGGCGACCGCAGTCTGCACGGTTCCCTGACCACCATGAATGACGCACACATCGGCGAGTGCGCTCGCAGCAGGAGCAGGAATGAACTTGTCAGTGATGAGGATGCGAGGGTCTCCGCCCGCCACCCGCCTTGCATCCTCCAGGGAGCAAATGGACGGCGATGCGAGGACGACGGCATTCCAGTTGTCTGACGGGTTCATCTTGAATGCCTTGATCGACTCGAACAAGAACTCTTCGGTACCGGAGCTGCCCATGGTGACAAGGACCGAGGGGCCTGGGCGCTGCAGGTGGGCGGCAATCTCCTCGCTGAGAGGGCGGTCGTTGCCAGCATAGAGGGGCCCAGTAATGACAATGTTCTTGGGGATACGGTGCATGTAGTCTTGATGGAAGACTGGATGGTCGTTGACGAGGTTGAGATCGGCCATGTTCATGTCGAAAAGGGAAATGGGGCCCTCGATAGGCCAGCCACACAACTTCGCGGCCGCACCCAGGCGCTTCTGGCGGAAAATAGGCGCATTGATCATCAGGCCGCTACCCCAATACGCCATCTTCTGTCTCATGGGGCGTGGTAGGCGGGTGAAGAGAGGCATCATGTCGGGGAGATCACGAATTAGACCGTGAGCGAAAGAGCCAGGATGGAGCGGGACCGGGAGGAAGTTAATGGTCCTGATGCCGAGGATCCTCGCGGCCAGCGAAGCGGGCGCCCACATGCCGTGGAAGACGACGTCGGGCTTCAATTCCCGGAAAGCCGCCAGCTGGCCATCAATGAACGTCTTTGCAATCTCCACCGAGCCAAAGAACTCTGGGAAGTCCCACCCCAGATCATGGGCGACGCTGATGCCCTTGACGCGAGGCTGCGCAGCGACAATGGGGAAGCCAGCATCGGTAATCTGATATTCAAAGCGAGAGCCGCACGAAAGGAAACTGATCCTTAGGTCAAGGCCTGGGGGGCAGAGGTCTCGAAGGGCAACAGCCATGGCAATGGCACGCGTGGTATCACCTGCATCCTGGAAGGCTACACTGACAACGACGTGGAGGCTGCTGGGCGACATGACTCGTTTGGTTGTGTTTAGAGTCTGTTGTACTGCTGTGCGATAAAAGAGAAGAGTAAGTGGTACAAAGACAACAGGTTCTGGAGGGTGATCTGAAGAGGAACGGGATTTTATCTACAAACCCCAGAACCTTATATTGAACCTACCGCCTATCTTGAGACAACTTTTCCCGGCACCCATATACCGACGGTCCGGATCTGTGCTTCGCTCCGACTCATCGCCGCCTCCCTCCCGCTCCGATGTTTATCTCGACATGGCACTTGTCGTGCAACGCCCTGCCTGACCTAGCAATATCGGAGTTGATCCATTCCGGGGTGCGATGGAGATGAGCACCCGGGAGCGGTAGCTGAAGCCTCTCAGCCGTCATCTAGTGTCTTCCTGCTCCTGGACCTGCGACTAGGCATGCATCCCCAAGGTACGATAAGCAACACGAAGCACGTAGGAGCGTATGTGGGGAACCGTAAAAAGCAGAATGACGAGATGCTGCGGCATGGGAGTCCACCTCGTGTGGTCGCATCGCTGATTGACACGGGCTGACAGCATCAGGAAACCCGCACAGCCCTCCCGCAAATGGCAGTCTTGCTATTCGTGGCACTACAATGGCAAGGCGTGGGCGGCGCCCCGTCGAGTCCCCTTCAGTGTCACTGCAAAAGGCAAATTCCATGATTATCAGCTGCTGGTTTCATGTCTCAGCTTCCATGGCCTGTCATTGGAATCGCGCCGAGCTTAGACACTTTTGAGAGTCGCCGTATTACACCCGCGAATCGGATCACGTCCACTTTTACTCGTCCACATCACCCAGGCCTATGCACGAGAGGCCACGGTGCGTCTGGGAACAAAAAGTGCCGTAGTTGTTTACTTGTCGAGGAACAAGTACCACTCGGAGATATCCTTGTTTCTACCAGCCTAGCCAAGACTGTAGGCTTGGTGCCACCGCGACTGGACCCATATATTTCATCATTTGGGTGGCGCTATCGAGACGAAAAACCAAAACTTTATTTGCTTGTCACTCTTGTGTGTCTTGATACAACCAAAACTTGCTTATCTGGACCTCTGCGAACGCAGAGTGGGGGGCCTTACATAACTTCGGACTGGCCATGGCGCAGGTCCAGCACGAGAAGATACTTAAATTGCTCGTGGAGCGCCCGATCTCGGATGACTAGCCCGAACCTGAACCCAGCTATGTGAGATCGCAGAATCCTTCTCCGTAGTGGCATACGGGACGGCTGGTGCGTAAGCCATGTCAAAGCTGAGCCGAGACGGCGGCGCCCTGCCGTTTAATACGAGGCGTCAAGTGATGGGTGTAACGAAGTGAAATCAAAAGATTAAGAAGTATATTGCGAGAAAACGGCCCTAACTACCAGACCCTTCATGTTCTAGACGCCCAGATGTCCTTGCGCCAGTCGTGGCACATTCAGAAGTCAAAATCTATCATATACGACCATTACTGGATAAACATTAGCTGAGAGGGCCGCTCGTGGCCGGCTCTCCAACAACCAACTCATTCATGCAGTGTACCCATCTTCTCATCCCTCTGATTTTCGCGCAATTCTTCCTCTAGATCGGGGTTCACGCGGGCCGTCATCCATTCCGTGAACCTGCCACTCTGTCGGTACAGCTTGAGCAAGGCAGGAGATTTAGACGGCGGCGCAAGGTCCGCCGACTCGCCGTTCTCGCCGCTGTTCCTTTCTGCCGCGGGAGCATCTGCATCGCCGTCTTCCCGGCCCTGCATCTCCTCGTCATCCTGAGATGCACGTCTTAGTGATGGCGGACCCTGCTTCTCCTTGACACTACGCCACTCCATGCCTAGCGCGGCGGGGACGGATAAACAGGCGACGATCAGAGCAGCAAAAAATGGACCCTGAGTGAGACTGCTGTTGTACGTGGCCAGAACCAGGCCTCGAAGGCCTTCCGGAACTCTGTCCTGCAAGCTAGTTGCGCCTGCATGCACAATACGGCCAGCGTCAATCCCGGGAATATTGCCCAGACCGCTCGTGAATTTGTCAATGAAGAGGTTTTGACCCACAGCGACGAACACGGCGCCACCGAGCGTTTGGCAGAGTGACAGCAATGCTGTGCCAGTTGGTACGTCTTGCCGTTGTAGCACGACCTGAATGGCCAGGTTGGGGTGCTGCATCGTGCACCCGACGCCATAACCAAGGATGACTTGGAAGCCGATCCACATGCTGCTGGGGGTAGACATGTTGAACGTTGTGATCAGTCCAGTGCCCACCGCCATGAGGCACGACCCAAGAATCATAAACGGCGTGTAGTATCCAATCTTCTGCACCAAGCCACCCGACATGATCGAGCCGACCACGACGGACAGCACGAGCGGAATCATGTTGATGCCGGATTTCATCGCCGTCTCACCCTTGATCGCCTGGAACCAGAGTGGGATGTACATGGACACCGTGAGCATGGTGCTGCCAACGCAGAACTGGCTCCAGCCACCAAAAAGCACACTGCGTTGGAAAAAGATCCGAGCGGGCACAGTGGCCGTGGTGTGGCGTGTAAAGCCTTGCCACGCGATGAAGGCCAAGAACAGCACCGCAAAAACTACGAGCAGAGCGATGATCTGAGGGTCGTTCCACGGTTTTTCAGCTGCACCCCACTCGAGTGCGAGGAGTAGACATGTGATGGAAGGCAGAAAAAGTACTGTGCCCAGAGGATCGAGGTTGAGGAACGTTTCCTTCCAAGTGCCAATGCTGGGCTTGTTCTCCTCGAGATGCAGGAAGAACATGACAATGAGGACCGTGAAACCGCCGAGGGGGAGATTGATGTAGAAGCACCACCGCCACGTCAATGAGCTGCCTGTGAAGGCACCACCTAGAAGCGGCCCTGCCACGCTGGCTACGCCAAAGCACGCGCCAAATAGACCCTGAAGCATGGGGCGCTTGTGCAACGGCACGGTGTTCAGCATGATGAGAATAGCACCGGTGAAGATACCGCTGCTTCCGAATCCAGCGATTGCGCGACCGATGATCAGGACGAGGGAAGAGTTGGCAGCACCACAGATGGCACTGCCGATTTCGAAGAGGAGAATTCCAGAGAGAAAAACGGGTTTCGTGGCGAAGAAGGTGTAGACGCGGCCGTACAAAAGAATAAAACCCGCGGATGTCAGCATGTACGCGGAACCATACCACCCGATATCATCGATTGAATTGAACTGGTTGGTGATCTCAGGGATAGCAGGTCCAAGAATCGTCCTGTCGAGTGCAACCAAGAAAATGGAAATATACAAAGAAAACATTATAAGGGCCGTCTTTGCGGGACCCGGATAGACCTGCGAGCCATTTGTACGTGTCGTACGGTTCGTATGTGATGTACCCGCTCGAGTATGTGGAGGTCGATCTCCATATTGGGATTCTTGTTCCGGAAGAGTCGGAGAAGGGAATGGAGGAGCAGCCTCTTCTTCTTCCTCCACTGTAGGCTGATGCCGCTGCTGCTGCTGCTGTTGTGGTGGGAAGATGAATTGCGCGGGATCCGGCTGGCTATTTTGAGAATCCCGTTTGGAAAAGAGTGAAGTGGGTCGCGAGAAGCGCTCGGCGAAGCTGCTGATACGCTTTCTTCTGGAAGGAGTGGAAGCGGCGGCGTCCGAGTTGGTCGGTTCATGCCGCAGCACTGGATAGTCGCGCACAGGCTCGTCATACGCGTGGTCGTAAGCATGCATCACTTCATGCACGAAGTCGTGAGAGTAGCCTCTTCGATGTCTCTCTGGGACTCCAACAAGATCATTGCGACCAGCTGATGACTCGACGGTGGATGCTCGCCGGCCCATCCGTCGTATGCGATTCAAATCCCCTTGCTGAAGGAGATCATTCGAGTAAATGGAGCTTGCGCGCGGTTGCGAAGGCTGAGAAAGAGGTGACAAAGGAGATTGGTAGTTGTGATACTGGCTGATGGGGTGATGCGCGGGTAGTGGTGGATGCGGTGACAGGGCTCCATTGGTACCATATTCGCGAAGTAGCTCCAGGTCGGCAATGATGTCTGCGATCAGGTCTCGCGAGAGGGTTCGCGGGCGAGGACCCTCGTGTTCACGTCCGCAGTCGCATTGTGGGCGCTTCGAGTCCGCCATGATTATGGTTGGCTGCTGTTGCGGATCTCTTTTGCGAACGAACAAACGGTACGTGAACGAACGAGTGGACGACAAGGCAGGAGAAGAACGTTTCGCCTGCAGCACAAGGATTTTAATGAAGTTTAGAAAAGGGGAATGCCGCGGGTGATATCATGAATCATCTCGAATTGGTGCTGAAACAGGATCTCAAAAAACAAGATACTTCATGCCGGCTGCCACGGTAAATCTGACCCTCAGTTGTCCGTTCGTCAGTGATCTTTTTCTCCTTGGTGCCGACTCGCCGACTTACCTCACCTGGGCTGTGGGAACAAAAAAAGGATGCGTGCATCACGCACAGCTATTTCCGCACCAGATGCCAGTTCCAGATAGCAACGGCCCGATAATCCCACGCCACGGGCTGCCCTCGGGGCCTGCCTAGCGCATGCATCTGCTGCAGCAGGTCCCGTATCCGGTGGTGATACACCGTACGTGTCTCCGGGGAATGGTCGGGGAGCCGAAGCCGCGTCAATGAGGCGGGATGAAGTGGAAAGCCAAAGTCAGATTGAGGCGCATGCATCATCTTGAGAACGGATCTGATGTGCAACCTGATATTAGGATCGGTCTCGTTAAAGGCCGGCTCTCTGGTTCCTTGGCTACATCCCGCTGCGCCGTGTATGGCACAGGTTCGAGTGGGGGAACACTCAGCACACCAAACCTCAGCTTCCGGTTTGCACAAGTCCGCGGCTGCGCCCGTGATCGGAATTATGCGCGCCATTATTCCCAACAGCCGTTTACGTGAAGTCCGGATGGTAGGTTTGAGTGGTGAAGTTCTTAGGTCTTACACTACAGCTGTCTGCGAGACACGAGGGATACTTTTAGAACAGGCTGCTAGCCATGTGATGAGCGGAAGGTTCAGGGATGTAGCTGAGCTGAGTGCTGATCATTGCGGGGAATTTTCTTCACCTTGTCATTCGCACAACAAGGCCGCCCGGGCACTGCCATCCAGGTTCGCGGTCTTGGACACCTCCCACCACGATGGCACTGCCTACCCGACAGGCGCTGATCAGATAGCGCTGCAGGCCCAATCAACGTCATCAAATAGTGTATCTCTGGCACGAACCGCGATCTACGCTGGGTCTTGTTAGGGTCGCCATCGTGGGGCTGGCTGACAAGAGTCAGTATAGGGGCGCCTTGGTGGCCTGTTTGGTTATTGCTTTTTGCCGTCAAAGGATGGCCCGAAAAAGCCGATCCTCAATGCTGCAATGCATATGAACGCGAGCGCCGGCAGTGACGTGGTCGGTTTGCGCCTTTGATCGCAGTGCGCGATCCCTTACATGTAAGCAATGGAGTCGTGATGCATGCTCAGCATTACGATCTTGTGTATCGCTTGCACGTCTTTGCTCTTCATCAGGTACCCGCTCTATCCTTGCCAATTGCTTGCCCACCTGCTTACTGCCATGTGTACAGGAACGGAACGCTTGGTGCGAGAGAAGAAAATCACGCCGCGGCCTTCGCTGGTCCCCCCTGCAGTAGCCTCGTCCGATTCTCCCTTTCGGCAAATAAACAAGAAGGTGGCGAACGAAATAGAAACGACGCACTCTCTTTATAACTACTCGCCATTTGCAAAGAACCTCCAAGTGTGGAGTCTCCTCGGCTCCAATTTCTGTCTCTTCCTCCAATATCCCCTCTTTCTCACTCAGTATGAACATTATGCGATTTCTCGCGTCTTTCTTTTCTTTTCCGGGAAAATTTTGCGGCCAGGAAAATTGCTGAGAGATACGAGATGGACCGTGAAATTTCCCTTTGGCGATATTAGGATGCTCGCACTGTCTCACAACAAACGGCTTGTACGGCCACAGCCCGAAGCTGGGCATCTCCTAAGGAAATTTGACAACTACTGTGGCAAAATCCCCATCCGAACATACAGAAGGAAAATTCGATAAATCTAGGCCAGCCCGCATTTTGCTTTACGGCGCATCATCTTCATCGCACACGGATCTAAAGGTGAGCGGAATTATACGATTCTTAAAAGGGTCAGCGCAATGGCGTATCCCTTCGGGCGTTCCGAAACTGCTGCGGACTTCAAGACGTCCTTTGCCACCTGATGCGAGATCATTCTAGAATACTTCGGTACGCATGAATGATCTGAGATCATCAAACAGCTGTACCGGCAGACAAAATTGATGCGAGACCCCGTTACAATTTGATGTACCCGCACGGCACACTCCGAAGTTCGGGGTTGCTGATCCTTCTTCTTGCCGACTCGTCGCAGAAGACAAAATCGGCACTTCTCTGATGAGAATACACCCCTTAAATCCCTTCAGCTACTTACTTAGGGACCCACCCCCATCATTTTCCCATTGCAACTGCTACCACCTTAATTTTGAATCCTTAGAGCTAGGTTTCATCCGTGCTACTGAATGCAATGACTGTTGATAAGCAATTGGCAGAGTTTCTTCCAATAGATCTCGAATTTTTAGTCGTAGCGAGTCGTGATTGCCTTTCGGCACTGTTTTGCGGAGGTAATAATGTAATTCGACAAGTGAAGGCGCCAAGGTGCCTCTTTTGCGTTCTGGCTTGGTCCTATACAAGGCATTCATATGGAGGTTCTTACTAGTGAAGGGAACGAGCTTGCCATCATTTTTCAAATGCCAACTGTATCGCAACTCTGATTTTAGTGGCAGCTTCGCGTCTACTATGCAGCTTCGTCCAAGAATGGTAACTCGTCAACAAATACATTTGTATATAATCCTTGCATACATCACCACGATCGCCTAAGATTATATATATAATTCCATTATATTCTGATTTCTTCTTTTCTATTCTTGTCAATGCTAAAGTCGTATGTTCCAATGCATACATGAATCATTACATTGCTAGACGCACACTCTTTTTAAATAAGACGTAGGGAAATCCTAATCATATTTCATCAAGTTATGTATGATAAAAGAAGCTTGAATCGTCCTTTGACGTTTTTGATTGTCTTTATCCGTCGAGCCGTTGTTCGATGAGAGTCGATAAGGCCCGGGACCTGGAGTCATTCACTGATATGTTGTCGTTGATTCTCGCCCATAAACAAGATTACGCTTGCTAATTTAAACGAAACATGGAATAAATTCTACAAATGCCAATACCAAATGTCACTTATTGTACAATTTGACAACACCTATGTAGACTTGGAGGGTTTTTTTTTATCATGTATCGTGCAGCATGGAATCTTTTATCACAGCGAAACCGCGTCAAAGGATTGATGAGAGAAGTCATTGCTTACCTCAACATCCAATTCGCATTCGGCTTCCTTACTTTAACTTGATAAAGTGTTATAATGTCTGAGCGCTTGTAAGACCTGTGTGGGAGAATGTATAATATGTCAGCTAGGTTATGCACCAAGTATGCATGGCCTCTGCCTAGCTACATCCCTGGTAAAACTATCTACAAGCCGACACTGTGGTTTTGACAGCTTGTGCAGGCGATCCAGGGTACTCATTTCTCATCAATTCTATTCATGGAAATGTTGTTTCGTGCTCGAGAATGGGGACGGTCGCTGTTGGTCAAATGACTGAGCCACCGGGCCGATTGGTTGTAATGAGAGGAGCATCACCTCGGTTGATGAAGCGATCGGCGACCTCGACGCTAAACAGGTCACCTGGCCCAAAGTTAAACTGTGCAAGCGGTGATAGTACCAAACTGTAGAAATGAGGTGGAAAGCATATGATGTTTAGAACACGGGACGTAGATTGGATGTTTTTTAAAGGGTTGCTACTATCAACTCCGCCAGTTTCCAGATCTTCGCTCATCCTTCGACACTGATGCTCGGACACCAATACTCAGTCGTACACTCATACCTGTCGAAGTCGTAGGTCATTGTAAACTTCGTGGTACCGTCCTTGAAACAGACAAATGGTTCTGTCGCTAGGGATGCATCTCCGACAAGACTTCCCTTGGTTGCACTCTTCGCATCGCTTGCGATGTTGGTTTTCAGCGTGCCCGCCGATCCGATCCGCACACTCTTGCTGCTTCCCTCCCATGCTGTATTCCACCCCGTAACGCGACCTACGCTTGTCGGAGAAACCCGAGATGAGCCTTCGGTTATGGGACCATTTTCGAAGTATATGGCGGCAGTTATTGTGTCATCGGGATCGCAGAGTAAAAGGCAGCTGGGAGAGCAAGTCGCGAGGTAAAAGTTGTGTTTTGAGCCGGCGATCCCCACGTCGACGGGCACCGAAAGTATCAGGCCCGAAAAAGCAAAAACGAAAGTAGTTGCGATGGAACTGAGATGCATTTTCAAGATATTGATAATGCTGTCTGGGATTTGTTAGAGGGCTGTACAGATTCACCAAGATTGAAATGGCTGTACAGCTTTTATATCTGCCCACCCATACATTCTTTCCATGGGCAACGATTTCCTTGTTCGGTAACTGCAATATCAAAAATATTGATCGCATCATCTGATTCGGGATATCGAACCATTTGGGTCTGGTAACACTGGTTTATTGCATTTAATATTGCAGTATTCTATGCTGAAGTCTGCCTTTTGGATAAATTGAACCCCTGCATACGCAACGACCACCGATACATATACAAGGCCAGGCCATTCGGCATTTGTCCCTGCTTATGTTTTCCTACCTGTGATTCAAGATTTTCGACCGAAAGGGTTTTCTAGTTGATTATGAATACAAGGAACCTAGTTTGCTGGGGTGTGAGATTCGATGGAAAAGGCTGAGGAATACTAAGCATTCGACAGATGTATTACCTACGACTGTTGGAATTTTTGGAGTGCTCTATTAATTCTTGTTTATAGTCGTGATATCTTTCTAAGAAGAAATCGTCTTAAAGTATAACCTGGCTTTATTCGAAGGGTATACAATCAAAACACATGATAAATGCCCTCAACCTAGCTTTTTGAAGTCACCTGCAAAGGAATTTTGTGAGAACTACAACATCTAGAACGAACAGTGTGGTTTTCCGTAGAACAATATGTAGATATTAACCATTTGAAACAAGTTTAATAAGAACAAATTATACAGTGACTTATTGTCTTTTGTGCGTTTTGTGTTAGATATCATTTGTAAGATTTGGTGAGGTTCGCGATGGCTAGAAATACTCTGAAAGACTATGCACACAAGGTATTGACAGTTGATAAAACAGAAGCCAGACAGTTGATAGACCTATATCAGATTAATTCATATAAGAGATAAATAATAATGTTTCAATCTATAGCGGGATTGTTCAGCAGACAAGTGCTCTGTAAGATTCAAAATCTCAGCCTTCAGCTTAGCAACAACATCGCTCATGCGTCCTGCTTGTACTACACTGACATTGCCTAGTGTGGCAGGTTTGTTGAGAGAAATTAAATCTCAATCCCCCCCAGAAAGAGCACCTCGCGGTGCTATACGCAGCAACAAGACATGCCTGAGAGTGATTTCGTTCAAGTCACGTGCCTAGCCACGAACCCTTCCATGGTTCCTAAGCAAAGTCACTCTGCACTTTTGGATAAGTATAAGCTTCTGTGCTTCCACTTCCTGCTACATGCAGGGCCCATCGCCAAGTATTAAAGTCTAGATCGGGCTGTGCAGGACATTGTCGCTACCCCATCTGCACCTCGATATATTGTGGCTTGCATCCAGCCTCTCATTGGCTCATGTATGCCCAAATGAGTATACGGGTTCACTCGCTCACATGTTATTGGATATAAAAACAGGGCGCAGCGGTTAGCTAACGCCTTCTTTCAGGCAACACCTGCAAGGTTGAAAGTCAATAATCAGATAAGAGGTGCGCAACGCTAAAAGCGAGCGAACAGAACTCTGCTCGGGTTTCAGCAGTTCCGCCGCATCACACGCACACATTGAAGAAATTGTTGCCAACGTCTAACTACAGGAATGAGTGAATCGAAAATGCTGCTCTTCTTTTCTCATACGAGTCTTCATTAAGCTCAGCCGTGCATCCCAGGCCAATCAGCCGAGATGGAGATCGTTGGTGCTGTGGCCTCCCTGGCCCAGATTTGCGCTGGTGTTATGACTGGACTACAACATCTTGTCGGTACCTACCAGCAATCCGACAACATAATTCTATCTGTTTTGGATGAGTGCGAAAACCTCAAACTGGCCTGGCTATTCATCGGGCGCTGGGTAGAGTCACAAAGGGATCAACCCGAAGAGTTAGCGGCGGCTCTAATCGATCGCTTCAAAAAGTCGATAGCCAGTGGAAAACAGCTGATGGAAGCATTGGAAAAGGATATCGAGCGTGCAAAGAATGATGAGCCAGGGAGGCTCCAAAAATATAAGCGAAAAACGTACATTGTGTGGAAAGTGAAGGCTTTCAGCGAACATCAAGAGCGCATACGGGGGCAAATAGAAGCACTGACTTTACTGATAGTGATTTTGAGACTGTAAGTGCTTCATATGTCATCACAATATTTGATTATGACACTTAAACCGACCAACTGACTTTGTAGACCCTACGATGAAGAACGTCTAGAAGTTCTCTCTTCACCCAAAGCTTCCATATTCGAGAGGACTGATGAAGAGGCATCCAGCATTTTTCGAGCAGGAATCTCCACAGAAACCGATAATTCAAGTATCAGAACTACCAACACGATAAGCAGTTCAATGAGGCGGTTTGTGGTGTTTGCGTTTGATGGAGCTCTAAAAGAAACAGCACCTTACAGAAGAAGTAGTACCCCATCAGTCTCGATCACAGAGGAAGTCATGGCAACCATTACAAACGATACAGCATTAGTGGATTATAGGAGCATCCTTTCTTCCAGTCGTTCCCTTTCCACGAGTACAACTAGGCATCATTCACTAACACAACCATCATCAGGGTCGCTTAGCCGGCTCTCATCTGACATATCTGGAAGGTCGTCTAGGACACATGGTCATTCCTTCTTGGGCGCATTTAATGCTAATGATCGAATTGAACTGGATTTCAGCCTTTCCATTGAAGAAGAAGGCCAGGAAGAAATGAGCGTCGACGAAGATTCTGATGAGCCCGTCATACCACCACCCATGCCAAAATTGACCGAAGATATATTATATGCTGCTCAAAGTTTGGAATCGTCTTTAGTCACCCCGGCACAGGCGTCAAGGTTATCACGAGCCGTCGAAGATGGAGATCTTGAGACAGCGACACAGAATATTCTGGATGCCATGGATATTGTTGAATTGTTCCAAAGCGATGCCACGCCCTCCTTTGATATAACGATGTCGTTCTTTTATCATGTCGATCAAAACAATCCGGAGTTATTCTCCACAGTATTGAGGAGGATATCATATACTGCTGGGAAAGGTTGGACCAAAACCCTCAAGCGCGCTTATTTGCGTTACGTTTCTCAGCATGACACCGCCCGCGACGAAAGCCCGCCGACGACCTCCACGAGTGCTTGGTCGAGCATAACAAGAGCTGCGGGATTGGCAGACGATATTCGAGAAGCAGTCAAGGCAGATGACCCTGCATCGTCTCCACTCTCAGCCATCCAGCTCACCTGCGCCCTTGGAGATGAAGCCGTTCTCGAATATCTCCTGCGCATCGGAGCAAGCCCCTGGCCGAATCCGGATGCGTGGGGCCACCCCTCCCCCTTCAAAATCGGTTCCAAGGAGAACTTCGATGATCCGCTAGCTCTGGCGATCATGCGACATTGCTCCACCGACTTCGTCGATGCCCTGATACAAACCCCCTTCGCGCCGAAGAACCACGAAGATGCCATACGCGCAATGTACCTCTCGCTCCACCCGGAATTCACACATTGGTCAAGAGCAACGAGGAAGGCGCAAAATTGGACCGCGGACTGGGAAACCGCCGCCGCTATTCCCATCCATCTCAAGTACAAAGCCACTGAGCAAATCAATGTCGGGTCGAGAGACCGCTACATCTCTTTCCTACACGCTGCCATATGGAACATTCATCTCGCCAACCCTCCCCAGGAACAAACCGGCGCGCTCCTTTCGGCCATCCTCCCCGCGCCAGACATGGACTTTCGGGGTTGCTATCTCCGTGATGACGACACGCGCGTGACCCCCCTCGTTCTGGCGACGCTCTGCAACGAACCCGGAATGGTGAGGGCGCTCTTGGATAAGGGTGCGAAGGTTTTCCAGTCGTCGGAGGATGTCTGGAAGAAGATGGCGAGGGGCGGGAAGCGGTACGACGTGTCTCGGAGGGTCGGGGTGCTCGGTGCTTTGCATGACTTTCAGGAGAAGATCCAGTGGGATGCGAAGGGGAAGACGTGGTTTATGATGATGCGAGATCGGTATAGCCAGTCGAGGCCGGGCGCGGGGTCGAGGAGTATGAATACTACGCCGATCATCTAGGTTAGAATCAAGTCTGAAATCCAGTCTCTAGCATGCGTCGTGATGGAGAAATGTGCTGGAATCGAGTGAGCGTGGCAATCGGCCAACATTGTAATATACATTATGTATATAATAGCCGAGCCCGCCTCTATGTGTTACTTTCGTTTGCAGATGTCTTCAACGTCGATGTAGTCGACCATCGCAGGGCTGACCAATTGCGTCCATCAGATGTTCCCCGAATTAGCGCCAGCTCCCCCTGAGTTCGCTGAAAGAAAAAGAAAATCGTAAACGTCGTGAAAACAGGCCGTGCCTTCTATGATACTTCGGGATCGACTGCTGCTTCTTTAGTCGCTCGTGTGTGCCTCGTCCTCTTTCGAAGCCATGACTGCATGCCAAACATGGCCATGATGAGCACGGCGATGAGCATCAGGGGGATCTGCATCCATTTCACAGCCACCTAGATACTGGTCAGCGGATAAGAGCATCGATTGAATGGCAAAGGCTCACGATTTCGTTGCAAGCAAGTTCATACGACCATTGCTTGCTAGTTCCCGAAAGCCACTGGGGCATGAAATTGCAAGCACCAGCCTCCCTCGAGCATACCATGTTGGTGTTGCTTCCCGATGACATGGCGTGCGTCTCCGAGGTGCATCCATACTGGTCGTCTCCTCTATCGGTGTAATGCACAATCAAGGCTGCAAGCGCGGCGGCAAAGCCGGTAGTGCCGCCAAGCATCACAAATCCAGTCCAGAATCGACGTCGCGGCTGCAAAAACACACGCGGTCAGTACATGCCCCCGAGGAGTGAGTGGGCAGATGGATTACGAACCCCATTCAAATCGGCATCCATGTCAGCCCTACGCAGTTTGTACCAGCCGAGGAACGCTACTATAGAGGCCCCCAGGCTTAAGCATCCGGAAACGATCGTCGCATCGGTCGAAGAACTCGAATATTCGACAATGGTGTCGTCGGTAATCCAGCGATTCCTTTGAGAGTCATATTCTATTGGGATCTGGACCCATCTTCCCATAATCCAGTCTCCGAGGATCCAGTAGTGAGCGGTTATGACGATGGATGCGAGCGAGAGCGAGAACAGCAGCGCCGTCGGAACGAGCGTGAATCTGAGGAATGTTTCGTACCCCATGGTTCCTCGGGTACTTGGGGGAGCGAGTGTAGAGAGTAGGAACTGGGTTTTGATGACGGATGGCCTCGAGCTTCCGCGCAGGGCCGTCTATGTATATCCCACGTGTACAGGATGCCATGCCCTGGACCCGCCGTGCACTTGTCCGCATCTTCCGCCAGCCCGTCACTGCGGCGCGCCCAGCCGCTGCCATGGAGGCGAAAATCTCTTGCGGTAAGCGCCCTAAACCGACAGCGCATCTGAATGGCCAGTGAGTACTAGATCGATTGGATACGGATAGACGGGGTTGAGGCTTGGGCCCGCTCAGGGTAAGCCCACACCGACGGGGCAAAGTTCGTCGCCGCATCCGCCACCACCAGCGTTTCCTCGGCACACCGGCTCCGACGAAACGACGACGTCAATGTGCAGTTCGCGCATCGTCGACTTGCTTCTGAGCTGGCCATCTGGGTTAAAAACGACCGCTTGGCATCTGCACCGTGTCTCGCCGTCCTGCCTGGAAAATCGATGGGAAATGTTGGCCGGACACGAGAAGCAGCTGTCAGCAGACCCACCGGAAGGGGGACAGCGCCGGCCGAAACCTGCCGGAAAGGATTTAATGGACCTACGCCCGTGCTACAACACGCGAGTGGCCTTCCGGGTCTAGGACCTTTTTTCCATCCGGACGTTGCCGCTGCCCAAAACCACCGTCATTGCTGTGTCGTGAGCTCTCCTTGAGTCGTTATTCAAATAATGTTTCACCAAGGGGCCAACCCTCAAACCGTGCTCAGCGGATGCCTTCGGTGCTCCAAATTGACCCTAGCAAAGGACGTTTTCGGGTGTGGTCTCTGTTCTGGACCCGCTGAGCGATACGAATGACGAAATGAGCCGATAGTGAGTAAGCCGGAAGTGCAAAGCTGCGAAAGCGCGAGGAGTGCGCTCCCCTCGCCACGCCAATGCATCCTCGATAAGTTACAACCCTTTCGAGCGAGGGGAAAACCAAGATATCAAGCAAACATTGCCTCCAGGATTCAAAAAGCGGGGAAGGTAGTCGTCTCGGCAGCCTATAATGGCCAACATGTATCCGCAAAGGCTATTTCGGGGTCTGCAGATCGCCCAGCAATTCGGCAGACACCATGAACCTGATGCCCAGCCACGGTTCCAAGGTACTCAACTGCACTGTGCGGTGGCTAGGTGAATGATGACGTGTCGTGGAATAAGGAAACACAACTACAACCCCGAACCCCAGACATGACGATTGTGTAGGGGGGGTGGATTGCGTGGGTTTTCTTCTTATGTGCGAGGCCAGATCTATACGACCGTGCAATTGCTCATGGGAGCTTCGGTACCACGCGATCCAGCTAGAAGGGCTTTGGCACTTTCCCCCTGACTGACTTCTGCACTGCGACAGCATTCTCGGGACTTTGAGACTTCGAGCATGCTTACCATTTCCTCTCAAAAGACACTTTCCCTGTCATCAACATTCGTAATACTAACCCGCGTGGGATCCTTCTTGATCCGACCCGCAGGCTCAGGATTCGGCTCGCTGCCGCTGCTGGCGTTCGCCGCGGAGCAACCTCCCGACCAAGTCGCACATTTACTAAGCAAAATTACAGAGTCACCCTCCACGGTCTCTATTTCGATGGCTGAACATTGCTTGGTGGTATTTCACTGCACTATTGAAATCTCTCCACTCTGGAGGTTGACGTGGATGGCTGAAGGCAAGTGTGCGAAACATTGCCGAACGTCCGTCTTCTGACACGGGTACGACGGATTGCGGGCGCCAATGGAGAGAAATACTGGGCCCGAGTACAGAGCGATTGGATGCGCATGAGTTGGAGCACACTTGGTTCTTGCGATCTGGGGGAATGGGGTACCCGCAAAAAGCGATGGCCTATGATTTGCTTTGGTAAAAAGTATGCCCATTCTGTTGTAAAGAGGAGGCCGCCGAGAAAAAGTTGCCATAAGATTGCAGTTGGTTCCTGTTCCACCAAATGCCGCGTTACGTTCAAGCCTGCACTGAAGATCCGCAGTGTTGATCGCCTGGTCCTGCTTCCTGCTGAGACGTCGCCGTGGCCTACCAGTCCAAGCCTCGTGTACTCTCCTGGGAGGGTTTCTAGATCGATCGACATTGCAGATCGCAAGTCCCCTGTCGCCATACCCTTTGTAGTTGTATGGTGCCACCTGTGGCCTAATCTTGACACCTGCTTTTCTAGTGCTGTTATTCTGTTTAAACCTATTCCTCGTTGGACTCCCATGTCGCCTCGCGCGTGCTCGAATTGCCTAACGCGGCGATGTCAACATCATCTGGCCCACTTGGCTCCATGCGCAAGACCATGTCGAAGATCGGATGATTGCTATCATACCCCACGTCAATCTGCTGGGGTCCGTACGCTCCCAGGAATTGAGGACTACCAAATTCCCTGAATCTGTATGACTGTAAGAAGTTTCCATCAACGTGCTCTTCCATATTCCAGACATTTTTTTTTTTTGCTGGGGTGGAGTTGAGATGGTCTGGACAAGGCTAAATGATGCCATGATGACGTTGAGAAGACCTACGATTCTTATTCTCGAATAATCGTCAGTCAAATAGTGACATGACCAAGCAGCATTCGAGTACATCGAAGTTAACGTATTGTCTCAGTTACAACTCTTACCGATGGTCCCGGCTTTTACCAGAGAGAGCTTGTTTGATCGGTCTCCATGGCGTGATATTCATGTAGCTGCCCAAGGTCAGCTCAACTGCGGTCGAGCGGCAGAAAAATGATCATGCTCCCTCATGATAAATCTTAGATTCAAAGTGATGCTGTCTCCGTGTGTGGTATGGGAGGTAGATCCTCGATGCGTGCGTCCGGAAAATAAAATGCGGCAGGGCGGTTCCAAAGAAGGAAGTTGTTCTGGTACCTGCGCACCTGTACCGAGGATTGCGCACCCACTCCGAACCGCCTTCATAACCACCATGACTCGGACCGGCTTGCAGCATTTGAGCCGCGAAAAGTGAATCGCAGATGCACATCTCATGCTGGGGCCGTTATTAATAATTAATCTAAGTCTATTCCCATGAGCCAATCTACGATACTCCTGATAAATCAGACGGGCAGCAAAAAGGAACTATCCTCATCCTCCATCAGCGCTCGACTACCTTCAACTTGACATACAGTGGCGTCTTCTGCCACAGGCTGTATACTTTCTGCGTCTTCATCCAGTCGCCGCATCTGTCTGTGTCAAGTTCAATGTCAAAGTTGAAGCAGACCCTAGCAAGAATCAGGCGCATCTCTGCATACGAAAGATTCCTCCCAATACAGTCGCGGGCCCCTATCGAAAAGGGTTGCCGAGCATACCGATCATCGTTGGCAAACTCGATAGGAGGATCAGCGAGCCAGCGCTCAGGTACAAATTCTTCAGGGCGAGTGAAGTTGGTGGCTGAGTGGTTAGCTCCATACTGGAGCACTTGTAGAGAAGTCTTCTAGGAGTGAGTAATCCGTTGCACAAGTCGGGAACGTAGTGATGCTTACACCTCCAGGGACCCATCTTCCAGCTACCATCGCGCCTTGGGGCGGTACGACACGATTTCCCTGGTTAGCGACAGGCGGGTAGATGCGCATGCCTTCATCCAAGACCGCCAACATGTAATCAAGCTTGCCAACGCTAATGAGATCGATCTCGTCCTCGCTCTTGAATGCGCCACGGACCTCTTCATTCAGCTTCTTCAACACTCCGGGGTTCCTCAGGAGCAGATATGTCGTGCCTGCAAGTAGAGTGGCCGTCGTCTCGCTCCCACCCAACACCAAGGCCCCCGCTGTACTTACCATCTCCTTCCTGGTAAGACCTGTCCCCTTCTCGAAGTCGCTCTTTGAGATGATGTTGTCCCAGAAGTCTCCTCGATCGGCGCCTCGCTTCAATCTGTCTTCGATCTTTTGTGCACTGCGCTGGGACCTCACTTGTCGGAGCTTGTGCAAATGCTTTGGTACAAGATATGGTATCAAGAATTGAAGTCCATAGTTGTTGATTACTGTGTAATAAGCCGTTGTTCTGATGCTTCCGAATATGCCGGCAATCCAAGGATCGGTTTGTTTGCTTTCGAGACAGTGGAATGATTCGCCGAAGGCTAGGTCCCCGATCATGTCGAAAGTAGTCCAGTTACTAACGAGAGTCAGAGTCAGCAAATCAATTTTTTTTTTTTTCAAAATCCCCAGATGCTCTACACGAGAAGCCGGGTAAGCTTGGCGCTTAGAGACTACTTACTACCACTTTTGGATGTCGATAAAACCCTTCATGGACTCTTCTTTCAGACCACGAATCAAAAGATCAACATAAGACTGTATCCGGTTTTGCATTTCCCTCAGCCCTTTCTCAGAAAAAGAAGGGCTCAAAAATTTCCTAAGCCTTGCATGGTCCTCAGGCTTGGCTATTAGAATGTGGTTCCCGTTTCCTGCCAGCATTGCATACTCCACTTTATCTTTCTCAAATTCCCTGAATCCTTCAGCCGTAGTATTGTGGTGCCCGTAGATATTCTTCAGTGCTCTGGAGTCTACATAGGAAAGCTCCCAGGGTGATACGCGTACCACGGGGCCGTATCTGTTATGCAAGTCGAGAATATCGAAGGGCAGGCGGCCAGCAAGGAGAGAGCGAGCGTACGGGGCTCGGTATGCGCACCAAAGCGGATGGCCCGGATAGGACCGTAATGGGTACAGAGTGAGATTATAAACACCGTATAGAATGATCTGCTCGCTTCTATCAGTATTCTTGTCTCTCGTGAAGGTTTATCATACGTACCCATACGAAAAAGGCTATACATAAATAGACAAACATTGATAAGAAATATGGGGCCATGCCTCTGTCAAGGGCATTGAGCATTATAAAAGTTCTTAGAGAGTAGAAAAGATCGCAAGCTGAGCGATCTATGATTTGGAATCAGACCTGAAGTACTGGTCAAGGTGATTGTTGGGGTGGAAAGTCACGAAGGCACCAAAGGAAGCGGGGTAGCTTGGAGTTCCTAAATAGGTTAGGTTGCAGTCATATTTTGGTACATATCATGTTCGAGAAGGATTGTCCTATAATGTCAATTCTATGCAGATCCTATTTATGCCGAGCGAGTACAAGGTTCACCGCCAGTAGATGCACCAAAAGACATCACCTCTCCTTCTCGTTAATCGACATGTCGACATGGTAACTCCTTGCCCGGCAGATGGCAATTCATGTTCTGATCCATGTTTCGCCGTGATAACCTGTTTTCCGGTAGAAGGCGAGACGCCCTGAACCACATTTCGCCAACACGACTTAGGTTGCGAGGAAACCAAATCAGCCGGTAAAGGAAGCCAATCCATGCGTGATCTTAGGCTTGCGATGTCCTCCAGGCGACCGAATGAGCGGAATATTTTGCTCAAGCAATTTGTCCACAATAATCTCGTGGAGGACCTTCTCATCTTGGACCAGCTCAAGTACATCTTGTTCCTCCGGGTAATCTCCGAGGACCGGGTCGGCACTGTACTCCAGCAACAGACACAGACCATGCCCAAATCTCGCGACTTGAGAGCTAATCGAAGCGGTTGGGTCCGACGGCGATCAAGCGTTCCCGATTTCAATTTCTTATGTTCATCCGCAGATAGAAGGATGCCACTTGGATCCGCTCCCTTCTCAAGAAGAAACTTGGCCATAGTCATGACATTCAAGTGAACAGCAAGATCGAGCCGTCCGCCCTTGGCTCTCAGCGTTGTGCTCCATAAATATAGTGACTCAGCCCCCTTTAACTAATTACTATCACTATCGTAAACCCATCTACCATTTTTAAGGCGCTGCCAATTCGGAGTGTAACTGGTGCTGAGATTGAATGCGCCGGCCTAGAACAATACCCGTAACAAACGGAATAAGTAATCCTTCGGTACCGCCTCAGATATCCAAACCTTATAGAACTTAAACTGGAGACGGTGGTTAGTAGTTGTTTCTGTTTTTATCAAATATCGGAAAAATTGCAGAGCTAGTCGACCTGGCAGTCATATAATTTATCAGGCAAGAGAGTAAAATGGAAGGTACTAAGTTTCAACCGGTTTTCCGAGCCCCAGTTGATCAGGAGAGAAGTAGCAGTCCGATTTCCTGCAGAGCAAGCACTGTCAATGGCGGTCTCATACTTTCCGATGAGTTCCAATGTCGGGTTGTCGGGGCAGAGGATTGATACGATAGAGTGATTTCGATCTATGATGTTCCAATCAGTATGAGACGTGTACCAGTTGAGGGTCAATTGAAGGTTCGCCACATTTCCCACCGCGGCCGCTAATGAAAGCGGGTGATTGCAGAGAAAAGAAGATGGCAAATAGGGTCCATTCCCTATTTCAGTCAGAGACTTGATAACATTGTAGTCTTCAATGATGATTGCAAAGTCAAGAGCCCTGCTTCCTTGGTCCTCACTAGACAGCGGTACGTCGAGGTACGTTCGAGGGTCTCTCAGAAGTTTAGAGACTTGATTCGAGCAATAAACACCAAGACCTGCACATAACTTCTGGAGTATAACTCGGTGTCGAGAGTCTGACATCTCTTCCTGGACGGTTTGAATGAACCAAATCTGGTGTATAATACCAGCCACAAGACCATGGATGCCTTTAGGTGAAATCTCGGATTTCTCTAGTCTCTCACAAAGAATCCGACTCACCAAGTTGGCCTCGTTATTGCTTATACAAGAGAATATGCCATCATCCACGAAGTCTCCGATCGATTGGAACTCTACAATCTCCTCCGTGATATGCTCAGCAAAGGTGCCTACGACAAAGTTAGTGGACGAGTAGTTTTCAATTCTTGATATCTAGATCTCACGGTATTTATCGCGCCACAACCATGACTCGCGAACTCCAGCTTCGTCAACGTATATCTTGATAATCTTCTTGAATATCTCTGGTGAGAAGTCGATAAGCTCCATCTTGGACTCCGGAGACTCGTGTTGTTGGGAAGTTGAGTCTGTAGGTTTGTGTGGGAGAGATATGAGGAGATTAAGAGATAGATTCAGAGAAAGAGAGACAAAATTCAGTCGGTTTTTGTATATAGACACCCCCGGGATCGGTGAATCGTAAGTCCTGATATGCTTGGCGTCACGTGTAGACTGATAATTCAGACACTGACCGCAACCTTACCGCTCACGCGATCTGGACCACTCAGAGAAATGCTCTCCAGAAAAAAAAACTGGCCTCTAGTTTCTATGACCTCATTGACTTCTAAAGGGGCCATGGCTAGCACATAGGGTGTTCATGGTGCAAACAATGATGAGGAATACGGAATGCTTGGTGAGCAATTGTTCAGCAACTCGTAGGGGGTCAACAGCCAAACTCTTGGCCCTCAGTTTCAACGCAAAAAAAAACTCTTTAGTCATTCTCGCCGCCACACCAAGCGCCACAAGGTTGCATCACGCAAACAGCGCCTGCGTGTCTCTTAAAGCCCAGGATTTTATTCTCGTATTAACAATCATATCATTACTATCGTATAATTTACAGATCTTTTACAGTTCTTCTAAACTGCTATAAGATATCCAACTACAAGCAGAACAGCCCATTGTGTTCCATCATTTACACTCCGCGAAGCACCACCCGTGAACTCAGCTGAATCTCCAGTCCCAGTCTCAGTTTCTGTAATAGGCACTGTCGTCGTACCTCCTTCACTCTGCACCACAATCCCCGTCGAGCCAACACTGAAAGTGGTCCCGTTACTAGTGATTGCTGCATCACCGGCACCGATCGTCGTGCCTGGTCCTAGAACCAGCTCGCCACCAACCACTGTGTAAACTTCTCCGCCAATAGTAACAACCCCGCTATTACCTACTGGAATGGGAACTGTAGACGTGCCCTCTGGAGACGAGGCAACGATGCCGGATGGACCGAGCGAAAAGGTCGTGCCAGCTACAACAGCCGTTGGAGTCGCTGCATTAAGTGTCGTTCCCTCGCCCAATACAACGTCGCCGCCTGAGACGGTGAAGGTTTGCTCGCCGACCGTGACGATATGCGCATCGCCCACAGGGATCGCAACGGTTGATGTGCCCTCTGGGCTTTCCACCACAACGCCGCTAGGCCCAATGCTGAACGTCGTTCCATCTACGACCGTTTGTTGGCCGCTGCTCAGTGTCGTGCCGGGCAGTACTACATTTCCTTCAGGCCCAGGCTGGAGGGTTAGAGGTGGGGATGTAGGGTCGAGAGTGACAACAATCGGCCCGTCACCAGTGATAGGGACATTGGTGCTGGTTCCTGGAGCAACAATGGCAATGCCCGAGGTTCCCACACTGATTGTTGTTCCTGAAGATGTAATAGCTGGCGCACCAGGTGTCAGAGTGGTCCCCGGACCGATGACGAGGCCACCGGAGGGATCGACTGGAATTCGAGTTGGACCGATTGTGATTGTGGGGGCTGCTGGTGGCTGAGGGTCTGTTCCTGGGACTGTGGGATTAGGGTTCGTATTCGGGTTCGGAACGGGCGCCGGTGCGGGACCGGAAGGATTCGAGTTTCCGGGTGGGCTGTTGCTTGGCGGATCGTGAGGCGAGTCAACCGGGGGATCGCTCGGAGGATTACTTGGAAGATCGCTTGGAGGATCACTTGGGGGATTGCTTGGAGGATTGCTTGGAGATTCATCTGGAGGATTGCTCGGAGGATTGCTCGGAGGATTGCTGGGTGGGTTGCTTGGTGGATCGCTGGGTACATCGTTCGGAGGATCATCTGGTGATGTATCATCATCCCCTGGCGGAGCGGGAGCTGATGTTACCACAGGGATGCCTCCTGACCCGGTGGATCCAGGCTGGGGCGGCGTGGGTACTGGGTTTGTATCCTGTGTACGAGTTGCGCTGGCAGTCGAGAACATGTCTGACACCGTCTGCAGGGCAATCGGTGGATCGAACAAGCCGTAGCTTGTGAAAACGCAATGTTTCCAAGCTTCATCAATGTCTCGTATTTGCGAGGGCATGACCATGTGGGGATAGTATTCGCCTTGATGAACGACGCTGCACAAAGGCCTGTTGTTCGCGCAGTACGATGCTCCGTAGTATGCTGACCATGGCACAGGCTCACGGAAGTCATCGTAGTTGACGGGCCACGGGTAGAGATTGTGTGGATATTTGCGGACCGAATAAAGATCGCTGGACGCTATTGTCAATACGTCGTGTCCGGGTTCGGCACGAGGGACAATGTTTCGACAATTATCCATCACGTTGTGCGCATATAGCGAAAGATAGACATTTCCTTTGTACATTGTAATGCCATCAACTACGGCGGATGGGCCAGTGGTGGTTGGAATGTAAGCTTCATAGTATTAGCAGGAACGTTCATTCCAATGTCGACTGGTGGGACTCACTAGATGTTCGATTCACATCTGGGGTATATGTCGTCGCAATCCCCTGCGTTGGCTCCCATGCGCAATAGTCACGGCTACTAGGCTCTGGTGGCCAGAAGTAGAGGCTTACTCCGGCATGTAGAAAGGTACATGCAGTGCTAGTACATGCGGCCGTGTGAGAGCATCGGGGGCTCTCTGGTGAAGTCATTGTCACCCGATCGCTGCTAGTTGCATCCCAGTACTTGCGGAAATAGCTTGAATAGCTGGTTTTGAGACTTAGGCAGTCACTATACCCTATACTGCAATTTGGCGAAGGACTTGGATATTCAAAGAGTGTCCAGGTTGCAACACTCGTTGTCGTTACCTCTGTCGTGATGAGTGTTGTCGATACCGGCCCAGCATAGCATAAGGTACCGCACATTCTTGTGCAGTTCCAGTTTCGATCGGATAGAACCGTGCTGGTCCAATTTCTTGTAGTGGTGAAGATCGATACACTCGGTGTCGCAGAGACTTCAGAAGCCGATGACCATGCGATGTGTTCGGCATTGCAGGCAGCTCCAGCATTTGTCACTGTTATTCGTCAAATTGATCTTCCCGCACCACAGCTTTTTCGTGATATATACCTGTAGAAGTGATATTGAGGCGCGAACTAGTTGCTCTCAGAGTCGTGTTTGCGAAGGAAGTTACTTGGGTGGTGCTACTCGATGCCGTGAAGTTTGTGCCATCTTTTTAGTTAGCTCCTCATCTCCAAAGCGAATCATGCGAAGACTGACTTGTGACTACTTGCGCAACGTTGACCGAAGCGAGCGCTAGAGTCACCAGCGCGAACAAAAAGAACATCGTGCAATCCTGCGGGAGCGGAGCGAAAGTCACCTCAAAGGGGAATCACGCGAACGGCTCGACCTTAAAAGACATCCTCTCTTAGATCTCCTTGCCCAGACTTCCAGCCGGATGAAGTGATCCAAAATTGGTGTTAGTGGCTTTTATTCAAGCGCTGGCCAGTCGGGACCCATTTTCTGCAGAGTTATTTGGGGGCTGTTAAAAATGGTTGTCCGATATCATTGGCTAGTTTCCAAACAGAGGAATCATTTAGCTCCATGGGTGATGGATCAGGGCTCCAGCAACCGGGATGATAAATGAATGTGCCTGCATAACCCCATTTGCATATTGGCTTGTCGGAGCTTTTTGCAAGGTGGACTGGCTGACTGCAGATCATTGTGCAAAGACGGACATATGGCGCGAAACTCTCGCTTAGTGTCCTGTTTTTATTCTAGTAGTTACTGGTTTTGACATACCACCTGCCTATTGCGTTCTAGAAACTCTTGGGCAGCACTTTTTTTTCCTTCCGATCTCCCCTGCATTGGAAGAAGTTCCTTGCAGCTATCATGCAAGCTGACCTTACATGCTGCATGTGGGCCAAATTACTTGCGCAGTTGGAGACAGGATAGATTGTCCTTGGCCAGACTTCAATCTGAACCAGGAACAGCCAAATTTTCTCAGCCATCGGTGAAAAACCAACCAAGTTCTAAATCAACCTACCTGTTGCTTTAGAGAACAACAATCCCCAAGATCCTAGCTCCAGCTCGAGAACGTGAGACATGATTTCCTTTCGCGCACACGTTTATCAGACAACCATTTGTTCTACTGATGACAGCACCAGTCGATTTCTATATGCATTCTTCTTACCCATCTACTATTTTGCTCGACAAGTCCTGAAGCGTTTGTCTAAGGTCGGAAAGCTACCCACAGGTATGCGTAACTTAATACTAGTCGATTATAAGACGCTGTGGTCATTGTAATAGCTTCATGTCGCTTCGGTTAATGCGAAGTATAGATGTTCAAGGATTTTAAATGACTCATTCTTTGAAGTACTGCAGCTTTAACATGTAAAATCTGATTCTAATTAACACATGTGTCTTGGGTGCTATCAGTGTAGTCTTGCAAGACCAGCCCTTTTGTATCTTCTAAGATCCTTACAGAGCGCTTCATGATCGTTTCTTTAAAGTTACAGTCATGTTCTGTTAGATAGCTACGGTCATGTCCATTTTCGGTATCATACCATATAGGCGATCGAATTTTCAACACCTGTTGCACAACATCTTCCAAACACCAACCGGCAAAGGGCAACTTTGGCCGAGGGTTTAAGTATCCTAGCCGTTTCATCTCCAAGGTCAAAGCGCCCAACAGAATAGCACTACATTCGAAGCTGTTTCGACGGCTGGTCTTACAGACATATCCTGGTTCTGAAAGTCTCTCCAACTCCCTATGGAGCTTGCACATGATGCTTTCAATTGCTTGAGAGCGTCTTTTAGCCAGTGCACCTAATTCGAGTAAGAACATGTGATTGTCCAACACAATGAATCTCCTACATGTGATCACCTGAGGAATAGCTATTCCGAGGTCATTGATTTCAGCTGTGGTGCAATTCTTGATAGCCACAGCGGTGCTTTGAGTAAACTCGCCTGGAAGCTTGAAAATCCAAGAAACAAAAATCCAGAAGATCAGTTCTCGATTGTATGTCTTGGGAGGTGGGCACACCGCCCTTATTGTCTCGATCCATCTCTCGACAAAGATCCCAATGGCTTCTTCGCAACGATAATAGTCGACCAGAACGGCAATTTTGGTGAGCATTTCCAAGTCAATAGATTTTGGGACTTGCTTGTTGCGGAGGTGCAAGATGTTCAAAAGAATCAAGAACGCTTCGTGGTCCCATCCTTGCTCCTTAAGAACATAACGCCCTTCAGATGTCCTTTCTCGAGATGCCCTTTCGCATCTATCGCTTAGAGCTCCCTTGAAGTATACAGAAGCGAGGATCAAATGTCGAGATGATACACGGTATGAGCTTGATCTAGACTGTGTCTCAGTTTGTTCCTCGTCTGATTCGGTTGAGAACATCTCCTCCTCAGCATCGAAAATTCTGTTTGATTTTTACACAATTGATTCATGCAAACATCAAGACTTACGCTCCCTCCTGGCGCTGCGAGTATTGCGACGTCTCCTCCATCCTCCCAGACCGCGAACGGGACTGTGGGGTGTTCCAGGAAAATCACCGCATCGCCATCGGAATCAATCTCGTATTGACCTTCCTCCATGAAAAATGTTTCGAAGTGCCGTCGAATCTGGTGTGTGTGTGTGTCTATTAACGGTTCAGTTCTGCACCAGGTGCGGGGTATGGGGTGGGACGCTGTGAGATTGGAGGTGGCGCATCACTTGTTCTACACGTTCTTCATTGGAAGTTCAAGTAGTCCAGTTTCGAATCATGCATGAATGAAGACTTCTTGCTAGTGAACAATCCAATACATGTATTCACCAGTTTTTTGTTAAGTAATGCGTGTCGCTACCCTCGTGAAAGCCATAGCTTCTTCAGTCATTATCAAGAGTACATATGCTCTGCGATCAACGATGAATGCACAGAACTATCAATCAGTGATTTTATTTGAAAATTTAATTGGAATCGATAATCACGTTCACAAGATTGTTTTGAGAGGAACAAGATGTTGGGACGAGAGATATGACGCCGAAAGAGGCATAGCCCTGCGCCACGCTTACATAATGCACTTTTTGTCCGAAGCCACAGATGACGGAATGTTCGCGAAACATCGTGAAGGGTCGCGCTTCTTCGTGACAAAGCGCGAACTGTCACCAACCATCGCGCATCCTCCACCATCTTCCAGAGTTGTCAGCCTACTTACCAATCTAGGATTTCTCATCAAGAGTACACGTACCGAAGCTGCTGCCTTCGCCTGCCAAAATGACTATAAATCCATCGCCCATTACCTTTACATCTGCCATCATCAGATTCAGAGAACCACTCCACCGATCTACTACAGCCATCTACACCAACACTTGAGCCCCACAGAATCCACTGAAAAAGCATAACTTAAATATACTCTTGACATCTAGCCTGTCACCTCTACAAACCACACCAGCAATGGCATTCTTCCTCACACCACGATTTGCGCCAGCCTACACTCAACAGTGCAGCCCCTTCGGCTACTGCGCTCCATCCCGCCCCTCATATTCCTACCGCCGCGCTACTCGCCCATCAGTCCCCTCTTTTGTTCCGTTCCTCAGTCAGGTCGACTCCCTCCTGAACGAACTCGACAACGAAGTCCACCGCGAGGCTCAACGCGAGGCTCAGCGAGAAGCCCACCGCCTGCGACAACAGCGCAAGCGCGCCTGGCGTGCCACATTTGAGATTGGCGAGACCGAGCAGGGATGGAAGGTCAATGGCGAGCTGCCGGGGTTTGAGCAGGACAACATCTCCATCGAGATCACCGACGAGAACACTTTGAAGGTCGTCGGAAACACTCAGTGGACAAAACAACAGGAGAACATCCAATCTGAGGCCACTCTTGAAACTCAACCTTCGCAGACCGAGACACAGACAGTTGAGGATAAGATGGATGGCATCACACTCAACGAGACGGAAGAGGCCGATATTGCCACGTCAACACACAGTGATACCGAGTCGCACAAGTCATACCAGGCAACCGTGGAGGATGACTTCGAGGATCTAGGTGCCGAGACATCATCTCTGATCTCATCCTCTTCATCAACCACGGCCTCTGAGGCTGCAGAGCCCAAGGAGCCCAAGGGCAAAGAGAGGGCGGTCGAGGAACCAACCAAAACCGCTGTCCAGCCCGCCCCTCAATCCGAAGTTCCTGTTCAGCAATCACAACAACCCGAGAATGAACAGGAGAAATTCCACGGTTTCTTCGAGAAGTCGTTCCGATTCCCCGAACGCATTGACGCCTCGAACGTTCGCGCCACAATGAAGGACGGTGTCTTGAGCATTTCTGTGCCTCGCGCACCAAAGCACCAGATCAGGCATATTCTCATTCAGTAGATGGGTCTATGGGGTGGCTGGATGGCATCCGTGAATGGTAATGATACACTGGTTCTAGATTTTGGGATATGCACTAGATGTACACTATGGGTTTTTATATGCAGGACTCGGATCTTTTTCTAATGACATGAATTTAAATCAATACAAAAACATACCTCTACGCAATATGTGATGTCTAATACGAACCCGAAGAACTCCTCAGATGATTGAATAAACATTAAAGGCAGTATCAGGCTATTTCTCATATTGAATGCTCGAAGCAGGGGTCTGGACAAAGAGTTTTGTCGAGCCCAATTTCCTCCGCCTCTTCCGTCTTTGTTCACTCAGCACCGCGTTTCAGCCCTCAAACTCTTACAAGCAGTCGAAATTTCCATGCGCTGCTCTCAATGCAATATAACCCTACCAAGTAGCATCTGTATGAGCATGTGAACAGTGTAATCACTAGTTTGGCCTGTTGAACAAACTAACCAATCCCCAACCAACGGCGGTGGTCGGAATGTATCAAAGCATGTAGTCGCCATGGCGCATCATCATTCCATACTAACAATCCGAGCCACGCTCTTTCATGTACTCCCCTTTTCTTTCTATATGTGGCCCTCCTATATTACTCTAAATTTTTCTTTTCACCGTCGTGTGTGGCGCTTGGCCTAGCCGCTACCCAGGGAGTAGGATCGAAGACTGAACAATGAACTAAATCAATATTCTTCTCTTTCACCGACATTTGTAATGTTAGCAGGAATGGAAGCACGGCAATGTGAACAGGCGCCACAAACGTGATAAAAGGCTTAACTATGCTCCTTTCATAGTATCTGTGCAAACGGGGTCTTTGCCCTTTCAAAGCTGCCTTGACACTCACTCCGCGTGTGTGGCAAATCCGTTCTCTCAAATCTACATTAGCCACCGCAGCTATGCTTTCCCGCTTCTCTACACTCGTTTTGCTGGCTGCAACTGCTCTTGCCAAAGTGCACGTTGTCACTGTCGGAAAGACGCCGTTGAAGTTCGAGCCACAACTCCTTCGCGTTGATTGGGGCGATACAGTTGTTTTCGAGCTTTCCCCCAAACATAACGTCGTCAAGGTAAGCTAGAATTTTTATTTCAGTGGTTACATGTTCATTTGCTGACTATTTGTAGGGCCCCTTCACACGACCATGCGAACCATTTGGGGAAGAATCTTTCTTCAGCGGTCCGTTTTCCGAAACCGAGAACGGGGCCAAGAAATTCGTCGTCAACGTTACATCTAACGATGCAACATATTATTACTGCGCTGTGAACGATCATTGCCAGCAAGGCATGGTGGGAGGCTGGAACATTCCGTAAGTTTGCTAACCATGCCGACCCCATAAGCGCGCGGCTAACCCCCAAATAGGGCTAATGGAGACAACAACATCGAAGCGTATGCAAAGGCAGCCAAGGATGTCGGAAGGTTTCTTTCCTTCGAGGAGATACGCGGCGGCCAGCTATTGGACGACAGACAGCTCGCTAGTATCACTGGCAGCGCGTCGCCAAACCCGACCCAATCTTCACGGCCGAAACAGTCCGAAACGGTAGACGAGCCCCCAACTACTACCGAAAGCGCGAGTTCAAGCAGCGGCACTGCACCTGCATCCGAGGTTTCAAGCTCAAGTACCGGGACTGCCGCCCCTCCTGATAAGACGGGTGCAGCAGACACGCTGCGAGCCTGCGTAGCAGCTGCGGTCATTGCAGTTGCGGCCTTTGCGGCTTAGGTTGTGGAATTAATTCCAGACTGAGAAGACGTTGTTTCTTAATGCTTGATACCCTTTCTTATGTATATATTCTCCCAATGTGTACGAGCATGGTCATGTTCACGGTCATTACTACCGCAAAACTCCCTAAATGATCGAAACAGTCCCTATGTGCATTCCGAACTCCTTCGTGATAGTTTTTTTTCCATTTGGCTTTTTAATTGTTATCGTCGACGAGAATACTCTCTGTCGTCGTAATCTCGGTCGTAGCCATGGTCGTACCCGCGATCGTAGTCTCGGTCATATGCTCCCCTCTGCTTTCTTGCTTCTTCTGCACCCTTTTCGTGATCCGTTTGCCGCAAGACTCGCTTGAAGAAGTCCACAGCGTAGATGCCAGTAACTGCTGCATCAGCAATGGGCAGTTTCCCCTCCTTTCGTAGTCGCCCATTGCGAAGAGCACCATAAGCGGCACCGGTCATTGCAGCAGTAGCCACGCGTTTTCCCTTGTCTAAGTCAGCTCCGAAGTCAACCTTGAACACCTATGAACAAAGACCACGACAGTATGATTGGTAGCGCAAAAATCTTACAACGCGTTACACTCCACTGACAAGGAAAGAAACTTCATGACTGACCTTTTGCCCACTCCAAGGACCCGGCTCATGCCTACACCTCACCGCCTCCACTGCCGCAGCCACAAGACTGCTCTTCGCCGCCTTCAACATCGTGTACGATTCACTCGGAACGTCCCCATCCCTCATCATGCGCTCCGTGCTCTTCTCTCTCCCACCACCGCGCCCTCCCCCTCCCCCTGCCCCGCTCGCCGCCCGCCCCCGCGACTTGGACCGCCCATACCGCTCGTCCTCGGACTCCGAGTCATCATACACGTACGACTTGCGGCCGCGCGGGGCGATCGATTGGCGCCTGCGCCGTTCCACCTGGCGGTCTTCAACGTCCGAGTATTCGTCCGAGTATCGGCGGCGGTGGCGGCTCTGGGAGCGGGCGCGCGAGGGCTCGATGCGAGCGCGGGTCGTGGTGGAGGTGGTGGACTGTGGGGGGCCGGTGTAATCTTGGCGGAGGTAGGAGGGAATGTAGGGTTGGCGGTAGTCGTAGTCCATGATGGCTGGGTGGGAGGAGTTTTGTTAGGATGGGAGTGTTTTCGAAAAATGTGTAGGGGTTTTAGAAGGTGAATTATCTGGAAGCGAAGGGAGCGGCTTGCGCTCTTGTATGAAAAAAAGTAATGGAGAAGTAAAAAAAAGTTGAGATGCCCTTGGTGGAACCTGCGAATGGTAAGGACCAAAATTTGACTTCAACGTTTAGAGGGTGAGAAGAGGCAGGTCTAGCACCCACAGTAAAGACGAGAACAGTCTCTTTGTAGTCAAGCGGCCAAGGGGTTCAGCGAAACTCCACATAGTTAAACCAAGCCTAATCTCCTCCTGTAAACACCAGCAATGCCTGTGTCCACGTCACAGGGGAAGTCGTCGGCGCTCCGTCATCATGCTTGTTTCCCCACCCGTGCCTGGCTGGCTCGCATGCTTCGAAATGGCGCACTATGGGGAAGTGGAATCCACTCGAAACAACACTGATGCAAATCATCCAAGTTTATGGCTCGCTAATGGTATTGAAGTGGACTGATGTTTACGTGCACGAGGGAAGGTGCGCGCATACCGGGAATGGGTAGGGCGCGAAGCGGCCGTGGTGTTTTCGGCCCGTTATGTCAAACATCCGTGACCGTTGAATAGTGCGGGGATATTCCCGACGCTGCAATCTAAACGCCCATTCTCGATCTCTAGTCGCGTGCTTTGCAGCCTCGCAAAGATCGATCGCGGAGACTGGCGGTGTGTGCAGAGAGGCTCAAGATGCACCCTCTTGTATTCTACATTGGATATTCTCTGTGCTACAAGGCCAGTTCATCGCGATTGTGCGTCAGAGAGATTCAAGGTGAGTATTCTACATGTTCAGGAGAAACTCCCATACGTTACATGCCTGCGTAATCTCTCGAGAATTGCAAAGTGACGTCACACACAATCCCCTATCTTTCTGCTATGGCAGTGACACGTAGTCGTAGGAGCTAGTGGTGGGATGTGCGCCCGGACGTTAGGCATGCAAACAGATGCGCAATCACAGGTGAAGACAAGGCCGAGTCGGTCTCTCATTAATCATCCAGCTTTTCAATCGGACATTTCTGCGAAATCGTACAAGTGCGAAATAGATCGAAGATGCCATCGTCGGGCGGTTTTGCCGTACGAAGTCAATCGAGATTGTCACTCTTGACAACTTACAGACAATGTCCTAAATCGCAACAGATTATCTGCGGACATGAGTGGGAACCAAAGGCTGAGTACTGACATTGTCATGAGCATGTGTTCTGCAAAATTTTCTGCCCTTTTGTTGCGCTGCACCGATGGATGGGTTAACAGCCTCACTTTTTGTTCGCATCGGGACCCACCTCCACAAGGCGACGTAGCGAACTTCGAACACAACCATATTTTCTTCCAAGTATAGTTTTTGTTTTAATAATACCCCACATGTTTTCTGACGTGGCTATGGCCGCTTAAGTCCCTGACTGCCAGTGCAGGCTGCCTCGCCCATTGGCCTACACTTATCATTTGGGCAAAGCTTAACCCTTTAATACTTACAAAGAAGCGCTTGGATTTTACATAAAATGGATCCAGTGCATCTTATTCAATTGCTCTATAAATCGAACGACTGCGTATATGATCGCTAAACTGGGAAGGTTGACACGCGTGAGCCGAGATCGTAAAATTTTCATCTCTAGAAATAGCAAATTGAAGTTGTGATCTATGGACGAAATGAGTTTTCTTAAATCTACCAGCTACATCCAAGAGGTGGATAAACTTGGCTGTATGAGCAACGAAGTTGAGAAAAGCTGCGTCAAACGAGGATGCTGCGGAACTATGCACTTCTTGGAAGGAGCAGCCAAGACATGGAACGATCCAATCTCTAATACATGTATCTTGAGAAGCTTCATGGACGGCTTGGAAACACGCGAGCATGTACCTAGGTAGTTGAGAGCCTTGGTGTCGGCATGACGCAGGTATGTCGTGCACGGGCCCACTCGGTCAGACATCGTTCACAGTAATCCAAAGCATCCTGGCGAATAACACTTGATGAGCGTAAACGTAAAGCACGATTCAAAGGTAATATCACTCAAAAGCTGACATGGTTTTCTTCAGGAGCTGTTTCTATCTGAACAAATGGTGGAAAATTGTCCGATAGAGACTTGGCACATTGAAGAGGCGCAAAGCACTTTATGGACCTGACTGAACTTGAACTACATAGTATAGAAGAAGCTCTCTAGATGTCTAAAGTGGGAGTGCAATTAGCAGATGCAACAATTGTTTGGACAATTTGTAGGCGGGAAGCCATTCGGACAAGTAGGATCCAAATGGCATTGCTGTATTAACGATGTATCAGCAATAGTCACACAGTCAAATTCACTAACTTTGTCATATACTTACCCTCTTCTGTATTCCCGCGTTCTCATCTATATCCGATAACATTGGTATAGCGACAGCCATACTGAAAAGCATAGTAAGGACAATAGGGAATTTCATTGCGTAAGGAACGAGGTTGGTAAATGATATCAATAGACGTCAGTTTCTGTCTTGATATATCTGATTGAATCTGTGTTGGGATTTTCTAAGGTGAATCCTGGAGGGGCAGCGAAATATATGTCAATAATCTTCCAGGATCTCCTGAACGCCCACGTCATCACCAAGTCAGCATAACCGAAGAAGGGCCTACTAATTGGCAGTCCAATCTTGGCCTGAAGCTGAGACAAGAGTGAATTTGTTCAAGAAGATTCAGAATCAGCCGGAAGCCCTACTGATAGCAAGGCAACTGAGGAATGGTATAGTATACTATTATCCATATACAGCGTATTTCACTGTCATCGCATAATGCCAATTTTCTGTGGCTATTCCATTGAGTGTGAAGTTCAACGAAGTACGTGATAACAGTCTGGCGTTATCTTCGGCTATTTACAACGTGAATACTTGGCCATTCTTGACGCCATGAAGCGATGGTCTATGATGGTAGAAAATCTACAGCCTCCGATTTGTCGTCAAGATCTGCTTGGCAGGTCGCAGTACCATCCTGCAAATCACATAAGGAAAGTGCCTATTAACCCAGGGACGGAGTCCTTCTGCTGCCAAGCTTCGTCCCCACTCTTTTCAATTTACCCCATACACGTAGTGCGTGATCACAGATAAACCACATTGTCCAGTCTGTTATACGGATACAACTCGGATATTAGTTGACTGGGCGCACTTTTCACATTGGCAAAAATGTCACTTGAGTGCAAGAGAATGTGAATGAAAAACGCTCGATTCCGCGACTACCGATCCTACATCGAAGCGCGCAGATTTTGACACCTATATTGCGATCGTATGTGAAAAAGACGATGTTTTTTTTATCAGTTGAGTCCACAAGCACGGTCATCATTCTCATCATGTCTGCCGCCGAGCGCTCCGATCCATCCTCTTTTTGCTGTCCCAAGGCACTACTAGGTCAGAATCTGGCACCTGGGGGGTCTCCCATTCACTCCTCCTGAGTCGGTCATCATCCTTCACTCAAATAATCTGACGTAAGAAGCCATCTCAGCAACACATGTACTGTGTTTGGGAGGATAATAGATTGTTTTTACATCCTGCGTTAAAAATTCACGAGTGTTTGGTACTTTTCTGGAGGTTTATTTTTTGTACAATATGACCTCTGAATATGTACCAAAACACATTTATCTATCTCCTAGATATAAGCCACAGGGAAAAATCTCTTTTCAAGAAGAGTGGATTTACTTAATCTCCAGCAACTAGTTGACATGCAGGAAAAGTTCTGCGCGAAGAACCTCGTACTCATTGACACCCCTCCCGGATATTTACTCCAGGAAAGGGCATCGGAATATAGGTGTCAGCTCTATGGAGACTGGGCTATTGGAAAAGTGCATTATAACGAGTTGGACAATTGCTAGTCAAGATTTTCGTAGGAAATGGATGAATAGATCTGCTATGCGCATTGAGCGCGAGCGAACGAAGGTGGTTTAGATCGTCGATATGGATAGGGTTCGCCACTCTTATATTTGCCTCAGCCGTCTCTTCCGACCTCTGGAAGGAAAATCGCGCAAGGTCAGTCAACATCTCGTGAAGTGATTGCGTATACCCACTAATTCCAATCAATCCTCCGCGGGAATCTTTCATCAAGAGGCAACACCCGTCTGTTCGGGCCCCTTGTCTCATAGTACACTGTAGCCCGCGTCAGCTCCTCTGCATAGCCCTGAATCTGGATGTCATCGCCTTTTCGAATATGCGCTCTTCAACAAGGATTAGCTAGTATCTCACATAGGTAGGCCCTGAAGCCTCTATTACGAGACCCTTGATCCACTTCAAGCTTTCCGCGGGAATGTCATCAACGGCCTGGGTCGTTGCGAGGTGGCAAATGCCCCCAGCCATCTTGAAAACATCTACCAGCCTTTCCACTGAGAACCAGCTCGCCTCACGATCTGCCTCACGGAAGATGGCTCTCCGCTCTCCATTCCCCACAAGTTTGCCGCTACTGTAAGCCTGGAGTTCTAGATTTTGCAGATGCGACAGGTTTGCTGCTTTGTCTATCTGAGTTACTCGACGATCAGGGCGCTTCTCATCGTTTCTCTTTCCGGTCATTTGAGATAGATGGTTTTTTTTCACATAAGTTTTTAGTTTGAAACGCTCCCGGAGCCCTTTGCTTTCGGGCCAATTTGCGTGCGAACTTGACGTGGAAGCAGTGTTCTGAGGCTTAGCACAGCTGTGACTTCGGACAAGTGGAGCCGATCTCGCCGCAACGCCGTAGGTTCTCGGAATCGCATTTTACCATGCAAAATCGCATCCTTCCTAGACATGTATTATTCAATTCTTCTTGGTTGTCATTCTTTTTGCATCAGACCTGACGGGAGGTCCATCGTCTCCTTGCGAATTCCGCATCACCCTAGACCGGCACAGGCCGCATTCGGTATAGTACCCGACAACAGAGCTGACATGGGTCAGAGGTCATTGTGTGACTCCAGATATCGACGGCTGTTTTAGGATGGAACGATTTGGGTCTGCTTGCGCAAGCGTTTGGGAGTCTGAGCACCTCCGCGCTCACCTTGGCCACCTCACCTCCGCAATCTCGATTTCACGGCCACGGAAGAGCCCTTCCCCTCAGGCATTGCCTCCTAGCTCCTCCCGACATACAAACCTAATTGGCAGTGATTTGCGACATTTCGGCCCCCATGCGCAGCCAAGGCCTGCAACTCATAATTTTCTTCAAGATGCTGCAGAATGTGGAATCCAAGTGGGCGGCCTCACTTTAAAATATATAGATACATCACAGTGTGTCCTTCAGTGTTGCTGCCCAACCGTTTCGCAAATTGTCCAGTATCAGAGTCTATCAGAATCTCGATCACTTCAAGCTTCAGGAAAGAAACTAGCCGAAATCTACTAGCAGTTCCGCCTTCGTCTGTACTGGTTCTAACCATTGCAAAAGTGGTACAATCTTCTACAGTTTATTGCTGTGGCCCTGTTGATCATTTTTTTCCTATCAGCAGCGATTGATTTCTTAGCATGCCTGATTCGCAGAGCACGGGGCCCTTAGAGGCATTTCTCAAGAATACGTACACCGATTACGTGGGAAGCGAGTCTGAAAAGGGGGTTGGTTGCTCATATGTCTGGCCTAACCCTGTAAAGAATACAAAACGCCAAGCTGGCATAAGAACGGGTGAATGCACCCCTAGACTGCCGGAAAGGGAGACTTTGTTAGCAACATGGACGCGCTGGTCCTGCTTGGTCCGCCAGCTGGAACGCTTCCGTTCTCCGCGGGGTTGAAGCAATGCCCTGCCACATCGAGAAGGGAGACTTTCGCTCGAGAGGCAAATTTAGACCCAGCTCACGCGGGTGGAGAATGACAGTACACATGTAAGTCGTGGCGCCAATACTATTAGGGTGAAGACTGAGTGCCTATTCAGGAAGGCGACACAACTCGCTCTACTGAGGCAGGGAAGATAGTGCCACTCATTCGGAGTCAGACGTTGCAAGTGGCAAGGTATTCATTATTGCCTTCTACCGCCGCCAACATGACTTCCATGGCATGTGCTAATGGCGCAGGGACAGGTATCCTAGAGTTGAGGGGCTATGTCTGTAGGGAATGTCACTGATTGAATATGTTGCGCTGGAGAGACGAAGTATGTCGATATACTGGGGGCATCCGAGGCTCTATGAGACCTAGAAGTTTGACCGTGCGCAGATCAGTGGAGACGTGGAGCACCCGTGCGGAGACACCCGTAGTGGCTCAATGCCCCAGGCAGCGCGTTGTCTTGGCAAATAGCATGCCACCACGATCCTTCCAGCCTGTAAGACCAATTGGAGCGTTCTGAGACAGTTCGTTATAGCCACCATTATTATGGTTCGACAGCGATCGCATCACATTGAACACAGCATTTTCCTGGGCCGGCGACTCGGAACTGTCGCAAGTAGAGCAGGGAACGACTCCATCATCCTGCGTTTCGCACTAGTTCGCCAAACCAATAGCGCCGGCTCCAATTCCAGAATCACTGCAGAACGCCATCTTTGATAATTGCATGAAAAGGCATCCACATACGACACTGTTCCCCTGATCCAAGCAAAAGCGCACTTTGCTGCCGAATCTGCGGTTCTCTGGACCGTGGTCCAGTCCTCAGCTCCGCCTTAGCGCAGAAAGCGGACCTTTTCATGAGAAAAAACGAGGCGGCTTTCGAAATCACGATGAAGGAATCCACTCTGAGACCACAATTTTTTCAAGGTGGCGTTCTTACTGATGGCCGGATAGCGTAACTCCACTCAAACGCCTCTCACGCAATGTACCAACGATAGGGCGGGTGCTACACAGAGCACTCCACTGGCGTGTAAACTTTAGTTCATTGGGCAGATTTGAGCTCAGTTGCCCCAGGTTGTGCGGGTGGAGTTTTGAAATGTGGTTCGGAATCCATCAAGGACGCATGATTTGCTGAGGCCTATGCTGGGCTCCCTTGACCGTGCGCCTGCACTCAGAAGATATCGCCAGCAGCCAGAAGGGTTCCTCTTCCCTTAAGTTCATATATAAGACTGTGCGTTCCAAGCAGTACATTGCTCAATACACTCTACAAGCTCAAAACCACTTCGCTTCTTTGTACATTCCTTCATCGCTTTCTTTGAGCTTAACGACTCTCGACGAGCAGTATCCACCATGGGCAAAGGCGGAGAACAGACCATCCTTCCAGTGTCGGAGTCGGACTTTACCCCATCGTCTCCCACTGCTACCCAACAAAAGCCCAACATGGCCAGGAAGGAACTCACTGTGTTTCTGGGCGAATTTCTCGGAACATTCATGTTCTTGTTCCTTGCCTTTGCCGGCACTCAGATCGCACTGGAGTCTGCAACCATCAACCCTTTTACGCCCGAAGACCAGAACCCTCCACCGGAGGTATCGAAGCTGATCTACATTGCTTTCGCCTTTGGCATTTCGCTCGCCGTCAATGTCGCCATCTTCGCAGATGTCAGCGGTGGCATGTTCAACCCTGCTGTAAGTGATTTCTCACACAGGGAATCATGAGGAAGCTCGAGGCCTCCTTGATTGCATCCTAGCATGCCCCTTTAAAAAGTACTTAACTGACCATATATCAAGGTGACCACTGCTCTTTTCACTGTTGGCCTCGTTAGATGGCAGCGCGCTTGCCATGCTATTCTCGCACAGATGCTTGCTGGTATCGCGGCCGCTGGAGTTGTCGATGCCATGCTTCCCGGCCCACTCCCAGTCGCTACAGTTCTGGCTCCTTCCATGTCAATGACGCGTGGCTTCCTGCTCGAGGCTTTCCTCACAGCGCAGCTTGTTCTCACCATCCTGATGTTGCCCTGCAGCTCGGCTAAGCCTGCGTACATTGGCATGACTCTCTTCATTGCCGAGATTTGCAGTGTCTACTATACTGGGGGAAGCTTGAACCCCGCTAGGAGCTTTGGACCAGCTGTTATTGTTGGTTTTGAAAGTAGCCACTGGGTCTATTGGCTCGGACCTCTCCTCGGTGCTGGAATGGGCGGTGGCGCGTTCAGCTTGATCTCGATGATCAAGCGAGATGGCTTTTGAAAAAGAATGGACAGCCAAGGGGAGAATATTTGTACCTCTGGCGCCAGAGATTTCAACATCTTCCGACACAATTAGGATCGTCATGGGTTCAGATCTAACATCTAACCGCACCTTCCCCACGATCCCTCACCTCGACTTTTCTTTATCACGCTCTTTACGACTTTTCAGGATCACATGAATCTCTCTTTGGATCGAGGCGAACTGGTTGGGATTTCTTTACAACAATCGCTGCGACTGGCAACTGTTCATGTACACGTATTATGTTCTTCTAGGTACAAGTTTAACTTTCAGCGATTTGCATCCTTATCGGCGCATCATGTACACATATCCGGGGTGGTACAGCCTTTTATTTCACCAATGAATAACGATGAACTTCTCATGTTACAACCTCAGGCTTAATGGCATGTGTTCCTCAGGCATTTATCCCCCTCCCCGCTATTTCATTAATGATCGGCATGTTTTCCATACGTGTTCTCATATGCAACCCGCACCTCAACTCAGCCCCAAAATGCCCCACATCCCTCACCCTGATGATATCTCTGTTGTTGGAAATCTGTCAGAGCATCTGAAGCCAGCTAAAAATACTGCTTTTTGACTTTCCGTTTTCGCGATCGCTCTTCTTGGTACCAAGCTGGCTTCGCGAGGCTTGTTTCAAGTCTTAGTGCACCTCCTATTCCCATTCTCACAACCGTTACTTTCGCTCGACACTTCCCGTGGATCAGTTCTTCCATACCCTTTTCATAACTATTCGACGACTGAGGATCTAGTCATTCCCGCTTCGGCGATGCTCAACTGCAGCCTCCAAATAGCGATCAGCACAAATCATGCTTCCGGGTGATAATCATCGAGGGCTGCGAACGCCACGCCTCGGCTAGCTTCGTATCCCGCATTCGCTCCTCAAATCAGCACCACAAAGATGCCGCTAATGGTTTGGTTCTCAATGTCGCGCTTTCTACACGCGAATTGGCGTGCTTAGTACCTTCGCGACCCGTCAGCCGTCAGGAGAAGATAGACATGTTGTTTGTGCCCCCATATTGTCTGATCAGTTCCTTCTGACAGCTACGTTTTATTGCCTTTTGGAAGTGAGGTCTTTTTTTGTTTTACTAATGATATAGTTTTCTGCAAAGTCTGTGGATTCCGGTTCGAAATGCGCACTGTGATATACCTGATAGTTCTTGTGGTGTTCCAGTACGGGGCTGCACAGTCGCTCCCTCCCTGCGCGGTAAGTTGAAGCGTCCAGTCTCAAGCCAGAAACGCTTATATCAAGTTTAGAAAGCTTGTGTAAGCAAAACAAAGACTCATTGTAAATCTACGGATTTTCTTTGCGCATGCTCAGATGAAGAGTATCTGCCTCATTTGACGAAATGTATCGAGAAAAAGTGCGATGGGGAGAAGCAAGCGGAATCCTTTGGGTATCTCTCCTCTTTATGCGCAGGTAAGTGCTGATTGACCGTCTTCTTTCGCATACAATGTTCTTTAGCTTACGAATCGTCTCATAGCTGTCGGTGTACCGATCGTAAACTCGACTGTGGGATATCGTATGGAACTTCGCGATCTTGAACAGCGGCAATTTGTCAGTGATTTCGAAAGCTCCACACGAACAACTCGCACACAAGGCGGTACTGCAACTGCTACGCCTACAGATGCTACAACAGAACCTCTGGGCACGACTCCCAATCCGAACCCCAACGACACTGGGAGCAGTAATAATGCTGGAGAGAACAAAAGTGGCCTATCAATAGGCGCAAAGGTGGGCTTGGGACTGGGCATACCCTTAGGTTTGATCATAATAGGCGGTCTCATCGGCCTTGGATTTTGGGTTGGGCGCCGCAGCAGATCCAAGCCCACCCCAGCAAATGGCGACCAGCTTACGATGACTGGCCCGACTGGCTCGACTGGCCCATCCGGACCTGTAGAATTGGATCAGAGTGCGCAATATATTGGCCATGAAATGCCAACAATGGGAAACACAGTAGAGATGCCTGGAGGACCTCCGGTGAGCGGGTACCCGCAGCCAACTCAAGGGTGGCAACAGCAGAAAGAGCAGCTCTCTACGCAATTGACTCTCATGAATCAGCATCAGCCGCATTCCCAGCAACATGCCCCCTGTGGAGTACCAGTACAGTATACCGAGACAGCTGAACTGCCAGAGAAGGGACTGTGATATACTATGACACAAGCAAGCTATGGGTTCCATCAGAAACAAAGAATCGAAGGTTTCCCTGTCCCCATTTAGATACGTTATACCAATCTAGCCAGAGGCTTTTTTAGTTTGGATAGCCAATAATATGTGATACCCTGAGCTCTAAATGTCTGGGCGTGGAATTGCTGTTCTTGTTGACTTCAGACCCTCATCTGCTTAGTTCGTCTGACGGCGTTTCAGCCATGAGCAAGCGATCTGATTCAAAGCCGGCCGCTACCAAAAACTCGCCCTTCGGTCAACAGTATCCGCAACTCACCTTTCTCAAAATGAATCGGAGATAGTATAGCCCTCCGTCGGGCAATTTCCTAGCAACAAGTCGGCATCAACTTCGGGAATGCTGGCTAGCAATGGCGGAACTCTTCTCCATCAAAGTACGTTAGTTACCGTCACCCCACTACCCAGGCAGATTAGCAGCTTGTTTTTTTCCCTCCTGGAAGCTATGCACGGCCTTGGTACGATGCCGACGGCATTGGAGCCGGCATCGGTCGCGCCAGATGGTTCGACCAAGAAACAAACGAGTGGAGAAGCGCTAGAGAATTTGCAGAGAATCGTTCATCGGTGTGAAGATGTCGCAATTTGGCACCGTGCATTATGATGCAATTGCTACAAGAATATTTTCTTCCGAGGATGAGCTCCATTCATAGATGAGCTTTTGATATCTCTCAAGCTGGAAGTTTCACCGCAAGAGTTTGGCGATGACCGCCTTACTATTATCTTCTCCATCAGAATTGGACGTCATTGGCCTGCGGCCATCGCTTTCGTTTGTTCCTTCGGGTTCGGAGACATCGGAGAGAACCGCGGTGAAGCCTAGCCCCCTTGAGAAGTGCCGAAGTTATCCCCCGAGGAATCGCCTCTTCCCCGCAGTGCCATGGCAACCCAAGAACACATCGGCATCGGAGGCCCCACTCTGACCGCAGAGCTTGTGCGGCTTAAGATCACATTACCTGGAAAAGAGAGACGGGAGCGTCCATCCGCTGCCCCAACAAGCATTTCAATGGAGCTCTCGACGGCTCAACCTCGGAAACCCCACTGACCGGATGTTCACCCAGCGAGAACGGGATAAAGATGCACGAAGCCAGGTGACGAGTATAAGATGACGACAGTGCGCCTTGGTGTGCCGGCTGCGGCATTTGCTGAGGAGCGTTCAGCGACTTGGTCAAGATGAGATTCTCGTTGGAATTGCAGTTGGCTTCGCTCCTGAGCGCAGGGCTTTGCACGGCGCAAGGCTATACCAATGAGTCGGAGGTGCCACTTTATGGTCAAAGCCCGCCTGTCTACCCAAGCCGTACGTGATCTGCCTCAGAAAACCTTTGCGGCCGCTAACAATTGAGTAGCTGTTGGTAATGGTTCAAGCAGCTCATCGTGGGCCTCCGCATATGAGCGTGCCAGAGCATTGGTCGCTCAATTAACCCTGGAGGAGAAAGTGAACGTCACCCGCGGCTTTCCCGGAAGATGCGTTGGTAATACCGGCGCCGTCACCAGATTGAACATCCCTCCCATCTGCTTCGCGGACGCCCCGGATGGCATTCGAGGCCAAGAATTCGTCTCCGCATTCCCCGCGGGCATACATGTCGCTGCGACGTTTGACCGAGACCTCATGTACAAGTATGGATATGCACTCGGAGAAGAATATCGCGGAAAGGGTATCAACGTCGCCTTGGGTCCTGTTGCCGGCCCACTTGGCCGAGTTGTACGAGGAGGCCGAAACTGGGAAGGACTGTAAGCGTCACCCATCCAGAGATCGCCACGCATTGGACTTTGTGAAAGACGCTAATGGTTGATGCGTCAAACAGGAGCAATGATCCATACCTCGCTGGAGCCGGCATGGGTGCGATCACCCGTGGTACCCAAGACACCGGTATGTACCATCTGCCGCCGCTGAAAATCCCTTCACTGACCCGTGGACCGCATTTCAGGCGTCATTGCAACTCCCAAGCACTGGCTGTTGAATGAACAAGAATACCGCCGCCTCCCTGGTGATCTCGGCGAATCACTCTCCAGTAATGTGGACGATCGAACTTTGCACGAGCTCTACGTCTTCCCTTTTATGGATTCGCTTCGCGAAGGTGCCGGATGCCTCATGTGTTCCTACCAGCGAGTCAACAACTCGTATGGCTGTCAGAACTCGAAGCTGTTGAACGGAATCCTGAAGACCGAATTGGGTTTTGAGGGCTTCGTTGTCTCAGACTGGGCAGCGCAACATGCTGGAGTCGCAAGTGCAAATGCAGGCTTGGATGTCGTCATGCCCGACGGTGGGTTCTGGGGCAACAATCTTACAGAGTCCGTCAACAACGGAAGTGTGAGCACCGACCGCATCGATGATATGGTAACGCGCATATTCGCCTCTTGGTACAATCTCGGCCAAGATGAAGGGTATCCCGAGGTTGGTGTCTACTCTAACCTGCAAAAACATCTGCCAGTGGAGGTACAAGGTGATCACCCCGAACTCATCCGCGAGATCGGTGCTGCGGGCACTGTTCTTGTAAAGAACGTCAACAATACTCTGCCTTTGAAGAACCCAAAGTTCCTTACCATCTATGGCTACGATGCGACCGTCAAAGACACTCCTTGGCAGAACCCTTCCCGCTTTGGTGGTGGATATGAAGTCAATTTTGGCTGGAATATCCTGAACGGGACACAGATCACGGGTGGCGGATCTGGCAGCAGCACTCCTTCATATGTTATCAGTCCATTCCATGCGATTTCTGACAGGATTGCAAAGAACCGCGGAACTCTCCGATGGGACTTCGAATCCGAAAATCCATACCCACCTTACGTCAACGCTGAAGCTTGTCTCGTTTTCGTCAACACATACGCTTCGGAGAGCTTCGATCGCGTCAGTCTCACGGACGAGTTCAGCGATAATCTCATCAACAATGTCGCAGCGAATTGCTCAAACACCATCGTAATCACCCACTCTGCTGGTAAGTCAAACATCTGAGCATTGCTCCATTCGCTGACTCAACTGCGCAGGTATTCGTGTTGTTGATGCCTGGATCGACCACCCCAACATTACCGCTGTTCTCTTCGCCGGTCTGCCCGGCCAAGAGAGTGGAAACTCTCTTGTCGACATCCTCTATGGAGATGTCGCCCCTTCTGGCAAGCTCCCTTTCACCATCGCCAAGAACGAGTCCGATTATGGCGATGTCCTGAACTCCACCGTATCTTTTGATGCCTTCCCACAGGACAACTTTACTGAGGGAGTTTACATTGACTACCGAGCATTTGACAAAGATGATATCGAGCCCCGTTTCGAATTTGGCTTCGGTCTCACATACACTACTTTTGATTACGCCGATATCCAAATCAGTGATGCTGAAATTCAGCTGTCTGCTCTCCCCGACCCCAGCATTGCAGTAGTTCAAGGTGGACACCCAGAGCTCTGGGACACAGCATTCTCCGTCAATGCTAGCGTCACCAACATCGGCGATGTTGCAGCTTCTGAGGTTGCACAGCTCTACTTGGGCATTCCTGATGCTCCCGTACGTCAACTCCGTGGGTTTGACAAGGTTCCGTTGCAACCTGGAGAGACTAAGACTGCTAATTTTGACCTCACTCGTCGCGATTTGAGCATTTGGGATGTGGTCGCACAACAGTGGAGAGTGCAGGCCGGAACCTACAATATTTGGGTTGGAGCAAGCAGCCGAGATTTGAGGCTGAACGGGACGATCGAAATTACGAATTAAAAACCCCGGAATATTTTATTGATGAATCGCTTTGCGAACAGTAGTGCAAATAATGAAATATTATTTGAAGTATTACATTTCTTCCACGTAAAGAACGCTTTATGAGACTAGTGAATCCGCTAAGATCCCATCAATCATTACCGTACCCACTTTCTAACTACCTTCAATGGCTCGATTGAGGGTCAATTTGGCTGTTTCTTCGATGAACCCCATTTTCTCCGCCATTTAACGACTTGGGCGCTTTTGCCTTTGACCTCAGCTTCTTTTATCCCAAATCCAGCAAGGAAGAATATTCGCAATAAAGTAAAGAATATTGTGACTCAAATAAAGATCCAATCATCTGGTCGAATATTTTCTATCGAAAGACGCCCTTAAACCTCCAGCGTGTTTCTAATAGAACAGAGCATCGTAAGATCCACAAAAATGGCATCAGCTGTCACAAGTTTCCAAACACCAATATCTGACATATAACGGAGAAGAACAGCGGAAAGAAGTGCTATATTAAGTATGCTACTAGCGTTTTGTTGAAGGATGAAACTTTGCCCCGGTACATAGTAGCCGCTGGGCAGTAAAGAGCTGACAGCAGTATCGGGCAAGAATAGATCCATGTATGCTGTCCAAACCAACAAAAGGGGATCGACCACGTGATGAAGACACGATAAATGGCAAGGATCGTGGACACTGTTGAGTAATAATAAACCTGCGACTGTCAGATTTTGTCGCATGGAAGACCCGGGGCCGGCCTATAGGCTACGTCGCAATTGCCGAGAGCGGCGCAGCTTGCAAGGGGCTTGATTTGTTCGAACATGCTCTGCAGCCGGAGCTGCATGGCTACGACGTGGAATCGCATCGGCTTCCTAAATATCACAAGCCTTAACATCGCCAAATACTGACCCAAAAAACATATTGTGTTATCCCATAATCGCGCATTATTTCGATTAGTGATGAAGAAAACGCCGTGGTTTCAGATTTCGGCAGAAACAGCCGATGCGTGCATGCCTGACCAGTTGGTTTGGACCAAACACAAACGCTGGAAGATGCTTAGATTGCATCTAATCCAACAAACCGCTGTTTTAGATTCGCGATGGTGTCGTAGACTGTAAAGAAGAGGAAGGCAGTGATTACTGGGGTTTACGGAATCATTCCAATCATTAGTAGGTAGACAGGAGCTCTTAAGCCAACATATCGCATAAATCTTATGCTTGGTTTCAATATCTTTTCAGAATATTGATAAATTATGGTTTTTTGGTTTTTTTCTAGGCGGTTTTGGCACGCAAAACTGGACTTCGTACGTAAAAGTGATATAGGCTCAGAAGTCACAGCCGAATAATTTTCCATTATTTAAATACTCTCTAAAGCTCTATTGACTGCAGAATATACAGCAATAAATTATATTACGTAGAGGATACTTTCTAAAACCTACTAATTACTACAAGTGCCGAAAAATCTGTTCTGTCGTTTCACTGGTCTGTCGCTCGTCAGTGAGACATCCTTTGACGTGCCGAGTGAAAGGTAAAAACCGCAAGCGACAAATGAAATCGTCCATTAGCACAGAGTAATCAAATTTCGTTTCATCCATGGGCCGGCAAGGTCGCGCAGCTTTCTTGTGTTGTCATCGCCAAGGGTTTATCTCCGCCGTCGCTGCCCTACCGCCGTCTTCATGAACACCCACGCATCACACGATGATGCAATTGTTTGACGTTCTCTTCTCTCATCAGACATGAGATTTTTCCCAGCTGCGGTCATCCTATCATGGCCGACGCCCAATTATGTCGATCCAGTCACGCGCGGCCTCGGACTCGTATACATCAATTCTGTCCTTCTAGCGGTCGCCATCATCATCAGTATTCTCCGACTATATACACGCTTGGTCCTTAAACGCTGGTTTGGTGCCGATGATGCGTTTCTGATAATAGCATTGGTAAGTGTCAAGCCTCTTGGGCCGATCTACACTCCATTAGCGCCTTCACGAAGCTAAAAGAGAACAGATAATGGACATCGGTATCACATCATGCATTCTTCTTGCAAACCAAAGGTACGGCTGGGATCGCCATATATACGATATTCCTTTTACCAAATGGGAGCCTGCTACAAAACTGGCGTTTATCACAAAAGTATGTCCCGTGAGTCAAACATATGAAGCGCTGAGTTCAAAAAGATTTGGTAAAGCTTTTATTCGTCATCGCGGCCGGTACAACTCGTCTTTCCCTCTTTGCTCTATACTACCGACTTTCTAATGGTATATCAAGCCGATGGTATCGTTGGTTCCTAGTAAATTCACCTGTCTTTGAGATGAGTAACAATTACTGATACTATGCGAAGCACTCTAATATTGGATTTACTGTGGCATTTATTGTTGTTTTCACGATATCTAGCATTTTAGATTGTGTGCCGGTGTCGAATTACTGGGATATTTCGTCGGATCCAGATACTTGTGTCAACGAAGGCGCTGCTGTTATATCTGCTGGCGCTATCAACTCATTTGCAGATTTCTTATGCACAATAACACCGATACCGCTCGTTACACATCTTAGTTTACCGCTAAGGCAGCGAGTAGCGCTCGTTTTGTTATTTAGTTTTGGGTTTATTGTTACTGGAGCCGGTATTGTTAGGTGTTATTACAGCTACAAAAGCCTTATCGCTGAGTACGATGTCACCTGGTACTCCTATCCTCTCTGGGTTGCTGGCTCCGTTGAGATTCATCTAGGCATTGTGAGTGAATGACGAACGGCCGGCTTTCCATTTTCATCGAGTCACTTACCGCTTTAGATCTGCGCGAGTGTGCCGCCACTTCGTCCTCTTCTCGCTAAGATCCCGTTCAAATCTTCTTGCTCTCAATCTTCAGACCAATATCCTTCCCTGAAGTTCCCAAGTTGGTTTTCTAAGCTGAGTACACAGTCTTCGAAAGTCACAAGATCTACTGCGCAACCAGAGCCAACAGTCCTTCAGAATAGAAACAACAGGGCAGATGCAGTAGATGCAGCAAGGGCGAGAGAACCAGATGCTACTCAGGGCCAACAAGAAACTCAGCTACAACGACCGCGAGCCTGCCACTTCTTTGAAGATGATTTGGAAAACGGCATAGAGATGCACATGTTTCGACCGCAAACACCTGATTTGGGGGAATGGGGTCATGTTGAAAGATGTAGGCAGGATCGTCCGCAGAGTATGGATAGTCAAAGGGCATTTGTGGGATCTGACGACGGGATTAGAGAGATTGAAAGAGTTGTACCACGTTCTTGGCTGAACATGCCTATTGCGACTACCAATAACAACCCAAGAGCCCGTTTAAGGATATAGAAACTATAGTTGGCGACTATTACTATGATCAAATCTTACTTGCGATTTACTCGGCGAAAACGTCCTTTTGCATTTTGCGTCTGGCAGTGTACGCTACATATAAAAAAAAATTAAAAAGTGCCCATTGGTAGTAGTAATAAGCAATATGGCGTCAGCTGGGTGGCATTTACTGTGAGCAAATATTAGACTAAAGCTCTATTGCTAGTATTATAAATACTCCAGGATTTCAGATTTAATACATGGTGACAAAACAGGTATTAATCTATCTACACCTTCATCTATGCATCGTAAAATCACATCCGAATTCGACATCTGTATCCCAGCAGTCGCAGGATGTATTTGGTGACAGGTAACGCATGTCAACTTTGCGGGTAAATGGAGTCTGAGTGAAACAATTATCTTGCTATGTAAAAGAATTAGAATGGTAGTTTAACTAGGCATTTGACCTCCTGATTACTATAGTAATGTAGCAGGTGTTCCAACATCGTATGGTTACTGCTGACGCACGAGATTCGCCAAGAAGGATCAGTCAGAATCCTTGCGTGCGCCAAGTTGTTGTGTCACGCTGCTGCCTGCTCACTCATTAACATCTCATCTCTCATATAAGTATAATTGTGCGCTTCTCTTCGACCCATAGGAGTACCTTTCAACAACTACTAGTTCTAGAGATATCGATAGTGACCCAGGAAACGGTTTGAGAGTAAGTAGAAAGGTGTACAAAGAGACTTCCGCAGTGCATAATGACCATATTTCTAGATGCCCTACAAAATGTCGCAAATGAATCAAGAGCAGAATAAAAACTCCAGCGCATCCAATAGAGTCTTCCAAGTAGCCGAGCTACTAGAGAATATCCTGTTAAATCTGGAGCTACAAACTCTACTGACAGCCGCTCAACGTGTAAACAAATACTGGCACGGCATCATTACCAACTCTCCAGAGCTCCAGCGTATGCTCTTTCTCTCACCAAGTCCACGGAAGAAAGGAGAGAGTAGGGAGGATCAAATCTGCAACCCTTTACTTGTTACAACTTTCCCAGCGTGGTTCGTCAACCGAGACCACAACGAGGCAAGTAGGGATGAGGTTACCTACGGAATCGATGCGTTCACCAATCTCCCAATGAGCCGGTCTTTCGCCGCCAGTGAAGCATTCCTACGGCCCAGGGCAAGCTGGCGTCGCATGCTCTTGGCACAACCACCGATCGAAAGGCTTGGATGCTGGATGTCGGAAAACGAGCTGGGCGCTATCCCTACTGACATCGATTTGCATTTTAGGGTCTTGGAATTTCCGCAAGGACTACGAATGGGAACAGCGTACGAATTGGCCTACCACTGGACGAGCTGGGATCGAAACTCTTGGTTCGGGATGACTTGGCGCCCAGATGTGTCCCGAAACCTCAAATCATACAATTTCCTCAACTCGGATAAGGGGGAAGATGAGTTGCTGCGGATATGTGGAGCTGCGGTAGATATGATGATGCGATTCGAATCATGTGGGATACGCCTTGGTCACCATGCTCAACAATTTTCAAGCTGTTTCGATCGACGCTCCAAGCAAGATTACGCAGACATTCTGATCCCAGAACGAGACAGTGGATATCAGCCCCTTATGGCCTGGTCTGCGAAGCTGGCAAGCGTAGAAAATTGATGGAATCAACGCTTTTTCATATGAACTTTCCACCTGGAATTAAATGAGCGTGCGTTATTCATGGCCAGCTTACAATTTCATCTCTTATGAGTTTTGTTGGTTGAAAAGGGGGTAACAATCAACATCTAGGTATAACATGGCAATTCACGTAGCTAAAATAATCATTTCACCAAAAAATAAAGAGTCTCATACGAGTAAGCAATAAATAAGACCTTTGCGAGGCAGAATTACAATGCACACACAGATTTCACACAAAATCACCAAACTCGATACGTTAGCTGAAACAAGAACCAGGATAGCAATTCAACGCTATCAAATATAAACGCCAGCAAACCAAATGTGCGGCAAGTTGTATCTACAAGAACATACCGTCCAACTCGGAACGTTATCTTTTATATGTTTGTTTTTTATCCACCACGTGAATGCCATGTAACCATGCAACATAAACTGTCACTTAGTATCCGTAGCCGTACTGGTACTCGGGAGTCTCGGGGACCTCGGGAACCTGGGTAGGCTGAGGGCGTACGCGGGTCATAGAGCCGCTGGGCCTTCCCAAGGGGCGGCCAGAGGGCCTGGGACGACCGGAAGGCCTAGGGCGGCCGGTACCGAAGGGAGATCCGGCGCCGGATGCGGTGGGGAAGGGAGGAAGCTGGGGGCTACCGCTGCCCGTGGGGAAGGGGGCGACGGAACCGCCAGTCGGGTAGGGAGGAAGGTCGGTGGCAGCGGCGGAGCCGGAGACCGGGGTGGTCTCAGGGAAATCCTGCTCATCGGCGGGGACGTCGGGGGAGGCGGTGTCGGAGGGGGAGGCAGCAGGGACGGTCTGATATGATTAGCAATGAACAATGGACAATAAAAGGGCCTACATACCACGTAAACGGTCTCCTTGGCAGTCTCGGTGACGGTAGCGGGGATTTCGCACTCGCCATCCTCCTCGGCAGGGCCAGTCGGGGCGGGCGACGTCGGGGCAGCAATGCTCGAGGGAGCCTCGGACTCGGAAGGAACCTGGGGAACCTCCTGTGCGCCAGTAGGGTAGGTCTCTTCCTCGGTGCAGGTAGTGCTCTCGATGGGAGCAGCAGTGGTAGCAGGAGCCTCGGGGGCAGCGGAGGTAACAGGAGCCGACGAAACAGCCGGCACAGAGGGAACCTCAGGAGCAGACGAGGCTACAGGGGCAGACGAAGCCGCAGGGGCGGAGGGAGCATTGGAGAAGAGCGGGGGGATGTTCGAGATGATCTCCGAAACGACCGGGGGCAGTCCGGGGATGACTGATGGGATATCAGAGGGAAGCATAGAGAGAACGGCAGAATCCAACTCAGGAAGGAAAGTGGGAATGACGTATTCGCTGCTGGTGAAAGCGGGAGCATCAGTCGAGACGAAAGGAACGCTGGTGGTGACGCGAGGGACTTCAGTGGTAGCAGGAGGAGTGATGGAAGCACCAGAGCTCACAACCTCGAAAGTTGGGAGGGAGGTGCCAACAGGAGCGGCGGCGGACGACAGGCCAGCGGACGAGGGCACAACGGGGGAGACGGCCTCCTCGTTAACTGAAGGCTGAGCTTCCTCGGCTGCGGCGGCAGAAGAGACAACAGGGGCAGCGCTTGAGGCAACTGGAGCAGATGAAGCAGCAGGGGCAGACGAAGGAGCAGGAGTGGTGGAGTTGCCAGCACCATCAATACCAATGCAGGCAAAACTGATCTTGTCGGCAGTAGCTCCTCCGCGAACGGGGCCATCGAGAGTCCACTCCATGTCAACGTACGGCCAGCAGATACGTCCATCAGCCATGGTGACCATGTCACCAGCAACTTGGACATCGGTGGCCTTGATAGGCTCACCAACCTTCTTGCCATCGGCAACCTGCTGGAAGTAAGAGCCAGTGTAAGCACCCCTGCATCCCATGGCAATGAAGTCGCAAGTAGGCTCAGCAATCTCCTCCCAGGAGACCAGAGCGTTGGAGCTGTCGAAGGTAGCAACGTGGGCGTTGGAGCAGTCAGCAGTTCCGGTGGTGATCCAGTTGACCTGCTGGTCGCCGTCAGGTCCAAGCTCAGTGGTGGCCTCCTCGCCAACGATGGTCTTCTTGTCGGAGAAAGTGGCAATGGCAACGTTGCGGTTGACGGTGCGGTTAATGGAGTGGGTGTTGGGGGCACCAAGCCAGTCGTTGGTGGTCAGGTCCTTGGCACCACGGGAGACCCAAGAGAAGATGTAAGAGTCGCTGTCAGCGAAACGGGCAAGGCCAGAGTACGAGCCACCCATTCCACCCATGGGCTCACCGCTGCCACCGTTGGTCACGTTCTCGTTGGAGATCTTAACACCGGCCATGTACTGGGTCTCAGTGTTGAGCCAGATGGCACCCTGATCCTCGGCGCAAATGCTGGCAAAAGGAGCCTCATCGGCTGCCTCGAAAGCGATACCGGTGTTGTGGGAGCATCCAAAGCTAGAGCTAGCACCCTGAATGTTCTGGAGCTTTCCGTCGTTGTCAACGTACTGGATGCTGTCACCGAAATGGCCAGCAGCATTTCCGGTGTAAGCAGTGACGACGAAGTAGGCACCGTAGAGACCAGACTTCTCAGAGTAGGCGAGGTCACCGTTCATATCGGGAGATGCGTTGAGACCAGCCTGCTCGTTGACACCAGGTCCACCGACAAAGGTCTTCCAGCTCTGCTTTCCGTCGGTGTAACGGTAGATCACAGGGATGGGGGTGCTATCGGCAGGGGCATTGGAAGTGCCAGAGGGCAAGGCCTCGTTCGTCAGAAGCGCAAAACCGTCGTTGTGCGCAACCAATCCACCAGCCTCCTTTCCTCCAGTGACGGTAACGGTAGTGCCAACCTTGGCAAAAGTGGTGGGGTCGACTTGCTGGACGTGGACGTCGGTCTCGCTGGCATCGAGATAAGCGAGGTACGCCGACTTGCCATCAGGGGAGACGGCAAAGGGAGTTCGGCGATGGTGGGGGTATCCAGTCCAGTAAGACTCCTTGATGGGGTTGAAAGAGTTGTCGAGAGCCAAAGTGCCTACATGCTTCTCGAGGCTGCTCTCAGTAAGCGCCGCGCTGGCGATACCCGCCGCGAGGGTAAGAAGGGAAAACGGACGCAACATGGTTGCAATTGGGTCGGATGATAAAAAGAGTGACTATGTACCTAGGTACAAAAACAAAAGAATGAACGACCAGCGAAACGAGTGACAAAAGGTGAAGTGGAAGATCCAAGAAGCCCTTGAAAGGAAAGATTTGCAAACCGATGGAGGGGCGATCATCTTATAGACTGGTATTTGATGAGCATTATTCATGAAACATGGGGCATCAGCCTCCGGGTCATGGCAAGCTTTCCAGTCGCGCGGCGCAGAAGAATCCAGGGGATTTTCGCGGAAGCGCTTTGCGCTGCGTTTAGTGGAAAGCGGCAAGTCGGGAAATTTCGTCCCCACAATGTCTATACAAACAAAAGCAATGAATGGTGGGATTCTGACCGCGGAAGCTAGCGGGGATGAAGCGTAATTGAGGGATGTTTCAAGCGTTTCGCCCAATGCCACTAACGGTCGATCTCACGTGACCCATACCCACCCAAGTCTAGACCTTTCGGGATCACCTTCCAAGTTGACCGTATTAGATCCTATACATTCAAGCGGTTCGTTTTTATACGAGCGTTATTTCCTTTTTCTCCGAACGTTGAAATCCTCCTTCGGCGCCAGCTGCGAATGTCCCCAGACGTTCCCAAGCTCCGGGTACTCGTTCTGACTGACCCAGCACCAGCCCAGAGATCCAGCTCTCATATCGCTCTACGCTCAGACACATTACCGGTACTTTGAACTGTCGAAGAGTATCGGAGGAACGCGCTCGTTGGGCTGACTTTTCTATCGGCCCGGAATCAAGTTCACGGTCCACGAGAGGGCAGTCGTGCAGGATACGGATCGCACTCGTGCCCTTGACAAGAAGCGTGTATTCCCATTTCCTGTGTAATGATTCGGATTGTGCCGAGCAGAGCAATCCAGATACAGTCGGTCCGTTGACTCTGAGGGAGATGTCGGAGACGGCGCCAAGGGAGTTAAGCCCAGCAAGCGTGATTGACGAAGACACCAATCTGACAAGGCTCTGGCGTCTATCGCGCTCATCATCGGATGGTGTGTAGTATGATATCGGTGCATCGAGGCTTGCCCACGACCAGGTGGGTGCGCGATAAGTGCCCAGTGCGTAGTGATGGGGTGTGGTTGCGTGATCAGGAGCAGTCGAGACAAACCAGAGCAAGTCGGCCGCCAAGTGGTCCTTCCAGAGCCCTGTAAGATATGACGAACCGGTTCCTTCCTTGATCTTACTGGCAATTCCGGATATAGCGGGCAGCTTGTCTCCCGGCACAGTCAAATCTTTGGCAGAGTATTGCTCTACTATCCGATGCCATGCATCCCACACTTTCGAACAGTCGTTTTTCTTGTGCGCGATAGCCTTTGGAATCATGGCGGGGAATGTCGGGTATGGTCTACGGGCAGGACGACATTCGCAGCGATAAGAGGTTTTACACTCAAACAGTAACTCGGTTGCAGTGTAATGTAGGATCCTGGTGCTCAAGATTCGTTCCTGAAGAACCCATGCTCGAGAAGCCAATGTCCCGTGTGGGGTAGCAGGCTCCTGCTCAGCCACATCTGGATGGTGGTTCTCAACTAGTCGGGCCCTGACCTGAAATTCCTTGCCGGTGGTATTTTCATAATTAATCTTGACAGGCTTGCGGCGGTCAACCAGGCATCGGCCGCTACCGTCTTTGCATCCAGCGGCGGAGATGGTAACATGGCTGTTCTCGTATATGCCTGCCATTTTCGATGCCTCGGTTTCCCAATCTCTTGTAGAATCTTGTATGATGCACAAGGAGTCAATCCATATATATCTCAATCCTAGCTGACGCGTGATGATGATAGCGTCTTGGAAAAGAGGTGGTAGGCCATCAAAAGAGATGTTAGAGGCTAGTTTCTTCCAATTAGATTTTGTGGCAGTAAGAGTGGGGCCTGCACCCCAGCAATGCGAGAGCGAAGCATATTGAAAGGCCTTCCCCTGAGTGTCGATTAGACGAATGGGGGCGGTGATACGCCCAACGTCGAGCAGTCGCTTGGGGGTTGTTAAAGAAGACCTAGACACCTCCCGGCATTTTGTGTGTTTGGGATTGGTAAGGCAATCTTGAATGCATCGGCGCGCGAAATTAAATGTGTCGTCGGATCCTGCATTTATCGGGATGTGGCGAGCGGTCCCAAGTGTCGGCCACGGAGCGCGAGACGCTAGAGCTTGTCAGAAGTATATTCTAATCGATAAGATTCGTTACTTGGATTATGAGCTAATTTCGATCGCTCTCGTGTGGATTCAGGTGCAGAACGCAGAACGACGGCCGATGAGCAGTCACATACCGGCACCAGCATAAATCTCTATCGATTGACCCTTTCGGCTATCACCATCGATACTTGCTTTGACCGGTCCTTTTTGGGAGAACTCCAGCAGTATCTTTTGTCTTGCTCCCCTCCAGCCCTCGAAGAACGCGTCAAGGGCTTGGATCAAGACAAGGCAGAACCTACATCCGCCTTCCGCCGGGTCCTTTGTCCTGGAAAGATCCAGGCCATCACAGATTATGTTTGCGCTGGCTATGGACTCTTTCGCCGTTCCCGTCTTATAGATTGTCGTTGGTAGGCCCAATGGGTCAAAGTTATGGCATAGCCGGCAATGCTTACGACCAGACGGTTGACGTCTTGGGCGGAGGGACTTGGTAACAGGCATTGTATAAGGAGCTCGGCCAGAAAAAGAAAAGCCTCAGGCTCCTCAATGCTGTACCAATCAGCGAATGCTAGAAGACTGGGAGCAGTGACACATTCTGACGTTGTTGACCGCGTCGGGGATTCATTCTTCCTTCGGACATGCCAAGATACAGCGTTGCACTAGAGCATTTACAGACTAGCGTGGGTCTAAACTTGAAACCCCGTGGCGCTGAACCACCAAGGGCTGTGATCAACTCCTCACTTTCATCCCATCCTACGATCCGTCATCTGTCTGGTGGTTACTCACCTCGCTTCACTTAAAGGGCCTCCCCTGCATTGACGTAAACTGGAGGATGGTTGATCCCCGAGGCACGGAGAATGCCGTTTGATCACGAAGCGCTATGCAAGCCACGCAGCGAACTATTTTGGATTCGCACACTGCGGCTGTGAGCTGAACGCCCTTGGGAGCAACACATTAGTGGTCCTGAACGCATTCATTCTCAAAGCTGCGGTTTCTGTTACATTCATGATCACTTCTTGTCGCATGCATGACGATGTCAGTTCTCGGGCGTCAATAACATGTTGTGATTGTGTCACTGGGTTACTAAATAAAGCTCGTCGACTGTGGGATCGGAGAGATTGGCTGCCAAGTCATCTTGGTCTAACACTTAATTTCTTTACACTTCGACCCCGTCTGGCGGCAATTGGCTTGTGTTGATCAGCTCAAGCGCCACTGAACAAGGATGGATTTTCCAAGAAACCACCTTCCTGGGAGAATCTTCGCTTGTTGGGCCTGGAGTGGTGTGGGTTGAGCCAAAGTGCGGCTGCGTTGGCGAAAGCGAGGCAGTCTTCTTCTTTCCCGTAGTAAGGAAATGTTAGGATTGGTCAAGGAGGCGGTTAAAAGCCATGGGCGACGGAGTTTGCCTGCATAGCACAGTCAATGGTGGAGGCTAAGCCGTGCAGCTGAATATTGATGCCGTACGGACAAGAACCAGGCAACAAGCAGGTGTGAAAACCTATAAATTCATTGTGGAGCCATCGAAGCGTTAGGCAGTCTCTCAAAAATCTCCTGTGCTTCCTCCAGACTTGGGGCTCTTCGACATACGATACCTCGAACTGAGTTTAACAAGACTGGTCCAATCGTTACCCTGTGCCTTGAGCCAATATCAAAATGCATACCTCATTCTTTCTTTTCACCACTCTTTCTGCCTTGGCAGCTGCCAACTCCTTCTACTCCCCAGTCCATGACTTCAGTGCTATGCTGAAACGCGGCGATTCGATGCAGAAACGGCAAGGCTACTACCCATCGACCTCCTACTGCGGCCAAGGTGAAACTTGCCAGGAAGCCTGTGGGGCTCAATATGAGCAATGCCCATCGGAAAGTGGTATCTATTGTTTCGACCCCACTGTCGGCGACCATTGCTGCCGTGATGGCACTGGAAGTGAGTCAGGTTCTTGGTGTTCAAGGTGGACTCCTTACTGACGCACATGATAGATTCCTGCAACCAAGGCTACTACTGCACCACCGATGGTGCCGACAATACATACTGTTGCCCTGATGGTATGGATACTGTCAACTGCGCAGCCTCCTACTCGCTCACAGTTTCTCTCATCCGCGCTTCCGAAACTGCCGCATCAGAGGGGCCAAGTGCTACTGCGCCATCGAGCGTTGTTGAAGCTGCTACAACCAGTCTGATCCATATAACAAGCATCTCTCCCACCGTCACTGGAACTTCTCGTCCTGGTAGCAATGCTACCTACACCACAGGGGCTCCGGCTGAATTCACGGGTGGTGCAAACAAGGCCATGGGTGCTGGAGTTGCTGTCTTTGCTGGAGCCATTGGTCTCGCTGGTCTCTTGTAATAACTTCAAGTAACTGGATGGATTGAGAGGCCCTCCAACGTAGTAATGTGTTTCAGATAGTATTCTAATGAGAGGCCCTCAACCCAATTACATGACTTTTACTATGCAGATTGAGCATGCCTTCTGATTGGATGTATCTGAAATTAATAAAGTTACCCGAATATTCCTCTAGCTATTCGGCCAAATTATTTTCCGTCATTACTTATGGGTAAGGCAGCATATAAAGTTTACTAACGCCACTTTTCGTATCTGTAAGCCACATGTAAAGCATTCTATCATATTCCGCTGGCTAAAACTCAGCTGCGGCTTCTCTTTTTTCATTTTTGTAGACCGTTGGTGGTTACAATCAAATTGAACGGTTTCATAGCCTGCATTGTCATTTTCTATTTGCTTTTATAACACTTAATACTAAATTCTGGGTGAATTTCTCATTAGACCTTTGGAGAGCCAATTCTGGTACCCAGGAGGCATTTAAATAAGATATTATAGTAAAATCTAATTATCATTGTCTTCTTACTGTGCGAGCAAGACGGTATCCTTATCATAGCGCAGCTTGAAAGCAAGATGTATGACCAGCGGGTACTCAGGAAGGTGGCAGATAAGACGCCACCTCAATAAATTTTAGAGCTCCAACTTTGCCACCGACATCCCTTTCAGAACCAATCTAGATTTTTCGTATAATGAGATCAGGATGTGGATCTTAGATTAAGATTAGTTCAGCACCGCAGGCTTCATAGGCTCAGGTTGCAATTGACTGTGGTTAAAAATAACCTCTTATTACAAGCTAGCTCTATGACGACTATCTTTAGCTTTATTTTCAAAAAACTACATTTTACTCTTTATCCTTCTTTTAATTGCGAAGCTACATATTAATTATAGTAAGATACTTTGCTAATACTCGTTTTAAAAAGATATTATACTTAAAAGAATTTAGACTACTCCATCGGATAGTGTCCTTGCAATTTTGATTCAGCATAACTTTTCTTACGCATATATACATATGCAACGAAATTGACTCTTCCCGTTTTTCATACCGCATTTTATGTTATTCTCTAGTATTATAAAGGTTTATGAATAACGCTTGTGAACCTAAATTCTTTAGAAGCAAATCTTTGGCCCAATTTGATCTATATGTTCGTGGTTTGTGGAGTGTAAAGGCGCTTTCTTCACATTCGATTCTCTTTCAATGATTCAAATCATTGAAAATGTTGGAACAGGCGCTCGAAACATTTGTGAGCGCGAACGGTTTCTCTAGAAGTCAAAATACCATTATTTGAAATTAAGCAGAAACAGTCTGCAGCCAAAGATCCCCAGACGCTCGTATTTAGAATGTTTTGGAGTAGTTTTCCTTCATTCATGTAGCTTGGTCTCTCCATGCAATGTTTCATGAGCCGGAATGCAAGGGCTTTGATCCCACACGCGGAACCCATAGTTCGAACTTTTGTCTTCTTGTACACCACAAAAGATAAGTCCTCTTGTAAAAGGCCCCATACGGACATGAAATGGTGTCGATTGATAATTATATGCCCATAATTCTCGGAATATCTATTTCATCTTATTGAAGACTTCGAACTGCGACGCGCCTCCCCTCATGGGTAGATTTTTGAGTCATTTCCTACAACTTATCTTCACTATTCCTGGATACTCCATAATTCCAATTCTAGTGCATAGAATCCGGCCAAAATCATACATTTCTGGGCTCTCATAATGTTTTACACATTATTCCCTCGCACATGATTTTCTTCGCATGAAATGTCTCCATATGTCATTGTAGCGTCGATTTCTAATATGTTCCGCTATATATGATAGCACAAGGCAAGCCCCAGGTGCCTCTTATCGGAAATACCGTAGATATTCAGAAGAAGAGTTCAGGCCCCACGCGAATTCTGCGAACCCTCGTTTTTGAGATATACAGGACGTTGAAGGCCCTTTTTACTAGAGAAATTTGTCTTTCATCCTCGTCCCAGATCCATGTCTAGCTAATTTTTCGAGTTTAGACGTAAGTTCAAGAACATATCAGAGTTAGCACATCTCGACTGGTTCTAACTTGCTGACATTAGACGAGTTATGCGTCACTTTTCTCCATGGCCAACTAGACCATCCATTTTTGAATATAAGAAGCGAGCAACGGTAATTTTTCAACACCCACATGGTGTTATTGAGTAGTTTACTTTATACAAATGGATCGTGGTCCACCTCGTTCCAAGAACATGCGATTTCTTGAAGTTCGTTTTTTTCAGACTCAATAGTTGCATACCATTTGTCGTTTTTAGTCCAATTCGAGGGAAGAAGGCACCTTATGGACATATAAATGTAGACATTGTGGTTTTAGCACTTCAGGGCCGAGCCCTGATCCATGGTAGCCTTCGTGGCTTTGTTTATGTTGTTGTTGCTGTAGGGCCTGGAAATAGGCATGTGCAAAGCCGACACCTCCTTTCTGCCCATACGTGCTAATAGCCCTATTTGGATCGGCCACCTCATCTTCAAGGATGTGGGTTTTGAGATCTCTGCTCATGCTTTGATATTGGCTTGGGTTCGGGAGCTTTTCCATGCCCCATGTTCCTCCCATTTTTGAAAGTTTTGTACCTTTAGCTCTGGTGGGAGTCCATATTGTTCTGCACTATATTTTCTTTTTTTAATAATGTTCAATCCGAGACGCAGAGTAATTCACGGCGGCGCGGGAGGCACATGCGGAGTTGATGCCGTGTTTTAAGACATAGTATTGGTGATAAAGCGGGGTTTGCTTTCTTAGAGCATGTTAAAAAGTTTTTGATCTCCTCTCTCTTTGGCAAGCTGCAGTGTTGCCCAGAACATACCATCTTTTTGAGTTGTTTTTCGTCCCCCCCCCCCCCTCCTCCCGAAGCTGCACGCACATTTAACTCGTTTACTTTGATTTTTAGAAAGAACGTGTTGTCATGTGATCTTGGTTGGGAACTTCAAACACATGGTGGCCAAAAGGTGAAGTTTTTAATCCGTTCTGCACATTTTGACGGGCCTGGAGCATTTTTGTTCGCCTTTCTTCGGCTTTATTTTACCAGATGTAATAACTCGTAAGCTCATTTCATACTCAGACAGCTGTTTCCATATTTTATGGCTGTTTTCTGATGAGTTTTGATTGCCCACCTGATCAAACGCGTTTTGATTTTAGACACCTCTTGGGATCGCCACAAGAGTTTCCCATGAAGTCGAGCTTCGACATTTTACCCCTCAACTTATCCTCTGGATGTTCTTTTTAGAGTTCCCACGCTTCCGCCCTGACATCGTATTTATTGCTCATATGCCGCTTCTCTTTCATTTTAACCCCTCGCTGACCTCCCCGCTCAAAACGTCACAATGATTCATCACCGCGTCTTGTTTAGCCTTCTCATCAATCATGGACTCGGTCCTTTTAATGCCCACGACATGGAAAACGCCGTTTTTTACGCCCATGGATGGAAGTTGATGCGTTTCCATTTTTATTCCCATCCCCAGCCATCTGCTGTTTTTTTGCTTCCATAATTCGTGCCAAGGAGAGATTTTAGACCTCCTCTCTGGGCCTGTACCGCCATGGGTCCTGCTGGTCGCTGTTTTAATCTGCCTTCTCCCGCCCAGATCCACACGTGTTCAACACACTTGCTTTTTAGTCGCCCCAACCCCCGCTCTTCAACATGTATGTCACTCAGCACGCTTTTTAGTCCCCAACCCCCACCCTAGCGTGTGTGAAGAAAAAGAAGAAGCACCCAAGGGCGGTGGAAGGGGTCTTTATATACCCCCCTCCCGCCGCACGAGCCCTGTCCACCTCGCTTACCATGTCCCATCAACCTCTGCATATCCCATTTTCGGACAGCAAAAACTGCCTTTTCGGTGGTGGTGACGATCATCAATCAGAGCTCAGCTAGACATCATTGTATCATGCGTAGCTCCATGTTTAGCTTCGAAGCCTGCGGACACAGCCCATCCACATCACATCACACTCATGTACATCACGCCCAAAGCTTCAGGCCTTCTTCACCATTCATCACCGCCCCTTTCAATTCACCCAGGCAAGTCCACTTCCTCGCGCCCAACAAGCCAGCTATCTATCTGGCAAGCCAGTCTCTCGACCCTCCATCGTGCTCCGAAAAGAGAAAAAAAGAGAAAGAAAGCCTTTGGCATAAACGAAAAGGCCTTCTCTCAGTCGGTCGATCGGTCGGCGACGCCAGACCCAGATAGAGGGAAGAGGACACGACAAATGGAAAAAAAGGGCCGGACCGAACTGGCGAAAAGGAAAGGAAAAAAAGAAAAGAGAAAGCAACAACGCCAAGCTATGCATACCCCTCTAACCATGCTTCCCATTCCATTCCCCTTTGCCATCCTACCCCACTCCGACCCCGCAATCCGCAAAACCCCAAACTCCACAGTGCCATAGACCGAAAGGACAAAAGAGCAATCGGAAAGAGAAGAGACAAGAACAGAAAAAAAGAAAACAAGAACCGTCGTACACTACGACACGGCCCTTCGCCCTCAAGGCACTACCAATCCACTGTATTAGCGCCTCCTACTCCAACTTGCGTCCACTACTCGCCATCTCCCCCCCACTCGTCTCCCTCCGCCTCCTCACAATCTGCAACCTCGGGAGCGGCGTGCCCCCAACACTGGCGGGAAGATTCTCCTCCTGCCCCGCCTGACTCTGCCTCCGCCTCGAGACGGCCTCGCTCAGCCTGCCCTGCCTCGCCTTGGGTAGGCGCGACTTCTCCACCGACCCGTTGCTCGAATCGAGACGGTTTAGGGAGCTAGTGTCCCTGCTAGCAGGGCGCGCCGTGGAGGGTCTCGATGATGGCGTACGCGCAGAGGCTGGAGTAGGCGTCGAGTGCCCAACGGGCATGGGGCTGTTGAGGGCGGGTAGGGCGGTCGAAGAGCGGACAAGCGGGGTCGGGGGCTTGGGCGAAGAGCGAGAGCGTTCTTCCTGGAGGTCCCAAATGTTGGCCGATGAGTGGGAGCGGCCGATGCGTTCGCGGTCACGGCTGGGGAGACCGAGGCCGAGTGTAGGCGTTGGCGGTACCATGAAGGCGGATTTGAGACTCGTGGGTGTCGGCGGCGTCATGCCTGCTACACGCCCACTGCCCGCGCTGCTGCCGGAACCGGCTCGGGTACCCGCACTGCTGGCCGGGCGGCGAAGCCCTGCACCCCTTGAGAGGCTGCGCTTCCCCATTTCGTTACATGTGCGAACGAGTTCTTCGGCCATTTGGCGGACCAGGATGGCTGAGTCGTGTTCGGAGAGGTAAGCAATGGTATCGTAGACGTGGAACTGTTTGATGAGGGTACAGTCGTCTTCGGTAGCATCACAGATGGTGCGCAGAATACGAAGCAAGTTGAGACGTGTGACTGCGTCTTTGTGGCCGAGCTTCTGCACAGTACGAGTGAAGATTTCGGGAACCGCGAGCGAGGCGGCAATCGGCGGAGAGAGGCGCACGAGTTTCTGCAGTGGCTCGAGCATGTTTTCGAATGTGGACTGCGAGAGCTCAGGGGAGGTATATGAGGAGATGATGGCTGTGCTGAAGTTGGAGTTCAGCAGGTACTGCTCGACGCGAGCAGTCTCTTCTTGCAGCCTGTTGACGATTAGCTGTAACACACGCCTCTTGAAGAAGGAATACGCACCACACAAAGATTGCATCAAGAGCTGTGACCTGCCAGTTGCGATCTGCCAGCATGCTGATATAGAACTGCAGACCTTTGCTGTCCCACAGCATCTTCCTCGCCACCTTGCCGCTATGCGCCAGTTCGCACAATATTGGCAGAGCGAACTCCTTCAACGGACCACCTTCCTTGACAACATCCTTCAGCAGAGGAATGACGTCGGAAAGCGCAGCCTCCTCCTGCCTGCTCTTGTTGTGCCGGCACAGGTTGTACATGGTGTTGAGGATCTGGTTCGAAATTTCGCGGTAGAGGGGCTGGTTGCGTGATGTTTTGAGGAGTTCGATGAGGATGTCAATGGCGTTGGAATTTTGAAGCGCCTCGTGGGTCGAGGAGAGCATGGAAAGGTTCTTGATAAATTTGAGCATAGTGACCTGGTGCGAGGGCTTCATTTTGCGCAAATCCTTCAGCACACCTGTGAAAGTTAGCAAGAGTGAATCGGCATGAGATGTGAAAACCTTACGCTTAAGAATCATGCGATCTGCCACAAGATCCTTGACATGGCTCTCGGCTTGCGAAAAGATTAAGAAGATGCTGACGATGCGGCCTTGGATAAGCTGTGCCACTTCGTCCGTCTCGTCGACAACGCGATTCAAGACCAAGGACAGCGGGTACAAGACAGAGCTCCGAGAAAAGATTCGGCAGAAATCGTTCTTGGGCGTCGGACCTTGCAACTCGAAAACGTTCCACACGCCATTGACACCAATGAGGACCAAGTCCCTCTCAGCATCAATGTCCTCTTCGAGGAATTCAACCAAGACATTGATACCACCGCAGCCAATGAACATCTGCAGTGTCAGTGTACTGGTCTGGTACATTTGCCGGACGAATGCCGCCGCCTCTTTACGAATCTCGCTGGGGTATTTCTTGTATGCGAAATTGCAGATGATGGGAATTCCACCAAGGAAGGACAACGACTCTTGCGACTCGGCATCTTCTAGGATGATGAGGTTGATGATTTTGAGCAGCGGGAGTACCACCTCGTTTGGAGGGACAGTACTGAGAATCTCCAGGATTGGAAGCATTCCATGAGATCGGAGAATTATCGATCGCTTATCTGGCGACTCGTACAGGACGGAGATGAGCTGATCGGCAATGTCGAGGAGAACGTCGTCCGGCTGGTTGGTCTTCAAACAACCAACAAGGTGCTCAGTCAGTTTCGCCAACCGGTCATCCCGATCTCGCGCGACATTGTTCTCAAGGTTGATGTTCTCCATGCCCTCCTCGAGATTGGCAAAAGGATCAATGTCGTCGTCATCGGCGATCATAAAGGACGTGGACATCTTGGAGGTGATCATGGCCAGACTATTGCTATGCTCGGACCCACTGTCGCTCTCCGCGCGACTAGGTCTCCTGATGTCGCCAAAGACATCCGAGAAATCGTCACGATCGTCCTCGGCGTACTTTTGGATCTCAATTTCGGACTGCGACCTCTGCATTTTCCGCAGCGATGTCGACGATGTCGATCGCTGGCGTGAGCTCCCGCCAAGTTTCATGTCGCGGGTCGACTTCGGGGCGGTCTTGAGATCGCTGGGATGGAAGAGCTTCGGTGTCAGCGGCTCCGCTGGTGAGTCCGACTGCTGGGCCGCTCTCTGCGGGGGGGGCATGTCGTGGGGCTGCAAAGACTGCATTGCTCTTAGCTTTCTTTCAAACGCATATTCATCCGTTGGAGTCAGATCCGAGTAGTCTTCGTCTGTACTCTCCCGGAACATCTGGGAAGGCCGCGATACAGGGGCTACTTTGATTTTGGGAAGATGGGATGATTTGGGCACACCCCGAAGATATGCCGTTTTGGGGTGGAGTTCTTGCTGCTCCTCCGAGGAAAAGGACTGGGATGAGGATGAGGATTGGGATCGGGGTGTCCTCGTCCCTCTCGATGTCTTCTTGACCGGATCCGTGTCACCGAATGCCGATGTCGTTCCCTGCAAATGCTGGAGATTTAGTGGGCTCTTCACTGTAGCGTCGGCATCGAATCCAGCCTCTTCAGTGACTGCCTCGAAGCTAGCAAAAGCCTTGAGTCTATCCCCGGAAAAGAGGCCGCCAAAGTTGTCCTGCGGCTTGAGATGTGGATGGTGGAATGCCCGTGGAGAGATGTTCTCGGCAAAGTCATCGTCCCAATTGTCGTCTCTGTCGAGCTCTGGTGAACGAAACGAGTCGGCGGTTGGCCTGTGCTTGGGAATGTCGAGATTGACATGGAGGGGAGCCTTGCGAGCCGCTGCGGCGGTGGGCGTCGATTGTTGGAACGGAGGAGTCTGATGCACGCCGGATGCTAAGCGACTCCGGCGCAATGACGTGGGGGACTTGAGGGCTTCGTTCCACTCCTGCACCGACTTGACGGCTTCGGTGTACTCGGTCGGCTTGGTGGGAACAGCGGGGACTGTCCGTTTAGCACTCAAGATCCACGGGTGCCTGAGGAGGCGTTTGGCTGAGATGCGCAGAGTGGGATTCTTCTGGAAGCATTCCATCAAGAACTCGCGTAGGAGCTAGACTCGTCAGCAGGACCACGACCAAGATGAGGGATTGGCATACCGGAGAAGCACTGCCAGGAATTGGTGGGTGCTCGTCGTTGACGATGCGGAACAGGGCCTGCATGGGCTGCAGCTTGTGGTACGGCGGCTTCCCCTCGATGAGCTCAATGACTGTGCAGCCCAGACTCCAGATATCCGAGGACGTGGTGGCGCCGGACAGCTCAATGACCTCTGGGGCCATCCAGTACGGGGTGCCCACCACACTCGACTGGTCGAGCCCCGCAGCCTTGGTAGCCACACCGAAGTCGGCGAGCTTGACCAGCCCCTCCTTGGTTGTGAGAATGTTGGCGCCCTTGATGTCCCGGTGGATGACACCCTGCTCGTGGAGGTAGAGGAGGCCATGGAGGACCTGAGACATGTAGAGGGCGACGAGGTTCTCGGGGAACTTGCCGAAGTTCTTGCAGATGCTGTGCAACGAGCCGTTTTCGCAGTACCTGAGTGGAGTCAGTATGTGTGGTGCAAAGCAGACTGGTGCGGCACGGGATGGACGCACTCCAAGATGATGTACAGGCTCTCGGAGCTCTTGACGAAGCCGTGGTACTTGACAATGTTGGCGTGGTTGAGGTTCTTGAGCAGGTCAATCTCCAGCATTATGGTCTTGAGGTCGGCGGCGCCCAGGTTCTCCAGGCGAACCTGCTTGATGGCAACCGTCTCGCCGGTGCCCCAATTGAGGGCGCGGTACACGCTGCCAAAGGCGCCTTTGCCCAGGCAGTCGCCCAGCTGGTAGTCCTTGAGGCCGACGACATCCTGGGCGGCGCGCTGGGCGGTGCCCTCGCGGCTGGGCCTGTCCTCGCGGCCCGGGGCGAGGTGGCTCGACGAGGTGGAGGGGCGCTTCACATGGCCGGCGGAATTGGAGGCCGAGTGCTGCGAGTGCTGCGACGAGCGCGAGTGGGAGGGCGCATGCGAGGCCTTTGGGGGGTGCGACACCATGCTGAGGTCTGGCCCGGGCGGCCAGCGCCGTGGTGGTCAGGTCGGTCGGGGGCCGTCGTCGGCGGTGGTATGGGCGGTGAGCAGGGAGCGAGCGGTGTCGTCGTCGTCGTCGTCTCGTCGCGCATAGCAGGGCGCTGGACTCGAGCTCTGGGGCGGCCGTGTTGTTGTTTGTGGCAGCGATTCCGTGCGCCCTCCGTGCGCTCGCCGTCGTTGCGGGGTGTGTTATTGCAATTATGGGCCAGCATGCACCGTGGGGGATCCTTGCGGTGCTCAGGAGCTGCGTGCCGCCGTGACGTGCGGCGTGCGGCGTGCGGCGTGCGACGTGGGCGGGCCGGTCAAGCTCCAGAGTCCAGGGCTGATGTTTGACAGGCGGTCCGACGCCTCGGCCGGCGCGACGGCTGGCAGGAAGAGCGGGTGAGGAGGAGGAGGGGGAGGAGGAGGAGCTGGAGACGCAGAGGCTCGCCGCGGCCGTCAAAGTGCAGCAGAAAGAGGCTCGTTGGGCTGCAGCTGAGGGTCGGAAATGGCCAGCAGCCGCTCGCTTGGCCGCCTCTGCAGCAACACCAGACTACCCAGAAGCTACCAATACCAGCATGCCGTTATCATCAGAACGCCCTCTGTTTCTTCCTGTATACAAACACCCGCTCCTGCGCCCCAGCGCGCCTCGCCCAGCCCTCAGGCAAGCCCGAAATTGCCCGCCATGACTCGTGCTCTCCGCGAAGTCACGTGCGGCGATCCTCCTTGCCCCTTCCGGCCACCCACCACCAGTCTCGCGTGCCACACCCAGCCCAGGCACTCCGCGACTCGCGCTCCGCCACGGTGGAGCACGCGGAGAACGAGTCCTAGCCGTCCCGTGGCTGTGGTTCTGTCAGCCCGAGAGACGAGGGGCACCCGTCGTGGTCATCAGTCATCAGTCATCATGCTGCGCGCGCTTGATTCGAAGCCATTGGATTCCATTCGCCATGCCAATAGCTATTACACGAGCCGTAGAGTCTTCAGTCTAGGCTCACTTCTCTAGGAAGAATGACGTCCTCAGTGGACTCATCTCGATCGGCTGCAGCGACCACGCCCCCAGTGTGCCGTCCGGGTTCCGCCCTTGCCTGCCCAGGTGCTCTTGGATTATCGCATCCGCGCACACCATGCTCTCCTCATCGCTGTGTAAGCTAAACACCCCGGAGTGTCTCATGCGATGGTAGTCATCCAGTTGCAGCGTTCTGCTCGGCTTTCGCCCGATTGTGTTGATCAGGTCAAGTTTCGATGGCCTCTTGCTCAGAACTCTGCCTTGTTCTGGCCCGGCCTGTTCCGACACGGTTGATCGAAATGTCGACCGGAAGCACTTGGTCGTGTTCTCGATCAGGCCATTGCCCTGAATCTCCCCAACCACCCATCGGATGAGCGGGCGGAGCGTGGGCGTCGTTGCCGCAATCAGGTACACGCCGGGCTCGATGATGGTCCAGCTGGTCGTCTTGACGCTGTTGTACGTGACGTCCTCAAACAGATCGACATTGACAAAGGCAACAAAACGCAGCACGGCCGTGATGATGCCGCTATCCTTCGTCAGTCGCCGCATGACCCTGCCATCTCCTCCTCATCGGGGGGCAGCAATACTCACAAGGTACACATGAGGAACGTCACGGCCACACCAAGCTTGACCAGTACGCTTACTTGAAGTCTCCACAATGTCGGAAGGGGTATTAGCATCACCGCGGCATCCGTGGCGATATTAGGGATGCTGTAGTACCGAAACGCTGACATTTGATCCAAAAAGCACCGGCTTTCGACTCTGCGGTCCCAGAAAGCATAAAACGGCCGGCAATTGATCAAACACATGGTGGTTCCGGCCAGGCACTGCGCCACTATGATGCCTCCAGTAATGTATAAGACCCAGTGAGCAGCTTTGGACTTGAACAAACGAAAGTAGAGGCAGATGATCGCAAGCTTGGGGAACGGGAGTGACATGTTGTAGACCAGTTCGTGTGCCTTGACGAGCTGGAGGTGGGTCCGAACGGTTTCGGGGGCTAGTGTCGACGCGTGAAACCCAGTGCCTCCTATCATGATTTTGACTGTGACTTCGTTAGCGAGTTTTGCGGTAGGTAAAGGCCATGTCCTACGAATTCCAATTACCACCCCACCAAAGCTGAACACGAATCCAGCTAGAATTAGAAAATAGACGGCTCGGGGGCTATTGCTTCTGTGCCTACTGTTGAAGTGCCAGGATATGACGAACACCAAGACAAAGAAAGTCTCCAGGATGGCAAAAGAGATGCAAACGTTTAGCAAAGGTTGGCTTGAAGTCTCGGTCGCGTGATCCCTTGGCCATGATGATTGCATGCCCATGGCGTTCCACCCTCTCCCAAGTGTAGAATAACGAAGAAAAAACCAGGAAGATGGCTCCCGCCCGCTGGTTATAGAGGCAACGCAGGCGAGACATTTCAACATGACAGCACCTACTTTGTCACCATAGGCGACCTGCCTTTTGCTACGGGAACATCCAATCCTTTCGCCAGATGACACGAGCAGTCCTTGGGGTCTACTTGCGGCACGGCCGGGTAGTGATCAAGATGAATCATGGCCAGAACTTGTGATGTCCACATCGGAGATTTCGATTCGCGTCATTTGCCTAGGACCACCTGGGCACATGTTGGTTCAAATTTTCAAGGCAACTCTGAGTTAGCGATGCTGATGCTGCCATTGGGCAACACGGTAGTCAACTTGACATGCACCTTGGGGAGGACTTGTCGTTGCACTGCTGGATCCATCCGCCTGCAAGCGAAAGGAGCGATAAACATGCCGAGGGCATGGGTCTTGGTCTGCTAGCGTATCCCAAGGCGTTTAATGACAGAGGCGTATTTGGTAAACCCCGCATTCGTACGGTAAATGAGCGACCAAGATGGTGTTGTCCGCGGGTTCGCGAATGTGATCAAGCAGAGGGCTAGCTCCCCATGATCTGCGTGTCGGTGCGAATAACGCCGAGAACTGGACAGATTTGCGGCGCTGGCCAGTGTATGATCACGAAGTAGTAGTGGTCTTCAACAATGTCTCATTCTCCAAATAAGAGACTGGTCTCATATCGACTTGGGACGATCCTCAGCTAAGTGCGCAAGATTTCTGCAGCAGTGGGCAAGTTTGGAGTGCTCACCATGCATCATCAGCCACCATATCACTGCCTTCGGCACGGACCGTAGCGGCGCGCCAAGTCAGGACAGCCTCAAGCTGGAGGAAGGTCAGGTTGCACAACAGCTGACGGCTGTGTTGGATCAGCACCTAGGCCGGCGGCTGGCCCGATTTTTGCGCAACAGTTGCTCAATTGCAGGGCCATCTGTCCCAGGCAAGTTTCTCACCGTTTTCATCGGTCCGCCTGTACTGCGGTGCAGTATGTCGGGCGTATCGAGTCAGAATCTGCTGTGCACGCGATCATTCCATGCGCCTCGGGTTCAACCTACGGACATGTAAGTCTGGGGCGAACTGGGGCGTAGAATGATTAAACGCCGCTAGAGTCCGGCGCACCGCCTCTTGTCTGCCTCGCAAAGACTAGCCCTCGCGGCACAGTCTGATCGGGTGGCATGATTGGGCCAGGATGTTTTTTGTTCTTGCGGTTTCGGGAGCCAAACCGTTGGGCGGGGACTTGAATTGACAGTTCGATGCTTTGCAGAGTGGTCGGTACATTTGACTGGGGCTGGTATGCACATAAGCGCCGGGACATGCCTCCGCGGTGCAGCGGGTACAAGATGTGCCGATTTGAAACCACCTCTTCCGGTCACACAAGAGTCGAGTACAGTGTGGTGAAGGAACAGAAAGACACAGATTATTGAAGGAGGAGGAGGAATTGACGATGGTAGAGGCGGGAATTGGTGTCTGAGATGTGCCAAGCCACTTAGTCAGCGATCGCGCGTACCCATCATCATCTATGGCCTGACGCTATCAGATCCCCTTTTCCGCTCCGTCACCCATGCCTGAGTGCGCGTCACTTTCCCCACGCCCTGCTCTGAAAAATCTATTCCAGGACGCGCAAGCTCGTCAGATGAGCGTCGACATTCCCAGATTGAGTGGACAATCCCCATTTGGCGCAAGCTGCACCTCCCTGGCGACGTTCCACTCGTGGGTATCGTCTTGGCGTTTCATCAACATTGAATGGGCACGGGGGGCGAAAATCCCAATCCCCCGTTGCGCGTAGCATCATGATATTCAGAGTAAAGACCTTGTTTGTTTGGACACTAGTGGATTCCGTCTTCAACACGCGTTTACTGGAATCATCCTTGACCATCCGGCCTTGGCGGTTTCACGGCAGCAGCCAGCAGCGTTCACCAAGGCTGCAGTCAGGTGCATGACAGCGGAAGCTAGGCCTTGAGCCTCATTCTTATTCCATTCCGCTCTCTGTCAGCTGTGCAAACACGGTAGCAGTCTTTCTTCCATCGCTCTACATTCAATCTACCCATCTAACACACCCTGGATACCATACGCTACCCAAACAGATTCGCGAACCGATTACGATGAACAGTGCTGCAGATATCCGATCCCATTCCCGCAAAGGAGCCATGGTGCACTTCCCGATAACAACTAGCTCTACCACCTAGCGCCCGGCTCTACGCTCAAACAGACAATGTCCTTGCGCTATAGAACTTGGCGGGTCTCGCTTCGTTATAAACGAAACGACGATAGAGACATCCAAACATGTGCTCCACTCAGGCACCATGCTTCCGTCGTCTCCGCGCACATGGGTAAGGCATAAAGAGGGCACTTCATCATCAAAAGTAGGTATTTGTTTCTAACATCTCGTTCAGTCATTCCTCAACTTTCTCTCGTCATTCTTTCTGCGTTGTTGTTGCTACAGGTTTAGCACACGATCGTTTTCGTTTCTGCTTCACCCGTGTCCATTCGTTTTTCATACACCCATCTCTTTTACCATGCCTTCCAAGGTACTTCTTCTGGCCGCTGCAGCTGGCCTCGCATCAGCGTACACCAACACCGATGTTGGCCAATTTATGTTGAAGAATATTGATCCGATCGTCGTCCCTGGAGAATACAAGTCACACATGCACAGTTTCTTTGGCTCGGATGCAGTGACCAAGGACTTGCCTACATCTGAGCAGCTTCGTGCAGGATGCGCGACAGCAAAAAACCCCAACGATTTCTCAGTATACTGTACGTGACGGTTTCGGAATTGTTGCATGGTACGCCCTCTAACAACATCCAGGGGTGCCCACTCTCTACCACGTCGACCCGTCGACCAAGGCCCGCACGGCCATCACACCGAAGCGCTTCACCGCATACTACCAGTTCGAGAAGACTTCTGCCGAGGTGCCCATCCCGGAGAACTATCACGCCGTAGCCGGAGTATCGAGCGCCACGACTGCTGCCGAAACCGACTCCAACGTGCGCCTCGCTTGGCTCTGCGAGGGCGAAAAGTTCGACGCCGGCGGCAAGGAATGGTCCGACTTCCCAACCAGCACCTGCTCCAAGACGCTGCAGACGGCTTTCTGGTTCCAGGACTGCGTCAATGAGGAGACGCTCGAGAGCGACTGGAGCGACGACGGCGTGTGCCCGAGCGGCATGAAGATCATGCCCCAGCTGCGCTTCAGCATCCGCTACGACGTCAGCGACGTGGCGGGCAGCTGGGACGGCGAAGCTCCATTCGAGCTTGCGTGCGGGCCTAGCCACTGCATGCACGGCGACTTTATTAACGGGTGGCTGCCCGAGACGGCTGAGAAGATGGTCACGGCCTTGACCAAGGAGAACAGCTTCCAGTGAGTTTGCCCCCGACGCTACATGGTACCTCCAGACCGAGCGAATGCTAACGTGGCCAACTATCTAGATCCCTTGACGGTCCCAACGGCAAGACGAGGGCCGGCTCCATCTGCGACCGTGAGGCAGTCGATCAGGATCCTGAGAACGGAACCGACGACTACGACACGAGCTTGGAGATGATGAAGAACGGTACCGTGAAGGCGCGCGGCATCGGTCAGCGCTCGCAGACTGCCGCTGCGTTGCGCGCTTCCAGGAGCGAGAAGCTGAACCTTGCGACAGCTATGATCATGTAGATGATTGGAGGATTGAAGGATCTGACAGAGCTTTTGTCGTAATTCTTGTGTATATTTGATACCATGTCTCATACGTCTTGAAGAGGACGATTTGATGGGCAATGAAGATATAATTAAATCTACTACTGTACGTTCATCGATGTCGTCTAATTGTGCTAGATATCTATTGCATTTTGCTTCCAGATGCAGAAGGCTTCCCGAGCGTGGTTCATCTCTGGGTACACTAACCACCTAGATTCCACAGTCCTAGATTGGATGTTTCTGTTTCACTTCTCCATCTCGCTCAGGCCGCTTTCATTCCGGAAAAGAGTCGTTGCCCTCTACCTGCCAGCGACCACATTCAACACACCTCCATCAATGGCCAAAATCTCCCCGTTGACGTATGCGTTCTTGGTCAGGAACAGCACCGCCTGCGCCATCTCCTCGTCGCTTCCCGCCCTGCCCATGGGCACATGTCCCTTCTCCTGAATCTTCTCGTCGGGAACATGGCTCTTCTGGCGATCATCGCTCTCCTTGGCCGTCATCTCGCTCGGGAAATATCCAGGCGCAATGCTATTCACCCTAATACGCACCTTCTGGAACTCCGCGCTCATGAGCTTGGTCAAATGCACAGTACCCCCCTTGGCCGCATTATAGCTAAAGTGTCCCTGGGCATGCCTCATGATGCCAGACATGGACGAGATGACAATGACGGAGGCGGAGAGGTGGCCATGGGTCTCGGTCCCGGCCTGCAGGAGGGGAAGCAGAGCGACGGTGGTGAAGTAGACGGACGTCACGTCCGTGTTCCAGGTCTGGTTCCAGCCCTCAAAGGTCTCGTTGTTCCAGAGCTTTTCCTTGAGCGAGGTGGCCTTATCGGAGTCGGGCTCGGCTTTTTCGCCCGAAATGCCGGCGGCGCAGATGAGCAGGTTGATGTATTTTTCCTTGGAGGAGAGCTCGTTGTAGAAGTTTTCGAGGTCGGATTTGCTGGTCACGTCGCAGGGGCCGAGACTGGGAGGGGGTCAGCGGGGTCCCTGGGAGGGAGATGGGGGAGGGGACGTACGGGATGATTTGGCCGCCCTGGTCTGGATTGTGAGACTTTGCGGCTTTTTCAAGAGCTTCGGGGCCTAGAAGTAGCTCAGAATCGTGTACAGTGTATACATGCCATTGATCAAGTACTCACGTCGTCCCGTGATATACACCTTGGCGCCTAGCCAGCGATCGTCAGTAAATCCGTGTCTGTTCACAGGCCATTGCAGAAATTACCGTTGGCAGCCAGCGCCTGTGCAGCCATCAGGCCTATTCCCGATCCGCCTCCAGTGATTACGCAGACATAGTCCTTGACCGAAAAGAGCTTCTCAACGCGTAGATCGTTGGTGTTTGCCATGGTCAAAGGTTGCTGGCAGGCCTGAATTTGGATTGATTGAGTTCTTCTCAGCAGAAATTAGCAAATGTGCTTTTCGGAAAGTAAGAGTGGCAAAGAGAAACGAAGATGGGGAATTTAAAAAGTCGATGTTGATGGGTATCGTTATGACGTATCTTACCTACAGGAATTACCTAACCCGATACGGTTAGCCTCAGCATGAAGGCTCTTAGGAGGTATTCATGGCTCACGCCTTGCTACACCTGTGGACTGGCTATATACATTAATCTCTCTGGTTTGAATCTATAATAAAAATCCATATGATACTCTGTCGGCCTTGTAATCAACACTCAACTTAGACACAAGGCTGTGTGCTGCCCTAAACTTCTGAGGCGGAGGTAAGAATAGGCACCTTCCTAGTATTCTAAAGGCATTCAAATTCGAAAAGGCACGTGGCCACTTTACCTGGATGCTACTTCTCAAGTTGACTATCCAGGATCCAGTACACCAATGTGTCAACAATCACATTCCACCACTTCCCCTTCGTTCCATCGCGCACGACTCATGATCCATTTCCACCCGCCGTTACACAGCCATCAAGTGCTTTCGCTATTCCTTTGGATCGCAGCTTTTTAACTCATTAGAATCCCCGCCCTTTACATCTTTATCATCACTGCCTCCATCAGGACGAAAAATGACGTATCCGTCAACAGGCTTGGGCCCGGCGAGAGCCCCACGACTACGCAAAGATAGAGATATCCCAAAGTTGTATAGCGAGCCCCTTGACTCCGATGGCATCGTTCCAGTCCGCTTTCAAAAGGCTCTCGTAATAAGCTTTCCCATTCTCGAGATTATCCAGCGCTGTCTCTACCGACTCCCCATTAACGGCAATCTCGATACGGTCATAGCGCTTATAACTCTCTACCGGATTGCCCAGCCAACATGGGATATGGCCCGATCGTTTTTTATACGGTTTGCTACGTCGAGCGTTTCGATTGCTGAGCATGATCCTGTGGCCAAAGAGGTTATAGCATGGATGTCAGCCAACGTCATGTGAGCCATCTTGGTTTTGTTTGGTGCCATGCCATGCAGCTAAATCTCTTGCAGATCAAAGAGCCACACCACTAGGGCCTTCATTGATTACGAAATGAAGGATAGGAATGCGATGACTCAGCAGAACCCAGATGAAGTCAGTTGCTTGCCTTCATTCGGCTCGCGTCTCTTCTGGGTTGGCTTCCGGCCTTTCCTCTTCACCCGAATCGGAAATTCAGCCCATAAGAGGAAAAGGTCAAAATATTCTCTCAATCAAGCTGATTCCCATCATGTGGATTCTAATTATTTGTTACAAAATGAAGTCACAATCGCCACTTTGGGATGGAACCTGTCGCCGATTCAAGACTTTATCAAGACCTGCCACGCACAAAAGCTCCAGAATGATGCCGAAATGACACTTGTATGCTTCCCCAGTTGTTCGGTCACATACCAATACTACCCTAAAAGCGAATGGTCATGTGTCTAGAAGGCAACCCGTAAGCTCGACACTATCGATATGGATACGACTATCAAGGACAAATTGGTCAAGGACGCCGAGTACTACTACAGCAGTGAATGCAAAGATTTTTTCTCCCAATGCGGTATACCATATCGCCGCGGCTATCTCTTCTACGGTCCTCCAGGCACTGGAAAAACCAGCTTCAGTGCAGCACTGGCCGGTTATTTGGGTTGCAATATGTACCTCATCAACCTTGCTAGCGGCGATATCAATGACAGCAGGCTTCATCGCATGTTCTTGTCTCTCCCCAGGAAATGCGTCGTGGTGATCGAAGATATCGATGCTGCTGGCATTGATCGAGAGCAAGATACCGAAACAAGGCCGGGAAAGCCCCGGCTGAAGCAAACACTCGTCACATTGAGTGGCTTGCTCAATGCAATCGATGGCAATGCCAGCGCAGAAGGTCGCCTTCTCATCATGACGAGCAACCATCCCCAACAACTCGACGAAGCCCTGACTCGTCCTGGCAGAGTTGATCAGATGTTCTACTTCGGATGTCTCACCCACGAAGCTATTTGCTCAATCTTTATGCGTCTCATTGGTCATAATGCTCTCAAAAGAGGCACCCACACCACTGAGGAGATCAAGTTCGCTACTGAAATCTTCGCGCAGAAGATTCCCCACAACACTTTCACGCCTGCCGAGGTCCAGAACTTCCTTCAGTCTTGCCGCGGTGATATCGGCTTAGCTTTGGGCAATGCAGATGACTGGGTTAAAGGGCAACTCAAGAAAAGAGCTAATTCTCAACGCACTGGCAGTGACATCTCGCCTCGTAGTTACATTTCGTTCGAAAGTTACAACTCTTCCAGTAATAACGACTCGTCCGGCAGAAACGAACCGTCTGGCAGTAACAATACGTCTGGGTGTGGCAACTTGTCTGGCAGAGAAGGCATTGAAGAGGATGGCGGTCACGCAGATATATCGGCTCATACTACTTCCCCGGAGGATCCCACCGACGAAAAACAGCTCCAAAGCAACCAAAGTACCTCGTTGAGCTCCGGATCAAGCTAAGTCCATACTAGACTGAGCTCCATATTAAGAAAGGTAGCCAATGACTCGGTTAAGTTGACGAAGGAATGTGTCAATGGAGTGAGTTGATACACCGTTTCCTAAATTGATCAATTAGCTAACTTCTGGACGCACAGGACGCCTCATGGCTATTCTGAAAGCAGACAAGTTCTTGATGGGCGCCCCACCTTGAGAGACGTTTTCAGTCACGCAAATCATTTGACCACACTGTTAGGCATCGGCATTATGTTCCGGGATTGAGGAAAAGTCGGCACTTTGTCGGTGGTCTTGGTCATGTCACGAGCCCGGCGGTGACCGTCCTGGGAGGGATTGCAGGCGGCATCTTTGGAGGTTAACTGAAGCTTGTCTGCTCCCTAATAAGAGAGATAGATACTCGAGTCTAAACAAGCCTCTTGCTAAAGTGGAAATACATGGTCTTCCATGTGAGTAATTTTCTGATCCATCAGCTATCAGCTAAAATCGATTCATGCTCGATGGCTTAACCCTCTGCTTACCGGCTAAAAACCAACCTGCAGCTCTGTAGCCCATGCAAGCCCAGGACCCATAATGAGCGATGTTCCTAAAAGGTGAATAGTACCATTTGGGACACCTACCTTTGGACTAAAAATGTGTAGGAATTATTTCCAAATACGTAACATTGCAGAAAGCGAGGACCAAGGGATGGGAAATGAGTCAATGTCGCTCTTACGTACATCGCATATAAGATATGCATCGTCATCTTTGCTTTTTCAGCCTGTTACAACATGCATGATTAGGCTCGAGACCGCCGTTTTCTACCATCTCAGTATACACTGTGCCTCAAAATGATGATTTCATTGGACAATGATCCTACCTCGATGTTGCAGCTGTGGCCTTATTTAGTTTATTCATAATCCGCCACTTAGGCACCGATCCATTGTGTGTCTACTTGTGTTTTTTGGGCCCGACTAGTGCCGCGTGTGATTCATTCGCTCTCTTAAACACTCCACCAAAAAGAATGGTTCGAGATGGAGATCGACTAGGAGAATTTCGACCATTTTGCTGGAAGCTTGAACCTAATCAAGCCCCCTAACAAAGCTTATTTGCAGACTCGTCATCACCTCATCCGTGGATAGCTATAAGACTACATCCTCTCTACATCGCCACCGAAGCAACCACCCTGACTCTTCCCAACAACCCGCCCCATCCCCATAATCACAATGACCGAAAAGCCCCCTCCAAAAGGCCCAAAAGGCCCAAAAAGCCCCCCACCCCCCGAACCCGCACCCACCTACAGCGCCACCCTCCCCCCCGCGCACTCGCAAATCAAGCTCCAACCCCAAGACCTCCCCCTCAACTGGGCCCCCGCCAAAAAATGGTCCGCAACCCTCACCGCCGTCTTCATGACGGCCACCATCACGCTCGCGGCCAGCATCCACGCGTCGGCCGCCCGCGGCGTGGCCGCCGACTTTGGATGCTCGGCCACGGTCGCGACGCTGGGCGTCACGACATACATGCTGGGGTTCGGGGTGGGGCCTCTGCTTTTTGCGCCGCTTTCCGAGGTCTGGGGGAGGCGGCTCGTGTTTCGCATTACGCTGTTTGCGTTTTGGGGGTTGGGGGTTGGGTGTGCGCTCGCGCGGAATGTGGAGGGGTTGTTGGTGATGCGGTTTTTGTGTGGGTTTTTTGGGGCACCTGTTGGTGAGTTGGCAAAGACCTTGGTTTTCTTCTTCTTCTTCTTCTTCTTCTTCTTCTTCTTCTTCTTCTTCTTCTTCTTCTTCTTCTTCTTCTTCTTCTTCTTCTTCTTCTTCTTCTTCTTCTTGTGGGCGGGAGGGGTTTGCTTTGTCGAGTTTAAACCCCCAATGCTGATGGCGGTTTAGTGACGAATAGTGGCGGGTTTTTGGCGGACATTTGGCCTCAGAGTCAGCGGTCTGTGCCGTTTGCGCTGTTCACGGCGGGGAGCTCGCTGGGGCCGGTTGCTGCGCCGGTGGCAGGAGGGTTCATTGCGCAGGTGAGCAGGCGATCCCCATCCCTCAACGATGCCAGGCCCACTAAAGTTTTGCCAGTACTTGACATGGAGATGGTACGTATGCTTACCTGTACCTCATTAGGCCCACCTAACGCGAGTAACAGGCACTACTGGGTCGTCTCCATCGTCTGCGGCGTTGTCTATACGTTGATGCTATTCCTCGTCCCTGAAACCTACGCCCCCGTGCTGCTAGAATGGAAGATGAAAAAAGCCGGCTTCCCTACGGTGCGTAAATCTTTCAAAGAACAATATTCAACCAATCTCATACGGCCGTGGATCATGCTGTTCACCGAGCCCATCCTCTTCGTTCTCGGACTTTACTCGGCCTTCGTCTGGGGCCTATTGTATCTTGATTTCACCGCCTACCCCTTCGTCTACCAGCAGTCGCGTGGATGGACTGAAGGCATGGCTGGCCTCTCGTTCCTCGGAATCGGGTTGGGCATGATTATGGCGACAGCAAGCTCCCCGTGGATCAACGATGTGCATGGCGCATTTGTGGAGAAGCTCGGGGGCCCAAAGCCCGAAGCTCGGCTACCGCATCTCATAATCATCGCATGGTTCATTCCTATAGCGCTGTTTTGGTTTGGATGGAGCGCCAATCCTCCCATGCATTGGGCAGTATCGATTGCGGCAGGTGTGCCTTTTGGCATCGGCTTTGTGATGCTTTTTCTCGGGACCAATGCCTATCTCACCGACTGCTACGGCCATTTTTCTGCGAGTGCCCTGGCGGCAAATGCGGTCCTTCGCTCGATTTTTAGCGCCGTGTTTCCCTTATTTGCCAGGCAAATGTATGTACAGCTGGGCTCACCGTGGGCCTCGAGTGTGCTGGGCTTCATCGCTCTCGCAATGGTACCTGTGCCTTGGTTGATATACCGGTATGGGCCGAAACTGCGGTCCTTGTCAAAATACCACCTTTGGACACTCGAGTTGGAAAGATCATCTGAAGAAATCGCATAGTAGATTGGATCGGCTTGAATGCGTCTATCAATGGCGGAAAAGAACGTATAGCAAAAGAAATTGTCATCAGAAGGCGCTCAGACTGGAATCCTTCACTTCGGAATCTCAACCTCAACGCTGTATCTCTCTCCGCTCTTGACGTTCTCGATGAGCGTTCCCTCGATTTCCTTCCCGCCAACCTTGACCGTAACATCGCTCACGTCGCCCCTCTTGATGGAAACGTCAAATACAGCACCCCTAAATTCCCTCGTAACCTTCATGCCCTGCCACTCCTTCGGAAGCTGCGGGAACACCCTGAGACCATCGCGCTCTCCCCGAAGCCCACAAAGCCCGTCAACCAGCGCGCGATAAACCCAGCTCACAGTCCCCGTGTTGAACAACTGCGAACTGCGCCCCGCAGTGCGCGGAAGCTCCTTCCAGCCCCCACGGTAATAGTTGGGGATATACACGGGCAGCTGCCCGCGCTGGATGTAGTCCTTCTCATCGGGACCGGGGATCATCTGGCGCATGACCTTGTACGCGCGGTCGGCCTCGTTGATCGTGTACAGCGACCACACGTAAAAGGCGGCGGCGTGGTTGTACACGGATCCGTTCTCGCCCTGCGCGGGATACTTTTGCGTGACGCGACCGACGTCCTCGCGCATGGCTGTGTAGGGCGGTGCGAACATTACCGTGCCGTAGGGCGTGCTGAGGTGCTCGTCGACCTGGGGCAGCATCTTGGCGATCTTCTCGGGGGACGCGGCACCGCCGAGAATAGACCAGGCCTGCGGGTTGAGCCAGATGCGGCCCTCCTTGTCCTCCTTGATGCCGAAAGTGACTCCGTTGTCCGTGATGCCGCGCGCGTACCAGTCGCCGTCCCAAAAGTGCTGGTTCGCGGATTCGTTGACTTGCTGGGCGCCTGCGCGGTACTTGGCTGCAATGTCGGGTTTGTCGGTTTGCTCGCAGACGGCGGCCCAGAGGTTGAGTGCGTAGGCGGTCGCGACGGTGAGCCATCCGGATACGCCGACGCCCTTGGGTCCGACCATGTTCATCGGATCGCACCAGTCTCCCTGGGCGATGAATGAGAGACCACGGTGGTCGCGGGCAGAGAGCAGCCAGTCCATGGCACGACTGAAGCGCTCGAATACTGTGTATGTATCTCCATGCATGCTGGTGACACTTTCGTCAAGGAAGGCGTAGTCACCGGTTTCGCTGAGGTAAATTTCCAGAGCGACAGGGAGCCAGACACAATGGTCGGTGTGGGGAATCTGGTTGATGTACTTTAGTTCCGCTCCTTCGGCCAGGAGAATACCGTCAGGCATAGCGCCCGTCTCTTCCTGCTGCCCCACAGCAATCAAGATGGCTTTTCTGGCTACATCAGGCTTGATGTAGCTCATGCCCATGTTGTCCTGGAGATAATTTCGTGTTTGCGGATCGGTCGTTAGGCGGTTCACATCGCCGTGGTAATACATCTGCCTAGGAAGCCAGTTGTTGACAAAATTGTCAAGGGTCTTGTCGGGTGTCTCGATCTGAAGGCAACCACTCCCTTTTTCAATATAGGCTTTGTAATCCTCGGATGCCTTCTGAAACGCAGCCTTGCTGAGATACTTCTTTCGTACGTCAAGGATCTCAGCTTGGTCATATGCAGGACCAAAGAGAAAACGGTACTCTTTCTGTGCTTCGGGGTTCAACGTTTCACGATACTGAACAATGGCTGTTGGGGTCTCGTATCTGGCATCACTGTTGCTGAGCTGCTCTTCCTTGATAGATGATGGAGCGTGCAAACCCCCTTCTCCCTCGAACGCTTCCTGTTTAGCCTCCCAGGCAACCGGTCTTGTTTCACACAAGAAGTAGGTCTTGTCCTTGAGGTGTTTGGTCTTGGGATAGTCTTCCGCCTTTTGGTATGGGGTCTTGCAGCTTCCGACGATACCACCTACCTTGTCGTCCCACTCCGCTTCTTGGTTCATCCAAGACATGTAACCGAGCGGGAAGTATGGGTATAAGCTGATCCTACGCGGTCGACCAGATATGTTGGTTACCTTGACGGTCCAGAGTTCGGACACATCGTGGGTTGGCAGAAGAAAGCCCATTTCGACGCGGATACCGATATGCTCTACGGTCCAAGATATGTCGCTTTTGCCGGCTGAAAATACGAACTTGTCCAAAGGAGCACGTACAGGCTCGTATGGGGCGGAGAACAGCTCTCCGGTCTCTTCATCCTTGACATAGACGAATCGACCAGGATGATGGGCATAGTAATTTTGTTCGGGCTGCATGAACGTCTTGGCTTCGAGGTTCGGTGCATGGGCATATTTTGCTGGCTCGGGCTGCATGAATTGCGAGGTTGCATATCCACGGCAGGTGACTTGGATCATCATTTTCTGGTTCCAGAGGAACCCTCCTGCCTTTGGCATGGCTGTCGGGCTAGCGAGCTCATATCGGTCGCCATTGGATGTAGCTCGCAACATTGCGGAAATGTATACTGTTTGGAAGCGTTCTAAACCGTCCAGAGTGAACTGAAACCATGCCGGCATTTGGTTGGTTATACAGAGACATCATTGCCGACGCGGCATATAAGGGCATTGCTTACTCAGAATCTAAGGAATCAAAGGAGAATTTGTTTCAAAATTGAACGTCCCGTAACAGATGCGGTCTTGAAGATGCCAGTCTACTTAAGGAAATGGCGGGATTAGCAATGCTGCGGGTTGCTAAATATATTCAACTGAAAAGGCTCGAGCTCTTTGAGGAAAACAGATCAGCACCAGACCTGAGAGAGGTTCAGACCATAAAACAGCGAGGGATAATTGCATCGCGGGATGTTCTTATAGCATCCGCGACTAATAAGCAGGACGCGTGGATCTAAGCGAGTGGGGCGGCTCCCAGTCTGGTAACTCTCTAACGCGGAGGCGGTTGTCCGGTCCGGAATGCCTTTATCCAGAGCATACATCCCGCCAATATATAGAACCGGTTCTCAGTCTCCACGGCGCCAGTAGATGCCGGCTGACGCAAACAAGCTACGGGAAGGATTAACTGTCGTTATTGCTGTTGCATCCGAGGAGAAAATATAGCGCGATTCTCCAGCCTCCAGATGGTACGATCCCTCAAGCTCCGAGTCTAGTTTCTCCGAAGTGGAAACGAGGTTCTTCCGCGGTGTTTGTGCAACCGTCTTGGCTCCGTCTGTCATCCGCTAGACTGCACCTTGCTGCAGCCCTGGTTAAATGGAGGCACTAATGATTGTGTTTGAGGTTCACGTGGTCCTAAATGCGAAACGGAACCCAATCAAAGGGCCGACATAGCCGTGGCCCAGGAAACCTAGACATGCATCGGATGGAGCCGAGCTTCAAGCGCGCGGGAATCGCGGGTGGTTCATAGGCACCTGGTATAGTAGATCAAGACGTGGTAGACTAAGGATTGAGCGAAGCCTAATTGACACCAACTCTCCTATACAAGTAGAGCATTAGCGAACCCACTTCTTGGCCCATCTCCAACCTACAGAATGCTCAATACACATTCGCTCTCCAGCTGCGGGAATCCGGATCGATATGAGGTTTGATGAACCCCGTGATGTCGATATCCATACTACAGTGTGTACAAGCTGAAAAAGAACGTCAATCCACGGCCACCTCAGCCCATCTCGCAAACAAGAGGTCAGAGGTGAGAAAGGACGCCAGAGAAGACTTGCGCTTCCCATTCATCAGTGGGCGTTAGCCGCAATGCTTTCGCAAAGCTGCCTCGGCTCGACACGGGCGATGGGGAGCTTGCTATGGGGCGTTGCCTTTGTCCATCAGCCATTCGTGGTTAACGGGCAGTCCAGAGACCGGCTGATGGACCCACGAATGAAGTCTGAAGACAACACTCGCGATACGCCCAGAGTATTATAGTGGTGACCAGCAACGCGTAAGTGCGCTACTACAATTTTGAATGACATGTATCCAAATTGTATCACTTAACGAGAGATGTGAGTAGACTGGTGCGATAAAGAGTGGAATACGGCTGCTTCAGCCTTTGCCACGATACAGTCATCCATCCGGCTATTGCAACTAGCGACAGCCATCCAATGCTCTATCAGCTCCACGATTAACTGCCCTGATCCGAAAAGGTTGTGTCGTGTTGGATGTCCGAGCTGGAAAGTGGACTGTATTGAGTCCAGCGCGTCATGTCGTTTATGACGGTGAGCCGGTGGAGTTCCTTGAAGACGTACAGAATCAATACCAATGACGAACGGAGATGATGCGAAAGCGTTGGCTGGAAGGCGCGTGGTGTTGATGGACCTCGGGATGTGAGAACGTTTTGAGGAACTTAAATGCACGTGCACTGTCCACAGAGCTAATCTATTACAAGTTTAGCTTCATCCTGCTTATTCAGCACACCCCCAAGTGCAGGTGGACAATGAGTGAAGCAAACACGACTGAGCTATTTGCAAATCGATGGATCATCAATGCGATAAGATTAGCTATAAAAACAATGCCCTCATCTTAAGGTCCCACGTAATATCTACTATTGTTCTGATATGCTCCCATCAAAAGAAATCCTTCAAATCCGGTCTTCTTCTCTTGAGCATAATGTTCCTTAACAAGATGCTCGAAGAAGAGCTCCCTGCTGTAAAATTTCTCCTGAGAACATGCTCTGGGCACATGATAGTTCTCTATGTGTTGAAGGGTATCTTTGCTACGGTGCGGACATAGAAGGCAAGAACGGAAGATGAGCATCTCTGTATCTAACAAGCAGCGGCATGACCACCAGTATTCTTTGCGAGTGAAAGTAAGAGAAAGACGAGACGGCCACCAGGCAGACTTTTTGAGATACGGTTGCGAAAAGTAGTGATTAGCAATATGCTTGCACCGGGATTTCCAATTCGGCAAATCTTCACCACAATATCCGCAGTGAAGATGAGCCCTGCTTGACTCAAAACACATTACGTCTCGCCGGAATATCTTGGTGAGATGTAAACATCCGGATTCTTGAGGAGGATCGCCGGATATACACCCAGCTGATTCGTGCGGGTGTTTGATTTCGGAGTAATGGATCTGGTGAAGATGCTGGATGAACTGGTCTTTGCGATAAAAGGTTCTTCGTTCTTCAGTTTGGAGCTTACACGTTTGATATCCGTGGGAAAAAGTGTGGTCTGGGCCAGGATTTGGAGTCCCACAAAACATGCAGAAGTCTGTGTCGTCAATCTCCACGGAACAGCAGATCCAAATCTCTCGTGGAACGTGGACTGTCCTTTCATGACGCGCCCAAGTCCATTTGTGGTCGAAAGAACTGTCGCAAAATGTGCAGTGATATACTTTACCAGCCTTTGTGCGTGCCGAAGAGTCTTCTTTCTCCGATTCGAGATTGGATGCTGGCCCACGATTCGGTTCTTCCACGGATTTAGTGTATGAACGATCGCTTGAAGCTCGCCTTTCTGAATTGTGGAGAAACCGCCTTCGACCTGGCCGACGAGCCCGACTTCCTGAGGACAACTGGCTCATCTCAGAGGTACCGCTACGACAAGTACTCATGCTGTTGTTCGACCTAGCAGAACTCGCCGAAGACACATGTGATGAGACTATGGAAGCGGGTCGCGATTGCTGCCATGCAATATCCATGTTAGGAAAGCCAAGATTGCCATTCTCATGCATCACCCTTTCAACCTCTGCGACATTGAATCCATCTAACTCAGAAGGTCCAAGGAGAAAATTTTCCATTGGTGGTGAGCATCTTGAACTGGAAGATTCCTCTAGCATCTTGAGGCTTTCGCTCGACAATTCTGCTTCTTGATTTTCTCCTATGACGTCCAAAGTGAGAAGCAGTACTTCGATTTTTGATATTGGATCCTACCTGGCAAGGGTTTGCGAGCGCGCGCATTGCTGAACCAATTCTTTACCCGTTCTACTGGGAGTTTTACCTGATAAGCAAGAGATTGGTACTCCCATTTTTCCGGGTAGCAGGTCATTGTAAAGTATTGTTCAAGAATCTTTCTTGATTCAGGGGGAATCCGCGGCTGAGTGCGTCGCCTGTCTAAAGGTTTTCTGTTTCTTTCATGTCGCGATTCTGCCTGCTTACGGGCTTTTGCAAAGTTTTTTATCATGGGACTGGTATATGTTTTGGCGTTTGGGATCACACTCTTGGGTTCTGACTCTGTGATGCTGAAGAGATCCGTGGCAAACAAATCATCGTACCCCATTGTTCCTGCTGGTTCATATGGTGCAATATTCCCGATCGAATGGTCCGTTGTCTCACCAGGCTGGGCAATATAAGCTGATGGTTCTGTTTCATCCATGGGAAAGGTATAAGACTGCATCAGATAGTCAAAAGAAGGATCGTTGGTTGCGTATGGCTGGGGCTCCCGTTGCGCTGAGACGGGTACAGTCGTAGAATGGTCAAAGATCTGTGTTGAGCCTCGCTCCAATGCTGCGTTGCATTCGAGGCAGCCATAGGAAGTACATGCCGGCCCGCCGCATTGAGGCTGGGTGTATTGGTCACCGAAGAGAGTCGTGAAGTCAGCCTCTTCCATGTCCAGCATAAGATTCATGGTGCGAAGGATGCGAAGGAGAATTGTTAGACTAACAGTGCATCTTCGCAGCGCAGCCGTTGATTTATAGTCGGAAACATGAGGCTTGGCTGAGCTGGAGATGGTTAAGGTGCCGGGCGCCGCACCCAGGGAATCAAGTTATCGATAGGGTCTTCCCGAGTAGGGTTAGTGCAATACACCCTGGACCATGCATTTCCGCCCCCCAACCCATTTCGCCTTCCAGTCCAAATATCTTGTATTGCACAGCAGCTCGCCACAGGCTTATTGCAACTCTCAAAATTAATCAAACATCATGTAGCGCTTGAGCTTATTGAAGTATTCCAGCAGTTGCCTAAGTGAGATGTGAGTTAGGAGCTGTATGGCTTGTACCTAGCTATTTAACAATTAGAATGGCCTCTGCAAATGTGTCTGACGATTGAGCACTTTTCGTAAAGTCAACATAGTACCGCAAACATTGCTCCATGAGTTTTGCTGTTGACGTTATACACTCCTAGGTAATATACCACTGTGCTACGTTCTTGTATGATCTTTACTTGGTGAGAAACATAGCGGGGAATACATTCAACCACAAGCCACCAGAAAATACAGTATTACGAATTATGCATTAGAGTTTTTTTCATATTAGTCATTATACTATGAGCGCTAACAGACAGTCGTTGAGGATGAATTCTCTAGGATGAAAACAGGCACAAACTGGTTTCCGACAACTCTTCCCCACGGATCACCTTCTAGCATCCGCCAAAGCATTCCAACAGCCATCTTTGAAGTTCTCATCGAGCCACATCTTCAGTCGCTCTGACTCTAAATCATCCTGTTCCTTTTTCTTCTTCGGGGTCGGCCGAGTATCTGGACGAGACTGTGCAGCGAAGTTCTCATGTTGAGAGGTCTGCTCCCGGGGGTTTGACTGAGATGGCGTATACGCGATTGTCATGAGTACTTTTTTGTCGTCTTTGGCGGTTATATCTTGGACCTGTAGAAACATCATCAGCTTTGTGGACTTGTATACCTCCGGGTTAAGGACTGCATACTGTACTACCAGGCGTCATACCATCCAGAATGAAATGACTAGTTTTTTTTTCCCTACAGATTTATGGATTGAATGAGAACAATTCTCTATCGAGTAGGCTGTTGATGTCGTTGCAGTATTTTCCGTATGCTCAGTTGCGATGTCTGCTCCTCATATCCCACCCACCCCAACAACACCTACATATATACCACTCCCTCCTGGACCTAGCGACAACCCTAATTCCACCCGCCAACTCACCAAATCTTTCACCAGCCTCCCCCTCAGGTGAAGACGCGCATCCACCCCAGATAATCTAGCCCACCACCCTGATCCTCGCCCAACACCCCTCCCCCTCCCCCGAACAACCCGCCAACCAGGCAGAAGCCGCCCACCCGTGACACCCCGTCAGGGCAGGTCCCTCGTTTCAGGTGAAACGCCAGCACCCCGATACGGCGATAGATGGACTGCCCGTTAGGGAAGTCCGACCCAGCGCGCCAGGCCGCAAGAATCTAGCCTGGCCGGGGGGGGGGGGGGGGGAACCGGTGAGGAAACATTTGAGTTGACGTTCAAGGGTTGATTTCTTGGGTGCGGGCAGGGGTGTCTGCCTGCACAGCGCATCCATCCGCATCCAAGACGATCGATCGATCTTTTGGGGGAGGGAAACCTCGTCGATCCTGCACGAGCAAGATTTTCCAGAGTCGAGATTTGCCAAGGTCGGACGCGCATTGGAAATGGATGGGGAGTGTTCAAAGCCGCGCATGGCGCGTCCTTTTCAATTGTCAACATCTGCCCTCTGCCATACACATACACATCTACGCCAGTCGCCTCCAAACCTACAAATACAAAGTTGTGCGCAGGCGCGCATATCCACACGCTGAGAATTCCAGCCAGTGTGTGAAAAAAAAAAAAACCAAGGAGGCTCGGCTCCGGTCGGGGTATCCCATCATTTATCCGTCCATGCAAGCATGCAATCGTTCCACCGTTGAGAAAAAAAATCCATATCCATGCAAGGCCCAAAGAGAGAGAGAGAGAGGCAGCAAGGAAAGGTGAAGAGAGAGATATTAAGAAAACGAGACCAAAACATGGTCCGTGCAAACAGACCACCACCGATGCCATACCATGCCTATAGCACAATCCATGATAAGAAAACCAAAAAGGCATCCGAAGCGCATGCCCGCATCGCATTACCACGCCAGATACTCAAAACAGCTGGCCCGCCAACCCTGCCTCCCTTACCGATACCCACGCACCCCCTGCACCCCCGCCACACGCCCCTCATACACATCTCCGTACCCAATCTCCGTCACCGCCGTCGGCGGAATATAGTCCTCGATGATGGTACTCAGGAAGCGATCCCAAGACTCGGAGTCGCGTTTGAGCTCGGGTATGAGGTACGAAGTGTGCGCACCGGCACCGCCGCTGCCGCTGCCGCTGCTGTTGCTACTGCTGCTGCTTTGCTGGCTCTGCTGGCTGTGGTGTCGCTGGTGCTGGTGCTGCAATTTCTTGGGTGGGACTTGCGACCTGGAGGCGAAGAATTGCGGGAGTTGGGGGAGGGCCTTGTCGGGGGATGAGGAGCTGCGGCGGCGTGGTGGCGGCGGGTGCGGCGGAGTCATGGTGGTGGGTTGCTGTTGTTGGGGTGGTGGCGTGGTTTCGAGGGCAGAGTATGCGGTCGTGCCGCTGAGTTGTGATGCAGAGTCGGAGATTACGGCATGCTGGTGCTGGTGCTGGTGCTGAAGCGGCTGCTGCTGCTGATTATGATGATGTTGCTGCTGCTGCTGCGGATGCTGATGATGATGATGCGGGTCCTCGGCCTGGGTTTGGGGGCGGGGAAGGCTGTTTGTGCGGCTGCGTGAGCGAAGGTGGCCCAGCTCGTAGGCGAGGCGCACCAGGGCCTTGGAGTCCTGGTCCGGTGTGTAGAATTCGAGGAGGTCCTGGAGCTGCGCCGAAGTGCGCGTGTACGGATATCCCTCTGCGCGGCCTGTCTCGTGTTGGTTCCAGCCAAAGCGAGGGTTGGCCTCCTTCTTGCGGTAGAGGAGGTCCATCCATTCCGAGTAGATGGAGGGGCGCTTGAGGAGCGAAAGGATGACGACGCTGTGCTTCCAGTTGTCCATGGTGTCGCCGTTCTTCTCAAAGTGCCACGCGATGTGGTTACACCGGTCGGTCCAGTCAGCGTCAAAGTGGACACAGAATCCACAGCCCCATCCTGTCCTGGCCTTGCGTGGCCTCTTTGCGATTTCGACGTGCTGATTCTCGGCGCATGTCTTGCATCGGTGGCCTTTTTGGTGGTGGTGGATGAAGTCCTTGTCGAGGAAGTACGTCTTCTTGCAGAGGTCGCACTCATACATGTCGAAACGCTCCTGGTATGTTTCCTCGTGCCGCTTCCAGTCGTACTTTTCGCCGAAACCCTCTTTGCAAGAGGTGCACCAGTACCTGGGCTGCTTATTAGATCGCCGAGACCGTTTGGTGCGCGAGACACATGTCGCAAACGGCTCCCTGTCCTGGGGCGGTACGTCACCATGGGGGCCTTGATGCGGCTCTTCCGCATGTCCGTGGGTAGGCGAGCACGGCACCGATGAGTCCAAGTTGAAGGAGGATTCCGTTTGCGCCAAGTAATGCTTCCGTGCGGACTCGGACAGGTTGGACCCGGCGGAGTTGGTCGAGGTCATGGAATCTCGAAGTCGCCACTGCGAAAAGTTGCTTCCACTGGAGGACCGGTACTGGGAGGACGAGAGAGAAGACTGGGTAGATCCAGAGTGGTGGCGGCGGTGCGATACATTGTTGCTGGGGCGCATGGCACTGCTCCCCATCCACTGGCCGGAGAATCTGTAATTGTACTCTGCGCAGTGGTTAGGGACGGTTCGGACAAGATGTTTCGACGTGACGGATTGTTTCTCACCAGGACTCTGATCGGCCATGTGCGGCTGGCGATTGACGTGCTCAGCGGGTTGGGCGGAGTAGAAAGCACCAGGCTGATCTACATCCATCTGATAGCTCAGATGGGCGCCCGTCTCGGCTGCAAACATGGAGTGGGGGGCATATCCACCCTCCATCATGAGCGCGGAAAGCAAGCAAACAAACAAGAAAAAAGACACTGGATGGGAGAGCGGGTCGGCAGCAATTGGACGGGCGGGCGAGGGACAACGACTTAAGGGCCAGAGGGAACCTAAAAAGCCTTGTTGCCTGACCAAAAAACAGGCCACACGACTCGACTTAACCAAACACCACCTCGGCGTGTCCTGCAGCTGAGAGAGGGCCGCAGGCCAACAGGCCAACCCCAAAACGCCATGGGTAAGCCTGCGCGCTCACCTGAAACGCAGCACGAACGGGCGCGCCCTCTGTCGCGGCCTCGTTTCGTTTCATCGTCCAGGCTCCGGGCCAGTGGGAAGCGCGCTCGCTGGGCCCGTCGTGCTGTGCCCACACACCGCACAGCCTGTGCCAGGCACGCCTGTCCGCGTCTTACCACGTCGCGCGCTCGCAAGGCGCTCCGGCCGCCGTTGAGCGCACCGCACGGGGGGGAATGGGATGGGCTGGGTCGAGGGCTCGCCGGCGAAGGGGTGGCGCGGGTGTGCGGGCGCCCGGGCTGAAACGCGAACCCGAGCTGCCTGCACCTTCGCCAAGCGGTGGGGGGTCAGACTGCGCAGAGTGCGTGCGAGTGTCGACAGCTCAGCCTGACGCTGCGGCCTTATTTAGCTGACGACTCCCCTTCTCCTGCGTCATCGCCTGGCCCTCGTGCTTCCAGGTCGAGGTCCTGTTCAGGGCTGCCGGCGGGCCCGGGTCACGTGAGCCTGCTATTCACGGCCGAACGCACGCTCCCGCCAGGGGAGCCCCAGCCTCACTCAGCCGGCACTTCTCAGACCTGATGCCGTACCACTTCCTGGAATAATTTCTCGCGTTCCATTTCTAGAAGTCTGTTCGTATCGCCGAAATAGAAGAGCGCGTACAGGAGGCTTCTCCCCATGCTGTTACGCTCCGCCTTGGTCTGTACGACTACTCTCCAACTACTCTCCAAATGCCATGAGACGGGCCGGTCCTCAAGCGCCCTGTTTTTCTACCTTCGTCTATTGTTGCCCCGCGCCAACCCTCCCCGAAACCCATCCTCCGCTAAGCCCCTCTTGACCCCCACTTCGTCCCAGGCCTTCGTACGAAGCCGCCCGTGCGCAACCTGCTGTCAGGCCCGATGACAGCAGAGCCGCAATCTATATGGGTGGGGACGCCATCATGTCGCACGGCAGTTGCTGTCGAACCATGGCAGATCTGTGCCTTCATCCAGCTGTTCCGGGGTAAAGCCGTGCCCAAAGTCAATCTCCAAGTCTCCATCCAGTGCCGTGAACGGGTTTGCGTCAGTGCCGTACTCGTTTGAGAAATCAGTCTGCCTTCCTTCTATTGCCTCAAATTGTGCTTCCAGGGCAGCGTCAAAATCGAAATCAAAGTCCAGCGTCGCACTCTGGTCTTCAGGCCAAGGAGATTCTTGTACCAACAAGTTAGGTGGTTCATCACCATTGAGATCCTTACTTTCGATCTCGCAATCTGCGTTTACTTCCCTTGCCCGGTCTCGGTCTCTGAGATGTACAAGGGTCGATGCAGGAAAGTTAAATATGTTTGTGGATAAAGTGGACCTCGTCCCTTGGGAGACCTGGTTGGCTCTAGCAGAGAGTGCAAGCTCATCCTCACGTCTGTAAATTACCTCCAGTATTCTGTCTTGCTTAGCTTGCGCACTAAGAATAGTTCGGTAACCTTCAGTTGCTTGAGTAATGTTTTGGCACAGTACTTGATTGCCCTTTTCACGGATCACATCAAGCTGATGATAATAGAAGTCTTCCTCGGGATTGGCAATGAATCTCCAGAGTTTATCGCCGGAATTGGGCTTGGCCAAATTCCCTCCTATTCTCAGGCACACTTCCATGTAGTAGTGAAGCAAGCGAAAGAGTGCCTCTACTCTACCATCAGGGCCACCAGGATCTTTGGTATAATAGAAACCATCTGAAACCATCTACAGATCTTGTCAGTTACCATTGACTATCTTCCCATAAAAAAACAATGGCTTCTTACGTTTGAAGACAATTCCACAAGCAACATCTCAAATACTGATATTAGTAAAATTCGAAGCCAGTGATAATTGGTCCACCAATAAGTCGGATCTTGTAGGTTTGACTTTTTCATGATAGAATCAAAATGCGATACCAGCAGCGCGATTTTGAAACTATGCATGTTTTTTTAACACTGGTGGAACCTTACCCCAGCCTGGGTATACTATTTTGAGCTTGTGGGTGATGAAGATCCACCAGTCTTCATCGAATATACCCGTAATATGTACTGGATAATACATTGCAAAGGTAATGTCTGTCGACCATTCGAACTCTTCGGAATCATGCGTGGTGTTTTCCTTGGCCACCAAGCCGTCCACTACTTATGCCATATTAACCAAGCTTCAGCTATACAAGTGAAAATCTTACCCATGCATCTGTCCCAGAATAAGTTGACATCTTCTAATGTATAACGTACACACTCAGTCCACTGGAGGACACGTGATCCGTGAGCTGCGTTTATAACAGTGACACAATTGTCGCATGGATTGTTCCCAGAGCACTATCTATAATCAGCATCAAGACAAATTGAATTCGAGAGAATTCAGAAGTACTGTTCGCTTGAGAATTTGGCATCTCAGACATGCACCCTGCTTTCTGACCTCCATGACCTCTGCCTTTCTCCTTTCGGAAAACTTGGATCGCTTGGGGGGCTTGACCTGCTCTCCCGAGATGGAAAAGCACATGAACACAGGGCTATTGGCGGAAGTGGGGTTGCTATTCATGCCAGCCTTGCGGGCGGTGATGGCGGAGCGGAATGACTTCATGATGCGCGAAGGGTAATCTCAAACAAGAGTCGGCGGGTTACAGAGGCAGACTTGAAGCTGATGGATACCAGAAAGAAGAGGCAGTTGAGGAAAAGATTGGCTTATATGCTCTCCTACCCTTGTCTGAGGGACATTTAGACGACAAGGTGAATGAAGCGCAATTGGATATGTTCGCAAGGCTGGACTGAGTTGGCCTACCGCATGCCCAAATAGGATACTGCATCCCAATAAGGGAAAGCGCAAACATCGCGTCATCACGTGGGCTGCCCACTGAAGGACCCGAACAATCAGGTACTCTCTTTATTCAAATTCCTAGGTAGATGCAGGATTGACATCACTAACAGATTTTCAAGATTGATAACTACAGTACGAATGAAGATAGACCTCTGGATCAAAGTTTACCGTTGACATGATTCCCTTCTCCGTCCCTGTACTCATCGGTCAATTTCAGAACAGGAAACCAAAGCTAGTCACTTACGGAATCTCATCGATACTATTGACATGCACTTCCTTGCGTCCATTCAACTTACGCCGCAAAGCGCTGCTCCGGGGATATACAACGCGTCGCAAACGATTTGAGCCACCCAGAGGGCGCAGCGATTCAAGACCCAGCCAGGGATCGATGCGCATATGGTCTTCCCAAAAAGCCTTGCGCTCATAGTCAAACGACTCTTGCTTTGGGAACACCATCTTGGCGACTGTCTGGAAGGGATACTTTTCTGGGTCCCAGATCTTGCCGGCGTATTCGACCTGAGGGCGCATTAGCTGTGCCGAAAAGCATGGGGCAGTGTAATGCAATTTACCGGCTGATCTTCGAGGTTTTCCAAGGCCTGAACTTGGAAAAGATATTCTGCCTCATGGTCGTGATGAAAGTTCTGAAGCCATCGGTGGAGAATATCGTCGCCATGGTCTGGCCGAACAGTTTCTTCATACAGCTTCTTTTGCGTCTCTGAGCTCGGGATAAGCGTGTATTTGATCACATAATCTCCAAACCGGTACGCAGTCTGAGAGTACTGTCTTGTAGACTCGAGATGAGTATTTCGCACCCCATCGCGTGCCTTTTGTAGCTCAGTGTCCTTGCGGGCTTCGAGGTGCTTGTAAAGTTCCTTTTGGTCACCTCCATGCTTGATTCGTAGATCAATAATCTCGCGAGTAGTTTTGGCGTCGGCAAGATCGAGTGCGGGAGTGCTGTTAAATTCGATATCCTGGGTCGAGAGGCCAAGTTTCTCGCCGGCTTCAAAATGCTTTCCATTCACGCCGAAAAGCTTCATCGCGAACCCACGGGGCTGAGGAATTCGGTCCTGAAATTGTTAGAGTGGTACAACATACTAAGGCTTATGACAAACATCGAGACCCGGATCACCAGGCTCTGTGCTATATCGACAAACGACCGGAAACTCGCCTCCCTTTTCGAAAAGCTCAGTTTGTTTGAGATGTTGGGGCAAATCGTCCAACACGATGAATTTACCCTTGATAATTCCGTGCGTACGAGCATGAGTTCCTCCATACGAATGGCGTGTCTTGTTATAATGCGTCTTCTGGATCAGATTGATCTGATCTGCCACCGCACTAATGTCCTCTTCTTCACCTGGAGGAATCTTTTCCACCCCCGGAGTGTCCCACCGGAGGTAGTTCCTGCTGGCTAGATCTGCCATCTTGATCAATCTGTCTGGAAACGTAGTAGAATCGGAACACACGAAAGCCAAAAGATGTGTATATCACGGCAGCGGCTGCGAAAAACAGAGGCTTGTAGTATTTCACCGGAGGAGCCATAACGACCAGCTGAACAGTTGGTGTTTATATATAACGGCGAGTAGAGGACGGGATGATCGCCGCGGGGGTGTCGTCGATGACGTTAGTTTATAGATCGAGTCCAGATCTCCCAACACGAAGACATTTGTTTCAGCACTAGAGGGACAGTAGTGCTCTCCGGGTGAATGTTATTGGACCAAGACCATGTTTGGTCTACCCCGCCTGATGGCAGCTGTCGTCCCATCCCGAAACAGTCGATGGCGGGCACATGGTTGGTTGGGAATAAAGTCGGATAGCGACCGGGGGAAGGGAAAATAAATTTGGAATTGTGCGCAAAGCGAATTGGAGGTGCAACCTGGGATGCGGCTCAAGGCCAGCAAGACGGACATGGGTCATGATGAGTTGATGGTCGGCGAATGGCTCCGCGGACATCCTGGTCATCGGCTACTGGCCAGGGTCCATGGCCCATCTAGTGTGGCTGGTGTCGTGGCTGACGACGCCACATTTCCCGCTAGAAGCCGACAAGCGTTCGGGACACGAAGTGCCAAGGGCAAGACATCAACAGACACGCACGCATCCTGACTGCTGGTCCAGCATAATCTCGTCCTCTCACTTGGCCATTCTGTCCCTAATTCGCCGACCATTGTGCGCTGCCAGCCATGTCTGCCGTTGCGACTTCAGATCCGCTCAAAGAGGCCGGTACGTCAGCCCCGAGTCTGTACATGGGGGGACACGTTGTACATCCGCAAAAGAAAGAGCGCGGGGTAGCGGGAGATTGCAGAACAGTATGCTGATGATCACGCAGGTGCAGCATCCAAATCCAAGAAGAAGAAGAACAAGAAGAAGGGCAGCGGCGGGGGAAATAAGCCCGAGGACGCGACCAATGTGAATGGAAGCGCTGAGCACCAGGACGCTGAAGACGACGAGGGGGACGAAGAGGATGAGAAGATGGTATGGTCCCCAGGTTATCTACACATTATGGCCCGTGTGGAGGTTATACATGGAGACTGATAATTGCTCAGAAGCCTGCCGTGCAGGCGAGCGAACCCGACGACGTGGACGACGAACGACCCCTCTCCCCAACATCGGCACACGCAAATGGGTCGAGCTCGCATTCTATATCATCAGCTGTCGCCCTCGGACTTGCCAGGTCCCGCTCACAAGGCGGCTTATCACCTCCGCCCTCCGATACGTCTGCCCGCTTGGACGCGATAGCAAAAGAGCGTGATGCCCTCCGACAAGAAGTCACCGAACTCCGCAAGAGCTTAGAGAGCATACAAGTCAGGCATGAAGAGGAGATTGGGGGTTTACAATCAGAATTGGAAGAAGCAAATGAGAGCAAGGAGCATTTCGAAACGCAATACAAGAATCTACTTGGTCGAGTAAACACAATCAAGACATCTCTGGGAGATCGTCTAAAAGCTGATGCGGTATGGATATTCCTGGACAACTACACCATTGGACATGATGCTGATTGCCTACAGGCCAAAATTGAAGAATATCAGACGCAGGTTGCAGACCTCGAAGAGCAGAACCGGGAGCTTCAGGAGAGTAACACGTCATTAACAGATGAAGTATCAAAGTTGCGGGAGGAAAACGAGACTCAGACTGCCGAGGTTGCCAAACTTCGAGAGCGTGCCACTCTGTCACAGCAGAATTGGATCAAGGAGCGTGACGAATTGATTTCCCGCGAAGCCTATGCAAGAGAAGAATTCGAGAACGCAAAACAAGCTATGCAAGACTGGGAGGTTCTCGCCATGAACGAACGGTCATTACGCGAGAACCTTACCGAAAAGGAGGCAGATCTCAAGGAGCAGCTCGAGTCGACGCGAGAGGCATACGAGAAGGCTGCGCGAGACCGCGATACCAACAGCCAGGCTGTCGAAGGCCTCCAAAAGGCTCTACAAGAAGTGCAAACCCGTAGGTTGGAATATTCTGTTTTTTGGTGTAGTGCTAAATACTCTTGCAGTGAGGAAGACGGAACTCAAGAAATCGGTAGAAAGCTACGAGTCGCAGATAAACGACCTCCGCAAACAGGTACAGGCCGCAGAGGACGCTGCAGCATCTTCCAAGGCAACTCTCGAGGCTACCAAGAAGGATCTCGAGAGGGCATTGCCGTTTGAAAAGGAGGTAAAGGAGAAAAACTTGCTCATTGGCAAACTCAGGCACGAAGCCGTCACCCTCAACGAACACCTTACCAAAGCACTCCGTATTCTGAAGAAGGGCCGTCCCGAGGACAATGTGGACCGACAAATCATCACCAACTACGTTTTGCACTTTCTTTCCATTGATCGCTCAGATCCAAAGAAGTTTGAGGCGCTGCAGCTCATCGCTGCACTGTTGGGGTGGACTGATGGTATGTTGTTCCGGACTCTTTTTCTTTATTCCGCATCTTACCATAACAGAACAACGCGAACAAGCTGGACTTGCCCGCCCCGGGGCCTCGAGTAGCCTCCGGATCCCCATGTCGCCCTTCCGACGCACGCCATCGACGCCGTCGCTAAACAGCCACCTCAATGCCGACCCCATGCTCATGGCCAGCAGCTCCAGCAACAAGGAGTCGCTCGCAGAGCTATGGTCCGACTTCCTTGAGCGAGAGGCGTCCGAGGCAGGCGTCGACTCTCGGCGGGGCAGCCAGACCACATCCCCGCCGCCGAGAAGCGACACGACCAGCGGGCTCGGCATCACGCAGTAGTTGGAGTGAGCATTTGGAGCGTGCTTCCTGTACTTATATAAGATACCTTTGCATGAGATGGCTTCGGGATTAGCAAGCGAGCGCAAGGCATGACGTTGGCCACGGCACCAGATGGCTGGAGTTTTTTTCGGTTCGAGAAGCTTTCGTTTAATGTGCATGGCAGCGATCCGATCTGCCTGAATGGATATGATACATTTCGCCTCCCCGTCTTGCCTCTATTGTTACAGATGATGTCCCAGGCGTGGAAAACGCCTGGACCCGCGCCGCTAAATGTTTCTTCGCAATCGTACAGCCCAAACGTACTTTTTTTCAAACATGCTGCCCATCTTCCCCGACGCTTAGCCCTTGACGCCGGGCCAATTGCCGTGCTTCAACACTGCCTTCTTCGCTTCCTCCCTAGGGTCGACCTGCAAAGACCGCTTATTCCTCTTGTTATCGACGCGTTGGCGCCTCAATTGCTTGTACTGCTTCTCTGTAGGGTGTCGAACGGACCAGAGTTTCTGGCCGAAGATGTTGGTCTTGATGGCTGCGGGGGGTCAATTAGGTTTGTCCAAGCGTGTCTATACCAATTGAAGTCGAGGAAACATACCGTCGACGCAGTACGGACACAGAATGTGGGCGCGCTTCACCCTGCCGCAGGCGGAGCAGCGGTTCAGGTTGACCAGGTCCTGGAGGCCTTTGCCGGCCATGAACCGCTGGCGTTTCTTGCGGTACGACGTCTTCTTCTTGGGCACGGCCTTGAGGATGCCCTCCCAGATGTCGCCCAGCGACGGCAGCGACGGCAGCGAAATGGCGGGCAGGGCGAGGGCGGCAAAGGGCGTGGGCAGGATGCGGAAGGGCTGGGCGATGCGCTGCAGCAGCGGGAGATTGACGACGGGGCGGACGGGCCCATTGAGCCCAGCGAGGGCGGGCAGCAGCGAGTGCCACAGCGGCGGGAGGGGGCGGGCGAGGGCCATGGTGGAGGCGTGGAGTGGTCGCGGTGGTCGGCGGTGGTCGGTGATGCGGTGCTGGAGAAATTGAGTAGGACCCCGGCCACGGGAGCTCTCTGCGCTAAACCCAACGGGCGGCAAGTGCGTTTCTCGCTTCGCGACCGCCCCCTTTCCGCGGCTGCAACACCACGAGAAAGTCCACGACAGCGTCCCTGACTATTTGAACGCACCTCCCGCCCACGCCCGCCCGCCGCTCCTCGTCTCCCCGTCCCCAATCCTCGTCCTCCAGCTTATCTGCCCTGCCCACTCCGCCCCGAGGCCCGCATCGCCCGCAATGGCTGCCACGTTCAACAACCAGCAGTCGGTCTACCCGCAGACCTATGTCGGTTTCGACTCCATCACCCAGCAGATCGAGAAGAAGCTCGTCAAGCGGGGGTTCCAGTTCAACATCATCTGCGTCGGTGAGCTTCCCGCTCCGCTAAACCTCTACTTCTCGTACAGCAAGCTCACTGCTCCCCCCGTACAGGCCAGACCGGTCTCGGCAAGTCGACCCTCATCAACACCATCTTCGCCTCGCACCTCATGGACAGCAAGGGCCGTCTGACGCCCGATGAGCCCATTCGCAGCACCACTGAGATCCAGGCTGTCTCGCACATCATCGAGGAGAACGGCGTCCGCCTCCGCCTCAACATCGTCGACACGCCCGGCTACGGCGACCTGATCAACAACGAGCGCTGCTGGGACCCTATTGTCAAGTACATCAAGGATCAGCACAGCGCCTACCTCCGCAAGGAGCTGACGGCCCAGCGTGAGCGCTACCTCCAGGACACGCGCATCCACTGCTGCTTGTTCTTCATCCAGCCCTCGGGCCACGCCCTCAAGCCCATCGACATTGTCGTGCTCAAGAAGCTGAGCGAGTTTGTCAACGTCGTGCCCGTCATTGCCAAGAGTGACAGCTTGACATTGGAGGAGCGTGCCGCCTTCAAGGAGCGGATAAAGGAGGAGTTTGCCTTCCACAACCTGCGCATGTACCCGTACGAGAACGAGGAGCACGACCAGGAGGAGGTTGCCCTGAACGAGTCCATCAAGGTATGCACGTCCATATACGCAGGCACGCGCAGGCAGCATTGGCTAACTTAGCCCTCGCAGAACATCCTTCCCTTTGCCGTCGTCGGCTCGGAGAAGACCATTGTCGTCAACGGCAAGCAGGTCCGCGGCCGCCAGAACCGTTGGGGAGTGATCAACGGTACGTAACACGTGACACCAACGCTCTTGTGCCATCACATCTAACCCGCCACAGTCGAGGACGAGAACCACTGCGAATTCGTGTACCTGCGCAACTTCCTCACCCGCACCCACCTCCAGGACCTCATCGAGACCACGTCCCAGATCCACTACGAGTCGTTCCGCGCCAAGCAGCTGCTCGCCCTCAAGGAGAGCTCGGCGGTGGGCGGCCACAGCTCGCGCCCCATTTCCCCCGCCGCTGAGCGTGAGCTTAGCCGGAACAGCCAGCGCATGACCATGAACGGGTACTAGGAGTTCCCGCACCATGGTCGAGTGGAGAGCGTGGGGGCCCCGGGCGGCGGACTTCGAGATAATTTTGGCCCGAAGCCGATAATGGTTGGCAAGAAAGACTGAGGTGGGGGGTTGATGGGGCTCCTGCGAGAGGGAGGGCGTTGGGTTGCTACGATGACAACAACAGACAATGGGGAGGCATGATACCAGTGCAGCACTTTCAGGCACGACACACGGGAGCGGAAGCAGTGGGAGTTCTTTTCTTATACTTTCTACCACTTTACACTACACCCCCCTTTTTTCTTGAATATGGTTTTAGTCCAGACGAAAGCTTTCACTTCTCACTTCTACAAATGCTCATCTTTCTTATGTCGGAGCGTCGGTGCGTGGTGGTGTGTGGTGGTGCTGGGTTGATTGGTATAGCGATGATGATGGTGTGGGGGGTGTGGAGACGGGAGGGGAGGATTCATGGGGTGCTACCCTCGGGGTACAGCTGGTTTTACCTTGGGGAGGGCTGCATCTTTAGCTTAGGGTGGTGACTTGGCGTGCGCGCGTGGTAATTCCCAAAAGGTATTGGAGTTTTATTCTTCAGCATGGCCTGTTTATGTTCTGTGTGTGTATGCCCGATGCCGTTGTGCAATGACAATGGTGTAGATCTTTGCCTTGGAGGGCGACTCCCTTTTTTCCCCCTCGATTTTTCCCCCTCGAGGACGCGAAATGAGGCCGCCCGAGGGTTGTTTGGGTTGGGTCGGTTGGTTGGTCGTGCCTGAAGGGGGGCTGGAATGGGCAGCAAGGGCGGGCGTGCTGTTTGCCCTCCGGTTCTGGCCCCCCTTAGTCCATTCCATTCCCCTCTAGACTTTTTTCGGTAGGACGAGGAAGAGGCTGTTGAGCTCAACCTCAGCCCAGCAGGCGGTTGCCCGTGAAGTCTTCCATGTTTTGCTCGCGTCTGGGCTCGTTCTTTAGCTTGACGCGAGGGGTGCTCGCGCCACCAGCAGCAGCGGCAGCGGAGCCGGAGCCGGAGGCAGAGGCGGAGGCAGAGAAGGAGGAAGATGGGTCCCCGACTTCGCCCACGAGGCGCTCGATCATCTTCGCCTTTGCGCCCGCGCGTTTGACGCGGTCGTCGTAGTCTGCGACTGCGTCTTCGGTGTTTAGCGTGCTGAAGGTGGCGGGGTCGGAGAGGGCGTGGAGGGTCTGGATGTGCCTTGCGGTCCTGGGGTTGGGTTTGAGGGGGGGGAGCGGGAGTACGGTTGCTTCCTCCTCCTTTCTCTCGCCTTCTTCTTCTTCTTGTTGCTCGGGCGTGGCAGTGGCAGTGGCGGTAGTGGACGACGACGGCGACGGATCGGGCCTAGGGAGTGGGATCCGCGAGCCCCAAACTTGGGATCGGCCGTGGAGGGCGCCGAGGGCGAGGAACTTCTCAAAGCCCTTTTCCAGCCCGAAGATACGGCCTTCGATGCGGCCAGCGTGGGCGCCGTCGGAGGCGCCGAGGTCGTAGGCAGAGGTGTAGAGGGTGTCTTCGAGGGTGAGGAGGGTGTCGAAGGGGTCGTCGGCGACGGGGGCAGGGGCGTTGGACGACATGGTACGGAATTGTTCTTGTTGTTGATTTCTGAGGGTGGGTGGTTTGGGGTGGTGGGGGATTTGCTCCTCTGGGGATTATAAATATATTCAGGGTCCAGCGGTGTTGAATATTTTTTTAGAGAAGCACCAGGCTGGCTGGTAAGTTATATGAATGGCGGCCTTTCCTTGCGCAAACTACCTGTGCGAAGCTAGTAGCTCAATCGTCCAAGATCAGACTTCCCCAGATATGCAACAGTCCCCATTCCCCCGCTGCTCAGCGTACGTGCACTGCGACGTCAAGCTCGTCGGGGAGCTGTGGCGCTAGTGGCTGTGGCTGGGGCGGGGCATGGCGGGGCAGGCGCATTTCGCGATTCGACTGTGAGTCGATTGGCGGCAGTCGTGTGGACATAGGCACGACTTTTGTTCCTCGACCATTGTCACGCCCTGACTCACTTCAGTCAACCTCGAGCTGCTCCCCATACCCGCCACGGCCGCCGCGGTATCGCTCTTGCTTTTCGCACCACTCCCCGCCCGTTGCTTCTGCTGCCCTCTGTGACTCAGCCGCCGGGCGAGCACACAAAACCCTCCCCGTCCGTCCCGCGAGACCGCTCCTCTTCAGACACCTCCCCCCCAAAACCCATATACCTACACTGTAACCATGGCCGCGGCGGACAAGAAGATTCTACCCGTCGAGGGCGAGCGCAACGTGCTCATCACCAGCGCATTGCCATACGTCAACAACGTCCCGTGCGTGTTATCCTCCACACGGCACCCATGCCCATCACGCCCCGACTGACCGCACATGACAGACATCTTGGCAACATTGTCGGCAGCGTGCTTTCTGCCGATGTGTTTGCCCGCTTCTCGCGTGCCCGCGGCTACAACACGCTGTACGTTTGCGGAACCGACGAGTACGGCACCGCCACCGAGACCAAGGCCATTGAGGAAAAGGTCACTCCCCAGCAGCTGTGCGACAAGTACTTTGCCCTGCACTCGCAGGTGTACGAGTGGTGTGCGTAGGCCATATATGTCATACATCAGACCTCAGGCTAAGAACTACATACAGTCAACATCTCGTTCGACCACTTCGGCCGCACCCCAACCAAGCAGCAGACGGACATTGCTCAGGACATCTTCAACAAGCTGTACAAGAATGGCTTCCTCGAGGAGCAGACCACCACCCAGCCCTACTGCGAGACCCACAAGAGCTTCTTGGCCGATCGTTTCGTCGAGGGAACCTGCCCGCTGTGCAAGTACGAGGACGCAAGGGGTGACCAGTGCGACAAGTGCGGACATTTGCTGGACCCACTGGATCTGATCAACCCCAAGGTAAGCTTGGACTTGGCCACATGAAGCATGGCGAAGACGGGGCTGACGAGCGCGAACAGTGCAAACTTGACGGAGCGACCCCCGTACCCAAGGAGACCAAGCACGTCTACCTGTGCTTGGACAAGCTACAGCCCGAAGAGGAGGAGTGGTTCAAGAAGGCTAGCAAGGAGGGCAACTGGAGCTCCAACGGTGTTCACATTACCTCGAGTTGGTTGAAGGAGGGACTGCGGCCCCGTGGCATCACGCGCGATCTTAAGTGGGGAACACCCGTTCCTCTTGCAGGCTACGAAGACAAGGTCATGTATGTCTGGTTCGATGCCTGCATAGGCTACGTCTCCATAACCGCCACCTACACCGACGAGTGGGAAAAGTGGTGGCGCAACCCCGAGAACGTCAAGCTGTACCAGTTCATGGGCAAGGACAATGTGCCCTTCCACACGGTCGTCTTCCCCTGCTCGCAGATTGGTACCAAGGACAAGTGGACCATGCTTAACACCATCTCCACCACCGAATATCTCAACTACGAGAACGGCAAGTTTTCGAAATCCCGTGGCATCGGCGTTTTCGGAACCAACGCAAAGGAGACGGGCATCCCCTCTGATGTCTGGCGTTACTACCTCCTTTCTCACCGACCCGAGACTGGCGACAGCGAGTTCCAGTGGTCCGAGTTCATTGCTGCCAACAACAACGAGCTCCTCAAGAACCTTGGTAACTTTGTCAACCGCGTCATCAAGTTTGTCAACTCCAAGGTCTACGACTCGGTCATCCCCGACTACACAAAGTACAGCGACGACTACTTCGTCGAGCACAAGAGCAAGGTCAACAAGCTCCTCAAGCAGTATATTGAAGAGCTCGAGGACGTCAAGATCAAGGCTGCACTGAACACGGCACTGCACGTCTCCAGCTTGGGCAACACGCTGCTCCAAGATAACAGGCTTGACAACAAGCTGGCGACTGAGCAGCCCGACAAGTGTGCTGCTGTGGTCGGTCTGGCGCTCTCTCACATTCACCTCCTTGCCTCTCTCATTCAGCCCTATATGCCTGAAACCACCGACGGCATCCTCAAGCAGCTCAATGCTTCCTTCCTCATCATCCCAGACGAGTGGCAAGCCCGATCGCTCGAAGTCGGCCACACTATTGGCAAGGCCGCTTACCTCTTCTCCCAGATTAAGCCGGAGAAGGAGCAGGAGTGGCGCGAACAGTTTGGTGGTGAGGAGGCCCGCAAGGCCAAGGAAGAAAAGGCGGCCAAGGCTGCAGCAAAGAAGGCCGAGAAGGAAAAGAAAAAGGCCAAGAAGGCCGCACAAAAGGCTGGCGAGGGCTCCTCGACGGTGGAGAGTGCTGAGAAGGACCCCGCGCAGCAGCCAGTAGCCAAGCTCGCGGAGGAGGTTTCCCAAGTCAACCTGCAGACCTCGTAGATTTCGGGTTGCTTGATGGCTTGAGGGTCGGCTAGCTGAAGTATAAACGAATAAGATTTTAAGAAAAGGAGTTCAACAGAATGGTGGTAGAGTGGCGTGGCGTATGGCGAGTTGGAGTATGGACATCGTTGGTGCTGGTGGGCGGGCGAACGGGGCCGATGAATCAATCAATGTATCATTTATTCGCTGTTATTGTAGTGTACCATGTGTGTTGCACATGTGGTGTTTTTGGACGGAATTCAACACTACGCATCCACTTGTTCTCAGGCGTCTACCCGCGCAAATATATTGGCATCACCGTGATGCTACCCACAGGCTGATGCTTATTTATATCTAATCTACCACCCATCCAGCTCTTCCACTTTGGTTTCCAAGCTCGGAGGCATCATGGGCATCCCCTTCTTCAGCGCTCCGACGAGCGGATCCCGACTCAGCAGCGCCTGCACGTCCTCGTCTGTGTCCGCCTTGGAGCGCACGCGCGCATAGGCGGCACGCGAAGGTCGATCGACAACGGCATGGAAGAGATTGCGGCGCGCCGTGGACCAGGCATCGAGCAGCTTTGCGGGATCTTTGGCGGTTGAAGATGACGGGGAGAGGATGTGCGAGAGGATGGGGGCCAGTGACGAGGCGTCTGCGAGGCCAGAGGCAAGGCCGAGGCCAGCGTAGGGGTTTGTTACTGTGAGACATTAGATGGGAGAAATCAATATCAAGAGGTCAGTGACGCTGGGGAGTAGACGGAAAAGTGCTATATAAGAGTATAACAAAGACTTACAATGCGCTGCATCCCCCACGACGCCGACCCTCCCCTTCCAAAACGCATCCACGCATCGCTGTTGCGCCTTGTACGGCGCTATGCGCACAACCTCGTACGCCCTGTTCCCCTGCTCGTCCAGCCCGTCGCCCGGCAGCATGCGCGCGAGCTTCTCGTGCACCCCAGCCCGTATCTCCTCCTCGCTCGTCCCCGCCGGCACGCCATAGCTCACGCGCCACAGCCCCTCATCATCGATCCTCCCAACGAGCCCATAGTCCTCCCTGTCAATCACAAAATTCGCATCGTAGAAGCCGTGCGCGTGGAAGTCGAACCGGAGGTCCGTGGCCACGAGCTGCGCGTCCAGCGTCTCCCCCTCGAACCCGAGCCCGAGCCGCTTCCTCACCGTCGAGTGCGCGCCATCGGCTCCGATCAGGTACGCGGCCTCGACCTCTTGCGTCTCGCCCGTGTCCACGTTCTGGATCTGGACGCGCACGCACGCGTCCTCTTGCGCGAAATCGACGACCCGCCACCCCATGCGCACCGTCCCACCCCCACCCCCACCCCCACCCCGACTGCCCTGAACCTCCCCCAACAGCACCTCCTGGAACCGCCACTGCGGAAGCAAAAGCTGCGCCTTCTCCCCCTTGGCCACGTCGAACGTGCGCCCCGCAATCATCTTGCTCCCGCCCCGCGCGCTGCCGCGGAAGCACAGCCCGCTGCTGAAGGAGCCCGCCGCCGCGAGGCGCGGCATGAGGCCTGCGCGCGCGAACAGCGGGAAGACGAGGGGCTGGTGCGCCATTGCGCGGGTCGAGTCGCGGGATGGCGGGTTGGGTTCGAGGACGAGGATGGGGTTGGGGAGGGGAGGGGTGGTGGTTGTGGTGGTGGCATCGTTGCTGTGGGTTAGGAGGTGGGCGAGGAAGAGGCCGGTGCAGCCGCCGCCAGCGATGAGGATGGGGAGGGGGGTGTGACCGTTTGGTTGGGCCATTTTTATTTTTTCTGATCTTTTTCGAGGGTTGGACTCTGAGGGTGAATTCCAGACAGAGGAACAGGGTGGAAGGGCTAGAAAGGGGCGGACGTGAGGGCAAGGCCGGGCTGGGTATATGTATGTATGTGTATGCATGCGTCTTCGGAATGCGCTCGGAACTGCGTCCAGGCGAATCACGCCCTGCAGAAAGCGCGCCATCGGCCGCATCACCGCCCAATTCCTTTCCCCCAATTCCCCGAGATCAAACGCCGTGCCTTAGTTTGCGTGTAATTATCTCTGGGGCGCGTGCGCGCACTTGCGTGTGCCATGGTTGTGTCGTGCTGTCATGTATGTATGGGTCACATCGGACATGAGATTCCGATTCCCGAGGTGGGGAACCGAGTCTGGCCTCGCTCGCGCTACCGGCGGGGTGGAAAGCTTGTTTTGATGTATGCGAGCCTGACGGGAGGACGTGCTTGTCGGGACTTTTGAGCCGCTGTAGTGTGACGGCCGGCCGAGTTGATGGGGTGTGCTTGGTGGGTACCTAGTTAGTTGCATGAGTGTGAGAGGGTTCCGTGCTGGGGTCCAGGAGCTGAGTGGGCAATAGCACATCGGCAACGCAACGAAAGAGATCAGGACTGCGGTTTTTTGGATGACGAACTTCAGGATAGCATTTTTGCCTCTTAGCTACTGCTCGCTGAATGTGTTGTTGTTTTTCTTCGGGGTTCGGCGCCTTTTGGATGCAGAATCTTCAAGCGCTGCAACGCGTGAGCTTTTCTCGCAACTATGCAGCCATCTCCTTACAGATTCCATCAATAACGCTATGTGATAGTTCAGCATCTTTTTTTCCACGTTTAATCTTGATGTCAGAAACTCCAAAATGGCGAAGAGCGCTGGAAAAATGTTTGACTGAGCTCATCGTGAGACGCGATCGGATGTTCTCGCGGCGCGCAACATTGGTTGATTCTGCCAAATTTCTCTCTCCTGGATGTCGTGGAGCAAAATAAAATTGTAGAAACCCTGGAAAAGGGGAGTCTTGGCCTGAGAAGTTGCACATAGTCCTCTGGTGGCACCTTTGGCATGCTCATTTGCCCACAAAGTTTGAAAAAAAAAAGGACGATAACTTCTCACCACCCATGTCCATACTCGAACCCCCGAGTGCAAAAAAGAGTTCAAAAAAAACCTCAAAAAAGGTACCTATATCTCTTGTCAGCCTTTGGGGGACGTTTTTTGGAGAACTTACTATACGAATAAGTCAAATGACGCTGTATATATAGTACAAATCCAAAGAGTGGACATGAAGCCTAAAAAAATGTGAGTCAGCTATCCCGCACTCCCAGCCCGCACATGCGGACAGCTTCACCCCTCTCCCCGATGTGCTTTGTTGACAATGGCGAACTGATGGTCCAGGCTGATGTCTCGCGCTAAACTAGCAATGCATGCAGCGTAGGGGCGCTGCGCAACGTAGGTAGACTCAGACGTGAAGAAGCAACAACAAAGCAAAAGGGTAGCGTGCAGCTCCGTGGTCGAACACCCAACCTCAATTTGAAATGTAAAAAAATCGCAAAAAAGGAGGGACCTGTCTAATGTTGGCTATTGCTCTTCTTTTTGGGGAACTTACTATAAAAATAAGGCAATTGACGCTGTATATATAGGAAATGACCAAGGTTTCATACTCAAATTTGGGTTGGAGGGGCGGCTGATTTGAGTCATTCTCACTGATATCTACCTTCCTTTCTATGCAGCGCAGACTTTCCGTGTCAGTCGGTCGTACTTTGCTAGCAGCGATCACAAATTGTAGAGGCAGAACACAAACACCAAGGCGAAAGATAGCGTCAGCATTTATGCTTGAATGCTCACCCTTATCTAAGGTAACAATAACCAAAAAAAAGTTGCAAAAAGGAGGAATCTGTCTAATGTCAGCTATTGGTGGATGTTTTGGTAAAACTCACTATGGAAATAAGACAATCGCAACTGACTATCTAGTATAAATCCATCTTTGAACCTTGGGGTAACAGTAAGCATAACCAATGTTGTGTGGGCAGGCGCCTATCGTCCCAATGAACACTGCAGATACCGGAGGCGAAAAGGCCCTGAAGGTACCCCGTGGGTTCTCTATGTGCATTCGACGCGTGCGTCAGCCCTTCTCATTGAAAAACTGGAAATGGAGAGGGCGTGTATAAAGCAAAAACAAAAGGGTGGCCCGGCGGCGGTACTCGAACGCATCACCACATGAGTGTGAGCAGAGCAAAAAAAATTGCAAAAAAGTAACCTACTCCTAATGTTAACATTTTGAGGGACGTTTTAGAGAAACTTACTACGAGAATAATTCAATCAACTAATTATATATCTGTTAATATGTGGAGGTGGCGGATGGGAATATGGGAGGGATGGTGTTGTGTCTGAAATTTCTGCCATAGTGATAGCGGGCCTCTGCGCCTGCAGTGATTGAAGCGTTTGCTGCTCTCTGAATGCTGAAGGATCTAAGTCGTCTTCCTGTAGGTTGGTTAACGAAGCAATCGCGAATCTATTGCTACATTGGGTGGTTTGATCTGGGCATAGTAGATGTTTATCTCCCTTGCTCAGTACATGTACATGCACTCGGGATTGGTTTCGGGGACAAAGTATAATAGAAGGAAATAGCACCAGAGTAGCTTTGTCACGACGAAGACTGAACAGTATTTGGAATTTGCCAATAGAAAAAATAGCTGCCTTCAACCTGGGAGATGGCGAATTTTACTTTGCCATTGGAGCCAAGTCAACTTATGAAAGAGTGAAAAGACAAAAACCATACATCAGCAGTCTGTGCTTGAAAGAATTCAGACATTGCAGCTTACTTCGTATTCTTGTTCACAGTTGATGCTTGTGTCTGGCAGCGTAAAGAGCGGTAAGCTAGCGTTTGTACACCAACTTATTTTAGACTATAGACGGCATTCTGTCTGATGGAAATGCGTGTGCTGTTCGAAGTCCGCAAAAGTTAGTAGAGTTAGAGTTAGAGATAGTTTGGGTTTTGATGTCCGAATATCTACTGGATGGATACTTTCAATACGATGGCTACTTGAGGTCCGTGGTGATAGATAAGTGTGTGATTTGCTGGTGGAATGACCTCTTCACATTCTTTGCCATCCCGAATATGTTACAGAGAGGACTGTATACAAGTGGTATACCCATTTCCTCTTTTGACTATAATATTTTTGGGGATGTCAGTTTCAAAGATAGCTACAATCGCCAGGAATTCGAAGTCAGTAATAAAATGATATCGTCACGTCATGGCCGGACAAGATGAACACTGTAAATGGTTACTGCTCATACCTAGTCTGTGAGTTTACATCCAGTTTTTGAAACGAGCTGCTTGTATCTGGCGTTCCAAGGGCCAAGCAGAGTTTATGTCCTGGCACAGCATCCGATCAGCCAAATGGGATATGGGATATGAGATCAAAAAAGAGATCAATAGTGATATCATCACTACAATGAGAGAGAGACGGTTCGAAGATTGAGGTGGTGGGGTGAGACTGCGGAATGCCGTCTCATCTCATATGTCATAACCAGACTTGATCGATCCAACACATGCCATGGCGAATTTTTGGGAATATGTTATAAGACTTGCGTGAATCGTTCGACAACCGCCCGTGGACTCTTCCCAGCCCATCGCACGTTTCAGCGCCTACACACTGTTTCCGGCGGGAAACAGGAGATTAACGATTCTCCCCTGGTGAAAAGAGACACCGAAATTGGACTTGCAGACTGCCTGGCTGCCTGGCTGTCCATACTCTGGCTCATCTCCAATGGCATATGCTGTAGCCCTCTTCCAGGACTTTGGCATCTTGGCACTCATGCTTATGGGGCATTGCCCGGCTCCCCATGAGAGATTTGAGCTCTTTGCGACCGCAAATGGGTGGATGGGCAGCGGAGTGGTGGCGGCTCTATATCTACTTGCAATGCCAGTTTCGTGGAACGCTCCCATAAGAGATCTTTCAATCGCCTTGGGAATCGAGCGCAATGCCAGCGAACAAGTACATATATGGCGGCCTCGGATGCTAGATGCACCAATCCAGAACCTTGACTGAATGAAATGTTCGGTCGCTACAGGATGCCTGTCTTGTCCGTTTACTGGCCAAAAATTCCTGCGTGGGCCTGAAATCGAGCACGTGGTTCTGCCACAAGGAGGCCACTGTCCCGCACCACTGGATCTGTGACGATGCCGCATTTCCAGGCTTTATGAGTCAGCGGCTTACAAGAGAAGGTGTCACGGTGTGCGAACTAGTAGCTGTCAGTAGCTCATCCAGGAACCATATCCCATGCTGCCGGACGCCCATCGTGTGCAGACGCTCAAGCTCTATTCCACACTCTCCCTCTTCTTCTTTGTAAATTAGCCTTACATGCATTGATAGATATTTGTGGGCTCTCTTTAGCGGCCGCTGCGTACATGCAAGTAAGCCAGTGCATATGCACACGCACATACTCGCCAATGGCAAAAGAAAGCAGCAAAAAAACTGAACTTCTTTTTTGCCTAAACGCTGTGGTCAAGGTGATCAGGGGAAATGAAACGCTATACGTACCGCGGTTTATTGACGGACATTTGGTCATTTTATGAACTATGACCGCTAAGGTGGGGGGAGGGGGAGGGGAAGGGGGCTGACCTTGATATTTTTGTTCGTTCTCGGCGGGGATTGAACCCTTGATCTCCTTGTCTGAGTGCAGTCAGCCCATATTCCTCTCTCTCGAGTTAAGGAAATATGAGGGGTTGACCACTTGACCAAGCGCTGAAGCAAAATGAAGTTCCTTATGAGAATAAGTCCAACTTCGCCATTTATATAGGGCAATGATTTGGACGCTGGTCCTTTTGTCCTTTTGTGAAGGTTTTGTTTGTCGGCGGGCTTCACTTGAGGCTGCGGGGGAGGGCTGCCTCCGTTGCGCCTTTGCAGGAACGGCAGCAACAGCAGAGAGCAGGTCAAAGCTCCTCCACAGCACTGGGGGCTCTTCTCCGACCTTCCCCTTCGTCTTTTGGCCTTGGTGAGCCGCCGGGGCAACACCAGCATGATCCAGTCCACGGCACTCTTCCTTCTCTGCAGCACCACCGTGGAGCCTGCAACGCCTGGGAACCCAACAGGTAGGCATCGAGATTACCAAGAGCCATTCGACATGATTTTGAGGCCATCGGTGTCCTTGGCGGCTTGTAGTTTGGTGTCCAGGGTCGGAGTATGGGCCAGGAGCACTCGAGTCACAACACACCCCAACCTCTGCATCGATAGAGCGCACCAACACCACATCCACAATTCACAGAAGTCGCTTGGAAGGGCAATGCACGCCTCCTTATCCACGTCCAGGTGATGCGACACGATGCAGAGGCGTTGTTGTTGAGAACCGAGCGATCGCGGGTCCGCAGCGGGTCGTCCAAGTCTGCTCGAGCTTCCACACCTCGCAGAGTAGACATTGGGGAAGCGAGACAAGACAGCGAGGTTTTCCGGCGCATTCGAGAAGTTTTGCCAGAATCCAGGGGCCATACGAGGCTCGTATCTTGGAAGAAACGGTTTCCAGACAACTGCAACCTCGATTAGGCATTCAACATCTTGGCTCAGCATGAACTGATCAGAGATGGGATCGGTACCGAGGCTTCCACAAATACCAAGAAGGCCGTGGAAAAGAACGCCTCCAATTGAGATGGCTCGATAAGAAAAGGAGAGAGGATGGGAAATGACCGCGAACCTACACGCAACGGATAGAATCGCCCTCGCACCATCAAGGCGCCCGCTCCCATCTCTTTTCTTACTTGGACACAAAGGAAAAACGCGGGTATGAAAAACACAGAAGCATATAACGCATGCGACTGTTCAAACCTGTCGGGAATGTGCATGACGTGTTCACATACCAGGGCCATGAAGGATGACTGTAGCTCGGACATGGCATAGAGCCATCTTCCAAGCCATTTGACCTGCGCTCTACAGTAATCTCTTGCAGACTGCATCCGCCGAGCGTCTCCATGGAGTGAAGGGCTCGTGAGCAGCTCTGGGGATGAAGAGATGAGGTTGAAATGTGGCGTCGCTGATTCGCGAAGGCATTTAGCTGTATTCAGGCATCGGACCGACAAGTGGGGATCCACCCGTCGCGAACGCAACCCTCACGCGAAAAGCTCCGACCTTCCGGACCCATCGACATCATCCTCTCTTCCCAATGGCGGGCATGGCGCCATCCAGGGGGCTCAATTTGCTCGTGAATTCGCGATGCAGCCCAAGGTTGTCGACTACTGTGCGCTGCAGCAGGGCCTTTGGGTCGTTCTCGGAGAAGCTGGCCAGCCCCACGAACAAGGTGCAGAGCTACGTCTCCCGCACAAACGACCCGTACCTCAACCTCTCCATTGAGGATCACATACTGCGCACGTCGCCGCCCGACTCCACCGTTCTCTTCCTATACACAAATCGGCCTTGCGTTGTCATTGGGCGCAACCAGAATCCATGGACAGAGGTCAATCTGGGTATCCTAGACGCCGCCACCCGTACCACAGCCAAAGACACAGAGCCGCCTGCTATCGGCGACGTAGCCCTTGTCCGACGCCGCTCTGGCGGAGGCACCGTCTTCCATGACGAGGGCAATCTCAACTGGAGCGTCACGTCGCCTCGCGATGAATTCACGCGCGACAAAAGCGCCGAGATGGTGGTGCGCGCCCTCCGCAAACTCGGCGTTGGCAGAGCAAGAGTCAACGAACGCCATGACATTGTCCTTGACCAGGGCCATGAAAAACATCCTGCAGACCCTCTGGATACTCATAAAACGCCATATACGGTTGACGACGGGCCGAGGCCCTTGAAGGTGTCGGGCTCCGCTTACAAACTCATCCGCGCGCGGGCACTGCACCATGCCACCACACTCCTCGCCTCTCCAAACCTGCACATTATCCCACAGTATCTACGGTCACCCGCGAAGGCTTTCATAGATGCAAAGGGGGTGGAGAGCGTGAGCTCACCAGTTGGCAACATTGGGATTGAGACGGGCCGCTTCTTGCAGCACCTCCAGGACGAGTTCGCCGCCATGTACGCCACCGCTACCTCCAGCGGACAGTATGTGGCAGAGACAGTCGGTGACGAGCTTCTCAATGTGCCCGAGATTCGCAAGGGCTACGACGAACTTCGGGTATGTACGCTACGCAGCATTCCAAGGTTGACTGCCCGGCCAGTACTGACTTTGGCAGACGCAAGACTGGATATGGTCTCAGACCCCACAATTCAAGCTCAACCTTCCGATGCCCGGCAGCGCGACTATCGAGATCGACGTTCATCACGGAATCATCAAGGGCGTCGAGGCCCCCGACTACTCCGCTACCACGCTGGAAAGCCTCCGCTCTGCGCTCCTCGAACAAAAATTACAAGATGTCCGCGGCTGGAACAAGTTGCTGAAAAATGGCGTCGAATCTTGGTACGACGAGTACGATGCGATCGCTGCGAAATTGGAAGAGCTGCTACCGGTCCCAAAGCTGCCAGGGCTTTGAGTGTGCGTACCATGAGACGGCTAAGAGAGGGCACCCGGCGGCCGCCGAACAAGAATAATGTTGTAAGAGTAAATGAGGCGACCGAATATATCCGTATCCATGCCAGGTGGCATTTTTGTTTGCACAAGGACTTGACAGGTCGAGCGGCTCACCCAAGCCATTCACAACCGAAATGCCGTCCGGCAATCCAAGGTAACAAGAGAGGTGCAGTAAGTTTGGACATCCGCCAGCACTCGATGACAAGCAAGAGTAAGGCATTTAGCCAATGACATACTGTCAGAACAAGTGCCAAACGAACAGTGCCACACAGGCGAAAGCATCATGCTGAAAGAGACGGATCCGAGGTCAAGGCAACAGCGTATGGCAGTAGGGTCTCAAAATTACCACCTGTCCTTTGGCTAACGTGTCGAACGTATCCTTCCGAGGTCCAGGAGGATACAATCCAACCGCTTCTCCCCGTAAGTTTACCCCCATTGACTTTCGGGGCTGCGCGAGACAGGTACCCTGAACCAATCAGATATACAATAGCTGCAGCTCCTCGACGTTTCTCGGGGGAGTCTATGGTCCGAATCCTCCAAGGTACTCCTTAGATGTGTTATTAGAGGTTGACAGCATCACCGGTGAGGGAAGGTGAGGTAGCCCATGTCACCCAGCTATCACATCTGTTGTCTTGTCTGTGGAGTGCACTTCCTGGCTGGCCGAGCTAAAGGCGATGCAAGTTTATCCCAAGCTGAAGGTCATCCTATCTCTAGCGGAAGTGGTCAAGTGTGTTGCCTGAAAGAACCCAATCCAGAATCTGTTCAGATTCTCCGGGGTACCTTCGAGCTGAAATGCTCGAGCTTTACTTCCAAAATGTCACCTGTTGGCTTCGAGAAATGTGCTCATGCCCGCTACGATATGGAATTCGTCTCCAGCTCTTTTGCTTTGATCATGATGATGCCGACAAGATGGCTCCAGTAAACCCACCATTTATTCGCAAACTCAGCACTGTACACTTCTCCGGATTGGACACCAAAGGTCCATGGTGCATTCCGAGGCATGGCACTTCCCGTTGGACAAACTGGATATGTCCAACATGATCGCTCTTTTCTTTCCCAGTCATTTCTTGTTGTTTTTCTGCCAAGTCTCTTGGACGAATTGCATCCTCCATTGCATCCACTTTCCCATCAGTCTTGATTCTGCCTTTTGTCTTTGCCTTGGCCTCCTCATATTCGGCCGTCTGCTCAAGCTTTTATATGCCATGGTCGATTGCCAGTGTTTTGTTGTTCGCCATATGAGTTTGATACCCACTCATCGCGCCGTGTTTCTGGTTCCTACTTTGTTCCGGAAAGTTCTGCGGTTATTTCCAGGACGCCCAACCGCAGACTACCCTACCGGATGGAGACCTAGTGAGGCGCTTTGTCCTTCTCGCCTTTCCACGAACATGCAGAGTGTTGCGCTGTTTGCTTCATGCGAAAGGGTCATACCCCGATTCACCAGTGCTATTCACAGGCATACGCCATCTGAGACGACTTCCGTAGGCCTCTGAGGAGAGTTGCATGTATGGACCAGCCTTTGCGCCCATGTTTCTTGTCTTAGCCCGTCAGCCGAATCATGCCTAAAGGTTGATATGCGGCGTGCTCAGTTCCATTATAGCATTCGCGCTTGTGCAGAGTCTCAAATGTATCAGCGCGTTAGACCGAGGTCTTTCGTATTTAGGGAATCAAGTCACAGTAAAGGCGCTGGCTCAGCCCACATGGTCAGCTTCGAAAGCCAAGCGAGCACTTTTCTAGTACCAAAAAAGGGCAATCTCACCGTTGCTGGACCAGATCGTGTGTAAATTCTCCTGTTGCGAACGCCTTTGATCAAGCCTAAACGAGATTAAAGCCAGACGTCTAGTGGTGAGTCCATGGCCGACACTCTCGAGGCAATGGCTTGTGTATTCGGTGAGAGGGCCTTGCGGCTTGCTTGACGGTCGAATCTGGCGTGCCGTAGACAGGCACATTGTAAAGGCTTTGCAATTGCGTGTTAGTGGGTTTCCAAACATGCATCGTTCTACTGCAAAGCATAGCTACGTACGGAAAGATACAAGTGGTGTTGTCGCGCAGCAGCAGATGACATGGCACCTGATGCGCCAGCACAGTACCAGCCTCGAAGATGCTAGCTGCTGCTGCATGGCATACGAAGATCGAAAGCTTGTGGTTCGAATGTGCTGGCAGGTTTTTCGGTCTGCATTGCTGTCAATAGGAAGAGTAAGTGCGGGGAGCTTTGGGGCTGTAGATGCCCCAGCTGCGCTCGCTCTCAGCAGAGTGCGGGTCAGAAAACATGAGAAGCCAGATTTCGAGGGCAAAGGATTTCGCGGATAGACCGTCAGCTCTCCCGCTTACTGCTCTTTATTCTATGCTACAACTTGCCGCTCAGCTTGCGCTGAAGAGGTGCGAATGGGACTTCGCACAAGCGCAGCTAAAGGTGTTTTACAGGCGTAAGCGCTCTCGCTGCCATGCACTGAATGACTCAAAGGTATATTGAGTTAGCCAAGTGCGCAGAATAATGCGCTGAGGCTGATTTTCAAGCAGAGCTACTCACTGGAATAGAGGGAGTCTTGCTCTTAGCGCCTTGGTGAAGCCATCAAGCCCGAAGCGCCGAGAATATGAAAATGCGCTGAGCATGGCCTGCTTCCTCTGCAAGAGCCCGCCTAGCATATGTGCTGTGAGGCTGGAGAGGGACTAGGAGATTGGAGCCTCTGCTGTCGCGCTTTTCGGTCTGCAGCTTTTGGGGAGCAAGAGCGTGCCAGGCACACTTTCTTGGAGATTCTCCCTCGATAAGCCAACTGCTTCAGGCTTTGCACCAACAGGGATGAGGGGATAGACGTGCAGTGAACGCGGAGCGGACATTTATTTCGAAAATATGATGTTGATGAAGAGAGGGGTGGTGTTGTGTTGTGGACGGGAGCGGGGGTGAGGATGGGGAGGGGAGAGGGTAGGCGACGCCTGGACTAGGCAGGACCCACCAAGGGGACGACCAGTCCTCCCCACCAGGAGCACCACACACGCCGACGACGGAGATTCGCCAGCGGAATCCGGAATTTACCATGGTGACTACGGCAGCCACGAGATGCACGGCATTCGCATGGCATCTTTGTGCAGAGAATGTCCTTCGTGTTTAGTTGGAGCGGCTTCAACTACCTGGACCCCGGTTTGGCGGACTTCCCGTGTTCAGCTGCATTCGTAGCCTGGATCGATGAGCTAGGCAAACGTACTCCCGCGGCACCACCAGGTCTCCTTGAATACAGGAAGATACTCGGGTCGATTCCCATCTGCGTTCATAACGCTCGTTCGCGGCAGGCCTGGATGCTTCTTTTTTCCAAAACTGTGCAGGAGTTGCCTAGTCACAGTAGGTGAAGCTGAACAGAAGACTTTCCACGGAACTTTTCACAGGAAATCACGGCCGTTGATGGCGATCCTCACCTCTTCCCAAAAAGAAAACCGCAGAGTCGTTGATTCTCTGCCTCCCCTCTAATCTCCCTGCATGCGCGCCAATCCAATATAAGCGCCTTGTTCGTAGAGTAAAACTTGGGCACCGTACAAAATATTGACCCCGTTTTTCCTATCCTGGGCGAGCTTGACTTGACCGGCCACCTTCCATGGCTTTCGAGATTCGGGGCAACAATGGTGCTTTTTATGTTGGGAACAACTACCTAGGTGCATTCAAGCAACCGGAAGTGATATATGTGACATGTGGCAGCTATTGATAAGCATATGGAAAGAAATCCATTTCAATCCTCGAAAATCGGGCCAAGCAGCACATGACAGGAGCGAACAAACGTCTGTATTGTATTCCTGCCCTCGCCGCACGAATTACAGCCCAGTCGGAAAGGCCCACACGGTTGATGTCCTTATACCTTCGAGCCAGTTTCCCAAATCTGCCGGAGTTCGGCTACTTCGATTGTGAAATAAAAGACGTATTGGATTCTGCGATAACCAACACATGATCTTGATTGCATGTACCTGCTTGCTCTCGAGGGAGGAAGCACGCCACAAGTAAATCTCACAAATGAAATTCACAAAATATATGCGCAGAGGCTCTTTGTGATCAAGCAAACGCATATCGTTCTACATTTCGTATGAACGACCTCGCAAACCCCCATCTCGAACTCCAGGAGCCCCTATAATTCAGCAGACCCACCCGAATCGCACAAAAGGCCGCTCTTTTGTTTCCAACGCGAACCTGGAGAATCTTCCACTTCGTCGACCGTCACAGGCCCTAGAAAACACGCTCAAAACATCATATCCTCATCCAACAAGCTCATCATCTGCTGATTCTCGTAATACCAATCGCTCATCCCAAACAGCCCCGCCGCACCATCCCCCACCCAATCCAACCCCTCAATCCCAAACGCCGAAAAATCGAAATCCCCAGCAGCGACGTTTGCGAAGTCGGCATGCACCAGCGTCGTAGCCGTCGAGTCCGAGGACGAAGAATTCGCGTTGTTCGATTCCATGTACAACCTCGCTGCCTTGGTGAGCAGCTCGTACAGGTGGTATGGGTGCGTGATGGACTTTGGCGGGCCTGCGTCGCGCGGGGGGTGGAGGGAGGCCGTGAAGCGGTCGAGGCGGGCCAGGTCGTCGAGGTCGAAGCGTTGGATTGCGCGGGTAAAGAGGATGCTGAAGGGGACGAAAGGGGTTTGGAGGATAGCCCTGTTTAAGTCCCCGATTATATGAGCATTCTGTGCGATGGCGCATCCACGTGCACGGGATGGAAAAAGACTCACCAGTTTATGTAGGTCGTCACCATGAAGGGGTTGCTCTCGCAGTTGCGCACGTTTTGGATGCATTGCTCGTGTACGTCCAATACTTCTCTGGCCACGGCTATGCATTCGTCTGTCGCGCCGCTCATGGAGCCGCGCGGAACGGGAATTGCGCGCAGGATCAGTGTAAGGAGCGAACTTTTACAGACTAGATCGCACTGCTTGTATACGATCTTAAAAGGGTCGGCTTCTGGGTCTTCGTCCGGGTGGTTCGTTGCATCCTGTGGTGGCCACGTCAGTAATTTTTTTGAAAATAGCTCGGAGATTGGAATTCACGCACGATCAGGCCAGCGCGCGTTTCAGCAATGAGAGCTCTGAGCTCCGCCGCCAACTCCTCAGCCATGCTGGTCCGTTCCTTGATGGATCGAGACAGCGCTGTCGGACTCCAGAGCTGTTCGTAGACCTTGCCTTGGATCCTTGCTTGTTTGATATGCTGAGAATTTTTCTCGTCAAGCACCAGCGTGATATCAGAGTCACGGATGTTGGACGGTCGGCCGAAACGCACTGAAAGACTTTTTTCAAGCCTGTAAACTGACCAAAACAGGTTTTGCTGGGCAGTGCGGAGTGCAATGTCGGCCTCTCCTCTGGCAGGACGTTGACGGTGATATCCCAACGTTTGACACATGTTTGCGGCGTTGGAGATTAGTGTCCAAGCCATCATGCCTTTGGAGGTTTCGATGCTAGTGTTAGTCCCAATTGTCAGCAGAGCTACAAGCTCCATGGATGGCTGTAAGAGTAGCGGAAGCTGTGCGAAACCATTATGGAAATTATCCCGGCATAGCAGGCTATACTCTTTGTACTCCTCGGCCTTGCGAACAATGACATATTCGGCAAATATGTAGGCCAGGTATCCATTTGCTAGTAGGAACTCAATGTCTGAGTATTCATCAACCGCAAAATAGACTTTCTTGCAAATATCGGTAAAAATCTCGAGGGGAAGAATCCGGGAAAACAAGCTCATACGATAAAACTCTTCGTGTTCTGACCTTTTGGTTACAATTAGTAGCAAAGAGGGGCATGGCTTACAAACTCTTCGCCCATCTCAGAGTCTCTATGGCGGCTTCCATAGGTGGCATTTGCAGGCGCTCTTTGACAATCGAGGGCCTAATCACTGTAGGAGCTGCGTTGCAGAGACTAGTCGGACCCTCCAACGCATGCACCAACTCCTTCAGCGACGAAACTACACCATTTATATCACTCGCAGCATCTATTCCATTCCTGTCATCTATAACTACCTTCAAGAAGTCGACAATATGTACTGAGTGGTCCCACAAAGGCTCGCAAGTGGTGACATCGGTGTGATGCCTTACTGAAGGGCCAGTGGGTGCTGTAGGGATGTTGTTTCTCAGCTGGACTTTAGACTTGATCTGGTCCCTAGATTTTTCTGGGTCCAGGTTCAAACTCTGGAGCAGCCCCTTTAAGTCGTCGACGCCTTTGGCGATCTCGTCGATTTTTTGTTCGCTATTATCAATTTTCAGGAGTGATCCGGGTGCGCAAACGATGGCGCAAAGACTCAGAAACTCAAAACTTACTACTTTGACGATATCAAAACTCTCTGCTTTGCTGAAGTTGTTTGCGATGCGACGGCACTATGTGTGCAATTGATTCTTGCGGACATACAATTAGAGCAGGGCGTCCCCCTGTCGCATCCAATCTGAAGAGAAAATTAGCGTCTGCCTTGCGGCACTAAGCCGAAATCGAAAAATTCAATTAATCACTTACCTTACGACTACGGCATTGATCACACTGGCTTGTTAATCCAAAATGCACGATTTATCGGTATCGTACGCTGAGGCTTACCGAACGCCGAGTGATGGTTGGACGACTTTTGGATCGCTCGTTGACACTATCCCCGCGGAATTCCATGTCGACAAATCGAGAACTAGCAGGGCACCTATATCGTTCTGGGTACCACTACGCTGGCAATATAGAGGGAGTGGTGGCGATGAGACGTCAAGATGACAAATGGCGGTACGCGCTTCGGCGCGTCGGGGATGCGCGGATTTCCAGCTCTTTTGATTCGCTGCGGGCCGATGAGGGATCCACTTTCAACTCTAACTCGACGTCTACAATCTCAAAGCAGGACTGCGCATCCTCAATTGCTCGTAGGGCTTATGGAAGCAGATTTCCTGTAGATGCGCTTCTCAAGAAACGGGGATTCATTATAAATATCCATTTTCTTCTCGCTCAGAAGGTAAGACATCGACATATGGCAAGAGAGTATTCAAGCCAACTCAACACCATGATTCAGAACATTCTCATCACTGGCGCCGCTGGGTACATGTATGATATACATTCCCATCATACTATTTGCCTAACCAAAATCCAGTGGAGGTAGCGTCTTGGCGGACTTTATAGCTCGCACAACTGGATCTATCAAGGACGCAAAAATCAGTGCTGCGGTTCGATCGGAAGAACAAGCACAAGCCCTCACAAAGCTGGGCGTGAACGTAATTCTGGTCAATCTGGAGAGCGAAGAGGATGTGGCCAATTCGATAGTTCGCAATGACAGTGTGTACTTATTTTCAGGTCATACTTCAAATTACTCACACAATCTCAGTCGATGTCGTCGTACATACAGCCAGCTCCGTAGTAACAAACCTTGCCACCAACCTGATCCGAGGCCTTGGGCAGCGGCGCAAGATCGCCGGAAAGGAGACATATTTCATCCATGTAGGTTCATGGTAGCCATTCCTCAAGAGTCGGCTAACCATGATCAAGTCGTCAGTCGCCCAAGCTTACACAAAGGAGGGCAATTGGCCATATGGTGAAATCCGAGATACCGACGCCGTATATGAGCGAGAAAAAGAGATCAACGACTCTCATCACGTCCGGGTGGTAAGATTTGATCTCAATTTCTGAGTCGCTGCCGCTGATCTCCTGCCAGACCAACATTGCGGTTATCGAGGAATCAAAAGCACAAGGTGTCTCAAGCTTCATCGTTCCAATTCCATATGTTTGTGAGCATACTCCTGCAACGCCAGCTTCCTGCAACTCTAACTTACCCTAGATGGAAGAGGCACGGGTCAGTGGCGTAGACTGTCCGTCAACCTTCCCTTGTACATCCAGGCCAGTATCGCTAGTCGTTCAGTTCACAAGTTTGAAGACAATGCCGTAAGTATACCATCTTTGCCACATCACTCATAGGGCATTGCTGATGCTTTTTTTAGAACCCTACCGCCGCGCATATTTCAGATGTTACAGCATATTATTCCCTGCTTGTAGAGAAGATCCTATCCAACGACCCAATTCCCAGCGGCGAAGAAGGATACTATTTCATCGCAGCCCATAAACTGAACTGGTGGGAGGCTATGCATCAATTGGCACAACATCTCCATAAACGCGGACTAATTGAAGACCCGGAAGTCCACATCTGGCCCAGTTACGATGTGGCCGCCGACACTCTTGGTCTCCCCCGCTTGTACGTTCGTGCAATGTGTGCTGCGGGGTAAGTTTACTTTTTGTGACTCAAACGGACAAAATTCTGACTATTGCTCTTTAGTGGTGATGTGATCCCCGTCAAGGCCAATCTGCTTGGCTGGATGCCAGGGTGGGACGAGAAGAGGTTCATGGAGAGCTTGGACGACGAAATCCAAGCTGTGCTGGATTTGAACACGACCAAGAATACCCTCTTCGAGACTCTCTTGTAAATCTCCGGCAGTAGATTGAGTGCAGGATATATTTACATACAATATGAGCTTTACCGTCACAAAATTTAATTCATGCACAGACTTTTGCAATGATTCCGGTTATGCCGTCACATGCGAGTTCCGAAAATTATCGACAGCATCAGGCGCTTTAGCAGCCAATCTTTATCTATCAAGCCAACGTTTGACGATGAATGAAATACCTTTGTGGCTTATTTGATTTGACGCGACTATATCCCCCCTTGTGTTGAGATACCGCCAAAAGCAATGGTTACAGCCTCACCGTGCTGCGGAAAAGGCGTGCGGTGAATGAAGATCGGCACTAAGCCTCTTCCCGAGGTTTGATGCTGACGCTAACCGCATTTGGGGTGCGGTAAGAGACTCAGCCCTATTCCAACCTCCAATCATTTTCCGTCACGCCTCAGGCAACAATCGCGTCACCACAACGAGCCATCTTCGACCTTGACACTTTAAATACAGCTTGATACCCGCTTCCAGGTCGCTCTATATATATCTATATATATCCCGTATCTCTTTGGCAAAACTCAGGTCTGACGCGTGAATTTCGAACCGCACTTCGACGCGTACGACGACAGGTACGCAACGGCTGCACGCGCATCTGTACAGCCCAGTCTATCCAACCGACCTACTCGAGATGGATGCATCGGATCTCGCTTCCTCAATAAGCTTGGGTTCGACTAGTCGGAAGCGGAAATGTCAGCCCGCCGAAAATCCCTCCAAGCGGCCACGCAACCAGCCTGTCGCGACAACTGCTGGCGTTTTCTCGTGCTTTACACTTGACGGTGATGAAAAGAGCTTTCACAGAAGGACTAAATTTTCTACGGAGAGAAAGGTACAAGTGCGAGATGTTAGAAAGAAGGGCGCTTGTTTGCGATGCCGGCTACTCAAGCGTGCGGTATGTGGTATAGCGGCTTTGAAGGTCACATTCCAGTATGCTGATACGGTGCAGTGCTCTGGTGAAGACCCTTGTAAGATGTGCATCTCGGTTGCAAAGGCTGCTGCGGGATCGAGATCACTGATGTGGATGGAGTGTGTGAGACCGTCGTTTCATACCATGAACATCTTCGAGAAAGGTACGAAATGAGAGCTATCATTGTGTACGACAGGGTATACTGAAGGACTTTAGGGGCCCAGCAGCCAAACCAGCTCCGATTCGAAAGCATCCTGAGGGACTTGCTTGATGACGATGTATACCTTGACTTTCACATCCCGTTTGCTCTCAATGTTGAAGCAGCATCGTCCCACCTGGCTAGCTGGCTTTCTGATGATGACCAGCCTTCTACGTTTAGCGTAGTCGGCGTCTTTTCCTGCAGCACCAACACTAATCTTCTGGAGAATTCACTCAACCCAAGCCTAGGGAGAGACCTTCGGCTTTTTGTCCACCTTACAACGCTTTTGTATACCACTGACTTGCAGGACGGCTATTATGAATACAAGAATGATGAAATCCAGGCAGTTCGTGATTTTGTAGGAAACAGGTTGCTCATGACCCTCGATCCACTCCTTCGCCCTTCTGAAATTGAGGCGTCGACCGACAAGCTTGGGAAGCTGAAGTCACTGTTTTTGCTCCTCCTTGGCATTACAGTCGGGATGAGGTACACTGATCTAGAAGTAAGTCTGATTGCCATTTTTTTCATTCAAATCTAATAGCATTCAGAGCAACCACGATCCCCTACCTCCGATGAGCCAGGCAGAATCCAAGCAGGAGGCACTGCAACGTCTTCTATGCCACTATCTAATCTACATCGGCAAATCGACTTCCCTCCTTGAGGATTCGACAGACGAAAAGACGCTGGTCAACAAGTGGAAAACTGAATGGAACAAGCCAGCGTCTTTCACGTGGAATGTCTCCAATGGGCTGGAAATGCATTACCAGATTGAGCCACCCCTATTAACATCAGAAGACGAGTCGATATGTAGTATCGATTTGGAGCTCTGCGATTTGGATGATACAGGTGCCTTCACATTTGATGCGGACATGCTCAAGTGTGTTCAGTGCGACACATTCTGGGCTGAACTTGATGGGAATGGACTGTGCCAAGATTGCGGTTCAACTTCGAAAAGCCAACAAACCTTCCATATTCTAGACTCTGGTAGCGAGAGTCTGTGGTCGGAGATTTATCAAGACCCAAGCTCACAAGATGCAAGTGCCGGGGCTCTCAACGTCATGGTTTTCACCGGCATTGACGATGGCGGATTCGACGCATCATTCCTGGACGACGAATCTGGGTGGAGTTCTCAGAACACTTTGTTATCTTCCTGTATGCCAGCTTCTCACCTACCAGGGGAAGGTATGCAGCCCACAACAGTGAGACTTGGGCCTTCGGTACCCCCAGTTCCCAAACAGCGTGGCAGCTTAAAGCGAGCCTCGACATGCTGGCATTGCAAGTCAGGGTTTACTCAGGACAAGAAGGCCAATTCCCTCTGTCGAAGTTGCTCCACGCGCGAAACAAAAGCAGCTTGCAGTCGCGGCCTTCTCTCATCTCGGTTCGACCCCTCCAACCGGCATATCGATGGTGTATCGAAGAAGCAGCTGCCGCATCACCATCCACTGAATGCAGTTGGGCAGAGACCGACAAAACAAAAATGGCAATGTATGTCACCCGAGCCGTTGTATCCCGTCAAGGCCACCCACTCGGGGAACAACTTTGGTGACAAAACTGGATACCACGGAGCGCAAGCGCTCTCTACGGGTGCAACCAATGGAATCACACTCTCTATGGAGCGTAGTTTGACCATGCATCTATGCGAATCGTGTGTCTACTCTTTTCGACAAGATGATACACACTGGCATGGCAGCGGTGAACTACAGGGTATACAGGCCTGCTCCTTTTGCTGCAGTGCTTTGAGAGGGGGGTACTGGTGTAATGATGGCTGCAGAGACCGATGGAGGATGCGGAAACTGCTCGTCTGAGGCGTTTCGAAACTGATGTTTTCGTCATTACTCTCTTTTCCCCTACGACCCGATTCGATGTACAAACTAGACTCGTATCCTTCTCACCCACCCCACTCAATGCAACGTTTGTATCAGTCCCTAGTCCCTCCAGCGCTTACCCTGCCATGATCAACCACCCAAGTCGTCATGCTAGACGCCGCACATCCATGCCCAAGCGATGCAACACTGCAAAACTCCGCATCCATCCGTCCATCCATCCATTCATCCATCCCCACATGATCGACCAACACACCTGCAAAAACACTAAACCATCACAATTTCCCCCTCCCCTCCACACCCCACCCCACCCCACCCCACACATACCAGCGCGCGGCTCCAAACCCTAGCTCCTCGACAAGGGCACCAGAGAGAGAGAAAGGGAAAAAGAAGAGGAAAAAAAAACTCCCGTTCGTCAACTATCGATTAACCGCTCCTGGCATACACATCCCCTCCCCTCCCCTACTCCCCGCCGAGCCGCCCAGCCCCATCCCCAACACACACACACCCAACACCACATGAGCAAAACACACAACACCAGCCAATCTCTCCAAAAATCCTCTAAAAACTGCTCCGATCCAAATTTGCTTGCTCCACTCATATGTCCACTCTCCTAACCCCGCGCGCCTATTCGAAACATGACCCCTCGTCCCCTCCATTCCATTCCATAATCTTCGGCCCCCCGCCAAGCCCTGCAACGTTGATGTTCCAACAAGAACAAGCCGCGGGTGGCGGCGGCGGCGGCGGCGATTGTGACCGTGACCCTGACCGCGACCGCGACCGCGCGCTTAGGGGGCGTCTACGTATGGATACCGGGCGGGGCGGCGGGGTTTCAAGCCACATTACAACCACGACATTCGCAACATTCGCGACAATCACAACATTATCAACGTCGTCATTGGCACACCACGACGGGTCATGTGGTCATCGACCGAGTTGGCGCTACTGCGCGCACCCTCCATCAAGGTCTATCTGCGTCCGTACGTACGAAAAGGAAACGAAATGTTTCTCCCACCTTTTTTTTTTACTTCGCCGTAAAGCTTACCTTGCGCACAGCACACCGTATACACTACACCGCACACACATGGCACGTTCCCCTCCATCTTGCGACCTCAATCCTCCATCTTCCATCCATCCTCCCGTTTACTGAGCCTCGCAACCATATTTCCGAACTTCCTCACCACCTCGCTTATCCTCGACACGGGATACAATAATAGAAAGAGAAGGAGATATCGGTTTTTTCTCTTCTCCTCTTCTCTTTCTCTCCGTCGTCCACCACGCCGCAAAGGCACAGCACCTGCATGGCGCATACGCGCTTCCCTAGCGCGCATCAGGCAACGCCTCTTTTCCCATCCTTTCCCGGCTCTTTGTACGTTTGTGTGTCAGGCGCTGTACGTAACTATCGAGCAAGCGAGGGTAGGGCGTGGTGATAGCACGATAACGGCAGGCGGGGATCGGTGAGGCGGGCGAGGCAAAGTATGTAGGTATCGTACGTGGTCTCGGATTGACGTGTGTAAGGCGTTTTGTGATGGATGACGGCGAGAATGCGGCTCCGCACGCGGGCTGGCAGAGCGGTCTCGCGTGCGGCAAAGGGAGGCGTGAGGGTGTATGCCGATGCGAGCATGTACAGATTGGGAAACATGACTTCGTGCACACGACATGGACATGGGACGAGGGTGCGTAGGGCGTAAACAAGGTCCACGGCGTGCTTGAAACAGACTCAGGTGCAGACGGACAGACCAACAAGCAGGCAACTTATGCGCAGCTGCTGCATCGCGGTATAATGTCACTGCCGATGCATGGACGGTAGCGGATGCGAACGCGGGTGCGGTGCTGTGTTGTAAGCTGGTCGGCTGTCAACCGGATGTGAGATTATAACTACGTATGCGTTTATGTAAGTATGCGGTATGTAGGCTGCCACGCGCGCCGTGTCACCAGGCGCTGAGAGACGAAGTCGGCGGCAGAGCAGGGGTGGGCTGGCTGGCTGGCGCATATGGAGCGGACTTCTCTTTTTCTTTTTGCCTCCCCCCCCCCCCCCCCATCTGCAGGCGGTGGACATGCGGCCACCGGCGGCGAAGCCATGCGGTCGACGGGAGCAAGATAGTGGTCTGGGTTAGGCTATTACTGCTGGCTGGATTTCTTTGGCCGTCTGCAGAGGGCACCCCTTCTTCCCCCGCGTCTGCGCCGCGAAAGCGCATACACGGAGAAAGTAAGCTCGGATAGGGTGGGATGTGGGATGGGATGGGGCAACATGGCATGGAACATTACATTCACAATGCAGCCGTAGGTACAGGCATGCTTGTTTTGTCTCGTCTCGTCGAGCATGACACGAACGAATCGCCACTTGGACCAGGCGCGTGATGCGAGCGAGAGGCGGGCGGCGTTCGGAGAGCCATACGGAGCCTACGGTTCGGGCAGCCGCAGCGCAGATTGCATCAAGCGAACTGGACGGGTCGAGCAAGGCGGTCGACGCTGTGAGACATTGTGGCCGGATTCTGGCCCCAAGACTCTGGAAGAAGAGAGTTTAAACTCCGCGGCAGGCGGCACCGTGGGCCGCATGAGGAATGGCGGCGCGGGTCGAAAGGTAAGACTTTTCTTCCTCTTCTTGTTCCTTTTGCTGCTGCTGACCGGTAGTCCGGTCGTGTTGCTCGTTTTTCCTGGTTGTCAATAGGGTTTTTTTCTGGAGCCAGCTAACCGCATGGGAGGAGCCAGCTGGTATTTTTTGATTGGGCGCGCCTTGGGCCACACTTGGCTGATCGAACCGCCAGAGGACTACCCGAATAGGCTGTCAGTCAGTCGATTAGATGGAGGAATCAGTCAGTTACCTTTGGACAATTGCCGCATACCACTTGCCGCAGCAGAGCCTTGGACGGCCCGGCGGGCTCCTTCGTCTCCAGCCCAGTGCTGCCCTAGCCATTGCTTCGAACCAGGATAGCTTCCTACGGCCTACTGAGGCCATCCATCGGGTGGAGGGCGTCTCGTCACTGGCCAGGTTGGAGCAAATGCACGCGTGGGGTAGTCTTGTAGGCGGTGTTGTCGCGAAGGGGGCTGGCCAGGCAGTATTAGAGGGGGAGTGGAACATTCCAAGGCCTGATGTTTTAGGAAGGCCGTGACGGGGGGGGAGTCGTGGCAGCCAGGGAGGGAAGTCGCGAGGCACGGAGTGCACGTGACGGGAGTTGGACACCTGCCCAGGCAGGAGCAGCACGTCGAGCCGGGCAGGCAGGCAGTTGCCAGCTAATCAAGCATGCGGCCATATCCGCTTGGCAGGCACTGGGGCACAATTGGGGCCCAAGACGACCGATATTACATGACGATGTTCGCTTCCAGCATTCGGAGCCGGGCAGCCGAAAGGGCAGCATGCATACAGCCGCACCCACCCACCCAACGAGGGCGACACAGGCCAGGCGAGCATGTGGACTGCTCCCAGCACGTCGATGAGTCCGGCGGTTTTAAGCTCCGGGGAGGGGCGGGCACCCTGGGATCACGAGAGCCACGCCCTTTGCGGACGGGGTGCTGCCAGGGATGACAAACAGTGGGGGGTCGAGGGCCCATATCGATTTGCGCCAAGGGCCGTGTTCACCAGTAAACGTCGTGCTCGATCCAAGGCGGCGGAATAGCACGCATGCGGCGAGCGGTTCTGATCGAATCGAGAGGGTGAGCCGCGGCGAGGCGGACGGCGGGTGCGGCGAGGGTGCGGCACAGCGGCCACGGCCTCCACGACGCTGGTCCGGCAGAGCGTCTGGAAACCCCAAAGGTCAGGTCGGGCTCGGGTCGAGGAATTTCGCTCAGCTGGGACCCGATCCAGGCTCGTGGACCGGAGGGCAGCGCTCAGCACTCAGCACTCTGGGCTCGGCGGCGGTCGAGGGTCGAGGGTCGAGGTGCAAAATAAGCGCAGCGCGCCTGCTTCGGACTTGCAACGGCTCGACAGCGGACGGGCGTGGGCTAGGGCAGAATCAGGCGAAAGTAAGCGCAGACAGCCAGCACCATGCACGAATCCTGCCTCGCTGCTGACTGATCCTTCGACGGGCGGACGACAGCCTTCTCTCTGCGGCAGGCCCTGGGTTGGATGGGATGGGATTGGAAAGGCTCGCGACTGGCAACGGAAGTGGGCGCACGAGGCTTTTGGCTTTGTCACCGGCCAGCGATCCAGGCAGCTGGAACACTGGGACGAAATTCCAGTGGGAAGGGGAAGGGGGGGGGCGCGGTTTGGATCCCGTACGAGAAGAAGCGGCGCCATGCGGCCGCCGTGCCAACAGTCTGATCTTCCAACGGGAGCGGAACGGCACGGGGCCCAAGGGGAGCCAGAAAGGGGGGAGGAATTCCAGCACAGCGACACCAGTAGGTCGAGCGGGCGTGCTGGCGAACTGCGCCACGGGCTGCGTAGGGGAGCGGGGCTCTGCGGCCAAACGGGGCAGGCCATGTATTGATTCAATCACGACGGCGGCGAACACGCTGAGCATTCATGTCTGAGCCGGCATGGAACAAACAGGTACACGGCGTGCACAAGCACCTGGTGGATGCACCATGATGTCGGCTGCGCACTCCAAGGCGGTCCGAGGTCCTGTTTAGCCGACTGCCGCCATGGCCGCCGCGCTTGGGCAGCACCCGTCCGTCGACGTCGAAGAGACAGAAGCCAAAAAGGGCGCGTAGCTGGGTGGCTGCGAGCAGCTAGCAGTAGGCAGAGGGTAGAGCCGTGGTTGCAGGATGATGAGTGTGGAGGGACGCAGCCAAGCCGGCCAACCAACGCTCGTGCCGTGCATCCCAATCTCGCACCGATAGACGCGGCACCGACCGGGGTGGGTGGAGGGGGCGAGGGGAGGGGAGGGAGGGGTGGATGGTGGTGGTGGTGGTGGTGGTGGTGGTGGTGGTGTTTTCAACGGTGCGCGCGCAGGCAGCAGGTGAGCATCAGCATCAGCACAAGCACAAGCACAAGCACGCAGCACGCAGGCAGCATGATGCAGCAGAAATGGGTGTTGTGTATGTGTGTGTGTTTGCGCGCGCGCACGCACGCACGCACACGCAGACGAGGGCGAGGAAGACGGCGACTACGGCGCGGACAATGGTAAATGAAACGCATCGTCCATGGGCGGGCTCAGGCCTTCTTATTTGAGGAAGGGCGGGTGAATGAAACATGAGGAAGAAGAAGAAGAAGCTTGGAAGGGAGCGTGGTGCGTGGTGCGTGGTGCGTGGGTGCGTGGGTGCGTGGTAGGGCTCCGGGCGGTTAGCAGGGAGCAGAGCAGGGAGCAGCGCAGGGAGCAGGGGGGCCGCAGGGGCTGGGCGCTGTGAAATTGAGGGTTGACAGAGGGCTAATGGGTGTTGCCGCCGACGCGCGGAGGGCTGGCGCTACCACGCAGGAACTGCGACGGCGGGCGTGCGGGCGCTGCGGGCGTGTAGAAGGGCCGGGCGTTGCGGGAGCGTGGTTGGAGGCCGCCCGTCGCCCGTCGCCCGTCGGCCGCCGCCCGTGGGTTCAGCAGCGTGCGCAGCGGGATGGATCAGAGGGGGGCACGGGGGGGCCGCCCTAGCCAGGCCGGCCATAGGCATGGTAGGCGCGCTGCGCGGTTGCGCAAAAATAGCCTGCGCCGGGCCAGCCTGGCCTGCTGCCGGCCTGCTGCTGGCTGGCTGGCTGGCTGGCTGCTGGCTGGCTGCTGCGTCTCTGCTGCTGCCGCTGCTGCTGCGCTGCCCGCCCGTCTCACACGCCTGGCCGCCGCCGCGCCGCCTCGCCCCAATCAGCGCGGCGCCTGGCCTTGCCCCGTGTGAACAGCCCTCAGCACGCAGCGGCGGCCGCAGCGCCCACTGACGCACACGCCCGCACACGCCCGCGTTTCCGCGCTGGGCCTGCCCGTCGTCGTATGGCTAACGATCACCCCTCGCCTGGCCGCCATGCCGGGTCCGCCCAGCCGCTAGCGCTCTCTGCCCCCCCGGTCGCCCTCTGCCCTCCGTCCCCCTCCATTGCGAGCCATGACGGTATTTAGGGCTGTAGACGCGGTTTTTTCGCCAAAAAAACGTGGTCGATGTCTTACAGATGCAGGGGTCTGCTTATGTAAAAATCCCCATGATTTTCGCGTGTCGTGCGCGTCTTCTGGGGAACTTCGCTGCGCGACCGATCGGTCCTCCGCAGCCAATAGGCGCCCGCCCTGCAGGGATGCCCGCCCACCCGTCCAATCATCGCCCGCCCGCCAGGGACCCCCGGCCGCGCGCCCCGGAGCCCATCTGCCCGCAGAAAAGCAGAAGGCGAACAGCCGCCGTGATCTCGCTCGCTGCCCGTGTGCTGCCCGTGTGCTGCCAGCGCCCGCTGCGCCCGCCCCTCCTTCCCCGACCTGGCTCGAGTCCGTCCGATTTTCAAATACACCGCCCTCTGCCGTCCACGGCCCAGGAGCCCATACGCACCCCCATCATCCCACTGCCGCTCGCCCTCGACTCGGCGGCCTGGACCCTCACCACCAGCCCAGCTCCCGTCTGCATCTCGACGAGACGACCATCGCCGCTTCCACCACCACCCTCGCTACTCCGACCACCTCTGAGCCGCATCCGAAAAGAGCTTGGGCTTTCTGGCACCCTTTGGCACTCCAGGGCTGGCTGCGGCATCCCACCGGCCTCACTAGACGCGAAAGCCGCCGTGTGCATTGTGCTACGGGGAGAAACAGAACGTCGCCGTGTTACAGGATTTCAAAGACAACCTCCCCACTCACCTACCCACCACCACCACGTCAAGCCAACCCAGCCAGAGCAGGCGGGAAACGCCGTCCAGGCGAACGCGACCGGGCGCCCTGCAGCATCTCCCCCCAAGTTTTTGAACCATCTCCGGGGGCAGCAGCAACGCGCTCCTGCATCTCTCTAGTTTCCTCGCCGTCCTTCATCCTTGGTTGCTTCCTGAAGACTCAAACCCCCATCCACCGACTCGACCATGCCGTCTGTGGTACATGCACCGCTGATCAACACCGCTCCGCCTTTCCTGCTTAGAGAGAGGACTGCAGAGCCTCTAGCCTCCGCCTTCACCGCCGTGAATGGACGAACGTCTCCGCCTACGCCTCGAAAATTGAACGCTATTCACAGCATGCCGCCTCCTGAGCCCATCCGCCTGAGCCCCATCAACAGCCCCGAACAGACCCAAGACCAGAAACTGCCCCTCAACGGTCGAGACGACTGGTCTAGTGCCTCCTCGAGGCCCGTCGAGAATGGCCACCACTCCAAGTCCCCTTCTTCATCCCCCGACACGGCCAGGTCCCCGGCCAGCCCGGGCAAGAGGAAGCGCTTGAGCTCCGTGGAAGAAGATCGCCTATCGCGTTCGCCAGAGGACGACTCTGCGGCCTCGTCCCGGCGTCGTCTCAATTCCTATGTATCATCCGGTAGAGAAGACTCGACACACCCTGCCTCGCAGCTCCAGGCATTGAACATGGAGCATCCCCAGCACCGCACGCTTCCCCCCATGGATCGGGCAGACTCTGACCGCATCTGGTCCATGAGAGACTCGCAGGAACTGCAGCAATCCGGCTACCCCGACTCGCAGCACCGAGACCCACGCGCCGTGGATCCGTCTCAGGAGAGCATGAACCTCAATTCTGCCTCCCAACCTCCCATGTCCAGTGTCGGTGAGCCCAACGGAGTTGAGCGGCCAGGCGCAACCGAGATCACGCGGGCCGGTGTCCAAGTGGATCCCAAGAAACAACGAAAGCGGGTAAGTTTGTTCCTCCAGGAGTACACATCACGCTAACTGCGAAAAGCAATTTGCGAACCGCACAAAGACTGGTTGCGGCACTTGCCGCCGTCGGAAGAAGAAGTGCGATGAAGCAAAGCCCGAATGTAAGCCTCCGCCGCGCACGGGCGCATTTCGCTCCATGCTCACAGTGAACAGGTAACAACTGCCAGCGCGGTGGCTTCATCTGCGAGGGCTATGCGAACAAGGTCCCTTGGCCGAAGAATGGAGGCCCGGCGAAGCCCCACCCTCCTCTGCAAGCCAAGGATCGCTTTCCCGTCGATCCCGCCCAACTCTATCACAAGTAAGGATCCTGCAGCCTTAGCCGATTCTGCTCTAACATGTCCACAGCCACGGTACCGGCCGTGAACCCTACCCAGAACCACCTCTTCACAATGGAACCGACGGTGCTCGCGCCCGTCCCATTGTCGTTGAAGAGCACGAGCGCGCACCGACGAGAAACGGATGGGGAAACGCCTGGAGTGAACCTCCTCGAGCCTCCTACCCACCCGAGCCGCATCACCCTACTCCAGAGTACAGCCATGCGCCTTCGACGGCCACGACGACGACAACGACGACGACGCCGCATTCGAGGCCATCTTCCAACGACCACCAAGTACCTCTTCCGATCCAAGGCCCCCCTGCCCCTCGACAACACAATCCGCGGATATACCACCACACCCCCCAAACCATGAGCCAGGTTGTAGGCACTTCTCCCGCCGTCACGGCAGAGGCCCCGATGCACCATCAGCCCCAGCCGCCTCACTCGCAACCACCCATGCCACCGCCGACCGCAGGGCCTCCTGCCCCCCCGCCCTCTCACTATGCTCCAGCACCCCCTAGGCCTCAAAAGACGGAGAAGGAAAAGATGCTCAACGAAGAGCCGTTCAAACCATTCGACGACCAGCTGATCGAGGATCGTGACGGGTGCAAGGGCCACCTGTTTCGCTACAACAACACTAGCAATAGTGCGCTGACTATTGCAGGCGAAGAGCGCAGCCGCCTCTTTCGCGCGGTTCTAGGAGCACGATGGACATCGAATTACCGTGGTCGCGAGACGCCCATGATGGGTGGACATCTAGGCCACCGTGTTTTTGTCGATACACCCTTCATGTGCGACTATGGATACAACATTTCCATCGCCGACGGCGTCGAGATTGGAACGGGCTGCAAGTTTCTCGACTCGGGTCGCATCACTGTTGGCAGGAATACAACCATTGGCGCCAACGTTACCATTGACACCCAAAAGATGCCCACTGACCACAAGAGCCTCAAGGGCAGCGGCCGCACGGCCGTAGCGTCGGCCGTCCATATTGGAGAAAACGTGCACATTGGCGCCAACTCGACCATTCTTGCTGGTGTCAAGATTGGCACTGGAGCCATTGTCCATGCCGGATCTGTCGTCATTCGTGTAAGTTTTGCCCTGTGCTCAGAGTCCTTGTACATGGAATGCTAACAATCTTGCAGGATGTACCACGAGATGTCGTCGTCCGCGGCAATCCCGCAGAGGTGCGCATGGTCCACTGGGAAGACTAGCGCTGGAAAAGTATCGTTATCGTCAGGGACTTTGGTCCCTACTTGTTTTTTCTGCAATGTTTTCCGCCATTTCACGCATTGCACTCATCTGGCTGCCATTTTGCATGGCGTCTGGATATGTCGTGATGATTTTGTATTTTTGGGAGGATACCCTGTTTTGAGTACGCGATCTCGATGTTTTTTGTGTCTGTGTTTTTTTTTCCTTTTTTGGGAGAGGACGGTAGATGGAGCTCAAGAGGAGGGAGAATTATCCGTGTATGATATCTACGACGATGGATGAAACCTCCAAAATGTTTCATCGGATCTCATTGGAGCCCATGTTTTGAGAAGATCTGCCATCCGTGATGCTTGTGTGTGTCATGTCCAAAAACGGGAATGCCCAGCATTTGTTTAAAAAAAAGGACGCTAACCGTCTAAACGTGGTTAGACCGGGCAGTTCATGCTACACGTGACCTCTTTGGCCCTGACTGGGAAGCTCGGGCCCTGCATCCGCGCCAAAAATCTCCAACCTCATCGCATCTCCGTCGTCCCCCATCCTCTCGGGAACAGACAGCCCTCACACAAAGCCGCCATGCCGCCACGCACACCCCTCAATTGGGGTGTCCTACCCCCCTCTTTCCTCCTCCCAACGCAAACGCGGACCCTGCTCCCGCTCGCGGCCCAGCAGGCGCCTTCCACCGCCATCTCCCAACCCCAGATCCGCACCATCAAATCGACAAACACACCCCGACCCGACCGCTTCGCTCACCACCCGTCGAAACCCGCGCTCGAGGGCACCAGCACGGCGGCGCTGGCCCGCAAGGCGCACTCGACGCCTCTCCGCACGGGCCTGCTGGCCCTCAAGCGCGGCATGACGGCCGTGTACGACTCGGAGACGGGGAAGCGCACGGCGTGCACGGTGCTGCAGGTCGACCGCAACGAGGTGGTCGCGCACAAGACGAGGGAGAAGAATGGGTATTTCGCGGTGCAGGTGGGCGCGGGGCACAAGCAGGCGTGGAATGTGACGAGGCCGATGCTGGGGCATTTTGCCGTCGCGAGGGTGCCGCCCAAGAGGTGGGTGGGCGAATTCAAGGTCAAGGGAGAGGAGGGTTTGGGTGTGGGTGTGGGGGAGGCGTTGGGAGCGGGGTGGTTTCGTGTGGGGCAGTGGGTGGATGTTAAGGGGGTTGGTAAGGGTAAAGGGTTTGCGGGTGTAAGTGGAATCTTTTCGTTGTATTGTTGGGGATATGGTGGACGGAGAAAGTGGAATGGGTCGGATGAAGAGAAGAGGATTTGCAGACCGGAACAATACGCAATCGAGTATGAGCACGAGCTAACAAACACATCTAGGGTATGAAACGCCACGGCTTCGGTGGTCAACCCGCATCCCACGGTCAATCGCTCATGCACAGAGGTATGGGTTCCGCCGGAGGTTCTCAGGGCTCCGGTTCCCGTGTCCTACCCGGAAAGCGTATGGCCGGAAACATGGGTAACGAGAACGTTACCGTCAAGAACCTCAAGGTCCTCCAGGTCGACGAGGCCAATGGCATCGTCGTTGTGAATGGTGAGCTTCTTCCATTGATTGCCCATTATAAATGAACCTAGCTAACGCACTTTACTCAGGATGTGTCCCCGGCCCCAACGACCAAATCATCCGCGTCCAGGACGCCATCGGCAAGCCCTGGCCCCAGGGCCCCATGACCACGGCTGAGGCTTCTCCTGCGCCTGCTGCTCCCGCTGCTGAGGCGACTGCGTAAAGGAAGAATAAAATAAGCAAACGGGATGATGAGTACGTTCGAAGTGTAATATACGCATCTGTATCATAGGGTAGATGGGAAGCCTGATAGCGGCGTTCAAGCAAATTTTCATTTTTTGAAGACTGGAAAATACTGATGTTGTGGGCTTTTGAAATCAATTCTTTGCATGGGTACGTGTTGATGTTGGGTGTGGGTGAGCGAGGTGCTGTGTATGAGGTGGATAGTGTATATGGTGGTACACTCTTGGGTTAATCTACACGGCTAGTTGCCGGTTGACTAGCCTCTTTACTTTTCTGATTAAGGTATGACCTAAAATATGTACGTAAACGTCTATACCTTAGTTTGGTTCTAACATACGATTGAGTGGGACTTAAGCAACCATTGCTATATCCTAAGCCTCAAGGTTCACTTCTACAGAAAACCACGGCATATCAAATAGCTTTCACGTTTGAATAAACGTTTACGTTTGCCATTGACGACTATCCTAACATACTGGCTTTACTTCCCTCTTGCAAAATAGTATGACGAGCACAGTTGCTGCTCAGATACGATGTTACTAACTTGGGTCGTAGCTATCACTGCTTATTCTGTCTGGGCTACGAGGACCGAGGCGCTGAGAGTGCGGGTGTCTTGGCGGTTCAAGCAGCCGAAAAATATGGACACGCTTCCATGGTATGATGTTAGTTTGATGCTCATTTAGCAGGGCGATATAATCGTCAACTATAATGTAACCATGTGTTCCGAATTGGAAGTTGATTTTAGGTTGCTTTTGAATACAATCGGTTGATCGTGAGCTTTGCTATGCGACAAAATCCAATACACGTAGTCTAGCAAGGATAATCTTCTATTCTAAAAAGGAAATGTAAATTGTTATGTGTTTATTCAATTATTAGAGGGAAAATAACACCGCCGAGTCTTTGTTATCCAAGTATGGCAGCCATGGTGATGCCAAACCGCCGACATGCATCTGACCGGGCTTACAAATGTTCGGCTATTCCCCGCCAAAGCTCTCTCAAGGCACCTGAAGTTCCAAGGCGTACTCATTACCAAACTATGAGACATGCATGCAGAACAAGATGCCGACATCAATGAACAATGCTAGCATCTGCTCCCGACACACCCCAAATTCTGTTGAAAATAAAGACAGAAATTGGGTTCTATTTCGTCCGGACAGGTTCTGCACAGCCAGCCACGTCACCCCATTCGCTTTCCCCAGTCATTTCATGCACTATCTGCACCCTCCCCGCATCTTATCCGACCCTTGCCAAAGAACACGGCGAGCTACAGTCGAACATCCACTGGTCAGAACCGCGCAACTCGTATCGCATGCAGAAACCCCTCCTGCAAAGCCCTGCGAAAAGCGAAAAAGGGCACCGTATTTGCAATGCCTCCCGCAGACCCACCATCAGCTCGGCGACGTTAAAGTGGCGGAATTTGCCAAGTGTAGACGTTGCAGGACATGTTATAAGTGCATGGGGCCCCGAAAGGCTGCGGGCCTGAAACTGGCTTGCTGTCGATTGTCAGCTCTGAACTTTCTAGAGATATAGCCGTTCGGCTGCTGGGTTATTCTGTGCCTTTATCGCCGGCGCTCACTCTCGTTCCATTTCGCTTGACCCTAGCTGGCAACATCCCAGAAGCAATGAATCAACAGGCTCTCTCTCCGACGGAGTGGATCGACAGTATTCTGGAGCAGTTCTCGCGATACTACGAATGGCACGACTGGCCAGAAAATTGGTGGAAGTCGACAGATGACGAGGGAAAGACTGTGTTGCACCGGGCAGCTGAGGAAAACAGGAAGTTTTTGGTAGTCGAGCTACTGAGGCAACAACCAAGCGATCCGAGGCTCAGAAAGGAATTTCTAGAGAAAAAGGATGAGTCGGGGTGGACCGCACTTCACTACGGTGCCGACAGAGGTCACACTGAAATTGTCAAGAAGTTGTTAGAAGATGCGGCCGATGTTGATTTTAAGACGAATGAGAATGAGACAGCCTTGATGCTTGCGGCAGCTGGAGGAAATCTTGACATAATGGAATATCTATTGGACAAAGGCGCTGATCCTGACGCGATAGATGTGGATGGGTGGGCGCCGATACACCGCGCTACGGAGAAAGGTCGAAGTGATGCCGTTCAAAAGCTTATAGATCGGAAGGCGAAAATGGACTTGCAAACCCATTATAGTGGGGCCACATCTCTTCATATTGCAGCAGACAGAGGATTCGCTGGAATAGTAGAATTACTGAAGAATCAGGGAGCGGACATGGATGCTAAAACTTGGGAAGGAAAAACAGTATTACACTGGGCCATTGAATGCTTGTATCAGAGAGATGATACAAATTATGACAATTTGGCTTCTTCAACTGTTAATGATGAGGAAGGAGCAGAATACGAAGACAATCAAGTTCAAGCTACGTACGAAGTTCAAAACACACAAGTTGAGGGAAATCACAAAGGAATTTGCGATTATCTACTCAAAACCAAAGACAAATGGAAGGAAGTACTTTGGATTGCTCAAGTAGAAGCAGATGAGAAGAATTTCATGTTTGTGGTACAAGAGGCGTATCCCAGGAACCTCCGTCAGTGGGTGGTTCTACGTCGAGTATGGTTGGCAATGGATGAGAGAAAGCACACTCAGCTGGAGGCGAAGCTGAGACAAGAAGCCATTCGGTTTGAAATAGACGTGCCTTCTAGTTGGAATGTTCTCCAAATTGCGGCATGCCTGAGAAAGGTCCATACAGTCAGTTGGCTTCTGCGCAGCAAGATTTGGACCCCACAAGAAATTGATGCTGCCAAGAATATTCAAGAATATTTAGAAGAAGACCAAGAGGCGATTATGGGGCCAGGCGCATCGATATGGAATACCCCGTTCATACAGCCAGGTCGAAAGATGACCCATAGTTTCGGCGAGCGTCCGGTCCCGAACACGTATTCCAGCAAGCTCCGAGCGGCCATTATAGATTTCCAAACCCTCGGCCAAACAGTCGATCTGACTTACTTCAATTGCGATCTCTTATCGATCATCTATGGAGATGGCAGTGATAATTCAAGGGAGTCTGGCTATCACGAACTTTTAAAGACCTGTGCAAGATCCGCCGCAGCGCCAGCTGCACTCACGGAAAATGAACTTGATGATGCCGTTGATAATCCTAAATGGCCCACTGTCAGATGGGTGCACCTTCCCGCAAATAGTATAGACTGGATGATGGATTTAGCCACAACCATTTATAGGGGAAGATCCAAAGAAAATACACAGGTCGAAACTCGAGGGCATTTGCATGCTTTCCAGAGAAGCTGGGATGAGCTGTCTCGGCATGATGAAAAGAATAAGTACATGCACCCTAGATGCGTGGTATGTTTTTTGTTTGACCGTTTCAAAATGTGTTGGTTAAAGAGATGACAGAAGATACAGCGTCCTCGATACCAAGAAGCCACTAGTCAATCTTCGCATGAAACAAGCGGAGCAACTAGACTGGCATTATATGGAAGTAAAGTCAATCTATCTTGGAATCCTGTATTTCTGACATCAACTCAGATGCCCTATATCACCATCGGTTTGTGTGATCCAACAAATGGAGAAGATGAGGATGCTTTGCGAGAGCATCACAAAAATAAAACATTGCATTGTTCAAGGACGTTAGATCAGTATTTTCATGGAAAGAAAACAGAATACCTGGATGAAGACCAAGTCTTTACAAGATACGCCGATGCCAAAAATTGGGCCCGACTGCAAGATACAAGTGAGGTACCACGGGGGGGTCAAGATGAGCAAATTCAGGAAGATCCAGCTGGTGAAGCACAAGACAATTTGGCAGGGCCGACCGAGGAGAATACCCCGCATGCAGGTACACCAATTAGATCAGGTTTGAAGATCCTACGTGTACATCAATTATGGCTTTGGGTTCTGAATGAGGGTAACTGCACCCAGAAACCTTTTCCTGGGGACTGATTCCAGCTGACCGTAGCGCAGACACGATAGTCAGTAGCGAAACCCACCCACTTGATGACGGTGAAGGATCAATTACAGCCGGTTTGTTTGATCGCTTCCGCGAATTCCAAGATCGACCTAATCACATGGGGAAACCGTTCCCAATCGACAATATTGTCAAGTTCATCACTAGTCACTACATCAATGCCATGGACAACTTGACTACGAAGGTTTCAGAAACAGATGACGGCCCGAACCTCACAAACATAAACAACACACCCACGGGGCAGGGAGAAAATCAGACAGGAAGAGGCAGACCAGGGCCCCTGAATCTACAGGCCATATTTTCCAACTCAATCGAGCAGGACGTAAGTGCTCTACCAGGTCTTCTCTCCAATGCAATTACCTAATCCTCAGCCCCTAGAACAAGCACGAAACCAAACTCCGCGCCGAATTCAAAAAATCAATCAAAGAGCGTATCAAAAAGGACTCTGCATCCAAAGGAGGTACTGACAGGGACTCGGGGCCACCCCAAGAAGCAACCAAAAAGCGCACCACCATGACGGACCCGGACATTTACGACGCCATCGACCAAGCCCTCGAAATCCTCACCGACATCAAGGACATCCGCAACGAGCTCAGCGTGCTCAAATCCCTCGCCGAGACGCAGCGCCTGGTGTGGGACCAGCTCCTGACGGCCACGTCGACGCCGGCGACGCGCCCGTCCCAGGCGGCCCGCTGGTCGACGACGGACCCGGCCTACGTCCTCTCCCGCATCGACGCGCTGCTCGACCACTCGGCCGAGACGCACCACAACATCACGTCCATCCTCGACCTCGAGATGAACCAGCTCAGCGTGTCCGAGGCCGAGCTCGCCCGCAAGCAGGGCGAGATCCTCATGGTGTTTACCGTCGTGACGATATTTTTTCTGCCAATGTCCTTCTTGTCGTCCCTCTTTGCGCTCAACGTGGAGAGCTTTCCGCATCGGGGGGATGAGGTGAGTTATCGGCCCGGGTACGTCTTTGGCATCATCTTTGGGGTTACGGCGGGCTTCTGCGTCTTGTTGGCGCCGTTTTTGCCGTTTGATGTTTTGAGGGCGAGGGTGGGGGCGATTGGGGAGAAGTGGGTTGGGGGGGACAAGAAGAATGATCGAGGGCGGGAAGGGAGGGCAGGACGACGGGCCGGGGCGAATGGAACGGTTGTGCAAGGTGGAGATGGTGATGTTGAGAATCAGCAACATGTACAGGGGCATAGACGGCGCAGAATTAGGTGGCCGATACTAGGCCAGGGCTAGATTCCACATTCACCAGTGTTCTGTTAAAGAAGAACACAAAATACACCAATATCAAATCATATAGTTCAATACACTAGGATTATCGTTAGATTCTAACAGATAGATTCCACATTAGGAGTAGTAAATTATCTCTACAACATCATGTTATTACTATCGCTAGAACTAAAAACAGCGACCCTCTTTTTGCATATAAAGCATTTGATCCAGTACCCATTCAAAGCTGGGATCCATTGGTTCTTCTACAAATCCTTTGTGAAAAACTCTACAAAATATACCTTCAATTTTACGAAGCGATATACCAAGCCGAACGGCATTTCCACTTTGACGAGTATAGCAACCAAGTGGCAAGAAACACCTACCGTCTTGTCCACGAGCCATCTTCAATGGAGAGCTGATTTTGATGCCCTTGTTTGTAACCGAAAATTCGGGGTTTCGATCGGCTGATGAGAAGAAGAAAATTGTTCCGGGTACCTGCTCTTCATCCGAAAAAGGCCGTCCACCATCATGAAGTTGAACGTGTGCTATGTTACGGGCATATGAGAAGAATTCAGGCCTTGGGGCAAGCATACCTGTCCATAACAAAGTGGTTTCACGGACGGATGGATTCCATGCAAATATCGACATGTCGTTTGTGTCTTTCATGATGTGCTCTTGTAGCCTGGTGAATGCCTTCTGGCCTCCTTCGCCATACAAAAGTGGCATGTTAACGTCAAATAGCCCCAGTAGACAGTAGGCCAAGTCCTCTTCTCGAGAAGTCTGTCTGTGTGCAACCCACGATATCCTGCGCGCGACGGGATAAACGCTTGGATATATCCTTTGGGCTAAAAGGCGACACGGTATCCCCGTAATTAGTGATATTTCATTCCTCATCTCTTTTTTTTCGCCGACAAATTTCCAGTTTCGGTCGTAGAAATGCAGAGATTGCGGTGCGATTAACTCTTGCAGAGTCCAGCCCCTCGTGAACCAACGGCACCATTTTAGTCTGGCCCAACTCTTGCTGGAGTTGCCACTAGCATGGTCTTCATGGCATTCAAAATCCTCCAGGTATGTATAGCAAATCTTGGATCCCAGGTACCATTTATACATTGAGTTGATGGCCTCTGAAAGTTCAGCGCTGCTACTCTTGTCTATGCAGCAGCTGTCAACCCACACATATCTGAAGTTATCGCTCTTCGCAAGCTCGCAAGTTTTGAGTACCTTTTCAGTCGCAGGGTCGCCGCCTTCCCGGTCCCATGTCACACGCTTGCGATAGTCTTTGAAGGTTACTTCGTTGGAGCCCCACGTGTGTGAGAGGATGGCATAAGGTGGTATGTGCGCATCGTAAAATTCCTCAAACTCCAGCGTTTCCGTGTTGATGAGTCTCATTATGAAGAAAGTTGAATGTTGCGTGGCTGACGAGGCTGACGAGGCTGAGCCGCGTCAACATAGGCGAAGGGGACTAAATATCTGGGACAGTTTTGATCGTAAGGTTCGAAAGTAACCCCACTCTTTCTCAAGTCTGCGGGTTATCGAATGTACGGGACAGACGGGCCCAGATAGTTGATTCTGGGTAGAAGGTGGAGGGTGTGAGGAAGGCTGAAGGCAACAACAGATCTGGGCGGGCGCAACTGCTATATATGCATGCTGACCTAGGTAGCCGGAAACGACCTTGGCAAGGCGCTCCTTCCAAAGTACGGGGCAGTCAGCCTGGCCATGTCGTCATCGGCAACAGTATAGCATTCATTTCGCCAAAACGCTATGTCTCCCTAATAGCTAGTCATCTAAGATAATGCTTGTCCCCATGCCAACTTAAGTTGCAATTCCCATATTCAAATTCCGGGTATCTGAAAGTGCTCGTGCTTGCTTGATAGCGAAGACAAAAGAGAAAATGTGCACACTAATGGTTCCTCTGCGTTCTGTCATGCTCGTCTTCTGTCACAACCTGATAGCCCCCTCTTGTCTGTCCTGCCCACCCTTTCGGCGGGCATGATGTGTTGTAAGTAGCCCAATAAACTGATTGCGTCCATTTCAGTCGCTCTTCCAGTGGCTCGTGAGCCGGCCGTCGTCGTCCTCTTTCGAGATCTTGAGTTCAATGGCATAGATGGCCATGGTAATAGCCAAGTTGACCCATCGCCAGAAGTTGCCTCCCGTGTCACCGCCCTGGTTCTTCCACCACTCGCCAGTCACGGCGCTTCCGTCCAGTCCACCGTTTCCGCTTGCAAAGTGCTGCATCAACAGACTTGTGTAAACGGCAATCAGAATGCTAGGACTAAACCAGGTCAGGAACGCGAGCACCTTGGTCGTCTCGTCATCATCGTCCAGGCTTGGATCCTGCGACAATGCCCTCGCGCCGCTTTCCCGGATAGCTGGAATGATGCGTGCGGATGCATACATGACGAAGACGCGGTAGGCAAGAGAGATGATCACACTAGGGGTGATGGTCATGACCGCGCCCACCATGAGATTGAAGCCGGTGTGGATGATGGTGGGCAGAGAGCCTAGTGCGTGAAGCAGCGTCGTGTACGATGCCATGATTATCGGGGGCAGAGGGGGCAACGCGGGATCCGTGGATGCATCGGCAGCGACCGAGCCAGGAGAGGGCTGGTAGTCGGTGAAGATCTGGTAGATGCAGAGAGTCACATAGGCGAACTGCGGAGGTTAGTGCACAACGTCGACGGCGAAATGGGACCAACATACAAGTAGCGAGGATTCCACTGGGTTGCCTCTTCCGCTCACGATACCCCACCCACAAAGGAAAATAGCGGTCGTGATGGCAACGCCAATCAGGATGGCATCCACATTGCTGACCTCGGGGAAGGTGGTTATGCGCCAGAGAAAGTACACGGACGTGGAGATGATGGAGGCAGAGGTGATGAGCAGCCCAATCTGGGGTTGTTAGTCTTGGAATGGTGGTGCGTGGGGGTTCGGGGATTTTACCATCCAGCTGTCACCCCGCTCTCTGTTCACCACCCACCTGGTGATTTGGCCGGCGGCCTGGATGACCAGCAGGCTGCAAAAACCCTCGCCGACCTGGAAGACGGGGGTGCTGTACCGCAGCACCTTGTCCCATCCGCCTATGGTCAGGTTTTCCAGCAGGCCATCGGTGCCGAAGATCCACTCGTGCACGCTCGCATACTCGGCCCTCTTGCCGCCAAAGGTGCGCTCGACCCAGCCCGAGTTGTTGTCAGCGTCGATGGAGAACTTGTTCAAGCTCCAGATGAGCAGGGTCGGGATCATCAGCCATTGGGTCCAGGCCGTGAGCTGGCACAAGGCCCAGCGGAACCTCGAGCGGTCCGGGGTGATGAGGCGGAGGCATGAGTAGAAAAAGTAGTAGGTGCTAAGGGAGAGCGAAAAAGCAAGGCCGCACGTCCTGCCGCCAATGTCGAAGGCTAGCGGGATGGTGAAGATGATGGCGCCGAGGAAGACGGTCGAGGAAAGGGCCCGGGTGAGCCACATGTGCGGACGTTGGCCTCGCCGAGCTCGTGCAAGCAACGAGCCCGACCTGTGACAGGATTTGGAGCGACGCGCGCGGAGGACGCGCAGGGAGCGCGGCGGACGAGGGCGACGGTCAGTTGGAGGCCGTCAAGGACGAGCGGAATGGCGGTGGGCGCGGTGGAGTTTGTCGAGGCTGGTGTGCCGCGTCTCGCTTTCTGACGACGTCTTGGCGAGGAGCACCTTATCTTCACGTGCAAAGTGGCGCTGGCGGTGCTCCGCTCCGGGAGACGAGCTCGAGCTTGGGGCGGGGAGGGCGAGGGCGAGGGAGGAGAGCGGCAGCGGGCGACGGGCAACGGGCGGAGAGGCGGGAGGGCCTGTCAAAACGGCGATGACGGCGGCTGTCAGGAGGTGCAGGAGGTGCAGGCAGCTGCGTCGCCGTGTCTCTGAGGAATCAGGCACGAAAGAGCTATTGGTTGCTCGCTGTCGCGTGCTGGCCAGCAGCGCGACCGGGATGGTTGGAGATCGCACAGATCCGGACCAGGGGGGGTGCTGTGGCAGTGTGGCGCCGTAGTCGGTTCGACGCTCGGCCTGGGGGGGTTCAGGGCGCGACGCTCAGGCTCAGGCTCAGGCTCAGGCTCAGGCTCAGGCGGTTCATGGGGGCGCGATGTCGAGCTGGAGGTGAGGGGGAGAGGGCCGGCGGTCCTGGGGCGCTGCTAGGCGGTGAAGGGGAAAGGACAGGTTTCTACAAGTCCAAGCGGCCGTCCATGCGGTTGGTGATCTGGCTGGCCGCTGTCCAAATTGTCCAATGCCCTCGGAGCTCGCCCAAAGCCGCATAGCCTGCGCCGAGCCCCACCGCCCGCCAGACAGGGCCCCGCCAAGCATCCCGACTTTTTGCGGCGGGCACTTCAGCGTGCGCCCATTATTCATCCCGAACTGCCCAACACCACTCTCTGCCCCTCGTGCATGTCCTCCCTGCGCCATAGTGTTACGCGCACCTTACCACGAGCCTTCAGTGCCATTAGCAAGCCCATCCTACCTGCCCACCGCATCCCACACCAGTTTCGCACAATGGCCACCGAGAACCCCGCGAAGAAGCTCAAGGTCGATGCGCCCTTGATCGGAACGCACAAGTAGGTCTCTTCAGGGTTGCTGGACGTTGATATCAGAGCTAATTACATAAACCAGTGGCCACTTCCACGCCGACGAGGCTCTTGCCGTCTCCATGCTGCGCCTGCTGCCCACCTACACCCAGTCCCCTCTCGTCCGCACCCGCGACCCTGAACTTCTCTCCACTTGCCACACCGTCGTCGACGTCGGCGGCGAGTACGATGAGACCAAGAACCGCTACGACCACCACCAGCGCGAGTTCAACACCGTCTTCCCCGGACACAACACCAAGCTGTCCTCCGCTGGATTGGTGTACATGCACTTTGGCAAGGACATCATTGCCCACGTCACTGGCCTTCCCGTTGGCGCCGACCTGGACATTCTCTACGAGAAGATCTACACCGACTTTGTCGAGGCCTTTGATGCCAACGACAACGGCGTCAACGTGGTTGCCCCCAAGGACCTCGAGACTGCAGGTCTGGCCAAGAAGTTTGAGGACCGCGGCTTCAGCATCGCCAGCGTTGTCAATCGCTACAACTATATTCCTTCCGTTGCCCCGGATGCCAACAAGTCCAAGGAACAGCAGCAGGATGAGGAGGACCAGCGCTTCGCCAAAGCTTCGTCGTTTGTGGGCGAGCAATTCCTGCTCGAGCTGACCGACCGCGCCAGGGCCTGGCTCCCAGCCCGCAACAACGTTAAGCTGGCTTACAACAACCGCTTCCAGTACGACCCCCAGGGCCGCATCCTCGTCCTCCCCGAGGGCATGCCCTGGGCTGACCACCTCTACACCCTCGAGAAGGAATCCCCCGTTCCGGAGGGCGTCGCTCCCCAGGTCCTCTATGTGCTCTTCCCCGAGAGCACCGAGCCCGACACAAAGTGGCGCATTCGCGCCGTCAGCAAGGAGAACTCGGGCTTCGAGAACCGCAAGGACCTCCCCGATGCCTGGAAGGGCGTCCGTGACGAGAAGCTCGACGAGGTTTCCGGCATTCCCGGCTGCGTCTTCGTGCACGCCGCTGGTTTCATCGGCGGAAACAAGACTTTTGACGGCACCCTCGCCATGGCCAAGAAGGCCCTTGAGCTCTAGATTTCGGTATGCTAGATGGATGCATGGAAATGGAAGTGATTGTATATCAAATTTGATACATCCACCATGAAGCATGGGTGGCGTTTGGCGCATTAGGAAAAGTCCTGATTATGATACCATGATAAATATGGTTAGGTTAGATTATGAAAACTCATGGTAGGGCCATTGCATACGGTCCTCTTTTTTTCCCTTGTGCATCGTGACGTGGGGCCTGTATCTTGCCAGTGCTCTTCAAAATTGAGACTTGGGTTTCTCTCTGGATTTCAATTCAACATGCATCTTAGACAGCTGCGACTTGATGCATCGTCTTTCGAATATGACAACATCTCCATCATGCCGGTTTGATTTAGGTGCTGTCCATCACCAGCTGCCCACCATAATGCCATCCTAAATGACATCACCCAGCCTTTCGACGTTTTTCACAGCAAAGAGGACATTCAAAATCCCATAATCTCCCCCGGCTTCACATGGACAGTGTACCGGACCCTTTCGTGCTGCAAACGGTTCATTGCCTCTATGCTATAAAACCCCCTCCTTCAGCACCACCTCCTGCCTTCTTTCTCTACACCCCAACTTAAAACACTTTTTTAAAAAAAAAAAGTTTCCGAAATTAACACATGTTCCCAGCCCAGAACGCCTCCCAGAAATGAGCATTTTCAGCAGAATATGTTGGTCCCTCGACTGTTACCAACGGAACATCGAAATAACTGTCCTCGACTAAAACATCGCTATCAAAAACTACCTCGACCATTCATATTCCTTCATCACACCCAAAATAAGAATAGCTGCATCTTTAAAATTTCTCTCTGACCGGGAAAATGTACTAAAAACAATACGAGCTACAAGGATGCGCGATTCCACGGGCTGGCCTCTAAAAAGGATGCTACATGATTTTATGTCCGGACCCAGAATTGTTTTGAAATTGCTATTCTGCAATTAGTGGGAAGGCACAGTCACAACTAGAACAGCATCAGCAATAGCGACATGAGTCGCGTTTCTCGTGACGTCCAGTGCACCTGAAATGCATTGCTGAGGTGGCTATGAGCCTAAAATTACAGTTCCCATCACATTCATGTTCCTTTCCGGTTCGGGACCGAGTGGCTTCCAAAGTGACACAGAGCGCAAAGTATGGTGTGCTTTGTGTTGCCAAAAAGTCACCAAAGCTGTCGTCGACGATGTTCTCCGATTTTGTTTATGGACTGAAAGTATATACCCAGTTTCTGGATGTAATCAGGGAACCAAATCAAGTCTTTTGTCGCTACAATACCCTCTCCTCTGACTTGGATTAAAATCCCTAGACGACTGAGCAAGGAGGAGGAATGTTAAGACCTCAGTTATTTACTCATGGAAGACTTTGTGCCAGGATTACTCTTCACTCTACCTATGCATAGTAGTAATCACCTCTACTTTCGAAAGGCGCTTAAAATGGCTTACATGGATCCAAAGAAGAAGAAAAATTCGGCGATACGTTCAATGTCCCCTGAACTATGATATGAATATATTCTTGGTTTATTCTCATGTCCCAACATTGAATATGTTCCGAACTCATGGAAATGCTGTGCCTTTCAACGCTAGAAGTCATGGTACCTAAATTATTCGAACTCGTGAAACATGAAACATGGCCATGGGTAATGGATTCAATTTACTCTTTCTGAACACTTTGAGCAGCAAAGTCCAAAACCTTGTATGAACTCTGGGTGGGCTTGCCGGTGGAGCTAAGAGTTAGGAAGACCATTGATATGAGGAGTCCTGACATAGCCTCAAGACAAATAGTGAAGTGATCAACACCATGGCAATGCATGGTTCAAAGCTGCACTGCATCAAGTACCCATGGAGTAATTGGAACCGAAATGACAAAAGGCCGAGTTAAAGTAGAGATGATGGTGCAGTGTAGCATCAACAACTAAATGAAGAGCACTTTTACCTAAAAAAAACTACAAGTCTCATTCTCTTCATCCCCATTCCACCACTCAAAATGGCAAACCCTCCTTCCCCTTAGGCCGCACCAGAAGACCCCTACAGTACCCACGCAAAAACCACCCGTGAAGGGAGAGTTTGTATGAAACTCCCCCCCGAAAAGATCTAAAAGGCCCCAAATCCCATCCCTACCTTTTTAGAAGCCATAACACGGCACATGCCCCGCCAAAGAAGCCCAATACCCCGACCTAAAACCCCGACCACTCTAGACCCTCAATCTTTCATCCGAGTGCCCCTCCTCTTTCAGCTTCCCTAGCTCCTCTCCTGCAGACTCCACACACCCACACCATCCCGTCGACAGAACAAAACACAGACCGGACGCCGCAACCTCCCCCGCCAAGGTTCCGCAACGACGAAGCTTCCAACCCCGGGCCGTGGACGGGCGGCTCTACATCCAGACGGCACTACAAAAGGGGGCCCATCCTCGCATCCGGACATGCCCTATCCAGCATGCCGACGCATTTTACGACACTTGGCCGAGGACGTGGCTCAAGGGGGCGTGATGTGTGGGGCGGCGGGATACCTCGGAAAGAGGTAGAGCTAGGAGGAGGGGCGGGGAGTCGGTCCAAAAAGGGTCTACGCCATACAATGCCATGCGCATCTGAGCGCACGAGGTGGACACAAACTGATTAGGCTAGATGGCCAGTGCAAGTACCATACTCTCGTCTCATTCCGGTAGAGGAATCGTTGGACATCCGTGCCTAAAATTAGAGTCGACGGGGGAGGGGGATAGGGGGGTGATGGACATATCCTACACAAGTCTTGCATTACAAGCTCACCACGCCAAAAATGTAAAGTCGCATATTAACAATATTACTGTATTCATTTCTCGCCTTGGCTCTTTGGTAATTTCTCCAAAAAAAAAAACCACCATCAAAAAAAGCCCATGACCCATCCTATACTATACCGTACAATCCCACCAAACGCCAGCGCTATGCATATCAAAATACGAAAATAGGTTGGGAGTCAGCAATACTCGAGCTGAGCCTGCCAATCATACAGCCGTACGTAGCGGCAGCCCACCTATGCTGCGACAGCAACAACAACAACGTGCCTCACTTCCTCGCGCGCTTCGAGCTCTTGTTGCTGCCATTGCTCAACACGCTCGCGCTCCTCTTGTGGCCCGTCGACGTGGCGCGCGTGCTAACCGCCTCACTCGTCTGCCTCGTAGCCGAGTCGTCTTCGCCCTCTGCATCTTCATCGTCATCGCCCTCGGCGTCGACATCCGCATCGCCGTCGGCATCTGCGTCATCTTCGTCGCCATCACCGTCCACGTCAGGCGTGTCCTGGGAGTCCGCCACTTCCTGCTTGGCAGTGGTGGATGGCGTGGCGGCGTTGGTCTCGGTGTTGGCGCCCTCGCCATTGTTGCTCTGCTGAGCTTCGCTGGCACGACGATCCTTCATGGCCTGCAGGACGCGGCATTCACCTTCCTCCTTCTCTCGTACTTTGCGCACGTCAAGCAGCTTGCTAACTTTGGATACGAGCTGCTCAAACGCTTCACCAACCCTGCTGGTGGGGATGCTAATGACATCCGAGATGCCGAGTTGGGCGAGCGCTGCAGCAATCTTTTGCGTCTGCACATTGGATTTGGCCTGTCGCATCTTAAGCAACTTATCGGATCCAAAAGTGACGCCAGAAGTAAGGCGATCGTGCGTCGACACGTTGAATCTGAGCTCCTGCTGTGGCGACAATTGCCGGACCGGCGTTTGAGCTGGCGGTTGTGCCATGCTCTGCCTTCGACTGGCCGCTGAGAGGGCATTCTGAGCCGAAGTCGGCGTGGCCATCATGTCGCTGGTAGACAAGCTAAGTCTACCAGGGCCCGCGCCAGCAGCGCCAGAGGCGCGCTTCTTACTTCTGTCCTGCGCAAATAATTGATTGAATAGTTGATGAAGAGCCTGTGATGAAGTAAATGATGCCAATCCCGCAGATGCCTGCTGGTTCGGGACAGGAGCCTCCAGTCGTGACCTGAGCTCTTCCCGCTCTGCATCCAGACGATTGGCGGCCATGTTGATGCGTTGTAGCTCTGCAAGCAAGAACTCTTCCTCTTTGACCTCATCCATGCTACGGTTCATGAGGGCAATGGCTAGGTTCTTCCGGTTACGCTCCAACTGGGGTTCAAATTTCGTGAGCATCTCGTACGTGCTGTACTGGTCTGCGTCCATGTGCACCTCCGGTATACGCAGTTTCATGAGTTTGGCGGATATCTCGTAAAAGCGGGCTTTGAGATCTTCCACAGTGCGTTGTTTTGGTGGCGCAAACGGCATTGTCGCAAGTGCCTGGCTGGGATCATTGCCCAACGTTTCGTCGGAGAGATGCGATTTGTTGGCCGGCTGGTAGTCGTATCGATCCCAAATGACTGCCCACCTATACGAGTAGTCCCGAATAACATCAAATAGATAGTCCGTTTCTTCTCTACTCCAATCATCGCTCCGCAGGTATTGGTTATACTCCTCGTCCGTAAATGTAGGCATATCCGGAGCTATGTTGTATCGCACGAATTCAGTACTCTGCTCGATATATGGGTCCGAATTCTCATCATCGTCCATGGGTGTATCTTCTCCCTCGGCCGCGGGCGCGCGCGTAGGCTTCCGCCGCCAGTGCTTGAGCACGAGGCCGTCGTTGCGGGCAAGGTTTACGAAAGGTTGCTGGACCCTAATGCGCAAAGCCAGTCAGTACTCCCATCTCGAGAAAAATATCGAAAATGTTCCATGCGCACCATTTCTTAGCTGGACCCGTGCTCTGCCTCTTCGCACGATATGTTTTCTTCTCCTCGTATACCGCAACTGGGGGAGGTCGTTCGCCGTACAGGGCCGCGACTTCACGCGCAACACCCTCTGTTGATCGCGTTAGCCAGCCCAATACCTCTCAATGATTTTGGTTCCATAAAATCGAGAAACGTACGGATTTTGCGCGAGGGAGCCGCCGATTTGGGCTGTTTCCGGATGGCGGGTTTTGGCGTATCGCTGCCGGTGGGCAGCCCGAGCAAGTCGCGTACATCGCGGCCGGACGCCATGGTGAGGGTGCGTGTCGCTGATTCGGGGGTGTGCGACGGGTGGGCGAGATGCGGATTGATGGAGTTGCAGGGGTGGCGGGGTGTGGTGGTGGACTTGAAGTTCACGAAAGTTTGGGCGCGCGCAGATTGCGGAGGAACTGCGAACCTCCGACGTCACGTGCAGGAGGCAGCCGGCTTCCATGGACCTACCCAGTTTGGGAAGACAAGGGAGCCACATAGATCTGATGCCAGCCTGGGAAGAAATGAAACGTCATTATTGGCTTACAAAGTTAATTTCTCAGATATATGAGGTTCGCAGGTGGTGAGACTGATCTGCGTTCAGTGCATAGACCCTGAGGTGGCATGATATCTTGGATCATTCTTGAGCGAATCCCCAAGCTGTGAACCTGGAGTATCAGACTAACTGGGAATCCCGGAAAAGAACTGTGCTAGTCGACTGACCGTAACCGCATGTACGTCAGTATGGCATGCGCCAGAGGACGGGCACTCCATGTTTACCTGGGGAGGGGAACATGTCGTGGTTTATGCAGCGGGCAACACGGACGAGGCCATGGAATGTACCTAGGTAGGACACATGTAGCACGTGAAGAATATAAATTTTCATCTCTCTATTTGCAAGCTCACATCGAATCTACCTGAGGCAAGAGCAACGAATCGTTTCTCACCCAGGATCGAAAACAAAAGGCCCGAGGCAACTCCCTCTCATGCTATGTTGTCCACGAGCCTCAACAGAAAAAAGGAAAGAGAGAGAACCCAAATGAGAGCCCAAAAAGCTTGCGACGCCCTAAACGCCAATAAAAAAAAAGGTTCCAGTCCAGTGCCAGCTCGAGCAACAGCAAAGACAGAGAAAAGAAGTGAAGGAATCCGGGCGGATGGGGGCGGTCGTGAATTACCTGGTGACATACTGAAAGAGATTTTGGATCCCGTCTATGAATCATTACAACTACCTATACAGGAAGAAACATGTGGCCGAGAGACTGGTAAACTTCGCTCAAGACGAACTCCAAGATGCAACGCAAAGGAACGGGGAAAGTCGCACTAATTTAGGCGCTGCCGCCGCCGCAGCATATGATGCTCATGATCTTCTTGGCGAAACCGGGCTTCTCAGGCTCCTGCCGCCTCGGCTGCTGGACGTTCGGGCTCTGTACTGGCGTGGCGCGGTTGGACGTCAGGTTCGGCTGGCTGTGCTGGAACTGGGCCTGGGTTGAGCCCTCTGGTGGAGCCAGCTCGCCCATGCTCTTCCTCTTGACTGCATCGGGATGATTGTACTTGCCCTGCTGCATATCTCTTGGGTTTCTTCCGGGCGGGCCCCGAGTCGCTCCGGGCTTTGGGAGATCCGCGTTTAAACGGTGGTGGTCGATGGGGAGATGCGTCTTCTGCTGCCTGTGGGGCTGGCCGTGGAGGTTGACGGCGGTAGACGAGTTCTGGTTGACGTTGGTGTGCTGGAGCTGCTGCACGGCAGAAGGGTGGGACTTCATGTGCTCCCAGCCCTTGCCGTTGTTGAGCTTCATCCAGTCGTACTCTCCGTCCTCGACCTCGCCGGTGCTCTTAAGCGCCTGCGTGAAGAGCTCACGGAGGTAGTCATAGTCGGGCGTGTCCTCGAAACCGAGGTTGCGGACGTAGCTGAGGTACTTGTTGAACTCCTCTGCGTCTTGTTAGTGGTGCCATGCAAGTACGATGGGGGGTGGAGGTGCATACCAGGGAATCCGTCGCAGAGATCCTTGATAGGGGTCGTCTGCTTCTTCTCGCCAATCTTCTCGTACTTCTGCTTGTTGGTGGCAGCCTTGAGTCCCTGCCAGGGCAGGCCGCCCCGCAGGAAGTACATGAAGACGTGGCCAAGTGCCTCGAGGTCATCTCGCCGCGACTGCTCACGCCCAAGATGGGTGTTGATGGACATGTAACGAGCGGTTCCGGATAGCGACTTGCGTTCCCTATACGGAATGTGCTGCTTCGTCTTGGGGTCGCGGTACTGCTTGGCCATGCCAAAATCGACGACGTGGATGACATTGGCGCTCTTGGAGCCGGGACGGCCGATCAGGAAGTTGTCCGGCTTGATGTCACGGTAGATGAGGTTCTTCTCGTGAATCGTCTGCACCCTCGAAAGCTAATGGCTGGGGTCAGTATGCGTCGTGAGGGTGGTGGAGCGTTGATTGATGCTTACCATCTGCTTGGCCACCATCACGACCGTCTTAATGGAGAACTTCCTGTTGCAGTGGTCGAACAGGTCCTCCAAGCTGGGGCCGAGCAGGTCGATGACCAGGATGTTGTGCAGGCCCTCCTGGCCAAAGTAATAGACATTAGGGATCCCGGCTGCCACATGGTTAGCTAATGCTGAGATGAAGAAGAGCGGCAGAGAGATGAATAGGAAGGCCAGCGGCGGCGGTGCTGAGGATGGTGCTGAGGATGGTGCTGAGGCTGACGAGCGGCGGTGACGGCGAGGCTCCAGCTGCGGCGGCGACGAAGATGAAGACGACAACTCCAGCGACAGCGACAGCGACAGCTACGATGCCGTGGTCGACGACGTCGTCGGCAGCAGCGATCTCGAGAGCAGCGACGGCATGCCACGATAACGGTGGAGCAGGCGGCGGCGGCGGCGGCGGTACAGCTCGGGATGGACCGAGTATGCTCCGCAAAGTGCATTGCCAAGGCCAGATTCACGATATGCGGCTCGGTGCCATCTCCATCTGGGGAAAGGGCGACACGCGTGGATAGGAGGTTGGGACAGGTAAACAAAATTTTTACTCACGGCAGCCCACGAGGATCTTGTAGGTACGGTACTCATCGCGCAATTGCGGAGCGTCGCTCTTGCGCGGCTCGAACTTGATGGCGACCTGCTGCTGGTTGAGCAGGTTGGTGCCCTCGAAGATGACGCCGAAGCTGCCCTCGCCAATCTTCTTGCCGACGCGGTAGTGGACGCCCACGACGTTGGACGACGTGCTGCTAGTGGCCATGGTGTCGCGGGAGCAGAGCTGCTGGGCGGCGGCAGAGGCACGGGGAGGAGGGCGGCGGCGGGAGCGGGAGCGTGGTGGTGGTGGAGGAGGGTGTCGTGGGCGAGATGGAGGAGCAGGCCGCAGCCGTCTCCGTCGGTCGCTGGGGGGCTATGCAGGCCGGCGGGTGGGCTCGTCGGGGCAGCGAGGTGCACAGAGTGAGGAGAGGAGAGAAGGATGGCAGTCAATCGCAGCGGCTCTCAGCGGGCAGCAGCAGACGCAGACGACTGGCAGCGCGGCGCGGGTCGAAGAATGGCCGGGGGGGGGGAGGTGGAAGGGAGGATGGTGGTGGTGACGGGGTCGGTCGGTGAGGAGAGACGGTAGTGCTGGTGAGGGCTTGGGGCGCGATCGCTTTTGGCATGGGCGGCCGTGGTGGCCCACTAGCCGGGCCTAGCAGGCGTGCCCAGCGGAGGAAGGGGCGGCTGGCAGGGCGCTGGGAGGGCACTGGGAGCCCTGGTGGGCGCTGGAGCGCACTGGCCGCCGTTTAGACAGGGCCAGCAGTGGACAAGCGTTAGCACTCCCTTATTAAAAGCGCGCGATGCATTGTCTAGGCCGGTTCTTTGTGCCTTCGCTGCGTCGGGGCTGCGTCGAGCCTGCGTCGAGCCTGCGTCCAGCGCGGCCACGGCTGCACACTGGCCGCCCCGTCTGCTGCCCGTCTGCTGCCCGCCTGCTGCCCGCCCGCTGCCCTGCCTGCTGCGCTGGCGCCGCCCCGTCGCCGCCCGTCGTGGCCCGTCGTCGCACGCTCCCGTGGCTCGGCCTGCGCGCCAGCAGTCGACAGAAAGTCTCTGCAGCGCCCTGGGGCGCCGGCCAGCGTCCGCGACGGCAGAATAGGGAAGGTGCGGTGTTATCTCGCCACGATTCGAGAGGGCGCATAATCCCGCCGCCAGCCTGCACGTGATGGCTCCCAAAGCCCCGTTTCACCCTCCGCCGCCCTCTCCCAGTCGAGTCCGCTGCAGCCAGTCCAGCCCACACAGAACCCACGGCCGCGGCCAGCCCACAGCCCACAGCCAGCCAGTCCCCCTCCCCTGTCTTCCCTACCGGCACGCCGGCCTCGCGCGTCGTGTTCCTGGGGCCCAGCGACTCGCCTTTATGCGTGCCTGCGTGCGAGTCGTCGTTCCTGCGGCCCATCCACCGCAACCACACGCACACGCACCACGACGACGACGAGACCGTCTGCCCGCAGTCGGCGCGAAAACCCAACCCCAGGCCTCCCTGCCGGCTTTTCAGCGGGCGACGTAATGCTCCTGGCCCTCCACCCCAATCTGCGCGCCTTCCCACCTCGCCTCGCCGCTCCGCCCGTGACCATCACTGACTTGCTGTGAGCCCGGATATTGTTCGCGCCAACGGCTGCCTCCATCTGGCCTATCACGGCCGCCCGCCCCAGCCGCACGCTGGCCCGGTCCGGCCAAGCTTTCCCGTGATCAGCCTCTTCATAAGTTCTCGCCCCGTAGTGCAGTCTGTGCAGCAGCTGTGCAATTGCAAACCGATAACTCCATCCATGCACTGCTGCGTCACTCATTGCCGGCCTTGAACCATCACCCACCCAAGGCGGGAAATCATCAATTTTGTCCCTCGAACGCTTTTGTTTTGTTTTCCCATTTCCCCAGCCCAGCCCAGCCCGGCCCCTGTCCTGCCCGGCCCTGCACTGCACTGCACTGCGCGACGCTGTGTCCGCGCCACTTCCTCCGGCACTTAGCATCCATGTACAATCAATGAAATTTGGTACTCCCCCCAATGAAAAGGGTCCTGGACACGCCTGAGCGCCCGCCGCAACGCCTGCTCGCTATTCCCTATACGGGACAAAACAAAATAACAAAGGGAACAAAAACACGCCATTTCCCTAGAGCCCGCCCCTAGAATGTATAACCACCCCCGCCACCTATTTTTCTCTCTCTCTTGGATCCTATTTTTTTGATGCCTGGCGTGAATGATACTCTGTCTGTTACAAAGCTGCAGTGCCAGCTTGACTACAGGCCTATTAATTTGCAAACCTATCCTGTGTACGTTTGTCTTTGATTCGGAAACGCCGTGCCCGATGCTTGTCCGATGCCCCCTCATCTGCCCTATCAAATGTCCGATCGTCCATGCCGCCCTCCCAATGGTCCGTTACCTCACTCTTGCATTTCCACATCTCCTGCCGAATCCTCCGCTTCCTCGCCCTCACCCAGCAGTGCCTGGTGCTCCTCCTGCCGGCTTGCCACGTACATTTCTTTGCCCGCACGGCACGCCGCGTCAAACCACTCCGAGAACCTGCACTTGGTCATGTAATCTTGCAGGATGGCATCGTCGGCGAGGTTGTCTTTGATGATTGGTCCACGAAGATCCTCGGATGCAAACCTGATGCACAGTTCTCCGTCGGTGCAGCCAGCCCCCAAGAACTCATCCACCTTCTTGGGCCATACCAGTTGCATGCGCTGGTTGTCATCTGCACACGTCAGCCTCCAATCTCCATGGTGGTGGCGAGGGGACAACTTACCGGTCATTTTGTAGAGCTGCCTAAAGGTCCATCCGAGGGTCGTGTGCGCCAATTCTTCTTGCAGCGATGCATCCGCAATGTTTCGCGTGTTATTGATCTGTTCCCAGTTGTCTTTGATGCACAGACGCTTCCAGATGAGTCTAAGCAATCCGTTGCGCGTGGTCCTGTGAATGTCTCTCCATCGAAGGAAGAGGACCCTCAGGGCGAGGATGAATTCGTTGCTCTCAACGTCATCCGTATCGTCAATGCTGTTCTCGTATGTCATGAGAGTGAGCACGTCGATCATCAACGCTGGCTCCATGACTCGGTGGTCGATGAGATCCTGGAGTCCCTGTTGAAGAAGAGACTGATTTGCCGGTCGCTCATTGAGACGTCCCTGCCCAAACTCGGCCATGAGCAATTGTACCGCCGATTCATCGTCTAGGGCGCCCGTGATGATGGGGACCAGCCTGTCGTAGAGCTGGTCCTGGATCTTGGCGTACTCTAGCTGATCCGCAACAATCTCCGACCTGGCATGCCTAGCCTTCTCCGCCCTTGTCTCTTCAACAGAGGATCGAGTGTCCTCGGATACCTTCTCTGCACTGGCCATTAGGGCCAATTTGGAAAGAGACAGCTCGACTTTGCTGCACCAGGCATTTGTTTCTTGCCTCGCTGCCGTATCGAATAGGGAGTCTGCAGCTGCATCGTAGTTGCCTTCGCCGCATATCTCGTTGATCCAACGAAGGCGGGAGCGAGAAGGGTCGGCTCGCAGGTATCTCGTAAGGGCTGGCTGGTTGAGATATTCTTCCTGGAAAAGCTGGCCGCACTGTCCCTCGGTGATGAACTTTGTGTAAAACGCATCCGCATACGAGTCGTTAAACTGCTCAAAGTACCGGCTGATGCGCTCTTTGAGCCGATTGAGCTTGACTGTAGCTTCGGCCTGTTCCATCTTGCTTTGGCTGTTGGCTTTGTTGTGCTCCAGCCAGTTCGCTTCGTCCCAAATCAGATTGACCAAAGTTGGCATATCGTGATATTGCTCGGCAAGCTGCATGCCTTCAGAGGCTAGACCAATGTCCATGAGACCAGCGATGTGGGCCGGACGGACGTTGTTATTCCATTCCTCCTTCAGAGCCCTGCCCATCTCTTTCTTGGACTCCTCTGCCTGGTCAAGGGCCCACTGGAATCGCTCTATGTGAGTCTGGCAACCCATGCGTACAAGTCGAGGATTGTCTTTGCCAATCTTCTGTGCAAGCTCTTCGTTGTAACCCTGTTCGAAGCACTCCTCAGCCATGTTGCGCCCTACATCAACAAGGCTGCGGATTGAGTTGACAATGTTGTGTGACGAGGTCCAGATCCTCTTGAGTTCATCGTATCCATGACCCGGCTTGAGGATCCCGTCCTCGAATTGATCTGGATCCAGACCATAGAACTCGACGTGCTCCTGTCGGAAGCTGAATCCGGTTTCGAGAGCAATGAGCATGACATCGTTTGCTTCACTCAGTCTCTGCATGATCGAAAGGCGTTCCTTTGTCGAATTGTTCATGTAGAACATGCGGAAGTAGAACCAGCCCCAGGGAATCAGGATGTCGAGATTATCGAGGTCTTTCAGGAAGAACTGGCGAACGGGATCTTTCTCGCCTTGCTCTGGATCAATTGGCGTCTTATACCTGTCGCTCAGAGCCTTGACAATGTCACCCATGACGATGGGCTCTGGGTGTGTTTCAGGGTGCGCCTCCTTCGCTTGAAGTCTCTGTTGGTACCACGTCCACACCTTGGATGCAGCTGCGAGCTTCTCTGCTTGCTGCATCAACGTCCACTTGGACTCGAAGGAAATTGGGGGGTAATCTTGCTGGAGGTTCATGGCAAGAGTGCGGAGAGCCAAAGCTCGCGTTCGCAATTGCTCATCCATCGACGACGGGAACTTTTCGAGATGTTCAAACGACGAAGACATTATCTCAGAACTGATCTTGATGGCAGCTTGCTGCACCTCATCGGCACTGAAGGAGTATCGGGAACCAATCGAAAAGTCGAGGATATTTGCAGGAACAGTGCTGTAGAAGGTGGCCTGTTGCAGCCTGCTGCGCGCGGTGACTTTGTGCTTGTTGCGCGCAACAAATGCCGGGGCGCCAACCTGGAGAATGCCGTAATCTTGAACAAAAACGAGGGCACTTGACGGTTTGTCTTTTCTGATGGCAGGCTCAAGAGCGTGTCCAGCAACCTTTACGTGGGCATCAGTTCGGAAGTAGATGGCATCTTGGAATGGTAGCAACTCTCGTCCGGCGTCGGACATGAGCTGCCTCTCGGGGCTTTCCTCTGGCTCGGCGAGTGATGCAACAACAATGGCGTTGGGGAACTGGACGAAAGCTGTATGTCCTGGGCTTGGAAGCAGCAGCGTGCCCACAGGCTCCTTGGGCAATGCGGTCTCGTGGAAGCTCCGTAACGGTATCGCCCTGCTCACAACAACCGCGCTCCCGGAGAGGTCGACCTCAAGCAGAGAATACTCCATCAAATTGCGACCAGTGAGTGCGACCAGCACCATCAAACCGAGAGCATCTTCTGTTTGTTGCTGCTCTACGATGGCGAAATCCAGCACCTGAATTTCTTGCTGTCCCCGGGTTTCAGCTGGAGTCCCTTGCTGGATTGCCGTGAGCATTTCCGTTTGCGCATCGACCTCGCCTTTGAACATTTGTTGTCCAGACCAACTCAAGTCCCAAAACTGAAATACGCCATTCTTTGCGGCAGTGACTACCTCCATCTGGCCTCGGGACGCTGATTGACGAGCTTTGACCGACGCGACCGCCTTGCGTATGGCACCACCAAGGAATCCTTTAAAGCTGAAAAAACTACCGCCCGAGCTGTGTGGAGGGGCCAGAACGGTCGTGGTGATATTCGGTCGTCCTTGGGAATCGCGAAGGGTCAGCTGCGCCAGCCTGCCACTGCTTAGGACGAGTATGTAACCAGCGTGCTCAATATCCACAAGGTCCACCACGGTTTCTCCGGAGTACAATTTTACTGATCCCTCCACTTCTTGGTGACGTTGCGGATAGAGGCTGCGAGCCTCGGCGCTGTCGACATTCTCGAAAAAGGTAATCCTTCCATTTGATGGCGCAACTGCGACGATACCGAAGTCGTTCGTGGGCCCATTCCGTACAATAGCGCCCAGAGGCAGCGCGTCTGTCGACTTCAGACCGAAGGGAAGGGGGAGAGTGAGGACTTTTGCGGGGGCGATGGGCGCGTTGTAATCCCAAAGCAAGGCATGTTCGGAGGTCAGGGCAAGCGCCAGGCCGGCTGACGGCAAAGCAGATGCTTTGTACGGGACTTGGGTAGTCGTTAGCAAGCCTTTGAATGCACGCGAGAGGGCCTTGAACGTACTTGATCCACGCGCAAGGGCCGGAGGAAAGCTAGGGAGTCTCTTGACGCTGTACTCATCGGTCTTGGTCTAGAGGGCGCGTTTGTTAGCAGCCATCCATACGCGCGCTATTCGAATAGGCTTACCAAGAACAGCGAATGGTCTTCTTTGGGGGCGCGTTTTGCTGGGGGCCTCTTCTCGCGCACTGGCATGTCGACGATGACCAGCGAGCTCTCTGGTGTGCCGTGGCCGACATGGCCATTCATCAACACGCTACCGTTGCCATTGATGTAAGTGTCGGTCGCCGAGGTAAAAGTGTCCTCAGAGACCTTGCTGCGCTTCCGTCGAGGCTGCTGTTGCTGGGGACCGTCCGAGTCTTTGCGCTGGCGTCGACGGGGGTTGCGCAGCGAGCTGCGGGTGCTCTGGAGGGAAGCCTCGGGGGAAAACATGGTGACAGAGGATGTCGGAATGGGTTGCGCGATGGAGCGCACGCGGGTTGGGTCGTGGCTCCTCGCGGGTGTCGACTTTGGTGTTTGGCGGCCAGCGAAGAAGAATGGCCGTATGTTTTCGTCGAAGCTTCGCAACAGGGATCAGCTTTTCTTGGCGCGGAGTTAATGGTCAAGGCACCGGGAGGAACAACGTCGCTACACGACCTCACAGCTTCACTTGAATCTCCCGCAGAGAGTTTTCTCGAAAACTCATCATTCGCCATTCACACAGTGGCCATGAGTTCTAATAATGGAGCCAATTCAGCCCAAAATGGAAGTCATCTGGACCATGCCGCATATGAGCCAACAAATTGACGCAGCTGGGGTTGATTATATCGGGCCAAGTCTTACCATACTGCATCTAGCCAGTCTCTCACTGCACAGCCTAGGTCGCCGCTTTCTATCTGGATTATCGCTCGGCGTCTCTTCTTGTGCGACCCTACTTGTTGGCTGCACTGTTCTGGGCAGAGTGCAGGGCAATGCACAGCGTAAGCATAGCGTCGTTCAGTGATGTGTCTGCTCATGTTCGTCTGTTCCATTAGTCTCACTCGGTTCTCCTCATTTCGTGCGGGTGTCTTTTCTCATCACGTTTGCATCTGGGACACGGGCAATGGTTGTATAGGACAAGTATCCATTATTCATTTCTTTTATTGTCATTTGCCATATTCATAACACAGATTCCGAAGAAGCTTCCTCAGATGAAGTAAAGGAGGGAAAGACAGATAAGACGCCAGGTCCCGAGCCCATGGGTGCTGTGCCACCAGCTTCCACAGTCGTAGACGATTCCAATCCCAGAAGAACATAATACATGATGTGTAACTGTTTGCCGGGGGAAATCAAAGCAGTCCATCTGATCAATCATGTCCAGCTATGAAATCAGGCCTCTGGCTTCCAACGAGCTGGTGCCTAACCAACCCGCAACCAAAGGTTTCCATGCTGTCGATGATGAGTGTAATTACTACCGCCACGCATCCCCATCGGCCCCTTTCGGGGCTTGACTGCGGGATTACAATTTCTTGCTGGCGTCCTCCTCCTCGACACTCTTGGTGCTGGAAGAGGTGCTCTCCTTGTCGAGCTCGGTGCCGATGGCACCGTGGAGCTCTTCCTCGAAGACAGGCTCAGGCTCGATGGTCTCGAACTTGGTCTTGAAGTCCTTGATCTGGTGCGTCGACGAGTTGCTTCGACGGCGGGGATTGTTCAAATTGTAGTCGTAGTCGTTGATTTCGTCGCCCTCGCGGCCCCTGTGGAGGTTGCAGGCGTCAGTGGTGCGGTTTGGCATGGAACAGGGAGTCGGTGATGTAAGGTGGGGTTGTGATGTGGGGATCCTTCCCCATTTGCGGGATGGGAAGTGACAAGCCAGAGGGGAGCAGAGCCAATTGAACTTACCAGTTTCCCTTTCCGCCGCCATTCTTCTTGGTCTTGGTTGGGTCCTGATCAGCATGGCCGGACTTGGCGAAGTAGCGAGGGAGATGGTCTTCGGCTTGGGCGGTTCCATCAGCCAGGCCGGCATGGTCACGGTCGTTGCCCTTGTGAGTGCGAGTCACTGCCCCGGAAGTTAGCACCCAGTGGTAAACGACAATGACAATGCTGAACGAGCTTCTATGAGTCAAATCAAGCTCCAAGCAGGCATGCCTAGCTCCCGCAGAGCAGTGAAGGAGCTCAATGCACTTGAGACGGGGATAGCAGGGCTGGAGGGGAGGAGAGGCTTACTGATTGATTGTTGTGGGTGAGTTGGCTGGTGTGAGGATGTGTGAGGATGTGTGAGGATGAGAGAGGACTGGGGATGAAGTAGTCAGAACTGAGGAGAGGAGCTGCGTCTCGAAAGGTCAGTCAAGTGGTCTCGTGATGGAAGCTCGGGCCACGCATGGCGTATGAAGCCACCATGGGCAGATGCACGGGCGGCGGGCGGCGGGGGACCGCTGGGTACCTTGCAGAAACGCGTGCGAGTTCAGGTCACTCGCGAAGACGAGTTTTCGAGGGGCGAGACGGCGCGGATGGCGTGTGGACGTGATGCAGTTGGGGTGGGACTGGATGCGAGGCTGGTGAGCTGGGACAATGGATCGAAACGTGAGGTGAGAGCACGCGACGGGCGGGGTAGGCAGGAGCTGAGCAGCGCGCCTCCTTTATATCAATTGAACTTTGTTTACCATGGCTCCCCCCGAAGCTTCTGGCACAGCCCGCGACCTCGTCTGGAGGCCCCCGGCTGCCACGGCGGCCTGGCGATGCTGTTCCGCCGGATCGGCCTGTGTCCCTGGAGCGGGCCTGCGAGGCGCCAGCCGCTACGTCATTGGCCGGGCCTCTGTCGCGTGAGGCCTGCCTCTCTTCTCCTCGCAGCGCCGCCGCAGGGCCTCGGGCTGCGCTGCTGGAGCAATTCCGCGTGCTCTCGGGCTGCGCCATCCAGCACGCAATCGTCGCCGTGCCATGACGAGCTGCGAGGCGGCCGGCCGTGGTGCAGCGCCGCGAGCTCTGCGGCATCGAGCGAGGCCTTTCTGCGGCGCTTCCCCACACTACGCTAAGGGGTCCATAGGGTGGGTCCTCAGGCCCTCAGGTCTGGTCGTCTGGTCGTCTGGTCCTCAGGCTTGCCGGCCGCCGCCGCCGCCAAGCCCGCGACCCAATGCCACTCCCAGGCCTAGCGCCGACATCAGGTGACCGGCGCTGTCCACCGAGATGACCAATAATTCTGCGTCTCGTAATCAGCCCACCAGCGCCCGCCTTTCTCCGAGGCCGGCGGAAGTGTGCCAGAGGTTGCTTAGAAAAGTTCGCCAGCGCAAACCACACGGCTTGCTCCCTCTTGCCTGCTTCCTCCTTGCACGATAAATTCCCCTCCTGCGCACTCCTGCCGCCTGCAACTTTTTCGCCTGCCCTGAGACGTGCTCGTAGCCACCCCTCCCACCCCACCATGGCCCCGCGCACGCTTCTACTCGCCCCGCCATCCATATCCGCCCACCCTGAGGTGCTGGACAGCGTCTACGAGATCCATGACCGCTCCTCCGCCGACCTCCAGATGCTGGACCGCCTGGCCGCCGGCTTCGTCCAGCTGCCCGCCTCCACCTATGACGTCGTCCTCCTCCTCACAGACGCCGACGGCACCACGCGCGAGAGTCACAACCTGCTGGGCCGCGATGTCATGACAAAGGTCGCAGATGCCCTCAAGTCTGGCGGTCTCCTCAAGAGCCAGGACGGCGTGTTTGGTTCGCCGCAGAGCACCGAGAAGACCGAGGCCATCTTGGCGGGGTTGATCGACGGTATTGACGGCATGATGAAGCCCGAGACCACCGAGAGCGTGTCCATACCTCTGAAGTTTGGCCGGAAGAAGGCCAATGGCGTTGCGAATGGAGTAAACGGAACAAACGGCACAAACGGAGTAAACGGAGTAAACGGCACAAACGGTGTGAACGGTCATGCAGAGACCAACGGCACCGTCCCTCTCAGTATAAATGGAAAGCGCAAGTCGCCTGAGCCATCCAAGCCGAATGGTGTGGGCTTTGTAGACTTCAGCGATGACCTGGACATGCCAATCATCACCGGAGAAGACGACGATGACGACATTATTGACGAGAACGAATTCATCACGGACCAGGACCTGGGGGATGCTATTGTTCAGCGTAAGTGACCTCCCCTCCCTTTCTGTGACTCAGAATACTAATCACTTCTACAGCACCCGAATGCCGGCCCAAGGCCGGGAAGCGACGACGCGCCTGCAAAGACTGCACCTGCGGAATGAAGGAGAAGATCGAAGCCGAAGACGCTGCCAAACGCACCGCCGCCGACAAGGCTCTCAATACAATGAAACTAGACACGGATGACTTGGCCGAAGTGGACTTTACCGTCCAGGGCAAAGTGGGAAGCTGCGGCAACTGTGCGCTGGGCGATGCGTTCCGCTGTGACGGATGCCCTTACATTGGCCTCCCGGCATTTAAACCCGGCGAGGAGGTGCGCTTGCTTAACAATGACATCCAGCTGTAGGCGACTGGATTTGGTAGATACCCCGGTTGGCGTCTTTGGAGGAAACGGAAACGGAAACGGATATGGGAAACGGAACGTCTCTGGAACTTTCTATGCATAACAGCGTCCAAGGCCATGGTCACGATTGCATGGGTTCAGCAGGATAGATTGCATTGCACTCGGCGCAATTGGTAGCAAGCTTTTTCATCACCAATAGACTGACAAAAAAATGAAATAAAAAATTTGCGTAGACTCATCATATGCTATGCTAGGCGAAGCAGATCGAAGCAACCCATGAACAACAACTGACTCAGACATGGACCGAACAAGGTAGGAATGGATATCACCACCAACGCCAAAAAAAAACATAGAAGCACGCAGAAACTCACAGCAAAGCCCCTACCATCGAGTTGACCCCGAAAGAACAGAGGGATTCTCGTACCCAACGAGGTGATGCTCAGACATTGCCCGATTAGGAAAATATACCCCCAGCCCACGGTTTCCCTTTCCATACGCAGCTCCCCTCCCTTCCCCTCCCCTCCCCTCCCCTCCTCTCACATCCGGCCAACCAGCCTACTCAACTTTGGGATCCAGCCCGGGGCACCGTCTACAAAAACGCCTTCCCCGACTTCCGACTCCACACGCTGCCCCTCCAACTCCCCCACGTCCTCCCAAGCCCCTTACCCACCCCTTCCCCTCCCTCCCCCCGCACCACCGGCGTCCTAGCCACTACGCCCTCCCTGATGCGTGTGTGCGAGTGAATCGGGCTGGGGCTAGCTCTGGGACTGGCACCACTGGCGCCACCGCCGCCGTCGTTGCTGTTGCTGTCCCCCCCGCGGATCGTGCGCAGCGGGGTGCGCGGGACGGAGCCCGCGCTCTTGGATACCCGCGGTGCGCGCGGCGCGGGCGTTTCCAATGCAGAGGAGGAGGGCGATTCCGCGAGGCTGAGGCCGAGGCCCAGACCCAGACCCAGGCCTGTGGATGCCGGTGTAGATGTAGATGTAAAAAGTGGGAGCGGAGGCATGGAGTGCAGTGGTAAAGGGTGTGCGCGCGAGTACCGCGCCGGACCGCGCTTGCGGGCGCGCTGGGTGATGTTTTTGTCCAGAGGGCTCAGGTCCCGCATATTTTCTGTGTCTCTATCCGCGTCTCCGATGATCAGGTTGCCGGAGAGATCTCGCGTGAGGCGGACGGGGAGGGTGGATAGGGCGGAGAGGTCTAGGGTGGAGGGATGGTCCGAGTCGTTGATCACGGGTAGGACGGAGGGGGAGGCTGAGAAGATGGGGTAGGACGAGGATTGGGTGCGTGAGTGCGACCGTGTGGGGCGGGAGGCTCCGGAGTGTCGGGACTGGGAGGGTGAGTGGAGGGATTTGCGGGAGTGGCGCCCCTGGTGCGAGGCTTCGGTCCAGGATGAGGCAGTTTCGTGCGGTTTGGGAGGGATATCAGAACGGTTGACGGTGCGGGATGCGGTGCGGGAGTGACGGGCTGGACGGGGGAGGCGAGATGTGCCTATGGTTGTTTTGGGGCGGTCCGGGGAGTGTGAAGGCTTTGGTATGCCGCTTCGAAGTGTTGAAAAAGATGGTCCAGACAGAGAGTAGGTCGACAAGCGGTTCTCTTTTCCACCATGCTCCAAGGCAAGAGTGTAAGGGGTGGGATCGCGTTCGCTGGTACGTTTCAGTTCTCTCTTCTTCTCTGGCTTGACTTCCATCTTGCCCTCTTTGTTGGGCTTCCTTGTTGGACTGAAGTTCAAGGGAGGGAGGAACTGAGTTGGCCGGATCGTGGATCTCTTCTCAAACTCCTCGATGTCATCTTCCTCCGTCGAGTAGGCACTCTCGCTCATTTCCCTATCATCGTATACTTGCACGGCAGTCAAGTCGTTCAATCTCGATCTCAGATCCGGCCCTCTTGTACTCTGCCTAGAGCTTACTCGCTGCACGGTACTAATGGAAGAGGTTCTTGGAAAGCTTTTCCGCTCAGGACTCTTGTTGACGCGATCTCGATTGGCCGAAGGGTGTCTTCGGAGAAATGATCTTTCCGAAGGCGGTCTTCTGAGGCTACCGGGAAACGAGGGACGTGTGCGGATGGAGGTGTTTTCTGTCAAATTCTGTATTCGCAGACTTTCAGGAATGTCTTTTCCTATTGGTTCGATGATTTTGTCGCTCGGCTTCACAATCAGTTTGGCAGTCACAGGCGAGAGCACTGACGATGCCTCTAGGTTGTCATCCACTTGTGCAGCTGGAGGTTTATAACTTGCCGAAGACACACGAGCACTTGCCCCAAAAAATGGAGACTGAGCCGATGCTCTTTTGCGAATATAGCTGTTTCTCTTCTGGTCGATAGTCCTGTTGTCCTGATAGCTTTCACGCGGCGAAGAGGTGACGATCCGAATACTGCGACGGTTTTGTGAAGAACTAGTAAATTGTGTTGTGTGCCGCGAGACGGGCGGCCTTGGGAAGGGCGATAATCTAGTAGAATACGTTGACTTGATATGAATTAGATCGCTGCTCAGTGTTCGTTCAAGGCCTACAGCATTGATGCCGCTCCTAGACGGTGTATAAGTATGGCGGTCATGGCCGTAGCTCTTTTTGCGTCTGTGTGAAGGCGTTTCCAAACCACGTTTTGAGTCCCTATAGTCGGGCGTTGTAGGGTATACATGCTTCGGCGAATTATTTGAGAGCTCCGATGCCCTCCTCGCGATTGCTGTTGGGAGCTTCATTGAATCGTGGGGTCGATGAGATGGACCGGCCTCATCTTTGTAGCCCACGGAGGATCTATCGAATTCTGTGAGGATCTTTGAATCTTCTTCTCCGATCGACTCGGCGATCGACTGGCTATGCTTTTTCTTACTAGCAGGCTTCAAGTTGAGTGGAGGAGGGCGCTCGAGATTTCGTTCTATGGGCAAGTCACATTCCTTTCCCTCTTCCAACTTGGCATCTGCAGTCTTGTCATCATCCTCCAAATCTTGGGGAACCAATATCGGCCGTGAAATATCTATCTTTCTTGGGTTCCATGGAGATCTGGGACTGATGCACCCTTTGCTGTACCTCTTCCTTTGACAGATCCATACAACGAAGGCGACGAGTATTAATAACATGATTGTCCCTGCGACTACCGATCCTGCAATCACAGCAGCCTTGTTGATCCTAGGGCCATGTCCACTCCGAGAAGCCGAGGTATCTTCTTGAAATTGTCCAGAATTAGTGCCTGCTACATCTGCCGATTGAATGTGGATCGAAAATCTTTGGCTCTCTTTCGATTTTCCATCGCTTGAGGTGGCCGTCATAACTCCTTCAGTCTCTTGCGTGGCCATGCCTTTAGGTATTTTCCCCGAAACAACAAAAAACAAAGGGTCGAAGGTAAGATCGCGGTTTAAAGCCCCGAAATAAAATTCCGAGTTTACGTGGTCGGCAGTGAGGATTGAGCGTGGCACGTGTTGCTCGAACTGCTCTCCAGCAGTGAGGTTGAGTACGAACACCTCAGACAAAGATAGTAACGGTATGAATGAAATGTAAATAGTGTGTTTCGCCGTGTCCCCGAACTTGTCGTTAACAGTGATCTCAACTTCCTGAGAGCTCACGTCTATCGGAGGGTGACCCGTAAGATCAAAGGTATTGTCGTTGAACAACAACCAGCTTGGAACTTTGGCAGAAACAGAATCGAGATATTCATCCTTGAGTTGTTCGCCACCAAGAAGTACCTTGGTGCGCAGACCAAAAATACCGACCGGATCACCTTTGGTGATATTCAATGTTTGCTCAAGAGGCCTGAACAGTAGCTGATGGCTGCTCACCACTAGAGTGAATGGTATAGAAGCAGATGAGTAAATGGGAATATCCGAAGCAATTAAGATAATTTCGAATGAATGTGGAGAGTCCATTGTGGGTGTCGTCCCCGAGAAACGCAAAGATGTTGCATCGAAACCAAGCCATGCAGGAAGCGGAGTATGATCTACGAGTGTGGCACGGTAAGAAAGGTCCTTGTCTCCATCATGGAAGATTTCTGGGGGGAATTTGATATCAAACGGCCTCGCGGGGAGAAGAGTAAGTGTTTGAGGACCAGAGAGCTCTCCAGCTTGTGCTAGGATTTGTGATATATTCCCGTTGATTATCGGACTGTCCTTGTCTGAGACAAAAAGTTTCGATTCCATATTTGCAACTCCGCCTCCCTCTTCAGCTGCCGCTATAGTGAACGAAATTTCTCCGACGTCTGTAATTTTAGGTGATCCACGTAGTACCCGACTTTTGCCGTCAAGAGACAGCCACGATGGATTTCCAACCAAGGAATACTGTAGTCTATCCGGATCAGGCTGAAAAGTTGTAGACGCAAATTGGAACTCATATTCTTCTCCCACCCGTGCAATGGGTGGCGATTGCTGGCTCAGTGGATAATTGACTTGTGGCGATGCGACAACTCCAAGATTGGTCAGCGATATAAGCGTAAACCATATTACATATGGCCTGCATAGATATTTAGTTCTATGATCTCTCAATGAATGTGTCTAGCTTACAATTCGATGAACATGACGGCGACGAGGCTCTCAGAGCTTGTGTCGTAGAGGGCGAAGGGAGAGGACCGGTTCAAAAGTTTTAGTCATGAACAGCCATCTTGTTCTTGGAATATTGGAATTCGAATTATAGTCGCGCTTGAACGCGCGGTCGCGTTTGTGAGATGCACCTTACATTTTGCTCATGGCTGAGTCCAAAGGAATGTGGGATACGTGGAGTGGAGAAAGTGTGTACCAGCAAGGGATACTGATACCCGCCACCTTCTAGCATGACGGATGTCAGCCACGCGCCAGTTCTGATCCGTTCCCTCATTTTTCGATGGGCAACTGCATTTTCAATCCCGTACGCCCAGGCCCATAGTAATCCAGGCATCGGTCAACTTGCTGGAATTCGCAGGATTTGTACAAAGCTCTAGCCGGCGCGCGGGCTTCGTCGACCCATAGTTGAATACTCTGACAGCCTCCTTTTTCAAGCTGGGCTCTCAGAGAGTGTATGAGACATTTTCCGATGCCCTTACCCCTTTCGCTCTCGACGACGCAGATCTTGTGCAATAACGCCATCCTTTTCATTCGAAGGTACACAAGATAACCCGCCACAGTTGAATCCGCCTTTCTCAGCACCAAAATCATGCTAGTGTTCTTCTTTCTCAGCTCTGCATCGAAATCGAACGCTTCGCTCGAGGGAAATGTTTTCTTTTCGATTTTCACCACTTTTTCTATGACCGCACCGCGCTCTTTGGCGGGGAAGGACGCCAGATCCTTGAATAGAAAGCCATCCGGTTCTAGGTGAGGAGTTGATGTAGTGGGGGCCATGTCGCTCAAGGATGATGCTTCAGAGCCTGCAGAGGCTATTCAATAATCTTGAAGGCCAAGGTAGCGCGGCACAAGATGCAGAATCGATTTTTTTTTTTTGGCGTAGATGTTGTTATGCCTGCGGACACAGCTACACAGCCGTACAAATTGTTTCAAGATCGAGAATCAATGCATCATGTCGAGCCTAGTAGTTGTTTTTGAGCTGACTGGTGACGGAACGGTAATAGAGGTGCGGGTCAGGTTAGAGGAGAAACGGGCATTCTAAGGCTGATTAGCTCATGCGAGCACGTGATCACCCGTGCGTCCTTCACGTCGGCAAACGCGTCACTGCCTAAGCGCTCTCACACAACACTGCGCAACTTTTCATCGTGTTTGTTTCTCACAGGACAGGATGATCTTTCACCTCCAATACCAAATTTCCAGTGTCAATGTGAGGCACTAAAACCCGCCCAGTGACTAAAAACTGGCATCTGTGAAGATCTTGGTGTTCCTGGCCTGCAACCACATCCATCATGCCGCCAAAGAAGCAACACTACGATCTTGACTTTACATTGCGACGCGTTTTCGGAAAACGGTCTTTCAGGTTAGTGTCTATGCGGCATATAGAACTCATTTAACATGTCAGTAGACCTCTCCAACGTGAAGTCGTTGAGGCTACATTGGAGGGAGAGGATGTTTTCCTCCAGGCCGCAACTTCCTTCGGCAAAAGCTTGTGCTATCAATTGCCAGCTGTCGTCGACTTTGGCAGTACGTTTTGATCAAATGTGAATTTGGGCATAGACTAATTGCTGAAGTAACGATTGTGATATCGCCACTTCTGGCGTTGATGGTGAGTCACTATATTCCATGTCGATTTGCCTTATTCTGACAGCCACCCAGAACAACCAGGTAGCATCCATGAGAAAGGCGAATATCCGCGTGGAGACGATCAACAGCCAAACCCGACCTATAGATAAGAGAAGGATTATAGAAGACCTCCAATGTGGTCACCCCCTTACTCGATTGCTGTATGTCACTCCCGAGTACTGTCAGCTCGACTCATTCCGGAAGCTCCTTCGAACTGTGCATTCTCAACGCGAACTGGCCCGTATCGCCGTCGACGAAGCCCATTGCGTGAGCGAATGGGGTCATGATTTCCGTCCCTCTTTCCAACAACTCTCCTTTTTTAAAACCGAATTCCCCGACGTGCCCGTGATATGCGTAACAGCCACAGCCACGACACGAGTGCGCGACGACGTAATCAAAACGCTGGCCCTTGACCCCCTTAGGCTGAAGATTTTCCGCATGACGACCAGCCGGCCAAACCTCCACTATGAAATCCGCTTCAAGTCTGATGAGGAGGACCAGTACCCCGACTTCCTCGCCTGGATCAAGGCCGCCCACGCCCGCCGCGCCTCCAACCCAGAGCGCGTCTCCCAGCTCGCAACCCAGAACCAACGCGCCGACAACGTCCCGGGCATAATCTATACGCTCTTCCGCAAAGACTGCGAACGCCTCGCCGAGCGCCTGCGCGCCGACGGCATCGGCGCAAAGCCCTACCACGCTGGACTCCCACCCTCGGAGCTCAAGGAAGCACTCGCAGGTTGGGTGGCCGACCAGGAAGGCTACGACATCATCGTCGCGACGACGGCGTTCGGCATGGGCATCGACAAAGCTAACGTGCGCTTCGTCGCGCACTGGCAGATCCCAAAGTCGTTCGAGGGCTTCTACCAGGAGGCCGGGCGTGCCGGGCGCGATGGCAAGGCCTCTGCATGCATCATGTACTACGGGCGCGAGGACCGGGACCGCGCTGCCAGCATGATGGCGAGAGACCACGCGCGGCTGCCTTCCCGCGGGGTCGCGGCCGCCGCCCAGCAGCAGCAGATTATGAATCGCGCGCGCAGCTTGCAAGCCCTGGTAGCATACTGCGAGGCCACGGACAAGTGTCGGCACCGCTTGATTGCGCGCTTCTTTGGCGATGAGGAGGTGCCGCCCTGCGATTATGCGTGTGATTGGTGCAAGGATCCGGTGGGGTTGGTAAAGAGGAAGGAAAGGGGACTGGCGAGTGAGGAGTGGTGCTCTACGCAGAGGGAGATGGGAAGGTACGACGTTGATGAGTATGAATGATGTACATGTCCATACAATAGGTGGTCGCTTGCAACTGGGGCGTTTGAGTGGAGTGTCATGAGATGATTATGGGAAGCGGCATTGTCACGACGTTATGGAGACGACAGGAGGGGTCCTTCGGTCATGAATTTATACCTAGTATAGGCTAGATTAGAAGCTATATAGAGCTCGTTGAGCATCAGGCTCGACATGAATCATTTTAGAGTGACTGCCGGCACATCCATGCCGCATGAACTTTTTTTTCGTCCGTTCGCCTTTTCACCAAACAAGATGTGGTAGTAGTGTGTTGTCCGATGGCGTGGACCTACGATATATGAAGAGCCAGGCCAAACGGGACCCTTCGTCAGACCCCCTCAGCAATCAAGTATCGTTTGTGCCCGTCTACCCGACGATGAGAGCGGCGCTGGGCACGAGGCCGGCCTCCTTGAGCGTCATGCCAAAGTCGGTCTGATCATACGTCTTCTTGGGGAAGTTTGTCGTAAACGAGGAGACCTGCAAACCATCCTGCTGGAGAGCATGTGCAACCTCGAAGAGCGTCGTCTCGACGGGGAAAGTCTTGGTGATCCTGCCCGTGGGCGTCTGCAGAGCCAGCCTCGCCTCGGTATACGCAGCAGCGGGCTTGGGAACGGAGGGAGCAGCGGCTTGTACGGGCTCTGCGGGAGGAGCCTGGCCAGCTCTTGCAGCCTTCTCAAGATCAGCCTTCCTCTTGCGCTCCTGCTTTTGAGCCTCGAGCTTCTCCAGCACCCTCTTTTTGGCGTCAGCCTCCTCCTGCTTCTCGCGCTTCTTGGCCTGGGCCTCCTTTATGCGCTCCTTCTTCTGCAGCTCCTCCTTGATGTCCTGGCTCTCCTTGGTCGCCTTCATGCGGATCTGCTCGTTCTTCTTGCGGTCTATCTTGTCCTGATCGGCCTGTGCGGCGCGCTTCTCGGCGAGGCGCGCCCGCATCTGCTCCAGGCGCTCCTTCTTTTCCTCCTCTGTCAGCGGCTTGATCTCCTCGGTCGACTCGCTGAAGTTCTCGTGGCCCGACTTGCTCGCGTGGAACTCGGCCTGCGACACGCCGCGGAACTTCTTGCCGCAGTCGTCGCATACCAGACTCTTTGCCTCCTCGCCGGGCTGCAGGTCGGGCATTTCTTCGCTTGCGCCGGCGGCGGCGGAGGATGAGGAGGCCTGGGCCGCCTTGATCTCGTCGATGGACTTGTCCTGGTTCTTGTCGAGCCAGTCGATGGCGCCCTGGACTGGAGTCATATTAGCTGGGTATGCTAGTGGCACGGGGAGAGACGTACGGCCGCCGCTTTGCTTGACTGCGAGCTCGGCGCGCTCGCTCTCGAAGCCCATGTCGATGAGCTGCTCCAGATCTGACGGCATTCTGGATAAGTGGGGCGAGTGTGTGTATGTATGTGTGTATATGTAGATGCGGCGGAAGGCAGGTGACAAGTCCTCAGATGAGGCCCGGAATGATATAAATCACAGATGGCGGCAGGGTGGGTGTTGGGGTAGTAGTGGGGTCGAGGATTCGGTCTCGGTACGGGCGTTGGGACAGTCTGGGGCCGGATGACGTTTGGTGGGTGCACAGTGGGAACCGTGGACACGGCCAACACGGTGGAAGCGGCCAGGTGTACCGCTCTGCTGGCGGGACGCGTCCCGCGCGTGTGCAAATGCTAATTTCGCAATCACGACGCAGAAGCTTCTGCCGGTGCAGGGCTGCTGCAGCGGTTGGAACTCCGGCGGCCTGCGTGCCGGAACCAGGCCATGGCATGCCAGGCCGGCCGCGGTGCTTCCTCCACAACGTCACAACAAGCGAGCCATCACAGCTGGCCTGGCTCTTGTCCCCAAGACTTCACCATCCCCGACCCTGTATCCCCGACCTTTCCCCCCCAACTCCCGCCTTCCACCCACCAGACCCGCTCCACCGCACCGGCTCGCCCTGCGACACTGCCCGCTGCCGCCCGCTCACTCGATTGACTTCGTGCTCCCGCCTGCCAAGTGTCGCATGCGCCGCTCCTTGCGACCCGCGACCCTGATTACCAACCTGTAGTGAACACGTCCACGACTCTCGCCCGCCCGCCATGTCTGTCGAGCTTGATCCGCCCGAGCTGGGCTTCAAGCGTGAGTCTGCTGCCGCGCACCCGCCGCGCATCCCAGGGCAAACCGCTGATCCACCGTCCAGGTCCCTTCCAGCACGAGGTCTCGCAGGTCCTCCGCCTCAAGAACCCGCACTCCGACCCCGTGGCCTTCAAGGTGAGCACCGCACCCTACCACCCACACCTCGCCGCCGCCTGTGCCTGCACGTGCGCGCGCCGCGGCATTCATTCGCTCCATGGCACGTCGCTAACGCTTGACGCAGGTCAAAACCACGGCTCCCAAGCAGTACGGACCCCCGGCACGCCCCCTCATACCCCCACCTTGCTGATATATGGTTGCATAGGTACTGCGTACGTCCAAACAGCGGCCGCATCTCCCCCGGCGAAGATGTCGAAGTGCAGAGTAAGGAATTGCCCCAAAGCGGCCACCCCCGCGGGATTGATGCAGCCAGCTGACGTAGGCTCGCAGTTCTCCTCCAGGCCATGAAGGAGGACCCGCCACTTGACGCAAAGTGCCGCGACAAATTCCTCGTACAATCGGTCCTCGTCACCGCCGACAAGGAGTTCAGCAACACGGCTTCATTGGTATGGCATCCCCCCTGGCGCACACGCAGGGTCATGGGCTAACGGAATTAAAGTGGGCACACATTGAGCAGACGGCCAAGTCATCCATCCAGGAAAAGAAGATTAGGGTCACTTTCCTCCCCGCAGATGATGTATCGAGCACTCCACCCAGGACGAATGGCGTGAGCAGCCGTGACGAACATTCCATCATCTCCTCGCCGTCTCCCGAAGCTGTCACCCCCCAGCACAGGTCCACCGAGCTGCCTGCCGGAGCAGTCTCCCGCCCCGAGTCTCGTCCTTCGGACAGCAAGAGCCTGGGTGAGATACGGGACTCTGCCCACAACCCAGCCACAAGCTCTGGAGTCAAGTCGACCATCTCGGCGGCCGCGGCCGGTGTAGCCAGCGCAATCCCCACGTCAAGCGCTGACCTACAGGGACAACTCGCCGAAGCCAAGGCAACCATTGCAAGGCTCAGACAGCAAGCCGAATCGTCGGGTCTGCGCCAGCGCAAGACGGAAGCCACGGGCGACTCCAAGGGCCAGCTCGCGACGGCAGCCAGCGCACAGCAGCAGGCCCCCGCGGGCGGCGTATCGGTCCAGATCACGGCGCTCTTGTGCCTCATCAGCTTCCTGCTGGCTTACTTCCTGTTCTAGGCCGCGTTCTCCGCAATTGAACAACGATATGCCAGGCAAGGGCCATGCCACGTGCCACAAACGGTTCCGGATTTATGTACCAAGGGAGGAGGAGGGTTGATGTTTGTCAGATGATGAGAAGGTGCTGCATTGAGAGCGAAAAGGGGAGCATGGGCGGGAGAGGACACATGTCGTGCACGACTACTAATTCCTTTTGTTCGTTCTTCTGCGTGATTAATTCTTCCGTGGAGTACCCGAGTTGTCTCCATTGGGTAAGCATATGGAGAGGTCGGGGACGGGAGTTCGACCGAGTTTTCTAGGGTACTGTATCAACACTTCTTCACACAATATGATTCATTCCATCCACACGGCAGTTGGCATTCTGCGCCGCACAGCGGACAGCGCACAGCACTCATGGCGAGGAGAGGCAGTGAGGAGTGCATGCCCAAGGCCGGGGTCACGAGCGGCGCGGCCAATGGCACAGTTCGCGTTTGCAAGTGTGGGGGAACCAGGTCGCGAACGTCGACTGGAGATGCGCGTCGCGGCCCTAGGCCCCTCACCGACAGCTACTCATGTACCCATCCCACCGTGGATTGCGGGCCCGCGTCATTGTTTGCATTTGAAGAATTCATGTGCGAAGATCACAGGGGGGCTAGTAGCGGCTCCCAGCGCGGCCTCCTAGTAACGTGGGTGGTGGGGCAGAGCCGATGTCTGGCCGGCGCAAGATTGACTCAAGCGGCTTTACAACAATTTCTCGAGCCAAAATAAATCGGAACCAAGCCCTGATACATAAACCTCTAATCTCCCCCCACCGGTTCCAGTCATCCCTCCTTCACCTCACAGCCTCCCTCCACCGCCCATCATGTGTGGAATCTTCGCCTGCTACCGGTATGCGCCTGCCAATTGCTTGCGTCCCATTATCCCCTCCATTGCCCCTCGCTATGACCATGATAAGTGACTAACTCGCCCAAAAGGCACCCCGAGGTGCAGAAGTTCAAGCCGACGGCCCTGAAAATGGGCAAGGCGTGAGTATCCCGCTGCCACACTGCTTCTACTCTCGACTGACTCACCGCAACAGCATCCGACATCGGGGCCCAGACTGGAGTGAGCCAACCCTAACACCACGCGCTGGAGCTTTCAATAACTGACCACCAACAGGTGGCAATTGGGTCGCAAACGACACCAGTAAGACGTTACCTGGAAAAATACCGCCGGGGCCACGGCTAACATTTTGCAGTCCTTGTCCACGAGCGTCTGTCCATCGTTGGCGTCGGTATGAGGTCACACGACACGAACCCTTCGAGGCGGTGACTGATAAGGAACAGACTCTGGCGCCCAGCCCCTGGTCAACGACGACGAGACCATCTCTCTGGCGGTCAACGGCGAGATTTACAACCACCGTATCCTCCGCAAGGGCCTCAAGAACGGATACAACTTCAAGACACACTCTGACTGTGAAGTCATTATTCCCCTGGTGAGAAGGGACTGGCTCGACGGATCACACAACAGCAGGCTGATGGATTGCAGTACCTCGAGCACGATGTTGCCACCCCTCGTCTTCTCGACGGCATGTTCTCGTGGGTCCTCCACGACAAGCGCCAGGACAGAGTCATCGCCGCCCGTGACCCAATCGGTGTCACCACTTTTTACCTCGGACGCTCGAGCACGACGCCTGGTGCTGTTTACTTTGCCTCTGAGTTGAAGTGCCTGCATCCCGTCTGCGACAACATCATCTCCTTCCCTCCCGGCCACATCTACGACTCCAAGACTGACCAGCTCACTCGCTACTTCGACCCCAAGTGGCTCGTCGAACCCACCAACATCCCCACAAAGCCCGTAGACTACAAGGAGCTGAGGCACAGCCTCGAGAAGGCTGTGCGGAAGCGGTTGATGGCCGAGGTGCCCTACGGTGTTTTGCTGTCCGGTGGTCTTGACTCTAGCTTGGTTGCTTCAATCGCGCAGCGCGAGACTCTGCGATTGAACGAGCTGGCCAAGAAGCGAGCTGCTTCCAACGGTGATGCCAACGGCTACGAGGCTGACGGTCATGCCGCTGGACATCTCGTGGGTATCGATGACTCGGACGAGCTCGCCACGGTTCAAGTCCTGCCCCAGTTGAACTCTTTCTCGATTGGTCTTCCTGGCGCTCCGGACGCAATTGCTGCCCAGGAGGTGGCAGACTTTTTGGGAACCAAGCACCACACATTTACCTTTACCATTGAGGATGGCCTCAACGCTCTCTCAGACGTGATTTACCACCTCGAGTCATACGATGTGACGACGATCCGTGCCTCGACACCCATGTTCTTGCTCAGCAGAAAGATCAAGGCCATGGGCGTGAAGATGGTTCTGTCGGGAGAGGGAAGTGACGAGATCTTTGGTGGATATCTTTACTTCCACAACGCGCCCGATAAGGGTGCATTCCACGAGGAGACGGTCCGCCGTGTCAACAACCTGCACTTGGCGGACTGCCTCCGTGCCAACAAGTCGACATCAGCCTGGGGTGTGGAAGCTCGTGTGCCCTTCTTGGACAAGGAGTTCCTCAACACTGCCATGAACATTGACCCCGCAGACAAGTTGATCACCAAGGAGCGCATCGAGAAGTACATTATCCGTAAGGCCTTTGATACGACCGATGAGCCCGAGACGGCACCTTACCTCCCCGACAAGATCCTCTGGCGCCAGAAGGAACAGTTCTCGGATGGTGTCGGCTACGGCTGGATCGACGCGCTCAAGGACAACGCTGAGCTCCACGTCACCGACGAGATGATGAAGAACCCCAAGCCCGAGTGGGGCAACGACATCCCTGACTCCAAGGAGGCATACTGGTACAGGACCATGTTCGACGAGCACTTCCCTCCATACTGTGCTTCGACCGTCATGCGCTGGACACCGACGTGGAGCAACCAGACGGATCCTTCGGGACGGTGAGTCATACAACTTTATGGAATTGAAATCGAGCAATGCTGATATATGTACAGTGCCATTGCGGTCCACGAGCAGGCCTACAAGGAGAAATAAACGCCAAACAATCGCATCTCAAACACTTGAACGCCAAAAAATTGCAATGCGTAACTAGTAGACCAAAGGGGCATTTCGTACAACTGATGGGTCTCTGGATTAGGGTACGGTTTCTCTCGGAACAGGATGGGATAGGATGGATCTGGATGGGACATGTCCTCTTTTTTCTTCTTCGCCTTATCGGGACATGTAGATTTTCTCTGGCCCCCATCTCCATCAGCAACACATTTGACTGTCTTTTCTGTCTGTCTGTCTGTCTGGCGCCCTTATAGACTGTCGTTCTTCTCCCTCTCTTGTTTGCCTCCCTCTCTCCCATTCGAGCTTGTGCGCAGTTCCGAGACTAGCCGGTAATGCCGGGTACGGCTGGTCTACCTGCCGGCTTGCATAGTGTATGGAATGGAAAACTTATGAATCACTGGATTTGGCTTATGCATGCATCTAAACAGTCCCTGACTTCACATTCGGAAGGCTGCCCACAGACAGGTCTACGAAAAACTTGACTGCACACTTGCAACCGTGATTGCATCTGTAAGCTACAAACCTAGCTCCCCAGTCCATCACGTAAACTCGGAACCCTTCCGACCGCCCGAAGCCGAGGAGAAATACGGCCTCGGCGGCGGCGGCGGCGGCGAACTCGACCTCAAAAGCAAAACCGGCCAAAAAGGAATGGAAAGAGAGGGGAAAAAAAAAAGGAATCCACCGAGTTTCCTTGCACGAATGAATTAGAACCCGCCGCCTAGCTAGCTAGCCTCCCGAGGCCTTTATCCGCGCTCCATCCCCTAATCCGGAAGACGCGGCCGCGCGCCGGCCGGCCGTCCGCTCGCCGCCGGGCAAGGTGTGGAGCATGCGAACCACGCGCCACGACCGCGCCAAGGGGGGGCAGATAGAGGGCTGGATGTGCGCACGATTTGAGTCACAGGAATCAGTATGTGCGGGTCAAAGCCGTTGACGCATAGATAGTAGAGAAGACTGGTGCAAAAAATTTTGATTGATTAATGGCTGGTGCTGGTGGTGTGAGGGTGTGAGTCAATTGCAAAGAGGGTGCGATATCACAGGTCATGCGGTGTGTGGTTGCATTGCATGGTCTACAATGTGCCTAGATGCGCATCTGGAGACATGCACACAAACATGATGGTATTGACGATTTGATGAATAAGGATGAACATGTTTCGCAGACTACAGACATATTTACAAAGACCTTGCCTACTTTGAACGCCGCAATACACGATATGTAGATACATGAATTAGGAATAAATGCAAATCTTGATCCAGAGTCTGGGTATCAAAGACAAAGACAAAGACAAAGACAACAGCCCAGAATAGAATCGCCCAAGTGAGGAAGCTGACTAGAGAATGATCTAAACAAACATACAAAGCAAAAACTTTTTGGTTACCGACCAACCCATTTTTGGTTTTCATTATAGTGTTTCATTTCACATTTTTACAGATGAACAGATGGAAGAGACTGGAGGTTACGAAGGACATGCGATATCACGCTTCGAGCGCGGACGTCTGCTCGCCGCTGCCAAAGGCGCGGAACTGGATGAAGATCGTCACGTCTTCGACAATGGTTCCCAGCGAGCCGATGAGCCAGGGGAGGTTGGTGAGAAAGTACTCTTTCTCGACCGAGTGGAAAAGGATCTACGCGCTGTCAGAATCGTCGCTTCACTACGTGCCGATGAGCTTACTCCTGCGCCATAGGTGGCGTTGCCAAGCAGGCTGAGCATGAAGAACAGGAGAGACAGGCCCTCGCAGGACCGTTCGCGCTGGTTCTTGATGATCTGCGGGATGCGGGCACCCAGGTAGCTGATGGCGCTTATGTATCCCAGGATTTGCGCGCCGAGCGCGATCTCAGACGATGAGCCTGCATCGTCGCTGGTGGGCGTAGGCACCCAAACACCCGTCTTCCAGGCGATGGCCCAGCCAGCAGCGCCGACAGCGCACACTCCAATGATGCTCAAAGAGTTCTTCACCCATTCGGGCGACGCCTGGGAGCCTTCGGCAAGGCTGGGCAGCGAACTGGCCCTCCTCCTCCTGCTGGCAGCAGAGCTCCTCCTTCTTTGGCTTCCAGGCAGTCCATAGCTGCTGCTGTCGCGCCTGCCAAGCAGCGGCTGCTCCACACTCTCCACGGTCCTAGTCGAGGCTTTGCGGGACTTGCGCGAGTTCTTCACGTTGTAATATACGCATTGCGAAATCAAAATCAGATCCGCGAAGCAAAAGTAGACAGCGAGGGCGATGACGGTGGGGACAAGGCCGGCCCAGATTGCGCCAGCGAGGTTCGTAATGTCGCCGATGAACCAAACGGTGAGGAAGGCGAGCGATATGCCTTCTGCTGAGCCCTGCTTGTAGTTCTCGACCAGTTGGGGTACCTAACCCAGTCAGACTTGGGACGGATACAGTGAGACGAGACGAAAAAGGACGGAGTCCGAGGCTCCTCAGCCTGCGCGCTCAATGACCGACAGTGCGAGGCTGCTTCCCAGGCCGGCGACTGCGCTGGAGATGAGCAGCACCAGAAGGGAGCGCCGTGGTGCGGCCAAGACGTCGCGAATGGGGTGATCGCGGAGGACTCACGAGCAGGAAGATCCACGAGGCGAGCGAGATGGAGCCAAAGACGCCCGAGAGGGCCTCGTGGGCGGTCAATGGCGGGCCCTGGGCCAGGACAGCGAAGTCGGGCATGTCGTCTTGGGGGGTGTACGCGGTCGTGCGGGAGGTCACTATGCTTGGGTGGGGAAATTGGTAAAAAAAGGGCTGTGATCGCAGAGCTGCAGACTGCAAAATTGTTGACTGCAGGTGCAGCGGCGGCTATGACGCACGTCACGGAGCTGGCTAGGGCGTGCCTTCTCGGATGGGAATGCCTCAGGTAGCCGGACGCCAATCAGGCAAGCGCGATTGGCAGACCCCTTCCCAGAGTGCGTTGGCGAGCAGGCGCGACTGGGGGGGCGGGGGCAGTTTTTTTCAGACCCAGGCAGGGGCGACGTGAGGCGGCGATTAGAAAGCAGGAACGAACGCAGCACGACAGCAGGGAGGGCAGGCGCGATGGACGGTGGGCAAAGGGCCGCTTTGTTTGCGTTATTGAGCCTCGCAGTAGGCTTTTCTTTCTGCACGCGCCGGTGCCTCCAAACGTCACTAGGATGCGGCCTTGGATGGCCTGTGAAACGGCCGGCAGCGTCGAGACGTGAATGGCCATGTTTGGTTTGACAGACGCTCGTGGACGCAGCCTCCAGCAGAGCATGCGAGCGTCTGTCTGTCGGGCGAGGGCCGTCGACTCCGGCCAGACCCTGGCCGCGCACGCCCTGCAGCCAGCCCCCCAACACCCCGGCGCCCGAGCAGCCCAGCACCTGCGCGCTATTTTCGGCGGTCCCGTGACGCCAAGCTCGCCGTCCCTCCCCGTAAAGGACAGGCCCTTCATCTCCCCATCTTCCGCGCGTCACCGCTGCCCACACCACTCGTTTCTCTTTTCTTTTTTGTACCTCGACTCCCATCTCCATCGCCCCTCGTTCATCCGCTATTCGACAGACGCCTACCCTGCTCTGACACACCGGCGCACTACTCTTCAGCGATACCCCCTTTATTAATACAAGGCACCTTCGGTGAAACCGCGCCAGCCTTAACTCCCATATAGGCGCTCTCCCGCCGCCTCCGCCTGGTCACATCAGATCGTCAACCCACTTTCGTTTCTGCTGTTGCCAAACATGCTTAGCACCATGCGACACTCGTGGCTCTTGTTTGCTCTGCTCGCTCTCGTCGCCCTCTCGTCGGCCCTCAGCATCGAGGAAGCCCTCCATATCGATGGCATCGAAGAGTACCTCCACCACGGCATGAAGCGACAAGCCAGCGGTACTGGCAACTCGGCCACATCCGATTCCGAACCATCCTCCACCGATGCGCCTCCGAGCAACACACCGACCCCAACTCCCACGCCGACGCCTACGCCAACTCCTACGCAAGAAGAGTCGTCCGATGAGCCCGTATCAACACCGGCGCCATCCTCGGCCGCACCCAGCAGCGAAGGAGACAGCCAGCCCACTTCCAACGGCAACAACAATAACAACAACAACACCCCCAACAGCTCTCCCGCCCAGACTACCGCCCCCGCTTCCAGCTCTAGGGTCACCACCCCCATCATCAGGACCACCCCCCTCGTCGCTACCTCTGTCCAGGAATATGTCACCGTCTTCACGACCGTTAGTAACGGCCAAACCCTAATCGGAACATCAACCAGCGCGTCCACGGCACTCATCTCCACCGGTCAGGCCGTCACCACTGAGACCCCGCTGCCACAGAGCGGAGACGACAGCAGCAGCGGCGGCGGTCTCAGTGACAGCAACAAGAAGATCATCGGAGGAGTCGTGGGCGGTATTGGTGGTGCTATTCTTCTTGGAGGCCTTGCCATAGTCTGGTGGCGCCTCAAGGGCCGCAACAAGCGCGTGACCGAGGACGACGATGACCTCATGGCCGGCACCGGCTCAGCACTCGGCGACAAGACGCACAACGGACCCGCAAACACGCCCTTCCAGTCCAACCTCGAGCAGTACCACAACCCAGGCGGACGCCCCAACGCGGCGGCCAACTTCTAAGCGTTCTTTCTTAGATACGTAAATAGTTAGCCGGCCCGTAGTGGCTTGACGAATTTTGACGACTTTTCCGCAGCACGGGGATTTACGGTGTTTACTTCGACATTTGAGACGGCTGTCCTGCGCTCGTATATAAGCATTGCCATGTATGGCTCTAATACCTCTGCGGCAGGACAGCCATTTGGAACGACTGCGTTACGGTGCATTTCAGCGTTTATTACATTTCTTTCCTTCGACTATTCCAGGATTTCTCTGGTTTTTTTTTCCTTCTCAATGCTAGATTGGACGCGCAAGTAGGATGATGCTATACTATAATCCCTAGAGAGATCGTCTACCCGGATGCGGGACCCCAGTTTCTTACAACAGTCACTCATTTGCTGGGCAACATGTAGGCCAACACCATGTGATTTTGTGTTGTTGGCCCTTAAAAGTTGTAATCAGATACCTTTGCTTCATCAAATCCACAAAACGATCAGGGGTGGTTGCACTCCTGTTCGTTTGCTATACTTGCCATTTCCGCGCATAAAGTTGCATCCCAAAACATCTTCGTTGACGTCAATCACCATCTCATAAATACGGGTCATCGGACCCTGCGGAGAAGAGCCCTGTGGTAAGTCGCGGATCTCATTCCTGGTTCGCATACCCTGCGACCAGCATGTCGAGTAGGGACAAGGCGATCCTACTGTGCAGGGCGGTATGATGACCAGGAGCATGCCTCAACCGCCCAGGAGCTGCCACAAAGCCAGCAGCAATATTTCGAAAATCGCACCAATCCTCTGCGCCAGATGGGAGAGCAAGGCGCCACGCTCGGCACCTCTCGGACGTTACGTTGGCACCCTCGCCGTCTGTCCAAAATTCGAGGGGCTGTGCGCAGCCTGTCTCAAGTTTCAGTACCGTCGCATCCCGCTCCACACATGACCACATGTGGCAGCGCGACGGCCGCCAAAACGATTTCAGCGTGAGAAAGGCGTAAGGCTGTTGATGCACTCACTGGGCTCTCGAACCGGCTAACCCAGCGCTTACAAGACTGGCTGTGGGTCTCTTCTTCTCGTCTTCGCTGTCTCTGTCTTGCATTCTTGCCCGCACATTGCTCCCGCGCGACCTGGTTGTCCGTCTGTCTCTCGTTTTTTTGTTGCTGCGTTGCCCGTCTGCGTTTTTGTTGGAAAAGAAAGAGGAGGATTCTGGTCTGCGACCGCGGCGCGTACATCTTCTCGGACCTTTGGACCCCATCTCACAACATTACCCACCGCGCTGGACGTATCCCACCCATCGTAATACACATACGCCTACATCTACGCCTACACGAAACCGCCGGACTCCGACCCTCTCACACATTCGTCCATCTATCAAACGCCCGTACAACCTAGGACGACACACATACTCACACGAATCACCATGCGCACCCGCCCGCTGCTCACCCTGCTCCCGATGGCGCTTCCCGCCCTCACTCACGCGAGCCCCCAACCCGCCCTCGTCGCGGAAGAATACATGCACCTCATGCCACGCAACACGCTCTTCTTCCGGCAGACAACGGACCTGCAGTCGTTCACGTCGGCCCTGGGCGGAGCCGCCGCGGACTCCATCACCAACTCGGGCGACTCGGAGCGCCCCTTCCAGGTCGACGGGGATACCTTTACGGATTTTGAGAGCGCCGCGCAGAGGAGTTGTGATAATCAATTTAATGAGTGCAGTCAGAGGGCGAATGAGCAGGGGAACAAGGGCGATTTCAAAGTGGAGGATTGTGATGATCAGAAGGGTAGGTTGGATCTCTCTTCATTCTTACTCTGTTTGGATTGGGCCGACTGTGGAAATGGGAAATGGGAAATGGCAAATGGGAAATCCGTCATCTCTACTTTCCCCTTTCCCATCATGAGGGAATTTACTTGGATTCGATATGTTGGGGCGAATGGATCGATCGATGGATCGGCCGACGCCTCTCTTATCTTATCTTTCGTCGCATCTTTTTTTCCTCGACATTTCTTTTACTGACGATCTTCAGATGAGTGCAAAAAAGCACAGGAAAATGCGCGCGTAAAGGACTTCAACTCTGGGACCGCGAGTACGAACATTGGGCCCGACCCGGATTTCCCCGACTTTGATCTTATATGTGAGGCGTAAGGCTTGGAGACTTTAGTACGGATTTGTGTATAGGTTTTTTTTCTAGGGGTGGGGAAGTATTGGGCGCTGGAATTGTGAATAGTGGGTGGTGGAGAGGAAGAAGCAACGCAGAGTGGTGTGGATTCATATACCAATCTTGGGTAAGAAGCGTCATCCCAAGTTTCACGACGAATTATCGGGCACAGATTCCCTATCAATATAATGAATATTCCATCGTTACCAAGCTGCTTTATATCTTGAAACGAATGACTCGCGTCTCGGAAAACATGTTCTGTATTTGGCAGGAGATAGCGAATGGACAATCGATCCGGGATAGAATCCTCATCAAAGCCCTTTGTTATTCCCTATGGCACTGAATAGAAGTATCAGTGATATCAATCATACCAAAGTTAATCTAGTGTACTTGGGAATTAAAACTTCCCAAGGTCGTGTCTGCTTACCTAGGTACCTAGGTAGGAAGTGATTGTTGCTCTTTGTCACGTGCTCACGCCCTAAGCTGTGACTCGCAGCTTTTCTCAAGACTCCCCGCCCAGGTTCTAACGCAGCATGGCAAACTCCACATCCCATCCCGAATCCGTATATGGGGTCAATTTTCCCATGTGATGGTATCTGCCGCGAATCTGATGGAAACATTGACCCTGCCGGAGTTCCAAAGTCACAATTTCAGACGCGTTCTTACGCGCCTCGACATCCTTCAGTTACGCGTCCAACGATGACAGTGCTCGATTTGTGCCCCACCATTTTTATACCCTAGCGCAAAAATCAACCAACAATATAGCACCTGATATCAGGTGCCAGTTTCTTTTTCCGTCTGCCTAGGATGGCTCCCAAAATTGGACCCAAGGTCGCGACCCTCCAGGGTCTCCTCTCCTGCATTGGCGCGCTCTCCTCTGGGAGGAAAGATGCGCTCATCACCCGATTGTCGCGAGACCTGAAGAGACCATTGCTGCCTTCAGCATCGAAATCGAATCGCCCCATCCGCATACTAAGCATTGACATGGGCATAAAAAACCTTGCCTTTTGCGTTGCCGATATCAAGGCCCGAGATACTCAGAATGGCCCAACCGAAATGGAGTTTCAAGCTTGGCGACGTTTCGATGTTGCTGAAGAAGTTTTGAAAACTAACCATGTTCGAGAACCAATCAAAGAGAAGGCACAAGAGCACACAGAGTTGCAGGACGATAGGGCAAACGAAGATTCAGACGCAGAGTTGTACTCGCCTTCAACCTTGTCAGAGGCGGCTCACGCTCTTGTTACCAAGACACTACTTCCATTTCGACCCGACATCATCTTGATTGAGCGACAAAGATGGCGTTCCAGCAGTAGCAGCGCGATCCAGCAGTGGACATTGAGAGTCAATCTCCTGGAAGGCATGCTATGGGCTGTGCTGAAGACAATGCGTGGATCGCAAGACAAGCCTACCAGCAATAGGATCTGGCACGAATACGAGATCTTCTCAGTAGATCCTAAAAGAGTGGCACATTTCTGGGTTGAGCCAACTATCAACGACGTAGTCGCCAGCCCTCGGAAAAAGAGCAAAGTCAAAGATGAGAGCATTGTGGGCGATGATCTCGAAGACGGAGACTGCATTGGTACTGCAAGAGAAGAAACCGTGAAAAAAATATCTCGGGGAAAAGTAGAAAAGAAGGCCAAAATTCAACTGCTCCGTTCATGGCTTGACACGAAAAATCCATCTATTATTTCAAACCCAAACAAATTTGGAGTTGCTCCAGACGTGGATTTTCGCTTTTCCAGTGAGGCTAGTACCACTTGTCAAGCCCTGGTTGCAGCAGGCAAAAAGAAAACGACTGGGAAGGGGGCCATTACAGACTTTAATGGTGTAGACCTCAGAAAGGTAGATGATGTCACGGATTGCTTTCTCCAAGCTGCTGCTTGGGTGGTTTGGGAAAAGAATAGGCACCACCTTTTGCAGAAATGGGATGGAAAGTCCTTTGAAGGGTTCGATGAGCCCGTAAAGCCCAAAGCTACCAAAGCGAAAGCCGCACGGTCTCCACTCACGAAGAAGGCCAGTGCCTGAAGAATGCTGAGTTGATTGGAGAGGCGGGTGGAACTCATGAATACCACGTAGCAAGCGGACTACACAATCAGCCAGTGCTTTGTCGAATCTAGACAAGGTCATCGTAGGGAACCAGATATGATGCCAGATCAGTCATCGACCATAATTGGTGTAAATAAAAAACATTTATTCCAAGTACCGATGCTCTACAAATATACCCAAGACTAAAGTGTCAAGATCCATAGTTTACGCCATCGTTTATACCATCAGAACGCCTGTGTGCTCCATCACATCACCCTAAACTGACTCTCTTCGAACTAAACATTCCGGAAGGGGCTAAGACCAACTAATTAATATATATCCTCATATCCCTACCATCAGCAAGACTTACCCAGCATCCGACCTCTCCCTGCCATGTATGCGACCCATCATACCTTCGTATTCCAGCATCTTGAGATTCCGCATCCGCACATCGACCATGTACTGTTCTTGCTCCTGTGACATTGGTTTGAAGGTGTTTCCATCATCTAATCCAAAGGCCTTGTGGATTGCGAAGCCACAGCATACGAGGAAGGCGGCTGCGATCATTACGATAAGGACGATCAACTCTGGAGGGATCTCCGTGTCGCTGCGCTTTACGAGGGCCGGCATGGTGATGATATGTGTGTGCGTTTCCGTGTACTTTGGTGCCGGGAAGGGAGTTTGACAGAGCTCGAGCTAGTCCTAGTACACGTATGCTATGACCTTAAGGGGCGTGGGTGCTGCGCGAGACGCAGGAGGTCGATTGACGGACTGAAAGAAGTGGGGTTCGATGGTATGGAGACGAGGTTGGGCGTCAGGCTCGTGGGCAGCTAGAAAACTCAAATATGAAGAAATATATCCTTGAAAGAACGTGACGTCTATGAGTCTTGTAAAGATCGACTTGAAGTGGAATGAAGGAGCGTCTCCGAGCACGTAAACAAAAAATCCCCTAGAAGATGAACCGACAAAATCAGGGGACAGTCACCCTTTAAACACTGGGCTTTATTAGCCGCCCCCATCTTGAAATTCCCGCTTTATTCCTTCAAGACTTCCGTTCCCCATCGGCGTTTGCGCTTCTTGGGACCACAAGTCTGCGACCTTCGTACATTTCCTTTCCTGGCCTAGCGCGTATATACGATGTCCATACGAGAATCGATGCGATTGGTGTGCTCGTATAGTCACGTGAAATCCTTCGACAACACCCGAGACTAGACATGGGCAGTAGGCCTGAAGGCTTATTTTTAGTACACCCCTGTGGCTGAAGCTCACACCATATCTTTGAAGAAGCTCTTCCAGTGATATTGCATCGGTCCTGATGGACTTAAAAGACATGACAGCAGACTCGGCACTCAAATTTCCTTCAGCGCGAATGAGCCGTAGATCTGGCACAAAGGTCAAGACAGGTTGTAAACCGTGCAAGTATGTCTGCCCATCAATATACACAGCCGTCGTTATCGGAGTCATCAGAGAAGCCCATGATTTCGAGTCGCGGCTGACCACCGCCATGTAGAATTCGACGTGTCAAGTGCGATGAAGCGAAGCTAGAATGTTTAAAGTGGATACGTTAAAAAACATAATTAAGACTTTAGCACACTTCCTGATCCAGTCAGGTGTATCAGCACAGGCCGAAGATGCGACGGATACAGCAGCCAAGACATGATTGCCCGGTTCAAGCCCTCCGGGCCACAGAAACCAAATTCTCCGTATAGGGTAACCGTGTTTTCGGAACACCGTGATGGTGTCCGTTATCTGGAATGCCATTATCACCATGCCGCACCATCGCTTTCAGATGCTTTTGATGCAGACTTTTGGTGCAGAAAAACCCCTCAGATGGCACGGTCTGAGCTCGCGGTACGCCATGCGCTCATAGCAGAGCCATCTTACAGTCCCGAGCTTAGCCTAGTTGCTTGTCTGCTATTCATCTGCATCGAATTTCTGCGGGGAGACAGCAAAATGCTTGCGCGGCAGCGGCAGCGATACAAGTATTGTCAGCAGCGCATCTCTTACATTCCAAAATCTAGCTCCAGGCTCGTAGATAACATTATCGCCCCCATATACATGCGGAAAGTCCTCTCTGCGCTAGCATTTGGCGCGCCCGTTGAGGACTTATTTCTCCTCCCAGAACCCATCTACACCATTCAAGACTTACCATTTGGCTCAACCGCGGAAGCACAAAGAGCAAGTCACTCTATGCGAAACTCTGCTATTTCATTCGCACAAGCCATAGGCAAGCGCCTCGTCCTCGGCCTTCCACTTTTAGACAGAGATTTTCAGCAACAGGCGCATATCTTGCTGTCCCATCAAAGTTGGCTCAGTGCATTTACAAACTTTGAGAATGGAAGTGAGTTTTTGAGAGAAGAGATAGATAGGTTTGTGCTGCTAAGAGCACACTACTACGTTTCTTACATTGCCGTCGCTTGCTCCATGGACTTCCGGCAGACGCCCTACGACGCTCATCTCGATGCCTTCAAGGCCGCTTACGACAACCCTTGCATAGTAGTTCGCTCCGAAGCCCCCATATTGTATTCACCCACAAGCGCTTCGAAATACTCGCCTCTCAATGTGCATACCCAAATCTCCTTCTCCATCTCCATCATCCCCTGCTCGAATGTTCTCTCTCACCGCTGCCGCTACGCCACTCTTCGCCGTGCGGCGCTCGCGCTCCTCGAACAGAACCCTCGAGGCGAGGGCTTTCTTGACTCAGTGAAACTCTCGGCGCTCTGGAGGCACATCATTTAGTTTGAGGAGCAGGATCTTGATTCGCGTAGTGAATGGCCGAGAGAGGAAGGGAGGGTCACCACGGCGCCGTTGTAGGGGCGGTGGGTGTTGGTGGAAGATCCAATGCGATGCGGATGGTGTTTAAATCCGTTTTGGATATTTTTGGGAGCTGTTTGAACTTGAGATGCTGGCGGGAGGCTGACCAGGGAAAGTTTCCAGATAGTATATCTCTCCGTATCAAGGTAATCCCAACCATATTTATCTGCATACTTCAAGAGTTCACCAGACGAACTTGATTCGCATACCCAGTCACTTCTATATCTATCATGGCGTGAAATCGGTCCTCAGGCTAGGAGGAACCCTCCATATCTAATCGTGGAGCCTGTAGGATGCGAGAGAAAGAAACAAGTCCACGAACAAGTAGCAAAGTGATTACGCAATATTTTTATAGAATTGTTCCAACAGCAATCCTTTAACAACGTTCGTTTCCTTGGCCAATTTCAGACTGATTGGCTTTCGTATATGTAGATCTTTAAAACTTGGCGAGGAGGCTTCGTCTAACGCATTTCTTTAACAAACGCTACGATTGATTCATGCACTGAAGAAGCTGCGTCGCGGGCCCGAGGGTCGACCGCGAGTCTACCTTTTGCCTGCTCATGCGAAAAAAAGCCTTGGAAAACTTGAAGATCAATGATACCATCTCATCATTGACTAGATCTTTCCTAACAAGGAAGGTACCAAAAATGTCGAACACTGCAGTCTAAGAGAAATGCTAGCCCTCCCTGCCAAAGTCTACATACTTGTGGATAGACTTCCAAGGTTCTCTAGAATCCTCCATGACTTGTGCCATCTCAACTCCTATCCCCCTAAATAGAAAGGTGTCTAACACGGCTATCAAGAAAGATGGTTTCCCTAGCCCGGCAGTTGTCCTGATGCTGCAGTCCCCGGGTCTAATATGGCCTCCTCTTCAGGTCTAGCGTCATCAACGTCTCTGCGTTGCCCGCCCCAGGTGGAACCATCCCTCCCGCCCGCACTTGACATGCCTTATTTCCTGTTTCCGCGAGCCTCAAGTATATAAATAGCACCAGGAACGCGTACACCAAGCATCATAGAAACAACAAACACCAACGACCCATGCAAAGTAGTCGCAATGCGCCGATCCAAACCACCAATGCACCCTCTACACGTCTCTCCCCCCAGTCTACCCATCATCACACCGCAAAGTTCAGCCCCCATGGACGTACGAAAGCAACCACCCCTTCACACCACCACCACCACCACCATCCCTCGCCCAACCCAACCTCCCTGCCCAAGCTAATCCCGCCCCATCCCGCTGCACCTCGCAACCCTCCGGGAGCCTCTGCTCTGCCCCGTCGTCGTCCACCGAACCGACCCCGACCCACATCCACGTACCACTCCCCCACGGCGCTGCAAAGCACATCCCCCAGCCCCCAGTCCCCCACCCACTACTACCGCTACCGTTGCCGCCACGAGGACTATCTACCTACCCACCTACCTACCTACCCACCTCTTTTTCCACGTTTTTGCACCGCCCCGGCTACACCGGCTATACCTACCCTACTCTCTTGCTAGCTAGCTAGCTACCTACCCTGCATGCGTGTGTACCTAGGTATGCATGGACGCGCATCCCCCCCACAACCCCGGCCCTGTCGATCCGCCCAGCCTAGCCCAGCCCAGCCCAGCAGCAACAGTAGCACCGCGCCGCACCGCAGTGCAGTGCAGTGCAGAGGTAGGTCAGGTAGGTAGGTAGGTAGTGTGCACACAAGTACACGGGTCACGCACCGCCACACACGCGTCCATGACGCCCCCCCCCCCCCCCCCCATCAGGCACCGGCCGGGGAAGCGCCGTGGGCGTGGGCGTGGGCAATGCAAGCTTGCTTTGGCATAGCTGTGGGTATGCACTTTTTTTCCCCCATCCACCTTGCAGTGCAGGCCCGGCGCGGGAAAAGGTGACGTTGTCGTTGTCGTCGTCGTCGTCGTCGTCGTCGCCGCTGCGGCCCCCAGATCGACCGACCGACCCATACACACACACACTACGCTGGCTGCTGCATGGAAGAAGGAAAAGAATCTTCTTTCCGTGCTTACAGAAGCTCGGACACGTTTTTCCAACGTAGAACAAAAAAGGAAGAAAGAAGAAGAAGAAGAACGCACGGACAATCCATGGATTCCGTAGGTGGGTGGGCGGGCGGGCGGGCGCGCCTGTCAGCCATCCTTCGTATTGGGAGGGTGCAAGTCAGCCCCATCCCATTCCTTTGCTTGCCTAGCTAGGAAAACGGTGACCGTAGCTGAACTTTCAATCATCAAGGCCTTATTTACGCCCTGCCTAGACCAAAAAAAAAAACCAGAAAAAAAACCAGAAAATCCGGAGGCTGTTCAAGTGTTGAATCTCAATTCGGGAGAGCCAATCGGGGCCAATTCATGCATTGATTTGGATTGATTTCCTTGCAAGAAAAAAAGGCACCCGTTGGCCAACTCTAGACTTTCTATATTTGCCCGGAAAATCCAAAAAAAACGCCCCAGTGCGAAGAGGGAAAAAAAAAGTGCGAGATAAGCCACGGTGTAAAAAAAAACGGGGGGGTGTTGCTGTGAAGATAAAAAATGTCAAAGTAACGTAGGACTGGTGATGTTGAAAAAAAAAAGAAGATTCTCGAGTCGCGGAGGTACGGTTGATTATATCCTTCCATTTCCCTTCCCATTCATTCTCTCCACGTCCCCAGAACACATGCCACGAACAGTGAAAAAAAAAATCAACATTTGCAACTTGGACAAAAGGGGATTGGGGGCCAAAAAGATCAATGTAAACGAGAAGCGCAACGCATAAACACCGAGCTGAAGAAGAAAGTTGGTAATCCCCCAAACCCACCCACCCACCCACCACTCCGATATTTCCCATCTTTAGACCTGGGTATACTGGCCCCCTTTGTAACGAGCACCGAGGCATGTGATCCTTGAAGAACCGATGCATTTCCCCAAGCAATTCGCGATCAGCAATGACAGTTGGTATCCAGAAGTAAGGTGAACATAGAAAACGAGAGAAGAAAAGAAGACAAAAATGTCCGTGGCCGTTTCCGTATCGTGACGTTGTCCAACGAAAAGAAATAGTAAAAGGGTGGCTATGGCGTCCTCAGTGAGACACACGCGAGGACCACATCAGCCACGAAAGAATGCTGTCGCAAAAGAAGAAGAAGAGGATGAGCGTGTGTGATGCCCTTGGCCAAGTAAACACACACACAGTCACCCCCTTGTAAGTGCCACAAATGGCTTCCACGGGAGCGGTCATGTACATGACATTGCCCCTACTTCTTATAGCGAAGAAGAAAGATGACGACAAAGTGTATGATGGCTTAGAAATGTAAAGTGTGGACGTTAGGAAATGGGCTAAGAAAATTGATAACCTTTTTATCGAGCGTTAGCTTCGTAGTCACTAGCCCACCCGCCGCCGTACACGGCTTGCTGGGTTGGATAGTCGCCCTCGTCGTCGAAGAACTGCTCACCTCCACTACTCGCGTCAAAACTGCTCCTTCCACTGATGTCGCCCTCGACTTCTTCAGGAGGGCCCGGGGGCAACTGGTCCCACTGAATGCCCGCGAGAGCAGGGTACTGGGCGAGTAGGGCTGCAGGCAGACCGTACTGCTGTGGTGCAACAGTGTCCATGCCACTGGAGACCGAGGGGAACGGCTCAAAGCCAGGCTGCGGCTGCGCCATCATGCCTCCAGGGTAGCCTTGATGGCCCATGGGTGCGCCGAACATGCCATTGCCATTGTCTACTTGCTGGTTCTGGTTCCAGCCGCCCTTTTCTTGGGCTTCTTCCTCTAACAAGGGTCGAATGCAAACGCGGCCAGCCTCGGACCTGAAGTGGCGGCCAAGAGCATCGGCACGAGCAAATCGTCTCCCACATCCCCAATTGTTATTGTCCTTGAGCACACCGCGGCAAACAAACTTCTTCTCTCCCGAATGCAGTCCCTCGTGTCGCTTGCGGTCGTGCTGACGAGCAAATGCCTTGCCACACACGCTACACACAAAGGGACGCTCGTCAGTGTGAGTGCGAAGATGCGATCGGAGATTGTAGGCACGAGTGAAGCGCTTGGGGCACAGGGTGCATTGAAAGGTTGCAGGGTGCTTCTGAGTGCGCTTGGCATTGTTATCGCCGGGCTGGCCGGAGCTGGGCCTTGACGGATCTGCGAGGTCGAGTATGTAATCACGGTGGGGAATGCTTGACGTAGACGAGCGGCGCGAGGATTTGGCGGATGGTGAAGGAGAGCGTGACGTCTTCGCGGCATGTGGGGAAAGCGATCGATGCACGTCCGTACCAGGGGTGGACGCGCGCGAGCTAGCACTGCTGAACGGGTCCGATTTGGCGCGTATCCTATTGCGACTTCGGGCTGGAACATGGGTTAGTACAAACAAGCACATCACTTGCGATGCATACCATCAAACTTACATCTATCAGGGGGGCTCAGGGCGTCTGCTTGGTGCTCCGGCTTTGGGGGCTCAAAGCTCGCTTGGCGCGATGGTGGCGCAAAGTCAATGTTGATCTCTGGCGGTGACATGGTGTCTGCCTGGCCGCCATATTCGGGACCGGCCTGGTTGATGGTCGGGAATGGCTCGTGTCCTTGGCCCTGGTTCTGGTATGCGTTCATTCCCTGCTGTCCGTACTGGTTGTTCATCGAGGGATCCAAGCCGAAGCTGCCGGGCTGGAACTGGGGCAGCGCCTGCTGCTGTGGCATGAGACGCGGCGAGATGTGAGGGCTGTGGCCGGGACTGTGGCCTGGGTGAGGATCGTTCAGATTGAACTGGCCAAACTGCATCACCTCCTGGAAGAGCGACGGGTCCTGCTGGGCATTGAGTAGGGGCGAGGGGTTGTCGTGGTCGAAGCTCTCGTTGTTTCCCAGGTAGGGCGAGGCATGCGCCGACGAGACGTCCGAGTATGTATCGCTGGGCGCCCTCCGATGCCCCCGGAAGGACGTCATGCCCGACCACTCGTTGCCCTGCGGCTGGCCGTAGGCGGCGCTGGGGTCCAGCGAGGCATGGCGCGAGTGCGAAGGAGAGGGAAAAGCGGCCTGGTTCATGTTGGGCGAGGCGTGCGGGCTGGGACTCTGCTGGTTCATGCCCGGCTGCAGCAGGTGCGGCGGGGTGGGCGAATGCGCTGGCGCCGTCGCCATCTGGTTCATCAGGTCGGAGGGGTTGACCGACTGGTTCTGCTGCTGCTGCGACTCGAGCAGCTGGGGGTCGAGAGAGCTGCTGAGGAACGAGGGGTCAATGGCCTGGCCCTGGCCGAGGCCGTCGGCGGGGAAGAAGTTGGGGTTGATGTCCAGGGCGTCTGGCGACAGGTGGTTGCTGCCTTGAGGCCCAAACTGCGGGCTGGGCGAGTGGTGGGCGTGGGGCTGCTGCTGGGCGTGCAGGTAGGACTGGTCGGCGGCGGTGGGGTTGAGGGCAAAGTGCTGGGCCTGGGTGGTGGTGAGGAAGTGCGACGAGTCCTGGGGCTGCCCCGCTGTCGTCACGGTGGTGAAGTTGGCGGAGTACGGGTCGGCAGCTGACAGCGATTGATCGAGCCCGAGGCCGGCGACGTTGTTGTGGAAGGGCGCATGGGGGGACGGGGAGGGCGAGTGTCTTATAGGAGGCCCGTGGCCGGCTGAGAGAGAACGGCCGCGCTGCTGGGCATCCATGATGTCGAGTCGCGCGTGTTGCTATCCTGGGAGTGCGGGAGTGCGGTGGAAGAGGGACAAGCTTTGACCACTGGTTAGGATCGCCTTGGAGCAGGCGAGCGAGCAGGCGGCGGGAGGAGGGCACGGCCGCCTGGGAGCAGGCGTGCGGGTGCGGTGAATGGTCGGGAGGGCCCCGCGACGCAGAAGGTTCCTGGCGTGATCGGACTGAGGCTGGTGGGAGGAAAGAGGCTGAGGCTGTGTGTGCGTTGCTGCTCGTCTGTTGTCGCGCAGCACAGCCTACTGTCCGTCGACAGGTACCCTCGCCTTCGCCCACGAACGGCCTAGCGTGCTTCTTAATATAAAATCACCACGCCCTAGGAGCCCGGCTGCGGTTGCCAGCGCGCGCCGGCAGGATCGAGAAGATGCTGCGTTTCAGACCGCCCGACGTGAAACGGGGCCGCGGGTGCTCGACGTGGGTGCCGTGGGCGACGTGGGCGGCGTGAGGGGGGAGGGGGGAGGGGGGTGGTGGTTGCAGGCGGCGGTGGAGATGGAGTAGGCGAGCGAGAGGCCAGTCCGCCCGCAGGACGAGGGGGCGGCGTGATAAGGGCGGCGTGATAAGGGCGGCGGAGAGCAGCCGGCCAGGAGCCAGAGCCAGAGGGAATGAAAGAGTGCGTCCGTGTCTGCCGTGACGTCGCTGCTGGCGGCCGCTGTTTTGGAGATTCCGTCGCGCTGTGGAATGGCAATGTCCCTGACGAGCGGTGCGTCAAGGGGAGTGCAGTGTAGTGCAGTGCAGGGCAGGGCAGGCACAGGAACAACGTCCTGCTAAGCCGCAATCTTATAGCAGAAATGTACAGGCTTGACTGGTGATAAGGACGGCGCTCAGGCGATATGACCTGGTTGGCGAGTGCTGTGACGGGTGCGCGCGCGCTCTCTCTCTCTCTCTCGTTGCATGCAGTGCTGGCAAGAGAGCCCTCGCTCCATGCCATGCGCAGACCGTCACCACAAGCTTGTCGCAGGACTGTCGCCGCCGCTCCAGCTCAGCACAGTAGTACCCGCCAATTGCCGCTCTGGGACGCATGGGTAATTTCGTTTGGGACCGTGGCCCAGCGCGTAGCCAGTCAGCGCCGCCACGGCATGGTGATTTCATTGCTTTGGGAGATCCGCCTGCACAGCCCCCGAGGCGCACTACCCACCCCCCCCCCCCCCCCCCGAGGCAGATTCATCCCGCCCACCGCCCGCGCCCAGCTCTCTCTCACACAAAAGTCATTTGTAAACCCCATCCGATGCTTCCAACGGCTGCATGGCATCACTTCACATCCTGTCCGCCGAGCAATGTTAATTTTAGGACATTGCTCTCTCTGACTACATCGACTAGCGCGCCCGTCATGCCTCAGCTCGCGCGTGCCACCACAATCAGCCTGCAAGACTCGTGCCCTCACCATGCGCCCATGCCATACCATACCTACTCTTGCTCGCCGTCCTCTGCAATCAATAGCCCCCGTTGTCGGCCAACCTAGCATTTGCTAGTAGCTTGGCCAATCAATCAGCACCTCTCTGCTCTGGGGTGCCTGGCTTTGGGCGTGGGAAATTAGACCTCGAGTAGAGCCGGAAGTCTGTAACCTACCACTCTTCACCGCAGAATTGCAAATATGACATGTCTTGTTCCAATAACCAGGCTCCACGGCTGCCTATCCAAACTTGAGTCCCTTGGACGGGTCCCATCGTCCGTCTTGTGGCGGGCCGTTGACTGGCCGAGTGTTGCCAGTTGTCGTGGGGACGCCGCCGAATCTGATACCGACCTCTGGTGTCCACATCCCCGTGTGGGGCCCTACGCTGGCCCTCGTCGGCGTCGGGGCGGCCAAGGGCTCCTCGGCATGTGCGTCTTGTCCATATTGCGGGTTCTGCGCGTCTGCCTCGCGCTGTTGCAATAGCGAGCTGGAATTCGCCTGCTGCAAATTGAGTGAGCTCATGGCCGTCGCAATGTCACTGCAGTAGTGGGTCAGCACTGAACCAATCTTGTAAGCCCCGGGCTTCGCAGCATACTTCTCAATTTGGGATGCTTCGGATTTGCGCTGGTACGCAAAGCTCCGACAGTCGTCCCGGAACCTATTGACAATCTTGGCAAGGTCGTTGTAGAACTTCCTCCCAACGTCGAGGTTGGAGATGATTTCCTTGTACTTGAAGTAGGCATTCTCCAGGCTCTGCAGCGCCTGCTCGCGCTGCTTGGTCGACTGGTCACCGCGTCGTGCATTGAGGAACGCAGTGTTGGCATCGTGAAGCCGTGCAATGGCCTCTTGCTGTTCTCTGGCTTCATCTTTGACCATGTCTTGGTCAACGTCGTACATCTGGAGTCGCTTATCGAATAGGCTCTCGAACTGTACAGCCTCGATGTTCTGCATAGGGTACTCCCGCTCTAAGCGAGCGGCTTCGCGGAGCAGCTCCGGATCTGTGAGGCTGTGAGCAGTGTCTATCAGCCCAACAAGCGTGGTACCTACTTATGTCATCCTGCTTTGCTTTGGTCCGCAGAGCCTCCACCTTGCGGCGTCTTCTACTCTCCAATCGGCTGACTTCGTTGAAGCAGCCTCGTAGCTTCCCTGCCTCCCTCTCCACCACTCCCGTAATTGCGGGCCGCCGGCCACTAGGCACATAGTTTTCCAGGTCGTGGTCCGGCCCCGTCAGTAGCTGGATGTGGTATTCATTCTCCTTGAGCTTGGTCTTGACAATGTTGTCGCTGTTGGCAGCTGCTTTGAAGTAGCCATCGATTTCATTGATTTGGGCATAGAGCTTTGGAGCCGCTTGTTCCGGGGACAGCCTGGTCCACCGATCTGTGCCATATTTGCGACGCGCTCCTTCGTCTTCGGCTGACTCGGACTTTAAAATGTCGACGCCCTCTTGGTAGATGGCCTGGTCGCTCTTTTTCAGTTTCTTGGTGTCTTCCATGGAACGTAGCAGCCGGTTCAGCCCGTCTTGCTGTCTTATCTCCTCGGCATGCGCAATGAGTCCTGGTGGTAGACCAAGGGGCTTTTCCAGAGCTTGCAATGAGCCGGGAAGATTTAGACTCCTCAGCACCTCATGAATCTGCGTCGTTAGAGACTCGAGCTCTTCAATGATGGTGTTGTTGACTAGGCGATCCCGACGGTCTACATAAATGCTGGCCGCCAAATGTACCGAGTAGGGGACCAACTTGGAGAAGAGGGCTGGCCCAAGCTCTCCATTCTCACCCAGCATCGAATTCGAGTCAGAGACTTCTTTGGGTATCCTGGAGACAACCATATTGGCTCTGTCGAGAATGCGGAGTTCTGCCTTTGGTGGCACGGGCAGTAGATAGATCATGTCATTGTCCTTTTCCGCGCGCTTCAGGTCCTCGGTTACCCTATTCTTCAGGCCATTCAGATCGGCCAAGACGACCTTGTTGATGTACCGCTGCTCCTTCAGCGCCTCGTTAACGCATGTCAGACTGTCCCGCAGCCGCGCCACCTCTTCCCCATACTTTCGCTTCTCCAGGCAATCGCATGCTGCGCGAAACTGAGCCGCAGCCGCGAAATGGTGGTGCTTGGCCGTCATGTGGTGGATCCACTCGCTGCTTGTAGAGTCGGACTGGATTCCAGCCTCACTGGCGTCATTGTAAAGATCCGAAACGCGAGCAGCCAGTTTGGCAATGGTTGCATCCTTTAGGCCATCCTTGACAGCCTTTTGCCAGAAACACTCCTGTCCCTGCGCTAGCATGAGCTTCTCCAAGCACTCCAATGTCATTGTGTCCATGTCCTCGGGCGGGGACGTTCGCAGCTCGGGAAGAATGGTATCTCGGAGGTGGGCTATGACGCCAGCGGCGAGGCAAAAATTGTTGGCAGCAACCTTGAGGCCGTCCGGGGTGCTGCGGTTCGACGACATGGCCAGCTGCGAATACATGGCGGCAAGATTGAAGACAATGTTTGCAAGCTCGTAGCGGACATTGTTGCGGGCGACGGGGCGGCTGGTGTTGTAGCCCAAGGCTGGGTACCAGGGGAATTCGACGCCAATGTCGATGGGAAACTTTCCGCTTATCCACACGAGCTGTGCGGCATACGCTAGCAGCTTGGGAATGTTGCTTGGGTGAGGCTCCTGTGCGTGTATGGCCGTGGAGCGTAGCTTCTCTATCGTCTCTAGGTCCTTGGTGAACATGTCCGGGTGCTGGTCATATTTGGAAGAAATATACTGCTTGATGGCTTCGGAGAGGGTGACGGAGTGGGACCGCCGAAACGGCAGGAAAAGGATGTTTCTAGGCATTGTGTTAGCAGAGAGGTGTCGCGTTGGGCGGGTTGAGGACGTACGATGCCATGCCAAAACGTGCCAAACGGCTTGTTTACGGTGATGGGGGAGTGAAAGGCTTCGCGGGGCAGCAAAAGCCTGGACCACCCCGGGTGACGTCTGTGCTGGCAGGGATGGGGGCGAACTCGTCCAGGAACCCGCCAACAGGCATGTGCCAGACGCGGGCGCGAGAGGGACCACACGGCATGTGCAGGACGGGAACACGGCGTAGATCCACCGCAGTGCTCGCACGAGAGAGGGACTCGTTTGGCCGCTGGGTCTCTGGGTCTCTGGGTCTCTGGGCCTCTGGTCGGCCGCCGACAACGTGCTCCCCCGTGTCCGCCATTCAATCTCCGCCGGAGACACAGTGTCCTCCCGAGTCGTCGTCCACGCTCAGTGGGCGCTGGATGAGCAAGTTTTGCGCCACAGGACGTCGCCCAGCGGCCGAAACAAGGTGCCATTATTGTCATCGCGCTGGCGATTAAACCGTAGTGAGGCGCGTGCAGTCTCACGTCCACCTCTTCCGCTAGCTCGACATGTCGGTGACAATCTATTGTAATCTAGCGGATTGCAACACCATCGCGAAACTTGCGCAACTTGTGCCTGGCTCCCGTGCGGCTGTTCTCCGCTCGTCCTGTGCTATATAATCCCGTCCCACCCTGTTCCAGACGACACTCCATATCGCGAATACCCCGCCAGCCCACATTTGCACCTCCGCCCGCACCAGACTTCGCTCGCCACAGCTCCTCCACTCTCTACACACGACCACCGGCTTCCGATCCATCCATCCATCCACCCACCCTCTCACCTACATATCCACAATGTCCGACCACACCTACAAGTTCGACGTCGCCATGAGCTGCAAGGGCTGCTCCGGCGCCATCGAGCGCGTGCTGGGCAAGCTCGACGGTAAGTACCCGCTCTCTACCGGCCCTGCCGCCCCGCCTCCCCTCCTCATGCAGAGGCTGACTGCGATTCCAGGCGTCAAGAACTCCGAAGTGTCTCTCGAGACGCAGACGGTCAAGGTCGTCGCCGAAGACTCCCTCGACTACGAGACCGTCCTCGAGAAGATCAAGAAGACGGGCAAGACGGTCAAGTCTGGGGAGGCCGATGGAACCCCGCGGGACGTCTAAGCGTTGCGCAGGCGGACCGACAGGCTTTTGTTCTTTGGTGGCATATCGACTTTGCAGCGAGCGGTGATTCCATGCTTATACCGGGGCTCTGGCTGCAAAGCGGGACATAGATTTTGGAGTTTTGGATACCAATCAAACACTTTTTTCCCTTCAGGCCTCTTCAAACAGACTGCCGCGGTGATGATGATGATGATGCAAAGCAGTCACTTGCTCCCGCGCATATGCACTCTAACCCCAAAGCATAAACAACGGCAATGCGCGTCAATGCAGCCGGGTATAAGCAATCGCGGTGTCTCGGTGTTCAGCCCGCGAGGACGCATTCCCCTTTGGAGGGCCCAAGTCATGTGCCACGAGATCAAACCGGAACGCCATCCTTATTTTTAATTCATCCCGCTTGACTCACCGCGCGCACAGGTCGCCGTCATCACCGCCACCACTATTCTCCGACGTTTCTTCGCCGGCGCGAACAGATGACCTTCAAGATTTTGTGCCTGAGGACGCCGGCTCGCCCATGGTTGGTAGCTGGGCTCCAGTGCCCCGGCTTGTCCCTCAGGAACCGCTCCCCACAGCCCCCATCTAATCAGATTGAGGTCATTTGCAGGGCCTTGGGGCATCGCCCGCCTCGTGGGATCTGTCATGGAGCTTTCGGTCCTGCCGCGTGCCGGCGTCGATGGCTATTCCAACTGCATGCTCGGAATTCTGCTGCCTAGCATTAGCCAGCCAGCCCCTACGTCAGACATGGGCTCGTAAACCGCGCAGTGGCTGCTTCACCATATTGATGAAGCTTTGATTCGCGAAATCTGGCCTCAGCTCTGGCAGGAAAAAAGCCTCTTTGGCTTTGCCTAGCATGCCTTTGAAGTCATCCGTGTACGTCCGCATTGCCCGCGTCGCGATGCTCGGCGCTCGCTTCGGAGGCACTAAGCGATAGTTCCCGCCCTACTCAAGCCTCAGGGAGCAGGGCCGTATGGGTTCGGCCTGTCAAGCCCGTCGTATATTGGACGGCTCAGAGTAAGCGTGTGATTCATCCTTCGTTACGACGCGTCAGGGTTAAACTTGCTCGACCAGCTGCAGCAATGTTTGTGGCTATGATGCCAGTGGGCGTGCCAGCTATAAAAGACACGAACCTGAGGCCCCAGGTTCCGCCTCCCATCGACTTCGGCAGTACCTCCCAGCTTCATGCTTTCCTTTTCTACCATTGAACGAAATACCTTCCTTGATCCTGTATCATCCTTCCCAATGCCTGCCACTCCACGAGGATACACATCGTTCCCGTCACAGGCAGACCTCTTTTACTTTTGCACCACCTCGTCAACGTCAGAAGAGGATTTGAACCTTCACTATGCACCCCCTTCCAAGTCGTCGATAAGGGTTGGCGTCGTGATCCTGGGGCAGGACCAGATCCAACTACTTGACCTCGCCGCCGTCGATCTGCTATCCACAATTGGACGGAATCGCATCGCAAAACTGAACGCGCCAGGATTGGCTCTGGACGAATCGGTGGACGAAATTGACATTCGCTATGTCAGCCCGAGCGGAGAGGGATCTTTCTCCATCACCTCTGGCGCTCGCATGCCAGTTACGGTGAGCTAGCAATTCGAATTGCTGCACACTAGCCAACACACGATCGATACGACGATCCTCCCCAAGCCAATGCTCCTTTGGCCAAGAGAGAGCTTTTGGTCGAGCCGGTTTCGCCTGGGTGATCTTGCAACTGGACCATCTGAGAGATTCTGGCAAGGAGATAAAGGTTCCACCTGCCCCATTCCTCACCGCCGGATACGCCAATCTTTTTTTGTTTTTTTTGCCCCGAGACCCTGGGCTGACAATGCGCAGAACTCGTTCGAAAACGCTCCTCAATTCGATGTGATCCTGATCCCAGGAACCTTTTCTTCTAGCCAGCTTCCGCCCTCTGCCATCTCGTTCCTCGCGGCGCAAATATCGAATCCTGAGCTGTTGGCTGTCATGACGGTCTCGTCTGGCATTCTCAACCTGGTGCAGACGGGCCTGCCGGACCGGAAAAGGGCAGCTGCACCCTCCTGTCTGCTTCCAGGCCTGCGCCAGCGATATCCCGCGACATCGTGGCAGCAAGCCCCGTGGACGCGCCATGGGAATTTCTGGAGCAGCAGCTCTCCAATCACCGCCCTGGACATGGTGACTGCGTGGATGCGGGAGTACTTCTGGGACCGCGGCGACGCAGTGGAATATGCTCTGACGGCAGCGGGCGTTGCCCCGCTCGACGAGTACGACGGCTAATGACTTGACGAAGCATCACGGGCGTTTTTTGTGTTCTTCCCTCTCGACTCTTTTCTTCGTGGATACCCTTCTCTGGCCGCACATGAACGGGCGTCAGCAGCAGAGATTATGAACCATGTACTATACCCGGGGCATGTGAAATGCCTCGGAATGTAACAATAGGACCGCGTCTGGATGGTAGCGTCGACATGCGACAGCTCTCCGGACAGCAATGTATGAATATTATGGGGGTGTTTGCCCTGGAATGCGCACGTGAGCCGAAAGGCCAGCCTTGCCGTCTATGCTACATTGGGATGCCGTCAGCCTCATGCGGCTAGTGCTTCTCCACATGGTGGGCGATTTTCCAGAGCACGGGACTGTCACATGCAAATGGGCCATGGGAATTGGAGAGTGCTCGTGCTACCGCCGATCTCGCACGAAGGCCATCGAAGGGTCCCCGAAGAGCCAGCCAGAAGCATCCGAGGGAGACGTGTGCCAGGCCCGTGGACCCCGCAACCAACGATTGACTCGAGGGGTTTGCGCAGGGCAAATAATCGGGGAATGGAAACGGGATTAACGTCATCGGACAGAATCGGAGGCGATGTGCGGATCCGGTGGCTCTCACAGGTGGAAACGGATCGAAAGGGCTGCAGGGCGAGCCATCGCGGCGGCGCTCGTTGGTCGAGACGAGCCTGCGGTGGGATGTGGCGGCAAAAGTTTGCGGAGGCGTCCTGGGCACTAACGTCGCAGCCGAGCTGCTTGCGCTTGTCCGATGATAAAGCCTTCATCCCAACAACACGGCCGACTGCCCCCCCCAACTTCACTTTCCTTGATCAATATATTGCTCGCGTGCTCATCCCTCGGAGCATCGCACACACTCTTTGGACCCTCTCCAAGACGCTCCATATTGCCATAGCGGCTGCCCGTTGCTTATCCTGCTTATCTATTCCCGCGGATCCCCGACCGAGATCGGTGGCCCTTGCTTTTGCGCCTTTGCCGAACTGAGTCTTTTTTTTGGACCTCCTTTCACCTTCGACTCAACATCCAGCGCGCCCACAATACACCGCTCTGCCCATCGCGGCCCACTCACCACTCCGTCGAAAAACGATCGAAATAAGACACGCTTCCCCCGCGCTCTCTCGCTGTACCCCGACGCCACCGCACAACTCCTCCACCATGAAGATCTTCCACCAAAACACAGAGTTCGACTACTCCTGGGAAGAGGTTTCCACGTCCAACTGGCGGAAGTACGGTCCCTGGAACGAGAAGACGCCCCATGTCATCGCCGTTGACACGCTGTCGCGTACCGTAGACCCCAACACTGGCATCGTGAGTATCCCAACGCCTGGCCGCCATGCCGCTGCCGCATCAGCATCATCATGCTAACATCATCGCGTCAGCTCCGCACCGAGCGCCTCATCACCTGCAAGCAGTCGACGCCCAAATGGATCAACTCCATCCTCGGCGGACAGGACACGTCCCTCGTTTACGAGACATCATACGTGGACCCGACGGCCAAGAAGGTCACCATGTGCTCGATGAACCTCACCTGGTCAGATCTCCTCAACGTGCGCGAGACGTGCATCTACCAGCCCTCGGCGTCAGCCCCCGACGCGAAGACAATGTTCCAGCAGCGCGCCGAGATCACCGCCCTGTGCGGCGGCTGGCAGAAGATCAAGAACTCGATCGAGCAATTCACCGTCGAGCGCTTCCAGCAGAATGCCGTGAGGGGTAAGGAGGGCTTCGAGATGGTGCTCGAGATGAGCCGCAAGGTGTTTGCCGAGCAGCGCGAGATGCTGCGCCTGCAGCAGGACTCCAAGATCCTGCAGGAGGCCAAGTTCTAGACGATGAAACACGCTCTTGTTTTTTCGTCGCCCAGGACCGGCCCTGCTGTCCTGTTGCACGCGTCTAGTAACTCGTGCTGCCATCACTGCGCTCCATCTCCATCCTACACCTCAGCTCCTCTACACTCTTCTCGACTACCTTGTACATGTCACACTCTACTACTGCTGCATGCATGCATCTCTGCCGCGTTCCCAGCGATCTTCCCATCCACACTCTCGGTGGCTCAACGGCGTTCTCCCTTCCAGTCCCTCCTCGAAACGGCGGTCCAACGATTAAGACAAAAAGTTCTTGTTTTCCCATAAACGGCGTAATATTCAACAAAAAGCATGGGCCTGGCGTTTTTTTACAAGTTTCCTGCTTCTCAATACCCTCTTTTTTTTTTTATCATTGTAGAATCCCGAATGCGCCTCTCCACGGGCCCCCGGCTGCTGGGTCACGGCAACGGGGTGATAGACCGGAGGGGTGCATGAGGGGACGGCGGTGGCGCTTTTGAATGATGAAGCTTAGAAACGATAGATATGGCGGGCGGTGAGCGCGTGCCTTTTTATAGTTGCATACCTTGTCTAGACGATTTGGGGGTGTAATACAATCTACATGGCTGTTTTGCATTGAGAGGTTTACGCTTTTGCGATTTGACGAGTAGTGATGTCTATGTCTATGTGAATGTTCGTGTCCGTCTCTCCAGGAGGAGGTGCGTAAATTCTTCCTTCATCCTCCCCATCTCTACCGGCTCATATGCCTAGCGTGTGATAATCGTCGTCAATTTGAGTCCGACGGACATGTAGAATGTTGAAGTTGAGGCTAGGATCAGATGAGCCAAGCTGCTGCTTTTTGCCCTGGAAATTACAAAGGCAACCCCATGCAAGTAGTATGCTGGGCGTGATATTTTTTACCGGGTCTCGTAGGATTTGGGTCGGGGGCTCTGTAAGTGGTTCGTGCGAGGAGACGTTGGGAGCTAGCGGAGAAGCTGCTCTGGTACACCTCGATATCGCCCTGCCCCTCCCACTAAGCATACTTGTTCAATTCCATGTAACTTTCTGTCCTTTTTATATCGTATGAGTGAAGACAAAACTCCAGTGCATAAGTTTTTCTGCGTCAAACGATCTCCATTCTCCGCCCTAGCTCCCACTCCCTATACAGCAGAGTATTCTCTATATTTGGGTAGTGTCTAGCTGATAATCTAAGCTTTTAATGTTGATTCTACTGAAAAATTCGGTATGCAGTCCTATTGAGATGCTTTACGTTTTGCTAGTATGTGCACAGCGCACAGTTTACCGAAGTAGAGCAGCTTATGACCTCAGGTTGTTTGGTAAGAACCCTGATGTTGAGTCAATCAGACCTTAGTATAGACAGTTTTAACCAATCAACTACATGATAGGTGCAAGACTTGCGCAAAAAATAGTGTTGCAGTCTTAGCTCAACCACAGAAAATTTGTGTAGGGGCCATGTAGTACCCCGGTACAGCCGTCTACTGCGGCGTGGATGCATATAAAGAGCGTGCCAATCCGTGAAGATCTTGTATTTTTCATCTTCAATGGTTTTTCCAAGATTGACAGGGTTTTTGTTATACTTTCTAAGATATCACTTGAAAACCCTTGTCGTCACTTTCAAGCAACTACACTCATTCGAAGGCACCCTTTAACGGAATCCACACTACGGTATTCACATCCACGACTTTCAATTTTTTTTTTAAAAAAAGTGGAATTATTTGCCCGGATCAATGGCTGTGGTCTCGGTCCAAGGTACGATGATGATGCATCCATGTATCATCCATACGATTTTCTAATCGCGAAACATTTTCCAGAGGTTGACATACCTTCACTGCGCTGTCTTGATTGGATCAGGTATATTTGTAGAGCTAGTTTGAGGGAGGAAATTCCAGAAATGATTCCAAAAACATGGCGCAACCCTCCACCCCGGCCACCAGAAGAACTCCAACCGGCAGTAGAAGGGTATAGGAGTCGTTTACTGGCAAAAATTGAATCAAGGATCAAGAAATATTCATATGAACCTTCTACAGCACCAAAAATTCCCAAGATCACTCTTTCTGGTTCTCCGGGTTTGTCATCATCGGCAGGTGATGTGGCGGAGCACCCGGCTCTGCAGATACCTGAAATTCTCTGGACTATACTTGAATTTGGGACAGCTGAGACACACCTGGCTGCATTTGATACTTCTAAGAGATGGAGGGCTTTCGTGAAGATGGTGATGAAGCCTTACTATACGGCATTTCCTTGCGGGCCAGTAGGTTACGGAGAGTATGTAGCACCGGGCCTATCGTGGCGCCAACCCTCGATGGATGAGCTCAGGCTGCTAAAACAAGATGTAGCCGATTGGGAAGCCAGAAACTATCCCCTCTGGAAAGATTCCAAGATAAATGCCGACGCGCGCTTGTTTCAAGCACGCGGCTTGGACCGAGCCACTGCTGCAACTATTCGCAGTATTTACTACGGGTTACACTATACTATCCAACCACCGTTCCCTTCCGACACCAACAAAGCCTCATGGTTGGATCTCAGTCAGTTTGAGATCAACCCCTATCTTAAATGCCTGCTTCCCGATTTTACAGATCAGACATTTGGCTGGATTCAGATGGATTTGCAGCCTGGATGGAAGAAGATGCTCATGGGAAAGTCCACCTCCCAAGAGTACTTGGACTATATCAGTCCAATGTTTGTCACACGGCCGCCATGCAAGATATTGACCATCTACATAGACACCTCATCTACTTCATTACAAGAGGAAGAAGAGGTGACTGTTTGGATGAAGATTGAGGACCCAGAGGGAGTTCGGATTGGCCAATTCCTAGAGGCCTTGCAAGAGACTGCGAGCATAGCATTTGAACAATGGAAGAAGGATGTGCAAGTAATGCGCCGTCTCATTTCCGAATGCAAGTGGACTTGTTTTTCCTGGCCGAACAGAAGCTTAGGTGAACATGTTTTCTTGGCTTCTGACTGCCCAAGGCTCTTTATTGCACTTGACAGCGAACACAAGGACGCTTATCGCTGGGCTTTGCCCTTTATATCTTCGAATGATAAGTCTCACTTCAGGGCTCAATGGGATGAGCATGGTGTTGAAACCGTTGATCCAGGAACTTTTTTTGGTCGGCCATGGAATCCTAATGAGTTGCGAATGCCCCTGGTCAACCAATGGAATATAGGGGATCCAATCTAAAGCCGTAATAGGAAACATGAAGAAAGTATTATCCTGCTCTCAAAAGGAAATTTATTATCATCTTCGTTAACTTCCAAAAGACATAATTCATAGTCATGCAGGCATGTGCCTTTAGGACAGTCATGCTTGGGAAATGTTGATGTGTATTTTTAATAAGATAGAGGAATGCAGGATATCACACCTTGACTACAGATGTTTCTATAACTTCTAATACAAGATAATACCGGTACAGCACCACCAACTGTTAAAAATATACGTCTTTGTGGATAGTGTCTACTTCAAAAATTTTGATAATGGAGATGATGTTTCCCTGGGTCTGATTCTGAACTGCATTCTTAGCGTGCTATACCGAAAGCTGAATGTACACTTAGATGCTCTGTGAGTCCATGTTTACGAGGGTATTCATGCCTGCTTAAGCCCACATGATTCGTAAGTAGAAGTCCATATACTAGGCTAGGCCTGGAAAGACAAAAGAAGATTCACTTAGACCAAGCTAGACTCTCTGTTGTACCCAACAAGTGAACGAATGAGAGTTCAAGTCAAATTCTGCTTTCTAAAATACAAAAAATTCTATGAATTCCAAAATCCGGTCTTAGAACTTCCAGTGAATACCGAAGCTCGCTCAACAGTTACCACGTAAGGCTAGCACGTCTGACGTCTGTGAAATTGCACAAAAGGATCTAAGTTGCGTTAGATACAATCAAGATCGAAAGATTGTGGACAGTAGCTTACAGTCTTGTGACTCTTGGTTAGAACACACAAAATCTCTACTTAGGACAACCAATACCCCATCCAGTCGTTGGGTCGCAGCAGTCGGCCCCGCACGTAGCCACGACGTTAGGCGGGCACAGATTTCCGTCTGCGAAGCGGATTTCCCCGCCAGTCTTAGTGCCGGGGATCACGGTAGTCCATCCATCTTGGCGAGTGCGCGCCCGTCTGTCACGGAAGCAGCAGTTGTCGTTGGTCCATTTTACTGTGCAAGCAGCGGAAGTGGTGGTGGCGAAGATGCCAGTGGTGGCAATGACCATAGAGATGATGGTGTTAAAATGCATGTTGGCGAGGCAGAAATGAGGCTTGGAGTGTCTTTGGAGCAAGAGTAGGGGCGAAAACGAATGTAGTTGCTGTTGTAACTGAGAGTGGTAACGAAAGATTTCGACAGGAAAAGTGTATGTCTTTATATACAATAGAAAATCCTACTGTGACTAGGCTGCCTTGCAAACGACAACAAAGCGACCAAGACACTACTTGGGGAGAAGACATTGCTCAAGGAGTTGGGACACGTGCGTTCCTTGAAGCCCAGGTTACTAGTGAAAGTTTCATTCTTTGGAGCTTATTCAACACTAGCAAGGTGTACGTATAGACGAAGGGGCATCACGAAGCGAAAGCTCATAAGCCACTACCCGGCTTGAAAACACGATATACGATGTCGAGCGACTAGTGAAAGTAGAATCGCTGGCCCATGCAGCAACTAGTTCTCGGCGGACTTATAACACCGGCGCATTATCGTTCCGTAGGTGATTAGGAGGATTCTCTTTTAGTACTTGGTATTGGGCTTGTAAAGTTTTCAGTATAGAGCCTTTTAATCTCCTGTGCCGTTTTGCGTTTTTGGGTGAGAGCCCCCGCGCTTTTTTGTCTCCGGGCATTGTTAGGGGCAGCCCTTGTGTGTCTGTTTTGCGATTTTTAGGCTCTGGTCCGTGTGTGGTTTTGCATGTTTTGAATCTTCTGTGCAATCCCTATTTGCGCAGGCCAGAGTTTACGCTCACCTGTAACCACAGTAAAGCATTCTTTTTGAGCTTATAAATCACTAGCAAAGCGTACAATATACAAAAATATAAGGGTATCACGAAACAAAAGCCCATAATCTACTAGCCGGCTTAAAAACACGATATACGATGTCGAGCGATCCAATCACCCTACGGATGCCAGAGGCGTGTGGGCTGAGGTGACACGTGCACAGCCACACAGTAAAGCATTATTTATTGCTAATGTAATAAACCCGGATAGAATAAGCTGGATTTTTGAAACAAGGGCCAGTAATCAAGACAGGGTGACGTAGTAGAGTTGGAACAAGTCTGATGCTTATGATAGGCTACCACAGAATGAGAAGTAAAGCATTATGTCGATGTTGAATCTCAAACGCCAATGCCCCTCTAAGTAGGTCAGATAGAGGACTTGGCAGTGGCATTCGAACTAGCTTAGAGTGCCACCGTGCCAAGCCATACACTGCCAAGTCCCCTGTCGGACCTACTTAGAGGGGTCGCTATGTAGTCACGTTATGCCATTACTCTTCTCTCTTTCTATGCAGAATGTTACTTCACTTGACAATTATTTACTTGATGCATAATTTGAATGCCGTCAAAATCAACTGGCCGTTGGCTTGCTATAGTCAAGTCCTCTATGTGCCTGCTCATGATATGCAAGCTAGTGGCGACCTTTCGCTCTTTCCAAAACCCTCTACTTCCTGCTGTTGTTGAGCCGCGATCTCGGTAATCTAGACGCTTCATTTACCTCGCGTTTTTCTGAATAAGCTGTATATTTTGTACAAAAAAAAAAAAACTCTTAATGCAACACTAAAAAGATGCTATCATCGCAGAACATTGTTGAATAAGATGGAATCTTCTACAGAGCATTATCGCGGAATTGGAGAGCCGATAGTTTTGGCAACTACATAATTCCGTATCTGAACCCTAACATCACCACATAACAAATCTAAAACGTAGGGCAAGCTGCTAACCAGATTAATAGCATCTAGTTTTGTGCTAAATATTTACTCTAATTACTAAAAGCTCTTTGGACTATTTAGAACATGTAGAATTTACTATAATGTATTATTGCTATTTATAAGATTTATTTTGAGAACCACATCCAGCTCAGCCTAACTTTCTGCTGTATTTTTTATATATTGTGTATACTGCGCAGATTTTTTTTTTTGCTTAGTATTGCTGCACAAACCAGCGGCCAATGCCACCAAGGCAATCCACACAGGACTCTATACCCAGTTGCATAGATCCGTATGTGTGCAAAAAAAGTGTAGGGACCTGTAGCAGAGACACCAGACAATAATCTCGCGCAATCTCATCTACTGACTTCGATGTGAACATGCCTGGGTATGTTAGATCAGGTTTAAATAGTCCATCGCAATCTATAACAAGAGTGTAACTCCTATATATAGTTGTTCGTTTTATCGTCGAGCTCTTTAAGCCGGTAATAGGTACGCTGTCACCATTGTAAGTTTTCTTAGATACTAGAGAATCTTAATCAGCAAACTTTAAGTATAGATAAGTAAAGTTATAAAATCATAGCAGATCTGCTTAAATAAATTATTATTAAGAAAAACACAGTCTGACTAGCTATATAAAAATTATCAGAACTATTGTAAAATTGAGAGTATGTAGATAGGAGGGTACCAGGAAGATCAAACTGTCGAAGTTTTTCCGTCCAATTCGGAAAACCCACAGGATCGTTAGGCTGAATGTTGACTTGCACAATGCAAATGCTAATAGCTACTATACTAAGCAGTAAGCCAATGCTAAAACACCATCCTATCCACCAGGAAATGTCATCGACTGTGTCGAATTCGTCGCTGATCTTCGGCGCGGCGGTCGCAAGAATCGTCTGGTCCTTTGGGTCGGTCAGCAATATGAGCCTAGAGACTGTATGGCTTCTACCAACCATTCCGGTCAATAGCACTGCTAAGCATAACCCAGTCATGATTAGGGCCAGTTTCAGGCCGTTGGTTGTGGCATGGTCAGAGTTTGACGCTGGAGTGGACATATCGGCAATGCGTTATGGCGGTTGGGTGGCGGCTGTGACTTGGAAGCACTCTGCCTTGAAGGATCGTGTTATGCAAAAACAGAGAGGGGGGCACGCTAGCGGACCAGTTGTCCTAATACAACGTGAGAGACTCGGGTCATCAAATATACGCTCGGGATCAAGACCGTTTACCTAGTTTCCGGCTGTTTGGATCGTCATCTAAATAACTTGCCTTAATTTGCATCGCCGCACTGGTATGGTGCAGTCCAACTAACCTCAATGGCCTTCACCACACATTTGCACTATATCTTGCAAAACATCCAGAATCAGCTAGAGCCACCCATGAGAAGGCGAAGGCCACGTAATAGAAAATACCATTCGACCCAGTCGGGCCAACCATCAAGCCTGCTCGTGTACCAAGCGGATACGCTCACACCGTACATGAAGCTTTCGTTCAGTTGAGGGGCCAGCAAAGTAGATCGAGTTCAAACTGGCCCAGCTATGAACCCAGATCCAAGATAGCATGGAGAGTTGCTCCTACTTCTCATCAACTGGTTTACTGTCGGTAAAAGTTTCTGTATGTTGCAGCATTCTCGAACCAATGCAGTTCCTCGGAACCACACTCGTGCCAGGATTAAGTCAGCCATGGACACGTATTGTCGCGGGTTCACCCTTTCAGACGCCCAGATATGTGGTGGCGGCAAGCCATTCCATCATCCACCTCACTCAAGGTCACGGTCATCCCCACTTCACTCGAGCAAGTCCAGCCGGCGCGTTGAAGCGATCCACTTTCGATTTTCAGCCTGGGAGCGCGTAGTCAAATGCACATGGCTCTTGCAAATCATTAGTGTTGGGTCATTTACCACCAGCACCTTCAGTTGTCCTCACATTCCTGGTATGCAATCAACACATACACCTCTTCCGAATGAGCAAATATTCAACCACTTGAGATCATGAAAAAAGGACGAGAAGAAGAATAAACTAGGTAACATGTTTTCAGTACCTAATCTGTGCATCTTGTGCCTACTGATGGGGCATATAGGCCGTCTCGGGCGGATCGGGCCATGAGAACCGACCGCAAAACGCAGCAAACGCAGCATCCCCTGTATCCATGACCAAAATAGACTACACGTGAAGTGAAAAATGTGGCGTCCATGAAACTCTGTGCTCCTTCCAGCTTGACAGACTTTGAAGAAGATGAAGGCAGTGGCCAGGTGCGATGGCGCATGATTCTGATTCACACAAGACTCAAAGAAAATGGAAGAAGCCGCTTCCGAGGAGGGGTGAGGGTGTCTTGCGGACAATGGGGGAAAAGCACAAGCCTGAACGCCGTAGCCAGAGCCGATCCATGTAATATCGCGGGCGAAAAGCCGTCAAGTGCGCACGGCAGGGATGTCATTTTGAGGTGAGGGCCAATTTGGGCGAGATGCGAGAGCAGGGCAACACGGGCAAGGGGTTCATGCCTTGATGCCGGCGTCCTGCTGCTGCTGCTCGTCGTTCTCGATGTCCTCGGCGGACGTCTCCCTGTTCAGGCTCGTCTCGCGGTGCAGGAAGCTGTGCTCCTTGACGGGGCTGCCGCTGCCCTCGGTCTTCTCCTGGCCACTCTGGGGCTTTCCGTTGTGGGTGGCGACGGCGGGAGGGGCGACGTGGGGGATCTTCTCGGGCACGGGGTGCTCGCGACCAATCTGGGTGACGCCGACGTCTGAGGCCTTGCCGGCCTTGGAGAGGGCGTAGTCGCCGCTGTCGAAGTACTTGCGCTCCTGCGGGGCAACGGATTAGCGAGAGCGAGGAAAAGCGGATCGAGGGGAAGGGTACCTTTAGCTTGTTCTGCAGCAAGTCCTTGCGGTTGGGAAGCTTGCCGTACAGGCGGAACAGGCGCTGCTCGTCGGCAGTCATTTGCTGGGCCATGGTTAGCATGCAGCGTCCTGGAAGCAGCGGAAGCAGCGCCGACGGGCGGCGGGCTTAATAGGGAGAGCGGCGCTCGGGGAGGCGATGACGTACGTTGAGGTCCACCTTGTTCTTCTGGTGCGGGTTCATGGCGGCGGCGGGGAGAAAGAGCGTGCGTGGTGGTTGGGAGTGTGGAATGTAAATGACGGTGTGGCGGGGCAGCGGTGGTCAGAGAGAGGACTGGGGCACTCGGGGGAGCAGCGTGTTTATCCTTTGTTCTGCAGGCGGTGCCAGGGAACTTTTTGGGCAGGGACCACGAGTGGTGACGGGCGGCGAGCGGCGGGCGACGGGTGTGTGCTGCGTGCTGCGGGCTGCGGGCTGGCGGCCTGTTTGGACCCTGCGCTGGGCTGCTGGCGTGGATTGGGCGGCCGACGCGGTGGGTGCTGGGCGAGTGGGCGGGCCGGTCGAGGGTGAATGGGTGCTGCCTGCCAACTCAGTCGGACGGCGCGGACGTGGCTCTCAAGGGCGGGCTGGCCAGCGGAGGTGAGGCTGCCGGCTGGATAGGCGAGAGAGGGCCCCTCTGCGCTGCTGCGATAAGCCTGGGTCTGCCGCCCGAGGAGTGGAGCGGGCTGGGCTGGGCTGGGCTGGGCCGGCGTGAGGGCAGCTGGCAGGTAGGCAGCAATGCAATAGGGGTCGGGCGAGCAACGACGGCAGCGTCGAGCGTGTGTGAGGGTGCGTGTGTGTGTGTGTTGGTAGGGCGGTGGTGGAGGAGGTAGTGGTGGCAGTGGAGGCCGTGGTGGAGAGAGACGAGACGGTCAAGGAGGGGTAGATGCAGGAAGCAGTGCAGCTCTGCAGTGCACCAGGCGCAGGTGGTGCAGCAAATATGTAGCAGCCAGCAGCCAGCAGCCAGCAGCCAGCGCCAGCCAGCACCCCGGTGGGCCCAGGTGTGCTGCTGCCATCATGGCCCAATTACGAGCCCATTGCTTATTCCTGCATCGCCGTGGTAATTCTCGCTCCCGCGACAAGTAGGAAGCCTCTGGCCACTGCCGCGAAACGTTGTTCGCCGTTAGGGCCGACCCCCCATCGCGGCCATGGCTCCACGGCCTCAAAACGTCACGCGTACCCCCAGCGCCCCGTCGCCGGATTCGAGTCGCTCAGATCGCCAGGGCCACGCCCTCGCCGTGCTGCAGACATGCTGGACATGGTGCATGGCACCGTAGCTGCTGCCATTGCCCGTTCCGCCCACCCGTCACATGCCGCCGTGCCCTCTGCCGCCGTGCCCTATGCCTCCAAGCACTACGCCTACACACCTCGGACGGGGCGCTCGCCGGAACCGCACCAGGTCGCCCACCGCCAGCGCCCAGCGCGGGCTCCGCTCTGGTAGATTGGCCTTGACTGCGGCCATGCCGGACCCTGGCGGCGAGCACTAACGTCGACATGCTCTGCCCAGCGCAGTCGCTACTGCAAGCGCACCTCGAATTGCCCAGGAACTGCCAGAAGGCGACGCTGCTGGTCCAACCTCTGCCCAACGGGGAAGAAAAAAACTCCCAAAAAGCACCGTGCCGCCCCTGATTGGCCAATTCCCTCTACCTCGTGCAGCTGACTCCCACACCAAGAAAAAGGCACCCCCCCGGCACCACATTCCGCACTCCCCATCCGAAAGCGCCATGGCCGACCTCCAGTCGCAGTCTGGCAAGACCTTTGTCGTGGAGCACCTGGATCCTGAGCTCGAGGCCTGGTCGTCGCTCGAGTACTACACCATTGCCTCCGAGTGCCATGCCACGGGCGCTCAGTTCCTGCTCTCCTCGGTCCCAGAGTCCCTGCAGCTCCCAGAAAATCTCAAGGGGGCCAAGGGTTTGAATGTGGAAACGAGGGGCATAGAGGAAATTTACGCCCACAAGAAGGATAGAGTCTGCCTGCTCGACCCCGCCGCCGACAAAGACCTGTGCCCAGAGGATGGAGACACGTTCGACATCTTCCTGTTCGGCGGCATCCTGGGTACGTAGGCCGCACTGCGAGGACGCCAATGGCAAGACTCTGGGGTAGCGCTGACCACGACGCAGGAGACGATCCGCCCAGAGGTGCGTGTGCTCATGGGGGAGGCACGACGCCGCTGCGAGTCTGCTGACATGTCTTGATTGCAGATCGAACCTCGGAGCTGCGAAAGAAGGGGTACCAGGGCCGTCGTCTTGGTCCCGTTCAAATGACGACAGACACGGCCGTCCGAGTCACCAGGATCGTCGTCCAGGACAGAGGTACGCCGATAGATTAAGCCCATATTATCCCCCTCGACCTTCGCTGACGCTGCCCCAGTGCCCGTGGACAAGATCTCCTACCTTGACCACCCAGAGTTGAAGATCAACAAGAACGAGAGCACCCAGATGCCGTTTCGCTATGTAAAGGGCGAAGACGGACGCCCCATCATGCCAGAGGTAAGAGCCTAAAGTGCCTGGATGACGCTGCGTTTCAGCAGGCTAATATACTCACCCAACGGCGCAGGGCATGGTCGACCTGATCATTCGAGACTCAGAAAAGAGCCTAGACGACCTCTTGTAGTAGCATGGCCACACGCAAAGCCGCGAGTGTGGTTCTGCGCCACTGTGGCACGCAGTCTTCTACAAGACGGCGCATGGGTGCCGGTTTCGGTAGGTTCCAATGGCAGCATGGAGGCTGCATCTGGCACCAGCTCCCCAAGAGGGTTGGCTGGCGAGGCATTTAGAGGAGGACGTATAGATATACTAGTAGGGGATGCAGTCGCGGAGCAGCTCCGGGGCTAGCGGCAGCAGCAGCAGCAGCAGCAGCAGCAGCAGCAGCAGCAGTGCAGATGCGCAAACTGCCCTCGTACGGGATGTAAACACCAAGGATGGCATTCTTCACATCTCCAGACATGTGCATCGTCCCGCTGTCGTTCGAGGCTTGAGGCCTAAACTTGACGCCTCGTTGGATCCCCCACCGTGCAGTGATTGGTACATGGCGCCTCTCCTCTAGGCCAGCGGCCGTCGAGCCGAGGGTGATGCGTGCCTCGAAATTTAGGAAGCGATGTGATACAGGCTTGAGGCAGAGCGTAAAGCTCCAGCAGTCTCAGAGGGGGAGTAGAAGGGCTGTTGATGGGCAGGAGAGGCACTTGAAACTCGGGAATCTAGGTAGCCGTATGCGCTTGATTGGCCCGGTGCTTGGTGCTCGCCCTACGCGGCGGAACTTTTGGACAAAGCTTCGAGAACCCAGGTGCCCTCAGCTGCGCGCCCTCGATAAATACTGCGAGACAACCCGCCGGCGCTGGCCATACTTGATGCTGTCGCCAAGTGCTCGCCTCCTTTGACCTGCTGCAGCAGCGATAGACCGTTCGGGCATACCTCTCGACCGACTCCCGCGCTCGGCCATCCTTCGCCGTGCATTCTGGCCTTCTCCCTTAGAGGACCCCTGCAGCGACTCGTCAGCCGCCGCAGACTGGCAGTGCCACCTATTCCCTTTCGACGCCGCGACGTGAATGCTCCGAGGCCTCCCGCACGACACGACCTGCGCGCAAGCCCCCAGCGCCTATTCTCCTCCACTCCCTACACACATCTCCTTTGTTGGCCTCAACACATCCGGCCCCGTCCTTCCTCAACGCCTTGCGGAGGTCCATGAGATAGCGACAGCGCTCCGGTCTCCTTCCGGTCTCTATCCTCCCCCCGACTCGACTTGACTCGCTTTCGCATCCGCCATGTCCTTCACCTCTGGCCCGTCGCGATGGCGGGCTGCCCTCGTGGCCGGTCTGGCCGCGTCGCTGGCATGGCTCCCCGTTGGCGGTGCAGAGAAATCGCAGGCGGATTACTTTGTGCATGAGCTTCCTGGCGCCCCCGAGCCACTGTTGAAGATGCACGCTGGGTGAGTAGGCCGCCGCGCGTCGCATTCCAGCAGCACACTGACCGTTTGGATAGCCACATCGAGGTCGATTCCGAGCACAACGGAAACCTGTTCTTCTGGCACTACCAGAACCGCCACATTGCGAACCGCCAGCGCACCGTCATCTGGCTGAATGGCGGCCCCGGCTGCAGTTCCATGGACGGTGCCATGATGGAGGTTGGACCCTACAGGGTCAGAGAGGGCGGCAACCTCGAGTACAATAATGGCTCGTGGGACGAGTTTGCCAACCTGCTATTCGTCGACCAGCCCGTGGGCACCGGCTTCAGCTACGTCAACACCGACAGCTACCTCAAGGAGCTCGACCAGATGACGGATCACTTTGTTCTCTTCCTGGAGAAGTGGTTCGCCCTCTTCCCCGAATATGAACACGACGACGTGAGTCGAAGCCCGACGACCTGAAACATTGTACGTTTGCTAACGCCACATCTAGATCTACATCGCTGGTGAATCGTATGCTGGCCAGCACATCCCGTACATTGCACGCGGCATCCTCAACCGGAACAAGGACCCTCAAAAGCGCCCGTGGGCGCTAAAGGGTATTCTCATCGGAAATGGCTGGATCTCGCCCGTGGACCAATACCTCTCCTACCTCCCATATGCCTACAAAATGGGCCTCATCACGGCCGAGTCCGACTCTGCGAAGCGCGTTGAGAAGCAGCAAATGACTTGCATCAACAAGCTGAACGAAGGTGGCGCCGATCATGTCGATACACCCGATTGCGAAGCCATTCTTGTTTCGATCCTTGAGGAGACGAAAGACCAGAAGGCAGACCGCATGCAGCAGTGCCTGAACATGTACGATGTCCGGCTACGTGACGACTCTTCCTGTGGAATGAACTGGCCCCCGGATCTTACCAGTGTCACTCCTTACCTGCACCGCCAGGATGTCATCAAGGCTCTCCACATCAACCCTGACAAGAAGACAGGCTGGACTGAATGCAACGGAGCTGTTTCCGCCAACTTCCGGGCCGTCAACAGCGAACCCTCCGTCAAGTTCCTCCCTGATCTCATCGCCGAAATCCCCGTATTGCTCTTCTCTGGAGACCAAGATTTCATTTGCAACCACTTGGGTACCGAGGCCATGATTGATAAGATGATCTGGAATGGTGGAAAGGGCTTCGAGATTTCTCCTGGCGTTTGGGCACCCCGCCGTGACTGGACTTTCGAGGGCGAGCCCGCAGGAACGTACCAAGAGGCGAGGAATCTCACCTACGTCGTTTTCTACAACTCCAGCCACATGGTTCCCTTTGACTACCCCAGGCGTACAAGGGACATGCTCGACCGCTTCATGGGCGTTGACATTGACTCCATTGGTGGCGAACCATCTGACAGCCGCATCGACGGCGAGAAGGGCCCGCTGACCAGTGTTGGAGCCCATCCCAACTCCACCAAGGCCGAGGAGGACAAGACCAAGGAGTTGAAAGAGGCCGAGTGGAAGGCCTACTACCGCTCTGGGGAAGTCGCCCTGGTTGTTGTCGTTATTGTTGCTGGTCTTTGGGGCTACTTTGTCTGGCGTGAACGCCGCCGCCGAGCTGGATACAAGGGGGTCAGGGGCCTCGAGGGTGAGGACGGCCGCGAGTCACTCATGGCCGGCATGGGCCTCGAGAACTTCCGCAGACGAGACCGCAACCGCGATATCGAGGCTGCCGATTTCGACGAGCGGGAGCTAGATGACCTCGACGAGGGCGCAAAGAGGCCTCTCAACGGCCGTGAGAAGAACAGGGTGCCCGCAAACGACTCGACGTTCAGCCTTGGAGGCGCGAGCAGCGATGGAGAGGGAAGCGGAAGCGATAGGGAGCGAAGAATGGCAGGAAGGGAGAAGTCTTAGTCGCGTCGCGATTTTGTTGTATTCTATCCGTCATCCATTTTTTTTGTTTGATTTTCCGGGTCCGGAAAAGGTGCCACCGGTTTGATTCTAGATTGGGGTGGTATCATCAACATGCATGGGCAGGCGTTCTGAGGGCCTGATATACGAGATCGTTCCATTTCAATTAAGACTTTTCAATAATGGAATCTACTTTATCGATCCCAAATTTAGTTCTCCGCAAAGTTTGACCAATGACTTGTGTAGAGACTCTCAATGAGCAGGCAGATGCCGTGTTGGCCGATTCAGTAGGCTCTTTCTGCCAGTGTTGCCTGCGAGGCGGCGAGGGGGAGTACACGTGACTCAGCGCTCGACACGCGCCGTGGTGAGCGCGTCATCCAGCCACTGCCAACGACCTCATCTCAGCCCCTCTCCATGCCCACCACCAACTCTTGACGCCTCGACAATGCCTGCGTGAGTGCCTCATAGCGACACTGCCGGCCTCCAGAATTCCAAAGTGCTAATACCACACAGCCCCGGCGAGCAGTACCAGTCTGACAAGGTCAAGAACCCGTTCGACGAGCGCGTCGTGAGCAATTATACCGCACAGAATATCGCGACGTTGCAGAGCCGGCTCAACAAGCAGCTCGGTCCGGAATATCTGTCAAACAGGAAAGGTCATGGCGGTACAAAAGTTTGGTATCTGGAAGGGAACAAGGCGATAGCGCTCGCGAACGAGGTGTTTGGGTTCAACGGCTGGTCCAGCTCCCTGCAACAGGTGCAGGTGGATTTTGTATGTTGTCCCGGCTATGTGATGCCAATGCAGTTTCTTATAACGTGTAGGTCGACGAGTCTTCAAGCGGCAGGGTCACATTGGGTCTCTCGATAATCGTGCGCATCACGCTGAAAGATGGCACGTATCACGAGGTATGTATTAAGTAAATTTGTAGCGCATTCCATCTGACAGTGCGCAGGACATTGGCTATGGCTCATGCGAAAATTTGAAAGGCAAAGCGACAGCATTCGAGAAGGCAAAGAAGGAAGCGGCGACGGACGGATTGAAGCGCGCGCTGCGCACCTTTGGCAATGTCCTCGGCAATTGTCTATATGATAAGACATATTTGAGGGCTATGGAGAAGATGAAAGTCAATCCGCCCAAGTTTGACGAAAGTCGGCTTTACAGGCATGAAGGCTACCAACCTCAATCAAGGCCAGAGGCATCGGGTATCAAGGTGGAGCCACAACATGCATCCACCAGACCTGATCAAGTCTCTCGCACGCATTCGGAGCATTTGAATTCGGTTGCTGGGGAGTTCGATGATGAATACGACGGCAATCTGTTTGACGGCGTGGAGATTACCGAGCACGGTGGAGATGAGTTCACATTTGAAGAGACGGCAATCAACGCGCTGGAAGCATCAAAAGCGCCCAACGGTCAAAGTGCCGGGACATCAGGTCGGTCTACTCCGGCACCGAATTCTGGCCCATCACGGCCAATGAACATATCAAGACAGAGTGTACCGCCTACCCGCCCACCGCCACATCAGCAACAACAACAAAATCAAGGTCCCGGACGGCCGGCGATAAACCCGCAAAATAGTAGAGGCCCACAGGCCCCAAATCAACAGCAAAACAATGGCCGATCTGATTTGAATAGAGGGAAGGGACCGCCACCACCGACGACTGATGTTCACGCGCCAGTCAAGCCCCCAAACCAGAACAATGTCCAGAACCAGAATGCTCAGCAGCCTACGAAACAGCCTTTCCGTCCAACGCCACCGCAGGCACAGCAACCTCAAGTCGCCCCTCAAACACCAGGCCCTATCCCGCAACAAAACAACAAGCCGGCCGTTGGCTTTGTGACCTCCCGTGCCGCTGAACTAATGCAGAGCACCGAAGGCGTGTCCAACCTTCCCGCCTTCAATCCACACGCCGAATCCCCCGTACCAAAACACATGCGCACTCCAGGCTTCGACCACTCACGCTCCGTCAAAGTGACCCGCCAGGAGGTCAACGCCCCTCCACCTCCCGCTCCTGCCCTCGCCGCCGCCGCAGCCACCTCATCCCGCGGGCCCGGACCCGGACCCGGACCCGGCCCCGGCCCCGCCCCTGCTCCCGCCCGCCCCAACTTCATCAACCCTCACCAAGACCCGAACCGCCGAATCGGCATGCCGGGCGCGGGCGCCATGATGAGCCCGTCTGCGAATCGTGGCGCCTACAAGCCCCCCACGTTTGCGGGCGGGGTCAAGAGGCCGCCGCTGCAGGATGTGAGCAATCAGAATGTAGCGGGAAAGGGGGGTGGGGAGGCGGCGGAGCATGAGGCAAAGAGGCAGAAGGTCGATGGGGGTGTGCCGAATGGAGCAGAGAATGGAGCGGATGCGGGTGCGGTGGCGGGGTCGTGAGATGATGATTTTAGTTGGTTTTGGCTGTATCAAGGAAGAAGGATTGATACGGGGAGAGAAAAAGAGGGACTGATGGTAGGGCGTTTTTTGGGCGCTTCCTAGGGATCTTTGTGATTGATCGATTGAAGGGTTGGCTGGCGAGTTGGCGTAACATGGTGCTCACCTTTTTGGAGCGTGAGCGATACGGCGTTGGTTTGTTTTCCTGAAGACCTCTCGGTGTCTCCTTCCATCCACCCTCTCTCTGTTTTGGGAAAGGGAAATGTCTCAGCCAGCCAGCTAGCCAGTCAGTCAGGTGCGACCAGAGCCTCTCCGGTTGAGCGATTGGGACCACGGTATAGCATAGCGACCTGTCAGCGAGCTAAACGAGCGTGTGGTGGGCAGCAAGCATATCGAGCGTGTGCATCTATATCCGTAATGAAAACGTTTATCAATGTGTCCATCATCCGTCAAGACTCTACACGTCGTATTATGCCTGCCCGGGCTTACTTCACGCAACAACACTGCAGATTTCACGTTGAGCAAACTTTTTTTTTTTGGTCTTCTTTCTTTCAACCCGTTTTGAAAAAACTAAACTCGATTCCCATTTCTACTCGAAACATTTGCATAGGTGGTTTTGCGCCCACTGCACACCTTCATTTTCCCTCCTCCCACTGTTTTCTTCCCTTCGTCCTACATCCGTTTCCGTCTGATCCCATGCATGTATGCATGCATTTATGCGGTCAAGACCCCATCCGCATCTCCCATTTTCTCCCCCTTCCTTCCCCATCCATCCATCCATCATGCACGACTCGAAAAAGAAGAAAGAAAACACGCAGAGACCCATAAACCATGTTTAACGTGTGGTACCTAATCAGAGATGAGGGGCAAGGAAGTCAGGCTGAGGTCGGGATGGCATCTCATGTGCGGGGGGAAACGGGTCAGTTAAATACATTTACGTCCAAAGTACGCCGGGGGAAGCCACCATCACGCTAATGCAAACCCAACCATCCGTGATCTGAACAAAAAAAGAGGAAAAATGAGCAAGATGGAAAAGGACAAAAAGGTGGTGAGGAAAGATGAATCAAACGCCAGCATCGCAAGTACCCTCCCGCTCTCTTTCATCCCGGTTGAGTGTCGATGGAGTGGAATTGATTGCATTTCCTCTTTTTTTTTTTGCCTTGATATGGTTGATCCTCCTGCTTTTCCGTGGGATTAGGGCGCCAACGCAGGGCGCGGTAGGAGAGGGTAATCCATGGCGCCATTCAACAGAGCACTGCAAATTCCTCTGTGAGCAAGACGGGGAATGTCCTTTAGTTGCAACGTTTTACCGCTTTTTGCTGCCGGGGCGGGGCTTGCATTCGTCGGCCGCAACAGGGTGCAACTTGAGCTTGATGGGGTATGAGGGAGTGTTGGCAGCGTAGCCCTTGCTCCAGTCGTACGATACAGCATAGGCGAAGATGTTGCCGTCCTTGGAGAAGCCCGTGGCCGTGATGGAGCCGCCGACCTCGGGATAGCCCTTGAGACGGTGCTTGGCGTCCTTGTCCCAGAAATGGAACGTTCCATCCGAGCCTGCGGTACTGAAAGTGCCGTGCTGGGGATGGAATGAGATGGCATTGACCGAGTAGACCTTGGCAATGTCGCGAGCGGCGGGGTCAGTCTGCCTGTGGCACTTGAAGGAGAAATTGAGGCTAGATGGGTGGTTAGTAGTGGATGGAGCTGAGGCGTCGGAAACCAACCTAGTGTCCTTGTCTTCGACATATTGAATGGCGCATCGGCCCTCGATGGAGCCAACGGCGAAGCCAGACGCGTCCGAGAAGCAGCTGACCACCCTCGTCTGCCACTTGAGAGGGCTGGTAATGGTCTTGTAGATCTTGGTGGGGTCGTTCAGGTTGACCATGTGGATGTGACGCTCGGCAGTAGCAATGACGAGGAGCTGGTCCTTGACGTCCATGCTGTAAACTCGCTCAGCGCACTGCAAAGTGCCGATAGGATCCGACTTCTGCAGATCCCAGAACTTGACCGTCTTATCCCAGGAGCCAGTAGCCAGGAACTCTTGACCGTTGGTCTGGAAAAAGCGAACGCTCTTGATGCATTCGCCGTGGGCCTTTGCTTCGATCAGAGCGGGCTTGGTGATTTCGCCAGAGGGCGGAGCATTGCGGAGGTCAGCAAAATAGAGGTTCCCACTGGTATCGCCGGCGGCAATGCGCGTGCCATCCTGCATGTCTGTTAGTGTCTTGTCTCTCACGATCGAACATGGGCAAAACTTACCTTGGACCACGCAACGCCCAAGATGGCACCCTGTCCCTTGAACTTCCACTTTCCAACCGCGCCGCCGTTGTTGATCTCGTAGATGTAGACGCACTGATCCCAGCTGGCGACAGCCAAAAAGTCATTGGTGGGCGAAAACATCAGGTCGGAGATGCTGTCGCTGGGGAGCTGGTTGGATGGGATCTCGACATCTTTGCTGGTGTCGCCAGTCGTCGACGGGGCGGTGGAGGACGGGGCACTTCCGAAAAGCGCCATTGCGGACTGGTGGTGGTGTGTTGGGTGGTATAAGTCGAGGTAGAGCTTTGCGCGGAGCTCTGGAGAATGTTATGGAAGGGCCTTTCGCGCGCGAGTAACGGAGGTGCAAGACACGTAGAGGTCCGGGGGCTGTTGGACGCTGAATTGAATGCCGGCGGGGAACAAAGGGCCAGAGGCAAGCGGGACACGTCTTTTAGGGTAAAGCTGTTGCTCCGGCGCGTGAAAGAAAGACGAGCTTCACACAGGCACCGACATCCTTGTCCCAGGCACCAGGCCGGTTGTTGCCTAGCTCGGGTCCTAGCGCGCGGAAAAACGTTGACCCTGCCCCAGTCCTTCGAATAAATTCTTGCCCGTACCTCACCTTTCTTCTTTTCTTCACGTTCCTCGTTCAAAGAATCGCGCACGAAGCTCACTCACAGAGTGCCTCCCTGCTTGCACAGGCAGCTCTCACTTGCTTTGGGAGAAAGTCCCCGGACTCCGGTTCTCACCAACCGCACTTTCAGCAACGATCCGCCATAGAAGCGCGGCCTCCATCGCTCCATCAGAACATCACCTTTCTGCCTCTTTTCCCGCCTGCACTCATTACTGTCTCTTTTTCGACGCCCACGGATGGATGGCTGGCACCTGGACGATGATATGAGTCCGCTGGTTCTGAAGTTGGTGTGGCTGAGATGAAGAGACAGCAGTGAGGAGGGGCTAGGGGCAAGAGGGTGGTATAGTGATGGAGGGTTCTTTCGTCCAGTTTGTGGTTATGCGATTGCCTTCCACATGTCCAGTGATATGGGTGTGCTGAGGAAGGTAACTCAATGGGGCTTATTCTTGACGCGAGGAACAGTCAATCATTTACAGGATCTGAAGCCAGCTACCTTCTGGGTCTAGGGTCTGGCCGAAAGGTTGGGCTTGGGGCTTGTTGGGTAGGCTGGCTGTGCTTGGTCGAACAAGCCAGGTTCATTCAGCCATTGGTTCAGGTGATGAAGAAGCAAATAGAGTCAAGCCCTGAGGCTGCCTGAATCCCAAAGTGGTAGGGCGGCCGCTGCTGTTACAACTTTGCCTACGACGGTATCTGATGAACCAAAAAAGATGGCTTAGATAGTATTACTATCTATCAATTCAATTGACAATGTCTTGTCAAAATACTTTTGTGCCTTTTGTCTATGTGGTGTGGTATCATGCATCTATCTCGTCTCCTATGTGTGATGATTGCCCTATGCAATATGCTCATGCATCGCTGCCTACGATAAAGTCCCTGACCTCCTTGTATGCCTTGTCCAAGTCGTCGTTCACTACGATCTTGTCGTGCGGCGCCTCTGGGCTCTTTGCGAACTCCATTTCCACCTTGGCCTGGTTCAGCCTCTTCAGGATTGCCTCCTCCTTGTCCGTAGCTCTGCTCCTGAGTCTCTGCTCGAGAACCTCCGGCGAGGGAGGAGACAGGAAGAGGAAGCGCGGACGAGAGAACGTGGGGTGGTTTGCGACCTGCTTCACGCCCTACAGAATCGTTAGTACTCTTTCATACGCTCTCATCAGATGCTTCAAGGCTCTGTACCTCCATCTCAATATCCAGAATGCACGTCCGTCCCTTCTCCGCAATATCTTGGACCGCCTGGATGCTGGTACCATAGTGGTTTCCACCGAACTGGGCATGCTCAATGAAACCCTTCTTGTCCACAAGATCCAGGAACTCCTCCTTTGTCACAAAGTGATATTCACGACCATTCTCTTCGCCTGTACGGGGAGAGCGCGTGGTGTGGGAGATGCTGAAGCCGAAGCGGTCGGGGAATTCGTCGAAGAGGCGCTTCAGGATAGTGCTTTTTCCCGCACCCGAAGGCCCGCTGATGACGATAGGGACGTGCGCTTGGATAGCGGCGGAACCTGGGTTGCTCATGACTGCGGATATGGAGAAGGCGAACGTGTGGGAAGGCGGGGCGCGAAAGGTGGTCCTGTGGAGGGGTCTGGTTCGGCAAGGGGTGGTTGGGATAGTACTGAAGGGGCGGTTCAAACAGGAAAAACCTGGTAAAAATGTGTGCGACTGTGACGATCGAGTAAAGGCTTTAGGCAGCGCTCGCGAACTTGGAGAGAGATTCAATGGCATCGAGGGACGGATTGGGGGGGGCTACTGCAGGTCGGTTTTGCTTTTTGCGGTGTGATTGGCGGTGAGGGCAGGGTCTGGTGTTTGCTTAGTTTGCACTGCGGGGCATCGGCCATGCGATCATGGCGGGACCTGGTGACATCGCGTTTTCGTGTTGTATGCTCTCGCATTCTACCGCAACTCTTGCATGGCCTCGTGAACAAGCAACCCCCCCGATATTGTAACACAAGCAGCACTGAGCTGCGCATCAGCTCGCCGGTCATGGTAATTACTCTTCCCAAACCCTTGACTTTGAGTTCTGACTTTTTTTTAGTCCAAGCAATACCTCACCCTCCACACCTTGGATAACGCCCACCCGTCCGACGTTTTCGCTCTCGCGCCAACACCTACTCAGCTTCTCTCCGCATCTGGTTCAAGCTCCATTCGCGTGCATAGCACCACTGAAGCAGACTTTCCCCTAGTACAAACCATTGAAGGCGCCCATCCGCTTGGGATTCACCACCTTGTCACCGCAAAGGAAGCGAAGCGTGCTGCTAGTGCGGGCTTTGAGGGAAAAGTCAAAATATGGAAACAGGGAGAAGATGGCATGTGGGAGGCGGATGGAGAGATTGTTGGTGGGTATGCCTTCCAGTTACGACTGCATCGTAACCGAGGCTTTTCTATTACAAGACATGGCTAACATGATGCAGATGAGAACAAGCCAGGTGATGTTTGGGCGATTGCTTTGAGCGCCGATGGCAATTATCTCGCGAGCAGTAGCATCAATGGTAAAGTAAATGTATGGGGCCTCAGCGAAGAGGGCATGCCCAAAATCAGAGAATACGAGACCAAGGGGAGCTTTGGGCTTTGCGTGGATTTGGTATGCTTCAAAAATCCTCTTAGTAAATCTAGGTCTGTTAACAGTTATTCATAGAGCCGAGATGGTCGATTCACAACATCAGGGCACGAGAACGGCTCGATTTACGTCTTCAACAACGACACTGGTCGCCTAGCGCACTCTCTCGCTGGACTTGTTCACCCAATTCGCTCAGTATCCTTTTCGCCTGCTTCGAAGTTGCTCGCGGCTGCTGGAGATGCCCGAATCATCGCACTCTACGACGTCAATTCGGGAGAGCAGGTTGCAAACTTCACAGGTCATGGAGGATGGGTCCTCACTCTGGATTGGAGTGATACAGGGGAGTACCTGCTCAGCGGGTAAGTAATGCGTCTGTCTTATGGCCCGAGGAATTGAGGCTTGGAATTTGTCTTAACTCCGCTGACTTTGAAAGTTCCCATGACTCCAAGGCCAAGATCTGGCGCATTGAGACTCGCTCGTGCGTGGCTACCCATTCTCATGGAGACAAGCCCCTCTGGACGGCCAAATGGTTACCGAAGAGCACGAGAAGCGAGATGTTTGCGTTGGGCGGAGGTAACAATGCCATTAGCTTCTACCGGGAGGCAGCAGGTTGATGAGTAGACTTGTTTGCTATGATATCATGTACGAATGTTCAAAAGATTCACGAGGTGGTGTGTGCCCGGAAGAGATGGCCATGATGAGATGGCGAGCATAGGAAACAAAAAGGCGGGAAGGGCCGATGAAGAAATGTCACCCATCAAAAAGAAACACCTATAATAGTGTAAGACCGGCAAGTGAGGCGACCGCAAGGCAAAAAAACAATCAAGGAACAATTACAGGTTTGAAAAAAGGTAATGGAGCTGATATTGTTGTCCACAGAAGAGTGAACAGTCAAAGGCTCGCTCTTTGTGATGATAAAACAAAAACAAAACCAGAATCTATTCCTGGTCAAAAAAGCAAAGGATCCCAAAACCAACGTGGAGGGCGTCCAGCGTCAAGTTCTGTCATGTGACCAAAAAACCAACATCCTGGAAGCGAACTTGCTCAACACACCACTCCTCTCCACAAATCGTTCTGGACCGCAAAAAAAGAATTGACTGTATGAACTTCAGCGACGCGGGCCAGATTCGAACTGACGCTCCCGAAGGAACAAGATTTCTAGTCTTGCGCGATAACCACTCCGCCACCGCGCCTTAGAACACGTCTTATTGTTGAAAATTTCGAGAACGAGAAGGTAAATATGCGCAAAGGCGATACAAACGCTTAAAAAACCATTCAGTAGATCCAAAGAGCAAGTGGGAACGGGGCCTCTTGTAGCTAGCGAAAGCCATGCTAGATTAATCTGGACGCGTTCTGAATTGGTGGTGGGTTCTTAAGTGGACACGAGCGATTATGGTCGGACATCATAGTAGGTATAGCGAAGATTGTGCATCGGGCTCTCTTGAGCCAGACGGGAAGCAGAATTAACGCATAAGAAAGCAAGCATGGCACTCTCAAAGTTGCGGATTGCTCGGTTTCGGGGTTTAAAAATAGTCGTATTTGTTGTCGAGCATTGCCATACGGGGCGCCCATCGGTAGCTGCCTTCAACGTCCGTGGATGTGGGTCAGACTGGAGATCTTCGGAACAAAATATACAGGCCTTCAAGACCCTGATGTAGCCGTGGATAAGTCCCCCGAGCCCATTCCTGGCAACTCCTCTTGAGGTCGGTGCTTGGAAAAAGGAGAAGAAATTAATCACTGGTAGGCGGGCACCAAAATAGCAGCTGAAAAGCAAGCGCGACCGGTGACGAAAAGGAACTAAACCGCCAACAGCGCCCATCCAAACTCAACATCAGGAGGGCAACTCGGACTGGAAAGCAGAGAGGCCATGAATCGCCATGAACGTGGTCTGAGATTATCTCGTCGTGCCGCGGGCAGATCGAAGGGGTGGAAAGGTCGGCCATTTTCCTAAAGCGGATTAGCAGCGCCAAGACGCGCGTCGAATTCTTCTTCTCGCTGCGCGTGCAAGCCCTTCCTCCCTCATACATACATATCACGGTCAGCAATTCTGGCAAAATCCTCCTGTTTATGGATCCGCCATTATTCCTTGACCCAGACTGAAGACGGCTGTTCTAATCCTGGGGTTCACCTTCGCCGGCTCTCGAGTCGGTCTCGGAGCTCTGGGTTCGCTTTAGGCCTACATATTCGACAGCCAGGCCAGGCAGCACCTGTCAACGGGATCACCGGTCCATGTGCCACGTATCCGCCCTGCTGGTCTGGGCGGCAATGCGAGTCTTGCTGCTGGGAGAGATGGGGCGGACTCGCAGCATTTGACTGCTCTGACTGATTCGACTGAGCAGTGAAGCGCCGCCGTCTTTTAAGGCCGGCAAGTGCTGACGTCGCGAAGGCCTCGTTCGTATGCATCGGGCCAGCCAAATCACAGGAGGCGCAAGCTGAAACCTCTGTAGGGCGGGCCGAACTCTGATGGGAGAGCACAGCTCTTTTCCGTCACGGAGGCCGGGCGGGTCGAGGCAGCACTGCACGTCCGTACCTGCGGTCGCCTCTCCCTTCGGTACTTGCTCCGCCTCCTCGTTTCTGCACACTAGGAGAAGGATGCGGGAACGACGTCGGTTAGGGACGTGGATTGAAAGCTTAATGGAAGTTCAATAAACGGACACACCGCCCCCTATCTCCCAACACGCTGCGGGTGACTGCAGGACAGAAGCCTGAAGCCTGAAACCGCACAGGGCCAGCCATGCAATGGCGCTGCTGTTGGCCCTCTACGAGATTCGCCATCGCCAGTGATTGTCGAGATTTCGATTCCGGGCGGGAGATTTCTTGGTGATCGCACCGTGGGGCCTGCTGCCAGTAGCACAAAGCAATACGAACGAGCTCAGACAGCAAACGCCGCGGCCAGCGACAGAAGCAGGACATTTCAATTACGATCGTCAACTGAGGCGATTGGTCGGGGAGGGCTCGCAGCGGGCCACAGAAATCACGTCCTTTCGCGAGAAACACCGAGTCGCGTCTGGACTCAAGCTCCGCATGTGCAGCTGAGCGTTCCCCCGCAGCCTCCGCCACCGTCCCGACTGTTCCCAGCAGACACGGCAGACGGTAGCGTGGGAGGCTCATGAGACAACTGCCTGGCTCAGCGACGCCTGCCGCTCATTCTCTGCCCTGTCCGACGCCCTGGCTTCCGCCGTCGCCATCAGGAAATGATTCTATGCCCCCTCGGCCAAATGACTGTCGTTCCAGGGGAGCAGCACCCGCAGGGACAGCACATCCAGCTCGCTCCCTCGCTCGGGTCAGAACCTGATGATCCCTGCCTTGTCCATCCTCTAAACCGGGATCCCGCACCCGCAAGTGACGCGCCCACTCGGGCCTCAAGTCCCACTGCGCGCTATTGGCGCATGCAGCTCAAGAGAGCATAGCTGAGATCCTGAGGATTGACCACCAAAGGCGCCCGTCGCCAACGGTCAGCATCTAGCTGTTCCCTTCGACTGCACTGCGAATGGGAGCGAGAGAAGCCGTCCTAGCATTTGCGCCTTTCCTTGGCCCACGGGCCCTCCACCCTTCAGCCCTGTCATATTTGGTCGTCTCTCCGCTGTTGTGGGTCACGCTCTTTTGCCCTTCTCTCCACACCTCTACTACCCTTTGCTCCTTTTTCGCATTGAAGAACCGCCATCGCGGGTTCATGTCTGTTAGGTCCGACTAGACATGTATGCCGGCCATGGCATTTTTACTATCATGTCTCTTCGTCGCCATCAACTTTGCTGCACCGTCGCTGCAGGCAACAAAGGACCCCTTGAACGATTTCTGCAGGCGGTGGGGCCACCAAACTGCCGAAGTCGATGGGAAGCTGTACATTGACGGAGGCCTGGTCGCTTGGAATCCTTTGTCGTCGAATCCTCTCAATTATACCAGTAAGTCGCATACTCGAATCCATCGCGTCGCTACTACTAATGCGCATGCCCAGACACATGGCTGCTCTACAGCGACCTGAACACGACCACCCAAGATGTTGGCATGCCGGCCCAGTATGCGAATTTGACCAAGAACGCGACCGTTCCGAGCGTTTCGGGAGGAATATTATGGGCCGATGAAGTGAACAAGTGCTTTTATCTATTCGGAGGAGAATATCAAGGCAACCCATCCGATTTCAGCTTTTGGACATACGATACAGTCTTGAACCAGTGGAACGAAACAGAGTACACAAGCAACGTCAACGACATACAACGCGTTGCATACGGTGCCGGCACGCATATTCCAGAGCTCGGATTTGGATACTATTACGGAGGCTGGATAAATGAGCAGACGACGCCCGGCTGGGACGGCCCGCCCATTGCCACGAGCAATTTGGTCAGGTACGATTACACGGCCGGCACCCTGAACAACAATACCGGGCCGGACTCAGTTGGACGTGCTGAGGGTCAGATGGTGTACCTTCCGGCTTCAGACGGAGGGCTTTTAGTCTACTTTGGTGGTGTGGAGGATCCCTATCGCAACGGAACCTTTGTCGGGGTAAGCTAGTATAGACCCAATGTGTGTATAAGCGCTAACAGTGATATGATGTAGGCAAACATGAGCGTAAGGCAAATCGCATTCTATTTTGGATGGCTCAAGACTGACTCGTGTAGATCATGCATATCTTTGACGTGTCATCCTCGAAATGGTATACCCAAACCGCCCAAGGGCAGGTTCCAGACATGCGGCGACAGTTCTGTGCCGGTGTTACCTGGGCCGATGATCAGAGCTCCTACAACATGTGAGTCAGCTTATTGTTCGAGATTGCCCACTTCTAGCTTCGTTCCTAACCTCAACAGCTATCTCTACGGAGGCTTCGGAATCGAAGACGTGACTGGATTTGACGATGTATACATACTGTCGCTCCCTTCATTCACGTGGATCAAGGCCTATCCTACCAATAACTCCACCCAATCCTTTTATCCCCATGGGGGATGCTCGGCAAATGTCGTCAGCCGAGATCAGATGTTGGTCATTGGAGGCTGGTTCACCAACTCCGACATGTGTGACTCTCCTAACGGAAATGGCCAACATAATATGAATCTTGGTTACAACGGCGCCCAAAAAACCCTGTGGGACAAATACGATCCCAAGCTCTCGACATACTTCGTTCCTACCCCTGTTATATCTGCAATCGGCGGCGGGTGAGTAACACGATCTTACATCAAGCCTTGCGAAGCCTTTCTAACAAGCAATAGCCCCACTGGTGGTGCAACCGTTACACAGCCACCCAGCTGGGACAATCCTGACCTCAGTGTCTACTTCACCCGCGTCGCGTCATTCTCAGCCCGCACCGCCACACGTTCGATTTCGACCAGCACCAGCACTCCCGGAGCTGGCGGAAAGTCCAGCAATGTTGGCGCTATCGCAGGAGGTGTTATTGGAGGACTTGCCGGGCTGATTGCCATTCTGTGCATCATCCTTTTCTGTCTACATCGCCGCAAGAAAGCTCGCAAGATAGATGATGGAAAGTCCCCATCCCCGCCCCCCGCCGAGCTCGCAGCCACCTCGCCTGTTCATGAGATGCACTCACCGGGCATGACAAAGTACATGAGTGTACAACAACAGCCCGATGCGGCCATGCACCCAGCTTACACAGGCAACTCCGCTCATTCTCGATCCACAAGTTACGACCAACAAGCACCTAACTCTCCTTATCCTCCACAGGCATATCATGCCGGCTCGCCGACATCCGGCGCTTTTCCTTCACCCTACGGCACCGAATTTCCTCAGCCTTCTTATCAGCAACATAGTCCATATTCTCCTTATACCGATAATCCTAACTCATCAGCTTATGATACTCATAATTCCTACGACCCACACTACCCGCCTCCCTCAGCCGCCGCTCAATCACGACAGCAATATCCCTACCCCACACCGATGTCTCCAACCCACCCCTCTTACGCGATGAACGGTCAACCACAAGTCTATTACCCTCCACCTCCTGATCCTTCCAACCGTTCTCGCTCCCATCCATCCTTTTCCGACAGAATAGGCAGCCCGGAGGGAACGCAGTATAGCGATGCTACCGCGCCCAGCACGAGCAATACCCCCGCACATTTCTATGCCCAGCCCGTCCCAATACAAGGCCAGCCCGTAATGAGTGGTGCAGCTGGCCTCGGTCCAGGTGGCTACGGTGGGGAGGGAGGAAGTTTGCGAGGCCTAGGGGACGACGGAAGCCTACGAGGCAGTGTTGACAGCAGACGGCGACCCATTCGCGGACGATTTGTAGAAGTCGGCGGCGACGATCTATGAGAGAACAGACGACCGGAAGCGAAAGAACAAAAACGCGACAATAATCCTATCCACGAGGACGTGTAGAAATGGGCCGAATCCTATCGGCCTCCATTCATTCGCGATGATGAATCTTTTAAGGAGCCTGAGTGTGCATATTCGACGTTCACGCATGACCATTTTTTAATCATCTATCTTTTTTTTCCTTTTCTGCGAGGACAGGAGCTAGACGATGGGCGGGGCGGTAAAAACCAAAAGAAAAGGCTGGGATCCTTCTGGGAGACATACTCACATATTCACATACACTCTGTAATGACCGGTCCGGCGTTTGTTTGTCAACAATCATCATCTGGGAATCGGGCTGGGAGTTTATTCCTTTTGAGGCACAATTTCCTATTACTACTACTATCACCTCGGCAGAGTGGAGGGCCGGTCCTTTTTAGCCCCATCCATGGTCGGTATTCTTAGCGTCATTATCTGGGAGGCATATGGGTACTTTAACAGATAGCAAGGCGTTGGGATATAATCGTAGTCAATTGAATCTGCGATGATTTATTACGTATGTTGGTTGTTTTGCGTGTTATCCATTTCCATGCGGTTGCAGTTGAATATCGGTATGAGATGCGAGAATGATAGGGCAGATTGTATCTCGGTCCAATGGACTTGTAAGTGTGATAGATCCTTTGGAGTTCATGTGCTATGCTACCATATTCTGTAAACTATTTTCACACAGTCGATGGCCTGGTGCTATTTGTTAGTAATATGAAATATCGCTAGTACGTTTCCTAGAAGTTACTTCCAGTGTCTGTGTGATGAATTCGAGCTGGAATACTGGAGATTGCCACAGGCGCGAAGGATTCTTATTGGCACTTCCAGTTTAAGTGAACGCCTAGCAAGCTCATGGAACACTTCGAGCTGCCGCTACAAAGCTAGCCAATCGCGGCGAACTGCGGTATCGCGATCGCTGGACTTTATTTTGCCTGGAACTGTTGTGCAGCAGGCCTGACTAGAGTTTTGCCGGTCAGCAAAATCATGGGAAAGCTCGGTACTTGGCGACTGTGACCTCGAAGCAAATACTGCCTCGCTCATCGTTCGGCAAGCATGCCCATGCATCGGATACCTAGGCAATTGGCTGGCGGTAATAAGGCCCAGCATCACAAGTAGAAAACACTGAGACATGGCGATAGGCAACCGGGCATCGGTTCGGCTATTCATAGCCGCTGCAACAGATGTGGCCGCCTCCCGTTCCCCAAGCGGAAGCTACCTCGGCTGACCCGCTTCTCCACGTTCACGTCGCCACGGGACGGTTGCGCGCCTTTTATTACCCCGGACTCCTCGCGCTCTAAGAGTTCCCACTACAACAGACATAACTCCTGCCTCGCCTGTACCCTTTTTTCCCCGCTGTTGAAAAGGGCATCGATTGACTCTTGCACATCCCATCTCGAAACTAAACACCCCCCGCATCACATCTGCCATCATGGTCCGCGAAAAGGAGCCCGTCTACGTCCTCGGCGTGGGCATGACCAAGTTTATTAAACCGCGAGGGAAGGTCGACTACCCAGAGCTTGGATTCGAAGCAGGTGTCAAGGCCATGCTTGATGCGCACATCAACTACGACGATGTAGAGCAGGGCGTTGCATGCTACTGCTATGGAGACTCGACCTGCGGTCAGCGCGTCTTCTATCAGTTCGGAATGACTGGAATTCCCGTCTACAATGTCAACAACAACTGCTCAACTGGATCTACGGGTCTCTTCATGGGACGCAACATGATTGCGCACGGTGCCGCCGACTGTGTGCTCGTCGTGGGTTTCGAGAAGATGTTCCCGGGTAGCTTGCAGACCTTCTTCCAGGACCGCGCCAACCCGACAGGAACTAGCAGTCTGATCATGAAGGAGACGAGGGGAATTACAAAGGCTCCAGGTGCCGCACAAATGTTCGGAAACGCTGGAAGGGAACACATGGAGAAGTGAGTACTATTTTGCCCCCCCCCCCTCAGCCTTGATTCCTGTACTGATAAGAATCCAATCAGGTACGGATCTACACTCGAGGACTTCGCTGAGATTGGACGCATCAATCATGCACACTCGAAGAACAACCCTTACTCGCAGTTCCAGGACGAATACACGCTGGAGCAGGTCATGAAGGCACCCATGATCCACGAGCCACTCACCAAGCTCCAGTGCTGCCCGACCTCGGACGGATCTGCTGCCGCCGTCCTCGTATCTCAGTCATTCCTGGACGCCAGGCCCCATCTCAAGGACCAGGCTGTTCTCATCGCAGGCCAATGCCTCGCCACCGACTCGCCCGCCCTCTTCAACCGCTCCGCCATCGACCTAATCGGCTACTCCATGTCCGAGAACGCCGCAAAGACGGCCCTGGAGGAGGCCAAGGTGCACCCCGACGAGGTCAAGGTGTGCGAGCTCCACGACTGCTTCTCCGCAAACGAGATGGTCACCATCGAGGCCCTCGGTCTTGCCCCCAAGGGCAAGGCCCACGAACTCATCCGCAAGGGCGGCATCACCTACGGCGGCAAGGTCGTCATCAACCCCTCTGGAGGTCTCATCTCCAAGGGCCACCCTCTCGGTGCGACTGGTCTTGCCCAGTGCGCCGAACTCGTCTGGCATATGCGTGGATGGGCCAACAACCGCTCCGTCAAGGACACCACTGTTGCGCTGCAGCACAACCTCGGCCTCGGCGGGGCCGTGGTTTGCACCGTGTACAAGCGTGCCGACGGCAAGGCGGCTACCGACCGCTCGAACGAGGAGATTGCGAAGATTACGGGTCTGGGGTACAACCCAGCTGTTCAGGCCAAGGGATTTACAAAGGAGCAGGTCGATGCTGTGCGGTCGAAGAAGGCTAGGAGTGACTGGGCTCTGCAGGACACGGAGCAAAAGGTCGAGTCTAGGTTTTAGGTGTGGTGGAAAATGAGGGTTTCTTGGGCATGGGGTCCAGCGTTTTGTACATATAATTGATATGAATGGATGTTTATTGACACAACTGCTCTTCTGGACTTGAGTCTACGCATCTCATGTGGTTGTTATGGCCTTGTTACCGTATACCGTGGGGTATATCGGTCGACAAGGACTCTAACCAAGCAATAGCTCCTCCTGCTGCGCAATCGGCTCAAACGCGTCAACGTGAATTTGGCCTATTCCCAACCGCTCGACGACCCCATCCTTCTCTTCGGAGAGCAGCAAGACATTGACTGCTGGCCAAAACACCTGATCGCTAAAGTACTTTTGGTCGAAGAAGCTCTCATTCGCCTCCGCATAACCCTCCTCCAGCTCAGTATCTTCCAGCATCAAGATCTTGTTGGGCTGATCCAAGCGCCTGAGTTGTTTCTGCACCTTGGTCCCCTGCTGCTCGGTCCAGGGCCGGAATACGTTCCTTTCCGAGTCCCAAGACGGGTCGTCCACGCGGTGCAGCGTCGAACGCGAGAGGCCGAGAAATCTGTGCATCTTGTTGGCAAGGCGAGGCCGCAGATCGCCATTCACGATGATGGTGCCCGCTTCTCGGTTCTGGCCGTCCAGAATCGCGAGGTAGCATAGTTCGTGGCTGTCCTCGGTACAGCGTGGTTTTTGGAACTCGAGGGCATCTCTCAGGCGGGAGTGCTGTTCCGTCAAGAGGAATCGAGCCGTTTTGGCTGCGACTTTTAGGACGGGTGATTTGTGACTTGACAGGAGGTCTTTTTCAGCTTTGCTCATACGTGGCATTGGCCGGGGATAGCGATAGAAGGAAAATTCGGGATCCGAGCTCCTATACTGAACACTAAGCTCTTCATTGTCAAAACATCGTTGCCAGCCATGCGGAATATCCGGCTTGGTCGTGATGCAGGAAGTGAGAAAAAAACCTTTTCCAGGAATGGTGACGTTGGCCTGGCTGATGACACACTCGCAGACATTATTCATAGAGTCCGAAGGGTTATAAACGACGGTGCAATCCCAACCCGCCCTGTAAATCACGATAAGTACTTTAGGCATCAAACCTGGGAGAACTAGGATTCGCATGTGACGTTGATGTGAGAATATGAAGCTTACTGCAATACAATCAGCTGTTGTCAAAATCACGACTTCAACTGGTTGTCAAGAAAATGCTTACCCACGACCAACTGGGGAAACCAAGGTCGGTGCGTCTGCACGATCTACGAGGCTTCCAAAGTAACGCGACATCGAATAGGTTCGCTGGTAGACCGAACCAGAATGCAGCTCCAAATGGGTTCTCCAAGTAGTTCAGGACCCCATTAAATGCTCGTAGTTTATCCTTAGGATCAGACATTGATCGTCTGGTGTATGCTGCCACCGAGGAAGCATAGATCTCCCACAAGTCCCGATATTCAAAGTCAAAGCGAGCGGTTAGGTCTGGAACCGTATATGTTGCATCTTCCATACGAGCGAATTGATATTGCTCTTGAAAGTCGCATCCTTGATTGCAGCTGAAGAATACCTGAGATTTCGTAAATGAGAGAATCCGGCTGGACAGTAGTCGCTCCTGATCTAAACATGAGATGATCGGTAAGCTGCAAAAGACTCGATAGTTGAAATAGACCACGGCGCCGTGAAGTACACTTACTGTGCTGTAGTTAGCGGGCCGCTTGAGCAGAAACTTCAAAGTACTTACCATGTCCATGCTCTGGTAATCCAACGGGAGAAGTTGATCGCACCCGCACCGCTTTCAAGCATACTCGATATCCAAGTACCGTTGATCATGATCCTCAGTTGTCCTTCAGACCTTGGGGTTTCTGGAGTGACCCCAGGAAGGCCGTGGTAGGCATCTTTTCCGGCTGCTGCAACAACAGTCAAATGCGCCCCTTGATAAATCTGGTCCATTTGATCGACATTCATAATCACATTTTCGGTGTCGTCTTGCTACAATCGAGTTAGTTGTGTAAGCGCACTGGCGTTAACAGGAAAATTACCACAATGCAAAGTGCATCCACCCAGAGGTATCTGTAACCGAGTCTTTTGACAACAATCATGGAGTCTCGAATAGTCCTTGCCGGTTCGCCCTCAGGAGTACTGAAATAACCAGGGGTTTCAAGCATTGAAATGTTTGCTTTCTTCAACTTTAGTTTTTGATCCGACCCCCACTGGTAGCTCAGAGCAACATAGGAGGCGTTGGGTGGGCATGCAATGACGCACGCCTGTTCAATATCAATGACTCTTAATCGATCGCGAAAGTTGCTTCTCAGATTTGGGTTCAACTCCTTTTCAGGAGTGAGGCCTGCGTGATGGGAACATGCCGAGTCCCATTGGTTTATGAGGCCCCAGTCTATCTTTCTGCAGTCGACAAGGCGGCCTCTATGATCGGGGATTGTCTTTTCGAGTGATTTCCCAGCTTTAAGATCTGATTCTTCTTGTGGTAGATGTTTCAAAGCAAAAATGGAAGGCATGACCCAGTCCCTTGTAAGCTCATCGTCGTTTCTCATGTCTTCGCGGCGGAAATGGGAGCCTTCTCTCGAGACAACGCTGATACAGCCAACTTGTAGATAGAATGGCTTCTTTACTTTGGAACGTTTCGCAGCTTCGTCAAAATGCAAGTCGATTGCGTTTTGATACAGCCAGATGTTCTGATCGTGACCAGCGCCGAGCTTCCTCTCCACGTAGTCTTTCCTGTAATGATCGACAAGAATATCTCTGATGAATCGACAAAGTCGGCAATTCTCCTTGGTAAATATCTTTTTGAGACGACCGAAGAAAATTGACCTGTTCTTTGGATCATATTGACCATAGAATAGAGAATGTAGTGGAATCTTCTGACAAGAAGAGCAGAACGTCTCATCGGCCATTGCTGGCATCGGTGATTTCCTACACATGGATTTCAGGAAAATGGAAAGAAAAATGGTCAGCAGCCTATTGCCCGGTAGCCTGGTAGGGGCAAGGCGAAGAGGCGATGTTTAGATGATTCTTGATGAAACTCACTAGACAACCGGGTCCAGCGTAGAGTGTCTGCTTAGATGGAGTAGAGTCCCAGCCAACAAGTTACGCCTGATGATTTATTAAACATTGAATGCCTCCTTGCAAGTTTTCTCAAATTAGCTCTGTTAGAGTGAGAATGAATCATGACCTGGGTTTCCGCGCAATATTTGGGTCGCAAAGTCTTGGCAAAATGGCGGGGGCCAAAATCCCGCTCACGAGGATGTATGGGAGACTAATGCGTCAATCGTTCCGAGTTACATGTCGTTTTCCGTAAAGATATATTATCCTGTTTTATCTCAAGCCAATCATCATGAATATTGGTCTGGATATATGGTTGCGGACCACCAGCAAACATACAAAATGCCTAGTTTAACAGAATATACAGCACCAACAAGTCGCCCTTTCACCTGATCGAGCTCGCACACACTTATCCAAGCACATTACCATCCGGCCCACGTAATGGACGAAAACCCGTGCGACGAACCCAAAAGCGCCCAAACCATGACTCCATAGACTCACAAGTGCTCAACACGTCTACCATCACCATCCCCGACCCTCCAAAACCAAACCATCCTCAAAGAACCCAGAATAGTGCCCCTAGACCAGACCAGACCAGACCAGAGAAAACCGGCCACGGCCTAGCCCACACAACTAACTTTAGCCAGACCACGAAAAAAAACAAGCAACAGCGACAAAAGTGAATCCAGACCCTACACCGAACCCAGACCTGTCCGCCCACCAACGACCCAATCAACCAGACGAACACACAGGTAAACACTCACTCACACGAGCAGACGACAAAAGACTCAAAAGGGTTTCACCAAATATGTCCAAAAACTCGATGATGCATGTCATAATCGTAATCATAATCCTTCCATGATGGCAAAGCCAGAGGAAGAAGAAGAAAAAGAGAGAGAGGTAATGAAAAAAAAAGACATTACACATAATTCGGGTATCAACTCTGTCGTCATCTCATCTCATTCATCCTCATTCATTCTCACCTCTCCACCAGTCCCCCCGCATCTCCCAATTCCAAGTCCCCCGGTCCCCTCTGCTGCTGCTGCTGTTGCTGCTGAGCCGGCGCAAACCCTTCAGGCCAACTCCTCCGCTCCCTATGCTCGACCGTGGGCAACCTATCCTTATTCACCTCCCTACTCCACCGATTCTTAACCCTACTACTCCACCTCTTCCCTCTCTTCTCCGCCGCCGCACCCTCCTCAGACTCGCGCCTTAACCTGCGCACGCGCTCATCCGCCACCGACGCCCTCCTGGCCTCCTCATCCCGTTGCGGATCCGCCAGCGCGCGGGCGGCGGGCCATACATTGAGCCAGATGGGATACACGGCGCCTGCGGCGTAGGCCGCGACGACGACGCAAAAGGCGTACTGGGTGTTTACGGCGCCGGCGGCGCTGTACATGATGGGGGGGAAGACGGCGCCGCCGCCAATGGAGGCCGTGAGGAGGGCCGAGGCGTCCTTTGTGTGGCGGCCCATGCCGCGCATGGCCTGGGCGTAGATTTGGGGGAAGAGCGGGCCCTCGAAGAACATGACCATTACGATGAAGGAGGCGGGCGCCGCGCCCGACCCCGTCATGGCGGCCGCGGAGAAGGCGATGGCGCCGGCATAGAAGAAGAGGAGCACGTAGCGGGGCTTGATCCAGATGTTGGCGGCGGCTGCGAGGAAGCGCGAGACGGCGAAGGCGGTGTGGCCCACGGCCTGGTGAGACACATAGTCGAGCGAGGGCAGCGTCCGCTTGAGATACTCGGCAAACGACGTCGAGGTGGATTCCTGACTGCCTACATAGCAGAAGACGGAAAACATGCCGAGCCCGAGCGTGATCCAGATGACTTTGACTCGATGATGTGTGGGGCCGACTTTGACCGTAGCATCTCGGGTGAGAACGGTGGACAGGCGGGCGGTGGCATTCTCCAGCTCCTCATCCGTGGCTTCCGGGAGAGGCACATAATAATAGATGATGGCGAGAATGACCGTGAAGAAGGCGATCCCGAGGTACGTCCACTGCACGTCGATGAGGCTGTTGGCCTCGGCCTGGAACAGCACCTTCTTGGCCAAAAGTGGGGAGAGGATCGTTCCGATGGCCTGGATGCCCTGGGATAGGTTCAATCGAACTTCGGCATATTCAGGTGGACCGCAAAGCGCAATGAAGGGGTTGGCACTGAGCTCGAGCGTCGAGAGGCCAAGGCCGGTAATGAAGTTGGAGATTAGGAATGCCGGGAAAGACGTGAGGACGGCAGATGGCCAGAACACGAGGGCTCCACAGGCATACACCATGAGTCCCACAATATAGCAGGCCTTGAATCCCCAGTGGCGAAAGACGAGTCTTCCAAAGGTGAGAGGGGCGGCAATGTATCCCATGAAGTAGGCGCTGTGCTGGCCAATGGTCTGCCCATTGGACATGCGAGCAACGGCCTGGAACTGCGCATTCAGCGTATCGAGAAGCCCGTATGCGAAGCCCCAGATGAAGAATAGAACGGTGACCATCAGGATGGGATATATCGATTCGCGGTTGCTCCTCAGGGTAATGTTCTTCTTCTTGCCCATGTCGACGAAGTCGAAAAAGGCGACCGACGGCCGCCTCCCGCGCGCAGTGGTTGCATGGGTAACCACCGTGTTGGTCTGATGAAGCTGAGACATCTCGTTCATATCCGGGGTGGTGAGGAATGCCATCATGTCCATTGGCTCGCCGCCGCCGCCGCCGCCGCCAAGCGCGGGGGGAGGTTTGGTCAAGGGAGCCGTGGGCGACGTGGGGGACAGGGGCGAAACAGGGGCAGAATGGAGATTCGAACGACGACGCGAATCCGCAATGTCTGGGTGGACGGCGGCCATGCTGTCAGACGTTTGGGTCCCCGACTTGTCCCCGCGCACAGTCTGATCCAGGATCCACTGAGGGAGGAACCGCCGAACCAGGGGTTTCAGCGCAGGGACACATGCAACCATGATGCCCACGTTGATCTCTATGGCACTCCACATGAAGGAGAAGGATGCGTACCAGGAAAAGTCGTTTGTGTTCCTCGAGCTGGTACCGGTGTCGTCATGGTGCGCTTGGACGGCGCGGAGGTTGTAACGTTGGGCTTGCTGGAGGTAGGCGATGCGTACGACGTCGACGACGGCGACGAAGATGCCGAATCCAAAAGTGATGACAAGGATGATTTTTTGCTTCTTGGGCAGTCGCATGCTCGTCAAAATGGGCATGGGTAAGAAGAAGATGGCCAGGTCCGTGATGATGTTGAGCGGGGCCGACGAGAGATAGATGGTCACAATGTTTGTGCATGATGCCGTGTCCGGGACGGGTGACTTGAAGGCGGCGTTGACGGGGGAGCATTGTAAGATGTTCAAGAGGGTTAGCGCGAGACCGCCGACGTTGACGACGATCAGGGTCGCAATGGTAGTCCAGCGAAATATTTTCTGCGTCTGTGATAGGGTGAGGTAGAAGATCAGGATGGACGTCTTGGTCGCCATCAAGGCCGGATTCTGTCAAGTCTTAGTAGCCGAAACTCAAAATTCAAACGTAGGTAGGGACGGCGCCAAATGAGAAAGCTTGGGGGGGACATACGTAGAGGACGGAAAAGGCGTAGGCGGCCTTCTTCATGGACGGCTCGAGGTGGTCGGGCACGTCGACCTGGTGTCGGCCTAGTCCCTTGGTCGTACCATAGCAGATGGAGAACGAGGTGCCAAAGGCGAGGATCCACGCGAGTGCAATGGTGTAATCGTCCCAACCTGGCTTCCGGACGACCCAAAAGCGCGACATCAAGCGGCAAGCGACAAAGACTGAGCAAATGGATAGCGTCGCGGCCGTGACGGCCAGGACCACAGGGCCGCGGTTTTCGACGTCGTTGGGGCTTTCGGTCGTCGACATGGTGATGGTCTGACTGTAAAAGCCTGGCTGCTACTCCAGGGCATCGTACCAGAGACTTGCACTGCAACTGCAACTGCACTTGACTGCTGAAGCCAGAGAGAGGAATGGTCGAAAACAAGACGCAGAGGGCAAGCAAAATAAGCAAATTCCACCTCCCCCCCCAAAAAAAGAGATTCGCCCTCCAAAAAACTATCTCGGGCGCGAGCGTCGACGAGGAAATGGAGAGAGAGAGCACCGCATCCTCCGCACGTCGCCGTCGTCTTTACAGGCAATGGGCACTTGCTGCCCTCCCCCGCGCACGAGGCCTTGGAACTCGCAGGATGCGGGATGCAGCCAGTGACGTTGGTCGAGAGATTGAGAGAGAGGTGTCGATGGAGAGGGAGGGAAGGGAGCAGCGTCGATCCGGGAGAATGGTAGGCCTGGGCTGGGGGGAGCCAGCAATATGGGCGGGCGCGCGGGTGGGTGGTGGGAGGGACGGAAGGGCCTTTGGGTCTCTGGGCCCTGAGTCGGTCGGTGGATTTTGCGCAGAACCCCAGAATTGCCGCACCGCACTCGCACTACCACACGCACCACGCACTACTACACGCACACGCACACGGGCGAGGGCGCGCTGGGGCCCAGGGCTGGATCAGTATCAGTGTGTGTGGAGGGTCGGCCGTGTTGGGCCGGCGGGCCATGGGCAGCGCTTCATTGGCCGTCCCAGGGGGTTCCGGTGCTGTGCAAAAAGGCGGAGAGGAGCGCCATGTCGTCACCGGGAAGGCCACCCCGGCCCACATAATCGAGCAGAGCTTTTACAGCCCCCTCGGCAGGTCGCGGCGAGTCGAATCGAGTCGAGGCAAGGCTGGCTCCGCGGCGGGACGCGTCTGGGATTGCTGCTGTCCTGTCGAGCCTCGCCCAGCCAAGTGGTGCGTCTGCCGCCGCGTTGCACACCGCAATTGCACAGGACAGTACACGTTTTGCTGGTCGATACCCATGCCGCTAATCCATCCCCTCTCGTCTCATCGCGCGTCTGTTCTCGTCTGGGGTATCTGGGTAGGGCCAGGTTGGCCACGGCCTAGCACGCAGCCCGTCGTTGATCCCGCGGGGTTTGACCACCACTACTACCATGCCCAACCGGTGCCAACAACAGGCGCGCGTACCCAATACTACCGTACATTGAGCGTTGTTCAACAAACAACGCCCCGTCCCGGGCGGCCCCAGACACTTGTCACTCCCAATGAGCTGGCACAAACATGTCGACGCCCACGCCCACGCTTCACTGCAGCGCGCGGGCCCATCTCCGCAAAAACTCTGTCGAGACGTCAAAAATCCGCTTCCCGGGTCTGGAGCGCGTCTGCCATGCCGGCACTCTACCTAGTCCCCAGCCACGCCTCGCTCCCCACCCTGTCTCGGCATCAGTCAGCAGGGGAAGAAAAAATAGGCGGCGGCAGGGCGAAGGAGGTGGACGCGGCAAGAATGCGGGGAAATGGATTGGGGGGGAAGAGCAAGAGAGAGGCTCGGGTTTGGGGTGAGGCGTTTCTGGCGTTCGCGTTCGCGTACGAGGAGGAGGAGCAGGGAGCAGGGAGCAGGGAGCATGGCCGGAGCGGCTGCACTTTTGCGGGTTGCAGCTGGGGTCATGTGAGCAGGGAGTACCCGTCATCTGAGCCGCAAAACGTTGGAACGCGATTCCGGTCAGTCAGTCAGTCAGTCAGTCACAGTGTTTGCCACGCCTCGTTCCGCGGGCCAGCAAGCATGCCAGCCCGCGATGACATATCTCAATCACTGGTGACTCCTTACATGGGCTTTCTTTCAATATATCGGCTCTCATCGGACGAATGACCTGGCATCTGCCCTATACCGCCCCACAAGAGGCAAGTCACAACGTCGCCACGCCTCGTGCGAGCTGACACCGTTTTCGCGTCCAGACATCCAACCTCGACGAGTCATGCACGCGAGCCCCCGTCGACACCGAGTAATAGTAGCCGTAGCAGCAGCAGCAGCAGCAGCCGTAGCAGCAATAGCACCGCAAACACGCCAAGCCAAAGCCATTGGAATCAATGTTGTTTTATGTGTTGATGCATTGCATACATGGCACATCCCGACCCTATTTCGATGATTTTGGAAGATTGATTGTCCAGTCTTGCTGCAATCTACACATGTCATGCATGGTTCCTCCACGCTAGAAACGCAAAGATCGCCTTGCCAAAATAGCACCGAGTCCCCCGAACGTCCCAATCGTTGGCAATCCCTTCCCCTCCCAAAATTGGCATTAAATATTACCTATATCCAAAGATTTCGCATGTTCCCATGTTCATTCTTTTCCCTTGTTGTTATAAAAAAAAAGAAGTGTGTGTGTGTGTTTACAACAATCCAGCAAGGCCGAGGAGAGCGGCAAAAGCACCACCAAAGGCTGGCACGTTGACGGCGGACGCAGCGCCAGTCTCAAACGTCGAGGCCGCGGAAGAAGCCGCAGAGCCCGTGGCAGAGGACTGGGAGCCCGTGGCAGAGGCGGCCGAGCCGGTCGACGAGACCAAGGCCGAAGTCCTAACAGCGGTAGCGGCCGAGGCGGAAGAAGCCGACTTGAGACTGCAAAGGGGAGGCTGGTCAGCGACAGAGTTCGACTTTCGGGTTCGTGCAAGAGAGAACAACATGAAAGACATGTGCATGTAAGGAGGGAGGTTGGGCGGTGACTATTCCCTGCGCGCACGCTTCCCTTGCACCGCGTCGCGCATCAGAGAGGCCCAAGCTCCCCTGACTCGACGAACTGCTTCTCAAACGGGGAGCTCGACAGCAGTAGGGCCGAATGGATATTGCCCAATCCAGCCTTCTGTGCGAGGGGGGGCCGAACGCTTCGAGAACCACTCCGTCTTGTTTTGTATCGGACGCATTCAGGGCGTGCGTGCGCGCTCGAACCATCTCATCTCAGCTCACCCTAATCTCGTCCCGTCCGCCAAAGGGGGTGAGGATCGTACGTTGTTGTAAAGGAAGAAAAAGTGGATAGAAAAGTTGACTTACGGAGCGGCAGCGTTGCAGTACTGGGTGACCTGGTTCTGCACGGGGGGCCTCTCGTTGGAGTCAGGGCAGTTGTTGTAGCAGGTCAGGACGTCGTTGTAGACGTCGCAGAGGCAGATCCAGTCGTTGGCACTGCAGTCCTCGATGCGGGACTGGTATCCCTCAATGCAGGCATCGACAATGCTGTTCCAAAGCCGTCAGTATACTCGGTTCGGTGGCGATGTGATGCCTAGATGAAACCTACTTCTGGGCCTGGCAATCGCTCGAGGAGCCGGTAGGGGTGGTGGCGGCGGCCGAGCTAGTCTGGGCGACGGCAATGCCAGCGGAGGCAACAATGGCGAGGGCGGCGAAACGCATTGTGAGGATGTTGTTGTTGTTGTTGGTAGTGTGTTGTTGGTGGAAGTCGGACCGTTAGGTTGTTGGATCAAACAGTCTCAGAGGATGAGCTGGAAAAGGAATCCAAAACACTTGAGAGTAGGAATCGACAGGTCAGGTTGTAGGTGGTACGAGGTTGACGAAGCTAAGAGCCCAGAGCGAGTGATGGACAGAAACAGTTGAACGGGCGACGAAGAATGTACTTATTCTCTGACGAGCGAAGGGGAGGGGGGAGGAGCGAAAGAAGAGAGGCTGGAAAAGAAGAGGCAGAGGGGAAGGGAAGAGGGAAGCTAGTCGGCTCGCGAGTCGGGGAATCCTTAAAAACAAAACGTTTCCCTAGGCAGGCCACCCAGCCGCCTTCCGCAACAATAAGGGAGGGATGTGATGGGGGAACGGACGGCCAGTCCCAAAGCACCGACCGCTACACCCCCAATCATGCGGTCCCAAAAGCGAGCGGACTGGCCGCGAGAAGCTTCCAAGACCCTCAATCCAATATCACCCCTTTCCTATTCGGGCTACGCTCGCGTACCATCCAGCAGCCGGGCATCTCCAGCTAATTTTAGTGCTCCCAATGCACCCAACCTCACCTTTGCATCCTCCGTTTTGCCTCCACCATATCATGTGCTGTGCTTGCCTCCGGCCCTGCGTATCTAGCCCCGCGTCCCAACCCAGGTTCCCACCCTCTTGTCCCCCCAACAACGGCTGCAGGACACGCAAGCAAAAGGAAACGCAGCAGTTTCCAAGCAGAGCAGCGCAGAAATGCATGCACCCTTCGGAAACGTCGGTCGGCCTGATTGGCGGACTGGTTGGATCGCCGCATGGTGCGCCCGCTTCACCATTGTCTTCCATCGCTCCCTTTTTTTTGATTGCCGTCGCCGTGAGGGCCGCCGTGGCAGTGGCCCGCCCGCCTCCAGTCTGACCTAGGCCCGAGCTAGCTGGCTTGTTGTTTGCTGTCTGTTCTGATCAGCTCATCTCCTCCGCCGGGCGGGCGGGCGGCGGCAATGCCATGCTGGCCTGCGCAAAGCAAAACAAGTTCGGGCCCTGCGTCAGTGTCCGCTGTATCTTTCCTTCTTCCGCCCAGTTGGGCGGGCGGGTATGATCACCTGTTGCTCTCAGCCACTTCCCACTCCCCCATTCTCCCCCCTGACCGCATCCGCCCATTGAGGGGAGTTTTTTTTTCTCCAACATGGCAGGCCGGAACATTTTCGTTTTTCTTCTGCTGCCAAAACGCTGTTGTTCCTTTGTATACAGATCGCAGAGATCGTCCCGTCGGTGCAAAGACGAGAGAGATGAGTACACTTTGCAAATTTTCGTCGTGTTTGGCACCAGGTCAGGTCGGGGCCCTAAAAAGCACAAGCCAATGCCCCCCCCCCCAATTAAACCATGGGAGAGAGCCATGGCTTCCTCATCTCCAAACCGCCCACGAGGCGAAACTTTCAAATCAACGTGAGACAACCTTGTAATTTCGGGTCCGTTCCGGGGTAGATAGGCGAGGGAAGGGAGGGGGGAAGATGAGATCGAAATTGAACGGTAATGATCGTAGACTGCACGCACGGCTGGTGGAAATTGGACAAAGACATCCATTATACCAACCAGCAAAAATCACGCCCTTCCCAGCTCCTCAGCTCCCTTTCCCCTCTGCTCACATCCTCCATCCCCGTCCGATTATGCCACACATCTCCCGTTTTTTGTTCCAATATTTCCGCATCATCACAGCTTTCATTCATTGCTAATCCTAACACCCCCCCCCTATGCTTGCTTGCTTGCTTGCTTGCACAACACCTCCACTCCACCGCTGCCCAAGCAACCACCCATCCGCCCACAACCGCATACCCTTTCCCGAACAACACCGAACCCAAAAACCCCAAAATTGAAAAAAAGAACGCCAGTGTGAATCGCGCCTCGACATGGTCACGCGCGCGAGAGAGAAGAACTTGGAGCATCCAAATTAGAAAATGACCGCTCGACCCAAACAAAACAAGAGCAATGAAAAAAAAGAAATGAAAAAACTTCGATCCCAAGGGGCTGACAATGTACCTTTGGGAGGCTAAAACTTCACACAGTTGTCAAATGTTAGAAAATCCCCGTGTACGGCTTATTTGCGAACAGCGGATCCCGTCACGGCGGTTCCGAACCCAAGGTCCTGTGTTTTTTGTACACAAGCATGCACATCTCGAAAAGCCATGCTCAAGTAGCATCTCGCTAACCTTGCGGCGTTTCCAGCCCAATCCAAGGTAAAATATTTGAGGAAATCCGATGCACCCGTCGTCTACTCTTGTCCAAATCCTACCGTCTCCTCGACGGCAATGGTGAGCTTCCCGTTGAGTGCATCGAAGCTCTTGTATGGTGGCAGATCCAGACGGTTGAAGCTAGCAGAGTTAGTCTTGCTTCTACACACATGACATCAGCGGGCTTAGCTTACCAAGTGTGGGACTTCGGTAGCTGATTCGGCTCCCCAGCTTTTTCAATGGTGAACCTTCTGGGGCCGTCGCTACCTTGCAGATCCTTGAAGCCATTGACGGGAATACGGGAAGTACCGGTCGCGAACTGCAACAGACGGGACTTCTGCTCAGCATCCCAGCTACGGATACACTGGTGGCTGTTAGCTTGCTTTTTCTCTGCCTCGGATATGTGTATATCACTCACCTTCCAGAAGTTCTGAATGACCTCGTCATTCTCCGTGTATCCACGGTAGTCGGTGTGCTTCTTCCAGTCATCGACATCGATGTCCGCAATACCTCCAATGAGGAGCTCGAGCTCACGCTCATCAAACACGTTGACTAGATCCTGAGGAATCAACTCGTTGAATCCAGACACGAAGGCCTGGAACTGCTCCTCGACTCGCTTCTGGATGCGCCATTCCGTGATGAGACTGATTATATTAGCTGCTGTGCCGCCGCCGCCGCATGCACCACTTAGACTTACTCGACGTATTCGCGCTTGTTCTCGTTGGTAACCTCAATGTTCTCACCGCCCGGCTTTAGCTCAATGCTCACCGTCTCACCGAATCTCTCGTCATCGGTGGAGAAGGTGAGTTCAAGCGCGTCAGTAATGTCGTTGTTGCTAAAATCAGTCAGCACCAGTCCAAAATAACAGCCAATCCCAGGGAACACTTACAGCATCCATTCCAAGTTACGATGGAAATCGGCATCCACACCCTCCATATCCTGCAGAGTCACCTTCTTCCTCAGAATCATCTTGTAAAAGGCTCCGATGAAGAAGGCGTCCAAAAATCTACGGTGGAAAATGGCCAGACCGACAACACGGCCAATGAACTTGAAGTAGTTCAAGTGCTCGGGGTTGATGCCGGAGTGGGGGTTGATCTGGAGCGTGTAGTTGTCGTGAGCAGAGTACTCGAAGAGACAGTAGAAGGGGTTGAACATCTCGTGAGAGAGCAAGAAGAAAAACTCTCGAGAAAGACCACCATAATCCAGACCATCTTCACCATCGAACTTGATCATTAGCCGCTTTTTGAGGTCAGCGGCGCTCTGCCGCATAATCTCATGATACGAGTCTTCGAAAATGTGGGATCTCCGGACCTTGACGTGGCATTGGCCAGACACGATGCGAAGGGCAGGTTGCGAGCGGAAGTAGATCAACTTGCGGCGGAAATCACGCTTGTACTGAGGTACGTTCTGGTCGAGAGAGGATGGAAGTCGGGGATCGTCCCAAGTGGTGGTCTTGGTGTTGTGGTCCACGAAATACACCCTGGCGGTGTTGGTGAGGCGCATTTCCCATCCTGAGGGCAGGGGTCCGAGCTGAGACACGGGCTGCTGTTGGATGGTGCTGTTACCGGCATTCTGGCCCCCGTACATGCGAATGTACTGCTGGCGGCGCGGATCCACCCAAGTCGTAGTCCGAGTGTTGTGGTCGACAAAGTAGGCGCGTCCTTCGGGCGTGTGTCGCTGCTCCCAGCCTGATGGTAGCTCCCCGGTCCCGGCAGTCGTGGCACCGGTAGCCATCATGTTGACGGCAGCGGACGAGGGACCTGGCGGGGACGGCTGGCGTTCGGAAAGCGTGGGCGAGTTGGCACCGGTGCGGTCTTCGGGAAGCATGCGGTTCTGGTGGCGGGTACGCTCCTGCTGGGTCTGCGCGGCCATGGCGGCTCCCTGATCTGCCTGGTTGAAGCCAGCGCCCGGCCTTATCCATGTCGTCTGCCTGGTGTTGTGGTCGACGTAGTAGGTCCTGCCCAGGTGGTCCTCCCTGCGCTCCCAGCCCGGCGGCAAACGTCCCTGGGAGTCCTCGAATGCGCTGTATCCGCGATTCTGCTGCGACTGCTGTGCGGCTCCGTTGGTGGTAGCCTGCGGCGGGGGTGCGTTCGGCGGGGCTGCGGGGGTGGGTTGGCTCAAGCGCTGAGGGGGCGGGTTCGCGGGAACGGGTCGCTGGCCTGGATACATGTCAGGATGGAGGTTTTGCGAGGATTGGTGCGGGGTGGCAGAACCACCAGCTGCGCCGACGCCATTGACAGACGAGTGGGCGGACAAGGAGGGGCGGTTGGGGGTGAGGCCCGGCTGGTTGATGGGCGTACTGAGATTGGTGGAGAGATTAAGAATGAGCTTTCCATGCACCACCATGTTGTCGTTGGACTTCTTCAGGTCGCGGGTGAGCATTTCTGGGCACGTACGTCAGTGGGCAGGTTGGCGCAAAGGCGGGAAGTGTGCTTACCATCGCCGCCCGCGTCGAGGTCGATGACGCTCCCTATACGCACGTTGATGACGCCCAAGAAGCCCTGGTCCTTCTTCTTGAACTTCTTCTGGTCGAATATCTGGACGGCAAGCACGCTGTCCTCGGTGACGCGCCTGCTGGAGGTGTTAGTAGCTGACAGAGCGGGCGGGCGCGTGCATTTGGAGACGGGACGTACATGTCGAAACTCTCGTTCCAGTAGGGGTTCAGCGTCTTCTTGATGACGCTCGTGGTGCGCGTCTGCTCGCCATTGATGGTAGCCACGGCGAAGGGGTCGGGGAACCCTGTAGGGCGTATGAGCGATTATTCGGGGCCGCTGTTGGGACGGGGGCGGGGAGGACTCACTGAAGACATCACGCTTGTACAGGCCGTCTGCGGCAATGACTGTGAGGGTGTTAGCAGGTAGGCAGCGGTATAGAGGGCTCGTAGCGTGTCAGACGCACTTGTAACCCGCAGGTTGGGCTGGCCGGCGCCGTCCATGGTGTCTGGCGGGCAGGCAGCGGGATGGGTCGTGGGTCAAGGGCGGTGGGAGGGTTGCGGTGCGGCTCGCAGAGCTCGCGGAGTGTAGGGGGCCTCTCGTCGCGGTGCGGGTTGGGCTGGGCTGGGCTGGAAGGAGTCGACAGGCAGCCGGCGAGGGCGTGAACGGCGGTCCAGGGTGGAGGAGGCTGTGTGGAGGGAATCGGCCGTGCGCTGGTTACAAAGGCGGCGGGAGGCGCTCGCTGGGCAAAACCGAGGATTCGCCGCTGCTCCAGAGCCCGCAACGCTTATACAATCTTTTGCAATGGCTGAGGAATGGCTGCGAACCGGGGCGGGCGACGGGCGTCCTGGCCAGAGGGTCGTGGCCGGTGCGAGGGGCGAGCGGAGTGGGCACTGGCTGGTGGGCGGGTGTTGCGGTGCTGAGGAGCTGCGGTGCTGCGGTGCTGCGCGAGGGAGGGAGAGCAGGCAGGCAGGCCCGTTGCCGCCAGCCGCTGCTCGCTCGCTCTGTAGCTGGCGCTGGCTGCGTGCGCTGCGTGCCCCGCTTTGGCTGCTCTGCCTGTCCCGCGGCCGTTCGCAGGCACACGACAGATGCTGTCTCCTGGCTCCTGGCACGAGAAGCACGCCAATTCACCGTCGCATTCGAGGGCGACAACGCCTGCGCCTCCCCTTTCGCCGCGCCACGACGACGACGACGACAACGACGGCGGGCGGCCGAGTGATGATGTCAAGCCTCGAACCATCTAGCAGCACCCCCGTGCCCGTCCACATCCACATCCACATCCTCCTCAGCCACGCGAACGCTCCACTTGTAATCAGTGGCCTCCGCTGCCTGCCACCCGGCATGACGAAACCCATATCCCTCGACACTTGACGCCGGCCCTCCCTCTCTCTGCTCTGTCGAGCTGCCCGCCTTGGCTGCTATGAATAGTCGCAGCTCCCCGCATCTTCCCGGATCACGTCGACACCGAATCAGGGCCATCACGTTCAAACGCTCTGCAAACGCTCTGCAAACACGCCCGCCCGCACAACCTGGCTTGCAAGAGCGACTTGCCCTCCTACTCCTGCTCAATTTTCCCCCCCTCAATCTTTGTCGTCGTGTGCCATTGTCACGTCGGCCACAGCCACCAGAACATTGTCGTGTCGCGGTCGCGGTCGCTCTGCCCGTCCTGCACCCCTCCGCAAAGGGCATAATCCGCGACATAGGTCCTGATCAACCCACCGAGGGCGAGCCACTCCCACCCCCTTCCCCCAAGCCTCCCCGACTCACTTCCCGGTTTTCCAGGACACCACGCGTTCGCAGCCAATGAAGGCAAGTATTAGGTCTATCAGACTGCAGCCCCGGCTCAACGGCACCGCCACATATGTACACGCAAGGCATGCCTAGCCCTTCCGAAAAACCCAAAAAATCCCAGGCCTCGTCCACCCTGCCCCCCCGAGTCCCAGGGAAGGGCCGCTTGCCATTGGCACGGTGAGCCACAGTGCCGGGAACATGGCTTCCCAAAACACTCCGCGAGCCCACACGCTCGAGCATACCTGTCCAGCTGAGCCGCCCTGTATGCGTCGTCTTGCCAAAGCAATTAACCTCTTGTTTCATCCCATGCCGACGCGCGCCCTCGTCATGCCATGACCTGCTGCATCCCCAGCAGCGCCCGCAGCTTCAGGTAGCTTTCGTACGTGCTGAGCCTCAACTCGACCTTCATGTGCGTCACCCACGCCGCGACAAAGGCCAATAGGTTCAAAGGCTTGAACAGACTTCCGCTCAGAGCCTCCAGCTGCTCCTCGTAAACCGCCCGGGATGCGTACCGGGCCAGGATGAGAAACGTCCGAGCAGGTCCCTGCCGAGTGTGGAGATTCTCGTCTAGCGATCGCGCTGTAGCATAGTCAGCCATCTATCCAATTTCATGCTTGTGAATCATCATCAACATCCTCCTCCTCTCCTCGGGCTTCTTACTTAGATCGTTCGTCTTGAGAATGAGCAGAATGACCCTCGGCACCTGTCCCAGTAGCTGTATCAAACTCTCGAGCATGCCGTCTCCCAATGCCTCACTTATAGTGTCCTTTTCTTGCTTGCTCCGCTGAATCGTCACGTCCTGCTTCACCACGCTGTAATCCCTGCCCGTGATGGCGCTGGCAAACAGCGGGAAGTGTTCGTCTCCAATCCCCGCCACTTCGTACGCATATTTGCGCATCCGAGGCTCGTCGGCGTCCAGGACAGCGAGCCAAAGCTTAGCGTAGTTGCGCCGTAACGTCATGGGAATGTCGCGGTACAGACCATGATCGTACATGATGACATCAAAGTTGCCCTTTCCGCGTCGCGACGGATTGTGTCGTATGGCAATGTTTCCACCGTGAGGATCGCAGTGCAGCGGTGCATTGGTCCCGAAGATCATCTCGTTGAAGATGCGGGCCAGGGCAGCAGAGACCTCGTCTCTGTCGATGCCGTGCGAATCCAGATACTCCAAGTCGTCTGGCCGGTGGCCGCTCACGTACTCCATGACCAGAATGCGACGCTTTGCCCATAGCACTTCTGGAATGATGACCGGCGCATCGCGCACTTTGGAGAAGTATTCTCGAGCGCGCATCGCGTTTTGTCCCTCCCGGTGGAAGTCCAGCTCCTGGGGGAGGGAAACCTCCATCTCCTCCGACAGCCACGTCAAGTCGTATTCGGGAAACCATCTCTTGAGCGTCTCGAAAGTGAACCTCGTGAGGGCCAAGTCCAGCTTCGCCCACTCGTCTAGCGCTGGGTGTTGCACTTTGACGGCAACTTTCTGGCCGGTGCCCTTGATCACTGCGCGGTGCACTTGAGCGAGCGACGCTGCGCCAATGGGCAGCTCTTCGAACTCAGAGAAATACTCGGAGAGGCTGTGGCCCGTGTCCTGCATGATCATGCCCTCGATCGACTCCATTGACGAGACCGGACACTTGTCCTGCAGCGGGATGAACGTATCACACCACTCGCTCGGGAGGAGATAGTTCAAGCTGCTCAAGTGTTGTCCAAGTTTTATGAATATAGAACCATTCTTCTCGAGCGTCTTCAGTGTTCGCTTCGCGCATCGTAGATGGCAGGCCTTGAGGAGCTCGTCATAGTCTTGGTCGTTGTCGCGCTTGAGAGTATCGCGGTAACTACAGACGGGCATCGTTAGCCGTCATGTTCATCTTGGATGGGCCAACGAGCCCGGGAGGATGCGCGTACTCCTTGATGTTTATGAATAGCGTCGAGACCACCCTGCTGCTCCTTTGCACTGCCGTGACTGCGTGTTTCGCATCATCGCTCACAGTCACCACCGCAGCAGTTATCGCCAGTCCACCCCCTGCGACTGCTATGTTCCGCCGCCCCTTGTTCTTTGCGATTGGTTTTGTTGCCGGGTTCTGCTTTGTGGCGAACGCGTTCCGCTGTTGCGGGAGAGCTTGCTTTCGCAGACAGGCGCGACAAGTCCAGGGGACCGTCCGACGGATCAAAGGAGAAAAGGCGCTGAAAGCAGACATTATGTGTGCATATTTACAAAAAACGTCTACGTGGAGCCTAATGGCATGAGAGAATCGAAAGGCCCGGCGGGCGGTGAGGTCTAGGGTAGCAGCGGTTCGGCGGCGAGAAGGTCGTCCGACACTTTTTCGAGGGAAATATTTTAGCGCGGAACACCATCCTTGTCGCCTTGGCAGTGAATGTTCTGGACGTCCGCGCCGATAACGGCAGGCCTGACTTTACATTTCTACATGTTGATACTAGCCCTCTAATCCATTTCATAACTGTTGGTATAATTCATCCCACGCCAGTGTGTTCACTCTATCCATCCATCCCCCGCCAGCCGCCCGTGGAACTCCTACGTCATTCAAGGAAAACTTTTGATGCATCCTCGATTCAGCCCGAGCGTGGAAATTTCCGATCAATCCATTCGCGAACTCCATCCGTTCCATGTAGTCTAAAACCCTGAAAGATTTCTACGAGCTCACATGTCAATGCTCTCGTTGAACCTGAGCACTCCGTTGCCCATGAGGAATCCATCGACTCCATTGGGTACCGTCTCTCCTCTTGGCCTAGCAACACCCAAGCTGCTCTGTGTCCCCTCGATAGGCTCCGAGTCCGATATGTCACTAACAAGTACCAGACCGGCCGTCTTGATGGACTCGATCAAGGCAGGGGCAAGGTCCTAAATCAATCGTTAGCAGTGTTCTTACCATTTTGGACAAAAGCTTACCAAAAGTCTTGAACTGCATATGAGACCCATGAAGTTGTTATCCCTGGCAATCTGAACCGCTTCCTTGACAGAGATCGTGGTACGCCCGCTGCTTTGTACGGCATGCGTATGACCGCCGGGTGATAGTGTCGTGTCGGCACCTAATTCGTTGCATAGAAGAACGGGATCTGAATATTGGGTCAGCTCGCTCAAGAGGTTCACTTAGCCATAGCAGCTTACAGTTAGGTTGCTTCCAGTTGATGACGGTGCAAATGTCTTGGTTGAAAGAGCTGAATACCACACTCCTTAGAGTGCCATCGATTTCCCCAGCACCTTGCTCCCTCAAGACACGCGCATGCTCGAATACTACCGATAGTATTTTGTCTGCAAAATCATTCATGTCGTGAGTAGGACCCAGTTTCAGGCGATCTTCCTCAAGTTGAGATGGGAAGAGCAGGTGAAGCTCGACGTGAATGTATGCGGGAAGCAGAGACAGTGCCTCTTGGAGGGTAACAAATGACGAGGCCAATGCCTGATAGATCGAAGGTATATCGTCTTGAGTTGCATTTTGTAATCCGGATAGTTGCGCAGCACTAGTGGCATTTTGTCCTACAGCTATGGCTGCAAATTGTGCATAAGTCAAAATGTTGACAGGCACCTCGAGACCCTGGTGGTTTATCTTCCACCTAGGGTATAGAACCGGCACACCATCAGCGGTCAGTTGGACAAACATGCGCACGTACTCTCCCGAGAGGCTAGATCCCGTTATCAGTGCGTGCGGTTGTGAGTCCAGTTGACTCGTGGCTTTCCAGTATGTCGCGAAGTGCGTAATCTCTAAAGGAATGCCATGGAAGGGTTTTACGACCTGGAAGTCGAACGTGATGCGGCCAATTGTCCGTAGCCTAGGGTCGAACAACTCGAGATGCCATTGACCCGAGCTGCTCGCGCGATCAGTGAACACCTTCGAAGAAGCTACGCCGCGGGCAATGACCTTGGAACCAAAGGTCGGGTATACGTCGAAGTCGATGGAAAATGCGTCGATATTCTCAATCTGGAACGAAATCACTTTGGACTCTTCTTGTATTGGGAGCAGGATATTCCTCGGAATAAGGTCTGAGCTCTTGGAAGAGATGGTGAGTCTTGCGGCAGGATACTTCTGATCGTCGTAGAATTGTATGGCGCCTTTTCCAAGTCGTTCGAAACTTATGACAACAAATGTCTTCGTGTCGAGGAAATTGTGACCGTATCTTCGGAAGGGTATGATGGGTGGAGGGAGAATGAATTCGGGGATACCCTCACCATCTCCTTCTAAATCCATGGGCCCAGGCATCGTGCTTGAAAGATCCTGGGTGGTGATTTGTGGCGAAACTTGCTTCTGGGTCATGAGTCCGACACCACGTCCTACGGGTGCAAGTAGCCTCATGCATTCAAGATGGCCTTCCCATGTCGCGTAGTACATAGCAGACAGCCCCTTTTCATCAACAATGTCAACATTGACACTGCACTGAAGAAGGGTCTGAAGGCACTCCACATGGCCCTCGCTAGCTGCATGGAAGAGAGGTGTCCACTGGTAGAGCTTATCCGGCTGGTCCAAGTTTGCGCCGTATTTCTGTAGCAGTAGAAGCATCTGAGGGGTTTTGCCGGATCGTGCAACAAGGTGCTGTGGGTATAGACCCTCCGCATCCGAGTCTATTATTGCATCGCGCTGCAGCAGGAGTTCGACAATATCCATTGAGGCGTATTGGCAAGAAAGATTCAGTGGTATATGCTCTGAGGCGCCTAGCTGGTTGATGTGTGCCCCCTTGGTAAGCAATACCTGCACACAGGCAAGCTGCGAATGGACGATGGCATGTATGAGTGGAGTGAAGCTGTCTTGATCGCGGAAGTTGACTGTATCTGGCGCTGTTTCGATTAGCTCTTGGACTAGGCCGACGTGCCCATGCATTGACGCATAGTGTAATGGTATTCGTCCATATACGTCAGTGGCATGGACATCAACCTTCCCTGCCAAGCCCAGCTTCAGCACCTCGCTTCGCCCGCATATCGCCGCCTTGTGCAAACAGTTCCTCTCGTTGATTTCATCCTCAATGTGAAGGTCAACCAGATTGGTGTCAAGCATGAGCTTCAATGCAGCTTCGGGAGCGTCCTCAATGGTGCTCAGAAATACTCTTGATACTCGTTCTTGAGCGTCTTTGAGTTTCAGTAGGCGGGACAAGCACTCTTCAATCTTTCCCATATTTTCGGTGCTGATGGCCTGGACGATTTGGTTGTCCAGCTCGATGCTGAATTCGAGCGAGGGCTCCGGTGCCCTTGGCTCTTGGTTCGCTTGCGGGGCTTGCACCTTATCACCTTCGGCCCATCCAGAGAAGTCAAGGAGGGCTTGTGTTGCTTGGTCGGAGAGGCTACTGATGACATCTCGGTTGAAACAGGGCTGTACTTCGACGGCTCGTGATAGATAGAGTTGCTTTTCTCGGGACTGGCGTAGATGTCAGCCAGTGTTGGACGAACGCGCAAAAACTGTATCGGACCTTTGACATCTTGTCCCACTGCAAGAGGTTAGCATGGCCGACGATCAAGTGATGTACATTAGCTCAAACCTTTTTGAGGATCTTCGAGAAGGCAGTTGCGTTCACCTCGACGAATTGCTGCGTCCGGTTAGCTCCTTCGGCGATATATTGCTAGGGGCCAATCACCTCCAGCTTGTTCAGATCCATGCTAAACTGCTTTAGGCCCTCTTCAAGTGCAATGTACCTCGACGAGACCTTGGACACGGACTGCGGGTGCTGCTGCATGACCTTCTTCTTGTCTAGCAGGGTTGTCAAACGTAGGCGCAACTATATTCTGAGTAAGCCACATCGGATTAAGCCAGGTGCATGCAGGAATACCTCGGCTTCCTTTTGGAGATAGAAGGTATTGACCTTCTCGAGCTCTCGTTCCTGGGTCAAATGAGCATGTATTGGCCGGTGCTGGGCGCCAGAGACTCACCACTCGGAAGAAGAAGGAAGCCTTGTTCGCCTGCAGAGAGGTCTGCGGGTCCAGCGCTTCGGGACCATGGCTGGCTTCGCCTTGAGCGGGTATTATTGGGGTCGCGCTGAGCTTCTTGATGAGCTGCAGAGGGTTAAAACGGATGGACTGTGGCAGGTATGGGCCGGGGGAGAGTGGGGAACCTTTTTGAGGGCCTTGTAGTCGACGAAACTGGCAGCATATTCGGGAATGTCCAGCTGCCGCTTCTGAATGTGCTTGCCAAACTTCCTGCAAAAACGCTGCGAGTCAGTTTTGTCCTCTTTGGAGGCCAGGCTCGTGAATGATGCCGTCTTCCTCAGCACCACCACGGGGAGGGGAGGGTGCGATTCCATAAGAAGACTACATACATGGTGATGGCAGCAAGGAGGAGGAGAACACAAAAGTCTTCTCGGGCCCTTAACTAAGAGGCGCGTTTGATGCGCAAGCGAGCAATGCTGACCGGGGACTGTGAGTGGATCCGACCATACAGGCCGGGAGTTCGCAGGTGGTGGCCGCCAGCAGACGCCTATAGGCGGCAGGGACGGAAAAAGAAACAAAACAAGGTGAGGCTGCTCAGAAAGCAGGTGATAAGGCCGGACGTGCGCTTGCGGTATAAAAGTCAAGAAGTGAGGTCACCGAGGGTGCAGCAGCTGGGAGTGGATCAGTCCAGAGGCTCGCGTGGACCTGGTAGTACGGGCAGGTTAGCAGTTTTTTGGCAGGTGCCGAATGAGGGGCCAGCATCGGGGGGGCATTGAGGGGCTCATTGTGAGAAGGCCACGAGACAGTGCATACGCTGGGAGGAGAGGGCAGAGGCCGAAGAGCCCATGGAGTTCACGCAGACGTCGGGAGGACCAATGGCAGGGCGTGAATCGAGCACGCTCCCAAGACCAGGCTCGAGAAAGACGGTCGTTTAGCGGAGCGCGTCACAGGGGTGCGAGTTAAATACGGTTATTTTTCGTGCGACTAGGCTGGAGGGACATGCACCAGACACGCTGTGCCGCGCCAATGCCTGCCGGGCCCGTGCCTTACCTAAGCCGCTCTAGCCCGATGCGGTATCGCACGTGAAACATACACGCCCTCGTGGCCCACTCGCGCCTCTGAGTAATGGATGTGGCATGCATTTCCGCGCCCTGAACAACGGCGCCCCCCAGCAGCAAAATCAATCACGGCCTCGAGCGCGGCGTGCGTGCGTGCGTGCGTGCATGCATGCAGGGAAGGGCAGGGGCCGGCCCGGCTTCAGTCACTACCTAGGTACATTCCACGCCTTATTGTACATGTCACTGTAGCATATGATATCATCACCGTCGTCGCCCTCATCGTCACGGCACATCTGCTGTACATAATGCATCTATTGTCAAACCATTGACTGGATATCTCGAGGCCCGCAACGGCCCTATACTTTTGAGCACGCAAACCAGACTGCCTCCAAGCCTCCCGTCCATGTCTATGCAACAAGCGAGGAACTGAAAGAGATCTGCTGCTATCAATGCTTGTAGACCGTCCGGTCCTCCAAAGGCCGCCCCCGTTCAACTCGAGGGCATCCACCACACCGCAGTAGGTGGGCACAATGTCCCCCCTCGGGCAGCCTGGGGGCAACGTGGTGCAAAAACAACCCGCCTTCCGATCCTTGTCCGTTCCAGCTTCATATGCCATAGACGTCCCATCCGTCGAAATCGCTTGCATCTTTGGTCTTGGCCTGCGCATTTGCCCTCTCGTCATCTTCGCGTTTATCCCAAGGCGTGCGCGTCGCAGTAGTTGCGTTGAGATCTTCGTCAAGTCACAATTCGTCGTCGTCCATCTCGGACGGCTTCAAGAGTCCGCCGACCTTCATGGCACGCTCGCGCTCCTGCTCCTTGGCCTTGCTGGCCGCCAGCTCGCGTTCCTCGGCGAAGAGCTCGGCATTGTCGCCTGAAAACTCCTTCAGCGAGATCAGGAAGTCGCGGAGGATGACCTTGAATCGGTTGAGGTCCGAGTTGGTGGCAAAGAGTCCGTCGATGAACGAGGCAATGTGCGCACTGCTAATGTCAGCCATGTCATCATGAGTCAGTGGGGAAACGTACGTTTGAAGGTTAGGGAAGGCGGTAGCCAGCAAGTTGCCGACAAAGTTCCTTAGGAAATCGCGGTTAGGCGTGCCCACAGGTGCCATGTCGGGAGATGAGTAGATTGGGCCCGTCAGCTTGTCCGAATCGACAAGCCAGAACATTTTGGCCAATAGCATCGACTGTGATTTGAAACCGGCCTTGTGGTCGCTGTCTGTAAGAACGAAGAAGACGTCCTGAAGGATGGTGGTGAAGAACGTCTGGAAAAAGGCGTTGCACGTGTTCTCATCGGTCTCGGCCATGTTCGAAATCAGCTCAAAGCACATGGAAAGACCGGCGCTCTCCACCTCGCGATTGTCATGCTTGCTAGCCCACATGCAGGAATCGATGACAAACTTGAACGACCGAGCATCGAGCCGCAGAAGGGCCGGGAAGCAGCGGAGGTTGATGGTCCTCAACAGTTTGAAGAATTCGACGCGGTGCTCAGGGTACTCTGAGAAATCCTTGTTGATCATATCCAGAGTGCATTCGAACACACTGTCCATGATGTTGATGATCTGATCTTCCATCATGCTGTGCAGCTTGTTGATGATGGTAGTCATGACGTTCAGCACTTCCGCCTCTCGTGCGTCTGGAACATTGTTCTTGTAGTCGATAAGGACAGCCTCTAGAAGCTTGGGGACAAGGTTGTTGTGAATCATCTCTAGGTCATCGGCCTTCTCCACGTAGGTGTTAATGAGCTTGAGAATCTCCTTCTTAATCGTGCGAAGGCCTCGGACCTTGGGCATCTTGGTTGCGATATTGCCCTCCCGCTGGACAGCTTCATCGATCAATTGAGAGCTTGCGCGGTACATGGTAAGCATGTCGAAGTAGATACGGCCGATCTGTGGATAGAAGTAGGATCCGATGGAGCTGCATGCTGCTACGTTTGTCTTCATGATGTTACCCACGATCTTGATAACGTCGCCATCCTGAAGACAAGCCGGGTCTTGGTTTGCCTGAGCAATGATATTGTCCCAAGCAGAGTTAGGAAGCGCCATCAGGTCATGGATCAACCTCTCCTGCATGCTCTTTTGACCCTGTGCACTGATCATGTATCCGCAAGCCTCGTAGAAGGTGTGGACCTGTTGGGGTGACAAATCTCCGGTGATTTTCCGTAGGTTGCGTACGATCTCGTCGATGAAGGGCTCTGTCTCTCCGGGTTGGAGCGCAACGAAATGGCGCCGGCACTTGTTCGCGATCTTGATAAAGGTATCGCAGGCCATGTCTTGGACACCCTCATGCGTCTCGTGCATGAACTCGAAAAGTTTGTTGACCACGGTCTTCAGGAACTTCCAGTGGGCCTTTAGGAAACGGGGGTATTGGCCGACGATATACATGATGTTGCTGGCAACCACGGCCTTGTTGTCCTTGCCGCGCTTCATTTCGGTCAGGCCCAGAAGATCCTTGATGACTGTTACCAAGAATCGCTTCTCTGTCTCTTCATTCATAGCACCCGAGATGGAACCAATAGCCCAGCACAAGGTGTTGCAGTTTGCCCATGACCACTCGGTGCCATCGACCTGGCGGGCAAGCTTCTCAGACATGATCTGCTCGGTATCGTTGACGTCTAAGTGGGTCAGGAAAACCAAGCACTCGCGGGTCGACTTGTAGAGCTGAATGGTATCACTCTCTTTGACGAATTCACGAACAATCTCGCCCTCATCGTTTTCCACAATCAAGACTTCTTCGGGGCGCACCATCTTCTCGATCATGACCGTGCGAAGATTTGAAAGAATCTCGGCATATTTGTGCTTGCGTAACGGGTAATTGGCGAGGACGCTGGGATCGCGGGCACCACCATTGGTTGAGCCTAGGCCCATGTTCAAGAGAGGGTTGATGTCGGTGATGGGGAGAGCCTGCATCTCGTCATACAACTCAGAAACTAGCTTGGTCCAGTATTCCAAGCAAATCTTGAAAATTTCCCGATCGTCAATCTGGCTGATGCGAATCAGATAAAAGTGACCGTGTGTCAGGTAATCCCTATTCATGAGGTTTTCGATGACGTTCAGGTGCATCGTGAAGAAGTTGCATAGGAACAAAGCCAAGTTCTGCACGAACTCTTGGTCCTTGCTGTTGCTAGAAGCGTAGGTGGTCTTCAAATCTAATGAAAGCGGGATGATCTTGGAGATTGCGGTGAGGGTCTCAGTAAACATCTGGACGAGCTTATCGTCGTATGCAGGCTCGGTGTGAAGACCGGCGATCTCAGTCAAGCACTTGAGCGTGATGTTACGGAAGTCGGGCACTTCGAGGAACCGACTCCGGAGCGTCTCAATAAGGCTAGTGCCGCTAGGAGGAGTCTCGAAGATATAGCCGAGAGGTATCCAGTTCAAGAAGCGTAGTAGCGTCTCTAGAGTAGCCTTGATGAGCGATGCCTCGGTCGCAGTGCGGAGGACCTCAGAGCAAAGCTGATAGATGGACGTGAACTCATCGCACATGCTCTGCTTGAGTTCGCGTCGCTTTGCAGATGTCATCTGATCCTCGGAGTAATCGAAGACCTCCTCTGAAAGGAGCCGGAGAATGGCCATGTTATTTTCACAGATCTGTAGGCTGCTATGGCACGATGTGACGATCTCGTTGATAAAGGTGGGCCAATTGTGAGGCCATTCCTGCTTCAACACAGACACGAGCACGAGGTTCAGTTTGTTTAGGAGGGCGCGATCGGTGCGTTGTCCGTCTTCGGTGTTGGAGAGTTGGATGATGAACTGCACAACAAAGTTGCGAATGCCTGGGAGCCAGTCAGTGAATTCCCGGAATCACGGCGGAGTAGACCATACCTAGGCACTGGTCGCGTGGAAGGATCTTCCACCTGGTCATGATGACATTGTCGAGCACCTGTAGGCCCAAGTCTGTCCGGAGTTAGCGCCGCTGCACACCAGCCTCCCGCACGGGTCGGAGCACTTACACTTGGTCTGCGGGTACTGCGCTTCCTGCAGAATCTTGTCGACGAGAAGCCATGCGTCCGGGTTCTCTTTGAACTGTAGCGGAGTCAGCTATGTGCGACCGGAGAAGGGAGGGGTGGGCCGGGGGCCGGTGCCAGCCTACCTGGTTAAGAGTGGCTTGAGCTTGTTTTTGCTGTGAGTTGTGAGGTTAGCCTAATGATACACGCGGTCATTTCATGGAGAAGAGGGAGCTTACGGTATCGCCGCGGCCCTCGTAGAAGGCGCGCACGGTGGCGTCGAGCTCTTCAATCGACAAAGACATGGTGAGCTCTTTTGCGAAGGGATGAGCTCCCGGGCAGCCTGAAAGGTACGGTCGTGTCCCCCAGCGGAGCGCAGGTGCCGGCGGACCGTATTTCTACGAGGGGTACGAGCGCTTGTCGGTGGCGGCGAGGGGCGGTGGTGGTGTTGCTGCCTCGCTGCGTGCAAAGTCGGTATGGTGGGGCAGGCGGGCTGTGAGGAGCGACGGCGCGGGGAGGGTGAATGGGCGGGGGGAGGGGCGGCCGAGCGCGAGGGAGGTTTCGGTGAAGGCGAGGCTATCGGGACAGCTGCTCGCCGTGTCTGGAGCTTTGGAAGGGCGGACTGACGTTGAAGAGGCACGGGGGAGCGTTCTCAGTTCGCGTCTCCAGGCCGTGGTTTGCAGAAGGCGCTAGCCGGCTGCGCGGCGCTAGGCCCAACTCGGCCGGGCTCGGCAGAATGATGTCCTCCCGACGAAAAAGTCACTTAATCAGTTGACGGGTGCTGGGGCTGTCTCACTTGAGCCTCACGACATTAATAAGCTGCTCCACCTACAGCTTCCAAGTCTTTTGTACTGCCTCCGTTTGGTGTCGGGAGCACATCGCCGGCGAGAGGTGCATATTCCCATGGCGGAGCGGAGCAAGAGAGCGGTTATAGCATGGAACAACCTGCCGTTTGGCTATCTAGCCATGACCACACCTCGCCACTGATTGGATCGAGCACACACTCCTCAACTCGTCAAGTGGCCCTTATCTGCACCGCTGCCTTCCGCATCCCAAAGCAAACATGCGAGAAGATTATGAGCGGACCATGGGTAAAACACGGCTGTCTTAGGAAATACAGTACGATCCAAATCGGGACCCTTCACCCGACAGCACCCAAGTGTTATGGGGTCTGAATATAAAACTCAACTCAAAGCAAACATGACTCTGCCTTGGACCACACGCGCGCGGGACGTGTGATGTGTAGGTTACCTAGGTGCTTGGTGCAATGCGCTTTGGTCTTGCAATGCGGAATCTTGCAAAGGAGGGGACACAGACGAATTACAGCTTTGAGATCAAGTATGTGTTCAGTCAAGCCATTGCTCGGACTGAAGTCGATTTTAGCCAGAAGGCAAGGCTATACATATTTTGAACTGTTAGGCAGGCCGATGAGCAAGAATGTCTCGTCGGGAGTGTTTTATTTGTTTTGCGACAGGTGGACGCACACACACAATCTCCCCACCCCCCATGCATTGAGGAACAAGACAATCGCGTAACGAAGATGGCAGTGGTCAGGCAACAAGCCGTGAATAGGAAGCTCTGGAGCTGCGCGGGGGGAATGGTCTTGGACGATCGCGGGCAAATCCATAATGCCGCAGAAGATCAAACCCGTCCCGGGAGCTGAGTCTCAGCGACCACACTTGCGGAGGAGGGGCAACTTTCACTCGGGGCGCTCCCATGACTTCCAAGGATCGCAGGTATGGCCTGGGGGTCGAAGATAGAAAATAGCTCAGTTACAAAGGTGCATTCATTCACGGATGCAGCGGCGGCAACAATGCCAGAAGGACGCAGCACCCCGGCGAGCAGAGGAGGGCCGCTGCACCCCAAACAAAGCCCACCCGTCTCGTGACGGACCTCTCCAGGATCACCAAGCGCGCCGTAGTGAGCCCTGGCCGAGTGCCCAGCTGAGCAAAGGGCCGCCCCGGGAAGAGTGAGGGTTGCAAGGGTCCTGGCCTGTGCGCCGGCGACGAGCGATGACGGAAAGCACGGTGCACCGCCGGGAGACTTCACTCCTCCAGGCCTGCACCACCGCCCACTCACAAGCCTCCAGCAAAGCTGCCAGACCTTCGCCCTTCGATATAAGTCTGCATCTGCACCTCGCCCTCACACGACCACCGTACCTTGGTCTCGGCAGCACCCCACATCCCACATCCCACAACGTGTGCGCCTGAGATCTGTGCCTACGACTTCGATCGTCCAGTCGTCCTCCCCGCCATCCCACTTTTTGGCCACCATATAAGCCTGCACGCCCCGATCGGTTCCTGGACTTCTCCTCTCACAATGTCCGACTCCAGCAACATGGCCTCTCAAACCGCCACTCCTACTGCGGGCAGCCAGACCATGCAGATCCGGCCCCAACCTGTACTCCGCCTGTCGGCACCCTCTGGCACTCTGCGCCTGAGGGCTGGCCCGGCCGAGAGGCGACACATTCAATGGGCCGAGGACGTTGTCGACAACGAGGGAATGGGCAAGAAGTCCTCCAAGGGTATGTCAATGTCAAATTATGTCATTGTGGACACTCGGCGCTAACTGTACCTAGTCTGCTGCATCTATCATAAGCCGCGTGCCGTAGACGAGTCGTCGGATGAATCGTCTTCGGACTCTTCTTCAGACTCCGATTCAGACAGCGAGCCCGACAATAGCCGCGCCCGTCCAGCTGGGGGCCGTCGTGGAGGAAATCCTCGGGGCCGTCGCCCGCACCAACACGACCACGGCGATGGCGATTGCAACGACCACGACCACGGAAGCGGCCCCTCCAACCCAAAGAAGCAGGCCCGTTCTCGACGAAAGCCCAGTCCCAACGCCTACGAGAAGATGCCCAAGCAGCGGAAGTAAGCTTTGCATGCACGACATGCATGCTCTGCGCCCACGCCCATGCCACGTAGGGCATGGCAGTAGATCGACGCTTGCGCCTTGTGGCATGAGCACCAGGATGGGTTGAACGTTCCTGCGGTTGTCTAAACCATTTTGACGAATGACGGATTCACGAGCCGAGGCTGGCTCTCAAGTTTTGTATATTGGGCCATCTCTTCTCAAGCGCGGAGTTAAGGTATCTTTTTACGGTTCATGGAAATACGGTCTCAATTCTGCATGACTGCATAGCGACACGGTCTTAGTACGTTTTTGATGCTAGAATAGACGCATCACGGCATTGGGCTTTGTGATTATGTGTAAGGCTATACTCTAGCTAGCAACAATGGATAGCATTTCGGGACATGCGCCCGACCTGGCTGTCAAAATCTTCGATCTGTTCCATCTGTGCGTACTTTTTCTGAGCATGTGATGTTTGTGCGTCTACTATCCGCAGTTGATGCGTTGCTCCTGGTAAAGGTTTTCTGCACCTGCATAGCCCAATTATCTGCGTTCATCAGGCTGATGTGCATAATTCCCGCTGCAACTGCATCTCGGCCGCGCTCGTTTGTCAGAGCTTCGGCCCGGGTTCGCCTTTCTCGAATCGGATCAGACCGTTGCGGACCGGCAGCCAATCCATACAGCGGCCTCTCTTATCTTTTTTTTTCAGCCCTCTCTATTGAGACTGAGATGTACATACAGCGCATACAGCGCGTGTCGCCATGCACCCCACTCACTCCGCCGTACTACCCGAGGATGGTTGCGGCATCAAGGCAGGCGCATGCTGGGTAGGGATTCTCACGAGCGTCTGGGGGAGCGGTGGTTCGGATTCAGCCTTTTTCTCCGCATCGTCCTCGTCTTTGGGTTTGGGCAATTTGGCTGCGGCCAGTCAGACGATGCTTCCCTTGCTTGATACCCAAGCGCAAGGGGGTCTGCAAACTTACAAGACGCCATATGGATGGCGCGCAGCACATTGTGCCAATTCGAAAGCACTGCCGCGACGGCTGGACGCGAACACGTCAACATCAGATTCGGCTGCCACATGGTGCCCCTCATGCCCCTCCACGAGGAGGCTGAGCACCGTTCAGATGTCAGATCACTCACCTTCCGTGCCGTCCGACAAGGTGTTGAGCTTGTCGCCGAGCATCTGCATCTGGTCTGCAAGTCCAGCGCTGAGCGCCTGCAGCTCCTTGAGGCTGGCCAACTCTGCCTTCTTTTCTGCGATGCGCGCAAGAAGGACGGGGGATTGGGCGGAGGGTTGCGAGCCGCCGAGGGAGCCAGACTGGCTGCGCAGGTGAGACGGAAGAGAGCGACCAGAATATGCCATTGTATGCCCGTGTGCGTGTGCCGAGGTGCTCGAAATGGGTGTTTCTTGAGGTGAGGTTGCCCGGTGGGCCTTTCTGGCTCAGTCGCGTCCCGCATTCACGTGCCGTGGCGCGCACAGGGATGCCGTCATGCGCTTTACCCTTTTTGCCCTAGACCGTTGCTATGGTAAACAAGACCTTTTCGATACCCGATGGCTAGACGGCAACAACGAACAGCCCGACGACTCGAAATCGCTACGCCCGATCCACCGAACTACCGTGACTTCACCAATTATCTCGACATAGCTACAAGTGCGCTCATGGCGCGCCTGAACGAGCCGCCCGTGGCGCCTGCCCCATCGGCGGACTCCCTCGAAGTTGGTATGTTGTTTGCATCCCCGAGTCGCCTGATGCTGCCCCCCATCAGCACCCCTTTTCATTGTCCCGTTACTGATGGACTTTGATCGCACAGTCAAACGTCGCTTCTTGCGACAGAATCGGGAGCTTGCAAAGTATGTTTGCCCATCGATGCCAATTGTTCGCGTCGGCCCGCTGACAGGAGGGGTAGAACGAATTCCCAACAGTCAATCCGCATCCGCACACTCGAGAACGATTGCTCGCGCCTCCTTGCCGAAAACCTTTCGTTGCGTGAACACGTGTTGCAGCTTCAAAATGCTCTCGAGGCACAGCCACATCGCCCCTCATTCGAGAATATCGATTCGGTTAAAAGCAAGCTGGAGGCAAAGATGCAGGAGCTCGGAGGACTGGTCGCAGAGCTCGGACAACTTCAGAAACAAAGCAATGTACCTCGATATAGGAGCCAACCCACTGCTGTCAAGCCCAGTCCCGAGGAGAGGCAATGGCGAAGTGGATTAGGGTTGCAGGACGTCGAGAATGCCATGATGCCGACCATTGTAGAGGATAAACAATTCCCGAGGAAAACGATGAAGTATGTCCAAGCTATTCTTATATTTCACAGCCCTCTCAGCGAACTCGCCCATCAACGAACTGCAGCTAACGTATGACAGCGCTGATGAGCTACAAAATATATTAGAGGACCCGGACAATCAGTCACCAGATATTGGTCCTCCTCCAGTCTCACGATTCGAGCAGGAAGATATCATCTCTTTCGATCCTAGTCCACAAGATGAGCCCACCACCGACGCCGACCCAACACTGTCTGTCAACCTCGAGACCAGGAAGAAGCGCAGGGAAAGTGGCCCGAAAAAAATTCGTCGCGTTTCATTGTTCGAGTCGCCTCCTGAGGACCTTCAAATGGAAGACGCCCCAAGTAAAACAGTGCGCGCAGGTGCTAAGCGCAAGTTCAGCGTGCAGGAAGACGACGATAAGTCACAGGCTCAGGCAGACACATTCAGATTCAGCCGCAGGAACGCACCTAGTACTTCTGAAGACAGCAGAATGAGCGACGAATCTAAATCTTTATCTTCAGACCGACCAGTGCTTGGAGCGAGTAAGCATTATACTTGCTTTTTTGTAAAGTTGTTACTAATGCGCTGCAGAACCTGTCAACACCGATCCCGTTCTTTCGCCAAAGAAACAGAGGCCATCAAAACAGGACAAATCCGAAAAGAAACCTTTGGTCAAACCGACTAGGAGCCGCTTGATTATCAGCAGGAACGTTGTTCAGCCAGAGCTTCCGCAACCACAGCCACAAGAGCCTGAACCGGTCCCTACCGCTGAGATTAAACTAGACTCTCTTCCTCCCAAAACACCAGCCCCAGAGGACGTATTTTCTCCACATTCCATCGAACCTTCCACTTTGCGACAAGGACCCAAGGATACCCCGCCTCCAGGCGAAATTCACTCTGAGGATCAGACTGGAATGTCTGGAAGGCCATCTCGGAGAGCTCGTCCACAAGTGAGCTACAAGGAACCCAGCCTCAACACCAAGATGCGCCGGCCAGGGAAGGAACTTGTCGATGCCATCTACCCCCAGGGCAGGCCCAGTATCGAGCCTCAATCGGCCTCGTCAACTTCGGAGAAGATTTTTATCAAGAGTGAACCGGAGGGCTCAGCATGGAAGTCCATGCCATCAGGAACAGAACGAGCTGGTGGTGAAGAGGCGGAACAGGGCAGTCCCCTGAGGCAAAAGCTTGATAGAAAGGAAGGCGGTCAAGAAGCCAAATGTGGTTCTGAATCTGAGCAGCTCAACATCAACCCACCGGCCGTCTCCAACCCTATTCCTGCGTTGATGAGCGCATCCAACACAAAGCACAAGCCACCAGTCTCGGAATCAGTCTCGACTGATGCAACGAATGATTCCAAGCCCAGTGGCTTAAATGAAGAAGTGGATGAAAAAATGGCCGTTTTCGAATTTACGGAGTCATCTCCCGCAGACAAACCAAGCCAAGTCTCTCGTATAGAACTTGCAAAGGCTGCACGTAGCCGTCGACATTCTTCTGTTCCTACCTCGTCTGCAACAGAGGAACGCAAGTCCGACAGCGAGTCAAAGAAATCAAGAGGGGCACTTCCAAGTCTTCATTCGAGGACGGGCAGTGGTGGTTCGCGAGGATCCACCTCGTCCAGCCTCAGCAAGAGCACAGCTTCTATGCGAATGGCTTCCAGAGAAAAGAGAGCGGGCGGGCTCCCCTCGAGTGGTAGTAGCAGCGGCCTTCGTGCCAAACTAGACGCGGCTGAAGAGGCGAAAAACACGGCCAACAGCACGGCAACCTTGAGGGCTGAGAGGGCTGCCAGCAGACGAAAGAGTATGATGCTGTAATTTTAACGAACACGATCTCTTGATGAACAGCGGGGATGACTGGTGTTCTATGTAGGTATTGATGATCTTTTCTTTACGGACAGGATGTCACGGAGTTGGGTTTTCAGTGGGTCTTGTCATAGCGGCGGCGTTCTGTCGGCGGATGATACCTTGACCTGATATGTGTATTTCTATCCTTTGAGTTTGAAATCACTGGCACACAAAAGCCGTTGCGAGATGGAGACAGAGGTACTTGCGTGCAATCATTGAATTGCGACGTGGGTATCAAATAAGAGTGTTATCTTTACTCGTCCAACTGCATGCATTGGAATGCCATACAGTGATGCTTCTCCTCACTTCCATGGTGTATGCTGGGATCTCATAAACCTTTACTCCGATACCTCAGCTTCTCCAGCTCCCCCAAGTCCACAGTCCGCAGCTCCCGCCGCGCGAACATGACAACCATCATAATGACCCCAGGGACATAGCCCCCTCCTATCGTCACCCCCTCACTCCACTCCCTTCCCTGCCACACCTCCACCAAAGCCAGCGCCGCGCACAGCGCCGCGTTCACGGGCACTATGTACCTGGCCACGAGCTCTACCGCCTCTTCAGAAAGGTACGGCACAGGCTTACGCTCCGCCTCCTCAGCCTTGCGCCCCTGCGCATCCCGCGATATCGCTTTGCCGGCCGCGCCGCGCTTGGCCTTTAGGTCTGACGCGTCGAATATGGTGACTTGGATCGGGGGTAGGGGCAGGAAGTAGAGCGTGTATGCGCTGGCGAGGAGGCTGAGTATTGCGGCAAGGGAGGGGAGGAGGGTCGAGGCGGCGAAGAGGCGGGGTGTGTAGAGGAGGATTGGGGCGAGGGGGAGGACGAGGAGGAGTGCGGTGTAGCTGCGCGTCGAGGACGTGTCTTTGGTCGAGAGGTTCGATATGAGGGTTTCTTGGTCTGCCGAAAGGTCCTCTGTTAGTTTCTTGTTTCGGACGGAAGGGGGGTGAGGGGTGGGCGGTGCGGACCTTGCTCGTCCATGCCGGCTTCTACGGCGTCTTCGTCGTCGGATTCGGATGGGTATTGGAAGGTGCGGCGAAGGCGGGCTGCCATGTTGGCGTGCTGGTGTGTGGATGCTGTTCAGAAGCTGTGGGAGATGGTAAAGAATCTATGGCAAGTTAAAAGACTTAAAAACACGTTGTGCTTTGAGCTCGGAAGGCAGCAACTTGCGGTTAATGGGTGTTGGGCTGGTGATGCGCCACGGCGGGATGACGCAGTGTGCGGAAGCTAGACCCTTGGATACTATTAGCGTGCCAAGGCGTCTGGCAGTTGGGGCATATTCCAACGTCTTGACTTCCTCACAACATCTCAAGTGAAAATTTGGGAAGTTCTAGATGAGCTATCTGGCTGCTAGTCTATTACAGAATTGAAACAGTGTAATGTTCACAAATTCGTAAGGAATAACGCTCTCCTGTATACTTTCAATACAGTTTGGGTGTCTCCATTAACCTTCTCCCCCTCCACTCTCGTTCCGTCTCTTGCGTTTGGAATACCCCTTCCAAGCTAATTCTTTCAAAGTTTGATCTATGCATTGGATTTGGGCTGGACCGAGTCGTCATTCTGGCTGGTAGCGTCCGACTTGGTCACATCGATATCCCCAATTGTTCGATCCAGTTGTCGCTTTTCCTCATCCGTGGCGTCGTTGACATGGACAGCGACCTCATCTCCGAAGTTCTTTGCGATTTCTTCCAAGCTAAGGCGCGCAGTCTCGGGCCAGTAGAGGTACACCACTGCGCCAGGTTAGCAGACTATTCTTCCTTTGCTCAAGGATAATGTGAAAACTTACTCGGAATGTAGACTATGCACCAAACGATAATGACAAGATAGTACTTCCATCCGACTTCGGCGAAACCAATTGGAGCCGTCTGAAGCAGGATCAATGATGCAGCGAACTGGCCAAACAACGAGACGCCCATCCCAATGGGACGGAGCTCCGTGGGGAAAATCTCCGAAACATAGATGTACATCGTAGTGTCGCATAGCGTTCCCTGGAAGGTGAGGTACAGGAAGATAAAGAAAACACCCATGGCATTTCCGGCACGGTTGCTGGTTCCTCCGTATTCGGCAGTCATGGCAGCGAGGCATGAAGTCGTGACGAGACAGCCCATGAGCCCGACAAGATACATCCAACGGCGCGAGTTGATCTTGTCATGAAGCCACGCGCCCAAGGGATTGTATATCAACCCAGCCGTTGTCAACCAGACTGCGGAAAGGAGGAGAGGCATGTGGCCCGTCTGGCCAAGGGCAGTGTAGAGAATGACGGAATAGTTGTTGATGATCAGCGGTCCTGCAAATTCAGCGCCCCTGTACTAGTCAACTTCTTGTCCGACTTTAAGTCATCATTAAAAGACACTTACCACTGGGTCATGAATCCAATGATCAGGCGCTTGCGGTAACTCTTCTTCTTCCACGCCGCAACCCAAATGCTTTGTCCAGTCTGAGCAAGCTTGGTGGCCTCCAATTTCAGCTGCTCTTTGATCTGCAGGAACTCTTCCTTCGCGACTACATGCTCAGGGTCGTCCAAAGATTGGCGCATCTTCTTGATAACATCAAAAGCCTCCTCTGCATGTCCTTTGGACATCAACCAGCGTGGGGATCGTGGAAGCCATGGCGATCCAGCCAACAAAATTGAAGGCATCAGAACCTGGAAACACAATGGGAAGCGCCAAGCAAAGGATGCATTAACCTCTGTAGCGAAGTAGCAGCCATAGCCTATCCACCCGGAAAACATGTATCCGAAGACCAGAAAGATGGGGTGGTGTCCCACCAGCCAGCCACGTTTGAAGGGACTTGACATCTCAGAGAGGTACATGGGGCAAATGGTAACCAGGACTCCGATACCGCAACCAGAGATGAACCGTCCAGCTTGGAACATACTGTAGTATGTTAGAGATTGAATCCGAAGGTGGTTTGAAGGTATCATACCCCAAAGCTGCGGCTCCGCCCTGCAGAACACCTCCTAGAACCGATAGTGCACAGCCGAGCTGGATATTCCTTACGCGGCCATACTTCTCAGCAGACCACATGAGGAACAGAGAACCGACAGCTCCTCCTGCGCTGAAGAGACCATTGGCCGTTGCAATGGTGTGAGTAGTGACACCATCATAGCCCGGCTGGCCCTGTTGAGGGAGGTCGAAATACTCATACCATCCCGGCTGACCGATGGTAGAACTGATGATACTCGCGCAATATCCGTATGTCTAAAACCCGTCAACTGCGAACATATTGCGATGAATATTCAACGGCCACTTACGAAAGATCCAAGGGCAACGAAAACAGTTACCAGTCGATTGTATCGACTGGTCTGCGACCCTGACTTGACGGCACTCATCCTATCCAAGATTCAAGGCAATGTCAACTCGACCCTGTAAGCTTGGGATTTGGATGTGGCAGAAGTGCGAGTAAGTCTGCAGCTCCTCTTCTGAAACGTGCAAGCACCAAGGGTTGACACGGGGAGCCACGAGTTTCGCGCAAGGGACGTGTTGCTTTTGAGAATAGAGATAGGAGCGGCGCAGACCAGCTCAAGACTAAGACAGACCCCTCGTCGTGCTGCATGATAGCCAACAGGCTCTAAGATCAACCTGAACTACTTTCCTGTAGCGGCGTGGATAATCGGTTGCACAAGTCCCCTAGTGTGCATACGCCCTAATATCGAATGATAGGACGGGGGTGTAAGTTTCAGAAAGACCTGACTCGCAAAGAAGCTCGCCGCAATCTTCTTGTTCATATTGATTAGCGTTATTGCAAATTCAATTTCTCGCTTGTCCACGTTTCGCGATCTTTTCTTGCCTTTCTTCTCGACTTTTTGCATCTGAAATTGAAAGACCCATTCTGCAAATCGTTACTCCCGATCATCTCTTCAGTGTCACTGTTCGGCTTATGCAATTTAGGCAAGACAATGCAGGAAAACTCCACATCCTGTCACCTGCGGTGTCGTGCTCCACCTCTTCGATCCCTACCTATCAGTTCGCTAAGATCGGCATCCTTCCCCCGGCGACCGCGCAAGCGCTAGGTAGTTGCCCGCTTCGGCTCGGGAAGCACCCCCCCCCTTCCAACGGCAGATAAGTCTCAACTGACTTAAGCCATGTAAACATTAATTTTCCTGTGGCGTGAGTGAGTACATGTAATTGTTCAGAGGCTGAGTCCGTCATCGCTCAATCTTTATATAGTCTTGGCTACCACATGGGGTCATACGCAAAATCTAAGAGAGCCAACCATACATCTCAAAGAAACCACGGCAAGCAAATGATGTTGATCTCCACGTGACTCGCCACATTTTCCCAAATGGGGCTTCCCGTGGTAAAGAGCTAAGACTGCTACCACAGACAGATTAGGAAGGGATCCAAATGCATGCTCCTCTCCGAGATATGGCCAATCGCTTTCTGTCTTGCAACTCCCAACTATCCTATGAAATTACAAATGGGGGATTCTTGGCCCGATATAGGAACGTTGCAAAAAAGTGGGCATGACGTGAGGGGTTCGTACATAGGAGATGGAAAAACTTCTAACAAGTTGTGCCGCATGAACGCGCAAGCAATCGAATCGAACGGCCATCTACCAAACCCTGCATTCACTTACAGAGCCGCTCAAAATCAAATTCAGTGTAGGTAAAGCCAAGATCACAATCATCTCATGCGGGGTCTGACAGACAGCTAGATTTATGAGCTTTGAAGGCATCTTTTTCGCCTCTAAAATCAGCATGGCATCCATCTTCGATACACCGTTTGATTCACTCCCGGATAAGAAGCGCGTTTGGGTTGGCGCCCCCGGAAGTCGCGAAGAGGGACTCGGCAAATTAGCAATCCTCACACCAGATGTAGTCGCCAAAGCGGCTGCGACTGAGATCCGGACTGGACACAGGGTAGCTCTCAACTGGGACCTTGACAAGCTGGAACACGCAGGTCTGAATCGCCAACAATGTGAACACAAGATTGTTCCCCTTCTTGGTGGGATTGCCTTTGACGACGTGTTTTGCTTCAACCCACAGCAAAGCAGTCAGTGGGATGGCCTTCGCCATTTTTCGCAACCTGTTCCAGGAACGGACGGTAAAACCATCAAGGATCGCGTTTTCTACGGCGGCACGACTGCCGAAGAAATCCTAGACCGCACCAATGACCGCATCGGGCTACAGCACTGGGCAAAAGAAGGCATAGCTGGCCGAGGGGTTCTAATCGACTATGCTTCCTGGGCTGAGAGAAAGGGGATTCAGTATTCGACCTTTTCTCTTCATGAGATTAAGCTCTCGGAAATTCTAGAGATTGCAAAAGAATGTAACATCACGTTCCAAAAAGGCGACATTCTGTTTGTTCGGATTGGGATGACCAAGGAGTGGGACACCAAGATGTCTACCGAGGAGAAAAAAGCGTACGGCGAGAGTTCTAGCCCGCAGCATGCAGGGGTCGAGGCCACCGAGGATGTTTTGAGGTGGATCTGGGACAAGGGCTTTTCTGCAATTGCAGGCGACGCCATTTCCTGGGAGGTGTATCCTCCGCGGGACCCAAAGATATTTCTGCACGAGTATGTTCTCGCGGGATGGGGGATGCCCATAGGCGAAATGTTCGATCTGGAGGGACTTTCGCAGCTTTGCAAGGATCTAGGTCGCTGGACCTTCTTCGTGGCAAGCACGCCGTTGAACATGCGCGGCGGAGTATCATCATCGACGAATTGTATGGCCATTTTCTAAGCCATAGCGTTTCATCGATTTAAAACATCCATGTATAGCTCGGCTTTCAAAGAAAATTGCAAAGGGCAGGTGGAAAAGAAGAATGGCTAAGGCACGTAGTAGTTACGTGTGAGCGGGCAAATACAGTGATGATCACCACCTCATCCTCGATCAAGCTCCTGCCCGTTGTAACAGTCCCAAGAGTTTGGGTCCATGTCTCCGCTACGGCGCTTGCAGGCGAGATTGCGACGGGCCGGTGGCCACATTCGTTGTGTTCATTGTCCTGCGTCAGTTCGCCATCGCAATATTGTTTAATGGAGATGTACTAACACATCAAGTTTTTTTTCCTCGTATTTCTCTTACTCAGGAAAAGGATTGGACATACAAGCCATTGCAATGTTATAACCTGGGAACTAATATCGTAGCACCCTGGAAAGCCGAATATGCTGATGCAAGCACATCTTGAAATGGCTGTAGTGTGTGGCGTAGGATTCAAATGCAGTCGATACCCTAGTCAACCATCCGACCCCCGTCTCAGAACTATGCAGGTTTACGGCACAAGTGTGTCGATTGTGCAGGGCCCGTGGACCCAATTCGACGTCAACCCATTACCGTAGGTGACACGTACAATTTACAGGAGGCAGTCTATGAGCCCTCCGGACATCGATTCAATATACGCAATATCGCGGGATTCTAAACTGACTGAGGCAAGATGTGAAGCAAGATGTGAAGACGCGAAGATGGATGTTGAAGTCAATTTCCGAAGAGGTGTGAGCCGAAACAACGCAGTGATCAACTAGATCATCAAGGTGATTCCCACAAACAGAAAGGCTGCCGTTGGCACTGACTCTTGCGCAGACTTACCGTCTCCGGGGAGGATTCCATCCCTGATGACACACGGATCCAACCTGACGGTTCTCGCTACGCGAGATTGCGTTTAGGCTATGCTTAATCGTATGAGACTTGACCACGACGCAACCTATCAAATAAAACCTGCCCACAAGTGGACAACTATTCCGAACAAGCCAATCCATGTCGGAGAGAATTTTTTTAGAGCTTCGGGAGCGGGCCGGCCAGCTATATCCCGCCAGTGGCTTTGAGAAAAAGTCCAACGAATCCTAGGTGAGAATTGTGGAGCATGACAAGGTAACGAACAGCCCGCATCAAGAACGACCCCAGTGGGAGGAAATCACTGGTCACTTGTTGCAAATCTTTTCTACTCCAGGGTTCGGACTTCGGAGACAACCTAGCTATCGTTTGACCTGAATGATGCCTCCACTGTTACCTGCTGCTACCAGGGGCGGACTCCACCAAATAGGCCCCGCATGTACCTCCCACGTTGCCATAACATCCATGAAGCGAACATCACTCGTAGAAAAGGATAGCGATGGCCTTGTTTGGTGACATACCTTGGGGCCTCCACGTGCGTTTTACGCTCGGGCAAGAAGATCTCAATATGTTCGAGGGATCGGTTGAGATGGCACCATGCGGCTATCGTCACAAGATGAGCCTCAATGACGATATCAGGAAGTGAACTGCCTGTTGATCGATGCGAAAGCTTTCGCGGAAGCTGCATCGGGTATGAAAAAGGGAATCAGTCTTTCTTTTATGGCCAAGTGTTGGAATATCATGTCTGAGCCGGGTGTTGTACTATAATGTCTGAGTCAATTATTTCTGCAGCCAAGCCATGTGACAGAATAGGGGATGCGTGGAGCAAAGCATTTTCAACCTGTTCCACGACCGTGTTGGAAAATTGGGCACCTCTGTCGGCCACCGTTGCTTGTTGGATTTAGATTTGAGCCCTTTACCTAGCGCCCGCGCCTCTAATCTCTGTTCCACGTGGAGGCACACGAGAACCTGTCCAAGCTTGCGGCTCACTAAATTTACTGTTAGCGCCTGCAGCATCAGCTTTTTCTCTTCGCAGCTTTGAGGCGTCCTTTTTCCATCTGAACTCTGCCCAGCATGTCTGAGCCTGGGCTGGACCCTCCCCCCGGAGTGACGCCAAATTTCGTGGATCCAGAGAATACTGTGTATATCGCTAGTATTGTCACACAATGTCTATGCATATCCACCGTAGGCGTCATCGTGGCGCTGCGTGTGTATGTGCGCTTGCATATTTTGCGAAATTTCCAGCTTGAGGATTGGCTATTACTTTTTGGATTCGTAAGCCCACCATCTTCTATTTCAAAAGACAACAAAGCTGAACTACTTTAGTTTACAGCCGTGGGATACTCGGCGACTGCGCTCACTATGAATCATTTCGGTGGTGGTCTTAACCAGTGGGATGTGCCAATACAAAATGTGGAACCATTCGGCATAGTAAGTCAAACTATAGTCGAGTACAAATTGAACCCCTCGTTCACAAATCCAGACGGTCTACACTACCTTGGTACTTTATGGGCCTTGCGCGTTTTCCATCAAATCCTCTATCCTTGTCTTCCTTGCAAGGATCTTCGGTCCAAACCAGAAAGCCCGATATGCTCTGTATTCGATTCTCGCGTGTCTTTTGGCTTATTATGTCCCTGTTCTGGCGCTGAAGGCCTGTATCTGCCGTCCCATCTCCAAGTTCTGGATACCAAATCAGCCTGGAGAATGTTTCGATCAGCGCGCTCTGATTCTAGCCGATGCAGTAATCTCAGTCATATCCGATATGGTCATCTTTGTGGCCCCCCTCCCGTTGACATGTAACCTTCACATGAAGAAGAAGAAGCGAGTCAAGGTTGCGGCGGTATTTAGTGTCGGTGGGCTTGCATGCATTTGCAGCGCCATACGCCTGGTCGACATTGTCAAGAATGGAACCAGTCTCAATCAGACACTGGTATTCATGAGAGTTAACCTTTGGGGGTATGTCGATGATCGATTATTATGCATTGTATGCGCTAACTGTGGTATAGCATTGCGGAGGTTTACATAGGTCTCATAACAGCATGCATGCCTGTTCTCCCTGCTTTCTGGAAGCATCACTTTGGGAGTCCCGACACGACAGGCTACTCCCGCCACCAATATTCTACTGAACGAAGCATCGAAATGCTACGATCTAAGCAAACAAAACGCAAATCAGCCCCCCTTCACAGCACTACAGACGCTGGGTCGGACGAAAACGTGCTCATCACGGATATTCTAGGGCCACGATCAGCTCCGAGTAACGTCAGACCAGGATCCCTACGTCCGGAGCCTTCCAACACCTCTTCCAGCTCACGAGCGAGGTCTATGTCCCTGGAGGATGGAACGAATATAACAAAGACGGTGGAAATTAAACAAACGTACGCATGAGGATACATAACGTAATGAGGAAATATTAATATATTCAGGACGGTGGAGGAAAGACTCGGAAGCCCATCCACCCCTCGGTCCTGGTATGTTAACTAGCATGATCGGAAGCTTTAAGCATGAGCTGCGCTTTTGGGGCTTCACTAAGTGGCATTTCTGGCCATAAACTGTATCTCTTTGTCTATCTAGCCTCTTTCTACATGATCACAACCCAGTGTTTTCCTTGAAGATACCCATACATAGTCCTTCGTTTAATATATGCACCACATTTTATATCTGCTGCTTGTCAATTAGTGAAAGCCACACAGTCCTATCATGCGTTTATATCCGCGTTTATTTGGTAGTCACTTTTTTAAGAACTGGTGTTTACCTGATAACCTATGTAGTATTTTGTGGATATTGACATCTCCGTACATACCTGCGCCTGAACTTGCACTACCGGATCCGAAAATTTCGATTCTTCTTTAGTGATTACACATATATTTTAGTTCTTTATTTTTTTGCCTGGTGAAATGTTTTAGGAACACAATCTCCCCTATTCTTGACAGTGGCCGCTCGTTAATCCATGATCGCCTATAAAACCGTGTCTTCGAGCAATGTTTAGGTGTAGCTTTTGTGTGTCTGTATGCGATTTTTGGATCACAGTCGGCGTGTGATTCTTGTTATTCTACTTGAATACAATAGAAATTCTATACTAGATTGGCTTTCTTCCCGTCAGATACATATGTATGTATAGTTGTCTTCTTTATTATAGTTTATATCATATAGAGAAAACACTGTGTATGTATATACTTCACAATAAATACGTAATTAAGGAAAAAACCATATACACTAGTTTAGAGCTATAAGCATCGCCGAGCTACTTTAGAAAAATTCAGAATAATAGCATCACAATTTGATTCTAAGTGGAGCCCTGTTACTACCTCAGGGCTTTACTTCATCATGTCTGTAGAGTAAATTATGTTTATAATCAGTTCTTCCTTCATGTGGTATAAAAGAAAATAAGAAGCTTGTGATTGTCAGTCTTATTTTGTGAACAAAAGCGGTGTGACTCCTAGCATTATTGCTGTTCCAGTTGGCCCAACAGAATATAGAAAGTTCGGATATCGTATGCCATTGCATTATAGGTAGGTGCTGCTTTTTGATAGAGACGCGGTATTCTCATTTTATGTTACATTTCCATTAGAGCCTGGCTTTCTCTCTCCTCCCCTTTTGAAGTATGACTATTCATGTGAAAGAGTCCAACCAGGTTCCGTTCCTTAGTCCAGACGAGGTGTGAGGTAAATGATTAACCCATCCAAATGTATTGCGATATCATGTTTAATTGATTATTTTGTTTGCTATCCACATCTGCCCTTGCAAGTTTGCCGTGAAAATATTGTACTAAAATCAATGAGATCGACTAGACATCAATGATGAACCAAGGTACCTGCAACCTGACTATGTCTCGGTACAAGACAAGCTGGTAGCGCACAAGACTTCAATCAAGGTCATGCCAAACTCAGACAATGGCTCTCATAGCAGGCACACCTTTCTCCAATTCAACCACAGACTTTCTAGGATGGAACCCCTCGTTTGCACATATATCTACATCATCAACGGCCAATACCGGAAGTCTATCACGACGGACCATGTCCCAACAGAGAAGCATGTGCATTTGCATCAGCCTGCAACAATGGTCCGACCACGAAACAAGGCGCTCAAGTCCAAAGCTTCCTCGAGCCCTAGTCGACCAACTTGGCCCAGGTTGAGGCTCCTCAGAGAGCACCATCTGTTAAAGCAGCACTCGATCCCACCCAGCGATCCGGAGCCCTGAATGCAGGATTACCCTCATCGATGCACGTGGAGCACGACAGACTTTTGCCAAAACGGCTGTCAAGAAAGCGCTGGCCTGACGACGGCGTGGAGCGTGACACAAGTAATGACTGCATGGCGCAAAGCATATGGAACCATCATCACGAGAGTACAGTATGACCTTTGCACGGGATCACCAAAAAAGCAAGCAATCCCATGGCAACTCTCCCGCAAGGCCCCCGCGGGAACCCCAATCCGAACGTCAAACCTTCCTTTCCCCAAAATATCGCGCTTACTTTCATGCAAGACGCGGGGGGAAATATGAGTGGGTAGGTGCGTCGTCGAATGGGGGAGAACCAGTCAGTCTGGCGATAATCGCCCCACGGCTCCGTCTGATTCGGTCCAAGCCGCGTCGTCACGCACGCAGGGCTGAAAACGGTAATCAGTAGATAGTTGGGCTACTATGCGCGCCGACCGACCAACCGACCGACCGCGGAGCGTGCGCGCAAGATTTGAGATTGTGCAGAGAGCCCGCGACAGGTTCTGCGTCGAGGCATCATCATTGTCATCATGGAGAGGGAGCATCATGGCCATGTCAATCAGTCGACGGCCACCCAGATCTCGATGGTGCCAATATGCGTGCGCATCCAAGAAATATAATAAAAAAAGAGGAAAGCGACAATGTAACTCTGGATAGTCGCCCCGTCGTCGATCGGATCAAAGAGAGAAAGGAAAGGAGCATTTTTCACGCATCGATACGTTTTGTTCACATTCGTATACGAGGTGTGTGGGTCGGTGCTGGACTCTCATTGCTCAAGCCAATGACGTCGGGCGTTGATGAGCAGCCGTCGCATCATGATCAGCGGACCCTCGACCTCTCAAACGATGACTTCACCAGCGCGATTCCGCCTGAATTGCTGCATGACTTCAGGCAGGCAGGCAGGCCGGCCGGACGGGGCATGATTGGGCGGTGCATCCGCGGGGGCTGGTACCTGATGGGGTGATTGGACGATGATACCAATGATGATGATTCGAACAAGCTAGTCGTGATGATGATGATGCTGATGATGATGATGGTGGTGGAGGAAGATGTGGAGGTGGGTTTCAATCAACCCGTGGGTCGAATCACACAAGTAAAATGTCGACTACCCTACCGACTAGCCTAGTCTAGTCGACCGTTGGCACGACCGTCCAGCCGGCTGGTGCATGCCATGCATAGCCATGCAATGCACGCAACCAACGTTCCTCGTCTCTTTTCCCCCCTTCCCCAAAGCGAATGACGACAATGTGAGGAAGAGCGAACCCAAAAAAGCACCGTCGCGCAGATACAATGCACAGCTCTGGTCGTATCCAACCTACTCGACCCCGTCGATTCAAAGGGCAGCCAACCCCTGTGGAGTCGGCCGGCGTGCTCTGCCGATCGGCGGCCTCTGAGAAGCTGAAGTGGTAAATGATGAATGCCCAACCCAACCCACCTTCCAACCAACGGGCAAGTTGAACAAGCCAAAGACACGAAAGGGCTGAAACTGCGTTCTCCATGCTTTGCCAAGCCGTGTGGTATAGCCAAAACGGCCACCTATCGCATGACTATGACGATTTAGCGCCCTCTGTAGAGTTTCCCTCGACCCTTCGTCTCGCTTGTCTTTTCCCTTCCCTCCTCCCCCCCCCCCCCCCATAGCGGAATTAATGGACACCACCTTGCCGTCGGAAATACGCGCGCACAGGGTCCACTAGTTTTTTTTTCTTTGGGGCACTCCCCACTGCGATCCACTGGCCCCGACATGCCTGTTCCTATCCTTACCCGTGGATCCTGTTTGAAGCCAGTTTTGCCCTGCCTGGCTTTTGCTTGCTTGGGATGCACGAAGGATTGGTGAAGGAGGAAAAGGAAAGGAAAAAAAACCTTCATTCAGTCTGAGCGCCCCGGATGACGAGGGCGTAATCGGAGTTGGCCCCGCGAGCCCCATTGCTGACGTCGATGGAGCGCGGGAAAACGAATCAAAGGGGGCATTATGACGAGGGTAGTTAAAGAAAAAAAAAACTCTTTTTTTTTCTTCTTCTCTATTCTGATTGAGCGTTCATTCAGAGTTCGGTAAGAAAAAAAGCTTGGAGTTGTCATGCATGTTTATCGTCGAGTCGTTCTGTCAGTCTTGTCTCGTCTCGAATCGAATCGTCATCTCGTCTCGATTGGAATGATGAGGCCGTACATGGCACATGGCAGTTTGGCCGACTCGCCGTTGTTATCGATAAGGCCGGCGCGAAAGCCCAATCCATGACGCCATCGGTCATGTCAGCCGAGGCTTTGCCGAATCATCGGCGGGCGCGCCGGCCGGCCCGGCAGTTGTGGAGGGTGGAGAGACAAGAGGGGGGGGGGGGGACGGAGGGGGTGTGCGTGATGCTCGCGCAAGTCTTACGAAACGAAGCACCCCATCATGACCCTTCTCTGATGTAGGGCCGAGCAGCGGACATTCCAGTCTCGTCGACTTTCCTTTTTTGCTTTGCAAGAAGTGGTTCCATTTCTTGGGGGAGGCAGAGTTTGTCGGCCGAGGGTCTCGCCCACGCACTAACGTCCATGTCGTACATACAGCAGGCGTCCATCTCTGTCTCGACCTCTGCCTCTCTGCCTCTGCCATCTGAGTGGGTGCGAGTGCTGTCTTTTGCACAGCCATTCAACGTCTAGCCTCCGCTTGAACGCCCCACCACCCGCAAAGCCGCAACAAAACCTTTTTTTCCTTATGCGCTGCTCACAACCTGCCCGCCTGCCAGCCGTTCTCCACGGCACGCGCCTCCCGGCCTAGATCTCCAGATCTCAAGGCTTTTTAGAGTTCTGACGCGCGCACCATGTCAGCTGCCGTCGTGCTGCGCTCCGCAAGTACTTTCTTATTTTTTTCATTTGTATCCTGGAAAGGGGCGCATAATATTGTTTTTGCGGTCTAGATGCCCCGTTGTGAAGGCCTCCCGTCAGCTCGGATGGTCGCGGTAGTGCCCTTTTGAGGCGTTTAGCGTTGCGGAGACGAGGCCCAGCCCAGCTGTGCGAACACTTACCAACCTGTACGAGGTGGTGCGAATGCAACTCTGGTCCGTCCACGACGCATGTCGTGTGCTCCCCTAGTCAGATCAGGCCAGGTAAGAATAGCTGATAGAGAGAGCCGCACTGCACTGCACTGCCCTGTTCAGTCTGGAACCTCAACATGCACAAGATCGCGATGCAGCACAGAAGATTGACGAAGAAAGAAGTCTCGACTTCAAAGTTCGATTACGCTAGTCTCTGCGACCAGCCTGCTCAGCTAGCTACCCATCTATCCATGCATCCCAAGCTCCCTTACTTTCAAGGGGTATCAATCGTAGGGTACTAAAGGAAAGGTGATGATACATTGTGCCCAATCGTGTGCTGGGGCTCATAGAGGATGATACGCATGCAGGGTGCTCAGGAGTACAAGGGGCGTTGCTTTGGAAGAATCAACGTTGTACAAGCATGCAGAACAGGGGAATAGACATAAGACAGAGAACAGAAAGGGAGGAAATGGCGTCCAGCTCTTTCAACTCTATCCTCCACACCATGGGAGATATCGCTTTGCAACCATTAAGTATAGAGACGTGAAGGAAAAGCGACCAATTTAGAGCGAGATTTTTCGATGGAAAAAAGGATAATGTTATACATGGAAACGTCCAGATCAAGCAGGACTCAAGAATTACGAAAAGTGTAGTTGTGCAGAAATAGATAGGAAAACCCGATCCCAACCCAGTGACAGGCACTTGTGGCCAACCAAACCGAACCGTCTAAGTACTTTCATCGCTTTTTTGCATTCAGTCAAGAATATCTCTTAAAATCATCAAATCGTCACTCCACCTGTGCTTGAACGCTCGAGGGGGATAAAAATAAAATAGAACCAAATGCCCAATACAACCTCTTTCAAAGAATACGACGAAGGGAAACAACACATGGAACTCCGCTAGACGTCGCTGATGGCAACATTACCCAGCCGGTCGCAAGGGGCGCCTGTCCCCAGAAGCAAAGGCCGGATGAACGGAGTAAGGCCAAATCGGACATGATGATACAAATGGATCAAGCTGTCGCAAGTCCGAGGAAAATTCGAGGTGCATCGCCTGCCCCACACGCGATGCGCGGAAAGGACTGCGGGAATAGCATGGGCGGATGAGCAGTGTGGGTGAGACGCTAAGCCACAATCCCCCAGATGTGCGGGATGAAAATTCTGTCAAATAAATCGAGCGATCAAACTCCGCTGTTCTCGACCGAAGGCGTGAAAATTTTCGCCAATAGCGATGAGACGCTGCATGCAGCATCGAGGGTGAGATGCGTTCTGGAATGCGCTGGGCCTTCGCATCGGACTCTGGATCGGGCGTGCCGAGGCGCCGCGGCCCTCGGCGGAAACCGCAAGGCGAGCACTCCGTGGGTGGACGGAGGAACTCAATCAATCATGATTGCCTCCGCGGCGCCTGTGCTTACCGGGGAAATCGACCTCAGGATGAACGACGCGCTGTGAAACAGGTTAGCATGACTGCGCTGTTACGTTGAGGAGATTGGCGGTGGATTCTTACCATATGACGAGTGAGGGCATCATTGCGGGAGAACGTCTTCTCCTCGACGCACAGCGCGCAGCGCACCTTTTGCTTGCGTGCGTTGTGGATCGTGTCCTCGTGGCGTGTCAAGTCGTATGGTCGCGAGAAGATGGTGTTGCAGGGCTTCCCAGTGGTGGGGTTGATGCGCTCGCACTTGTGAGGCCCCGCTTGCGAGTTGCGCTCCAGGAGTGCCGCTGATGTCATACCGGACCCGATGGTGGTGGCCGCGGCGTTCGCATTGCGATGACCCTCGCGCTTGTGCTTTTGCAGTTTTTGCGGAGTTTCGAATCGCAATGTGCAGCCGTGATAGGTGCAAGTGTAGGTGCCTGAGTCGGCATTGGATGATGCGGGCTTCTGGAGCAGATGCTCGCTCGACTGGCTGCCCGTCTCTGGTCCCGCCTCGCTTGCGCTGGATTCCATTGATGTGAGATGCGCCGGGAATTCCGGAGTCTGGTCAGGTGCAGAAGGCATGCTGCTGGGCGTGTAGCGGTAATGCGGTGTCGAAGTCAGCGGCAGCCCGTGCATTCCTGGTATCGATGGGGGGGCAAAGGAGAAGGTCGAAGTGGGTTGAGAGGACCCAGCTGAGGAAGTCGAGAAGTTCGGTGAAAACTGTGGAGTAGTCGCCCAACTATCTCTTCGGTAAGAGTGCCCCGATGTTGTGTCAAAGTTGGATTGGGTGGCGTTTCTATATTGGTCGCCACTGTTGTATTGGGGGTCGTACTCGCTTGCGCCACTGTCTGGGAACAATGGCACCTTAGACTCGTCATCAGCGTCCCGGTAGTCCAATAGGGCGTCCTTTGGCGAAATGGTCTTTGGTTGAGCCTCCTCGCTAGGCTGCATCTGAGACTTCATTGCGTAGGCTGCATCAGCCTCAAGATTCTGCTCGCGTGTGTGCGCGGCCGTCCCAACCCTCATGCGAGGAGAGCTGAAACTGTGGTTTGGCTGCCTGTACGGCGACTGCCTAAATGGCGATGCACCACGTGATGCCGAGCTGGACGGCGACTGCGAGCGTGCAATCTGTGCCGCCTGGAGACTCCGCTGGATCAGGTCGTTGTTGCTGCGATATGGCGACAAGAGCGTCGATTTGCTCTGCGGCATGGGCTGTGCTGGGGTGACCATAGCATTGGGATCGTAGAAGTTGTCGGCAGCAACATCTGTGTAGGTCCTCTCGAACTTTGGCACAGTGTGCTGTCGCAGGTCTGATTCTTCATCGTAAGTAAGGAATTGATCGAACAGCCATGAGTCGACCTTGCAGAGTGGAGTCTCACCAGTGGGGGGGATCTTGAAGCGGTCATCGTAGTCCTCTCCCTGGGCAGTGTGCGGCGTCGCCGGCGAGTCATGGCCGTAGCTGGACACTGAGTGGCGAGCTGAGTGGGCAAAGCCAGGAACGTCCTCGTCGGGCACGTGCTGGTCCATGAGGGCCTGCTTCATCGACAGATGGGCAGCCATAGTGGTGTCCATGGCTTGCTGGGTGCCCGTGTTGTAGGAGGAGTTGAAAGAGTTGGGATTCATGAAAGAGTCTTGAGTAGGAGTGTGAGTAGGAGTAGGAAGATGATTCGAGAAGGGCCTTGATAATTCGTCAGCGCTGTAGGATGACTCAACCATTCCAGCTGAGCCGGAAGGCAAATTCTCGGGGAGAGCGACGACATACTGGTAGGCGGTGGTTGGGCCCACGGTCTGGTATTCGTTGGAGGCCACCGACGAGGACGACGACGCGCGTTGATGATTCCTGCCTGTCCTGTTCTGAACGGGCGTCTGCAGCGTTTGGCTGCCCTGCATAGCACCGTATGCGTTCCAGCTGTCGATGGCGGAGGCGGTGGCAGGGTTGGACGGCAGCATCGAGGCCTGCGAGAAGCCGGTCGGGGTCGACTGCTGTATCCTGATGGTGGGGTTGGAGAAGTCGTATGCGCCCGTCATGTACTGGGTTGAGTCGCCGGCGACGGCGAGGTTGTTCTGGTAGGGCTGCTGCTGTTGCGACTCGAGGTACTGGTGGAGCAGCTTCTGGCCGTAGAGGGTCTGGTTGTTGAGGTGGTCGTAGGAGAGAGGTTGTGACGAGGGTGGGGACGGGAGAGTTGATGTGGGATGTTGTGAGAAGTGCTGACGTCTTTGTGGTAGGGCCAGCATAGTGTCGAAGGGGGAAAAATAAGGGACCAAGGCGGGTGGCAAGATGCTTTATAGGAGCGAGTGACTAGACTATGACTCGGGTAGCAGGGTGATGAGGTGATCTAGGCGATGGAAGTGGTTGGAATGCAGGGTCACCCGGCTCTGGGCGGAGCTAATGATTTCTTTGCCGGGCCGGAATGATTGTAAATTGCTGAGCGATTGTTTTCGGCCTTGTTGGTGGGTGCTGAATTTTGTGCGGGTATGGTTCTCTTTCATATCTGTAGCTTGCGTCATAGGCGGGCAGGGGTGCGGAGGCCGTATGGGCGTAGCGCCGATCGTACCCTTCTAGAAGGCGCCTAAAAGCAGCCATCCTGCAGGGCTGCCCCCATCCCTGCTGGTCCTGCGCCCATCCTGCACCCATGGCATTTCCGGGCCCTCCAGGGCTGTGCCCCCCGTCACCCCCGTCCACCGTCCACCGTCCACCGTCCACCCTCGACCCCCCGCCGCGGCCCTGCTCGTTCTTTGTTCGGCGTACGGCTGCCGAGGAGGCACACCACTCACATTTTTGCTCCACGCTCGGCTCGCATCCGAGGGACTGCTCCAAGAATACCGCGCAATCGTAGCCATCCGTCAGCGCGACGGCTCCTGGCACGCCTGGAACCGAGATCTGATGGCGCGGCAACCTGCTTACCCATCTGTCCCTCGACTGTGTCCCTCGGAGATTCTCATCTCACTGCGGACGGACTGCGGAGCGCAATGTTTGGAAACCACTCCACTGGTCGCCGGACTCCTCCCGCGCCCGCCCTCTCAGGGCGAGGCTGCGGCCCCCAATGCCTGCCCGTCTCTCGCGCCTCCGCGCGCTTGCCAGCGGACCATCCGCCGCATGAGCAGCATGAGCAACACGGGGACATGTGCGACTCTCGACCAAGGAGTCAACCGCCGCCCAAGCCACAGCCTCCGAGTCTATTGGATGTGGTATTGGCCGGGTGCTCGACTCCCTCCAGTCCAAGTCACCTGCCCGTGGCGCGTGACCTGGGGATCCCTTTCAGACTCACTGCCCTTTCAGCTCGTGAGCTATCGTGACGCGCAACAGGCCAGCGCACCACAAAGGGGCTTCCCGGGCCGAGGCCTCCCCTCGCGCAACGTGTCGGCCATGTCGGATGGTGTTCGACGGCGCTCGACGACGGTCGACGGCTGCCGGCGTCGAGGCTGGGGGGGAGGAGGGGATGGGGCCTGCAGAAAGCAATCTACTACCCCGCCACGATGGACCGTGAAACTTGGGATCGCCGTGGCTGCCGCCAATGTGGTAGTAGCAACGGCACGCATTGATCCAAACCACCAGCGTGCCAGGCGGGCTCGAGCTGTGTGCTCGCGCACGTCGCCGCTTTCCCAGCCGACCCCCACGGCGTGCGCTGCGCTGGGACACCCAAGAGCGAGGTCCAGCCGACGCTGCGCAGGAAAACTCTGCTCTCCCCCCTTCGCTGGCAGCGCCGCAGGGTGCGGAGCGTCCGCTGAGGGGGGGGCTGTCACAGGCTGCACAGACTACAGGTGCGCTGGAGGCATTCTCGGCAGGTAGCGTGGAGCAGGGCGCTCGCATCCGACATTATTTGCGCGGGCAGATGCGCTGTGCCTGCTCGCACTGACGGCGTCGAAAAACGTGGTGTGTGGAGTCAACCTGCCTAGTCGGGCAAGTATACGCCATGTCCTGCATGAAAGGGTCTGTGGCTGTGCAGCCCTATGGCGCACGCTCCACCCCTCCCGCGGCCTCCCCGAGAGATCTCGCCCACCCAGCAAGCCCCGAGCAGGCGGCGTGGAAACGTCTGGATGCGACGCTGGCCTTCTGCCTGCACCGCTGCACCGCTGGCACTAGCCACCAATCAGCGCCCGAGCCACGCCTCAGCCACGGGCCAGCCGTGCACCAGCCACACCTTGTGGGCGACGGACCGCGACCCTGCCCTGCCGCCTCCACGGCTGCTGTTGCTGCCCGTGGCATCGCAGCCATGTCCACCCGAGGCCGGCCGCTGCTGCTTTGCGCTGCTTTGTGCTGCTTTGCTGTCGTCCCCTCACCGTCGGGCTCGCTTCCCTGCGCTTGTCGCTAAACGCTGCGCCAAGCGGACCCCTCGCACACTCGATGACATCACCCCGAACCTTTTTCTCCTAGCGCCCACTCCAAGCAGCCAGTTTGATTCTGCTGCAGACGCTGCTTCACGCTTTCTATTTCCTGCGGCCCGTTTACTCCCTACCGCCCTCGCCCACTCGTCCATCCCTTCCCTGATTCTCCCCGCCTCTATCTTGATTCACATCGCTGTCGCATATCCAATACTGCCCGTGGCAACTTCTCCTGCATGCAGTCATGATCGCCCCAGGTGCGGACAGATCCCCACGTTGCGTGGGCCTCCCCAGCGGGCACTACACGCTGGCCGATACTAGCCCAGCTGTCATCCAATCCGCTGCCCTGGCGTGCGCCAGTTCCAGGGCCCATCCGCGGGCATGAGAACCTAAAACATCCAAACTTTCGCTCGCCCTGCATCGGCCTGACAAACTTGTGTCCGCTCCTCGTTCCTTTTCCAGCAGCTGCCCACGCCGATCATGACGCCTGAGGCCTCACTTCTTGAGTCCTGCTGTTGCATCCGAACTTGTTGCGCGTCCAATACTCTGCGGCTGCTCAGCCTTTATTCCCACCGCCAATCCCCTTCCACTCCCTTCCAATGCCCTCCAATCCCATGCCATGCCATCCCACACCCTCCAATCCCGCCCGCTGGCCACCCCCCGCAATGCGTTTCTATTCTCATCTGCTCGGTCACCATGCTGCAATTGACATCTGGGAACTGGGAACTCGACATGCAGGGCCGCCGTGATACGCTCGCGTGTTCTCTGTGCCGTTCCGTATGCAGGGAAACAGTGGGCCGATTCTTGCAACCCAACCCATCTCAACAGTCTGCAAGGCTTGATTAGAACGACGTCAACTGGCGTTTCTTTCCCCCTTACGGGGACCGGACGCCAGGCCAAAAGGGGTTGCCATCGAAAAGTTGGCTGCCAAGCCAGCCACAATCACTCACGATTACGAAAGCGGGCCTTTGACCGTCTCTGGTCACCACCTTGATACCCGCCTCCGGCATCAAACCACCAATTTCTAATCCTAAAGACCCCCAAGGCTTCGTACACCCACACCAGAAAAAGGAGATACGAGGCTATCTCCAGGTCAGGGAGATTGTTCGGCCGATTTTCCAAATTTTCCTCAACATTCTTCTCTGCTTATGCCATGCAGGATTATAGCCTGACAAGCCCTGAGTGCAGCCGGTGCAGCATGCCGAGTACGAGCCGACGGATCAACTTCGGTCAAACTGACGTACAACGGCCGAATACTCGGACGCAGTCCCGCCCGGTGTAACGCTACCTCCGCCTCGGCGTCTGCAATCTTTACTCATGCCTTACATCCGGCTGACACCACCCTGAGCCTCTTGCGGCGACCGTAGAACCGGATTGCACTGGGGGGCATCCTGTAATCACAATCGTGTAGAATAACTGCCGTTCTCGGACCCACTGGAACATTTGCAAATCTTGCGTGTGGCTTACGCCGGGCTGACGACGGCAGATAATTTTCCGCTCGGTCCTCAGCTGTGGCGTCGGCCGTCGCAAGGACATCTCCATTCGAGGCTGTTATATCAGATTTCGGTAATCGAGTACGTCTGGGGTGCAGCATCAGCTCGCCTTTCGACGTGCATGCCGCTCTAACCATGTCTTTAGTCAGGAATGATTCATAGTGAGCGCCGGATAGCAGTCTGCATTCCCACTACTGCTCGTTCAGTATGCAAAATCCGCATGAGCTGATGAGTAAATTTAGTCTCGCCAATGACTCTATAATCAGCTCCAACTCCGTAATGCTACCGGATCACTCGATTGAATAGTTAGTAATGTGATTCCAAATAGATTTCCAATGAAACAAATCGAACAATCTACAGCCAGATTCAGTCATACATAGCTCGGAAAACTGGCTTGCAATACGCGCATACGAGGGCAACGGAAAGTGTGGCCACCTGCTGATTGCTTTCGTGCAGCTCAGCCCCTGGAATAGTGGAGTAACATTTGTAGCCTTATCCTAGCCCTCCCGTGGTGCCTAGGCGAGCGTGTACATAGCGATCACCCAACCTTAACGCAACCTCCAGGTGTCATCTTCGGCCGGCCATGCCCATGGAACTCGACCGAGCGCTGCCTAGCACCACGACTAAAGGTCTCCTCGCGACTACGGCGACTACAGCGACTACGGCGAGGCTGAGTGAGCTGGAAGCGGACGGATGCTAGCCCCCATCACCAATGAGGCTGGCCTTGCGATCGAGTACCCCTACGCCCGGTACTCGGATTCGCTTTGGTCAGATGTGTTCGCAGTGTAGATCACTTGGTCGTAGCGGCTACGCAGCCAGGCAGTATCGTTGCGCAATGCCTGGCGCACATCAAGGTCCTGCATTCGCAGCGCTTAGGAGGTGTGGAGGGGGACGTAGACTATCATGTGATTGCTGGTGCCTGGTGTGGGTACCTACCTAGGTAGTTTGTTGGGAGGGGATGCAAAGTGCCCGCCACCACTTCAGCTGTAGGAACAAGAATACTCACTCCCCTTCATGCCATTTCCACTTTTTGCATTGCCTCCGTGATGAGACGGGACTGTTCGTCTCGACTTTTTCGTGTGTGTTGAAGGCTGCCGCCGCCCCGAAACACCCTTCGACGCGAGGATTCTGCGCCGGGCGCTCGCGACAGTGAGGCGGAGCGCGTCGACCGATATGTCAATGATCGTCAACCGCCCACTGAAACGTAAGCGGACTCACGCATTTTCGACTGTGGATGCTAACACACGGAACAAGTCCAAGGGACGGTGGGAATCCAGCAAAATCGCATCTCTTCTCCCTCGTTCAAAGCAGCAGATCAACCTCCCGACACGTCAACGCCGCGGTAAATATAAAACAGTCGAACTTCGAGTGGGAGCAAGCCTTGGAAGAGCACTCGACGGCCATGGCAACCATAGAAAGAAGGCTAGGGCATCTCGTGCCTTGCGGTGGCCAAAAGCCCGAGCCAGGTTGACTACAGCTTTCTCCCCTGATGTGACTCACTTTCAATCTAGAAGGCCAGCCCCCTTCCTCAGAATCCCATTGGAAGTACGCGAAAAGATCTATGACGAACTCCTGGACGGAACCACGATACCAATTGACTTCCTGTACGAGCTGGGCTGGAACCCCGACAGTTGTGCCTTCGCAGACGCAATCTACGGGCTGCCAACCCCTTCCGCCCCCTCGTTCCGCTTCCCAGCCTGGTTCTCTACGACCCACCCCCAGATCCGAGCCGAAGCGCAGGCCGTCTTCTACCGCAAAGCCACCTTCTCCGTCGTCGCCTACGGATCCACGTCCAGGATCGGATGGAGGTCGATGCAGCGCAGCCGCGACCGATTCCGGGCTCCCCCCTCGCGAGACACGCCCTTGCTGCATCTAGCTCGCAGGTGCAGGTTCACAAACTTGTACAAGTCCATCCTGGGGGACTGGTCTCATGACAGACTCCGAGGGTCGTTGAGCCGGGGGTACTCGTCCGTCAATCTGCTCCTCCGGAATCTGCAGATGAGGACCCCGCTCCGGGAGCTGGAGCTCGAGTGTGTGGACTCGGCGGCTGCGTTGCGTACCCTGCACACACCCACCTTGATTGATGCGATTCCGACGCGATTGGAAGGGGTAAAAATATCTATCCATACTGTCGGGCTATACGGGCTGGTTTATGATGAAACAGTGCGGCATTTGGAGGAGGGATGGCGAGATATCGTGGACGTTGTCCTTGACGGTCGTGGGAGGCGAGAAGAATCCGGTCTCTGGTGTCGAGCTGGGACTGGAATGACCGCCTGGTTTTTGGATGCCACATTACCTTTCTAAGGCAAGAAACAACCATGACAAGCTTCTTTCAAGAAGTGTCTACAATCTTAAATTATTTTCAAGATACTTTCTGCTCAGGTATTTGGTTAGATGTATTGGACATTGTTCCGCAGCTTCATTTGGATTGCATGTCTTCATGGAATGCATTAGAGTTATGCGTGTTTACCATGCAGAATTTGCTTGATGGTACCACCTGATAATCAAATCTGTCAGTCCATGGAGATGCACAGGATGCGCATGTTGCATTACAAGTGAGCTTACAATTCCAAGAAAACCGTTGATTCAAAGTTATACTATCGTATCCTACTTGAGCTAGTAATCGCCTTTGGTCAAAGTTACTCCGTGCTTTCCAATTTACAGTTAAACCGCGCTGACAAATGCAAGACTCGCTGTACGAAACTCCATATACTGAGAAGGAACAAGAACAAGAACAAGAACAAGAATCAACAACGCCATGCCCCAAGTCCATGCCAGCAGCAACTAGTAATAATCATCATACTCATCGTAGTATCCATTCCTGGAGTTATCAGCACCATCATCATCTTCGTAGTAGTAGTCCTCGAACCTGTCCTCCCCTTCCCCATTGTCGATACGCTCGTCAGCATCATCGCTGTCATCAATCATATCACCACCGTAGTTGTAGTCATCGTCGGAGTACTCGCGGTCGTATCCATGACTGTATCCATGACCGTAGCCGTGGCTATATCCATGGCTGTATCTGTGGTTGTGCCCATGGCTTCGATGCTCGTTTCTGTATACGCGCTCGTCATTTCGGTATCGCTCGTGGTGGCCGTAGGCATGGTCTCGCTCTCCATCGTCACTCCTGCTATCCATTTCATCATTCCCTGCCCACCCCGCAGGTGCAGGCCCTGTGTCCCTTCTTCTGTAATTTCTGCCACCATCATCCCCTGCCCATCCCGATGGTGTAGGCGGCCTCACACTAGAGGGTCTGACAGCCTCATCCCCTCCCCATCCTGACGGGGTAGGTGGCCTCACGCTAGGTTCTCTGGCAGCCTCATCTCCTCCCCATCCTGACGGGGTAGGTGGTCTCACGCTAGGTTCTCTGGCAACCTCATCCCCTCCCCATCCTGACGGGGTAGGTGGCCTCACGCTAGGTTCTCTGGCAGCCTCATCTCCTCCCCATCCTGACGGGGTAGGCGGTCTCACGCTAGGTTCTCTAGCAGCTTCCCCTCCTCCCCATCCCGACGGTGTAGGTGGCCTCCGACTAGGTCTTCTGGCAGTCTCATCTCCTCCCCACCCAGATGGTGTAGGTGGTCTCCTACTAGAGTTTCTGGTAGCCTCATCGGATGCCCACTTCGACGGAGCGTATGTCGTGTTTCTCCTACCGGAACTTCTAGTGTCATCGTCTCCTGCCCATCCGGAAGGTGCATGCATTGGCTCCTTCCTCCCAGGGCTCTTGGCAGCAGCCGTCCCCGCCCAGCCGGATGGAGTAAACATCGTGTCCCTCTTCCCGGGTCTCCTATAATCATCGTCAATACAGTCTCCATCACTATCGTCATCCGGATCCATCCTGTCCTCATATGCTCTCGGACCTCTTTTGTGGTACGACGCCGGCGAGCTGAATCCCTTGGGCTCAGCATCTACCCGTCGGTACGAATTCAGGAAATCCCTCGCTTGGTTGAAGGATCCTCTCTCATGAGGATCGATACCGTGGGATTCCATGAATTGCTTTTTGTTCTCCCAACCACCTTCTTTAATCATTTGGTGGTCCGATTTCTCATACGGCGAGATGTAATCCGAGGACCTCGTGGCCGCAGGACGTGGGGGCGTAAAGTAGTCATCATTGTTGATGACTTTAGCGCTATGGCGAGGGCTGATGTGATCTTTGTACGAAGGACCGGAGATGTAGTCATGCTTGTAGGGACCGGAGCTCTGGGGTTTCGACGACCGCATGATATGATCCGACTTTGAGGGTGGGGCGATAGAGTCGTAGTCTGAAGCCCGGTAGTAGTGTTCGGATTTTGAAGACTGGAGGGTGCTTGTGGGGCGAGACGGCCGTGACGAGAAGCCGGAGCGATAGAGGCTGTCGGGGGCCTCGGCAAAGGAGACCGATTTCTTAGGTCGGAGTCGGTTCAACGATGGACGTTTGTTCTCTTCGGAGTAGTCGATGCTGGAAGTAAAGCCATAGCCGTAGCTGTGTGAGCCGTGACCGCCTTTTTGATGGCCCATGCTGATGAACCAACACGTGAGCCTGTAGATGCGGGTGCCCAGGTGGGATGGCGTCCAAGTGATGATGATGGTGGATGCAAGGAAGGAAGACAAGAGTCGGTCTTAATGCCACGGGATGTCGCTACCGGCGGCTCCATTCATTCGCCTGAGAAGGCAAGTGCGCTGCATTGCTACGTGGTTGGTGTGCAGGGTGCATGTCGCTAGCCGGAAAAAGTTAGTTCTATTGTGGAGACGTTGTTTCTTTGGACGTTCACAAATCACCACGGCTCCTCCACCAACGCAACATGGCCAAACGTCTTCATCATTCCGAGTCCTTAGCTTTGAAGTGGAACAGTGACAGGCTGTTGTAGTTATTGTGGAGTAAGGCCGAGATGAAGAATAGGAATGGTCGGCATCATGCCTCACTATTATGAACGAAGAGTAGCATTCCACGTCAACGCTTCCAACCCATCGGCATAGGAGGACGCCATATTTAGACTGAAACGCATTTCAATCCATGCAATGATTTTCAATGGTCTAGGTAAAGACCTCGTTAGGAAGCTTTCAGCGAGATCTCCATACACGTGGACACATCTATATCCATCGATATTACGAACATCGAGTGTACAGTAAAAGTGATGAATTGGTAAGTTTCAATGCTTGTCTGCTACTCTCTGCAGTATTCTTTCTCTGAACTACTGCCTCATTTGCTGGCACGGACCACCAGAGTGGAGTCACCGCCTTGTCTCAAATGGCATATCGCTACAGTGAAACACTACCACACCATAGCAGTGTCTAAATAGATTTAAATGCCTTCATTATCGATAATGAAGTGTTAAATCAAACAATCCTCCTCCATATCAGCCATTAGCTCGGTCTTCTTGACCAAAACCGTCTTCTCACCATCCAGACTAGCCACGTTGGAAGTCCATTCCCCAACACTCCCAGGGCTTTCCTTCATGCTTTTTATTGTCTTAATATTATATACGAATGACATATCCTCTTTGTGAACAAATGTTTGCTCGTAGATGATTCAGTCGGCTTCGCCATGATCCGGGCCACATCTGTGATGTATTCGTTCTGATGCCAGAGATTGCGCGAAACTCAGGGTTTGAATATTCCTGTAAAGTAATAGGCATCTGAAGCTCCGAGAATTTTGAATCCTGCAAAATTGCGGAAATTGTGGGGCATTCGGCATAGAGCTGCAGCTTCGTGGCGAATGGAGTCGAAGACGGTGAGACTTGGCAGTTCAATGCAGAGCAGCTAAATCCGATAAACAAGTTCCGGAATTAGAAAGAATAAATTCCCAACACAGCATTAGGAATTTTTGGAATATGCAAAGTCAGGCTCTTCTTCTGGAAATAGTGGCACCTAATAGTGGTGGAGGAATCCTTTATAACCACTCCCTATACCGTGTCAAAGAGCAGAACCTTTAAACACTAGGAACACAGAATTATAAAAACTGAAAGTATTAAACTTGCTTCTAGCTTTAAGGGATTAAAGATATACCTTACCCACCTTATATAATCTCGTTCAAACAGAATGAACAAATGCACACAAGGACTGGGGAGTACAAAAATCGCAGAACAGACATATAAGGGCTACCTCTAAACATTACCTAGAAACACAGAACCAAATCCTCATTCCTTATATATTTAACTTAGTATGGAGATATCTGTAATACAGGTTGATTGTAGGAGGGCTTTAGTACCCACATACGAATGAATATATAAGCGTGCTGAAAAAAATCAACTTAATGTGGTGGCACATTATCTCTTGCATTGCTGAAAACAACTACACTATACAGTCATATTTTATTCTTAATTTGTCTGCGGTGCTACCTCGGTATTATATGGCGATACGATAAAAAGCCAACATCAAATTTCTCCCCCCTCCAAAAATCAATTATATACTGAGGTTAACTGAGCGCTTGCATCAAGAAAGTTGTTCCCCTCAAAGGTACTCACCTACCTGCAGAGCAAACAAGTTCAATCATGCAAGGGAAAAAGAACTAATCTTGATGCTGTGATATTCTCTTGAATCTGAATTTGAGTCAAGGTCTACTAAATACTACAGCTGAAAAGCGGACTTCGTTACACCGTAAGAGACGGCGGAAGTTAATCCGGAGGTTGGTTGATGCACATGACATGGATAGCGCGCAGGCTTATCGATATGCGCACGGACCATAGACGCGCCTTCGACCATGACCGCGTTTCGCGTTTCTCCCTCCACGCTCCATCAACTGCATCCTCCATACACTCCGCCCACTTACAGCAATTATAGACCGTCCTCCACCACCCAAAATGTTCCTTACCGCAAGTTACGGCTTCCCTCAGCAGCATCCATACATGCCTTCCAGGCCTTCGCCACTTGCTGAACGATCCGCGAATGCTTATGCTCATACCTTCTCGTTCAACATGGCCTCGCAACTGCAGCCTCAGAGCCAGGAAAACAAGCCGACTGTTCCTCAGCGTACGCATAAACCAAATCCGATCGTGCAGACGCGCGATGCGGCTACCAAGCGGCGACGTGACATGTTCTTCCGAAGGGTGCAAAAGAACCGGGATGACAAGCGATGGGAGGCGCGAGGCGAGCAGGTATGCATCTTCCAAATCCAAATGTCCAATTAGAACTCCTGACAATTAACCACGATTAGATTCAACAACTGGACTTCTTTTCTGAGCAGAAGCGTTGGCAAGCGGCAAAGGCGCGTGAAGCATCGCAAGTGCCCGACGACGTCATCGATGAGGAGGCTTTCGGCCTGGGCACATCAATGGACCAGTCGAACAATGGGCCTTCCCCTGACGAGTTCAACGAAGCCGACTATATCCTCGCACAGGAAGAGCAGGAGCTCCAACAATTAGTCGCGTCCATGGAGGACAGCACGTCACAGCATTACGGCAGTGATGACGAAGACTATGATCAGCTGTTCAGGGAGTTTGCGGATACATCGGACTTCTCACATCAGCAACAGCACACGAGCGAGAACTTCGTCGACGCAGATGCGATGGATATGAGTTGAGCGCGCCAAGCCAAGGTGGAAAAACTTTTGTCAAGATTTAGATTGTTGCTAGCACTTGTTTTCCCTTCAACCTGACGAGATGCACCGAGCCGCGGTACTGAAAATAAAGCATATACTTTGGGTATCCTAGGAGATGGTCGGGAAGCCTCTGTATAGGGATTACTGTGTAGGACAGCCTTGATCGATCTCGCTGAGAGCTTCCTGCGCAGCGTTCATCTCCCCGACGAGATCGGGCGGGGGAGAGCCAGCAGATTGCATCTGATTAGCGTGTCAGAACTGTATAGAAAGCCGAGCGGAGGTGCCACTAGTATTACATACCTTCTGCATTCGCTCCACAATATATTCCCGGTCTTGCTGGTTAGAATCCGAGTAGCCAGCCCTTTCAAACCTCGCTGTAATTTCCTTGACCAACACCTGCTGTTCCTCATAGCGCTTAAGATCGTCCTTGGGCGTCTTGTCCTTGTTGTCTTCGAGCCATTTTGGGTACTTGTCGTTTAGCTCCTTCATGGGCTCGTACAAGATGTCCTTGTTGGTAAGTTGCTCCATCATGCCCATTAATATCTTGGAAAAGTCCTCGTCGCTTCCTTCTCCGCCAAATCCACCCGATTCCATTTCCTTGAGCATCTTAGCGAGGATATCGTCCTCATCCGCAGCGGCGGCCGCGCTTGCCTGGTCGCCTGATTCTTGCATGCGCTCCATGGTCTTCCGGATAGTCTCTTGGAAATTTGCTTCTGTTTTTTGTGCCGACCCGGATGCGCCTGGGCTCGCGCTTGCGCCGGCCTTTGACGCACCAGCTGCCCCCTCTGGCGTTTCTGGACCCGCGCCCTCGCCGATGACCTCACCCATCTCCTTCATGATGTCTTCGAACTGTTTCTGAATGTCGCCCTGGCCCAGAAGTTCCTCCATCTGCGCCTGTAGCTGCTTGGCAAACTCATCTGGGTCGCTGAGGAGAGCATCATCTGGCGCAGGCCTGCCGGGTCCTGAGGCTGCGGGCGCGGGCGCGGGCGCAGCGGGAACTGCGGGGGCCTTCTCCTCGAGCTTTGTAGCTTGGAATTCGTCGAGGACATCTAGCCCATACATTAGGTTTCTGCGAGCCCGGAGTACGACTGATCAAGTACCGTCAAGGTCTGAGAGGTCATCTTCCTCTGGGTCCGACGCGATATCCGGCACTGCTTGCACATGTGCCGCGGGTGCTGGAGTGGGCTTGGGAACTTTCTCTTCCTTCTCCGGCGCGCTCGCCATTTTGGGGGGTGATGGAATACTTTCAGAGGGGCAGTGTGTACGGAGAGGAAGCGAGTAAAAGCGCACGAGGCAATGCAGGTGACAGCGTGTGCTTGTGGTGGTTAGTTGTGCCAAATGGAACAGCCTCGGTCCTACAGCCCGCCCTGACAATTGGAGACGCGGGCGGCCGCAGCGGGGCAAAACCCAGCCTCAGTCTGTGGCGCGCGCCCCCGACAATTGAGAGTCCGTGCGTTTCCGTCGCCTTGACTGCTGTTGAACTCTCACCTTCACTTCTATTTCATCTTGTTTCACCGCGCGGTTAAACGCACTTAGGCATCCCCACCACGGCCCCCGCCACCGCTGCTTTCTACTTCCTCTGAAGCTCATCGGATCTGCTCCCTACTGCGCACACGACATCTCCTCGCATATCGGTTTCCGTGCGACCACAGCCTTGCGCAATGTCTCTGTGCATGAACCGGCTCTCTGAAGAGAGGTGAGACCCTGCTTTCCACATCTCCAGCTTCGGAAATGCGCTGACACATCGCAAACAGGAAGCAATGGCGACGCGATCATCCATTCGGCTTCTACGCGAAGCCCTTGCGCATCAACGGTGTCATGGACCTCAAGAAGTGGGAATGCGGAGTGCCAGGCAAGGAGAAGACCATGTGGGAAGGCGGCCTGTTCAAGATGGAGGTCTCATTTCCGGATGAGTATCCCACGAAGCCACCCAAATGTGAGTTTTGCGACTGGATTCCGCTTTCTTTCCACCCCACCAGCCGATCTACACCACACATGGAGATGTACAGAGTTACTAACGACTGTTTTTTTTTTTCGCGGCGCTATAGGCAAATTTGTTCCTCCGCTCTTCCACCCAAACGTTTATCCCTCTGGTACCGTTTGCTTGTCGATTCTCAATGAGGAGGAGGGTTGGAAGCCGGCCATCACCATTAAGGAGATCCTGCTAGGCATCCAGTCATTGCTCGACGAGCCAAACCCGGAGTCGCCCGCCCAGGCCGACGCTTTCAATCTGTTCAAGAAGGATAAGGTGGCGTACGAGAAGAAGGTGCGGAGTATAGTCAAGGAGAACCCTGCGCCCTAGTCGACCTCTGTCTGTCCCTCTTTTGACATGACACGCAAACCCCCGGAACAGACGAGTCATGGATGATACGAGGAGAAAGGATGGCGCGAAGGCAAGGTTGGAATTTCCTATTTACCTTTTTCAAACTCAAATGTCTTATGCGTTACGGAAACCACATGGCGCGAATACTCATGGATTCTGGCGTTTGAAGGCGACTAGTCGATAGACTCGTTTCTTTCCCAGCATCCATATCCCAAGGGATGGCAGGCGGGTGCCTTTATGAGATACCTGGTTTAGTGGGTGAAGGTTGGGTTTTGCGGCCGCTACTGCGGCTTTAGCTCAAGAATATCACTCGATTTGCAATGCTTCTTCTCGGACTCGGCTTTCTCTCTTCCTATCATGCTCTTCGCCGTTCTTTTTGCGCGTCTCGTCCCTTGAAGTACTTCTGTTACTAAGCACCGACAAAAGAGGTCCTCGTTGGTTAGCGGTCTCAACGGAACTCAACAAGATTTAGAACCCGGAAAATCAACCGTGAGAGCTTGCGCAGTCAATGAGACATTGATGCATCATGCCAGCCCTTGGGAAATGACAGGGCAGAAAGGGGCCAAAAAAACCAAATTTCGCATAGCAAACCAGGGAGGCAGATATCGTGAAATCTGTGGCACAGCATCTTCATATTCCAATTTGCATTCATCCCCCATCCTTCGTCGGTCTAGCAATGCTTGATATGCATAAACCAGCACTGTCCTCTTTACACTAGTCTTGAATGCCCGCTGAAGCCACTGGCGCGTGGCAGAGCCAAAGACCGCAGACTATGATTGAATGATTAAACCCTTAGAACCGGTACTCTCCTGCTATCCAGTCCGCGGTATATCGATATAGTACATGGCAAATTTGAGATGCAGCCGCCATTCCGCACCCCTCTCTTCGTTCACGCTGTTCAAACGACCGAAGTCAAGTGGTTTCACTCCCAATTGTAGCCGTTATCTCCTTTTTAGTAAGGTCGGTAGCCCGGGGCTCCTCGTCCGCGATAGCCGCCGCGGTAGCCGCCGCCCCTAGGGGGGCCGTAACCTCCGCCGCCACCACCACCACCGCGACCCCCATATGGGGAACCGCGGCCGCCGTAGCCCCCGCCGCCGCCACGTCCCCGACCACGACCTCCACGCGTCATGCCCGGGAGGTTGGTCCGCTTGGGGACAACCTGCTAAAGTCAGCCAGGGGTATCCGACGAAGCTGCTGATCGTCATGGAGAAATCGGAAAGGGAGTAAAGGCGTGGGTCTTACCTTGAGGTTTCTGCCGCGGAAAACACTGTCGTTGAGCACAAGCGCACCATTAACTAGACTTGGTTCGGTGAATTCAACATACGCATACCTGCATACGCTCATTAGCGTTCCGAGTCTTTCTGCCAAACTCTTGCCAGGTAGCGAAGATTTTTTGAAAACAAAAATTCAGATGATGGACTGTCCATGTGCCCAAGCTTTGGTGAGTAATTCCATTGCCCAGCACTGGACTTGCTATGACTCCCCCATCATCTGAAATTCGAGGAAATTCTTCTTGAGCGTGGAAAATAAACTGACCCTTTGGGATGCCCAGTGAACTTGTCAAGTAGAATTGTCACACGGTTGATGCTGCCACAGCTCTGGAAGTGTGCCTGGATCTCCTCGGGCGAGGCACCATAGTCGACGTTGCCCACAAAGACACTTCTAGAATCAACGTCTTCTTTGCTCTCACGCATGTCGTGGCGTTCATTGTCAAGCGATTGCTGCATTTGGCGCAGCCTTTCCGCTTCCTCCTCCATTTCTTTGACACGACGCTTCATGGCAGAGATCTCCTCCTGATCGTATGTTAGCAAATAGATCGGAAGGCGGAACCAGGAAACAGTAGCCAGAGCGAATTCGAAGTCTTCGCGTAGCGCCAGCTCCATTTTCAATATATGAGAGTGTGTGGAGGAGATCCTCATCGTCGCGGTCGGGCTATGGTCGTACCTCGTCGTTTGCGTCTGGGGCGGTAGGGCCGCGCTCAGCCTCCTCGTGCTTGACATCGTTCTCAACGTCAGCCATGGCTTTGGGTATCAATAATATGTAGTTTCCCTGCGCGTGAAGTTAATAGGTAAAGCTAACTTAATAATTGCGCGCGTCGGGAACTTACAAGGCTGAGGTCCGGGCCTGAAGAAAGGTCGGGTAGCGAACGGTTGCGAAAGACCTTTCAAACCTATCGCTTTTGTCTTTGCTAGAGAACTCCTTGCGCAGATGGCAAGGGGACGCGTACGGGTAAAGGAAGAGTACCTGTCGGAAGTAGAGGTAAATGACGATGGCGGAAGCTCAGGGCGGACGGGCCATCTGTGGAGCCGCACTAGCCAAGATTAGGTAAGCGACCATTCACCAACTTCCAAGCTTCCCAGTTCCAGCTTCCCACGTGCTTTGGTCTTGGCAGTCTACATCTTCGTTGCTCGGGAAATTCGGTTTCGGGCAACTATTCAAAGAGTCGTTGTCTTATTTCATTCTACTAGCGTTTCTTTGACCCGCTTTCACATAAGCCTGGAGCCGTCGTTCATAGCAACATCAGCTGCGCTGGAGACGATCCAACACCTGACTGACCCTTGTGAGCTCTGAGACAACGAGGATCAAAACTCGATAATACAAGATGTCTTCCACCCCCCTTCTCTCTTATACAGAGAGCATTGAAGGCTCAACCCAGATAATGCCGCCTGTACGAGAACGCTTGCGCAGATTCTTTAATACCAAAGCATTCCACTATCTCATCCTCCTATTGGTGTCTTTGGATGTGGGCTGTCTCTTTGCAGGTATGAATACACCTCCCGAAGACCTAACCCAGTTCTGTGGCTCACAGGGTGAATGTAGACATTGTCATTAACCTTCTGACTTGTGGTAATAAAACGCACGGCTCGGAGGCAGCTTTAAAAGTTTTGGAATATGCCAGTCTGGTCTTCTCATCGTTGTTTATGTTGGAGCTTTCAGCATCTGTGTGGGCTTTTGGTCGACGGTAAGCAAGTTTACTTAACTTTTGTATTACTTACCTGACATACTTAGCTACTTTGCCTCTAAATTCCACATATTTGACGGTCTAATCATCATCACATCTTTCGTCTTCGAGCTTGCTTTACAGGGAGTTACTGAAGAGGTGGCATCGCTCATTGTGATCCTACGATTACTGCGTGTTGTTAAAATCGTCGACGAGCTTAGTGTAGGCGCAGAGGAGCAGATGAAACAACTCGAAGATCGGCTGGCCCAATCAGAGAAGGAATGCAACGGACTCAAAGAGGAACTTCAAAGGTTGAGGTTGCGGAGGGAAATTCCGTAACCTCAAATCAAATGGATTATCATAACGCCTAAACGACCATGGGGTATAATGCGTGCCAGTATAGAAATGATCAAGATGCCGTTCAAACGCCATACTTCAGAATGAAGTAGTTAGCTCCCCTCCAATCTTCTTCCCGATTTTATATATCATTCTAGGTCGAGGCAAACGTCCGTTCACCTTAGAAAAATTAGTATCCGTATGATATATCAACATGTCTCAACAAGTACTTACTAGGTTGCCGTCACGAAAGGCCAATTGGCCATCATGAATGATTGGAATAGGATTTTGAGGGATGTTAAAAAAATTGCAAAGGTCCACGATTTGGCTGTTACTGTCGACTTGGGTGGCGAGGGTTGCTGGTGGCATGAAGTGCTGCCGTTTTTCGGCGTTTTCATCATGTACATCGCGACGATGAAGCCTAGCAAAAGCAAGTCGTTTTCCGAACATGCTCTTCTTGGACGGTCTCTTCTGGATCTCTGCAACTTTCTCAGACCTCTTCAATTGGGTCCAAGTATCCCCTAGAGGCTGCAGATATTCAGGGAAGGCTTGGAAGAAATTGGAATAGCTTCTGTTTCTTGTCGCATCCTCGGATGGTGGATTCAGCTTGGGTGCCGACAGGAATGGCATCTGAATGCCATGGATTTCGACGAAATACGTTTTGCATGATTCCCCTCCGCGAGAATGACTAGCAGTGATGATTGATGTACTCATGTCCAAAGGGGATAAATCATCTCGAAATAAGCTGTGCACACGCGAGGTCTTTGGGTTCTGAACCTTCAGACGAGATTCTGCAGCAGGCTCACTGGAATTCAACTTGGAGTGGTGACCAGCATTGGCTTTCGCATGGAAACTGGACCGTTCCGCTTTTCGCTTTGAGGGGAAAGGATTTGCAATGTGAGCACCATTTACCGTGGCATCTTCTTCGAAAATTTTGACATAGGCAGCCTTGGCTTTAGAACAGGAAAAGCTCCATGACTTTTGGAGTCCGTCTCCTCTCCGTTCACCTCGGAAATCATCGTTGCCGGACGCTGTGGCCGAGATGCTTTTTTCCCAGGATCCAACACCTCTGACGTATTTGGTGGGGAATCTCTTGGATATCCAATCCTGGAGCTCACTTGTTGATAGCGAGGGACCCTTGGCAAGCAATGCCATACCAATGAGCTCACGGTATGAATACAGCCCCTTCTTAAGATGATTGTATGCAGATCCTCTGCCCAATGGAACATGTGCCTGGGGAAGTATGCCTCCGGGGGCCGGGATCTCGTCGTTTGAGGAACCTGAACTCGAGTTTACGACTTCCCTCCCTATATCGATGGGTTCCCTAGTTGCAGGTGGGTGTTGGGTCTCGATAGCAATGCTCGGTTCGAAGTTGTCTACCACTGAGCTTCTACCGACAAGAAGCGTATCTTTGACATCATTTGGAGGAGCCACGCCCGCCTCTTGGCTAGATCCGTGAAACATATTATCCGACCCATTATGATTTTTGTTGATCTCTCCTGGCATATATTCGTCCTGAACGTGTGCTGAAGTTGGTACGTTTTCGCGCGAGATTGGCTTTGTGGTAATTAGGTTGCTGTCAGTCAAGTCAAGTGGAAACAGTAGTATTGTAAATGAAGCATTCTCCTCATTAACTGAATGCGTAGTGTCAGATACTTGTTGCATTATATTTTGGTGCGCAGTTTGCTGTTGGGGTGACTGGGTCTGTGGGGTCTCTGGGATAACTCGCTCCCTTTGAGGTGAGTTATGTGTATTTCTGGAGCATCGACTAGGAACGGTTATGCAGATTGAACATCTCCATGAAGCTGGATTAGATCGTTCTTGAAGCGGTGGTCTCCGGCAGCCGTCGTGATAGGATCGTTGGCAGGAGGAGCATTGAATTATAGGATCATAATGTTTATTGCTGCTTTTCTTGCAGACTCCACACTTGCGCTGGAATGAATGTGTCTTGTTGCATGGCTCTGTTGGCATATCTGTACGGACAAAACTGTTAGATAACGAAGTTTCGTCGGAATTTCGGAACTTTTCAAGACCCATGTCCTTGACAAGAGCATAGGGCGATATCAAATCATTACCACTGTGCTTGTGTTGCTCCTGGCCCCCTTTGACGGCTGTAGATGACAAGTATGGAAGAACAGGTCGGAGAGGTTGAGGCGGGGCAGCGCGCATAGGCAAAGAGGTTATATTTTTGCGATTCATTGGACTCGACCCATGTCCACTGTGGTTGGTACGTTGCCGTTTGAGCGGCGGCGGTGATATGCATGGCAGTGTCCGTGCCTTCTTATCGCCGTCACGCATCGACACTGTCCAGAAGTGTGGCTTGCCGTGATTTCTTGAAACGGGTCGGGGGAATATAACCTGGTTGGGGGTGTCCATCGCGAGTCGACCTTGCCGGAGCCAGCAGCCGTAGATTGAAAACTGGAACTTTTACTTAGTGGTGTTGATATAAGAGTGAAGGGTTGCGCCAAAGCTTCAATGACCGTAAACTTCAGATATTTCAAATTTGTGCAGCATTCAACGCCAGAGGCTTCTGTTCCCATGCCATGCAGCACCGGAAAAGGAACCGTCAGATTGACGCAGTCTGACCTTTTACCAAACGCATCATAAGGTTTGTGGGAAGAAGGGAGAAAGGGAGCATATCGTACCTTCAATTTACGCGCGCCACAGACTCCACAATGAGCTAGTTATCGCGAAAGACCCTCCCAATCGCACCGCTGTTCCCACCTAAGGTCCGGTCGTTGCCCAATTTTGAGAGGGAGGAAATCGACCGTTGAAAAGTGAACTAATGCGTGCCATGTGGACGTAGGCACAGCCATGCAAAGGTTGTTGAGCGGGTTCTGCAAGCAGTGTAGTGAGTTGTTGACTCCTGCTCAAGGTAATGTAGAAGAAGGGAGGGACGGGGAATGCAGGATCGCGTGTCGGAGTAATCTCTGAGATTGATGCGCGCGATCACGTGCAACCCCCACCGTGCTCGCCGATGCCCGATGAGGCATCGCGGAAGTCGAGTCCGGGCGCATCTGGCCTCTCCGCCCAAGACACATCCAAAGCTCCCCACCCGTTCTTCGACTCGAAATTACGCCAGATAGGCTAGCTAAGGAACATGGATTTCCTCAAGTCTGCTGTCGCGTCGGCCATCTCCAAAGGCCCTGCGTTTGGGTATAGCTTTGGAGATCGTGTAGATATAGGCGATTCCATTTGGACTTTGCATAACGGCACAAAGCGAGTATGGCCCAGGCTAGCATTCTACGAGGAAAATGCGATACTAATCTACTTCTGCTAGGAAGACGGCTCAAAGTGTAGCATTTTCTCCTTCGACGTAACCGCGAACAAGTCTCGACTGCCCCTCGCCCGAAATGCCCTCCGCAAGCTGCGTACTCTGCGCCACCCAGGTGTCGTAAAAGTCCTGGATACGGTGGAGGTTAATTTGATCATGGCGCTCAGTATCGGACCATAGCTGATCCAGTGCAGACGGAATCGTACATATACATTGCAACCGAACGCCTCAGCCCGCTCAGCTGGCATGTCAAGAGGAAGAGCCTTGCGGAGGAAACGATTAAGTGGGGTCTGCACAATATTGCTGTAAGAGAGGTTTTGCTTTCATGGAGCTCACTTCTAACTTGCGTCACAGAAAACTCTCAAGTTCATCAACGCTGACGCGACGTCTGTCCACGGTTGCATCCGACCTGCCTCAATATTCTTCGGGGAGAGCGGAGAGTGGAAACTTGCCGGGTTCGATGCTCTGAGCTCCATGAAAGAAGATGACTCGGTATTGCCAACATATGGTGGTCTCATTCCCGACGCTGGGAGATACATGCCCCCAGAAATATCAAAAGGAGGATGGGACGTTTTGCGCCAAAATCCTACGCATGCCATCGATGCCTACAATTTCGGAACGCTCATTTTCGAAGTTTTTAATGGAAGCTACACGGGTAGCGATCAATTAGGCCAGATGAAGAACATACCCCCTACTATGCACCAGGCTTACAAACGACTTCTTAATCCGAACCCGAAGGCACGCATGAGCGTTGGACAATTCCTCGACCAAGGAAGACGGATAGGAGGTTTTTTCCAAACACCGCTCATCCAGATCACTGAAGACATAGAGTCTCTTGGTCTTAAAAGTGACGATGAGAGAAACGAGCTACTAGGGTCAGTGTTGACAGAACAGAAAGCAACCCGTTGACTGACTGTTATGCAGAAAACTTGACGAAGTGGCAGATGACTTTCCTACCGAATTCTTCAAGATGAAAGTCCTCCCAGAGCTTCTCAAATCCGTAGAATTCGGTGGTGGCGGCGCAAAGGTCTTTGGAACCGTCATGCAGATAGGACAAAAGTTGTCTGACGAGGAATACGATGCCCAAATTACTCCTGTGGTTGTCCGGTTGTTCGCGAATCCAGACCGAGCAATTCGTGTCTGTTTACTGGACAATCTCCCGCTCATGATCGATCATCTACCACAGAAGCTGGTGAATGATAAAATCTTTCCTCAAATGGTATATCAAACTCAATTTGAAGATATGCAAAGATACTAAAACCATATAGGTGACAGGTTTCACCGATGTTGCCCCGGTAGTACGAGAACAGACAGTCAAAGCTGTGCTAGTGATCGTTCCTAAACTATCCGACCGGATAGTAAACGGGGAACTTCTCCGATACCTAGCGAAAACCGCAAACGACGAGCAGCCAGGAATCCGTACAAACACCACCATTTGCTTAGGAAAGATAGCTCGGAATCTTGGGGCTAGTGTATGGAGAAAATGCCCACATTCTCGACTTAATTGGCGCGTCGCTAACGATCTTAGAACCGAGCCAAAGTTCTCTCAGCGGCCTTCGCTAGATCTCTCCGAGATCCTTTTGTACATGCTAGAAACGCTGCTCTCATGGCCCTGGCTGCAACCGCCGATGTCTTTAGCGAAGAAGAATGCGCTACAAAACTTCTTCCAGTGATTGTCCCGTCATTGGTTGACAAGGAAAAGTCAGTCACCCAATTCTTTCGTAGTCAGATGTACTAACCTGCCCCCGTCAGGATGATACGCGATCAAGCGCAGAAGACAGTTGATATATACATCACGCGAATCCGTAAATACGTCCAAACTATGCCCGACACCGCTCTTCCGCCTTCGTCAGGCACAGGAAGCGCCGTGCCTCGCATGGGGACACCGGCAAACGACACATCCTGGACAGGATGGGCAATTTCTTCGTTCACTAACAAGCTTGCATCTGCATCTGGCGATATCACCTCCGGGGCCAATGGAGCGGCTGCTCAACGCCCATCGTCTGTCCCACCTCCTGCCTCTACTCTTGAAAAACCCACCCCTCAACCTTCAAGGTCCGGAATAGCACTCACAAGCACAAAGTCTGCTGCCTCTATACCCACTGTGGTATCCCCAGACCCAGCTGCTGGTTTTAACGACGATGTCGAAGACTTTGGCGACGACTGGGGTGGTTTCAATGACGACGATGCCTTTGGCAATACCTCTTCGAAAGCCTATACCAAGGACGAAGAGGAAGATCCATGGGGTACACCGGCCGTCACGGCGCCTACCACGACCTACGACGACAAGGGTGAGCCCGACTTTGCAGGCTGGCTGGCCGCGCAGTCGCAGGCCAAGAAGACTGTCAAGAGCCCGCTACCCAAGGGCCTTGCAAAGTCCAGCGCTGCCAAGTCAACAAGACCGGTCGTGGGCGGGCGCTCCAGTTCGGCTGGCACGGCGCCGAAAAAAATCGTAGTGGCGCCCAAAAAGGAGGTCAAGAAGGAGGAGCCAAAGTCGAAGGAGGACGAAGAAGAGGGCTGGGGCGATGCGTGGTAGGGCGCAGGCTCGCGGGTTGTGGATTTGCGAGAACGAGGGTTGGTTATTCTTGGTATACCCCCTTTTAGTATGATTGACCATGTAGCATTGCATAGGCGTTGGTAATAATAGATGAATGGGAACTTGGGAAGTGTTTCTAGAGCATACGCGGTTCCACACTCCCCTTGCTGCGCATCAAGACCAAAAGGTTGTCATATCGTGGATATTCATTACGGGCCGCTGATGCCCGCGCTACTTTTACATATGCAACAAAACAAGGGATACCAAAACCGAAGCGTGCTTTTCCTCTACCGTCCGCTCTCCGCCATCTCGGGTTTCTGTCTACTGCTGACCGACTGTTTCGCTTCCTGTATTTCCAACCTGCTCAGGCCCATGCCGCTCAGATACTCGTTGAAAGCACCCAGTATCCTCTCCTGGCCCAGTTTCAAACACTTGCGTACGTGCTCGACCTCTGCAACCTTCTTCCTCTCGGCTTCGGGTTTTGTCAGCGTCTCCATGTCACTCCAGTGGATCTCCACCTTGTCGATGTATTCTTCCAGTTTTTTGATGGCCAGAGTAAACTTGCGGATGATCTCGGGAACCTCGACATGGAAGCTGCCATAAGCGTCCTCCTTGACAGATACCGACGCGAGATTTGCAAGTGTCGTGATGGCGTTGCAAAGAATGGAGATCTTTGAGTATGGGGCCCCGGTGACGACAAGAGACGCTGTGCGGCGGAGAGAAGCACGGAATGGCCATCCGATTGGTGATGCAATAATCTTCGAAGACCAGGTATTCACGGCAGTTCCAGCTTCTTGAGCACCCTGGTTCAACTTCTCCTGGCCCTTTGCGATGTACTTCTTTGCAATAGCGTTCTGTGCATTCTGCGGGGAGCTACGTGTCTTTGCGATGTCTGCCGTAAATTCTCCAAACTTCTCCAGACGCGTTTCAGGGCGAGCACCTGGACCTGCTATACTATCGGTTTTCAAAGGCTGGGCGATTTGAGGGACAAGGTTGATGGGGCCGGTGGGTGCCTTCTTATCAGCTTCGTCCTTGGGGCGGTAGCTGGGGTCTATTCCGACATTGAGGCGTTCGATGAGCATCGCAACTTCGCTCAGACAAAGATCTGCTACCTGCTTGAATGTAGGTGCCTTCTTACGATCAAGCTCTCCAAAAATTGTCTTGCGGCGCTCGGGGAAACGCTCAGTGATGATTGCCAGCTCCCAGAAAGCAATAGCCTGGTGCATGTTAGAATGTTCAACTTTACATAGATGTTAGAGCGCATACCTTGACAGCTTCCTTCTTCGACTTTAAACCATTGAGCAGGCTGCCATTTGGATCCTTGGAATCGCTTGTGATTGGCTTTCCTTTCTTCAAGGGCTCCTGAGTGATGTATAGATCGAAGGCGTTGTTGACAAACGTCCACAATAAAGCCAGGAAAGTTCCCTCCATCACGAACATAATGACCAGTGGTGCAAAAGGGCTGACACCAGTCGGCCTGGTAACCTTGGAGAGACTGAACAGATTTTTACAAATCCAGTAGTGGTACTCCCACACAATGTACCGAAGGCCGAGGAAGTAGACTGAAGTGCCCGTGACGAACGTGCAAAGTGTCAGAATACCGGCATTTTTTGCCATACTGGGAATCATTCGAACGAGCTCAATCTTGATGTTCTTTCGCGGGGGAGCCTGAGCTGTGCCATCGCGGTCTTTCTGTGGCAGCAATGCCGGTAACTCAATGTTGTCGTAATCCTTACACAGGTGAATGCCTGCTTGAACAACAGCCAACGCGATGAACATGAATCGAAGGTAGACAGGTCGTTCATTGAGTTTAATCCGCTCATGATATGCTCCAGGGTTTGTAACGTCGAGCTTCGCCCCCGACGGCCGGGTCCAGATGTATACCTCGCAATAGAACCAAGCAGAAACGCCGTAGAATGCGACGGTCGAGAAGGTGGTCTTTCGAAGCGCATAACTCGTGAAGGTTTCTGCAGGACTCATGGTATTTCGGCTTCCAACATGCCACTGTGCGACGCGAAGGATATACACAGTAATCGCAGGTATGAAGAGGAGCAGGGTGCGCAGGCCAGCGGGGCCTATAGGGAACCAGGACCAGAAGACTGAAACTCGTTAATTGAAGCTCAACGCAGTCAAAGATTATACTGACGATCCTTAATTCCTCCCATCCATATTGCGATCCCATAGCAAAGTGCTAGTGTGTAGAAGCTTGCATTGGTAAATCTCCGGTGCAGCGAGGGCGTCAGAAAGTCCCTATAAGGCCGCGTCTGGACGAGCGCCATAGCTTGCAGTTGCTAATAATTCGTGTTGTATGCACGGGATTCGGCGGTCGAAGGCTCTCTATCGCATCGCAAGAGAATATTGAAATGGCGCAGACGCGACGCAGCCAAAGGAAGGTGGGGATGGAAGGCTGGTGTCCCGGCCAAACTCCGCGCATCGACTTTGTTAAACAAACACGCTGCCAAGCGATGTCGTCGGCGCCATTGATTTTCCAGCTGCCGAGAAGCTCGGGACCTGCTTGCGCCACGTGCTACCCGGACTTCGTCATGCCGCAGGCCCATCCAACCTCTAGGTAACAACATCGAAGACGGTCACACTCGCTGCCTGGCTTGCACGAATTCGACTGCCCAATCTACTCTGTCGCCTGGAATTTAATATACGGATCTGTTTCTTTGGAAGCCACACCTGCCGTGTCCATCCTTATCGCTGCTACAATGTCCTTCCAACAGGGCTCCTCTCTCGAGTCGCAACCTACGACCTGGCGCCGCGAAGATGATCCGCAATACGCCGATGATCCAGAGTTCCGCGAATTCTCTGTGAAGCTCTCCGATGACCTCTTTGCGCTCACCCGGGACGTCGCCCGCCTATCGCAGGAGATTGCAAAGCTCGGAACAAAGCAGGAGACGGCGCGAGTCCGGGAGCGCGTGAAGACAAATGTCGAGGAAACTAGCGACAAGTTCAAGCAGATTGGCGAGGGCCTGAAGAAGATCACAACCTGGCCTGATGTCGGCGTACGTTGGACTTGAAAGAATGTGCCGAGGAAACGATCCATTTGCTAACTGTCCCCGCAGCCCTCGCAAAAGTTCACGCAGTCGAAACTGAACCGCGAGTTCAGCGCATCGCTCAGAGAGTTCCAACAGCTTCAGCGCCAGGCTATCGAGAAGGAAAAGGCATCCGCGTCGGCCGCCCGCGCAGCGCTGCAGGAGCAGACCTCCCCGACCGAAGAGCGCAGCCAGTTTGGCCAACAGCAGGAGCAGGAGCAGCTACGCCTGGCCTCACAGGACGAAGTCGACTTCCAGGAATCCCTCATAATCGAGCGCGAATCGGAAATCCGAAACATTGAGCAATCGGTCGGCGAACTCAACGAGCTGTTCCGAGATGTGGCGCACATGGTGCATGAGCAGGGCGCACAGCTCGACATCATCGAGGAGAACGTCGAGACCACATATGATGCGTCTCGTGGCGCTCACGTCAACTTGAAGCAGGCGAGCAACTATCAGAAGAAGGCTCGGAGTAAAGCGTGCATCTTGTTGCTCATTCTGGCCATTGTCTTGGTCATCATCATCTTGGCCGTTCTTCTACCATAAGCGTCTTCTTTTATGTGAGCTTTCCAGCTTGAAACGATTTGTATACTTTCACGAGCATTGTACCCTCTAGGCGGCTTTCATACCATGGCGCGTGGCGTTTGTTCGGGGCATTGAGGGACTAGCCCGATACTCTCATTTTGATACCTCTTTTCCTTGAATGCAGATGTTGAATCGATTGTCATTTGCTTACTGAGGGTGTTTTGCAGTGTCTTGTTTTGGGACTTTTCCGGGTATCTATCACTGCCTAATCATGCGCCCATCAAGCCTTGGAGACCGGCTCGCCCTTCTCATTGATAAGGCTCTCCTCCGTCCTAACGGGGCCCTCGCCCACGCCAGTCAAAATTACCCTGCTCACACCGTCGTTCAAGAGTCCAACCGCAACGGCGTTGTCGACAATGACCTTGTCCAGACCCACGGAGTTGGCCTGGACGGCCTCGCCTCGCTTGCCAGCCCAGCCGTCCTTTTCGCCCAAAGCAGCCTTGAATACACCAGCCACCTCCTTCTCGTTCTCCTCGAGGTAGTAAACCACAGCGTTCGGCCCCGCATCGAAAGTGTATGCCGCTATGATCTTGCCTGCAGCTGCGTTGATGGACTCGACCACCTTGATAGCAGCCCTGGAGACATCGTTCAGGTAGAAGATGGGCGGGTAGGTATCAAGGCAGGTAGCATGGAAGCTGTTACTGTCCATCATAGAGATCTTTCCAAAGCTCTCAAAGTCCTTGTTCTGGATCGCCGTCTGCATCTCCTGCATGCGGCGGGGTACCGTCTCGCTAGCACGCGACGCGAATAGGGTCGAAGTGGCGACGGTAGTCTGCATGCCGGTCGTGGACGAGACGCCCTTCTTCGCAGCGCTGACGACCAAGATCACGGCGCGCATGTTGGGCCAGTGGGAGGCGGGAGCGACCTGGAAAGCAACGCTGTCGCTGCCGTCGGCCTGGGAACCCTGCTCCCAGCCTACGTATCCGCCGAACAAGCTTCGGCATGCAGAACCGGAGCCTTGCCTGGCGATGCGGGAGAGGTCGGTGGGGGACGAGGGGAGCTCGTACAAGTTCGCGATAGCACGGACCAGAGCTGCGAAGCCGGCGGCGCTACTAGCGAGACCAGCGGCCGTCGGGAAGTTGTTCTCGCTGACAATCTTCAGGGGGAAGGTCGACAGTTTAGGGAGGGATGGGTTGGCGTCCTCGAGGCCCTTCCTGAGAGCCCTCAGTTCGCGGAAGCAGGCCTGCGTCCTGGCACCGGAGACGTCTTGGGGTGCGCCATTGAGCAGGAGCGTGTCCTCGGCCGGGTACGAGGGAGAGCAGGAAGCGGTGGTGTGGGTGCGGAGGTCGTCTTGCGAAAGGGTGACACTGAGGGATGAGTTCGTCGGTAGATTAAGCTTGGGGTCCCGCTTGCCCCAGTATTTGATGACGGCGATGTTCACCGGGGCGGTAGTACTGGCTCTGTGGATCTCAGACATTTTGGTCGTATGGTTTCCTGCGCTGTAGGCGTGGATTGAGGAGAAAGGAGGAATGGCGGGGGTGCGCAGTGGGAATATTGTTTATGCAGGGTCCCCTCGGTGCATTTTCATTGAACTAGCTCAATAGCAATTCGTGAGCCAGCGCTCGCTATTCAAAAGTCGAGAAGCAGCGAAACATCGAGCCCAGACCTCACTGATACCTCGATTGCGGCACTATTAGTGCGTTCCGGGTCGTGCGAGTGCTGCAGCACCTGTTGTGTTTCCATCCCACAAGGGACGGCCGCCCCTCCAAACACTCGTGGACCAATCACACGCGTCCCAATCCCGATGCTGGCCCGAGCGCAACTTTTCGTGAACTTCAATACCGCTAAAGACATCAACCCGCATCCGGGGCGCCCCCATTAACCCAAGCCGGAGACGAGTAACTACCGCGAATTCGACGAAACACACGCTCGAATATGGCTTCTTCAGACAACAAAGAAGATCCGGCAGCCGCTTGCCCCGTCGACCACAAAACGCGCGAGGCTTGGCTCAAGCAGGCCAAAGCCGCGAACCCAGCAGCGACGACTCCCGCCTCACCGCACTCCCCGCTGCAATCTGAGGGCTGTGACTCGACGCAGCTCGATCAGAGCCCCTCCTCCGTCGCTCCCACCTCGGGCGGCATCTTCTCGCGGCTACCGCTCGGCACCTACAGAGAGGTCTCGTCAATACCGCGGGCCCTTCCCGAGGAGACCGCAACACCCAGCGATGCGAAGAATCCTGCCAATAACGAGGGCGAGACGGGCGCGGATAAGAAGTCGGGGAACTGGATCTATCCCTCCGAGCAAATGTTCTTCAATGCCATGAAGCGCAAGAGTTATGACCCGGAGGCTACGGATATGAAGACTATTGTTCCAATCCACAATGCGGTCAACGAGCGCGCGTGGATGGAGATCAAAAAGTGGGAGGCGGGGCGAGGCGCTGATGCGTAGGTTTCTCTCCTACCGGTTCCCTCTCTCTCTGCTGCACATGTACTAATTTGATGGTTTTTATAGCTGCGGCGGCCCACGCCTGGAATCCTTCTCCGGTCTTTCCTCAAAACTCACACCTCGTGCCCGATTTAATACGCTGATTGGCTACCAGCCGCCTTTCGATCGACATGACTGGGTCGTCGATAGATGCGGCACAAAGGTCGAATACGTTATTGACTTTTACTCGGGCAAGGACGAGAGGAGAGCGGGCAAGGAGCTCAACTTCTACCTTGATGTCAGGCCCAAATTGAACAGCTGGGAAGGTGTAAAGACCAGGGCAATGCGCTTCGTTGGCTTATAAACCAGATGTAAGGGCTGATGTAAGACTAGATGTATGACCACACCGTGTCATAGGTTTGGATTGTATGAATAATAGATTTCCGCCGCGATTTTAGGATATACCAGAAATGATAACCACTTTCTTCAATATACACGCTACAACAGTCTTCTTGTTCATTCGAATCTGTGCATGCAACACTCCAAGGGGAACACAATAGCGTTTCGAGAAAGTCTGAAATAATGAAAAGTGTCTTAGCTAATTTCACAATGGCTCTGCACCTAGCGTCAAGTCAGGTAATCATGAAATGGGTCCTTCTCTAGCCCTGGCCGTATCGGCCATTACTCGTCCAAGCTCCACACAATCCAGCGCCGATGCTAAAGGAAGCAGTCAATATACCACCTATGTTCCCCTACACCACTCTACTTTTCCCAATAGCTCAGCTTAGCTAGATCCTGATACTGCAAGCTTCATCAAGTGATCCATGAAAGTCTGTAGACTGACGTCATCCGTGAAGATGGTTTGCGCAGTCTGGGAGACACCACCGTATGAGCTCGAGGTGTGCGTTGTGGAGGGGTTGAGCTTGGACAGCAAGAAACGGGCCTGCGAACCGCCAGCATCACAGACGATAAATCGAGGCAGTGGGAAACGGTCCTGGATGAGGTCCTTGGCGTCTTCCTTTGGTGCCTCCAAGAGAGTCTTGAAATTCTCGTAACCCTCTTGGTCCTGGTATCCAGCCTTGCGCCACTCAGCCATGGTTTCACCGTGGAAGATGAGGATGTGGAAGAAGGTGTCGAGGAGCAGGATCGTTTCGTTCTGAATAGAGGTCGAGTCAAGCAGAACCGGCTGGCCGCCCTCGTGATCGAACCCGTAGCTGTCCAGAGTAGGCTGAATCATGATCAAAGAGTTGCTGACATCCTCGTGGTTAAGGACGTGACGATAGAAGGCAGTCTCATCAGGCGAGTTGTTGAAGACTTGTAAGAATTGCGAACGTCGCAGGTGGAACATGAACTGTGGGTATAGGGTGAAGTTCTTCTCGAGCCTGTCTAATATTAGCTTCGGACTTTAGGTAAAGCACAGTTAATACAAACCTAAATGACGAAGGGTCATCCTTCCTATACTCTGCAAAACGAGAGCACAGTCTGATGAGCATACGGTCAACCCATCGGAGAACGTCCGGTCCGTCGTCCACTTCAGCCTTGAAGACTGCTATCCGGGACATGAGGACAGCTGCTGCCTCCTGGTCGAAGGACTGTGCAATGGCAGGGTCGCCAGAAGGTCCGCTCAAGTTGCGAGCAACCGTAGTGACCCTGAGGTGGTACTGACCAGCGGAGTGCTGGTAGTAGGTCAGGAACTGCATCATTCCCTTCTGCACGCCTGGCTGGATCTGGGACGGTGCGCCCTGACTAGCAATCTCGAAGTAGATACCGTAGCTGGCCTCAGGGTCGATACCGCACATCTTCCACGAGCAAGTGTTTCCGATACCGCACTCGGTCTCTCCAACCGAAACAGACTTCTTGTTCAAGGAAACGGCATGTCCTATCAAGCCAGTGACCTTCAGCTCCCTCGAGGTGATGACTTCGAGTTGAGCGTTGAAACCCATGAGAAGGTTATCGTCGGCGTCCTTGTTGAAAACACGAGCGAAGGATTGCTTGTACATGGAAGAAGTGAAGCTGTCGGTGAGGATCATGTGGCCACCTGTGGAATTGGGCAGTCCCTTCATTTCCAGAAGACCGACCTGGTCGAGACAACCAGCGAAGATATCGACAATGTGGCCGTTATGCGATACTCGCTTTGCAAGGCTGTCGTAGAACTGCAAAAGATCAGCAAGCTATTACAAATTAGGCTCGAACTCTGACATACCTTCAAGGCCTTCTTATAGTACTTGATGTTATCGCGATCAATGTCATGATGCGATCGAATGGGCTCTCTCAGTTCGGGGCCAACAACCATACCAGGGCCCTCAGTTGCAGGTCCACCGCTGAAAAGCATGATCCTGCCACCCATGTTCACGAAAGAAGTCTCCAACAGTCCAATCGCAACGCTGAGCGCAACACCAGTGCATCTCAGCGCACGCTTGTCGTTTGCGACAGGCCAAGGGTCCTTTTGCAATTGTTCAAGGGCGTTGGTCAACTGGAATTCGCATTGCGACACGGGAAGGAGGAAACGAGCGCCGGGACCACCGATAGCCATGGGCGGCATACCGGGTTGTTGTTGCATGTTCGGGCGGGGTGCAATCTGGCCGAGCCCGAGCATTTCCTGGACCTGCTTGGAGGTATAGTCCTTGCTTCCCCGGAATACATATGACTTGGCGCATTCGGTGTAGCCAAGCTCGTGAACTTGAACCTGGTAAATGTTAGCGCATGTTCGTCTCACGGTCAAGAGCAATCATGAGTCTATTTCTAGAGGTATATCCCTCAAGAAAGAGACTTTTATGGATTCCGATGCTTACCATAGTGCCATATGTGATCAATCCAACCAAGGCATATTGGGGGAGCAGGCTCAAGCTCATGATGATGGAGTCCTTGAGAGCCTGCAAGCTATCCTCCTCCTGGCAGGTATCCACGACGAACAGGAAAATCGGGGGAGAGGAGGCGGGCCGGTTGAGACGGTACTCGACGGTAGTGCTGCTTGGGTGGAGCTCCGGGGGGATGGCTTCCTGGGAGATGTCCTTGTAGTGGGGTGGGAGCGGGTTCCTGGACAAGCAGAAGGGGCATATCCACTGCCTCGAGCGCATATCAACTTGACTGGAGAGAAATTAGTGGCGGATCGCACCTCCATGCACATTGGAGACATACCAGAAGGGATTGAGAATGGCGCGGCATGGCGCCTTGCAGGCCACGGGCTCATACTGGAGCAGCGGGGCCTCGGGCCTCTCCTTCAGAGGCGTGTACAGCGCGGCAATAGGGACTATTCACGTTAGTAGAGCCTCTAGTACCGCGATCGGTGGGCGTCATACCGACAAGGCGGGATGCTTCCTGTGCCAGGTGTTAGCATTCCGTCCACGTAAACAGCGGGAGGTGCCTCACCATCCGCGAGCTGGGCAGCGTGTTCCAGCTGAGGCGGACTCCATCCTTGTCCTCAATCTCACTCCACTGGTCCTTAAGAGAATCGTAGTCCATGTTGGATGGTGGTTGTGGGCGAGCTGTCTGGCGTGTGAAGTTCGCGGTGGGACCGAGGCGGCGCCCACAATTGGATTTGGCGGGGGAAGGCGGAGACCGGGTGGGATCTGGAGATGCGGCGAGGGCGAGGAGGGAGGAGCGATAAATAGGTCTGCGGCCCCTAGAATCGGTTCCAGGCTGCAGCAAAAGCGAACCTGCTACGTTCCCAATATCGAGCTGGTGGGTTGGGGTGACGGAGAGCCCATGCGGCCAGATTGGAGTTACGGCGGGCTAGCGACCAACAGGGCTAGTGCAATCCAAGCTCCGCCGACTTTAAATTCTTTTCGCGCCCGCTCCCAACTCCTTCAACCACCGCCAGCTTTACAAACACTACTTACGGCAGACTCGGTCTCTTAAGTGACGAGCCTGTTTTCGCGCTGTGCGTAGAGGAGACCAGGCCCATGGCTGGGCGCCCGATCTGGAAAACTCGTTCCGAGTATCCTGATAGATTGGGAATCAGCAGAGGTCACATCCATTAGCATAGCATACACCTTGATCACATTCGTGGCGGTCCACTCTGTTCTACGTGCCATGTATTCAAGCTCGCCTCATGTCGATGTGCGGATTTGCTACCATGTCCTGCGCCCGTCGACGCGACCGCGGCCTCGAGCTGTCCGCTGCTGATTTAATCGGCATTCCTCAGCATCTCACATCCAGTTGGATGCATCACCATGAATGCTACTGTCTTGTCCAAGAAGAAAGGATAGCGTGTTGCATGCATCGCGAAGTCATTCTTCAGTCGAGGCCGGATCAGCCACGGGCAAATGCAGGGCTGGAGTGATCCGTGTAAGGTGAATAACTTTCAGCACAAAGTTGCCTGCCTGCGGGAGATGCCAGAACCGAGGTTTAGGAATCAGTCTATATCTCCCCTTCGGAAACCAGCCGGCTGACCCCAGAAGTTCACCGGTTTGAAAAGGTCACGATGGCGTTTCCATTCTTTTCCAACAGTGTTGCCTTAACCATACTTGCAAGCGAATGTTTCAGGGGAGTGCTAGCTTGGTGCAACCATTCTTTCGGCGAACCAGGCCATGAGAACGCCAGACAAATCAGCTGCCTAGAACAGCTTGCGAAGTCGTTCTTATGGCCGTATAACTGTGAAAGGTAGTTAATTCATGTATAGGGCGAGTGGATTCACCTTTCAGCCTGGCTCAATATGTGTATAACGAGCGTGAACCCTACTCGAGTCTTACACTACTATCCACTCATTTCACTATCTTGCAAACGCAGGGAGAGCACACCGTCAGATATTCCAGTGGTGTATATCAATAATCTACCTACTCGACCTACCCGAGCGCACCTAGGTAATCAGTTTAGAGTTGCTCTCTATCGATATGCTCCCCCATAGACGCTTCAGCTCTGACCCAGGGGCCTGTTTGAACACTACGACCTATGTCCCAAGTGATGACTTTAGATCAACCGACAGGGGCCCTGATACCAACTCTCAACGGCCATCCAAGCCTTTGCCGTATGCCTTCTGCCTCCACATTTCCCTACGGCTAAGATGCTGATTTTCTAGTCTCTATCCCACAGATGCAGTCGTCTATGCCGGCCCCGAGCTCAAGAAATATTGCCTATTCGCCTCTCAATTGATAAGCAATTCGACCTTTTTCTTCGAAAAGTTCAACAGCCCCTACAATTCCTCGCGGAAATACTACCCCGTCATCACCCTCCCAGAAGTCGACTCCGGCACTTTTACAGCATTCAAGCATTCGATGTTCAGCCAACGCCTCGCTCGCTGGGAAGATTGGGACTTATACTATCCAAGTCCCAGAACTGCCTCGTTGTCAGGTACGCCCTATAGGCGGCAAGCCCGCATCTTGGATTTTTACATCTTTGCTCATGACTACGGGTGCAAGGGTTTTAAGCAGCATGTCCTCAAAGAAGCACATGGGTACTATACGGAGACGTCGCCGTGGTATCGCGATGTAAAGCGCGCATGGGAGAAGCTGCCGAGTGACGATCCGTTATTGACGCTGCTGGTGGACAGCCAGGTCGAGACGTGGCCGGACCGGGATGAGGTCGAAGAATCACCAGAGGATGTTGAAGCTGTGCCCAAAGAGTTTCTTTGGAGGGTGATGCGGAGGTTCCGAGAGGTGAGGACGATGGGTCTGGAGAGTGCGATACGTCGGTGGGAGGAATATGACAGGTAAAGCTGCTGACGGCAGGAATTGGGACAACCTGCTGCAGTATAATTCTGGATCCATGGTATCTTGAAATGTTACAGCGGCGAGGCCTTGATATACATATTAGTCTATACAAAGTGGGCGGGCCCTATATTATTTTTAGTGGGCTAGATCTCAGACATGTGTGCCTCGCCGAGAGCGCGAATCGCCGCTGCATGTCCCATATCTCGCTTTCCACCCTCATAGGTGCATTTTTCGATGTGAAGTATCTGGTTGTCCAAAGTCTTGATCGCCAGTTGTTCTTCGTCAACGAACAAGCCTGGTTTACGATTAGTGTTATCTTGCACCATACAGTCTTTTAACTGTGAAATGATGAGCCTAGCACCATTAGGCAGGATACCCCATGACTGCCCAACAGCCCGCATGATCATGCTGTAGTCCACTTTCTCGGCGGAATCGAAATCAAGGCGCCGATGCTCCGGTGTGAGCTTCTCCGCATGGCCCACAGGCCCGCCCGATTCAGCGTACCATCCTACATTTTTGAGCGGGGGTACAAATTTCCCTGATTCAAGCACTTCTACGAGTAGTCTTTCACCCTCTGTGCTGAGCTCCTCAGCCAGCCTTGCATATGTGAACGTCTCATCGACACGCAGGCCCGGGGCTGGTGTTTGGGCCAATATTACTCCTCTGTCAAAAGTACGCGGGTCCAGAGTCTGCACTGTGACTCCAGTGGTCTTACGTCCTTTTAATATAGTCTGGTGTATAGGGGCGGGGCCGTAAAGGTCTGGGAGGAGGGACGGATGCACGTTGAGGCCGCCATACTTTGCGAGATTCAGAATGCGCGGCGGCACGAAGAGGCCAAATGAGACGGCGATTATAACGTCAAAGGGAATCGGGGGGGTCCATCCTGTGAAGGTGTCGATCTCGTGCGTGGGCAGCTGGAGCTCTTCGCGGGCGACGTGTTTAATGGGCACTATGTACAAATGAGCCGACGCGTCTATGGACAAGTGAGGCGCGAGATTACCTTCTCGTATCTTCTTTAAGCCTCGGCCCGTTGGTTTGCCTGGGCGGTGGACGACGTCGATGGACTGGATGAGGTTGGGCTTGGTGCCCTGCGCGCGCGTCAAGGCCCGTAGCGAGGCGATGCTGAACTCGTCTGAGCCGCAGAACAATATCCTCAGTGGATCGGCGATCCAGGTGGAGCTGTACCTGCGGCAGCTGCGGATGGCGAGGGAGCGGACAGGGGCGCGAAGCCTCCACAGCATGGTCATGCCGCTTTCGAAATGCGATGGCAGCAGAAGTGGGAAAGTTGCGATAAAGCCTCCAGTGCGATCTGCGATCTGGACTTGGCAGCGATCGAAAGGCATGGGTAACCGGGCAGCATCCTTGCCCATGCGCATTCGCGCTGGCAATCGGGACTGGACTCCAGAAAGCCATGCTAAACAGATAAATACCACCACGCGACCTCGCTGCCGCGCCAGTTGCCAGCCGCCAGTCGCCGCCTCGAGGACAAACATCCTGCCTCACCCCCGGGGGTTCTCCGCAAGCCCGCGAGTGACGCAATTATTCCGTTGCTCACCTCCCACAATACTACCTATGCATTCTTCATTCCGATCCACGACTCTACGAACGACGCCTTAACCCCCTCCGAGCCCGAATGTCATCCACAACAATACCCAAAGTTGTGCCCGCACAGCTGTCCTTCCTGGCCATATACAACCCCGCCCTAGGCGACACCGACGAGACCTTCCACGACCAGATCGTCTTCTACTACTCCAGAGCGGCAAGACAACGCTCCAAGATCGACGGCCGAAATGTGCAGGCCGAGCGCGATCTGCGCGAGCAGGAGAATGAGAAGCTCCGCCAGGTTGGCTTAGCCCAAGGCATGGTGGGATTCGCGCGGTACGCTACAGCTGTGCTCCTCAGGGGCACGCGAAACTAATGTCTAGCAGGAGCTTCTCAAACGGCGAGGACGTCGACTCGGTAGAAACAGACAAGTCGCGCATAGTGCTGCGAGAGCTGGAGGCAGGGTGGTGGATACTCGCCTCCATCGACCTTACCCAGCTCCCGGCTGCGCATGTCACATCCAAGCAAAATGGCGGAGGTCCAGACCCTGCGGAGCCAGCCATAGAGTATTCTTCGCGAGAAGTTAGCCCTCCGGCCCTGCTCCTCCAGCAGCTCCTCCGCGCCTATTCCATTTTCCTCCTGCACCACGGCTCCACCCTCGGAGACCTCTTCACACGGTTGGAACGGCCCAAGTTCTGCAGCGTGGTCGATAAATACTGGTCCAAGTTTGCCAGCACGTGGGATGTCCTACTCCACGGCAGCCCCGCTGTGGATATCTTTGGGGGACTGAAGCTTGCTGCAGGGGGCGAATTGGGTATGGGTGTGGGTGAAGAAGAATGGGGCAGTGGCGAGCGCGAAGTCCTGGAGGACTATGCCCGCCGGACAGAGGGTCTAGTGGACATAATGGTCTCGAGGTTTGGCGAGCCGTCGTCTCTGCAGCACCCAAAGTCGGCCGCGAACGTGAAACTGCCAGACGACGTGTCTGATATGGAACCCTGGGTGGGGAACGGAAGGGGCGTCAATTCGTCGGATGGCGTTGTCTTCTCTGGGGTCGGCGCTCTGAGCCGGCAGTCCCTCCGTGATGTGGCTCAATGGGTCGAATCCATTTACATGTTTGGCGACTATGCATACGGCGTGCGGGACAACCCAACTGCTCCTGATAGGCGGAAACGGCGAAAAAGGAACCCAAAGCCAACGTCAGACCGACATTCAGAGACGAGGTCAGGCCCTTCTGAGTCTGACTCGCGGCCTCCACCACAGCTTGCACCTCGGGACGCGCCGTTGCCTCCAGGCATTCCGCCCCCCATTGTGAAAGCTGTAGAGACGTCGCTGGACAAAGCCTCTAACGCAGTGGACTCCGCGGACAAGAACCAAGCCAATGTGCCGAAAGCCGAGCCCATTTATGCATCGCTTGGGGATACAGACACGTGGATGAAGTATCTCACTCTAGGCTATGGCACAGCATGGGGTGGTAAATCACAGCAACCCACTCCTGAGATGCAGCCTCAAGAGGCAGCAGCAAAGGAGACATCCCAAGAGGCTTCTATGCGCTACATTGACCCTGCACCTGATGTGGACGAGACTGAAGAAAAATTGAAGGCACAGATCCGAGCGGAAAACTCGGGATACTTCATTATCGGGCTCAAAGGAGATCTAGGCCCCGAGGACATGGATGATGAAGACCACGAGGGTAATCGAATCTTACTCCGAAACGTACATGTTGAGCTTGAGAACGAAGACCCGCTCCTGACCCCTGATGGAACACCTAAGATGGAAAGGCAGTTCAGTTTCAACCCATTGACGAAACGCAGGCTAGCCCGACTACGGCCTATTGTTTATGTGGTGAGTCAAGAGTTTTCTTTTTCTTGAAATGGCATATCGAGCTAAGAACCATCACAGCATCGTCCATTCATCTATACATTTATGTTCCACCACCGAACCGAATCCCTCACGCTAGCTTCGTTCTACCGTGACCTACACACATACTTCTTCCCTTTGCACAGGCCGCTCAGCAACAGCACGTCGCCGGATAAGGTTGCCTTGCGCATTTCGGCGGCATCGCATCCATACACTACAACATCATCTACTATCGGATCTGGACCGAATGAGCAGCCAATTTATGACTTGGTCTACGATCCCCGGACACTGACAGTCCATTCCAGCATTCCCTGTATCCCTGATCCCGGGTCGCTCATAGCAGAAGGACTGAGCAGTACCACAAACTTATCAGGCTGGAGCCGGGTTGAAGCCCTTAACGTTCACTCCCAGATCCTGGCCACCGTGGCAGGTACGCGCCGTACCTTGACCGAAATTGAGCGAACATGTAAAACGAGCCGCGGTTGGTGGGTTGTTTGGATGAGGCTGCCACCATCTCAGGTGGAATCGTCTCAAAACGCAGAGGATGAATCCGAAGGGTTTAACACAGACGAGCTTCGTGAAGCGTTCCTCATTCGGCGCGCACGTGATGGTATTACTACTTCTACCAAGAGTACAGGAGGCAGGCTCGGCAGCGGAATGTGGCGGCTCGGTGGACCTTCCACGCAGGAGAAGATGGGCGGGGCAGCAGCTGGATGGGGACCAAGAGGTCTCGCCGAAGGAATCGGCATCGACGCCAGGAGATATGTCGAAGGTCTTTTGAGCCTCAATAGATGACGTACACCGTGCTGTAGGTTTCGTGGAACCACTGTCAAGTCGGCATCGCTCGGTGTCGAACCATACAGGCGGATCCACTTTGGATCATCGTGGGTCTTAAGAGACGACGTATAGTTGGCCAGCGAGCATACTGCACTAATCAATAATGGCATCCACATACTTACGACCACTTGCTTTTTGCGTTCAATAGTCGCCCGGAACGGGCACAAAATTCCGCATGAGATAACGTCCTCCGGGATCAATTGGTGAGCGGCAAAAGATGGCTGTTTCATAAATGTACCCAGGTCTTGGTCCTCAGGGGTCGGGGATCAGCATGCCCCGCCGAACATCGAAGCCATGCTCCCATCAGCGCTCAACGTGCTCCTCAGGAATGCGCCGTGCAGCGGCAAAAATGACTTTTTAAATAAACATCTCCTCCCTCCCGTCGTCCCAGGATTGCTTGAGCGTGTCTTCATCTCGTTCCTTACTCAACACATTCATTGCGGCAAAGGCTCCCGATTTAGCAGCATAAGCACACCCCGGCACCTGAGGCTCAGGTCGTACCAAGCTCCGGACTTCAAATCCTCGCTGCTGACGCTCGAGACGTCGCGACTTTGCACTACAGCTCCGCCTCCACCGCCGAGCCGTTGGACATTTGCGGCGTGACCTCTTCATTTTCACTCTTTGCTCTTCTGCATAGACACTTGCGTTTTAGCCTGGTCGTCTTCATTGACTGCACTTGGCTGATTGACACTTGGTTACTCACCAACACCGACGCGCATTCGCATCCGCACACAACATCGAAAACAGTCACGCTCTCTACAGCTAATATAATGCACATTTCTCTTTCCACATGGACCGTCGCGTGTGCGATAGCCCCTGCAGTTTCGGGGCTGTACTTTATGAACCCACAGGGTGTGGGCAAGAGTAGCGGGAACTCAAACTCGGCGCGCTCCTCCTACGCCATTGAGAGTTCAAAATGGCTCGGCGGCAGTACCGGGAAATCCCAACGATCACCCTCCGCCAAGTCGCTATCGATGCCCATCCACCGCGTTCCTATCCCCAGGCGTCGCGACGACGACGGCGACAACGACAGCAGCAAAGATAAAGATAAAGACAAGGACAAGGATAAGGACAAGGACAAGGACAAGGACAGGAACAGGGACAAGGGCGACGACGAAGATGAAGACGAAGACGAAGACGAAGATGGGGACGAGGGCGACGAGGCCCAGGTCGACAACAATATGACAAGCGACATGGCCGAAAACATGGCCGAAAACCAGGACCAAAATAAGGACCAAAATAAGGACCAAAACAAGGACGACGATGATGAGAACCTATATCCTATCATAAACTCCAAAGAGCCCACACAGGAAAACAGCCTCGCGATTGACCAGGATGGAACTGATTTTACCTATATGGTGAGGGCGAAATTCGGCACCAGCGAACAAGAATATCACTTGATCCTCGATTCAGCATCGAGCGATAGCTGGATAATGTCAGAAGACTGCCTGACTGAAGCATGTCAACTACATGCGCTTTTTGGCGACGGAGACTCAGATTCGTTAGAAGTAAGTCTAGATTTCTCAGAATGGCTCAAGAACCAGCGCTAATCTTCTCAGGTTGGCGATACACCTTTCAAGATGGAGTATGGAACCGGCTCAGTCTCGGGTACCCTAGCCCAGGATACTATCCATCTGGGACCCTTTTCACCACAGTTCACATTTGGGCTCGCAAGCAATGCTTCGGACGAATTCAAAAGCTTCCCTATGGACGGTCTATTGGGCATTGGCCGACAAGCCAACCGCCACGATACATCGCACATCATGGACGTGCTCGTCAACGACAACTACATTTCGAAGAAGCAATACGGCATCCACTTCAGCCGGCACGTGGACGGAACTGAAGACGGCGAGATCAACTTTGGCGAACCCAACACCGAGCGTTTCGACGGCGATCTCAACTTCATCAAGTGCGTAGACAACGACGATGGTTTTTGGGAGCTACCGATCGAAGACGCCGGCGTCGACGGCAAGATGATTGGCATCAAGAACAAGATAGCCATTATGGATACAGGCACCAGCTTCTTCATTATTCCTGAGGAGGACGCCGTCGCCATCCACAGCGCCATGGGCGACTTCACGCAATCTGGCGACTCATTCATTGTCCCCTGCGACAGCCAGAAGATTGTGCAGCTCAAGTTTGGCGGTCAGTCGTACAATATCTCGACTGCGGACTGGATTGGCGGCGAGGTCGAAGACTCACCTGGACGGTGCAAATCGCACATCATCGGACGCACTACCTTTGGCGAGGAGCGATGGCTTGTGGGCGACGTCTTCCTCAAGAATGTGTATGCCGTGTACGACTATGACAATTCCCAGATGGGGCTCGGAGTCAAGGGTGGCAATACGAACGATGACGCCCAGGCCAGTGGGTCGTCCTCGCTCACGGCGACGCCGACGGGCGGATCTTCCAACGGCGCATCAGGAAGTAATTCCTCGAGCCCTACGGGTTCAAACACAAGCCCGACGGCTGTCGCCGAAGCAGCTGAACCGGCGCAGGGTGGTGCTGGACGACTGTCGATGCCCTCTTCGTCATCACCAATTGCCTTCATGGTGGCGTTTACTCTGCTTTCACTGTTCATATAGACATGCCGTAGGTAGGCAATTTTCATTGAGTTTTATGGAACATGAGATCATAATGTGGAGCTTCGGAGCTGGATCTATACAAATGTTTGGGAACATTGATCGAAGCATGGCGTTTGAGGAATAGCAAAGCATGGAAAAGGAAGGGGAACAAAAAAGTATGTAATGCATGGAAGTCGGGACAGACGGTGACATTGCAACGGAGACATAATTTCCAGAGACAATATAGCCACGATTATTTCAACCCAGATCATTCATCCAAGTTCATCCCGGGATCAACGATGCATGCGGTCTTCACATGCTGCTTAATCACCCCACAGAGGCTTGTGCCCTAGGGCTGAGCAAGAGCATTAGCATCCCCTGATACACATCCAAGTGTTCAACCATGCACACGCACGCATGCGCGTCTTCGCAGCCGCTCTCGTCAGCGCCGATCACCCAACGCATCCAAAAGGGGCAAATGGCTTTCGATACGCTCTAGAAGCCATGCTGGACCAAATCCAAGGAGAAGGAAACATTGAGGCGGCGGGGAGAGGGATGCGGGTGAGGTCGACTAATGTACAGCCCGCGTTTGACCAACACATAGAGTGTGCATGCAAGCCTCGTGTATGCCATGTCTGGTGCTCAGTGAAAGGGCTGCGCTGCCCACCCATATTTTTTCAGCCCTCCACAATAGCAAGCCGCGGGCTCGTTCGTTTAGCTTGTTCAACTAGCTAGCGATTTCGCCACCCCCATTCTTCGAACGAGCCAGAGTCCCGCAAACAGACATGCTTCCTGTCAGTCAGCGGGTCTTGACTCGCTCGCAGCCCACATTCGCCCCAGCCGAGCAGCTGGCAGGCTGGCAGGCTGGCAGGTTGGCAGGCCCTAGAGGACCAGGACCAGGACATTTGCAGACAGAGGCACAGCACTTCGTCCACGCGCTCCCCATCAGACCATCCATGATGCCATGGTTGCCAGCAAAAAGATTCCTGTTGGCCTTCAGGAAGCTGCAGCTGCAACTCGTCCAAGCCCATTGATCCTCCATGCATATAATATATTCCCTCCTCTTGCAGGTAAAAAAAACCCCCCGCCGTCTCCGTGGCCGCGGCGGCGGCGGCGGCGGCGGCGACGGCGGCGGCAGCGGCCTCCTTCCCATCAAACCCACAGACGCGGGGTCCCGACGGAACCGCGCACCCGAAGAGGGTGCTTCCGGCAGCTAGCTTTCTAGCCTGCCTCGCGTCCATCCATCGTGCTCGCGGGCCCCGTCGATGCCTGTGGCACGCACGCCTTTTCCTCCCAGCCAAGGTGGTGCCCGGCTGGGCGGGCGGGCGAACGAGAGAGGTCCATTGCTTCATGCCACGGAGAAGGTCGGCCGGCCGGCCGGCCGTTTGCACATGTTTGCGTGCTGGCCGGGGAGAGGAAGAAGTAAATGCGCATGCATTGGGTTTGGAAGTGTGAAGAAGGTGTGCATGGGGGGGAAGGCAAGTAACGCACGTACCTAGGTATGTACGTATGTACGTATGCACGCACGCACGCATGCACGCACATTACAGCATTGTACTGCACATGGATGGGTACATGGACAAGACGCACCACGCACGCATGCGAACGAGCCCGCCATGATACAAACAGGGAGACAGACTGCATTTTGCATCTTGAATCGTCCCCGATATTCATGAACAATACGGCTATCATTAACGAGCCGGGAGAGAAACTCAAAGCAAGCCCCCTTCATCCAACGACACAAACGTGCCCTCAAGTCGTTATACGAAACCTAGAAACGCTGCTCTAGTCCATAGCGTCAAGCATGCAGGTGAACAGCGGGAAGACGGAACAACCGTAGATGGTCCATGCAAACATACCTAGATACATACACTCCCACCTACCTATCTACCTACCTACCTACACATGCTACCCACATATCCTAGGTGCATGCACATCACGCATGCAGGGAAAAGTGAAACAGAGAACAACCAGGTACCAGACATTCCGCCTCTCAAGCACAGCTGCCGTCCCGTGTCTCTCTACCCACTACTTAGCTTACCCTTCCTGGTGCGGCAAATGGAGGCACCCACCTCCTCACGGGTGACTCGCCGAGCGCCAACATGAGACATGGAGCCCAGGTGCCTTGCTCTGATCCGGTCTGGTCTGGTCTGGTTCGGTTACGGTTCGGTTCGATTCAGCTCAGCTGGCCGGTGCTTCGCTCGGAGATAGCGGAGAGATGCAGCAGTAGGGGAAGGATGCGGAGGGGAGCGGGTCGGGCCTACCTACCTACCTACCTACCTACCTACCTACAGTCTGGCAGTCTTGCAGTCCTGCACTTCTGGCTCGTCAGTTGGATGAGAAAAAAAAGTAAATACATGATGCCGTCATACATGGCCGCCGTCGAATCTTGCTCCCTTTTACTAGGAATCCTCATCGTCAGAGCATTCTTGATTAGAAATCTGGTCCGGGGACGTCTCTTAACCTCGGGTGATGCTTGTCGACATGACGATGCTGGCGTGGCAGGGGTGCTGAGGCAAAAAGGTGAAGAAGCCCATGGGTCATTTGGCAAGATGTATGGATATGGTTGCTTTGGGTACGAGGCAGACGGAAGGCTGACCATAGACATTCAAAGTCAAGGGCTAGAAAGTAGCATATGTGATTTCAATTCAACGCCTACGCGACAGACCAGCGAGAGAAGACCATGTAGGAAGAAATGAGTTATTACACCGAGCAGATGCGCAGAACTACAAACATTCAGCCATCGTAGAAATAAGGAAAAACCAACTAACAGTAACAGAAAAAGGGGGAGGGCTTTGGGGGGGAAGAGGTTGCTCGATTGTGCTCAAAACAGAAGATTCCCAGACAGTGAAACCAAGACAAGGACCAGAGAAAGATAATTGGTATCAATGGGCTTCGAGCTCGTCATGACGGGACTCCCCTAGAATGCTGCCGCTTTGGGACAGGAGCACGTGGCCTGTTCGCACTGTGCACGGTAGCATGATGCGAGCACACTCTAAGAAAGTCCTACCATTGCTGAATCCGATAGCTGCTCAATCTCGGCCCGCTGAGAACCCCATCATTGAACTACCCCAAGATGATGTGCTCAAAAATCCAGCGCAGAACGCCTCGTAGGTGCCGTTGGAAAAGGCTCTAACTAGCCAGACGGGTCGATTCGCCTCTATCAACCCACCATTCACATGTGCCTGAAAAAAGACCACCATAAAAGCCCCGGCGCCGCCACAGCGTCATTGTCCGGCTTCAACGTGGTGCGGCTGTGGCGGGGGGAGGCTCGAAAGAAAGCGGATCAACCTTACAAGATCAAGCACTTCTTCTTCTTGCTGTCTTTCCGGGTCAGCAGGGCAGCCCTGGTGGCGTGCTCAAACACCTCCCGCACGCCCTCGTTCGTCTTTGCGGAGCACTCGAGGTACTTTTGGGCACCAATCTTCTTGCGGACATCCTCGGCCTGGACGTCGAGTTAGTGTTGCGATGGGGCTATGCCTTATCGGGGTGCACTGACCTGCTCGGGAGTCACGGGCTTCTGCGAGGTCTTGGTAAGCTCCTCGATGGTCTTCTGGTCGTAGCGCAAGTCCTTCTTGCAGCCGACGAGGATGATGGGCAAGCCCTGGCAGAAGTGCAGGACCTCGGAGATCCACTGTGATGCGTGTGGTTAGCGTGCGGCCTCGCATGCCCGTATCACATGAATGCATACCTTCTCCTGAACGTTGTCGAGCGAGTCGGGCGAGTCGACGGCGAAGCAGATGAGGATGACGTGCGAGTCGGGGTATGAGAGGGGACGGAGACGGTCGTAATCTTCCTGGCCCGCGGTATCCCAGAGGGCGAGCTCAACGTGTTTACCATCGACCTCGACGTCGGCAACGTAGTTCTCAAAGACGGTGGGGACGTAGACCTGCAGTCGGCGTCTTGTCAGTGCGTGTTACACAGTGTGCGGGCAGGCTCATGGGCAGATGCGATGGTTGCGGCTCGGGCAGGCTGACGCAAGCCATCGGCAGGGAGACAGGAGACGGGGGGGGCGAAGGGAGGATACGGGGGGAGGGAGCGAGTGCAGGTGCGGCGGGTACTGACCTCAGGGAAGGTGCCCTTGGAGAAGACACTGGCGAGAGAGGTTAGCAGGCTGGCGGCATCGATGGGGGTTGGGGCGTGGGCGTGGGTGGCCCGTTGCGGAGCTGCGAAGGCAGCAGGCGAGCACTTACATGAGCAGACAGGTCTTTCCACAGGCGCCGTCGCCGACAATGACGAGCTTCCGACGGATCTCGGCCATGGTAGTGGAGTGGTGGGCTGGGGCGAGAGGTTGGGGTTGGGGGTTTTGTCGGGCGTGGGGAGAGGCAGAGGTTGATGTAGGGGAGGACGGAGGAAGGTGTGGTTGATGTAGAGGTAGGAGGCACACGCAGCTTAGGCAAGAACACTTGCAAGAGCGGCGCACTGACCAGCCGGGGGCTTCACGCTGCGGCTGTGTTTGTCCCTAGCAACGATTCCGTTAGGCGGCCGTGGCTGGTGGCTGGTGCAGGGCGAGCAAAGGCACAGAGTTGGGGCTAGCGGGCGGCGGCAGCGGCAGGTTGGGAATGGCCGGGCGAGGGCGAGGGCGTGGGCGCAGGCAGAAGGGGGGAGGGGGCAGAGGGCAGAGGGCGAGGGGATTGTTGTTGTTGCGGGAAAGCAAACGTGACAGACAGACCAGAGGCCCGCAGCCCAGCAGGCCAGCAGGCCAGCAGGCCTCAGACGCCGTCCTGGTCGGGATTTAGCGGCTTCCCGGCGGCCAGACAGGCACGCTGATAGATAGGATGGGCCATGCAGATGCAGCAGCAGCAGATAGGCTCGATGCGCTACCGTTTCCCTCGTGACGGGCCCGGGGATGGGTGGGTGGATGGATGCTTTGCGCTGCCCTGCGCCCTCTCGTCCCAGCGGCATTCGACCTCCAGCGGCAGGCAGGCAGGCAGGCAGGCAACCAAGCAACCAAGCGGCACTGTTGTTGTTGTTGCTGCTGCTGCTGCTGCTGCTGTCCTGCTGTCCTGCGGTCCTGCTGCTGATACCGCTGCTCCCAGGCGGCCTTCGTCATCGGCCGCGACCTGGTACGGCATGCCCTACAGCAGCTCTGGTTTCAGCACAAGGTTTGACGTGCCATTCGCCCGCCATCCGTCACCCAGCGCCGCTGCCGTGGACTGAGCGCCCTCGGCCGCCGGGCAGGAAACGCAGGAAACAGGCGCCCCCAGAGCCCCCAGAGCCCCCAGACGCTTCCAGTCGCTCCCAGTCGCTCTCCGGCGCGCGGCCCTCAGCTCGCATGGCCCCTGTGCCGCCCCCTCGATATGCCGCCTGGACGGCCGCTTGTCTCACTTTGCTCCTGGCCAGTCCGTCCTCCTCTGCCCACGGCCCATGGCATGCGGAGGGCATAAGGATTCCCTCGCCTCGGGGAGCCAGCCACTGCGGGTCCTGCCCTTGGCACCCTCACCGGCGGACTCCCGCGTGGAGAAGCATCCAAGGCCCGTCGACACGCCCAGCAGCCGCCTCTCTTCTGTCCCACAAGCTTTGCGACTCTGGCGCGCCTCGGGCTAAACACCTGCTGCCTGCCGCGCCCTTGTCGTCCGCCATGGCTGCCATGGCCGCCGCCGCCCTGTGTTTGGGTACTCTGCTACAGTCAACACCTCAGACCTGGCCAGCCGTCGAGGGGGCAACAAATCACATCACGAACCGGGGCTCACCAGCTCGCCTTCCGCTGGCGCTACTGCCATGCACTCGGGATTATCCACAAAATATGTCGTCTTAATTAGCACCTCAGAAGTCCTCCAGGATGCTGGCTGCGTACCGCGACACCGCGACACCGCCTTTTGGTGTTTTGCCGTCCCCTTTCCTCCACCACGAGCACGCCGTGACCACTGCCCTCACCTAGGCCCTGCGCGCAAGAGCTTTGGCCACGATGAAGCCGGGCCAGGCGGTCAACATGGCGACATGGCGAACGAGCGAGTCCACGCCACTTGCCTGCCGCTGATCTTCACCGTCCTTTTGGGTTCCAGATAGTTAGATAGCTTATCAGCCTGCCTGCCAGGTACCTTTCCACCCGTGAAATCCGTCCTGTTCGCCAGAGACACCAACCTGCATCCAAACGGGTTGCATGCCTCACCTGGAGCACTCCCCATCCGATCATTTGTACCTACCAAGGTAAACAGATCCCGCCACGGATTCAGGTATCCGGGTCTTCTACCATCCTCGTGATGCTCTACTAGACGTCAGAACTCACATGGGCTGTAAGACTGGGCATCTGCTCCCTACCTCCCCTAGGCCATAGATGTAGTATGAGGACAGCGTTCCATTCCAAAACCAATGGAATCCTCCACTATTCTATCCGCATCATCCTTGATTCCATGTCCTTTCCGCTTTTGAACACATGATACTGCAATGTCTCCATCGAAAACTCACCCTTCTTTAGAAATCGCTACGATAGAAAGATGGTCTTCTTCTTCAATCGGGCAAGAGATTGCAATTCACTCTCTGCCCGTTGCATCTTCGGTCTGTTTCCGCGAGGGTCCACGCGGCACGTGCGCGCGGGTGAATCGCGCTGTGGCGGGGCAGGAGCGATTCCCATGCACGGACCACATTGACCTCACCCAAGGCTACCGACTACTTAGACTAACTTGACAGCTTGAATCTGTACTCAACACGCCCTTTTTTGACAAACTCTAATTTTCGGCATCGCCATAAATTGCGCAAAAAAGGGCACAACCATTTAACCCCCTCTTTATTTCCATCATGGCGGACCAGCCACCCGAGCAGAATCAGCCAGATTCCATCATGTCCGATGCCGACAAGGTACGTACGCTCCGTTCGCCATCATTTCTAATCTCGCTGCTGACAAAACCCAAGATCCGAGCGAAGCGCCTCGCAAAGCTTGGAGGCCCATCAGGTGGTAATGCAACTTCGCGCCCTCCTTCGACCCCTCCAGCGCCCGCCCCATCTTCGAGCTCGACGCCGAATCCCGCAGAGACCCAGCCGCTGCCCCCACCACAGCCGACCCAGACTCCTCCTCCGCAGCAGAATCCCTTCACCCAGCTCGGTATGGGCGCGGATACCAAGCCTGCTCCAAAGATCAATATTAAGCCAAAGACAGCCACGCCTGCGGCTGGAGGCGCGACCCAGGCAGCACTCAAAAACCAGGAAGTCAGTCTTGAGGTATGGGAGGATCGCACTATAAGTGGCATCTTCCGGATCACGCTGGATTCCAGTAACACCAGGGATGTTCATGGACACAAGCTATATTTTGTCGCCGGAGCCAAGAGTGATCTTGAAGATGAGAACAAGCCGTTGCGCTTCACAACCGAGATCTTGGATCAGGTCATCTTGGAATCAGCGTCGAGTAAATCCGAGGGGAAACCTTTGGACTATCTGCTGTCATGCTGGAAGCGGGTTTCGCGGCTATTCCGCGGCATGCACAACAAAAACGATCCAAAATACGAAATTGTTAAGGAGGCCCGTAGACTGTGCTTCAGCTACTGCATATTTGCCATCACCCTGCCAGACATGTTTGACGACAACCCTTCCGAGGTGAATGCGCTTGCAGAGCATCTCTTGGTAGATCCCGAGAATGACCGTGGTGTTTGCCATGATTTCCTCAACGAGGCCGTCTCTCGTTTCAATGAGGACGAGAGCGTCAAGGAAGTTTTGGTCGGTGCCATGGAGCAGTTGAGCCAACAGCTGGCCAAGCTCTCCATGAACGACGACTACAAGCCATACATGCTGGCGATGCGGAATTTCGTTCGCTACCAGCCTCTGTTGGTTGCCATGGCGCAGTCGGAGCGTTTCCTTCCCTCTGGCTTGGAGCCACGGCAAATTGAGTCCAAGACTTTCCTTGGGCCTTTCTTCCGTTTATCGCCCATGCAGGGTGAGGTGGCTCTCAATTACTTTTCCAGCCCCACTACACGCGATAAGGGATACATTGCAAACTCTCAGCGTGCTCTGCGCATGACTTTGCAGACCCACCAAGAGGAGCTGTTTGATATCGTTAACTGCTTCATCAAGACCAAAGATTCCCGAGAAAAGATCCTGGACTGGTTTGCTCTGACGGTGAATGCCAACCACAAAAGGCGTGCAATTCAGGTGGATCCAAAGACGGTCTCGTCTGATGCCTTCATGGTTAACGTCACCATCATCCTTGATAGACTCTGCGAGCCTTTTATGGATGCTACATTCTCGAAAATCGATCGCATCGACATTGACTACCTGCGCCGGTCGCCACAACCTCGAGTATCCATCGAAGACGAGACGAAGATCAACGCCGACCAGCATGCTTCCGATGAATTCTACGGTGCCAAAGTTGATGGCACAAACAACTTCATTACTGAAATATTTTTTTTAACTGTCGCAGCCCATCACTATGGTACTGAGGCCGCCAACACGAAGCTCTCTGCACTGCAAAAGGACGTAAAGTGGCTTGAGAAGCAACTGGCAAAAATGGAGACAGAGCGGCACAAGTATGCCGCAAATCCTGGTCAGTTGGCGCTTTTCGATAGCCATGTCAAGAAAATCAAAGCCCAAATCGAGCGCGGTCATTGCACAGTACTTGCAACCCAAGGCGTCCTGCTGGACGAGAATGCTCAAGCGCGCTCCATGCAGTTCATGCGCTACGTGATTGTATGGATGCTGCGCTTGGTCTCTCCAGGCTCAAACTTCCCGCAAGAGGCAGTAAAGTTACCTCTGCCTGATGAACAACCCATGGCATTCAAATGCCTTCCCGAGTATTTCCTCGAGGATATCGTTGATAACTTCAAGTTCATCACTCGCTGGATGCCGCATATCATCACATCAACCCAGTGTGAGGAATTGATGATGATCTGCATAGTGTTCTTGCGAAGCTCTGAGTATATCAAGAACCCCTACCTCAAATCAGGCCTCGTGACAATCCTTTTCCACGGTGTGTGGGAGATTCCGGGTCGATCCAAGGGAGTCCTGGGAGACGTTTTGTTCGCCCACAAGTTTGCGACGCAGCACCTGCTCCACGCACTGATGAAATTCTACATTGAATGCGAGAGTACTGGCGCGCACACTCAATTTTACGACAAATTCAACATTCGCTATGAAATCTTCCAGGTTATCAAATGCATTTGGCCAAATCCCGTGTACCGGAACAATCTGGCCACTGAGGCCCGGTATGTAACCTCCCACCCAGATGCATCACAAGGAAACAACTAATAGGTATTAGGGTGAATCTTGATTTCTTTGTCCAATTTGTCAATCTCCTGCTCAATGATGTCACATTTGTTTTGGACGAGTCATTTACTGCATTCACGCAGATTCACGAGATTTCCAAGATTTTGAAGGGCCCACCGGAAGACTTAGACCAGAATGCTCGACAGGAGCAAGAGGAGAAGCTTGCGGCTGCAGAGAGCAAGGCCAAGAGTTACATGCAACTGACCAATGAGACAGTAGCCATGCTGAAACTCTTCACTGAAGCGCTGAGTGATTCCTTCACAAAGAAGGAGATAGTTCAACGTTTGGCGCATATGCTTGACTACAACCTCGATGCGCTAGTTGGACCAAAGAAGGCCAACCTCAAGGTTGAGAAGGCCGATGAGTATGGCTGGAACCCCCGACAAATGCTTTCCGAGATTGCCGATGTCTATTTGAACCTAAAGGACAAGAAATCATTCATTGATTCGGTGGCTACCGATGGACGCTCGTACCGCCCCGAGCACTTCACCACGGCCATGAGCATCATGCAGCGTTTTGCCCTCAAGGGCCCTGAGCAGCTGCAAGACTGGGAACAGCTTGCTGATCGCATAAAAGCAGCCAAGGAAGAGCTCGAAATGGAGGAGGCAGATCTGGGAGAGATTCCAGATGAGTTTATGGATCCAATCTTGGCCACTCTCATGGAGGACCCTGTGATTCTACCCCGGAGCAGGCAGATTGTAGACCGCAGCACAATCCGGAGCCATCTTCTGAGCGACCCGAACGATCCCTTCAATCGTACACCGCTCACGATTGACCAAGTGATTCCTAATACCGACTTGAGGGATCAGATTCAGGCCTGGAAGGTCCAGAAGCTAGCAGATGTGCGGGCAGAACGCGAGGCAGCTAATGCCAGTGGCGAGCCCATGGACACTTCTTAGTCGACCCTCTCCGATATGGTACACGTCTGGGGACATTACGAAGCATTCGAGGCGTTTTTTGGCGTCTTTCTGGGAGACAGCAGAGTTTATGTCCTCGCCAAAGCCCGCATGGGATGATAGAGCGGCTTGTAATCCTATCACTACCAAGCATTGGTAGATCATCTGGTTGCTCGTGAACACCTGCAACTTGACATATGAATGAAGATAAATCAAAAAGTGCCCCTTCCACCCTCTCAAGGAACCACGAGATATTTTTATGTCCCTACCAAGATGCATTTTCTTTTGAGGGATACCGGTGGGGGAATATGGCCCTCTCGTGATACACACATGGCCATGGTACGGAGAATTTCAAATTTAAGTAACATAATAATAGCAAGCCTCCATAACAGCTAGATATACGTCCAGACCCACTAGCATGGGAAGATGTCTTGATCCCGCGCTTTGCTGCCCCATGAAAGCCCCGCCGTGATGCACGTTTCGTTTGATGAATATATGGTACAGTCCAGGAATACAATGATTTACAGCAAATGTTTTGTCTCTCAAGTTTCCTTCTCTTCCTTCTCCCTCTTCCCAAATACATAGGCGAGGCTGCCACCTGCTACGTTGACAGCGCAAAGACCCAAGGACGCACCACGGACAACACCGCGCACGGTGAACTTTTGCTTCATAGGCTGGTTTGTGTCAGATGGTGCTCTTGAAAATATCGTGTTCTGTATATGAACGTACCTGTTTGCGACGCAAGGCAAGCAAAGCATACAGGCCACTCCAAGCAGCGCTAATGCCTGCGGCATCAGTCTTGTAGTTGCTCAAGTTTAGATAACTTGCAAAGAGCAAGATGGGAGGGAACATCATTGGTAGCCTCTGAAAAGGACGAGCGTGCTGAGCAGTGATTAGAGTCGCCAATAGAGTTGGCGGAACTGAGTTCTCTGTAAAGCTATTTAGTAGAAAGCACGTGAGTTTGGTCTCGGTGACGAACCTCCCCAATTACGAAGGGAGCGAAGGACGCCCTCTTTCGATTGCTTGTCGGCCATTATGGGATGGGAGGGATGATTGTAGCAGCCTCGAGTACAATCAGTGGGATGAGAAGTGAAATATAATCCGGCTGGTTGAGGAAAGCAAAGTATGCGATAGTGAAGAACCCCAGGTCCATCGACCTGGAGGACGGATTCTATGACGCGGTCCGTGCACCGGCTAGTTCCTGTTGCTGTGGCCTCGAATACACTCCCGCTCCAGACCACAGCGACCCTGCCCCTCCCCCCTCGAATCCGCCCGCGGTGCTGCAGCCAATATTTATCCAGCCACTCCGAAAGCACTTATCCGCCTTCGTTTCTGCTGCATCGTCCGACTGCATCTCAAGGCCACGCGCCGCCCACCGACATGTCCGCCAAAGCCAGTGGTTCGGACGCCCAGGCCAACGGAGATGCCAGAAATCGCCAACACCACGACGGCAGCAAGGGCCGCGCATACACAGTCGAACAAAAGGCGGCAGTTATTAGGATAAAGCAATGCTCATCGACTGCTTACTACGAAATCCTGGGGTTGGAGTCGGTCAAGACGACGTGCAGCGAGGGCGAGATTAAGAAGGCTTACAGGAAACTGAGTTTGTTGACGCATCCGGATAAGAATGGATACGACGGTGCCGATGAGGCTTTCAAGCGTACGTCTACACCGGCCACCAGCGCACCATATCAGACGCTAACCACGTTGCAGTTGTATCGAAAGCCTTCCAGGTCCTGTCTGATCCCGCGAAGAAGGAAAAATACGATCGGTATGGAGGCGACCCCGATTCTCGTTACCCAGGCGGCGCACCGCCCGGCGGATCGGGCTTCAGCAACTTCTCCCGCGCGGGCGGGGGACGACCAGGACCCATGTTCGAAGAAGAGATATCGCCAGAGGAGATGTTCAGACAGTTCTTTGGCGGCGGAGGAGGCTTTGGGGGACCCTTTGGTATGTCTCCTCGATATCGCAGACTCCAGGAGTTTCTAGCAAGAGGACGTGATCGCTGATATATTTCCAGGTGGTGGCATCTTCGACACCGGACCCGGCTTTGTTTTCAACCTGGGCGGCGGACCTGGCATTCGTGTGCATCAGTTTGGCGGCGGACGGCCACGAAGACGGCCCGGGACCGCACAACCTCCAGGTTCTGAACCGGCACCTAGTGTTTCCAACGCTCTTTCGTCCCTTCTCCCGCTTCTGCTCCTGTTCATCCTACCGCTACTTTCGTCCCTGTTTGGGGGCGGTTCAACTCCCCAGGGTCCCTCGGTCGTTTTCGATACTGCGAAGCCGCCGAATACACAAGAGCGCATCTCCCATCGTTACAAGGTTCCTTACTGGGTCAACCCTGTCGAAGTTGAGGATTACAGCACCCGCAAGTGGAAGCGACTGGACGAGGTGGCAGAAGCCAAGTACATGCATCTACTGAACGTGAGATGTGAGTACGAGAGCCAGCAGCAGAAGCGCCTGGAACAAGAAGCCTATGGCTGGTTGTCAGTCGATCAGGAGAAGCTATCACAGGCGCGGAAGATGGAGAAGAAGAATTGCAAGAAGCTCAATGATCTGGGCATCAATACCTGGTAGCCATTGCATAGAAGGATCCAAGGCGGCCATGAGTCTATTTTTCATTTATTTCATGTAGTAATTTCCTCTCCGTTCATGTTGTATACGGATTGCACGAGCGAGTGTGCAGCGTTTCATGACGGCGTAATGGAGTCGCCAGCATCAATTTCGCTGCCTCGCAGCTCTTCCTTTGGATGGCCTCTTTCGGTCTTTTCCATCTTTTCAGCTTCTTTGCATAGAATATTTAGTGATGCAAGCTCATGTATCCCCAAACCAGAGTACTTGCTTGGCCCTTTCGGAATGTTTTCCGGCCGACCTCCGACCCACGTGTGGACGTGCAAACTAAGCAAACCGCCAAGCATCTCCAGTTGATCTTTCGACCTCACCATCTCTCGTCCCCGCGCAATTGCGGCTCAACCACCACGTAATTGCGACCATGCATCCTCCGCGGATAGCTTCTGCGCTGCTTCGGGCACGCCCAAAATACTCATATCAGTCCCTGCGAAGGATAGCGCCGCTCCGCCATGCCTCGACCGAACCCTCCGCTTCGTCCCCGCCTACATTGCCCTGGAAGACGCCGCACAGCATAACAGCTTGGCCGCCGGAGCCCCTCATTCCCCCACCAAAAGATGGCGAAGTGCTACTAGAGCGCAAGCCAAACCGGGAACTACCGCCGTAAGTCAACCGCAATTCCCCTCAAATCTACTCCACGCCTCCACGCCTCCTCCCTCTTTTCCCTCCTCACCCTACCGAACCCGACGTCAAGTCCCCCAAGAAGAAATCCCCAACCAAGCTAACCACTGCCTCCTCATGATAGCATCCCCCCCCTTATCCCGCGTCACGTCCTCCGCACCTTCCCCATCTTCGTCGTCGCAATGACAATCTCCATCTTCGCCTTCTTCAACTACCAAAAGCAAGAGTCGTCGGTCGTGACATCGACGCTGTACGCACTGCGCACCAACCCTGCCGTGCGCGACCTGCTCGGCGACGAAATCTACTTTGCGTCCAAGTACCCCTGGATCAAGGGCGAGATCAACCAGGTCCACGGCCGCATCGATATCAGGTTCTGGGTCAAGGGGACCAGGCGCCAGGGTGAAGTCAGGCTGAGGTGCAGGCGTATCGGCCGCGGCGGGTACTTTGTTACCAAGGAGTGGAGCTTGACTATGGAGGATGGGGAGAGGTTGGAGCTTTATGATCCGAATGGAAATGCGGTGGATCCGTTTCAGGATCCGTTGGCAGAGTGAGGCGGGGGGTTGTTGGGCAGAGTGTGGGAGGGTTTGGGAGAAGAAGGTTTGTTGCGGGTGGAAGAGATGGGAAAGAAATTTGGGCCTGGGGCCGCTGTATAACATGTACATGTACACCTGTAGCATCTTGGAATCGGCGATACTTGAGGCGGGGAGAAAATTGCTGCTATCTGTATGCGGATAGAAATATGCGTTTAGAGACGCGTGCACTAAAGAATTCTTCCATTTCCTCGCTCTGTTGAGAATTGTTTCGGCGTATTGGTCCAAAAGTGCAATACATCACTCATCACTGCTGCAGCCACTCTGCCCTTCATTATGCCCTTTTACATCACGCAAACACATTTGTTATCACGCAGATACGCTTTCATAGAAGATGTTCATAACATGCATTGCCGTGGTATCTGTAGTACTCATATCCATCCGCCCACCCAACAAGAAGAGTTAAGAATGAAAAAAAAAAGTAGTCTCGAAAGTAGCACATGACGATTACTCGACGGCCCTCTCGGTAAACATGACAGCGCTAGATGCCTTTCCCACGCTCCACCATAAAGAAGGAATGTATATACGTGCATTGGGAGGAGGAAGGGAAAGGCAATCGTAGCAATCGTCCCACCCAAGGCCCTATATGCCGTTTTCCTAGAAGCGCCATGCAATGATTGACTGACCGGCCTACCGACTGCAAGATGTCAAAACGAGTGTTGACGTCCCCAGCGGGCACCTTAAGAAAAAAAAAACGAAAGAAATAAAGATATCAAAAAAGTTAAACAAATGGTGAAGAGAAAGTGGTATCGTGATGATGTGGGTATATATCTGTCTGTCTGTTCCGGTCCGGTCCGGTTAAAAAAGATTCGCACCGTTCAATCGTCCAACTCGAGCACACGCTCAGATCTTGTCGAAGTTGACCTCGGGGCGGCGCTGACTGGGGTGCCTGGCGGCATCCGGCTTGATGAGGTGCGCAAATTGGGGGTTCACGTTCAAGGGGCCGGAGATCTCGGGGACACGGGGTACGTCGGGAATGTCACTGTCCCGGTTGCGTCGCCAGAAGTTGAAGCGCTTGCTCTCGCCGGAAGTGGACCTCGAATACATTGACGAGGACCTACGGTGGTGGTTGGACTTCTGAGGGGACGTGCTGTGGTACGAGGGCAGGAAGGACTCGCGGGCGCTCTTGAAAGCACGCATGGGGCTGAAGTCAAACTGGGAGAAATGCGAGTGCTTCTCTGGCGAGGCTGCGGGCTGGGGTGATCCCATGTCAATGGGCGGTGTGCCAGGACGCACGAGAGGTGACTGTGTACGCATTGGGGGTGAGCCATTGCGGAAGGAAGCAGACCGATACGAACTGCCACCAGTGTGATGGGTGCTGATGGTGAAGGCCCTGAGCTTGGGGTCGGCTTCAATGTCATCAGGAGTCTTGGTAAGAGCAATGGCTCCATCCGAGCGAAGATTGCGAGAGGTGATTCCCCTCTTTCCATCGCGAAAGACGTAGCTCTAGCAGACCGTTAGTGCCTACGTCGTGAAAACGTGGTGAAAGTTACCTACAGCGATAACATTGAAGAAACCAATTACGATAGCAAGAATGCCAGAGGCAACGAGCAGACGCCAGAAGGGCATACCCAAGGAATCTTGAGAAGTAGCTTCCTTGTTCATGTTTCCCAGAAGGTTGAGGCCGAGAACCATCATTGCGCATCCCAGGGATACGAAGCCATGGCTCGGGCTGAGAAGTGGCCAGTTGCGGGCAAAGTAGCCCTTGAAGATTGAGCATTCGGAGATCATGAGGAACACTAGGATGGGTTAGACTGCCAATTGTTTCGACAAAATGTTTCATCGCTTAAAAAGCACTTACTGCCGACAAGTCCAGTGACTACGTGACTGGTGGCATCAAAGAAGAAGAACTAGAAATTTCATGTCAGCATTGGCCCGTAACCGTCGTGGCTGCATAGCTCACCTTGGACACAATGAAGGTCTTGACAAGCATCACAACGCTGCTTGCAACTACAGACGCCAGCGTAATGATGTTGAGCGCGCGAACTACATTGAGGATTATGTAGCCTGGACCGGCCAGATGTTCTGCGGAGAGGAGGGCCATGACTGAGGGTGAGTTGGGAATGGATTTGCTGAAGAAGCTGTCGTGAGGGTAAAAGTGGTGGTGAGCTGGCCGGCAGTCGTGGGGTCGCGTCGAGCGTGGTGTGCAGGAAGAGGCAGTGAGAGAAGCAAGTTGAAAGACTGGGAATTTGTGAGGGGAAGGACCTCGCCGTTAGGCAGAAAAGTCTCCTCACTCACAATAGTATGAATATCGAGAACTGGCGGAGAGAAGGACAATAGGAAAAGAGGAGAAGAATAGGAAGGAAAACGGGAGTGAAGGGGAAAATCTACTGCTGCCCACTGCCGAGCGCTGCGGCTATTGAGCCGAACGTCTTAATAGAAATCATGGGCCCATGGCTTTGGCGACCTTCACCTTGTCAAGATTGAGTGGCTCAAATTGCACCACATCGGCCTGCAGTGGTGCTACTGAGTGGACTGAAACGCGGGTAGTGCCCTTCGATGGGGCCTAGGGCTATCGATAGCGAGCTGCACAGCGGGGAGGCGAGTGACTGGACCTGGGCTGCCGCCAGGCAGACCACGTAGGCCAATATCGACGAACCTTGAGATCCCGCCGGTGGAGAAGTGAGGCAGGTCTGGTCGACGGGTGGTGGTCGCGTAACCATTGGCCCGGAGCGTTCCAAACATGCCCGGGGAAGCGACGGGGCGCGGTTTCAGGATCCTAAAACAGGCGATAGTCCTCAGATCAACGGGCGGCAAGAAATCGTTGACCCTTCCATCGTTGATGCCCTACTTCGGCGTGCTACGTGCGACGGCGAGGCGCGAGGATGCGCGAGAACGCGTTTGGGGAGTCCATGTGGTCGTCGGTGGGCGAGCGGCCCTGCGCGACCCTGCGCGAGGCGCGTGCAGTGGTGCTCCCATCACGGCGCTAACCGGATGCTAAGTCAGCAAGGGTCAACGTTATTTGCACCTTGTCTTCCTTACATTTTTGCTTCATTTACCGCTCCCGCGATGCCTCCACCCGGCTGGTTTTGACTGAATCTTGTGGAAATTAGGGAACTCTGCAGACGGTCCGTTCTCGGTTGCACAGTCACACGGTTCCTGAGATCCGTCCCCAGGCACGAACACGACAGTAAATGACACTTGTTTGAGAAGGATAAAAGCGACAGGAATTCCAAAAAGACTTCGGCCCCTGAGCAGCTTCTCAGAATATGGAAAGCTTGGGAGCGCAGCACAAGTCTTCTATCGGTATATGCCAGTAGCAGTGAGCCTATGCATTGCCGGCAATCTGAGTTGCCGTGCTTGTGTACATCAGATCCTGCCCGAGAACAGCTTCAAACCTCCAGTCTGGGCAGAGACATCGGTCTTGGAAAGCAAGAGTCTATTATTAAATGTCACGTGGGCGGTGATAGCGGTACCCACCTTCAACAATCAATTGGATAGCCGTGCCAGCGCCCTATGCACGGCACTTAATCTCAAGAAGCTAGTAAGCCAGAAGTGGATCTGGGGTCAGGCACAGCGGTGACATGGCATTGTTAGAAGAAGCCTATGGTTCCATAGGCCCTGTGCCATATGCCCACCAAATCAATATCACTGGCAAAAGACAATCTGACATCGCGGGACGTTTTGTACATAGATACGGTTCGTCTGGCGCAACTCCACAAGTTGATTCAGATTGGTTCCAAGGTCTGACTCAAGGTGAAAAAAATGGTGAAAACAGCCAAGACAGTCCCACTCAGAACTACCCACGGGACAAAGAACCATCTAGAAACTTTCCGAGTGAAGGATGTCACCGTGACATTGAAGAGACAGCGGGACGGGACGTCTCAAGCCAGACAGCAACTATGGCAAATGCCGAACTGCTCCGTTCTCCGAGGAGCCTAGGGCGAATCGTTCGTCTGTCTGGAACTTGACAATTGTTCAAAGACGGAACGTTCTCACTGTTCCTGCGTAAGCTCCACTTGGGTGGCATGAAGGCTGCATATTCCGTTTTTCTTGCTGTGTTGTCTAGCGGCAGATGCCAGTCTCTTAGCCACTGGGACAAGTAGCGGTCTAGATTACAACAGGGATCTCATTGGTACACATGTCAAGAAAAGGAGCTTAGCCGAAAGCCGTAGGCGAGCGCTCTAATTCATGCTAGGCACGGCCAGATCCGAATGAGAACGACAGTAGAAGAAATGTATTCAGAAGAGTAATAAAACTCTATATATATTTACACAAACAAAATTTCACCATCTTCGTCCAATAACAATCGACGACAGACACGGGCCGGTAACTCAGTGGTAGAGTGTAGGACTGCAGCAACCATTACTGTCTTCCCGAAGTCACCGGTTCGACTCCGGTTCGGCCCTTTTTTTGCTCCTGTGTAGGTAGGTAGCTATGATAGGGCAGTGATCTGAGGCTGAATTTCAGTTGTAAATAGCAAATCCTTCTAATAGGATATATGAACTGATGAGAGCGCAATAGATATCGAGTGTACCTGGAAATCTTTGTTCGCCCCCCGTATTTGCTTGTGTTCTAGGTGCTGAGCACCTGGGCAGCGGCAAGAGTGTATGTCATGTGACCACAATAGATCCTGACGTGTCCTTGGCAACAGCGAGAACAACTCATAGAGTCAAATAATAATGCACTTGCAAAACGAGTTTGCTTTGTTAGGTTGCCGGATGTGAATCCTTCACGTGGTCTGCTTCGCGAGAGGTGGAGCCGCCGGCCGCATCTAGCCCCAACCGCCAAACGGCCCTATTTTTGTCTGCTATCGCGCTTACTCGCCTCTCCAAAGTCCACCACACCTCACCGCAACCCCCCCAAGCGCCTCAGCCTTCCCCCCCAAAAGCGACATATCAGTCACCCTCCTTGCGGCTTCGTCTCCCAAGACTCCCAGCAGCAACCATGGCCCGTGGCAACCAGCGTGACAAGGCCCGTGAAAAGAACCTCAAGGAGGCCGCGAAGCAGGTTTGTTTCTTCCTTCCTCGCCCTTCCAGCTGACCACCACCGCCAACGGCTTCTGCCTAGCCGTCGTCCCTCCTTGCTCAAAAGTACCCCATGCAATCTGATGCGATTTTTTGATACCGTGTGAAAAACCGTACTAATCATGATTATTGTGGTAGAAAAACAAGAACACGGTACGTTCGCCGTCGTGACCGAGCAGCAGCAGCGGTGGCAGCAGGCCAGGCTGGCCTTTTCCCCAACGCTGTCTGCGTCACCATCGAATTGTTACTTCCCTCTCAACGTTCGCTTCTATTTTCTTTTTTTCGCGGGTGTCAAGCAGTTTCGAGTTTTCTAACGGGATTCGCCTTAGATGAGTGGCACCGAGTTTGCAAAGAACAAGGAGGACCAAGCCGCCATCATGCGTGCTAAGCAGGCTGCTGGTGAGTTATTATCGTGTATACTGATCTGAAAATAGCGCGTTACTAATATTGGCGAAGCTGATGCAAAGAGGACCGAGGGTGCTAAGAAGTAAACACGCAATTGCTACACTTTACCCACCCGACACGCATCGCCCACAGTGCTGTATCGAAGGGTCAAAGGGTTCCACCAGCAATGCAATGCGACACCTGAAGGAGTCATTACTAGGGCGGATCGTAACGATCCAGGGAGCTGAGGTGTATTGGGCTTGGGCATAGAGTTTTCGTGAGTCATCGGCGAATGAATTGGTTATGCTTATCCATGTGTGATGATGATGGCCTCTGCGACTTTTCCTTATACACATACACCTTTTCAGTCCATTTGGTTCGAAACTTCACGGATTCGACGTGCAGAGGATTCAGTAGATTTGAAATGTGAATCTCTCGGAGATGTTCATTCAAGGTTCTATGCTTTAGTTTTACAACACCACGCACGCGCCCCTATCGCAGCTGTGGATTACGGTATAATGCGAACGCCGAGCCCAAAGAATCGCAACAAAATGGTATAATGGGCAATGCCTCCCAGGAGCATCCAACCCGTCATCAAGAGAACTTAAATCATCCAAATGCGGAAGCTATTACTATCTTCCGTCTACCCCGACTCTTGCTCCCTCGTCAACCCAACTCGCGACTCTTTCTCATGGTGAACTCATTCACGGGATCATGCCGGCGAAGCCACCAAAGTTGTTGACGGCGGCGTTGGCGGGGAAAGAGTTCATTCCGCACAGGCACTGGCAAGTGCAGGCCTGACCGTTGCCGTCGATTCCTTGCCCTGGAGCAACAGTTGCGGATGCGAGAGCGCCAGCTCCAGAGCCAGTGGGGGCGGCGACCTCGCCTCCTCCAGCCTGGACGGTGACGGTGCTGGGAGCAGCGGCGGCGCCGGGCTGGACTTGCTGGATGCCGGCGGTGGTGAGAGGGGCCTGCTCGGTTCCGTTCTTGTTGATGGCGAGCTGCTTGAAGTTGGACATGGTCTTGTCGCCGTCCTTCTTTGCGTTGATGGAGAAAACCATTCCCTTTCCGCAGTGCACTCCGTTTTGCTGCTTGCAGTAGAACCCTGGCTCATTGTTAGCGACTGTCACTGGTTTTAAGAGACGAACTGGGCCACTTACAGAGCGGCTCGGTGGTCTCGACGGTCATGTTCCATTCGACACCCGGCGCACCCTCAGGGTTAGGCATGAAGCCCGAGTCCATTCCCCCCTCCATTTTCTTGCAGGGCTCGTCGAAGGTCGATTGAGTAACGGTGTGGTTCTTCTGCATGAAGACGAACTTGACCATATCTCCCATGGCTGCGTCGATGGCTTCCGGGCTGTATCCCAATACTGGTGCCATTCCGGTCGAAACGGGCTTGACTCCACCGACGACAACCTGTTACAGAGTCAGAATCGATTTCCTGCCAACGAAGCCTAAATGCCACATACCGTGTGCGTCATGGGTCCTCCTGCTGGTTCCGGCGCAAGAGGCATAACCATCATCTCGGCGGTCGCAAGGCCCAGGGCCATGGATAGTGCGGCGGCGTACTTCATTATGACTAGTTTGTGGTGTTGTAAACGTGCCGAAAGGAGTGTGTCTGCCTGCTCTGCAAGCTAATAAAATAAACTGGCTGGTGAGAAGGCAAAGATCGAATGGCACGCAACGAGGGCCGGCTCGGTAATAGGAAGTACGAAAGGAACTAAGGAAAGAGAGTGGGATGATTTGGCACAGTTATGGGAGCTGATGGAGGAACAAAAGTGGGTGGCCGGGGACATGTAGTGTTTAAATTCACGCATGAAATTGAACGTCTGGGAGGTACAGCCCGTCGGAGGCAGGACGAAACATCGATGCCCCTCGGCTTGGCAGGCAGCCGCGAAAATATGGAAGCCATCTGCGAAAATGAACTGATTCTACTGAGGCAGCTACACATGGCCGACTCGGCGGGGTAGTCTGATGCCTGGAGCGTTGGAGATCTGTCTAGAGTCTGTCGCAGTTCTGTCTCGGTTCACGGGGCACGGCCCCAAACGCGCATACCAAGCTTTACCAAGCAGCCGCTACAGGGAAGCGTTCAGCGGGGGAGCCTGAACGGATAGGCTCGAAAAGACATCCGCTGCATGAAGCACTGAGGACGTTCATCTCGCAGCCTCAATGTACCGAAGCTTGTGAAGCACAAACTGTTCGCAGTCAGGGCCTGCGAGCCACACGGCCATAGGCATGCTTACATGTGATTGGTCTATTGCGCCGACGATGAGGCTCAACGGCCGTCGACACTTGGATGATACCTGGAAAGTACTTGCGCACAGCAGGGCGAAGATCTATCCTAGCCCACAATTCGTCGACTGAACTGCCTTCACGGTCTTGACACCGCAGACTCCGCACGTCAATCCTGTCCCTTGGGTGGGGCCCTGTCATCATAGGAGGCCTGTGGTTGTTGCGGCTGCTGCCCCGTGTAGAGCCCAGTATAGTACCCAGCATAGTACCAAGACATCATGAGGTTCTTGAGATTCTCGTCGTGCACTGTCGGCAGGTTAGAACGTTTCCCCTGGGGGATCTTCTGGGCGTGCGCATCGGGACCCGTTCGAGCCGGCTACATACCTGTTCCAAGTATAGCCTGTGGCATCGAGGCGGCAACAGCCCCATAAGCAGCCCCGTCATGCGGCACGCCTAGGGTTGGTGTGGCTCCTGCAGCCTCTTGGTGCCCGGATCGTGTTGGTTCCTATCATAAAGTTAGTGACAGTTCGGCACAGCAGCCGTGACGGAATACAAATCATACCTCTGCCTCACTGGCACCCTGGTTGACCAGTGCATCACCATTGGCCTGCTCCTGAATCAGTCCGGCAGCCTTTGGATCCGCATGCTTGTCGGCTTGGTCGACGATAGATGGCGTTTCTGCAACGTCCATGACATCGCCATCCTCACTGCAGGTGTCAGCACGTCGTTGCACTTCGGCATACAAAATTGCGTACGCTCGGAGTTTTTCCAGCTCCTCCTCGGTGACGACTTCTTCCAGGCGCTTTCCCTGCTTCCTGATGCTGTGGTACTTCTGTTGCGGCTGTCAGCTGCGGGTATCGGCACGGGCTTGAGTGTTTCAGCCGTACGTTGTATTCAGCCAACGCATCGTCCCAAGCTTCGATCAACTGCTCGTCGTCCCAGGCCTCTTGGTCAACCAAGTCGACGATGGCCGCCATGGTGTCGCAGCCCGATGGGCGCCAGGCTGCAGGGCGATGGCCTGCAGTATTGGGCAGAGCTCTGAGGTGTGCGCCGAGAAAGGTAGACGCGCACTGGTGGCGAGCGCGGGTTGCACCAGCAGAGTTGCAGCAAGACGGTGAGTTTATGGTTTTGAGGGCGAGCGGCAGGTGCAGCCAGGACCATTCACCAACGGTCGGTGTTTCCTCGGCTCACCCGCCGACGCGCCGCTAGGAAAAAGTCCCTGGCTCGAGCTCCTCCCGCTCGAACTTTTTCTGCCCACACATCGCCATTCGCTCTCGTGCCCATAGCCGCCACGAACAACAGTCGCAATGGCCCCCGAAGACACCAAGAACAAGAAGCGCAAGGGTAAGTCGTGTCGCCGTGCAATTGTGGCTTCGCTTACTGATCTTCACCTGCAGTCGCGTCGGACTCCGCGCCCAAGCCGAAGAAACAGAAGAAGTCTGAAGATGTAGCTGCCCCCAAGAAGTCGGCCAAAGCTTCCAAGGCTGCTGCAAAGCCTGTCGATGATGCTCCCGCCGAATCGAAGCAGTCCCGAAAGCAGGCCGAGGACTTTTTCTCCGATGACAATGCTCCCGCCAAGGTCGAGACTGCCAAAGAGAAGAAGAGCAAAAAGAAGAGCAAGGCCGCTACCGATGCCAACGGTACTGAGGAAGCTGTCGCCGTAGCTGTGGAAGTTTCCGAGAGCAAGGACAAGCCCAAGAAGAAGGCGAAGAAGGAGAAGGTAGTTGTCGAGGAAGAAGAGGCTCCTGCAGCCGCGCCGAAGGAGAAGGCTAAGAAGACGAAGAAGACTGTCCAGTCCGAAGAGGTTGAGGTTGAGGTTGCACCGCCTGCAAAGGGCAAGAAGGCCAAGGCCGCTACCGAGGAAGAGTCTGCAAGCAAGAAGACAAAGAAGGCCAAGGCCTCTAAGAAGCAGCAGCCAAAGGAAGACACTCCAGAGGTTGATGAGGCTTTCGACGAGGAAGGTGAGGCCGAGGAAGATGACCAGACCGTTGCACTTCTGGCTGGCTTCGAGAGCGACCGTGATGAGAGCGACTTGGAGAAGGATGACGCGGATTTCGATGAGTCGGCGGAGCCACACATTACCAAGGAGAAGCGCCTTGCTTTGGAGAAGGCTGCCAAAAACACCGAAGAGCCCGGAGTTGTGTTCCTTGGGTAGGTCCACATCACATCAATAGTTCAGACCAAGACTAACGTGTCGCAGCCGCATTCCCCACGGTTTCTACGAGCCCCAGATGAAGAAGTACTTTGCACAGTTCGGCCAGATCACTAAGCTCCGCCTGTCCCGCAACAAGAAGACGGGTGCTTCGAAGCACTACGCTTTCATTGAGTTCAAGTCCGCCGAGGTCGCTGAGATTGTCGCTAAGACGATGAACAACTACCTCATGTTCAACCATATTCTTCAGTGCAGGGTTGTTCCTCCCGCACAAGTCCACCCTGAGCTCTTCAAGGGCGCCAACGAGCGCTTCACCAGGGATCCTCGGAACAAGAAGGCTGGTCTCGAGATGGAGCGCGGCGCAGAGCGTGGTGTCTGGGAGAAGCGCGTGGCCAAGGAGTCCAAGAGGAGGACCAAGGCTAGCGAGAAGCTCAAGGCAGACTTTGGCTACGAGTTCACTGCTCCCACCCTCAAGGCCGTCGAGGACGTTCCCATGACGGACGCCCCATTGGAGAACAGCGCCGACCAGCAGCTGCTCACCGAGGCCGCCGCCGCCGAGGCCGCCACTCCCGAGACGAAGCCCGCCCAGGTGACCGTCACAGAGACCGTCAAGGTCAAGAAGCCCAAGAAGGGCAGCAAGGCCAAGGACGAGCCCGTCGTCGAGACCACCGTTGTCACCGAGGAGGTCGTCGAGCCCGCCGCGGAGAAGCCCGCCAAGAAGAGCCGCAAGCGCAAGTCGGACGTCGCTGAGGCTGTCGCCGAAGAGAAGCCCGAGACCCCCGTCAAGCCCAAGAAGGCGAAGAAGGAGGTCGCAAAGGCCGAGGAGGTCGTCGCCGAGGAGGACACACCCAAGGAGAAGAAGCGCAGGACCCGCTCGGCTGCCGCCGACGAGGCTCCCGCAAAGACCAAGAAGGCGAAGAAGGCCAAGGCTTAAGTTCAGTTGTGCATGACCGCTTCATGGACGCATGAATGCATAGGTAGGAGTCGGGGCGATGGTGGCGCTACATATCCTCATTCCAGAGATGTTATTTTTCATCTTCTCTTTGACTGCTACTGCTAGGCGGGCTTTTCGCATCTCGGTGCCATTAGCGGTAGACCCTTTTTTTCTTCTCTCTCTTAGCTCCGAATCCTTCCCTGGTGTTGGTGGGAGTATCGATCGTATGGATGGGGTTATCCCACCATCTAAAAGCAATGGAAACGTTAATAAATCTTAAAGTCGCCGTGTCGCCCGCTGTGATCATGGTCCTCTCTGAACAGACTTTTGTATCGGAGATGATCCTCGGAACCACAACCATCCAGACGTTCGTCGAACGTACCGAAAACGCCAAGACGATGTTGATACTGTGCCTACCTGGGTAGGTAATCAACCGTACTTTACCAAAAGCCATCTTCATGCCGGTAATACCACTGTATCCGCACAGAGTCGCATGCTCAGACAAGATACCACGTCATCCTTCCAGGCGAGGAAAAACTAATTAAGCTCCTCACACATCACAGCAGATAGGCCAGTCTACGCGTTTGCGAGATTATACTCTCGATTGAATGCTATGCCCGGCGATCAGACGGCGGAATGGCCGGTTAGCCGGCGTGCATGTAAGAAAGAAAGCTCAGGTAGGAGAGCGCCATCCCAAGTCCTTCATCTTCCATCCAGCCGCCCGTCCATCCCTGCACCGTACATTCTCGGGAACCCTACTCCTTGTCCATGCAGCCAAGTTCATTTGTTTGTAGCATAATAAAAGAAAATAACAGGGAAAATCTCCGATGGCAGCCTGTAATGTGGCTTATTTCTTAGCCTGTCGTGGCAATGGCCGTGTAATCAATCAACCAACTATTCGACTCCATGCTCGTGCAGGAGTTCCTCGTCGACATCCATGCGATTGATACGTTTCTTGGAAAACTCGAATGCTGAGAAGAAAATGGCATTTACAACGCATGAGCGGCTCATGGATACGCCGAGACCTGCGTCTAGTTAGTATGACATGTGGTGTCAGGGAGTAATGAGTGCCCACTTACCGCGATACATGCGCGGGTTCAAGAATTGAATCTTGGGCCGTGTGGCTTTGTCGCGACCGCCTACCAGACAATTGCGCTGGTAGATACTCTTGGCCGTGTCGATGGGAAAGATCTGAAGTAAATCAGCATGAATCCAAGCCTCGTATGGATTGAATACTTACGCATGCCCAGCTAACAAGTCCGCAGAGACCTCCGGCGATGACGACGGCCAGCGGAGTAGTCGGGGAACTTCCGCGCGCATTGGCCAGAAGCTGTTTTGCGCTCTCATAAGTGATGAAATAGATGCCTGTGCCGATCGTATCTCGAACTGCACTGTGTTAGTGCGTACTTTGGCTCGTCCACGATCGGAGAAAACTCACGCAGATGCAAGTGGAAGCCGGAGTAGAGACCCATCCAGCCACGATGCTGGACCAATTTCTGCGCGGTCCGGAAAGTTCCCAGATTCTGGTAGCTCTTACGCACAGCATCATTGGAGCCACTGCCATCTTTGCGGTCGGCCATCAAAACGGAGATCTGGGCGCTGAGCTTGGTCAACTCAAAGGGGCCTGCATGATGTCAGCGATGCAATCGAGTTTCTTTGCTTCTTCTGCTCCTTACACGCAATCGTTGTTATGACCGCTCCAGCATTTGCGCCCGCCAATCCGAAGCATGCGATGGTGGAAAATGTCGGGAGCGCATCTTTGGTGTTTGCAATGACGAGCGGGGAGCTCCCGGTGGCCTGGTAGATCCAATCGTCGAGTGCGTACTTGGATTTTTGGTATATGGAGAAGGAGACGGTCCGAACGAGGGTGATGCTTGCGAGAGGTGACCACACGCCTGTTGAGGACTCATCAGCAAGACTCGTAGGTCAATTAAAAGCGGGCGACTTACCGCGCCAGAATCCGTGGAATCCCTCGGTCTTATATGTGTGGCGGACGCAGTCGGAGAAGGAGTTGAATTTGTACCTGCTACGTGTGAGCTCTTATCGGCGGACCTGCGGGAAGGGCACGTACGCTTGCAGACGTGTCTTGACGGAGTCCAGGGGGTACTGCGAGGCGTCAGTAGATGTCAACGAGGTCGCGCTCGCGCAGGCGGGCCTGACTCACAGCAACGAAGGTCGACAGCAAGCTGCTCGAGCTGGCGGCAACCTCGGTCCTGTACTTCTTCGTCCATCGCTTGGCTTGCTCGCTCCTCAGCACCGCGCGCGACACGTCCGTCAGGTCTCTCGGGCGGGCGCCGGGGGCAGCGGCGGCTTCCTTGGTGTCGTCCCCGCGCTCGGGCATACTGGCTATCGCTAGCTGTGGAAGACGGTCAAGTCTCCCTACGGCGTTCGCGATGAGGCCAGTAGCCGGGCAAGCTCCATCAAGGCCGTGTCCAGGTTCCGGCGCCGGGGGTGGAGGAATTTGAAGCTGCTCGAGGCGTGTCGTGTGGGCGTGGCGTGACTTTCCGGAAGGTTGAGCGACAATGGCAGACGTTAGCTGCGAGAGAGGTGTGCAGGCGCGGTGTGATGAAATGGTGGGGTTAAGCTCAGTCGCTTTGTGCAGCGACCCGAAACCCTCTACTAGCAAAACACGCCCGGGCCGCAATTGGCTGACCGTGTAGGAGATCTACCAGCCCGCCTACCTTTTGATATGCCCCTGCCCGTCCGGGCCTGGCTCAGTCAGCGGCCGGTCACGCCCCGGGTCACGTTCCTGGGGCATTGCCGCCCTCCGCGGCCGAGCTGCTGCGCTGCTGGTGCTGCAGACTTGCAGCATCTTCAACACCATTCAACACCATGGGCCCGCCGACATTGCCATGCCCACTCTGCCATGCCCACTCTGCCATGACCTCGATGACTGGCGTCGACAGCGTGCGGGGTCAAGGCCACACGTGAAAGCTTGACCCCGGCCAGCCATGGGAGCTTCAACAAATCACAGCAGGCCCGTCAGTCACCTTGGACACATCCATTGCCCCTGCACGCCTCTGGTTCGCTGGCCACGCCAGCACTAGGCGAACGGTGGGCCTCTGCACCACAGTAATGGCTTGCTGGTGAGCAGACGTTGATGCGCAGTAGGGGCGCCTCGAGTACCTAGGTAGGCTCCGGCTGTGGTACGACACACGTTCCGAGACGTCAGCCAGGAACGATGACGGGTAGACTGGAGCTTGTTTAGTCCATTTCCCCATGCAGTGACCACTACAAGACTTCAAGTCGACTGTGAATTTGCTTTGGTTTGCGACTCAAGTTTCACATCAAGAAGAGCTGGTCCTTTACAGACAATCAATCAGGCGTGGCGTGGATCATGGACATGGGTTTTGGAAGGGGCCTCGTCTAGCACGGGCCCAGCATCGCGTGAGACGGTTAGAGAAGTATGGGACATCAGTGGAGATTCTTTCTGGTCTCTTCTTCACTATGCTTTATCGTGCAACTGGAGCGACCTTCTGGCCGCACAGAAGTGGAGTCGCCCTGCATCGGCAATCTTTCTAGCACTTGTGAATCTGTGCCGTGGATAGAGCGCTTCTGATCAAGTACTGGATGGGGGCGGTAGAGAACCCAGATCGTCTATACGCTAAAAGCCAATGATAGACCGTCAGAAAGTAACTAGATCAATTACAGGTCCAAAGATGCTTGCAACGGCCACGATTTCGGCCCTCTGTTGGGCCACCGGTGAAGGCATGCTGAGGTTGATCCCTGAAGAGGCTAGGCGAAAGGGCTCCAGCGTGGCGTGAGATTCTTCTGAGCTTCTGTGGAGGTAGGTCACTGACGTCACAAAAACCACTGAACTGAACCCCATTGCATGATTGATAAGAGTGTCTGGTAGCATAAAGTGCAGCCGGAATCTTTAGGTTTTGGATATGGTACAAGAGGGCATGGAAAAAGTGGCGCCATCCCTGGACCCAACTGCGCGAAACACGGCATTGCAATAATGAGATGCAGCATACGCGTATATATCAACCTGGAAACAAATTGCTTTTAGCCTCTGGTATCAAAACAGAAATGGGTGATGCAAAACCCAGGAGCGCCCTGTACAATTTTTTTTTTCCTCCCGTATCGTACATATTCTTGCTCCTCACGCCACCAAAGCCAGTCGAGTGTTGATCAATCTTTTTTGCCCATCATTTTGCGCAGCTCTGATTCTTCTGCCGACCTCTCAATCTTGGCCTCGGCCTCTTTGGCTTCTGCTTTCTGCGCCTGCTTCTGCTTCCTGCGGCGAGTCATGTCGGCCATGAGTGCTTCCTGGAACGTGTCGCGATCATTGTCGACCTTTTCAAGCTGTCCATGCCTGCGCATGCTCTCCTTGTGCCAGCTAATCTGGCCGCCGTCGGCCTCGCGGTGCTTCTGGGCATTGAGTTTCGCGGCGCGTATCGAGGTTCTGGCATACACGAACAGCAGGCCGGCCATGGTCAAGGCTGCCAGAGGCGCCATGACGGTCTGCAACGCCCATCAATAACCAATTGTAGTGTAAGAAGGTTACCAAGAGCTCACCCTTCCATTTATGATGCCCTTGCTCCGCGTCAGGCGGGGCGCGGCAGAGCCGGAGGTTGGTTTGGAGACCTCGTTCATGCCGTCGGGGCCCCGGGGCATGGAGAGTCTGCCGCCCATCGCAGCTGTTTATGGAAAGATGGAGACGATGAGTGGAGCTAGCGAAGGTACGGGGGGGAGCGGCGAGACCGGCGCGCGGGTTTCTTGGAAGTTCGAGGAGGGGCTGTCGTGGGGGGCTCTCGGTGGTGGAGCAGAGCTCTCGACTGAGCTACGGATGCGGCAATTGTTCGGCGCAAACCTTCTCTGTCAGCATGCGCGGCGTGTATTTGCAATCACCCAATTTTGGTCGAGCTCTGGCGTGCCCGAACTGGCCTGTGAGAAGAGTCGGTGGTGAGAGAGTCGAGCACACGGCTGTGGCAGCTCTCTGATCAGTCGATGAGGTAATGGAGCACAGACGGTTTAGCGCGGCTGCACGTCTTGCGCCAGGGACCTCGGACGCTTCCGTCATTGCTGTTTTTTCGAGTCCGCCGAATCCGATATCTATCCAGCTGGGAGAGCCGCTCTTGACCGCACAGCAGCCCGAGACGTGTACCTAGGTGGCTGACCAGGGGGTATTGTCAGCAGCCGCGGCCATTTGATTCCATTTCGCTCTTTTTGACAAATTTTATCGCCGTCGCCAGTCGCCGTCCAGCGCACACTCGCTCGTCGCCGTCTGATAGGATTACTAACGGCCAAAAGTCCACTTCTTGCCCGCAGTTAGTCCTTGCGTCATTGTATAAAAGAGGGACGTGGCCCGCGCTGCAGCCTCATGCGTAGAACACTCGTCTGTAGGCTCCAGGGTCTATCTCCACGGCTCACTCTTGCTGCTTCCCCCACCACAAGGCCCCGCGCGTTCACTCCTTCTCTCCACGCCCTCCAAGCCTCGTCCAGCGCCGCCCTGGCCTCTGCCCGCCTTACCGCTTTCTCCCACCACTTCTCCACCTCCGGTCCCACCATGGCTCCCGTTCCGAAGGAGTGCGATTACCTCGTGATTGGCATCGGCAGTGGCGGTATCGCCTCTGGCCGCCGTGCAGCAAAGTATGGCGCCAAGGTCATTGCCATCGAGTCCAAGCGCATGGGCGGCACCTGCGTGAACGTGGGCTGCGTGCCCAAGAAGGTTACCTGGAATGCCGCTGCCATCGCCGAGACGTTCAAGGACGCAAAGGCCTACGGCTTCAGCGGCTACGACGCCCCGACCTTTGACTGGCCATACTTCAAGAAGAAGAGGGATGCCTACGTCAAGAGGCTCAACGGCATCTATGAGAACAACCTGAACAAGGACAGCATCGAACACCTGCAGGGGCGGGCCAAGTTCGTTGGCAAGGACGAGGTCGAGGTTGCGCTCGAGAGCGGCGGTACCCAGAGGATCAAGGCCAAGCACATCCTGATCGCGACTGGCGGCCGCCCCAAAGTCCCTGACATTCCCGGAAAGGAGCTCGCCATCGACAGCGACGGCTTCTTCGACTTGGAGCAGCAGCCCAAGAGCATTGCCACCAGCGGCGCGGGATACATCGGCGTGGAAATGTCTGGCATGCTTCATGCATTGGGCACCGAGACGCACTTCTTCATCCGTGGCGACAGGCTCCTGCGGTCATTCGACCCCATGATCCAGGACACGGTCACCAAGGAGTACGAGCGCCAGGGCGTGCACCTCTACAAGGGCTCGCAGATTACCAAGATTGAGGATATTGGCAACGGCCTCAAGCGTGTTACGTACAAGGAGACTGAGACCGGAAAAGAATCCGTCGTCGAAGTCGAGGTGGTCCTCTTCGCGACGGGCCGTGTTCCTGAGATCGAGGATCTGCACATCAAGGATCTGGGCATCAAGCTCAACGAGCGGAACCACATTGTGACGGACGAGTTCCAGAACACGAGCATCCCGAACGTCTACGCGATTGGTGATGTCTGTGACCGTGGCTTCGAACTGACCCCTGTGGCCATTGCTGCAGGTCGTCGCCTATCAGATCGACTTTTCGGCGGCAAGCCGGACTCTAAGCTCGAATACAGCAACATCCCCTCTGTTGTATTCGCCCACCCTGAGATTGGATCAGTCGGTCTTACGGAACCTGAGGCCAGACAGAAGTACGGTGACAAGGTGAAGATCTACAAGACCCAATTCACGGGCATGTTTTACGCCATGATGGACCCCGAGGACAAGGCGCCCACGGCTTACAAGATCATCTGCGTTGGTGACGAGGAGAAGGTGGTTGGCCTGCACATCCTTGGCCAAGGAAGCTCCGAGATCCTGCAAGGCTTTGGCGTCGCGATCAAGATGGGCGCCACGAAGAAGGATTTTGACAACTGTGTGGTAAGTCCCTTGCATTTCCCACCCCATACTCGTTGATTAATCTGTGAGCTCGGCCTTGCTTCCCCCGCATGGCCACACTGCATAAAGTTTGGAATGCCCCTGCTTTTGTGGGGAAGCGAGCGAACTTGGCGGAGGACGAGGCTCGCAGAAGAACGTGTGCTAATGGCTTTGCTTTTCCGTAGGCCATCCATCCTGTCTCGGCAGAAGAACTGGTATGTCCCCATGCCCCCCCGCCCCTCCTCTCCGACATCCACTCCCCAGGCCCTCATCCCAACCCTTAACACCCCACATCCCGACCCATAACTCGCGTGAAATTTCGACACCGACCAAGATGTATACATGATGCATTTGATGCTAACACATCCGATGCAGGTTACCATGACCTAGACCGGCTTCTACGAAGCTTCCCTTTCTGGAACAGCCTCACCAATAGAAGCGCACGCCGTAGCACGTCGATAGATTAGGATAGAAAGCAGGAAATCTAAAGTCTAAACAATGCATGCATGCCGGTCCAGAGATGAATTGCCCATGATTCATTCGTACGACAAATAGCACTTTACCCCAGACTTCTCCACATTGGCACTTGTTCTTTTTCTCTCTTTGCCATTTCGCCTCTTTTTGGCGCTTGCAAATGCCCCGGCACAAATGCCCCGGCGCATACATGTGCCCTGTGCGCTGCGTCTTGCAAGCCAGCTAGTGAGATCTAAAGGCATCGGAGCGGACGAAGAGCTTACCTACCCAAGCCAGGTGCGTTGGGTAGGCCAGGTCAGGTCAGGGTAGGGTAGGTTAGGTTAGGTTAGGTACGGTACGTGCGTTCCCTTCCACCGCGGCCGCCGCATCGCACCGCATCGCACCATAACAACAGACTGACAAGCACGCGGACCACGGCCCCGGGGCATATGAAAGCCACGCCCTCAACATCGGACCCTAATGCCCCGATGCAACCAACACCCTCTCACCGACCGGTCTCTAGTGGCTAGTGAACTAGACGCGACGCAGCCAACCCAGCACCGCACTACCTTGACTGACTGGCGGACGGCCGCCAGTCAGTCAGTCGGTCGGTCGGTTCGTTCGGCGGCTGGGCTGGGCTTTTGTGCGCCGCCGCCGCCATGGCCGCCGCTACCCACCCACCTACCTACCTACGTACGCAGTGCGCCTTGCTTGGTTCCTCTCCCATCCGTGTGGTGGTGTCTGTCTCCCTCCCTCCCTCCCTCACGGTCCCCTGAACCCCGCAAATGTCGTACATTGCGCGCGTGCGTGCGTGCGTTCGTGCGCCTCCGCCGGTTTGCCAGGCATGTATGGTTGTAGGAGACTAGTGTGCTAGCCTCGCCTTTGAAGGCCCTCCCATTTTTAGATGGGCGGACAAAGTCATGGCATGGATACCAGATTTGACTCGGTGCCCCAGTGGCCAGTGGCCAGCAGCCAGCGGCCAGCAGCCAGCAGCCAGCAGCCATCAGCTCTCTCGGCCTCTTTTTTTCTCCCCTTTTTCCCGTGCGCATGCAAGAGCAAGGTCGCAAGGCTGACACAACATCCATCAACATCAAGCCAGCAAGTATCATCACATGTAGTCGTAGTAGACGCAGTAGTCCCCGCGCTCCTGCCTCGCCCCCAAACCCCCCTCGACGCCCTTGCCGCGGCCCTTCTCTTTCCTTCTTCCCCGTGTTCCCAAAGTTTGTTTGGTTTTTTTTTTCTTTCTTTCTTTCTCTTTGCGCAAGGGCCGTATCCGCGTCCCCGATTTTACCCAAGTACGTACACATGTGGCGGCGCCTCCCCGCGCCCTCGCTACCACACAAGATGCAGAAAAGCAAAAGCAAAAAAAACTACGCAACCAACCCCCGGCCTGTCCCGTATTCCTACCAGTTCGCCCACACCCGGCGCACGCACGCACGCACACACACACACACACGCACATGTAGCCCCCCCCCCCCTCCCCTGGTTAGGTACGTATGACATGTTTCTCTTCGCTTGCGCTTCCATGCGCGGCCGAAGAGCGGATCCGAGCCTTTTGTGTGAGGGAAATGGAGGGGTTCGAATAGTAGCAGCAGCAGCAGCGCCAGCGCCGGCAACCAAGAATGTAATGGATGATGCATGCATGTATGGGGTATCGGGTGTACATGGGGCGGGCGGTGAGGTTTGGGATCGAACGGCATGGTCGCCGCATCAGTAGCAATAGCAATAGCAAGAAGCGGTAGACAGCGAGGCGAACCACCCCCCAGCCCAACCCCCATCTCACCATTGCGGAGATGGAGGGGGGAGGGGAGGGGGGAGGAACGGAAATGCACCTCGAATCCCACCAGGGGGGATGCATTCCCTAATCCGGGCATGAACCCTCCCCGCGTCGGATCTTCTATTGCGGATTCTAGCATCTTATTTTTTTTTCTTGGGGAGGGGGTGTGATGATGAGGGAGGGGGGAAAAGGGATTGGAGACTATGCACCATGGGAGGGGGGGGCGAACGACGTTTCCGCATCGGACCACCGGGAAAAAGTGCGGGAGCGCGTGAGTTTTGCGCCGAACTGATGGATGGGCGCGCCCTGTCGTAGTCTTCGTAGTCGTCCATCGTCCGTCGAGGACTCCCTCCCTACCTACCTACCTACCTGGGTGGGGTTCATCTTGATAGCAGTGCTGGCTGGCTGTATGCAGTCTGCGTTTTGCGTGGCTCCTCGGAACCGCAGGACAGGGCCCGTCAAACGGCTGGCCGGCTGGGCTGGCTTCTAGACAGAGGGTCGATGTGCATGGAAGCTGGCATGGGGCCCTGCGTGCCGTTCAGGGCAGCGCGCGACGGGGCGAGGGCCAGGTGGGCAGGTACTTGGTCCAGCGATGATCTTTTGCCGCGAGCGTGCGGATGCGGTGCGAGGGGTTTTATCGGGGGAGGGGTGCGAGATTGAACGGTGTGCGGGAGAAGGGCGTGTGATGGACAGCCGATCGCACTACGAGCTGCCGTCGTCGCTATGCTCGATGCAGGCTCGCTCCGGACCCTGAGTGTGAGGTTGCGATCCTTCTGGCTAGGTCGGTGAGGTGTGTAGATTGGAGACAAAAGGCAGGTACGTAGGTGGAGGGCCGCCGCGTGGGCTTGTGACGTCTTGCGCTGCCTTGAATCATCTCGAGGGAGATGAGCTGGTCGGCTGCTTGTTACACGCTCCGCACATGAAGGGGCCGACGTGGTGAGACGAGTATGCAAAGAAAACAAAGGCTTGCTCGCGTACATGGCCTTTTTTTTTTTTGTTTTGTTCTTGTGTCTGTTTGATCTCCTCCGCCTTCGGAGCCCTGCACTCGCAAAGGTAATGACATATCGTACAATAATTACTGATCTTTTTTGGTCGCGGCCGTGAACGTGGGGTTGGTGATTCATTCACGTCCGTGTACTCCGTTTTTTCCCCCGAGCCCATTCATTTCGCCTTGCCCGTCCTTTCCGTTGCCTTCCATTGCCTAGCCGTACGTACAAACATGCCGAAAGATGATGGATCGATCCGCCCTGCCCTGTTCCAGATGTCCCGTCCCCAGCGCCTTGCTTAAGCATCCCCGTAATACAGAAATCCTTTCTTTTAGCAGCCAGGCTATTACAATTATTTACATGAAGCGAATTACGTTTGACGTGATATTGATTCAGCACCTAAATGGTATGCAGTTCCCAATCACGGGCCCACCGCAGCGGCTCCCGCACGTTTCCTATGCGTTCGGCCCATTGAAGCGGCGCCCGCATACTCTCCTATGCGCTCTGGCCGCTGAGGAAAAAATCCAGCTCGCTAGGGCCACCGCGTGAGACCTCGTTCTCGGCCAATTGCTCTAGCAGACTCAGGAACGGATCTTTGTCGGGATCCGTGTGCACAGACCCGGATGTGCTGGCTCCCCCCGGCGTCGGCTGCTGGTCGTATGGAGTCGGCATGCTAAGCATGGGGTCGAACGCAGCAGCCGCATTGTCCTGGCCTGGGTTTTGGTTCTGGGCCTGATTTGCATGCCCCGGCGTCGGCGTCGGCGCCATGCTCGCGAATTGCGGGAGCGGCGAAAAAGTAAAATTAGGTGAGAACGGCAGACTCAGACCGCCACTGTTGTTCGGCGGTGGCGTGAATGGTGGGAGAGAGGTTGCTGGGGGGTTTGCATCCGACCCCATCGAGGTATCGCTGGGAGATGTCGAGGGACCGGCGGTGGAGTGTGTCGGAGGGTGTGTAGCCGAGGTAGGTGTGGGCAGCGGTGCGGATTGGGAAGGTGCCTTGGTCGAGCTTGCTGCCGTCGATCGTCGTTTCTTGGTCGGGTGTCCGTTTGCATACGGGTTGTTGCCCGAAGGCGCATTCTGTTGCTGCTGCTGCTGCTGCTGCTGCTGGTACGAATTCATGCCAATGATGCCGCTCTGCATGTACATGTTGTTGCGCTGCTCGATGTTGTAGGTGGAAACACTACGCGACCGTTAGTAAAGAATGAAACGAAAAAAGGACCAACCAAAAGGCAATTCCTACCTCTCGTGAACCGCATCCACTTGGATCTCCGAGAAGGTAACATGTGCGCCATCGAAAAGTTGGCCCCCATAGCGGTCAAAGAAGTCTTCGGACTGGAAGACGGGCGAGAATCGCAGTGGATTGCTTGACAAGGACTTGACGAGCTCGGTGTGACAGCCGTAGATGGTTTGCAAGGTTTCGCGCTGGTGCTGAACTCCGGCCCAGATGAATCGAAGCTCGGAGAGCTGCTGCATTTCTCGGGAAAGGAACTCCGGGCTAACAGCGAAGACGTCACTTTCCCTCCCGCGGTAGTGGGCTCCGTGAACGTGAATAGTGCCAGCCGTGCAGACGCAGTAACCCACAAAGGCAGGCCAGTCGATGATGGAGGAAGCCCTACCTATTTCGACTAGCTCCGCGATGGCGTTTGCGTGCAAAAAACACAAGTTTGTAGCTTCAATCTGCCACGACTGGTGCTGTGAGGTTCCCGAAAGCTCGGCGAGGTCTACTGGCATAAATGGTCGATAGATGAGACAGTGTATGAGGTGGTAGATGAGCTTGCTCAGGACCAGAATGGTGCTGTCAGGCTGGCCAAACAGGGCCTCGATGGACGTAAAGGTATCCTGTGTCTCCGAGGCCCAGATGTCGAGTTCCTGTCGGATCTTGGAGAGGTTGGAGAGTGAATGCCAAGGGAAGTGAGAGTCCCCCCTGACGCCGCCGGCTGCGAGGTACCGATTTGTTATACCCAGGATTTTTGCTATACCGATCAACATACCCATGCTTCCCTGTGCACCTTTACCCGAGCCTGCCATGTATGGTAGATTGGAGCCGTTGGGGAAGTAATCACCCTCGAGCAGCATGGCGCCGGGGTGCAGCTGCCACGATGGCAGCCGAAGTGCAATGGATTCGTCGGCAATTAACGAGGGGCGCTTGGAGCCGGTGGCGGCAAAACGATCCATGAGATAGCAGGACCAGAATAGCCTTCTGCGGCCCTCGCGCTCGGCAGGCGTCACTTTCACGGTGCCTGGAAGCTCGCGATGGAGATCTAGCGCGAATGCCATGCTGATCGCAGAGGCTTGAATTTTTTCGGTTAGCCATGACGAGGAACCACGGGGCCGGAAAACATACTCAGCAGCATAAAGGTCTTCTTTCCTTTGCCCATCTGAAAGCTGGCTTGCGAGAGCAGCATGAGGGTCTGTAGGGTCTCGACAGATGGCTCATCTATGTCAAGCTCCTGGCGCGCGCGCCGTGCATACTCTTGGCCGACTCGGACAGAGGCATTGTAGCCGCTGAAGTGGGGTGCATATCTTGGGAAAGTCAGATTGAACCGCCTGCTAAAGAGCACACAGTGGGGGGGGCAGACTCACCTGGCGCTCACGGCATATATGGCGTAGGCTAAGTAGGATGGGAGCTGGTTGGCCTGCATGCGCTGCCTCGTAGTGGTTTCATCCAGTATGTGGTAGGGCTTGCCATGAATCCTGGCAAAGTACGTGTCCAGCAGGAGGTCGGGGACAATGCTCGGTGATTGCAAGCTGACAAGACGTTAGTCTAATTTCCACGGCCAGACTTCAGAAGTGTATATAGGCACCTTGGCTCAATTGGGGACATTAGCTGGGCCGCAGGATTCCCGGGATTCGGGGCTATTTCGATCAGAGGCCGGTTCTGTTGGGTTGGTGTGCCAGTGGATGGCTTGACGTCTTCGGGAGGGTCGTCGATGATGGCGGATTCCGAGTCGGGGCCGCTCTCGCTCTTTCCTTCAGAGTGTAGGCGCTTCTCTAGGCCGTCGACGCGCTTGAGGAGGGCCTCGAGCACGTCGGTCTTGGGGCCTCTCTTCTTGGGCACGGCGTCTGGAGCAATGTCAGATGGGAAGTGGAGAGCGAACACGAGCCCCTCAGGCGCGGCGCATACCATAGATGCAAGGACAGGCAAAGACTTGACAAGCCTCGCAGGTCGGGCGAGTACGATTGCACTTGATCTGGAGGGCGTGTGAGCAGTGGTTGAGCAGTGGTTGAGCGGTGGCCGGGCAGTGTTTGGTGGTGGGAGGAGGAGGGGGAGAGGCGCACCTTTCGCTTGCGGCAACTCTTGCAATTCATTGCCTCCCGCGGCTCATTCGAGACTCGCCTTGCTGGCAGGCGGTCGATGCCGATCTGCGGTCTCGACATGTTGGGATCCAATGGCTGGGAGACCTCGGGTGGACGATGTTCAGGCCGTTGCAGAGGGCACGGCGCATCTCTGGCGGGACGGCTTCGAGGGCGGTTGTTGGGAGTCGAGGGCAGAGCAGACGTCAGGGCGGGAAGACACAGGGAAAGGCAGAGGGTGAGATGGATGTAGACCTAGGTTCAAATTAAGGCCTCTGGCGTCCGCATACGGTGGGGACGAACGGCCAGGGTGGGCTACGGCAAGGGCTTGAGCGCCTGCGGGAGGTCGAGCTCCGACCACGATTCAGGTGCGTCTCCGCGAGCGCAGCGCAGGTTTGCGAAGACCTGGGGAGGCGCGTGACGATCTCGGGCTAAGTTGACGCGGCAGTTTACGGGCAGCACAATGGCGGTGCTGGCGTGCATGGCCCGAACGGCGACGTTGCATGGCTGCGCGACGGTGGCTCGGAGGGCAGCCAGGAGGGCAGCTAGGCGGGCAGCCAGCCGGGCTAGCAGATGCGGAGAGGGGGGCAGGCGACGTGCCCAGCGCCGTCAGGCGAGGCGAGTGAGGGGAGCGGCGTTAAGCCGCTTGCGGGGCCCGCGAACGGCGCTGGCGCTGTCTGGCAGCGTCTGGCCGTGTCTGCAGCCTCGGTTCGGCCAGCCAACCCTGCCGCCCTGGCCGGCATCCTGGAACCACCCTGGAGCCACCCTGGAGCCGTCCTGTCAGACACCGCAGCCCTCCCCGTCTGCAATTTGCACATCGGCCCAGCGCAAATTGCACTGCCGCCCGGAGCCTGCCTTTCTGGAATCTGGGGTAGCCCGCCCACGCGAGCCAATCCGGCGCCCCCTGCTGTGCGTCGTGCTGCATCGCGCTGCCTCCTCTCCCCGGTAACCGCCCACGTTGTGCGTGCCTCGCGACCAGGTCCATGCCAGCCGTGCAGCTGCCCATGGAGCCCATGCAGGCAATACTGCCTTTTGGCGGCCGCCGCGGCGTCTTCTTCTTCTTCTTCGTCCTTGGTCTTGGGTGCGCCTGGCGAGCTCATATCTGTAGGGTCCTGAGCAATGCCGCCGCCGCCGCCGCCGCTTCACACGCATCACCATCCGCACGCGCACTCACGCTACCGTCTCTGTCTCTCGCTCGCCGTGTCGCTCAGGGGCAAGGCAATATAAAATGATTGCAGACTGTCTAAAACAATCCCCTCCCAGACGCTAGTCGCACAAAGTCATAGCACACATTCTGCCCAACAAGCAGCCGTATCGTCTCGACCGTCGTCCACGCAGACACGTCTGCGATGCCGTACGCCGTCCATCCCGCTGAGGTAGCAATAGTCAGCGGGTCCGCCCTTCGGGGCCCGCTCGCCAAGTCGACGAACACTTTGCCAGCCGACTTGCCCCCTGCAAGCCCGTTCCCGTTGCTAATCCCGTGCCCGTTGCCATTCCTGCCGTCGACTCTAAAGTGCTTGAGCAGTGGCACCACCAGCAGCGACTTCTCGGCCGGCAGCGCCGAGATGATGACGAAGGGCTGCTCCAGCCGCTTGACGTCCTCGACAGACCGGACGGGCTCCACATCCGCAGACAGCGCCCCGTGCGTCCTGAACCCGATGGTATAGATCGGGCCAATGCCCAGGCTCTTCAGCGCGAATATCGAGGCCGAGGCGTCTGCCTCCGCGCTTGCCAATAGCAGTGCTGACCGCCCGCCGTACGCCGACGGCACGAAGTCGCGACTCAACGTAGCCCGAATCCCCTTCCAGGTTGCGTTGTCTCCAATGTACGTCGGGTGACCTGCGTCCGAGCGAACGAGCACCGTGTCGACCTGCCCAATCGCCCGCGCCGCATTCGACAGGGACGGGAGGTAGGATGCTTGGTGCGCCGCCAGCGGGGGGTTGATGTACGCTCCCCCAAATTTCGGCCGTCGCAGGATGTGCTCAATCGATGCCTTGGGCGCCCGCTCAGCAAAACTAAAGTTGTGGGGGAGCCCCAGCTCGTTGAAGCACTTTTCGAAGAACATGGCCTGAGATGTGGACCGGAAGGATCCGATGCCGTAGATGTCTATCTTGGGCATCTGACCCATGCTGTGCAGCGCCGAGTTGATCTCGGCAGCGCTTAGTTGCCCAGGCGCTGCAATCATGGGCAGCAGCGGGTGCGTGATCGGTGTAAAGATCTTGTTCATGGTCCGGGAAAGCTGTCCCATAGGACCCATGTTCAGGCCCGAGAAGGGGGGGTGGGGGTACTTTGTCTGGATGGTCGACCGGAAGTATTCGAGCTCGTAGTTGGACTGCATCGAGTTAACCATGGCATACATCTTGACTACATCTCCGTAGACGGCACCCCGCTCAAAGAGGGCCTGCGTTTCCGGTGCCGTCCATTTAAAGGTTCCGGAGAAGTCGTGCAACGCAGATATAATCTTGCTGCAGCCCTTCTTCTCGGCCAGTTTGCGCCGAATTTCCTCCGGCAGCCAGAGCTCCACGTCGATGTACTCGCACCCCCACTGTATCGCGCGCAACAGGTATTTGTAGAAGAGGCTTGGATCGTCCATGGGGAAACGGCCATTCTCGTTGGTGCATCTCGTCGTGTAGATGATGGGGAGCTCGGTCCGTTGTCGCAAGAGCATCACCTGCTCCCCGACGTACTTCAAGCTGGGTATCTTGCTGACACTCCCGTCCGGCAGGGGCTCCTCCAGCAGGTCTACTCTTATTTCGATGGCATCCGCGCCGACGGACAGAATGTCGAGGTTCGGGAGGGCCGCGCGTACGTCGGGGAACGTGGTCGATATGAGCGTGGTCCGCGCCTTCTTCGCCAGGTCGCGATGGGGTCCAATCTGGCCGAGGATGAAGGACAGGAAGCGCGCCACGTCTCTCCGGAAGAAGGGCGACTTGGTGTAGAGGTACTCGTAGTCGCAGCGCTCCGTCAGCGCATCGTCGCGCGCATGGCCCTCGTCGACGCAGTGCGTGTTGATCAAGGTGCGCGAACGGTCCCAGCCGTCCAGCTGAGCTCCCACCAGGGTGTCGCGCAGCGCGTAGATGGTCGACGACGGGCCCATCTTGACGTCGTTGAGCGACGTGGCCGACTCCCAGGGCTGGCCCAGCACGTCGGCGAAGACGCCGACAATGTCCTCCTCGCCATCGTTGTGGATGAAGAGCAGCGCGGGCTTGGTGGCGCTAGGTATCTCGGTGATGTCGATAACGCCAACCTCCTTGATATGCGACGCCACGACGCTTTCAGACTGGACCATGGTCGCCATTGAGGGCCAGCTAACGAGCGGATATCGGGGGGCGGGCAGCGACCGGTCAAGCTTAGCCGTAGGTGTTGAAGCCGTTAATGCGGTGCTGGATCTCGGCGAGGATGCGACGGGAGGTATTCAACTGACAGGCGTATGAGGCCGTCTCTACCATCTCCGTGATGCTGAGGTCGCAATGGGACTGGTGGGGCGGTTTATGGCGGAATGGCTGCGTATACGGCAGCCTCAAGGTCGCGGATTCGCCCGTTGGAATGCGATATAAAACAGTACGAGGGTCCGATCGACGAGGGTGGTGAAGGCGATAGCGTGGTAGCACCACAAGCAGCCCATCAAGCGATCAAGGTTCCGTAAAATCCGCGCGGATGCTCTCTTTCTGAAGCCTTCGTATGGCTGGACTGTGAATATGCCGTTCGGAAAGCCGCTAGGGGCAGCATTTCGGGCTGTTTGAGCGCAATGCGGGCAGGGCGGGACCAGCTCGCGCGCGGCGGGATGCGAGGGTTTGGATTTATCCGTCGGCCTCCTCATACGGTCGCTAAGGGGCACAATTTCGCACCAATCACCTCATTCGCCATCAGTCAATGTATCCCTGCGCCAAGCTTAATACAACCACCTTCAGAGGAACGGCATCGCCAGATTGCTGACCGGTAGCTGGAACCTTTGCCATCGAGCACGGCACTCGTCCCAGGATTGGTGGACCTTGGGGTGGCAAGTCTCATCCTGCGGACGCCAGCCGACCTCGACTGCAGAAGACAACATCGAGAACTCCTATACTCGATACCGTGGGCCATCGCGAAGAGATGAGAAACGCCACGGCCGAGCCTGCACAGATGAAGTGCCCGCCTGGAAGCGTGCCGCTGCGCACCTGAGCAATATCCTCAGCGCTTCTCGAGCCCTCCGAGGAGCCTGCCGCTGCGGAGAAGTTTGCTACGCCTTGCTTTTTGCCTCTACGATGCCTCAGCTACGGCTTCCCAACTTGGGAAACGGCAGCGGGAGCGGGTACGATTATCCTCCATGCCTTCATCTCCACGGCACACGCGTACTGGATGTTTCAACCTCAGTGAAACCGCCAGCAATCTCATGCCCACGGCTAGGACACAAAGTGGGCCTTGCCAAACGAAACGAAGCCACCACTGTGCGTGCCGTCCACCACCACGTCAACATGGCGTGTCGACATTGTCTCTGGGCGTATTCCTCCACCTCCCTCTCTTCCCCCCCCCCTCCTCCTCCTTCATCCCAAGGCTGCACATGGTCATGAGTTAACCTTGTGCAGGCGCAGCATGCATCGACGATAATTCTCGGTCTCACAAACTTCATGCATCTTTACCCGCCTACTATGATGATTTAACCGGCAGAGGGCCACGAGGTTGTAAATGAACTCCACGGCATCACCTCCACCTCAGATATCGCCGGAAGAAACTATCGACGCCGTTCCACCGAGAGTCATCCAACACGGTCATTCACAAGTCACCGTCTTGGACCCGGCAACCCGCAAGACCTTCCCAAATGGGAGGTTAGCCATATTGATGTCTTGATTCGTTATAGATCAGAGTTTCCTGGCCAGATAGAGCCCACGGACGACTTCGCCGGAGTCCTCAATACCTCTTTGAGCCTCGGTTGATACTCCAACGATACCCAAAGAGGACAGTACTCCACCAGTATTGGTAACACATGTCGTTACACAATCTGTCCTTCGATATTCCGTCTCCCGTGTATCGATCTTTGGGACCGGCTGAAATTTCCAACGCTCTGGGGCGGATACCGAACCGCTCAACATCGAGCCTGTTCCGGGTGTGGTTTATTGCCAAGTCAAATGGTCGACAGCTCTACCGGCAGATCTTCAGGAACGCAATCATCATAACGAGAGAGATATACTCGATGATGGTGCTGACGACGAGGCTGTGCTACCTTGGGCCACCGGCTGAGATGTCGGCACTTGGTCAGGCATCAAAATCAGTAAGTACCGTAGGTCTCTCTAGTTGATCACCGATTTTCCCTGTGGTCTTTCATTCACGTCCCTTGATGAGAAATATCATAAGATCAGTTATATGTTCGTCTCGATGACATACTTGGCTCCGCTATTTTCTCTAGCGGGCCCGCTGGGAACTTCAAGCCCGGCAGTAGATGACGACGCTTACGGGCACCTTTGACCCGTGAAAGTCGGTTGTATTATACCGATGAATGCATTCATATCAGTGCCTATATTTTCATCAAGTTGCCAATAACCGGTTTGCCCTTTCTCCAGCGCCACCCTCCACTATCAAATGCCTAAAGAATCTTAGCCTGTCCTCCCGAGGCGTCAACGACACTCCCGCTTATCCACTGCCAATGGTATTAGTATCATCCTTCGCCCGCCATGCTTCTTGAACTTACTCTTGCCTTCTCACTGACCAACAAGCCCACCACGTCTGCAACGTCTTCCACCTCGCCAACGCGGTCACCAACAGCCACGTCCGCAGCATCCGCGGCGGCTATTCTCTCCCGAAACTCAGCCGGAATATTGTTATAAGCATCAGTCTTTGTCAGCCCAACGCTGACCGAGTTGAACGTCGAGCCCTCCAAGCCGGGAGAACCACCGAGCTCATCGGCCCATTTCCTAAAACGACCGTTAGGGCGCGCGGCAGTGCAGACCACGGACCGGGGATCATACCTTATCAAGCACTCGAGGGCTGCTTTGGTGGCAGAATAGACGGCCCTAAATGAGACGGGGGCGTCAAAATGGGTCAACGCGGCCTTGTAACGGGCTTGTGGACAGGTTGAGAAACGGAGGGGAATGGAGACTCACCCGCCTGAAGGCCTCTTAATCCGCGATCCTACGCTGCCAACGGCCACGACCCGACTGCATTTCCTCAGGTACTGCCTCTGAACCAAGCCCTCCATCAATAGCACCGGAAACTTTATGTTCCCAGCGAGGGAACGGTCTAAGAAGGCTTCCGTCGTCATGCCCGAGCCCGTGGGGCCGGCAAAGGTCATGACTGCGGCATTAAGCACGACAATATCGATTTTGCCGTCGAAATGTTTCGCCAGTGCATCCAAGACAAGGTCCGGAGCGTTGTGAGAGGTGATGTCTGCTGCAATACCCACTAGCTTCGGGGCTGTGAGGTTTTGTGCATTTGTACCTTGAGTCAATGAGGACGTATAGAGCGAATTGATGTCATGGGCCAGCGTCTCGAATAGATGCGCTGATTGTGCAGATGTGCATGTGCCTAAGATGGCGGCGCCGCGGCTTGCGAGGTTGAGAGCAATAGCTCGCCCGATGCCTCTGGTAGCTCCCCTGGGCAAGTAAGTGCGGGTAGGTATAAAATTTTGGTGCGGATTAAAAGTCTGAAATGATCAAAGGACGTGATGTGAGGGTTGAGATTTCGACTTGGGAAGCGAAAGGCTTGAAATCAAGACCAGGATTTCGGAAATTCTAGCACAAACAGATTGCAAATTGGCATCGGCTGGCACATGCCGAAACCAGAACACTGTTGAAGCAAACAATGAGAAAGTTCTAGGGCGAATATTTTTCGTAACCCAAACCATCTTCTCTGCTCAAAAGGTCAATAAACTAGGAGACGTCTCCATACGTTACCAGCGCAATCTTTCCCCCAAGGTCTTGCCCCTGCAAAGTTAAATTCTCCTTCGTAGCCGCAAGATCAGCCGCCATAATGATCGTCTATTTCCGAAGGATTGAAGCTTTTGATCGCAAGTCGCGTCGGCCCGTGGGAAGATATTTAATGCTCCAATGCCCGCGGAGCGGTTCGGGGAAGCCCCGCGCGGGACAGTCCCGGTGCGCCTTTGCGGGATGGGCGGTGATCATTCGATTCGGTTAGCCTAAAGGCGGCCGAGGGCACTCCAACTTGCAGGGCATAAAGTCGAATCTAGGCCATCCTCCTATACCAAGCATTTTTGAAAGAACACGAACTTTGGTGGGGACGTATTATTATCTTGTTTCCGTTGGATCCGGAGTTTTGTATTCCGTGAGAGGGCGGTCTTCAGCATAGGATGATTCGATATCCAAGTAATTATCGACGGTCTTAGTATTGGATGATTTTCCTTGTGAAGATTGTCTCACAAAGATAGATTCTGCAGATAGGCTGTTGATAGGGGGGTATCATGCACATACGTTCATTTCAGTACATGTGAAGCTCCCACAAGCATATTTTGTCTTCAATCCAAACAATACTTAGGGATACAGCCGCTAAAAACCAACAATACAGGATACTGACATACGTGGGCAAATATCTATACACAATGCTGATTACCACAAATTTTCGTGTGTAGAATAGCGCTGCATGCAAGCAGAAAGGCCGCAAATTGTTCCCAAAGCTCTCAAAATTCCTCTTCACACCAAAAGCTCGCCCATGTGCCGGAATTCAGATTTTCCGCTTGTCATACGAAAGAGACGCATCTTCTTCCGCAATCTAAAACAATGCGCTTGCATTTTCCTTCCTCGATGTAGAATAGGAGGCTAAATAAACAAGTTCACTCTGAGGCCAGTATTCGGGTCGCACAGAGCCCTACTCCTTCCCCACATTCCGAATCTTCTATCGCATGTATGCTTACGGGGCAGAGAATCTCAAATGTATGATGGGACATCATGAAATGTATTTTGTATGGGTGCTCTGTTTGTAGACAAAATCCAGGTCTTTAATGTAGAGTACATCGTATAGCGCCCTGGCAAAGACGACTGAGGGTTTTTTAATGTTTCCTGTGAAGTTTTCCATCATCCCGGGCATTCAGCGTTGAGATATGATTACTAGCTTTAGCTTTTATGCGATCGTGGTTCCCCGAAGAATATCCGCTATTAGGTCTCTCTTGGGAGTTAGGGCTAGAAGGATCAAATCAATCGCTAACATAGGAATCGGTCCTAGATTGGCGGGGACGCGTCCGGGTAGATACCCAATTTTTAGCATTCTGAGACAAAAAAGGTACCTGCTGCATTTAAGGACAGATTAGAAGCGTCGAATTAGTCCCTAGACAACTCTAGACAAGTTACACTCTAGAACACTAAGCTACTCAGAGAACCATGTTTTGTTTCAATTCAAAATCTGTGCTGTATTTATTAGAAATAGAATCAACAAGAAGACGTACTCTTATATATCAGATAATATTTCGTTTCGGAATCTCTTGTATTGTCCCGATATGTCTAAATAGGGTCTAGGCTGCGCTTAAGGATGAGTGAAAGGTTATCAGGCTTAATAAATAGAAGGTTGTCACAGTATGATTGCGGGAGGGGAGAACTACTATTTCTCCAGGGAGATGTTGACGTTGGTGGAAGAAACCAATGTTATTTCTTTGCTTTAAAGACAGAAACCTATGTCACTCTGGGTACTCGGATTTTATAGTTTTTTGTGATGGTTTTAGGACATCAAATCAGCCGTCTATGTGATTTTCTATTCACGCCTCTTCGGATTCCCCGTTCAAGCTAATGGTTCCAGTTCTACTCGTATTATACACCCTGTTTGTATTCGCAGATAAGTAAAGAGAACAATGTTATGGAGGCTTTCCTGTGCTACTGCACCAGCCGTCTACATACAATCTACAAACCAGAATAGAGATATTTATATCTATAAAGCGACTGTGGCCTTGATCTAATATTTTGCACTTTAGTGGCGACCTGCTCTCGTAGTGTGCTATGGATGTTGCTCTGACATCTATCCCGCGATCAGAGTCACAGTCTCGCCAACTCCCAAAACAGACTCAAAGTCCATAAGAACACAAAATAACCGATTTTTCCCCACAGGACACGAAGCCAATTCGAAACTTCTACTTGAATACCAAAAAAAAACGCATAATCCTCCCTAAACCCGCCCTCTCCCATCCGACCCCCTCCCACCCCAACGCTCGGCCATTCCACGGGCCACCCCCACCCCAACACCCGTCCCACAGCCCGTCCCAACCCCGAATGACGTGTCCCCCAACCCAAAGAAACGCGCCCCGCGCATTCCCGCCCCTCTCCTTCACCCCTTCTAAATACCTGCTTCCTTTATATTTCATCTAATTTCCCAAAACCCTAAAATTCACCCCGATTCGCATCGAGGCCTCTCTGGCGCAATGGTAGCGCGTTGGACTTCTAATCCTGGCACCTCTGAGCTGGCAGCGGAATACATCCAAAGGTTGTGGGTTCGAGCCCCACGAGAGGTGCTTTCTATTTTATTTTTTTGTTTGGGCCTTTTTCAAAAGGGGGGAAATGGATGGGTAGATAGGAGTGCGTGGATGGGAGTGGAGATAAAGAGCTATTTTTGGGGGATGGGCGACGGGGATGTTTTGGCGGAGCGGGACAGGGGCGGCGAGATTGAGACGGCCTCTTTTTTTTTTAATATTAGGGGTAAAGGGGTTTGTTAGTGTGCGGGTTGCATGCTTTCTGTCTGCTAGAGAGAGAGAGATTCTCTGAAGGGCTGCGCGTGTCTTGCGCGGTTCTTGGATTCTGGCCTCAGTCTTCTTCTTTGGGTCTGATGGGTGTTGGATAGCCTTCCATCAGACAGGCGTCATGCTCTCCGTCCCTTGCTCGGAGCAAGGAATTAGGCGATGCTGGTCTTTGCAACTAGGAGCATCAATGGATCAATGCACAGTGCCACGATGTGGGCTGGTCGCGAGATTGCGGTGGGCGGGGAAGTGATACTTGGACTCTTCCGATACGAGTCTTCGCCAAGGTGCATTCGCCATCCAGCTTGGTGGTGAACGGTTGCCTTTGGATTTCAGCTGGATTACCGTCCCTACCATCTCGACCAAGACGAGAGGAACACGAGCCACGTTTTGGGTGTTGCCGCCGGCTATTACAAACCATAGACATGCCATTCCCCAATGCTGTCGCTTCAAACATCACAAACATGTGGCGTGCAAGACCAATTCATAACAAGCACGATCGTAGCGTGCGAATGTTTATTCATGCTTTTTAGCCAAAAGACCCTTTCACCGGGTCTTGCGCATAACAGATAGAATACATAGTACCGCCCAGATAGAAGTCGATAGTCCTGAACTGCAAGCGCGACTGGGGGACATCTCTGTCCGGTCCAGATAGCTTTTAGCAAAGCAAACATTAGTGGGTAAGGACCGTGGTGTAGGTCTCCTCATCCGAAAAAGAAAAGCCAACTCCCAAAGCAGAGCAAAGAATCGAAAAAAGGTCGTGATCGTACAGCCCCCGTCCATCTCGTAATCGCATTCACAGCGCAGACCAGCCCGCAGGTCTCGCGCTGAATCCATCGTGTAGAGTCAATTTGTTCCTACTACAATCTCTCCCGATGCTGAATCCGCTCTACGCGGTCCGCGAATGATCGAGCCAGGCCGACCGAGGCCCAAAACTCGTCAGGGAGGTCCTCTCGTCGAGTCAAGCGCTCCAGGAGGACACGAGCGTCGCTGAGTTCCTGATCCAACAACCCCTGTGTGTCGCGAATCTCATCGCGAATCTCATCGTCGAGCACACCATGGGCATTGCGGATTGCGCGTAGCTGTTCTTCAAGCCGGTTTCCAGTCATGCTGACCTCTGAAATGATCAGTTCAGGCTCGGCAGCCTCGGCCGCATCGACAGTCTCGCCGTCCTCGCCATCCTCATTGGCAAAGTCGGTTGCAGGCCTCTCGCGTGGCTGCTCATTGTAAGGCGTGAGGAAGCTGCGAACATAGGCAGCGGCATCGCGAGAACGCTCCCGCACGTCACGCGAATAGCGGTGGGGATTGCGGGGTGGCGGCGCGGAGCGACCGAGCGTGTGCAGACGAGCTCTTCTGCGGATGGAGTCGACGTCCTCCGCTTCCGTGTCAGAGGCGGTGTCGTCGTCTGACGTGTCACAGGCGCGCATAAACATGTCGCTAGGAGGGGAATTCCGCCGCGACGGGATGGTCAAGTGGGTACGCGACGATGCGCCCGAGTTCGAGTTGGAGCTAGCGCGCGAGCTCGCATGCGAGTTGGAGAACGAGGCCGAAGCAGCGGCCGACGTGAATGACGAGTCGGCGCTTGGTGCAATGGGATCCGGGGCAACAGTGCTCAACATTGTGTCCCAGGGGTCTTCACCGGGGCTCATGCTACGCTCACGGTCGCCTAGGCCGTCGAGATCAGGCGTGGTGGCAGGACTCCAAGACTCGCGGAGCGAGCTCGATGGCAGGGGACCGTCGGGGATGGTACGACGGCCCATTCTGCGCAGCGTGGCGGAGCCCACGGCGACACCATTGTCATTGTCCTCGTCGGCATCGTCGACGATGGGACTGTCGCTTCCGCGGACAATGATGGCCCTGTCGGCCCAGGGGCTCCTTGGGCGGGCGCTGATTCTGGTGTATGGCGACCTGTTCCTGGCAGCCGAGCGCTCGCGGAGGCTACCGACATATTCCAGTCTCGTGGTCCGCGAGGCGGCGGCGGGCGCAAAGTTTGGCGTCAAGGCTGGCAGCGGGCGGGTCTCATACCAGGAAGAGGAAGAAGAGACGCGGTCAGCGGCATCGGACCAGTTCCTGTAGTCGGCGGTATCAAAGCGCGGGCGCGGCTGCGGTGGCGACTGCGACGACGGCGGCGTTGACGACTGCTGCGATAGCGGCGTGGACCTCCGGGACCTCGAGATGTCGTCGGAGGCCAGAGCGGGCGCGCGAGCAGCAGGTTCGGCGTGTCGCGAATAGTGCCTCGACTCCGGGACAGGTGGCGGCGGCAGGCGGGGGCGCGAGGTCGAGGGACGCGTCGAGGAGTCGGCGGGCTCGAAGAAGCGCGAGGGGTTCAAGGTGGCCAGGTCGTTGTCGAGCAGGCGGTCGAGCAGCCTGGGGGACGAGGGAGATCTGGTGGGCCGCGCGCGCCGACCAGCAAACGAGGAGCGGCGGCGGATTGGCGAGCCGTGCTGCACCTTGAGCGCGTCTCTGGGCTCGGGCGAGGGCGCGCGCCACACTGGGAGACCCATTTTGGCAGCGGGACGGAGAGCGGGGGCAGAACGAGGGGGAGGGGAGATGGGAGGCGATGAGTGGAGATGTTGGTGATGGCTGGGGGTGGGCAAGGCGCCTGAGGAGAGAAGGCTGGGAGGTCGGACGGGGAACGGGTGATAAGCGAGAACCCTGCGGCGGCCAGAGTGAGGCTGAGCGTGACCGTCGTCGCGGGGGGTGACGGGCGGGCAGGCAGCGGGCAGGCAGCGGGCGGCGGAATGACGACGGGGCGGCAGGACGGCAACGCGAGAGAACGGCGCGTCTATGTATGTGCGGGATGCGGTGGCAGGGCGAGGCGGCGGACAGGCGGGCGCCGAACGAGGGCGGTGGATTCGCAGCAGCCCGCACCAGTCTGCGACGGTCCTGTGTCGTGTTTCGACGCTTCGACGCTTGACGCATGCCCGTCCAAACAACCGCGGGCCTCCAGGCCTGCCCAGGTGCCCTACTGCACCGCACGTGAGCCGCGACGCTAGGCTGCTTCAGGCTGCTCCACCACGCTGCCCTGTGCGGTGCTCTCGTCGTCCAGCCGTCCATCTCGCGTCGCATCGGCCTGCCGTCTGCAGCTGCGGTGCGTTTCAATTGCACTTGCTGCACCCTGCCGTTCTCGCTCGCCTCTGCTGCCCCTCGCTGCCTCGGCTCGCCCGCAGTCTCGCCGCCATGATCCAGCCCGGCCTCGAGCGCATTGGCCTGCTCTTGAAAAACATCGAAATACCATGGAAATCCATACACGTGGCCGGCACCAACGGCAAGGGCTCCATCTGCGCCTATGCCTCGGCCCTGTTGAGCCGCAGGACCATCAGAAACGGCCGCTTCACCTCTCCGCACCTCGTCAACAGGTATGTCTGCGGTCACGTGCCTTGCATCCTTCCGCTCCTTACCTAACTGGTTTCCAGATGGGACGGCATTACCATCAACGACACCCCCGTCTCGAGAGGGGAATTCGTCCAGGCCGAAGCCCAGATTAAAAGACTCAATGAGGAGGAAAAAATTGGTGCTTCCGAGTTCGAGATCTTGACCGCCACTGCTTTCAAACTCTTCACCGACAAACAGGTCAAGGTGGCAGTCGTAGAGGTTGGCATGGGGGGCAAGCTCGATGCCACCAACATCCTCAACAACCAAATCGTTTCCGTCATCTCCAAGATTGCCCGTGACCACCAGGACTTCTTGGGAAGCACGCTCGAGGAAATAGCTGCACACAAGGCTGGTATTCTCAGGCCCAACGTTCCTTACATCGTCAACCCCAGCAACGAATTCAGCGTTCACGCCAAGATTGACGACTACGCCAATGAGATTGGGGCTGGTCCCCGCCTCCACGGCGATACAGAAGAGTTACGCAATGCCTTGTACAGCACAAAGGAATGGCATACAGTTGCCGGTCCACTCCGACCTTTCCAGCGCGACAACATGGTGCTTGCCCTTCTAGCTGTTCTTCAAGTCCTAGATCATTTCAACATGCCTGGAGGAGACCGAACGAACAAACTCATCCTTGGTCTCAGGAACAAGCGGTTTGGCGGACGCCTTCAGCTACGGGCATGCAGCCCTGTGTTTGGCGAGAGCAGCACCAAAGTCCTTGTCGATGGAGCTCACAACCCAGATGCTGCCCAAGCTTTGAGTGAATTCGTACATCATAATCTCCGCTATACCCCAAAGGACAACAAGAGACGGCCCAGCAACCACAAAAACTCGTGCAAGACTGTTTCCCCCAAGCCCAAGCCTGTGACCTGGGTAATAGCCATGACAGCAGGCAAGGATGCCAGGGGTTATCTTGAAACCCTCCTCATGCCTGGTGACAATGTAGTTACTACCGTCTTCGATCCAGTGGATGGCATGCCTTGGGTCAAGCCCATGGATCCCAAGGAACTCCTCGATATTGCTCTAGAAGTTCAACCTGACATCACTGGACTAGCCGTTCCCGAGCCTGGTGCCTTTCGCGCCTTATCTACCGCAAAGTATCTCGCCAACAACCCAGTGGTCCTGACCGGCAGTCTCTACTTTGTCAGTACATTCGAGCGTGAAAGGGAAAACTTCAAGAGCGAACCGAGTTGGGCCACACTGTCCATGGTGAGGACGGAGGAACGCAATCGCGTGACCAAATTTTTTTCGAAAACCGTAAAGCCACAGGTGGAGGCCAAAAGAGATGCCGAACAGGGCGACACGAATGAGCGGACGAGACTCGAGGCCGAGATCGCAAGGATCGACGAGGAAATGAGGCGCCTACAAGAGGCAGAGCCGGAAATTGGAGAATCATTCACGTCTGATGGCTCAGATCTGGAAGGGGATGATATGGTGACGAGTGATTCGGGGGCCGATGACCTCGGGTCAAATGATATTCCCGAGCCCAGATTTAGGATTGTCAAACACTATAGCAGAAATCATAACATCTCCAAAGAAGTGGGTAATGATCGCGCGGGATCAGTTCTACAACCAAAATCAAGCCCGGTGTGGAAGATAGGGAAGTCACAGTAATGGTTGGGTTTTGAGCAGCGCACTACATGATTCAACACTTGTATATGATTGAATGTAGGATAGAAAAGACGGTGAGACTTTTTTTTTCATTTTGGTCTAGTCATGATGCATGGGCCCTAGTCAAAATGATTAAGTGGTTTGTCTTTTGTCTACATGGTATCATGCATGTTTGAGAAAAAGTCAACTACAATAAATATGAACTCGCCAAAAGAATACACAAGAGCTCAAAGAAAGGCCTTCCATCCGTTACCAAAGCATGGTCAACACCGGTCTACATGAGCCGACTGAAATATCTACTGTCTTGCACCAGAAGCCTCAGGGATGACCACATCATCCACCCCCCTCGCGACACTCTCCTGCCGCAGCGCCTCGGGCACCCCTGCCTCATTCTTCTTGCGAATCCCCCTCGCACCAGGCGTCAAGTAGGTGTTGTCGAGATGGGGCAGCTCATCGCCCTCAGGCGGCTGCCAGTGCTTGCTCTTGATCGGACTAACGCCCAGGATATACATGGTATCAATCTCCTCCAAGCTTCTCCCATGGCTCTCGCAAACGAACAGATACACGACCACGGCGCCCGTGAAGCAGCACGCGGCAAAAATGTACCCATAGCGGTAATCAATCGCACCAGTGATGTACGGAGTGAAGAAGGAGATGAGGAAGTTCCACACCCAGTTGGACGCCGTGGCTAGGGCCATGCATTTGGCTCGGTAGCGGCTGGGATAGATCTCGCCGACCACGGCCCATATGATGGGACCCCATGTCATGGCGAAGGCGGCGATGAACAGACATGCGAAGACGATCATGGCGTAGCCGATTCCCTGCGTGCGGCTCGGGTCCTCCTGGTCCAGCGCGAAGTGGCCCAAACTGCTGAATACCATGAAGCACATGAACATCCATAGCCCTCCTGCGATGAGCGAGGGTCGACGGCCGTATTTTTCCACAATGTACAGGCCGGGGAACGTGGTGCCAAAGTTGACGGCGCCGAGGATGATGGATGTTACGAACGAGTTGGGCAGGCCTATCGACTGGAAGATGGTGGTGCCGTAGTAAAAGTAAAAGTTTGCTCCTGTGAGCTGTTGTAGAGCCTGCAGGGACATTCCGAGGAGTGTCCGGTAGAGCATTCGGGGGCCCGTGAAGATCTCGTACCATGGGTGTTTTTCGCCGCCGGCTCGTTCGGCGTCGAGCTTGTCCTTGATTTCTTTGACTTCATGGTTTACTTCGGGGTGATCTTCGGCTACGCCGTAGCTGAGGGCAATGGTTGTGCGAGCTCGATCAGCATTGCCGTTCCTGTAGTCCCAACGGGGCGATTCGCGCATGAATAGCATACCGAAGACCATGATGGCGGGCCAGATGAAGCCAATTCCCATGGTAAGCCTCCAGCTTCGTGCACCCTGGGTGGATTCAGTGCCGTAGTTGATGCAGTACGCTGTGAAGATTCCCAGTGTGATGAACAGCTGGTAGCAAGAAACCAGCGCTCCTCTCACGTATCTCGGTGCTGTCTCGGACTGATACATGGGAGTTAAGACCGACAGACCGCCCACCCCTAGGCCAGCTACCCAGCGACCTAGAGCGACCTGGTACCATTTATATGTTGTTGTGACCTGGACGATTACGCCTACGCAGAAGATGATGTTCCAGATGATAATCGAGAAACGTCGGCCAAACTTATCCGCGATTGGGGCAGCAATGAGTGCCCCGATGAGAGTTCCAATAGACAGCTAGCGTCAATCAGTAATAAGCTCTCGCTAGTCGTCAGCATACGGCTCCACTCACCAGACCCACAATAGTTCCAGACCTGCTATGACTAAACGATATCTCCCCAGTCTCTGATTTCTGATCCGCGAACCTCTGCAGGAAATCCGGCATGTTCAAAAATCCCGAAATCTGACCAGTGTCGTACCCAAATATGAAGCCGCCCATGGATACCAGAACACCCATGATCAAGATCCTCGGCCGGAACCTATCGCGAGCACTAATCTGCAGTATGACAGGCTTCTTCTCTGGATCTGCTGTCGATGAAGTAGGTATAGGGGACTGATCCCTCGTCCTGCTAAATATTGCCATTGTTAGGTCCTTCGTGGTTGTGTACTCTCGCAGTGGAAGCGCAACGTTAGTCCGGATGACTTGCGCAACAGTATAAGTGATACCTTTCAACACTCATCCTCCACGGGGCCGCCTTTATACTCTCCCACACGGCTCCACTCATCCACTCTCCAGATCTCATCACTACTTCTGCCGCTATTCTCTCACGGTCTCCGGGAGCTCCTTTTCGCCGGTGCGATGTCATGTGTAGTACCTCCCATCTTACGCTAGGCTCAGAATCGGTCTAGGTGAATGCTAAGTTCGAACAAGCGCCACTGACCGACGCGATCCGGTTGGTACGGGCTTAAATCGGGAGTATACTGAGGCTCTGCCTTGGTATGCGATGGCGACGCAAAACATCATCATGAACGGCGTCAGGGATGGCGCCGTCGTCATATGGAGGTGAAAATTTTTGCTGGGGCCTCCGAGGTATCCCGGGATGTGCCACGGGGTCTGTATGGCGTGGAATTGGTCCCCATGGAGAAGTCTAGGTTTGGGGCTACGAGAACGTTGCTTATGTAGGGTGGGGAACGAGGCTGATTAATTCGGTGGAAGTGCTAGACTAGTCGTCATGGCGGTGAACTCGTTCGAGGTAAACTGCTCCAGCTTTTGTTTTTCTGCGATGCTTCTCTGCAGCCTTTTGGTGGGTGGGTAGATGTGATAGTAGGTTGAGAAGAAGGTAATAGCGCACCGAGTGCTTGGGGCGGACCTTGATCGGCATGCTTTAATGTTCCCGAGGCCGTCTTCGAAACGGGTTCAATGCTTAGCCGAACGAGCTTCAAAGTAATCGCAGCAACGTCACACTAAAGATGTGGACTGCCGTTGATTCGGCCGAGCACTCTTATTGGGTTGCTCCAGCAGCTGAGGACGACTTAACTTTTGGTGGGTTTCATGCTGAAAACAGTATGGCTCTTGTATTGCACCATCTGCAACTCAAATAATTAACATACAATCATACAACCGGTTTTATAGTTAGCCTTTACTTTAACACACTGTTTCAATGTAAGCTCTGCTTGTTAGACAGGTGCTCTCATAAGACGTCTAGCATAAGCTGGGTGGTGAAATAACGCTTCCAGAGGTTCTCGGCTCTCATGATCATACCTAAGGTACTTCCAGAGTATAGTTGACTTTTCCGAGCGCCCGACGGTTCAAGCGAGATTGAAATTTCACGAACTGATAGCTCCCTCTCGAAAGGGTGGGCTTCTGGGAACTCAGAGGTCGCTAGAGCTACAGATTGAGCAGATCATAGGTGTTACTTTTGAAGCTCTTCAAGATGTCCCACCGTCTCCAATCAGCACGGCTGACAGACTATCATGGGCAAGAAAGAGCTATTCTTGTAGGCAATAAGGTAGAATCAAGGCCTATCAATAGGCATGACAATGGGGTACGACTTTTTGTACTTATTTCAGTAAAGTTGAGAATATCATGTCTATATTTGTTACCGTGAACAGATACTCTTACTCACCACTGGCTTGTACTCAAGGGAACCCATTATACCTTTTCCATCACCCAAATAAAATGCATTTAGCTATTAGCCTACTGCGTTGAAAGATTCCAAGAGGCGCCGGCTGGCGAGGAGACTCTCTTCTTGTGCTCGGATTAATTCTTTCAAGATATCCTGAACATTGAAAAGGTCAATACCAGCTGTAGCTGTCGCCTCATTTGAACCAGACGTATTGGAAGCAACGCGCGGGCTTGGAGAAGCTCGTTCTTCGGTAAAAGGCACTGAATCGTCTTCTGTGGACGTTCTAGGTATTTTGGCAAGATGTAGCCCATCAAGATCCGCAGCGTGACGCACAGTTTCGTCCTCAGTAGTAAATCGAACCCTGTTTCCTTCTCGCACATGCCTTGATTGTCGGAAATGGCCTGGATTCGGCGTAGGTGTAGTACGTCCGTCTTCATTCGGCGCATCTTCTCCAACCTGCTCGTTTCTTGTTTTGTTTACTGTATAATCATGCAGGATATTGCGCCAGTGCCCAAGTGGCGTGCTTTCAAGATACTTTAGGCTCTGTGCAACGTAATATATTCCAATACCGAATAGGGCGCTGACGAGGTAAAATATCAATATGCCGATAGATCGGGAGCCAAAAGATGGGACTAGTTTTGCGGTATATAGCTTGCCGAGATAGATACCCAGTCCGATGAGGAATGCGTTCAGGGCAATTTTCAAGAGGGTCATTGGGACCACAAGCATGATGGCTGCATACGCTGACGCGACTTTCCATCTCTCCGTTTCAACGAGCTTCCTTAGATCATTTATTTCAACTTCGCTGACGTTATTGAGCTCATTCTTGTGCCTTCTAACTTCTGATATAATCAAGTTGAGATTTTTGGTATTATCTGATGGCGAAGGCTTAGTGAGGAAGTCTTTGATATCTTCAGCGCTGTGCAACCCATGGAAAGCTGGACTGATGGCGCAAGAAAAGAAAACCGATAAGCAGCCAGTGACGAGACTGATGACAAAGAATCCTTCGGCGGTCCAGTGAGAGTATTCGAGACCTGTAAGAGATATGGCTGAGATGGCAACCTGCGCAGTGATAGCTCCCTGTGCGGACAATTAGTAGCACAATCTAGTTTTCATTGTGATTAACACTCACAGCGACACCTATCATATTGAAGCTCGATGTGTAGGACTTCATGAACGCGATCACATCCTGGTCGTCTGCGTGGAGCACATAGCGTTCTACTCGATCGATGACGAAAAGGGCATCCGAAAATAAGGTATGTAGAAAGAATGTAACCACAAGTCCGTGTTCGTTGATACGTGGTCCATATTCCGCATGCTTATCTGCGATGATATTCAAAAAGCGGCTGTATTTGTCGAGACTGGATATAATAAGAGGAAGTGCGCCCAGAACGAGGCCAGCAGTTTCGATGCCAGACATGATGTCATCAGTTGAATCTACGGAGAACGAGAGACGAGGGGAGCTCGGCGCGCTGACCGTACTTTCGCGTGGACTTGAAATGCTCGAAGAGGGTTGAGGCGAAGCTTTTCGTCACAAGGCTGAGGCTGAAGCGTCTTCAGCTGAAGTTAAGGCTGTCGTGGATATAACTGGAATTGATCAGCATCAGCCGTTGTGATGTAATAAGTTATACCGTCTTTATGAAACTTAGCTAATCCCCCAGATGAGTTTCTGTCAACTTGGATGGGTACGGAAGTACTCGGTTGAGTACCTATCCAGGTAGGTAGGAGACTTCAGGAGGTGGGTAATATTCCATTCATCACGTGACACACAGCTGCTTCTGGTTTCTGCCTACCTAGGTATAGAGTAGGCAGTCATAGTCTGCACATTCATAACAATATTACTTTGATTTTACATTATATCTTCAATATTCATTATGTAGATACTAGAATACAAATGTTTCTTTCAGTCAATTATGTTGTATGAAAAACGCTAGAAACTGATCAAGCTCAAGCCTAGAATAGCCCAGAACAGCTCGAATAGCCAGCCTGCCAATCGCATATATTATGATTGGTCTAGCGCGTTCATTTGTAATAGGTAATTTGGTTGCGGTTACTCGCTGAGCAGCACTCCCGCAACGACCTCGTATGATGAAAGTAACCGCCGCCGTTGAAAGGAAATAGCTAAAGATGCTAGTATCTTTGCCTAGAGTCTAGAAAGCCAACCTGGGCATTCTTGGACTTATCTTCAAGGTACTCTGAAATTACACTATGGCAGGAGGTGCTCCCGGAGGCCGTTCCCTCGTAGTCTGTAACATTTGCAAGAACAAACTATGCGCTGATTGTTGTTCAACAAGTCAGGCAAATATTGCTGTGGGAGCATCGGCTGTCAAACATACTCTTGTTGGCCCTGCATCCATCATGCACTCTGGAAACTCGTGCAATGATATTTGACAATGCTACCATAGGGTGGCCAATCATCAATGTCGAAACCAATACAACTCGAGCATGAACTCCCAGTGGAAGCGGATAATGTGAACGCGGATACAAGAATCAGCCCAAATCACATTACTGATGTGGCGAGTAGTGTTGGGCCAAAGATATCAAACGACGACGTAGAATATAGAGCGAAAGGGTCCGATAACTGCGATCAGGTCAAGTTATCTGATAACTGTCAGAAGAGGAGTAGTCTGCTCCAGCGTCACACTCGAAAATAGTCTGCCCAAAGTGCCGGCCACTGAACATTCTCTTGTTCACTATAGCTCGTACATCACACTCAAGTCTGACTCTGCACTTTCGAAGTATTTCATTGAAACCTGCCACCTTTCACATATCTCATGACGCCGTCATTTTCTCCGAGATGATATCGACACGCCAGGCAGCGTCATGCCCCGATAATGGTAGTATGCATGGGAACCGTCCGCTGTGATCCGTTTTATGAAACCCCGAATATGGCAAATGGCGAAGAAAAAGTCGAAGGAAGGCATTTAGTCGAACAGACCGAAGCCCATGTCCTCGTCGGACTCCTCCTTCTCTGTAGTGATGTCAGTCTTGCCCAAAATTTGCGAACAGATGCGCGATGCGACGTACCCTCCTCCTTCTCCTCCTCAGCAGGAGCAGCAGCACCGGCGTCACCACCAGCGGCAGCACCGCCAGCGGCAGCGGGGGCGGCACCGCCACCCGAGCCGACGTTCAGGAGCAGGTCCTTGACGTCCTTGCCCTCAAGAGCCTGTACATGATCAGAAACCAGTTCCTATGCTCCAATTGCGGATTTGCGCACCTTGGCGAACAGAGACGTCCAGATGGGCTCAACATCCTCGATCTTTGCGGCCTTGATGAGAGACTGGAGCTTGTCGGCCTGGGCGAATTAGTACTCTGCAGCGGTCGCGCGGTCAGACCCTGGATATTCGTACAGTGATTTCGACACCGTCATCGGCGAGGATGAGGGCGGCGTAGGAAGAGGCGAGCTCGGCGGTAGACATGGCGACTGGAGTCGGGTGGTGTCGTGGAATATGGATGGCCGGATCGAGAAGTCGAGTGAGGTTGACGATGGATTTCTGGCGCGGCTTTGTGTGTGAGAGGTCGGCGAAAGTTTAGCGAGGCCCGACGCCCGGCCGCTAGTGCACGTGATGCGCGGGGCGAATGAACCTGTTGTGAGGTCACACTTGGCCCCCCACTCAGCTGTCTTCCGAAACGGTCCACTCCCAGGTGCTTATCTCGCCTGCAGCGTCCTCCAGTTCCTGATTGTCGCCGGCGCAGCTCGCAGAGAGATCATACAACCATCTCCCTTGGGACTCCCGCCTCGAATCATGACCGACTCTCCGGCCGTGCGCATCCCGCTGGACCCGAAAGAGCAGCCGATTCTAGACAAGCTGCTTGCCGTCCGGACAAAACTCGAATTGCTTAAGCAGGACCGTTCGACCTATGTCAAGAGCCAGGATGTGCTCGAACTGTACGACCAGGTGATGGAACAGGTCGTTGTTCTGAACGACATACGAACCACGAAGCGTCTCGAGCAAAATAGAGGTATCGCTCCACGCAACGTTCCGTCTCGGAGGCGACGGCTGCTTACTTATTCGGCTCTCAACAGTTGACACCGTCTTGGACGACTGTTTCCAGCTCATATCTTTATCGTACATGACTATTGGTAAAAACCATGAAGCACCTGCAATGTATAGTAACCTCTTACTCTCACTATGCCTGGCTAATTTCTAAGCAGATACTCTTTCGTTTCAACGACCAAGGCAAGACTTGACTTGTATCATTTCGATCTGACTTCATTAACATACATTAGCGTCTGCTCGACCACTTGAAAGAAGCAACCTTCTACTCACCAAAAGATCTGGAGTCTATAGGCGGTCGCTTGCAGGATAGTCGCCGGTACATTGAACGCGGAAAGGAGGCCTACAGCCCACACCTCATGACTCTTCTCGAAGCGCGCATTCAAGTTTGCGAAGAAACCCTCAAGGAAATTGAGTTGAACCTGTCGCACCTGACGCCGGATCTTACGCCCAAATACGACAAGTTGGTCTCGATTCTCAGATCGCTGTCAGCATGCAACACAAGATCCAAAGTAAGAGACCGTGCTCTATATTCTGTAATAATCTAAGGATAGTATAGTTTCCAAACGCAGAAGTCGATGATTACTTAGAGCAGCTGAAGGAGCTCCAGGAAGAGCTGCGGCCGTATGGAATTGTCGCCTATGAGAGCACTGGCACTAGAGAGGAGAAGCTGGCGGAGATGGCCGAAAAACTCCAGCTTACAATGGCCCATCCTGAGCCGGCACCCGAAGCCAAGAAACTTATTGAAACCCTTTTGCAGCGCAACTTCATATGGGTCGCCACCATCAAAGCCAAGCAGGGCAGGATTGCGCCTGCTTTCCAAGAGACATATGACAAGCTGCTCGGAATCCGGAATAAGCTGGAAAAGCTGACTCTCACTCAAGCATGGTCGTTACGCGAGACAGACTTGTGGAATTATCAGCGCCAATTGGACCGCATTGATGAGTCGCGAGTCGACGGCAACTTTGTCGATGCTTTAGGAAGGCCGGCTGACTTGTATGAGCAAAGGGTTGGTTCTAGCAACCTTTGTTCGACAGATTGACTAACACGGACTCAGACACTGTTGTACCTCTTGCGGAAGAGTTATGCTACCATCTACCATCTGATTGTTTCATCCGAACCTGTATCGGAAGCCCTGCTGCCCATTTACAACCAACTCTCTACACTGCGCAAGTGTCTCCTCGAGGTGAAGAAACTGGGAGGAGTGTCTTCTCCTCGAGAATTGTACCCGTACAGCATGAAGGTTAGTCTTTGCCCAGCATGAAGGGTCCACGGTTAACAAGGCTCAGCTCAACTCCATTGACAACATGCGTGTGGACGGCAAATTTATGGTCGGAAATGAAATTCCGGACGGCCAGGGCAGCGTCACGCAGCTGCTCGAGGAGTGCTTTGAACTTGCCTACGAACTCAGGAATGAGGCCGAAGACAGCAGCTCTGCAGACCAAACCCCAGGCAGCGAAAGTGGCCGCGAGGTATTGGCAGCATGATTTCGCCACTTCATCTCGGCGGACTTTTACGGTTCGGTGTTCAAGGGGCGGTTTATGCGGGTGGAAAATTGGTCAGGAGGTCCTGGTTCTTGCGCAACTTGTACTTGACATTGGTTCATGGGGCGGCCGTCTTCGACCATGTCGCGTTTATCTATTCGCTTTAGCTGTATTTATACCAGCGTGTTGGGGGGCTAATACAGCTGTATCTGGATCAGCTGCTCCATTTCCTCTTCTGGCGGTGGGGGAACTGGGGCATCTGCGTCTTTGAAGGTCAAGTGGCTACCGTACGATATGCCTAGCAAGTTCAGCACAATGCTATGATTTTGGAAGTCGTTGCTCGCCCGCTTACAAAGCTCCTCTCCTGCTGCAATATCCCGTTGTGCGCGGTACGTGATGGTCAACCGCTCTGCATCCCTTTCCCAAACGACATTCTGGTCTTGGGTGGAGTGATTGAACATGGATCCGAGACCAAAAATAACCGCTTGCGCAACTTGCCTGTTTCCATCTCGGTTTACGATGGGCCAGTTGCTGTGATAAATTCAGTAATCTCGAAAGGACCGAGTTCCGAAGCATGGACAGGCGGGTAAGTTGCACAACATGTGGGCCTGTTCTGGACCGGGCTTGGAGGAAAATGTGCATGGAGAGATCATTTCCCAAGGCAGAGCAGTGCATCCAGGGGTACAACCAGGAGGTGGACGTACTAGGTATAATGATATAGCGAGGTATGCTCAATGTGTTTCACATTTTCTTCCAGCCCGAGCACCAATACGGGACACACGTCGATAAGAGTCTTGGCGGCAATGTCCCTGGTAGCAAACACCCCGCGGCCTGGAGGGCGGTTAGTTGCAGCCTCACGGGAAGGGATATGTGTTTCAACATGGGACGGGATGCAACCTTTAGGGGTATCGCTTATGATTTCGAGGTCCGGGCAACGCTGGAGCGGGACGCGGGAGTCGTTTGACGCAGGCCCCATCTGCGGCAATATAGGCAGGTGCACGAAATGGGGGTGGGGGGGTCTCTTTTGAAGGATCGTGATCGAAATTGGGCGTGTACATGCACCTTTATGCCGGATTTTTATCACGACACCCGCACGGGCCATGTTGGAGAAGCTAGGCGATGGAGGGATTTGGGGATCCGCCCCACTGCGGCGGCTGTCACCTCGAACCTCCATCAACAACGGACGTGCAGCAATGGCTCACCAGCGAAACCAGTCGCTAGGGGAGGGCCTTAGGACGCCACACACGGTGAGCCTGAAGGTGCTAAGGTACGTGTCCCGCCCTGTTGGTATGCGGGCAGTCTGCGAGCGGAGGGGGTGGTCCATGGTGAATGCGATGCTGATGATCGTGGCCGCTGCACCACAGGCTCTCACGCCCGGCGCTCTCCAACCAATACCCGCTGCCGAACTCCCAAGACCTGGGGATATCGCCCAAGGCTTCGCTGGCCTATCCCGCCGAGGACACTAGCGACAGGTTCATCATCAGCCCGGTGCTCAACCTCCCAGAGGCGTTCGGCAGCGCCTACGTCGGGGAGACGTTCTCGTGTACACTCTGCGCCAACAATGAGCTCGACCCGGCCGACTCGACGCGGGCCATCAGCGGCGTCAAGATACAGGGAGAGATGCAGACCCCCTCGACCCCTGCGGGCTCCCCTCTGCAGTTGGACGGCGCGGAGGACGAAGAAGAGGGCAGCACCTCCCCTGGGCCAGGGGAATCGCTCCAGAAGATTCTCCGGTTCGAGCTGAAAGAGGAGGGAAACCATGTGCTGGCCGTCACCGTCACATATACCGAGACGGCGCTCGCCGGTGAGGGCAAAGCTACCAGTGGTCGTACTCGCACCTTCCGGAAGCTTTATCAGTTTGTGGCGCAGCAGCTATTGAGCGTCAGGACCAAGACGGGAGAGCTCAGCGACAAAGACGGGCAGTCCAGGTTCCTGTTGGAGGCTCAGCTGGAGAACATGGGCGAGGGCGCCGTCTCATTCGAGGTACGTTATCTTCTGTATTTATCCGCCATTGTTTACTATACAACCCTGGGCGCACCCCGTGTTTTTCATCAACCCCAAACACCTGGGCAATGCTGCACGTCACCACTCCCGACTGGTGTGTGGTGTACTCGCCTTGTTGACCCTGCACGTCGAGATGGCGACCTCCGTCGGAGGAAGTTGATGCAGCAGCTAGATGCAGCGGAAGCCACCCCGACCCCCTAAGGCACCTTGAAGGAGGGTTACCACGCGCAAGCTTCACAGAGCTAACGTCCCAAAACAGGCAGTCAATGTTAATGCGAAACCGCCATTCAAGTCAACCTCTCTAAATTGGGACACTCCAGGCACGGTGCAACTCAATGCGCCAATTCTGAGCCCACGCGACGTCATTCAGGTAGCCTTCCTACTCGAAGAGCAACCTAATGTCGAGGAGGCAAATGACAACGTGGGGAAGCTGCCTCCGGGCGATACTAGAAGGATCTTGGGCCAGCTTGCGATTCAGTGGCGTAGCGCGCTGGGAGATCGTGGGTCGCTGAGCACTGGTTGGCTGACCAGCCGGCGATGATAGTGCCAGATCGTGTCAGGGTACGGGCCGTTGATGGAGCATCTGGAATCTCGTGGAATTTGGGTAGAGTTTTTCCGGGCCAGGCACCCACGATGCGTACCTGCGTGGCGGTTTTGGGCTTTGTCGGCCTGCCAACCCCCCTGAGCGAACTAGATTGGCCCTGCTGCGAGACTAGGTATTGTGCAGGCAGCGGACAGTAGGCAAAAGGTGAAACCTCGACCCAGTGCAACGTCACTCGATGCGCGCTACATTGCGCCGTCAGCGGGTCGCTGTCCGCTGTCCTATGTGAGGGTTGGGGCAGACAGCTAAGGTTTGCGGAGGATTTATTGCGTAATTGGGGCAGCAGCGTGGTGTGCAGTGGTTTTGCAGTGGTGCGTCGCAGTGCATTCGCTGAGGACGGCGTGATGCAGTCTGCGGCAAGACTACAGGATGATCCCGATCGTCAGGGGCAAGACGGCGGACAAGCTGTCTGGTTCCTGGGGTGGAGGCCATGCGCCGGACAACCAGGTGAGAAACGTTGGAATCGGACTTTGCCAGGCGGCCTCGGGGTGTTGATGATAGGATAACCTTGGACGGGAGTTTGATGGAGGCCCGTGGAGGAGGGGCTAGCCCGACTGGAGCGGCAGAGCAAGGGATCCCCGGACTGCCTAGAGGGAACCCGGTAGCACGGCACCAGCTCCAGTAAGGCGAGACATGAGATCTCCGTCACGCGTACGAACGGCTTGAGGGTCTGCAATTTGCCCTGGTGGGTACGGTCGCGATGGTGGCAGTGGTCGCGGTGATCTCGAGAGACACGAACAATACGCCCGCTCGCGCGTGCAGGACACGGCCGGGAGGAGTTGCCAAAAGGGCTCGGGGCCCGTGGTGGTTTACGGCCGTGGGCCAGTTTTTTTTTTGCTTCCCATGGCCCATGGCCGAACGTGGGCTCGCGCGCAAGGGCGAAGGGCGAGCAGTTGATCCTTTTCTGGCCGTACTCTGGTTCCTACTCGACCGGCTCTTAATACCCGTTGAAAGACAATGGCAAAGCCCACAAGGGATCTTCTGCCCTCGGACTGCTTGTGCATGCGCCTCCCTGCAGTAGCTCTGTGGACTACGTGCCGCCTCTCTCCACGTCAAATGTCAAATCAATGTATAATGGAGACGCGAGATTGGGGCAGCAGAGGGCAGCGCTCTCTTTTTTTTTTTTTTCTCGCCGCGCAGTGCATGTGGCGGCAGCGTGTGCATGGCATGGGGGGAGGGTAGGGCTGCGCACGGCTGGCTGCGTACCGACTGCGTACCGGCTGGGTGCCGGCTGTGTTGCGGGCATTGGCGCTGGCGCTGGCGCTGGCTCGACTGTGGTACGAGAGCGACGACGTCAGCCCCTTTTGCAGCGGGCGCCCCTCGTGATGGCAGAAGCTAGAGGCGCGATAGGCAGGCCAGCGGCGCAGCAGGCGAATATATGGGGATATTGCGTGCACACCATAATCGCTGCAGCAGCGGGCGTGCAGATTGCACATGGAGTTGGTGTTGTGCCCGAGCGACTAGGCGGCCTAGCGCCAGGACGAACCCCTGAGAGCGCCTCGGTGGTCACTCTGGGCTGGTGCGCGGGTGGGCGGCAGCTCGATTGGGCTCGCGCCACAGGGCCATGGCCGAAAGAGGGTGGAGGGTCGATTAGGGTCTCCAGGCGGCCGGCCGGGGGGTGTGTGGGCGGTGGGCGGTGGGCGTGGGCCGCGGCTGGGGGGAGGGACAGAGGAAGGGCCAGGGCGCCCAGGCACGCACGGCGGCGGCAGACGGCCAAAATGTGGTGGCTTCCTGGCGGCGGTGGCGGCGGCCGGGCGATGGCGGGCTCAGATGGGCCATGGATGGGCCATGGGCCTTGGGACAGAAGCAAAAGGCGGGCTCGCAGGCCTCGTCGGCCTGAGTCGCGGGCGCGTGAACTGCCCAGCTGGCCGACGCGGTGCCTTGCAGGCGGCCGCGCGCTCGCTTATGGCAGAGCCGTGGGCTGTGGCAGTTGGCAATTCTCCTAGACATTTGGAGCAGCGGGAGCCCACCTGGGCCGCGAGCTACGCTAACGCTCCATCCGTGATAAGCTCGACGTGCGCTGCAGCGCGCCATCGACATGCCCCCGGCGCCCTCTCTCTGGCCTAGCTAGCAGCACCAGCCGTCGTTCCCATTTTACCATTGCTTTCTCGCCCGCCCCAATCCCAGTCCCAGTCCCAGTCCCAGTCCCAGTCCCCCATACAACAACCACCACCACCACGCTCCGCCCGCACTTCCCACCACCTCTCCACCACACCCTGCCCTTCGTCTGTCCCGCGCGCCCCAACCGACCCAGCTGCCACCCGCCCGCCGTGTCCCCTCCGCCGTGACACCTGCGACAACGAGAGACGCGCCGCCGCCGCCAGCCAGCCTGACCGCCGCCGCTTGCTGCTGCTGCTGCTGCCGCCCAAGCCCAAGCCCTGCACCTCCAGCACCGCAGTCCGCACACAAACACCGTTTGGAGCTGGCGTCCAATCCCCCAATGACTTAGCCCGAGTGCCCGACCTCGCCCTTCCACTCACGACGTGCCCTCGCACCCGACGCTCCTTACCTGCCCGCCTGTTTTTTTTCTTGATTATCCCATGATCTAGCTCGCACCATGGCCCCCGCCGCGACTGCAGACACGTCCCCCTGCCCTCTGGCCGACTATTTCTTTATTTCTGGCATTGAGTCCTCCCAGGTCTACGACGAACGGTCCCAGCCGAACGGACTCAACGGCCTCTCCCCGCTTTCGTCCCCACCGCCCGTCGACGTCGACGAGACCATCGAGGAAGATCGCGCCCTCGAGACCGACTCAATTCGTCCATCCTCGCAAGACGGCCTGACCAATGGCGATGGCACGCGACGCAAATCCGGCCGCATGAGCCATGACAACCGCCAGTCTGTGAGCACAATCATTGGCCCCGACTCGAAGCAGTCTGCCAGCAACCGAAGCAGCACCACCATCAAGGGCGTGCAGATTGGCGGTTCCGGCCTCAATGACGTCGACTTCGAGCACGCCCTCCGCAAGTTCGCTTCCGAGAGGGACACCTTCCTCGAGGAGATTCAGTTCAGCGCCGGCATCGCACAGCAGAGCCGCGCAACCCCAACCCGGCCGCGCCCAAAGCCTCCCCAGCGAATGCAGCGGGACCCGCAGCAACAGCACGAGGATGGCGTTGGCAACCTCAGGTCCAGCGTGGGCAGCATTCGGCGGCGCATTTCGACCATGCAGAGCAGCCTGAAGAGGCAGCCGTCCATGGCCCGTCAAGGTATGTGTTTCGCTCCACTGAGGCGTTAATTAACTCCGGACATGTCCCGGGTTTCGCACCTTAAATTTTGCTTTTTGCTATGATCGCCCGGATTACTGACATGGGTGCAGCGTCTATTCGAACATCAAAGAGGCTCTCGGGCTACAATTCCGTCATCCCAGCGCCACAGCCCTTCAACCAGGACCCTAGCATGCACCCGCTGCTGCGCCGCTATGAACCCGTGTTGCTCGACCGTTATCCACCCAAGAACATGGTGGAGGAGCTGAAGAGGAGGAACCCATTCCCCGACTACGTGCCCATGTTTGCTTTTCCAAATGATGTCAGTGTCGTGTCATCCGACGAGCGTCCGAAAACTCTGTGGCACGGATTCGCCATGACTAATGGCGACAACTCGAAGCTTTACGGAATCTGCATGGTGGTATGGTTACCTCTGAACGCCACCGCTGCCGACGGCCTCGAGCGACAGTGCGAGGAATGGCGGAAACTCCACATGAATCCCGAAGAGCGGGAACTGGCAAGCAGCCTGGGAGAGCGCCTGGCCGTCGAGCGGGCGAAGCTTTCGCAGCTCCTCGCCAAACTGCCGTCGGCCCAGTCCGGCACCGAGGAGCGCGAGAACCTGGAAGACGAGATCAGTGCCGTGGAAGAGAAGATTGGCCTCATGACCGACCTCTTGCGGCCCGTGAGGCATGGCGCGGCTTCTAAAATCGAAGGATTGACCGATGGAGAGACGGGCCTCTGGATTCCCCGTGCATACGGTGTCATGGGCAGAGACGCCAGCCTGACGCCCTTCTGGAAGGAGTGGCTCAAGGCCGTAGTCGTCCCCATGACGAACGGTGTCGTGCAACGCGTTCCCCCAAGCTCTCCTCGGATAGGCATGTGGCAGCCGCTAGAGCGCTATGTGATCAACCTCTGCGCAGAAGCACTGAGCCCGATCACCTCCATCACCCAAGTGGAGATTGCTGTCCGCGAACTTCGGCTGTACGCCCGCAAGGAAGCCGTCAACGAGCTGCCCGGCTCTCGCAACATTGACATTTACGCCCTTTTCCGATGTCTGTCGATTCCCAACATCGTCACCTTGTTCGAATATGTCCTGCAAGAATCCAAAATCATCCTGTTGTCGTCCCACACGGCAATGCTCCACCTCGCCAGTCTCGCCATTTCGAATCTGCTGTACCCCTTCAAGTGGGCGGGCGTCTTCATTCCAGTCCTCCCCGCTCGATTGGTCCAGACCATCGAGGCGCCGTGCCCCTACATTGTAGGCATTGAACGCCGATACGAGCCGACCGATTACCCAGACGACGATTACGTACTGGTTGATCTGGACAACGACACCGTCAGCAGCAACGGGCCTGCTCCTATGCCTTTGCCTCGTCAACAGCGACGAAAACTCATGTCCCTGCTCCAGCATTCGGCACCGCATCACACGCGCTATGGTGTCCCCACAGGCCCACCAGGCTATGCCATGGAGGCATACCCGCAGGATACCTTCTGCTCCGAGAACCCTGGGGTGTTCACCCATCGCGCACATCCTTCCACCATCCAAACTTACGTTGGATTAAACTCGACGTCGTTCGGCAACGTACTCGGCCCGCCTAGTTCGCGCCCGATGATATTCAATGCATTCTTGCAGTCGAGCGCCCAGAGCCGCGGCAACGACAGGCCCTCAACAGCAGCTACCATGAAGACCGGTTCAAACTCTCCGCCCTCACCGAAGATCTCACCGGTCTCCACAGTGTTCCCTGCTCTCCCGAGCACTCCCATATCGCGGAGTGACTCCGGCTATGCCCTTCAAGCCAATTTGAGGGAGAAACGGTCTGGACACTTTGAGACTTCCTCACGCCGTAGTTCTTCGGTGAGTATATTTCGAAACACATCCCCTGTGTATCAAACAATCGTTAACAAAGCATCAAAGTTTGGTTTTGACCGGGTACCCACGATGAGACGACCGAGCCAGCCCTTCTTAGGTCATGCACCCAGCGCCTCAACATCATCGCTGAGTCATGAGCTCCGCGCGCCGTCCTCCTACGCGCCGTCGGTATACGCGCAATCCACTTTGGCGGCCTCCACAATCATGCCCGGAATGGCCATGCAGCCGGTGCGCAATACGGACACGGTGCGTTGGCAAGAGGGTCACTGCCTGCAGTTCAGGCCCTACGAAGAGAAGGCGACGTGTTCCGTCTGTGAGGAGAAGCCCGACGACGGCATGTATCGTTGTACTGGTAAGTTGCATGGCACATGCTAGTGGTATAACTTTGCGTCTAACAATAGGCAGGCTGCAGTACCTACGCGCACGGCAGATGCGTCGGCAGCATTTGCATTGTCTGTCCCACCGCCTTCCGGCCCGACCAAGTGCGAGCATCCTTTGTGCGGTGCTTCGCGAGCCTGTTGTATACTTACCGACGTTACATGGTCCCGGCGAGCGGTGATCAGAAGAAGTCGGGTCTCATCTACCAGTTCAAGATGGACGAGTTCCTAAAGAGCATGCCGCACGAGAACGTGCAGTACATGACCATGCTGCAACAGACTCAAGGTTCGTTACCCGTTCTATCTCATCATTGAGCTTGCACTGACCCCGCTTAGCCCTGAACGAATTCATCCACGAGCGAGAGAGCACGCGCTCCGACGATCCGGCGATCAAACTCTTTGATGAAGTCATCCTGGCGAAGCGCAACCGCGGCAAATCCTCGTTCTTCTCCAAGTCACGGGTGGATTTCCTTTCAGACACGACGGACCATCTCTGGCGCACAGCATCAGCCACGCCACCGAACTCACGATTCCCTGGTGACTACAGATCGATCATCAGCCGCAGTAAGTTGGCCGACGAAATGGTATATTAGGTTGACTAACACTGGCAAAGTCCCGGCCAAATTGGATCCAACACTTATGAAAGAACCACGAGTTATTCAGGGCGTGCCCCGAATCCCACAAGCGAAAGCGCGCCGCAAGCCCATTCCCTCGATGCTTGGGCCCAACGGCGTTCCTCCAAAAACCCCACCTTCGTGATTTCCTCGAGCGACATCACGCATATCACACCTTTACGATGACCTAGCATACTTTAATACCATTACGCCCCTCCCTTTGAGCATCTTTTTCCCTACTTCCATGTACATTATCAGCGACGGAGCCCTCGGAGTACGACTGGTCGGCAATATTCGACTGAACTGGAATTGATTTCTGGACAAATCGGTCTTCTGCATCTAACGGACCGGCGGTTCATGGCGTGGCTCACGGGGGTCGGTACGGTCTGCTTTTTATTCCCCAAGTCCTTTGCGTTTGAATATTCCCACATCCAAAGAGGATGCGCATATTGGGATGAGATTAGATGACTGAGATGTGGGGTGTTTCACGGTTCCTTCCCTCTGTTTTTCCTGCATTTTTGAGCGCAGTGCTGCTTCAAGACCCAGGGGGCAAGCGTTTGTATAGTAATATTCCCGCTGCACGAGGAGGACACGGCGCGCAGAAGCGTCGATTGGATTGAAGACAAGACAGGACGGAGCTCGCGCACGAATGAGAAGAGAGCTGTAATTCCTGGGTACTAGCCCAGAGAACGAAAGGATGACCAAGGAGAAGAAGAAGAAGAATAAGAAGAAGAAGTCGATAAAGATAGCATCAAGCAATCGAGACCTCAACCGAAACCTGCTGGGTGCCTGTGCGCACGATGTTTGCTTTCCCCAGTGTCATCGGAGCTGTCGCGTTTCACGGACTTGCATTGTGGATTCAGGTACACGCGGCGGCGAGCCCGTTCCTGACTAGTCGGCGCTAGCGCCATGTACCAAGAATAGGTAGTCGCCTCGGGGGATGCGACTTGCGGCGTAGCTTGGCACCGAAGACGCCCCTTAGATCCTGTCCTCACCTCGACTTCTTCACTCCCACACACTCTCGCGGTCCAGCCATTCATTCGTTACCTTTCGCTTTATCGTCACTCTTTAGGTGCTATACTCTAGCCGTAGTAATCTCGCCTCCCACGCTCTCTACTTGCCCCCCGCGCGTCCAGTCATTCGACTCGTTGCAATCGAAACAACCAAACACCCACGTTTACAAACACGCCACCAATCCCTAAAATGTACTCCAAGACCATCTTCGTCGCTGCCTTCGCGGCCATTGCCTCCGTCGCCTCTGCCGCGACCCCGCCTTCCTGCCTCCTCGGCGCCGTCAACTCGTACGACAAGCCCGCCGACCTCAAGGCCATCTGCGAGTCCAAGGACGCCACGAGCAAGATTTCCAAGATCTGTGGCGACGCAAAGGCAGACGCGCTCGAGGCCTTCGCCGACATTTGCAACGGCCAGGGCGTGAAAGTTTGTACGTCAAGATTCCACTTACCCACATACACACACCACCACCCGTCCCGCCCACAACAAGACGGGAGATGGGTTCAATATTCGTTCTCCGAGATTCAAGGACCGTTTTGCTAACGTGACGATTGTTACAGCGACCGACGTCTCGGCCACGGCTTCGGGTGTCGCTTCCGCTACTGGCGCCGTCAAGCCCTCAGGCACCGGCGCCGTCAAGCCCTCGGGCACTGGCAGCTCCAACAGCACCCTCACCGTCTCCGGCTCCCGCAACTCCACCATCGCCTCGGCTACCCCTACCCCCACCGGTGAGGGCGCTGGCTCCGGCAGCGACGCCGCTGCTTCGGGAACTGGCTCCCCCTCCGAGTCTACCGGCGCTGCTGGCAAGATCGAGGTCGGTGTTGCCGCTCTTTTGGCTGGTATCATGGCCTTTGCTTTGTAAGAAAGCGTAGGCTTTGTTTTTATAAAGGAGTGGTGAGACGTGATGGCGACTGGGGAGGCCATGATGGGTGGGGAGAGGTGAAGGGGGAACAATGAGGGCCGAGGGGCTCTGTGGGGGAGGGAAATAATTGGAACGTATAAAAAATGACGGATCGGGCAAAAAATACCCCAAAGGAATGCTAGTTCCTTCGACAATGTATATTCGAAAATCTCACTTGCTTGTCGATCTGGTCATGCCCGTCCGTCTACCCATTGTTTGTGTGGAATACAGCACACCATAGCTCTCCCTTTCTTTCCTTTCTTTTCTTATTTCTCATCATCTATAAATCGTCTTGGGTCTGGAGTGTACATAACGAGTCTGTGTAGCCATCGTATGCATGTATGATGGGAAACTAGCGAACGATATCCAGGAAAAATTAGTATGACGGAACATCTATATTTATTTTCCTTGAACACCTCACTCATATTACTTCCCTGTTCTTATTGAAGTCATATTGCAAGTGGGTCGGGCGCCACTCACCTACGCACCTACCTACCTACTTACCTACCCATCTAGGTAACTATTCCATGTGAAGGTCCAAGCTTGCTTTGGGATGCATGGATGGATGGCGGATGCACCGTCATATTTTCAGAACGAAAATACAGAATTAGATGATGGGTAATCACTAAACCAAACAAACCACTATGACCTAAAGACGCCGCCCAAATGCACACACATACACACATACCCCCCGTCAAGCCAGCAAGGAAGCAAGCAAGTAAAGCAGAACGCCCGACGACAAGCCCGCCCAACAAAAAAAGTCCACAATACCCACTATACCCCTCCCCCTCCCTATACTACAGCCCCGTCGGCCAAACCTGCCTACTTGTGTTGCTGCTGCTGCTGCTGCTGCTCGCCCCTCGCCTTCTGCAGCGTAACCAGCTGATCCATATTCTGCAGCCACTTATCCGCAAAGCCCTTGTCGGTGAACCGCTCTGCCGATCTGCGCGCCCGGCGCCGCATGTCGAGCGTTTCCTGCGGGGACAGGGAGAGGGCCCTGCGGAAGCCCTGGGCGTATTGGTCTGCGGTCGAGGCGTGGAAGCCTGGATATTCGCGTAACATTTGCGTTAGCCTGGGACTTTGCCATGTGTCTTTTTTATACTTTGCGAAAAAAATAAAAATAGAAAAGGGAAAGAACTAGTGGTAGCCACATGGCGGCCAAGAAAACAAGCATGAAATAAAGAGTGGGAAGGAAGTGGACTGTGCTTTGTTCTGGGGTGACGTGTCGGGTGATGTAATTTCGCTGCCATGGGGAGAGGGGGAATATGATGTGGTGCGGTGTGATAGGAGAAGGAGAGAAAAGGGATTTGTACGTACCGGTGGGCTTTCCGTCGACTTCGACGACGATGTCGAGTTTGGGACCGCCTGAGTCATTGACAACGCTGATTAGGCCTGCAGCTTGGTATTCTACGACGCCGATGCCGAAATGCTCGTTCCACATGCCGTTGACACCCACGCTGGCCTTGCGCATCCAGTCCAGCATCTGCGGCCACGAGGCGTCGCAGACAAACTCTACGCTCTCCTTTATGCCAAGTTCATTGGCTAAGAGGCGGAGGTTATACACGCGCGTCGCATCGTCTTTGTCGCGCACTGATCCTATCAGGATGAGTTTGGGGGTTTGGTTGGGGAAGGCAGGGAGAGAGGGCTTGGAGTGCAAAAAGGACGAGAAAGCTTCGATAATAAGTTGGTGGTTCTTCTCAGGACGAAATTGCGCAATATAGAGGATATAAGGACCGCGATTCTGTTCGCTGGCTTCTGTAACTTGCACCTCTCGTTCGAGTTCTTCGACAGCTACGGGGGGGAACACAACATCAATGTCGTGGGATGTCGTCTTGTTCCGGCGATTGCGATAGGGGCCCCAAAGCGATTTGATATGCGTCTGCGTCCAGGTCGAGTTTGTCATGACGACAGAGATGGTACTGCCGACTTTGCAATAGAGACGCGCGAACAGATTCCAATACTGCCGCTTGGCCATTCCTCGGTATCCTTCTCCTGCTCCAGCGTTCACACCCTGTCCTCCTGCGTCTAGTGATTGGAGCATGTCGGTGGAGATAGTTGGGTAATGGACGTAAGCACCCGTAGGGACGGAGGGGAACAGCACCGAAGAGAGCGCAAGTGCAAAAGCATAGCCCATGGTGTCGATGAAAATATCCGGGACGAGCAGAGAGAAAGCATCGTATGCGAGGACCACGGAGCCGATGGACTGTCCAAGCAAAGTGAAGCGCGGCCATGTGCTTGCGAGGACCCAATGTCGCGTAGAAAGATATAAAAAGTGTACGGTCGGCGGATGAAGATGGATATTGAAACGGTCTTTTACACGCTTGAGGATCGCTGCCTTGTCGACGTCGTGGTCGCCAGTGTAGACTACGCATACACTTTCGGGCCAGCGCTTCTGAGTGGCTCGAATGGCAGCCCAAAGGACACGCTCGCCACCACCCCCGGCATTACTATAGTAGCTCGATCAGCCTTGCCTGGTGTCCAGAGAGCAATGCTCAATGCCTACCAGAACGGGTGGAAAAAGCCAACGATGCCATTCCAGTCCTTATCCGCCTTTCCGCCGTTCACGGCACTGCCGACAGTAGATGTCTCAATCTCCTCCCAATCATCCTCCTCTTTCTTCTTGTCCTTCCTCTTGTCGGCCTCGTAGGCCCGTTGTTCAGTTGCGACCCTGGCCAGCAGCAGCTCCCGTCTGGTGCGGGACGATCGGCGCAGCTGGTATCCTACCAGCTCTCCCAGGAAGCGGATGGTCTTGGGCAAGAATACAAATGAGATTATAATGGGTAGTGAGAGCGAGAGTAGGATCAATAGGAAACCCATTTTGGAGAACGCCAGCCCGGGGGTATCATGTGCGGAGAGAGAAATTTAGTTCGGGAGAGACATGAGGGGATGTTCAGGTCCGCGAATGGACAGGTGGGATGTGCCTGCGCGCGCGGCCCGAGGAGGCCCAAGCTTCATCCGATGGCGTGGTTCACATTCGTTAGCAGTCGGTGAACCAGCACAACACCACGCTTCTATCACGACATGCTCGCTTCGCGTCTCGCGCGGCCGCCCGCCCGCCAAGTGCTCGCTCGGAGCACCGCGACACATGCTCGCACTCCTGTCCGTCCTCCGGCCGCGCGAGCCTTCCATGCGACAGCCCCGCGGAGAGATGCCCTCGATGCCTTCCTCTACCTCCCCCACGAGCTTTTATCCGTTCTGCACACTGGACTCCCCTGGTATACCGCAATTCCGGCCGGCGCATTCATCGTTCGTGGAATTCTTGTGAGCACATTTGGTTCCTCGGCGCGAGCTCTCACTGCACGATACATTGGCACCCACCCGCTGCGGCAGGCCATAACGAAGCAGAAAACAGACGAGCTCATGAGGAAGGGCAATTTCAAAACACCCCAGCAAGCAAAGCTTACTCTGAAGAATTCTGTCAAGCAAGAAATAAAGGCGTTGGACAAGCGATGGAATTGTACAATCTGGGGTCAGGTTAGCTGGACACTATTGCAGCTGCCACTTTTCTTCACCATGGCCGAGACCATTCGCCAGATGTGCAGTTACCAAGATGGTCTTCTATCGATGGGATTGAAGGCCATTGGCTTGAAAGAATCGTCCAGCCATGTCGTACACGGGACGGAACTGGGACCCCCGAATCCTTGGTTTGCGCCTGATCTTGCCGATGGTGGACTACTCTGGTTTACCGACTTGCTCGTCCCCGATCCTACTGGGATTCTTCCCTTCGCAGTCTCCGGCATCATGTTTGCCAATATCTACTTCACCAACAATACTCCCGGGTCCCAAGAGACCCGCAGAGGGCCCATGCGGCATCTTCGAAAGGTGCTCTTGGGTGTATCTCTTCTGATTGGACCTTTGTGCCAGGAAGTTCCTGCCGCTTTGATGTATTATTGGGCTTCGAGTACTACCTCTGTCATGATCTGGAACAAGTGGCTGGACTGGCGGTATCCAGCTCCCAAGGACTTTGTAGCATGCTCCAGGCCGCTTCACATACTGCCTCCGCCCAAGCAACTCGGCGCGCTGCCGTTATCTAAAACTCGGCGGCTTTAGAGTTCGCATCATTGCTTATGTACTATATGTTATACTATCTACAACAGGGCATATATCCCTAACCGCTACCATAGCTGCTACCATTCCATCTAGTAGTGTATCTACTAAGACATTGCCTCCAACGATATTGGGCACTTGCTTACATTCACTTCATCGGTCCTATATTTTCTTTTTTTGATTCATAGGACATATTCTAGTATGATTTGTCTTTGTAAAGTTGATGTACTAGGCTGTCTTTGCTCGGTAATAAGTCAGGTACATATTCTGCACGTGCCTCGTCTCTCGGCTCATCATAGCCGCAGAACAAATTCGTGCGAAATTGCATGAGCCGCATAGTCTCTGATGAAGAAAACAAATTCGCGTACCACGCGCAACCAATGATTCTTTGTGCAAAAGTACCCCTGACCATCAGTCTCTCCTGGTTCGTTCTCGTATTGCTTTTAGTGGCTGTAATGTATATGTGTTGTGTTAATTGCCTCATTACCTTGAATTCTTTTGTATTCAATGAATCCATCAATCCAATTTTATTTTTCTCACGCCGTAGGTTTAGGCCTGCTTAGCCATGATGTTATCAAAGCTCGCTTGCATTGTATTCAGTCCTGATAAAGTATCAGTTACTAGCCCCGTTTATGACTCGCACTACGGGGACGAGGTCCCGTGGTCACTCACATTATACCCGGGTAGTTCTCTCACAAGCTCGGATGTCTAGCGCGACACAAATTTCTTTTGAAATTAGAAGAGTTGAATATAGAGCCGATTTAACATGAAGTGGCTGCTATTAAAACACGCTAGACATTTGGGCTTGGGGGGAAATGTAGGTACTACATGGATGTCGATACCCCTCATTTTAAGAAATGAGTTATGCAATATTCTCTCTGTCTTTCAGTTCGAATGAACTCTTGTTCTCAATACGAGGATTGGGAACGTAAAATGGCCGCTGTTGTGTAAATATGCTACCCTAGTAGATTAGCAACATGAGATCACATGAGATCTGGAAGAATAAAGAATAGAAAATCTCCCTAGTCTGAGCACCTCTCTCATCGTCTGGGGTTTCTGACCTGGCAATCCAATAAACACTTTCTTGTACCTAGGCACGTATAGACTGTTGTTACTTGGTATTGACAGAAGTGATTATAGATTCCGAGGGAAATTTTCAGTCGGATCAATCCGATATTTCAATTCCAGTACATTTGCCGCAGCTGAGGGCGCATGAGCAGGATATGTCATGACTTCTAGAGGACAATGGCCTATTTCGAAGGCTCGTGGAATCGTTTGGATGCGGGAAGAACCTATCATGCCGTCTATACTCACATCTTGCTACCAATCCTTAGAGACCCCAACAGTAAAACTGTTGCCTCCCACGTTGTTTTGGTCGTCATCCTCGTTTTGGCAGAAGTTAAGAGCAAAAAATTTGTTGCCAACTACCATATTATTTTCCAATTCATCAGACGATAGTCCAAATACGCATAATTTTCAAGGACAACCCTTGCGTGTCTGTTTGAGCTTCTTGTACTCCTCAGTCCCCTTCGTGCTTTGTTGTTCATCTTTAAAATCGTCCAAATACCTGGTTCACTGTTAATTGCGCAATTTTTTGCTGCGTTATTTAATTCCCGTTGCTACCGGTGGAGAAGACCCAAGTATTCTCATACGAATTTCCATGGCGGCCCTAGTAAGAGTCGCCATCGGGTCACTCAGATATCGTGGTTGAAAGCCCAACAGTAACGCTGCTTACATTGCAGTGCGTTCCTATCCGTATATCTGAACATAATTGTACCAGCTTAAAGCTTTTTTGTGACCATGAGGAACACTTCCATGTCTTAATTCGTTTGGATAAAATCACATTCTCGTCTTCGAGAATTGTCGTCTAGAAGAAAAAGACCTGGTTCGTGCTCGGCTTTATATCTTGAGAATCTGATGATGCTGTATATTGCGTTAGCCATGTTGCATCCCCGGGTATATTGTATTGTCAGCCGTTGAGTCCAAGGTTTCCAAGGTTGGTGTCGACCCTACACATTTACGCAACGTTTTAGCCGTTTTCAACCGGTAGCCTACGGTAAACATCGAATAAGAAGGAATCCAGGAGAATATTTTCTTACTTTCAGTCTGTTTTTAACAAAAGCGTTTGCCCTGAGAAATGAAAGTAGCTCGATAAACTAGCCCTGCGCCTATCAGTTCCTAGATATAGGTTTTCTCTAGGCTCACTGGGATAAATTCATCAAATCTCCCGTCCAGAGTACCATTGCCTTCTCTTCGCTGACCTTTATGGCTCTTAATCATCTCGATATCGGTGACTCCCTATGCAACCATGGTAAATGCTCAGGTGGAAATGGCAATGGCAAGTCGATTTCCCCACGATCTTTCCTTGGGCTTTTCGATCCAGGAAATCACACCTCCCAACATAAACAGAGGTCCGCGTATGATTTGGCCTTGGAAGTAGCGCCCTCAACATGAGGATATTGCCTCTATAAGATGAAGGCCCTCTTCCCATGTTCATTTCCTCAGCTTCTCACCATCATCTTCTCACCATCATCTTCTCGCCATCATCTTCTCAAGCCACATTATCATCTATTCCCATCCATTCTCTTCCTCTCTCTTTGAACATTACCGAGCCATTTCAAGGCTCATTTCGCTTTTTCTCCCATGCCTTCCACTAAGAAGGCGTGGGACTTCGATTGGAGGCGTGGACCACCTTCCCGCTTGCCATCTCCCTCCTCTTCCGGTCCCTCTCCTGGATCCTCTCCCGAACCCTCCCCCAGGTCCTCCCAGACCTCCCTAAATTCGCGTCCCTCAACTCCTCCTAAGAGGGACTTTGGAGGAAACTGGCGAGCCAGTGCCGCCCCTCCATCACCTGCAGAGCCCTGCAGTGCCCCGAAGGCACTGGAGGCAGGAAGCTTCTACTACCTCCCAGAGGTAGTACCTACCGACTCATTGCTCTATAGGGAGTTGGAAAGATCCAACAATCTCGGAGCGATGGGTCACCCGGCCCTATTGTTGGGCCAAGAGGGTGGGGTGGCCACCATCATGATTTGCTCCTCACACAAGGGAGCAGGCCTCAGGAACAAACCTGAGGCCTACAAATCACGATACCACCTCCTCGGCAGCCATCCAAATGCCGAGCACGGAGCCGGAGTCCTCGAGCTGACGAAGGACTCCAAGCCCTTCGACAAGGCAACTTATGCCTGTGTTGGCTCGGTCTACAAGACCGAGACATATCAGCTCGAGATGTTCTTCCACGGGAAGAACCAGGGCAAGCACGAAGTTCGCCTCAGCTCCGAGGCTCTTCAAAGGCTCCAGGACAAGTACCTCGTCCATTAATTTGACCATGCCAGCCGCCGATGGCTTATGCCTGAAGGACCCTGGCCCAACAAACACCACCAAATGTTGACCACAATCCACAGTCACATTTCGACAAGACCGGCCGCCGATGGCTCACAGCCTGAAGGACCCCGGTATATTTTCTTCATATTCAGCCCCTTTGGGAGGAGGGTTTTCGAAACCACACATCTGGGAAAAGGCTCGCCAGATATTCCGCCTTTTTTTGTCGCTGCATCCTTTGGGAGGGGGCTCTTCTCAGACGCACGATACTTTTTCATCATTTTCAAACCCTTTGAGAGGGGGGTTCCACATCGATTTCAGTCGTTGCATCCTTTGGGAGGGGTCTCTGCACGGCTCATCTTTATCCATACAAACTACCGTCTTTGAATCCTTTGGGAGGGGGCTCTTCTTAGATGAGTATGCTGCGACGACAATACCGGCCGCTGTTGGCTTCAAGCCTGAAGGACCCCGGCATACAACATCATCGAATCGCTTTTTTTTGACGACATGTACGCGGAGTTATTGGTTGGTCGGTTGTTTGTTTAGGAGATACCCAGGTGTGCTTTGAGCTGTTGGTTTTGGTCCTGTACTTCTTTTCTTGTATATTATGTTTGGCGTTTCACTATCGGTGGTGTTTTGCAAAGCAATTTTCGCTGTAGTATCGTATGGTGGACTCGGTGCAATACTGATTCTTTTTCAACTTCCCAGCTCTTGTCAATAATTTGTAGATACGTGATGCCGCATTCAACCTCTTTTTCTGAGCCTCTCATGGCTTTGTATTTTCTCCAAGCTCTTCCTAGGCGCTCTCACAATCTGCCAGCTCTTTGAATATTCACCTTCCAAGATGTTGAGTGTGGTGGGTAACAGTCCCAACGCTTTCCACGAGAAGACCCACCAAAGTGCTGCGCCATTTTTTTAGGTTGAATACTCTTACTTGGCAAAAATCAAGTTTTGAGTAGCTCAAGGTGAGCAAAGTTATGCTGTACGTAGTACTACCTGAGAGTCATCAATATATGCCAAAGAACACATATTACCAAAGTCCGGTAACAAGGATCCGAGGGATTATGCAGAATATAGCGTCTATTAAATCTAGGGAACTAGTAAGAGTCTGGCGGGACGCAAGCTAAACGTATAATCATGAAATGATAGTACTCAGTATAGATGCAGTGAGGAACATGGGAAAATTGACTATGTTTGTAGCATCAGGCGTATCTAATATATATCATCTCCGGTGACAAGGATAACTTTAATTCTGGTGTGGTTTATACGGGAAAACAAAAATGTACATCAGTTTAGGAAGCTAGGACAGGAATCCCAACACCCATGCAGGACATCACTATGAACTCTATTCTTACCTGTAAAAATTAAGTCTTATGTTCAAACTGCTCTGTTTTAAGTAGCAATGCTAGTACATGTGTGAGATGACAAGGGCTCTTGTATATAGGTTTAATATAGCCACATCGAATCATAGATTAGTGTTAGGCCTCAATTTTCTTAACTACTTCATAATTTCAATTACCTTTCTTTAAACTCCGCGTACATCTAACGACATGCATATAGGTGTCCCTATTCTTATGACAGTTTTTGATCCTTCTCTCTGCAATACGTCCGGAATATTTTCGTTAAACACATGCTCTTATTTCTGATAGAACTAAATGTGTTCTATGTCAGAGAAATCGGGGCTTTAGGGATCCCACTCTCCAAATTTGATACATTTTGTCGTACTCGCAACAGTCTTTCCATGGACTCTGTGGATGTATTTTCAAGCCCCAAGTCAAGTAAATTGATGATGGTCCACCGACTAAAATCTTGAAAAATTCATTCCAGCGCCATCTTGTGAAGGCCAAAATGCTCTTTATACTCATTCCTCAAATGTATCAGCCTTTTAAAGATTTTTATTTTGGTATAATGAAGAGGAAGGGGGCTCTTTTACATTTATACGAGTCATACTGGCTTTTGATTTGATGTATATATGCTCTCTGGAAGCCTATAAACGAATTGAATTCCCTCCTATTTTGAGAATTCATACATGGTGCTCTAGTATCCGACTGTTCTTAAAGTTGCTACTTTTCAATGTGCGTCGAACAAATACGAGTGTTTTCAGTATCGACAGAGGGGGGCAATTCCATGGACTGGTCCGGAAATGATTTTTCTTTTCCCGGATATGCTCACATGTGGGTAGATTGGGCCATTTCAAAAAGGTACGAGTGTTTCTTGTGCGAATCTCTCGATAATCCGAAATAAACCAGTCAAAAGAGAAATTTGGAGTTTCTGGCCATTCCCATTCTGGAGATATTCTTAGGAGTCAGAAATGTATGGGATAAATTCCGTCAATTATGTTATTTAGGTGCTTAGAGCATTAAAGCACTGCCGCTATACTTTGATCTTCGTTCTCGTCATTTTGGAAGCTGATTTATTGCCCATATATCAATAGGGTGGAAATTCTAGTCGATAAAACCGTTATAAGGGACATTGGGAATTATAGAGTATCGTGTTTGTTTCTGTTGTTGCCCCGACATAGAAGACAGTAGTTTCAGAGGTTAGGGGATACGGCCATCAGAGTGGCTTGCCTTGCTTTTTTAGTGATCTACTAAATTTTCAAGTATCATATAGTCAGAGTTTCAGAAATTCGGATAGCATTAATCCAAATTCTGTGCTCTCGAGCATGAGTGGGCTCATCCTGGGGTTTTATTAGTAAGACGTATGCCATGTTCGTTACATGTTCCCCAGTAACAAACAAGTACGACACATGTAAGTAAAAGACCACATTTTGTATTCGATTCGAGAGGATTTCCTGTGTCATGAAATCTCTTTTACTTGCTTTTGACCACACTTAGTGGATGCGATGATTTTCAAGAAGTTTTGCCGATTGCCAAGTCATTGGCAACGTCATGTATTTTTGAAGTCCTAGCTTCCATGTTGATAGATTTGGGGAGCTTCAAGAGTTTCTTCCATTTTCGCTTTGAAGGCATGATTTTAGCAAGGCAACGTCTACGGGGGATAAAGCCATGAATTGAGGGCGTGAGAGTATCATATCCCTAGACAGCCAAAAAGGCAACGGCTGACTATCATATTGAGGTGTATTAGTGTTGTTTTGGTCATTAAGGTGATGAATACGCGTTTCGAAGCCCCATGTGTCGGCCAGGACCTCTTTTCTGTATCTTTCGGCTCTTTAAAAACATGTTTCAATATTTGATTGGTTTTCAAGGAAATGCTCGACACATCTCTGTAACGAGACGGTTTACAGTTCTCAATGTCGCAGAGAAGGTGGATAGGAATTGGAGCTTGCGTAAGGTTTCGTTCAAGACTCACATATTAATGGACTCCAGAGTATTTTAGTTGACTTTTGTAATGCCAAAGAGCATCTTTGGCTGTGTTCCATACTTCAGCTGCCGCTCGAGTTGGAGCCATACAGCGTGAGCTCAAACTGTTTTGATACCCATGTACTTGGTAAATCGTGTCTTTTGTGACAAAGGCCACTCATATGGTTTCCTTCAAATCAGTTTACAGACATTTGCGGACAGATGGGCAATTTTACGACCCCCATCGTTTCTACAGTTATGGTTTTTTATTATACATATAATGAAAGTCCGTCATTTTTTAGATGAAGAAAAGACGAATAGAGAGAAGAAGGGAGTAGTGGGAATGGGGTTTATATACCCTAGGGTGTGACTGATGACACATGCTTTGTCGATTTTACTGAGACGTGATGATGGGCGCCATGACCGAATCTCGTTTGCCTTTGCACCATCATGTGCAGCCAACAGTCATTTTTCTCCGGCACTATCTAATGGAGACTTTGCTAAAGCCTGCGACCAAGAAGGAAAGCCCTTACGAACCGAACGCTATACGCAGCTGCAAGTTCCAAAGGCCCGCAAGTACACAATATCAGCACAGGCACAAATGGATTTCACAAAATGGTTCAATTCACGAATACGGCCCAAGAACCCATGTTTTCAGGGCCCCGAGTACCAAGCACTCCCAATCCAAGTCGCTCCAACTCCATACATACAAAATAGACAGGGGAATCCTACTCAATGATGACCACGAAAGGGGGGAGGAGGAGGGTAGCAACACTGGCCCACGGCTAGGCCGGAGTGCCATCGACCTTGGCCGCGGTATCGGCGACTTCGCTGGCCGTCTTCGCAATCTCGGCATCCTCCTTCTCCTTGGCCTCATCGGCGGGCTCAGCAGCAGCGCCATCGTCGGCACCGCCAGCCACCAGCTTCCGGACCACGTCCACGGTAGCAGCAGGACCTCCAGGCTCGGCGGCAAGGACCTTTCCGGACTTGTCGACGACGAAGACTCCGCGCGTGGTGCCCTTGGGGGCTTTCTTGAAGCCAATGGCAGAGATGAGGGTCTGGGCGGGGTCGCAGAGGAGCGGGTAGGGGAGGTTCTGCTTGGTCTTGAAGGTGGTGTTGGCCTTGGGGCTATCGTTGGAGAGGCCGTAGATGCTGAATCCGGTGGCAGTCAAGGGCTCGTATTCGTCACGGAACAGGCACGCCTGGGTGGTGCCTGTCGCGTCGTTAGCTTGACTGTCGCGCGGCGTGATGCGGGCTGGCAGTGGGGAAGGGAGGGGGGAAACGCGCTTACATCCGGGGGTGGAAGCCTTCGGGTAGGTGAAGAGGACCACGCCGGCCTTGCTGTCCTCGACGAGCTTCGCGAGCGTGGTCTTGGTGCCGTCGTGCGTCTCGACCTCGCCGCCAAAGTCGGCCAGGCTGATCGCGTCGCCAACCTTGGGCGCGCCGCCGGCTGCGGGCGCGCTCTTTGCGCCATTGGCCTTGCCGGTGACGGCCTCCTTGACAGCCTCTACCTTCTCGGCCACGGCGGCCTTTGCCTTCTCGACCTTGGGCTTCTCCGACTTGGTAGCGGCCTTCTTCTTGGCCGGCTTCACAGGGGCCGGGGGAGGCGTCTTGCGCTTGCGCAGCTCAACCATGATGGAATATGGGTGGAGAACGCGGTCGCAGAGCTGGAGAGGGCCAGAGTCAGTGTCGCGGACGTGCGGATAAGGGACGGGGACGCGGGGTTGGGATGGGAGGAAGCTGGGGGCGCGCGCGCGCTGGGCGTGGGAGGCACACCCGAACCGGCGGCGGCGTCGAGGCAGCGTGCTGGCGCTTACTGGGCCTTACCTTGGTGGAAGCTGCGGTATCACGTCGTCTGGCGGGCAGCAGAGGGGGGCGGCGGGCTTTGGGGGGGGAGCAGAGGCAGCTGGGGGAGGTGGAGGAGGGTGGGCGAGGGCAATATCAAGCTTTGGGTCGCGGCGGGCGTGCAGTCGACGAGGGCATGGATGCTCCAAACCAGCCTCCTCCCTTGGCAAGAGCGTCCATATCGATATTAGGCAGATTAGTGTTGCGTCTTTTAGGAGCACGGCGGTGCTTCAGCTGCCCGGGCCACTTGGGCGGTCGACGGGCGCTGATTGGTAATTGTGGGAGCCCCGGGGTGAGGAGAGTTGAACGCGTTTCGGTAGCATCCCGAGAACCGCACCCCTCCCGCATGCTCGGCCTCGTCCCAACCTCTCACGGGTCGGATCGCCTCGCCCTACGCCAGCATCGCCGTGGCTCGAGGATAGACGCACGGCAACTAGCTGCCGCACGCTGACTGCTGATTGCTGGCCGCTCGCCGCTCGCCGCTGGCGGCCGCGTCGGGTCGCGACTTGGGTTTCGAGAGGGGGCTGGACGTTCGACGGAGCCCCGCGTCTCGAGCAACCTTCGAGCCATCGGCATGCCATGCACTCCCTTTGGCGACCTTCCTGTTTCTGCTCTGCGGGCGGCGTCTGCCGTTGCAGCGCTGGAGAATGGAGCAAAGAGACAAGTCCCGTCTGGTGCACGCAGCCGCCTGCCGTTGGAGCGAGGGGAGAGGGCCATGCCCATGATTCCGTCTGTCGTGATTCGGGACTTTGACCGCACCGTGCTCCCAGCGGCCGACTACACTGCCAGCGTCAGGCTGCTCGCTCTCCGGCGCCCACTACAGGAGGCCATGTGCTCGTCCTAGGGCAAGCCGGATGCCCCGGGCCTGGCCCGTTTAAGCGTTGCTACCTCTCCCGCCAGAGATGCTCACCTCGCCCGCGGATCCTGAGAGGGGAAGGCAGGGCCCTGACCCAGATCCTCTTACACAACTGCCACCACACGCCCTCGCATTTGCTACCCCTGCGCTGCCTTTGGCCGTCCTCTCGCTCTGCTTGCGCGCCTGTCTGGCTTTTCTGTATTCTAGTCCCCGGCAATGCTCAGTTATCCTGCCAGCATGTGCTGGCCTTTTCCCCAATTTGTAGACTTCATGTTCGACATGCTGGCCGAGTTCAGCGTCTTCGTCCTCCATGATCCGCTGGACTACTGCTTTTATCTTCTCATCTTCTTGTTGTCATTTCTCTTCAGTACACTGCATCCATGAACTTGCCTTGTTCGACTGCCCACATGACAACCCAAAAAGCCCGAGAAGCAAGCACCTCCACGGCCGATTCCGAGACGGTACTGCTGGCGCGAAATACAACTCACTGTACAGCCCTGATCACTACCCAAGAGCTCGAAAAGGGTGAGAGCCAACGAGATGCACATCAGCAGCAAGAGGATCCCATCTTTGGCAACGAGGATGGAGCAGACGTTCACTACAGGACTTGCGAGTGGTGGTAGGCCATGCTTCCGACTGCACAGCCAGTAGAGCCCTAGCTGACCATCCACAGGCATGCCGCATTCTGTAAATGATGCGTTTACCTTCTCCTGCTATAGCTGACATTTTCCAGTGATGATGGCCGACACCATCTCTCTCGGGGCGCTGGCTCTCCCCCAAGCTGTCGAGACCATAGGCCTCGTCCCTGGCATCATTCTCCTCATCGGTCTCGGCATTCTCGCAACTTACACAGGCTATATCATCGGCCAGTTCAAGTTGGCTTACCCAGCCATGCATTCCTTTGCCGACTGCGGCGAACTCATCGCCGGCCCGGTCGGCGGGTATGCTATGGCGTTTGCCCAAGTCTTCATTCTCGTCTTCATCATGGCCGCCCACCTCCTGAGCTTTGCCATAGCCATCAACGTCATAAGCGAGCACGCCAATTGCACAGTTCTCTTCTCGTTCGGCGGTCTGGTCATTAGTTTCTTCATGGGTCTCCCAAGGACACTGAGGAATGTTAGCTACTACACCATCGTCTGTGAGTCGACCCATCTTGCACAAGACCAATGATGCTCTGACAACTTTTGTAAGCCGGTGTCTCCATCATAGTCGCAATCATAGTCGCCATGTACGGCATAGCCGTCGCACGCCCCGACATGGGCAACATCCTCGCCGTACAACCCCACGTCCCCCTCGTGGAGGGCCTAGCCCCCGTAAACAAAATCATCCTCGCATACTGCAAGTCCCCCTCCAACCCCCCTGATTCAGTAAAGGAGCCTACACACAAGAAAACAGCAGTCACCTAACATACTTCCTCCAGCCGGCCACGTCGCCTACTTCACCTTCTGCGCCGAGCTCAAAAACCCACGCTCCTTCACAAAAGCCCTCGCCTTCCAGCAAGTCCTAACCGTAGCCTTCTATCTCATCGTCTCCATGGTGATGTACTACTACGCCGGCGCGAAGATCGCCTCGCCTGCCCTCGCCTCGGCCAGCCCCCTCATCCGCAAGGTCAGCTTCGGCCTCGCCCTGCCCAGCATCGTCGTCGCCGGCGTCGTCAACGGCACCGTCGCTTGCAAGTACGTCTACCTGCGCCTGTGGAGCGGGACCGACACGGCGCACCGGCGCACCCGGAGGAGCGTGGGGAGCTGGGTCGGCGTGTGTGCGGGGCTTTGGAGCGTGGCGTTTATCATTGCGGAGTCGGTGCCGAGTTTTAGTCTGTTGTTGGGGTTGATTGGGGCGGTGTTTTGTTCGTGGTTTAGCTGTGAGTTTTTTTTTGGGGGGGGGGGGGGGGGGAAAATTCCTTCTTCTTCTTCTCTTCTTTTATTTCTCTGAGGATTGTGTTGGGGGGGTGAGGTGGGAGGAAGGGGATGTGGGTGCTGACGAGGTGTAGATGGACTGCCTGGCCTCCTTTGGCTCTACATGAACAAGGGGCGCCATCTCGAGTCGAGGCGCAAGATGGCCCTCACGGCGCTGAATGTCTGTATTTTCGCTGCTGGTGCTGCCATGGTACGTTGGAATATTCGATCTCTCTCCTCCTCCCACCTTTCGACGCCTTCTGTGAGCTGACAGGCCATTCATCTAGTGTGGACTGGGCCTGTGGTCTTCTGGCACCGAGCTGCGCGATGGAAAGGCCGGAGAGCCCTTTACCTGCGCGGACACCTGGAGCCCAGTGTTCGATCTGTGAGTCTACAGAAGGGGGCCTCTTGCAAGGCCCCCGTTGTGTGTTTGAGGTGTGGAGGTGGAAGTGTTTGACTGAATGGCATGGCCATGTCTGTCGTTGGAATGTTGCCGATTTACGAAGATTTTACGTGTACCCCAATCCGTCTCTATCATCATAGTGGGCATGGACACGATTTTCTTGCACAGAACAATATATTCTTTCACCGTTCGACATGTTCTCCTATTATGTGCGCATCCTCGGAACAGTCCCACAACCCGTCACACAGTGACGCCAAAACATCCTCCCCTCGGCCGGCCAAACCCAAACTTCCTTTTTTGATATCAATGCCAGGCACCTAAAAGCACCCGACCATCTCGATATACACCTGATCCACCGTCATTAATCAACACCAGTACCACCAAGCCGGTAGTGACCCCACTTCTCACTGTTCCATCCACCCTGAACCAATTCCCGGGCGCACCACACGCCAGAAAACGGCGTTTCAGTGTAATTATTTCCCTTGGCCTCGGATCCATGTGCCTAGTCCAAAAGCACGCACGCACATCACCGCAACTGTATACTGTGGAGAAGCGCAGAGCCCCATTAGCCTCAAAACAGCGAATCCAAACGTAGTGCAACGGTGAGAGTGCGGGCCGGTCAGGGAAAAGGGCGTTTCGAAGTAACGTTGGGTAGTGGCGGGCGAGGGCGTCTAGACCATGGGGATTTGAGCAGGCTGGGTGCCTGCATGCGGCGAAGGGTGGAGGAATGGGGTTTCAGAGGGAGTGTTTGAGAAGACTCAGAAGGTGTAAATTGGAGGCTGTGCAGGTAACGTAGGGGGACGACAGGAATGCGGTCCCGAAAAAAGTGGAAGAGAGTCTGAATAGACAAGTAAGTAATGGTATGACGTGTAAAGATGCATCGTATCGAGTATCGGCCTGAAGGTGCATATGCAGCTGTTGATCGAGTGACAATCGGAAGACGACTGAAAGCTAGTAGCGTAAAAAATGTACACCCTGTAGCGTTTTCTCAACCAAAGCCTAAATCTACAGCTTTAGTCCTATCCATAGACAGAAGTGGGTTACAAATCAGTCAGTACGTGCATGTGCCTTTCGATGATGCGATAAACATGCGGTGGCTGGCATTTTCAGATCCCGAGCGGTATCAGATTGAAATGGAAAATCCTATTACGATTTTCTGAACATTGTCTGACCACCATGGGGCCGTATAGTATGCAGCGACACAAGCCACAATTGCGGCGTCGGACTTGGGCAACGTCATCTCCTGATAGCAGCAATGGCGCGTGTTGGCGTGGCCGTACCCCGTAGTCTTGTATTCTATCCGGCGCGAGGGAGCAGATTTTGGAGTAGCAGCGGATATATTGAGATTTATCAAGCGCGGATGAGGGAAACCCGACGTCGTATCAGGACATTGTCGCGGGTTTAGCTCGAAGGATGGAGACTAGAGCCGCACGCTACGAGGCATCTCAAACATTCACCTCGGCCATCTGCGGAGCACATTCCAGCTCGCATAATGGCGTTTTCGAGGTCGTGTGATGGACTTTTGCGACGATAAATTAAGGACTGGGTGGCAGCTGCGGGGTTCGGGTGGGATGGATCATAACTGCGAGGGCTGGACTTGGGATGACGCATCAATCAAACTCTGCTCTACCTTGAGATCTGGACCGCGTAGCAGGCATATTAAGCCATAGCCAAGCAAAACGGCTGTCAGACTGAGGCTTGCTTGTGCTCGGAGATGAGATATGGCGGTAAAAGTCCGGTAAATCCAAACCGCCTGGATTTTCTGTAGGAACACTACAGAATTAATTCACCTTGTTCTATTCGAGGCCTTAGTAGTAACTCATGTCTCCGAGCTCGATGGTTGCAAACGAATTCAGTGGCGATGGATATGCTGATCCCCTAGCTGTGCCGTTTCAGTAGTCGTTGTGTCAGCCAGTGGGAAAGGGCCAAAAAATCTCCAAAGCCGATGATGGGGGATAACATGCCCATAGCTCGGAGGTGATTGCTGTGTTCGGCATCTACGTAGGCATACAAGAAATCCGTCGTGTGAAGTAGGGTTGTTTTTCGTTTCAACGAGAGTGAGTCTGGTGGGGGGGACATGTCCTTTTACATACGTCTGACGTGGCGCTACGCTTTTTGACAAGCCAGCTAATCGATGCCGAAAGGCGTATGGGAAAGTTGGTTGGTCATTCTACATCGAAAGGTAGTCCTTTAGTCTTTAGTGCATAAAGCGTTCCGTTTCATGCAGGTTTCGAAACACGACGGGAACACCCGCCACAGGTAAATCCAGGAATGGAGGAACGATTGTCGGTAATGTGAGGAAAGGAATGCCTGGATCGCACTTGGTCAAGCATATCGATGTTCTGTCAACGGAGAAGATGTAGAGAGCGAGGCCTGCTGTTGGCTGAATTGAGCAAATCTGTGATGAAACCGAGGCGTGATTACGAAGGGTGCTTCGTGTCCGGAGGCTTGAGATGATACAGTTTTATAGCAGCATTAAGGTTTCCTGGCTCGCGTAGAATTTGTAGAGCTGAGTGAGCCAGGGGGAGGACTGTAGGTGAAGAAATCCGGGTGTTGATCCGACAGTGTAGAGAAAAGGTAGAGCAGCCACAATCACATTCCGAGAATAGCAACCTAGGCGAACGGCTGACCTCTGCACGATACATCCTTCGGAGATTGGGCGAATGACAAAGCTCAGCGAGAAGCGCCGAGTATATTAAACCGGGGCGCCAGGCTTGCAAAAAAACTCGTAATCTGATGTGAGGTCTAAAGACAGTTTATTGATTGTTGTGCTGTATTCGGCGGAGGAGCGCCGAGAGCGATGGGACTGACGCAATCTGTCTAGCAATGAGATGCGACGGAATTAGAAAGATGGAGAGATGGAAAGGCCCGATGGGCAGGAAACAACAAGATGGCGGCCTCCACAGTTGAGGTGTGTTGGGACGGCAATGGCAGCGTCGGTCCACTGTCAATCTCCCGCGCGGAGGGGTCATCACGCTGAGACAGCAGGGACATGGCAGCCATAGGTTCCGCGAGCCGTGAGGCGCTACGGTGGAAGTGAGCACTCATCTAAACCACGAGGTTGCAAATGAGGAGGGCAGCGGGGTGCAGGCAGTTGGGTCTCAAGATCCGAGGTTGCAAAAGGTGGAGGAACCTCAGCATCGGGACGTGTCAAGGTGCAATGAGGGAGGCAGAGGTCGTGGCAGTGCTTCATGCGCAGAATCTTCGGCAGCGTCTATTTTGCGTGGTTCCAGAGGGCTCCGGACAGGGACCCCCGGGATCGGCCCCGGCGGAGGCAGCAGTGACAGCGGAGATTTTGCGGCGCAGCTCCCGTATGGCTGGCAGTGGCTCGCAACAGCCGCGATGTTGCGTGCTCGGTCGGGGAGGGCGAGGGCAGCAGCAGAGAGGCACAGGCGGAGAGAGGCAAGGCTCCTTGGTCGATGATGTCAAGATTGGACGACGGCGAGCGTCGTGGGCGCAATCAAAATGCCGTGCCCGTGCAAATTGAGCGCCCTCGCAGGCAGCGGCTGGCCAGTGTCCAGTGTCGCACCTTGATGGATGGGGCTAAGGCGAAGCTTGTCTGGTCGATGTCGTGCTGATGGCTGTGGCTGGAGGGCAGCTCGCAGGCCCGGAGCACGCCAATTGCCGCGGCGGCCACGAGATTCGCCAGCGGAGGGGACATGGCTGCGGCGCACGCGCGATCTGCCACCGGCCGGAGAGTAACAGGTGGAGGGGGCGGCGGCGGCGGCGGTAGCGATGGTGGTGGTGCCGGTGGTGGTGGTGGGCTGGAGTTGCTTCTGCGTGCGCTCGCTCGCTCCTGGTGGTCGTGTCTGCTGGCTCCAAGCCGGGCGGGCTGCGGCAGGGGCCCAGCATGCGTCGCCGGGCGCCCCTGATTCGCCGCATTTGTGCTCACCTCTGGCGGGCGCACATCGCTGCCAGGAACCCGCTCAACCCGCCCGTATCTGTTTTAGCAGGGAGGATCTGCGCCAGGCTCATTTTTCTATTTTGGCCAAGTGCAGTGAAACGTAATTTGGAACGGCCGCCGGCGAGCGGCCGGGCGACAGGCGGGAGTCAGGAGACGGGCGTGTTGAGGCGGGGAGAGTCATGATGGGAGGGGGGGGGGGGACATGCAACGACGCGAGGGTGAATGGGCGAGGGGCACCGCACAGCGCACCCTCTCCACCACAGCAGCGCATCACGATGCCCATCGTCATCCTGCTGTCCCGCCCGCCGTTGCTCGCCGGCGCCAGCTGCGCGCGCGCTGCAACGTTGTCGCTGGGCGGCGAGTCGCTGCAGCCAGTGCAAGCCAGTGCAAGCCTGCACCCACTGCACCCACTGCACCCACCCACCGCAACGTGCTGGCCCTCTGGCAGCCGAAGGCGGCTCCAACGCCCGATGCGTGCCGCCCGCCGCCATGACTGGCCAGCTCCATGCAGGCCCCCAGACGGCGTTCCTGGCCGCCTCCCTCTGGTCCCTGCCGGTGGAGCACCTGGCTGAAATTACCTGCGCCAGGGGTATCGGCCTGTGCGTCCAATAGCACTCTTGGCGCCTCTTCCTGCAATCACTCCCGCCCGCCGTATATCTTCTGCCCGCCCGCTGCTGCTTTCTGCCCTCCACCGCAAGGCTCACGTTCTTTTTTCACCACATTCGCTTTCGTCGTTTTCGGCGGTGTCTTTCTTTTAGACCTACTCCAGTCACTCCTTCCTGGACAGCTGCATTCTGCAGAATCGATTTCTGCTCGGTTTCTTTGCAGTATAACTTCGACCGTCCACACATTGAGAAAAGAGCAAGGATTTTTACAACATGAAGCTTACCGTCGCTTTCCTCGCCGCCCTCGCGGCCGCTGACGCCGCTGAGGCTCGTCGCAACTCCCGCCGCCAGTATGGTGGCTACGGAGGCTATGGTGGTTACGGAGAGGGTGGAGGCTACGGCCAGGTCTCCTCTGCCGCCCCCGAGGCTCCCAGCAGCACTGCCCTCCCCGTCCAGAGCTCTACCCCGGTCGTCCCTCCCGTTGCCTCTACCCCCGTCGTCCCTCCCGTTGAGAGCACCCCCACGCCCGAGGTCCCCGCTGAGAGCACCACTGCCTCCCCCGAGCAGCCCTCCTCTGCTCCCGTAGAGTCGGCTCCTGCTTCCTCCGCCCCCGGTGGTGGCTATGGTGAGGTTCCCCCTCCCGCCTCCACCCCCGAGGTCCCCGCCGAGAGCACCACTGCCTCTCCTGAGCTTCCCGAGAGCACTCCTGTTGCCTCTGTTCCCGTTGAGAGCACCCCGGTTGCCTCTGTTCCCGTTGAGAGCACCCCCGTGGCCTCTGTCCCCGCTGAGAGCACCACTGCCTCGCCCGAGCAGCCCGAGTCCTCTGCTCCTGCTGAGACTCCCGCTACCTCCGCTCCCGGCGGTGGTTACGGCCAGGTTCCTCCCCCTGCCTCCACCCCCGAGGTCCCCGCTGAGAGCACCACTGCCTCTCCTGAGCTTCCCGAGAGCACTCCTGTTGCCTCTGTTCCCGTTGAGAGCACTCCCGCTGCCTCCTCCCCCGTCGAGAGCGCCCCTGCTTCCTCGGCTCCCGCTGAGAGCACTACCGCCTCTCCCGAGCAGCCCGAGTCCTCTGCTCCCGTAGAGACCCCTGCTACCTCTGCTCCCGGCGGTGGCTATGGACAGGTCCCCCCTCCTGCCTCCACTCCCGTTGTTCCCGCTGAGAGCACCACCGCCTCCCCCGAGCAGCCCGAGTCCTCGGTTGGCACTCTCTCCAGCATCCCCACCTTCCCTGGCACTGGAATCTACCCCTCGGTTCCCGGCACCAGCGCTGCTGCTGAGACTCCCTCCAGCTTCCCCACCTTCCCTGGAACTGGCTCTGCTCCCATCCCCACCTTCCCCGGAACTGGTGTCTCTTCTGAGCTTCCCTCTACCTCTGCTTCTCCTGAGCAGCCTGAGAGCTCTGGCGCTGTCCCCAGCTCTGGCGGCCCCTTGTTCCCCAGCACTGGTGTCACTGCTCCTCCCAGCTACCCCACTGCTGTCTACCCCGGTGACAACGCCAACTCTACCTCGTACACCGACCTCGTGACCTCGGTCATCTACTCTACCCAGATCTTCACGGTCACCGCCTGCCCCCCTACCGTCACGGACTGCCCGGCCAGCGCCACTTCGCTCATCACCTCCGTTGTGCCCGTTGCCACCACCGTCTGCCCCAAGACCACTGACGTTCCTGAGGTTCCCGTCTCGTCTGGCTCTCCCGTCGGCGAGACCCCCGTCTCCGAGATCACTCACGTCACCACCGAGACTCTCGTCTACACCGTCGGTGTTGGCTCCACCGCCCGCCCCGTGACCACTGAGCTCGTCTCCACCTCCACCGAGACTCTCTACCAGACCGTTGTCGTTACCCAGCCCGGAGCTGAGGAGACCCCCGCCAGCTCCGGCTCGCCCCAGCAGACTGGAACTCCCACTGGCACCACCACCCTTTCCAGCACCTCGACCACCACTCAGTACATCACTGTCTTCCCCACCCCTGCTGAGTCTGACGTCCCTGCCTATGGCGAGAACACCGACGTTGCCCCTACTGGCCCTGCTGAGTCTGACGTCCCTGTCTATGGCGAGAACACCGACGTTTCCCCTACTGGCCCTGCTCCCACTGGCGGCTACGGAGGCTCTTCCCCGTCCGGTGCTTCTCCCTCTGGCGCCTCTCCTTCCGGCCCTGCTGGTGAGGGCGAGTGCCTCCCTCCCGTCACCGTCACCGTCACCGCCAAGGAGACCGTCACCGTCACTGCTGGCGAGGGTGAGGGCAGCACCCCTGCCCCCTCTGCCCCTGCTGCTGAGTACCCCAGCTCGCTCCCTGCTGCTGAGGAGGGTCTGACCACTCCCCCTGCCTACCCCACTGGCACTCCCGTCCCCTCTGCTCCCTTCCCTCTCGGCAACAGCACCGTCGCTGTCCCCAGCGGCTCCTCTGGCTTCTTGACCCAGACCAAGCCCACTCTCCCCATCGGCACTGCCCCCGCTGAGAGCCTCCCCGCCTTCTCCTTTGCCTCCTCTGTCGCCGAGGTCCCCTCGACCACTGCTGCCCCCGAGGCTCCTGAGTCGACCACCGCCGCCGCTGAGGTCCCCGCCTCCTCGGCTCCCGCTGAGTACCCCGTCGAGACTCCTGCCGAGTCCACCACTGCTGCTGCCGAGACCCCTGCCCCCTCTGCCACCCCCTCCCAGGGCTCTGACAACGGCTACGGCAGCTATGGCAGCTACGGCTCCGGCTACCGCAAGCGCTTCGGCCTCTTCTAAGCGCGTCATGATGAGTTGAGAAAAAGAAGCGGAGTTTCCTTTGTTAACAGATCATGTGAACGGACTTGAGGTTCTCGCACATACTTCTCTCGCGGGCCACTTGGCCATTTTTCCTTAACTGGGTTTGCCGTTTTTCTCATTGCAAGCAGGGAATATAGAGAGTTGCGGGTTGTGCGGGAGGGCTTGTGGGAAGATGGATGTCTGGATGTGGAAGAGACGGGCCATGTAGGGTTTGTTCCTCCCTTGACTATAAGCAATGCCACTGTCGATTCACCTTTGTACAACCGGCATCCACTTCGATTCTATTATGACAACTCTGTACCTGCGAGGATAGAGGAAGCGCTGCTCAGGCTGATGCGATGCGTCATGATTATCTTTGATATCATTATTTCCTTGGGCGTTCATGTCTCTTGTTTACCCATCATCGTCATTATCACTTTTTTAGTTTCGCATGCAACTTCTTCTCCTCACTTCGCGCGCCATTGTTTATTCTTCAGCTAGATAGGCATTCTTCCCTTTGTGTGTAGAAAAACACCCATCAGGCATGGCGACGGAGTATTCCAATCCAACGTTAAAACTTTAGTCGTTTGCTCGCATCCGCCCAAGACTGCTTCCTCATGGCTACATTTTCCCCTCGGCTCTCTCCTTGCCCAAACGAGCGAGGCGGAAATGTAGCAAAAAAAAAAAAAGAGGAACACGAGGCTGGACCATACAATTACCGAAGATTAGATTGCTGCAATGCTGAATCACCTCAGCCGCCCCTTCGCACGTTTCACATTTGCCACCCATTCTATTCGCCTGGTCTGTGAGCCCCTGGCCTGGCTGCCTTTCCCCCGTCCCCTGTCCGCATCCTTCCCTTCCCCCTCCCAGTCCCAGTTCCAGTCCCAGTCCCTTGTCCCTTCTCATCCGAGCGCAGGGCAACGCAGCGCGGCAAGACGTCCTCGTCGCCCACCAACCAAGCCACACGCGCACGCACACAGACCATCCCCTATTTTGTCCACCTTCCGCTTCGAAGCAAGCTCGCGACTGTAGGAAACTCGGGGCTTTTCTTTGCTTGCCAATGATTCTCGAGTGAGTGAGGCCGCGCGTGTATGTACATGGGAAGGGGATTTGTTCTTGTACGTTTTGCTCGGGTGCGCTGCACTGGCCGCGTGGTTGGATGGATGGATGGAGCGAGCGATTACATTTGCCTGCACGGCGGTTCCGGGCGGGGAGGGGGATTAGGATGGTCTGTAGGTTAGGTAGGTGGAGTGGAGTCGTTTACCCACTTGACCTCGATCGCTCACCGACTCGGCCGTGCGGGAGAGAGAGAGAGAAAGAGGGAGGTTCGTTTACGGAGCGAGCGGCGATGGGGAGTGTACAGTAGCCATGCTGCGCTGTGCTGCGCTGCGTGGCGAGCAAGCGATGCGTCTCGTCTGCGTTCGATACGAAGGCTCGGTTGCGATCGTTCTTTGTCGGCGAGATGCATGCCCATCTGTTATCGGGTGCCTGATACGTGTAGTGTTCTATGTGCTTCTATTCTTCTTCGCCTTCTCTGCTCGCCTGGCGCGACGCATTGCGCTCGCTGAAGGATTCGATGGAGGGAGGGGGTTTGCGATCCTTGGTGCTGTGACAGCTCGCACGACACACGACACACATGGTTGGCTTTTGCGCTGAACGGGCGGGGAGGTTTTTTTTTTTCCATGGAGTCTTGTTTCGCAATTGTTCCTTTTTGGACTTGTCTCTTCTCAGACGTCCCGAGCTGCTTACGTCGTACAGGCTGGCCATGTAGGTACCTGCATGCTTACCGAGCCACGTACGCAGGTACCACAAGCCAGGGGAGAGGCGAATATCACCCGTGCAGAGGCATGTGGGGAACAGCAATATGTATTGTTATTCTTCATTGTCCCGAGTTGGATACATAAAACGCGCTGCGGGCCTTGCTGGGGGGAGGAGGGGAGGGGGTCCCATATTGCATTGTTATGCCGCGTTTCTATTATTACTCGGCTACCTGCTAACGACAAGGAACTCTGCCGTTTGCTCGCTCGGCTCGAGGCTGCAATGGACAAGTTGCTCCCCCCGTCGTCGGCTTACATATGAAGATGTGCAGACGTGAAACGCCCTGTGACGTTGTCGCACGTGGGAACAATGGCCGATCTTACAAGACGCAAACTGGGGATCCGAGCTGGCATGTCTTTGTTGTTTGTTGTCCATGATGTTGCTGCTGCTGCTGCTGCTGCAGCAGCAGCAGTCTTTTGCCTGGTTTTCGGTGGCTCCCCAAAGGACCCGCGTACACGTACGCACACACTCGTACACATTCGTCCGTCCGTGTCCAATCCACCCACCCACCTGAACCCACCTCCTCCCCCTCCACCACCTCCTCGTCTTGCATTACCATGGGGCCATGCACGTTCACAAAATCTCAGCACTAACCACTTTGCAAGAGGCCAAAAAAACAAACAATTCCCCTATCTATACCCTATCTATCCGCAGACCGCATGAACGCTCGCCTTGTCGCCCCACCGCGTGTTCAATAGTACCATCGGCTCGCGGCTCATCACGTCAGTCAGTCCGGCCATCCGCCCGGCCCAGCCAGTCTGGAACGCTCCCTGCCCAGATCAGCGGTGAGAGAGAGGGGAGGGAAGAGCACCTGTACACTCTTTTGTGTACTGTACAAGCCAAAAGTTGTCCCCATGCGTACATTGTACACATCTGCAAGTCCAGACCAGACCCAATGCACCAAGAAAACCCGACGCCCCGGCGCGCGCCGCGGAAGGGAAGGAACCTTGGAAAGGACGGATCAAGCTACATACATACATACACTAGGCACGGGCTAGGAGCCAATGTCGACGTCGATTAGCCCTCTTTGGGAACCCAGCCCAGCGAACCGTGGATGAGCCCTCCCTCCCTCCCCTACGCCATCTTCGCACCCGCTCCAATACAGCCCCCTAAATGCCCCAAGTCTCAAGTCCCCGAATCCAATTCCTTCGCGCTGGGCGCCGCGCGCCTGGCTCCTTCCCTCCCTTTCCTTCCTCTCTCTCTCTCTCTCGGAACCAAGCGCATGGTGAAGAAAAAAAAAGGCGGATATGTGGCTGCCCACGTTCCAAAGTCTCCGAGAAGGGAGAGGGAAGGGGGGGGTACCTGGTTAATCGCCCTAAGGCGGCGGTAAGGTTTTCAGCCCTCCGACGCCCTTTTTGTTTGCTTTTTTACTCTCTTTTTTTTTTGAGGGGGAGGAGTCGGGGGAGGGGGGGGCTTCTGCCGCGATGCCTTGCATGTGGAATCGCTCTTCCGAACTGTGGGTTTTGCGGGAAAAGGCAAAATGGCGGGTGTTTGGAGCTGAGCAGGTACCTACCTACCTACCTGGGTATGCATCTACGTTGCGCTTGCGCTTTTGCTTGCACGTGATGATGATGATGATGATGATGGTGGTGGTGAAGGTGGAGGTCTTTTTTGCTTTGCCTCGGGCATGCACACAAGCAAGCCCATCCCGCTCGTACATGATGCTGGCTGTCAGCCCTCCACCCTCAAGTAAGAAAAAAATCAATTCACTCAAACGTCTTCAGTTCCGGAGACTTAATCTCCGTCCCAATCGCTCGTGCTGATCTCACGGCAGCCGTGTAGAGCTGGAGAGACATGCCGTGCTACCAAGACGAAAAGCAAAAAGGTGGGTATGGCTCTGGGGGGGCCCTGCATCCGCTGCCCTGCGCTGTCCTGCGCTGCAACATTGGTTTGCTCTGCCTCGCCTTGCCTGTCTGCCTGTCTGCCTTGCTTTTGCAGTATGCATGCTGTAGCACGCAGCCCCTAGCGCATGTGAGCATCGCTGTCCCTCCCATCGTTCCCGTTCGTCGATCCAGCGCCCCTCTCTGAGACAGGCAGTGGGGTGCCTTGCGCTGACCGAGCCTGCCATCAGCGAGGGAAAGGGATGCCAATTGCATACGCAACCTCATCTCCTCGCAATAGTCGTCAACCCATCGCGGGCCGTAGTGTCGGTATGCCGTGGACACGATGGTGCGGTCGACTGATGCTGCAATACGGCGTGTGGATGCAGCCGCAGGCGCCGGCGCAGGCGCGGGTGCGGCTGAGAAAGCATGCAAGTCTGGCGGGAACCAGCAAGGTTTGGCCAGAGCCTGCAGGAGCGTGTTCCGACGGTACCTCGAAAGTTTTTGTGTGCGAGATGATTCAGACGTAATCGTTGAGCTTCCCTGTGGTGTGGCGTGCAGTCGGAGTAAGCTGGCCGAATAGTCATGTCTCAGGGAGAACATGTTGGGCTTCGGTAGTGTCGTGTGGGTGACACAATGATCAGCGACTGTATATTGGTTTATACATAGTTCATTGCCTTCTGGCAAGCCATCTTTGCTCTGCTTCATAGACTGTCGGTAGTCTAGCTCTCCCCCCAGCTCAGATACCTAGAATGTTTCTTGCGTCATCTAGTTGATGCCGTTAGCTCTGTAACTGACCTGAACTGATTGATCAAGGCCATCTCGTGCTAGATATCTAAATTACCACTGAACATTGCTCACCAAGTTTACCATATTCCTCATCAGAGGGGAAGCCTCTACATGTCTGTGAGCCGAAAACATCAATATCTGCTAACATGTAAACAATCATAGGCACTTCTTTTATTTATTAGTCATAGCCTTCAGCATATTGTAGTTACGATCAAGGTAAATGGCAGACCAGAGTGACTTTAGCGTGCCTTTGTAAGCCAAGTTCTTACAGTTCTCTCTCCGGCTCGGATATCTAGCGACACACGACCTTTTTTTTTTTTTGAATCGGCAGAGTTAATTATAGAGTCTATAGATTGAATGGCGGTCATACAACACGCTATTTGTATGTTTAAACTTGATAATGTGTCAAAGTCTTCAGAAGTCACTCGAATAATCTTGGACAGAGTGGCTGGAATCAAGTTTGAATGTTTTGATAGTTATCAAACGTGGCAGAAATCAGGAGCACAGTCGGATTGACGGAAAACAGCTATTGCATGTCCGTCGCCATGTCCAATCTCATCCCCTGTTCTTGTTTTCTCCATCACCTAAGCCAGTGCCTTCACGAAATCAGCCTATGCTCACTCCTCGGTGTCATCGTGGCCGAGTACAACACTGTTCGTGTACGTCTCCGCATCAAAGAACTCGTCTTCTTCGGGATCAGAGTCTTCGCCGTTGCTGTGACCAGGATGGAGGTTTTTACCAGTGGAAGGAACAATGTCATTGGTGCCATTGATGTGGATGTTCGTATTCCTAATACGACCACGAGGGGCAGGCCCACGTCCACGGGAACTCATATTGGTACGGGGCGTAGCATTGTGAGGCTTGGGTACTTGATCGGACCTGAATTTGTCGACGATGGATTTGTGCATGGAAGATGTGCCCATCCAGGACAAGTGCCTGCAACTTCAGTACTGATACAACACGGAAGGGGTGATGGACTTACCATGTCATAAAGTAGTGACCATAACGACAACCCATGTCCCAGCAGCCGTTGTACGGAGAATTATCCTCAACATAAGCTTCCTTGGGCTGGTTTGCGGCCAGAGTGCTTCGATTCATGCAATCCAAGCAGAGACCTTGGAAGGCCTTCTTTCCTTTGGAAATGGCGATATCGATGTCCTTGCAGAAGTCTCGGTTGCACATGCCAGAGCTGCACTTGTTGGCATTCTTCGAGATAAATTTGAAACCAGAAAGCTTCTCCACGACCTCTGCAATCGTGTTGGCCTTGAAAGCTCTGCTGAGCGGCCAACATCCGACTGCACGGAGAGCATCCTCGTAATCGAATGCAGTCTCTTTGCGGCAGACACAGTGAGCTTGATGAAGTTTCTCTAGAGGTAGATTGATACTGTGTTCGATGGTGGACTGAAGCTCAGCCCTAGCTGCGGTCAATGGACCTGGTACGGTTAGCATTTGATCTCAGATAGTGAGGCTGTACGTACCATCAAGGAAGCGGGCATTCGTAGTTAGGCCGGTAAAGGCGCTGGGGTTATGTACGATGAAAGTTCCAGTAGTGTGGTAGACGAGGTACTTGGTCAACTTCATGAATCCTTCGGCATGATCGAAATGAATGCTCGGGAAAACGAGGCTTCGGGCTACCATGGGGGTCAATCCGGGTCCGTTGGTCATTGTATCATCATAGTATGCCTTGAACTATAGAGCGAGTAGGTTAGCAGATATTCTTGCAGTGGCAACAGATCAAAAGGGACTTGCCCAATCGTTCACGGCAGCAGGATTGTGTGCGTGGAAGCCGAACTCATCTCGAACGGCAATGGCGGCCCACACTCGCTCACGGGTTGCCATAAGGTTATCGGGCATAGCTTCAGTCTGACCATGAAGAACGCGGAGCCAGACCTCCAATGCATGACTGATACCCTGGTTCTCAAAGCTGATATTCGTCTAAATCCGGCAAGATTAGCAATAGTTCTAGCAATCGTTCGACAATTCCAATGCAAAAAGCTGTCACAGAGATACATACCAAATTGGGTTGCACGCGGAGGATATCCTCGAAGACAGTTGATTGAGCCTTTAGGACATCCTTGGAAACACGGAACCTGAGCAGACGCTTGGTTGAAGCTTGCAGGTTCGAGGGTCTCTCAGTGAGAGGCGCTTTCGGTGGGGTGATTTGGATGATGAAGTCGCCGTCCTTCGCAATAATGAACTCGATGCCGTCGGCGGCACGAGCCGGGACGGCGCAGTCAGAGATAGCCATTATATTGTGTCGTTGAGTGTGACTTGTGAAATCGGTCGGGTGTCGCAAGATTGGGGTGCGGAGGTGTCGGTTGGGAGGCGAGAAGCTGGCGAAGGAGAAGCTCAAAGGCAGGCAGCAAACAAGAAAGGGCGCGGATTCTGCGCTAACGCACGTGGCGAGAGACTATTGTTCATCATTCGATGAATAGCATGGTCGAGGTGGCTGGGGAGGGGCTCCAAACGGTGAGGTGAACAGTGGTGAGTCGGCCAAGTGAAAGGAAGGAGCGATGAGGCCAGACGGAGACCAGACGACGAAGGTCAGACGACGAAGGCCTAGGTAGGCAGGGCCAAAGGCTCTCAGCATAAGTGCGTTGAACTCATGCAGCCTTGTCCCCAAGCCCTTCTAGACTGATGCAGGAACTGACTGGTACCGTGCAAATGCTTGAATGGTATCACTTGGTTCGATTTTTTGAGTGACTGCTCTTATCACTTCCACTGTGTTGGACGTGAGAGTCTTGTTTTAGGGCCACTGTAGCTAACTTGCAATAATGGACAGCTCTATAACCAACATCCAACAACCAGTCACTATGACAAGCAAGTTTTGATCTCATCTGAATAAAATGGCTTGGAGCTGAATTGTATATGGAGATGAGAGCGGCTTTGGCCGAGGAAGGAGTGCTGTTCTAGGGCCATCCATTCCCCGTAAGTTCTCAACCCAACGACCATCTACCTCAATGTCCATTCGTAGTACATCTTGCCGAAGAGGGAGAGAGCATAGTGCACCATGACCAATGTAATCTTGGAATGAGGCAGTGTGGGGACTCGGCCTTTTCACGAGCACGTCTCAGAAGGGCAGGCAAATGACACCATATAATCACCAGTGCAATTGAAAAGCGTGTTCGATAATGTAGGGTATAAGTCCAGGAATCAGATAGCCGCAGTCGTAACTTCAACCCCCACCATGACGCCACATGCCTTCCCTACTACGCCGCATCACTTTCCGAGATTGCATACCCATCATCCCAACCCGTTCATTCCGTCCATCCCGTGTATACCAGCCCCAAAGACTCAAAACGCCGGCCAACAATCCATGACACCGAGGGAATATTGCTCAAGCCGCTGCTTTTGCCTTCCCTTTGCCCTCGTGCTGAGAGACGGGGCTTGTGGGAGAGTCGCCTCCGTCGCTCGACTCGCCACCCTCTATTGCATCTTTCCACTCTGAGCTGCGCCTACTTATCCGACCAGGGCCTATGGGATCCCGTGGACTAGCAAGGGGACTTGTCGCAGTTGGACCGATACTACCGGTGATACTGTCTGTCCTACCATGCCCTAGCAACCCACTACGAACACTGAGCCCATCTGCGTTTTGCTTGTTGGCATAGTAGCTGTTGCGCTCGCTGCTGATGGCAGGAGCGGCCACGCCCGAGGCAGAGTAGAGACTGGCTCGCTCTGCGCTTGCTAACCCGCCGACACCATGCCTGTTCTGCTGTGGGCTGTAGATGGTGTCGACATTGCTGGAGAGAACGCTAAGCGGAAGCGACTCGCGGCTCCCTCCCCAGACGGACGAAGGCGCCAGAGCACGCACCGAGGCGTTTGTATCAAGCGAGTTCCGGCGGCGGCGTTTCGAAGACGAGGCAAGGGTCAAAATGGAGGCGTTGTCGGTGAGCATATTGTTTGCTGTAGCGCCCTGGTACGACTGGGGATGCGACTGGGGGTTCAGGTGGGGAGGGATGGCGGAGGGCGGCGGTGACGTAGGGAACTGATGGGAGAAGTGCACTGGCGGGCCGCTAGACTGTTGTGCAGGCTGCGCGGGGATGCCGGCCAGCACATTGGAGGGCGCGCTCGACTGGATCGTGGTCAAGGTGGTGGTGAGGGAGCGTTCTGAGTGGTTGGGCGACGAAAAGGTGCTCCCGCCACCTATCGTGTTGCTGTGCCCCGTCTCCGCCTTGGAGCGCCCCGAGCGTATTGTCTCATTGTTGGTTGCGACGGTGGGCGCGGTCGACTTGTTGCTCTTCGCAAGGCGGCGGTGGTTGCCTGAGCCGGCGTCCTCGACGGAGGTGAAGCTTTCGTTGGAGCGCGGGGTCACGGGGCTCGAAAAGGAGAGGTGCCCATTGCCGTTGGCGTTGAAGTGGCCAGACTCGGGGTAGGGGTTGTTCTTTGCGGCCTGCTTCTTGGACTTTGGGTTGACGCTGGGCTGGCCCTTCTTGCCGGGCTGGGGCGGAGCGTCGGACGTGGAATTGGAGCCCTTGAGGTTGGCCAGGCGCTTCATCCAGCCCGTGAAGGGCCGCTTGCGGGAGTGCCGGTCTTTGGCCATGCGTGTCAGCGGCATGGGAAATGGGTAGGGTGGGCAGAATCTAGGGAAATAAAAGGCATGGGGCCGTTGGCAGTTGTGAGGCAATGGCGGTGCTCGAGTCAAGGCCTGGGGGGAGCGACTTACCATGGGTCCTCGACGTGCTGGACGCGGGCTCGGCCGTTGCAGTCGCCATGCCGTTCCAACGCTAGAGCGAGCGCGCGATCAACGACAGAGGAGGCGCGGCAGCAGTGGACAGCAGACGTCTGGGCTGGGTGCTGCTGGGTGCTGCTGGGTGCTGGAGAGCCGGCGGCTGCACTTGGCGGGTATTTCACAGGCTCGGGCGCGCACCACGTGGATTAGAGTGGTCGATGACGAGGCTGCGGGCGCGCTGGCTACGCAGCTGATGGAGGCGAGCGGCGAGTCTGGCCGGGGCACCGCGGCCGCCGGGGGGGGCAGCTCGCGAGGGGCGGGGTGGGCCGGGGAAGCTGTGCGAGCTGGACAGACTGGCAGGCGGGCGCGGGACGCTGGGAAACGTTTCAATGCGCGTTTCGCCGGCGGGAGGGGAGATGGGTTGGAGATGGGCTGGCGGTGGTAGGCGATAGGGCGGTAGGGTAGGGCGCCAGTGGATGCGGAGGCACGCAGCCAGGCGGGCCCAGGGTCCTCTTTCCCCGACAGGCACCACAAGCAGCGGGCCGTGCCTCGCCAAGCGCGATGATGCACGCTGCAGCTGCCCATGCCCCCCGATCGCTGCTGCAGACCTCCAGGCCGTCAACGCCCTCCGATCCCCAATATATCGACCCACGGCCCCCGTTGGACATGGCCGCATGCGCCCACTGCATCCACTGCACCCACTGCTCCCGCTTTGACCCCAGCGGATGGCTGCCTTGACAGCGCCCCGGTCCGCCGCACAGCATTCGACCGCCCCGCCATGGCCCTCGCCGCCAGCTCCAGAGCCATCCTGCCGCTGCCGGACCATGTCGTGGCCCAGATCAAGTCGTCGACCGCCATTGTGTCCCTCACCGGCGCTGTCCTGGAGCTGCTGAAGAACTCGCTGGACGCCGGCGCCACCAGCATCCATGCCACTGTTGACTTTGGCCGCGGTGGTTGCGTCGTTGAGGACAATGGCTGGGGTATAGCGCCAGCCGAGTTCAGTGAGTATGGAAGCCTGGGGAAGCCCTACTGTGAGTATCCTCCTTCCACCTACAGTGCCCACCCTGGCTCGGACGTCTAGCATGCTCATTCGCCCTAGGCACTTCAAAGTACTATTCCGACGAGCCATGCCTTGGCCGGAAGGGCACCTTTCTCGCATCGCTCTCCGCCATGTCCCTCTTGACCATTGCCTCCCGCCACCACGAGTACCGGTCGCACAATGCCATCACATTTCACCACTCCAAGACCATAGATCGACAGCTACCTGCCTCGCGCCAACATGAGCTGGTTCACCACAAGCACGGGACTCGTGTCACGGTACGGAATCTGTTTGGAAACATGCCCGTGAGGGTGAAGCAGCGGGCAGCGGTCGCAGAGCAGAAAACTGAACATGAAAGGTTGCTGGAGGGCTTGAAGTGGGAAGTGGTCGGTCTTATGCTCAGTTGGCGTGGATCCGTGTCGCTGAAGATCTGGGATGCGGAGAACAGGACCCTTCTGAACCTGAACGGATCTCCGGCCACGCCTGCAAGGGATTCGGACAATAAGGTCGGCAAGGCCCGCTCGACAGAATTTCAATCCATGCTCAATATCCTAACCAATGCCAACTACATATCTGTCGACGATTGGGCGTCGTGGGTCCCGGCATCTGCGTCCACATCGGCAATCGCCATTAAAGGCGCCATTTCTTTAGACCCGGCACCCACCAAGCGCGTACAATTCATTTCATTCGGGTCAGGGCCTCTCTCTGCAGAATCTGGGCGTAACGAAGTGTACGACGAAGTCAATCGTATTTTTGGCTTGTCGAGCTTCGGCATTGTAGAGGACGATGTCGTTGATGAGGCTGAGAAGTTGCGCCGGCAAAGCGATATGCGATTCAAAAAAGATGGCTACACAAATCGTCAGTTGACGGGCCGGAAAGGCGTAGACCGATACCCCATGTTTCATCTGCGCATATCTCTCAGAGACTATCACATACTGAAAAAAGAGGATCGATTTTTGGATGACGAGGCCAACCTGCACGCCGTGTTGAGTGTGTTGAATGCCATGGTCACTCAATGGCTGTCTGTACACCATTTCCGGCCCCGACAACCACGTTCTAGGCGAAAGCGGCCTGGCATTGGGTCTACACCTGCAACTGAACCAAGTCTGGAAGAGTATGCGTCACTATCACCATTATCATCGACCAGTGCCGGCCCCAGAACGTCTAATTGTCGTAAGAGAAAGAGGACTGCAGCGCCAACACATGCTGAGCCAAACCGGCGATTGCACTTTGCGGAATGGACTAGAATGAAAAGTGGACAAGCAGATTTCTTCGATAGGGCTTGCACGCATGGCCACCGTCTCAACGAGGACATGCTGCCTAGTTCATCTACAGTATCTGGCGAAAAGCCCCTGCATGATAAGGGCTTGTCTCCTCATAGTGGACCCACCATGTTCAACGCTGAACCAATACTGCCATACTCTTTGGCTTCTGCAAAAGGGAATCAAAATAAGATTGGCCCAGCCCAAGGTGATGAATTTGACGACACCTTCGAGTGGACTGACCCGGTGGCCAAGAAGACCTTTGTTCTCAACGCACGCACTGGCTGTGCTATGCCTGTAGCTCCTTGCGCCGACCAATCTTTCCCCGCTCGCACAGGCCCCCTCGAGGCTTCCGAGTCAGTGTGGATACAGAAGAAAACCGTCCCAACCGCTAGAACTGGACACTTATGGTTCAATAATGTCTTGCAATCCTGGGATAACCCAATTTTCAAGCCATCTGAAAAACGTATCCAGCAGGTATCGCCAGAGGATATCTCAACTCATGCCGAAGGTCACAATCATGCGGGTCAACACCATTGCTCTGGGTTGGCTATGGCAAAGGCCTTTTCGGAATCTTCGATTCCAGATACAAGTAAACTATCCAAGGAAGGTCTTTCCAACGCGTCAGTGATCGCGCAGGTAGACAACAAATTCATCCTCGTTAGGATTCACAATGAGTCTGGTCCAGCTTCTAATTCCACGATCGCATCGAGCGCCTTGGTCATGATCGACCAGCACGCAGCAGACGAACGCATTCGAGTCGAGAAGCTTCTAGTCCAGCTTTGTGAGCCTCTGTCGACTGAACAGGCCCATTTGGGCTATCGCTCCAAGCTTGGCCAGAAATCTCAGATATCCTTTACAATGCTTGAAAAACCAATGCAATTCACAGTCACGCCCCAAGAAAGAGTCCTATATACTACTCACGCCAGCTCTTTTGCTTTCTGGGGGATATTATACGATATTTCAACGTCTAGAACGTCCAATGGTAAGGAACAGGCCTTGCTGATCGTGAACGCACTGCCTCCAAGTATATCTGAGCGCTGCAGGACGGACCCCAAGCTACTTGTGTCATTTCTCAGGTCTACAGTTTGGAAATATGCTGAAGAACCTCAATTGCAAATGTCGCAAGATGGCGAACCTCCTTCGGCTTCTCAGTCAAGAGAGGCCCCATCGTGGGTCAAACGACTCTCCACATGCCCCCAAGGGCTGCTAGATTTGGTCAACTCGCGCGCATGCCGGTCTGCCATCATGTTCAATGACGAGCTGTCTCTTGAGGAATGTAGGGAGCTTGTGCAGAAACTGTCTAATTGCGCCTTTCCATTCATGTGCGCCCATGGACGTCCAAGTATGGTGCCGCTGCTTGACCTGGGCGTTGCAGGGGCGAGCGACGGAAGCTCTGCCCTGGGCCTTGGTACTGAACCCCCTGATGAGCATAAAAAGAAAAACTTTGTTGAAGCTTGGAAGCGATGGCAGCACTGACGCGGCTGAGGGACAACAACGGAGATATCAGATTTTGTTATAGGTTCATGTTTCTCCTCAGATACCCAACGTTGAATCGTAATATATAAGATCGTCACATTGAACATTGAATTTTGGTATGTCTGAACGCAATGAGACCTGAAAAGCCACACAATTGGGCAGCCAGGTCAATTAAACGCTCAATCCTTCTTGGAACATTCTAAGAGGGCCTATTACGAAGTGGAAGATTTCGAATAGGCGTGACAAATTGGTTCCGATTGTAGAGGTCATATTGGCATATGCCAGGTAGTGGAGGTGGCTATGAATACTTCAATCCTTTGGCGGTCTACTTAATTCAGCTGCACGATATCTTCGAGTGCTGAGTTGAGCTCGTCTTCGGGTGATTGCATTGACGGATAGCTGCAGATTTTGAGCCTGAGGTCTATGGAGACACGTGCAGACACGACTTGATGTCTAGTGTTAGCCCAAAGCTAAAAAAGACCTTTTGCATGGCAGGTGAAGTAGCAGTGTATTCAGGCGCCTGTCGTGGTGGTTGATGAAGAACGAAGAAGAAGGAAGGAAATCTTCAAGTACGCGAAAAAAGCTGCAGGGACCTCGACAGCTGGAGTGGGGCTACGTCACGTGCAGCGCTAAACCAAACCTGGTTAGGGAAACCTCCTGACATCTTGACCAGCATCGATTGCCCATCAGATACGAGACTCAAATAATGCTCCAAAAACATTCGAGATGCCTCTTCCTATGACATGAATTTCCACAAAACCATGACCTCTGCAGGAAGCTCCCCTCAAATTTCCTGAAGAAAATGTATCGCCCCAGCTGTCGTCTCTTTCGCCTCCCTTCGAAGCTCAGGCGGCGTGCACGTCGTAGCCGCATGTTCACCATGCTCATCGCCATAGCTGTCATCCTTTTCTTCGTTTCCCCTTTCTACGTCATCTATAAACCTCCCTCTTTGCTTATACGGTACTTTCAACATCGCTGGCCCGACGTCCTCTGGCACGTGTCTACGTCCAGCAAGATTGTGGCACTGACCATCGACGACGCGCCCAGCGAGTACACTCAGCAAATCATGGAAATTCTAAAGGAAAACGATGCATCCGCCACCTTTTTTGTGATTGGGGGCCAGGTCCATGGGCAAGAGCAAGAGAAGGCATTGCAAGACCTGGTCCGGAACGGGAACGAGCTCGGCAACCACGCTATGCATGACGAGCCCTCACGCTTGCTGTCCGACGCCGACCTAATCCAAGAAATCGATACGGTGGAGACTATGATCCACCAGGCCTATGATGCTGTCCATATCCCACATCCGCCCCGCTACTTCCGCCCTGGATCGGGATTCTTCAGCACTAGGATGCGCGCCCGCCTCAACATGCTCAAATACCGTCTCGTGCTGGGCAGCATCTACCCGCACGACCCGCAGATCCCGTATCCGAGTGTGAATGCTGCGCATATACTTAGCATGGTGCGACCGGGCGGCATCATCATCTGCCACGATCGCCGACCCTGGACTATACCCATGCTCAAGAAGGTCATTCCGGAGATCAAGAGAAGAGGCTACCAGATCACGACTGTATCGGGGCTTCTCAATCAGACACCCGCGGATTCATCTGGGATTGTGTCGTGAGTAATCTTTGACAAGTCTGCCTCGTTGCCTTCTTTTTCTCTCTGGAACATAGGTTCTGGATAAAGGGGGAGAAAGGAATTGCAATACCAACGTGGGCGTTGGTGCACAGACCTACCTCATTCCCACATCCAACAATTCACCTCCCCGAGTGCGACGCGTTCAATGTCGGATGGCCGGGGAGTGCTAAGAGCTGATGTCAGCCTACGGCGCGGTACATGCACATTGGTCCGGGGATCATAGAAGATGTATTGCTGTGAACCGATACCTGAGTTCCGCATCGAGGCGCAATCGAATGGTGTGTCACGGCTTCAGCTCACCTCCTCTAGTAGATAGCTAGAGCCGACGGGCTTCGATTGCCTTAGCGGCGTGTGGTAGACAACCCTTGAGTTGACAGTATACTTTCAGCCTAAGAAGCACAGAGAATGCGTCCACGAAGAAGCGCCATGGACGCCGCATCGATATAGCGGCCAAAGATCATTTTTGATACAATAGCATGCTCAATTATCGCCTGTGCATATTCCTTGTATTCATGTGTATATTCTTAGCTCACGCTTCTATCATGTCCCCTTACAACGCCTTCCTCAACGCGCTCTTAAAAGGAATTATCTGCACCTTTTCCAAGTCCCACACCCCACCCTGAACATAGACATCCTTCTTCAACCTCTCAATAACCTCCTCGCGCGTCTTAGCTCCAATCAACATAGCCGAACCCTTCATCTTCGGCGGCCCGGCATCGCCTTCCTTGATCGGTTCTTCGAGCATGGCACCTACAGACGTACAACAGCATACATTAGCCCACATTCTCACACACAAAAGAAGGTTTCCACAGCTCAAGGCACCAATCAAGCACCACAGAGCGAAACAACGCAGGTATGTAAACAGACAAACTCACCGCCCCACAACCAAAAGGTATCGGGATCCGCCTTCAATCCATCGATATGCTGCGGCCTCACCGCAAGCCGCTTCTCAAGCGCACCATCGAAATCCGGCGCAATGACGAGCCATTCCTGCAGCGGGGCGGAGCTCGAGGCCATTGTTCGGGCGTTGTGGCTGTTCAAGTTGGTGGATGGGTAGGTGGAGGTGGGGAGCACTGGTCGGAGAGGTTGCGACGGCAGCGACTGCACTCGACGAGATATCGACCGGCAGAAGGAGTTCGCGGGTGCGGGTATAAGAGGTGGGAGGCTTTGCGCGAGGAGGCGTGATCGTATAGCGTGCATCCGTCCTGTGGGTTCGGACGGGGATGTGGGGCGTGGGGACGAGGGAGGCTTGCTGTGCGGCGGCGCGTCAGGCTCTGGGAATTGGCGGAAGAATTGGGGTGCGCACTTCTTATATATGCAGGTCCAAGAGCGCACGAGTTGTGAGGCGCGTTCAATTGAGGTTTAGGGGCGTATATGTAGATTGAAAGGCGTGTCGCAGGGCGTATGTAGTGTAGAAGGGCGTATTGAGCTCCGGAATAATTCCGGACGAGGGGGGCGGGGCCAACCGGCCTGGAGAGATGCCGAGGGTCGAAGAGGCCCATCGTGTCACGTCACACATCACTGTGGAGATGGAGTGGTCATTGGCAGTTCGAAACAGCAAGCAGCTGGATAAAAGTTGCTACTCGAATTAAGGTGTATAAACTGAGAAATAACCAATCTCGTCACTCATTTGACCCCTCGTCTCGTTAACCAAGCATCGACGCATAACCAAAGCAATCCAAACGCCATGCCTGTACAAAAGTGTGGAAGGAAATCAAGGCAGCACTAGCCCGGCCCCAGACATCTAGCTAATACTTATACACTATTTTCGTGAAGTTGAAATGGAACGGCGATTAACCGCTGCACATGACACAGGCCTCCTTGTTCTCTATCGAGCAAGCGAGGACAGCGTCGGCATAGATGTCGCCATCTCGTGCTGCATTGTCATCATCCTTGTCCTCCTCCTGCTTGGTACGGGGCTCAGGAAGAGCCTCCTCCTCTTCAGGCTTGCCCTCGGGCTCGGTGCTGAGAAGCTTGGGGCTCTCGCCCTCAGGAACATCGGCCTTGAAAGGCTTCGATGCGAGGGCATTCTCCTTGGCGGCACCGCTGCTCTCTGAATTTGGTGGTGGGGTAGCAGTGGGGGTAGGAACGCCGTTAGGAGAAGCGATGCCGTTTGCTGCACCATTGGGGGTCTTGGTGTCCGGGTTAAGCCCCCTCCGCTTCGCACCCAAAGCACGAGCCACATTGGTGTCGGCAACCTTGAGGGCCTCCTGATCGACCGTGAATTGGATAGGAGCAGATGCAGCCATGGTTCGGAGGTAGTACATGCCAGTCTTGAGGCCGAGCTTCCATCCGGCAAAGTGCATAGAGGTGATCTTGCCCATGGTTGGCTCCTTCATGTGAATGTTCAGCGACTGAGACTGGTCAATAAAGGCACCACGGTCAGCAGCCATCTGCACAATTGTTCGCTGAGAAATTTCCCAAACAGTCTTGTAGAGCGCCTTGATATCATCCGGAATGTTAGGGATCCTCTGGATAGAACCTCCCTCAGAGATGATACGGTTCTTCATGTTGTCTGACCAGAGACCCATATCAACAAGATCTTTGAGGAGCCATGGGTTCACAACCTGGAACTCACCGGCCAAAACACGGCGGGAGTAGATGTTGGACGTGTAAGGCTCGAAGCACTCGTTGTAGCCGAGAATCTGGGAAGTAGAAGCGGTAGGCATAGGCGCAACAAGAAGGGAGTTGCGAACACCATGCTGGGCAATCTTGGCCTTTAGCGAATCCCAGTCCCAAAGGTCAGTGGGAGTAACGTTCCACATGTCATACTGAAGGATACCCTGGGAGACGGGAGAGCCTTCATAAGTAGCATATGGACCTAGCTCCTTGGCAATGTCGCACGACGAAGTAAGAGCAGCGTGGTAGATAGTTTCGAAGATTTGAATGTTGAGCTTCTTGGCTTCAGGAGAGTCGAATGGAATCCTCAGGGCAAGGAAGGCATCAGCAAGACCCTGGACACCAAGACCAATAGGCCTGTGTCTGAAGTTGCTGCGGCGTGCTTCCTCAACAGGATAGTGGTTGACTTCGATAATCTTGTTCAAATTGCGCGTGACAATCTGAGTGGTCTCGTGGAGTTTTTGGAAATCGTACTCGCCACGCTTCTGGTCAACGAAGGCGGGAAGAGCAAGCGAAGCCAAGTTGCAAACAGCAACCTCGTCGGGTGCGGTGTATTCGATGATCTCGGTGCAGAGGTTGGAACTGCGAATGGTTCCGAGGTTCTTCTGGTTGCTCTTGCGGTTGCAAGCATCCTTGTAGAGCATGTAGGGATTTCCAGTCTCAGTCTGAGCTTCGAGGATAGCGTACCAGAGCTTCTGGGCACGGACGGTCTCACGACCACGATTTTCTTTCTCGTAACTAGGATAGATTAGCTGGTGCTTTGGAAAAAGTAGTCTACAGTAACTTACCGGTGGTAGAGCTCTTCAAACTCATCACCGTAGACATCAGCAAGACCAGGGGCCTCGTTGGGGCAGAACAGTGTCCATTCGCCGTTCTCTTGCACACGCTTCATGAACAAGTCGGGAATCCAGAGTGCGTAGAACAAGTCACGGGCACGGACCTCCTCTTTGCCGTGGTTCTTCCTTAGATCAAGGAAACCAAAAACGTCGGCGTGCCATGGCTCAAGGTAGATAGCAAAAGCACCTGGACGCTTGTTGCCACCCTGGTCAACATACCTAGCAGTGTTGTTGTAGACACGGAGCATAGGAATGAGACCGTTCGAAGTACCATTCGTCCCACCAATGTACGATCCGGTGGCACGAATGCGGTGCACGTTCAAACCAATCCCGCCAGCGGTCTTGGAGATCAGGGCACATGTCTTGAGGGTGTCATAGATACCATCAATGCTATCTTCCTTCATGTCGATGAGGAAGCAGGAGGACATCTGAGGCGATGGGGTTCCAGCATTGAATAGTGTGGGCGAAGCATGTGTGAAGTACTTCAGAGACATCATGTTGTATGTCTCAATGGCCTTCTCGATGTCCTCGCCGTGAATGCCAACTGATACACGCATCAGCATGTGCTGTGGGCGCTCAGCAACCTTGCCGTTGATACGGAGCAGGTATGAGCGCTCAAGGGTCTTGAAACCGAAGAACTGGTAGTTGAAATCACGGTCATAGACGATGGCCGAGTTCAGCTCCTCTGCATGCCTCATAACGATGTCATGGACCTCCTTTGAGATCATGGGCTGATGTGTCTGGTTCTTTGGGTTCACGTAGCTGAACAGGTCCGATACGACAGCAGAAAATTGCTTCTTTGTCTGCTTGTGGAGGTTTGACACGGCGATACGTGCAGCCAGAATGGCGTAATCGGGATGAGTGACAGTCATGTATGCTGCTGTCTCAGCGGCCTGCGTGGTGTTAGTTATGAAGCGTGACTTGGGATGGAAGGATGGCATACCAAGTTGTCCAGCTCGACCGTTGTCACACCGTGGTAAACACCCGAGATGACCTTCATTGTGATAGCGGCGGGGTCGACATGGTCAGGGTCCAGGCCGTAACATAGCCTAGACACTCGAGCAGTGATCTTGTCGAACTGCACGCGTTCCTTGCGTCCATCTGGAAGAGGTGCCGTTAGCAGTGGTCACGGGTGAAAAAGCGCTACATGTGGCGACGTGGAGCTGATTTCACGCGGAATCGATGCAACCAACTATATCCCGAATCTACCGGAGTTTCCGTGCGAGCTTTCTGTACCTGCTCGAGGGGTACGGTCCCTCTCGAGAGGCATTGCAGATGGATGATGCAACGGAGAGCAGGGGTAGCAAAAAGCAATTGGATACGAAGGTGAAAGTATTTACATACCACGCTTGTAGACAAACATATTGACAGATTAAAAGGAACTTGGGGTATAAGGGTATCTTGCGGAAGGGGAGGGTGGTGGTGAGGTGAGGAAGTGAGCAGGCTCTGGAGGGGTTGGAAGAACTTAAATGGGCGACGCGTGCGCGCTGCAAAACACACGGTGCACGGTCTCGCGCGGCGCGTTGCCTGGAGCATTTGTCAGACCCTTGTCGTGTCGCGGTAAAGTGCTTTCTTGGCGCCAGGGTCATCGTTTCGCCGAGCCCCCGAACTTTTCAACGACGGCGCTCCACACCCCATTGGCATCCATCCCGAGCTGCCTGCGCCATCGCAGTTCGCCCTTCTACTCCTCCGTCGTTCCAGCGCTAATCCATTCACAATGGCGGGCGGTCACATGAAGTACCGCCATCTCAGCCGCTCGTCGTCGCACCGACAGGCCCTCCTGCGAAATCTCGTCACATCGCTGTTCAAGCACGAATCGATAGCAACAACATGGCACAAGGCAAAGGAGGCCCAGAGGCTTGCGGAGAAGCTGGTCACACTCGGGAAGAAGAACACGGAGGCATCGCGGCGGAGAGCGCACCAGATATTCTATGTAAGGTGTGCGGTCTGGCACGCGCCAATGGCATACTGATAGCCAACAGAGCCCAAACGAATTGGTCCCTAAACTTTTTGGTCCGATACGGGAGCGTTATCTTGAGCGCCCTGGCGGTTATACCCGCGTCCTGCGCATCGAACCACTGAAGGAAGACCAAGCCGAGTCCGCCATCCTCGAACTTGTTGATGGCCCGAAAGACTTGCGCTTCGCCATGACCGCAAAAACGCTCTCCCGGTTACCGGAAGAGAAGAAGATGAATGAGATAACCGCAAAGAACGTCCAGAAAGTGACCCGTTACCGGAAAGAGGGTATGAACGAACTGCGCGAAATGATTGGCCGCATGAGGATCGAGAACGAGGAGGGCTGGGATGACAGAGTTCTGGCCGGGCCCAGGAAGGTCTACCCACAAGAGCAGGACGCGAGAGAGAGGCATTTCCCGGACGTGGCGGATGCGTGGAAGCAACCTAACCCGCCGAAGAAGACGGCCAAGACGACTCAGAAGCCAGAGAAGGCCGCTTCGGAGGGCAAGGTCGTCACTGCATGATGGAGTTGTAGATTACTGTATTATATGGATGTGCATATATGTTTGGGGGACTATACCTTTTGAACGTTTCAAAAAAGACGAACTGTATCATGCGGGCAAAATTTATTGATCATTACAGCTGTGAAATATATACCACTTCATCGAAGTCTGACATTATTCGTTTCAAGAAGATCCAAACTCGTACCGATTACGGCAAGGATACGCTACATCTCCTTTGAACTTACAAGATTCCCGCTCTTCGTCAGTCTTGTGGCCGTGATAGTCGCACACTAGGAGCTCCGTAAGCTTGATTTTTCGCTCGTAATAGGCAGCGAGTGCCCTCTCGCTGACTCTACGTAGGAAGTCTGCAGGTAGGTCTTCATAGTATGCATTTTCGATGGCTGCCCACTCGCGCTTTTTGTAGGCGCAAAACTGATCAACAAATAGCTTAAGAAGCGGGTCGTTGTTATGAAAATGTGCAAATCCAAATATGATAACATCGAGGTTTGGACGGAATAAGATGGTAGCGTCGACAATCTGCCTATTTAATGCAAGATAAAGCTCAGAGACTAAAAAGCGGTCTGCAAACGCGTAGGTCATGATGCGCAGCATCGATCCATCGTGTTGGGGAATACATTCGGTCAGTGGTGATGGCCCAGATGCACCTTTGGACAACCCAAGCCTTACTGCTGCTTTCCACTCTTTGAGAGGACGAGGCACCTTCTGTGTATAAAGCCAGCCGAGGAATATCTCCCAAACGGCGACCTCGACGGTCTCGAGAATGATCGGGCTGTTTCCCTCTCTCCATCTCACATTGAGTGCAGCATTGAAATATTCAGAACGGCGGCAGAGGAGTGGCTTTGGGACATGGTAACGCACGTGATTGTTGCCGATTTCGATGATGGCGTTGGTATCAGAAGGTTCCTGACTCGGTAAACTGTTGCAACGTGTCAGTATTTCCCAGCCCTATTCAAATATGTTGCGACTGGCTTTGCATCCAATCATGTTCATTTTAGCGACGGGAATCCCGAGTGAGTGTAGAAAAACACCTTGGGAAGCAGTGGGCCATGAACAGTCAACATCACAATTTCGCCTATCGTAGGACACAAGAAGCCATACTGAAATACAACACAAAAAGGTACATACCGGATACGAGTTGACTCCATTGTTGTAGAGACCTACCTATGTTCTGACGTATGAGGGAACTTGAACGATTCTATAGATTTAGGTTGGAAGCGATATATTTGATGAGTGGAATTTATAGAAGTAAGATGCGTTACTTTAGTAGGTTATAACTATTTAATTAGAGTTACACAGAAAAATGTGAATCAAATAAGAGCACGCCTAAATTCACTGTGATTTTTGTGATATGTTTTTTTGTGGTGTTTGTTTGTGGTACACTTGTTTGCAGTAGGACCTCAACAAAAGCCACGGCCCCTCGTATAAAATGACTGTTGCCTACATCGCGTCACAATATCAACAACACACATTAGCTGAGTTTCTTCAAAAAACTGCTTTTTATCTCACTCAAGCCCGCAGTTTTACTCAATAGAGCCTGAATCTGTAGATAATGACAGAACCAACTCCTAAAAGCCAACTCAGTGTCAGGTAAAAGGCTAATCTTTTTCTAGTTCCAAATTTATCGATAAACTTAATGATTTATCTGTAGCTCAGCTATCAAAAATTCCTCCATTATCGTGTTGGAGGTGGGAGCAGAGCCTGTAAAATACTATGTTCACGAAGCTCTGCTTTCACTACATTCCGACTACTTCAGCAAGGCTCTGGATAGCCATTGGAGAGAGGGCGAGGAGAGAAGAGTTTATATGACGAATGTAGAGCCTGGAGTCGTTATGGTAACAAGAAATATTGAGTGGACAAGACTAACGTGTACGTAGCGAATGTTTTCGTGGACTGGCTTTACACACAGAGGCTACCCAATACGGAAAAGTTATGGATGGACATCCAAGGATTCAAGCCACTCAGCGACGATACAACCTCTGTTCCTATGGCCATTCTTAAGGTTTACGTCTTTGCAGATCGATTCATGATCCCCTCGCTGAAGTCAGCTGCCTTGAGACTGTTTCAAGACTATCACTCGATAAATTCCACAAAACAGTCGCCACATCTCGGCGTCATCATTTGGGCCTATGAAAATTTACCACAGGAGGATATCATGTTGAAATTCCTTATAAATTCGCAATACAGAAGGACTTTAAAATATGATGGCGGCGAAAACACTCTACAACTATGTTTTGATCTACCCCACGAATTTCTAGCACGCGTCATTATCGAAATTCCTTATTACGAGGATTGGGAGAGGAAGGGAAGATATTCGGATTGCTTCTATCATGGTCACTCGTCTATTAGTGAAAAAAACAACTGTCCTAAAGGGTCCACCTGGAAGTGGTGAGCTGATAAGGGTTTTCTGATCGATAGTAGTGGGGATCGTCTACACGGAAATGCAAGTGGCCTAAATAGAGATTAAAGGCATACCCGATAGTCATCCCTAAACGTCTAGTCTTACCTACATGTTTCTGTAGGGTATTTTATTAAATAGAAAAGGTACTAGTATATATACGCTTTCTCATTAATAGCAAACTTTATAAAAAGAGGGTCTACCATGAGGTTATAGTAATGGTAATCGCCACTAGAGTTTCCCTTGAGATTATTAAGTGCCTTCTCTCTAATACCTTGTCTCTGATTTTCCTGTTAAGAGCGTCAAGAATGAAGTGTAAAATTAATTTATATTATGCTTGATTATTGCTCAGGAAAGCGAAACTGGTTCCGCGCCACGCGACCTATCCCTCTGAGATTACATGATCTTAGCTGACATTTCATTCACGAATCGCTCCTCTTTCTTCGCGGCTCACTATGTTCGCTATTTTTCTCAAGTAACCCCAGGGTTTAGAAAGCTTTCATTTTATACTTAATCATATATGATTTGGGGGAGGGTTCGCAAATATGGTGGGCTGCATCTATAGCAATGGTATACTGACCTAGTGTCTCCCACATACCAGGACAGTCGGTACACATCCTTGTTTCCCACGTGTGCATCTGATCCACAATCTCCCGTACCCTCTATCTCATGAATTTGATGTACCTGTTCATATGGAATGGGGCTGTTCTCGCTTAGGCTTCCAATGATAAGATCTGGGCCGAAGGATTCGATATAACTGCGCCCCGCCACCATTCCTAAATCACAACGTCGGAGCCCGAAAAACCAACAACTGCTGATTCCCTGCTTCATTCCACCTATTGCCTTACGGCATGCTCCACCAACTAGAATCCAAAACACTAAATATACCCTTCCTACCTGGCACTAATCCTTTCTTTATCAGCTCCGGGTCGGTCACCATGCCAAGGCCGAGTTGAGGTGGCTGCACCTGGTAGGATACAACAACAGAGCCGCGATCGAATGTCAGACAACGGTCCGTTAGTCCTATCTTGGAATAATTGGCGAGATGCGAAGAGCACTGAATCCAGCGCATCTCGTATAGGGCTGAGGAACGATGGCGTTTAAGCCGATACTTAATTACCAGCTCGGACCTCGCAGTCCACGTTCCCCGCCTTGTTTGCCATTCAATATTTCCCACACTGTTCGCGTTCAAGAAACCGATTTGAATCTTGTGCATTGTGCTCCATGGATTCCAGTATACTGAGCCAGGTCAATACGACTGCGGTAACAAACGCTCTTACACCTGAGCTTGAGGCCGAGACACAATGGAGAGCAGAGAATAGCGGTCGCATAAAGATGCGTGAATATCAAGTATAACTTACTACCTGTATTCCAAAATGATTGTATACTGAATACCAGGTCAGATCGTGGTGGGAGTTTTGTTTGGAACAGCAACGTTGACTTGCGCTGGACGAATACTCATACGCCTGTATACCCGACGTAAACTCTTTCTCGACGATGTATTTCTAATTCTCGGGTTTTTTTCGCTCATAGGAGGGACAATTCTTTTGAAACAAGTCCCCGTCTTTTATCTGGTATTGGCTACATTACAGGGAGATTTCTGGGCCACCGTTTTGTCCTTCAAGAAGATCAACGACGTCATCAAGCAGTGGGATTACATCTACGCGTACTTCGTTTTCCTTTGGACTAGTATATATGCTGTCAAAGGATGCTACTTTGCATTTTTTGCACAATTTCGCAGAACCATGACGCGTACTTTTAACTGGTACTATTGGATCGCGGTCGGATTTAGTGTTGTCTGCTGGATTTGGAGCTGTGTTGCACTTACGATTGCTTGCCCTTACTTCGGAGATGGTGCGCGTAAGTATTCGTGTACTGCCTTCCAGAAACACAATACTAACAACTCTGTAGTCAAATGCTTTCCTGATCTCCCCATATCCAAAAGGATAGTTCGATTGCTATTCTGGTTGTACCCTATTCTTGATGGAATATCAGATCTGATGAGTACGTTTTCTGTTACTTTCCATCATGTCCCTGTTCTTTGTACTCGCGTACTGATGTGGTATTACAGTCATCTCCATCCCAATCCTCATCCTAAAGCAATCTCAACTACGTCTAATCACCAAGATCGGCCTCTGCGCATTCCTATGCCTCTCCATCTTCATGATCGCCTGCAGTATAACTCGAGCAGCCGGCTCCTACCATAAGGGTGCGTTAGATTATGTCTGGCAGTTATTTTGGCTGCATACCGAAGCATGTATCGGCGTCAGCATGGGGTCCATCACCGTCTATCGCTCGACACTGATTGGCTCCAATGAAGTATCCGATCGCTTGCAATCTTACCTTAACCGCATATTCGGTCGAGATCTAGAGAGCGGAGACGGCACGACTATATCTCCAAATGGGGAGAGGACGCGCCGCCGAAGGAGATTCCTGGGGACCATCAAGCTTCCTGGCGCCACACTGACTGGATTACGGACAAAGTTTGGCCCATCCAAAGAACAGGGTAAATCACTGAGTACGGGAAATTCGACAAACTTTACCGTCAACAGTGATATGGGACTATTGGAAGCAGACTACCATGCATACATAAAAACTTCTGCGCCCACCTCAACACCTACATCACCTCCGATGCAACAACGAAGCAGTTTCATCACTGCACTCCCGCAGATTCCGCCAGCAAAGACCTCTCAGGAACATCCAAATGAAAAGAAAGTGGGATTTGGAAAGTTTTTCTGATAATCTACATTGAGCGAAAACGGCCTTTCTTTTGGAGCGAAAATCCATTCTTTGATAGGCTGGATATCGTATGAGTAATGATCTGTTAGATATGATGTACATATATGCTTATAAGCTAAGCTGCAAAGTAATGGGAAACGCAGCATGTAGACAAACGCACAGTTTGAAATTCTGAATCCTTTTGCATTATAAACAAATAGTATCCAGCATCAGTGATTTGGGATATTGTTGGACGTCGTCCATAAAGAAAAACATCTGGCTGCAACCCTTGCGGCCTCATCGGCCAGAATTGCCTCGTGGTTTTCCACACGGTGGAGCCTGTTCTGCAAAAGCTTGATGTAGGCAAGCGTTATGGAGGGTATCAAATAAACCTTGCCAGCAGTGTCGAACTTCTCCACGAAGCGTTCGGCAACAGGGACGAAATCCTCTATCAGCTGTTGTTTATGTGCTGATTCGTAGATAGGGTCCAATACAGATGGATCTGCAACCCTATCATCGGGACTGGAAACACCTTTCAAGAGCTCGTATGAGAGGAACATGATTGCTTGGAAATTCCCAATTAAGTGTAGGGTCCCATATACAGAGGCGGAGTTTTCGAAGATATCGCTTTGTAAACTGTCCTGATGCTTGTGCGTGTTGCATAGATGTCGGATGCGCTGTGAAGAAAGGTTCGAGCATACTGTTCGAGAAAGATGGAATTCAGCGTCATCTTCGAGAGCAAAAGGGAGATGAATCGCCATTAGGAACTGTTTGTAAACGAACACCGGGTACTGTAGGCAGAACTTATGCGAGGGAAGCAACGCATCGCCTGGTGGAACCGAGCCAATTCCCTTCGTCAGTTCGCGACTGAGCTGAATCATTCGTTGATAGTTTACCTGGGCATTGCCGTTCAAGAGATAGACTATTTTGTATCGTGTCTGGAGGGTATTTCGAAGAGCAGACTTGATGCCTTTGGGGGACAATGTATGTTGGCCACCATCTTCTTTAGAAGGCGATATCAAACGATATGCCTCCGGTGGTGCTGTGGGCAACATTCCAGAAACAAGTGATGTTTGAAGATCGAGTTCGAGAATGGATTCCCACACATTTGATTCTGACCCTGATGGATCAGGTGGCATCGCAGGGTTGAGTTGTTTCCTGTTCAGTCCGATAGTCATAGCGCCGCGAACAGCTAAGCCGCACGATATCCAGTCCGCAGTTTCGTTCAGCCTACAGAGCTGCCGTGCAAGGGTTATCAGAAAGAAAAGCCGCACTATCTCCAGGTCGAAATGTGCTGCCTCAACAGCTGCATTCTGCCATGAGGTCGAGAGATCCAGCCATCGACGTATATCAGCTCGTTGAACCAGCGCAGTAGAAGAGCCCATAGCCACATTTCCTATGCATATTATCAAAAGAATCTTAATAACAAAGGAGATGCTACCATTTCCCGGACATTCGACTAAGGATTCAAACTCTTGCATAAGAGCATGTTGATCAACAATTGGAAAAATGACTCCGAAAGTTTCGAAGAATTTGCTGATCAGAATCTTTGAGTTTTCGTAAGGAGGAATTTCATCGAATATATGTGCCGTTTGTATTGTGTGAATGTCATGAAATCGGCGCTCGTGGATTAACTCCATCTTTCGGTCTTTGAATGATATCTTGCGACCCATTTTCATGGTTGTCATCGCACTGTCAATGTGTTGAATCAAAAAGTCGAACTTCGAATTGTGAGCAGTGTACGAAAAAGTGACCGATGTGTCCCAACCTTGTCAAGGAGCCAGGAAAAATGGCTAAAGCCCTTAGAGGCGCCACGTTCCACCAAACTGAGAAGACTTTTACTCGAATTAGACGAATGAGCAACGAAATGACCTAGGACTTCATCTTCAAAAAGCTCATCAGGAAGAGACGGTGAGACTGTATCTTCGTGGTCTTTGTCCAGGTCAATTCTTTCACTGAAGCTCGCAGAATCATGTGTAGGATGGCGAGGAGTGCTCTCTCTAGAATGCCGGAGAGCACATTCATTTGTAACGTGAATCTTCGATATGCGACATTGATCTTCGCAGCCACTGCGAATACACCGATCACAAGGCTGTTGCGTGTTGCATTTGACCTTGCGCCGATAGCAGACGTCGCAGGATAACCGAAGCCGATTTCGCTGTCGCTGTCGCTGTCGCGGTCGCGAGTGGGAACGTGAGCGCGAGCGCTCGGTGTCGCCGGCCATTGAATGATCCGAGAGTACCGGCAGCTCGCGGCGATGCTATAAGCGGACGAATTTGGTCGACCTGTTCTCTCAGTGGATGTGCAGAATCAGATACGTGTAGTGGGGGCGCGTTTCGGCCGAAATGGCCTGTACCTCGGTCGTAGCGCCACTACGGTCCTTATTCGGCTCCTGTTCGAAATCCCTAGGTTCAAAACAGTCCCCTTTCCTGCGAAAGTAATTTGATGCAATCGCATCCAAGACGCATAATAAGCTGAAATATTTTCGTCCTTCTAGCCTGAAAACTAATTGATACAGCTGAATATCGCGTTCCTCCTGTGCTCACCGACCTGCGAACAACTGGTGGCTTGGGTATTGGATACCTCCGTCGTTTCGGCCCAGCCATCATCTCGTTAGGATGGCAAAGGTTCTGCATTACTCGCTATTGGGTAAGGAATGCTAGGAGCTATTCCTGGCAACCAGAAAGATACCAAGCTTTCGGTGATGCTAAGGTGATGCCCAGTCTCGAAAGTCGTTGAATCCAGTGGCTGGCGTTGATTGTCCACACTTCTGTCACTTATTGCACGTCAGTGGGTTCCAGAGACTTTCTCACCTGTATTTTTCCCATTTTAAAGCTAAGGGATTTTGTATTGAATTCGAGATAACACTTGAATGGCCCTAGAGGAGTATCAGATCCACAAATAAAACACAGCAGGCCTATTGTCTCGCCTGAATGGACACAAACTTGCGGGAGGGATCACAAACCTGGACGCATGTGGCGGTTGGGAGAGATTCTGTATCTGAAGATAGAACTTGACTTCGCATTCAAATCTATAGAGGAAAAAAACGGGGCTGGAAGATACGGAGAATACCGTCACCTTGCGCCCTCTACATATGGTTATCGGGGATCCCATCCATCGCAGATGTCCAAAACTTGCGCAGGTAATCGCTACCAGCATACTTTCACGTAGTCTTTGTAAGTAATGGCTTCGTGATAATCCAACAGCACTGTTTCAAACCTTGGATAAGAGGTCCAGCTATTGATGTTATTGAAGATCTGAGTTGACACTGGACGAGGTTGCTAAAGAAGTTTGCTTCCATGCAGCAAAGTTTGGCTCCAAGAATGTAGCATTCCCAAAATAGCATCTTCCTCTTACAATATTTTTATGCATCAGGAACAAATTGTTTCAGATTGTGGTCGCGCTCGAGGCACAGTTAATGCGTTCCTGCCTCGAAGCTGTTGAGATGGAACAGGGGACTGAATGAGGAATAGTCGGTCTTGGCAAAAGGAGCTTGGGCCGGGTGAGCTCTGAAATTCCGATGACGTGCATCGTAAATACGCGCATCGTGATGAGCGCCCTCAATGCCATTTCATCATGGGTAAAACTGTGCACAACTCCGGGGGAGTGCGGGTCTTTCCAGGCCCAGAATCGCCATAATCCTGGCAGGGCAGAAGCGTGATTGGTGGCTGCTTGGCAAGCTCGTAGCTGTTACGTCATGTCGAAGTCAGGTGAAGGCCACCGCACGCCAAACGCCGTAGAGTACAAAAGCCTCTTCATTCCTTGTCCACAGGTATCTCCCATCATCATTGCTCTCTGCTGCATCTAGAATATCCATCACATAACTTCTCCCATCTACAAATCCAAACGCTACCTCACAATGGCCACTCTTCACTGTAAGTTTGTTTTGCTTCTGCCCCCGCAAACATAGCTCGGTCGACATTGTATACGATCGCCGATCTCCAAGAGACGTGCGAATCGCCTTTGTTGGGTGCATCTACAGCTTCGGGGATGGTGTGAATGCGATGTTGACTTCAATTGCGCAGACCTTCCTCCCGTTAAGCCCTCGGCCATCGCCCTCGGCACGGCTTTCAACCACGCCGTCTCCCTGGCTGTTTTGGGCCCCGTCTTTGGCGACGCCTACCGCCGCGCCCAGCAGGCCAATTCCAAGGAGGAGTTCTTCCGCTCCAAGGAGTCTGCTACCGCTGCTGCCTCGTGGGGTAGTTCTCTCGTCGGCTCTGCTGTCCAGACCTACGGTGTTGGTGCCCTGATCAACGCCACCGGTACCCTGACCTACAAGGGCGCTGCCTACCTCGGTTCTTTGATCTTTTTCGCCAGCTCTGCTCCTTCGGTACGTCTCTGTCAACACATACCGAAAGCCATATCTAACAATGTACAGATTGTCTCCCAGGTCCTCACTGAGAAGCGTCCTCTTGACACCATTGCCGTCGGTGCCCTTGCCCGCGTCCTCGAGACCGTTGGCCTCAGCCTGTTCCTCACCTACTGGGGAACCCGCACCAACCCCTTTGACTAAATTATTTAATAATGTATAGTGGAAGATGGACTGGAGTTTAGGATTTCCCTATTGGTGGCATAGATTGAGACACTTCAATCAATCATCAAAGGTGCGATGAAACGAGATACGTAGCCTCATCACATGGCTCATTTCATGATTTGGCACCTGTAATAGTATTTGTCAATGAAACCAATATTTTCAATGTCCGTGTCAATGCTTAATTGGTGACATCTGTGTCCTGCATGTGAACCACGGCTGACTCTTTTCAGGATGAAGCTAGTCTCATTTTGGATGTATGACAACGGTAACTCTTCTCAACATGTGTGGTAAGAGTCAGTCCAAGCGGAATCAAACTTTGCCAGTTCTTAAAGAACAGAACAAATGATTATATCTGGATCCAAGCAACTTAAAGTAATGGTTCATTGTTTACATTGGCTGCGACAATATCGTGCTCTCCGCAAATTATCTGAGTCTGAACACCTACTTCTTTGCTGGATCGTTCTGGGCCATACACAAATGTTTTACCACTATGAGTTTATTATGCAGGCTACTCTCATGAACTGTCGCCAACACAGTCCTTTGGCCTTCCCTGGCAAATAGGGAATTTGATCACCATGAGCACTCCGGGCACATTGCCGGCTCCCAACCTCTCAGGTCCCAAATTCTGACCCAATTCCATGTATTGGAAACAGTGTACTAAGACATGCATTTCTACCCAACATCACCTTGATCGTGGAAAACTGCCATCCTTTGTTTCCAGCTGACGCAACCCATGCTCTGACCCACGTAAAAAGGCTGCGAGACGGGTTGACAATAATCTATTGTGACTGCATTTGAACGCGTTCTACAGTCATGCGATGAGCTCAACTGGGCTATGCAAGCATATTGACGTGAAGCTGTCGAGAGTCATTCGAAACCGATATCTCGAATGGAGATGAGTTAGGCGGCACGTCAATGGTAGCATCAAGAACGTGAAGAGCTCAAGTATGCAAGAATAAATATGTCATTCATCGCCTGGAGCTCTATTGAGCCTTCGATGGAGGATCAACCGTCGATAAGGCGTAGTGTATCCCATGATCCAAATTCAGCGTGTATAGTCCAATGATATCTGAGAAAAGCAAAAAAAATGCAAGGATGCCGTTGTATCATACCCCTGAACGCCCTGCCAAAAATGACGAGCATAACCAACTAATGGCATGGAGAGAACGCACAGCAAGAAAATAGGAGGAAAGGAAATGTGTTGTGCTGCAGGATGAAGAAACGAAAACAATTTCGTATTCAGACGCCAAAAACGTAAAGAAAGACGGGCCTCATTCAGAGGATCTCGCAGAGCCTGCGGCCGAGGACTCGGCAGTGGATGACCTGGTCAGGTTTTCGCCCTCCACACCCAACCTCTCCATCTCTTCGGCGATCTCTTCGTACCACTTTCCGTGGGCCTTGCGGTCAACCTCACTGACCTTTCCTAGTTGATCACAGATGTCGCCGACCTGTGCGACAAACTCTGGGAGACCGGTGGTGGCAAGGCCTTCAGTGGCCGTGCTGGCAGCCTTGACCCTCTCGCCTGAGCTACTGGCTGAGACACGGTTAAGGATATGCAACTTCAGACGCTGAAACAAAACCTTCATAACAGGGTCTGAAAGTTTGCCTGCTTCAGCTTGGGTAAGGAGGCGAGTAATAGTGGCCCCAAGCTGGGTGCGTGTTGAGGGTGGCATGGCATGAGATGACTCAAGAAGGGAAGAAATTTTAGAGGGCGTAGCTGGGTCCTTCAAGTAGCCGTCCTTAAGGACTTCCCAAATGCGGTTGGCCTCGTGCTTCCATTGCGACCGTACATCGCGTTTGAGGAGGTTCTTCGCTGTGAGAAGTATGCCGCCAATGGTTGTAATACGAAGTGCGTCTTCGCGAATTCGGATAATACGAGCTCGATCAAGCTCGAGTGTTTCGGGTAGTTCCGAGTCTCTCAAAGGAGGAGTGGCAATGGCGAGGTCCACGAGACCACGAGCGTATATCTTTTGTGGCGTGGGACGATTTATCGGATTAGGGTCATTCCATGGGTCGCGGCGGTCAGCTTCAGTATGCATGTTGACCGCAGCGCTACGCCACCAACGGCGAGTTCTCTCGAGTGTAATTTTGCCTTCTTCCAGATCTTGAGAGAACATGCGCTGCTCATATCCAGAGGCCTCTTTGATGAGCGTTGGCGCCGCATTCATCAATAGGAAATTGGAGTAATCAAGAGAAAGAAGGTCGATGACGTGAAGGAGTTTGAATAACTTCTCAATCATCTCTGGCAGGGGACCCTCCTCCTGAAGTTCGTCGGCCAGCGCCTTAACTTCAGCATCGCGGAAAGGAGCGCAGAGCTTTGGCAGGATGTTCGCAATGAAGCCGAAAAACTTCTCATATGAGAACATGCCTTGACCGCACTGTCGATTAATGAGCTCTGGATCCAGCGTCTCCGCAATGAGCGTATACATGGAATTCCCGGGCTTTAACAGGCGCAACAGTTTGCTGCGGATGTTTTCAGCCATTGCTGCAGTCCATAGAGCGCTCTCGCCATTCTCGAAGCCCTTTCGCATAGCATCGCATAGCTCACGGTTGAGGGCGTCTCGCAAGTCAGCAGTGGGCGAGGCATCGATACGGTATTCCTTGTCAATGGAGAGTTCGTGAACAAGGACACGGTTACCAGGCACTGAGGTGAAGACTTTGGAAAGAGAGTTTGCTTGGTGACCCTCAGAAGACGATGAGCTGCCTGACGCAGCAAGTTGAGATGTGACATCAGCCTGCTCAGCGGAATCTTCCGGGATGGGTGCGTTGGGCGAGGGTAACTCGCTGGCAATTCGAGGGCGCACAATCTCCCCGGCAGGTTTCTTTTTCGGCCTGGATCTCCGACTCTCCCGGATAGCCTTACGAATAAGAGTCAAGGCTCTGTCGGGACCAGCCAACTTCTTGATCTTGCTCAATAATATGGCTTGGTTGTCCCGGATACCATTCCGATATTCGTTGGCGACTTCGTCCACGGTGTCGTCCTTGACACTCTGCCAGATAGCGTCCAGGTTGACAAATGAAGCTACCATGGTCTCAATCAGTGCCGAAGAGTCCCGTGCTTTCCAGTCGTTGAAGGCTGAAACAAATGCACCATGAGCCAATGACACTGTCTCAAGCCGGGTAGGCGAAGGGGTGTAGTAGTTGAACGTGGTGAGTTTGCCCAAAGCGGACTCAAAGGATATGATGACATCCTTGGCCTTGGTGATCAGATCCTGTTCCTGATCACCATCTCGGCTCAAGACATGGGCGGGATGTCCCAGGATGAGGTATGCAGAAAGGAACGTCCGAATAGCAGTACCGCGAGCGGCGTCATCTCCTTCAGGAAGGAGTCCAAAGAGCGACATGATCTTATCCGTGGCGGTAAGAACCTTTTCCTCTCCAAGCAATGTCGTGATATCCTCGAAGCTGGTATCGTGGACCTTGTCAATGGAAAGACCAAGTTCAGTCCATGTATCAACAATATTCTTCCTTGCCCGGGCCCTCCAGGCAGCTTGGATGCGCTTCGCGGCATCCTCCGAGGACACAACGGGACGTGGAGCGGCCTTCTTTGCATCGGCGGGTGGAGAGCTCGAGGTCCTCGGCCTGCGAGTGTTGCGCTTGTATTCGAGCCTTCTCTTCTCAGCTTCCGCGAGCTTTTCTTCCATTTCCAGTCGGTATCTACGTTCCTCTGCGGCCTTGCGCTCCTTCATATCCTCGGCAACTTTCTTTGCGCGTCTTACTTCCTCGGCACAGGCCGCAGCAACCTGCGCCAAATGCCGTTCGCGGGCCTGTTTCGCTGCCAACGCGCGCTCTTCACTGTTGGAAGTCCGTGTGGTTGACTTGGCCTGGGCAGCCCGTAAACGTACTTGCTCTGCGTGAGCTGCACGGTCCGCCAGCCTAGCCTTTCGAGACTCGAGTATAGATGCACGACGAAGGTACTGAGCCACATGGTGATTCTGGCAGGCGCTGCTGCGGTAGGAGGAGCGGTTCGACGTGTGGGAGTGGGTCGAGGAAATGGAGTTGCGCCTCGAAGATGCTGCAGAGGACTTGCGGCGGTTGTTGGTCGGACGGCAGAAGCGGGCAGCTATACGGGGTGGAGGTACAAAGGTGCGGCTGCTTTCGGCATTCTCTGAGAGGATCATGTCGGGCTCCTCGGGAATATCGTCGTTTGCGGGGAGACCTGCCAGCTCGACGTCGGCGTCGGAAAGAGAGTCGGCCATGGTGGATATATGTCTTTGACAGGTGCCCTGTTTTAGCGGTAGGCAGGTCGCGCGACTGTGTCGGGTTCGTTTGAGGCAGAGGTGAGGACTCGAGCCAGTTCGCCAGAGATGAAGGCTCGCTTGAGATGGGGAGACCAGGGTGTGTGGAAGCACAGGAGCCCGGGCGGCCTGGCTGGTGTTGAGGGTTGCTATGTCGCAAGCACGTCGTAAGCTGTGGTAATCAGCGTGTGCATGTCAGCGCGGCCAGACGCGAAGAAGGCAGAAGCGGGCTCAAAAGAAGCGGCCAGAAGGGGGTAATAAGATACTGAACGAAGGGCGAAGAAGGAAAACGCCTGCGACCAGCTTCGTGGTCCGTACAAGGAGAGGAAACAGAAGGAGGGTGGTGGTGGCTGGGGGGAGGGGAAGGATGCTGCCTTCCAAGGTCAGAGTTGATGATGAGCAAGCGACTCCCAAGATATGATCCGTGCACCGAAGCCCGCAGAACAGGATCGGCGCCTTGTATCTTGACGAGCCTCCCCGCCTCCCACCGTCAGCCTTACCAGCCGTTTGCCTCGACACTGCCACTCGCCCTACCTTCTGCTGCCGTCCGTCTCTCTCCCCAGCGCTGGTTGCGTCCCCTCTCGCAGACCGATCACTCACCATCATGACTCAATTCAGACGAAACGTGAAACAACGTGACCTCAATGGCTTCGAGGTGCGATTGCTGATCTGTGCATAAGCCTGGATTTCGCTATCTGCGACTCTTTGGACGGGGATAGCGGCCATTGCCGCCGAACCCATTTCGTCATTGCTGGGGCATCGCACGATGCACTCGGCACGCCTTCTCGCCTCTTGCATCACGTGCTGGACAACCGCCTCACATCCACGGGTGGTACTGCGACGGCGGTTGAGCATAGCAAGAGCAGGAGCCACCATGATATCTTCTCTGGCCAAGCATGACTAAGGATCCCGATAGCCGAGCAGATCTGCCACCTCGGCCGGAGTCGAGACCAGCCGCTGTTCGGATCAGACTTCGGATCAGAGTTTGGAGCATAGTGTAGGAAATCAGAGAGGCTCGGTGCTGCCGACCAACGTGTAGATCCGAAAGAGCCTGGCAAGAACCTTACCGAATGTCTCCATGCAAGCATCAGTTCCATTGCATCAAAGATAGTCAAAAGAGTCGCAAGTGCCTGTGGCAAACAGAAAATAGCACCTCAGCTAACTTCAAGGTGATCAAATACTCACCACGAATACGAAAACGCAGCTCTCTCGTATACATTGCTACACGACCACATGGCCACCGTTCAACGTATCCCGGCATCGACAAATGTAGCAGGAGAGCCCGTACTGCCATAGCCTTTTCTCCCTGAATTTACGGTTCTATTTCCAGGACAGCTCTATGAGGCAATCTCCGAGAGGCCCGTTTATCTAGCGCATCCAATCCACTCCAGCACCGTGAAGACTTCTTCAGTACACGATGCGACCTCTATCAAGTCAACCACCAGAAAACTAACTATCGTAATATTTCACTTGAAGAATTATATCGCAATGCCTCGACCGTCTCCTCTTCACATAGAAGTTGAGGAAATAGGGGTGACCCCCAGTATATCTTAGATTCCTTAGGACGATTTGACCGACCGAGCTGCCGAGGCCCACTCTGCATTAAGCATCATCTCGTATCCAAAATTATCTTGCGCAGGGAATATGGAGAGAATTTTGAGCATCAGCTAGTGCACTCTATAAATCAATGGTTTTCTGCTTTCACTGGGATCCAGTGCTATCACTTTCGCTTTCGATTATATCTACTTTTAATTTCTCGACAGAATGTTATTTCAACACTCGCTGTTACAACTCTTGCCATTAATTTCTCTTGCCTGGTCCTTGCCTACCGACAATGCCCGGAACACGCTCTCGAGACGAAATGGAACCGACTCTGGTGTTTACTTTGGTGTAACTAGCGCAGAGCATGAGGAGCGCAGCAAGGCGTTGAAGGCGGAAGGATACCGCGTCGTTTCACTGAGCATCTTTGGAACACCCCCAGATGTTAAATACGCAGCTGTCTGGACCAAGGCTGAGGGTACTGAGTTCGAGACAATTTCGACCGCCGACGAAGATGCCTTCAACTCCTGGTACGACTCTTGGAAATCAAAGGGCTACGTCTCGACCCATGTTGCCGCCACGGGACCTACCGATAGTGCCGTTTTCGCAGGTGTGATGGAACAGGCCAATATCGCGGAGGTGCAAAAATGTGGCATGGAAACGCCCTACGCATATGCCAACGTTACCATGGGTTTGAACATGATTGTTAAGGGCGTCAGCGTATATGGATCTCCATCTAACCGTCGATACTGTATTGTTGGCCACGAGAACAACGGTAACAGGCAACAGTCAACGTACTACCAAACGAATACTGTCATTTTCGACTACCAAAAGACGTACAATGCCGAGATTCAGAAACGCTTCTGGAGGCCAACTTACCTCGATGTTACCAACGATCACCTCATATCGTCTCTGTTTGAGGATAGCAGCGTCGGGAAGTGGGAGTCCAAGGTCGGCCTCACAGAATCTCAACTCTCTGCGGAGATCAAAACCCAGACGACGAACGGCCTTTCTCTCGTCCATCTCCAGGGCGGTGGTAACGGCGACGATGTCATCTACACCGCGATTTTCGTCGAAAACCCTACGCCTCTTCCCCGCAACTGGAACGCCAATGGAAACATTACTGGCTTCGAGAACAACGATGCTGTTACTTCGGCCCTCGACGATGTCATGCGCAACTGGATGGAAGTCAACGGCATGCGTCAAGCACAAGTGGCCATCGCTCGGGAAGGCAAGCTCCTCGGAGAGCGTGCATTCACGCTGGCCGAAACCGACCGCGCCATTGTGCAGCCCAATGACAAGTTCCTTCTTGCCAGTGTGAGCAAAATGTTCACCCATGCCGCAACCCAGCGTCTCATCGATGACGGCCTCCTCAACCTCACGACGCAGGTCTACCCCCTCCTAGGCTACAAGCCATATGACGAGCGTGCCAACAACATCACAGTTGATCATCTCGTGCACCACACTGCTGGCTATGATCGCAGCGTATCCGGAGATATTGGCTTCATGTTCCGCGAGGTGGCACGCTCCAAGAACAGCTCTACGCCCGCCACCCTGAGGGACATGATCGAGTACATGGTGGACAGGCCGCTCGATTTCACCCCCGGAGATGGCGGATCCGCATACTCCAACTACGGGACCATGCTCCTGAGCTACATTGTGACTAATCTGACCGGCATCCCCTACACCGACTTCCTCAAGCAGCGAGTCCTGGAGGATGGCCTCGAGGCCGAGCTCTTCGCCACGGCGGCCGAGGAGCACGCCAACGATCCCATTGTGCAGGAGTCGAAGTTCACCGGATTCAGCCCATTCTTCCCGCAAGAGGAAGTCCTGGTCCCCAACGTTTCGGGAGGAGAAGGCGACATTAAGGAAGAGGCCGTCGGATCATTCGCACTCCGCGCTTCCGCAAGCACAATTGCGAGGTTCATCGGCAAGAATGGTAAGCCACTTTCCCCCCATCTCTTTCTTGGACATTAGGCTAACGTGGAGATAGCGGTCTGGACGATTGGCGGCCGCGATTGGATGTACTCCCGCGACGGCTCGATGTCCGGTGCCCGCACGTACGCCTGGTCCGCCGGCCTGGAAAACTTCGACTGGGCCATTACGCTCAACTCGCGCGAGTACAGCTCCGAAGAAGAGTGGAGCAAACTGATTTACACCCTCATCCCCGACATCTGGTCCGCGAACAAGATTGTTGAAGCGTAAACGACGACGACGACGACGACGACGACAACGCGGGCGCTATCGAGAATCGCTCCCGACGAAAATAGATAAGGCGAGGCTGAGCATACCGAAAGAGGAATAGAAGAGATGCGGACTCGAAAGATACCCTCCCATATAGACATTAGACTTTGCATACCAATAATAACTTGATTCGAAATGAATTAGCGTCTCGAGAAGACGATTTCGCCTCCACCGTTCACAACAGGCCTTTGTACCGAGCCAATGCTACTCCAATTTCCGCCGCCGTCGACACAACGCCCACAACTTGTGTACAACTCCCCCCTACCTCCCTACAACGTTTTGTTACTGTGTGCGAGTCCCCGCACTTTTGTGTCTCCGGGCATTGTTTAGGGGTTGCCCTTGTGTGTTTGTGTGCGATTTCTGGACCCCAGTCCGCGTGTGATTTTGCTTATTCTATTTGAACTCCCCCCTCACCCCTGGACTAACCCGCATCCTCAGCCGAGCACAGGTCAGAACTGCACATTTCAACCTCAATGTCTCTCCGTCACACCGACGACTACCCAATCCAAACCGGCCAGTAAAGACAGCGCAGGGCATAATTCAGACAGAAAAAATATGGTCCCCGGTGGTTAGAACAAGGGCCAAAATTAATGGAATTAAATAATGATGGGCCTCTCCGTCCCTCGCACATTCTAATCCAATGTAATCTCTTCCTCTCACACAAGAATATCCACCCACTCGGCTGGGCCCGGGACCCATCATAAACCCCTCACATGTACACCACAATTGCGAAACGAGTGCCACCCCCGGCTCGGCTTCGACGAAAGCGTCTTGTAAAGTGGAGTGTGGGCCCCCCCACAACTTGAGATTGGAAGTGTTTGACATGGACAGAATGAGTACACGAGCCTCGAAAGTTTCAAGGGCCATCGTCCCCCTATAATGATACATTCCCACCGATGATGTGACCAAAGAGAACAGAAAAAAGAAAAGAAAAAGATTGCCACCATTTGGTCGACAACGGTGCCGTCTCAGACCGTTGTGCCGGGGCACCCTGGTGACGGCACATGTGTCAAGTACAGGCCCCCACCGACTCCGCTGAACCGTGTTGCTGGTAAAACGCCTGTGTGATTGATTCCGTCTGTTGTTCCCTTATCCAGAGATGCTCCGTGCTGAATGCTTTCCAACGCCAATTGTATGCAACGAAAATGCTGAGCCGATGCCTGCCAGCAGTTCTATCCAGGTTCCCACCGAAAAACGCCAGTAAAAGTACAAATTTTCTTCTTTTGATCAGCGGTCATGCGCTTGACCGCGTAGGGCTCAGGCTTGGAACTTGGGTCAACGGTGCGACTTCGGCGTCAGGCGAGATCCAGTTGAAGCGGCGAGCCATCCAAAGCACCGTGTTCACGTCGAATAGCTCCATGTAGCCTTCGTCGAGGATGCGTGCCTTCTCTCCAGCGTAGATGTGGTACTCGCTGTATATGGTCTCCATGTCTTCGCCCTGCACCTTTCGAAGGCAGCCGACGACACATCCAGTGCGGTGCTTGCCCTTGTTGCAGTGTATCAAGACCGGGTGGTTGGCGCGGTCCAGGATAATGCCCAAGGCCTTGGACATTTGACAGGCGTCCACTTTGATGGATCCCTTGTTGGCTGGCAGAGGTACTTGGAAGTGTTGGATATCGTTCTCCGTCATGAAATGAGAGTACTGAGTCGAGATCTCACCCGGTACCAGAGTACTAAGACGCTCGTCAGTGCTATTCGCCATAGCTGAAAAGAGCAAGAACTGAAAGCTGTAGCCCTCTGCAACCAGCTATCCCCGCATGACATGAGTCGTACGCCAAGACACCACTTATGCGAGATATGCGACCAACAGGGGCTACTTTGTGCAAGCATACAGCCCACCCCCCAGCTCGGATGTCTAGCGCAACACGGGCTTTTCGAGTCGGGGGAGTTGATTGTGGAGCCGACAGAGCATTAAGTGGCTGTTGTAAAAAAAAAAAGGCTAGACACCCGAGACAGGGGGAGGACTATAGTAGTGCAAGGAGACTCAAGGGGATACTGACAGAATCGTCTTGAGACCCAGACTTTTCATAAACCCGAAGTTTTCAGGCTGTGGATAACTGCTACGATAGACGGAGCGCGGAACCACGGCGCCAAAGTTGGCGGGTGGGAGCACTGGGCACAGCCGTGCAGGGCACTTGGGGTCGATGACAGGGATGGAGCTGAGAATGGCATCGGCCAGTGGATCTGCAGGTGCGGCAACTGTGACACAAAGTCAGCACTGTATTCATGCGAAGCAAGACTGCGATTTCCCAGTAAAGGGTTTGCTTGGGGCAATTCGTATCGATGGCTCTCTGCAGCTGGCAAGCAACCGAAGGTTGCAGGCCATTGGTCTGGAAATCTGACGGACAAAAAGAATATAAGGATGAGATTACATACCAGCCGGTGCCCTGACTGCACCATCTGGCACATCTTCGTGATGTTTGTGGGCAGCGTGGTGCGAAAGTAACTTGGAGGCGGGCAAACCCAGGCACAGGATAGCGTCCTTGATGTTCTGGAAGAAGGTGCCGGCCTCGACAGAATCGGATTTGTCGTTGGACATGCTGGCGGGGCGCGACGCAACGATAAGGATTCGAGGATGATCTGTTGACTTTGGAGTCTTTTGTATATGGTGGGTTTACGGAGCGTGCTGGTTGGCGCACCGGTCGTCCTGTTGGGGGAAGAAGATGGAACCAGAGATATATGCGCCAACAGCCGTTTCTAGCACGAAGTATACTGCGGTGGGCTTTGAGGGGGTGGGAGAAGTGTTGTAGATTCCGGGGGAGAGGACAGAGTGGGCGGAGACAGCTGGAGCGGTCGTCTGAGGTGGAGGGAGGAACGTATGTCACCCGACAGAAGCCAACGTGGGGAGCGAAGCCTTTTTGCGTTTTGTTAGCTGGCCGTTGTGGGTGAAGATATGGGTCGCATATTGGCGGGGGGGCTGGATGGGTGGTTGACAGGTGTGTTGAAAGCTCCGGCCCAGGCCCAGGCTCAGGCTCCAGAGTGTTGAAGGCGAGGAGCGGAAATTGGACGTTGGGGAGGTGAATGGATGGGGACGGGCGGGAAGCTTACCTCGCGTCACCGGCCTAGAGCACGACACATTGTGGGATGTTGCACTGGAACAGTGAATTGCGGAGATTCATGTTGAGCGGTGGTGGTGGTGCGTGCGTGGAAGGGAGAGGAGGCGTGGAGCGGGCAGCGGTGGTGGCCGTGGTCGCACGGCTGGCGTGGGTGAAGGAGTATGGAACCGGCACGACAGAAGCGAGTCGAATCCTGTGGGCTGGAGAGGGCCGGGTGACTCGGTTGCGCAGCGACGAGGCAGGCAGGCAGGCAGGCAGGGCAATGGGCGTCTGGCGTCTGGCGGCTGCTCGCTGCTCGCTGCTCGCTGCTGGTGGCAGCTTGTTTCGAGCACCAGGTAGAAGGATTATGTACATACGGGAATTTTAGCGGCCGACCAGGCCCATTATGCAGCTTAGCTAACCGGCAGGCCAGGACAGCCTCCTGCCCTCCCTGCCCTCCAGGCCGCGCTGGGCTCCCCGGCGTCCCCGCCGCGAGCACAACGTCACAGGCCTCCCCGCCGCCCGCAATTGGCTCGCTTTGCTGCCCAGCGGACAGACGCGCGGAGGCGGGCGTGCTTTTTGGCTTTGTGCTGCCGATCGCCAGAGCCTCACACAAACCGACACAATGACTGCGTGTTGCAGCGCCCCGGGGACACGCCTGTCGCCAGAGCCAGAGCCAGCCTTGAGCCGTCGGCGGGCGCCGCAGGGCCCCGTCTCGCCACCTCGTCCGTCAGTCCACTGCCGTCCTCACACCACGGGCCCGGCACAAAAAGCGACGACGAAAAAAGATAGCATGAGCGCCCGCGAGCCGGTTTTTCCCTCGTCGACGGGGCGAGATCAGGGCCCTTTCACGTGAACCCGATCTGCCGCTATCCCCAATGCGATCTCGCGCTCCCGTCCCCCAGTCCCCCCAGAGTCGTCTTCTGAAAGTTCAACTGACCTCGGGACGACTACGGTCACCCCATCCCCACCGCTCCGACTGCCTGAGCCTCTAAAACCCTCCCGCATCCTCGCTGCTCGAGGCCAGCATTGACTCGGCTACATCATGGACCAGCAGCGCGCCTCATCGCGCTCCCGCCGCTCCTACCCCAACCTCCACAATCTCTCGCTGGCCCCGCTCAGCTCAAAGTATCCCCTCGATGCCTCCGGGCCGCCGTCGCCGTCCGAGGAACACGTCAGGACCCCCCGCACCTCCTACATCGCCCAAAAGTCGGCCCCTACTACTCCAGGCATCCTGAGCCTGAGCCAGAGCCGCAGCAATTCGCGGAACGGCCGCCGCAAATCCAAGGGCTATTCCTATGATGGCTACTTCCTGAACCCAGACGCTCCCGTCCGCGATCCGGGCGACATACCCAAGGCCAAGAGTACCAATGCCCTGCTGCCGGGAGTGAGCTTTGTCGACGAGAAGCCGCATGGCCGCCATCACAGGCGAAAGGGAACGGCCCCCTTGCCGCTCCGAATCCCCATGGCCCGGCATCACACCAACGAGCCGAGCGATGAGTGGCTGCACCGCGCTGGCCTCGCAATTGCGGGAGAGACGAGGGACTCCAAGGGGCAGGGCTGGCTCATACGCAGGGAGAGCTCAACAAGTCTCGTTCAGCAAACAGACGAATACGAGGACCACCCTTCACATGACGGGCGTCACATGGCATTGCTCTCCGGGGAGCATCTGGGGGACATTGACATGAGCCCGTTCACGCCGCGGCTCTCTCGGGCGGGCAGCCGCATGAACAGCCGCATGGGCAGCCGCGTCCACAGCGCACGGAATAGCAGGAGGGGCAGCAAGATCGACCTGATGATGTCAGCGGGGCTCCGGACGCCCAGCGCAAGACACAGCCTCGAGCTCGACGAAAACATGTTCGAGGCCAATGTGGTCGAGCCAGACTTTGTAGACGACGAGGAGAGCGACGGCGACGAGGAGGAGATTGCCCGCCTCGCCCGCGAACGTGGCTTCGGCCTCGGCGGCTGGATGGATAGGCTGATCGGATGGACCCTCTTCAGCGTCGACGAGGACGGCGAGGAGTCGAGCGACGACGACGATGCAGACGACGCAGACACCGAAGACGCTGATAAACCCGAGAACATGACCAAGGAGGAGCTCAAGCTGCGCCGCGAGGTCGAGGCCCGTCGCCGCAAGCTCGAGCGCGAGGCCATCATCGCTGCGTCGGCTGTCCATTCTCACAAGGACGTCAAGACGGACGACGACGACGAAGAGGGAGACGGTCCCAACAATGTTCAGCGGCCTCCCAATGATGAGAGCGGCGGCTGGCAGGATGCCGCATGGCTGTTCTCGGTCGCGTCCAAGGTGCTGCTTTGATTGAGGCTTGGTCATGGCCATGGCATTAGACTTTACCACACCTCACACTACATGTACTGCACTGTGCCGCCTCTTCGTCTCGGCGGCCCCGAATACCCACACCCCCTCCCCTTCTGTCTCTATGGCTGCTTGCGTCGCCACGCATCGTCCCCCCCCTTTTTTCCCTTCTCCTCACCACGGCTCCACGTCTTCTGCATGTCGGTAAATTGCTGCTATCTTGATCATTTATATTGCGTTTCTGTATTGGGCAGGAGATTTTGCGAGCGAGCGAGCAAGCGTGGGTGGCGGGCTGAAAAAAAGCCAGGCTAGGCCAGCTGGCGTCAGGCAGCCAGCAGCCAGCAGCCAGACAGACCGGCCAGACCAAGCCCCACTGCCTCGTTGCTTGCAAGGCGTTTACGACCGACCCTTTGTGTGCGCCGTCCCGTTTGATTAGACAGGTTAGTGCAACGATGTGCCCTGCTGGGCGCTCGCCGACGTCCCTTCAGCCAGAGAACGGACCCTGGCACGCTGGATGAATGCTGAAACGAACTTTAATATGGAACTTTTTTTTTTCCTTTCTTACCAGTTTGTGCTCGGTGCTACTAGTCGTACAATTTTGGCCATGAGCCTGTTGGCCTGGCGGACACGACATGGATCCATACCATGGCATGGAATGCTATAGTGAACCCTGGCCTGCTCTACCATTACCATACTCAACATACCCATATCCATACATATCCAACCAATCCCCACATCCATGGCAGAACAATCCCCCCCCCCCCCCCCCCCCATCCTCCCCAACTTACTCCAGACACCAGACGACCACATCCCCCACCCTCCTCCAATCATCATGGAAATGACTGTTGAAACCCCGCCAACACTCCGCATACCTACTCCCCGCCAGGTACTCCCCCAGCACAGGTTCCAACTGCGCAAAAAACACCAGATACCTGGGCCACTCCCGCCGGCGGCCTCCCTGCACCACCTTTGGATCCAAAGCGGCCCAATGGCGGCCGGAGCGAGACCCCGCAGCGCTCACAGCGGCGACGGGCTGCATGTGTGCGTTCAGCCATGCGGCGGGGCCGGGCTGTATGTAAAACTGGTCTGCCTCGTCGAGGTAGGCGTCGCGGTCAGCGAGGGGCACGTCGATGGGGGGTTCGCAGGTCAGGGCCCATGCGGAGAGGGAGGGATGGACGAGGTGGGAGCGCCAGGGGGTGGAGTGGCAGGGCATGAGGAAGGCGGCCGTCGTGGTGACGGGGGCGCCGCTGGTGCTCTGTAGGACGCGCGCTTCATGCTCGTGGCGGAGGAAGGATAGCACGTCTATGACTCCGCGCTGGTGGACCTGCGACGCGTAGCCTGCGAGGAACACGTTGGCAGCGAGGAGTAAGGCGAGAAGGGATTTGCGGGCTAGAGACGGGGTGGAGAGGAAGGCGGTGAGGGGTCCAGAGGCTAGAACGTGTAGGAAGGGGAGGATGGGGTATAGGAAGCGGACTTCTTTGTGGGAGATGAGACTCAGGGTGAGGGTCATAATCAGGCACGTCCATGACAGGCGATTCAGGATCCTGCATGGAACCGCATCGCCATCATCTTCTTTTCCCTCCTCTTTTTGTTCATTTTTCCCAGCCGTGCGGGGGACAGGCGGGCGGGAAGACGAAGAGGCTCGCGAACCCTTCCCTGAAAGACCCTGCCATAGACCTACCGCGGCAAAGGGCAACGCTGTCGTGAGAAGCAGCGGTAACCCCTCGGTCAGGTAGTAGTCTGCACGGTTCCTGCCGTAAAAAACGGCCAAGGACTGCGCGATGTTAAAATAGAGGAAGCGAAGCGGCGGAAGGGCCCAGGCCTGGTAGTACAGTCTGTCACTGAGGACCGAAACTGCGAGAATGGCGAGCCTAGCATCGTCAGTTTGTTCTGGGTGTCGGCATTTGGTCACGGGCCGTTGAGCCCCATGAGGAAATGGTCGATTGAATAGAGCCGATCCTCGTCGCATGGCACTTACCCGCAAAACAAAATTTCGCGGACCAACACATACCGCTGCCGCATCGAGGCTTGCCAAAGGGTTGGGAGGGATACGGAGAGCCAAACGAGGGCATTGGTGGGCCGCAAGATGCAGGCGAAGGCTGCTAGCAGCAGTGACAGACGTAACCTGCAGCACAAGATGAACCTAGCCCCGGCGCTAAATGAATATTCGAGAGACGAGGAGATTTCTCCTTCTCCACAGAGCACTTACTTGGAAACATGGCCGGGACTGGCTTGGCCGTCGGCAATGTGGGAACTGCCCTTCTCGTTCCGAAGTTGCCTATCTCCTGCATCTCCTGAGGGCAGAGCCGTCGGCCAGTGCCAAGGCCAGTAATAGACGGCCGTTGCGGTCACAGCCGTCTCCAGGCAATTGGACAAGGTGCGGGTGGAACAGAACCACTGCCACGGGCTGCACAGGCTCACAAGCAGCTAAAAATGACGCAGAACCAGACATTAGCATATTGACGAGGTCGTGTGAGGGACTTTGAGACAGTGCGGCAACGTACAGTAGTAACTGCAGTGCGACTACCCCGGCCGTAGGTTCTGGCTGCAAGCTGCCAGGTATAGTAGTCCAAGACAGCGGCGGAGACGGCTTGGGCAACTTTCGGCGCAGCGACGAGGAGCTCGGCTCTTTCAGGCAGATTCAAGCCACAGAGGTCTGCGAGTTTTGCCGCCACCTGGTAGACGGCAGCAAATATGGCTGGATGCAGGGACGACCGCAGCTGTGTCTTCCATTCCTGTAGCAGGGCGTGAGACTGAGGCCGTGTGCGGGGACGTGGTACAGCATGTGTTGACCGAGTGCCGTGATTGAACTCAGGGGAGGTGCATTGGCGGCGTATGGGTGTGGGGATGGGATTGGGGTTGGGGGGGAGGGGATGCTTCCGTGGGTGCAGAGGACGCAGTGGGTGCAGTGTAGCATGAGGGCAGGGCGAAAGGGGGGAGGGTAATTACCCATGTGATCCAGGCATTGCTACTCTGGCCATAGGCAAGCTGCCATGCTGGCTCCAGGGACTGGAAGAACTCGTCGGGCTGGAAGAAGGTGCGCAGCGTCAATGCATTCACGATGCGGAGGGCCAGCAAGAGGGCGAACAGGCCCAAGCGGGAGTCGCGATTGGCGTCGTGGGATCGGGATCTGGGGTCCGCACTCGTGGCCCTCGCGGAGTCGTTGACGCGGGCAGGCATGGCATGGAGCAATCAAAAGCAGAGGGGCGGTCGATGGCCGCGGGCGGATGATGATGGTGCAGAGGGATGGAGGTCCAGGCTGGGTCGAGCCACAAAGCACACGGACCCGGCCCGTCCTGCACGACGACGGTTTGGTTCAGGCCGCTCTGGCCAGGCACGGACGCAGATGTGAAGCTGCACACTATGCTCGATTGGGTATTCCACGAAGCAATTTGAGTGCTCGTGCGCGTTGTTGCAGTTTTCTCGCGCGTGCTGAGCGAACGGTGAGCATCACACCCCCCCCCCCGCCTGCACGGCGCCGTCAGACGCTCCTCTGCGGCGATTCGGCCCTGCTTGGTCGCGAGTCGTGGTCTCGCGCTGGGCCGAAGTGGAGTGCCGCGGAGCGCTGGCTGATCTCCGTGCATCACTGGGCACCACCCACGGATATGACGACGCGGTCGGCGGGTGGCGACTATCGACTGTCCATGGCGGGGCTCAGCGCTCGACGGCCATGCCCGAGGGTGTATGGCAGAGGGCCATGGCACCCTCCCATTCGGCTGCGCGGGCTGGGCAGGGTTGGGTCGACGACCATCACCGCGGGAACGAAGAAGCAAAGGCGAGGACGTCTGGAAAATCTGGGGAAAGGCGGCTGGCCTGGGTGCGTGGGCGCGGTGCGCGAGGAGAAGGGCCCTCGCAGACGTATGATAATGATGGTATTCGCCAAGGGAGGCCCAGGGTGCCGTGCGCTGAGTGGCTGGCTGCGCTGTCAGAGACGCCGGCGTGGTGGGACTCTCTTATCGCGGCTGGCTCGAATATTCGCTACGGATGGATGGTTTGCAGCAGCAGCAGCAGCAGCGCCAGCGCCAGCAGCACCGGCATGCCTGGCGCCGTCGAGGGGACGGCTACGGCACTCCCACCACCACGACAGACCCGCGTGTCTGCTGGCACGGTGGAGACGCAGCCGCAGCAGACGAGTGGGCCTCGGGCTAACAGGACGCGCTCGCCCTCGCCCTCGCCCTCTTGCACGCCCACGCATCGCCCTCGCTCGCCCGTGAGGCCGCCGCTGCGAGCTGAAGGGGAGCGACTGAGGGTGTGGAGGGTGTGATGGGCTTCCCAGAACGAGCAGCCCCTCGAAGCCACAGCTGGGCAGTAACTTGTTGAGGGTGTTGGACCAGGCCTCCCTCCCGTTTTGATGGGAGCGACAGGGTCAGGATGGCGTATGTATGCCGGCCTAGCGTTGCAGGAGGATTAGAGAGGGATGGGCGGCGGCCAGGGTGCCGCATACTTGACGAGCAGGTTTACCGCAGGCTCGCCCGAGGGCGCCAATCAGCCGCGCCGCTTCCCGCTTGGCTGATGACAGAGCCCGCCAAGCCCGCGCCTCCGCCAGTCCGTCGCCGACAAGAGCGGGTACTGTAAGGAAACCAATTGCTCCGAGCCTCCCTCGAGTTCCACCGCAGCATGGGCGGGCATGGGCTGGCATGGCTGGCATGGCTGGCGTGGGCTGGACGACGAGGACACACACAGCACCGAGGGGCGACAGGTATGCGGCCTTGCAGCAGAAGCACCACCACCTCCTCCTCCACCACCACCACCACCACCAGCCAGCTGTCGGCGAGCAAGAAAAAAAAGAACCAGCCGCCCAGCCAGACCCCAACAGCGCCGGACCGCCCTGCCTGCTGCCGTTGAGGCCTGTCCGCGCTGGCCGCTGGCCGCTGGCCGCCGCCGCCAGCCGTGCCTCTTTGTCTGTCCTGCATCGCCCTCTGTTGACGGTGGCCCCGGCGCTCGTTCGCCATCCTGCTAGCCCAAAAGCCCCATTTCGCTCCGTTGCGAGTGCAGGGTATTTTTAAAAGTTGCGCCGATCAATTCCCATAGCACGCTGGGTTGAGCCTTAGCTCTGAACCGTGTCGATCCCTTTCAGTCTCAACTTATCACCCGTTTGGAGCGGCCTTCAGTCACTCATCACCACGCCTGCTCGCCTGCGAGCGCCCGACCACCTTCGCACCCCCTTCCTCCCTCCCCGCATCGTGCCACCACCAGCGCCTCTCCTCTTCTCCCTCGACATTGCTGCCTCCCACCCGCCCACCACTCCACACATTCCGAGCGCCATTGCCCTCGCCCCGTCGACTCACACCACGCTGCCCGCCTGTGCAGCATGATACTGCGCCCGCCCGCAACCCTCACTGCCCACCGCTGAACCACCCCGACCGACTGACATGGTTGCACTATTTGGCTGAGACTCTGCCGCGAGCGGTGCTATCGAGCGCCTAACGAGCCTGGATGAACGCCAATTTCCAAGACGCTGAACTGCACCTCGTCATGACCGACGACCGACAGGCAGACCTGCCCGTCGAGCAGCCGCCCCGAAACTCGCCCACGTCCGCCGTGTGCTACACCGACTTGACCGGGCCATACCAACATGTCGTGTCCGCTCAAGCCCCGCCGCCGCCTGTCTACGATGCGCCCGCGTTCGCCGCAAAGCTCGATGGTGGGGCTCTGGCACAAGCCCAAGCCCAAGCCCACGACGATACCGACAGCACCCCCCGCTCCGAGGTGCCCTCTGTCCCCGATGCAGCCACCGCCAGCCTGCTCAAGCAAATGTCCCGCGGCGACAACGAGCCGAGCTATTTCTCGCCCCAGCCCCTGCGTGTCTATTCTTCGCAGCTGCCCCGATCGGCCACCGCCTCCAAAGAGCCCTCGCCCACGGCGAGCGTAAACGCCTCGAGCACCTCTGTCAACGAGCCTGAGCCACCGTCCGGCGAGAGTACGGCGCGATCGACGACGCCCGCGAACCTGGACGCGCTGGACCGCCCAGCCTTCCACCACAACCTGTCGAGCACGTCGACCGCCAGCGTTGCGACTGTGCGTGCCAACTCGGTTGACCCGACCCACCCCTACACTCCACAGGCAAGGCTCCAACGAGATGGGCCTGTGTACCCCAACCAGTCCTACGCTGCCCTACAGTTTCAACAGTACCACCAGCCGCACCCGCCCCAGATATTGCGCACGCGGAGCTCCCACCCCGCCCACTTCTCGGGCTATTCCGTCTCCCACATCTCCACTTTTGGCCTGACCAACGAGCATCGCGATATCATGGAGTCCGGATCGAGGACAGTTGGCAACTCTCCTGCTAGCAGCCCTGGCTTGTTCAGTCCCACGACGCCTCCCTTGCGCCCCAACTATTACGCCTACGACAACAACTACTCGACCCCGTGGTTGCATCATACTCATAGGCAGGCACCCAAGGAAACCCATGTCGCTGACGTTGAATTTGATCCCGTCTCTGGGCGTAAGCTAATCAACCAGTACGAGATATGCGATGAGCTCGGCCGCGGCGTTCACGGCAAGGTGAAGCTGGGGAGGAACCTTCAATGCCAGGAACCCGGCCACGACAACTTTGTTGCCATCAAGATTGTCGACCGCTACTCGAAACGTCGCCGACTGGGGAAGAATACCAGTCACGAGGATAAGATCAAGCGCGAGATTGCCATCCTGAAAAAGGCTCGCCACCCCAACATTGTCAGCCTCCTCGAAGTCATCGATGACCCATCACGAAAGAAGGTTTACATTGTACTCGAACACGTCAAGCTGGGAGAGATCAAATGGAGAACCGAGGGCGCCAAGGAGATCTGTCTTGTAGAGTGGCGCCGTTTCAAGAGGGAGTCGGAAGGCGTCTTCGACAATGAGAGTGCTGCCCTCGAAGACGAACGGATCTTAAAACTCGCTCAACAGAAGATCGAACGTCAACAACGCCGGAAAGCCAGAGAATCTCGCAACCGCCGACGAAATGGCATCGACGGCGAGGCCGCGTGGAGTCTTGAACTGGGTGGGGATTCCGGAGACGAGGGTTCAGAGATCAGCAGCAGCCTGCCATCTCAATATTCTTCTAGACGTCGCGAAGACCGCCCACCAAGCCGGCTCCAACATTCTGACCGCAAGGATGCCGATGGGTCCTACGAAGACAGTATGGAGACAGCCTTTCGTTCAACCACACCCATCTCCGCTCCTCGAACCCAGGATCCTCTCGCTACTGAACTTGAAGGGACCATGTATGGTGCATACGATACCGACCTTTTTAGGGGTCGCACACCTAGCATTGCTGGCAGCAACTCGTCCCACTTCACTGACGAGGACGAGGTCCCCGAACACTTCCGTCATGTCCCGTTGATGACGATACAAGCTGCTCGCGAAGCCTTCAGGGATACCGTCTTGGGCCTGGAGTACCTCCACTACCAGGGTGTCATCCATCGAGATATCAAGCCAGCCAATCTCCTCCAGACTGACCACCACCGTATCAAGATCTCTGACTTTGGTGTTTCCTATCTCGGTCGTCAGCATTCGGAGCCAGCTAATGGAGATCAATCAGAGTCAGACTTCCAGGACGCCGACGAGGCCATCGAGTTGGCCAAGACTGTCGGCACGCCTGCATTCTACGCACCTGAACTATGCCGCACCGAGGTCGACTCGGAAAGTCCACCAGTTACCCAGCAAATTGATGTGTGGGCCCTTGGTGTGACGTTGTACTGTCTCATCTACGGACGCGTGCCCTTTCACGACCACAACGCATTTGCCTTGATGCGCTTGATTACCGACAGCGAGCCTTACATTGCGAGGTATCGACTGAAAGCTGTCGCGGAACCGTCACGGTCAAGGCCAAGCTCACATGGACGCGGGTTCAACATGACCTCCAACCGCAGGGCTCCTCATGATCTCGAATACGAAGAAGTTGATGACTATTTGCAGGATCTTATCCGAAAATTGCTTGTCAAAGATCCTCGGCAGCGTATCACTATCAAGGAGATCAAACACCATCCATGGCTTACCCAAGGCATCGATAACTTCAACTCCTGGGTCGAGGAAACTGACCCAGGCCGATCGTTCCAAGGACGCAGGATCGAGGTCTCTAAAGATGATGTCGAACAGGCCGTTGTTCCAATCACTCTCATGGACCGCACCCGCTCCATCATGCGTAAAGGTGTGGATTTGGTCCATGGTCTGACTAAGAACTTGACTCGGGGAGGTTCGAGGCGACGTGCACAAAGTACAACTACTGGCGATGGAACGAGCATCAGCGCGCACTCCTCTAGCAGCACAATCAGCCAAGATGGTCGCCGGCCAAGCTTGGCTGGCGCCGCTTCCATCTTCGAGGCTTTGAGTAGAGCCCGAGAGCCTGAACACCCGCTTTCCCAAAGTGTTACTGCCAGCCCGGAAGCTGTCGAACACACCAGGTTCCCCGGCTCTCGCACAGCATCGCCAGCACAGAGCGTGGAAAGCAACGAACCCTATGCGCCTTCTGCCGCTGCTCTCAGGCCATTCCCACCCGAGCGTGCCTATTCGACAACGTCAACATCCACCTCGATCAGAACTATACGGCAGTCCGAGCTGACAAGACTAGGGCGCCCAGTGTCCCCAAACCCACCGACCGCACTTCCCGGAACCCCAACCGCTCTCGACAGCCCTGGTGGCACCAACCTGGGCGGCATCTTCGGAGGAGTACCTCGCCGCATTGTCAATAGTGTCAGGAGTCGCGAACGAATGCTCAGGCCTCCAAGGGAGCATACCAGGACCAAGTCAATCGATCGGTTGGTCCTACCAGAGGATGATGCACACTGCAATCCTAGCCTGGCCATCAGTACTACCCTCGCTTCTGGACATGTGGACCAGCCCGATGTGCCAAAGGAGTTCTCTCCTACGTTGGCACGCTCGGTGTCACCCGGTCTCTCCGACAGGCATGGAAACGATCTTCTGGAAAGAACGTCGTCGCGACAATCTTCAGTGTCATCCTTCTCGGCCCGTCTCCGGGGAAACTGGGCGGCCCAGAACGATCTCGAAGTCGGCCCAACTCTAAATGCATCAACTAGTAGGCCGCCCTCGGCAGCCCAGGAAACCATTGATGAGAACTTCACACGTGCAAAGGAAGAGTTTGTTCGCCGAAGGGTAAGGGAGGAGGCCTTGGTACGAGAAAGGCCACGATCTGAGATGTATCAACGACCATGTTCATCTCTCAGCCATACAGCCTGCCCCCCTAGCCCCGACGATGTATCATTCTTCGAGCGCCAGAAGGTTGAAGACTTCTTGAATCAACAACATCCCTCATCCCTGGAAGACAATCCTGACGACTTGCCAATGAGTATCAACAATGGCCAAGCGGAAGCTCTAAACTCCAGTTCATCGGAGGACCAGTTCGGGTCAATGTCTCAATCGACTTCAAACCCCTCGATCCCTTCGGTTGCCTCTGCAAACTCGTCTATCGCAGCCGAAGAATGTTTGCAAATGAACGCAGGCGCCTTCCCCAACGTCGCTCCTACGGCATCTGGGGAGTCCATTCACATCAATCAGTTTGATGTTCCAACAGATGACCCGGCAGGTTACGACGGCGACCATGCCCTAGAGAGTGAAGACGATGAAGAATCCGACGAAGACGACTTCATCATGATGGGTAGAAAGAAGCCTGCCCAAGGCCGTCGCTCGCGGAGCGAATCCATCTCCAACGCCGAGCTTGCGAGGAATAACATCCGCAAAGAAATCATCACAAGCCGCCGCAGGTCAGCGCGCAGCGGCAGCAATGGGACTGTCAAGAAGGTTACACCGCTCGGTGACTCGGCCGATGACAAGACTCCCGAGCCGCAATAGGCGGCCATGCTGCTTTCCACAACCCCACCTGCTTTACATGTACGACCACCTTAATCAAGCGTTTACGTTGTTCCATCGAAAGCACACATAGCGCTCGCATCAATGCGACTCGCACATATACCACCACCAGCAACCTGCATCCGAGGACGTGTGTATCATCCTCGCAGGCGTATGAAAATCTCGAATTGCATTGACGGGCTTACAAAAGACGGCGTTTTTTTTTTCTTTCCTTGGGGCTCGCCTTCGAAGTTTCTTTTAATATTTGCATGTTACGGGATATCCCTCTTTGGTTGTACTGCCAGTTGATGTTTATGGGGAGGCGCTGGTTACGGAGATGTGTATTTAGATGACGAGGGGACGACGACGATTTGTATACCTTTTTTCTATATTGGAGGGAGCATGACAACGAAAGACAAATGAGCATGGATGGACTTTTCGACTACCTAGGTTTTGTTCGGTTTGGTATGGTTTTTGGGGGCACGCACGTACGTACGCTACGGAAAGGGAACTGTGCATGATAGAAGTTTCTTTCGTTTCCCTTTTCTTTCACCCTTTTTTTCCCCTCATTTCCTTTTCCGATCTCTCTCCACCAACCCCCCTCTGTGTTTGGAATAGTCGGCAGATGATGATGATGATGATGATGATGCGACCGATAGTGGCGGGCCGTGCCTGTCGTGTGCCTTACCCCTGGCACACGATGGCTAATGACGAAATTTTTCTCGAAACATTTGATTTCAAACTAGCTGCATATATGTATAGTAATACCCTGTACATAACCGATGAAGAAAAGGAAAATGACAACAAGCAAGCTCCAATCCATGTACCGGACAGAGCCGTTCTCTACGGCGAAAGGTGTGAAGAAAAAAAACAAGTTTCCAAGGACCGACCGGTGATGCAGCAATCCCCACGTCCCTTTTTTTCCCCTCCCCCGATCGCGGCGGCAGGCGGTGATATCGGCCGTCTCGCCTTGCCACCACGATCATGCCACGCCGGGCAAACGTCCCGGTACGCATCGCATCGCGTCGGAGCGCAGCACAGCACAGCACAGCACAGCACAGCACGGCGCATCGCGATTCGCAGCACCCAGTCCGTACATGTCTACTTTGGCCCATCTCCACCTTGGCCTATACGCGCCCCCGCTCCGCTCCCTCCGTCCCGTCCGCTTTTTTTGAGACACTTGGGTGCCGACGGCAAAATTTACGTTCAACGGCCGACCGGCCGTGGCGTGCCATGCGGTGCCATGCGGTGCGGTGCGGTGCGGTGCGGTGCGGAAGATGGGTTGTACTACCTACCTACCTTGTGTACTTGGCTTGATGCATGCATGCAAAGTTATCCATGCGCGTATGGTATCTGAGCCTTGAAATGGTAGCTAAATATACCTATTCTGTGGGTGGGATGGATGGATGGATGGATGGAAGGGACACAGGACAGATAGGTAGGTAGTACACCGCGAGCGCCACACCGAACAACCCCCTCTCCCCCCCCCCGGCCCCCTTCTCTCCCTCGTCACAACAACGGCGGCGGCGCTTAACATGCAGCTCAATTTATCGATCGGTACGGATGAATTGGTGTTTTCTTTTCTTTTCTTCTTCTTTTCTGTCTCTCTCTTTGCCCATGTCGGTGTCGTGTCATGTTGCCTTCGCGTACCATGGCGATGTTGCTGCCCTTGCTCTGCTCTACCCTGCGTTGCCCTGTCCTGCACTGCACGGCCCTTTGGGCCTTGATGTTCCGAAATCCGAGAGTGGACCTCCCACCCCGGCCCTGGTACCGTTTTTCCCTCTCAAAAGTTCTGCATGTGAAGCTGGGAGGGAGTGAGGCGAGTGGGTGGGGAAGAGGGGGCTGCTTGGTACGGTGTGGTGCGGTACGGTACTTTTGCTTGGGATCGGCGCGGGATATATGTATGTGCTACTGAGACTATGTGTGTGTTTGTGGGTGGTTGAATGGGATGGGTGGGTAGCCTTGGGGCTACTAAACAGACTACTGACCTCTGCCATCGGCTACCTAGCTATGTCTTGCGCGTGTTGCATGTGTGTTCGTCCATGTGTGGGTGTATGCACTTTGCTGTTTAGCCTGAAGGATGCCATGGGGGGCTTTTGGCGAGGCTGTGCTTTGCCATGACCATGCCATGACCATGCCATGGATATTGTTGAGGCCGAGGAACACAGAGTTTTTTTTCCCTTCCTCCACGGCCGTTCGTATCGGTGAGTGGGATGCTGCGTCTATGTACATGTGGCATGTATGTATGTCGGTGTCTCCCATCCTAGTACATGTTGTTGGCCCGGCGACACAGATACGATGGCAACATGCAGCATCTTGCAGTTTCGGTGTCGGGCTTCATTTGTGCAAATTAGGTTGGCGGAATGTGGGGGCTCGGTGGTTGTGGGGGAGACGGGGAATGCCAAAATGTAATATGTGGTATATTAAGATTGGATGGCGCTTGGAGGCCGGGCGCTCGTGGGTGTGGATGTGGCAGATGTTGATGCGCGAGGGCACGTTGGAGACTGTCCATAAGCTCCAGCCTGTGAGAAGGAGAAACGTTGCTGCCCGATGGTGAGCGCGGCCGACGATGTGTAGAGGGTCATCCAGTCAGACTCTGCGTCTTTGGAGTGTGTTGTTGTCTAGCGCAACGGCGTGATGACAGGCTCGTATCCCTAGACCCTGATGCCTGCGGGCGGAAGTATCGCGTTCCTCCTAGCTAAGATATCGTCAACATGAGCTTAAACTTGAGCTAGCCGTCCCTCTCGTATATCGGAGGTCAAATACTCACATGTGTCTCCGTCTGGGCCTCGGACCACCGAGGAATGTGGCAACTCTGTATGAAGCTATATCATCCTGTAAGGCTGAGACAGAGAACTCAGATACTCGGATAGGAATGTGTAGACGTTGGATATGCAGGGCTGACCGTTCGCAGAGCGCCGACAGTAAGCGCGATCGGTGAGCAATAGAGAGTTTTAAGCCATGGCATTGCTATGCCGACCGACAAATCTGGAAAAGCGAGTGAGATAAGACGAAGTGGTATGGGGTAAATGATCCGGGGTTGGTGTGAATGTGGTCGCTACGACGACGTCGGGCGCGCAGAGGCTAAGAAAGCTCTGTGATGGAATTTGTCAGGTCTTTGGGTGCTCAGTAATCCTTCTGATTTCCATTAGCGTTGCTGATTCAATGAAGCCATCAGCTGCCAGGCGTACATCAGTCTGCCGTAAGGGTTTTCTGTCCATGGCATTAGAAATCATACCATTTTTTCGATGGAGTCAATCAATCGGTGAGACTCCCGTCCTTTCGTAAAAATTTTTGCGCTCGAACAGGCGGGTGGCTTGCATTGGACCTTTGGAAAAGGGGCATTCACCGATGAGCACGGTTCGCATATGTGCCTTCTAGGCGAGACAGATGATTGTCTGCGCCGCTGTGTTGTGTTATTCTCATTGATTGATGCGTCCTATGGATTGGCATCAGCAGCATCTCACGCTGCTTTGGAGATGCTAATCCAAGACAACATCACTGTTACATCATCAGTGAACTAGTATGGCATCTCGTTGAATGTCACCGTCCAGCTCATTTCATCTATAGAAGCTATGAGATTCTTTTGACATCATCAAAGGCATCCCTATTGTATATGAATGGTGTAGTTCGAATGGGTTCGACTCTGAGGAAGCACCGCGTATGTTCGATCGATCATTGTGAAAGGCAGGTCGTTGTCGATGACGATGGCATAGACTATGTTCTGGGATGATTATTGTCAGTATTGATGCTGTAGATCAGGTACCTCGGTATATCAAGAGTTGAAGAAGGGGTGAGCCAGCTGGAAGATGTTTGAGAATCTCTCGTACGAGCCGCTGAGCACCTATGATGTCTGCATCCCCTTCAGTGACGGCGTTGAAGTTTCTTCTTGCAAAGGTTGTTGAACATTCTAGAGAGTTCGGCCGAGTTGTCTGTTCACCAGAGGGCACAGTCGTAAGCTCCTACCTTTGCTGAGAGCAACTGAAGCGATCTAGGGGTATTCTTCGGCACCATTAGACTTGCCCTCGAAAATCCCCCCTTCAGCATTCTCAACCCCAACTTTTAACGCCATGCTCCATAAATGCCATGCTCCATAATTACGCGTGCTTCTGCGGGCTCAATTCCGCTTTCTACTGACCAACACATTGGCTGTCATTCGACGACTACGTACGCAATCTACTGAAGCTGCCCATCCGTGCAACGTCCCTCCCATGACTATGGGGCGGTGCTATTCCAGGCACCATCTCCTTTATGGGAACTCTGCCGGCATCAACCCAATCAATGAATAGAACTTCGTCACCAGCCACAATGCTGAGGCCTAAGCTTGAGGCTGACGATGGAAACTAACAAGCAGTGCAAAGCACAGACTGTTGAGCTTAAACATCTTGTTCCCGCCTTGAATACACGCAAGCTCAAATTGTCGTCGTCTAATTACTCACTACTGTCTTGGCTGGTGCGAATATTCCCAGTGCGCACGCTGTCTATCGTAAGAAAAAACAAATCCCTTCAGTCTGGTTGGATAGGATCTTGAGGCATACGTAGGCGTGGGGATAGCGTTCGCGGCTCAGTTGCCCAAAACGGGCCGAATCCACCGCCTTCCCTAAGGAGACGCGTCACGGCTTTGCTTCAACACCAAAGCCCATCGCCGGCGTCCCAGGGTCGGCCCGGCACCTACGTTTTGAGTTTTTATAGGTCGTCTTGGTAAACAAAGGATTTTCATTCGCTGAGCTGGGACTACGTACCCCATGCCTCGAAGTTCAAACGAATCTAGGGGCGGAAAAAGCGACGCTTTACGCTAATGTTTATGCTTGTTGCGTGAATCTCATACCCCTAAGCTCATTAAAACATGTTCTGCCAAGCCGGTAGAGGGGACGGTTCGGGATGGTCTCTTGCGTACGCCTTGACGACGAGGCGGGTGTTGGTCGGTACTTCGTCAAGGGGCGAATATGGGAGAGGGCTGTGAATTTTGTATATATACCAGCGAGAGTCGAGAACTTCTGGATCATCATCAAACAGCTTCAATTACTCTTCTCATCGAATCTTCCACTCCTCTTCCGCTAGTCGCCCATTCTCTTCGTCAGTCTCAATAACACAACCGGCATCATGAAGTTCTCCGCTGTCCTTGGAGCTGCTCTCCTCGCTCAGCAGACCATTGCTCACCCTGGACAGAGCCGCGAGGAGCATGCTAAGGAGGTTGCTGAGCGCAATGCCTACTTGAGCACTCACAAGAGGTCTCTTGCGCACTGCGCGGATGCTCTCAAGGCTCGTGGCAACGATGTTGCCATGCATGCTCGCCGCGCCGCCAAGGTCGAGTCTCTGCGCAAGAAGCGATCCATCAGCCAGGAGAAGCCATACCTTCGCGCTCGCGATGCCGAGGAGGTGCTCAACACCAACCACAAGAGCAACCTGACGGGCATCACCCCTGACACCGACCCGTCCATCCTCTTCGCTGGCAACAACTCCTGCATTCTTACCCCTGAGACCACCCAGGGACCTTACTGGGTCTCTGGAGAATTGGTCCGATCGGAGATCTCCGAGGGCCAGGAGGGTGTGCCGTTGACTCTGGACATCCAGATCATCGACGTCAACACCTGCGAGCCCGTCCCTCAGGCATACCTTGAGATCTGGCACTGCAACTCCACTGGTGTTTACTCCGGTGTCGTGGCAAGCGGCAACGGTGACACTTCTGATGAGGGCAATCTCGACAACACTTTCATGCGAGGTGTGCAGGCCTCTGACGCGTCCGGTGTTGTTACCTTCGACACTCTTGTGCCCGGACACTACACTGGCCGCACCAACCACATCCACGTCATGTCCCACCTGAACGCCACTCTCAACTCCAACAACACTCTCTCTGGTGGTGCCATCACCCACGTCGGCCAGATGTTCTTCGATCAGGACCTGGTCACTCTCGTTGAAGCCACGGAGCCCTACGCTAGCAACACTCAGGAGCTCACTACCAACGCCGAGGACTCCATCTTTGAGGGCGAGTCTGATGGCTATGACCCAGTTGTCGAGTACGTTTTGCTTGGTGATGACGTTTCCGAGGGTGTCTTTGCTTGGATTGCCTTTGGTATGGACTCTGGAGCTGCCTACAACATCACTGCTGCCGCCTACTGGACCGAGGACGGCGGTGTTGAGAACGAGGACGCTGGCTCCGGCATGGGCGGCGGTGCTCCTCCTTCTGGAGCCATGCCCACTGGTGCTGCTCCCACTGGTGCCCCACCATCTTAAGCGTCTCTGCATCCGAGTCAGAGAAGTTGATTTGAAGTTTTGATTGATATGCATAGAATCGGCGCACTGTTTCCTTTCTCTCCAGCTTACACACACTCGTTTGAAATGAGATTTTGGCTTTTACCTGTAGATATCCACAATCATATTGCATCGCTACGGCGTTTTGAGACCAAACCACTTCTTCCTTTAGTGCAGTGACTGTCGTCTCTTACTCCAGGTCTTTTAATCCACTCAGTAGTGCTCCAAACGACTTGTTTCTAGCCTGTTTCTTCGCGCCATCATCTTGTATATTCGGGGCGCCGACTTCGCCAACCCCCTGCTTTTCGAGTTGCCTGCTCACTTCCTCCCTTTTCAGTGTAGCTCGCGCCTCTTCAAACCCTCCGATGTCTCTAACATTCTGATACCCCAACTGCTTCAACTCCTGGAGCGCAATATTCGAACGTCTTCCGGAGCGACAGTACAATGTGATGTTGTCCGCCTCGTTCACGTCAACGCCGAGTGCCGCGTAGACTTGAGGCAGCTGGTCGATTAGTTGGTACTCGATGTTAACGGCTTTGTAGAGGTCATTGGAAAGAGCACCGGTGGCGAATTCGGCAGGCGTGCGGACGTCTATGAGGATTTCGTTGGGTGCCGACATTTTTGCTGGGTGGTTAGCAGGGAGATTGTGTCGAGGTGTTGAATTATCTTCTGGTGGGATGTCAGCGTGGGGTTGCTCGCCGAACCTCGGAGCAGCAGGAAGTTCTGGCTGGGCGCTATGCTTATCGATAAGTGACATCACCAGAGAGCAGTGGTGGATAATATTCCCAAGCATTGCCCATGGCCTGCAACATTACGTAGGTAGTCGTGTCAAGCAATACCATCTTCAAATTAGGGGTTTCAATTTAACAATATACAAGAGCTCCTTGCTAGTTTCAACAATCTGGCATCGCGGCGTTTAATCTTAGATTTGACGTGCTTAATATGGAGGTGAAAGAAAAGCGGTAGAAAATGTTGTTTCTCACTCAGTCAATACAGCAAGTAGCTGTTGATACAGAATGATGCTAAAGTACTTGAAAGTCGATATTCCATAGTGGATTTCTTATTATCTTAGGCTAACTAGGCACGAAGATAATAAGACAGCATACGAAAATGGGATAATATCCATATGATGGATCGTTGATCGGAATTTCGTGATCTCTCTAGCATAATTAAACCTTGTTTACGCGGGGAAAAAACACTAGGATTCATCATCTGTTACTCATTGACAGCCTTCAGCTTTCCGTCCCTTCGTTCAGCTCGGTCTGATGCCATGGGCCCTTCTTTCATCTTCTTCACCCAACTATTGAGTTTGCCTCCGCTGTTGCCTTCTAACTGGGAGCCGGGTACAGGTGGACCGGAGTATGCTGTCTTTTGCTGACCCACAGGCTGTTGGGTCGACGGGCCTGGTTCCTGACTTGGCAGAGGCTGGGGTTTACCATGAAAGAAATGGCCCGTTTCCACTTCTGAACGACCAGCTTCAATGGTAGCTTGATTCTTAGAATGAACAGCAGAGTCTGGGTGTTCGAAACGGCGATCAACAGAACTATTCAAAGCACCACGGAGGGCTTCACCAGCACCCTGAGCTTCACGTCAGCTAAGTTTATACCAAAATATGTGGGGGCAAGTGTTGCTTACATGTATCCCTACTGCTGCTGTCTTCAAGCTCGACATTGTCGAAGGTTTTTCATAATGTTGAGGATCTACCGGTTTGCGGCCAGGGCGCAAGATTTGAGGATGACTCGAATCTTCATATGGAACATTATGGTGGGCTTGGTGCTGTTGTAAATGATCTCCCGTTTGTTGAAGTGGCTGCTGCTGTGGCAGAGGAGGGTGCTGCTGCTGTGCTTGTTGCTGCGAGAATTGGGGTGGATTTGGCTGTTGCTGTTGTGGATTTGGCTGGCTTTGTGCAGGGACATTTCGAGCAACCCCTGAAGGAGGTGCCCGCGCGGGGTAAGAGAAATTTGCTCTGGATGGACTATTCGGACTCAGCGGAGAGACTAATGGGTTAGGGTGTTCAATGCCGGGAGAGACCGAATCTAGCTCCACCCTATGCCTTATGTTGCTTTTGTTCGGAATGGGCGGAGATGGATTGGTACGATTTGGAGATTGTGGCGGCCTATAACTCTCGTGATCCCGCAGATCGGGAAGGGGTAGAGCAGGCGAAGGTGGACTAGGGCCTGATGTGTTGGTGACATTGCTCTGTGGAGAACTTCCTCCAACGTTTCCATTTGGCTGCTCCACTGTAGTTGTTCCCCCTGGTCCTGTCGTGGTCGTGGTCGTGGTCGTAGTGGTTGTAGTAGTGGTCACCACGTTTCCGGTTCTCGCATCCTGGTAGGTCTCTCTCGAGATGTTATCTTGACTTGTAGGTGCATTCGATGGCTGGGGAGGTGGTGGAGCGACGTTTGTGTGAATAGGAGGAGTGGGAGGGACGATGTTTGTAGAAGGTGCTTGTAAAGTTGTGGGCGGTGGGCGCTGGTCGACTCGAGAGCTCCGTCTTTCAGTACTTGAGAAGCTTGGTATTCCGCTGCTGGCGACATCAGTCCTGGAGCTTCCATTTGGCTCACTGCTGCCGTAAGCAGAATCTCCTCCAGACTCGGTTGCCTGGGCTTCTTTCTTTTCCTTTTCCTTCTCCTTGTCTTTGCCGTGGAAAGGATTAGACAAGCGCCACTTTGACTTCTTCTCCTTGTCAGGAGTTACATTGCTGTTTGATGGCATTGCGGGCTGCGAAGCACTCAAATTCTCAGCTTCAGGTAGGATCACAGCACCTCCAGAAGGTTGCCGGTCTCGACTTGGCCGTCGCTTTGTAAGCTTTGCGCCTTGTCGAGGTGGGTCTTGCATTGCACGCGAAATGATGGACGAAAACAGACAGCGAAAAAACCAATTGATGGAAGTGGTTGAGTGAAGTATGAGGGGCCCTGTCCATAAACAGGGCTTCTGGGCCCTTGATGTCATACTGAGTATGTCCTTGTGGCGCGAACCTGTGGCTCATGATGCTATGGCGCTGTATGCCACCCAATAAAAGACGGCTATGGCTGCCGATCACCAACGGCTTGTCAAAGTTGGAACAGGAGGGGGTGCAAATGCAGGGCTTATGTTGGTTGATGTCGGTGGAGGACAAGGATCAAGGCAAGTGATGTCAGCGAAACCCATGACTACGCTCCATCTAGGTAAGCGAAGTGGACTTGGAAGTCCCCATATATTTTATGAGCCGGAACCAACTGCAATGCAGTATTAATGCAAACTCCGAAATGCAATAGACTGTTTCGTGCTTGCGACCTATTCCATCCCCATTGGTGTTGGATTGGAAGCAGCAATGGCGGAGTAGGATGTATCACGGGGTTGCAGGGGTGTTCAGCTCAACCCCACTTTGTACCAACGTGAAATCTCCCCAGTTGTCACATATGCATATACTACAACAGCCCGACAAATTTATGGAGCGGTCCAAAACCTGATCGTACTCTGCTACAATCTCACAACAGTGTCCCCATTTATTGGACAGCGTTGCCATATGGCAGAGTTCGCAGCCGCGGTCGTCGGCTTGGCCGACTTTGGCCTCAAGCTCTCGAAGAACCTTTACCTGTATGGGGATTCAGTCCGCTCTGCGAGTGAGACAATAGAATCTATCGCAAGAGATATTGAGAGGACTAGCACTGTACTGAAAGAGCTCAGCATGTGTTTCGATGAGAGGGAAGGGCTGAGCTTGTGGTCTGTGGACGCCAAAGAGACAGCGAGGGAGACAGTAAGAGAATGCCGATCTGTCTTCGAAAAATTGGAGAAGGATTTGGGGCTTGATAAGCCTAAGAAGAGCATAGTTGAACGTTGGAGGTTTCCGTTCCGCGAGACGAATGTGGCCTTGTTAAGAAGCAACATAGAGAAGCTGAAGTCCACGTTGCAGCTACTATTGAGTGTGGGACAGATTGCACAACAGAGGGCATTGCATGCATTTAGTCGGGGGGCAGAGGAAAGACACCGAAAGCAGATCAGAGAGCTGATACAGATTCGGAATGAGTCTACCAAACGATACCAGTTCCTTTTGTTCCAGCAGAACAATTCTGCAACAAATGCAAACAGCGGAGATCGAGATCTAGACGGTACCGGGGACTCCTTTGAGCCTAACGATATGTCCGGATGGACCATCAGCTCCACTAGCGATGCGGGTAGGGATTTCCAAGACCTAACCACATGTATAAATCATCTGGAACGTCTACTTGGCGACTTCAAAGCCTTGGAGAATACTCTCGGCGCACCTCGAAACCAAACCTTCCAGCGTCGAAACGAAGTCAAATCACCTTATGCCCCTCTTGTCAAACCTTATATGCGCGTTCGCAGACATATTGATGGTGTCTTATCAATAAAGCCGCACCACAGCCCGACCATACTTCCAAAGTTTGAAGTTAGCAACAACGGCGAATATACCTCTTACACAATTTCGCTGCCGACACAAGGATCTGATAGGCTTTACACGGAGGCTGAACATGAAAAGGCTATCGAAGATGCGGTAGAACGAACACGAAGGGATTTGTTGCAAGGGCCAAGACCTATTCGTGCTGTAGAAGAGAGTTCAAGAGTCAGTCACCGGCCACCATTGCGGGGTGTAAGAAGCGAAAGACAAGAGGTGGTCAGGGGTGGAAGAGATGGAAGAGATGGAAGGGATGAAAGAGATACTAAGTTAGAGGAAGAGAGAGTTCATGAGCAGGAAATCAAGGAGCGAGAAAAGATGTTAGAGCGGGAGAGGAGGTTAGCGCGAGAAATGATAACGGCAGAATATAAGTCAGAGAAGATGGTGAAAGAAAAGCAAGAAAAAGGAGAGAATGAGGGCCAAGGATTGATAGTTGGAAATAGTGGAAAGCCTAGATCATCAGCCGACCTGCAAGCAGAGATTGATAAGATTGACCGAGAGCTTGAACAGTTGAAGATGAAGGAGAAGAAATATGGCGAAGATCGTCTGGCACAAGAGATGATGGAAGGAATGGCAAGTGGTGATAGCGAGGATGTTGATGACACGGATGGAAGAGACGGCGCTAACGCATACGATAAGAGGTTACGATTTGACAGAGATTCTAGATACAAGAACTACACAGGTGATGAACATGAAAAATACGAAGAAAGCATGGAGGGCACGGTGAACAGGAACGATGACGAGGTGGATAAATTGCTCAAGGAGTGGACAGTAGTCTTTGATGATGGAATGGAAGCTCATGGTCGTTGAGCATGGTATTTGTCGCGGTTCCAGTAGCTTTCAAGTCGTGTTTGATTGGTCTATAGAATGTATTCGTGCAACTTTTTTTTGGGAATTTATTTTTGGAGATATTTGGTGTATTGTAACTAACAGTGGTTATATTATCATGGAATTTGCTCTTCTTTGTGGGGTACTATCAACTCTGACGCCTTGATTCAAGCCCTCTAGCACGCTGACATTCACATCTACCCCTGCCCCATCTCCGGATCTATTGTTCTGCTCGGATCTTTCTCCAATAGCTTGGGGGATAGCTTTCCTGACCAAAAGCCCTGTAACCTCAAAGTTCATCCAAATAATTGCCCCAACTATGATGGTAGTAAGTGCGCTCTGTGATATGTTTCCCAGTCAGTGTATCTGTACCATTGCATTGTTGAAGGAAGTTGCAAGGCGCACGTACCGTACACTCCAGACTCCAGACTTCCAAATGTATGATCGGCGTCAGTATATGCAATGCATAACCCACGATGAAGCTTATCCAGGAGAAATTCATCAACATTACTGGACACTGCCATGCCCAAATCAATAGCGGATCCGGTTTCATTTTCCGATTGTGAATTTCTTCCTCGACTGCGGGCTCCTCTCTTGTAGTTGTCCCCGCTCTTTTCACCGCTCTTTCCACATCCTCTTCGTCATGTGTTGAAGGTTCTCCTCTCTGCCCACCCACCCTCTTCTTCCGCAACTTCTTCTCTGCGGCCTTTGCCGATTCTCGCTTCAACATCAATCGCAATAGCCTCTGCACATCTCCGTCGCTCAACTCTCTTGCCTTCCAAAAATCCCCGGGAAGCGTCTCCAACATGCGCTGCTGCGCTGAACTCACCAGCGCGGCGATGGACAAACATAGGCTGATACGCCACATCATCTTTGCGACCCAAAAGGTGCCATCGAATTCAGACCAAGAGAAGACACCAATGACGGCGGCGGCGGACAGAATAGCCTATGGGCCATATCATCAGATATGAAGACAAACAGAAGCTATGGGAGATTGGGGAGAACTACCGCTCGTTGAACAAACTCCAGCTCAGAAGTCTTTGCTTGTCGGAATTCGACGAGCAAAGCGCGCAAGCGAGCCACATTGTCCTGGTGCACGCAGAGCTGCGTTATTGGGTCGATGGTATAGTGGTGCAATGAGCCTGTATAACTAGATGTTACGATATCAAACAAGAGCGACGTGATTCTCGAGCGTGAAGCCATCAGCTTCTTCGAAATAGATGTAAGCCGCATTGGAAGCAGAAGGGATGGGTTGCAAGGAATATAAGAGGGTTATGTTTGTTCACGTTTTACTCGACTAGACTGTAGAGGGGTTACTTTTCGAGATAATGTGATGGTGGTCACAATAATGTCGATTTGCACCGTGTGGAGTTGAGGCTCATGTGCAGTGCACACGCGGCTGAGGGTGGTGCCAAGGCAGGTGCCTGATCATCCTGGTGTTTAGTCCTCCAGTACGAGAATCCTTCAATGGCTGGGCGCTTAAGCTGCTATGTGTACGACGAGAGATTGTAATGAACATGACGACAGCAGCAAAGCCCGTGCAAGCAAGCGACCAAAGACCAAGGCAACACAAAACACCTTCTCACCTCGCATCTCCGCGCATACGGGGCCTACAGCTTACTTATCTATCCTCCGCTCAGTAACGAACGAACCCACATCAGCAGACCCCGCCCCCAAACAACGGCTCCCTAACCCTCCCAAACACCCATCACGCGCCTCCAACCCCCTCGAGCCCAATACCACCCACCCCCATCCACCCCCATTAGCCTACCCAATCTCTCCCCTCCCTCCCCAACCCACCACTACCCCCTAATACCCGTTCCCACCCGTCCTCCCTCCGACATCGAACCCCCCCCATCGGCCCGACTGCACCATCTTACTCGATCCAAACATCTTATCCTGCCCCCTCCCCCCGGGTCCCGTCGCCTCGCACCCAATCCGCTCCCCGGGCGCCATCTTATCAGATCAAAGCTCGCGTAGCAATCCTGCGTACCTAAGACGGCCGCGCCGGCCGGCGGGGGGGGTTGGACTAGCGTCGCCGTCGCCCGTCGCCCGTCGCCATGTAACGCAACTGACCGCGACCGCAACCCTACAACACCCGACGCATCCCCTGCTCCCCAACGCAACGCAACGCGCCGCACGCACGCATTACCGGGTCGTGTCGTGGCGGCGGCGGCGGAGGGCGACGGCGACGGGCGCGGTCGTGCGCGCGCCCATCCCATAGTAGCCTGACTGAGGTGGGTCGCGAGGGCGGGCGGGCGGGCGTGCGTGCGTGCGTGAGTGAGCGTTTTGTGTCAGTTGGGCCGGCGGGGGAGATGGGCTTCACGCGGTGTGTGGGCGAAAGGCTGTGTACGTTTGCGCATGTGTTTTGTCTCAAAGCGTGCGGGGAATATTTTTTTTTGGCCTAGGGCTGCAGGACGCGACATGTATATTTTTTTCTTGTCTCTCTTGTTTGTGCATCCCCTTTGTTTATTTTCCATCCCCAGCGTGGTCGGGGATTAGTTTTTTTTTTTTTGGGACATGGGGTAGGAAGGCGTGGGTGAGATTTGGAATGGGGGTTTTTTGTGCATGGGGATTGCTGCTTCTTTGCTTTTGTGGTGGCGGGGTGGATGGTGATGTAATGCATTGGGTGCAAGAGGGGGGGCTTTTTTTCGAGGGGTTGGAGGGTGGGTATTTGGAATGTTCAGAGTCTTGATGTTGATCTGGATGATCTTGAGATGATCAGAGGTTCTAATCTCCATGTCAATGTAAAAGAGGCAAATTCTTCACAACTGCACGCATGTGAGCTTTTTTTTTTTTTAGGTTTAATTATCATGAATTCGTGAGGTATATACAGAAAACGTTCCTTCTCCGCTTTCAATCTATGGTGCCATCCGTTGCGCCAGAGGTATCGTAATTGTACAAAAAAGAGAGACCGGGTCCAGCGGTCAAACCCTTCACCACCAGTCACCCTGCTCGTGCATGGCGGCGGCGACCTTCTTGAAGCCAGCAACGTTGGCACCGGCGACGAGGGAGGGGAACTCGCCCTCGGCGGGAGTGATGTACTCCTTGGCGGTCTCGAGGCAGTTCTCGAAGCACGCCTTCATGATGCCCTTGAGCTTCTCGTCGACCTCCTCGGAAGTCCACTTGAGGCGCTGGGAGTTCTGAGCCATCTCGAGACCAGAGACGGCAACACCGCCAGCGTTGGCGGCCTTTCCGGGAGCGTACCAGATGGCATCGCCCTTGTTGGCCTTGCGGTGGGCCTCGAAGGTGTCAATGGCCTCCTGGGTGCAACCCATGTTGGAGCCCTCGGCAATGAACTTGGCGCCAGCGTCAATCAGGGCCTGGGCCTCGTCGCCAGAGACCTCGTTCTGGGTCGCTGAAGGGAGAGCAACATCGACCTTGCCAACCTCCTTCCAGGGGCGGGCACCCTCGACGTAGCGGAAGGCACTGTTGTTAAGGGCAGTGAGGGCCTTGCGCTGGACCTTGAGGGCAGCAATCTCGTTGATGACCTCAGGGGAGAAGCCCTTGTCGTCAGTGGCGATCAAGGAGCCCTTGCTGTCGGAGAGCGAGACAACGGTAGCGCCGAGCTCAATGACCTTGAGAGCAGCGTACTGGGCGACGTTGCCAGAGCCGGAGATGGCAACCTTCTTGCCGGCAAAAGACTCCTTTCCTCCGGAAGCATACTGGATCATATGGTCGACATACTGTTTACAGTTAGCTCGTGTGATCCTTCTGGACGGGCAATTGCAAATGCCATCGTGGGGCGAGTGTATAACTTACGTAGACGAGACCGTAGCCAGTGGCCTCGGGTCGAATCAAGCTTCCGCCCCAAGACCCACCCTTGCCGGTAAGGACACCCTCCCACCTGTTGCGCTCGGCCCTGTAGGTACCAAACAAGTAGCCAATCTCACGGCCAGAAACGCCAATGTCGCCGGCGGGCACGTCGGTGTCGGCACCAATGTGCTTGTTAAGCTCCCTCATGAAGGAAACGCAGAACTTGCGGATCTCGTTGTCCGACTTGCCCTTGGGGTCAAAATCGGCACCACCCTTGCCACCACCCATGTTAACTAGTACTCATTAGCGGCTGTCATCCCAACGTCGCCCATGTGGCGCATCTCTGGCGGAACTCACGTCCGGTAAGTGCATTCTTGAAGATCTGCTCGAAGCCCAAGAACTTGAGGATGGAGAGGTTGACGGTGGGGTGGAAACGGAGACCACCCTTGTAGGGGCCGAGAGCCGAGTTGAACTGGACGCGGTATCCCTTGTTGACCTGGCACTCGCCCTTGTCGTTCTCCCAGACAACGCGGAACTGGATGATGCGCTCGGGGATGGAGGCAACCTCGAGGGCCTTCTTGTACTCAGGGTTCTTCTGGAAGAGGGTCGAGGCCTCGAGGGTGGAGACGAGCTCTGGTGGAGACGCAATTAGCCCAGACCCTTAGATCGGAAAAGAACGGAGCAGCAGATGAGGCTGAAGGGACCATGTGTTGGTGGGCGTGTGTGCGTGTGTGCGTGTGCGTGCGTGCGTGTGTAGCTGCTGGCTGGAACTCACCCTTCCTGGCTTGCTCAAACTCAGGCTCGGCCATTGTGCTGGTGTTGGGTATATGAAAGGTGGATGGGTATCAGAGAGCGAAGCTTGAGGTTGAAAGTGGCAGAGAGGGATGCTTCGATGAGGAGTGAAGAGACAGTGGCACAAGTGAGGTGCTTGGGGACGAATATATAGTGCAGCTGGAGCTCCGTTGACGGGAGGTCAAGATGTCGGCCACGGTAAAAGTAAGGTGTCGCGCGGCAATAGCTCGACGTCACAATCACCAATGAAGGGGCCTGGAGGGGACTCTTAGTGGCCCATTGTTCACGGCTTGGTTTCTGCTATGCAAACCGTGGTGTACTTGATACTGATAAGGACCCTGGGACCAATGACGACCCGGCAACGGCGAGAGACGGCGAGAGGGACGGGCAGGGCACGTGACAGCCGTGGGCGTCCCGGGCGTGGCCGACATCTGGAGGGCGTCGCGATGAGCAATTGCAATTGATGTTCGCGCGTCCCGAATTCGGGGCGCGACATCGCTAGAGCGAGCTGTTACCTGATGGTTTCTGTTACGGGCAGGCTAGGGTGGGATTTTTCAGGAGGCCCGAGCGCGAGCAGAGAGCCCCGCGACTTTTCCTCGGAAGCCAAGTTGCGCGGTCGGAGACGTTCTCAGGTCGCTTTGTCGCATCGTTCCATTGACCCATACATTGCCCGCGGCGGCGCCGGCGCCCAGCTGCAGCCCTGGCGCCTTTCCGGCCGTCCTGCCCAAGCCATGGCCTAATCTAGACGCGCCCGCCCACGACCTCCTACGCCCTCGAGCCCCCCCTCCCCCGCCATCCCCCGAATCCCTCAGTTTCACCCCCACGCGCCCCCTCCTGCACTGCGTCGACGCGCTGCATTCATCAGTCTGCGTCGGTCGGGTCCCAATCTGCACATCAGTCAGCACGCGGAGACACGAGCAGTTATCTACCGCACACCGAAGTCGGTCGCGTGAGCACGGCGCGTGGGCCGTGGGCTGGTGGAGCAGGAGAGACACAACGAAAACAACTCAAACTCACCCGTCACTAGGTACTCGTCCAGCCCGTCCATCGTCTGCATGTCGCCCTCGTCAATCGAAAAGCCCCCAATATTCGCATTCTCGATGATCCTCTCCTTCTTCACGCTCTTCGGCAGCGGCACGTAGCCATGTTGCAGACTCCAGCGGACCAACAGCTGCGCCGGTGTACACCCATACTTCTTCGAGAGCGAGACAATCGTCGGGTGTTTCATGCGTAGCGCTCGCACAAGCGGCGCATATGCCTCGACGACGACGTCGTTCTTCTGGCAGAAGGAGGCAATGTCCTGACGGTTGTTGAACGGGTGGATCTCAATCTGGTTGACCGCTGGAGGAATCCTCGGCTTAGAGGCCAGTAGTTCTTGTAACTGGTCACAGAGCATCAGTACAGGAGCGCTAATGCGTCATTGGGACAGGTTCAGCTCCTGCATGCCGGCGCGTACAAAAGCGAGCGGGGCGACATAGGCCGTCTGGATGTGGTGCGAAGAAGGTCACACTGGCAGCGAGCTGGAGAGGGCTTGATGCTCTTCTGGAGCAATATCGGCACTAATGTGCAGAAGCTTCCCCTGGATGGCGAAGTGCACGACACCCTTTCAGCTCAGCTGGCCCACTCGAACCCCGCGGATGCGGCGATGTAGCGTAGACGCCGACGTAATCACACCTGCCACTGGGCGGTGGCCATACGATAGGGGCTGATGGGGTACAGTGAAGAGAGTGTGCGTGTGTACGAGTGCCGGGGTACGGGCTGTGGGCTGTGGGCTGCACTCACATGCTTAACACCATAGTTGCTGACACCACCAATTCGTATCTCGCCTTCGTCGATTGCGTCTTCGACTGCCCTCCAGCTCTCGAGACGGGCCTTTTTGCCACCATAGGGAGAGTGCAGAAGGAACAAGTCAATGTAGCCTAAGCCGCATTCTTTCACGGACCGCGTAATGGCCGCCCGCGCGGCGTCATATGACGAGTTGGAGGCGAGTTTGGAGGTGAAGTGAATATCCTCCCGCTTTAGACCTTCGGCATTGGCGTCGCTAGACAGAAAATCCAAGATTGCTCGTCCAGATTCTCTCTCGTTGTGATACATTTGGGCGGAATCAATGCTGTGCAGAGACACGGGGAGTTAATGGTTGGACAGAGGCTGAGGGCCCAGGGTGACGTACCCGCGATAACCGGCCTGGAGGGGCGTGAGCGTGTTATCGCATGGTGGAGGGTCGGCCCAGGGCCAGGTACCTCGAGGGCGGAGCGGACGGCCTTCCTGGTTTCATTGCCAGATGTGAGGTAGACGCCGAGGTGTATCGTGGGCATGGAAGCGCCATTGGCAAGCTGAGAGGGGGGTCAATGTCGTCCATGTGGACCTTGTGCGACCGGGACAAGACGTGCCTGGGTGCGCGAGGCCAGCGAGAAGGACTGGGCGGCCATTTTGAGACTGACAGCAGGTGGATCTGCGATGCGGCACTGTGCAAGCCACGATGCGGTCGGGGGGAGGGCAGCAACGGAGAGGGGTGTAAGGTGCGGGCGCTGGAGTTGTTCGGCACCCTGGGACCCTCCCATCCGGAAGCGAGGCTAGAGACGTCAGAGCATCACCATGACACAAGGCAGCGCCAACCCAGCGCGGCGGGCCGCCAGGTCCAGGGGCGCTAGGGAGAAAATGCTCTGCAGCCACAGCGGGCGCAGAGGCGGCCACGGCTCAGCTGGAGGTCGCTGAGAGACGTGTTTCATGACCGCAAACGAGCAGCGAGAGGGCCCGAAGGGGCAGCCTGGCTGCCTCTCAACGTCGCCGCGGGGCCAGCGGCTGGCGCCGACAGTGGTCGTCTTTGCCGCGTTTGACGAAGGCCAGGCTGTGGCGCATTGCGGATGGCGCTCTGGCACTCTGGCAGGATGCAGAACGGAGGATGCACGACTGATGACAAAAGCACCGTTTGCGCCAGGGCCTGGTGATCCAGATGCCCTCGCAGCCTCGGTGCGGCCGATGAGTGGCCGGCATCGTCGGCGCGCGCATCGTCCAGCTGGAGGCCCCGGACCTGGGGTAGGGCAGCAGGAGGACGAGGGCGAGGGCGAGGGTGTGCGGGAGCAGGCAGAGGAGGGCGCGAGGGCTCCTTGGACGATGCCGCCAGGGCCCGAGAATCCTCGCGGCTGCGGACACCCAGCTGGGCCAGGTTGCGCGCTGAATGATGCGCCGCAGCAATAGACCAGAATCGTCGCCGCCATGGCCGCCGTGGGCCGCCGTGGCCGTGCCGGCCGTGCTGCTCGCAGCGCCAGGGGCAGGGGGGCCGTGGCCGCGGCGGGCGGGCGACGGGCGGGGCAATCCTGTCCTTCTGCCCAGTGGCCCAACGCAGGGACGCAGTTCCATAGCAGCCCGCGAGCGACCAGCGACCAGCAACCAGCGCCAGCGGCCGGCGAGCGAGTGAGCGAGCGACCACACCGGGGCTCCAGGCGAGCAAGCCCAGACTTTCGACGCCTATACGCCAAAGCCACACTGCATCGCGGGCTCTCCGCCCCGGCGGACGCATCCTGCTGGCCATTCGCCCGGAGCTCGCAATCCCACAGGGCCCCTTGCCAGCGATCTGGTAGTGGCCAGGGCATCTCAGAGCCGAGGACGCCTCGATCAGATTTTCCCAAGGATTCTTTTTGGATTAAAGTGAGAACGTCCTCAGGGCTTCAATAAATGGCCCGTACGAGGCGCGGAAGCCACCGTTCGTCTGATCCTCACAGCCTCCGTGCCAGCTAGATATAAATCTCCTTGGGCGGTCTGCTATATCTCCGACCCCAATCCTCCGTCCCTTGCAAACACCACCCCAGCAGTCGCGTCGGGCTCGAATGTGCTTTCGTCCTTGACATCGCCGGCCGACCCCAGCCTCCTCCTCCCGTCTGTCGATTTTTTTCCCTGGCCATCCGCCCTTCGTCCCGTCCTAGGTGAGTCGACCTCACGTCGAGTCTGCAGCCTCCTCGTTTGCCTGACCAACCAGGTGGCGCCCGTATCTAGGTACTTTCTGCCCTACCTGCACAACCAGCTCCCACTACACCATGAGCTTCAACTTTGGCAGCTCGGGATACCCGACCTTCAACGCAAGAGGAGGACCCTTTGCGCCCGCCGGCAGTTCGTCGTCGGGAGAATCAGGCTCTGGCCAGCCAAGCACACCACAGTTCGACATTTTCGAATGGCACCCCGCCTACCAGAGCTGCCAGCGCTACTTCCTCGACCATGCCCAGTACGACAACGGAGTCCAGGCCGTGGCCGCCCTCATCAACATCTGCCTGCCCTTCCAGTGGTCCGCCAGCCCCATTGCCAACTCGACGGGCACCATGCCTCAGTCTGCTGGCCCAGCGTCGTACAGCCTGCCGTGGCCGAGGGGCGGTCCAGTAACGAATTCTAGGGGCCAACCCGCCCCGGTGTGGGTCTCGCTGGTCCCCTACATTCGTCGCCTCGTCATCACAGGAATGGACCGGGAGGGCATCATGCACGGCTTCTTCGGCGAGGACTGGCGAAAGGGGGTCGGCCCGGTGCACGAATGCGAGCGCCGGAATTACCTGTTTGCTGCGAAGAGCGTAGGGTGGGCCAAAGTAAAGTATCAATACGACATGTCGCCCCACGAATCGGTGCCCTTCCTCAAGCCCCTCCAGGACGTGCAGCTGGCCGAGATTGAGGGCGCCGAGAAGACTTGGAGCCAGTGGTTAGCCATGGAGGACTGGATGGTCGGCCCCAGAGCCCCCGACACTGAGCAAGATGCCATGCGTCGAGACACCTGAATTTTGGGCATGGAGTATGGGCGTCAGGCGGCGGTTGTGATTTGCTTTGGGCCTGGGCTCGGTTGCTCGCGAAAGCATGGGATCACGGGGGATTGCACACGGCGTTGATTCTTAGTGTTAGCACCTTATTTTGGCACCTGTTCGAGTTCAGCCTGGTCGGCGACCCGCCCTGTCTTGTCAAGGCTATTATTGGAATGGCCCGGCTTGTGGGCTTCACGTCGCAATGAGAAGCTTGGAAGACCATGTACCTATCATGATATAGGCGAAGATCACCTGCATGATTCTGTGATGTCGCCCCGTCCCGCCAGACAATGTTTACTCATCGGTGCTACCCCACCAGCCACAGCCTCGCCCAGCTGAGGCGAGGGGGGGCTCGTGTCCGAGGGGGGAAGGTGATGGACCTGGCCGTCCAGCCCTGGCTGCACGCAATGCCGTCACGTGCGGAGCCGCACTACTGTAGCCGCCCGGATCGTTCCTCGGGATGGTGAAAGCGATCTACTAGGACCCCTTTTCTTGATTTGCAAGACGGCAATCCTGCGCATGGGTGAACTCAAGTTTGCACAGCTGGCGCCGGCCTAGTGCTGCCAGCCCCTAGGGCTACCGCTTGCTACGGTGCTCTGTCGACGCAGGTGGCTTCGGTACGACGCTTCTCGACCGCCCATTTGCAGCAAGCCCACACGGTAAACCGCACATTCGCGGTCCCTCACTAGCCTCCGGCATCGAGATCAGGGTTGAAAGCCGTACACGGGTGCCTGCGTGCGTGCCACCGTGCGTACCACCGACTGCCCCGGGGTCAGCGACTGTGCTGCGCCAGCCTCATCACCGGCGCCAAGCTTTGGCCATCTCCAACACGCGAGCCTAGTTCATCTCTACTTCTATCCAACCATCACGCCTCAGTAACTTATTTTATTCCATACAACCGAACCCTCGGCGCCTCCAGCCCCCCGGTGCCCATGGAGCATGGATTCTCTCATTAGGACGTGGGCCCTCTTCTTTGACCGATGCCTCGAAAACCGGCTTAGCTCTGAACTATTCGACACGGCCGTCGCCCAGCTGCACAGTAAGTCTCCGCTGCCGGGAAGGAAACTCGCAGCTGTACTGCTCAAGCCGCGCTCTGCCAACGCCGTCAGCCCTGACCCGCGCGTCATCATCTACCTGGAGCGGCTGCTGGCCCTGAAAAAAGTGGACGCGTCCGATGTCTTGTCCTCAGCATTCCAATATTCCAACGATCGTCCCTCGCGCACAGGAGATGACGGCCATTCCAAGGACGACCAGTCACGATGGCAGAATCCCCCGGAACTAGAGGAGATCGTCTTCCATCGCCTTCATAAGGCATTCTCTTCCGGCGAACGGCCCGTATCCAATGCCGAGGCCGCGCGAACGCTGGCCGTCGCTTCGGGCTGGATGTCTGCCATGGTGACGTCGCATACCAGTGATTCCATGATACAGGCCATGGCTGGCATCCAGCAGCAGCCTCAGCAGCAATCCATCAATGTCCGCGAGGCTCTTGGGATGCTCGTCGTAGGCTTGATTGAGAATCCCAGAATCCTCCAATTGCTAACCAAGGAGGAGCTCAAAGGTAAAATATTTCATCCATTTCGCTTGCATTAGCGGGTTTGGCTGGGGGCGTGTAATCTCCGTGCTAGTGCCCTACGTAAAACGCCATACCCATTATACTTACACGTTTACAGATGTCCGGAAGAACTTTGCTCAATCCCTGTCAACGTTCATTCCGTTCCTTTCACAGACTTCAATACAGATTTCAAATAGGTTGGAAATATCCCAGAAGGAACATGACTTGCATGACAAGTCCGTGTCTAACATCAACGGCGAATCTGGAGAGAATGGCGGGCTCGAGGTGGCTGCCCTCCAGTTGGAGGCAGTCATGGACCTGCCCACCGTAAACACCCGCTCAGGTCTTTACATCTTCTTGAATTCATTAGTATGGCCTTCCAACTACAACAATCCCCATTGCTGACGTTTGCAGTTGGTTGCACGGCCTCTAACCGATGACTTCATGATTGTCAATTACCTCCACTCGCGTTATAAGGTATGTTGATCTACCAAGACCCCATTTACATTTCTGATACCTCCAGATTGATCCCCAAATCATGGGAACAGATTTGGTTACTGCAGCTTTTGACATCCTAGCCAATGCCATGTACAGGAGCGAGCCTAGCCAGACTATGTTCAGTCTCAAGTCATTTCTTATCAACAAGATACCTCTTCTCCTGGGGCAGCTGAGCTCATCCATGTTTTTGACTCCGGAGCTGTGCATTACTCAGGCGCTTAGCCATGTGGATCCAAATGCTTTCCCCGCATTTTCTCAAGGTTTTGACGACATCATGGGAAACAACCCATCCTTGTCTGATGTGCGTCAGGACTTTTTGAACTCGTGCGCTCTACACGGACTCATTCCTGCCAATACCATTGAACGTTTGCTTGGAGAGACGCCATTGCAGGGCCCACCAGAAACCAAATATGTCAAGAAGGATTTGCTGAGCCAGTGCAAAGACAATTTCGAAAAGGTTAACATGTTAATTGATGAGTTAGAAAATCTAGATGGCAATGCAGGGGCCATTGTGGGCGCACTGACAGAGGTATATATGAGTAATCTTGTTGGAAATCATTGCTCTACTGATCCACTTACAGTTCATCTCTCACCTCTGCGAAACGCAAATGACAATGTATCTGAAGACGATCAGCAACCTTCTCTCTAAGAAAATCCAGGCGCTGGATGTGATACTCCAGTTCACGTCCCCGGCCAGCATTCTCCGACCACTGTGTCAGTTTCTGGACGAGTGGCGGTACGATGGTGACCAGGGCGAGTATCAGCCAGTGTACGATGAGTTTGGAGCCATATTGCTTCTGATTCTAGCCTTCGTACACCGTTACGATCTCTCCTACCACGACCTCGGAATCAACCATGATTCGTTTGTCGCACAACTCCTTGAACGCGGCCATCGCAGTATAGCAACGGACGACCTGACGGAAGAGCAGGGAAGACAGTTGGGCAGCTGGCTCCGTGGCCTCTATGACTCTGACAAAGAAGGGCTCAGTAATGAGGTCTTCGCTTCGTGCCGCCCGCAGGATTTCTATCTGATAGTGCCGACACTCTTCAGCCAGACAGTAATGGCTTGCGCCGCGGAGGTTCTTTCATTAGACTCGGTCAAAGGCGGACTAGAATGTGAGACAATCCGGCGAACAGGATTTGGTAGCGAGCTAATTGCTTTTTCCAGATCTCAACGAAACTTTTCTTCTTCCAGCGCTTGTTGGTGGCTTGACGTGGATGGCGACTCATGCCATGGAGCAGACACACCAAGATCTCGAGGTGCTGATGCAGATATTCCATAAGCTAATCCGGTCTGCCCATACTTCCGGCCGCGGAGACGCACAGGCCATGCACTCAACCATACTCTCCATCGTATCCGATCGTTTGGAGAAATGTTTCCGCACCTTGAAGCGGCGCCACCCGAGCCGCACAGACATCGAGCCGCTACTTCAGGCAATCAAAGGTCACCTGAACTACGAGCGGTCCGTGTACACGTCCATGACCGAGCTTGAACAGTGGATAACAGCGCCTAACAACACGCTCTACTCGTCGCTCCGCAGCACAGTACAGCAACTGTCGCAATGGGGGTCTCCTGCGTCTCTCCAACCCAACCCTCCCAGCTATACACACCGCCAAGTCTATACCTCCATCATGATACTGGGGACTTCGCGGACCCTTCGTGCCATCGTTGACGAAGTGAAGGCGCAGACGGATGCTGGCAACGGCCCGGCGGCACTCGACATTGGTGTAAGCCTGATATGCGCACCCACTGTAGAAAACAGCGCCGTGCCGGTGGATTGGGTAGGTAGCCTGACGCCAGCGCCAGCATCTCCCCGCACATGCATGAATCTACGCGAAATGCTCAAGGCCGAATTCGACAACGCTGCCAGCCTGATATCCACAGATCCGTTGGCCGCCGAGACAATCGCCCGTCTTCACCGACGTGTCGAAGCCCAGCTTGCTGTCATTGCGCAGGCGGGACTCTCGGCGGCTCAGATCAATCTGCAAAATGTCGGCATGGTAGATGTCCAGCCGCAGGACATGCAAGATCTCGACAAGGCGATGAATGATGCGGCAGCTGCAACCATGGCAGCAGCCAATGGGGACATGGACATGAATAAGCAAGCCCTCCAACGGAGCATTGACGACCACCTGGATCTCACTGGCACCGGCGGTGCCCTTGATCTGTCAGGAATGGGCGTCGGCGGTCCTGGTACCGATGACATGAGCACCAACATGGACGACTTGAACACGCTCGACTTGGGCGATATGGACATGGGGATGGGGATGGGCGATGATGATGACGCCTGGGGTCTGGACTTCAACAACATGTAGCACCATGGCGTTGCGGCATGGTTTGCGCGAAAGTACTTCTGCTTCGACCATGAGCTTGCATGGCTAGGGGAGTTTGTATTAGACAAGTGTCATTGGCAGTGGTTTGGATTACTGATGGTGACTAAAAGAAGGCGCTGGCAATGCGATCAGCACCATGGCCTCCAAGGTTGCGTGCGAATCGCGCCCGTGATAGGGAAGGGTGACCCCCAACCGGCGCTCAGCGACTGGCAGTCTCTTCTTCACAGCCGTCCATGGGTGTGTGCTTGTCGCCAGAGGTACCCAGTCGAAACCGAGGTAACCCGAATCGGCAATTACCATATACATGGCGGGGTGCTTATGTGTGTAACCGGAGCCCCACATTGCAAATGGCGACTTCCCTGCCCCCTAGCGCCGCCATTCTCTCTCTCTCCTTCAATCCTTCCTTCTCGCGCCGTGTCTGAAAACCGTCTCCTGAACTGCAGAGCATCTCCCTTTGGTTTTTCGTCGATAGCTGCCCAATCCCCAAGCCCATCGCCGATAACGCCTAGTCGGACCGACACCCGTCCATCACCATGCCGTACAACCTAAAGGGCAGGAACGTGCTGATTACCGGCGGCTCTGCGTACGCCGAATCCTCCGTTTCTTTTCACTTTGCCATCCTGCCCAATTCCCCTGTGTGATTTCATGCGCTTCTTCTGAATCCGCATGTCCCCTCCCCCCACTATACTCTCCGACAGTCGGGCTGTCTCTCAATTGCCGTTTACGCTCCCACCCGACAAACGATAAGCCCAACAACTGACACAAAACGCCACAGTGGACTCGGCGAGGTCATTGCCAACACCTTCGCAAAGGAGGGAAGCAATGTGGCAATCAACTACTTCAACCGCGTGGAGCCTGCCGAGAAGGTGCAGAAGGCCTGCGAGGCTCATGGCGTCAAGGCCGTGGTCATCAAAGCGGTACGACTACCTTTTGGCTCATCTTTTGGGAAAATGCCTCACATGTGTGCCCCATAAAATGCACCCGTGCTGAGAGAAGGAAAACGTAGGACATGACCTCGACGGCGGAATGCCATCGCGCAGTCGATGAGACGATCAAACTCCTCGGCGGATTGGACATCGTAGTTGCAAATGCGGTATGCAATCCCCACCTTTGACATCTCGCTGCTATTGCGGAGATGAGCCCAGCTAAGTTGAAAAAATAAATATAGGGCTGGACCAGATTTACACAATTTGGAGATCTAGATGCCATGGATGAGACCGAATGGGACCGGGTAAGTTGACCTTCCCCTTCCCCATGCTGTCCATTGGCTAATGTAGCCTTTTTTTTTTCCTTCCACAGTGCTGGTCCGCCAATGTCAAGGCGCCGCATGCTCTGCTCAAAGCCGCAAAACCAACGTTTCTTGAGAACCCTGAGGGCGGACATCTCCTCACTACGGGTTCCATCGCGGTACGCCATGTCCTCCCCGGTGGCTTCGAAAAAAAAGTCGTCCAACAGAATAGGGGAAAAGAATGATGGGCGAAACTAACGCAATTGCCCACAGGCGACGTCCCAAGGCGGCTCCTCCATGGCCTACGCCGTCACAAAAGCAGCGCAGGTCCAGCTGGTCAAGTGCCTCGCATCGACTCAGGGCCCCAAAATCCGAGTTAACACGGTGCTGCCCGGGCTGCTGCTCACCGAATGGGTATGTTTGTTGTGCATTTCCATCTCAAAATTGCCATGACTTTGCCTTTTCTGCAACCGACGATGTCCTCCTCTCTCGCCATGCTTCCGAGTGTTGTTCGGATACTAATGCATAATTTAGGGCCTGAAATACCCGCCTGAGACGATCGAGGCGGTCAAAGACAAGGCGGCGCTCAAGCATGAGACTTTCTTGCAAGACTGTGCGGATGCCTTCATCATGCTCGCGAAGAATACGAGCATGACTGGAGTCAAGATCCAGGTGGATGCCGGGCTGAACATTCAGGGGACGTAGATCGGGCTTGTCGTGTGGAGAGAGCCTGGAGGTTCTGGTGGAGTCCAGATCTGCCACTGCTCTTGGTGGGCCTCCTACGCCATGTGTGGTGTACTATGAAGGGCACAGAGCCGACGGAACGGGACGGAGTGGGCAGAGGAGAGGAGCGCTCATGTATTCTTCTCGGGTACGAATACAATGGCAATGGCACGCACATGCAACTGCCCTTGAACAATATACACGCCCTGCCACCCTCACCACCAAGGGAGGAAGAGTAGCTTGGCCAACTCACTCAGTCCTCCACCACCGTCTCCGTGTCATCTAACGCCTTTAGAACCTCCTCCATCTCCTTTGGACTTGTGATCCCCCACACTCCGCCACCTTTCACGGCCCCCTTCATGCCAACCTCCTTGCCCACAAGATTCCTCCCGACCTTCCCCGGGCCAATGCCCACGTAACGCTTCACCTTCTCTTCCTCGTGCAGGTACCTGACGGACCGCCACCACTGCACCGTCTCGACGCAGCTGCGAGCGAGCAGGTCCTTGAGCTCGTCCTTGTTCGCAAACGGCAAGCCGGTGACATTTGACACGCAGGGCATGATGCCGGGCCAGGTGACAATGTCGGACCCGTCCGGCCGCTCCTTGTACAAGATGCGCTTCATAGTCTCCTGGGCGGGCTTCATGAGGGGGCTATGAAACGGAGAATCGCTCTTCAACCGCACATGCCTGGGGTCATGCCCGCCAAACTGCCTCAGATTGGCCAGCAGCGTATTGATCCTGGCAATGCTCCCACTGAGCACAATCTGGTTCTTGGAGTTGATATTCGCAATCAGCACCTGCTGGACGGCGGGCAGGTCCTCGGTGTTGGTCTTGCTCCCGGGCGTGGACAGCTCGAGGAACTCGCGGATGCCGGCGATGAGGGAGCGCAGGTGGGCTTCGGACTCGCAGACGAGAGCCACCATGCCGAACTCGCCGCCCTCCTTCTCGACGGCGGCGGCGCTGCAGCGCGCCATGACCTCGGCGCGGCGGCGCACCATGGTGAGGGCGTCGCCAAAGTCGAGGTAGCCGCCCGCGACGAGGGCGGCGAACTCGCCGAGCGAGTGGCCCAGCGTGATGTCGACGCGGTCGGGCAGGCGGAAGCCGAATTCCTGCTCCATGACGCGCAGGATCAGGATCGAGGTCGCCATGATGGCCGGCTGGGCGTTTTCCGTCTGCGTGAGCTGTGCGTTTGTGCCCGAGGAGATTATCTTGGTGAGGGGGAGCTGGAGGGTTTCGTCGATTTCGTCGAGGATGGGTTGGGCGGTTCGGGGGAAGGCTTCGAGCCAGGGGTTGGCCATTCCGACTCTTTGGACGCCTTGGCCTGGAAGGGTGAGGAAATTGGTGGTTAGCCCTTTTTCTCTCTGGGAAAGTCATAACATGGAAGACGAGTGTAGTGTTGCGCCTGGTTTAACATTGACAGTGACACGTACGGCCATGAGATCGCAGCCTAGACATTGTTTGAAAGAAAAGTACATGTTATTTACCGGGAAAGAAAATGGCCGTCTTTGGCCGCTTGAGGTCAGGCTTTGTGCTGCTCATCCATCGTCGCTGTCTGCCCGTCGCCGTGGCTGTGGTGCTTCTCCGGAGGCTGCCTCCGCATTGCGAGCATGTGCTGACGCGCGGGATGGCTGAAGCCAGACGCGCTGCCGCCGCAGGAGTCAAGGGTGTCGACATGGCGCGGAATGGTAAAAGAGAAACAATTAATGGGCTGTGAGGAGGAACGAAGACATGGTACGGCAAGGCGCAACGGACTGGACTGCCGGTGGGGATGCGGAAGTCGTTCTGGGGTGCGGGCGGGGGCTGAGGCGCGTTTGTTGCTTGGAGCTATGGGTGGCACGGGCCATCCCCTGTACTGGAGTTCCGACTTCCCGAGGTATTTGCTGTTGCTTTTCCGATATTGACGTCTGTATTTGGCTCAAGGGGTCGACGCCATGGTTATTCGGCTCAACATCACAGGGAGAGGGCATGTAGACGTGCAATTGCTCATGTTTTGGATGGTTACCAGGCGCCAACTACGCATCAGACTCTTGGAAAAATATCCCGGTCTCCCGAACTCTTTGCTCCGGACCTCTTCGTCTAGCCTTAGCACGCTCTGGTGTCGTGCGGTATTTGCCAGTACATTTGTTGGGAGCATCGCTCATTCCGATCGTCCTCCGTGCTGTTTGTCAATGTCCATCCCACAGATGCCAGGCAATTTTAACCCATTTCGACATCGGTGGCCATGGAGTCCACATCAGACATGACATCAGACATCTCGTCAAACATGTCGGACGTCTCATCGCGCTCCTCTTCGGGCTTGAACACAAAGTAGCCATAGTCTGTCCTCTCGTCGTATTCCATGTGGCGATGCTTGCCACAGAATCCCATGCCATTGTCGTCTTTGTGCTCGCTGTAGCAGTAGTTCCCTTCGTCTTCGGTGATCTCGGTAATTGACATGCCATGTTGCTGGCCGAATCGTATCATGGCACCGTGCAGGAATCTGATCGGAAGGGCGGCTTGGCGGTCAAGGTCCATGTCGGTGTCGAGCTGCGCATCTCAGTGCAGGCAATGCTTGTTGACCAGGAGCTAGAGGATTGGCGAATTCGCAGGCAGGTTCTTGAAGGCGCATGATGCGAGACAGTATGTGTCCTCCGTTACAAGACCATTGTAGTCTTTCACAAATTCTTCGTGGATCTGCCACTTGGATTCTGGCGCAATGAGCTTCTCTGCCATTGTATACACTTGGAGCATGATGAGGTAGGCGTCATAGCCACGCTGTGAAAGATTATCGCTACTCTTGCCAGTGGCGGTGATCCAGTTTTCTGAGAGTGCTTCCCCAAAGTAGGCCCACCGCAGAAAGATTCCGACTGGCCAAGGAATACTACGTTAGCATCTTCTTTAATTAAAGAACCATATCAAACCCTCAAGGCTTCTTCCTGACTAACAAAGAGATGGTTTGGAGTCATCGAGATGGAGGACGGTCTCTTGTGCATGCGGCTTTCACACTCCGCCCAACGTATCCCAGAAATACTGGGAGTACCGGAAGAGCATACGCCGGTGCACCTTGAAGATCTGCCTGTTGGTGTCCCTGGAGTCTTCAGGGTCGAACTCGATTGCCACAAGCTCACCAGCACTAGAAAATTTGTCATTTTTATCTTCAGTCAATAAGATGAATTGATCGCATCCAAGGTTTGGCAAGATGGAGTAGGTGAGAGCATCGGTTGAGCTTGACATCTTTTGGAAATTTGGCTGCTGCGTTGGTTGGTTTAGTGATGATAGATTGCGGGAAAGGATAAAAGGGAGGTATCAACATAGACACGGAGGTTTCTCGCTTAATTGGGTGGGTTGACTGTAGTGAAGGCGAGAGTCGCGTTTTCGCGAACAGCCTTTGACCCTAGACGGTGAAAGTTAAAAGATAATATGACATTCATGCCTCAAAAATATGATGTATTCGTTTCTTTGTCATGGTATTTAAGTATCTGGCAATCAAATGATATTTTTCTAGTGCGGGAGAAGTACTACAAACCTGAAAGGACATAACATCTCCGATGGTTTATCGGATTTGAGGCTCGTTCACACTGCATAGTCTTTCTTAAAGTATGTTTCCCATTAGGGAAGCTATGTATTTATTCTTGTTAGTTGTAAAGCCCGTGACCCCATTTACGGACTGCTTTTGCTTTGGAATTAGAGCATCCTAAAACTGCATTAACTCCCATCCTGCAAGACAAGAATCAAATAGAGTCGGTTACACAAGTTCGAGAAGCTGTACAAGAATATACTTTGACTTCAATATCCCACTGTATAGTGAAGCCTGTTCACTCTGTACTCTCTGAGTATAAGACTATGTGTATTTTTCATGCCGAGTCCTTTGTCTGTAGTTCCCTATACTTTTACGAACCTTCTCGTGACCTCGCGGCGTTTCAAGGAATCCCCCAGGTTTCTAAAGAAATCTTATCGATGCAATGTTCATCATTAAATATAGAGTTGTGTTGCTAATAGATGGGGCGACCGTCCGCCCACCGTCCGCCTGCCCTCCGGGCCGATAACTTTAGTCCGGGTCGTCCTAAACATTAATATGCCTGGCAAAATTTACCCTACATTCCTTAAAACATGTACATGTTGCCGGGTTTTATGCAGTTGAGCGTTTTACAAGGACACCATAGGTCAGTTACTGACACTGGGCATATGAAGGAAAGGGATCAGAATCTATATTCTAGTATCAAAATATATGCTTATATTGGCAAAACCAAAATCAAGCTACATATTCCTCAATATTTGTTCCTATCGCTTCCTCCAGTTTCTGAAAAGAAAGACAGATCGAAAACCTTCGACATGACTTTGTACATTAAATTTAGCACGAAGACCACGGGGACAGATGTGGCAAAGGCCTCTGTTAATGAGGTAAAGGATTAATTTGGTATTTCTCCTTTTCAATTAACCACTCAAAACCCAAAGAATGGCTAAATATCAGACCATTCGATCCTCGACTACTGCCACTTCAGATGATGACAGCCTCAGTTATTCTCACCGGTATTTCTAAAGGCAGTATCGGTGAATTTACAGCCAAGGCCATTGCTTAGGCTTTACCTGATCTCCTGATTCTTGCATCCGGCACGCCCTAGAGCATTGAAGCTGCAGCAGCAGATATTCGTACCAGTCACCCCGACGCAAAGATCGCAACCGTGTCTGTCGACCTCCTCAGCCAAGCATCTATCCGCGAAGCAGACAGCAAGGTCGCAGTACTGATTCCACAGGTCGACATCATAATCAACAATGCTACAATGGTATCTTCGCATCGTAAGAGGTGTCCTGAAGGCATCAAGGGCCAGTTTGCTGCAAATCACCTTGGAAACTTTTTGTTGACAAACCTGCTCTCCGAAAAGTTCCCAGCGGCGGTACAAGGCAAGGCCCGGATCGTGAACATGACTAGCGAGAGCCACAGAACAAATCCTGTTCGGTTCTCAGACTATAAATTCGAAAAGCGAGACGAGGAACTACCCGTTGAGGAGCAAAGCCCATACCTTTCGAATTGTCAATTTGGACAAGTTGCTGAGTGGGCTATGGATAAAGAGGCAGCTGAAAAACTGCGGAAGTTGAGCAAAAAGCTAGTCGGACAAGCATTTGCTTGATTGTTCTGTAGCTAGCATGCAGACGAGGCATATTGGAAATGGGCGTCGCTAGTGTAACGAAAACTATGAACGGTAATCCTGGCTATTTCCGCACTTAAGTCCAAATCTCCCTCATCTGCCCGTTCGATATAGCCACGTATATCCATTTTACATTAATGAACCAGCCGAACTTGCTGGAATTTACCAAATGGAGATATTGCAGTATTACCCGTGGGTTTCCATGTTCAATTGCTGACTTCCTGTACACAATCACAACTGTCGCTGCCAAACTTTATGAGATATACTTTGTATATGAGCATCTTCTATGTGATTACTCGCTCATCCGCATGGGTATTGAGCGTCTAGTCTGTTCCAATATCGTACAAGCATTTACCATACAAAGTGTATAGTTGGTAGGTGTACACGAGTCAACTTACTCGATATGACTGCACCCTTACAAGAAGCTCTACATCGCACATAGCAAGCGTCCGAATACTCACACCTCGAACAGCTGAAGCTTGCTCTATTAATTCTGTGAAACCCGCTCGATAAGGTGCCTCAGAGTGTTATGCTCTTTGTTCGGCTGATCCACTGAGCGTTCGAGCGACTGTAATTTGCCCTCTTTCGCTCTTTCTTGACCTTCATTTCCCATGGCTGGATGGTTCATTGCGATGTTGGTATCTGCAGGTAGAGACTGCTCTACCTTCCTCTTCTTCTCTCTTGACTTCTTCAAAGCAAGTGCACCAGACCTCGCCAAGCGGGAAGAGCTCCTTTTCCCTTCCTTTTTCTTTTCTGAGACATTCTTAGTGTTACGTACTGGCTGGCCATTCTCCGGTATGGTATGCGAATTGAACTTCATAACCTTCATGGCCTCTGTGGTGAAAACAATGGGTCTACTCGGAGTCTTTGATGGCGGGCTTTTTGAGCGCTTCGGCGGTTTGGCTGGGGCTTGAGATGTTGGGGACGCGGCAGGAGGGGAAGAATGAGATAGGGACTGGATCGATTCAAATTCTTGGGTTTCGGCATGGGGTCGGAGAGCCTGTTCGACTTCGGGTTTGGCCAGTGTACTGGTAGTTTGACGCTCTTCTGATATTTCTTGTGTCTGTTCGATTCTGGGTCGATGATTCGTGATGGTGAGTGGCGAGTTCTCAATAGTGGGAAGCAGCTCATCGACTGTGGCTGGGATAGACTGTGACAATGCGGAAACCGCATCGTGTGATAACAGTTGTTTTGACTCTTGGCTGAGTCCCGAGTACACGCTCTCTGAAGGCGATGCACTGGAGTGGGGGTTTTCGTTTTCATCCAACCGCGAAGATTCCCCTTCATCCCGATGCAGAGCATGAAGATCTAGCGGAAACCACTCTGGTGCAATCCACCTCGTGTTCTCAGTCTCAAACAACTCTCGTTCCTTTGCCTCTTTCCTCTTTTTACTCATGTCTAGCTCCTTCAAGAGCGACTGGCGATTGACGATCTTACCCAGCAGTTGTAGAAGCTGGGGATCGAGTTGGTCCTCATCGGATACATGGTCCATGATCTCCCCAACTCGTTCGGCTAGTTGCGCCTTTGCATATCCTCTCACCATGACACCGTACGTATATTCATCCGGTTCCACGCCATATATTTGCATAAGTCCCTGCATGCGCTCAGCAGCCTTCAATTGACCTGTCCTGAAAAAAGCTTGCATGAAAATATTGAATGAAAAGACATTAGGTCGTGGGCCGTGATCTATCAGGTCTTTCATAAGGAGGGATGCGTCCGCGAACTGTTGTTTCTGACAGAAAGCGTGGAGAAAAGCGTTCCACACAACTGGAGCCTTGGCCAAATCAACCAATGCCTGCTCAGGGTCATCCCTGACAAGCCTTCGAAATTGGACATAAAGCTCCCAAACATGCTTGCTGCTAAACTCTCCAGCCAACCTGATCCAAGCCTGGATCATCAGATGGAGAGCAGGTGCCGGGGGAGTGAAGTATTCACTACTACTCTTCCCGGTCTGTTCATTCGCAGCACTTTGAAGATGGTTGCCTGGTAGAATGGTACTTAACGATAAAAGAGGCTTTGCGGAAAAGAACCGACAATAAGCATGGGCCAAGATGGCCTCAAACTTCTCAGCATCTACTCTCTGGCGATATCGGAAAAAGACGTAGCAAAGATAGTCTGTCGCTAACCATGGATCGTTCAACGTTATTGCCATCTCAGCGCAGTGTTCTGCGAACTCGTGGAACTTTGCAGGCTCGTGGGATTTATAGCATCCATGGAGGAGGATCGAATAGGTGTACTTGTCCGGCTTCAGTCCGTGCTCTTCAAGGTTATTATACACTTGAAATGCAGTAGCGTAGTCTCCGGCTTCCATAGCGTTGCTGATGATGACGTTGTATAGTAAAACGTCAAACTTTACTCCGAGTTTGACGAAATCACTGACAATGGTAGTTGACTCGTGGTATCCACGGTTCTTCATGCTGCCGCGAAGAATTGCAGCGCACGTCCAAACAAAGTCTTTAGAAGCCACGATTTGCTTTCTTGCAGCGGGTACGCCCATAATCCTGGCAATTCTGTGAAGGCAACGTAGAGCTTGATGATGATTACCTGCTTTGCCGAAGACGTTGGCATAGTGCAGCAGAGTCGGCCATTCGATGAATGCGTTGTTGTCCAGCAGAAGGTTGAAAATTCGGGTCAAGTCCTCCACAGTTGCCAACTGAGCAATGTTCATCAGCAAGTCCTGTGAACAAATGCCTCGAAATTTGATTAGGTGCCGAGAGAAAACATCCCTGAAGATAGGACAGAAGCTCGCTACAACCATGTCAGACGCTCCGTGCCGTGACCGCTTGGTAAAATATCGAGCAATATGTTCCAAAGAATCCGCGAGTATAAACTCTCCTCGATTGAAGGAGGGGCCACTGGCAAGAACGTGTACGAATTGTAGCGCGCGGTCGGGCTGATGGTCCAGTAGCCATACCAGAATGTGAATCCAGGAAATGGCTCTATCCTCCTCTTTCTGAGCAATCCAATTTTGATACATCTGCTTTGTATCCATTGGCTCAACGTCTCGTAGCAATGCATCAACCCACTCCTCACATTGAGGAATGTGTTTTATGCAAAGACTGAGGGTGGTTTTTTTTATTCCAGGATAAGCTTTGTGATCCAGTGCTGCAAAGACTCTAGTCATATGGCCAAAACTGACTGCTCCCGTTTTTTCAATCCGTGTCATATCGACACTCTCAGGTCGCAAACGCTCAAAGTTGAACAAACGTCGGCGCATGCTTCTGAATTTGCCTCTTTTAAGCAACTCGCCATCTCCCAATTTCGGAAAATAGGATAAAAAGGTGATCAACCGGCCTAAGTGTAATATGACTCCTTTCTTGCGCTTTGAGAGTCCTTTTTTTCTGCGCCGCAGCTTTTCCCAAACTTCTCGAGTGTGGGTGCGGCGTGGAAGACGTATATTACGCTTCCGGACCATCGATGGCTTGGGTACTACCCTCCTTATCAGCCGATGCCTTTGGTGCTGAGCATCGGACGGAGAAGACGCTGTGGCCGCTCCCGATGTCGGACTTGTTCCAGTAGCATAACAACGGGACTGTTGACGGGCAAATATCGATATATCGAGGTAGCGCAGATCCACAGGGCTCAATTTGAGTTCTTTCCGGTAAGGGCGATTGGATGACGAGAGACCTAATGTTGATGCCTGGTGAAGATGCACAGTTTTGCCTGGGTGTGAAGCTCCCAACATTGCAGAGCCCGAGGGCCCATTCTGACAAGCTGAGTTCCTGCATCGAATTTTATCTACGGCCTGACTCTCCTTGCATTCCTGGTGCCTCCTCTTCGACTGAGTGACCGGGCCATCTCGGTGCGGGCTCTTCCGTTGGATAGGAGATTCGGCGAAAACTCGAGGAGCGAGGAAGGGAAGGATTGGGGAATCCGCGGTCGCAAGAAACCTTCCATTGGGAACGGAGGCTCGTGGCATGAGAGGATGGAGGTGATGCGGCCTTCACGCGGCCATAACGCGGGGAGAGAGATGATGGTAGACGCGTCGAAGCTGGATGAGCAAAAAGTTTGGGTCGCCAAGACTGCCGTTCACCACCGAGCTTTTCTCCGCATCCACCTTACTTCCGCACCTTACTGCCTTTGACACGGCACAACTGTTGCATCACAAACCTGTGTTTTGTAAGAACGTGGAGACAACTAGGCGGGACTAAATTTTCATTTCCAGCCAGTTGGCAGCCTTCGAACGTGCCTCTCTACCAGCTCCCACTCGACTGCCTGCTCGCATCAACCGGATTGCAACCCCACTGCGCAAAGGCCTGGTGTCACTATACCATAATACCCTGACCGGCTATCATGTCTTCTCACGAAGTCCTCGCCGCCGCGTCTAATGACCGCAAAGCGCGCCTAGCTCAACTCAAATCGCTCAAGCGCAAGCAAGCTCCCACCGATGACACAACCTCCGACGATGTCGCCCCCTCAGAATCCACCTCAACCGCGGTCGCGCTCACCCACCCCGAGTCCGATGATATTACCAAAAAGTACCTCAGCGGGCGCAACTTCGATTCTGAGACACGCAATGTGAAGCTCGGATTCGAAGCAACCCCCATCGCAGACCCAACGTCGACACTCGAGTACAAGGCCGAGCAGCTCGCGCTCGAATCCAAAAAGGCACAGGAAGAAGAAAAGGTGCAGAATGCGCAGCTTGATCTCTTCAAGCTGCAGCCCAAGAAGCCAAATTGGGATCTCAAACGCGACCTGGAGGAGAGAATGCGCCCGCTCAATGTACGAACCGAAAACGCTATTGTGCGGCTTATGCGCGAGCGGATAGAGAACAATGTAAAGGAAAGGAAAGCAGTGGCGGGTGCGAGCAATGAGAACGGGGAAGGCCAGGAGGTGGGCATGGAGGGAAGCGAGTTGGTGGAAGCGATGCATTTGAAGGAAAAGGAAGAGGAAGAGGATCGGAAAAGGGACGAAGAAGATGAGGATGTTAGTTGAAGGGAGACCTAAGTTTGACGTCAGGGGACGTCGATGCTTCACCATGCATGTCCGTTTGTACAGGACCAGAGACGCCATAGGGCTGCGTGTCCATATATATCGCTGAATGTTTCAGCACGGATGAGAGATTGATGCCACGAGCGCACGAGATGCAGGGCAGCTGCTCAGAGCAAGAGTAACAGATACTGATATACCCAATTCGAGGCATCATTGTTAGGGTATTTGTCTAATTTGTCTAATATTACAAGATCTGCCGGAAAGGGCCATTCGCAAATAAACTATTCTTGCAGATTTCCGCCAGCCGCAAATGAAGTATTGATACAAACGATCACTCTTGAACTCAAAACCTAGCCAACTACTCCCCTCCCTCAATTTGGTGCAACTGCAATTCATATGCAGTCCCGGCATGTCCATCACAAAACCAACGCGATGTAGTCAAGCTCATCTATGCTCGCCTAACTAACGCCCCCCTTGCATTTGCCTAGTCATGGCAACGCGCTTGCTATAAGGGCTCAAACTACGCTCCCTCGGCTGCGGAGGTGGAGCCGGTGGCCCGTTTTTGAATGGCGGCTCCGCCGGCCGTTGTTCTTGTCGAGGTCTGCCATTGTATGGGTGATTATCGCGTGGGTGGCCACCTGGGCCTCGGAAAGGACTAGGCGAACGCATAGCTACTCTCTGAGAATATGGATCTGGGCTGCGGCGACGGGGGGATCTAGACCTCCAGCGGCCCCTGCCAGGACTCCTTGAGCGGGAGTGAGAAAGAGTGTGACGGCGCACAGGAGATTTCGCCTGTCTGCCTTTAGGAGGCTCTGCCGTGCTGTTGTGAGGCGGATGACGGTCGTCAGACGTATCCATGCGGTTTGAGCTGCGTGATCTCGAGCGAGACACAGAAAGCGGAAGAACGGGGCGTTGGCTCTGCGAGGTTCGATTTCTGCTGCGTGACCTTCCTCGTCGTTGGCCCCTGCTGTGATGTCTCCTCCGTGATAGTTTGCGGTCTCCGTTGCCACTTCGCGGCCCAGAGTCACGAGTTATGTCCATTGGACTGGAACCCGATCTGCTCCTACGTCTGCCTCTCTCTGCTGGACTAAAGGAGCTCATCCGTCGGCGGGTATTTCGCTCCCTCGAGCGACTCCTGTGAGAGCTGCCCGACTCATATGCATCAGAGGATATCGAGCGTCGGCGTCGCTTCAAATCAGCACCCCGCGACACAGTCTTTCCATCCTGCCCGGAACGTTTCACAGATGGCGATCGGGAGGGCGAACGGTTGGTCGATATGGTCGAAACAGAATCTGAAGAGCATGTAGACACTGACCGGGAGCGTTTACTGTCGCGATCGCCCTTTCGACCACGCTCCTCTTCTTTCTTTCCCGGAATGGCGCCGGCAAGGCCTTTCCTGGGCGATTGTTAGGTAAACAGATTATGGAACCGGGCGGCTGGCCTACTTCGGAAGCAGTTCAGCAGGCACTTCGGTCGTCAGCTTAGGCTTCAGCTTTGGGTTTAATAGCTGCTGCGTGCGCGACGGACGAGGCTTGTAGGGTCGTTCCTGTGCGGCGACTGTGCACTCATAACTGTAGTGCCGTAGAAGAAAAAAAGTCAGCCAGAGGCCCTTATGGAGGGGTCGGAGGACTTATCTCGTTTCAAACATTTCTGGCATAGGGTACTTGGGTTGGCCTTGGAGCGGCCGCCGTAGCCTGCGGCTCGATGCATGGCGCGAGCTGCAGAGCGCAGAGAGCAGGCGACTGTGTGGTCAAGTTTCGCAGCAACCGGGCTTGTGGTGGCCGAAAATGCGCGGACCTGATGGCAGTGAAGCCGTCTGCGCAGAAAGATGAGGTTGACGTAGGTAGCGGCTTGGTAAGTCGCGGACTAAGACGCGCGACTGCTACAGGCCGCGCAGAAAAAGCACCCAATGGAGCCGTGGCAGGTCTCGCAGTCCTTGCAGCGGCCAGTGAGAAGAAGCACCCAGCAACACCTTGGTCTTGGGCGCACCTGGGCAGGCAACGGGCAGGACACGTGACTGAAAGCCATTCGGATCGGAGAAATATTGTCTCGGCGCACGGCCGCCAAAAGACTCCAAACCCAGAGCCACCCTCATCATCCCCATTTCTGCCCACTCCACCCCGCCGACCAGCCTCGCTCCCCCGCTGCGAAGCGCCTCCGCCGCCCCGACGACAGGCAGTCTCGCCGCTGCTCTCCACCGCTCTGTGCACCTCGCCGCCGGTGCCAGTCCGATTCACCCATACGGGCGCAACCAGCGCGGCCTGTCGCCCTCTCACCTCTGCTCCGCCGACCCCACACCAAGAGCGAATGTCGAAACTCCAACATGTCCAGCTCTTTGGCCCTGCCTACTTCGACTTTCCTTGAGCACCCTATTTCCTGAGACATCGTCCATCTCTTCGAATAATTCCTTCCTTTCGGTCAGCGACCACATCAATTTGCGGCTTTGCGGCGTTGAGCTGGGTGGATTTTCTCCAACTTCGAAAGGTAGGCATCTGCCCTTCCTCGCAGTGCCTCTCCACCCATTCCACTGTTTCACCGCCCCTTATTGCGCTTTGAAAAGTCGGTCTCACAACCACTCCTCAAGCGACTAGCATCGCATCCGATATCTTGTGTCCACAAGCATTGGAATTCGATTTCTCACAATGGCCTCCACGACCTCGGTACCGCTTGAGCAATCCCAAGCGAGACCCTCCTTTGCAAAGGTACGTTAAGCGGATACCAACCATGTCCTGCCCTGCATGCTGAACTTTTTAGGTCGCGGCCTCCGCCTACAAGCCCCAAAATTCAAAGGATCTTGCGCCAAGCGCGAAACCGCCTGTTGCGACACCTCATCCACCTGCTCATTCTCAACCCTCCCAGAATTCGGCACCGACCAATGGTGATGCGCCCAAGGCGTCTGTAGAGAGAAACGAAGACGGCGAGATCAAGGAGAAGGCTGGTAACACAGCGAGCCGAACTGGACAGTGGGCGAATGCGACCGCCGAACAGGTGGTTATACAAGCGGGCTCCAAAGGGGATGAGCCAGAGAAGGCTCGCCCATCGATTGCCTTGGTCAAGTTTTCGGCTGCAGAGGACAGCAACACACAGCTCTCATCGTCCGATGGTTCAGCCAAACCTCCAAGTCTCGATGGAAAGAGTGTCGCGTCGGCAACTACCTTTGCCCTTGACGAAAAGGAGTCTATCCGCCCCGATGACAGCGCTAGCTTGAGAGCTGTTGAGGAGGAGGATGTAACATCCCCCCCAGGCTCAGTAGTCGCCGACTCCCGTGGAGGATCTGACAGCGATGTTGGACGGGCTTTTCGCGACCAATTGCATGAGATTGCTGCGTGTGGGCCACAGCCTCAGCGTGGTGTGCCCCCCGGCAGGTTTCCCAATGCCAGTGCTAATGGTCCCCACACACTTTATGATCCTAACCAGCCTGCAAACGGTATTGGGCGCCCGATGTCGCAGCCTTTGGTCAATGGGATGGCCAATACTTCAAACCCAATGAACTTACCAGCCATTCCGGATGAGAAACTCATCGAGGCTCTACAATCCCCACGAGACAGGCTTTTTGTCGTTAAGCTCGAACAGGATTTTATTGATTTTATCAAAGATTCTCGGTAGGTATCTACTCATGCCCTCAAAATTTGCGTAATGCTAACATGCCAAAGTGAGAATGAATACTCTCTGCCGAACTGCAACACATTCTATAGAATGCTTGCACATCGACTCGCGGACTATTATCTGCTTGGTCATGTGGTTGATTCTACAATGACCGGAGTCAAAATCACGAGAACACCCTATTGCCGAATGTGTGTAGCCATGGCAGCCCCCAATCCTCATCCTCAATATTTACTAACCATCTTTAGTCCACCTCCCCTCTCGCAAATGGTAGATTCCTCCAAGAGTTCAAACACTCCTCCAGTCGATCTTCCAGCTCGCAGAATTATGCGACGTGGAGATGACGCCAAATCTGGCACAAACACTACCGCCAACTCGGAGAACCCATCAAAGACTACATCTGAGGTAGGTGGTAGTGATGGTGATAACGAGGCAACCGATGGTGCTGCCAAAGACAAGGACAAGTCTGCCTTGACTCGAGAAGAGAGAGAAGCCAGATATCGTGAGGCTCGGCAGCGTATCTTTGGCAGTGCCGAGAGCGAAGAGAACGACGCTACAGATGCCAATGGTGCAGGTGAAGAGAAGGATGCATCGAGATCCAGCTCCGCATCTGGAAAGAAGAAGAACAAGAAACAGCGTAACTACGACGATGATGATTTTGAGGCACGCTCCCGCTTTAACGCCTACTATCCACCTCAGTATCCAACCGCAAACTTCAATGGAGACAACACCGTATATTACAATGGCTTTCCTGGACATATGCAAAACCAACCATATCCAGGCATGAATCCTGCTGGCTCTCCACCACCAACATACAACAACGGGTATCCAGTCATGATGCCTCAGGATGCACAGGCTCAGTATGTGTGGTCCGGCCAGCAGTATCAGGCACCAAATGGGCCAATGGCTTATCCTAGCTACGGTTCCGGTCCTATGCAGAACGGGTACGATTTGTCTGCGGACTTCCAAAGAGGCATGCAGTCTTTCCAGTCTGCTGGTATGCCGTCTCAAGTCACTCCCAAGATGGCCAATGTGCCCATGGCATCGTATCAGGACACCTATCAGCCTCAACCTCAGCAAATGCCGATGAACCCTGGGTGGCCGCAGATGAACCAACAGCCACCATTCATGGGTCAGACGCCATATGCTCAGAATGGGCCTGGCAATCGACCTATGTCGGCTCCTATCCAAGGACCAGTGCCCGGTTCCTATCCCTATGGACAATTGCCGCCTTCACCATACAATGGGAAGCCGAACCACCTTCAGCATCCTGTACCTGGTAGTTTCAACCGTCAGCAGTTCAACCCGCAAAGCCAAGCTTTTGTTCCTGGTGGACGCAATATGCCCTTTCCGATGCCGAATATGCCGCAAGGTCCAGCTCAAAGCATGAACGGATACGGTAACTTTCAAATGCCTGTAGCTGGTCAGATCCCCCGCCCAAGCCCGCCAATCGCTCAACAGCAGGCTTTCGGTTCTCCACGAAGTGTTCAAGGCATCGCGCCTGTTCCCATGAAAAATCAGCCCTCTTCGCAGACACCGCAGATTGCTTCGTCGCAACTTGTGCCAACCCCTCAAGGCTCTGCTCAGTCTAGCGCATCTGCTCCACAACAAAGCAGTATTGCCAAGTGGGGAACACCTTCTCATCTGCCTCCTAAGCCACCAGCACCTGTCCAGCAGAAACCACCTCAATTCAGTTTGCCAGGCCACAACTTTCCCCGTGTCCCAAATATAGCGCCGGGATTCACCGCCAGCAGCCCTATAATCAGGAACGGTGCCGGTGCCCCCAACGCCCAAAACCCTAACTAATTAACGTCTTCACGATCCTAGACAATGAATGAGTAGCTCTTTGCATTGCGACGGTGCTCTTGTCTTTTCTCTGAAACATACCTGCATTCTTCATTCTTCGGCGGGGATTAACGGTTGGGAACCTGGCGGATCGGCTTCGTTTGGCGTAGATATGGAAATGGTTCTTTTCTCCTGCATCTTACGGGTGTGGTTGAGGGTCTCGAATGATTGCCCTCTTCTTTCTACTTTTACTCCTCGTATCCTCTTATTCTCTCTACTCTGAGACAAGGCGTAGAAAAAGTTGCCTTCTGCTATGCTAGGATGGAATGGAATTATCCCGGTTTTGTAGGTTTTAGTAACAGGTTTTATCCGATAAGTGTACGTGCTTGATGAGTGACATTATAGAGTGATGTCGACGTTGCCTAGGAAAGAAATTGGGTGGGCGGTCTGCGTGAATTGCCACAACATCATATTCGTGCTTCTCGATGGGGAAATCGTCACCAAAACGGCTGCCGAACAGTGTGAACGCTATGGTAGTTAGAATGTTGTGACCAGGCTTTTGGAACACCATGAAGATAAACCTTTGATTGCTCGAAAACATGATTGTCGAGAGCTCGGTCCTGTCTGGAGTCACTTCGTTCTTCTCCCGGAAAAGGTACGGTCAGGGTAACATTTGCATCCAGGCCGGTCAAGTGGACTTGAGTCTTGGCGTTGATTTCTTCGCTCACCTCACATAGCGGCATCCCTGAATGTATTCTTTACGCTTTTGGGGAGATATGCGGGAAAAGGCAGACAAAATCATAACATGTGCTCACACCAGCACCAGACGGCGAATGTGCGCGACACACGCTTCCTATGTTCTAGTTCTTGAGCAACGCCTACAATATGGTACGAATCCGTGGAAATCCATGGGAATCCGTCTCCATATACAGGGCACCAATTCTATCAGTCGTTAGTATCAAACACTCGTGATCATTATCCGGCATCATTAATCAGCATTTTTCAAAGTCTGCCGTTCATATTTGTATTTATCACGATGCACCACCCATATAATAATCATTCAATATTTACATAATACCTCTGTAAATAATCTTTAAGTACGAATCTCTGATTTTCAGTTATTTAGTGTGTTTCTTATAATAGCTGATTAATGCTTTGTCAGCTCCATTATTTATGTACCCCGTCAAATATTGTTGTCTTATCATAAGCTGTAGGGAATGACTATAGCAGTAAACGAGCTGATGAGCCAGGCTAGCAGGTAGTGCAAGGAGACGATCAGCATATTCCCATTTGAGTAAAATAAATGAAACTAGCCGATCTCTCTTACCAATCGTTTTATCCCTTCAAGAGATTATCCCTCCGGGACGATTCCCTGATAGGTATTGCGGCAATGCTGGGTTCAACGCGAAGGATTCAGAGCTTACGTGCCAAGTACCTCGCCGCAAAGCTTCATGAAGATCGTCTTACTACAGGACTTCAAAATGGATGCGAAGCCTCTCCTAAATGCAATTTGCTAATATTCTGTTACTCAAGTCTTTTTCCCTTTCTATTGCTCCAGTATGAGCTCAACATTTTCCGGTTTATCACAAATTCCCCACCTAGGTATATACGTTGCCATCTTCGGGGTACTTTTGATATGGATTTTGTATCGAAGAGGATTCCCCAAGCCCATTCCAGGAATTCCATACAATGGAGCGGCCACGAAGTCCTTCTTTGGTGATATTCCTGAGCTTATGCAAGAAACAGCTCCAGACGGACGGCTAGATTGGGTTGGATGGACCCAAAAACTAGGGCGTTCTCATTCAAGCCCTCTCTTTCAACTATTCCTGGCACCCTATGCGAAGCCGTTGTTGATTCTTACGGACTTTCGTGAAAGTCAGGATATCATGGTACGGAGGAAGGAGTGGGACCGCGCCGATATGGTGATAGAAATACTATCAACGATGATCCCATATCATCACATAAACCAAAAAACCAATGCAATCTGGAAGTCTCAGCGAAGACTTGTACAAGATCTTATGTCCCCTAACTTCCTACACAACGTTGCGACTCCCAACATCTATTCTGGCGCCCTGAATTTGATCGAGCTTTGGAGACTAAAAGCGCAAATTGCGAACGGAAGATCTTTCGAAGCCGAAAAAGATATTCACCATGCATCCCTTGATGCTGTCCTGGATTTCAGCTTTGGGCCTTATTTTCTGCATCGAGCTACCCCTCCTCAAATCCAGCGTCTCAAGTCATTCAGCGATCAGCAGCGACAGGAAATGCGTGAGAAGGCAATAGATGGTGCGATCGATCTGGGGCATGCTGATTTGAACGAGGCTGTTCACGCCACATTGGTAGCTTCGATTCATATCGAAGAGATTCAAGGCCTCTGCCCAGGCTTACACTGGTGGCTAAGGTCGAAATTGCCTTCGGAAGCTAAATTAATTCGCATAAGAGAAGATTATATCAAGAAACAATTCGATATGGCTGTCGATCGTCTTCATGGGGAAAAATACAAAGACAAGGACGGTTATTTCAAAGGTGCAGTTGATTTGTTGGTCAACCGAGAGCGCCAATATGCAGAAAAGGAAGGAAGAAGCCCAGTTTTCTGGTCGTCAGTAATGAGAGATGAGGTGCGTATGCCCCAAGAATCAACTGAATCTCACTAATTCATCATATCAAGATTCTTGGCTCCGTAATAGCAGGAGTCGATACGACTAGCACGACAATCAGCTGGGGTTTGAAGTTTCTAGCGGACAATCCCTCCGAGCAAAAGAAGCTCAGAAGCGTGCTGAGGGAACACCACAAGGCTGCAGTGGTAGAATCCCGCTTACCCAATATTGGAGAGATCACGGGGTTGCCGATTCCACATCTTGATGCAGCAGTGGAGGAAATTCTTCGTCTCGCCACTCCCATTCCAATTCTTCAAAGAACAAGTAATCAGGATACAACGCTCCTAGGCCACCACATTCCAAAGGGAACGAGCATCATGATGATGAGCGCAGGACCAGACTTCACCAAGCCATCTTTCGAAATCGAGGAATCTACTCGTCACGAATCTTCTCGGACAGCTGTCAACAAACAGGGCATCAGAAAGTGGGATACAGAGGATGTGGGCTTATTCAAACCGGAGAGATGGCTCACAGAAGATGGCGATGGTAACCTCAGTTTCAATCCAACTGCTGGGCCTACTATGCCATTTGGCTTAGGTGTCAGAGCATGCTTCGGGAAACGTCTCGGATATATACAGCTGAAGACCTTGATTACCCTTATCGTGTGGAACTTCGAGCTTCTTCCATGCCCGGAAAACCTCTCGGGGTATGGGGCGTTCGATGGATTGACACGCAGGCCTCGTCAATGCTATGTTACACTGAGATCGCTAGACTAAGGAAACTAAAAGAGTAACGAGGGGCAGGATCATAGCTAAGAATGTCTCCGCTTTTATAATAGCACGTGACATTGACCAGAGCTACAAAGGAAGTCATCAGCAATTAGTCAACTAGAAATCAACACAATCTGAATATAATACAATTATTACCAGCTATCTGATTTTGAGGCAATAGCACCCGAATTCCGATCAACCAATCATAGTGGGGCGAAAGATTGAAGTGACGTTGTTGAGATTACTCAACTTACTAATGATGCGTCCACCTCTCCTCACTTGAAAACTACCTCGGGTCTAATCGAGGGCCTACCCTTAGATGCCTACTTAAGATCCGAGTTTATCAAAAACGTGTTAGTTCATATAATCGGCCAAATAACGCCACATTCTCTACTCTCTGCAAAGCATCACTGCCGTGCTATCTGATTAAAGCCTGCAGACTTCCAGTCTACAGATTTAAGATCGCGAAAAGAAGATGCCATTCTACGAGATCCACCACTCATTACCTCTCACAAATTCTGAAACCGAGTCCCTTGCGAAGAAAATAACCGAGCTTCACTGCACCAAGTTCACCACGCCTGCATTCTTCGTTCACGTCAAATTCACACCTCAAAACCCTTCCAACGAGACACCTACCTATTTCATCGCTGGAAAGGCTCACCTGAAGGCTGAAAACCGAATTATAGCCACAGTTCGCGTATCATCAGCCCGTTCCAAAGCCGATTTTGACGAGTTAGCTGCCCAGATCGAAAAGGTGTGGTATGAGGTTGTTGGAGGGAGCATTGAGGATCCGGAAAAGAGACTGATTTTCGTGAGCTTCAAGCCAATGATTGCGATGAGGAAAGGCGGCATGGCGATTTCGGAAGCTGGATGTGAAGAAGCATGGATCGATGAGAGGCTAGAGTACTTCAAGGAGATGGAGGCTAAAGGCCTGGAGGATTTTGGAGATTTACTTAAGGAGGTACAGAAGTGAAAAGCTCAAGGAGATAAGTAGACACAGTAAAGTACTCAAAGAAAATTTGGCTAATAAAAACAACTCATCTATACTACTCCAATGAAATGCCCCTTTCCAAGCTTTTCGTTGTCTGTCGTGGGGTTACTTTGGGATTTGAATCACTACCGAGGATTTTTCCAGCGATGGCGGCGGCTTCCGAGCCGGGAACGTAGCCTCCCAGGCACTGAGTACCCTTACTAGTAGAGCATCATCACCTCCTTTAGCCAATATGGAAACTCCAAAGGGCCTGCCGTTGTAATCCAGGTATGAAAGTGGTGCTTGTGCGATTGGGTAACCTTTTACGATCAACATTTGTTTCTGTCGTTTGTATCATTTATTAGAACATACCAGCGCAAGCTGCTATTCCCGAGAGCTTGCTGTCAGTTGGCCCAATTATGACGTCTACATTGTTGGCTTCGAGAATCGTTCTCACACTTTCCCTCGATAGTTGACACATATGCCAGACGTGAGCCCCATATTCACCGTCACGCAATTGCTGTTCATCTGCAGCGATCAATCTTCTTTGGTTATCATTCCCTGATTCATCAGCGGGTTGCGCACAAAGGGCATGTTGGCTCATACCTAGTGGGAGTTCTTTCTCCTTGTGTTGATTGTTGAACTCGATTAGTTCTTTGATACTGCGAACATCACTCACATCAAGATCACGCAGGTAGGTATTCATATCTCTCTTAAAATCGGCGACTGTATCATTAATTGAATAATTTTCACGAGAAGGGGATCTACGCTTACGCATTACCAGTCCTAGGCTATCGTTACCATGCAGAGCGATTTTTTCCTTAGTAATCAACGGGGCATTCTCCACATAGTTCTTCGCCAGTGACTTGATCTTTTGATATGCGCCACGTATTTCCCGGTTCTGTTACTGTTAGATATTTGGTAAACTCTTCATCCCGTTATGGATTCTTACTATCTGCTCCGTAGCTTCTTGTACAGGCTTAATATTTGGATGGCTCCAAATTTCTGGATCAAGTGTTGCGACTGAAATGTTGCCCCATGAATCTTGGAGGTTGGATGTAAAGCTTTCATCATTGCTGGAACTATTGCCGCGTTCAGAGATCACGTCTAACAGAACGGCAAGATCGTGAACAGTCTTGGTCATTGGACCCGCTGAGTCAAATCTGTGAGAGACTGGAACAATTCCAGCCTGAGGAACTATCCCAATAGTCGGTTTGATGGTGTAAAGAGCAGCACGGCCAGATGGAGAGGTCAAGGAGCCGTCTGTCTCTGTTCCTATGGCAAGCGGCGAATATCCCGCAGATACTCCTACCGCAGAGCCTGAGGATGAGCCTGAGGGAGTCTAGTTTACTTTTTAGCTAAGTTCATTTATTATAACATGTATACTTACACTATGACCTACGTGTGAGTCGTGCGGATCCAACCCGTTGCGTACGTATGCTGATTGGACCTGCCCTCCTACTGCAGACCATCCGCTTGTGAGTGATTCTCCTCTATTTACCATTAGCTTTTGTTTAACTATTCATACACTTACTTCGTACTTGAAATTGGATAGTTCCTTGCAATGTCAGCCTTGCATGGACCAAGCAAATGGGTACTCACAGTCAAGTTAGATTTTCCCAAGATGATTGCACCAGCTTCGATCAGCTAGCTCTTATCAGCAGTATTCGCTCCAATATACATCCAATACATACTAAATCTACAACTCGGGCATTTCCTCGCCTGGAAGACAACAAAGCTAGGCTTCCAGCGGTAGTTTGTAGGCCAAGATCTGGATGGGTTGCAATGTTATCCTGAGGCTGTTAGGAAAAAGGATCAAGTAGATGAATATTAAGGTTAAAATTTACCTTGATTATGATGGGAATCCCATGTAAAGGACCTCGTACTCTTCCTTCTTTGCGTTCCTTATCCAGCTTCATAGCCCTACGCTGCAACAAAGGTAATGGAGCCAGCTGAATCATAGCATGCAGGTAGTCATCGTGTTTGTTTATTTGATCCAAGTAGGCCTCGATCAGCGTCATGCTGTCAACTTGACCACGCTGCAGTAGGTTTTGTAGTTGCACGGCATCCGCCGTCAACACGGATATGGCATTGGGGGGCATCAGGGATGGTTACAGTTGCAAAAAAGCGAGTATCTCGATAGCGGCTTTGAAGAATCTCTAGGTTCGATCCAGATCCAAGGGAGATTGGGCTAGTTCAGCAACCTGAGTCTGTCGAGCACTGGATTACAAGTATTAGCTGGGTATAGCAGCGAGTTTACATATAATTACCTCACTCTTTCACCTGAACGAAACCGTGATCTCAGTTCTTAGTTCGTGAGGAAAGACCAAGAATATCGTTTAGTTTTCAGGTAGTTTGGCCAGCAACTGTTAGTGGAAGAAGTTGGGGATGGTGGTATGGGAATGAACACGATAATCAAGCTTAAGTATTCCACAAATTGGTCAGCTGACCTTCTGGAAGAGTGGCGATCTTTCAGTGTGACTGTTCAATCAGTGCTCAGCCAGCGTTTGTCCTGTGCTTTGACTGCGACGTGCAAACTCATGGTCGGTTCTTTGTGCAACAGAAGATCAAGGATGGGGGCTATTTGATACTTGTTCTATCATGTATAATTGCTACCAGATCACTTAGATGTCAATATAATTGGAGAGGATGGACTTAGATACTCATCCCAGTTGGCATCCACAAATACCACACAATCTATAGGAAAAGCGCGATTATGAGTATGTCATGCTAACTAAGCGAAGATATTGTTATCCTTTTATATTATGTAACTTCTCTAAAAGATTTATCAATTTAGATAGGCAATTCTCCTGATAGATATCTGGGTAGCATGTAGCCCAACCCAGTTTATAACTGGCACCGTTAGGCACAGGCGACTTATCTAAGGTTATGCTCTATGCGCTTTTTTTCTTAACATTTTTATCTCATGTTTCTAAAAAAGATAAACTGGCTTGAGGACTAATTTCCGCAGCTTATATTGAACTTGGGTATAAGAGTGGTGAATACCACCTACCTACCTAGGTAGGAAAGTGGAAGACATATTTAATCATGGGATGAACAATACTGTCCTCGGCCCTACCTAGGTGGGTACAAAAGCCCCTCTTTTCTATAGCTTTTTTATCCCCAAAAACTGCTATGGTATGAAAACCTCTCTCTATGCGTACGTTTATTGACTTGTAATCTAAACAAGCAATGTAGTAGTTGTTGGTGCTTTTGGTATTTAGCAGCTTAGTTGCCTCGTGTGATTATCTAAAAAAGAAGTCACATCCTTGCTTGTGTCCACGTATGTTGTGATGTGATGCAGCGAAGTGATGCTTATAGGTTTTCTTAGCAACATGATACCGCTGCCATGCGCGTCGACGGCAGCCCACTCTCACAAGTTGTTGACCATAAAGCGCATATCTACCATCTTGTGAACGTGGTGCTTCGCGAGTGTGGATTGGACTGAACATGTCTGCATAGCCTTCGCCGCGGTCCAATTTGCGCCTCTTGATTCCCCCGATCTGGGAGCCTAACCTTGATGTAGCTTCTGTCTGATATCGAGTCTAATACTCGGCTTCCCAGCAGTAGAGTACAACTGCACCACTCCTTCAAGTAACATGATAACGTGCTTCATTTCTAAGACAAGCGCTAGTTCATTCCGGTTTTCAACGCCAAATCCTACAGTACAAAGCATGCATGCAACCAAACTGCCAGACCCATTGTTCCGCCATGGTGTGGTATCGCGCCCCAAGTCGACTCTTTCCGATCCAACGCCGTTTAAGTAAGCTTTTGCTTGATGAAGAAGGCCCGCAAATGCGACAGCTGCCATGCGCAGGTGATGCCGAGGACGGCGAGCTGGATCAGCGTCCATCGGACGACGCGAGCGTTTGTGGTTTCGGACTGGTCCCGGAACTCGGCCTCGCGTTCCTGTGAAAAAGTCAGTACACAGCCACATGTTGTTCGTCGTGGTAATGGTGGCGGCGCAACGTACACGCTGGAAGACCTGTTCTCTCCGGATGTCCTGCAGCCTGCTGTTCAGGTCCCTGACCTTCTGGAGGATGTCATCAATTTTGCCCTTGTCCGTGCTCTCAATCTTGCTGGTCTCGCCAATTGCCATGTCCAACTCAAACTTGACGGTGCCGTGAATGCCGCTGCCGCTTAGCCAACCGCCGTTGGACTGTACATTCTGGGGGGTTACGCAAAGACGGTGCTCGCCCGAGTCGGCGGCGGAGAAGGTGAAGCGGCCCTTGCTTGCGCCACGTTGCGCGACAACGCGGTGGTTGTTGTCAAAAGTCTCCTCTACGGTGATGAAGACGCCAACGTCCGGTTTGGACAGGTAGCTCTTGGTCTGGTCATCCCACACCTTAGCATCGTAGTGGCCTAGCGGGGTCAGTCAGTGGGCAATTCGGGCATGAGATTCCTGACGCGCAAGAATAGGGCGATCGGGGTGGATGTCTGCCTTACCTACGACCAAAGTGTCCTTTGGGAGCTCCTCGAAGAAGCACTTCTGGACCGCACCATCGATGAAGAAGTGAAGGGCCTGGGATGGGACCGCGAGGGCAGCGGCGAGGAGTACGGACGGCTTCCACATGTTGAAAATTCAAAGTCCCCCGCGAGAAATCAGTTGCGGCGCGGAGTTGTCGTGTCGTGCTTCGGGATTGAATATGTCGAAGTCGAGAAACCGTGTCGCCAAGTGTAGGTTCCGAATATGGCTAGCTTGGCACGTGTCGCGAACCCCTTCCACCCCACCATCTGAATGCACCCGGATCTACTCGTCGTCTCCGGGTCGGCTGCTGGCAATTGAGCTCCATGGATATCATGAAAATTCAAACGTGGAAATTGGTTGGAGCACCTTCAGATTATCATCATTTGTCAAGGAAGCTATCTTTGGCTCTCAAGGAATATCAGCCCCATTCCGCCAATGGAGGCAGGCATTCCGAAGCAGGCCGAGTCTCTGTACAAGTCAAGTCGAGTCAGCATTGGGACTGGCGCTGAGCGCGCAACTTGTTTAACATCGAGTTATTCGTGCCGCCCGACAAGCCGACCCCGCTTAGAGCTTGGACGCCCCAGCTTCTAACCTAGGTAAAGATCTGGGGGACCGTACATTACGATGCAGCCGGACACCACCGTTTCTGTTCTTCTTAGCCTATGCTTCTCTCAAAACCCGTAGCTCTCGCATCTTACCATAAAACATTCATTTCAAAGAAACCACAATGTCTCTTTTCCAGCCAGATGCTTCACGTTTCTCCGCCCTCAAGTCTACTCCCAAAACCATCGTCATAACCGGCGGCGGCTCGGGAATAGGATTGGCGACAGCAACACTACTCTCACAACTGAACCCGTTGCACAACCTTGTCCTGATAGACCTCAATGGGCCACCTACGGCATTCAAGCATGACTCGTCGCGCCTGTTAGTGCACAAGTGCAACATCACATCGTGGAACGACCAGCGCGCTGGTTTCGAGGCTGCTTACGCAAAGTTCGGAAGGATTGACGCTGTCTTTGTTAATGCTGGAATAGCAGAGTACAAAGACCAATTCTTCACAGATGATCTCGATGCCGACGGCAAATTGAAAGAGCCAGACAGGAGGGTCCTGAATATTGACATGGATGCCGCAAGTGACACCACCAAGCTCGCAATCCACTATTTGAGGAAGAACAAAGAGGGTGGACAGATTACTCTTACGGCCTCGTTGGCAGGTTATCTCGCCAGTGCAGGTGCGCCTCTGTACTCCGCCGCAAAGCATGGTAAGTGTGGAAAAGTCCCAACCATGATGCGGGTATTGATTGCAGGCAGGTGTTGTCGGCTTGATGCGCGCCTTGAAACAAGAGTGTGCCAAGGTCAATATTGCCATTTCTGTGGTCGCACCGGCCATCACAGTAACTCCCATCATTTCGTCCGGCAACCGGGAAACAGGAATGACCGCCCAAGCTTGGGCAGACGAGATGGCCAAGGCCGGAGTCCCCATCAACAAGCCCGAATCCATCGCTCTTGCCGTTTGCTGGCTTTTCAATGAAGGCTCAGCTGCTAATGGTGCCGGCATCTTTGTTCAGGCCGACAGGTTTGTGGATTTGGAGAGGGGCTTAGCAAAGTCCCGAGAGCAATGGATGACGAAAGAAATGGTTGACCTTTTCCGAGGCGGACGAAAGGCACCGCTGTTCAACAGGATAGACTCGGAGTTCCCGGCCAAGCCAAAAATCTGAGCGCACGGGGGTACTGTAGTGCCACGCATTGCATACTGGAGACGCTTGGAAAAGTCACTGTGTACATAGGGACCACTTTCCCCACATTTTACGAAATAGCACGTGCTGCTGTCGTAGACGACGTGAATAAAGCCAAAAGCCACATCGTATTAATATCACGTAAGGCTAGCCACATGCTTATGTAAAGGGGGGTTTTTCTGTCAGAATTGGCGTGCACCTAGGCAAATCCCTTGGATTCTGACACTAATCCTTCAAGGAAGACGAAATCTTCACACTTTGTCGGGGTCGGAGGCATTCAAACTGAACGAAGGCGCTGACCAACTCTTTGGGGTTGTTCCGACTCCGACTCATGAAGGCGATAGTTACACTTCCGTCATTTGTCCGTTAGCTGCCCACTAAAACATTCCCCTTTTTGGCCAAGTGGGATGTTAGTTCGTACGTTTCAGTACACCATGAAGCTATCTTTGACCTCGCTTCATGTTATGCAGTGCAAGGCTAACATGCAGCTATCAGATGCGAAAAAGGTGGCGCCTGCACATGTGAGATGAGCGAAGGAGGCATGCAATGATATAAATCAGCACAAAGACTGTAGGCTTTTCTCCTGAGCCAGAGTCAATTTTCTGTACATCATGCATAGCTACGGAATATCCAGTATTGCGTTGAGCCTCTGTTTCTTGATCAACCAGATATCCGCCTCAAATGTACCGACTGCAACGATTGATTCGGGTGCTGTAATAGGAACTACAACTTCCTTTCCTTCCTCTTCAACAGGTGTCAATAAGTTCCTCGGTATACCATTTGGGGCACCACCTGAGCGCTTTACGCCTCCCAAGGAACCAGAGCCATGGCCACGACCTTTGGAAGTAAAGGCCACCAAGCCTGCTTGTATCCAGAAATTTGCTTGTACGTGCAGATAGCTAGCTCGAAGAACAAACGCCTCATGACGACTGACTTAACAAGATCCCGAGGAAGTTCGCCAACTAACAATGCTTCTTTTTAATGAGCCAGCTCCCGAAGAGAGCGAGGACTGTCTTTATCTCAATGTTTTTGCCCCCGCTGCTCCATATTCAGGGAAAGGACGAGCAGTTCTGTTTTGGATTTACGGAGGTGGTCTTGAGTTTGGTCACGCAGGTATTCCATTCTATGACGGATCATACTTTGCAGCTCAAGAGGACGTCATTGTGGTCAGTGCCAATTATCGAACGAATGGTAGGCTCGTAGAACCATATATTTCCAATCAACAGTTACCTAACTTTATCAGTATTCGGTTTCCCTAGCAGCCCCGAAATCCCCGTACAAGAGCGAAACCTGGGCTTCCTCGACCAGCGCCTTGCACTGGACTGGGTTCAACGCAACATACACGCGTTCGGGGGTGATCCAGATAAAATTACGCTTTTTGGTGAATCTGCAGGAGCCTTCTCCATCGATGCCTTGCTCACGAGCCACGGGCGAAACACCACTCCTCCCTTCCGAGCCGCTATCCTACAAAGCGGACAACTCTCCTACCGTGGAAACAGAGCTCCAGGAAGGCCTTATGTTGACAGTACCCCAGACTGGAACAATCTAGTCTCATTACTAAACTGCTCGGACAGCGCCAGTCAGATCGAATGCGTGCGCACCGCCCCCGCCACAACCCTCAAATCCATCATAGAGCACCAACCCCTAATCTTCAACCCTGTATACGACAACCGCACCCTCGTCACCAATCCAGGCCAGACCCGAAAATCTGGAAACATCGCTCCAATCCCTATACTTAGCGGCACGACCCGAGATGAAGGCCGCATCCTCGTCATCGGCCAGTCAAACCTCACAGCCTACCTGGACGCCACATTCGGCGCGCGCCTAACCCCTTCACTCCTGTCCGCAATCACGGATGCATATCCAATCGGAGACAAAGAATTCCCGACAGCCTACGACGCCATCGCAGCCATAGAGACAGACGTCTCATTCCGCTGCCCGGACGCGCTGTTCACGGCGGATTCCGCGGCTGCTGGCATACCTACGTGGCGATATGTGTTTGATGGCGTGTTTCCGAACACGCAGCAAGTGAACAACACAGGCGCTTATCACTCGAGCGAGATTAAAATTGTATTTGGGACGTATGAGAGGGGGAATGCTACGGTTGGACAGGAGGCGCTGAGTGCATTTATGAGGGGCGCGTGGGCACGGTTTGCCAGGGATCCTGTGCAGGGGCCTGGGTGGAATCGTGTGGGAACTGGGGCGAAATTCTTGGGCAGGGCGGAGGATTTGGATGTTGGAGTTTTGGGGGGAGGCGAGGTTGGGGGAGTAAGGGTTGTTTCAAGGGGAGAGGTGGATGGGAGATGCGGGGTGTGGAGGGATGTGCTCACCGGTGCTATATGATGAGGAGAAGTTGCCTCTATCTGGTGTCTTAAGGAAAGGCTCACAAGGCTCAAGATCATTGCGGTGGGTGTTTGACAAGTCATCTACTAATTGGTTCGTTTGGTTTGTGTTCTACGCACTGTGTTTGTCCGGTGTACGTTCATTGGGTTGTTAGTCAGAAAAGTTGCACAAATCGGGTATTCGACCCAAACACGCTCTCCTGAACTAATCGTTGCCTTAAAAGTGAGTGTGGGCTCGAAGTCAATCGATATCCACAAATTTCCATACTTTCGGATAGAACAATGCAGAGATCAACCACTGGCAACAACTCACTCTCCAAAACCGCCAAAGCCTCATGGGGGCCCGGAAAATTGCGTCACCTTCCATGGGCTGGTCTCACCTTCCTTATTGGTGCACTTTGTGGTTTGATTGCCTCCATTGCCATCCTGTTCATCTCCAACAACATTCCAATCAATTCATGGGGATACCAACCCACCATAGATCTATCTATAGCCTATACCCTTACCAACGTATTTCTTGCTGCTACCTTGGGCCAAGGCGCAACTATCGCTTGGTGGAAGAAAGCGCTCAGTCCAGAATCGAGACTCCAAGAATTGCACAACATATGGGTGCTCAGTGGTAACATGAAGGAAGTCCTCGTGGCATGGCGAAAAACCAATCATGTGGCTATTGCAGCCCTTCTTGTCGCCATGGTAACTCTGAACGGCCTATTTTTCCAGCGTGCCTCAACGATTCGAATGCGAACCTTCACCGGTCAGCTCGAAAGGGTACAGGTAGCTGTTACAAGGCTGGGTGGTAACAACACAGGAAATAGCTTTACTGATAATGGAGACATGGGGCTCTTTATGCCTTAATTGCAGCCCGTAGCTCAAGTGAGTTAGCCCACTGTTCAGAGAAGCGCACAAAATTGACACTTGTACTACAGGCCTTCAAAGATAACAGCATAATAGAGGCAACTGGCATGGGATGACCGTCTGATGCATATTGATCTGGGCGACTCGTAGCTGCAGGCTTCTCGGTCAACTGTACGACTAACCTCAAGACTCTTAACGAAACTTTGCAAGAAATACCTGGGAAGCCTCGCTTTGCACGGACGGATACATCCTACTTCGATGCCAGTGTTCGATGGTACAACTGGGATCCAGATGTTCTTACAATGGTTGTTCTGCATAAAAGCACAACTTCCTGCCAAGGTGACGCAATCGAGAGAATGCACATTGCGCGCTGCAACATCTCGCTATCCCGTGATCATCGACGGGTTACGTAGTTCCATCTCACTCAACTCAACTTCTACGATACTCGACGATGACATCGTCACCACAGCACCAAGCCGCGGACCTGAAGGGCGAGGAGAATCTTACCTCATGGGTATCGGACGAATGCTTCAGGGCCGCGTTGCCAGCTCAGTCCGGATCTTGAAAGATTCGTCATCAAACTACTCGCTAGACGGCGTAATTACCGATTTTTCTGCCCAATTCCTTGATTACCGGGCTATGCAGCAAAACGGAAATTTTACGGGGGGAATCTACAACCACACCCGCGCCATTATGTTCAACGATCCGATGGACTATATTTCAAATCGAACGCAGGAAGTCATGTTCCGGAAAGCTCTGGCAGATGTTAGTGCGGATGCCATCCGCAACATGCAGACAATAGATCCTGTCGATGTATAGTGATTTCAACGAACGTCTACCGTACGCATTGCGGCTTCTTGGCTCTTGTGACGATACTTACTGCATTATCTATTTTGGCTGTGTTAGCGACTTTCCATGGCTATGGGAGGTTGGGCCGCGAAGTCTCGATGAGTCCCCTCGAAGTTGCCAAAGCATTCGATGCACCGTTGCTCGCAGGCGTCGATCCTAATCTCAACGCCAAGGCTCTCGTCAAGAGTGTCGGGTAGAGACGTATGGCACGAAATGTCGCTATGCTTAGTACCTATAATGCCCAGATAGTCGCTGTATCCGAGACGAAATAGTGGCCATGAAGAAGGTACCTGGGCCCTGGCAAGACGTTGGGATTTGATAGTATACAGTCGAAAGTAGTCCTTGGGTTATATCCGGGCCAAAAGTTCATCACGCGGCATATAGAGCATATACAAAGCTTTGCGGCTCCAAACTTTCAATTCGAAATTGTCCTCCATACCGTATTTCTCGAGTCAGTCTCTTGAGAATCAACGCTCATTCCTTCTTTTTCCATGTCCATTCTTGCGCCCGTCGCTAATTCCATGCTTAAGTTAACATTGGCATATCCAGTTCCAGATTTCTCGTTCTTCTTCTTCTTCCTCCCCTCACATGACCGTACACATTTCCAAGAGTCCATCTTTTTCCTTTGCCTTCTCCAAAGCGCCATCTTTCTCGATCTTCGGCTTGACCGTTGTACCGTGTTCCCTGACAATCTTCTCTTGTGCCTTCTCCCAAAACTCTTGCTCCATTGCACGATCATTCTTGATCTGACGTACCCAATCCCACAGCTCCTGCTCCGTCATGAACCGCATGTTCTCCCTGGCACGAGCCTCGACCTCCTCAATGTCCGCTTTGGCGCACGTCGGACATAGCGTTGGGAGCAGCGAGATGCCGAACTTCCGGTTGGCCGTGTAGAAGAGGTACAGCCGGTTGTCAAAGGGCGAGTAGTAGGGCGAAGTGCATGCCTCTTTTGTGCACGGGCGCGGATGATACCGCCAGTCCCAGTCCCAACAGAACCGGTCGACCGCCGTGCTGCTCGGATCAGCGGTCGTCGGTGCAGCACCGGCGCTGGCATTCTTCCCCTTGTCTTTTTGGAAAACCTTGGCCACGGGAGCCGGCAACTTGCCATTGCCGTTGCCATTGCCGTTGCCATTGCCGCTGCCTCCGCTGGTAACAGCACCGCTCTCGCTACCGACAGCGGCCCCATCCCCCAGAATTCGACGCTCTTGCTTCTTCTCAAACATCTTGCTCTGCAGCCTGCGCTCCTCGCGCAACCCCTGAACCCAAATCTCAAACTCGGCCGCAATCAGGCCCAGCGTCTTGCGGCCCGCATTCTGCCTCATAGACTCCCACGTGCGCTTGCATTTCTCGTTTGCGCGCCTGAGGTCCTGGTTTGCGTGGTTGGGACACAGCCCCCGCTTCCGAGTCAGGTTGTACGGCGCCTGCGGAGAGTGGTACGTGGGGCCGAATATCGACGTCGTGTAGTGCGCTGTGCAGTTTGCTGCGATGCAGGGCACGTAGTGCCGGAGCGGGTTGTACTGGACCAGGTCCTGGGGAGGGTGTGCGGGGCTATGGGCTTGGGAGAGGGTGTGGGTGGGCTGGGAGGGGAGGGACTGGGCGGATTGCGTGGTTGAGACCGAGGATGTCGAAGTTACGCGGGATGGCTTTGGGGTGGGGGTGGGGGCCGTTTGGGTGCGTGGCAGGCTTGGGGCGTTCCATTGGGGCGCGTTTCTCCCTTCGTTACGAGAGGCGGGAGGCGGAGCTGAGAACCTTTTGCTCAGCTTGCTGGTCATTCGCCTGGTGGCTCTCAGATGCGGGGTAGGCTCGTCTTTTGGTGGAGGCGCGGGCGGCTGAGGTAGAGTGCTCATGTTGATAGATGGCCGCCCGGACTGAAGCTCAAGCTCAAGCTCAGGCTCAGGCTCAGGGTCCACGAACCTGACGGTCGGCCGGTGGGCATGCGATGCTCTTATCGATCTGGGACTGGATGTTTTCAAGGAAGACTTTAGCGACGGCGAGGAAGGCGAGCGAGGAGGGCTGATGCTTGTTGACCTAAGAGAAGGTTTTAGGGAGGACGTGGAAGGCGGTGATCGCAAAGACTTGGGGGCAGGCCACTTAAGGGGAGCAGGTCTCAGGGAAGACTCGGAAGATGACGACTGGAGGGAGCTGGTTCTAGGGCTGCGCATGAAGTCATCTTGAATCGGAAGTGTTAGCCGAGACATGGCGGGTGGTAGTTTGCGAGGATGATGCTGGCGTAATAAGTCTGTGTCAGGGCCTTGCGGGGTCCTATTGTACTCGACTAGGGGGAACGAAAGGCCTTAAATTAGAACTAAATGAAACAAATCGCAGTATGGAGGGAGCGGCTGCTTTCGGGGAGCATTAAAAGGTATACAAGGCGACAAGCAACAGATTACTGAACCCGAGAATACTGAACAAAAGAGAACGAAAATGAGGGAGCATGGGAAAAAACGATACTGGCTGCAATCGTCTTTTAAAAGACGCATAAAAGCGCAGACAGGGGCAAAGTAACAAATTCCGACTTTCTCTGAAAAAGCTATACAGAACTGGAAACAGGGGCGGGTTACAGCCTCAATCGTCGTCCAGGTGCTGTAGCGAAAGACCTGAGTGCAGGGTAGCGGAAGCTGCGGGTTTACGAGAATGAATTCCAGCTTGGCTGCAGGGGAGGACCAAAGTGCATGGATTTTGTACATGGTATCTCTCCACTGCATCCTGCTCATGGCTGCTGGCCGTGATGATGTGTTTACCAGACCGATCGCGTCACGATCCGGACGCGTGACAAACCGGGCGTGTGGAGGTCGAAGCCGGGCATAGCGACGATCCGTTTGCGATTGTCGGGCCTATCATGGCGCCATTGGGTAAGCCAAGACGGGTGCATATGGAAAAGCAAGCTTGGGCAGGTAAGTAGAAAGTTGGTGAGGGCTGAATAACAAATCTAGTATATGGTCTAGTTATCTAGGCATCTTGCAGTATGTTCCGAAGATGGTATCTACTGTACTGTTCACCATACAATTACAAGCAGACGACGAGGATAGTTCCAAGAGAAGGCACGGGGAAATCATAGCTTGGGCTTGGGCTGCTCCTTCTTGAGCATGGCCTCAGCGACAAGACGCCTCTGGATCTTGCCGGTGGCGGTCTTGGGCATGACATCTGTGAAGAAGATCTGTAGCGGTCAGTATCAAGGCCGTATGCCTGCGTGTTTGGAGGGCGTCGCACCTTCTTCGGAAGTTTAAATTTGGCGACTCGGTCCGTGAGCCAGGTCTTCAGCTCATCAGCATTTAGCTTCTGGCCTTCCTTCACGACCACTGCTAGACCGACATCCTGCCCATACATTTCGTCCTCGATGGCAAAGCTCACGGCCTCGGAGACGGCGGGGTGCTGTGCAATCACGTTGTCCAGCTCGATCGGGCTAATCTTCTCACCACCCTTGTTGATGAGCTCCTTGATGCGCCCAGTGATGATGACGTAGCCATCAGGGTCCTTCTTGCCCTGGTCGCCAGTGCGGAAGAAGCCATCCTTGGTAAAAGAAGAAGCATTGGCAGCGGGGTTGTTGAGGTAGCCCTTGGTGACGTTCTCACCGCGGATGCAGATCTCAGCCTCCTTGCCCTGTGCAACCTCGTTGCCAGCATCGTCAAGAATCCTGATCTCAACGCCCTGGCCAATGCCAACGCTGCCGGGCATACGCTTTCCAGGGGGCAGAGGATTGCTGGTCATCTGATGAGAAGCCTCGGTCATGGCATATGCCTCCAGTACTGGGGCCTCGAACGTCTTCTCAAGCTCATGGAAGGTCTTGGGGGAGAGTGGGGATGAGCACGAGCGGATGAAGCGAATGTGCGGCTTAGGGTTGGGCAGCGGGCTCCGAAGGAGGATTTGGTGGATAGTGGGTACGGCAGTGTACCAGTTGGCCTTGTGCTCAGTAAAATCTCTCCAGAACTCCGAAGCAGAGAACTTGATAGGAACAATGACTGAGCCTCCAGACGCCAAAGGTGCGAGGAATCCAGCAAGCAGGCCATGCACGTGGAACAAAGGCATGACGAGCATGGTCCGGTCCGCGGGGCTCAACTGGTACGTAGCCTGGATGTTGCTCATGGTTCGCAGCAAATTACGGTGTGTCAGGGGAACCGCCTTGGGACGCCCTGTAGTCCCGCTCGTGTGGAGAACAAGAGCAACGTCTTCGGGCTGCGCAGTCTCCACCGGAGCAGTCTTCCCCGCGAGCTTGCCTGTCTCCTTGACATCAAGCACGACCTCGTTGCCATTGTAGTAGCACTCGGCGATGGCGGCCTTGTATTTCCTCGCAGCCCTCACAGCTGCAGCATCCTGGGCGAATGCGCCCTTGGGCACAAGAGCGATGGCCGAGCTGAGGTCGTCGATGTAGAACTCGAATTCAGACTGCTTGTACGCAGGGTTCAGTGGCGCGGCGATGGCCCTCTGCCACGAGGCAGCGATGAAGGACACGATGAATTCGTACGAGTTGGGGAGGGCGATGGAGACTGCAGCTTGCGCGCTCACGCCAACCTTGGCCAATTGCTGCTGGAACGCCTTGACGTCGGCGGCGAGCCTCTGGTACGACACGGTCAGAGCGGGCTTGCCGGGCACGATGACGGCGGTTGAAGCAGAGTCCTTGGAGAAGGCGTTCTCGAGGGTAGTGGGCGCCATTGCGTCTGTATGCGATTGCTATGCGGTTCCTGGAGATAGTTATCAGTCAATGCGACGATGCGCGATATATACGGTTGGGATGCCGATGACGGGGCGACGGACGATGGGACAGTACCTCTATGAATGGGAGTCTATGTGGTCTACAAATTACGGTGCAGGAGGGAAAAAACACAAGAGCCTGCTCCGATGTGTCAAAACGGGTGGCCGGCACCGTTCTTGTTCCAAAAGTGATACCCAAGTAGTCAGCCCTGCATTCGCCATTGCACGTGACCGGCTGTTGACGGACCCGGTCGAGTTTCCCAGGTTCCAGGGACTGCACCCGCGAGACAGCCGCTTGGGACTAGCGCCTCGCGTGGGGGGGAGCCTGCGCTCAGGCCATTTTCTTGGCACCCCGCGCGAGTTTACTTGCACTCTAGTCGCGTCGCTCCTTCTACTCTCCACCCTCTCTCCACCTCGGCCATCCCACCGCCTTCGACTCCCGCGCGACAGACTCCACGTCCTTGGAAGCAGGCAGCATCTCTATACACGGCATCGGATCGGCACATCGTAGAGCGGGCGCAAAACACCATTGTTTCCCCACTAACCATATGTCTCACCAGGGCCCAGGCAAGCCGGGCAGCTTGCCGAATCCCTACGAGGAAGTCGCCAAAGGCACTCTCCCGAACCCGTACGAGCTTTCGAGCGGCGTTGTTGTGGAAGCTGCGCCCACCAGATATGAGGAGAGGCTGCCGGCCGCCGCACCTAAGCCATTGGGTAACTATCAGATGCATTCGCCAGACGACAAATGCACGACTAACAGTAAACCACAGCCTCTCAGTTCAAGTACAACCCCCATGCAATAAACCGCCCCAAGGCCAAAGGCGCCCAGCCACCCAAGCGACCAATGGCTCCTACCGGCGCCAGGAAGCTCACTGCGGCCGCGCCTTCAGCTTCATCTGCAGCCCCAGCATTCGATCCCGTCGAAGACCAGCGTAGTCTACAGTACTACGTTAGCACCGCCGATGACGACGCTGCCGTGCTTGCTGATCGAGCGCAGCGCATGAAAGACGCACGCGAGGCCAAGAAACTACGCAAGAAACAGGACAGGGAGCTTGGTGGTTGGAAGCCGTACATCTCCTACAGGCTCCAGGATACCACTCCTCTGAGCCGATTCCGCTACAATGCGTTGTCCGCTGAAAAGTTCCAAGGCTTCAATGCCAGTATTGAAAAGGCCCGCCGCATCCGCCGCGAGCAACAAGCCGAGAAGGCCAATATTGTCTCGAGGACCCCGTCACCCCCGCCCATGCCGCCGAACTCAAATCTTTTGCCTGCGCACTCACCTTCGCCTGCTGCATCTGATTCTCGATTCTCTGCTCCACCGCCGCCTCCGCCTCCGCCGCCTCCTGTAGAGGCTCCAGCCCCTCCTCCGCCACCTCCGCCGTCCAATGTCCCCCCTCCTCCAGCTCCTCCGGCTGCCTCGAGTGGCATTGTGATTTCGGGAGCGCCAGTCCGGTACGAGCAGGCCTTCCAGCAGTACAAGGCAGCCGAGGCTAGGGCCAAGGCGCTTGAAGAGCCCCCGAAGCCTCGGGTACAGCCGCCGAAGCCACCTAAGCCGTTGACCCCTGCGGAACGAATGATGGAGAAGATGGGCTACAAGCAGGGTCAAGGTCTAGGAAAAAACAACGATGGCATCATAGAACCCCTTCGTATGGAAAAGCGAGCCGGATCTGGCTACAAGAAGCGACCATCTACCTTTGACGAAGATGACGACCTCAAACCCGGCCGAGCTCCCCAGGTCTACGACGTGAAGGGCGGAAAGCGTGCCAAGTTAGATGAGCCCGGCAAGTTTGGCGACATGTCTTCGGTCATCGTTACTTGGGGCTGCGTAGAAGGTGTTGATTGGGAAGCGGATGCTGACCGTAACGATGGTGGTATTCGGCAGGAGATGGGAGATACTTTCCGTCAGAAATTCGGATTCATCGAGCGCATCCATGTCAACATGACCAACCACTCCGGAGCCGTCTACATTCAATTCACAAGCGAACTAAGCGCTCTCAATGCTGTCAATCGTTTCGACGATGGCTTTGAGTTCCAGGGTCGCAAGATCCGTGCTCAATACTATCCTGAACAGAAGTTCAAGAAGGGTGAATACGAGCATTAGCTATCGAGTGGAGCATATCGATGAAGGTGGCTCTGCCATGCATGATCACTGCCATTACATTAATTCCTGTCGGCCTTTATGATTTCTCCCGCTCGCATTTGGGCCGTCCATCCATTTCCAGCAAAAAAGTTTTTCGAACATGGCATGTTCATTAGTGGTGGATCATTGTCCACACCCGTAACCGAACATGAACCACGGTGTTACCATGGAATCATCGTCATCTGCATGAGGTCATCCTCAAACCAGCGTCTGGTCTAATGGTAATTTGATACATTTCTTTCTCATCCTTCACCAATTTTACCTTATCCGGCCAGGAGTGGAATCATGTAGTATTCACATGGCTAGGTAGGAAATTTTCAACGATCATCAATCTTCAATTACGGTAGATGGACGGAGGCGTTTGTGTGGTAATGGAGGAGCGGATGGGCGGACGGATGAATATACCCACTTTGTTTTCCTTCCCTTTCCATTTCAACTCCCTTCACAATCGATAGTCCACATAAGGCATACTGCAGAGCGAAGGCTAGATAGTCGGTAGTTCTGCGGCATTGGTAGGTGGGCTGCTCGGAAATAAAAGGACATGCTGAGATTTCACAACCATGAACTTGCCGATCGTAATGAAGGTGTGAAGACATGTGGTGTGATGCAGAATGCGAAATGAAACGACAGCGGAACCCACTGTTGCCATGACGAGCCTCGAATCACCTAATGCAGGTACCCACGCAGGCGGGCCATGGACGGTACGGTCCGCGGCGAAGTGCGTCATTTGCATCATGGAAGAAGAAAAAAGAGAGCACATTCTGACCGTCTTGTCGAGCAGTCGTGGCTAAGTCGAGTACTCCCATGAAACAAACTACTTGCTCGCCCATAAACGAAGGGCAGAAAAGACGAGGGAAAAAAAAACACAGCTCGACCCTTCAACCAAATAAGCAAAGAAAAAAAAGAGCGTTCTAGAACACAGCAGGGTCACAAAAAGGGTGACTTGCGCAAGTATCGGTATCCATTGTATTCCTTCTCTGTTCTGGATCATGCCTGGTCCTTTCCACTCTCCTCTATCATTAGGAGCACCACGAGCATTCTCGTCGCATAGATAAAAAAAAAAAAGAACTCGTAACTTGTGTGCTCTTCCCGCTCGCTCGCTCAATGCACGCATACCATCGTCAAGCAATCCACACACACACACCACCTTGATACAAAGACAGCTCCCAACCCTCGCACGACGCCACGCCATGCCATGCCATGCCCCGTCACCCACCCATGCACGCGCTTGCAAAAGCAGCAATACCCTCTTGCTCTTCCTCAGTCTCTCTCGGAGATAAAAAGGGGAGGCAAGTAAGAGTAAACGAGCCTAAACCCTTTAAGAAAAGCCGGACAAGAGAAACAAGAAGGAAAAAAAACTCCCAACCATCTAATCAGACTCCATCTCCATGATGTGAAAGAGGAAAAAAACTGGATGATACTCGTACATCTAAAATTAGGCAGCGGACTCGCGCTTCCAGAGTACAACAACGCCCCTCCATGATGTTCATGTATGCAGTTGCTCGCTCAAGCATTGCCTGGCTTCTCCTCGGTGTCGATGTGCCAGACGACGTAGTTGGGGAGCCCGTAGACTCCGTACCCAGCGCGCTTGGCCATCTTCGCGAAGCCCTCGGTCTCGGCCTGGTTCTCGAAGGGGTAGCATGGGAAGTTTATGCCGGCGCGATGAACGTCGGCTTTTACGATGATGTTGACGCCGCCGATACCGTCGAGAGGAATTTCGACGTCCTTGTCTTCGCGCCAGTCGCCCATCTTGGCCATGTATTTGCGATTGGTTTTGTATTCTTTGTAGCCTAGGAACGAGTCAGATGGTTGAGGTAGTGGTAGAGGCATACCGTCTGGTGGAGTTTACCTTCTGCGAGGACCACGTCCTTGGAGAGAGAGCTGGCGAGCTTGATACCCTCCGGAGATTCTTGCCACGAGTTATAGTCGACTACGAATGTTAGACCGGTACGTTCGAGCGTGCGCGAATGCACTTACAGCGTCCCTCGATGTCGACCATCTCACCATTTACCTCCTTGTACCTGTGGAACCAAACGTCTTTCCATAATTAGCCTGAATCGTTCCAGCTCGTCAAGGTACACCTACTGGGTACGAGAATATCTCGGTCATGTGCCACAAAATCCTCGATGATACTGGCCGGGCTATCCTTGATATCCACATCCCGCCAGTAGACCCAACTGTGATCTGGCCTCATGGCAGCAGAAAGCAAAAAGTTCCTCGCCTTGCCCATGGCCATTCTGCGCGGGCCCTGAGCCTCGAAGCTGTGTCTGTACTTGACATCCTGCGAGAGCGTCACACCAAAATCCTTCTCCACAATCAAAGCTGACCCAAAAGCGATCTGCGGGTTCTGCTGCACCCGGTCCAGTTCCTTGGACAAGACGGCCATGGTGTCGTCGGTCGAGTCGCCAACCAGGAAGGCGAGATCAATCAGCTCGTGCGGGTATGTGAGCTCACTGAGCAGATCGAAGTGCTTTGCCATGTAAAAGGCGGCGTCGCGAACGGGGGTGAGGATGAGGATACGCTCCTTGTTCTGAGCAGCATTGACCGTGGACTTGACCTCGTTGAGGTTGACATGCTGTATGGAGGCGTTGATCTCGATGGGCTTGTGGTGGTTGAATATCACGGGGGTCTGAAGGTGTGTCTGCCACTCTTCCATCTCATTTGGCGTCATGCGCATGGGTGGTTTTGCGGGGCCCCAGCAGTAGAACCTGTGTAGAGCAGTCAGCGGCAGTCCTCTTGACCTGAACCCTTATCTCCCCATTCCAATTGCAAGGTTCTTGGGCGTGGATGCATACCTTTGCATCTCGCCAGCGGCCGAGCCCATGGACCGCCATAGCAGAATGATGATGGTGACCAGGCCAAAGGACAGCAAGAACCTGGGGTTCCGCGCCATGTGCAGGATCTGCTTGGAGGGCGGCAGACGCTGGCTGGCGGCCTTCCACGAGTAGCCCTTGCCGGCCAGCATGGTGAAAGGCGAAAGGCCGGCGGGCTTCTTCTCCCCTTCCCTCGCCTGCGATATGCGGACCGACGCGCTCCTTGCTCGGATGCCGGCGGTATTGCTCCTCTCCCTCTGGGTGTGCAGCGGCGGAGACTCTGGGGAGGCCAGCTTGGTGGTGTGCGAAAAGGTCGACTACGTGGAGCTTGCTTGGGTCGCGGACGCGGAGGATTGGACCGATAGCGCGGAAAGCTCAAACGTGCGTCATGGAAGGAATCAGCTAGCGGGAGTCCGGGCGGGAGCGAGACAGCAGCGTGCCGTGGAGCAAAGTGGTTCCAGAAGGTGCAAAGACGTGCCGGATGCAGCCTGTCGGCGGATAGCGAGCGCAATGGGGAGTGAATTGTCTGTCGCAAGGAGCATGCAGAGCCGGGCCCTGAAGCCAGGACCGCGCGACTCCCGCTAAGATTGATCGGCGGCGATTGGCCCACAGGGGATTACGACAACTCTGCCAAAGGCTGCCGCGCGCCGTTTCATTGTGCCAGCCCGTCGCCAGCGCTCCCTGTCCGCGCAATCTCTGCCCTCCAAGGGGACGGTTTGCGTCATTCTCGCGCCGACGTCTTTTACACCGTACTCGGTCCCCTTCCCCTCAACGCCCTGGCCCCGTGCACGTGAGCAGCCGCCCACGATCAGCCCCGCTAGAACCAAGCCACTCGCGGGAGGCCCACTCAAGCTTGGGGGACACGAGCTCGTGTTGATCAGGCTTACAATCATAGTCGGGGTGTAGTAAGTACCTAGGTAGCTTACAGTGTCGACGTGAGGCGCCCGTCCTCATTCTGGAGGTGGGCCGAATCGGGCAACGCGACTACACGGTATGCGCCACGACGCCCTACAACGTGGACACCACCCGCCTAGCTACGACACTAGCCTGCTAGCCTTGCTTCGACAATAGCTCCGCGCGACATGGCCGTAGGACAGCACCGTGGAGAGCAAACATCTCATCTCGATGTGCATACACCCGGCCCATTCCCGGATGCCACTCCCCAGCGAATCGGCCGCACTTCGATAATTTCTGCATAGGGGCCACCTATGCCTTGGATCAAACTGGTTTTTTTTCTCATGCAGCCTCAAAGAATCAACATGTGATGAAGGGGGCGGAGAAAAAGACCTGGAATCTTCGACTTGAGAATTGGATACTCGGCCGTATACTTTCCGAGTGGAGATCTGCATCGTGTCCAGGCTCTTCATCTCCAGATGACTGACTAGACGACCTTGACCTAGCACTCTCCACACATCACGCCATCCCAAGACGTTATGGACCTCCCAAGTGCGGCTGAATGTTGGGCTTGTATACTGGTACTTCCGAGTCACTTCGATAACGCCCCTATACCACCCTTCTAATGAGTCCAAGCTCGATCACATATGCCACGGCTCAACAGAAATCGCTTGCCAAGATTCTTGTATTAATAGACGAAGTACTGTCATACACATCGCTTTCCGCGCCCGTTACAGCTTAAACATACGCCATTGTACTCCCCCTGTACAACCTGACCGTCTGCCTCAACGCAACCTGTGATGACGAGACCAAGCCAAAGTCGGATGAATTAGACCAAATCAAACAATCATCTTCCACACGCCCATTTCGTCCCATACCGCAGTTCCATGAACCATCGTAGCAATGAAGTATGCAAGGGATCCCACCTCCCCACTCTTCTAGTGCGAGCATCCACATCCATATATCCATGTATGGATGCCGTTGCAGAGAAACTAAGATGAGAACCACTAGTCTCCTCATCTCTGCATTCGGATCATAGAAAGCTACAGGTCTATCCGACTACATTCTTTTGGCGGTAATGTGTACGTTGTGTGTGTGCATGTGTGACGGGTCGGATTACGCTAAGGAGGCTGTTGAACGGTGAGCCCGGACTTGCTTGCTACTACGACAAGGCTCCAGAACGGCGTCACTTGTCCCAGGAGAAAAGCCATGGAGGGTCCAGCCGCGCCACAAGCGGAGAATTGTCCGAGCATCGTACAGGACCGGAGCAACACGCCGGAGCGAGACGCCCGCCCGCAAGTGGGCTGCTGATGCCGCTGCGCCGCCGTGCTACCTACACCTGTCGGACTGTCTTGCGGTAATCTCCATCGCCTTCAAGCTGATTTTTTGGCGGACTTCTATAATCGCACACAAAACATTTGTGGGCATAAACATGAGGCAGGAGTGTCTTGTCGTGGGCAGGAGTATAGCCATGTCCATCACGATAGCACACATGTGGGGAAACAAAGCAATTGTAGACACTATTAACCATAGGTGTATTGTCTCCTCCGAGGCTCTCACCCCGCCACGATCTATTCGCTGAGTGGGCCAAAAGCACATCCAAAAGACATGTACATGTATGCGCATGCGTGTGATAATACAGCTCGGAACAGTAGTAGCAGTAGTCAGCATGTACGCGCAAACCTCAGCTTGGCGCTCATTCTCCTCATCTGCACACGTCCAATTCCTCACAAGCATGCCATCCTTACCATCTCCCTCCCGACCTTCCCCCCGTCTCGTTGCATACATGTATGCGCCTACACACGTGCCCCTCCCCCTCAATCACGCACAGCCCGAGCAAGAAGAAAACACGCCTGCTCTCACGCACACGCATTGCATAAGGCCCCCAAACCATACCAAACCTGCACTCCCAACCCGGCAGCTCGCTTGCACACCTTGCACGCAGCCGAGTTCCCCTCCCCCACCCCCAGTCAAGAGAAGAGAGAAAAAGCAAAGTAGATAGAACTCGTACTCGTACTCGGCAGATTTGATCCTCCAACAACAACACCAGCTGCGACGGAAAAAAAGAAGAAGGAGAAGAAGAAGAAGAAGCGGCCCAAAAAACCAAAAGCAAAATTGCACGACAGGCGAGCATATTCTGATGGCTGAATAGTGATCACCTCAGCCCCTCGTTTCAGAGGAGCTGTTTGAAAGGCGGGATGGGCAAAAGTTTATCAGGGGGAAGGTGCGCGTGTGATGTTCTGTGGATGTGCTTTTGTGCGGGCACGTGGTGTGGGCGGTTGGGTTGGGATTTCTTGGGCGGGGGAGAGAGAGAGAGAAGACTAAGGGTGGGATTACCGACTAAATGCTACCTACATGTGTACAATCGATTACCACTATCTTGATGACACTTTTTTTCCCCTCCCGCGGCGCCCTTGAGAGAGGGGGTGCGGGGTAAAAGATGTTGCATTTGGTAAGAGATGGTGTATGATATGAAAACCGAAATAAATGAGGGAAAGTCATGTGCGTATACACTCAGGCCGTTAAGGGCGTCGCTATGGCAGTATGGGGAGTACAAGGTGTTGCAACAGTGGGTTGGTGCGCTTGGGTAGAGTAGGAATGGGGAAATGAGAGATGCGAGCCGCCCGGGAAACTTTTTGAGGGTGTCGATAGAGACACTACAGTACGTCTTTGGCTTTGAGAGTTTTTTTCAGAACACCGCGCCCTAAGAGAAGTTGTACCACCTATGCTGCTAGAAATAAATCGTTCCGCCAGTCGTAATTCGTAAGGGAGAAAGATGTTGGATTAGAGCCATGCCTTGTGGGCAGGTTCGGCAACGTAGGTTGCATTCGGTGGTGGGGAGGGACGGGGAGGCTGGAAAGTTGCGCAGGCAATGTTCTCGGCAGCCTCGTTGAGCTGTGAGAGGTAGGTATCGTCTCCAAGGACCGAAAACCTCTCAATCATGCTGTCAAAGAGGATCCGAATGTCTTTGATGAACTGACAGGTTGTAGTCTTCAAATCAATTTTGCAGTAGTACAGTGGGGTAATGTCGTAGAATGGTTTGACGTCTTTGTTGACATTGTTGTCTTTGAGCAGCTCCCAGCCGAGATGCTCGCGGCCTGATCTTGCTCTGGCGTAGTCCCTGATCCGGGGGTTGAATTCAAGGAGCGCATTCTGCACCTGGGCATCCAGGTAAGCCTGTTCACGGCGAGAGGCTTTCTCGCGATGTGCCTTGTTGTCTGCCTTGACTTGGTCCTTGACACGCTGTTCAACGGTACGCTGATTGCACTTCCTCCTAGTGTAACGTCCCTTAAATGTCTCATGTCTAGTGGTCTTTACCGCTTTCTGGACACGGTTGGCACGTGATGTAGTGCGCGGGTTGATATGCCCTTCGACCATCTTAGCTCGGCAGGCGGCAGTCGTATAGAAGTCCTTCTTCGTTTGACTTCCATAGCCTGATTGGTTCGCGAAGGACAAGCTATCTTGAAGAACATCGGTTCTCTCAAACGGCTTGTTCTGAAAGTCGACGAGAGGAGACAATAGGGGAGTGGAGTGGCCAGATGAAGCATATGCGGAATCAGTTGTTGAGATAGACCCAGCCGAGGGCCTCCGGGAGCCATCTTGAAAAGCAAGTTCGGCAAGCACTTGGTGAATGGGAGGTAGGGCTCCTCGATCCATGTGGTCGCTGGTTTTTGTCAGAACATGGTCGTAGAACTGGCCAACACTTAGACGTCGTGACTCACACGTCCATTGCCATATAGCCCATATGGCTCGCACTTGCATGCTCATACGGTTTTGAGAGGCACTTTGTGGACTCTTCAGTCTTGGCGTGGCCGGTCGACGACAGAGCGTAGGGACGATTCATTATGGTGGATTGATATGCCAAATAGAGTGAGGATATAAGAGTGAAAACCAAGAGACCGCCAAATGCTGTGATTGCAGGAATGATTGGAAACTCAAGGACTAGTGGCTAAGAGAAAGGCGCCTTTTATGTGTCTCCCAGAGCAAGCCCATTGCTCCCATGCAACATACATGGGTTAGAGGCAGATGGCTGCGCGGGAGCGAGAACGGGTCAATGACAAGGCCATTTGCAACCATTATTGTTATGGAGCTTGGTACTGTACGTGGGGCTTCCCCGCTTCCTGCTTTGCATGCAGAAAATAAGATAAGTCGAAGAGTGGCCCTGTGTTACCGAGACTACGTGGGGAGTGCGCCTAAGCCAGCCATCCCCCCTTGCGCGCCTGAAACAAATCAGATTCGAGGCCTGCGCTAGGATGTCCCTGGACACCACATCCGATGTAATCGCGAGGAGAGCCAAAGAGAAGCAAGGTCGATACACCGCCAGGAAAGCCTCCAAGGGTGAGACGAAAAACGGCGACAGATGTCGTCCACCACGTCGGCCAATGCTGTCAGACCAAGAACGTGCGCAGCCGTAGGTGTCGCTCTTGGTAGCATACGGAAACAGGGCGACGCCCATGAAGGGAAAAAAAAATCGACTCTCAAAAGGACATTGAAGCAGGATCGTGGCGTCCGATCTGATCAGATGGAGGCCTGGGACGCCACCTCTGTCTAGGTCTACGGGCGACAAGGTGGCTGCATGAGCCTCGATTCGCAATGACGAAGACAGATCTGGGAAAGCAGTGGTGGCGAAGGCCAGGCTGGGAGAGACATGACGGGGGTAGATGCGGACGCATATCTGAGCGCTAATCCCAAAACCATGGATGGTTGCACAAACGGCAGCAAAAGCATACAAAGGAGCGCTAACGAACATCCGACTTCCCCGGCCGCTCGAGCAGCGGCAAAAGACGAAAGACGAGCTGTAGCACGAAAACAACAGCTTGGCAAGGGCACGACCAGGATGGAGACACGGGTTGAAGAACAAAAAATGCATTTTCGCTGTAACATACACGTGATAGAGAGAGCATACCTATTGACACGAAATTTGAAAAGAGAGAGAGCGCGGACTCCATGGACGCCTTCATTCACTCCCACCAGCAACAACCGCGCGCGTGAGATTGGTTCAGTCGCCCATGGGGTATGTCGCAAATTAAAAGTCTACTAGGCTTCGACCGTTACTGCCAAAGGGTACATACAACCTATGCACTTTGTATTCCACTGCTCCCCTGCTCCTCGTCGTTACTCCGCCAGTCCTCAGAAGGCTAAGCTCCAACGTCGACGCGCTCGCACGCTGGATGTCGGAATTGCTACCAAAGAAATCAGATGGTCGAATTATTAGTCTATGCAATTGCGGTGAAAACGCCAGCGTTGCGATCCGTTTAGAGGAAGAAGGCAGCCAACAATCCGGCGGCACCCATGACTGGGACGTTGAGGTGGGAAGCAGCACCAGTCTCCTGGCTGTTGGTGGTACCAGTAGGGCGGGTACCAGCAGTTCCGGGGTCAGAGACCTGGTCCTCGCAGAAGTACTCGCCCTTGAGCTTGCCGTCATCAGCGAGCTTCTTGAAGCTGTCGCAGGCACCCTGGGTGTCACCGCTGGACTGGAGGTTGAAGGCACCCTTGACTTCGTTGAGAGCGGGCATATCGACCCTGAGAATTGTTAGCATGGCATCTGGACCGATTGACGAAGCCGACACTTACTTGGTCATGTTACCACTAAGGTCAAGAGCACCGCTAATGGTCTCAACCTTGGGGAAGCCATCGACAGAGTTGAGCTCGGTGTTGTTAGCAACCTGGAGGTTGTCTCCGATGGTGGCCAATTGAGGGAAGGAGATGTTGGTCAGCTTGGTGTTGGAAACCAAGGTGAGGGCACCGCCGACCTCGGTAAGGTTGGGAGCAGCAAAGCTCTCGAAGAAGTTGCCGTAGAGGCCAAGGGAGTCGTTAAGAGTCTCAAGGGAGGGGACGGTAACGGACGAAACGTTACGGAAAGTCATGTTGAAAGCCCACAGAAGGTTGGGGAAGGTGACGTTGAGGTCGGCGTTGTTGTCGGCGAGGGTCAGGGACTGGGTGATGTTGCCGACCTGCATGGTGATGTCCTGAATGTAACGGTTGTTGGCGATGAAGACCTTGTCGACGGTCTCGACGTTGATGCCCTCGAGGCTCTGGAGCTCCGTGTTCTGGATGTTGATCTCGCTGACCTTGGTGATCTCAGAAGCAAAGGCGAGCTGCTGGAGGTTGGGGAGGGCGTTCCACATGAGGGTCGCGACGGTCTTCAGCTTGGGGAACTCGACGTTGGTGAGGGTCTGGACGTCGTCCAAGGTGAAGGAGCCGGTGATCTCCTCCATCTCAGCGCCGCTGATGCGCTTGATGTTGGCATTGGACCTGATGACCAGGTTGCCGTCGAGCTTCTTGATGCCGTCGAGGGCAATGTCGTCGGCAACGCCAGTGGCGATGGCAATGCTGCCAGAAAAGGTGGTGCAAGAGGCCAATGCCTGGGCATCACCCGAGTTTTGAATGGTGGCAGTGGGAGAAGCACTGCAGGCAGCTGCGTGCCACGTTAGCAGAGGAAACATGGGACGAGAGCGGGCGTCGACTCACCGTAGGCGGAGCCAGCAACAGCCAGCATGGGCAGGACAACTCGCGCAATGGGAGACATTTTGGAAGAGTGAAGCAAGTCGGAAGCTGTGGAGGCACGTCAGAGCAGAGTCGGCGAGGGCGGCGGCGACGTGGTTGTGAGGGAAAGGGAAGGGCGCCAAGTGGACTGGCAGTGGAACGTGGTCGTGTGGTGGAGGTGGGACGAACCTGGGGATATTAAGACTGCTCACTGGGTGGGCAAATAAGAGGGGGTTGGATGCTGGCGAAAGATGTTGCAACGAGGGTCGAGAAGAAAGAAAGCGATTGAAACTATAAGACAGGCCCAGAGAACGCCGACGAGTCACGGAAGGCGAGGCCGTGTGTGGGAGCGAAGGTGGTTGAGGGATGGAATGGGAGAAGGGGCAGAAGAGCAGGAGCGCGATGCGTCGAGAAAAAGGAGCAGGTGCAGGCCACGGGCTGGCGCTAGGCCGCATCGGGGACAGCGCATGTTTGTTGACGGCCGAATTTGCGCCAGCGGAGCCGTGCGCGCGTTTCGCAGCGCCATCAGACGTCCATCGGGGCTCCATCAGGGCGCCATCAGAGCTTCGCCGCCCGCTGCCGCTGGCGGGAATTGGCCCGCCGCCTGCAATGTGTGCGCCATGGGCCGCCGCCGTCTGCCACCGTCTGCCACCGTCTGCCATGGTCCGTCATGGTGTGGCAGCACGCTGGCTCCCGGCCACCCACCCTCGCTGCTGCGCAGCCCTGGTCCAGCATCCCATCGTGGCCGCCAGCCCGCCACCTCGACCTCCGCTCGCTCCCCGACTGCTCCCCCTCTCCCCAGGAAGATGCCGCGCTGCTGCATCCCAATGCCAGACTACTGTGCGCCTGCGGCCGTCGACAGGCGATGCTCCGCAGGGATGGGATGCCGCCTCCTGGCCAACACCCACCCCCTCCACACCCCTAAACATCCTGCCCATCCTCCGCGGCTCTCTGTCTGCACATCCAAATCTTGATTCGCGCCCACGCAAGTGCCGGTGCCTGTCAGTGTGTCCGTACGGCCTGCCCGTCGTCCAAGGCCGGTCGAATTACGCAGAACCTCCACTGACGCTGCCTGCTCCACCCCATGCATCGAGCCCACTCAAGTCCGCCAGCGCCCTTGTCCCCAATCGCTGTCCATCATCTCGGCTGAATGTCCTCAACGGCTCCACCGACAGGCCTGCTTCCTCGCCGCCTGCTGCTTTTGGGAGTTCGCAGGCCCGCCATGGCCGCTGCCACTACCAAAACTCTAACCAATCTCCGCCCTGCCCTCGCTGAAAATCCATGCCCACGCCCAGCCCTTTATCGCATCGCCAATTCATCCATATCGCCTCGCCTTGGCCATGGCCCTTTGTCGGCCTGGACCCGAAGGCTTGTCTCTGTCTCGTTTTGCGCCTCATGCTCCCACCTCCGTACGTCAGAAAACCATCCTGTCCGGCACAGGGCAGCCCCGTGCAACTGTCCGTTGTCTCGTCTCAGCGTCTCAAGTGCCCGCCGCAACCTTCGCCGGACCCAAGTTCGATCACGAGAAAGCCCCATCTGCTCCTGCGACGCGCCAATCAATAAGACGCTCATGTCATGCTAAGATTGCCATGATCCAAGGCTGCCCCGGCGATCCTCCTGCTCTGGCTACCGCCTTGCTGAATTTGGCGCCCTGGACCGCTTACCGAAGGGGAGCGTTATTGGCGCCGCCTCGCTGGGTCCCTCCATGAGCAACAACCTCACGTCCCTCATCTCACGCTGCGTTAGGGCCCCCGTTTTCGTTTTGATCCTCCTTTTCCCCTCTGGATTGTCGCTCTTATCTTGCACATCACCTCTGGTCGACCCTGTTCGACCACCACTCCAAACCAGCCCATTGCTTGACCGGAAACTTGTCGTTGTTTTTTTGCGCCGCGCGTTCGAGGAATATGCCATCAATCTCAAACATTCTTTCGCGTATCATATTCCTCAAAAATGTGGACCATCAATGACAAAATCTCCGCCCCGAGGCCCCGGCTATGTTTGGAATAACATCTGTGCGTGGCCTGAGGCGTCGATGACATAGTTCATTCCAATCAGTCTATCGCCTGTCCGGGGAAGCAGCATTGTGCATTGCCGCATGCCTGAAGCTGCCACCCATCAGCACCCTATCCACTCGGCACCGCCTTTCATAGTGCGCTTGCAGCTTTGCGTCCCTGAGCTAACCTCCATTCCATACGGGCTTCTCCCATTTCTCCCAAAGCGCGCTCGAGGTGGAGAAGTGCTACACAATTTAGTCTCCAGTCCGCCGAATTGAACTCTTCGTATTGCTTAATAGGACATGCACTGACTAGCACATGCAGTCTTTGTGCCAAGGGGCTGCCTCACAACGGTCGGGGTACAGGCCCAAAAGTCACGACAGCACGTTAAACCAAGCAAGTGACCGCAGCGCCATGTGTGACGTTGGTAGACCGAGTTTTACCCTCGAGCTCGGCCGCCTCCTAGACGCCATGTCCAACGAGGCATTGCCCTCGGCTTGTTCGTGGCACGACGCCATCGCACCTGACGTGCCATCGACGTCCAATGTAACTTGACTCTGTATCCCCATCTTGCTCCACAGGGTCCACTGCTGTGTCTTTGTCACTCCCTAGCCGCGCTCCTGCAGAAACCTCCCCCACGGACTGGACTTCGCAGGAAGCCTTTCGCTGTCGCACAAGGGCATCTGAATCCACTCTCCTACGCATCTCTATCCATGGTTCACATCCCTGTCGCCATCGCCGTAGAATTCTCCCCTCCAATCACTAGGTATAGTGTGTCCTGAAGCGCCTAGGGTTGCGTCCACCGCTCAACGGTTGCCAGCAGCATCGATCGGGGTAGGCTGCCCGCCCACCGGGGAATCGCGTCCCGGCGTGTCCTCCAAGATTAACGAAAGAGCAGACAAGCATGAATACGGGCCGTGGTGTTCCCTCGAGAGCGTATCCAAGCAGATCAGGGTGTTGTGACACGGCGAAGCGAAAACAGACCGGGCGCGCGCCTCCGAGGAGCTGAGATTGTGTTACCGCGAGCTACAAGCTCTGCTTTGCTTCGCGTATGCTTGAATGTTTGGCCAGCCGACCTTCTAGTCTTCTGAAAGGACCTTGGGTAACAAATCCCTGGAAGCGCAGAATGGTACCAAGGACGCAGGATGTGCATCTACACTGACAGCTGTCGCGACATCTCAACGGTACACCATCTCATCTGACAAGCAAAAACGAAATTGTATCTTGGTCGTGCATGCAGTACCTAGTTCCAACCCTCGCATCGACTCTCAGCTCAGCTCGCCCAACATGTCAAATTTACTCTCTAGCCCCCAGCAATGGCCTCCCAAAAGTTGCCTCCTCAGTTTTGCAGAACCGAAATATCCACGTCCTCGATTCGCCACATGTACCACATGAACAGCGACCTAGTTTTCGCATCAGCCCGCTTTGCCTGCATGCTACAATGCACGTCATGGTCAGACGTGGAGATGGACGCACCTGTACGGCGAAAACCTGGCCGCAATGTCGAGCATCTCTTGCTCGGACATGTATCTGCGCATGCAAATCAGCACTGCACACATGCTTATCCCCCCTCTCAACCCACCACGGAGAATAAAGGGAGAAAACAAGCGAATAAAAATATGGCGGGGTTGTAGAAGTGAGGGTCATGCGTGCCCAGGCTGTCTCGGGGAATTTTGCATGCCACGCTGAGATAAGATACGGGGCTCGCTCGGGTGTGAGAACGAGGGGCTGCCAAAAACGCCAACGTAGATGAAAAATGTAGAAAAACGTGGAGTATGTGGCTTACTTCCATTTCCCGCCTTTGGCTTTCAATTTGGACACATTGCGGCCCATGTACGTGGCCATGCCGCGCCTGCGAGCGTACGTCACCGTTAGCACAGCCATGCCACTTTCAAACACGTACACTCGGGAATCATCTCTATTGAGGCAAAACCGCGCGTGAGAAGAGGCAAACGCAGTGGAAACGAAAAAAACAAACTTACTGGACGCCTAGGTCCCCTGTGCTGAATACGTCCATTCTCTTGAGACCGAAGCAGGCGAACACTGGCAGGGATTAGCACTGCGACGTAGAGTACAACATGCGGGCATCCATCTCGGCCGACGAGTACGAGGCAGAAAGAGGTGGTGTGCATACACGCATACGCGCATGCACGCAGTTGCAGCCAGCAGGTGCACTCACTCTCGACGCTCCATCTCCCGAGGCCCCGGACAGCGACTAGCTTCTCAATGAGCTCGTCGTCGGAGGCGCTGATGAGCATTTGCGCGCTTAGCTCGCCAGAGACGAACTTCTCTGCCAGACCATGGATGTACCTGTGTCACGAGCGGCCCCCATATTAGCATTGTTCACTTGTGCCCCCCGTACGGTGATTTTCTGGACGATCAAGGTTCGGTTTGCGCCGCTTGGCGCGAGAATAGAGTTCGGGTGGGAGATTGGGATGGGCTGGGCTGGACGTACTCTGCTTTCCGTTGAGAGAGGCCTGCCGTGCGGAGAGTGGGGAGATCTTTGGAGACGACTTGGCTTGGGGAGGGGAAGGCGGGGTGCGTTTCCTCGAACAGGGCGGTAAACTTCTTGCGGATAGAGGCTGCCGCTTGGCCTGATACCTAGAGTAGTGATTAAATTTTGTTAGTATGTAATCGTATTGCTCGTATATATGGGTTTCGATGCAAGCTCTCCAAACAGCAGATCATACTCCTTGGCCGCATTCTACTCGTCCCAGCATTGCCATACCGTATGCCGTCACGAGCACATCTTCAGTATTAGAAAAAGAACGTACTTGTTGTCCGATAATCCCGCTGGCCAATGCTGTGAAAGGGTCTACCACTTCCCTCAGCCCCTCAGGATCGAATATCTTGCAGTGATGCTTCTCGACCAACGACCTCAGTTTCTCATCCACATTGCACAAATGCTCACAGGCCTCCTTGAGCAGCGTATCTACATTGGATGTAGGTGGTCTCAAGGACCCAACATCTGGAGGGACGACTTCCTTCCTGCGCTTCTTGCTCGGCGATACGCCATCTTCTTGCTGCGACGACGCCGGGTTTTTGACGGGTGATGCGGCGTACGCAACGACCCGGGAACCTCCAGGAGTAGCCAGCGGTGCATTCGTGGCATGCGGCTCTGTAGGCCTCGGTTTGGACTGACCTAGGTCCTCGAGCGGATGCGAGGACTCGGCCGAGGTAATCAGGCCGACACCGGATGGCGTGGGTGTGAACGGCGGGGGCTTCAGAGGGGACTCTGAAGCTGCTTTGCGACGCTTTTTCGACGTCGGCGTCGTTGGAGGTTCGGGGACGGCGAACTCAACCTTAGCGCTGGAGGGTTTCAGCGAGGGTGCAGAGTCAACAATGTTCTTGGGTGACGTTTTGCGTTTCTTAGTGGTTGGTTTGGGTGGTGCCTTGGTGCTAGATTTGTGCTTTGTATCAGGGAGCTTCGGGTCAGGGGCTGCAGAAGCAGTAGAGGTTGATATGCGCGCTGAGCGACGTAGCGACATGGTGGGTTTACTAGATGACGTCGGGAATCCGATTGCGATCTCCTGAACCAGTCAGTTATGCCTTGGAAAGACATTGCGAAGAGCGAAGACAGACCTGAAGTTTTGATAACAAAGCGATTGGGCGTCTGGGTGGTAGCATGGAGGTGACAACGTCTGACGCGGGGAGCTGCGCGTTCCCGGCGAGACCTCGTCAGCGCGAAGTCATGTGAGGGCAAGCATGGCTCGCATTGTTCGCATTGGCTGGGCAGAACCGCGCTCCCATTTTCCTTCATTGGCGGAAACTGGACGTAGCCAGGACTGCGAACGATGTAAAAAGTAGCCACTTCTCAAAACCTTTTTTATCTAATCCTTATCACGCTATCTGGGTCTTCAGAATGCTCGGCCTCAAGAGGCGGCAGTCTCGCAGCTTCTGGGTCACGTGAACGATTTCATAAAACCGCCTGGGCACTAGGTGGGCAACCTTGGAACGTTGAAATGTTGAAATGCCCCACAGAAAGACCTGCTCTTTAATTTGGGAGTCGTTTTATTGTTGATTTAACTCTCGAGATTGATATATGAAAATGAGTTGGCTCCAACCAGCTGCAGGGATTCGATCAATGTACTTCTGTACCGTTATCCCCCGTTTTACTGCTTTTGACAGAAACTGGCTAACTCTAGGCTTACTTAGGTAAATCTGAATTACTTGCAATTATATTATTTCCTACTTAATTTCATCTGAGCTCTATTCATGGCTGATTGATCGTGCATGGAAGTGACGATAATCCTGGTTCAGGATTGACCTGTAAGTGATCAATCATTCTGTACCCAGCGATTTCCCGTAAGGCAATGTAGAAGATCAAGTCCATGGAGACAATTCTTAAGGTGTTTTCCTATCTAGGTACACTTGTTCCTACCACGGATCCTATAGTGCAACTTAAATTAGTATTTATTCGAGCAACATCTCGCTTATGGATCTAAAAGAACTTATTTCTCTTCTTTCTGATAACTACTTTTCCACTATGTCACTAAATTTTATACTTACGACACGTTCGCTTTCTAGAAACGGTTTCTAAAGTTTTCTAAATGTATTTAAAGGATTGCATGCCGGGCCATATGTGTACATAAAGAGCATTACAAAGAAGGAAATATAATCTAAAGCGAGCCCTTTAATTCTATAGCACATTCCTGAATACAATTTTTGTATCGCTAAAAGTACACATGCCTTATCAAAAGGACATTACTGCACCTAATTCATTAAAGGCTTTATAGTAATATGGTCGTCTAGTCTTATATTTCAAGTTCAAAAAAGCTCTATTCAGAGTTTTCTTTTCTAAACTTGGTAAGTTTTTGTCTCCCTTTTAGAATTTAGCAAGAATGGACCGGAAAAAAGTATCGAGATAAAATCTACATACTTTTAAACAGGCAGTAGTACTTTACGATTTAATCAAAGCCTGGGCATAACTTGATTATAGTAACTATGCAGCTAAGAAAAGTTCTCCTGCTTTGTATTTCTGGGCTATATACCCATAGTCAGCACTGAGAAAGCCAGCGCGTGGTCACGAGAACTCGCTTTCTAAACTACATCTATAGACATTATTTCTATGGTATTCGACGGGCTGGATAGTGCGACGCATACGATATAGTACATATGCTTAATATGGTAATCACATAGTATATTATTGAGGCCGTCCATAGCACTGGCCGCGCTGTATAAAAGAAAAACCATCGATACCCTCCCATAGGAGGTACACAAGAAAGAGCTGAGTGCTGGGATAATGTTTTTCCAAAGTTGAGATCAGCCTGCAGACGCGTTAGCCTTGTGTTTAATATTGAGACGAACACAGTCTATATTAGGGTGCAGGACACGAAACTCTAGAACTTACGAGGCAGATTGCTGGAAGAGTTTATCCTAAACCTGCATTCATCAAGATCCATAATTGCTTTGTTCAATTGCTTTGTTCCATAGGTGTAGACTGGAAATGGACCATTTCGTGATGGCCCACTGTTTGGTAACCCGACCAATCAGAGTAAAGGTATATAGAATGACCTTCTGGGGCGAATTTCCGCATCATATATTTTTCCAAAGAAACGAACGAGTCCCCGCAAAACAGCAACTGCACGTTGCTGAATGGCACAAGGAGGGCCTGAGAGGAAGACAAGATGGGACGAGACCAAACATGAGGACTCTTACGGTCGTGCCGGCGAAGGCGCATCATCCCCGCAGAAATCTTTTGTGGACGAGCAATTGCGGGGGATAACCCCGGCATAGAATATCATAATCCGTGCATTTGTAGCTTTCCTTCGGAATTGAAAACGGGGTACTTGAGCAGAGTCATTGCGGTTGGTCATACTGCAGAAAGAAAAGTCTTGGTGATATACACTCTAATGCACAGCTTGTCCCGTCCTGCCCGGTAGTTGTCATCACATCCAAAAAGCCTTATAAACACATCCGCCTAGGCCTTCGCGTTCTGCGCCCTCTTCTGCACAACCATCGACTCCAGATCCTCGCGCTCCTTGAACTCGGCCTCGATCTGCTCAATGTACTGGGAGAGGTAGGCGTGGTCCTAGGCAAAAATTAGCATCCACGCTCCACCGAAAGACCTTCATGCTGCTCACATCCTCGGGCTTGGTCCACTCCTCCTTGGGCAAAAGCTGGTGGGCGACGGAGAGCTGCATCATCTTAGCTGGATTGTCCACAACAGCACGATCCCATTGGCTATACCTGGAAGGCGCGGCGCAGGCGGAAGACGCGGTCGTAGGCCTCCTTGGGAGGTAGGCGCTTGAGGGCGAGCTGGACGGTGTCGTTCTCCTCGGGAATCAGATCATCGGCCCTGCGGACAAAAGGACGTCAGTTCATCCATGCGGGGGCACCAAACGGCGGCAGCAGCCCGTTCCAGCACGGCTGAGGCGCATTGGCGCGAGCGAGAGGGGGAGTCGTACTTCAATCCGAGCTGCCTGTAGCCCGCAGCATTGCAGTACCAGTTGGACAGCGGCTTCATCCACTTGAGCAGCCAGGGCCGCTTGACGATGTAGGGGGCGAGCGACGGGGCAGACATGATGGCGGTCGGTCGATTCGGGGGTCGATTCGGGGGGTTCGAGGACGGAGGGGCGGGCAATTGGGGGTCGGAGGGTTGAGGGTCGTCGCGATGAGGTTGAGCAAAGCCTTGAAGCGAATTGGCTCAAGCGTGCCAAGGCTGAGCGACAGGCCGAGCTTGCAGCTTTCAAAGCAAGGCCGATTCCCCACCCACCGAGCGAAGGCTTTCGTCGTGTGCCCGGCCAGGCCAGTCCTACACCACACCTGCACCACTCCTCAGCGCGCCGTCCAGCCTGACCCACGGCGCCGCCCCCAGTCCGCCAGCCCGCCCTCCTTTCGCATCACCCCCCCCGCATCCTGCCCTCACCGCCGCGCCCGCCAGTAAATGGAGCCGCTCAATCGCTAGCTATTGTGTCACTCAAGTGCTGCGGGGCTTCCGCACACTGAGGCACCTTGAGGGGGACGACGGCCTGTAGGAATCCGCCCGCGCCCGTCTCTGCCATCACCCGTCTCTAACCTCCATGCCATGCGCAGCTCTACGCAATGTCCGCCGACGAACCCGCGCCGCCGCCGTCCCCGACCACTTCCATCGCCCCAGGGTATGCGCCGATGCCTCAAAGAGATTCCTCCCGCGACAACCCGTCGCAGCCGACGCCGTGGGGCTCTCCGTACTCTATTCTGGCCGTCAAGTTTGCTGCCATCCCCGACGCCAGCGCCAATGCCTTTTGCGGCGCCGTCGCCGGTGTCGCTTCTGGCATCGTGACGTGCCCGCTCGACGTCATCAAAACCCGCTTGCAGGCCCAGGGCTCGTTCCGCCCGAGAAACCTCGCCCGCCCTGCGCGTGCCGTGTACAATGGCCTGCTGGGCACTGCGCGTGTCATCTGGACCGAAGATGGCTTTCGAGGCATGTATAGAGGGCTCGGGCCGATGCTGCTAGGGTACATCCCCACCTGGGCCGTGTACATGAGCGTATACGACTACTCCAAAACATACTACAGTTCAAAAACTGGTGGGTGAGGCCTGTCTCCGAGCTACGACCGAGGCTGACTGCGGAACACAGCGGATAAGAAAAGCACCTGGTTCACCCAAGTTTCGGCCTCGATTACTGCAGGCGCTTGCTCCACACTGGCCACCAACCCGATATGGGTCATCAAGACGAGGTTAATGTCGCAAGTGAGCTCCCGCGCCGTAGAGGAGCACCGCCCTCCGTGGCAATACAGAGGAACCCTGGATGCGTTTAGAAAAATGTACAGGAACGAAGGCATTGCCGCCTTCTACTCGGGTTTGGCGCCGGCTCTACTGGGTCTGACACATGTCGCCATCCAGTTCCCACTATACGAGTATTTCAAAAAACGCTTCACCGGCCTCGAGATGGGGCAAATCAAGCCAGCCGACGAGCACACCCACTGGCTTGGAATCCTCAGCGCAACTGTGTTGAGCAAGATTTGTGCCACCTCGGCAACCTATCCGCACGAGGTCCTTCGCACTCGCCTGCAGACACAGCAGCGCACTTTGCCCTCGCATTCGCATGAGGACATCTCATTCCGCGGTGGCCACAGCGGTGCCGGCCATCGTACGCGACCGCCGGGGACTGCTTCTTCGGACGGTATGATCAACATTCCAAGATATCGAGGCGTGTTGAAGACCTGTACCACCATCCTACAAGAGGAAGGGTGGCGGGCTTTTTACAATGGCATGGGCACCAACATGGTACGGGCGGTTCCCGCCGCTGTCACCACCATGATGACGTACGAGTCGCTGAAGTTATTGCATCAGCGACTGAAGCGCGAGGGCGAGCATATCAGGCAGAACGAGGACTCGGAATAAAATTTCCAGAGCACACACATTCAGGAGGTCAAAATGTGCCTCCTTGGCAGGGCGTTGATAATATTTCAGGAGCGTGATATCCCCAGTGAGCATCCTGGTTTCTTTTCCCGTCTCTTGTACATAAGTTAGCATCTTATCGGCGGTGTGGATTCGGGTACTAGCAGCATCGGAGTCTGGGGCGTCTAGACGCAATTGTTGGTGGCTCAACGGTTGCTACTGCTTAGCATACGTGACAATAATACCTCTCCTAAAGGTACTATCCAATACGATATATATTCTTAGTCATCACCCGTGGACCATGTACTGATATGCTACAGACTCGAGTCGCGTTGCAGGTCGCAGAAACAAACGCTTCTGGGCCACTCGGCTTTATGTACATCGACTCATAAGTTGGCAGGGTAGCATACACAAACATTGGAGTCCAATCTTGCATACCAACATTCAATGACTGCGATCAGCACTGAAGTCATACAACTTATCTCTAGTACATCACTGGCTCTTGGGTTTGATGTTGCAGCCCTGCAGAGCAATGACAAACACAGATTTGGGGGCAAATATGTGTGTGAAGGACGCCTATCTCAGATTTCTACATCGAAATATTCACATCACCTTATTCACATATGTACTTCAACCTGCTAAAATTCCTCATCGGTCTCTTCAATGGAATCCGATATACCCAACCTCGCATCCCATAACGCATGCTCTCCGGAGGACGCTCTCATCTCCTCCAAGCAACTGGATTTTGCCAGGGAGCTTGTCGATTATTTAGTTGTTCCCAAGTCACAGGAAGCGCAGAAAATCTACAACGAAATTGACAAGCAACTAAAGAGTACTCACGTTAATCTTGTAGAGAACTTGTACGAAACTGGAGACGACAACAAGGGGAGTACGGGTAGTTTCTGGGACTGGCGTGGCCTGGAAGCCAGCGACTCGGAGGCGCCTACAAGAGGAGACAGGGCTGGGCTTAATGAGTGGAAGAGGGGACACAGCTTGAGGGTTTCAAAGGCTTCAGATACAGGTACAGTCAAGGAGCAAAGACAGGACAGCCCGTCAATTGCACAACGGGAAACGAACGAGCGCTCTGACGTATTCAACAAAGTTAGCCCTAACAACCCTATAACTCTACTTGAAGAGCGAAAAGCGATTTCACCCAGACTAGAGAGTACCTCGGTTTCTCTTGACCAAGGGCGCCCCAGCTCAAAGTGCCTCGGTTCACCCTCGGACGCTGCTATACCTAGCGATAACATGGTCGCTCAAAACACCAAATCGAATCATTCAGCGTCCGAACAGGAAGACGATTCTCCGGAATGGATCGAGAGTGACTCAGTATCTAGCTTCAACAGGGACACATCTGATGATTCCGGCTCCACAGGCAAAGAAACTCCTAGCAAGCACATATTGTCTGCATCTCAGATAGGATACCGACCCGCGGACCACCATGATGACGCTGGAGATGTGGCATTGCCGCAACTACCAGCATCATTCACCAAGGAACCTCAATGGGGCAACAAAAGCACTGGTAGCACCCCACCCATACAGCATCCTTTGTGGAGGGCCAAAGGGCCCTATCAGTTCGAAACCAGTAGTGGTAGCAGCAGCAGTGGAGAGGAAACTGTTAGGCGTGCTCTTTCGAGTTCGTCTCGCGCAACTTCTAGGCAAATTGGCCGTGTAAGTGATCTTATGACTCCGAGTTCGACCTTCAAAGGGAGGAGGGGATCGTCTAGTGAGGAAGGCGTTGCCTCTCTACCTAGTCAGTGGAATTTTCCCCAACAGCAGACCGCCGAAAGAAACAGAGATGGCTCTTTGCATGCGACTTCCTCGGATAAATCGACAGGCCACATTCATGATACTTTTCGCAGTCCGTCGCCGTCAGACTATGACAGTCAGCTACATTCCCCAGCACCTGTTTTGGCACCAGCTCGCAGTTATGGGAGCACCGATGAACATTTTCAGCCTAGTACTCACAAGGCTCCAAGGCACCCTTTCGGTACTCTGAGTGGTACACCAGATGATGATAAGCCCCGTGTATTTGGAACGTATGGGCCAAGCGATGCAAGCGGAACCAGTTTACGTAGAACACCACCAATGGTCCCGGGGCAACAAAAGAATAGCGGTGAGGGAGCATACAGCAACCGACAAAAATTTACCAACAAGCCGACATATGGCATGGCAGGCTGGGGAAGAGGCCTCTATGGTGGCGATGTACCGGCCGGGGACACGCTCTCGGAATCAGATGGAAACACTCTATCTAGAACAGACTCTCCGGAAATCTCGAGCTTAGGTCACACCTATGGTCACAAATACAAGGGTATCGCTTCATCTGACACTGGTCATTCGTTTACTCATGAATCTGAGATCGACTATGCACCGTCTATCCAAGGGGACGGTGCAGAAAAGCATTCAGACGCCAAAGGCAACCAGCACCATCTAAGCGTATTCCCCCGGACTTACAAGACTACTGGTGACACTCTTCAAGTTCCCTTACACCCTGTCAAATCGCTGCGCAAGCACCGTTCCAACCGTCCCTGGGAGCACAAGACGGGGCGCGCACCACGAGCGGGTGAAATCGATGCTGGCCGGCGGGCTGGAGAGACAATCGAGGAGCAAATTGCACGACACAACCAAGAGCGCAAGGAGCGAGGCTACGACGACGCGATACGATACATGTCTGCCCAGCCGACACCGCAGTTCTACACTGACCCAGATACCGTCAGCGTACGTGATGCCACCCAAACCTGGCACGGACACTCGGCATACGACACAGATCAAATGTCCTTCACGCATATCTACGAGCGACGCGCAGAAATGATGGGCTACAAACCCGGCGTAGATACACTGCCCGAAGGGGATCGAGCCGATGTCTTCAGAGCCTACGTTGTCCAACACCTCAATAGAGAGATGGTGAAAATCAACAAGGAAGCTGGCGAGGCCATGGCTGCTATTCGAGAGAACCCTCGGCTCAGTGAACAGGAAAGGCAAGAGCAAGTGCGCCATGTGCAGGATCTTACGAACCTCAAAGTCAACGAAGCAAAAGAGAGGACTGGATATCATGTAAGGGGGCCGAATGTTATGAGCAAATTGCCATGGCTAACTTGCTGCAGCGTGTCGACGATACAGACAAGGTGGATGCTGCACTGGCCGAATCGAATGCGCGGCGCAACGAGATTCTTCAAATGCAGCAGAAGCAGACCATCACGCTGGCCACCGTCGGCAGGGGACTGGCGGGGTTTGGAAAGTTCATGTTGGGCGTCCCTTCAGACCCGAGGCTCAAGTCGTACTCGTCGCGATTCCCCCCGGGGACCTTTCCGACACTCAAACAAGCGTTGGAGGCACAGGCCGTACAGAGACAGATGGGTCGGCAGGCACAGCCACAGGCGACTGCGGTGCCGGAGGGTGCTCGACAAGCCGGCCTAGCACCAGAAGGCCAGGATGCAAAAGGCCAAAGCAATGTTTTCTCGGGGTCCACGCTGCAGAACAGCATCCACAAGCACGCCCCGGGCTTGCCCACAGAGGCAAAGGACAATGTCAACTTGAGCCGGGCCTCAGACGCGAGTCTCTCCCACCTGCCCACGCAGTCTGAGATGTACGCGGCTTATCAGGGGCGATGATCATCGCCAACAGTCCTTTTTGGAACCAGGAGATACTGTTTTGGAATGTGGAACTTGGACGCTATCACGGTCGAGTAAGTTGATACACAAGGGCGTGCGGCACTCTCCTGTCGATGATGAGGGCAGCTCCTGGAATTTGTATCTATCCATAGCTTCACATGCAAAATGAAGAGGCAGTTGGTATCGATATGATGGGTTAATCGATAAGTTATCGTATTGACAGGCGACGATACGAGCTGCCGCGTTCCCGTCGGCCGTCCCCTGACTCCACAATACATAAAAAGCGCGGCGACTCATGAGTGTTCTCGATCGCAACCGCCACAGCGAAGGATCAGCAATTTGGGCAAAAGCGGTGCAGCCTCCCCCTTCATTAAAAGCGAACGGCAATTGACGAAATTGGAAAGAAGGTCAGAGAGGGCCAAAAAGGAAAACTGTGCAAGTAAGACGCAAGACAGCAAAACAGGGCGAGGCAACACGCCCGTCTGTCTCCTCAGCCAGCAGTCAGCCAGAGGGGGGGGGTGCGGCCAGACGAGCTCCTTATCTGACCCCAGTAAAACGGCCCCAAAAATAAAAAAAAGGCGAATACCAGAAAGTCGGAGACGGGGGGGTCGCAGCGGCCACAGGTGATTCCTCCGGGCTCGTCGCGTAGCATGCGTGCCATGTGCGGTAGGTACCACGGCGCCCTCGTGCTCGCCCCAGGGCAGCTCACACGCTCCAGCGTCTGGTGCAAGACGCGATGACGGGGGCGGCGCAGGGGGAAAAGCAACTGCCCGCACTCGCACTCGGCAGGCAGAGGGACAATTTCAGCGAAATGAAGACTCGCGGTAGCTAGCACCAGACGGGCGAAGCTAATATAAGAAAGGTTGGCAGCAGGAGCACGGGATGCGCGCAGCTGGGCCAAGGCCTCAAGCTTTTCGCGGCTACTGTGCATACCGCCGTGCTGCCCGCTTACGGCATGCCATCTCCGGACCGAGACGAAGGCGCGCCGCTGCACAACTGCCCGGACGGCGGGCGAGGCTGTGGCACTGTGGGCGTGGGAAATGAGGGCCTGCGCGGGCTGGCTCGTGGGCCACGGGTCTGAAAGGGGAAAAACAGATAGCGCGCGAGGCCCGATCGTCGGCGGTAGGCACAGCGTGGTTGGCAGCGCCTGTCTCACGGGGCGAGCGAGCCGTGAGAGCTCGACGAGGTGGCGGGCAGGCAGGCAGGCAGGCGGCGCCAGGGGCCTGAGGCACGTCGCTCGCGGCTGTGTCTGTCGTTCACTGCCCTCGCGGCGCCAGCAGCAGAGGACGGGCCCCTGTTGGCAATCTTCTGGGGTCGCCCGGCCTTGGCCAATCGAAGCCGGCCTGACCGTTTTAAACATAGAGCACCCCGGCCGCCCATAATGCATCGGGCTTAACTCAGGTACGGCCTGCACCCTCACTCAGGCTAAGGTGAAGATTTGTCGTGGGCGCCTCTCCTGAGCGCAGCGATCTGGTGTCGATGGTCCGCAGAGGGCCATGGGGTGCATGCAGCTGGCGGCATCTGGAGGGAGGCAGGACGATGGCGACGACGGCACCATGGCACCATTTGGCACGGTCGAGCGCAAAGTATCGAAGCATGGCGGAATGCAGCCGTCACGGCCAGCTCTGCACAACATCAAACAGTGGCTTTTCATTTCAGCCATCCCTGCACCGTCAAGCCATCCGCATTGGTGCGTTACAGGCGGCGCAACGGCCAATCATCGACCGGGGCGCCCAGCGAAGGCTCCCGGACTCCGCTTCCAAGCTCCATGTCCCATCACCACCGCCGCCCACCGCCCGGCGCCTGAGCGCCTCTTCTTCTCCTGCCCGCGCCCGGCCACCGTTCCTTTCCTTCACCTCACCTCGTGGGAGCCGCTCTTTAGTCATTCCAACCCTCAAAACCACAGAGGTCCGCTATCCGCATCTAACCCCAGTCATTCTTTTTGGGCCTGGACAGCGTTTTGTTGATTGTTTGCACCCTCCCGCCCGCACATACACCACCCACTTTGGCTTCGCCGTCCACTCACTCGACCCCTTCCCCCCCAATCGCTCGTTCGTATACGCACCATACAACCCACCCGGCTATCACGACCGAATCACGACCTTACGCTGCTAATCTCTAAACTCCTGCGATCTTGACCTCGTCCGTCTGCGCACCCACACCACCAGTATCCCGGTTTTCTCCTACCAACATTTGCTGCTAGTTGCCTCTTATCGGTCCGGAAGCGGATGCGAAACTGGCGACGGGAGTGATGGACCACCGACACATGCATGCCCTGAGGCATCACCACTCGAGAAGGGAAGCTGGAGACAATGTGGAAGCCAGGGGCACTCCAAGCCTCACCAGCGCCATGGAGAAGACTCGCGTCCTAGTCGCCCGAGCCACCTGCACCAACGACAGCGATGCTGGCTGCCGCAAGCCCACCAAGGTCCCGACTCTTCCCATTATTCTTGCTGTAGTGTATGTCCACAACTATGCAGTGACCTGACGTGCCCGAACATGCGCTGATCCTCTGTAGAATCCCCATTGTAATTGCTGCCGTCACGCTGCTGTACCTGCACAGGCGACACATTCGCAAGCTTCGCGAGGAAGACGCAAAGGACAAGTACAAGTCGCTTGATTTTGGCATGGACCCGGCCGCTGCAGGTGGCAGGGCGAACAGGAAGGGCCCCGAGATGAGCATCACCGATGCCGAGAAGTCGATTCGCGAAGGCGGACACAACCGCGGAATGTCCATGGATGTCATGAGCCCCTACATCTTGCCCGCCGGCCTGCATGGCTCCCGGGACTCGCTGCATTCTCTTTCTCGCTCGACCGTTGACCAACACGACCCCTACCGGCCCGTAACCTTCTCCAAGGACGGTGAGAGCATCCGCAGTGGCAGCCGCGCATACCGACACGACAACGGATCCATGTACACGACCTCGAGCGGTGGAACAAACACCAGGATGAACGACGGTCTGCTGAAGAACGCGTCGAGGATGTCGCACTCTCACCCCATTCGCGCCGAATCCATGTCGCCCGATAGCGAAGTCCCTGAGATCAAGTTCCCCGAACCTGCCGCTGTTCCCCTTAGCCCATTGAACCCCCGAAATGCCGACAATGCTTTCCCAGCTCCTCCTGCCCCGTTGCAGCCCAGGAGCCCGTCGCCCTCTGCCCAGCCCAAGAACGAGTACGTCGCCTTCCAGCCAGCCGAGCTTCCTGCCCCTCAAGTCAAGTCTTCGCCGGAGCCCGCCGCACAGGCTGTCCGGCCAGCGCCCGCTCGTGTCGAGTCCCAGCAAGCTTTTGTCCAGAACGCCAACACGCAGAGTTTCATGAGCGACTCGAGCTACGGTGATGGTTTCCAGATCACTCCCCCTTCGCCTACCCAAAAGCACCAGCCTACCATTGCTGAGGAAGGTCCCTTGGCTCCCCAGCCTCTCCGACCCACCAACGACAGCAACCGCAGGAGCATTCTCGACGTCGACCAGGGAGCCTACAACACCAACCGCCTCTCAATGAGCCTGCGACCTCTGCCCCCTGATGACCCCAACGAGAACCCTGAGGAGCGTGCCAACCGTATCCGATCGTTCTACAAGGAATACTTCGATGACTCCAAGCCCGAACCCGCTGGTGGCCACATCTACAATGACTACTACGAGGACTACGGCTCGGAGTACTTGGACGGTACCATGTATGACTCCCAGAAGAATGCCTTCGTCATCGCTCAACCCAGCGCTCCTTTCGCCGAACCTGTAACTCGCCGTGCCATGACTCCTCCCCCGCGTGCTCCTCCTCGGTTCCGTAGCGGTAGCAACGCCGGTCCTCTCCGCGGTCCCCACATGTCTGGCAGCTCCATGGCCTCGTCTGGTTTCCTCCCGCCCCGTGGAATGTCTTCGATGAGCGGACGCCTCCCAGCCCCCAAGAAGCCCCTGCCCCCGCCTTCTGCTCTTTCTTCGCTCCCGACCCCCCACAAGCTCAAGGAGGACCACATGGTTTTCAACCCGATCGACTTTGCTCCTCCTGTATCATTTAGAGAGAGGCAGAACGGTCTGCGCCCCGACAGCCCCTTGGGCAACTCCAGGCCGTATAGCCCGTCTGTCAGGCCGCACACGCCACTGGCCAGCTCTTTTGACGACCTGGCCGTCATGCCCAGCCCGTAAGTTTATGAAACCCCCAATGCACTACCCCTAGCCGCAATGCATTGCCCTCGGCTACAGCGCGGTGCTCTTGGCTAACTCTTCTGTAGACACATGCTTCGCAAGTCTGGCACCTTCACTGCCCTCGACTTTGCACCCCCGCCGCGTTTCCGTGACCCCGAAGGCGGTGGATCCGATGCCGGATCCATCCGCTCGAACCGGTCGGGAATGTCGAGCTCGGCCAGAATGGCAGTCCGCAATGGCGCGTACCGCGTCAGCAGAATACCGACGGACATTGTCAGCACCAAGGATGACATCGCGTCCAGTCTGCGGCCGAAGCTTGACATGGTGTCACCCGCCTAAGGCAGTTCCCTTTCTTTCTTGACTGCGCCAATCACGGCACCATGTTGATGCGCTCTTACGACAACATTGCATAGCATGCTCACTGGCTGGGCTTTTAGATCAGTCATTTAAAAGCCCCCCATCGATGACGACCTCGAATGGCATAGACAGCGTGGCCCTTTCTTTTCGGCTCCTCAGCAACGGCGAGTCCCTCCTCTTTGGTACATAACCACCCTTGTATTTCTTATAGCGGTCCTCTGTACTGTACATGACCTGCAAACCCTCTAGGGCTCCATACAGCGGTTAGCGGCAACGGTCGGCGTTCGATTTTATGTAATTTCTATTCTTTTTTCTTGACAAGTCTGGGGGAGAGGGGGAAGTGGTAGACGGTGTAGTGTGTTGTTGTTGGGGCTCGGGCGAGCTAGTGTGCATAGCCGTGTCTTGGATAGCGTAGCGAGCATGTAGCAGTGATCTGGCGGGAGAGGGTGGTGGATGTAGAGGGTGAAGATAGAGTACAGAGCCAGACAGAAAAAAAATGCAAGTGGACAGCTGCAACAGAGATTGCAGTGCTGTTTTCTACTGAGACCTGCTCCAGCGCCCAGGTGTGGTGAGATGAGGGTGCCGGCAGTCTTCCGTGTCGGCGCTTGGCGACACGCGTGCGAAACAATCTTGGAAAGGCGAAGGGTCTGCCCAACCCCGTTTCCTCGACCCACCAGCACAACGCGCCGATCATGGCGCCCTTTTCCACGGGGCTACCGCCCCATCCTGGAGTCAATCACTGCCCAAGTCACAGGAGGTGGTGTCTGGGAAGAAGGAATATGGACGTGTGGCTGTCGCACAGGATGGCCTCGCACGTCATCACCAGCCTCGCGGTTGACGCGTCGACTTGGCCTGGCGCCGTCCGCACCGTCTGCTCGCGGCTCTCACGGCTCCAGGGAGGCGTCGTGCGTCTGCCCAATTGAGGGATTGCACAGCCTCCGATGGGCTCCTGGCAGGCCCTTTCTGGCGTCTAGTGGCTGCGAGGCGGTCGCGCAGACAGGGCCGAATGCTGTTTCCCTTATGGCCTGGGCCAACTGTACGTCATAGCTTTTTCTGGATCCATAAAATAGCCAGACAGCTCTGACGGCCGTCGCAATATTACGAGTCTGGTAACCCCAGCCCGCCTGTTTTTCCCCCGACATTTTCCTTCCAGGTTGGTCGTTTTATTGTTTATCCCATCTGCCTCGTCTCGTCTCGTCCCGTCTCGTCTTGTCTTGTCTCGTCCCGTCCCGTCTGTTTGCTGTTTCTCTCCGTTCCATACATACTCTGCCTGCACGACATCGCCGCCCATCATCGCGACTCAGCACACCCGACCGCCATGCCCTTCTTCAAGCGGCGCGAGAACCATGCCGCAGACGCTGCCGCAGATGCAGACGCAGACAGAGCAACGTCGAGCAGCTCGCCCACCGTCACGCCCGAGTTGAACCAGGCACAGCTCAAGCGTGCAACACGCACTCGCAAGATCTTCTCCCTGCTCACCTCCTTCTTCCTCCTCTGCACCGTCATCTTCCTCATCCTCGTCGAGGCCGGTGGCACCTTCAACCGATCCCCCGTCCGCAGCTGGTACTTCATCAGGCTCGACCTCAGCCACATTATACCCGCTTCCGTACCAAACTTTGCATTGATCAACACCATTGCACAGACGCTCGGCTTGCATGACTTCTATCAAGTCGGCCTCTGGGGCTTCTGTGAGGGCTACACTGGCCAGGGCGTGACCTACTGTTCCCCGCCGGAGACGCTGTACTGGTTCAACCCCGTGGAGATCCTACGCAATGAATTGCTGGCTGGAGCCTCGAGTATGTTGAGCCGCCTCGATGTGGTTGGGACCATCCGCTAACAAGCTGCCCCTTAGTTAACTTGCCTGCTGATATTAACGATATCCTCGACCTTATCAAGCTGGCCTCGCAAGTCATGTTCGGATTGTTCCTGACGTCGGCCTGCCTGTCGTTTGTGCTCATGTTCGTCATGCCGCTGAGCGTGCGCTCCCGCTGGTGGACGTTCCCCATAGCCATCCTGACCTTCCTCAACGCCCTGTTCTGTACCGCCGCCTCCATTGTCGCTACTGTCATGTTCGTCATCTTCCGCAACGTCATCTCCAGCGTCGGTGAGCTGAACATTAGTGCCGAGATTGGCAACTACATGTTTGGCTTCATGTGGACCGCCAGTGCGTTTGCCATCTTTGCATGGCTCGTGCAGACGGGTCTATGCTGCTGCTGCGCCAGCAGGAGAGATGTTCGAACTGGCAGGAAGAGGGGCAACGAGAAAGCGTACCACATGAACGAGGCTGGTGGGGTGGGCAATGGAGTGCAGGAGAAGACGCCTGGCCGACGGAGGTTCAGGTTCGGGAAGCGAAGTGTGTGAGCCAGCGGCCGCACACCCCTGAAGAAGGAGATCAAGGATAAGGATCTAGAGTCGGTTTGACACAGGCACACGCATAGATCGGCTGCATGGCCCAGGGATACGGGCGGGACTTGGGCTTCATGGCGTTTCACCGGACCAGGACCATCACTATGGGATTACACTTGCATGGCGCACACGGGGCATTGAGCAAAAAAAAGCGTTTAAGCGATACTCTGATTTTATAGACGGCACCCAACCTAGGCCGACGATAATGATATTGATGAATCATAGCCTGCTGTCTTGAGCAACACGCCGCGGTGCGAGGAGAAGGGCTCCCAACAGATTTGAAACGCATCACACGACATTAATCCACCACCCACGATGCTGCCGGGGCCCGGCTAGCCCGCTAGGCGAGCGAGTACGGGGAGCATGGGGGTGGTCGAGGCAGCATCGTGAGGTTGGGTGGTTCACGCTGTGCCTGTCTTGGCCCCGGTTTTCGGCGGGCTTTGCCCCGCGCGGTCTCGACATCCCACCATCCCACCCTGATCATTTTCTGCAGCCGCGCGTGAAGGGTGGCTTTGGCGGAGCCATCCACATGCGCCGTATATAAAATTTCGCTGGTGCCAACCTTCCTTCGCCTCTTGACCTTTTGCCTCCCATCTTCCCCAGACCCGATTTCTCCACAGTATCCCGGAACTCCTGCCAGCAATTGACGTCTCAGGAACGCGCAGCAACTGCGGCGAAATTTTTGGTTCGACGTGTAGTGCCCTGCCCAACCCCAGAACCCACCCAATTGGCGCCGCGTTTCCTGCAGAGATTTAATAGAGGTACTTCCGATTTCGTGCTCTCATGTGACGCCGCCTGTGGTGCTAAAAAAGTCTTGATTTTTCTCCCTGGTTGGGAGTCAATTCACCCCTCCCGCTGCTACTTACCTTTACACATTTGCCCTCGCCCGCCCTCGCCCTCGCCCACCCACATACGTCACGCCCGCACTCAGCACTAATATCCGCAACAGCACCACCACGGCGGCTGAAGAGTAATAAAGAAAATAGAAAAAAGCGGCAGCGGCAGCGGCAGCAGCAGTAGCAGCAATCATGTCTGCCAACGACACTTACCAGGACCCGCTCAACTCGCGGTACTCGAGCAATGAGATGAAGTACCTCTTCAGCCCGCGCAACCGCTTCAGCACCTGGCGCAAACTCTGGATCTGGCTCGCCGAGTCGGAGAAGGAGTTGGGCCTCGACATCACCGACGAGGCCATCCAGCAGATGAAGGCCTCGCAGACGATACAAGACGACGAGTTCAAGGTCGCCGCCGAGGAGGAGAAGAAGAGGAGACACGACGTGATGGCGCATGTGCACACCTTTGGCCTCAAGGCCCCCGCCGCTGCGGGCATCATTCACTGGGGTGCTACGAGCTGTTATTGCACCGACAATGCGGATTTGGTACATAGATTCGCCCCCGCTAGCGGAAGCGTGTTTGTCGAAGGCGCAATGGCTGACTTGGACTAGATCTTCCTCCGCGATGGCCTGGACATTTTGCTCCCCAAGCTCGCGACCGTTATCGAGAAGCTCTCGACCTTTGCAAAGGAGAACAAGAGCCTGCCCTGCCTGGGCTACACCCATCTTCAGCCCGCACAGCTGACGACAGTCGGAAAGCGTGCGTGCCTGTGGATTCAGGATTTGCTCAAGGACTTGAAGAACCTTGAGCGTGCGCGCGAGGATCTGAGGTTCCGTGGTGTGAAGGGTACGACGGGCACCCAGGTATGAGACTACCTCCTTGCGAGGAGGGCCTAGACTGATATCATAAAAGGCCTCGTTCCTCCAAATCTTCAACGGCGACCACGCCAAGGTCGAGAAGCTCGACGAGCTCGTCACCCAGAAGGCTGGCTTCGAGTCGGCATACATCATCTCCAGCCAGACATATACCCGCAAGATTGACGCTGATGTGCTCAACGCCCTGAGCTCCTTTGGCGCAACATGCGAACACATTGGCCAGGCCATGCGCCTGCTTGCCTCCTTCAAGGAGCTCGAGGAGCCCTTTGAATCCACTCAGATTGGATCCTCGGCCATGGCCTACAAGCGCAACCCCATGCGCAGCGAACGTCTCTGCTCGTTGGGCCGCAAGCTCCGCAACCTCAGTGCCGACGCATCCGCAACCTACGCCGCGCAGTGGATGGAGCGCACGCTCGACGACAGCGCCATCCGCCGCATGTGCATCCCGCAAGCCTTCCTGAGCGCCGACGCCTCCCTCATCCTCCTCAACAACATCGCCTCCGGCCTCGTCGTCTACCCCGCCGTCATCCGCAAGCGCGTCGACGCCGAGCTTCCCTTCATGGCCACCGAGAACATCATCATGGCCCTCGTCAAGAAGGGTGTCTCCCGCCAGGATGCCCACGAGGAGATTCGTGTGCTCAGCCACCAAGCTGGCGCCGAGGTCAAGCAGCATGGTCGCGATAACGATCTCATTGAGCGCATCCGGAAAGCGGAGTTCTTCAAGCCCATCCTCGGTGAGTTGGACGAGCTGCTCAAGGCTGAAACGTTCATCGGTAGGTCGCCCGAGCAGGTTGATGCTTTCTATGAGAGGGAGGTGAGCAAGGCGCTCAAGAAGTACTATGACGCTGGTAGCGTGAAGTTGTCTGAAGCTGCCGAGTTGCACGTGTAGAGAGGAGGTTGAGACGAGGGGCCAATGAGGCCACGAATACCACGAAAAGTTTCAAAAAGCAACTTTGATGTTTTATATGTAGAAAGGTCAGTTAATTCAGCGAAGTTTCAGTGACAAGAACAAATCATGGTCCGAAATCTCATTGAACTAATCGGCTGATTGGGCGTTTTGATGGGAGACTAATTGAATTTATAGCAGAGGTTTCATTTCTTTGGACCGTCCAGTCTAATCCCTGACTATTACTTCTCTCTCTCTATCTCTCTCTCTCTCTCTCAGTGTGGCTTTTCATATCTATTTGGCTTCACTCACCTACTGGGAAGTATCCGAAGCGGGGTGTTTGGGTAGCACGTGCTTTCGCGGTGCGGCAACGTCACTATCGATATCGCCACTCCTTGCTCTGTATTCCAACCAATACATCTACACAAACTCCGTACCTTGATATTCTAGTCACCTACAACTTGAATAGGATCCGATCACCCCAATTGCTACAATCTACAGCAAAACGATGTGCGCCAAACCTTCACCCGCGTCTCCCAAAGCCGAGTCGTCCAAGCGCAAGCGCAAGTCTGTCGCGTACACGGATCTCGACTCCTCCGACCAACACGAAGATGCACCAACAAAGAAGGCAACAAAGGTGAAGGAGGAAACTGGCGACTTCCAATCACTCCAAGGAAGTCATGCAAATAGCAAGCGTCCCAAGAAGAAGAGCAAGAAATGCTCTAGCAAAGATGAGGGTGAGGAAAAGCGCTTGAGACGGTATGCTACCCAATTCCCATGCTCAACTCAAAATCTAATACAAGCATGCGCAGCTTTCGCCCATACCCCCCGAGGTCATACGAAGAAATCAAAAACCGCGCTCTCACCCAGCGCCTCACCGTCCTCGAGCGCACCCGCTGCGGAACCGACGACGCGCCCGAAGAGAAGGTCCTCATGGCCGGCTCCACGGGGAACGTATACACGCAGCACATCTGCAAAATCCCGACATGCGACTGCCCCCACGCAAAGAAAGGCAACCAATGCAAGCACATCATCTACGTACGTAGACTCCCCCATCTTCGCAAAGCGGACCCCGCTCTCCAACCCCCAAAGGCGCCCAAGCAGACAAGAGAAGCTAACCCCGCACTCGGGACGTCCAGGTCATGCTCCGCGTCCTCAAAGCCCCCGAACCCACCGCCTACCAACTCGCCCTCACCCCCACAGAGCTGAGATCCCTCTTCGCCTCCGCACCCCCCGTCCCAGACGCAACAACCGCCCAAGCCGCCGAGGACACCAACCGCAAACCCATAGAGGGCGAGTGTCCCATCTGCTACACCGAGTTCGACGCCGACGACGACGACAGAGACGCTGTCGCCTACTGCAAGGCTAGCTGCGGGAATAACGTGCATGCCGAGTGCATGGCCGCGTGGCGCAGGGCGAGGAGCGGGAAGGCGACGTGTCCGTATTGTCGGTCTGAGTGGGAGAGCGATGGTGGGGGGGAGGGGGCGTTTGGGGGGAAGATTGAGGGGATGGAGAGGATGGAGAGGGGGGAGGAGGGGTATGTCAATGTGGCGGGGAGGTTGGGGCTTTCGGGGAGGAGAGGTATGTGAACTTGTTTGGGGGGGAGTGGTGCTGTTTTGATGGCTGGTTCGCTGATGTTGGGCAGATTATTCGACATATCATTATCCTTGGGTGAGGCAGCACTTGGGGCTGACAGGGACGAGGCGACGAAGGTATTAGCGGGCTGAGGGGGAGCGGTATCGGGATTGACTTGGGGTTTCTGTTCACTCGCTCCTCTGGGCTGGAGCTCGTGGGCATGGCACGGAAAAAGTGGTGTACGGCATTCTTGGGACGAGCGAGTCCAAGCCTGCCCCAGCACGATGCTCCCACGCATCAAAAGCGTTGAATTTTTTTTCTAGAGATCTACCGGCATTTGGGAACGGCGTCCATGGTGCTTGGAAAGATACCCCGGCGGCACATGTATGGGATTATTTTTTTCAGGGGTACATGTGCTCATTCCTCATTGGGGATTCTTTAGTACACGAGTCATTCATTTCACATCGAGACGGATAGGACAAGAATCTATGGCAGCGTACAGTACGTTGCAGCCTCACAGCACACCTCAACATCTCGAAAACACATGTGTACACACAAAAGAAACATATGCATATATCGACAGACGATTCAACGTCTTGCCCACAAGATATAAGTAGTAGTTGTAGCCAAGGAAAACAAAGACTAGTAGTATCCAGCCCAAACGCCCCCAACCCTAATCCCAATCCCAAGCTAATCCCACAAAAACCGTCTATACATACTCTACACCCATTCCCCTCCATCCCTAATCAATCTTACCAAAACGCTTACAATCTAACCTTGGCCCCAATCTTCCCACCCTGATACCAAATCTCCTCCCTCCAATGCCCAATCCTGATGCCCACATGCGCAAACGCACTCAGCCTCAACGTGCCACCTAGCGCCTTCTTGATAGCCTCGTACCCTACACTTCCCAAGCTCCAGTCGACAGGCAAGCGCGGCGTCTCGGAGAGGCCAGGGGGAACGGCGAAGGGCATTTCGTAGAGGATAGTTCCGGATGGGTGGCCGTCGTAGAAGGCGGTTGCGTTCAGGCGGGTGATGTACAGGGTCGTGGCGGCGAAGGGGGAGGACAGGGTGAAGATTGCGGTAGACGAAATGATGTGCATGGTGGCGTCGCGGATGAAGTGCGGGGCTTCTTTTTCCGGGTCGTCGGGGTCGTCGCCATCGGAGGGCTTCTTGGGGGTTGAGAGATGTGGGGCTGGTAATGTGATGGGGAAGTTGGAGAGGAGGGAACCGAGAGCGGGCTGGGCTGGAATGGAGCCACTGTGGGTTTGAAGAGTGAGAGAAGTGTTAAAGCCTAGAGATGTCAATTTATGGGGGAGAAGATGAGTATGAGTGCGACTGACCTGATACGTATTGGGAAAGAAGCTCCTTTCCAATGGCTTTGCCTTCTTCGCCGCTGTTCTTTGTAGGATCCCACACAGCGGTGATTTGTATATTTGTGTTGTTTCCAGGATGTACGTAGATATCTTCGGCAGTCGCCTGTCCGAGGACAGTATCGTTGACAAGGATGTTGATATTGAAATAAGGGACCGTGGCAGAGTAGTTGGTGGGGTTCGTCAAGTTTACGAGCGCTTGTAGCGTGATGGATGTAGGTGAAGTGTCGATGATCGAGAGGTTGCCGATTTTGGGGGCCAGGGAGCGTACACCCTTGCCTTTATCATCGCCTTTGCCGCCCCCAATTGCTGGACAATGCAAGTTAGCATTGGTGCCCGGCGCGGAATCGTGGATCACGAACGTTTGACTGGTACCACTCCTTGAGCGGGAATGTCTCGAACGGCGAATGGACCCATCGGCGTATCAACACCGACGCTCACAGCCGCTTTGACTTCCATGAGCACTGACTTGCCTCCAAACAGCAACGCTTGAACGACTTCGCTGAACAAATCATCGTCGAGAATCTGGATAGGAGCCTTCTGAATGTCGGACTCGACAAGTAGCGTGGGTCCTTCCTGGCCATTTCCTTCGATCCGAGTGGAATTGGCCTTTTGCCATTTTTCCAAATTCAATTTTCCAAGCTTCTTCTTGTGGTAGAAAATATCGGCGTCGGCCTTGACACGGTCTACATCCAGGGGGAAGTTCATTTCGTTTGGTAGTCCAATATCGACTTTGACCACGGCGGAAATTTTCGGCGCAGCTTCAGGGGTGCCAGGCTCAGCAAACATATCCGGGAGAAAGAAGTGAACATCGGCCAAAGTAAAGTTCTTGATGAGGTTGCCCATATCGCGACCAGCAAAGGGAATCGGTACAGTGATATCCTTGAGCAATTCTCCTGCCCAAGCGGGCGTGGAAGGATCAGGGAATTTGCAGCAGTTAATGTAGATGGTGGCATCCTCTCCTTGCATGTAGTTACCCAGGAAGGAATCCAGGGGAGACTTCATCGAATCCGGGCAGACCTGGGTGAGTGAGTCCGGTAGCTTTTCTACACGTCCGGTGACATTCACTTCCAAGTTAGTCTCCGGTTCCACGTGAAGCTTGGCCGTCTCGGCAGTCCCAACCATAATGTGCTTATCGGAGGGCAGGCAACCATCGACCAGTACATCCACGGCCACTGGGGGCACAGTGAGTTCCACTGGGAAGTCGTTGGTAACCTGGATGGAGACATCTGCCCCCATTCCTTTGTGTCCATCGTGTGCCTCTCGGAGGTTGAGCTTGGAGATGTTGTATTTGGGGAGCGCAGGGACATCGCTTCCTATATATGAATGTACATTAGTATGCAATCCTTTTTGCAGTGCATCTTCGAATCCAAACTACATACCTTGGAATGTCATATACTCCTCGACAGTCTGTTTGCCAAGGTGAATGAGACCGGATTTGAGCGGAACCTCCGCCTTGCCCTTGATACGGAGCTGTCCAAGGCGGCCATCCATCCAGTCGTTGGCAATGTTGCGGATTCCGTCAAAAGATCCAGGCTCCAGGCTGGCGATAACCGACACATGGGTGGTATGTCCATTTCTTACATTGACCTTGACACCAGGAACTCTGGCCGTGCCAACCAGAACGTTCCCATACTCGGGCAGATACACATTGACGGTGGTGGGGCCGGTCTCGACCTCCCTAGCGACCCAGGTGCCAAAACGACCAAAGTTACGCACACTCTGCTTGTGGACCTTGGAGGCATCCATCCGGAAGTCTCCCTCCACCTGCACCTTAACTCCATGATCGGTCAACGAATCCAGGGACAGTCTGGTGGGCCGGAAATCGGCTGCCTGCATGGCATATTCCTCAATGCCCTCGGTGGCCAGGAATCCAAGCATGATGAAGATAATGGCGATGAAAAGAATGACTAGGGCCAGTATGCTCGGCCACCTCTTCTTCCAGGCAGGAGCCTTCTTGCCACTCGCAAAAGACCCGCTCAGCGAGCGCAGGAGCGACGTGGTCGCCGGAGTCTGTTCTTCCGTCTCATGTTGTTCTTCCTCGTCGTCGCTCCGGTCTTCGCGTACGAGCAGCGGCGTCTGTTCCGAGGCCGATGTCCTGCTGGAAGGGCGTGACCGGGGTGAGCGTGAGGAACGCGCGGATTTCTGTGAGGCCGGGCGCGAACTGGTCCTGGTTGAGGCCCATGGCCCTTCTGGCGTGTCCATGGCGGCGGGGCGGCAACGGAGCGATAAGGAGAGTGATTCTAGTGTAGCATTCGTTGAGGGAGCGTGAGGGTTCAGGAACGGTGGCGATGGACCAGGTGAAGGTACAGATAATGGCTCATCCAGGGCACATGGGTTCGTCATCACTCGTATGGGCACAGCCTCCAATGGCGGGAGGGGAGGGAATGCCAAGGCGCTAGACCAGGTTCAACGTGACGGAAGCGATGAAGCGACCCCAGATTTGCGGTTGACGCATGCGCGACTCGAAGGCGGTCAGGTTCAAAAAATAATCCAGCAAAGGGCGCTGTGTATGACTCCTACCATTGGTTCATCCGCCTCGGTATAAAAAGACTACGTTCAATCATCAGAACCTTGTCCAATCTAGTTTTCCTTTGCTTGTACAAAATGCCTCTGTTCCGACCCTCGCCTGCTGCTCTGAGGAGCTTGAAGAGAGCTCCAGCTCGCTGCTACTCCACCAACACCTCCTCTCCGGCCGCTCCGCCCACTTCGCCCTTTGCACCTCGACACCTGCTCTCGATAGCCGACCTCACACCGGCCGAATTCACCACTCTCGTCCGAAATGCACACAAACACAAGACGGCCATCAAGTCTGGAACCGGCGAGATCCCGCTCAGCTTGCGCGGGGCATTGGCTGGAAAGACGGTTGCCATGACCTTCAGCAAGCGGAGTACCCGCACCAGGGTGTCGACTGAAGGCGCTGTGGCAGCATTGGGCGGAAGTCCCATGTTCCTGGGCAAGGACGATATCCAATTGGGCGTATGGACTTGACCACAATGCAAGAATACATACACTGTAGCTTACTGTCTACCAGGTCAACGAGTCCCTCTACGACACTTCGGTCGTCCTTTCGAGCATGACTGCCGCCATTGTAGCCCGTGTTGGCCCTCACTCGGACGTAGCAGACCTCGCGAAGCACAGCTCCGTCCCCGTCATCAACGCCTTGTCCGACCTCTACCACCCCCTCCAAATCATAGCCGACTTCCTCACAATCTCTGAGCTGCACCCCTCGAAATCTAGCTCCTCCTTGGGTCTTGAGGGTCTCAAGGTAGCCTGGGTCGGCGACGCCAACAACGTGCTCTTCGACCTCGCCATTGGCGCAACGAAGCTGGGCGTCGACGTCGCCGTCGCCGCACCCCAGGGCTACGGCATCCCCAAGGACATGCGTGCCGTCATCGAACAGGCCTCGACTACTACGTCCACGCCTGGTAAGCTGATCGAGACCACCGTGCCCGAGGAGGCCGTCAAGAACGCCGACATCATCGTCACCGATACTTGGGTGTCCATGGGCCAGGAGGAGGAGACTGCCCGCCGTCTCGCCGCCTTCAAGGGCTTCCAGGTCACATCTGAGCTGGCGAAGCGCGGTGGCGCAAAGGATAGCTGGAACTTCATGCACTGCCTGCCCCGCCATCCCGAGGAGGTCAGCGATGAGGTGTTTTACGGCCCGCGCTCTGTCGTCTTCCAGGAGGCTGAGAACCGCCTCTGGGCTGCCATTTGTGAGTCCTTCGCCCCTGCCGTATTGCCCCTAATCAGGATTGTACGGAATACTAATCATGCCACAGCTGCGTTGGAGTCGTTTGTCGTGAACAAGGGAAAAATCTAAAGCGGTCGTCGCAGTAGAAAAAGGGATTTACGTAAAACGTGCGCTCATGTAGGTAGCTCCGTGGAGCGCGTATGCTCGCTTGCCTCGGAAATGTGTATGTGTATGTGGGTCAACGTGTGCCGTTCAAATGCAACCCTTCTTTTTTTCCTTTTTTTCCAATTCACCCCCTCCCCCTGCTGCTCCATCGTGAACTGGGGACCTAGAACCTGGCAAGGAAAAGTGGTGCTGTGTCAATAGCACGTACGACACCACCCCATGTCTAGCCCCCATGAACACCCTTCCGCCATCGGATCGGAACATACTTTGGCGGACACGGATACCAACGGGGGTGCTCCGATCGCGACCTCTCCCTCGCTTTTCGGCAGTTGCGTATGCCCACCACTGGGCGGGTATGAATCCCGAGTGCTAGCGGTGGTGAGGGCAATAGTTTCTCTCTTGACCAACGTCGAGCCGTTCGCCCAGTTTCCTCGCGCAAGTTGCCGCAATCGGGTTCCGTGGTTTGGCGCGAGGGAAGTGGACTTGGAAATGTGATGCTAGTTTTTTTTTTTTTTTTTTTGCAAGTCATGGACGCATGGCCGCCCTAACACTCCGATTTGGAGATCCCTGGAGCTGCTTGACGGGAATAATGGGCATGGGAATGACTGAATGCTACTCAGATAGGGAGGCTCAGTTGCAGGGAAGTAGGACCAGGCTCGACGCGATCCCGGGCGAGCGCAGGGCCTGACTTCAGTACCCAGTCTGATGATGTGATGCCATGGAATGTAGACTTGAATTTTTGACTTGATTTCGCCTAGGTATGCATACACTGAAAGCAGAACAAATACTGAATATCACCCCGTCCCACAATTTCTCTAATGATGTTTTGTCTAATCCGAGAGCTCGTTCGCCCTGGTAATCTCCTCCCTGTCCTCGCGACCCTTGCGGGCAAGGAGGTTGAGCGCGCTTCCTGCAAGAATGAAGCCGCACTGGTCCTGCGAGAGGGTGTGCTTGGTCTTGATAACCTTCTCGCCGCCATCCTTCTTGATGACCAGCTCAACCCCACCCTTGCCTCCGCTCCTCAAAAGGTCGATGAGACCTCGGGTGGCAACCTCGTCACAGGCATCGAAGAGATCGTAGTCGGCCTCGTTGGCGAAGGTCAAGGGGACAATGCCTTGCTTCTTGAGGTTGGTCTCGTGGATTCGGGCAAAAGACTTGGCCAAGATGATACGACCACCTAGGTACCTGGGTTGGAGGGCAGCGTGCTCACGGGCAGATCCCTCACCATAGTTGTGTTCAGCAACGACGAGCCATTCCTGTCCCTGCTCCTTCCAGCGCTTAGCAAGCTCGGGGATGCCCGACTTAGTACCATCGACATCATATGCAACATTGACTTCATTGGTAGCAGCATTAACGGCGCCAATGAGGGTGTTTTCAGAAATGTTGGGAAGATGACCCTTGTACTTGAGCCAAGGGCCTGCAGCAGAAATGGTGTCCGTTGTGCACTGACCCTTGACCTTATAGAGGACGCGAAGCGAATTGAGCTCAGAGTCGGGGAAAGGACTGAAAGGATCCAAAAGAGCCAAACGAGTTGATTTGGGATCAACCTTGATCTCTACAGAGGGATCGGGCACACCAGGGGTAGGCAAAAAGTCTTTGTTGCCCTCCTCAAAGCCTGCCGAAGGCAAATCAAAGCCCTTGGGCGGCGAAAACTTGAACGGAGTTCCCGAAGGCGTGGGAATTGTGTCGGTGATGGGGTTGAACGTCGTTGATCCAGAGTATGCCATGGCAGTGATGAGTTCGGGAGATGAGAGGAAGTTCATAGTCGAACGGTTGCCATCGTTACGGCCAGGGAAGTTTCGGTTATAAGACGTGAAGATGGCATTAAACTCGCCCTTCTTCGTTTCATCATTGCGCGACCACATGCCAATGCATGGACTAAGTAATATTAGCATATATATCAAATCGAGGTTGGTTCAAGTCAATGTCTTGTAGAGCCGACATGTGACTATACATCAGGGATACACCTAGGCACTTACCCGCAAGCGTTTGCCAAGACAGTTCCACCGGCTGAGGTAAACGTCGAAAGCGTTCCATCACGCTCAAGCGTTGCCCTGATTTGCTCACTGCCGGGGGTAATAAAGAAATCAGCCTTGGGCTTGAGACCAGCGGCCTCGGCCTGCTTAACGAGTTCTTCCGCACGGGTCATGTCCTGGTACGAACTATTCGTGCAGCTGCCAATCAGACCAGCACCGAAAGTCTTGGGCCAGTCCTTCTCTTCGACTACCGACTTGAACTTGGACAGGGGAGTGGAAAGATCGGGGGTGAATGGTCCGTTGATATGGGGTTCCAGGGTTGAGAGGTCAATTTCGATGACCTTGTCGTAGACAGCCTCAGGATCAGCGCGGAGGAGGTTGGTTTCCATTGACGTGGAAGCAATGTTCAAAGCGGCTTGGGCAATGGGTCCACGGTGAGTTGCTTCGAGGTAGGGAACGTGGGCCGGGGAGAAGGGGAATAAGGATGTGGTGGCACCAACTTCAGCTCCCATGTTGCCTAGCACAAGTCAGTACAGTATGCTAATATCGGTATGGATTGCGTACAGATGGTTGCCATGCCAGTGCAGCTCAGGCTCTGGACGCCGGGACCGAAGTACTCGATAATGTATCCGGTACCGCCCTGTTGCACAGTTAGAAGCATGAATTGCAAGCGTCCTGTTTCTACATACCCGGACAGTAAGCTGGCCAGCCAAGTTCAGGATAACATCCTTGGGTGAAGCCCAACCGCTCAACTCGCCAGTAAGCTTGACACCCAGAATCTTCGGGGCTTTCAGCTCCCAGGGAGCATCCACCAGAGCATCAACAGCGTCAGCACCTCCGACACCAATAGCGATAGCTCCAAGACCACCTGCATTAGGCGTGTGGCTGTCGGTTCCGAGCATCATGAGTCCGGGAGCGGAGTAGTTCTCCAGAACGGACTGATGGATGATACCGGCACCGGGGGGCCAGAACTCGATACCGTACTTCTTAGCCGCAGACTCCAAAAAGTCAAAGACCTCCTTGTTGCCCGCAATCGAACGGGGCAGATCCGTGTCCGCGCCCTTCTCGCCAACAATCATGTGGTCGCAGTGCACGCTCGCCGGCACGGCCGTAGATGGGAGACCACAGGACATGAACTGGAGAATGGCCATCTGCGCCGATGCGTCCTGCATTGCCACACGGTCGGGCTTGAGCTTGAGGTTGGCCTGGCCTCTGATGTCGCGTCCATTGTTCGTGTTGGACAGCAGTGACTCCTCGGGGCTCTCCAAATGCGAGTACAATATCTTCTCCGCGAGCGTGAGGTGTCGGGACGAGCCTAGGACCTTGCGAACCTCTTTCAGTCGCGTGATGAGCTTGTGGTAGGGTGGCGTGCGCGAGGAGATGTCAACGTGGTGTTGTGGCGCCGCATCGTGGGTAGTCGCAAGCGTCCTTCGGGAGAGGACTGAAGGATGGCGAAGCGTGTTAGACAGCCGGGCCTACATCAGTCTCACAGTTATCGTCTGGTCTTTACATGCACCTGGTAGCGAGACCCTGAGCACAATACAAAGACCCAAAGCCATGCGAGGTCGAGCCCCATCAAGGAATTGGCAACACATACCCTGCAATTGGCAACCTGGCCAACTCGCATTGCCTGTACCCGCATGATGATTAAGTCTTCGGCGACGTGGCGTGGCGTGAGTGTCACCAAGGCGTGTCGTCGACAAAAATTATCGATTGCGAAAGTCGGCTCGGGCCCATCCCACGCGCCAATGCCGAGCTCTGGGGTAGTGCCTGCACTCTCGGCCAATCAAGCTTGACTTATTATAACGACGATACCTTCCGCCCTCGCCTCGCGTAGCTGTCACCACAGTTTGGAACGATTTGTTTGTTTGATTTTCTTTGATTCAATTATTTGTCAATTACTAGTTACACCTAGTCCCATCCATACCCAGGTCGTTGACCAAAGCTCGAAATACCTACCTCCGTGCTGCCTCAAACAGCCACAGAAAGGGAACAGAACAGAACCCAAGGCCCGGGCACCATGGTGTCCCATGGGGTACTACTTAGTGAAAGAAATCCTAGGTGCCTCCAAAATGGGGGAGACAAGATTTTTTGGGTGCTCATAGTGGTTCAAATCGCAATAGGAAAGGAAAAGAACCGAGTCATTTGCTGCGAGATCTTCAATGAAATCACATGCCAGGAGGGGGAGGAACCTGGAACAATGTCAGTGAAAAAAGGGCAAGGTTGGGTTATTTACTTACGGCGCTGTAGCCTCCAGGAGGCGAGCCAGCCGGAGGGGGCGGGGGAGGAGGGGCCACAACACTATCCGTGGGCGCACTGCCTGGAGGAGGAGGAGGGGCCGGAGAAGCAGAAGTGGCAGGAGCCTGCGCTTGGGCACCGTAGTAGTAGTTGCAGTAGGCCATGTAATTCTCGTATCCACCATATGCGGCGTATGGGTCTCCTCCATTGGCGGCGTAGTAGGCAGCCCATTGCTCTTGAGTGTTGTCCTGGGCATGGGTAGGCGACTGAACGTCGTTGTGACCATTATAGTTGCCGTAGCCCTGGTTGTAGCTCTGAGAGCGGTCGCGATCATTTCGGTCACCATATCCCCCACGATCTCCGTAGCTTCCGCGGTCGCCGCGGTCTCCACGGTCTCCACGGTCACGGTCACGTCCACCGTAGCGATCCTGGGGAGGGCGCTCCTTAAAGGCCTGGTAGTTTCCGCGAACAGTCACCAACAACTCCTCGGCAAGCGATTTGGCATGCTCGACCCTGTCAGGCTGGGGTCCGCTGAGCGTCGTCAGTATTGTAGGGTCAAGAAATCCTCGTGTTGGTACTTACGCAATGTGGAGGTACATTGGCTCATCGCTCTCGCGGTTCGTCACGGGCTCCAGGAAGCCTGAGCCTTGGCCTTTGATCTGGACCTTGCAGCCAGTCTCGCTCTGGATCCATTTGACGTGTTCGCCTCCTCGGCCAACGACCTGGGCTCGCAGGTTGAAGCCGCTGATAGGTTCAAGATCGACGGGAATCTTCTCCTCGGGCCATTTGCGCTACACAGAGAGTCAGCATTTACATTTGAAGGACGATACTTCAATAGAGACGGTGGAGCGCTTTACCCTGCCGTACTCGTCGCGCTCAACAGTGTCCGCATCGCGACGGCGGAATCTACGCTCATCGACGAGATTGGGCAACGCTGAGTTCAATTCCTGGTTGATCTGTTCTACAGCCTTCTCGAGGCTCTCTTTGCTAGTGGCGGTCACATGAAGATAGAGGGGAGGGTTCTGGATGGTCAGCCAAGGCCAATCGGGGTACATGCCAGATGAACTTACAGCAGCGGTGGCCATGCTCCTATCAGGCACATATTGACCCCGGGTGGTGATATCTTGCGCATGTATAAGCAGGTGTTCTACACTACAACAATTGGTTAAAAGTTGTGGGATGCGTACCAGCGCCTGTATCTTCATTGATCTAGATGTCACATTGAGGTCAGCATTCGCAAGATCAACAAAAGGCAGCTAGAAGGTTCAGTGAGCTCCGACTCTCTACAAGGAGAGCCGCGCAAACAGAAGAGCCCGACCCAAGCGCGCGACAGAGCTGTGATGAAGCAATGCCGTGGCTTGAGCTGAGGCCGGGGAAAGCTGCTGTGAAAAATCAGTGGACGACAAAAGCTAATTACCCTTTTTTGAATGTGGCCTTTGGTCAGCAAGTAACGGTTGCGGTGATCATTGATGTCTATGTCCTTGATGTAATCGCCGTCTTGTTGATAAATCTCGCCCTCTTTGGCCTTGTTCGCGGGGGGCGCTGCGGGAGGAGTCGGAGCCTATGTATTGTCAGCGGCGTCGCCATGCGCATCGGCGCGGGGGAGTGGTGGGCTGCTCACAGAGCGAATCGGCGGCACCTCGACATGCTGGACGCCCTTCTTCGCAGTAATCTGCTCGGTGATCCTCGCCGCAGCAGCCGCAGCGCGAGCAGCAGCTTCAGTCTTGCTAAACTTCTTGGCTTCGCTCGAGGCAGGGCTGTCTGAGGCGTTGCGAGCAACGGGGCTGCGCGCGCGCACAGAGTCGGCTTCTCTGCTCGAGGGCGAGCGCGAGCGGTCGAAGCGCGAACGCTGTGGACGATCAGGGTCGCCGCGGTCGAAGCGGGAGCGCGGGCGCGGTTCATCAGACATGGTTGACGAGCAGCGCGGGCAGTAACCTGTCCTCGAGTGCAGCAGCAAGTTGTTGCGCGCGGGCAGCGTGATGTGGTAGGTGTCGGCGTCAAGGCAACGCCAACTGCTAAAAGATTCAAAGGCGGAGGGCCGCCAAGAGCCACTTGCCAAGCCCTAGGCTCCGAGGCTCCGAAACGTGACGTTTCACGTGATCCCGAGCGTTGCCTAGAAGCTCTACCCCGATATCGGGAATCGGCCCGCGCCAGTGATTTTACTGCTGAATCACCTCGTCTTTGTTAATTCCAACATCAGCTCGCACCCAAACCCGCCTCCATCACCCCAATTGCCCTCGTCGAGGCTGCCATCTTCCATCATGGCATCTGGGCGGGCTTTCATGGCCCTGCCAGTGCGCAATCTGCTCAGCCGGCAATGCGCGGGTGCCCTCCGCCAGCAGCAGCGGGCCTCCACCTCGTCCTCCACCCAGGCCCTCGCGTACAAAGCGCTCCATCGCCGCATTGCGCCGCTCCCAACCGATGACCGACCTCCTGCTTGGTCTGCCCAGGCGGCCGTCAGCAGCATTCTGTACGAGACGCCGCTCCCCTCGCAGGCGCCGCCCAAGCGCCACATCCTGAACTGCCTCGTGCAGAACGAGCCCGGTGTGCTGTCCCGTGTGTCGGGCATCCTGGCCGCGCGTGGATTCAACATTGACAGCTTGGTTGTGTGCAATACCGAGGTCGACGATCTCTCCCGCATGACCATTGTGCTGCAGGGCCAGGATGGTGTTGTGGAGCAGGCCCGCCGCCAACTCGAGGACCTCGTCCCTGTCTGGGCTGTGCTCGACTACACTGCCTCGCCCCTCGTGCAGCGCGAGCTTTTGCTTGCAAAGATCTCCATCCTTGGCCCCGAGTACTTTGAGGAGCTGCTTGCCCACCACCGGGAGATGGCTCACAGCCCAGTCGAGGAGGGCTTTGACCCGGAGCAGCTGTCGGAGGAGGAGCGCAATGCTTTTGCCGAGGCGGCCGCCCGTGATTCCCTGAGGAGGGACTTCCATCCCAACAACCTGGCCGTCAGTCAGGCGCTCAGGCACAAGCACGAGCACCTTCGCGCCATCACCTTCTTGACGCATCAATTCGGAGGCAAGGTCCTGGATATTAGCACCAACAACTGCATTGTCGAGGTCTCGGCGAAGTCGACTAGGATCGACTCGTTCATGAAGCTGATTGCGCCCTTCGGCATTCTTGAATCGGCAAGGACAGGTAAGCTAATCTGAGTGCGACTATTGAACCCGATTTCGGGGGCTGACGATCAAACAGGACTCATGGCGTTGCCTCGCTCACCGCTCCACGGACCGAATGAAGTGGAAGAGAAGGAGGCCCAAGACGTTGTTGATCAGAGCACGCTGCCCCCCGGTTAAGTCCGTGTACCACCCTGTTCGATTATAGAGCCACGGAATGTGACCACATCTGGCGTTTCTCGATCACTTTGTACATTGACGGTTTGGCGTTCTTTTTTCCACGGATGCGGGGGACTTAATTTCCACCGAGCTGATCGATGGATCTTCTATACTGTGAAGTAGCAAATCTAAAGGAAGAAACCGGTTTCCCTCAACAGTGTCGCATGACAAGTTGCCCAAATGAGTGAGAAGGGAAAAAAAAAAGTGGATGGTGGTGTCGCGTGCTCCGTGTGAACATGGGGAAGTGTCGCGGGGCCAATCGCAGAAAAGGCAGTTGAGTAGGAGATAAGCATGGTGCGGGACTAGCTGGGCGGGGCCAGTCAGAACGTGTGAAATGGAGGAGGCCCTGCCGACTAGCTGTAGGCAGATGCTGGGGCGTTATGCATATTGCTCCTACCATGAGCTTCTCTGTCTGGGCGCAGGGCTCAGGTGTGGTGGGACTACACAGCAGGCCGTACGATTCGCTGTTGGGGGCATTCAGGGTCCATCCACACTGTTGCTCGTGTGTGAGCCAGGTCTACGCGCACCCGGTGCCACCCGCCCACCCGCACACATGGGCATACGCACGCCTACCACGCTGTGTTGGTGCTGGGTGCTGCGAGGGCCATTGTCTTCTAACGGGACAATTAACGTGACATAATAGCAACATGGCTCCATCCAGAACTAATGATCCTTTGAAGCGGAATCCACTGGGAGGATGGTCCCGCTCGAAGGGGAAATGTTTCCGACCTGAGGTGGTAGATGGCGACTCGCGATCTTGTGGGCTCCGGGCAGTGCCTAACAGGCAGGCCGTATCGAGGGCTCGCAGGCATGGGTCTGCTGGGGACAGGCAGGATGCAGCAGTATCGTGGTCCGCGGGAGAGGTGGATTGAGCCAGTAATGGCCAGACCCTGGAGGGGTGGTAGGCCACTTGTGGGGAACCACTCCATCATGTTCGCCAGGGAAGTGGGACTTGCAGCAGCGGATGCGGATACACCTACCCGTTTGTCGAAGCGAGGATGCGAGGGCGCGCTGCAGTCTCCACCGCATCGTATGCGTCGCCTGCATGGCCGCCATGGCCTGCGGTCGCCAGAACTGCAGATGGCGGCGGGCGGCTCACAGGACGAGATGGAAGCACGTGCTGGTCCGAGACAACCGTGGGGGCTCCCAAAGGAGTAGGTGGTCACGTTCCGGGCTGCCATCTCAAGTCGCGGCCACGGCGGCGCTCACACGCTTGGTCCAGACGTTCAGCCCACCGACTTCTAGCGTGGAGCAGCCGGCGAGCCACAGCAGCCCGTCGCTGACTCCTGCTGATGTAGCCATGGCAGTGGGACTGCGAAGTTTTCTGCTCGTGCTAGGCAGCTCGCGCTTCGGGAGCCTCCTGCAGCCCTCGCGGCCCACGATGGTTGTGGCAGCGGCTGCATAAGCTCCCAGCACATGACGGCCAGTGACGCCGCATCGTGAAACGGCGCCCCAGGGAATGACTGCAGTTGGCCCGCCGGCCGCAGTGGCCATGATAATGCCCAGTCGGCAGCACAGGGGTGCCCATGTGCGGTATCAGTAGCAACCATGGCCGTGCCTCTGCTGCATCTCCAGGTCTCCGATCGCTGCACTGCTCTTCGCTCCCTCCTCTCGCTGCCCTCTGCCCTCTGCCCTCGCCCACTGCTATATACAAGCGCCTGTCGCTGCGTCTCTCCTTTAACCCCCCTCCCCCGCCCCGCCATCTCGCCGCCCAGCTGCCCAGCTAGCCCGCTGCCCATCTTGTGTTGTTTTTTTCCCAGCCCAAGCTCCGTGCTTACATTGCGTCACTACAACCCAAATCTTTCCAGCGCTTCGGCCGGACCGCCGTCATCAACCCCTCCATTGCTGTAGCTCACTACCGCCCTGCATATCATCGATTCGTTCGCATCTCCTGCGCCCACTCGGTGCCCTCGGCGAGCCGTCCGCGCCATTCCTCATCTCGGCCAAATACCACAGTTTCCACTGGGAATTGGCACCTCTTGAGCCCGCCCTCCCAGCCGGTTTATCTGCCCTCGGCAACGCCCTCGAGGTAGGGATCGACTCTGCCTTGCCCGCGAAATCCAACACAAAGAAAAACCCAGCCCCCGTATTCTGCTTTCCTTTTGTTCGCTCGTCTGTCCTCGACCTCCCTATCAGGTCATGAAATACGGCGACACCCTGCGCCAGCGGTCAATCCCAGAATGGGGACACTGTGAGTACCCAATTCACCCCCTTGGCTGCCCCAGACTGACCAAAGCCCTCGTGCCCAGTCAACATCGACTATGACTACCTCAAAGACCTTATCAAACACCAGACCACCCCGGGCACCGGCATAGCCGTATCCATCCCAGGCCAGGGCGAGACCACGGAGCGCGCCTTTGGCACCACCTTCTTTCGAGTTCTAAAGACCCAGCATGACCGTATAAATCTATTCATCAAGAGCAAGAGCGGGGAGATTGAGCGCCGCCTCGAGCACATCAGCCGCACTCTGGAGCAATTGCAGGCGCGGCGCCCAATCGACACCCCTGGAGCCCGACTACCCGTCAGAATCGTTGAGAGATATGCAAAGATTGATGCAGATGTCGCCAAGTAAGTAATCCCAGTGCATCGGGAGCTGGTGCAGGAGCGTACGTTTGACTGAATTGAACGGGGCGGAGTATTGTTTTCCAAACACGGCACTCCTTGCGGTTCTACGTATTTGCCCGAACCAATGCCTAGCTCCATCACGATCCAAGTTGGTTGAGGCGGTGCTAACCCATGATAGGGCCGGAGAGGAGATCCGCTCGCTGTCCCGCTTTCAGACTGCCCAGCGGATAGGATTCTACAAGATTCTGAAGAAATACAAGCGATGGACCAAGGATCCCGATCTCGAGTTGCGCTTCAAGGAAGAGGTTGAAAAGCCCGACAGTTTCTTCAAGTTGGATCTAGGCTACCTTCTCGATCAATACATTGATGTTCTCGGTGCCTTGCGCACAGCATTTGATGGTTCTGGAGGGTCCAGCCCCTCGGCTAAGATATCTAGGTCTCTATCGGCCGCTTCGCAGATCTCCAAGGCTACTGATGAGGGGTCTGAAGTGGATTTTGATCTGGCCTTCTCCATGTTGCCATTGGGCTCACAGGGTAGCAAAGCCACATACTGGGTGCACCCAGACCATGTTGTTGAAGTGCAAGTCCTCCTTCTCCAGCATATGCGCCTCTATACTGGGTCACAGGCGAGGCCGCCATCCACCCCACGGGACTCTCCTTTCGCCAGCCCATTGCGCCGAAAATCATCAACAAACGTCGACAGATATTTCGGGAATGAAGATACTGGCGGCCTCCTTGTGCTGGATCACCCAGATTCCTTCGCTTTCAAACGCAACGCCAGCACGGTGGGGTCAAACGAGGAAGCCACCGGTTCCACAGGTGTGAGGTCTGCCGGCAATGTACGATGGGCTGCGTCTGGGGAAGCGGCTGTCATTGTTGGGTTGGAAGACAACTCTGAAGCGGTCAAGGTCGCCAAGTTGAAGCGGAAGTACATTGAAGCCTTTTTGAACCTGAACGCACCATTCGACTATAACCAGGAAATGACCTCCCCTGAAAGTGGAAACTCACACCAGATCCAGGCCGAGATGTCATCCCCAGATGATCTCAAAGCTGTTCGTCAATGGCTAACTGAGCACACCGAAGCGAGGCCTATCGCTGGCGTGTGTGCTAAACGAACCAGGTTCATTGGTCTTCACAACAGCCAAGTTGGCGGAACTTGGGCAACTCTGGACAGAGATATCTTCATGAAGGGCAATATCCAAACGGCATTGAAGAATGAAGAATGGGTTTCTGACGCTCGCTCTGGCGCAGCTGTATTTCCCCATGCTGTTCTCGAGGTTCGCCGAGAAGGCCATCATTTTGCGGGTTTGATTCAAACACTCAATCACAGTCATCTTGTAGGTCATGTCTTTTGATGGTTCCCGAACATCACATTGACGATAACATAGGTCGAGCGTGTACGTGGCTTCTCCCTGGAGACGCATGCAGTATGGGCATGCTGCAAGCCTGGGGCGATGTCAGCGCCATCATGGGTAAGTGGACCTGTTGAGCGCCCCACGAAATCAAGGGCGATACCTAACCTACCGTAGATGCCACTCCTGGACAAAGATATTCGAAAGCTTCCGGAACCAGTCAAGAGGCAGCGCCGTAGAGTGCCCAGCAGCAGCGCATCATTCACGCAAATATCTCCACAGGAATCAGCCTCGGCGACTTCTCTTACTGATGGCCAGACCAGCCCCTATACATCCAAAAATGGCGAATCATCGGCAACTTCTGCGCCAGAGTATGTCGAGCCTCCCCCTCTACATGCCTTCCGGAAGAAGTCCAAGAGGTCTTCTAGTCATCGCCCTCCACCCCAGCCGCAGGCTCCACCCGAGACACCGCGATACTGGAATGAGTATGACAATCCTGAGTCTGAAGATGAAGGATATTACATCTACATTGATCCAAACGCGTCCATTGACTTTCCTGGCAAGCAAATGTTTGAAGCATTGGCTCAAAAGACGAGGGCGCTTTTCGGCATCAAGGAAGTAGGCGAGGAATCGCCGCTCTTGGGTACCGCAGACGACTATTCCAGCGACGATGATACCGAGAGCGAGTCGCCTTTGGTCGGACCCAAAAGCTACGGTACCATGCCATCATCCGGCGCCCAATCCGACCAGGGCGGCTACTTCAGCGGCCTTTTCCGTAGCCTTCGAGACCCTCGACACGATGCCGAAGTTCAGCGACGTTCTGAACGCGAACGCAGTAGCCTACTCGACGAATTGCAGATCCGGCAGCACAACGCCGAAGTGACCAAACTGCGCTTCTACACGACGTGCCTCGCGACTTCGGTAGTCATTGACATTATCCTGGGCATCATGACGTCCACTAGCCGCAAGAAACAGCGGGGCGTTGTGGATGCGGTAACCCTCTTTGGGACGATCTTCACCCTCCTGCTCTGCGCCGCGGCTATCGTCAGTATGCAGTCACGTCACGAGAGGTTGGGGTGGCTCCACCAGGGTGCCGTTGTTACCGCGGTGGGCATAGTCATAGCAATCGATGTGCTCCTACTGCGGTGGGTGCTGGGTGGTTGAAAGAGAGAGCAAGAAAATGAGTGACACACTTTTTTCTTTGCATGATATTTTCACAGGTGCTAGTGTTTCAGTTCGTCCCTTTTTATTTTTAATATGTCCGAGTTTGGACGGCTTGAGCTCTTTTTGTTGTTTGGTTCCACCAGGCGCTTGTTTGGCAAGGGGTGGTTTTCTGGCGTCACGGTCATCGATTGGGAGGAGGGAAGATACCAGCGGCAATTCGATTGGGGGTTGTCTATGCGTGTTGTAGTATTTGGTAAGGGAGGGAAGTTGTCATGGCGGAGGCATTGCGTTTGTATATAGCTCACGTGGGTACTGCTGATGCTTTTTAATGGGTCACGACCGGCACGCATGTAGTAGACAAAACGGTGACCCCACAACAACCAAATAGAGATTAGAAACCATCCATGAATTCGATACCATGCCTCTTTTTTTTTTTCCAACCGAGTAGTGGTAGTGTGAAAACGCTGTACCGAGCGCCCCATGTCAATCCTTGTTGCCCTGGCCGTGCATGCAGTAGTAAGGCCATTCTAAGCCGAATGATGGAGCATCAGCATAGTTCGTCTGTGGTATGGTGTCGTTTGCCGTTCATCGCCAAAGTGGCAAAGTGGAGTAGTCGTCACGGCATGTATGTACGCCGCCGTCATCAAGCAGTCGCCCACGTGTGCAGCACACCAGCATGGGGAGATTTTACCTACCCACCTACCTACCTACCTAGGTGGGAAGGCAGGCAGGCAGGCAGGCAGGTACATACGTACCGTCGATGCTCCCCCTCCGATTGTTCCGTCTACGCGACCCGCTTTCCGACGTCGCTCTTGCCTTGCCCGCGCCGGCAAGGGCCTGCCAGCGATGCTGCCTTTACGCAAGGCGCGGCTTCGGTAGAGGATACGAGGGTATGTCACTGCATGTGTGGGGACAAAGGGGCTGTCCAGCGCGGGACGGGATCCCCCCCTTCTCATCCGTGTTTGTCCTAGAAATAACGGCCATGTGGGTTCGTTCGTATACATCACCTCTCCTCCCGGTTTTCTTGGCTGGAATCCTGTGTTGGGGTAGAGGGAGGGGAGGGGCTTGGTCTGCGGATGTTTTGGCGGCTCGTGTCTGCGATGTCGGTGTTTAATGCTGCGGGAAGGAGGACTGGGGGATGGAGGGGAGGTGTAGGATCTCCTGATGGAGCTCGAAGGGGAGAGTAATGAGTTAGGTCTCACGTGTGTGTTTTGGAGGTTTTCTGGTCGGTGGAGGAGCTTGGGGCAGGGGGAGGGGGCTTTACAGAGGGAGTGGCATGGGGTTGGGTTCTCTTGGTGAGATGTTGATGAGGGATGAGATGAGGTGGACGAGTCCGGTCCGGTCCAGTCCAGTCCAGTCCAGTCAGCCAGCCAGCCATCCCACTTCATTTCCAGTGGGACCAGCGCCGTGGATACAGGGTCACGGTTGCAGGTGTGGTCGCAGGTGTGGGCGGGCGTTGGTGCGGCGGCGGTCGGCAATTCGAGCTGCAGGACCGGAACGAGAAGAGAGAGAGAAGGGCAATATGGGGATAATCATCTCGTGCTCGGGCCTTTGTCAATAAGGCGAACAGACAGAATCATGTGTGCAGTGAGAGTTGTAAGCAATGCAGGGAAGATGGCAGAGAGGCGAACGCATTCCTCCTCCCTCGTCGCGACCGGCTATATTCGCCCCCCCTGCTTTGATATTGCAGCATCAAAGGTATAGTAGATCCAGCGTGCTTGTTCGATTTGAGGGGAGAAATGATGTTCCACCACTCAGATTGCCTGTGGCTGGACTGGGAGTCGTGGGGAAAAAGCTGAATGGAGGAAAAGTAGGGATAGTCAGTGGGAATGGCATGCGATATCAAGTCGAAACTCAAGACTCGGGACGGACGATGGGAGCGCTGCGGGCAAGGCGGTCGAAACAAGAGTGGTGACAGGCGACGGCTCATGCGCCATGGCCAGAGAGCACATTATCATCTATCTGCTTTCTTTGGCACGATCTTGGTAAAGCTGTAAATCGAAGATTGAGATATGGTCAGAGGCATGACGACGAATGGCGAGCTTGTACGTCTGGCGATAATGGCAATGGTGGACGAATCACGAGTCAGATGGCATAGTCGTTAATCTATCGCTATCGCGATGTCGTGCTTGGTGTGGGCTTGGGGGTACAGACGTTGCGGTGGCTTGCTAGCTAAGGCTGGCTAGGTGTAGAAGAAGCTAGTTTGGTAAGCCGAACTGGCTAGCCAGGCCGCCATCCAGCCAGCCATATCGTCACCTTCCACTCTTAGGACAAGCACGCGGTATATCAACTCAAGACGTCAAGTCCACACACGGCCCTGCGGGCTGGCGATGGGCCAAGGCGCAAGCATAGAAACCGGGAAGCGACATATTAACTCATGGTCGTGTTACCGGGTTATAGAGGTAACGTGGGCGTGGGGTTTGGGCCACGGCGAGGATATATTGCACACATGAGCTGGAGGCCCGTCTCGTCTCGTCTTGGTGTGCCGAGCTAGGCAAAAGCCGCAATCTATCCAAAATGGCACCCATGCAAGACGCAAGACTGTTGACGGCGTCTTGAGAGGACGGGCAGGACGCTGATATTGGCTCGACGTGCCTTTGCTCCCCAATATGCGGCGATCGAAACCATTTATACACCACAAATGCCGACGCGGTGATCGCTCTGGACTGGCCGAAGAGCGGCGTGCGATCATCGCTGCATGGACGGGACGAAGGCCGGCACCGAAGCAGGCGAGACGGATCGTCTCTCCTGAGCGAGGAGTCGCATTCTTCTCTTGCGCATGGAACGTGTTCAATGGCGGTAGAAGAAGCAGCCGTCAATTTGCACAGTGGCGAAACGCAGCGGGGAACAGGTGTGCTTATGTCCCGGCGGCGGATGGGCTGGTGATGCACGTCGCTCCCGTTCACGCCACGAGCGACTAAGAGCCGGGGTTTGGTATTTATAGGGTGGGAGCAGCTGTAGGTGCGTAGATCTGATGTGCATGCCGAGGAGCGACGGCGACGCGCTGCTTTTGGGTGCTGGGTGCTGGGTGCTGGGTGCTGGGTGGTGCTGGCGCTGGTGCTGGTGCTGACGGCCGGCTGTTCCCTTGGGCTTGGCGTGTATAAACGGGCTTGCTCGCTCGCTCCCAGTGTACATGTGCGGGATGGCATAGACGACGACGACGGCGGCGGAACAAGGCGTGGCATGCCATGGCCATGTACGCAGACGGCGGATCGGTAAAGCACGCGCGCCCTGCAACTTGTCGCCGTGTCGCTGCGTGTTTAGGCCGGCCTCAAGCCTGGGGCGTGCTTGTCAATACACACGACTCTGTACCCCGTCTGCTGCCCCCGAAAAGAGCGAGCCCGGCCGGGTTCGCCAGCGCCGACGATCGTATCTGGCCCATTGCACAATCTATGTCGTGATGCTGGAGGCTGCTCCGCGCGAAGCCTCGGGGCTAGGCCGCGTGCGGAGGGCTGCAGCATCTGGACATGCAGTCTCGCGGCCTAGCACCATCTCGACGACGTCGCTGGCCGGGTCGTCGTGTGCCACGGCGGTGCAGCAGCGATCATGGCGCCCGCCCTCCTCACGTCACCGTCTCCCCACGATCTCGAGAGCAGACACGGCCATGCCCTTTGCCGCTCGACTGCCGCATCATCGCCCTCTCTGCTGTCCGGCCACGCTTCCCCAGGCCCCTCCGGCCCCTCCGACCCCTCCGACCCCTCGTCCTACCCCGTACTCGCCAGCAACCACACTTCTAGAAAACCCGTCTAGACTTTGCACATGCACGCCTCTCCCGCACGACGCCATTGCCAACGCTCCGCGGACCTCCAATAGGAAAGCCACGGTAGCACAAGGCACTCTCGTCCAGATCCAAGCCACGCCCACGTGCAGCACCGCTGATGTCCAGCTCCGATCGCCTCCGGCCAATCACCTGCCCCAATCCCCGTCCGCACTCCTGCTTAGCTTCATGCCAGGTCCAGGTAGCAGCCCTCTTGCTCTCTCCATCATTCGAGCTGCCACCACCCGCCCTCTGGGATTGGGCCCTTGCCGTTTGACTGCAATCTCGGCTCCGTCAAAGTCTATCGACACCGTTGTGGCCGTCCCGTCCCTCGCCCCTCCGCCCTCAGTGCAATTAGCGGTGAGGTCGGAGGGTGCGGACAGCTGGCCACCGGCCGAGGAAGCTTCGGCCATCGCTATCTTGGACGGACATGGGGGGGCAGGGACTTGATGGGATTATGAGAACAGCATGCCCCGTGCTCATCCCGACAGAGGGGTTCTGCCATTGGGAAGCCTGCGGGCGGCATGATGATTTGGCAAGGGCGCATGTGTAGCGGTCCTGCGCTGCTGGCAAAAGCAGCGAGCGGGTGGTAGTGTGCGCTGCGCTGCGGAGCTGCTTGGAGGAGGGGAAATGCTTGTTTGTGGTTAGACTGAGGTTGGGGCCCGATTGGGACGTCCTGTTACTCTTGACCTTGAGCCCGCTTTTCCTCTATCAGCCTTATGGCGGACGAGACGGCAGTTGATTTGGCCAAGGTGGCGAGCCAGCGTCTACCCGTGTTCCCTGCGCCATGCAGCCTCAGGTTTGCATCTCCTGTCTTGTTTTTTTTTGTTGTTGTCTTCTGCCTGAACACGGAGAGCGGTCAGTCTCAAGACCGGGTCCAGGGACGCCACGGCAGCCGTGGCCGTCTGGGGAGACTTGCACGAAACAGGCAGACGACGAAGATGTTTAAAAAAAAGCACACAAAAGGCTCGCCCAACACAGCTACCGAAACAGCTAGACGACACCATGTACTCGCCGTAGGCGCTTGACGCCTCTCTGACACCGGCATCTGCTCTCCACACGTACCATTCAGCAGCCTCGTGATCGACCCGCCGTCATCCTCTAGCACCAAAAGGCTGTCTGACGCTGAAACAGAAGCACCTAACGTGCATCTCGCATAAACAACCTCACGTCATTGACCGCTCCAGAATCCAAACTCGACTGCCCTTCTCCACATAGCTTAACCCGTCGGTACCCATGCCGCCTCCCGTAGCGCCCAGCGGGCAGGTAAGTTGGGGCCAACTAACAGAGACACCAGCGCAAAACTCCACATTTCCCGGACTTTGCTCGTTGGCATGCCGCCGTGCTTCTCAAATCCTAATACCGTACGTGCGTTATTATGCCGCCGGATGAGAAATCCTCCCTCACAGGAATTCAATCCTAGCCGCCGCCTCTCACCAAACAACAACCCGGTTACCGCTTCGGGATAGCATTCTAACACGATGCTCAGCTTACCCGTCAGCCTCACGTTTCGTGTAGCCGCCCACGTGAAAAAAAGGTGGCAAGATAAGGGCAGCACCCAGATCGCGCACGTTGTTAATGCAATGTCAGACCGGCATAAAGAATGCACAAGGGAAATGAAAAGAAAAGAGGCCAGAAAAAGCACTTTGCTCCAGAGATACCATGTCAAAGCCGCTTGCTTTTTCTTGTTTCCAGCCAATGGACGATCCTTGATCTGCACAGACAAGACGTCGCCCGTTGACCTTGCATGCTTCCAGAAAGTGTGCAGGCCGATCCCTCAAAGGCATTTGCACAGAACAAATTAAACGGCTTTTCTCCCCCTCATGGCCTCTGACTACTATTGAAGGAGAATGCGGGGCAATGACTCTTGCCGCCGTCATCGTCTGGTGGCATTCCGCGGAGGTGAGGCACAAGGCAAGATGGCACCCGCCCGGCAGACGAATGACTTGCCTGCTTGCTTGCGTGCTTGCGTACCAACTTACTCACAGGTTACCGCCTGTCTGTACGTCTAATCTTCCAACGACCTGAAAGCCGGGTTTGCCTACGTTCAACAGGGCGCCTCACTGTCTTTGGGGAACGAGTTGGGTGCATGTCACATGCAGACCCGGCGTTGGGGTTCTCGTTTCGTTTCAATTGGGGGGAGGTGGAGGCGCATAGGTCCGTGGTAGATGGTTGCGCGTAATGGGCGGCCGCCTTCTACGAGTCTTCCCGAAGTCTTCCAAGAATGAAAAGAAAGGAACGAGCTCGCGACCGAGAGCAAAACGTGCGTCCTGTAGCCTAAATCCATTTATCCCCACCATGGCTTTGCAGAACACAGGAGAGACGTACATTGCCTATGCAAGCGCACGGCACGGTCCCCCCCTTTTATCCTCTCGGTGCGTCTGAGCCTTGCATCGCAGATTGCATGCTGCTTTTCAATCTTTGGGTCCAGCTCGTCCAGTCTGGTCCAGACGAGCAGCCCTCTCTCTACAGGTTGTATGCTGCGGCCGCTTGCCTGCGCCACCAACACCGCCAGAAGGCTGACAACTCACTTACCCTCGCTGCGATCCTAGTCCACGGCATAGGGTCGAAAACTTGCTCGCAGCCGCCAGCCGCCACGAGAATATAGACTCGTATCCCTTGCGTTGAACCCTTTGGGAGGAGCCGGTTCCAACAGAGCGTGAAGCGGCGGCGGCTGAGGCGTTGCAATTTGCCTTGTCCTGGCTCCCGGTGTGAGGGGACTGGGCGTTGGTGGTTTCTAGGTTTCTGGGTTTCTGGGATGAGAATGGGAAGGAAGAGGAATGGGCAAGGGAAAGGGCGTTAGATACAAGGCGCGTCGGGCAATCGTCTTAGGAGGTGGTTACGTAGATGGATGAGTAGATTGTCAGGTGAGGACTGAGTACGTGGCCAAGTCGCTGGGTAATTGTTCGGCCCCCAGCTCCCTGTATCACGGGCATACACGCATACGCGCCGCAGCCCCTAGACAAAGTGCGGTGGCTTGTTCCTTGGACATTGACTTCCAGTCCGGGCGAACAATCGGGAAGTACGACCATCGCCATCCATTGCTACACACCGCAGCGTAGCCCGGCCTTGGTACGAAGAATGACGACGACAATGACAAGGCCGTTTGTAGGGCGTGGTTTCAACTGCCAGCCAGATCTCAAACCACACCGCCAGTCGCCCAACACCAAGAGTCCTTGGGCAACAATGCGCAAGCCCCCGATGGATTGACGGCATTTCTTCAGGAAGAATTGCGGTAATGCGGGCGTAGTCGCTAGCTGCCATCTGGGCGCATCTTCAATGGGCTTGCGCAGCCGTGATTTGGCGTGCCTTTTGACAAGGGCAATCCTACTAGCTGCCCTCCTTATAACCAAGTATTCATTATAGGGCAGTAAGGCAGCTAGGCTAGGCATGCAAGCATCCTTGGGCGCCCCTATACCCAACTATCCCAGCCTCAACAAAGCAAAATAAAGTAGGTAGTAGATTCTAGTAGCACCAGTGACAGCGGTATAGTAGTACCACGGCCTAGTAGTCTCGGAAACCTTCGAAAGCAAGATGGGTAGTCTCAAAAAGTGTCAATCATCACAAGCCAAACACCACCACGCCCGCATCACGGCAATCCCCCCCCCAGCGCCGCCGCCGTCGCCGCCGTCGCCGCCGCGGCAGCGAAAATCCCCCATCCATGCTCTCCTTCCCCTCCATGTTCAATAATAGTATAGAAATGGCGAAGCCAAAAAAAAAAAAGGAGCCGCCTCAAGCAAGCGAGCAAACGCACGCGCCTTCTCCAGACTTTCTCGATTTTTTTTTTCTCTTCACGAGAAGGCGAAGAAATCTCAAATCTCGAAACGCTCGCGTTTCAACGACGCGCACCCCAATCCCTTTCCCTGCGCGCCCCCTCACCTGACCATTCCAAGCGCGGCGCATCTGCGTGAAGATCACCATGGACCTCCGACTCGCACCCTCGCTGGTCCGATGCCGATGGGTGAAGGGGGGGAGGGGGAAGGGGGAGAAGCGAGTACGAGAGCTAGGCAACTATAGAGAGAGAAGGAGATTTTAGAGACAAAGTAAAAGAAATCTTTTTTTTTGACAGGATTTGGAGGAAAACAACCTACCCAAAACTGCTCCAAACCATTCTTCCACTCTACTATCGAACTACCCCAACCCAATATACCCTCCCCCTCCCCCTCCCCCCAAAAAAAGAGGTCTCCCAGTCTCAAAACCTCGGCCTTGCCATCTCCCGCCCGCTGCTACTCTCGACCGCACAACCCAACCCTACCTACCTTACCCTTGCACCACGATCCCGCCAGCGCCGAAGTTGAGCCCCAGAAATCACGGGGTGCAGCCGCTCGGGTCGCTGTGGCAGTGTTGCGATAGCGAAGGGTGTCCGGTCAATGTCGACAAGAGACAGCGGAGCCCCTGTTTTGCAATGGGCATGGGGGGCGGGCGGGGGGACAGCATGCGCATGGGAAAGGGAAAGAGGCTCATTTCCTGCCATCCTGTCGCGGGAACTGCGTGTTTCTTTTGCTTCTTGTCTGAGCCCGTGGGAAGGCCGGCCGGCCGGCTGTCCGTCCGTCCGTCCGTCATATTATAATAGTGGTGGTGGTGGTGGTAGAGGTAGTAGCGGGAACGAGAGGAGTGAGCTGTAGATCGACTTTGAGTTCGAGGTGGGAACGATGGGCATGCGTAGATACACCACCCACACCACACCTAACCGCGCGCAAACCCGCGGCCGGGCCCGGACATTGGCTACCCTCCTTAGCTGCGGAACAAAACACACAGACACAGACGCAGACTCTTTCTCTCTATTCTCGGCTTTACCTGGAGATAAAAATGCCCACTTCTTTTCCCCCCCGTTCCTTCTCCATCGGAAGCAAGCACTCGCTGCCTGCCTGCCTGCCTGCTGCAAGATAGAGACAGATGTGACAGCAAGACAAGGCAAGGCAAGCATTGTCACCCGCTGTCCTACCAAGGACGCCGGACCGGTCCCACTGCCGATCACCGCAGCTTGGCCGGATGAGGCCAGCGAGCAAAAGGGCAACCAGGGAATCGTAATGGGAATGGGAAACAACCCCCGGCCGGCCGTCTCCGCCGCCGCCGCCGGGCTTGCTAAACAGCTTTCAGCAGGCGCTGGCTGCATCTGGAACTTGGACCCTGTGCATCGCGGCCTGGGTATGGTACAGTAGAGGCTGCGCCATGTGGAGAGCTGCGCAGGGTATAAGGTCCGAATACGTTGGCACCAGAGAAAGGGCGTGCGTGCACGGCAGTGGGGAGAGGAAGAGAGATTGAGTGATTGGGTTGGCTTGATGCCGATGGGAACAATGCTTCATTTGCTTGCTCAATCGTTGGCATTCCCTCTGAGCGCGACTGCTACTCAGGCCGCACCCGAGAGAAGTATTTGTGGAGTCTATCACCAATCCGCCCTCTTCGCTCAGAAAAAAAAAAGTCCTGCTGTCAGGTCCTTTCCCCCCGTGGGGTTGGCCGAAGAAGATTACAAGCCCTCCACATAGTTGTAAAAATACTGTTTAGAAAATTCAAACGAAGCCTCCCGTATCCGCGTTGTCCGTCATGATATGATGATGATAATGATGATAGCAGCGAAAAAGGAGAATGCAGCCCATCTGTGACCATGATTTCGTTGGCCCCCAGCAAAACGCCAATTCCCCACACGTGCCAGTGGTGGTGTATAAAAATGATATCCCCGAGCCCGCCTAGTTGATGAGTCGAAGATCCCCAGAGTGTAAATTTTGCAAACGCCATGTCTAAAAAAAAAGGGTAAAGGTAAAGTCAAAGATGCCGAAAAGTCATGTAAAAAACCGCCCAAGAGCAAGTTCTGCGCCGGTTCGCCTTGCAGATAAAAGGGACACGAATCGAAGAAGTGACGCCGGGTTATGCAGCCCAAATGCTGGTAATGCAAATTCGCTCTGATATCGCATGCTCGTAATCATGTGTGTATGTGTGTGCTTTTGATCGTGTCGGAATCATGTCGACTGAATAGTCGATTGATTAGGTGGATCAAATCGTCGACTTGGTGGTGAAGGGTTCGGTTGCGGGTCCGTAACGCTGATCGTATCCACGCAGGTGCTCAATGCATAGCCGGAATGACTATTAAATGGTTTAGAAGAGACCGCCTTCTACGGCGCCCTGCTCGTCGTCTCGCAAATGACCACCGCTACGCTTCTTTGGCCACAGCTTGCTGCTGACACGCTTCCAGCTGTCTCTGGTCGCGTTGGCGAGGCCATTGTGCTCTCCACGGCTGGTCCTCGGGCTGGGAGTACCACTGGCGGTACCGCTTTCGTAGTAGGCCTGGTGGAAGTCCGTCATGGGATAGTCGCTCATGGGGGGAGTGCCAGGAGGCGTAAGAGGATCGCTCATGCCGCTGGGGCTTCCGCTGCCAGAGTCGTCCGTCAGTGCGTCACTACCGCTGCCGTAGCCAGGGGTCATGCGTGCCGAGGGCGACGACGCCGACGAGGTCGCGGGCTGGGAGGAGAAGCGAGTGTGGGAGAAGGGGCGTGCGTGCATGAAGTTGGATGTGAGCGACGATGGGGCCGAGGCTCGCTGGTGTGCGGGCTGGTGACTGCGGGTGTGATTGCTACGTTCGTCGTAGCTGCGGGTGGAGCTGCGAGTCAGGCTCGAGTCATGGCTGTCGTGGCCGGTAGAGGCAGGGTAGGCACTCTGCGGGCATACGGAGTTGAGGAAGGAAACCAATACACTCTCCTCCATCAATTCGTAGATTTTGGATACGGCCTCGTCCAAAGCAGAAGGATGTGGTGGTACATACGAGTCGGACAGATTGAGAAGGGTGTCGCGAACATCAGCAGGAAGGTTGACCTGGTCGGGTTAGTTGAGCTCGACGACGATGCAGGAGCGTGCGACGACATACCTCTCTTGGGCCAGATTCGCGAATGTAGGCATCTATTAAGCGCCTCCAGAGCATCAGCACGTAGGCGCACTCGTCGGACAAGGGAGAGATGGGGCTTCCGGGATGGCGGTTGACCATCTTGGAGTAGTGCTTGCGATATCTTGACGCATCCATTGTGAATTCCAGATTCTCAAGGCAGTGGTTCTGCGACAGGAAGGCCATGAAGGAAGAGAGGGTCCATGGCGGAGGGGCCGTGTTGGCGAGGATCTCGGACAGGTTGGGTCTGCGGTGGCAGTGGGGACCGGCGATGTTCTTTGGTATCGAGACGGTGAGGGGGCGCGACGAGGAGTAGTCGGACATGGCCATCTTGGTATCTTCGTCCTCAGGCTCAGCCGAGGACGTGGTGGGCGAGGTGGCGGTCGAGGAGGAGGTTCTTATCGAAAGTGCCTGGCCGCCCGATTTCCGCGAGTTCATAACGCTCTTCCACAGCTGCTTGTACACGTTCCTGACGGTGTTTCTGCTCTGCTCGTCGAAGCCTTCGCAAGTGCAGAATTGGGACTGGAATTGTTGCGCCAGCTTGACAATGGTGACACGAGGTTCGTACAAGAACCTGGTGGCAAGGTGACAACGTGGGCGGGGGGGGTGGCTATCGGGTCGACGACGGTAGCATGGGCGTTGCGAGGGCGGGCGTCGCGCGACGATAAGGCCCGAGTTTGCTGTTCCGCAGCGGCTTCTGGAACGGGGACACGGCGCTAGGGCAGGCCGAAGGGGGGCAGCGACGGAGCGTTGTACAGGTGCAAGGGAGCGGCGACGGTGTGTGAAGAGTGGTGGTAGGACTGGAGGGAGTGTGGGTGTTGTGTGTGGTGGTGGTGGTTGGAGTGGTTGTGAGAGGCAGCGAAACGGCAAGTCAGTAGACTGGAAGGAGGGCGCTGGGGTGCGGCTCGGCGTGGTTTTGAGCAGGTCGAGGCAAGAGGAGTCAGTGGTCAGTCGCCGGGGCTTGGGGGCGTCTGAGCGTGGGCGGACGGGTCAGGTCAGCAGAGGCCAGGTCCCACAGCGGAGCGAGTTCGTGGTGGGTTTGGCGATGGCGTGTGGAAGGGGAATGGTGTCGATGTCAAGAAGAGGGGGGAGGGCAGGGCCAGGGAGGGATAAAAGCAGCGAGCGATGCAGGCTGCGCAGGCGCGCTGGATTGGCCGTGGCGTCCTTCGAGAAGAATTTAGCGCAGGCACTAAGCCAGCGCGCTGCAGCGCACCAGACGGCCCCTGCTGAAACGCTGCTGGCGACGAAAGGGCTCAGAAATGGCTCGCTGGGGGGAGCCCGCTGGGGGTGCTGGGGGTGCTGGGGGGCAGCCCGTCAGCCAGAGGGCTTGCTCTGTCGCCACCAGCGTCCTAAGCCGACAGACTGCCAGTCCAGCGCCCGTCCAGCGCACCTCTGCACCAGCGTCGCAGCCGGGCGGCGCTACCGTCGCTGGCCCTGTCGCTCGTCGCAGGCCCGCCGCGGAGCACCGTCTTCCACTACGCGGTATGCTGCCATTGTCTGCGCGCTGCAGCGGCGGTGCGGCACCATGGCTTTTGGCCATCCCAAGCCCGTCGGGACGGCTGTCTGTAGTAGCACTCGCGCGCTCTCGCACTGCCATTGCAACTACCCACCCTCCCACGGCCTGGCTCTGCCCTCGCTCTGCCCTCGTCGTCGCCCTCGCCTCGCCAGCCAGCCTGCGCCTGCGCCTGCACCCGCCTGCACCAGCCTGCCACTCCCCTCTCCGTTCCCAGCCTTCGCGCCGACCCCGGCTCTTATTCGGGCTCGCGACTCGCCTGAAAGTTACGTCCGGCCCTGGCCATCTGCCCCATTCTCCCTACTCACCCTACTGGCGCTCGGCCGCACTACACACCGGACAGGCAAGAATTATCTGCGCATTACGACGCCCATTGCCGGCCGCCTATACTCGAGCACTGTGTAGCCTTAATAGCACGTAGATAGAGAGAGCGCGCGCGCGCGAGATGGAGGCAGCGTAGAGGCAGGCGAGCCGACGCCCAGGGCCCCGTTTCTTTGTCGTGCCCACCGTCATGTCATGTCATGGTGACTGTCGCTGTCGCTGTCGCCGCCGTTGCCACGGGCTGGATGACGGTGGTGACAGGTCTCGCAGCGCCAGCACCACCACCAGCACCACCAGCACCACCACCGCCTTCGTCCTCGTCTCCGTCTGACGATGGCCATGATGGCAATGATGGCATCGCCGGCGCGCGCGCAGCTTCAGGAAACAATCGGCGGCGGGCAGCGGGCGCATGCGAGGACCCCGCCCACTCGCAGCAGGCCGTGGCCGGCCTCTGGCAGCTGGGGCGGGCGATGCGCAGGCGATTCGCCAGCCAACGGCCCAGCCCACAGCCTTCGATGCTCCTTCGATTCTTCTTCGCGCACATCGCACCGTGCGCACGGCCACAGCCCATCTCTTGACTCCTGCCCTACCGCTGGGGTGGCACGCGAAGCACGGCCTGACGCTTCCTGGACGCTTCCTGCCTGACGTCCTCCTGGGCACGTCGGATCCAGGCAAGCCGCCGTGGCTACGTTACGGTAATTAACTCTGATGCAGAACGCACCTCAACACCACCACCCGCCGATCCCATGGCCTTTTCGCGAATTGAGATGGGCGACAGTTTGGGGCAAGCCTGCAAGCCAGCCAGCCTTGCCAGGCCCCCAATTTCCACCCTCCCTTAGTCACCACCCTTCGTCGCCCCTCGCCCATGCCCGCCGCCGGCGCCTGGCTACGACTGCTGCTAAACGCTGCTACTGCTGCTGCTGCTGCTGCTGCTGCCGCGCGACGCTGCCAGATCCTGCCTGCGAAAGGGGGCCCTGCCGCCGGCCCATCACGAGATGCTTACGTTGGCTGCGTCAACTCGCCTTTCATCACCGTCCGGAGCGAATCCTCGCGAATCCTGGCCATTTTTCGCGAATCCTGCATGGAAGCCTTGGCCGCCCGTTCCAGAATATTACCGCTTTCGGCCGCCTGCGCTTATGCCGATCTTCTCCAGGCCCTCAGCGCATCGTGGCTTTCGGCTTCAACCTGATGCAAACACCAACATGGGAGGTTAACCCCTTACCCTCCAGCATTCCCTGCTCCACCGTCGCCGCCGCCGCCTGCCTATAGCGCCATCATCCGCCCTGGTAGTCAGCCTGTTGAGCGTCCCGCATCGGAAACACTTGCCTACCCGGAGGCCTAACCTCGCGACCGCGTGAGCCTCTCACCACGCCGCCGCAGAGGCAAATGCATCGTCGACGTGCTCCGACTCCCGCCGATAAGCGGCCCTCTCCGAAGTGAGCCCACTGCGACGTAAAAGCAACCCAACGCTGAAAAAAATTTATCGTCAACACTCTTACCCTGAGCGGCATGACGCAGCCTGTGGAGCCTCAATCATGTGCACTCACCGCCGCGGAGCCTCTTTTAGCCGCATCCCACATCTGATTTCACCCACGACTTGGCGCTGAGGGCCTCTGCACGCGCCACGTCAATAATCCCTCTCTCTCTGCCATCGCATCGCATCGCGATGCCAATGTTGTACAAGCGCCGCGAAGGAAAATCATGGCGAAGGGACGAAAAAAAAAAATTCCTCGCGAGGCTGCTAAAATCGCGCCCGTTTGTGTGTTTGTCGCCCCTCGCTTCCGGCAGAAATTCCTCCTTCCTTCTAGAGCCCTTCCATTCGTATCACACGGGCCGCAGCCCCAATCCTGGGAAGAAGAGGAGGATGGATGGATGACGCTGGCTGGTGTGCCCTCACGCCCGCACGCCCGCACGCCCGCCCACCGTCCACCGCCGGCCACCACGTACCAGCCTGCGCAGGAACAGTTACAGCCCATGCTCAATCACACGCCGTATCCGACCTTATCCGCCCATACCGCCCCGACCACTGCTCAACAACGCACCGGCGCGCTGCCCAGGTCTACTGCCATCAGTGCGCTTCTCGGAACCTGAGGCCGTACCAGCCAGAATGAAACGTGACAGGTGGGGATCTATCAGTCTCTGACAATCTGACAAGTGGGTCCTTTCTCGGTTTGGCACAGTTTCGGAGCAACTGGAGACACGTCGACGCGGCTGAGCAGATTCAGATGCTTGCTGCGGGATGCCCATGAAACGCAAAGAAAGGCGGGGGAACGTTGCCGTCGATCATCCATCATCGCGATGGACGTTTCGCGCTTGTTGATACTGCTGAGCTCATGTTGCTCTACTGAACGTGCCCTGCGCGCGTCCGCCTACTAGCACATGGCCTAGTACTGCTCGTATGGAAGTATGCTACCGAATCCTCTCTCCACGTTGGTTGACACACGGCCCTGGTATGTGGATACGTCCAGAGCGAGGTAGGAGTGGGTTCAACCCCGTGGACCTCTGGCCAGACCTGTGTCGTCTACTAGAACAGAGGGTCTCATACGTCTTTATTGGGGCCAATGGCGGCCCGCGTCCCAGCCCGCGTTTCCAGCGCTGCTGTATCAAGATCCCACCCCATGTCTCTCAACTTATCAGCACAAGTGTCAAACGCCTTCCGCGTCTGTTCCAGCGTCATTCTCAGTTCAGCAAGCGGCGCCCCCTCTGCTCCGGCTGAGTCACCAACGTGCTGACGCTCAACTGCGTTTGCCTTCGCCCTGGAGGCTAACAGTAGGGCGTGCATCCACGCCTTTAGCTGATCAATCGTCGTGCATCCCTGTTTCAAGGCAATCAGGGCCTCACCAGACTGACCGAACCAGAGTATGTAAGCCTCGTCGTCGTAGACGCGCATGAGGTCGGACAATTTGACCGACTGTAGCTCCAACGATCCCGTTTGCCTGTGGCGCCGCTGCGTATTCATGTCCTGCAATATGGCCCCGACCGACACGCCAATCCGGCAGTGGCCGATGATGCGGTCATCAACCCAGCGCAGCACCCCATCCCGCTCGAAGATGCGCTCGCGGCGCGAGACGTCTGCAGGCCCGAGCACATGCCCATGCTCCAAGATCCGACTGAGCACTATATTGGCTCGCTGGCGGTTGAGGCAGCGCATGCTGACGGCCCGTACGGCGGCATAATTCGTCGCAAGATGGACTGACAGTAGGGCGATAAGAGTGCACCAAGTTGCCATTGGCGTCGTCACCCAAGATACCACAACGCTGCCGGCCTACAGATTGCTCGTCAATCAGCCTGATGGCCTTGAGGTTTGATATCAGCGTAGCGCCGAGTGGACAAGATGTCCTCTATTTTTCCCCCTAACCCGGTCCGCCGAGCATAGAGACAGGGGCACTGGCATGCCATGTCATGCCCTAAGCATACGCCCATGGCGACGCTGGGGAGGGGTAGTAATCACCAGCCAGCCATTAGGGAGAATTTGGTGCATGTAGGAGATATGAAAAGAGGTAAATGAACGTACCAGCATACCCATGAGCGATATGACCGTCTCTTGGCTAGAATCTTTCTGCAATTAAGATCAGCCTTTAAGCTTATCGAATGCAATATAAGCCCACGTGGTCGCGCATATGAAAAAAACCCTTGGAAAGATTCATCTACAACCCGTGACGCAGTCGGATTCCGTGGAAGAAACGGCTCAATGTGCATGCTGCGGCTCCGCCGTGTCACACCAGTTGTCCCTTGGTCGTCGAGGTACTGCCGACCGATAGGACCGGTCGCCAACGTACGGGGTTCCGTGTGAGTTGGCAAGGGCAGTCTGATGCCGCCACGACGCGCCCTCACCCCCACTCGGACCCAGAAGTGAGGCCTGAGGCCGGCAGGTTTAGATGGAGCGGGCGCATGGCGAGCGAGGGTAACAATGCACCCAGCATACCCACCACCCGCGACGGTTGGCAGGCGGCGTGCCGCCCCGAATCGACCCGACCAGAAGCCGAAATGAAAGGGGCGGGACACCGAACTACTCGACCACACAAATGGACGAGATGAGACGAGGAGGCTTGGGACGCATAGAAAGCGAAGAGAATGGAGGGAGGGAGGGAGGAGCAGCCGCCAAAAGCGCGCCATGGCAAAAAACTAAACTCGACTCACCGCATTCAACTCCCCCAAATTCCCCCGCTTCGCAAAGTGCGCCGAAAGACTGGCCTTTGCGCTCCCCGCGCACACCCCACAGAGGCTCCGCAGCACGCTCGAGGCCGACAGGACGAGCACGCGGGCGAAGCGGGGGTGGAAGGCGGGGGAGAGGCAGTCGAGGACCATGGCCGCGTCGTTGAACATGTCGGCGGCCAGGCGGTACATTTTGCACTCGGGCTCGAGGCTGGTGCCGAGCTTGTGGGCAAAGAGGATGGTGGCTAGGCGGCCGGTGCTCTCTTGGAGAATGGAGAGGAGGAGGGCCGTCGTTGGGGTGGCGGTTGCGTCGCCCACGCCTACGCCTGTGGGGGGTTGTGTGAGTTGGCTTGGGGTTTAGGGGTTTGGTTGGTTGGTTGGGAAGGAGAGACGGTGGTGTTGGATGTAGGTGGTACATGGGTACATGGTACATGGTAAATGGTATCAAATTAAGAAACAATATAAAGAGAGTTTGTTGTAGTCGGTGCTGTCGATGTTTGATTCTTCCCTCTCCTCTGATCCACCGTCTTGTTGTTGGCGATATGCACTGCATCCTCGATCCAGTAGCTACCGCTCGCTGGCTTGCCGTGGTGTCGCTGCTATTGCAAGCTTTCCAAGGTTTGCATCGGCCCTGCGGTGCTGTTTTCGGAGCAGTGCAGTAGCGGTTTTAATATAAAATCCCTACCCGCGACCATGTTTGGGGGAGTTGGAGCGAGTGCAGTGGGTGCTGCGGGTCCGCGCGCGAACATTGTTTTCATATGCGTGCGTGGAATATAGATTGTGTGGGAAATAGAAGACAGATTGCGCGGTGACGGAAGTTTGGGAACAATCAAAAGGACAGATTGGATTGAAGATATGAACAGATAGTAGAGATGCCAGGAATGAGAGGTGGAAAATTGAACGGATGTTTTGGAAAGCGTGTAGATGGACGTGGGAATCCGTGCACTTGTTGTGATCACTCACCTTCAAGGACAGCGCGCGAGGCCAGTAGGCCCGCGATTGAGCTCGAGAAGGCCTGCAAGGAGTCCTAGACGGCCCAAAGCCAGAGCGTCAGCAGCGACCTTCGACAAAGCTTCCTTCCTCCTTTGTCTCATGATGCACGTACGTAAATCTGGTATCTGTTGAGCAGCCAGGATTTAGCACATATCCCTTAGCAACAACAGCCCCATATATTGCGGCGCAGTCTGAACGCTTTGGGATGGATGCAACGGGGCCACTGTGGAAGCACAGACTTGCTATTACGTACTGGATGTAGTCGTCGGTGACGCTCTGGGGGTAACCGGCGGGCAAGAACACATCCAGCAGTTGCTGCATGTAACTCTTCGTTTCCTTGGGGGGCTGGGACACCGATGTCAGTGTACACGAACACACGATATTGCAGACGCAGTATCGGTTAGCGGGTTTCTGGAAAGGAGAAAGGTACGGCGCACCATGAGATCCACACGTGAATGTCCAGCGTGCGGTGACGAGGACTCGACATACGAGCATGTGACATTGCCTGCCTCATCGCGCTCCACAATCTCGAGAGGGGGTATGGAGGGCATGGCGAAGCCCGGTGTGCAGCTTGCTGTCTCTCCAATGGCGGCGACGTAGTGGTAAGGTAGGGTAGTCTCGGTATGCAGGCCGTAGGGAGGGAGGTAGTAGCAAGGTGTTCGAATTAGCGGAGAGGCTAGCGTAGTACCAGGCAGGAATCGAGTCGATACCCGACTGACCAAACCAAACCAAACCTAACGCAATGCAACGCAACCCAACGTACACAAGACAAGAGACACCAAACACCAAACACCTCCCTCGCTTCAGCGAATATCCATCGAACCTCAATCGAAGTGACTGCCCAAACATGGCCGCTTTTACCCCTCGATATATCCAATCAGACGCCCTCCATACCCAACCTCACACTTCCGCGCCTGCATCAACCCCATCGCGATATGTTCGATCCACATTTTACACAGTACAGATCCCGCAGCGTCGGAATCGTGCCCGGAAACACTATCGCCCTCGAACCATACCCGTCTGCACGTCTGTATCTCTAGCTGCGGGGAACGTTAAGACGTTACGTGCGACCCGCCGCAAACCTTCTTTCCTGCGTGACAAGTTCGCCTTCGCACAAACTATACCCCGAGCCACACCTTTGTGCCACAGCTCCCCCCATCCATGCGTGTATCAAAGTTGCAAACATGTGCATACGTCACATAGCCTCCGATGTCCATCACCACCGGGAACAATCCATTCCCTGAATCGCCACTGCATACCCATCACACTCCGAACCCTCCCCACCCCAAACACCCCAACCCCCTTCCTACGCGCCCGGCAACCCCCCCATCACCGACCTCCCCTCAAAAATACCCAAATCAGCACAAACACCCGCGATCCCCTCCCTAAATGCGTCTTCACCAACCCCCCATCCATCCATCCATCCATCCATCCATCCATCCCCACAACCGCACAACCCCCCTCGTTTGAGAACGCGAGCCCCTCCGCCGTTTCACCAAACATGACATAAGACGTTCGCGGACAGCGCCGCGCACGCCCTCACACACACCTACCTCTTGTGTGTGTGTGTGTTTTTTTTTAGCTGCTGCTGCTGTTACAGGTACCCAACCCTGCTAGTCCCGCTTCTGACGCTGGCTTACTCCTTCGGGCATCCAATCCGCAATTCAAAACCCAGCAGAGCGGGAACGAAATGCGAACCTGGCGTGATGGGTGGTGCGGTGCGGTGCGGTGCGTTGCGTTGCGTCTTGGTGAGAGGGCGGTGCTAAGGGCGATGGGTGGGGCAAAGTGTCGTGTTTCGGCAGAGGCTCGAGTCAGGCGTGAAGCATTTCATTGTGTTGTGTTGTGCTGCTGCGAGGCGATGAGAGCGCGCTCTTGTCAAGGCAGGCAGGGAGGGAGGGTCGGTCGGCTACCGGCAAGCGTCGAGATAGGTGTGTGGTGTGGTGTGTGGGAGCATGTCGTTCCCTTGCCCTACCTTCCCTCCCTCCAGGGGGTCGGCGGCAGGCCGGGACGAAGCGATTGGGTACCCGGCAGCATGGGAGGCACGGAAAGTGTTCTTTCCAGAGTCTAGAAGGTGTTATGGGCGGCCATTTATGGGGTGGCGATTGAAATTGGCGAGATTGTGATTGTGATGGGGTTGGGTGGGCGTGCAGATTCCCAGACGTTTGGGGGGAGAGATTGAGAGGTAGGGGTGCGTGATTGGGGTGATGAATAGTAAAAGGAGCGGGTGGCCAAGTAACACGCATCATGATCGGATTACATTGCGGCATCGGGACGACGGGACGGATAGAGTATGTGCAGAAACATTGCTTGGCATTGCAGCTATCTGCGCTTCTTCCAAAACGCTAAAATGATTTAAAAATACAAGGTATGAGGACGCATCAAGCAAGTATTGCTTCATGGTATGCAATTACAGGTCAGTAGTTGAGAGTTGGGACGTTTGTCCAGCTTTTGGAGTGTCACGGGTAAGCAAAAAAAACACCCTCTATTTGTTGGCCTTTGACTCTTCGCCAATGACTGGGTTGTGGCCGGCGAGATGCTTTGAGTCCGTTGAAAGCAGCTCGTCAGGCTTGTCTGTGAAAAGTTTAGAATGGATTACCATGGTATGAATGCAGGTGATCATCACTTACCATGACGAGCATACAAAGAGTACTCCTCATCGAGATACTTGCCAACACGTCCGCTCTCGACCTCCTTGCGGGACAGGGAAAGCTTGCTCTTGGGCAATCCCATGCTGCCCAGGTAGGTGACCGTGTTCTTCCACTCAGCCTCCTTCCTCTTGGAATCCCACTTGAGCTCCTCGGCCATCAGATCGATAACCGTGGGAAGTGCCTCAAGTGCCGCCTGAGCGTTCAAAAATGCCAACCTCATGCGTCGAGCAATGACATCCGTGGCAGTCTGGGCATATTCATGCCTTACACAGTAACGAACCTCGCCATCAATGAATGGGTACAGGGTGGAGATGCGGTTGCCACGGGCAGGGAAACGCTGTTCGGTAGGAGAGGACAGAGCGGCCACAGTCCAGGCGCGGTCGCCATAAGCTTGCGTAAGGTACTTGGCGACCTCGGTCTCAATTCCGTAGTGCTGAATCAGGTTGATGAAAAGAGTCTTGGAGTAACCGTGAGCGCCAACAAGTCTTACGCGGTGGGTCTGGCAAGCACCGTCGAGGATGGCATCATCAGCAACTTCGGTACCGCTAACGTGAGGAGGGTTGGGCACAGCCTTGGGCGACAATCCAAATTCCTTGATAGCCTCGTCAACGGTTTCCTCCGCCATTTGTCGGTAGGTAGTCCATTTTCCGCCAGAGCAAGTGAGAAGACCAGAGGGAGACGTAGTGACCAAGTGATTGCGAACAAGACCTTCAGTCTTGCTTGCGTTCGGGTCTCTGACCAAGGGACGAATACCAGACCATGCCGCAAGAACATCGCCGCGCCTGACGCTAATATCGGGTTGGAGGTATCGGCGGATTTCCTTGAGAATCCATTCGATTTCCTCTTCGCCTGCAATAGGGTCCTTGGTGATGGAAGTGGGTGTATCAGTAGTACCAGCGATAGTGTTGCCTTGCCAGGGGAGGAAGAAGATCACACGACCGTCCGAAGTAGAGGGATCGATGAGACCCATGTTAGCAGGGCTGTAAAAACCAGGGAGAATGACGTGTACGCCGGAGCTAGGGGCAACAATTTCCTCTACGCTTGGGTCGTCGAGTTTACGTATCGAGTCACAGAACGGTCCGGTAGCATTGATGATTCCTTTGGCTTTGATGGTGAACTCTTCGGGCTTCTTGCCGTCAAGTTCAGCGATACAGTCCTTTGCGCGGGCACCGCAGAGTTTTCCAGAAGCGTCCTTTTCCAAACCAGTAACCTCGAGGTGGCTTACAACCGTCGCACCGTACAACGCGGCGGTCATTGCGAGAGAGACGTTCATGCGCGAATCGTTGTGTGCACCATCTGACGACATTAGCGCTAGGCAAACCACTACGTTCGGGAAGTATACCGTAGTAGACAAGAGCGCCAAAGAGGCCCTCCTTTTTCAACATGGGGAAAGCATCGAGGGCCTTGCTCTTGGTCAAAAAGTAGGAGCTCTCAATGTTCTCAGATCCAGCCAGAAAATCGTATGCCTTTGTGCCAGCCCAGAAGTAGGGCACCTTCCACCATTTGTCAATTGGGATCATGATGGGGAGCCATGACGAGAGATGCGGTGCGGTGTCCAAGAAGTAACGACGCTCACGAAGAGCTTCAACGACGAGCTTGTACCTGCGCTAAAATTAGTCTCATCCAAGACATGCTGCTCGACATGACTCACTGATTGTAGTCCAGATTCCAAACGGCCTTCTCCAGATAGCGGACTCCGCCGTGGACCAGCTTCGTGCTCTTGCTGCTAGTCCCGGAACTGAAGTCGTCGCGTTCAACCAGCGCAACCTTTAGGCCTCTAGTAACAGCATCGAGGGCAATGCCAGAACCCGTAGCGCCACCACCAATAATCAGGAGGTCGTACGGCTCGTCCTCGCCCGCTGTCGCAGGAGCAGTGGCACCGCTGCCGAGCAGGTTCTTGACGCCGTCCTTTACTTTTCCGGCGACGACGCCGGCGCTTCGCTTCAGCTCTGCGATCTGCTCGTCCCTCGACTTGTTAAGGGGAAACTGAGGCGGGCGGAAGATGCCTCCCTCGCCGTAGGTGGGCGGTGGGACAGCAGCGGCCTCGAGTCCGGGGATATCGCGGGGACGGTACGCGGCATACAGAGCTGCACCACCGGCCACACCGGCACCGGTGGTGTACAGCAGGGGCTTCAGGAATCGGCTGGAGCGTTTAGCAGCCATGGCGATTCGGCGCAGAAGGGCCCCTGGGTGTTGTGGTGCTGCGTTGGATGTGATTTCGGAGTGTACTTGGGATAAAAATGTGGCTCAACAGAGGCTCAGTGCCCTATTCACATGCGCTAGTTAGCGGCCGCGCATCGGACAAACTTGTGCAGCGCTGTGCTCACCTCGTGGTGGGCTCAGGATGACATGGCGAGCTGCGCACCTGCTGGACTAAATTTTTCCGGTAGACGTCGGCTGCATAAGGGCCGTCGTAGGAGAATTGTGGACTTTAGAGGGCCAGTGAAGTAGGTATGACGGCGAAGCCAGGAACGGCGCTAAGGCCAAGGGCGACTCGAGCTTCGGATGAATATTGGACCCGAGCTGCCCCGGACCCCGGAAACACGACGTCCCTCAGGCCCAAAAGTCCATCCTGGCGTGGGGTTCTGGCCACATTTCGTATTCCCAACACCCACGCGCGTTGTTTTTTTGCTTTCTCTTTGCTCCTGCGGCCTCCGCCAGCGACGGGCGTCCGCGTGCGGGTACCTGGCGCCCTGAGTCGCTGCGGCGCGTCTTGGGCTGCGATCGCGATCGCCCTGTTTGCCCCCACGGATCGGCTCGCCAAGCGCTGGAGGAGAGTGCCGACTCCGGGTTGCTGTTCTGAGCCTTCCAGGAAGCATAGACGCGTCTCCCCTCTCCGCCGGACGTGTCGTCTCATCTGACTTGGGGGGGGGGGGGGCATCAATTCATTGCTTGGCCATGCCACACTCCACTCTGGCGCAGAACATGCCATTTCTCTGAACCCCATGGGCCCAATGCTTTCGCCGCCGTGTTCCATCCATTGCCGGACTCAGTCCTACTGACTAGGGCAGCCAGTCAGTTACAGTGGGTCAATACATGTGCATTCGCCTTTCGGGTGGGTTTCCTATGGTGGAATCAAGGAAATGGCAGTCCTCGCTGCACTAGAAGCCAATATCGATTTTTGATGTTCAGGACAGCTCAGCGGGTCCACAATGACGTTAGGCCTGCCATGGGAAAGTTGGAATATGCATTATTCTTATTACAACGTCTATTCAAGGGGTATCCTCTCAGCCATGAAAATCATAAAAACGTGTTCCCAGCTATTGGGCTCACCCATTTAGACTTGCGAACCGCCCTCATTTCGGCGTACAGTGCAGGATTGATGCCTTTCTTCTTACACTTTTTCAGTTCGGCTTCGGTCAGCCCCGTGGTATCGTAGTCGCTCGCCTTCCAATCTTTGGTCCCTTGTGATTGACGGTCCCACTCCGGAGGTACACAACCCAACTCGGATGGGCGGCTGGAGGACGTGGTGACAATGGAATTGGAAGAGCTGGTCCTATACGAACGTTGATCAAACGAGACTCTCTTTTCGATTTCCAAATGCTCCGGGCGGAGGAGGGGCTCCCGCAACTTGGGGGACTTGGGCTTGAGCTTTCGCAAGACTGAGGCGGTCGAATTCTTGGATGGGGTCGTTGGGCCTGACGCCAACCCCGAGGACACAGAGCTTCCTGCCGACGATCGGCTTCTCGACGGCTCCGATAAAACACTAGGCTGGGCAGAGGATGACTCTTCTTCCACCGTCGAGAAGCTACTCGCCGAGGTTTCGGGTTGGGCGTTGTTGACGTGTTCCTGAGCGGGAATATCGAAGGAGGATTTTGCCGATGCTTCACTGGGCGATTCGACAGGAGGTTCGATGGAGACTCGTCCAAGATCATCCAGGGCAGATTGCGTGGTGGCAACTGATTCAATCGTCTCCAAGGAACTCCATCGGCGCAGATTTGGTGGCAGGCGACGATAGTTGCGACTTGAGGTAGGTCGAGGTCGCGATGAAGTCCGTTGAGGTATAGGGTTTCTGCTCAAAGGTGGCCCGCGGTAGGGTAGAGGGCTTATGCTTGGACGCTGCGCGTGGACAACTGGCGCTTTCGGCTGTGCTGGTTCATGGCGAGGCTCCTGGGTTATATTCTGGAAGCGTTCCTTGAAAGGGTGCGAGAAGTTCCGGCTTCGCCGGAGGGTGTGCTGCGGGGCATTGGGGGTATTGGTATTGTCTCGAAGTGGGCTTTTCTGAGGCACAGATGGGGCGGCTGGACGACTCGGGCTGCTTGAAGCGACTGTGCTGCCCAGCGAGGCTGAGCGCTGGCGCGCTATGGGCGGTGGAGCAGCATCGTCGGAGTCGGAGTCGTAGTCGTAGTCGTCATCGTCAAAGCCATTGATGCGGAGCCTCTCCAGGCCCCGGTTCACGTGCGGCTGGTGCGGTCCAGGTCGAATTGGCGTGGGAACGGCGTGGTCTGCGTCCATTGTTCAATCGAGTCAACTATAGGTGCATGCGTCTTGCGTCTTGCGTCGTGCGTCTGAGAAATGATGTGGACAAAAGCCCAATGCGGAGACCAAGCTTCGCACATGTTGTCGCAGAACTGGGCCCGTCTAGATGACGACGAGGAGCGGCTTGCTGGGCCGAATGTCTAGGTACAGCGCTGTCTACGCTGGCCGGCCGGGTCCTGGCTTGACATCATGGCGGGCGTGGCTCCGACGCGGAGGGGACCAGGCACGGCAAGGCATGCTGCTAGCTCGACGAGGGCAGAGGGGAAGCCATGGTTCGCCAGGCCGGCCAGGGTTCTCAACGCTTTGCCAGCGACTGGCGGGCTGGGAGCAAGCGAGGGTCGCGAATGATCGGGGAGCGATCTCCGTGGGCCTGGCAGCTGTCGATCGCGCCCGTGGCTGCTGGACGGGGCTGGAGCTGAAGCTTGAACACGCAGGTCAACGGCGGCGCGCGTCACGTGCCAGGGCGCGAGGGCGCGAGGGCGCGAGGTGCGGGCGGGGATTGACTTCTGTCAAGCGGGCGCCAGAGGGCATCAACACAGCAGCAGCCGGCCGCAGCGGCGTGTCTGGCTCCTGGCGGACGGCGAGGGCGCGGCGAGGGGGCGGGCAGTGTCTCGCGGTTGGGTCGTCGGGTTCCTGGCTCTGCGGCCGCCAAGCGCGCAGGGGCGGCAGGGGCAGCAGCCAACGGGCGGGAGAGAGCGAAGGCGGACGTGTGCTCCCTGCGTCTGCGCTTGCGTTTGAATGCTCGACTCTGTCCTTCTCCTCCACGAGCCCACGAGCCCACGAGCCCTCGCGCCCTCGAGCACCGCCAGCACCCGCCGCCCGCTCCGGATATGATGCACTGCGACGCCCCAAGCGCTCTCCCGCCGCCTTGACCCGCCCGTCCCCCGCCGCTCCGCAGCCGCTCACCATGAGCAACGACGTTGGCCAGCCCGTCTCCGACGCGGACGTCGTGGCCCTTGCCAAAGCCGCCATCGAGCAGTCCCGCGACGACATCAACCAGCGCGCCGTCGATGCCCAGGCCCCGCCCCAGCTGCAGCAGCAGCAGCCCGGCATCACCATCGACCTGGGCCACAAGAACATCGCCCACCTGCCCGACGAGGTCATTGATGTTATCCGCGCCGAGATTGAGAGGTACGCTCCGTGCTGTGTGGCCGTCGCTTGGCGCCACCCCAGGGTCCCCGCCGTGAATGGTGGATTCCGACAAAACGCCCAATACTGACGCGCTCCAGGCTTGCCCTCTCGCACAACCTCCTGACCACGTTGCCCTCGCGCCTCGTCGAGTGCAAGCGCCTCCGCTACCTCAATGTGCGCTACAATGCCATGCGCGAGATCCCCGAAGCCGTTCGTCCGGCCCGCCCGCCTGCCCCCGCCCCAGAATACTGACATCCCCCCAGATCCTCCAGATGACCTCGCTCGAGATTCTTGATGTCAGCCGAAACAAGCTCCGGTCCATTCCCAAGGAGATTGCCAACCTGACTTCACTCAAAGTCTTGGCAATTGCGAAGAACAAGATCGAGGAGCTGCCCGTATGCCTGGGTGACATCAACAGCCTGCAGGTCCTGAAACTTGATGGCAATCAGCTGGTCTTTCCGCCCCCCGACGTCTGCACCATCCGGGACAACACTCCGTCTCCGGCCAACGAGAACGAGCGAGACGCCGTCATTGCAACTCAGGTGAAGAAATTCATGAGGCAGCACGCCTCCCGGGAGAAGCAGCGCGTCGAACTGGAGAGGCTGCGTGTAGAGTCGTCTGGCGACGAAAGGTCAGTGTTCCATTTCAAGTCGCCCAAGTCACCGTGCTCACCTCAACAGTTGGACCGAGAGCAACCCAGAAACTCCACGACCCTCGAAACGGGCCAATGGCGGCCGCTTTCCCGTCCGGCCGAGCATCAGCAACCTTGACGGCTTTCCCGATAGACCAGACTCCCCCGGTGCCCCGCCTCCAATTCCTATCCGATCCCACTACCGAGTGTCGTCCCAACAAAGTAATGGCCTCACCCGCAGGCCCCAGGTTGCTCCCCTCGTCCTCACCAACGGCTCCATGGAGAGAAATCGTAGTTCCAGCGAAGGCGCAGGCTCAGCCAGCCACCGGCAAAAGCGCATGGGAATATACACCAACAAGACAACCGACTTGGGACCGGTGGACGAGCTGCGCAGGGCAAGCCATTTCCGTGGTTTCAGCCAGGGATATGTCATTCCGGGCACTAATGGAGTTAACGGTATCTCAGGGCCCGCTACTGCCGTTGGTTATGGAGAATCGGGCACCGTTCGATCTCTGGCGAACCGTCCTCTCTCAGACGTGCGCGAACATAAGCGCGGGTCTCGAGCTCCAGACATTGTTGTCGAGGCTGCAAAGAATTTCCACTATGCCATTTCCCAGTTGCACGATTGCATCGCCCACATGGTACGCGCCATGCCCAGGACCGATCGCACCAAAGAAGGACTTCGTCGAAAAGAGGAATTTGTTCGCCGGTACTCCACAACTTACTACAACGTGCGTGCCTTGAACGAGCTTCTTCGTCAGTACGACACACTGGCCGAAGAGGACGAAGAGGAATCCGAAATGCTCTCGCGCAACATCTATACGTATGCTCTGAGATGCTTGGAGTCTTTCATGTCCATTAGCTTGTCCATCGCAGAAAATCGAGCCGAAATCACCCAGTATGCTGACCCTCGTCAGCTGCGCACCTTCCTGTTTCTCCAGCAGGCAAGTCTAGTGGACATGAGAAACGCATGTTCCGTGCTGGGCGCTCAATTCCAGGACACCACCATCAGCATTCGAAGGCCCAGTGCTCCAGATGCGCTGACTACTGTCCGGACCCGCCCGTTCAAGGGCCGGCGGCTTCAGACCTCTCCACCTCAGCGAAATGGCCAATATCAGGTCCCGCCGCCGGTTATTCTCCACAGCAACGACAACAGCCGCTCCAATACTTTGACTAGTATCAGCGCTGCGACGCCTCGGTCCGGAGAATCATTCTCTACATTGGCGACCACCATGTCGAGAACTAACACTCTCACTAGCAGTTTCGACGAGGCGGATGAAGATGCCCAATTCGATCGCGTCTACACTAAGCTCAGGGCCGCTTGCGAGAATTGCAGTGTTTCAATTCCGAAGATCCTCAGACTGCTCAAGACTAACTTTGAATCCATGAGAAAGGACTACGATTCCGAGCACCCGAGGATCAAGGTGCTGGCAAGTCTGATTGAGAAGAGCAATGACGTCCAGGAGATGACACTGCCATTGGCCAGTCGCTTGTCGCAGATGCAACTGAAGGACAGTTATACCCGAAGTCTCCCCGATTTCTGGCAACAGTGCATGGGTTTCATCAAGGTTTGTTTCACTGTTTCAATTGTTTCGAGAATGAAAAAGTGGCTCACCCGTTTCAGGCTTGGGGAGAACTAGCGACCGCCAGTACCACACAAGGTCGAAACATGGGATTGTTAAGCCCAGAAGTAAAACAGCTGATGAAGCCACTCCATCGGACTGTCAAGGAGGCCAGTCTGGCGATCAACGACTCTCCATGGTCTCACCTCACATCGAACAATCCTGGCTTGATGGGACCACCCTCGCTTTCCTCTTTTACATCTCGGACACAGCCGCCCAAGTTCCTCGGAAAGCCTACCATGTCTTCTGGGGGCGGTCTGTCTTTTCCCGGACCGATTAACACGTCCATTACTTCCGTTCCCTCGGCCTTTACGCAGCAGAATTACTCCACTGCCAGCTTAGGATCCCAAGGCTCCGGCGGATATGTGACACCTGTTCCTGCAACCCCACTCAGTGCTGCACTAGGTGCGGCGGCGCAAGCCACGGTGCCCAACACGCCCAATCACCCGCCTATCCTCCCATCGAGCACGATTAATGTCTTTGAGCGCGCCGATCGCCTCTTGAGTCAGACTGCTAGGCGTGTTTGACCTGCCTAGTTAGCATGCTAGTCCATGCTACGCATGATGTGATTAGTGTACATGCCCAACATCTTCCATAATGTATCATACGATGTCGTATACACTACGACGCTTTTCCTGCCTCGCTTTCCGTGTATTCTATCCATCTCACAAATATCTTAGCGATGGCGTTGGTCTGGTCTCTCATTTTCCCATGCGAGCCCTCTTTTTTCCTTTTTTTTCCTTGCCAGTTCTTGCTTTCCAGTCTCTCTCACTACTTTTTGATGCATAACATGAGCGGTGTCTCGAAGGCTATGTGGGTATTTCCTTGTAGCCCGTCTCTTATTGTCTTTTTTGTCTTTGATGCCGAGTTTGTGCAATCTTTCTCTCGATTTTTCCGGATGGATGATGGATGGATGGATGGGCGGATGGGTCTCTTACTCAGTGCGTTATGGTTGGGTAGGCAGGCGTGCCGACCGATCGCGCTTGCACGATGGATGAAGGTTATGTTGTGAGCGCAGGCGCGCCCGCTTTCGAATAAGTGGTAAAAAAATTGAGGGGGGTCCAGGGCGTTTTCATAGATGGGGTGTTGTTTTTGGGGTTGCTGTAGGATATCGTCAGGATCTTTTTTGAGCAATTCATGAGGGTTCGCCGCGGGTGTGCGCAGGCTTGTTGCTATTGTTGAGTTTTTTTTATTCGACGCGTGATGCGTGACGTGTGACATACGATGCGTGGTACAAGACATGGGGTGGACATGGGAGGTGTGCTGGAATCTTGCAGGATATGATCTGTACTGGACATGTCTGATAATGAGGTGCTTTGATTATGAATTTTGGCTTGTTCTTGAGTACGTATGGCGGAGGAAGAAACGGGGCATGAGCTGACATATATAGTGCCCTTGGGGAGCTAATTTTGGGTGCCATTGCAGGCGCACTGTTCTTTGCATGTACAATCGCCGTGAGACGACACAACTTGCACGTCTTCCATAGCCCATGAGCCTTCATTCAAAGATGAGAACGGCAGATATGCAGCGACCCTGTTCTTTTAAATCGGATGACACCTTTTTTACTCGTTTTAGGAAACTGCATTGACCATGCAGTAACAAAAGGTTAGGTGTGATGTATGACTTAGAGTTGACCCGTCCCTAAGCACTCGATGCATATTATCTTTGCTAGCTTTTGAATTTTTGCTTATTAAAACATCGACTGTAGGCATTACTCTATCTCATCCTTCTCGATCAGATGTTAGTTTGTTTTAATTCTACCATCGTTCGATGCACTTGATGTTATGGGCAACTCTAAGCACAAAAGAAAGACGCTGTATGTTTACTAGGAATATGAAATCTTTTTTCAAAATGCTATCGTCTATCAACTACCATCCAGTCGCCCCCTCCTTTTTTTTCCCTTACGGAAGACTCCTATACTCTGGTTCTAGTCTATGCCATATATTTTAAGTGACCCCATCCGATGCTTACTACAACTTTTCTCCAAGCCCAAACATTTTGATAGAGTTTCGCCACGTGCTACGGACAAGTTAGTAACAACTCTTGTGGAAAACCAATTGCCTTAGTGCACTTACGCCTCGCAGACTTCTTCCACCGTGATTTCTTTGATTTGTGCTATGGCATACGCAACATGGGGAATTGTCGCTGGTTCGTTCCTGCCTTTGACCATCACACCCTTCGTCCACTTCTCCTTCTTGACAGCTTTGGGGAGTGGCGGAGCATCCTTGAGATACTTTGCAGAAGCATGACTTGGGCGCATTTCGCACTTTGAAAGGGTTAGCTGAAATTCCTCAAACTCACGAACAGAACAAGCTTACCCATGGGCCGTCCGTCTCAATCTGGAGGTACTCGAGTGGAATTTGTCTAACAACTTCAATGTTTTCCTCAGCTGCAGTCTTGTTAGCCGATTTTGATCTGCCAGTAAAATGTAATCACTGGCCCATACTCTTCATGCTGCATCCATTGACACCGACATCGAAGCCCATCTCCACGATACGCTTCATCTCGTCAACCGTACCCGTAAAGCTGTGTACCAAGCCTTTCTTGGGAAGCTGGTCCTTCTTTGCGCCCAGAAGCCGCTCGAAGTCTTCGCTCGCAGCACGGGAGTGTAGGAACAGTGGCAACTGCAGTTCAACCGCCAACTCTAGCTGGGCCTCGAAGTATTTGAGCTGAGGTTCCTTTGCCGTAAGGAACAGTCGATCATAGTCGAGCCCAAATTCACCAAAGGCAACTACTTCGCCTGATTCCTTTCCTTTTGTTGCCAGTTCTCGAAGAGCGTTGAGAAGGGCTGTTGGTCCACCGGGGTATTCGTCGAACTGTTTCGCCGTGCATGGATGAACTCCCACGGTTGAGTAACAGACACCAGCTAGAGGCGAATTTCAGTATGCGGAAGATGGATGTTCAGGCAAGGTTGAACATACGGTGCGCTTTCGCAATCTCCACTGCATGCTCCGACTCTTTGAGGTCGGATCCAGTTACCATGAATTTCTTGCAACCAGCGTCTAGTCCCCTCTGCAAAACATCTTCAAAATCGTTGTCATGTCTTTGCGTCCCGTGATACTGTCCCCTAAACACGGGATCCGTAAGATTTATGCCAATCTATGTGCGTTAGGTAGATTTTTCAAATGGCAAGCGCCTGAGAACTAACATCGACATATTTAATTTCTTCAGGTTGGCTACCCATTGTGGAGAATTTCCTATATGGCTGGTTGTAAGACTCTTTGCATATGGTCAGTTGCTGTTGTCGTCATGGCTTTGGGCGAAGTACTTAAAAAACTATCTCGTGGCTGCCTAGACCCCGAGTTCACCTGAGTCAAAGATGCTCGTATTGCAAGATTGTGGGAGTCACACAAGGCCCTGAAGCTAGTAGGTTTCCGGAAGGGGATAAACAACATGTGGCGGGGTGGACGAGGAAAGCCGATGAAATGCAACGTTTGGCCATCAAGATGCGTAGATTAGCTAATCCATTTTGGGATTAGCCACCATTCGATTCCTCAGCCCTACACCCTAATTCAACGACCGATCATTTCGTCGCCCTCGGGCGCCATCAAGCAGTGCGATCAAGTCGGCCTTTGACTCTGTATTGCGGGGTCTTCCAAGTCCTGTGACTCACTACCGCGGAGAGAGAGTCATCGGTACGGGACGGCGCAGCTGACACGGAACGTCTTTAATCCGGAATCAGCCGCCTGGCCCTCATTCTACCGAGCCCTAACAGCAGATTGCCTAACCCAGCCCCCCTCCCCCCCTCGCTACACTCGCGCCATAGACCCGGAAACTTAGTAGGCTCACTCATGGCGCTCCAGAATGTTTGGCATCACCGTCGCGTTGCGGATAACGCGGCAAAAGCTTGCTGGGTCTGCTACAAACCCTCAACCAACGTCATGATCACACCTGACAACAAGGTAATCCCTTGACGCTCTCAAGAAAGCATATTCTTAGCGTATCTAGGATTTCTTCTACATTTGTGTCGGTCATCTTTCCGATAGGGGCTTCTGTCAACCTGATGCAGATGAAGTGGCTGCCGCAGCTGCCCGACAGAAGAAAGAAGATCTCGAGCGGGAGATTGAGATTGTGAAGAAAGAGTACGAAGAGAGACAGAGGAGAAAGCGTGAAAAACGCAAGGAAAAGGAGAAGGACAAGGACAAGGAAAAAGAGAAGGACTCCAAGAAGGAAGAAGAGGAGGAGGATAAGGCCGATGAGAAAGCAAAGGATGACAAGGTTCGATCGTCCTACTCTAGAGTGTGTTGTTTTGCTATTGACACTCCTGTCAGATCAAGGAACTCTCCAAGTCGAAGGAACAGTCGCAAGCTGATTCGGGCCCTCGTATCTATGCGTTGAACAAGTATGTACTCATTCGCCGCCAAGACACGCTACTGAAATCAAACTAATCATGACAGGAATTTCTTCCAAATGCGACTTGACAAGATCCGGAATGCCGAAATTGCGAAGCGCAACCGGGAGAGACTGAACCAGGGCTTACCTTCTGTGCCTAGCGGCAATCCTTGAAGCAGTACATTCCCGTCAATCAAGCAAGCATCTACCCACTGCTTTCCTGTGTTTTTCTGGTAACCCACCTTACGACGGGGGAGCAACATCTTGGCAGCTCACCTTGCCTGCATGGACTAGCCGATGGTCTGACTCCCAGCCAGCCCTAAAGCCTCTCACAGATGTGTGCTGCAGTCAGCAATTAGTGGCCGGACACTGGGCACGCTTACCGAAGTATCAGGTGTTCGCAATGTGCATGCCGGAAATTGGCCCGTTTCTAGAGATGGATCGGTGTAGCGCCGACGGTCTTTCCAACATGTCAAGAAAGCTTGCTGACAGCAATCATTGGAGGGCTCCAAATCCCAAACTCCATACCCTAGAAGCTTTCTATATTGCACCATTTATTGGGCGCTTCTGTGGATCTACAGTCGATCAACCACAGCTGCATCACTAGGTCCTGCTCAACACATTCTATTAACAGCCTTTGGTGGAAGCAAATTTCAATTGCAACTATGGTTGTGAGATTGACTGTGAAAAGTACCTGCGGATTAATTGCAGCCAGCTACTTCCACCATTGCCCAAAGTCTGCGTGCCTTTGGTGGAGGACTGGCCATGCTTCCCCACTCATTCGCCATTGATCTTCCCACATATAGTACTTCGAAACACATTATGCTGTAAATGGCCATTTATCCATGTCGTTATTGCACCCAACCTTTCAGTGCTGCTGCTGCTGCTGATGCTGCATGGAAATTGCCGATGTGAGGGAGGTGCATCAACCGGCAACATTCCTTGTATTGCATCTTTCACTTCAATAAGCCATGGAATATGCCGGCACGGATTTGAGAGAAGCATTGGCCCAAAAGTTTCTGTTCAAACTCATGTTGAAGACATATATGCAGCAGTGTCTCGTCATACACGATAAGCGGATGCGCCTTGGCATTCCTCTCAGCTTCTAGCACGTCAAGCACCCTCACCGCCTATGCACAGGAAACACAGGTGTTGACCAAGTTGCACATATCATCCAATCATCACGTTGGTGGGGCCGTTCTCTGCGCATCAGCATAAGACCCAGCTGCTTCGCACACGTCTACCCTACCGCGCTAATACCAACCAGCGAATTAAAAGAAAGTTTAAGAAGCGGAGTAAGGCACCTTTCCGTCCACTGCATGCTTTCAAGTACATCATCCAACGGGTATCGGCTCCATACCGTGTTCTCGTGGGTACCAGCATAGATGACCAAACTTCCGCATTAGATTGTAGCTGCAGAAATCCATGGGCAACAAGCCAAGAGTTCGAGTGTGCCGATGTCTCGGGGTTGTTCCACACAACTGTGCCAGAATTGGACAAGAATACGTACTGTCTCCAGTCACGTATCAATGAGCGTTGAATAGCTCTTGCAGTCGCCTTCGTGCGGCGTGCTCGCCGGTCCGACGACATCGACATCAGACGAGTCATTGGCAAACCTAATTGGATGTGGACAGTAAGCTTCCAAGGATATCATATCTCACATCTTGTTAAAAACGCCATTCGCTTGACTTTTCCTTCTATATGCACATGTAACGACCCGCTAGAGCACATGACCAGATTTCTTTCAAGGATAACGCCTTTAGCGAGCCCGTGGAGAGTCAGAGGTGGAAGAAGCAATGAATAGGTGCAGCATTCACGCGCAAATCGGCATGGTCCAATCTTCTATCAGTGCTTTGTTATTCAGGCATTTCAGTTCTAAACTTGTTGGAAGGTCTTTCGAGGCCCAGACCTTATCGCCGTTTCATTCCTGCTTGATTTGGCTTGCTCCGGCCCTTGCACAGCATACTCCTGAGCGCTGATGGCCTGATCCCGAGCGATTCTTCAGTGTAGTGTGAGGTATCTTTGCGCTCCGGCATAGCATGCAATTATGCATATGTCGGTCGGGGAGCCTGGAAGAATGATGCATAAAAGAGGGGTCAAGTCCGCTGCATGATAAACTCGCCGAGCCTCGGTCTGGAGCACATGATGTAGAGGTCGTATGCTCCACCGTTAGGAACCGTAAGGCTGGATTAAGGTAGCTCGTGGACAAGGCTGAAGCCCGCTCCTTCGTTCGTTTTCCTTTTCGTCCAATTTTCCGAGGTTGATCTGGAGAATAACCGAGACACACTCCCCGGCCACCCCCTCTTTTCTCGCTCTCCGCCAATGCCACGACACCGCACACGATATGCTCACCACTCAATAGTCCAGCCCACAAATTTCCCATTTCTCAACGCCAACGTCCGTAGTCAGGCATAGTCCCGTCAGAATGCTCGGCGCCCACAATTGCCAAGTACGAGAGTGGGCTGTACAAACACGAGCTCTGGCAGCAAGGCGATCCAAGAGCAGTGCATTTCATCACTTGACGGCCGCCTGTCCGAAGGATTAACAAGCCTTCCGCGGCAGTAGCCGCTAGACAGCCTTAAGGAGATCCACGATTCATCGTCATGCAGTTGGTCTCTCCAAGAGTTGGTCTCGGACTGACCGACTTGACTCCTTCGTGTCTGCAGAGATATTGCGAGATAAGCTTTGCTAATTTCACAGGACCTTTTGATTCACCGGTCCAACTCCGACTCCGATCCTACAATACCATCAGGCCATGCTCACGGCCGTTGGGGGGTTTTTTATTCTCTTCGCACGGGCAACATCGGCATGGCCCGATATATTGCTGGTAGCTAATGCGTCTGACTGACGCCGCAGTCGTGCCTTGGGGCATCCGATTGTCAGGGCGGGTAGACTACAAGGGTTAGAAGAGACATGGCCACCCGCGAAACTCTACTAGACTGCCCGGGCGGTCCAGTAGTACGCGCCCAGGTCTCCCATGATGCACCACAACTGACACACGGCACGGAGCATAGGGCATGCGCCATTAGGCCCTAAACCCCGTCCCAAGGCGATGGAACTGGCTCACCGTCCGCCTTGCCGTTCCACGTCACTAAAGCACGTTTCCTCTGTTCGTCAACCTCCGTCCAGGCTCGCGTCTGTCTCCGAGCTTCGCTTCCGCTTCGACGTAGCCATATCAAGACAATGGCACGCGCGACGAGCGTCCGAGGACGCCCGAGCACGTCCATGCATCTTTAATGGACCAAGATTTGTAACGGTCGCCAACAAGGACAACAGCCCCTAAACCTTTCTCGAAGCGAGGCTTGGGTGAAGAGAAAAAAAAAGCCAGTACGAACTTGGACGGGAGGCAAAGAAGGAAAAAAAAAAGTTTTCCTGTACATCCAGGCGTCCAGCAACGCATTTTCCAACCAAGGTGCTAGCCCGTCCCCAAGCTGCAGTCTGGAGGCGTAGGTGTGCATCGACCGTAAAGGTCACCACCCTCCCCATCTACCTGTCTGCATCCTACCATGCACACACCGATGCGATACACGGCACCGTACATGTAAAGCGCGCCCGTCGCCCGTGGATGGCCAGGTATCGGGAACCGGGCGAGGACCATGTGCGTGCGTGTTCCCACTCAATAGCTCGAGCGTGGAACAGACGATCCCAACCGTCTCCCCCCTCCAAATGTAACCCGATTGATAGAGGCGTGCAGCAGCCAGCAGTGCGGAGCGGGCACATCCCCTCCCAAACCACGCAGGGCGGAATCCCAAAGCGGCAGCAGACCCCATCGTGACATTTGTCAAGCTTGTCGCCAACAAACAACGACATGGCGCACGCCCTTTGGGGGTGGGGGGGTCAATCGACCCGAGCAAGCGGAGAGTCCACCTACCTACCTACCTACCTACCTACCTGCCTACCTGACAGGCTAGGCAAATGACACTTGGTGTACGATGATGATGTTGATTATGACGATGATTGTTTGCGTGTCTCACCCTTTGCCTTTCTGCGCCGCCCGTTGTCGTAGTCTTTTGCTTCCCTCCACCCCCCCATGTCCCACTCTCCCGCCTCGCCCACACCCACCCACATCAGGCCCCCAAGGGCGGACAGGTGCGTATGTGCGTGGGTGCGTGCGTGGGTGCGTGAAACAAGCGCCATCGTTCCCGCTCCTGTGCCGCATCGCAGCGGCGTGCCTTCGGGCTGCGAGGGCCTTATTTGCGTTGTACAACTCGCCGAGCGAATGCCGCCGAGCGAGCAAGAGCCAGCCAGCCAGCCAGCCAGCCAGCCAGCAAGAAAAAAAGCGAGAAGGATTCCAATCCGCCTTGTACGGGCGCGAGCGTGCCCGTACAGAGTTTAGAGGCAGGCAGGTAGGCAGGCAGACAGGCAGGCAGGCACACGCACAAGCACAAGCGGGCGGGCAGGTAACTAAAGATGTCGAGCGTATGTGCGTACCGCTGTCCAGCAGCAGAGCTAGCGGGAAACGTGCAAAGGCGACCGCCGATCTGTAAGCAAAACAACCACAACATGACAACTTCGTATCTTGTTGTCACTCCTCCCCCCCCCCTTCCCTTCCCCCACGGCAGCGATTCTTTTTTTTTCGGGAATCCTACAACCTAGTTTTCCAAGGAAGGACGCAATAGCAGTCATTGATAGTAGGTAGGTAGGCAGAATAGATGCATATGCCGGCATGCAACGCCTTTCCCCCCTCCCCACGCAACCGCCCCGCCCGACATGGCTTGCTTGCTTGCCTGCCCATGTACCTTGCTTGCTTGCCTGAAATCCCCAAGTCGCGGTTCGCGAACCGTATGCGCCATCCCCCTCCCTCGTCCTCCTTCCTCCTCCTCCCCGCCTCGAACTGGGCGTCAGCATGGAGGGACTGAACACCGCGTATGTGCAAACCAAGGCCTCTTATCGATCCAAAGAGGCGCATCCCCCAGCCAAACCACCAGCGTTGCGGGGAAACGGCCTTGGGGGGGTTGTCTAAGCAGTCGCAACATGGCCCATCCATACATTTCCTCCCCCTCCCCCCTTCCCTTTCTCCAAAGAGCGGAGACGTTGATGCGTACATATATCATCCATCCACCGCATTGCCTCGTGCAGCCAATCCGCGCGTTCAGGACCTACGTAGCGTCCCCCTCTCCCCCCCCCCGCCCGCGCCCCGCCTGCCCTCGCTCACAAAATCCCCAATCCAATCCCGTGACATGGCGTCCGAACCGTACATGTTAGTGTGTGTGTGTGTGCGTGTGGAGAAGGCAAGTTTGCATGTACGTTGGTCGGACAGCAAGGCAAGGCAAGGCAGCATGTGCCGTGCCGCACCGCACCGCACCGCACGCCCTCCCGACCCCACACAACAACAAACAGCGCATCAACCGCATCCTGACCCCTCCCCTCCCCCAGAACCCAAGACCCGAGAGGAAAGAAAAGAAGGGGACAAAAAAAGCCACAGAGTGAGAAGCATATGCTTATAGAGGGGGGCGAACATCACGAGCCTGAATACGTGCAGTGGGATTGGGTTGGACGGTTAGCTGGTTAGCTGGCCAAACTAGACTAGGCGGAAGAATGGGATGGCGGGAAGGGACACACACGCAGAGAGCGCGGAGTAGAGAGGCAGCGCAGGACAGGACGGACAGGGCAGCGCAGGGTGGGTATGACATAAGCACTAGTCGGGGAGACGGAGAAGGGGGGGGCGGGTTGAAGAATAGCAAAGGGACAAGTCCTTTAGCAGAGTAGCGTGCGTGTAGTGTCTGGCTGTGTCTGGCTGCGTTGTCACACAGGGCGGCGGCCCTGCGTTGGGCGGGTGCATGGCCATGGCGTTGAAGTGAGAGGAGGACGGCTATCGCTTCGATCTGGCTCCGCTTCCCACTTACCGCTGCTGCTTGGAGGGATTCGCATATGGTGTGTGTGTGTGTCGTCGACGGGAAACGCCCACGACGTTTATCGGTGGGAGGTTGCGTAATCGGGGCCCGCGCGCTAGGTCTTGCCCTGTAGCAAAGGGTGTTCAGCTGTGGTTTGGTCATGGAATCGTGTCTAGCGCGCGGCTGGCTGCTGGCGTTGCTGTGTGCCATCACGTCCACGAGTCGTTTTTGGTCGTTTGCTTGATTTGCGATACCTGCATGCAGGAGGGCGATTCCGACGCCCGCGCCATGGCTTGTGGCTACTTGCCCTTCTCCTCTGAACGGTCGTACTGCGAGCTTCTTTCTGCATCCAGTAACTCTAATCTTTGCCATGTAAGACTTTGTTATTTTAGGCCTTGGCTTACCAGACCATTGCACACTAGAGTCGGGACGCTTTTTTTTCCCTTGCCCCATCACGTACATGGTGATTTCTAAGACATGGCTCCTTGGGATGACGGGTCTTCCCTACTTCCCCGTCGGTCGTGTAACAAGAAACGGTCCGGCCGGAAAACTAGATGGAAAGACTTGGACACACTGGGGCCCATCGAGTTTATTCCATATTGGATTTGTGGATCCCACGCGTGTCCTGCACGCTTATTGGGAAGAAGGAGGCAGTGACAGCTGAGAGAGTTGCGGCCCCATGGGGCTGAACGCGCCCGTGTGCCCTATAGGGATTTTTCTTAAACGAGTCCCCTCGGTACTCTGCCTGCCATGGCAATATTGACATGTACGTCAGAATTTATTGATTGTTCGTGTGGTTTGGAGGCGGATGTGGCACCTCACGAGTAAGCCGGACCACTGCCGCAGGCATAATGGCAGGTTTAAGGTTCTTGCTGACGGAGCACATGCCTCACGGATGCGAACGCGGGGTTCCTGTCGTCCTCGTAGCGTCTGACACTTTGCATTGATAATGGATAGGTGATGACGGAGATTAGATTTCGCATTGACGTTTTAAGGCACTCCGATCCGATCTCACCAAGTCATACTGCAGCCATGGTTTCACAAGATGTGATCTCGTATAGCGCGTGGCGGAAGAGGGGGTGCGCTGGAGCTGAGCAAGGAATCGGTCACGTTCTGACCAGACGCAAGCAGCCGAGACCATTTGTGGAAATGCCTTGCTCTGGCCTTGGCGACTCTGCCTGCCTCCTATGGCGGGGCCGAGAGAATGGCGGCGACGTGCTGCTATCGAATCAGCCAAGCTCAAGCAATAGTCACATCGCATGTGGACCAAGGAATTGGGGCTAAAATGTCTTCGAAAGCTCTTTGGATTGTGTGTGATATGTAGAGCGATAGGATATGAAACCATGTCGGAAGGACCGACCACAAGGCAAACGGTAACATCAGACGCAGTTTCAAGAATAGAAACCGAGAAAAAGACCAGCCAGAGGCTGAGGGAAATGACGCCAACCACATAGAAGACACCTGCAAGATGCACCATACCACTCCCTGATTCGCAATGAACTTTGTGCCTGGGAAGCGCGGGCCCCCGGTATGGATGATGATGATGATAATGATGATGATGATGATGATGATGATGGAAACAAGAAACAACAACACACAACGCCGTTCGTTCAGGGTCGTCAAAGTGGAAAGGCAAGCTTCGCCGAGCTGAGATGATATCCAACGGTCGCAATGTAACGCAGACTCTGAAAATTTTTTGATGGACAATGATGCCACAAATGCAGATTCCAAGAAGGATTTGGAAGACGAGTCCGTTGCGCTCACCGCCCCTCCCCGCCATGTGTGTGTGTGTGTGTGAAGAAAATATGCTTGCAGTATGTAACGCTCAAACGGGGAAAACTCTGCGGGAATCAAGGCAAAAATGCCGTCCATGACCAATGTGATGCTTAGATGCTACGCTCAACTCAACTTATGCCCGGTCCGCCCAACGCCTCATGATTCATTGTGTACTTCGTCAATAACTCCGGGTTTGGGTGCTAGTGGGGTGGTTGAAGAACCCGCAATGGAGCTGATGGAACCCACGCGCTCCTTTGGCGGCGGCTCGTCCTTCATGCACGAGTTTTCGAGCATGTTGGTCCACTTCCCACTTGTGCCGGCATGGCTGTGCTTCAAGTGTTGTCGAAAATGATCTGCGCGGAAGAATTTCTTGGCCTGGTTGCACTCGCCGAATTTATGCACGTGATTCAGGTGCTCGGACCGAACGTCCCAATTTGCGGGATTTGGAAACTCCTCACCGCAATACCCGCAAACGTCGGCTGCACTCGTCGGCGAGGGGTGGAAGGCGGCGTGCGCGCCCGCGAGGGCAGCGCAAGACCACGAATGGCGCCGAAGATGCAGCGAGTTCTGGTGTCGTTCGGCCTCATTCTTGTTTTTGAAACGGTTGGGGCAGTATTGGCAAGTGTACTGTTTTTCTAGTTCGTGGAGTCTGAGCAAAGGTTAGCCCTGCACTCTAAAGAGATAGCGGAGGAAATGGCGGTGAAATCAAGTGTCACATACCGTAGCTCCTCCTCGCTGTCAAATTTCTTGGGCTTCTTTGGGCAGCACTCGCAAATGTAAGCACCAGGCAGGCGCCCCGTCACGGAATTCTGTCGCGAGTGGAGCACACTGTCCGTGGACATTTTGCGAATGGCGGGATGTTCGTGTTCAGAGAGGCCTCGCTGGTGGTGCGGTCTCGATAGGGAACCACGCGGGCTGGGATTTAGTGACCTGCTAGCTGCATATGGCGAGACGGGGCCTAGTTCCGCGTCCGCCGAGGGAGACAACGCACTGGGCGACAGACGTTGGTCCCCACTATAACTTGTCAGGCTGCTCGCGGCAGAGAAGCCGTACGAGGAGGCAAACGAAGCGGTGCGTTGACTGAGCGATGAGGCTGAGGAAAGAGACCCTTGGTTCGCCTGGAAGCGTGAAACCGGCGAGTTGCGGCTGACTAGCATTTGCGCCGAGCGACGGTGATACAAGTCGTTGTTGCCACTACCAGTCGGACGGTCCTCGCGCGCTGCCTCGCAAGGGGGCGACGAGGCACGTCGCTTAGAGCCAGCCTTGGGGCCTGTCTGGTAGTCGTCAGAGCCGGCAGGGCTCCGGTCGTTGATGTTGAGGTCTCGCATGGCGCTCTCCTCCATGCCAAACTCGGGCTCGGAGAAAATACTGTGGTCGTAGCTACCGCGATGCTGGGACGCGGTATCTTCCAGGGCTCCTGGAGTGGAAATGCTACCAAATCTCCGCTGGTGCGGATCTGCCGATCCGGGGTCGAAAACAGGGCTGCGGAATCCAGAGTACCCGGGAGAGATGGCACCTGACGGCGGCCAGCGCGAGATGGGCGAGTCCAGGGAAGGGTGCAGCTGGTGGTTGGGCACCGACAATGGCTTGAGTTGGCCGTTGAGTTTGGTGAAGGGCGTCGACGAGGCCGATGCGGGTTCCTGAGCACTTGCGGAGAGTGGAGGGGCTGTGGTCCTGGTGGGGGTGTTTGGTCCGCCAATTTTAGACAAGAGTTGCTTGTCATAGGCGTGCGAGGAGTTCTCTAGTGCCTTTTGGCCCAGTTGTCGCTCGCTCGTAAATCTGTTCATTGGGGACGGAGTCAGTCAAGGTGGACCAAAAGAAGAATGTCTGAGGACAATGGCAACATGTGGCATTGCCTCTGGCCATGGCCCGTTGCAAATTTGCCTTCTTGGCGCAAATTGAGACGGAAGAGCCTGGAGCGAATGGCAGAGGCTCGCACCCCCGAGAGGGAATGTGCATATCCAGGGAAAAATAAGGTTGGGCCTGGGAGTAATAAGGGGAGAGGAAAAAACAAAAAAACACGAGCTTCGGAGAAGCCGCGGGAAGCTCACCTGTGATTTGCGAGCGACGGCCGAGGTTTGCCGCCACGATCTTCGTCACTGGGGTCGTGTTCGGAGCTCATGTCGTCGAGGGATCGAGAGGTGGAGGACTCGCGGCGGTGGAAGGCAGAGTCGGTAGGCCTGTCCCGCGGATGCACCTGATGCATCTGGCCGGCGCTGGCTCCACCAAACAAGCTCGAGCCAGGCTTGACTGCGGCCTGCCGATTGCCGCCAAAGTTGTTGTCAATCCTGCTATTCTGGTGACCCCATTGCCATCCGGGGTCCTGGCCCTCGCCGAGGTCCTCTCCGATGTAACGGGGCGGGGGCAAGGGCGGCGGAACCTCTTCGCGCACGCGAGGAATGGGCATGGCTCCCGACGGGCTTGGGTACGAGGGCCGGCGGTGGTGAGGCAGCGGGTAGCGGTGGAGCGAACCAGAGTCATATATCCGAATGCTCGGCGTCGAGCTTGCCGGAGACATGGTCATGTTGGCGGGAATTGGGGGTGAATCTGGCGGTGGATGATGCCGGCGACAGGGGATCGCCACTGATGGGCAGCTGAAGCGTGCTTGTGCGGCAGGAAAGGTGTAAAGCCGAAAGTGTGGCGAGGGAGCGTAGACTGACTGAGTGGTCAGGGTAGGCGGAGAGACGCACTGGCCCGGGGCTCTATTGTTAGGATAGTTAGCCGGCGCCAGCCACGGGATGGCCGAAACGGGCAGGGAGGCAGGCTGGCGGGCGGGCGCTGGGACAGGACCTTGGGGCGGCGCGCGGCGCGAGCAGCAGAGGCGCGTCGAGCGGTGGGCGCGGTGGCAGCGGTGGCAGCTGTCTGGAGGACGAGGCTGCAAAAGGCCGGTCGCCTCGCCGCGGGGCGGATGAGTTGCGTTTAGCGCTCAGCCCTACGGCGACTATGGGCGACCCCTTCTTTGGCGGCGTGCGGAGCCCAGAGCTGAAAACAAACGCCGTGACGACACGCAGCCACGGCGGGAGCGGTGCGTGGAGCGTGGAGCGTGGAGCAGGGCGCGCGGCGGCTCAGAGCAGCGTCGTGGAGCGGTGCGTTGTGCTCCGCAGGCGCACAGTGGCAGTGGCAGAGGGTGGGTGCGGGCTCATATAGCGGCAGCGGTGGTGCTGCGGCGGCCGGCGGACGGGTCGTGGGTCTCACGGCCAAGGGCCATTCGCGGGCAGCGCTCTGGCAGCTCTGGCACGCGCTGGCAGGCTGGCAGCGCTTGCTCGCGGGCCCGAGTCACTTGTCGGGGCGGGGAGGGGGCGGGCGGCGCTCAGCAGCAGCTCATGTGGGCGGGGCTGGGGGCGAGAAGGACAGCGAGGAGGGACTGGGAGAAATCAGCTGGGTAGAGCAGTGGTCGGGGAGGAGAGGTAGGTCGAGTTCGCATCCCACCGGGCATTAAAGCACGACGGGCGGTCCTGCCTGTGCACCCCAGCAGCCTGAGTAAGTAGCCAGCCCTGGCGATTGGCCGTGGCCGGGCCCGCGGTGCTAGCAGGCCAGGGGGGCTCGAGGAACCATCGAGTACCACTTTCCAGAAGGCCCTGGCCGCTGGCTGCCGCCCGCCTGTGCTCCTGGCCTGCTGGGCTGCTGGGCTGCTGGGCTGCTGGGCGGGCAGGCCTGGGAGCCCGCACACGCCCTGCACGCCTGCGCCTGCGCCTACGCCTGCACGTCTGCAAGAGCCCCAGCGACCCCCAGCAGCCCCCCAGCAGCCCTCGGCCGCCGCCCCACGCCTCCGTCGGCCTGCTGCTGCTGCCGCCGCTGCGGTGCTGCGGTGCTGCGGTGCTGGTGTGTCGGCCGTGGCCTGCCCGTGACGAACCGTTTCACGGCGCCGCCCTGCCCTCCTCGTCCGCGCCTCCTCGCCCTGCTGCTCGCTGCTCGCTGCTGGCTGCGGCCAGAGAGTGCAGACGGGCCCCCGGGCGCGTGGGACGAGGCCGGCCGCGCGCTCACTCAGACCAACTGCGTGCGCCTTAGCCAGCAGACGGCAATCAATCTAGACAGTTGGTTGGCATGGGCTGCCCGCTCACCCGCGCAATGCTCCAAACGGCGCCCAGGGCGGCCTGGCTGATCTCCACAACAACGTCAGGCTCGCCAGGCCCGTCAGGCTGTCGGCGTCCACGGTACCACGCCCGCCGCCAGCGAGAAGAGAGGCACCAAGGCTGGCGGCATGAGGGGGGCGGCTGGCACTGCTGCTGCTGGTACTGCTGGCAGCGTCGTCCATCGTCGACTCGGCCAGACGACGACGACGACGACGACGACGACGAGGGCACAGGGCTGGCCGGCGAGTCGTCGTGCAGCGTCGGTCTGCAGACTACAGCGTCGTGCTGCAGCACTCCGCACCAAGACGCCGGCGTAAGAGCGAGCTTCGCGGGTAGGTAACGGGTGCAGGGCAGGGGGGGCCAGGGAGCGGCATGAGCCCTGCTGGCCGGGGGGTTGAAAGAAGCAAAAGCCCCTCAGCCTTACCGCCAGGCCTCCTGCCGTGCTCGCCTGCCAGAGCAGACTTGAGACATGCGGAAGCGGCCTGCCCCCGCGCTGGCCCATGGCTCATATCGTAACTGTATCTAGAGTCCATTACTTCACGCCCGCCGATCCGCGGTTGATCCTGCCTGGCCCACCGCCGACGGCAATCGAGCGAGCAGGCCAGTCCTCCTGTACAGTAAGAATCTGCTCCCCGGAGGGGAAAATCTGGCAGCAAGTCCAGCGATCCGATGCGGACGCTGGCCCTCACCGCTGCGTCTGCACTGCTGCACCTGGGCCAGAGGTACCTCCCATCCCCCTTCGTCGTATCCTCCTCGTTTGCGGCCCACCCCCCGGGCGCATGCAGGCGGAAAGAATAGCCAGCGTGCCATGCCATGCCATGCCACGCTTCTGCTAGCACACCACTGGACGATAACGAGGGCCGCCCTCTGGATCCGGCCGAGGCGCGTTGGCGAGCTGCAGCCCTCCACAGGTACCTTTTGAAATGACGGCTAGCACATAGCATTCGTGGCTCACATCGACCATGCCGACCATCTCGGAGCCGGGCCCGCATCGGGCCATGAGAGGATGCGCCAGCGCCCGGGTGGGTGCGAGGAAATGACGCTCCAGCGCAGGCAACGACCACTCTCCTGCACCATCACCACCACCACGGCTGCCGGGCCTACGACGACGACGACTACGACGACGGTGGCCGCGAGGACGACGTGGGCACGCTGGCATGCCTGCATGCAGGGTCTGCGCCGTGCGGTTTCAGGCGCTGAGCTGCCCGGAGTGCGCGTGTGCCTAGCTAGCAACTGTAAAGGCAACCCTATCCCGCTCCGCACCACGCCTGTGTCGGTAGGGCGCTGCCGCCCGTGAATGCTGGGCGGAACAGCCTCCGAGCAGATCAAGCTCCAAACGCCAGCCCTATGGCGTGGGGCTGTGCTGTGGCTTGCCCTGTCCCGGCACCCGTGAACGGAACCCAAGGTTCGAGTGCGCCATCGCACGCTCCCGTCGTTGTCGGCGCACCGTAGGGCAGACGCAAGAAAAAACAAAATGCGATCCGTCGCCTCGACCTCGCCGACCTCGCGCTGACAGGTCTCAGCTGCGCGCCCTCGGATTGGCTCCGCGCCGCTGGCTCTCCTGCGCGCGCCCGGTCCCCGTCCAGCCAGACAGCCGTTTGGGAAGAAGCCTCGGGAGCCACACTAAAAAAACGAGCGAGCCTCATCGCACTTCAGGCTTGTCTCCGACCCCTCCGGCTGCGCTTCCATATACCCAGAAACCTCCGTCCTGCTGCCACTACTGACGCTTGAGCCTCCCCGAATCGCGGCTTGCCTTATTCCCGCTCGCCATGGCCCTCATCGACAGAGTCCCGGGCGACTTGAACCTCTACATAGGCGGGTACGCGACGCCGCTCCCCACCCCCCGCACCCACTCCAATCGTCATCGCTGGATGGCCGCCCTCGACCACGCGGAGGCTGACGAACCATGACACAGGATGTTCACGCTGCGCCGGCGAGACGCTCTCCAGCAGGCTAACATCACCCATGTGTTGAGCGTCTTGCGCCTCCCGCTCGACCAGGCCCTCTTCGAGCCCTTCCAGCACATGCAGGTCGAGGTCGACGACACCGAGGACGAGAACCTATTGGAACATTTCTCGGCCACAAACAAGTTCATCCAGGATGGACTTGACGGCGGTGGCGGCGTGCTTGTGCATTGGTGAGTGCAGACCCCAGCGCAGCTGAAAGGTGCATATCCAACCTTGGATCACCACCACGACTTGCCGTTCTTGGCAATTTCGCCTTCCTCAGGCAAAGGGGGCCGACATGTCGTACCATCCATCGCTGCATCCTTCCCAGCTGTGTACGCGGCCTGCATATCCTGTTTTCCTCCCGACACGTTTTATTTTCCACTCTCTTCACCTTCCACATTTCGAGAACTTCTCCACCCGCACACCGCTCGTTTGCCACTCTCCTCTCCTTTCCCTCGCCCTCCCCCCCTACCACTAGCCACTCGTTTCAACATGCCAACCTGTTTCTTGTCTCTAGTGCCATGGGAAAATCGCGATCCGCCACCTGTGTGATCGCTTACTTGATGCAAAAGCACAACATCAGCCCTTCCGAGGCCCTGGCCCATGTACGTCAGGCACGCTCCATCTGCGAGCCCAACGAGGGCTTCATGAAGCAATTGGAGCTGTTTGGTCAGATGAACCAACCCGACGACGTGGAGACGTCTCCCGTATACCAGCGCTGGGTCTATCAGCGAGAAATTGAGCTGAGCCGTGCGTGCGGCCAAGCTCCCGAAGCAGAGAAGATTCGCTTTGAAGATGAACATGTCACCGATCAATCAGCCGCGCTCGAGTTACGATGTCGCAAGTGCAGGTCAGTGGAGCCTCCCCTTGCGAGCCATAGCACGTCGTCGCCCGGTCCGTTGCCGCGCCTGGATGGCTCAGCGCTTACAGACACAGGCGTCCGCTAGCAACCTCGCAATACCTGATTCCACACACGCCTCCCACCGAAATCAAACAGCAAGGGAGGAACTACGGCCGGCTGCCCCAGGGCTGTGCCCATTTCTTCCTGGACCCACTCTCTTGGATGCGCCCCGAGCTCGAGCAGGGCAAGCTCGACGGCCGGCTGGAGTGCCCCAAATGCCACACTAACGTTGGGAAATACGCGTGGCAGGGGATGCAGTGCAGTTGCAACGAATGGGTCGTGCCAGGAATCTGCCTTTCCAAGGGCCGAGTCGATGAAGTTAAGAAGGCACCGGCTGGGATACGACTTCCTCCCGGAGCATCGGTTCCCCCACCATCGAATCCGCCCTCGTCCAGGCAGAATCTATAACGCCCAATGCAGGGGCAGATAGTGCCATGGTGCACGCAGTTCACGCGGCACCCCAATGACTACAGCGTGGCGCTGAGTGTTCCAGCGTAGTGGTCCGAGGGACCTGTGGCCCGAAAAACGAGTGACTAGTGCACGTCACGTGATGCAACTCGCTGCGCCTTCCTGTCCACGTAGCGACCACACACTCACCGGTCGACCGCCCCAAGTCTGCCTTGCTTTTCCTCGGACTGGCCACATCCATTGCGCAGCATGGACCGAATCATCCGCACTGGGACGTCTTGTGGTGTGCCGTTCCCACCTGGGCATGCTCCACCTGGCCGCTCCACCTGGCAGAGCCGGTTATAGCGCACGCTGCTGCTTCGGGATGACGTCTAGTACACATCTAGACCGTTGGAATGTCCTGTCAACCTCCTAAGCGGCTGTCTCCAGAATGGACCATCATGTGCTGTCCATTGAGCTCCACCAGGACGGCTAAGCGCTCATTTATTTGCGTCCCATCCCGTTTCAGTCTAGTTTTACATATCCGCACCCCATCCATTGCTCCACACATCTCTGTCAATCAAACAGGCGTGCACGGCAGCTCAAAGTCACGCGCCATGTCAACCCGTTACAATGTTAGCGCCTCCGTTCTATTCCAGACGTTAACTTCCCCCCGCCGTTTCAATAGCAGCCAAAATTAACAGCGCATTGAGACATCTTGTTCGCCCCCATTCTCACCTCGAAATAGGCTTCTTGTTGCCGCTGTCACCGTTGAACTTGTAGATCCCCATGGACCCCGTCAATTACTCATCCTGAATGATGTGCGCTAGGCCGCCACGATTGTAGTTAAAGTTAACAACGTCCTGTTCGGATTGCGGACACGGGAACAATCGGATCTTTTTTTATGGTTCGTCGCCCAGCAATACCGGCAAAGGTGATAGCCGGCGCAGTGGTTTTAGGAACTGGCGTGACAATACAGTATTGGTAAGAGTGTGGTAATAAAACGCTTCACTTTTCATGGCCCACGTTCGATCACGATATACAGCCTCCCAAAGCTACCACTGCGATCTGGCCGAGACATGGACGGTGGCCCCGAGTCCCATGCACAAGTGGACTGCCCCGGCTCCGAGGAACAGCCCTACCGTATACTCGCATGCACCCCACCTGGCTGGCGTCCACCATCGCGATTCGAGTTCTCGAGTTCCATCTTTGCGTAGTCCACTATTGACTTGTCCATGGCGCAAAGCGCATAGCATCCTACACCCTCGCTGAGCTAGCCAGCTGTACTGACAGCCGCCCCTGCCGGCCTAGAACCCGCAAGGCCCCCCAAAGATCCCCACCACCAACAGGCGCATCTCGACCCTCGCGCAGTCTTGCGATGCCCTCACAGCCCTGCGGCCAGAACAGCGATTCATTCAGCGGTACGCAAGCGGCTCTGTTCTAGATCGCAATCTGTGTGGCCGCTAAGACTCTCTTGGGCAATGTGGTCCCGGCAAGGTGGGTGGCGTGGCTTTCTCCTGCAGCTAGATTCGTTAGGGAATGGGAGATATTGACAAGCGATGCGAGGATGGGTTAAGCTTCGTTGACCAAGACGTTGGTGAGGGTTGACTATGTGATGGAGCTGGGAGGGGGGTCTCGTATAGATTGTCGCTAAGAAGAGGGTGCATTTAGACTTTATGAATGGGTGTGTCGAGTGTGTTGGGATCTGGCGGGGGAGGGATAGGGACAACCCACCTCAATCAACACAGGTCGATGGATATCATCTTGGACACGATGCTTTTTTGTTGCGGTTTAAACAGACTATAGTACAGCGAATTTACACGCACAGTATGAAATACAATACACAGCCTGAACCTTTGCAAGTCCTCATGCTCCCACGCCCTGCTCCTTCACCGCCTTCTCCTCCCCCTCTGCATCCTCATACCACCCCAGATATCGCGCCGCATACTCCCCCGCAAGCCCCAATGAAATAGCACCCCCGGTAAACCACGCACCTTTCCCAAACCACCACCAGCAATTGCTCACATCCTTGAGCTTGACCCTCCAAATCTTGGTCGCAAGCGTGACGGCGGCGCCGCCGACGGAGCCCACAAAGTAGACGGGCCCCAAGCCCGCAGCGACGCCCGTCGCAGCCAAGAAGCTGAGCTGCACGACGGCGAGGCCGGACAGGACGGCCTTGGTCTCCTTGTCGTGCCGGAGAGCGATGCTCTTGATGCCCGCCTTGGCATCGTCCTTGATATCCATGTGCGCATAGATCATGTCGTAGAGCACCGTCCACGCGACGTTGCTCGCATACAGGCAGGCGCCCGCAGCAAGGGCGGCGCGGTCGGCCAGCAGGTCCACGCCCAGGGCGGGGAACCCCATCATGGCGCCCCAGGAGAAGGTGAGGCCGAGGACGAACTGCGGGTAGTGCGTGACGCGCTTGGCGAGCGGGTACGTGGCCACGAAGAGCAGCGACGGGGTGGCGTACCAGAAGCACTCAAAGGGCAGCGAGAGGAGGACGGCGAGGCCGGTCAGGAGTTGGCCGCCCAGGAAGACGATGGCGGACTGCGGGGTGATGGCGCGGCGGGCGAGGGGGCGGAGGCGCGTGCGGGCCACGTGCGGGTCGAGGTTGCGGTCCCAGAAGTCGTTTATGGTGCAGCCGGCGCCGCGCATGACGAGGGCGCCCGTCGCGAAGAGGGCGGTTGTGCTGAGGATGGTGGTGGGTGCGGCCAGCGGGTTGGTCATGGTGGCGGCGAGGAGCGTGCTGAAGAGGCAGGGGAAGAAGAGGTAGTAGGTTCCGATGGGCTTGTCGAGGCGGATGAGTTCGGCGTAGGGCACCCAGGAAGCGGGGAGGTAGGAGAGAAGGCCCGTAGTTGGGGGTTTGTATTCTGGAAGCACATCCGTGGTGGGCGTCCCCTGAGTGGGTGTTACAGTGGCTAGTTGCCGGGTTGATGAAGGTATCTTTTTTCTGATCTGAAGAGCTGTCGTCCGAGGGAGATGCTTTGTCACATCGAGGTCATTAATAGGGGCCTTTGACGCCAAAGAGGTGTTTTCTCGTCTCCATCGGATCAGAACGGGCGTCACTTGATTCCATGTTGAAATTGAGGATCCGCGGATGAGGTTGTGGCAGACGGAGGTATGGCGATGCCGGAGGGGTTTCAACATGAGATTTGACGGCATCTTCTTGGAGGTGTTAGAGAAGCTAGTTACTATCGTTTTGGTTGAGAAAAAGCGTCGAAATCGATCCCATGTGACTATTTTCTATCCGGGGTCCTGGAAATTAGAAAGCTCGAGCCAAGGCCATTTTTCTAGATTACGGAGGGAAGTGGAGCTTTATCAGATCAATTGAGACGAAGAGGAAGAGAAAATTGAGCCTAGAGTCACTTAGACGATGAAAATGAACATATACGTCGTATATGAAGTTGAAGCTGAGGGTCAAGGTGGCCCGTGCAGATGGAAATCTCGCTATCACGTGTTGGGATCTTGGCAGAGCCAACGGGCCAACCAACCACTCGAGCTCCAAGCTCCCCAGCATTCCTCCCAGCCGCGCAACACTTGACCACCACCACGCTACCGTGGCTCATGCCACAGAAGCTGCCGTCTCAAGGTCCTGCGTGAAGTTACGCGACAAGTCCCAAAATAATTCTACGCGTGGCGTGTCTTGTGTGCGCGTGTGGGGATTGCGGCGGAGATACCTGTTACTAAAATCCACAGCTACCTCTCCACAGCTGACTACGTAAATGCGCTTCCGCGCTCGCCACCATGCCCGCCGCCCGACCAAGGGCGTCCTTTGAGCCCATACCGCCGGACTTTGACGTACGAACGTTTGTCGAGACCGCCGACAACTTCCAATATGCCGACCGCATATCATACGAGATGATCACGAACACTACCGTAGAGGATTTCGAGAAGATAGTCCTACTTCATGTCATAATAGCTGGAAAGCCTTTGGTCATCGATGGTTTCGAGGAAGTGCTGGATCCATGGACTTTCACACCCTCGTGGTTGCGCGACAATCATGGCGAGAAGATCGAGAGCGCGCGCAATCTCACCACCAAAGATAATTTACCGTTGACGATTAAGCATTACCTCAAACACATGGGAAAGCTGACCGAGCAATACTTTGATGGTCCTGATCAATACCGCGACAAGACGCGACAGCGCATATACTTGAAAGACATCGACTGCCCGCAGGTTTGGCAGGACAAGCTCAAGGAACATATCCCACCGGGGTTATTCTATTTGAATGAGAGCACCGGAGAGATTGGAGGTCCTGGTGCGCTAGATGAGCCTGGTTATCGCAAAGGGCGCGGTATTGGGCGTGCAGGAGACCTCATGAGTAGTCTGCCACCCGAGATGCGCGCTGAGAATCTCATGTGCTACATCGGGCACGAAGGCACATACACGCCATCGCATCGAGAAATGTGTGCATCGATTGGACAAAATATCATGGTTAACGCTTCGGGTCAGATTGCCGAGGATGGCCAACCTGAGCGCCCTGGATCCTCCTTGTGGTTCATGACCGAAACGAAGGATCGTCACCTCGTTTCTGAGTACTGGTTATCAGTCTTGGGGCACGACATTGAAGTGGAGAACCACTTTGCTCAACTAATCGCATGGAAGAAGGCACCCTTCAGGACTTATGTCGTCGAACAGAGGCCGGGGGATTTCATTCTGATTCCACCACTTGCTCCACATCAAGTCTGGAATCGAGGCACGCGCACAATGAAGATTGCCTGGAATCGCACAACTGTCGAAACTCTTGAGATGGCAATCGCAGAAGCGCTACCGAATTCTCGGATCGTTTGCAGAGATGAACAATACAAGAACAAGACCATCATATACTACACGCTCCTGAAGTACTCCCAGCTGCTCAAGTCGGCACGAGCCCAAGTTGAGATGGGTGGCGAACAGGCGGTGGCTATCCAACAATCTATCAAAGTCCGCCAGGTCCAGCGCGACTTTAAGCGACTATTCGACCTGTACAAGGTTATCTTGTTATCGGAGATGTTTTCGCCAGACTCTCGGGAGCGCCCTGAATTCATCCCTTACGACAGCAACGTAACCTGTGCATACTGTAGGTGTAACATCTTCAACCGGTTCTTGACCTGCAAGTCGTGCAAGAATCTCTTCAGCGAAGAAATAGAAGAGCCTTACGATGTTTGCATGGATTGCTATTGCATGGGCCGAAGTTGTGGTTGTCAGTCTGGATACACCTGGGTCGAGCAATGGAAATGGAAGGACCTTATCCACAAGTATGAGGAATGGCGCGCTCAGACCATCGACATTGATGGACACATAACTGAAAAGACGCCGCTGCCCCTTCAGGAAGAACGACGTTACCTCGGGAAGAAGACACTCGCCCAAGTATGCCAGGAACAGCTGAAAATTCGGCCATTTGTGGACATTAAAAATCCCAAACCTGACAATGAGCCAGAGGAGGAAGAAATCATTGTCAATGACGACGGCACCGTCAAGAAAACCTCAAAGAAGAAGTCCAAACAGTGGTTGATGAATCACAAGTCCTGCCACTTTTGTATTCACCGACATCCAAACTGGAAGATGGCCTTCTGCACCAACTGCGACTTGGGATATTGTTACGGAACACTGTTCCGTGCGCATGATATGATGCCTCTGGGGGTCATGGAGAACCCAAGCTGGAAATGTCCTCACTGCAGGCGAACTTGTAATACTGGTGTCTGTCGTCGCGATCCTCGTCAGCATCCATACGAACCAAAAGGCACTCTGTTGGGGCACGACACGAAGAAGGTCGCCGATCCACGATCCGTAGAGTGTCTCGTTGATTTCAGCGTGTCAAATCTCAACTGGCTCCGAGAAGACGATGTGCCAGGCCAGAGTAACGGGCCAATGCAGCGACGCCGCCACGAAGCGGATATTGCGAAGCTTGCTGACCCCTCGCTTGATGATCGGTTCTTAGATGAGAGTCAAGAATATCCTCGAAATGGAATCGCATACTCTCCTATGGAGGTTACCCCGAGCAGAGCAAATGGTTTCGATTCAGAAAGCGCCTTTGGAGGACCTTCTACTACGCAGAATGGATACCACTACGAGAGGGGTATGTCTCAATACCCAGATCCTGATCCATATGGCGAGATCCCCCGGCTGGGCCAAAAGCGGAGCCGAGACGATGATGGGGATGAAGAGGGCAATAACAAGCGACAAAGCAAATCCAAAAAGCAAAAGAAGAAGGTCGATAATGCGAAACAGCCTCTGCAGCCAAAGAACGCTTCCGGGCAACAATATCAAAAGGAGATGCAAAAGAGGCTCCTTGACGAAGCTAAGAGGGAAGACCGGTTTATCCTAGTAGCTGCTAGGATGAAGGGCAAATCGAAGGTTATCAAACTGGCCCTGAGTCCCTATCTGTTGTCGGAAATACAGAATAGACTAATACCGGAACGCCCACAAGTCATTCGACAAGACCCGGTCGAAGAGACAGGAGATTTGGGCTCCATCCTCCAGTCCGATGTGGTGCCCAAAAAGTCCGCTGCCAGTCAGGCAAAGGACAAAGAGAAAGGCCCAAAGACTTTTCGATATCGGGTGGAGGAAGATGAGAGCTATAGCACCAGGAAGCGCAATTCAGAACCTAGTGAAGGGTTCGCATCTGCCAAGTCTAGGCGACCAAGCAAGAAGTCTCGCTGTTACGAGGAGGTCACCATTGACTCTGACTCTGACGTGGATTACGATAATGAGTTCGAGAACTCTACCCCGAAACCGAGCCGCCCAAGAGCGCGGACATCAAACTGGCTTGCTCGCAAAAATCAAGGCGAAGAGGATATCCCCACGGAGCTGCCGCCTGACTTCAGAGATGGTCTTGTCAGCAACCCCAATCGCGAGAAGAACCGGACAAAAGACTCGGACAGGAGGAAGAGTTCGTCTGCTACATCGAAGACACTGATTCGTCCTCCAGGGCAGCCCTCAGGTCGACAAGCGCGAGATAGTACCGGAAATGTGTCAGATGAGACTGGCATTGGCGAAGAAGAGAACGACTCGAATCAAGCTCTCCTTCTTGCACAATCAGCCGCTGCTGCCTTGGAAGCCTCTCGTGGAGAGGAAGAAGAGAGGACACGCGCTGAAGCCGCTGCAAGGGAAGCCGAGGAGAGGGCACGCGCTGAAGCTGCTGCAAGGGAAGCCGAAGAGAACCTTCGGGCCAAGATGGGCATAGCCCAGCTATTCGAGGACGAAGAGGACGAGTCCCTCAACGGCTTTATCGACGAATTGGCTGCCGAAGATGAGCCTCTGCAGCATGAGAATAAGCTAAGCGACGACGAACTACCTCCCGAAGCCTCGCCCATCAGAACCCGCACCGGCCCGCCGCAGTCTAAGAATTCGATCTTCAACAAGCCAGGTATGGTTGGTAAGAAGATCAAGGTTGTTGGTACGTCATCAAAGCAGAACGGCGAATCAACACCCGCAAAAGCATCATCGTCTGTTTCTGGCTTCACAAGCATCAACAACAGGAGCGCCAAGACGGTTAATCTTTCGGACGATTCGGATTCGGATGATGAAGAGGTGATACCCGCCAAAGCTCCAGTGCCTCCACCGAAGCCCTCGGGTCGCCCTGTTGGACGACCTAAAGGCAGTGGACGGACGGGATTGGTTCCATCTCGAGGTTCTAGCTCTGGCATGAGGGGACGTGGTCGGGGACGTGGCCGTCCTAGAAAAAGCACATGAGCTGCCCTATTCCTCGGTAGGGCTCCCCTTGGGTTTCATGCATTTCCATGATGAGGACTAGAGAGTTGTGATGTTCCATCTAGGTCCCGGTTACTTAAATCAAGAAGTCTCCTTTTTGCACTTCGAGAAAACAGTAGTATAATCAAATGACTTAACTTTTCAAATCCTTTCTATGCCCCCTTTGATATTGACGAAAAGTCGTTGCGCAAGTCCCGCATAGTGCACCTCAACATATGTCGTCCACCAGGGCTCTCACCTGGGCGTATGACGACCTCGGAATATTGTATACACGTGACAGCGCGAATCGCGTCTCCGCGCGTTATTTCAGCCCATCTTTCTCACATCTGTCCGTTCTCCAACCACCGACCAAGCAAATACACAGATAGTATGCCTTCCCACCACCCCTCTAGAATCTCTGCGGAAACGCTCAAAACGGTCGTATCCCGGTACCCCGCGACAGCCCCAGCGGCGCTAAAACAGCTCGACACGCTCCGCTACGAGACCATCCCCTCCTCAATCGCCGCGCGCAAATCCCCCGGCGAAACCTCCCTCACCAAAGCCGAAGTCGAAAAGCTCGTAGAATGGAAATTGTAAACAACCGCCCCGATTTCCCCATCAACCCTTTTTCTCGCTCCAAACGTGCACTTTTTCTTTCCGTAGTGCGCGTAAAACTCTCGTCTGCTCCTGATTTAACCACGTCCTGGCAGAAAACACGGCACCTTCCGCCCAAAACTTCTCTCCTTGGTCCAATCCAATCCAGAGGCCACACTCGCGGCAACGACGCGCTCCGCCTTCGCCGCCCTCGATGCCGCCGAGCCCACGGATCCCTTGCCCGCGCTCAAGATCCTGACGCAGCTCAAGGGCATCGGGCCGGCGACGGCGTCGCTGCTGCTCTCAGTGTATGCGCCCGACCAAGTGCCGTTCTTCGGGGACGAGGCGTTTCGGTGGGTTGTGTGGGATGAGGCGGGGAAGCCGACGGGGTGGAAGAGGATGATCAAGTATAATGTTAAGGAGTATGGGGTGCTTGTGGAGGGGATGAGGAGGGTGAGGGAGAGGACGGGAGTTGGGGCTATGGAGATTGAGAAGGCGGCATGGGTTTTGGGGAGGGAGGGGGTGGATGTGGGAGAAGAGGAGGGCGAGGGAGGCGAGGTCGAGGCTGGAAAGTTAGAAGAGAAGGGGTATGAGAATGTTGTAGGGAGTGCAAAAGGCGAGAGTAAAGATGAGGTGCCGCTGAAGAAGAGCACGAAACGAAAGGCTGATGATGGGAAGCAACCAGTCGGAGGCGTCAGGAGAAGCAGCCGCATAAAGACAGAATTGAGGTGACAGAACAGTTATTGAATTTGTTTCAAGCGCAGCATACAACTAATCTCAGTGCGATGGTGGAAGTGCCTGGAGTACTGCGATTAACAATAAAATCCATCTTCCGCTACGTCTGCATACAGCATCCAGTAAAAACGTCTCGGCCGTAATCATATCGTCTCCGATATGGAAAAGAAGCACTCGTAACGCCGTCTTGGAGACCTGGGTATTATACCAACCACAATAACGCCATGCTCAAGTTCACACTTACCATAATCAGACACCGGTCGCCTGGTTCTTCGTCCGGATTCGCCCATTCTTAACCGCACCAACTGTGACGCCAGCTTCGCCGGTCATCCAGCCCGGCATTTTCTCGCCGTCCACAACTCCTTGCTCTACCAATTGCCTGATACCAGCAAATACATGGGAACCTTGAAATGTAACTCGTACGTCCGGAACCCATGTGTCTCGCTCTTGGATTTCCTCCAGATCTGCAGCCGACCTGTCGAGAAGTGATGGACGCCCGCGGCGGTTGCTCCTAGCTTGGGCGTCTGCAGTGTCAGCTGCCTTGTCTGTTGCTGCAGCAGTCATGCCGGGAAACGGGTCGTCGATACGGACTTCGAAGCGGTCGATTCCTGCACCGTCATCGGGTTTCGCAGAGCTGCCAAAACGACCCTGTGCCACTTCTTTTCTCCTCTTGACTTCTGATGTTTCTGAATCCTCCAGGTTGCGTTTGGGACGTCCCGGGCCCTTGGCACCCGTCGTGGCTTTTCCTTTCTGGTCCGGATCCGTTGCTTTTTGCGTGGTGATGAAGTCGAGCGCGTTCTGGCTGAAACTATGGTCCTGGAAGATGCTCCAGCCTCCCGGTGCGGCATTGCTCTTTCCCGGTCCACGATACGTGAGTAGGGCGTCGAGTGATCTTGCTGTGAAGTTTGTGGATGCAAGCTGATATCTGGCAGAAGGGCGGGAAAAGGCCTTGGGGATAGCCTGCAGCACTATATCACGTAGATGGCGTCCATCGTCCCGCACCGTCTGGCCCAAGTGGGTCGCCAACGAGCTGTACACAAAGGGCGATCCATTGGGCCAGATGAAGAAGACAGCCTTGGCATCATCAGCCGACGATGAATCGGCGGCAAGCGAGGCCTCGGTGCTATATGGCGAGTCGTGCATGTATACGCGCAGAATAGTTATAGGTATTGTTTTGATGCGAGTTATGAGATAGTGGGCCTTCATCAGCGGCGTGAGTTCCCTTGCCAGGTTCGACATGAAAGTTTGCGCTTGGAAGCGCGGCAAATGGTCCGAGTCATTTGTGACCTCCATGTCCTGGGCCATGGCCTTGGGGTTGGGTATTTTAGCGAGGCGTTTGGCTGTCCAGCGCAGGGCGGTGGGGTGGTCCAGAAGGTGCTGTATCTCAGCCGTGGCCAGCTGGTACATGGATATGCCTGCCCTCCAGTCGCCCTCGAGTATGCGATCCAGAACCTCCTTCTTCCCTCCCTTGCGCGCAGCTAGATGCTTGTATATTTCCTGCAACTCCTCGTGGCTATGCGCCGCATCATACGGCGCGTCGTCAATGTCGTCACTGGGGTCCTCATCCTCTGCGAGGTATGGGCGGCAGAAGTCGCGATTCTTTTTGGAGAGCCATTGCTGGGCGAGGGCGATGAGCGACTGGCGCGAGAGCTTGCTGAAGGTGCGGATAACCTCGCGGTGGGTGACGGGGAGTCGATGGGAATGCGGGATGTTCTTGTAGTCCGGGACGGCCGGTTTGGTCTTGGTGGGCGGCGCCATGTCGTCTACATCGAGGAGAGCAGAATTGCAACTTGGACGGTGGGTCGCATTGTTCAGCCGTGTTATCGATAGAGGTGAATGCGCGAGGCTCGACGCGTCGAAGCGATCTAAACAGGGAACGTTCGCTACGCAGCCCAAGGATGGGCCGATGTGCTTCACGTGACCTGACGACTCTCTCCATCCCGACGTCTGCTCCACGCCTGAGCCGATGGGAGATTAGACGGTGAAGAGCGTTCTAGCATGCTGTGTTGCCTGCATCGGCCACGGTACATCACGGGGGCGGGTCAACTGGTGTCTCTAATCACGTGAAAGCTGACAAGTTCTGGGCAGGCGCTCGACCGTGGCACTGTGGCACTCTGGCACCGTGGCCTCGTGGCCAGCATCCCACTCTCTATCGGGGCGTTAGGCAGGGTCTCCCCCGCCAAGAGCCTCGACCGACGCAATCAACGGGAAATTCTCGGGCGCCGGCGGCACCACAGGCCCTCGAACCACGGGGCGCTTACAAACTCGCCACAGGTACGGCAATTTCAAGTAGCGAGACCGGCAACGGGGCACGATAACAAAGGCACACAAAGCACCACAAAGGCAGAAGAGCCCGCACGGAACGCCCCTCGACGCCCTCGACGCCTCGAGACAAGGCCCGGTCAAGCCGCAACACGGGGCAGGATACAGGCAAAGAACGCGCTTCGCGCCAACGCGTGGGGTGAGGGTGGTGCCCAGGTGCGCTTCCGATCCGCTTTCGTTGGCCCGACGCGGCCGTGTCATCGCTCATAGTCACAAAAGGGTAAACCGGCGGCCGATTCGCGGGGCCTCAGCAAACCCTTCAACCTCCAGATCTCCAATCTCCAGCCTCCAAATCTCCACAACGTCACCACTCTCTCACCATCAACCACCGGACTGCCGCCAACGACGTCCCCTTTGTTGCAACCTGCGTTGTGTCGCCGCAGCTCCGACTGCTGCGCAGGGAACCGATTTGCGATCCGATATCTTACCTGCACGGAATTACTCATCTTTGACGCAACCATTCAACCATTAACCAAGGTCGCAACCTCCCGGCGCAACACCACATAACCCCATCTCCCTTCCGAGTCCTCCCACAAGACTGTCGTCCCATTGCCCCCCTCTGCCCCGCCACCGAGGAGAATGTCAGGATACAACGGCCGCCACGGGCCTAATGTGTCCCACTACGTCGCCAATTTGAACAAAATCAACCCCTCTCCGCAAGAGGTCCCCGCCGACCTTGTCACCCCCGTATCCAGCGACGAGTTCTCCCTCTTTACCAACTCTGAGTTCTTCGAAACCGACACTGGCAGCGCCTTCGACTTCGACAACTCGCTGGACCTGACCCTTGCTGCCGACAAGCCGCGCGCCTCTGTTGACACCAACCCCGGTAACCCCCTTCGTCCGTCTAACCCCAACGGCGCCCAGCCCAACATGGACTTCGATTTTGCTGGTAAGTGTTTCCAACCTTTACTTCGTTATCTCAGCCTGGATCATCTTTCCGTCTCTCGTCCGTCATTGCTCCGATTTCGTTTTCCTCGTTCTGCTACCCAATCGGCGCTTCCAGGGTGCTATGCACACCCCGCCGAGTTGGCGCATGGCACCATCACCCCCCACGCACATTGGCCATTCACGCGAGGGGCTACGAGATGCCTCTAACTGCATCCTGGGGTGCATCATCCTCCCATGAGCCCTGTCGCTGGCCGTGCAGCCAGGTCTCCGCGTCCTGAGCACGCAATTGCCCGTGATGTTAGGCCAACACCAACCGCCGTCATCTCGCCTCGCTGCACACACACCTCTTTGTCTTGCTCGCAACAATGACTAACTACGACCCTTTCGCAGGCGACTTCCAGTTCTCCGAATTTCCCAGCTTTTCCGGCCTGGATCATTCTATCCAGGGCCTGCCTCATGCGCAATCCAACAATTTCGGTGTCCCACCCACCTATACGTCACCACCATCGGCCTCCTTGTCTCCCATAACCCCAGGCTTCGACCATGCTGCCGCGAAGAAGCGCAAGCTAGACAGCAGCACCAGCCAGCAGTCCATCGATGAAGCTGCTCGTAACGCCGCGGAGGAGGACAAGCGCCGTCGCAATACGGCCGCTAGCGCGCGATTCCGAGTCAAGAAGAAGCAGCGCGAGCAGGCTCTCGAGAAGACTGCAAAGGAGATGTCAGATAGGGTCAGCGTCCTGGAGACTCGCATCCAGCAACTCGAGACGGAAAACACGTGGCTCAAGTCCCTCATCACCGAAAAGAACGGCGGAAAGTCCTCATCTTCGGATATCAAGGCCATACTCACCAAGCACGAGGAGAGCAATGGCGAGCGGAGTACCAGCTCTCGGGACGATGGTGTCGGCACCCAGGCAGAGGACACAAAGGCTTAAGCCAAAATTCAACTTCATCTTCTTGCGCATCATATTTTGTCTGAGCTTTTCATGTTTCCATCAGCTAATCGCTGATGTTCACTGGTTTTTTTTTTTTCACTTCGGACCTTCTTGTTGTCCGATTGATGAGGACGGGGCAGGTGGATGTTAAACAACACGATGCAGGCAGAAGAAGTACATCGGGGATGCGATATGCTCACGACTGGGATGAGTTTACGCATGAGCGATCGGATATAATGCTTGGAATACATGCCCTATCATCTTATACTGTCAAGTATAACAAGAACCTTTGCTATTCTCTTCTACTGTTTTGCTTTGCATCAACACCGTTCACAGATCCTCACACAGATCCATCTCCAGTTCCATTTTTCCTCAGACCCCACAGTGGCACCCGCTCATTCCCGCTGCCTATTCCCACGGGCACAAACTCGCACACAGACTTCGCTCGATCCCCCTTCCTCCCCTCCACCGTTCAGCCCTCCCATCCGCCAAATTGAAGTGGGACCCTGCATATGTCGCCATCCGGGCCCTGGATATCGTGAGCGGCACCTGAGCCGCCCAAAGCCGCCCCAAACCTTACCACGCAGCTGCAACCAGCCCCTTCGATTCCCCCTTCCAGCTACCCTGCCGAGCACCAGCGCGCCGCACCCTCGTCGGAGCTCGCAAACTTGCAGCTCGCAGACCATGGGACCCTCCCCACTCACCCGCCGTGGCGGCGGCTCTGGCAGGCCCGGTCCGATTTTTAGTGGGTTCGACCGGCTGGAATGGGCATGTCCGAGGCTGGTTCTCGAGTTCGGCCGCGGCTTTGGGGGTGGCCCAGGGCGGGCGGGTGAACTGTTGGAGTGCGAGAGGGAAAAAAAATTTGCGTGAAACGGTGTGCGCGATCGGGATGGCTAGGGGGGGAAGGGAATAGATTGAGGCATGGGTTTGGTAAGCAGGGTTACATGGTGAGGGGATTGGACGTTGTGTAGTGCCGTGTTTGCCTGTCTGTGTGTTTGTGGGCCGGAACTTGTTGCCATGTTGAGGGATCGGCGGGGGGGCTGATATGGGTGCGTGTGAGCTATTGGAAGAGGCGTGGTGCGAAGGGAGGGAGGGTTAGAGGATGCGTTTGGGTAATAGGTTTTGGGTGGTTGGCGGGATTGGGATGGGTGGTGGGATTTAATATAAGACGCTTTCTGTGCTCCTGTTTAGTTTTCGCGAGGCCCTTCCTTCGTTTTTGATGCTCGTCTGGATTTCGTGTCGGGAGGGGACTTGGCTCTCTTGCGCTATATCGCGAGCCCTGCGGTTTTGGCGGAGATGGTGCTGTGCTCTGCTATCGTGTCAACTACGCGGTGAAGAGTTGGCTCAGACGAGTATCGGTCCTATCTTACAACTGGCCTCGAAGCCATCTTAGGCTGTTTGTGGCTGCGTGCTACACCGACATGTAGCCCTCGAACCGGTGAGCAAACACAGTTCGGAAATATTCCGCGCTCGACTGCACACCTCTGGTCTCGACTCCTTTTTTCGGACTTCACATCGAAGCCCTTAGAAGTTCCTTTTACCAAAACAAACATGCGCTCAGATAGGCGGACCGGGAACTTCCTTGCACGCAGTCTCAGCCGCATCTGGAAGAGGCCGAAATCTCCACCGTGCTACCCGCGTTTCTGCCGTGCGTCTCCATGGACTACGGTTGCTCCGCAGTAGGCCATGCTTATGTTGTGAGCAGGATGTTCAGTGGATATGGAAAGTGTGGAGTATTGCGGGTGTGTGGGGTTGCGAATGCTGAACCGGAGAGCGGACCGACTATTATAAGAAATCAGTGGCAACAGCAATCGCAAGGTAAGTATGTGGGTCGGAACTCGCATAAGAAAATAGAATTTCGAAAGATAGAGGCAACGATCTTCCCGTGGCTCAAGTAAGACATGGCGTGTTGAGACAACCTCTAATGGAATACTCGCAAAACATGATCCTCAGTCTACGAGCAGACCTATGGAGTGTACTGGTCGGCTAGCATGGTACTGCACATGAATCCTCATCGCATACTGATTGGCTACAGGCAGGTACCGATTAGTCGATGGCTAAAGCTGCTGTAGTAATGTAGCCAGGGTAAAGCGAGCATATGTATGAGCTTGCGGGTATCTAGAGGGCAGGGGCCTTATCAGCACTGTTGAGCGCGCCAGGGTGGTACATGGAACGAAAGGACTCGCTTAGCACGTGGTTGTTATCGGACGTCCACGTCGTGCTAGGCACAGAATCTGAGATATCACAAGTAATTCTGGCCAGCTGGAACTAATGGTTCAGCTTCACATCAGCCCTCGAAGCTGCATAAAAGCACCGGGGAAAACCCTTGTCTGAACGAGACACCAGAGAAGATTATATTTGCAACTTCGTAAATGACGCCATATATGACGGACTAGTAGTATGCATCGTGAAGGTCCCACCGTTAGACTCCGAGCCCTATCGCCGTATGAACACTTTGAATGGAAGCTTGGGGTACGCCGTCGCTGATGCAAGGCACGCATGTCTGTGCAAGAGGCATGACGCAGGACGTCGCCACACATCGCCCTCTCCGACGCTCCCTTGATATCAACAGTCTGCTTTTGATCAACCTGCTGGGTTGAGACTCGCGCTCCTTTTACAACCCAATCCAGGTGATGGAGATGACGATGTCCATGCCCTTCTTCTCGGCGCCCTCCCATTTGTAGCTGTAAGTTCCGTCCTTCTCGTTGTTCCAGTAGGCACCCACGGCGCTGTGCATGCCCCGTCGGCCAACGTTTGCCGTGTCTGAGGGTGAGCCAAGGTGCTGGATTATGGTGCTGTTGGCGATGTACTTGAAGGCAGGGGTTTTGCTCTCGCCGGTGCCCGTCTTCTCGATCAGGCTCTTGAGGATCTCGTTCTTTTGGATCGTGTCAGTGCTCGTGCGGAGAAATGGGCAGTGCTGATGCGGGCTGATCGCGTCATGGGCGATGGGGCTGTAAGGGGCAGCCTTACGATGATAGTAGTGTTCCACTCTGCGACCGATGCGTGCTCGTACTTCTCTGCTGAGCCAAGGGCAGACTCACAGGCCTGGGAGTCGGTTTAGTTGGAGAACATGGGACAGTGGTTACGCCAACCCACCTTGCTAATGATCTGCTGGAGGTCTTCGGTCGGGAGAGGAGCCTGGGAAAAATTAGAATCGAACTGCACCGAGTAGTCAGGGGGGGGCGAGGAGGAGACATACGGCCATTGTGAATAATTTTGCGGTAGCGATATGAATAAGGTTCTTAGCGGTGGTGTGGCTGGAATCTGGCAGGAGGCTACAGTTGTAGTAATGTTGAATGCGGTCGGTGGTGAGGTGTTTACGTCGGATGTTTGGCGGTGTTTGGCCGGCCTCCGGGCCAAGTGCGCACAGACGAGAAGCCGACTAATGCGGGCAAGATTCACGTGCGCTGGCCATTGGCTGACAAGGATTGAGCTTGACCATGGCTTCCGCTGCACCACAGGCTTAACTTGCTGCATGAAACCTTCACACCACAACACCCCTCCCACAACACCATAACATTGCTTGTTGGTCCGTTGCCAACCCGCCCGCGCCTATCCATATCCACTCCACCGCAGCGTGAGCTTCGCTTCTGATCCGAATTCTTCGTTAGAGAGCTAGCGGGGCCCGCCAACCATCGTCGTCATGTCGACCCAGCCGCTGCTGCAGACTGCCCCAGGTGCGTACCCCTCCCCTAACCCCCTCCAAGTTGCCTATTAATGTGCGTTAGGCAAGCGCATTGCCCTTCCCACGCGCGTCGAGCCCAAAGTCTTCTTCGCAAACGAGCGAACCTTCCTGTCATGGCTCAACTTCACCGTTATCCTCGGCGGCCTCGCCATTGGCTTGCTCAACTTTGGCGATAAGGTTGGCCAGATCAGCGCCGGTCTCTTCACCCTTGTCGCTATGTTGGCCATGCTGTATGCCCTGTTCACCTTCCACTGGCGCGCGAAGAGCATCCGCCAGCGCGGGCAGGGCGGTTTCGACGATCGGTTGGGACCCACCATCTTGACCATTGCGCTCTTTGCCGCTGTCATTGTGAACTTTGTGTTGAGACTCACCAACGGGCAAGCATAAGAGGCGGATCGAAGCAAAGATACTCAAGGTGGCGCGTGTGGATGCTGTTGAAGAAAGAATGGTGAAATTGTAGATGGGGGTTGGGATGAAAGATCTGATATTCTCAAACCTGTTGTTAGACGGTTCTTGAGAAGATTATTTGGAACGGAGTCAGGTAGCCGCTCTGTACATATATTGTATTGGCGTTCCCATCATTAGGTGTTCATTCGCGGATTGGTGTCTAGGGAGTCTCACCTAGGCATGTGTGTCACGCTAGCCGTTTAAAAACTGTCAATTATATTTGTCTCTTTACTTTGTCCCTGAAGATTCGCTTTAATTGCTTTCACGCCTTTACCCTACTTAGAAATGTTTAAGAGAAGTAAGAAACCTTGCCATCTGAAATGACAGCAATATAGGTATATTGGGTCGATCAAACAATAAAACCAAAGTAAAAGGCTCTAGGCACACTTCCAAAGAGTCATTGCTATTATAATGAATTTATTTCAGCTCCTAATGACCTTCACACCTTCAATCCCTCGACTACGTTACCGCCCCAAACATGGTACTTCATCTCAGCCAGCAAATCGCTATGAAGACCACCAAATTTCAGAAGTTCCAGCTCTAGTAAGCTTACTGATTATTGCTAGAGCTTTCTAACGATGTTACAATTTCGATCACAAATTCAATGGGGCCCATTCTTGTGCACTTCAAGTTTGATACGGAAGAGTTTTTTATCCACGAGAATCTTCTCAGACATTACTTTCCTCGATGGAAACTCAACTTTTCCCATCACGAAAAGGGAAATTATTACTGTTCCCCAAATGAATCTCTTAGAGGCGCCTTTCCAGGACTGGTATACTGGATATACTGCCAAGACTTTCCTGATGATGACACAATCAAGCAGACAAAGTACCCCCAGGAATGGGAAAGAAAAAACGAAAATAATCCACTAGTTATGAGTCTTGTGATTGAGCTATACTTCATAAGTAACGGGAGTTTGAATATACCCAAACTAGCAAACAATGCAATGACCTTCATCTTCATGTAATACAAACAGTCTCAAACCATTCCTGATCTACAGCGTTTGAATGACTTATTCCCATACGGGGAGAATTTTATGGAGCCACTCCAGATATTCTGTGCGCACCTTTATTATGAGGAGCACATAGAAGCAGCCACGAATTGGGACGATTTACACGAAGAAGTCGGCAATTACCCAAAAGACCTTCTCTTTCTCATCTTTTACCGTCACAGTCTTCTCAACTCGGCCTCCCGGACGCTTACTCCGAAGAAGGATGGTACCTTCGTTATGTCGAATGAGCCGCACGCTGCCGGTACTTTTACTCTGACGTTGAGTGATTATTACATCCATAATGATGAAGAGTCGTGTATATGCAACAACCCAGCTACAAAGGGACTCTACACGATTCAATAAAGGTACCAAAATCACAGATTATATTTCCCTCGGCTTGGGGAAAATCGAGTTTACATATGGTGATCTTTCAAGTCCCATCAACAAAAAATTGTGGAAGTGGATACCAAGCCATCTCAAAATTTGAGTTTCATTGACTGCTCACATCTGAACACGTCCAAATACCCTTTTTACTCTCTATGGGTATATATGGATATCGATTCTCACATCATAGTGCAGTATATCGCCATCTCGGCGTATAAGCAGCCCTCAATAGTCAACATGAAAGCTCCCCTCCTCCATGATACAGAAATCAAAGGCCAACATATTCTATGTATTTAGATGCATCTAACTCCAGACCAATCTCACTTATAGTTTTCAGTTAGCAAATCTGCAAAAGCGGTCCATCTTACATAACAAGCACCTGTATGTTCGTTAAGACTATACATGCTTGACTATTGAAATATTCATGGGCAGCACTATCCCTCAATTGCCGCCAAGCAGGATGCCACTATAATTGCATTTAGTTTGAGACACTTTCAGGGCTTAGAAAGATCTTTTTTTCAACACACGATCTGATTAATATAATAGACCTGAGCATGATTGAATTGACTTCTTGTCCGCTGACTTATTAGACACTTTTCAAATCCCCAACTTTTCTACCCGCGTGATTTACCGTCTCATTCTTGCCCCACTCCTGCCAGAAACTCCAGCGCCCCCTCAAACGCCCCCGCCTTTCAACCAAAGTCTTTTCACTGTCCCTTCTCACTGAAGCCTCCAACACGGGACCTCCCTCTTCGGCATCCACACCAAACCACTTCTTCATTCTCCTCTCCTGGTACTTTGAGAACAGCATCCATGCCCCTAGAACCACGCAAGTTAGAGCCCCTGTAAGCATAAAGTAAACCCAAATGTAACTTGAGACGATGCCTCCGCCATCTTCACCACCATTCTCTGAGCCCTCGTCGTCTGTCGCATTGGGTGTCGGAGACCCATATCCCCAGTCGAACAGGCCCGTAGAAAATAGCGTGGCAACGAACGTCCCAGGCAAAAAAATGAGCGTCACAGCTGCGATGATACGCATGTCAGTGCTGTCGCGGCGTGTCAAGATGGCAATGCGGCGCGAATCAGATGCGAGCTGGCAGGACGCCGAGGCTGCAGAATGATTCAGTCGGGAGTCCTTCTGGGCTATGAGCGTATATATCTGAGATTTGAAGTCAGCGCCCACGACATCAAAAAGGCACGTGATGAAGAGCGTACCGTCTGCACCTGTGCCCCAATACTCGAGGTCAGGTATTCGCACTTGGCCTCCGCGGCCTGCAAGCACTCCTTGATAAACCCCAACCGCTCCTCAAGTACATCCTCTTCATCCCGCAAATTTCCACCACCATGAATCCGTTGCTTCTCTCCATTTTGTAAGTGAGCCATCCAATCCGCAACAACCCCCACGACACGCGTTTGGATCCCAATAAACCCTTTCTGCGCCGCAACCCAATCGCTCAGACATGTGAGCCGCAGCATGACAACATCAAGATCAAGCTCTTCCTGCACCTCCCCTTCCCCAATCTTCCGCTCCCCAGCAATTGGCACCGTCTTGAGCGAATTGAAGCGATCCATACCCGTACGCTGCTGGATCCGCGAGAGAATCTTGAGCCGCAGCTTGATGAGAGCGGAAGTCTCATCGCAGGCGAGATCTAGCATGATTACGGGGAGAAGTAGCGGGTTCGTTGGTAGCGACTTGCAGGGCGAGGAGGGCGAGACCATGGCCGAGACGTAGGACAGCACGAGGTCGATTTCGGTGGCTGTGAGGCCCACGATGAGGGCTAGCGTCATGTTGTTGACGGGGTCGTGCGTCAGGTGGAGCGTGTAGTCCCAAGTCCAGTCAACGTCGCCGCAGATTAGGAGGCTGGATGCGCTGTCGGATACTGCGCTTTTTGCCCTCTCCAGGTAGTGCGTGTGTATTTCCGAGAAGGATGTTTTGGATCCTGGTGATGATGGGCTGGAAACCAGGGGACTCGCCGGAGGGGGGCTGAATCGAGGAACGGCCTGTTTTGTTACGATTGATAGCTTCTGGGCTATTGCACGAAGGAAAAGGGGTGGGATGCGCCATGCTTGCGAGAGTGCGAGGTAGGTTTCGCGTGAAAAGGGGAGTTTTCCACTCAATGCCTTGCCAGTACTGGTAGCCTTCGGGCAAAGTCTATTCATATAATTAGTATGTAGATTGGGAGATGATGTATGAGCTTACAGGATGCGCAGGCCGGATTCAACTGGACCGCTCGCAGAGCGCGCCTAATGTCATTCGATTAGTACAGTTATACGGTATTTGAATATATGAATCATACCTCTTCAACCCAAGCTGTTATCTCTTTTTCTTTGAGGTGTCCAGATCGATAGATTGGCTGTTGGCCCTGCTGTGCACTTCCATGAGCCACGACAAGCTGGGATTGAAACGATGTGACTGACACCACAATCCCAAACTTCAATGAAACGATGCCCATTCCTGCCCGCGAATCTTTCGTTGGAGTTGAGTAGTTTTTCAGCACAAAAATCGAACATTGCGAACTTGATCAATTGTACCCTATGTTAAGACAAATAGGCATTGATTGCTGTGCCAGCAAAAGGATATCGCGAAGAGAAACGGAGGCGATGAGTTAAATTGGAATTGTGTATCTGGGCCGCAGTTAGAATTCTTATTAGAAAAGCAGATGGTCTCACAAATTTGATCCTGCATGATGCTTATCAGGCAGCAAAGCACTAGAGAAGGAAAGTGAGGGGCATGAGAATCCTTTAGTGGCTGCATGGCGCGGGGCGCAGCGATGCAGCTGAAACAGACATGGACCGTGGCCAATGGATGGCATGAACACCAAAAGCTTCATCATGCAAGCACTCCGGGACACTTGAAGACATGATGAGATGTTGCGATGATAATGATAGTATTACTAAATGACGAATGCGTAGAAGCGAGCTGGATGGCTGGAGTAAGCCGATCCACGTCGAAGAGACGAGCCCTTCGACGCAGCACCTGGCGGTCTGCCAGCACTGAATAGACCAAGCATAAGCGAAGGTTGACGCGATAAAAGAAGACGAAAATCCATTACCCACAAAACATTGATGTTCCTTCTCCGCAGTGGGGCCAAGCTTAACATTTCTCGGCGTCTCCATCATTCTTTCCCGAGAATACTTTGCCCCATCCTTTCTTGACCGTGTCTGTAACACTGAAATCGTTGAAAAGCCATGTGTTTGCGTGACGGCCGTAGTACCGGAATTCGCGTTGGCTCTTGGTGCTCTCGTTGCTCGACCTCCGCTTCCGAATTGTGGGCTTGGAGAACTCTCCTGCGCCAACCTCGACAGACTCTCGGTGTGTGACGGGATGAGGAATCGTGCGGATGACTTCGAGACGTGATACTTCGTCCGAGCCCGTAGTAGAGCTGGTGGGGCTCTTGCGGAAGGTTGGCAGACGGCTGAAGGTGCCGCTGGACTCAGAGGAGGGGGTTCGTTGCATTCGGGGCAGTCGAGAGACGTAGTCTCCATCGTTTGAGGTTGAGTGTGACTTTTGAATCTTATTGAGTCTTGAGGTCAAGTCTCGGGAGTCAAGCGCGGTGTTGCGGTTGTAGTCATTCATCGGGCAGGTTGTTGGTTCAGATAGAAGATGGCTTTTGGTGGTAGCGCGCGGTGACGAGCGGTTTCGTAGAGGATGTAGATGAATACCCTTTTGCTTATCGGTCTTGACCCTTTTGGATGTCGGAGGGCTGGAAGGTGTCGGTGATGACGAGAAAGTAGGTGTTTGACTTGATGGTTTGTGTCGTTGCTGTCCTAGAGGCTGTGATTGATTCTGGACACCAATGTTGGAAGATGCTCTTGAAGATGTTGAGATTGGAGATAGACTTCGATCTGCTGAATGGATTCGATCAAAAGTAGAGGGGGAGCTCCGTATAAATGTTTCTCTCGGAATGTCGCCAAGACCTACGTTCTGCGATATGACAAGACCCAACACGGTATTTTCGGAATCAAGCCCTTCATGTGGGTCACCGGTCGAGACCTCTTCAAGGATGTCTGTGGTCAAACCTGGATAAGAGTATGCGGGAGGGGCCAGATGACTACCCAAACCTCTTAGATCGGAGTCTGCCTTACGAGGCCTTCGGTTATTCGGAGGGGCCGTGCATTCATCGCAACGAATGTGGGAGCACCTTGAACACTGGTTTGCGCGCGGAGCTACGAAAGGTGCGCCACAGATGTGACATAAGCGGTGGGCCAAGGTCCTAGGCGGACAGGGTCTCTGTCCGTGCCACACCTCGTGACCTCCAATCTGGAGAAACTGGGCTCCGTCTTTGCCGAGATCCTGCAAAATAAGGTTAGCATGGCTCGGCGATTACGTCTGTGGGCGTCGAACCGTTATCTCCACGACTTGAGCCGCATGGTTGGGCTCACTACTCGTGTGAGGCTGACAATGGTTTGTCGGGCCGGGCACAGAAGCTGACACCGGGAATAATGAGGCTTCATGGTAGGCCGGTGGAGGCTCGAATTGGACACCACAGTCGCGAATGTCTGTGACCGGCAGGCTGAATGGATAATCGGGAGAGCGCTCACACTCTAAGAGCGTTTCGAAGAGGCCAAGAACAACCGAGGAACGTTTCTTCCTGAGGGCACATCTGCAAGAGACGCTAGTTGGTTTAGTTTGACTTGGAGAGAAAGCGCAGATGTCAGACGAGTAGGGCGGTCGCTTGGTATCTGAAGACGGCTGAGATGACGTTTTGGGGGTTGAAGAGTCAAAATCAGCATTCGGAGGCAGATTACTCGGCAAGTGTGTAAGTTGCCGAGCCTGGCCGGAGTTGTTGAGGCGATTGATGTCTTCCCGGGTAGAATGGCATGTAGTATCAGCGCTTGGTGCCGACTCCCCGAATGCTATTAGCTTGGGTCTACACGAGCCTCCAAAATATTGGTAAACGTGAAGATCTTGAGGGGGCTGGTGATTTCCCTCCGCATTGGCGAATGGTACAAGCTCCTTGCAGGGGTTATATGTGCACGTCGGACAAGGCGCAATCATGCCCTCAACAAGAACTCGACGAACTTTATCCAGGAGATCTTCTGCTGTAGGCCTGGACTCGGATTTGGGTGACAACATGGTTTCACAGATATCCCATAGATGTCTTATTGTCGGGGGAGCGTTCTGTCGCATCATCGAGATCCATTCCAGTACTTTCTCGTGAACCTTGTAATAGGCTACTGGCTCTTGATCTGTACGCTTGCGTTTCTTGAATCCAAGGTAGTGGTAAAGATCCTGAGTACTTTTGCCCTGGAAGCAGGTGAAAAGTTCAAGAAGCACACACCCTAATGAGAAGACGTCTGCTCTTCTTCCATGAGCCAAATGCTCAGCAATCTCCAACGGTGCATACAGCGGCGTGCAGGGTCCTATGCTGGAAGAGGTTGAATCTGGCTCAGAAACTAATCGTGATATACCAAAATCGCCGATGAAAACCTCAGAGCCTTGGACGAGGATATTTTGGGGCTTGATATCTGCATGCCGAATCCTCTGAGAATGTATGTATGCGAGAGCAGAGGACAGACAACCAATCCAAGCGTGAGCTCGCTCAAAGTTGGTATCTGATTGTTCAAAATTCTTCATGAAGTCCCCCAGGTTCTGTTCGCAAACAGGGGTGATGATGAGGTTGAGCAATGCGTTCTCGATGTAAGCTGTGATGAAGCCCACAATGTGCGGGTGACTCAAGGCTCTCAAGAAATTTGCTTCTTGGGAAGACTTTCCAGGTTTAGACCTTTTCCGCGCATACACTCTTCCTGTGCCAACTTCGCGAACTGCGTCAACGGCTCCGTGAGTTCCAAAGCCAAGAATACGGGGCGCAGATCTGGAGGAACCAAGACGAGCGATGGGACTAAGTATGCTCGGTTTGGCTAGATCTTCCTTGCCTAAATAGTCTCTTTTGTCTCGAAGGAGTCGGAATGCTAGCATATTGTGCTTAATAGCATTGGTAAACACAGGCAAGTAGTTGCTGTCCCTTTCCTGCATGTTGCCAAGGGGGGGAGCGTTGAAACCCCTCCTTGCTCTTGGATCGAAGAGATCCCCTGAGCCCACCGAACAATGTTTTGTTGTGTTGCGGTATATAAAACTACCAGAGTGGGTATATGCGTCGAAAGATTTACTGGTTCCGCCAGATTGGTTCGTATGACCAGAAAAGTTTCCCTTGTAAAAGGAGGGCCCACAAATATTACCTGAGCCTCCGCCTGAACCTCCAGTGGGACCTCCTCGATCGTCATATTGTCCATTTGAGCCACCTTGGTCATCATCGCCATCTTCGTCTGAAGATGATGACTCATCAGAGCTAGGCCTGTCGCTGCATTCATGTTCTCTATCCATCCTCCTCACCTTCATTGCTGATTCCTTGGATTTCTTGAGTGGGGATTTGGATGCAGCATGTATCTCATCTTCGAAATGCGTGACAATATGTTGGCACCGTTCATCCCAAGACGTGAAAGCAGAATGAGAACATAGTGGACAGTGGGAGTCGAAGTCGCCTTTGAAATCCAGCTTAGAACTGTCAAGTACTTCTACTGGATCCAAGTTTGGGTGTGATTTCTGGGCATGCTTCTGGAATTTGTCTTTCCTGTGCACTAGGAAGGGGTTTTGCCCATCGCTTCGGGGACATGCATTGCAAAGCCAAAGCTCCTGAGGTTCATGATTCTCTTCGTGGCGGCGCCAGTCAAAGACTCTTTTTGTTTGGTATCCGCAATTGTCGAATGTACATCGATATGGACCCTTGTTGACGCTTCGACGGCCATCCTTTTGGCCTCGACGTTTGTGACAAGCCTTAACATAGTTCTCGACCAGTGATAGATCTCCTGGATTCAAATGGCTATTGATATTACGGAGCGAATATCTAGCAGTGAACTGGTGAGCGGTAGGTGAGTATAATGTTTGGGGCGGTTGGGCAAACTTTGCTGGGCGATGTCGAAAATGTTTCCGGATGTATTCCAATACTGCATCGGGTTGTGCTTCGACAAGAGTCGCCAGAGCCCTAACCTTCTCATAGTCCTTATAGAAGTAGGTATCTATGTCTTCGACTGTATCCAGCCACTTGCGAATGGCCTTGGTTTGGTTGTGGTTCAGGCTTATCTCTGCAGCCTTGGCAAGAGCAAAATGGCCAGATGATTGAGATTCGGTGAGTGTTGAGGGTATAATTGGCGGTACTGATGGTATTTCGGGAAAGCTGAGCTTGGTCGCATTGAGCTCGCCAATCATTCCATCTCTGTGCACCCGCATTGATCTTGATCGCTTCATCTGGCGGTCTTCGACAAAAGTACCGAACATTAGGTCGCTATGGGATCTTTTCCTTGTTACGGACGACTCATCAGTAACTCCAGGGTGCTGTTCGCCTTGCAAAAGGCTCAGGTCTTCGTTACCTGATATCTGTTGATCGGGCATTTCGCCTGCGATGGGATCAATTGACGAAGGATGTGAGGGATAGAGGGAAGACAGGAAACCCTCATCTGATTCTGTGAAGAATGGGTCAAAGGTAGCGGTTGGGGTGGAGAAATAGCCAGAATCTTGAGTCTGCTATTCATCTGTCAGTCTTGCTATTCTTGATTTGGACAAAAAGCAGGCGATGGTGCCTATCTTTTCTCTGCGTAGAGTTTTGCTGCGTGAGTTCAGGATAGCAGCTCACCAATGACTCCAAAGTCCTGTCCAAAGTATTGTTACTCGAAGAAGGGACGCCAAATCCTGCACCATTTGTATTCCCTTGAAAGGCCGGTAGGCTGGTGAAAAGATGTTCAAAGGCTGAAGGGGAGAAGCTGGGATAGTCATCCAAATGAGCACGAGAATGCGGGGCAGCTGGCATGATTCCTTCGGCACGGCTGGAGACCGAATTCCCTGATTGGTACGCGTTCTGGCGTGATTGGCTTTGGCGGGTGCCTGAAGTAGGCCAGATTGTTCCGTCTCGAGAGACAGGGAAATTGTGAGGACTACCCATGAAGCCTGGGCTTTCCAAAGCCTCACATGAACTATGTCATGTGAGGAAAAAGAATTTTGAAGGCTGTATTGGACCGGTCAAAAGTTTGTCTTCGTGGTTATTAGAAGAAGTGCAGCAATCACGCAGCTCGTGGAACAGTAGCTCCTTCATATCATAATCAAGGCAGACATTGGTATGACGGGCGACGCCCAAACGCCCTCACGATCGCCTTGGATGCCTTCTGGTTGGGCTCTCTCTCGTCGCCTCACCCTCGTCGGCATATGATCGAAGGAGGACACCGGCGAAGGACGCGGTGTCCTTAAATGCTCGGCCTGCGTGGATTGGTGGGTGCGGAGCCGACGGCACACTACACATCAGGAGGGCAACGCTCCAAGACCATACAGAGTGCCCGAGGACTGCGCTACTTATGCAGGCGTTTTCCTGACATGGCTGCGTTTCCCAGTGCTGCTAAGCTCGATTCCTAATGTGGACTAGTTGAGATGGGCGTCATCACCAAAACCCTCCCAACCCCGATTTCTGCGCATGGAGTTGAGTCACTCCAGCTGTATTTAACAGTTTCTATCGAACATTATGATCTATCGAGGGACTATATGTGGAATCCTGTATCCCCTGTTTGGGGGTGCGGCATTTCGTGGACCCGCAGACACGTACGTGGTCTCCAGGCAGCAACGCCTCGTCTAAATTCGCAGCGTTGTCCTGAGAGGCCGCCTCGACATGTGCTGCGCCAAATTGGTGCCCTCTTGCCTCATTCTCGAACACGCTTTTTCGTGAGGCGGCGAGACAATAGAGTTTCCCATTGGCCACCGGGTGTTCTACTACCACAGGAAGCGCTGGACTTTGCCGGGCTCATTGGGCCACGAAAACCCACGATAGAGAAAGTTGTACGCAATGAGTGCATTGATGGCGAGAAGCCATACTGTTTCGAGAACCAGCCGCAGATCGAAGGACGTCTTACTAGCGGAGCGACGGAAGGGCGTAGCTGAAATGTCCGGCACATGTAACCGCCAGATGATCCACGGGATAATGAAGTAACGGGGCTCGACCAAAGGCGCTGATACGACAGAAAGGGTCGTGGTGGCCAACCAGACGACGAAGAAGCTTATTTGAGAGGGCTGACGCCCCACCGGCGAGGCGGTTGCGTCTGCCTTCTCGCGTTTCTGCTTCGTATTTGTACCATCGCTACCTGATTCCGATCCCAGTGACTGGACCGTAATCCAGGCACAGACGTAATAGAATGGTACTGCTGCATATTTGTTCAGAGGATTTCGACGAAGTATTCGGAATACGTAGAAAACGTAATGCCTGTTATCTGCCAGAGTGTAGGGGTGGATGATAGTGTTATAATGCACGGCTGCTGTGCCCAGTGCCAAGAACAGTGCTGCAGGTATGATGTGCGGAATCTGGGCCTTGGTTGGGCCAACCAAGTTGTCTTGGATGAACCCTCTGGGCTTACCCTTCGGTAAAAGCGAGATAAGCGGTTGAAGTAGCAGACCACCGGTGAGGGGAGCCGAAAAGAGGACGATGTACGGCCATATGTATAACATCTGGGGTAGATGGATCGTTGCAACATGGGCTGATTTGTCGCCTGCAGTTGCTAGTCAGCGATTGTAATAAATGGTGAAGATTTTGTCTACCTAAGACGACTCCCCCATTCCATACTACAAACGCAGCGAAGATGCCCACCAGGAAAACGTATGGAGCAATCACACGGAGCACCAGGATAGGCCTCCCTAATGCTGCGAGGCAGGTCGATAGAAGAAATATCAGGTAATCTCGTGGAAGTCAGCAAAAGTAGACGAAGAACACATATAATGTTTACCTGTAATCCCGGCACCCTGTATATAGGTGTCGCAGACAACTCCATCGTTCCAACTTTTGGATAGGATGGCAGATAATGTCCGCTTGTCAGAGACCAATGGTTTACTTGAATTGTTTTGGAGCGAGTTCACAACAGCCAAAGCTGCAGGGAAGACGGCAACCCAGAAGATGTTAGTTTGTCGAAACCAAAGTGCAAAAATGCCTAGCACAACCGACAATATATCTTCATGAAAGGATTTTCTGCCCTTTTGTCTCTTGAGGAAGGCGTCATAAGTGACAAGTACGACGAGTGTAGACATCACATCGGTATAGTAGAGGCCCGAGAAAAAGAACAAAGGAGGAAGCAGACTGATATTGAGCGCAGAGTGTGCGTCCAAGATAGTTGTCGTATCTGTGTCATATTGCTCAGGCCCATGTTGTTTGGCTTTGGAATGACTTTGACTGGATGGACGACCTTTCCGCAAGGTCCTCAGAATGCTGTATGCAGTAAGACAAATGAGGCAGATGGCTCCAACGTTGACGGCTCGAAGAGAAGGCGTGTCACAGTTTCCAATGAGAGGCTTCAAGATTATTGAGACCAGATATCTGAATTGCTGCTTAGTCCTCTCAATTCAAAGAGGTAACATGTGCGAACGTACAAACCAGGGGGTGTGGTAATCTTGGGGTCCCACGTCCAATCGCCATTACAGTACTTTTGAGCTTGGGGAATATGAAAGAACTCGTCCTTTTTGGAGCAGTGTCAGAAAAAAACAATAAATCATCCATGAATATGAATGCGCTCGAGAAAATGATAACTCACAAGGTACGGTTCCGGCACATGCTTCGACACGATATTATACCATGTTGCCGAGACGGTTGCAATGCCGAGGAAGGCTGTTGGAATAGCAAAGTTCCTCAAAAGACTCGACATGTTTTTACCCCAAGAGGTCTCATGTAAAAAGGGATGCGATGCGTAACAATGATGGAGTCGGGAGGTCGGAAAGAAGACACTAAGCTCAGTTCCCAAAAAGGACTAGTGCATGAGTCGGCTAAAATTGACGCGCCCGCGCTCGCGCCCGCGTCACTCGTCAACGTTCGGTCGAAGACGACATCTTCTAGTTGACGCGCCTGCACAATGGCATTACCCCTTCCCCCGGGGCTCACGCCCCCGGAGATTGCTTTCTTGTGCGAAATGGAGCTGGTGACAGTCATACCGCGCCAGAAGCTCGAAGGCCTCGAATTGCTCGCAGTACGTCTGCCCCACCATCCCACCTGGACATGTTCACGCATATGGTTGTCCAGTTCTGAATAGCTTCCAGGGCCCTCTTAAACCCCTTAATCCTCCCCAAAGAGCCTCGCTACCCCTCTGGCTAGCTCTTCTCCTCAAGCGACAGCGACGAGCGAACATTGTTCCCCCGCCATGGCTCTCACCACACTCACTGACAGCCATACTGGACTACGAGACAGAAAATGCAGACATATTCTCCCCGCCGCCTCGATTACCGCGGCAACCCTCGAGCAATACTCTTCCCTTCTCGCCGCCCTTCCTTGAGAGCTCCACAGCAGATGCCGCACCCGACGCCTTACCATACCATTGGTTAGAGCTTGGAGAGATGCTACTCGAAGCTGCAGCAGACGATTTTGAAGACCCAGATAATGTCAGAAAGTTGCTCAGAGGCTTACGGGAGGCCAGAATGGCAAAATTGAGAAAGGGAACCGAGGTGCTCGACGCTGGAGGAGGATTCCAAATGAATGGCGTGGGCGGAATGGAGGTGGCAGAGGGAAGAGCGTTTGTCACAGGGGTCATCGACAACCTCAGGTTAGTTGCAAAAAGCAACTCTTGTCAAGGCTGCCCTAATGTTCGTGTACAGGAAAATTGCAGCATCACGGGAGCTCCAACGCAAAGACAGGGACCGGGAGGCACGAGAGAACGGATATTCTGGCTCTGCAGACTATGACGACGAAGAGATGGAGATGTGAAACATGTCTCTTTGAATTCGATCACATCAGTCTATTGAGGCCTGCAGACTGCGCTTATGCGTAAACAAAAACGTAAACCAAGCGCCTGCGCGTGTCGACGCCTGGCTCAGACGTGGACCATGGCATACCTGCATGTTCCGACTCAGATCTCACACCATCACGAACTTACATCTCACCATAATTTCCATCACAAACCTGCGACTCATCTCACACAGGCATCCCGGACCGAAAACCCGGCTCTCACATCATCTCAAGTCGACAATGTGGCAACTGAGGGGATGCCTGAGCCAAGTCCCCGGATCCAGGAAACTCCCTGACCCTCGCCCTCGATGTTTCGTAGCATTGCTTTTGCAATGCCACAACAACGCCATGTAACGACCTTTTTACGCAGGGTCACGTCGGCCAGCGGGGAAAGCGTCGAGTAGTCTCGGAGGCTACAAGACTTGTCATGGCAAGTGGCGTAACCCCCAGGCAGTCGAGCAGATGGTCTTGTTGCCTCGCTATATTGGCCCACACGGTCACACCACGTCGTCCATGCATGTGCACCACGTGGAGGAGTGGCGGTTGCCGATTTATTGTATTGTGGAGAAACGGGGACCGTAGTGTTCGGTGCGGGCGTCTGTCCATGACAGAATCTGTAACGTCGAATGCGGGGGCGTTCCAAGCCGCATATGCCAACGACTAGCAATATGACGGTGGTTGGACATCGTGTTTTAGGAACCATGGACGAGGGGGGCGGGGGCGTCTTTGGAAGTCTGGTTATGCTATCACTCTCCTTGCCCCCCACCCTTCTGACTCCCAAGAGCGAGATACGAACGACTAGAGACTTGAAAGAGAAAAATGGAGCGAATGGCTTGTTGCAGCTCGAGACATGCATGTTACCCACTCATTAGATCCATCATGTGAAATTATTCTGTGATGATTTGAATTAACAAAAGAAAAAAAAGAGGCACCCCGGCCTTCGTCCTGCACACCCACAACGGACATACCATATCCCAATCTCAAATTCCGGTCCCGGCGCGGAAGCGGGTGACTTGTTTCCCCGTTTCATCCGGCCCCAAGAATTCAACGTATGGCTGGAATAACAAAGCAAGCCGGAACAAAGCAAAAAAAAAACACGAACACAAGAAGCATTGATATCTCGGAGGCCCTTCTGGCCGGGACGAGCGCACATTCACTTTGGAAGGAAGGGGGAGGCGGGGAGGGGGGGGATATGCTGATGGGCGTCAACTCCAGCACGCGGCTCGGAGAATAGGTCTGTATGCACAGAGCAATAGCAATGCCGCCCCACAGATCCCCAAAACGACCGGGCACAACGCCTCGAAACACGACACTTGGGAAAGACGAAGAAAGAAAAAAAAGAGGCAGAGAAAAAGTCAAATGGTCGGACTGAAGATCCAGGCTTGTTTCCTCTGCCCCCCCCCCTCTCCCCTCTCCTTCTTGCCCATACACCCGGGACAGAGAATCGTATGTCGAGTGCATACCAAACCCACACCATCGCATCTGACGAACCGCGTTGGGAAACCTACGATTTCAAATCTCGGTCTGGCCGTGGCAAGTGGCAAGGCGGAGGTAGGAGCAGAGCGGAGCACAGCAGGGGGAGCAACGAAAAAAAAAAAAACATTTGATTTCCGACTCATAGCGCCTGCGCATCCAAACTCAAATGCAAAAGTCGTTGCGGAACCCTGGCTTAGGCAATGCATGTGCAGGCAGGCAGGCAGGGCACACAGCCAACCGAACGGCAAGGCTGGCGCAAAGGAGAACAATCACCCCCCCTTCACCCAGCCCAACCTACCAACGCAGAGGCGCCACAGGGTTCAAAAAAAAAGAGAAGAAGATTATCGCGAACAGCGCGCGTAATGCGCAGCCGTCGTCGGCCGGTGTTTACGTATCGGATATTCATTCGTTGGTGAGGAGGGGGGGGGGGTTGAGATCAGGGGCAGCAGCATCGGAATACGGAAGCAAAAACGTTCCCTCCTCTGCACTATTTTGCCATCCTCTGGTTAGGGGGGGGGGGATGTGCAAAAGTTTCCTCAAAGACCGAAATTGAGACGTTCACATGGTCGACATGCATGCATGCATGCATGCATGTGGGCAGGCAGGCATTTGTGAGAGGGAAAATGCCAGATGGGCGATCCGTCACGCGAAACGTTGTGCGTGTTCGGTCGCGAAGACGGCCTGTCTGCCCTATAATGCGGTTCTTTGGTCGGCGCTTAATACAGCGAGTTATTGCCTGTGCTAAACCCCATGTTGATGATATGGACATCATGCCAGGCAGCCGGCCATGGCTGTGGCCGCGGGATTCCGACCCGGCAAACATCAATTTCAGAGCATTCGATAAGGTTATCGGGGTCTTCTCCTTTGGGAAGGTTGAGGGCCGACGGGCGAATGGATGGTATGGCTAGGAATCGGGGCACTTCTCCGTGTGGAGTGGACGTCCATGTTTACTTTATTGCGTGGTATACGGGAGAGGCCGCCCAACAAAGAGCCAGCCGTGCGATGCGACTGAAGAAGAAGCCTCGGTCCAGCGGTTGTGGACTGTAGGATCGTGGAAAGGGCAGGAAAAGCAAGTTGGCTAAGTATGTACGCGTGTATGTATGTAGACTTTGTTCCCGCTGGGCAGATCAGACCAGACATGCACGCACGCACACAATTCGTCGTTTCTGGACAGTGGTGCATAAAGCTGAGGCGCTGGGGGAGTGCTAACCACCGCAGACACGTGGGCGGACAGCGTTTGTCAACGTTAGCCAGGCGCCTCATCCGGGCCTGCATCCTGACGACGCAGGTACACAGCGCTACTCGGAGCAGAAAGTGCCAGGGTACCGGGCGCGGTGTGGCTCCTAAACGACGACGTTGCACCCGCGGCCATGGGGGATTGCAGGGAAAGGCAAAAGTGAAAAAAAGAAAGCATGCAACTCAGCTACCAGAGCTCCAACGCTAGCAACGCAAAAGCCAAAGAAAATCCTGAATCCACCGCTGAATGCTTCACTGTCCCGATCGGTATCGTCTCTCTAACCACATGTAACACCCCTCCCTCTATAGATGGCAGGGGTACTCATAACAGCCTTCAATGCCTAACCAGACTTCTTTCCCACTGCAGCAACAATCTCACCTCAGAGGCGCACTAATGGCGTCAAGCTCCGCGAGATGCGGAAATGAGGGGCGGGCGCAGACGTTGTGGTTGCAGATTCTGATACCTGGGGGTCTTATAAAAGGGAAATTGGAACAGCTGGTGTTGCCCTTCTCGGGGACTTGGGATGAGTGCGGCAACGCTTTTGGCGAGCGCCACAGGCAAATCAAGAACATCGGAGATGGGTGAGAATCGAGGTTTTTCCGCGAATGAGGGTGGGTGTTGGGCATGTAGGGGTGCGAAACCTACCCAGATAGGAAGCAAGGGTTGCAGGCGAAGGAGACTGGGGCCTTGTGTTCGGCGACGTTCAGGACCGTGTTGGAGTATCGAATGTGGGGATCGAGTGCCCACGATGACGCCACCAGGGTCGGACATGAAATTCGTGAGATGGTCAATGAGATATATTGGCTGTTGGAGACCGAAAGTTTGTGCTGCTGCTGGACCCTGTGGCGGTGGCCCAACGCGGCTGCAGTGCTGTGATGAAGCATGCAAGTCGTCGCAATAGGAAACTCGTTGGCTTTGCTTTTTGCGAGGAACCCTCCTCTTCGACGGTACCAGATCCGGTTTCTTGGAATTCAACAGTGCTGATTGATATTGTATCTGTTATGATCGGACATGCATCGATGACGAGGACCCGTATTGTTCTCCGCCATCGAGCGCTGGCCCTGGCCGTCGTAGCCGTCACTCCCCCCCCCCCCCCCCCCCCCCAATCCGTGCAGTATCATGGCGAGTCAGACACATGAGGCTGGAAGTGCAGTGTCGCAAAATGGTGCTTGAGAGGCGAGGGCGGTGATTGTGAGATATGCAGGCATACTGAAAGAGTAGAGACGGCAGGTGCTCCCCTGGCAACATGGCAAGGTCGCTCTCCCACGGCCCGTCTGATGTGGCTTCAACCAATGGCTTTGTCTCCATAGCACAAGTGCCAAATCTCCATCCTGCCGCTCTTGCCATGCACGAGCCGTAGAGGCATGCTCCATGCCATTTTCGTGGCCGAAGAGTGGTGCTTCCGACCGCATTGGACTGGCGTGTACTTTGGCATGTACCTGGGTAGGTGCCTCAGCAACTCAGTCACAACTCTGGGACCAGCATGGGCGCCTACTATGTGCTGCAAACGCCGTCCCGCAGAAACCGCGGACCGCCATGCTGCTATTTGCGCTGTAAATGAGGCAATACGACATGCGGGCGGCTTGTGGGACAAGGCGAGGCTTCGACTCGAGTGGCTGTTGCGCGCCAGGCCGAATTATGGGCCATCTGTCTGACTAGGTTACGAGCCTTCCGTACATGCCGCAATGCATGACACGCCTTCGTGATGGGTGTTGACTCGACCTGAGCGTGTTGGAAAATGGAAAGCATCCAGCGGGACAAGCGGAAAACACTTTCTTCCTCGCCTGTTCCGTCACACCGCTGATCGTGTAGAATCCAGTATCGCGACTTGACATGGCAAGCACGAGCATCGCGATTAGGCAAAGACGAAGAGAGGCGGAAAGGTCCAAAAGTCAGGTGAGGGGCTGGCGAGGGGGGGGTTCGCTTGGCGACGCAGGACGAATGTTTCGGCGAGGTTGGGACTGATTCATGCGCACGTATCGAGACAGTTGCACATTGAGAGTTATATTTGCGTAGGGGAATGTCCAAATTGCAAAGCAGTCAAGTTTAGAACATACTCACCATGCGCAACAGCTTCTGACACATGGCTCTTCCACCTCTTGGATGCTAAGGCATTGTGTTTGATGGCACTTGGACGCTTAGTAGAGCGCCAGGGTTAGGGTTGCGAAGTATTGAGCCCGCAGACAGGGTATAGCCTAGTGGGTCTTCGCGTGTTCACATCTCGTGCCAATGGGATGGACAGGCGTCTCTGGTCGCGTATGTCGACTGGAATGCTGACCAGGTGAAGTCTCTGGACATCTTCTGATGCCTCTCGAGGCGCTAAAAGGATAGGCGTCTATCCTTCGGCACGTGAAAGAACCTTACATTGAGAAGCGCTACTCCACCAGGCTGGCAGCCACCCAAGTGGCCCTTTGGTCGCGAAATCAGGGTCTACGCAGATCAACAAGGCCTGGACTTTGACTCAACCGCAGGCGACGAGACAATTGATGCCCAATGTCCTACATTGGCGGCGATACGAAGGTTATGTAGGGAGGTCAAACCGTCTTTCTACTCGAGTTTGCACCTACACAAAAGAGCCCTGATCAGCACGACTGGGTTCTCCCTGTTGCCAGGCTGCTGCCGGATGATGCCGTTTGCGCCATCCGGGAGGCAAGACATCAGTGACTCAAATTGATGATGGACGCGCACGGCGCCAGATCCCGTCATCTCTTCGCCGAGGGGCTCTCCCGCAACGAGGTTCGATCACGGTCGAGATACCCGTTTTTTATCAAGAGCGGTGAGCGTTCCCTGGTTTTGGGTCGTGCTTGTGGGGAATAACGGACGAAACGGGAGACGATTTGATGACGGACGGCCTTATAAAGACAATGTACCGAGAGATTCGCCGCGCCGGGATGCTGTCTTGGAGAACTGGTCTTATCGAGTACGAGGGTGAGGTGGAAGCATCCCGAGTCGTCACTGAACGTGCACAGTACTCTTTTTTTTTCTTTTCTTCTGGACAAGGTCACGGTAATGACTCGCCTTGCGTCTCGGCGACAGGTGTCGGGGATTTTGACGGCGGAAGCGTACTCACTTCCCCGCGAACGGCCCTTCTCAGATTGGGATTGTCTCCCACCGGACGCGAAGCGGGCAGAGACGATTTGACAGCTGAACTGCCGGGGATGATGGCCCAGCGAAAGAAGCGCACGTACACAAGGGAACCGCAGTACGCGGAGATCATGAGCTGCAGGACCGCAAGCGCCAGACCAAGAAAATGTCCAAAGTCCCTAGAGTCTTCTGGAAAGGTTGAAGGTGACCTTCCGAGAACGAACGCGACCAGGCTGTAGATTACGCCGACGCTGACATTGGTCGCGGAGAAATAGGGCGTTTTATTCGGAACAAAAGGTAGGTCAGGCGAAATCAAAGACGTGTTATCTGAAGTGTGCCCTGATACGAGTCGGGTTCGCATTGAGAAATGATCCTAGAGACGGGACCGATACTTGGAGCTGTGCCGTCTGGCTTGTAAGACTCAGCCTTGTGCAGCGAGCGAATGCAGCGGGCCAGACTTTGGCACCACGGATGGTTGGAGTAGCGCCGACCCGCCTCGCGTGATAATCCAGAGCCATGGGAAGCCTTCGGCAGGTGATCGAAGGTTTAGTCGGAGTGTATGTTGGGTCTAATGTTCTGGTGAGACAGAGAGGAACTTCCAGGCTGAGTACGTAAAAGGAGCTCGTCTGATAGAGTGCCAAAGCGAAGGGGCTTTGAGCGTGGCGGTTTGATGGGCCGCTAAGGGACGCGGTGGTTCCCTCTTAGGCCGGGCACTTGAGAAAACACGACTTTACCTGGAACGGCCGAAGGCAATCCGACTCGCGCATCCCACGCGGCGCAGCAGGAGAACGCCTCTGCGATGATGGGAAAACCTGATCCTTGGGTTCCGCCAGCTGATGTATCGCGCGTTCAACTGTTCGGACAAAGCATCAGAAACTGTTCCCGCGCTGACAGCAGTTTGCGGCCTGGTCCTTGCGCGCGAGAAAGAAAAGCAACTCATTTCTGAGGGTTGTTTCAGATGATCCATGCGCAGATCGTACCCCAAAGTAACAAGCACTATGGCATGCCGTCATGACATGGGTCGGACAAGGATATCCCCTTTGAAGGACAAGCACGAATTGATCTGCCGCTGGGACAGAGGCCGTCGCGAGCTCTGCGTGAAGCACCATAGGTGAGATGGTATGCCGGCGTACGTGTCACTCTGCTGGCCGCTGTCAGTGTTGTGCGCAAGCATCAGGGTCCTTTAGCTGACATGGTGTTCGGGAGCTGAATTTAGATTCATGATCCTCTCCAGTTAGTTGGCGACGGTAGACTGTCGACTCACCAATCAGTCGACTATGATCCTAGACACTTTGAGCTAGCTCTGGGGAGTCAATGCCCCGAGAACACCACAGAAGGACTAACTAGAACCGTGGGGACCAGTGTCAACGATGCGCACGGCAGGGTGTCAAGAACCAGCGGCTTGGAAAGTTAGTAGATTAGTAGCATTGGATCATCGTGTGCTTGGGTTCTTTGTGGTATCGCGGGCAGACAGGAGACCTCAGACATGGAACAGACGATGTCAACTTAATCATTGTACAGTTTGGCCGCAGCAAAAGAAAATGATGATGCCACGAGGAAGGACCCTAGGTTCGGGGGAAAAAGGCTAAAGCATTCATCGGCGAGGGCAGGAGAATAGGAGGGTTTATCTCACCACGTAACGGGCACTCCTGATGTCCTCTCGGCTAGTAGGTTGAGGCGACAATGGCAAAGGAGGCCGTCGTCGATCAGTTGTGATGGAAATCAAGGGTACCAATGATAAGGCGGGGGCGCTCCCTTGCAGTCGCTTGAGAGCCGCCCCAGATTGCCTGTTCAGCTGTGGTGTGGTGGACAAGAATAGACGGCCAACAGAAGACAGCCAGTCCGGCTTGGTTGATGCAATCCGCCAGGCGGGAAGGAAAAGCCACCCAGTCCGGAGATTGTTAGCGTGAGGGGAGTCGGGAACAGCTGTAATAGGCGGAGGCAAGGCGTGCGGCACTGAGGCAGGAAAGCAGACGACAAGACTATCCAGAGTGTTGGAGTCGAGACGGGAAGGGAAGTGATGTTAGCCAACGCCTCGATTGAGCGCGGGTAACTGCAGGAACAGTGCGGCGTGAAGTCCGATGGCCTCGTGCGTGGGCTGCTCCTGCGTGGCACAGCATAGGTGGCACAGCATGGCGTGACATCATGGGCAGCTGGATGACAATTCACGTCGTAACTCGGTGGAGGACGAGTTGCAAGTGCCCCGGGAGGTTGAGTAAAAAAAAAAAAAATGAAAACAAAATCGCGATGCGGTGCTGTCTCCTGGACGACAGGATGAGCCAGCGACCCTAGTAGGTGCAGCGGTAGCCACATGTGCGCTCCGAGGCCGATCCCAATTGGACGGGACCGCTGTGCAGTAGTGTAGTAGTAGCACACGGTGGAAGATGCCTCGTTCGTCTGCTGCAGAACCCGAGGGACTGTCTCCAGACTATCAGATCACGGGGGGTGGGCGCGCACAGGACGCGTCGAGGCAATAAATTTCTTCTCTTCGGCCTGGGCTCGTATGCGGGACAGTTTGGCCGCATCGGGCTTCGACGTTATCGACAAGGCCAGGGTATAGCAACTTGGGTATAGCAGTTGCATAGAGCAAGGTTGCGCGTGCCCGTTGTTTACTCTTTGCTGTTAGTAGCAGGTAGCGCGCAACGGCTGGATGGGCAGGCAGGCCCAGGGCACGGGAAGGGCGAGACAGGTCGAACGAGAGGAGGGACTCGTTATGTTATTGCAGTGCCATCCGCATCCCTGGTGGCAAATTCTGAAGGAAGCATGCACAGGCGCGGGCACGGCGGGCAGCTGGAGGTGGGTGTGGGCGTGGGCGTGGGCGTGGGCGTGGGCGTGGGATCTGAGACCGAGGCCAGAGCGACGCGGAGCCAGGAAGCCGGAGCCGGCTGGCTGCAAGGCGCTCGAATCCGTCACGCAGCGGGCAGAGGTCGATTGGGAACGGTGGGGTGCCAAGTGGGTCTCCCCCCAGCGGCGACGGGCAGGACCACAATGAGGCGCGGAGGCAGTCTGGAGAATGACGTGGAGGAGAGCGCCATGAAACAGGCGCGGACGGGTGCGAGGCCAAAGGTACCGCGGTGGCCTCCTCGAGCTGGAGGATAGAGTTGTCGCGGGCGCCGCCCAAGTGCCGTGGCCGTCGCCTCGCGCGAGATTGGGAAGTTCCTGCAGCTATCCGTCGGACTTTTCTCGAAAATTGGCGGCAGACGGCCAATGAGGGCGCGGGGCAGGCAGCGCGGCAGCAGAGGGCGCGCGTGATTGGCAGCGGGGGATACTCTCCGGGACTGCCGAGTCTGCTTCGGGCATGGCGCGGTGGCAGGCGATCGTTGCCGCAAGCGGGCGGCGCAGTGCAAAGGGCGACGCTGCGCAGCCTCGCGCAGCCCAGCTTCAGCCCAGCTCGCGTCTGGCCGGCCGCATGTGCGACCGCGCGGGACCCCATGCAGGCGGCCGCGTTTGGAGTGGCCGTCTTCAGGATAGGCGGCGATAGCGTGGAGGTACCTGAGCAGAGGAGCCAGAGCTTGCCGGCCTGACAGGCGTGTCAGTCGGGTCGGCAGTCCTGGGGCCTGACAGCGACAGTCGATGGCAAACACGGCGCGCGTCCCCTCTGCTCTGCTCTGCTGCCCCCCCCGCTGCCCGCCGCCCGCTGCCCGCTGCCCGCTCCCACCGCGGCTGCTGCTGCTGCTGCTGCTGCTGCCCTCGCAACGGCGCCATCCGCAGCCGACGCAGCGCACATTGGCTGGGTGAATGCCCTCGAACTGATCAACGTTTAATGACGGAGCCAGGGGAACTCGAGCGCGCTGCCGCGAATCAGCGTGGCGTCGGTTTGGGCCAGGGCCAAGGCGCGCTCGACGTCGCTTGCAGGGCGTGCGGGCTCCACCAACGCTCCCTGCCCTCTGGCGCAGGGATGCGCAGGGAGGGCCATGGATGGGCCGGGATGCAGAGCTCCCCTGCCGCGACGCACGAGCCCTGGCACCGACGTCTCCATTTTGGAGCCTTTCCTGAACAGCTCTGCGGGCCGCCGAATCCTCGACCGTTGTCGTTGATAATATTGACGCGGCCTGTCCGCCGCCGTGCTCGCGCTGCTGCTCTTTGCTGCTCTCTGCTGCTCGTGCCTGCTCGTGCCTGCCCCCCTCGACTGCCGCTCCTGCGCGTCCGCATCGCGACATTCACTCCTCGCAGCTCGTCCCTTCTTCGGCTGCCGCCCAGCGCCTCGAAACGGAAAGACCGTTGGGGAGAACACCGTCCCCCGGCCCTCCAGCCAGGCCCGACCCTTGCAGGCCCGCCGGTCCCTCGTTCGCTTCAGTATACCTCGCGCCCCCAGAGCTATATGCCCCAGCCCAAGAGCCATTGAAACCCTCGACGCAGCCCTGCACTGCACTCAACTCCAGCAGCCCCTCCTTTCTCCTCACCACGCTCCACCCACCGCGCCTCGAGCCCCATGAGAAACAGCCCGCGTGTTGGCTTGACCCTCGCTCCCCTCTCTGCCTGAGCCTCGCCTTGCTGCACAAGCGTGTGCGCAACGGAAACCCGCCCTGTTACAGCCCGCCACAGGTGCAACAGCTGCAACAGCTGCAACATTTGCGCCCGTCCTGCCCCGACCCGGGCATTATCGTCGTTCTTTTTGCATTTTGCCATTCTGCATAGCAACCAGGGTTGCCAGAACGGGCAAACTCTCGTCCAACTCACCACTTCGCCGGCATCTGCACAGCCAATTGCCCGCCGCCCTCCTCCCCCATCCAAACCAACTTGCCTTTGCAAGAAACTGTGCAGAGCACCCTACGCCTACGCCTACGCCTACGGGTACGTTTCTTTCCGTTTGCGATTCCGCACCAGAGCATTCCTGGCCCTCCCCACCCCTGCGCCACCATTCCACCATTCCTCATCCCACTCACCACCACAAACAATCGCACAGTCGAACACTGACACCACCTCCAGCCAAATAACATCGATAACGCTCGGACGCTCAACACCAAGCCAGCCGCCTGTGCCAACTATTGAGCCACGATACCACTCGGAATCAGACGCTCGACCCATCCCACCCAACTAACTTTGACTCAATGGTTGTGCGGCGCACTGTCCACGCTGCTCTGCATCTCTAGCGCCTCATTCACCGCAGCACCCACTTCCAGTGCAAAGACGCTCCTAGTCCGCCTTGCTATTTGCGCCCCGCCATGGCTGACTTTGCCCTGGATAAGGAAGAGATGGACAAGCACGCGAGCGCCATAGTAGCCCCATTGAACATCCAGAAATCCCAAAACACGTCGACGAGCAGAGAGCCCGGCCACACTCGCCAGTCGTCGTCAAAAGGCGCCCTCTCCATCAAGTCGCAGTCGCAAATGTCCCCGCCACTCACCCCTCGGACGTCAAGAGAAGCACTACCGCCGCCCCCGGCCCAGCCCGTCTTCCACAACTACCTGCGTGCCTTCTACCACTTCCACCCAAGCTCTACCGTATCGTCATCCACGGATGAGTCGTCCATTACCGTGCCCATCAACCAAGGAGACGTCATCCTGGTGCATTCTGTGCATCCAAATGGTTGGGCCGACGGCACCCTGCTGGCCTCCGGAGCCCGGGGGTGGCTCCCCACAAATTATTGCGAGGCTTACGACCACCCGACCATCCGAAATCTCTTGAATGCCCTCACCCATCTGTGGGACCTAGTCCGTGACGGCGAAAACGGCGATTTGCTCGTCTTCACCAAGCAGGATTATGTCAGGGGCATGATCGCGGGCGTGCGCTTTTTTCTGGTAAGTGTGCTTCAGCATCAGCGTGCAAGGGACGCCACCGGCAGAGAACAATAGCTCACCACGTCCTAGGAAAAAACCCAATGCCTGACAAGGGATTCGTCCCTCATTCTTGCCCATGTAGGCCTCCGACGGATGCGCAAAGGCCTGTTGGGTGACCTCTCATCCCTCGTAAAGGTCGCCAAGAAGCTGCAGGAAATCCTGCAGTCAAACGAGTCGCCTGTTCCCGTCTTCGAACAGCTGGACGAGCTCGTGCTCAAGGCCTTCAAGCTCGTGACGAGAGCCGTTCGCTTCCTTGATATATGGGCACAGGACGCCGTGTCCCTCTCCTTTGAGCTGGGCGACGTGAGCAATAATAGACCGCCGACCCCACCATCTGACTCTGCCGATCCATCGGTGCAACCGCCGGCAACGTCGAATCAAAACGGCGAAGACAGCGTGTCCGCGAATGACGATGCATCCCCTGTATCACAAACGAATCCGTCCGCTGCCCTGGAAGAATCGGACAGCGCGACAACACAGCCACCACGTAACCTCAATCGTCTTTCTGTCGCTTTCTCGATTCCCTCAGAGGCCGACTCTCTCCAATCGCCTCTCTTTCCTCCCCAGCCTCAAGGCCAGGCAAAGAGATGGTCTGTTACCCACCGCCTGTCGTACACCGGAAAGTCCCAAGGCGCGCGAAAACAGAACCTTGCTTCGGAGCGGCTGAATGCTGCGCACGATTCCTTCCTTGGTTTCATCGGCTCATTTATCGGGTTGCACCTGCAGTCGCGCTCCTCAGAGGAACTCACCCTCACCACGCAGCAATCCGTCGTTGCCTGCCGACAACTACTGGCCGTTGTCAACGAAGTATGGGAACGCGATTCACGACGATCCGAACAGCTCGAGCAAGCAAGGGACGCCATGTACGCACGACTGACCGAGCTAGTCCAGGCCACCAAGGATATGTTCAACACCTCCGATCCCAGCCTCGGCGAAGAAGTCGTCATGCCAGACTCAGGGAAGCAGCTTGTTGCTGCTGCCACTAGTTGCGTCCGGTCTGCCGGTGATTGCGTTACCAAGGCCCGGTTTGTCATCGAAAAGATTGGTGACTTTGAGTTCGAGAACACTGGCACGGGTCTGTCGGAAGCGATATTCCAGGAAATTGGTCAAAACACGACGCACGAAGCTGAACAGTCTGAGCAACCTCAATTGCCCGACATGCCAGAGCAGCTTGAACAGCCCGAGCAGACCGAGTCGACTGAACAAAACGAGCAGCCAAAGCAGGCAGAGACTACTCTCGAGACCGACAAGCCACTCCCCGCACCTCCGGTTTCTGAACGCCCATTGCCGCCTCCTTTGCTCATCTCTGAATCGAAGCCCTTGCCAGAGATTCCTCAATCCTCTCCTCTGGAAACCAACCGGAATAGCCTGCAGCCTTCCCAGGCACCGACCGCAGAGAGTCCGACCGCCTCCTCTTTCCGATCGTCCAGGTCATCGCTACCACCCGTCAGCCAGCTGCCTACTCCCCAGATTCCCCAACACAGCCCTACGGAATCTTCGCAGAGTCCTGCAAGCACCACTCAACGATTCTTTACCAAGACGCCCCGGACGGACAGCGTCAATGCATCAGTGGCCGACTCGAATAGCACCTACCACTACAGCGCGCGCGGTGATGCGGCGAGCATCATCTCTCAAGCTTCCACAAGGGCCACCACTCCGGAGCACTCTCCAGCAAAGAAGTCTAGCTCTCAGACACTCATCAGTAGTTTTGGCAGCTCGTCGGAGCTCCGGTCCATGGCCAGCGAGGATGTTTCTGCAGTCGAAGAACATTTACTCGAAACGACGTTCGCACATGAGCTCATCTACAACAAAGAGGGTCAAATATCCGGTGGATCTCTGCCTGCTCTTGTGGAGCAACTGACAACTCATGAATCCACACCGGATGTCGTGTTCGTGACCGCTTTCTACCTTACATTCCGACTTTTCACAACGCCAATTGATCTCGCGCAATCCTTAATCGACCGCTTCGATTACATCGGCGATAGCCAATCAGTTGGAATCCCTGTCCGGTTACGAGTTTATAACGTGTTCAAGGGTTGGTTAGAGAGCCACTGGCTTCCAGACAGTGACTCTGCTGCTCTCGGCATCATTTTCACATTTGCAACTGGCAAGCTGCGTTCAGCTTTGCCCGCGGCAGGAAAGCGCCTGGCGGAACTGACATCCAAGGTGACCGAAGTCCGTGCCGGTGCACTTGTTCCACGCCTGGTCTCTTCTCTCGGCAAAACAGGCATCTCCAGTGCCGTCTTCACTCCTGCTGATAACAACGTTCCCATGCCCAACGTCACCAAAGGTCAATTGAATGCCCTGAAGGCGGCCAAGGAAGGCCGGGGTCAATGTACTATTCTCGATTTCGACCCCTTGGAGATGGCCAGGCAGTTCACCATCATTGAGTCCAAGCTCTATTGTTCCATTCAACCCGAGGAGCTCCTGGCATTGGAATGGACCAAAAAGACCGGCTCCAAGGCTGTCAACGTCCGGGCCATGTCTACGCTGTCCAACGACCTCGCTAACTTGGTGGCTGATACTATCCTCCATCTGGAAGATGCGAAGAAGCGTGCCGTCGTCATCAAGCAATGGGTGAAGATCGCAAACAAGTGCCTCGAGCTCAACAATTATGACTCACTCATGGCCATCATCTGTTCGTTGAACTCGTCAATGGTCCTGCGATTGAAGAAGACATGGGAGCTGGTCTCAGCCAAGACAAAGGTCCGTCTCGAAGAACTCAAGACCATCACCGAGGTCGGCCGCAACTATGCAGTCCTTCGCCAGCGATTGCAAAACCAGGTTGCCCCTTGCATTCCTTTCGTCGGCATCTACCTTACCGATCTTACATTCGTTGATGTGGGCAATGGTACCACTCGCCAGCTTCCCGGCGACTCTGGCCGTGACAGCGTGTCCGTCATTAATTTTGACAAACACATGAAGACAGCCAAAATCATTGGCCAGCTTCAATCCTTCCAGGTTCCATACCGCCTTGCGCCCGTGCCGGAAATGCAGGAATGGATGGATGCTCAGATCCAGCGGGTCCGTGCCAGTGATCAATCCAATGTCCAGAGCTATTACCGACGCTCCCTTCTACTCGAGCCTCGGGAGGCTCCACAGGCTGCCAAGCCAGTCCTCTCATCTGCCGAGAGCACGACGAGCACGCTTACCGCGGACAACCGCACCAACTCCAAAGATCGATTCGAATTTCTGAACTTTTCTTTCTCGGCCAACTCGGTGAAAGACCGCTAGACCTTGGACCAGGCGCAGCAAGGCTCTGCTTCTAGATTCTTCGACGTGTCGAAGCCGGCCACTTGATTGGATAGCACCCAGCACACCCGCAGGTTCGATGGAGTACAGGCGGCGTGCTTTCTTTCTTCGCCCACTCATGACTGAGTTGGCTTCTTTTCCGAGTACGCCTACTAATGTTTTTGCTTATCTTGTTCTACTCGAACACGTTACTGACGGTCACGATGCCTATGCTCAGTTCTCTTTGCTCTTTCTTTCTCTCCCCCCCCTTTTTTTCCTTCTCTTTCTCTGTGTTACAATTTCTTAAACCTGTTTAGATACCACGATCAAGCGATTTCTTTTCTTAGGGCTCGTTGGGGACATTCACATGGGCTGGGGGTGCTTGCGGATAATACCCTCTTCTTTTCTGTCGTTATATCATCGAGGCACCAGTCACATCTTGCATCGAGTCGGAGCACTGGAGTTTGGAACCAAAGACACTCACTAGGGGTCGATTTAGCACGAGGGTGGTTAAAAGCAAAAAGGTTCCCATGGGAAAGCGGGGTCACAAAAGCGACGGAGAAGGACTCCGTTTGTATAATCTAGTCCCGCCGCTGTGCATATGGGAGCGAAGAATAATTGAACAGTTGTGGATCAACGTTTGCGCGCGTCTTGCCTCTAAATGAGAGTGACTCTGTGTGTCCATGGCATTGATTGTACTTTTGGCGGTGGTGTTGCGGCGGGCTGGACGGCGTCTCCGATTCGCACAGCCAAAGGCGGAGGCCGGATTGGGCAATGCTTGCGGCCTATAGATCGGGGCAGCGCGCGGTGGAGTCTGGCAGGGCCCGACAAATTAACAAGGCTGTGACGGGAGGCGGCGCTCCTAGAATCGGCTCCGGACATCTTGGGTGCCGCCGAATTTGTGGTCCTGTGGCTCCGTCGTCTTGTCGGTGAAAGCCAGACTGGTTCCTGGTGGCGTCTGGCAGGTCCGCGTGCGCACCTGAGCAGCGCGACCAGGTACAAAAGCTCCCTTGGCCAGCTGCGTGCACGAGACCTCCCCCCTCCCCTCGCCGCCCGCCCCCTACGCGCAAAGAATGTCCTCATGAGTAATCTGATCTCCTCGTTCATCATCGACCCGGTCGTCCGCCACGCGCGTCGCTTCTCCGCCGCTGCAGCGCCCGCACAGGAGGGCGACAGCGGGCGTCTTCCGCTGTCACATGCAAATCCGGGCGCGGTCAACACACCACCATCGACTGTCCCCGAAGCCGCACAAGGCCACGAGCGGGCCACCCAGCCCGCCGGCGTGCAGGATTCTCAGCATGCCCGCGCCCTGAGCCATCGCCTTCACATCCGACGGCATTCGCATTTTATTCGCCGCCCCCAGTCTGCCGCGCTCGACGAAGAGGACGCGGGCGACCATGACGGCAGCGTGCATGACGCTTCAGTGAGCTTATCTGCCCGGCCAGCAGCGCCGACCGCGCCCATCGATATTCCGGCCGACGCAGGCATGTCGTCCAACCCCTCGCGCACAATCGAGTCGCAGCTCCGCCAGCTCGACCTGGACTCGACCTTGCCTGCCACGCCCGCCACGACAACTACCGTACAGAGCACCACCAGCGCGAGCCCCGGCGTGCCAGCACACCATGCCGTCGCCCCCGCCATGTCCGAGTCGCTGCCAGCCGACGACGGCATGCACCATCTCCGCGAGCGCATCCACCAGATCCGGGACCTCAAGATAGCAGACATGGACAAGGCGCGCATGATGCATGGCATCATGACGGAGCGCTACAACTGTCTCCGCCCGACTTCGCCGAGCAGCTTTGTGTCCCACGATCGGCCCTTCACTCCCACCTCTGGCCATTCCATCTTCTCGGATGCCCACCTGTCGTCTCCCATGTCCACTGCATCCGAGGTGGACCCAGAGAATCCCTTCAACCTGCGGCCTGGCGACACGGAGCCCACGTACCGTACCCGCCCCACCCACTACAACTTTGATGTGGCTGCCGAGGACGAGGAGCTCGACCTCGTCGACGATGGTCCGACCTTCGGGTGCCAGCACTACAAACGCAATGTCAAGGTGCAGTGCTATGAATGCAAGCGGTGGTACACTTGTCGGCACTGCCACGACGCTGTAGAAGATCACAATCTGAACCGAAGGAAAACACAAAATATGCTATGCATGGCCTGTGGAACTGCCCAGACGGCCGACGAATACTGCGCCGAGTGCGGCACTCTAACAGCGTGCTATTACTGTGACATCTGTAAGCTTTGGGACGACAACAGTACCAAGAAGATCTACCATTGTGTCGACTGTGGTATCTGTAGAAAGGGCGAAGGCCTGGGCAAGGACTATGTGCATTGCAAGGTACGACACAACGGGTGCAATCTCCCTGCCATGACTGACCATCCCCCAGAACTGTAATGTCTGCATCTCCATTGCATACGCCCATACCCACAAATGTCTCGAGCGTGCCACTGATTGCGACTGTCCCATATGCGGCGAGTACCTGTTCAACTCGTCTAGTGCTGTTGTTTCCATGCCGTGCGGCCACTACTTGCACAAGGGCTGCTATAATTTGTACATGGAGACTGCTTACAAATGCCCCATGTGCAAGAAGAGCGCGGTGAACATGGAGCTCCAGTGGCGAAAGTTGACACAGGCCATCGAGAGTCAACCAATGCCCGAGCAGTTTGCCAACACTCGGGCCGTCATTCACTGCAATGACTGCTCTGGCAAGTCCTCTGTCAAGTACCATTGGCTTGGGAATAAGTGCAACACCTGTGACTCGTATAACACAAACGAAATTCGGATCTTGAATGGACCAGAGAGCGAGCAGGCTGCCAATGCCCTTTTAGATGCCGATTACAACGTTGGAGCAGTGTCACCAGCCAGTGTCAGCTCTCCAGCGTCTCAACCTCTTCGCTCACCTCGATACTACTTCCAACCCGATCAACCCGAGGAGACATGGCTACCGGGCCAGTTTCCTTCATTTCCCTTCCAGATCCCCCAATTTCCAGGGATGCCTCAAATGCCACAAATGCCGCAAATGCCCCAGTTCCCCGGCATGCCTCAATTTCCGCAAATGCCGCAGATCCCGGACCCCTATGAGCTCATGGAACGCGTCCGGAGGTCCTTCGCCCAGTCTCGCTATCTGAACCCAACTGGTGAAGTGGCTGCTGAAAATGTGCCCTTCATCGACCTGGGAGAAGATCGCCGCGAGTGTCGAGCAACCGACGGCACCACTGTCCAGCAGCCTTCACTGCCACAGTATGTGCTCGAGCGATTCAGTCGGTCGCTGTCGCCCCTCAGGAACTACCTAAATCCTTCCATCGACAACATTCCAAGGCTCGATCTTTCTGATGACCACGATCCAGATGGTCTCCAATTTTGGGGGGAAGACGGTGGACGCATGGACAGGCTTCTTTCTGGGGGTGAGGAAGATGAGGAAGATGAGAGCAGCAGCGATGAAAGTGGAGAGGAGGAAGAGGAAGAAGATGACGATGACGACGCAGACGGCGATGATCGTGGCAATGAAATCGAGCTTCCTGGACATCGTTGAGTCAAGTTTATGGCGTTGGGGATAAGAACAAAACCGGCGGTACATGATAACGAGGCTGGTTGGCGAATGGGGTTTTCTTGTGTCAAGCATTGGAGGCCTGGTCAGCGAACATATTGGCATGCATTCTTAGGAGAGAAATACCCATGTAAGAAATGAAAGGATAAAAGTAATTGTAAATGTTTCAACGGATATCACTAGACTACGGTGAGTTTTCACTACTTATCTTGTACAGTTCCAAGGTAAGAATGCCTAGGATCACCTTCCAACCTTACGTGCCCAAGTATGGCTAGCACTCAACTTACAAGAATCTGCGTAGTTGGTAGCTTGTTCCGACAACAATAAAGCGTTAATTGTAACTTGCTGATATTAATCTCTAGTTAGTTTTGTGCAAGTAAAGCTACAACCATGGCTAAAGAAAGAGCCGTTGGTGACAACTGATCCCAGAACCAGCAGATTCCTCTTAAGCGTCCACTGGATCTTAAGGCCAGGTCACGTGGATGCTAGATTGGGTGGTCTGTGCAAATGTCGCCAAACCACTGTACGCCAAGAGTTAACCGAGCCCGCACTTCGAAGAAATTATCGGACCACGCAGCAACTTCCACCTCCAGCCGCTTCTCAATACACATCCCTCTACTAACCCACAGCGAGGAATATATTCAGTAAGTCACCAATCGCCCTATTTCAAGTTTGCGACAAGGAAGCGCATCGATTTCCGACAGTCGAGGCCCAACTCGCCATCTTGAACTGCTATTCGAGCATCCGCTAACCACTCTCTTCTTCGTTAGAAATGCCCAACGTCGGAAAGCAGAGCGGCAAGAAGCCGGCCGGAAAGACCACCCGCAGCGCCATCGCTGACGTCGTCGCCCGCGAATACACGATCCACCTCCACAAGCGCGTACGTTGATTCAGTTTGGTGAAGTCCAACGATGGCCTGGCACTCCCTACCAACGATGCAGGGCAGTGCGGGTATCGGGCGGAAGACTGAATAGAACACTTGGCTGACTGGTATATTTGTAAAGGTCCATGGCGTGAGCTTCAAGAAGAGGGCCCCCAGGGCTATCAAGGAGATCCGCGCTTTCGCCGAGAAGGCTATGGTACGTGGTACAACCTCGCTGGGATGGGTGTGCTGGCTGGCCGTGACATGATGGTGTCGGGACAGCGGGCGCATCCCATTGTCGCATTCAGCAAGTGGAGAACATGCGCTAATTTTTCTTTCATAGGGTACCTCCGACGTCCGTCTCGACCCCCAGCTCAACAAGAAGGTCTGGGAGTCCGGCATCAAGGGCGTTCCCTTCCGTCTCCGCGTCCGCATCTCGCGTAAGCGTAACGACGAGGAGGGCGCCAAGGAGAAGCTCTACTCCTACGTCCAGGCCGTCAACGTCAAGGACCCCAAGGGTCTCCACACCACCATCGTCGAGGATGCTTAGATTGGTGCGTTGGGGTTAGATGGAGGGAAGGCTCCGAGGTCGAAGTGACGTGCATGCATATCAAAAACGGATCGGCGTTTTGGCGGGGCGCTGAGTAGCTTTCTTCACATATCCAGCGAAAGGCATAGGAATGATATCAAATGAATAGGTCATGACCCGCCATTTTCTTAATCACTTCGTTAGCAAGCGTGTGACCTGATTGCGTGCATGAGACAGGGCCTAGTTGGACCATCTTCGACAGTAAGAAGCATCTGTATAATCGCAACAGCTCTACAACTATATACCTTTATCTCTATCAGCCCGACTTGGTTCCGTCTTGCCCATCTCCGTCCCTGTCCTTCTCCCTCTTCCGCTCTTCCAAACCCTCCACGCCCTTCCCCCAAGCCCCAGCCTTCTTCCCCCACTTGATCGTACCCCAAACATGCGTCCACTGAATCTTCGGTGGGCTATCACTCGTCGTCCGAAACGGACTCGCAACATCGTCACCAGCCCCAGCCTCCACCTTCCCCGTTCCCTCTCCGACTGCTCGTTCCGCGCCCGCCCTCCTCTCCCAATGCCTCGCCTTACCCGGCAACGGCCTCCACCACTCCTCCACCTTTCCACCCCTGCCCCACCACCACCGCTCAGCACACAACTCCCAGATCCTGCTCTCCGCGCGCTTGACCGCGAACCTCTCATCCTCGCCCGTCAAACCGCCAATGTTCGCAAAGTCGGGACCCGGGCGCCGCGCGCGCTCGTCCGTGTACGAGCTCCCGGGCCTACGGACGCGGTTCGGAGGGTCGTCTTCGAGCGCGTCGGCTGCGAGCGAAGGGCCGCCGTACGAGGAGACGTTGGGGCGGAAGGGGGATGTCAAGTCTTGGTGGATTTCGGAGTAGGTTTCGGGGTGCGTTGCGTCTGTGTCTAACACCTCGCCATCTCTTGTCGGGTTTGTCGAGTCTGAGGATGGGGATGTGGGAAAGAAGAGAGAGTCTGGTGTTGTGGCGGCAGTGAGGAGGAGGCGGCAGCGCGCTTCGTAGAGGGCGTCGAGGAAGGTGATGAAGCGGCGAGCTTCGTTCTTTTGGAGGAAGGTGAGGACTGGGACGTCGGTGAGGATGAGCGTGTGGTAGGTGGATGCGAGCGTAATGTAGTCTGCAGGGCCGAGGGAGGCGGTGCAGAGTTCGGCGAAAGTGAAATGGGCTATGCTGGCATGCTGACGGGGGATGGGGAAGGGACGGCCGTAGACTGTAAGAGTATGTGGAGTCCAAGGGTCAGTGGTTGCGAGGGATAGAGTGGTGGTAATGAGCGCAGCGAGCTCCTCGGGGGATGGATCGATGAGGAAGTATTTGGGCAAGAGGGTCTCGGTGGTGGATGTGGGCTCTGAAGCGGCGTCATTGCTGCCATCTATCGTAGTAGCGCTAGATGGGAGGCCCTTTGTGGGTATGGAAACGCCAGTGGTAGAATCACTAGACGTGGCCACCTCGCGCTTTTCGGCACCTATTCTTCGATAGTCCCTTTTCCCCTCCATCTCCCAAACTTCACAGCGAGACTTTAGTACTTCGAGAAACACGGCGAATTCGCCTTTCTGGCCCGGTCCGTCATCGCGCCCCACGATGCCCGGTAGACCCAGGCTCCAGCCTAGTCTACTGAACCTGCTTACAGGTCGCGCAAACTCGATCCCAGCGGCCTTTGCGAGTTCATCGGGCATACGGTTGCTTGTTGCGATGAGAACACCTCCAAGCTGAAAGAAGGATGTCATTAGATTAGAAAGGATCTTAGAAGCAGCGCGGTCCGGGAACTGGAACTCGTCCAGAAAAAGAATAGGTGATGTTTGGATGAGGTCGCGAGCCAGCCATAATAGCGAATATTCGTCTTGTAGCTCTCCGGTCAAGGCCAGTCGGTTCTTTCGTAAAGCCTCTAGACGTGAAAATGTGTCCAGCATGAAAGTATTAAAGTGCCATCTTCTCTTCTTCTTATTTGGCAAGCAGTCGGCAAAGAGGTCTATGAGCATGGACTTTCCAGTTCCAACTTCGCCATGTAGCATCAGGCCTTTGGGGCTCTCTAGAGCCATGGCTGCCTCAGGGCTTGTCAAAACCCGTGTCAATGCGAGGGAATCCCTCTTCTCTTTCTGCTTGAGAAGAGACGTCCATATTCCTCTTGTTCCGATGGATGGTTTTTCCTGCGGTTGAACGTCTTGAGCCGCTCCCACAGCACGACTAAGCTGCTGGAGGCGTTGAGAGTATTCTATGTTAGGCTCATAATCTATTAGTCTTTCGTATAGCTTCTGTAGATTGAGAGCTAGTGAGGCAAGTCAGCCATGTATCCTGACAGATCATTTCGGAAGTCGTCGACGTCATTACCTAGGCGATGTTGTGCCGGGTCAGGTGCTAGACGATTCGTTGCTATAAGACTACGGTAAAGCACAAGGGGGTTTGTGATGGCGAGATTCGTTCCATTGGGTGGCATTAGTGGCGTCTGATTCGGAAGTCTGGAGCAAAACTGAGTGCCACAAGCCAATTCGCACAGGAAACTTCAACCGATACGAGCAAGGCTCTGAAGGTCCAGTCTGATGATGTAACCTTGATATGGCTTTCGGCTTGGTGTATGATTTGGGAGAAGGATGAGTCGCCCTCGATGTGACAAGATGTACCGTGCAGAAACATGCATGATTGAAGGCCGAGGTGGTGAGGTTGGAGATCGGATCTAGGCTATATCGGGTATAGTGTGGCATAAGATGTCTTTGCGGGCTGCTTTGATGGGAGAAGACGTCGAATAGACTAGAATGTAAGAAGAAAAATGGCTCGTGAACTAGAAGAAGTGTATATTCCAACGCCAGATATGCAAAGGTATCACGTTACTCAAGAATTATTGTGAATCGCTCAGATACTCGTAACTCCAGGCGCCCATGTATCTCCGATTTTTTTGACTTCCTGGATAAACTTGCGGCTGGTAATCTGTGTGGAACCAATTCTTTGTTCAGTATTTGCTGTGATTGGAGAGTGCTCGTCCGGATTGTAGAAAGGGTTCCGCAACAGCATGATGTATGCCGTCTGCAATGCCCGGAATGCCTATGGACCATAAGCTAGTGTGTTTGGCTGATGAAGAAGTACCTACCGGCTTCAAATCGGCATCTCGTAGGCCAACTGCAGTGGCTGCTTTGCTGTCTAGTGCAGTAGCTGCTCGCCCCTCCATGTCGACAATAACGACGAATTTGACGCCGGTGTTAGTTAGCCAGCCATACATGGCAAGCCTATCATCGACTGCCTGCAAGAGCCCAAAGTCTTGGTCGGCTGTCTTATGGGGAAGTCGAGCCTCAAATATATCAAGACATGATGAAAGAAGAAATTGGAACTCCAGTGGTGCCCGTTCCTCGGGCGGGAAAAGCGATATGTGAAGAGGGTTGTTCTGTGATGCGCGTAAGCTTGGCCTCGCAGAGGCAAGCACAGCACTCGGACAGGGATTCTTACGTGTTTACCGATGACGCCTATGGCTGCGATGGAGGGGACACGGGTTGCCATGACTTATTGACGCTCACTGAGAGATGGGGAGTAGGTGACAGCTTGCCAGATGAGCTGGGGGCCGAAGGCTGGGGGTAAGCGTGGACACGTGCTGCGTCGGTATCGGTTCACAGCTACCAAAGGCAAGCCACCCAGATGCGCAGGATGCCCTCTCCAGACTGTCTGATATGTTCCGCGGTGGTCTCGCCGACGTAGTCCGAAAGTGGTGATGGGCGAGGTCGGCGTGTCTGGAGCAGGGCCGCTCTAGCCAACCAGAGGCCCGCTGATTGGGAAGCTAATCGAGACGAACGCCAAGCCAGGAACTTGACTTTGACCTCATCCATTTGGCGACCTCCCCTCCCCATCGCCACCGCGCCTTCTTGACCTCTCCACTCCTTCCCCAGAGGCTTTCCTTTGTCTTTGTCGCCAACATGTTGTCGACGACGAGGTCTGCGGCCTCAATGGCCTTGCGCGGTATGTCGCCGCCGCCCTGACTGAGAGCCCTTCCCCGGAGCTAACTTTGCGGACAGCCAAACCCACGACAGCCCTGCTGCCCTACCGCGCGGGAAGCGTCGCCTTCCTCTCCTCTACCTCCTCCAATTCCGCGACGCCCGTCCAGAAGACCCCAGGCCTTGTGTCGGGCAACCCGGGAACGCCACCGCCCATGAAGGCTGCGCGCAGAGAAGTGCCATTGCCGAGTCAGGAGGGAAAGCAGGGTGCCATGCAATACGCGCTGTATGTTTTTTCCTGTTGGAGCTCATCGGGAAGCGTTTGGGAACTCCGGGTGGGGAGGCGATAGGCCGAATGGTGGCTAACGGGCCTCACAGGACCACGCTGGATCAAATCGCCAACTGGGCGCGTCAGAGCTCTCTGTGGCCCATGACCTTCGGTTTGGCATGCTGTGCCGTCGAGATGATGCACCTTTCGACCCCCCGTTACGACCAGGATCGTCTCGGTATCATTTTCCGTGCTTCGCCCCGTCAGTCCGATGTTATGATTGTGGCCGGAACTCTTACCAACAAGATGGCACCGGCTCTACGACAGGTCTATGACCAGATGCCTGATCCTCGTTGGGTTATTTCCATGGGCAGCTGCGCGAACGGTGGAGGCTACTACCACTACAGCTACTCTGTTACCAGGGGATGCGACAGGATCGTGCCCGTGGACATTTACGTGCCAGGGTGCCCTCCCACCTCGGAAGCTCTAATGTACGGTATCTTCCAGCTTCAGAAGAAGATGAGGCACACCAAGATTACAAGAATGTGGTACAGGAAGTAGAGAAGGGTTTCCTTGCGTTTTCTTTGGCGATTTGGTCAATGTGATCACTATGCCGGTGAGCTTCAGATAGTTCGCCCTGTACAAATCGAATCATATTTACAGTTCAGGTAGCGTTTGTTGCCGCTCAAATTGTGATATTAAGATGCTCCCAAGAGCTCACAGATTAAATGAAACATCCGTCAACACATTTCGGTCAACCAAACCATAGCAGAATTTGCTGGCTTCGTATGGGTCCAAATACTAACCCTCGCCTGACAGCCTATGAAAAACCCTACACAGTAAAGTGTGGCCGGTCTCAAGACCAAATTATGGTTTTATGCGGCAGTTCTTGAGCCACACCCTCCTGGTTCTCTCCGCTCGAATGCTCGATGTCCACCACGACAAGGATCTCTCTGTTGAGATCTGCTTCGCTGTCGGACCACGGAGATTCAAAAGTGGGCCTTTTCTGCCCAGTACTCCTGGAGACAGTGCTTTGGCCATCGACTGCCATTTCCGGGGGCTCGACCACATGTGAGAGCGGTCTCGACATATCCCGACTACAAAGTATTTTCACTTTTGAAAAGATGACGGAAAAGATCTTTGAGTTCTTTAGAATCTGGGATATAGAGAGGGAGCATGCGACGATGATCCCAAGCGCCACTTCGGCGTAAGCCCATAGGCCTTCCCAGCCGATATTGTAGGACATATCGAGGCTCGTTGAATCTCCGATGATGAACATGAGGCTATAATAGATGCGCAGGCACGAGGCAACGCATGCCCTGTTACACAATCGCAAATGTCAGCTACAGTTACTATCTTATCGTTTCGATGCGTATACCTACAAAAGTCCTGTCGCAAACAGCAGCGATATCTCGAACTTTTTCTTGCGCGGAAGTTGCAGCTTCCACAGTACCATGAGTGGTAGAATCAGGATGATGATATCTGAGATCGCATTCACGAAGCCCGTGGCCGTCAAGAACTGGTTGGTACGGATGCAGCTGCCCGGCTCAGACTTGTCCCAGATCTTTTTACGCGGTCTACACGATAATAGTGTCAAGAACCAGCGTATTATATAGAACATAGCATTGGCAACAATCGTAGCCCAGCCACCATAATGCATTATCTTATTTCGGCAGCGCTCGGGCGAGAATATGGACATGTATTGCAAGACGATGGCGATTTTGATGCTAAGCATTGTCGGGGCATATACAAGCTGATGGATATTGACCCACTTCTTTTTTGTTAGTTCTTTATGGAGCAAATTAGTTGTTAGGGGTAAATACATAGAGGAGCTTGAAGTATGTGCCAAGTGTCAGGTTCCACTGATGAACGGCGACGCCGTATCTTATGTTCATGGCGCCGGTGCCCGCAGTCGCGATACTCAAAAACTGGAACAATCTCAGGAAACGGGGAACATAAATTATAAGGGTAGGATGCGTACAAATCCTAAAATGAGAAAAACTGGGCTCTTCATTAGCGCAAGCCGATTTGTGTAACAGCCGGGAACCTACAATCTGCAATTCCCAGCCTCATCCCCTTTCCCGTGAGTTTCGCATGATACCGAAGTATCATGAAGATACCTGGTATGGTCATACACAGAGTGATAGTTGGGTAGTACCAGATTTGTTCGTGCGAACGTCCTGGGAGATTTGGATCTTGGGTCGCTCCAGGCGGTGCCTCCATAGCAGGAAGCTTTAGGATCTCTTCGATTTGTACTGGTGCTGGGCCCATATTCAGCTGGACTAATTATCAATTCAATGATCAGGCTGTTCCAAACTGAGTGTTGATTTGGAGGTGCTGTCCGCAACGATACCCTTTGAGATGACTCAGAGGTGAGTCAAGAGTTTGTATAACATTCAGAGGCACTTGGTATTCGTTTGGTTTTGGATTGGAAGAGTCAGGCTGACGCTAGATAATGTATGTGTCGCGCACATTCACTCCTCCCCAGCATATCTTTACGGTGATGGGATGGGGGCCGACTTCCAAATGCGATCGGCCTGCATTGTTGGGGTCTTGAATTTAGCCCAACACTGGGTCGACTTTTAGATGATGACGATGCATTCCGCATGTACCCCAGAAGATTTACCCTTAGCCTGATTTCCGTATTCTAACCCTCACAAGAATGTCTGATTCAGTTTCATTGTCGCCTATAATGAGACATCATGATCTTTGATCATCATGTCACATGATGCAATGGATTCTCAATTATCGTTTTCAATACTAGTTGCATATCAATCTCAACTCATTATATACTGGAGCTCGTAAGACAAGTACCAAGCCACGGTGGGGCCAATCTTCCTCTGCAATATACGGGCGCAGTCCATCTACCAATCAATAAATTGCATGAATCTTACGGTCTGCCGATATACGAAGAAGTGAGTGCGGCGGAGTCACACTCGCTTCGCGCCTCAATTGAGCTGATTGGCACCTCTAGATGTAGCCAAGCCCAAATTGATCACCAGAATAGCCACAGGGCTGAATGCCCGGTCGAAGTGGAAAAGCCAAGCGGCATGGATTGAGCGAGCTCGGAAGATTTGAAATCGTTAATCCGTCGGAGTCCGTTCCCATTTTGTCTTCCTGTAGTACAAGAGCTTGGGCTTCGAGCACGAAAAGGATACTTGGGACTCCACATTCTCAGAGTACCTACCACTCAGCTTATGTAAGAAGTGTCTAATGGCCAGTAAATACAGCCATGTCAGTTGCTTCGCATACCTTCCTCCAATGCATCATGGCAAACAATTCTCCCGAGTTTCGGCCCCACCAGATTTCCGTCCATCAACCACACTGATCATGGCCTTTCAAATCCACCCCTGGGTATACTATTTAGAAACGAACTAATATCTCGGAGTTCCACACACGTGGTTACAACACCGTTCGTGACCTCGCCAGCCACGGATTCTTTGTCGCCAAGGTTGAAGCTCTTTTACGGGTTTCTTCAAGTCCGAACATAGTTGGAGCGTTTTGCCGCTATCCCCATCCGTGGTTCTAGGTGGTCTTTAGAGACATAGGAAACCAACAAGCTAAGCCAGCGACAGGCTGAGTTCCGACGAACAGCTAAATGCGAATAGAATAGCAATGCGCACAAGGATTCAAATTAACGCTTTAAGCTATTAAAACTATTACGATATCTCTTATCTAGTTCAAGAAGTACGGCCAATGTAAAATTAAGCTAGTATCTACATACTAATTAATCTTCTAAAATTGATAATTTAATAACTATTTTGCACTGTTTATACTATAATAAGTTTAAAAGCGTGACTAGCTTAAATATTATTCTAGTTATCTAATAAAATAGGAAGTAATTAAAATTTTTTTAGAACAGGTGCTAAAAGCGTACAGTCTCTTGAGAGTGTTTTATACAGAAAGTATGCTAAGTAGAGTTGGGCAGTGCGAGTGTGGATTTCAGTGTAGTATTAAAACTAGTTATATACGCAACAATTATAACTTAATGCTATCTTAATTTCGAGAAGTGTTTTTATATCCATCTTTAAGTCTTCGGTTCTATCGTGAAGCAGATATGTCTCTTATCAACACAGCCACCAGCAATGATATCAAGATATTAATCTCCTATGGGCTGCATAAGTAGAAAACTAAGGTAATAATTGAATATTACTGCATGAAATCAGATACAGTTATTCTAAAATTATCTAGCATATTCGGAATTTATATCCAAAAGCGGCCATGTCAGTCTGATAGCTTTCTAGATTGGGAATAACGGGTCAAACGTTTATCGTCGCAGAAGCCATATACCAGTGGGTGATCTGAGTCCTTTTTCGGATTTACTTTTATACGCAGTTGTCCTAGTTTGTCAGGGATACGTTATACGGAGGAAGTTGAGATGTGGTTCGCGCAGGTGGCGCTTGTCTGCACAGCCTAGTGGCTACCCTATTCAGCGGCGTATTCGGCTATCCACATACGCTCTGCGACTAGGACACCCCAGACAGATATCATTTCCTTCACTCCTTAATTGCTGCGCCCAGATTCTGTCTGACTCCTAACACTGTTTTGTTTGACTGCATGGGTGCATGTTCAGGCGTTTGCGAAAAAGAAGCCAGGAATTGTTATGCCTTCGTCTCCGTGTGAACCACTTCTAGGCGTTTTTCGCCGCGTTTCAAGTGTCAATGGTTCTAGAGAACGCCTAATTCGGTCCGGGATGCGAAATTGAATCAGCCTAATGGAATGGCATTGACGTATCGCTATACGAACCTTGGGCACATCACCATGGACTATTTTGCATCGTACCCTGGGTGCTCCATAGTATAACATTGCTTCTTCATCCCTTCTTTGTTACCATTCCAGCTCCATACCTTCTTTTTCTATCTTATTTCATTTACCAGCCACCCTCTGGTCTCTTTACAGGTCGAAGGCTTATCCTCACCGAATTCATTCCTTGATTCCCTTTGTGAACGACATCTTAGCATTCCCTCTCCTACCTCAGACCTGCAAGCTATATATTCCGATTATATCTTCGTCATGCCCAGCGACACAGGAATCTATCAGTATGAGCCTAGCGTGCCTGCAGCCTTGATCGCTACAGTTATCTTCCTTTCAAGTGCTTTGTTCCACACGTGGCAAATGTGCAGAAAGAGGACATGGTTCTATACTGCGTTGGTTTCCGGTGGATACAGTATGTTCTATTCAAGTCTTTTTGTACTAGAGAAGAGTAATTGCTAATAAATAGTAGTGATGGGAGCTGGTTACGGTTTCCGAATGCCTTCCGCACAGGACCCGTCGAACCTCATGTTTTACATTGCCCAATCTCTTCTGATCATCCTCCCACCATCGTTATACGCAGCGACAATATATATGATATACGGCCGAATTGTCCTCTTTGTCAGATCACCAGAGGCTTCAGTTATCAGACCTGAGCTCATAACAAAGATTTTTGTCTGCGGCGACATCGTTGCCTTCTTCATGCAGGCAGGCGGAGGAGGTATGATGGCTCAGTCCAGCATGGCCGATCTTGGCCAGAAGGTGATTCTTATTGGCCTCTTTATCCAGTTAATCTTCTTCGGTCTATTCGTCATTGTGGCCTTCATTTTCTGGAAACGTATGCGGAACACCTCCAACTACGATGCACCGGCCGTTGGCAAACAGACGTGGCAAGCGCTATTCAAGCTCCTGATTTTTGCCGCCGCAGTCATCATTCTACGGTGTATCTTCCGTGTCATCGAGTTTGGCCAGGGTCATGATGGATATCTTGTCTCCAACGAGATATATATGTACATCTTTGATACGCTACCCATGGCTATAGTCCAGGTGTCATTCCATGCCGTACATGCTGGTAACGTCTTCGTTGATGGAGCCTATGAGGTCGGAATGAAGAGACTCTCGGTTTAAGCTGCTGTATAATCAACGACAACTGTGGCTATCTTGGGTGCATTTGAATTATCTATCCTGCTTAGACTTGTTTGGAGTAAGGAGCACAGAGTGTCGGTAGATGGCATTTGTTATTGTATTTCTTTAGTATGTCGGTTTTTTGGGTTAAAACGTCACTCAACTTCTCATTACTTCCAGCAACATAGCTTGGGAGGTGATGTGTGGAATAAGCGTTTTCTGTTGATCCCAGCAACACAGTATAGAATGTTTGCAATCATTCTGCCGTATCATCTTAATTTCCTGTTTATTTCTTGTTTTTATATGTCTAGAGTCTCTGTTCTGCCTATGGACAGTTTTTGAAGTTACTTTTCCGCGATTTGGTAATAAATTTCATGTCATTACATGACGCTGTACCTCGGAAGGGGGAAGCTTGGCCAACTCCTTACACCAAAAAAAGCCGTTGCATATCAACGTCGCTCCGTTTGAATATTTCTCCATCCATCAAACCGTACGCGAAACAATCTCCCACGAGGCGGGAACAGCTATGTTGTGCCTCACATGTCCCTGCAATTGTCCTACTCGCAGTGGCGCCATCTTTCTCAACGAGGCTTATCCAGCCCATATCTTTGCAGTCCTTCAAACTATCTGACCGTACTAGAAAAGGGACGCGGCTATTCTGTACGACATACAACCGGTCGCCAGGCAAGGTAGAATTCGGACCAATACCGACATAACCATTTCGCGTGATGAAAAATCTCCGTGAGGCAGTCGCAGTCTTCAGGGCATAGTGGATTGACGATATTCCCTCATCGAGGTCTCTTTGTGTAAAGGCCATTGACCTTCCCAGTGTGTCTCGCGATATGCATCGCGACCACATACGCCATGCGTCAAATGCATCTTCATCATCTTTAGTAGCTCGTCGATAAGTGGTATCCCCATATTCTCCATGAGAGCTGCCGATGTGCCCTGTATGTACGACATCTCCAATCAGCGTTCTCCAAAAAGCCTCATGATATGAGCCCCCGCTGGGGTACGGGTACTCAGGGGAGTAATTTTTGTAATCATTTACCATGAGGTTCCATTTCCGAATTACAGCGCAAGTGTCACTAATCTGCGTATGCCGACTGGCATCGCCTACCATTATGACAACATCCACGCAAGCGCCTTCAACTTCTAGTATCGAATGAAGTTGGTGAAAGCGCACAAATCCGTCAGTATGACCGCTTGAGTTGTACATAATTAGAGAATTGACTCTGTCTACTTCCAACTGCAAGCACGGTAAGGACCAGTCCATCACCCATGATGGAATGCCCCTGAGCCTTTTCCGACCCAGTCCAGCGTCCAGGTCACCAGTAAGGGCCATAAGGTCTCCTGAACGGCGTATTAAGCTGATGACTGTGTCGATATATGTTGTACCAACATCTTTTTGGTAGTTGGGGATCATGGGAGGGAGGTTCTGCCAATTCGTGGCTAGGCCAATGAGTGCGTAGACCTTGTCGCGTTTATCACTTGCTTCCAGTGACCGAAATTTCCACAGTAGGGAGAACAATGTTTCAGTTTCCGATAGATTTTGGTGATTGTTTCGGACATGGTGAATCTTCAAGACCGAAGTACTGAAATTGTGGAGTATGTCATAGCCAGGCATTCCCCCTAGATCTAGGCATTGTTCGTGGCGTTCTGACTGGTAATTTCTGAAAGAGGCAATGTGTCAGTGCTGCTAATTTATGTTCCATGCTAACGTCATGGGTGTGCTGAACAAATGCTAATGTTGTGGGTTTAAGCTTTGCTTACCTGGCGGCCAGTGCAAACATTGACCATGGGGCCGAGAGCATTCCAAAATGAACCGTGGCTTTCTGGGCAAGAACAGTTTCTTGAATGACCCAAATCCGAGTCCACTTACTTCGTTAGCCAAGTTGAGGAAAGCACATGTTGTGCACCTACCCATGCTCGTGTCATAAGTTTATTAAGTCCTGAAAAGACTCTGTTGACCGCATTTGACCGATAAAAGGGGCTTATCGACCCTGGGTATTTTGAAAATCCGAATTCATTCAGTACTGTAGTCTTATTGGCGAGAAACTCGACATCGAGAGTTGATGTGCCCTCGGAAATTTTCTGAATCAGGCAGAAAGCCCCAGCAACGTCGTTACAAGAGGAATCAAACCTATCAGCCGTTGAAGATTGCCTGAAGTTGCTTAGATATGCGTTCAACAATCGTTCGTCGCTTGAGTTTCCCTGCCATGCTATCCGAGGCGGTGCGCCGTATTGCATTGCTTCTCGATCCTCTGGTGTCATACAGTCCCCCCAGTATCGTTGTCCTACATCATCGATATCAGTCTGTTCCCCAAGCCATATTATAGTCTCTCGGCTGTTCCTGTAAATTTCTCCCATGAGCCCAACTTGGTGGGTGCGTTCAAAATCGTCATTTTGATTGATGCATATGGCGTCTGCCCATACAAGGACCGAGAAGTCTGGCCTTCTAATTCGGCGAAGAACAAAGGCTAAATTTTCCGGAATAAGTGCTTGCTTTCCATCACACGTTATGAAGACGCGCTTTGTGGTTTCAAAAGCCCCCCAGGTGTATGAGATGGTAACGTAGCGGTTGCGGGCTCTAGAGATCGATGAGATCCGAAGCTTAACTTCGACTTCATCAGCCCATGTTCCGGGTTGGATTTCGAGCAACCTTATTTCGTACGAATGCGGCGTTAGCGAAGCATACATTGACATGTTCGGCATCTTGCGTTGAGTGATGAACCTGAAACAGAGAGGGAGGATGGACAAGAGAGCATGCCGATGACACTAGTTTCCTCGCTAAGAAGATGACAAGAACGCAAAGAGCTAGCTCTGATCTATTTTCCCAGGGCTGCGCCCTCAACCCCGGCGCTATACCAGCACAGCCCCCAGATCATCATTCGTACTCGAGGCGTGAATCGAGAAATATGCATATGGCCAGATGCTGGTGCAAGGAGAGAGCCATGGATGTGAGCCTCTCGTCTTCGAATGGGTGGTGGCTAAATAATGGATACGAAGGTGTTTGAAGAAGCGAGCGACGAACGAGGGGTAAGGCAAACGTTTTAAAATTCCGGTGAACTCCTGCACCGCGAGCCAATAAACCAAGCTTATCCGTGTTAACCGGAATCGACACAGTCAAGACTTTCCCCTGGCTCAGATATTTGACGTTCCTTTTGATTTATCATAACGGCTCTTTGGCGCTCTGCTAGCTCCACAATCAACTCACCTGATTGGGAATGACAACAGACAGACAGGATTGATGATCATCCCTCTAGGGTATGTGAATTCGAGCATGCTGAAGGTGTGCGAACCTCAACCCATCGACCCATCACGCCTTCTCGGTCCGCAAATTTCGAAGAGCAGGGATGTAATCGTGCTGATAACGACCCAAAGCGCGAATCGGAAAGTGAAACTTGTAGTTTGGGTATTCAATCGTGCTTCCGCCATTCGTTAATGACTATTCGCAGAACCACCCTTCTTTCTAGACTTACCAGGTGCAATTGAATATTCCCTCAATGCTTTCCTGCAGCCACTCTCCGTTAGACTGCTGTCGACTCCGAATCAACTGATTGGCCATTAGTAATTTCCATTTGCTTTGCACGGAAAAGCTACTCACCTCAAGTCCCCTGGAGACAACCCTTGCGTCCGGATACCTCGCGCTCATAAGCCCCAAGCATGCCCAAGCCGTCATAACAACCTGACTATCCATATCCACATAAACTCCCTTCTCACAGCTTGTCCAATGCTCACCCCACCCTCCATCATCCCTCTGTTTCCCTACCAAAAACTTACACGCTCGCCGGATACTCGCCGAAGTCTCATAATCATGCCCAGCAGCGACTAGTCCTTCGATGCCAAACATGGTGCCGTACGTGAAGCACACAGCCCATGATCCATACCAGCTACCATCTGCGCGCTGGTTTTCTTGGATAAATTGCCCACCAGCTTTTATAGTAGACTTAATCTCGGAAGCGCGGTAGGAGGGGTAGTGCTTTCGAAAGAGGGCAAACGAGGATATAACGGCACATGTACATTCCGGGTATGAGTACTCGACCATGCAGCGATCGAAAAGCTCAGCCGGGTTGAACATCTCGACGTATGTGCTACAGCGTGTTTTCTCGTAGCTCCCAAAGCCGCCGTTTTTATTTTGCATGAGCAGCAGTGTATCCACGCAATCTTGCAGTCGGTCCTGGGAGATGAGAGGATCAAAGCCACTAGACGCACATCGTCAGCCTTTTTCTTATGCCATCAAGGAGATGATGCACTTACAGCTCTTCCTGGAGCAGAAGAGTCGCCTTGAGGCCTTCGGCAGCACAATCGGAGACTACGTAGCCATTATCTTTAGTGCTGAAGGGCCACCCACCTTTCCTCCTCTGTCTGTACGGATCTGGGAGATCATCTCGGATCTGTGAGACTTCGAGGAACCTATGTGCCTTCTCGAGCATTGTCCGAAATCTCGGGTCCGTGCCCAGTCCAGATTCGACGATGCCAATCACAGAGAACTCTGTGTCCCAGAGCTGCGTCCCATTCGTTCCGCCGCAGTTGATTCCGTCATCACCCATCCAAAGGTATGGAAGTATCTTGTCGTGATGTTTCTGCACTGTCTTGCTCTCCGGTCCGTGGATGAAGTAAGCCGCAACAATATGGAACGCTTTGTTCACAGGTGCAATATCGTTGTATTCTGTGTTTTCGTCTTCTCTCTTCAAAAGATCGCGCACTGTATCATCTGCACAGCCACGGACCCATAAAGGGCGGAGCCATGTCTCCCACAGCCTCATGGAGTGATTAGCGACGGTGAGAAAGATGCTGAGCTCTTGTTTCCTCTCGAGAGGGCCCACTGTGTGCATGTTTGCCGAGAAGCGGATCGACTCATATGGCTCGACGAATATTTCTCTCCGAATTGCCTTTAGAAAATCGTCCAATTCCACTTGGCATTTGTTTGAATAGAGATATGATACCGGGAGATATACGGCACGGCAGTGGATCCACCATCTCCAGGGGTGGAATGGCACCCAATCTGGAAGCATCCTAAACTAGTCAATCCCTCTTCTTATGCTGGCGCAGACAGCCTACTTACCACATCTCTGCCGGCACCGGCGCAACGCCCTCCCATTCGAAGAGGTTTAGAACCGCGAGCCAATATCTCGCCCATTGTGGCGCTTGCAATGCCCCACCGAGTTCCTTGAGTCTCCTTCGCGCCTTCACGGCGACACTATGATCCTCTCCCATCCCCAGAATCCTCAGTGTGATGTAGTAGAGCACCGTCGCGTTCACTGTAGTTTCGGCGAAGGTATGTAGCCCCCACCCACCATCTTCATTCTGGTGCTTGCAGATCCATCTTGTCATTTCGATCTTCCACTCTTCGGGTATCGGCTTCTTCGTGATGTACATTGCGAACACGATACCGGGGAGCAGGAAGCTGGGTCCACCGTAGCTGCATGTCCAGTGCCCTGCATCTTGCTGTAGACCCTCATAAAATACGAGGCCATTGCGAGCGGATTCATCGAAGGTTTGCGCGGGTGGGAGGCTGCGGATTTCCTGTGGTTGGTCCGTCAGAGTCTTGGGAGGAGAATGGACGATGATGGCTAACTAACAGCCGGTAGGCCCAAGAAGTATTTCTCCGCCCGTGTTTGGAGGCGCGCTTTAGGGAGTTCTTCTTCCGTAAGGTAGTGCCATAGGTTTACACCAATGTTGTTGGATTCCAACCGCCATCGTGTAGTGTCTGTTTTCGGAAGGACACTGGTCCTCGGCTCGGATAGCATCGCAAATGAGAGGAATACTCTTGCAGGCCAACACCAGCTTGAAATGATACAGATTCTTGATGCTGGATCGAATGCCTCTATACGCAGACCCAAAACATCGACCTGGAACTCCAATTGAAGGGCGCGTCGTCATTTAATGGGAAGTTTCGGAGCCGAAAGGTCACAACAAGAATGGGAGGAGGCCTCACAGAGGGTCAATGCGCAACAACTCGGAGCCGAAATGCAATTCGCGACTATGTCTAAAAACGCCTTTATGATCTGCGAGGAAAGTACTACCGTATGCAAATTTTGAATCTATCAGCCGCGTCGGAGGCTCCTGAGCGTACCAGCAAAACGTCTCCTTGTAAAGTACAAGAACACCAAAAGCACCAATATGAGCACAATGCTCCCCGCATTCCATCCCTGATGTGCCCTCGCTCCTTGAATCAATCCGCCAAACTTGGCCCTCAAACCAGCGTCTTGCGCGGTGAGATCCGGCATCGCCATAATCTTAACCACAAGGGACGTCCATCCGGTGAAGTGCTGCGTCCGCTGGCCATGCCCTCCTGCAGGGTCATATTGTTCCCAAGCAAAACCCGTCTCAGCCCACGATTTGTACACCGTCTGAGCTACATTGAGGCGAAGCTCGGTGTACATTTCCTTGCAGCGCTGTTGGTGCGGCCCTTCCTTTCCTGCGAGGAAGTGAAGGCGCTCGATGATGAGGTAGTTGATGTTGATCCAGATGGGACTCCGCCAGTAGTTGTCGCCCATTCCGTAATATGTGCTCGATGGAGCGAGACTGCGCACACCGTGGTCTGTCCATAGACGCTCTGGGTCATGAATCATGTCGAGGACTGCTTCGAGATGGGGATGCTCTGGGCCGAGAAGGCCGAGCATGAAGGGGAATAGAGAAACGTAGCCTGGAGGGCACACAAGGGTGTGGACATCGTCTTTAACCCACGCATCGCAATGCATATTTTTCTTATCATCCCAGTGCAAATGTTCCAGATTGTGTTGAATTGCTCGTTGGTGGCCTTGGAATTTGGCCATATCGTCGCTCTTTTTCGCGGGTAAAGCCAGTCTCTCAAGTGTCTCCGCCATCATGTAAACCCACGAAAGAGCATCAACATGCAGTTCAGAAATATGAGGTGGCTCAGCGCGGGGGAAATCATCCAGCCCACTTGCAAAGTTGTTATTAGGGGCGCGTCCGCGCCATCGATACCCTTCACCAGGCTTGGCGGATGGTATGGAGTGCGCTTCGACGTCTCCGAATTGCGTTCGCCGGAACCATTCGTAATGTCGTTTCAGCAGGGGATAAACCTCGGCTATCAAAGCCTTGCTGGACCCCGAATGCTCAAGATAGACAGAGTCGTGGCCACGATACTTGACTTTGTTTTGAAGAAAGTCGAGATATCTAGAAACGATCCAGAACAAGGTCGGTGGATTCGCAATGTCGGGCAATTGCACCTGGAATTCCTCTGGGACTTTGCTCTCTGCCTCAGCACCCAAGATCTGTTCTCTCGCAATCCATCCAGCATCGTTCATGAGCGATAGCCAATTGCGAAGCACTTCGATAGCAAGGTCGGCATCCCATTCAAGGACAGTGATGAGATGAAATCCTTCATCCCAGAGAAATCCACGCGGGAAAACAGGTCTGGAAGGAACATGCGTCAAAAGTTCGTACGGTCCTTTGCTCTCAGGCTTGGTCTTTTTGCGTTTTTCAGCAATTTTCTCCCAGAAACCCGCCGTCGTCTCCGCGTATTCAGGCGCATGCGACACATCGACCTTGTTCTTGCCGTAGAAGTAGCCCAAGCCTCCCAGCAGGTTGGAGAATAAATTTTCTGAGAAGGCGCGATGTCCGTCGGTTACGAAGGGGGTCTGAGGAGCAAACACCGATGTGAAGTTTGTGGTAAATCCAGCCAATGTCTCATCGAGATGTGTGGGAAGCTCCGCAGCTGAGTACATTAGCTGTTGATATTGCCATCGTCCTCTATATGCTTACATGTCATGGGTACAGTTGCGGCTTCATTCGAATATAGCACGTCAAACTAGATAGCATAGCTTAGAGAAGTCCGTTCCGTGTTATGTTGGTACTCACCTCGAAGCTATCTTTGAACTCGATTTGCACAAAGTGCAAATTTCCCTCGCCATGCTTATTTGGAATGAGAAGGTTTTTCTCTTTATCATCAGGCTTGAAACCATCTTTCAGTAAATCCACGAAGAGAGCTTCTTCCGGAAAATAGTGTCAGCGAGGAATAGTCTCAAAATGTGCAAAATAGCGAGGTACGACGAAAACGGCTGGACTCACATTTTGCTTGCCAGAGTAGTTCGTCTGTAGTTTTGAGACTGTTGACCGCCGTATTTTCGTGACGTCCGCCCAGTATCTTCGTCTTCGAATTTGGGCTCGGTATCTGCATCTTCGCCGACCCAAGCTTTGGATGCTTTATGTGAAAATCCACCGTGTCCACAGCCAAATCATCGCCCAAGCCCTGTTCTTGTGTCGTAACGTCCAATCGACACTCTGGACATTTCTCCAGTCCTTCCATGCCGACATAGAACACGACAGAGGTCTTCATACCCGCGGGAGCATCTTTCCGCGGCGTTCCCTTGACTCTCAATGCCCAATTGCCCGCTCTCTGCCCTTCATATTTCTTCACGAACTCAGTGGTGATGTTCATCTTGTTCTTCACATCCTCGATTATCTGAGTCCCCCCGCTTCGAGTATCGTACGCGGTCCAGCCGTAGCTAGCCATTCCGTCGGTTTGCTCGCAGGTATGGCGTAGGCCTAAAAAAACGCGTCAACAGAGCTTCTGTAAGCCAGCATCGCTTTGCGCGTACTGCCCCATCCGTCCTCAAGCTTCCCCCACATCAGCCCCATCAGCAGGCTCTCCGGGACGCGCGGGCGGATGCCCAAGTACAAGTTTGGGCGGTAGGGACCCCATAGCAGCGACGCATTATTTGAGGGGATACTGTCGGCGGCGGCGAGGCAGGGCGCGAGGAGGGTGACGAGAGCGACGAGGGGCGCCGGAAGCTGCATGGTGAGCCCGCTCTCCGATTGGCCAGGGGTCCAAGATTCAGGTCGTCTTATGGCTTGCAGCTGTCACCAGTTCAGACCATTGCTTGCATTGCATTAAGGTTGGAGTAGAAAAGATTCGAGAATGTTTCTATCATACACGTCTGCTGCGCGACACTGACAGCGAGGTTAGGCCCCTGACTTAGCTAAGAAATCCTGTCGTTCCGGCGTATCGCAGCAAATACCTTGCAGCCGCACGGCATCACCGTGCCGTCCCTGGGCGCGATTCAATGTCCGCAGCACGCCGCAGCGGGCCGCATAACATCACATTAGCTGGGTAGCTGCCCTCGCGATAAAGCGACCCAGAAGTGTACGCAATTGCCTTTACGTTTTATCTCGTAGACACGGTCACGTGTGTGGTTTTAGCCCCCCCGCAGCGACCCTTTACGTCACAGCTGGCGAGAACCCCACGGCGATCTACACAGGTATCTGGAAGCCCTAGAGGAAAAGAAAGTTGAGCGATCTGCCCGCCAATCACCCTAACTTTCCCATACGCATACAAGACAGGAGACAAGACTATAGAAGTGTCCAGGAAGCCTCAGAGATAAGCTGAGATTGACCGTCACCATGGAAGAACAAGTCGAGCGCCTAGTAAACAAGACCTGGGGTATACACATACCGATCAGAAATTTCAGCAATTGAAGCGCTAAGCAACGCTTGCAGAGAAATTCCAAAATGTTCCCAAGTCACAACGCCTTCTCATTGCGGTATCTGGGATACCCGGATCTGGTAGGCCAGCCCTTGCTTGATCTTCCCTTGCTCTTTGGTCGTTCATCTGCAGCATTGGAAAGCACCGCTGATATAGCCACCAGGAAAAACCACCCTCGCCTCAATAGTAGCCAGAAAACTGAACGAGCGCCACGCCCGGGAAGCCCCAGGAACATGCAACGGCAGTCCACTGGCCGCCTTCGTCCCTATGGACGGCTACCACCTCTCCCGCGCCCAACTCGACGCCATGCCCGACCCGGCCACGGCACACGCCCGGCGCGGAGCCGCCTTCACCTTTGACGGACATTCCTTCCTCGCCCTCGTCGAGAAGCTGCGCGAGCCCATCCTGCCCGAGACCAAGACGCTGTACGCGCCCAGCTTCGACCACGCCAAGAAGGACCCCGTGGCCGACGACATCTCCATCGCGCCCAGCGCGCGCATGATCATCTTCGAGGGCAACTACCTCTCGCTGGACCGCGCGCCGTGGCGGGATGCCGCCGCCCTCATGGACGAGCTGTGGTTCGTGGACGTCGGGTTCGAGGTCGCGCGGCAGAGGCTCGTTCACAGGCACGTAAAGGCGGGCATTGCACGGGACGAGGAGGACGCGGGGCGGCGCGCCGATGAGAACGATCTGGTCAATGGGCGGGAGATTGTCGAGGGGCGGCTCGAGGTCCACGAAATCATCCGCAGCAACGAGGATGGCGCGTGGGCCCCGGAGAAGCAAGGCGTGGGTGACGGAAAAGACAAGCAGAGGGGTAGGGAGATGGCTCCGCTGATATAAGGGGAGCAAAAGTGTTGGGTTAGACTTTGGGCGCAGTGGGCTGGTGGCGGGAGGGCGATCTGAGGCGTGCTTTTATTGATCGAGATCGCATTTGGGAGATGTGCATCGGATTCTGACACACGAGGGCCTTTTTTCGCGTCCGCGTTGCCCCTGGGTGCTTTTTGGGGGAGGGAGATTTGGATAGTCGGGTAGGCTGCAGCGATGCTGCATGTCTAGGAACCTTTGGATCGATGCTAGTCGAGGTATCTTTTTGTAAATGCCCTGGCTTCAGAAATGCACTGCTCTGTTGGGAAGAAAACAGTTTGGCTAGAACAGGCGTGTGAATTTACGAGGTAGGATGGAGGATCCTTTCCCAGGGGGAGGCGCTACCTGACGCGAGGATCATGTGTAACCAGGTCACGGGCTTGGCGGGTCTGTTGATGTTTGTGATGGATGACTTCATGATTTTGACGAAACCTTGCACCTGCACCTCCGTTGACACGCGACGGCTTCCCACGGAGAGCCGGAATCTGACGCATTCCAACACAAAAAAGGGTTTCAAAGAATGGCCATTGTACAGAATTGGCTTCCGCCATCTCGGGAGAACTGGGAGCTGCTGTGCTATGTCTGGCAGTTCTTCCCCGTGGTACGTCTGCAGCTGCGGAGCTTGGGGAGGCTGAGCAACTAACGCGTTTCGCAAGTTCACGGCAATACAATGGTTCGTAGAGTGGTACCCTCAGGGGAAGACATCGATTGACTCACGCATCAACATCCCGGGGAAGATAGGGTGGGCGACGATGGAGAGCTTCGGCTTCATCACGCTGCTCTACATCATGTATGCGCTGCCCAAGGAGCTGGGGATTGAAGAGCTGCCGTGGGGCAATTGGACCATGGCCGGGACCTTTGTGAGTAGCCCAAAGCGCGGGCGGGCGGCTTGGACAGGAGCAGGACTGACCAGACCATGGCAGGTCATCCACTACCTCTACCGGGCCCTCATCTCGCCCCTGGTGCTGAACCCGAGCATGTCCCCTATATACCCCCTGGTCTGGTTCTTCGCCGTGGTGTTCCAGCTATTCAATGCCATCTCGATCGGCGGATGGCTCGCAGGATACGGCCCCACGACGGACAACGACTGGGCGGGCAGATACTGGTCGATGGAGATCGGACTAGTCATCTGGGCCTGGGGGCTTTTGGGCAACATGTTTCATGACGACGACCTGCGGGAGATCAGGCGGGCGGCGGACCGCAAGCAGCGCAAGGAGGCGGAGAGGCTGGGGCAGCCTCCGCAGAGCGTGGACAAGGTGTACATGCTGCCCAAGAATGGGCTGTTCAAGTACGTGCTGTACGCGCATTACCTGTGCGAATGGATCGAGTGGGCTGGGTGGTGGATGATCGGAGGGTGGCATTGCACGCCGGCAAGGAGCTTCCTATTCAACGAGATCTCGACCATGTTTCCGCGGGCGCTTCAGGGAAAGCGATGGTACGAGAAGAAGTTTGGGAAGGACAAAGTCGGTAGCAGAAAGGCGATCATTCCGGGGCTCGTGTGAAAGCTGCTCCGAGGGTGGAGAGAGGGGGGGGGGGGCTCGCTGGGCGATGGGATGGAGGGGTTGCAATGCAGAATGGACGGTACGCTAATGCTCACTAAGCCGACCGTCTGTAGTTGGATGCGAGGAGTCCCATGGCAGCGGGCGGAAGTGTTCCATAGGCTCGTGAGAAGGGAGGCGTACATGGTGCATAGGTACGGCAGATAAAACGGCGGCCAGAAGGCTTCGATTGCATGTGAACTAGGACGGAATGCAAGTGCTGCAGCGGGCTTATTCAGCGCAGGTAGGGCACGATACGTGGGAAGTTCTCGTGAAGAAGTGGGCAGACACGAGCAACAACACGAGCTGGAGGAAGCTGGATGCAGCTGGTTGACGCTGGTCCGGCCCAGGGCGTCGGCTGGGTGCTAGGCAGGGGGGGCCCAGCGAGCCAGCGTGCCAGCAAAGTGACCAAGGCCTACCATGACGGATTGACGAGGGCCATCTGGGCACCGCAGCTAGATACTGCTGCTTCGGGGCGGTGGATCGCGCAGTGGCGACGACGGTCAGCGGCGCCTGGCGGGCGGCCCTCTGGCGTTCACAGACACGATGGCGCGCGCTGCAACGTGCCGGATGTCACGGTCTTAATTTAGCTGCGGCCAATCAGGCGGCGGGCACGGCGGGCCTAGGGGCAGCAGGGCAGCAGGGCCGGTCGCAGGGCATGGGATGAGGTCAACGGGCCGGGATAAAGAAACAACCAAACCGGGCAGAAGCAAAGGACAAAGGGCAGAGGGCAGAGCAGCAGGCCGGCATGGCATTGTGGCATGCAATTGCCCCCAATGCGCGTGCCGGCGGTGCGACGTTGGGTGCGGTAGGGCGAGCATGGCGGGCGGGCATGGTGAATGAGCAGCGCGAGGGAGCAGCAGAAAAAGCGATCCCACACAGCCACGGCCGCTTTGCCTCTAGCCCGGCGCTCGTGGGCCGGTTTGGGCAGCTCGAGAGGCTGATATGCGAAGCTAGCGCACTCATTTGCACCCGCTGCCTGGGCCACTCAATAAAGCGCTTGGCCGGGGCGCGTCGTGGGCTGCCCTGGGCGGCCCTGGGCTGCGTGGGCCCCGTAGGTAAAGAACAGAGGCCCCCAGCGAACCCTTTGCGCGCTGCCAGCACCGCCTGCGACGACCGCAAACCCTCCCAGACTCTGCCCAGCGCCATCTTGTGCGTCTTGTGCCTGGCTTGCCCGTCGCCTGGCTCCCCCTTCCGCAAAGCGTGCACGATCATCGCCGCGCCGCCCGTGTCCGCGCAGCAAGGCGGGTCGGCACTCCCTCCCTCCCTCCCAAGCTCGCTCGGCAACCCGGCCTGCGATTGTCACTGCACCAGTGAGCCCTCGTTCTCCACTCCCTCTCTCCCTCCTCCACTCACCGCGCCAGTCTGCCAGGCCGCTTCGTTGCCGTGCCTCTGGTCGCCCGCCGCCTCTCCGCCGCCCTACATCATCGCTACCCCGTCACTGCTCACTGCCCGCCAGACGCCCCAAGCCCCCGTGCTGCGCTGCTGCTGCACCAGTCTCAACAGCGCCGTCGCGATCGGCTCCCGTTCGCGAAGCCCATCTGACACATTCCGCGACTAACTCCTCACACCTGTGACAAGTCGCCGCCCGCCCACCCAGAAAGACCCGCCGTGCCTCGTGCAAGTCTTTTTGCTATTTTTTTCTTGACTCTCCATACATCGCCATGGCGAGCAACGGCACTCAAAGTACGTCTGCTTTACAAGACTCTTCTTCTCCTTCTGCCGCTCCTTCTCCCTCGTCTGCCTCCGAGCAAGCCTCTCCTTCTGCTGCGAGTCCTTCTGCGAGTCCTGTTCCAACCGAGTCTTCAGCGCCTTCTCCCTCCGCACCCCCGTCCCCGTCGTCAGAGCCCGCCGACACCCCCTCTGCGTCCCCGACCCCGACCCCGTCCGCTGCTCCGTCCTCGTCGCCCGATACTGAACCTTCGTCTTCAGCGGTGCCCCCCTCGTCGGACCCTCTGCCACCGAGCTCGGCCCCAGTGTCAATCCCCTCGTCCAACTCACCAACACCCGAGCCCTCTACGCCCGCCACGTCTGCGCCGCCTCCGTCGTCCGACACCCCAGCGCCCTCGTCAAACACCCCCGATGCCACCTCGGTCGTGACCGCCTCGTCGCGCGAGCCCTCGACCCAGATTGTCACTTCGCTCGTCACCCCGTCACCCACCGTACCGGGAGAGACGCCTACCCCGTCCATCATCGTCATCACCTCGGTCATCACTGACTCGACGGACCCTTCGGAGACTTCCAATGGCAACTCCGGCACCGTTGCCACTACTGCGACCGGCACCGCCGCCCCGGGCCTGCCCGACGTCGACAGCGAGAGCTCGGGCTCTGGGCTGAGCACTGGCGGCAAGACTGCCATTGCCGTCGTCGTACCCGTCGTCGTCGTCGCACTCCTCGCCCTCGCTGGTATTCTGCTATGGAGGCGACGCAAGCAAAAGAAGAGCGCCGAGGAGGACCGTCGCAAGGAGGTGGAAGAGTATGGATACAACCCCAACAACGACCCTACGCTTCCTGCCGTCGGTATGCAGTCGGAGATGGCTGAGGACCAGAGCGGTTACCGAGGCTGGGGCAACACGGCGACCAGCTCGAACCGCAAGGCATCCACCACCCTGACCAGCGGCATGACCTACTCGGACAGCAACAGCAACCCCGGCGGCTACGCACCAGGATCCCCAACCGACGCCAGATACTCGGACGGCCACTCTGGCGACCCATTGATGAACGGCCGTCGCGAGACGCTCGACTCGGAGGGAATTGGCGCTCTCGGCCACGCTCCCAATGCCAGTCACAACCAGTCGGGCGTCCACCGCGGCCCCTCCAACGCCTCTTCGTCCTACTCGGCAGCCAACCGTTCTGACAACTCGGGCGACTACCCGTTGCCCAACAACCAGCAGGAATACTACGACAACGGCTACTATCAAGGAAGCCCATACGGCAACGACGGATACGGTGGTGCGGGAGGTCAGCCCATAATACGAGATGTCTCGGCACGACGGAACACGCGCATCGAGAACCCCTCAGTGTTCCCCCAGCAGGGCAACTCTGGCATCGCGCAAAACTTCTAGTCGCTTTTTCATTTGCATTTGCCTCTCGCTCTGCTCTCATCATATATCCAAACGGCGTTCGGCGGTCAATCTCTTTTACCCTGGTTCGCGTTCGCGGATGCGCAGTCTCGTCGGATAACGGCATGCGTAACCGAAGCTGTTGGTGGTTACATTTCCTACCCCGCCTGCCATCGGGTGAACGATGTCTCGACTCGTGTCCCGGTGGCAGCTTTTGAGCGATGTTTATATAAAGTAATCACACGCGAAAAGTGGCCCACTTCAACCCTTCGTTCTGTTTCCATATTGTGCATGGTTTTTTTGCAGTGCCCTTCATACCTTATACCCATTGTAATCATTGTATCTTCTCCTTCTTGTCCATTAGTCTTTTGTCAGACACTGCAACCCTTTCTTTCTGTCATGGCTTTTTTTTTTTTGCACTCTTCACATGTTCCCCCAAGTCTTTTGTTGAATCGATGGCGGCGTTTTGCCCCTCACCCTTTGCACATGTATCTACTCATCTATCAACCTTACCCCTCCCGTCTCCTTCATTGGGCCTCATGTGCTATACCCGCTTTCCTACCCCTCTTCTGAGCTCTACTGAACTCCACTGAATCTCGTTTCCTTTTACTCCTCTGTGGCGGAACCCCAACGCCCTCGATGCAAATGCAAACCCCTTTCTTAGTATGTCGCAAAATCAATCGATCCCAATGGTGGATATGAACAATCGGTGGCTGGCTGGCTGGTAGACTGTGGCGGTGGATGAAACACACCCAATTGGCATGAATGTAGCGTAGTAGCGTGGCTTGTCCGCTTGTGGACGGAGCGCCAACGAATCGGGCCCATAGGTAGTTTGACAAGTTGTGTATCTAGACTGATCCATACTGGTAAAACTGCCGTCCCCCGTTTCACGTCCCCTCATCTCGGTGGCTTGACTTGTCCCGGAGCACCTAAAGCCTTGGTTCGAACAGCCATCCCCGCCGCCCTAAACATCGCAGCCTCGTTAACAGAGCCCCCCTCTCCTGGGAGAAAGAAGACCGGAATAGCAACAATTGCAATGCACGCACGCACGCGCAGTGCATACGCAAGTCATGATCACAGCGTCCATTCCCCACTCGACGCCGAAATAAGATGACGAAACGTTCGAAACCACTCCATAGCGCCCGAGAAAATTGAAATGAAATTACCCACTTCCCACTCTCGGGAGGGATGTCCCTTTTTTTTTTCCTTTCCTTACTCGGCGCTCCGAAGGGAGCAACGGGGTTTTTTTTGCACCGCCTTGGTTGTTCGGGCGTTTGTTCCTGTATGTATGTACGCATATAGTTCTCTGTCCTCCTTGGGCTCTGGGGGAGGGAGAAGGGGGCGGCGGGCGTGTTGTGATTGTATGTAGTAGGACTGGAAGCTACCTGATGCCATGCATGGACTACTCCATCTTCCACTCTCCCGCCGTGGATGGAGATGTGCGCGCACCCGCACCCACTGGACCGTGACGCCGCAAGCGGAATGCCTTGCCACGCATGCCTGAGGACACAGCTTTGCAGTCTGTCCTCTTGTCTTGGCTTGGCCTGGCTTGGTGTTTGTGGGCCAGGGGGTGCACAATGTTTTGCGACAAGTTTTTTTCTTTCTTCTTTCGGAAGCGTGTGTTTTGTTTCGTTTTGTTTTGCATCGCTTCTTTGGATGGGCGGTGCGCGGTGGAGGGCAGGGTGCATGCATGGGGAGACGGGGAGATTGGGTTTCTTGGGGGCTTGGGGGGATACCGAGGGGATGGGTTGGCGGGTTGGCGGTGGGGGGGGTTTCGGCGCCGAGGGGGTGGGTTTGGGTTTGGGTTTGGGAGGGCGGGGAGGGGGGCTTGGGTGGATGAGGGTTACTTGTAGAGTGGCTTTTAGGTCGAGTATAGGAATTTAGGGTTGGTGTTTTGAGAATGTGTGAGTGTGTGAGTGTGAATGGGGGGTGAATTGTATCCATTGGCTGGCATTGGTGGTGGTCTTGATGGCTTAGCTAAAAAGTATGTCAATGGATCGTTTCTGACGAGAAGCGTTGAAAATGGTAGAGCTGAGGTTGGTTGCGTTGGACTGATGCGTAAGCTCTGCGTTGGTTGTCTAGCAAGAGCTGCGAGAAGACGGGTGTGATTTTTGTGGACATCCGAACCATCACCACTCGGAAGATATGCCTAAGGCTATAGAAGTTTAGGATTTCGCTGGGGCGCAATGCGGCTCTTGTCTGGTTCACTCTCACTGTCACCCTCACCTTCACCCCCTTCGTTGGTTAAAGCTCCGCTGCTTGACTGCAGCTTTTCCTATAACAATGGTCGGACAGGCGCTTTCTTTCATCCCCCAAACACTAATCAACAAACCTGCCTGCTGCGTCCATGAGGGGACAAGCGTCATCGACTCGCGGAGGAGGCATTCCACCGACTCGCAGAGGTATTCCATCTACTCGCAGGGGACACATACCACCAGCTCGCCGGGGAGGGACATTCATTCTTCGAGGACAACCAAATAACCGGTAATCTTACGATCTCGCAATGAAAATCCAATCACTTACATTCTTCAGAGCCATGAACCCATCGATTGGAATGGTGGGTAACCAAGCTGCCAGTGGGTCCACCACTCAGGCTTCAAATGACCTGTCCAACAACATAGTCATTCAGACGAATCCTGCAGCCTTTCCCGTGGTCAGGCGATCTCGCCCCTCTATCGCGTAAGTTGTACAATAACTCTCCCACAGACTCTCTGCTAAGTATAACAGCACCCCCAATCAAAAATTCGCAAAGATCCTCGTCGGCGAGAAGCAAGAGAGCTTCACCATCCACGCTGCGCTATTAACTCGCTGCTCAAGCTACTTCGATAAAGCCCTGAATGGCAAGTTCCAGGAAGCAATTGATGGAGTCGTCGTCTTGAAAGATGAAGACCCCCAGATTTTCCAGCACTTTGTCCACTGGCTCTACTACGACAAGTTTCCCGGCGAATCACTAGACGACGATGCGGGGCTGGTTAAACAATGGCAAGGCCAGAACATTTTTGACGGACGTCTCTCCGTAAATCTAATGAGACTTTACGTCTTCGGTGAAAAACGCATCATCCCTCATCTCAAGGAAATTTGCATGGTGGGAATCTTTGGGTATTTTACACGCAACGGCATAATGATATCTTCTCCACTGGTTCGCTTTGTGTTCAGCAATCTCCCCTCTACCTCTCCACTTCTCCGTTTCGTCATCGATTATGGATATCGAAGCATTTTCCCGGGGCGTTGTGAGAGTCCTGAACACTGGCCGGTGGAATACTTACATGGCATCATGTGTCGCCATGCCTTGATCTCCAAGGAAATCCGGGACGGAACCCGTCAATCCAACTACAAGCTTTCTCTCCAGGATTACCAGGAACCAAAGACGGAACAAACCAAGGACTAAAAAGCATGGAGGTTCGGTGCATCCTTGAAAACCAAGGAATGCCAATGGCATCCGAATTTTCAATTCCAGACCAGCATTCACATGGGTGGCTACCAAGGAAAATGGACGACGTCACTGTGGGTACAGTGACCAAGAATTGGCAAGTAGGCAGCTCATTGCGGTCCAAAGCAGCATGTGGACGGCAATCGGTAGCATCTACCTGAATACATGAATCTTCTTCAATGGCAGACATCCTAGTCTTGCTATTTGTGTGCATTCAGAGCCCTCAACTTTATAAGCTCCCATGCGTGATCCAATGCTGAAGGTACCTTGGTAAGCATTTGAAGTGAGCATATCCATAGGACGCGATTTCCCAGAATACCTTCTAAAAGAATGTTATATATCAGTGATGACCATGATTCCGTCGATCAGGAGATTCTTCTGTCTATACGCCCTTTACCCCGTCATATGAACATCTACCATATACCAGACATCAGCTCTATCCTGCCCACCTCCTCATCAAGCAGACAATCAGCCTGCAATAAACTCCACCATCACGCCACGCAGGAAATGCCACCCACACCACAATGCAAAACAAAGCAAAAGTCTTCATCCCGCCCTCCATTGCCGGACAGATGCATATCAATATCATTTCACCAAAGCGGCCAAAACCTCGCTTTTCGTCTATATGAACAAATGCAATGCACGCAGAAACCCCCATCCATGACCCTAATAACCCTAATCCGAACCAAATACCTGAAAAAACCAAGCATGCACACATGCAAACATGCGCCACGAATCCGTTTCTCGCTTACAGTGATGAAAACTCCTCGAAAAAAACGCCGTGTATGTTGATGAATCCATTCCATTCGTCGCGTGTTACCGACCTCTTGGGCCAGCATACTGCTGGTGTGACATGTACATATTCCTACTCTCCAATTTACCTTGTATTATTGTTTACAGCATGAAGATGGTGGCAAGGACGACGATGAGGCTGATGGTCGTGGTCGCGGGGCGAAGCAAGTTGGCAGCGAGGGACTCGGGGCCGCAGCAATCGCGGGTGTAGGTGACGTTGTTCGCGCGGGCGGCGACCTCGAAGACGGAACCGTTGGTAGGGCCGTAGTTGTAGTAGTCGACGAGGAGGAAGTTTGGCGGACGGTCCCACATTTCTGGAATTGGGGGTTAGCGTGTGTACTTGGGGGTGCAGCGGGTGGTACAGGCGGGATGTCACTTACCGGCGCACTGGTTTGCCATGAGGCCCAGACTGCCGGTTCCGTTCAGGCCGTTGGTAACATTGAGCTCCACCGTGTTGGGGATCAGGAGGCTCAGGCCGGCGATGCTAATTTCGACGTTCAGATTATGATTCGCAATGTACATCATCTCCCTGGCCTGTTCATCACTGATACCTTCTGGGCGGCCGATGGTGCAGGGGAAGTTGACGTCGGTCGGGGAGTATGGCGTCTCCCACATGTTGTAAAACTCCCACAGCATCCATGGCACAGCGTCGGTGTCGTAGTTGTAGTCGATGAATGTGATGACACGCTTTCCGCTGATGATGAGCTCTCCGAGCGTGGGCCAGTCCTCGATGGTCATGGCCGTCTTTGGCGGCTGGTAAATGTACTGCTTCAAGCCAGACTGTTCGATGGGGTCGACAAAGTTTTGGGAGGTCACCAGCGGGTTCCCCTCAGCGTCCTTTTCTTGATAGTCGTAGTTTCCGAAAATAATTGTGATGACGTCGAAGGGATGCGCAGCGACCCATTCTGTCACGTCCCGCAGATAGTCTTCCACAGTCCCGGCGTTCAGCATGTCGCACGAGGTGTGGCAGTAGTACATGGTGCCATTGATATAATGGGCCTGGCCTTGGAGCACACGGATGCCGTCGTTTAGTTGCTGGGTAACACCGAATTCCTGGTTGCTACCGGCATTGTTCTTCCGCACAAACGGGGAGTTGTGCGCGGCCACTTCGGTGATGTTGGAGTATTTGCGCGTGCAGAACTCGGGATAGTTGTTGCAAGGCTGAGTATTGGTCGGCTGCGGTGCCGTCGACGTGGTGGCCGTCATGTTCCCACTCATCACCGTCGTACGTGTGCCGCCAATAATTTGGGTGATGGGGTCTTCCGAAGAGGTGCCCGTTGCTGTCGCATTAGAGGACCCTGTCATGGAGGATTCCCCAGACACCGACCCCGTGGGGATCAGGCTTCCTTCGAAGTCGGAGAGAAACAAGGTCGGGGTTGCCTCGCCCCCTGTAAGTCGTCTGGCGGTTCCCGTGAGGGTGATGATGGATTGCGACGAGGACTCGTCGTCTTGTGCCAAGCCAAGGCTGGCGAGCCATAGCAAATGGAATATCACGCTCTTCATGGTGTTGTATGTTGTGGCGCTGGGTGGCGAATGTTGCAAGAGTTGAGGTGCACCGGCGAGTCGCTCTCCTTGAGCTGGGGACAGAAGAAGGGTGCGGACAAGAAGGATTAAAAAGAATTACGGGGGCTCGCTCCAAGCCTGACCAGAGAGATACTTCCAAGGTAGAGAATTCAAGATTAAATGTCCGAATGACGAATGACGAATACCCTCAGCCACCGATGCGAGGAAAACGGGACAAGCAAGTACCAACGGCGCGACTGAAGAAAAGCAAAGCAGCGAGAGGGATAGAGGAGTCGAGGCAGCGAGGGAGGAGGAGCAGCAGGGCGGTGAGCAGCAGGTGTTGAGGCACGACGAGGCCGGTGCGGCCGGGGGGTTATGAATGAGGCCTGGTCGGGTCAAAACAGACCAGCGCAGATTTCCCTTCGCGTCTGTGATTGACGTCAAGCGCTCGGCCGGCAAGGGCGAAGCTTTTTCAGCCACAGCCCGCAGCCAACCACGCCCTGAATCGGCACGCCGGCCTCTCCTTACGAGCCGCCGCGCCTCAGCCCACGTAATGGCACCACGCTGGTCGCCCTGGTGAGAGCGCCCCAGCAGATCCATCCAGCACATCACCCCAGCCCACCCACGTTGGCCGTCGCCGCAGGGCATTTCTCGCGCACACGCAGACGAGCCCACCACACCCACCAGGCCCGGCCTCGACGCTCCGAGAAGCCCAATAAACCTGACGGGAGCCGCTAGTGGATCTTCAGGCGACGCATCAAACAATCACAGCATCCCTGGCTGGGGGTTCGCGGTTTCGGCCCTACGACATCGAAAATCCCCCCGACAAGCTTCGTTTTTTATGCTTTGTTTTTTTGATCTCCTAGCTAAAAAGCTCCTCCAGCTTGCTCTTGCCCTCCAGCTCCTTGATCTCCTGCTTCATTACATCGATTCTGTAGTTTTTGAACGCCTTCTCTATCCGCTCGCGCGCTTCTGGGTCCTTGGCTATCAATCTGCTTGCCGACGCTGTGCCCGTCAGGAACCCCGTTTCTCCACCCAAAAACAAGCCTCCGAGAGAGAAGAAGAAATAAGTGGCCGCATCTCCCCACTTGGACGGCGCCAGCTGTTTCGTAATGTCAGGGACTGGTTCTGCAGGTACTCATCAGCACTGCGACCTAGCGGATACGTGCTGCTGGGCCAGCCTACCAGTTCGGCCGTCGGCGAACTTGACCTCTACCGGTCGCTCCATGGCCTTGAAGGCATTAAAGTATGCGAGTCGCATGGTCCGCAGCCGCACTGCACAGTAGATTCCGAGGCCAATGCCCACCAGCGAGCCGACCTTTGCATGGAATGGCACCTTGTTCACGGCCGTCCTTAGCGTATCGCGATCCGACTGCGTGAGGCTAGAAACAGTTAGCGCCACATGCCTCTCCCAAGCCCGCACCTCTGGACTCCTAGACGCACTCATGCTGGAGATGCTCTTCGGCGAGCTTGCGCAGCTCGAAGCCTCGCTGGTTGCGATCTGCCCTCATCAGTCGTTGCATGCTTGCTTGCTTCATGGGATGCATACCTCTGAATGCTGCCAGGCTGTCCGTCATGATGCCGTAATGTGAAACCGATGGTGAGAGGAGCTTCGAGGGAGTCAATTGGCCTCAGTTCATAGGTGTTTGAGCAAAACAGCTTCGCAGGAGGGCGGCAATTGACTTTATTAAGCTCAAGAGCTTGTACACAGCTAGCTCGTAACAACGACGTCAATCGCGGGACTGCCGGATCGTCCCGTGATCGCGCGCTAGGCGGTTCTTGCCTCGACTGGAAGCTTCCCCTTCTCCCCACCATCGTCATGCTTCCAGACCTCTCATGACATCAACCTTGTGCGCTTCCAGCTCCAGTTTTTGGATTCATTGCTCCTCGGAGGCCTCCCCAAAGACTTTCTGTGTGTGATACACTGCGGCATCAATGGCTTTCGCTGCCGCCATGCACTTCTTGGTCCACTCCGTCATGGGCTCGAGAGGAGCAACGTCCTTGCCAATGCCATGGCCTTCTCCAAACTCGTGAATGGCCAGAAACGAATACTTCTCAGACTCCCTCGGGTGCGATCGATGATGATTCAGAAGGCGAAATCGTGTCGTCCGTATCCATCCCGGCTGCCCAGACATTTGCTGATTGTGCTCTTCTCGATACCACGCTTCAAGTTCGGCTTCGCCCCCCGGGGGCGGTTCCATTGCAGCATAGATCACAGTACTCACGGCATCTGAACACGTCAATCTCAATCGTTCCTGTTATATCGCGCCCCGACCTACCTTCGGTGTGCTTAGACGTTTCGTACAACTGCACAAACGACAGGACCCTGACTTCTGCCTCTATCCACTCATCCAGTGGTTCATTCGTGGGGAACGTTTCGCTTGTCCTCGGGATACACAATAGATCTGGAGACAGTGCCTGGGCTAGATCGGGGAACTCGAAGATCATCATATGCTGCTTGCTGTACGTCTCATTGGCAGCTCGAAACCGCCATGCTGACTTGACGGCCCCTGAATCGACAAAGGCTGGGATATAGGTGTCATCTAGCCATCGTTCAAGGACTTCTGCAGGAAAAATGGATGATGATGAGTCTTTGATGCTGAAGAATAGCTGGAGGATGCCTGGTCCTGTCCAGGACGGCAGCAGGGCACGTGTGTTGATCATTACTGGAAATAGCACAATCTCGACAGCTAGAAGCGAGGCCTGCTGCGAAATCAACTCGACGACAATCGTAGGATGCGCCTTGAACGGTCAGATTCTTCTGTGCCGCACAGCGCGTATAACTTGGCCCCCTCCGTAGTTGCGCCGTCGGATCAGCTTAGCCGAGTCTGGACCGCCACCTTTGTGATGCGATTCAATGGCTTAGCCACACTCGTTTCCTGACTCAATGCGTGCCCAAGAAGAATTTCCACTGCCTACGTGGTAAATTGGGGACTAGAGACCTCGGACGAACCACTCGATCTCAATGTGCGCGTTCTTCTTTCACTGAGGACTGGACTAGCACCTTGGTGGTGCACTTTCTGGGCCAAGTACGTTGCTTACCTCAGAATTTACTCGAGGCTTTTGGTACGAGCGCAGACCTAGCTGTCCATACCTTCCAATCCTCTGGGAGAGAACAGGGCAAAAGACAGAAGCAAGGCAATGAGATCACGCCCTGCTCGAGGCGGCTCGCAGTAGGCGTGTGCCGCCTATTTTACGATTGACGAAGCCACATCTACAAAAGTAAGACATCAGTTAGCTCGTCTGAACATGCGTTTAGATGAACCCTTTCTGACGTGGCATCACGGGCCAGATGCTGTCAAAGAGGCCACGCGACGTAAGGTCCGAGGGCAAGGTACGAATGTTATTCAAGATTTCTAGCCATGCGAGCGCCATCTGGAGGCAGGGGTGTGGATCAGAATGTCCCCAGTCTTTCATCCGCTCAAAGCTGTGAACAAGGCATAGGTTCGACCCAATGTGCCTCGTCAGGGATCACAAGAAATTCTTAGCTGGTGGACATTGGGGACTGTCCTGTTCCGGACAATGTCAGAAGGTATGCATATGTGTCGGGTCGGCTGGGTCAATCGTTGCCGTTTCCCCCGCAGCCAAACTTTAAAAGTCGAATGGCAGCGCTTGTGGCTGCGGGTTCCTGAAGGATCGCTCAGCGTGAGAACTCTCAACTCCGGCAGCCTTACGATGGTGTCAAGGGTGCTGAAGTCTATTTTAGCTACCACTCGAAGACGTTGTCCGTGCCAGTCGTTCTCGAGCGAGCTTATTTCCATAGCAGGGCGAAATCTGACGATCATGAACAGGACCAAAGGACAGGGAATCGATTCCGCAGGAATGGATCGATTCGCTGGATCTTTTAGGGTAAATGTAAGTCGCTTAGCGCGTCCGGCGCCAGCCCTATGGCCCACACATCCAGCCCATCAGGACTGAAAGTACATCACCCCGTGCAACTACTAGAAGCAGTCATCATACATAATCAGAACTGTCCGGACCTCTGTAAGACCAAATAGACGAAGTCCTCATCCTTCGCATTATTTCGGGCGTTATCACAGCGGGCGGGAGGAACGGTTCGTCGTATTCCTCCCGCCTTCTCACTTGCGTAACAGTTGGTCTTGATTTGGCCCTTAAAGGCAGATCGAATTGATTTTTTTGGCATTCAGGCAAACATTTCAGGGGAGGCAGAGGCCTCATCATACCACTATCCTTAGAAGTCATACCATCTGGTGTGTTGACTAGTCCTCAACCTGACCTTATCGGCCAACCTGGTGGCCCCGCCGAACCCACCCCCCTGGTACTCTCCACGTTGTTGGCGAGAGCCACGCAAGTTACGATCGGCGCCCCCGGTAAGAACGCCTTGGCTGGGACCCTTCCTTCAACCCTTTGGCAGAAGCAAGCAGACAAAAGAAAATTTTCACTTCGCTCAACGGTAACGATCAACCACTTAATGACGTCGCGGCAACGCATCGAAGGTTTATGTGGGAAGTCCATGCGCATCCAACTAGGACGACCGCCCCTAGGGGGCATATTTATTACTTCGTCCATATTGTGGCTGAAATTGTGAAGCGCGTTGGCATCTGGGAGGCATCACTGCTTCTTCTGGCGGGACGCGTGCCCCTGCAATACTGATTGGGCGGGCAGGCCCGCATTATCCTTCAACGCGGCTACCATTGGCCTACAGTGTCAGGAGTTTCCAATCGGCGTTTGTTGGTTATCCCAACCCTGCTGTGCCCCAATATAGGGTGTGGTGGTGGGCATGTAAGCAGAGAGAGCGGAGTGAGAGATCCACGCTACGGCAGTTGAACGATTTCGTGGCCTGCATGCTTACACCCCCGTCCTGTTTTTCCAAAAGTATGCGCACGTGTGGGTGCGACTTGGGCCCAATCTGCATTGCGGGGCCCTGCCTGGACGAAGGGACGTACCGCCTGGGCCTTATTAAGGTTCACGAGCATCCTCGATGAATGAGCATTGCTTCTTCGCCATCTTCGACCTCGTCTTTTTCCCCCGTTTCCTTTTTTGCGCTTTCGCGCATGGTTCGGTCCCAAGCAAGACTTGGTGTTCCCATACTGCCATCACCGACCGGTCGTTGGTAGTGTTATTGCTATCGCCCTTGGGCAATAAGACAGTGCCCTTTTCTTCTCCTTCGGATCTGCCGCTGAAAAGCGCTGCAGCTCGGGGTTATCTGAGGGGAATATCCACAGTTACTATCCCCTTCCTCGCTGTATCATTGATTTGAAATACTCGAGAAGCTCTCGGTTCGCAGCCTAAGATGCTGGCCGATCAACGACCTGTTGTTCTGTGGCTCAATGCCATTCTCATTGGCCTCACCCTCGGAGCAATATGCTCGAGGGCAGGCAGAAGGATCTTCGTTGTAGGCAAATTCGGTTGGCATGATGGTAAGTTTCTCTGTTCCCTTCAGCCTTATAGGTTCAGCCTTGCAGGTGGTTTAGAGCTGACATGGGAATGATAGTCATGATTACAATCGCCGCCGTACGTCAGCAGCCCTCCGAACATGTCTCAGGCTTTGCTTACATGGAGGTCAGATATCCGGGACCGTCTTCTCCATTTGCCAGATGGTCGGCACGACTCTCGGGCTTGGGCTTCACAGAGACCGTGTCTCCGACGATAATCTCGAGAATATGGTCAAAGTGTGTACCCACGTCCATTTACCGTATCCATAAAAAAGAGTTACTAACAAAGTACGCGCAGCTTGTCCTAGCTTCCAACTCCTTCTATTTCCTCTGCAACTGGGCCGTCAAACATGCGCTGCTCCTCTTCTACTCCGAAATTACCCGCGAGCGTAAACACCTCTGGAGTATCTACTTTATGCACTTTGTCGCTTTTGGCTTCGGCATATCGTCCATCTTCGTAAACCTCTTTCAATGCAATCCCTTTTCCAAAGCTTGGGATTCGGATGCATCCGGGACATGTGTCCGCATGGACATATTCTTCTACTATAACGCGAGTATGATGCTGGCGACAGACATGGTCCTGTACGCCATGCCCGTCATCTTCACACGCAAGCTCCAGCTCCGACGACCACAGCGCATCGGACTGAATTGCTTGTTCGCACTGGGAGGCCTGTAAGTATTTCTTTCCTTGGTCGTCGCCACCGACAAGACGCACAATGACCAGCCAAGCTAGTCTAGACGCGCTCTCGAGGTCCAACTGATGCTTTTATAATCGAGTGGTGAAATGTTGGCGGCCAGCCGCAGTCTCCACTTTGTTTTTTATTTAGCGACTGGCTAACGGGATCAAGGGTGCTTGCTGTAAGTGGCGTCCGCGTCTGGGCCGTCTACATGTTCAACACGCATGACGACTTTCCATGTAAGCATTTAGTTCCCCCTCCCCATGCAGGCCTTTGCGCCCGCGCCCCCCACCCTTGGGTCCGACCGCCCAATGCCCGCGCGACACATGACTGACGGCGCGCCTTCTTTTCACGCAGATTGGTTCGCGAATATCATGATCTGGAGCGTGCTGGAGAATCACGTCGCCGTCGTTGTGGCTTGCGCGCCCTCGATGAAGGTCGCCGCGCTCCTCATCTTCCCACGCATGTTCTCGTCCGTCGGCAAGATCATGTCCAAGGTCGCGCCGTCGACCAGTAGGTCCAGATCCCGGTCCCGCGGCTCCTCGATTCCGTATCTGTCTGGCGATCTGGAGATGGGGGCCACGAGGAAGAGCGACAAGTCGCAGTCGACGCCTTCGATGCCCAGCCCGGCCCTGTTCAGAGAGGATATCGGAAGGGAGAGGGAGCCGAGGAACTTTTCGAGGTGGTTTCGGAGGTCGAGTTTGGGGCGGGGGTTGGAGAGTCCGAGGTTGCATAGGGGAGGGGAGGCGGATAGCATGGAGAACGGGTTGATGTATGTGGAGGATACGCCGTTGCAGGACATCACGGTTAGTCATACCATCACGGTGCACCGTGACTAGGTTCTTTGCTCTTTTTCTTTGTCTTCATTTGAAAGGTTCTATACAAATACTTAATACATGTCAGATGCTGATGCGGCGTGCCGTCAGCCTGATCATTTGGATTCGTGCTTTGGCCCTGATCTGTGTTTTAGCGGGACCATTGTGCGCGGCCGGCGAGGTTGCAGAGGGGTATGGGCGCATACTCTAGAATGTCCTCCCACTCTTCGTCGTCCCCATCTTCGTCTTCGTCTTCGTCGTCGGCATGGCCAGCACTTCCTGCCTCCAACCCCTCCTCGTCGGATTCGCTGTCGCTCTCCGGCATTGGTGGTTTGCGCACAGGGAGGTCGAAGTTGGGCATGGAGATGGAGGGAGGAGCATCCTTCATGACGCACCGCAGTCCAGTCTCGACGTGTCTGAAGTCGGTGGGCGGGCTGATGACCATGACTCTGCTCGAGACCATGGGCCAGTGGATGTTTTTGACGCCCGTCTTGAGCTTATCGGCGAAGCGAGACAACTTGGACGGCTTCTTCTCCTTATTCTCCCGATGTTGTTGTTGCTGCTGCTGCTGCTGCTGCTCTGCCGTCTCTTGCTTCATGTCAGCAGCCTTGTGGCGCTTCCAAAAGCTCGCCTTCTTAGTGAGGACCTTGCGGCGGGACTGGTCAGGAGCTGGGAGCGCGGTGATAATATCGTCTTGCTGCTCGCGCTCGTTGATTTGCGGGAGAGCGGCTTCGTGGATCCGGGGGAGGGCGCCCTCGGTGCGCGAGAAGCGCTTGTTTTTGTACAGCTCGGACTGTTTGGCGCCGCGTAAGTTATTGAAGGATCTTGACTCGAACATCATGCTGCTCAAAGGAAGGAAATGAGAGGTTTCGGAGCGCATTGTGGACATTGGGGCGGGCGGGGTTGAGGTTTTGGATCAAGAGCTGGCCTGGGTGTGTGTGCGCTCGCAGACTGGGATGGAGTGTACCCGTCAGAAGCTCGCGGCAAGTAGAGGTTGCGTGAGCAGGATACAAGAAGAGTGAAGAGAGTTTGTAGGAGACGAAAGCTTGCAGATAAACAAGGGGCAAGAAAGTAGGCCAGTCGAGATGGCACATGCGGGCGGTGTTGACAGTTTTTCGCGGAGTGATGGAAGGCGGGAGAAGAAGCGGACAAGAAGCGTAGGGGCAAGCAAACGGCACGGAAGAAAATACGCTCATCAAGCTGTTACTGACTTTCCGTACAAACAACAGAGGGTAAATAAGTGAAAGACAATGCGGGGGCCGCTAAGGAGATTGATAGTGAAGGCAGTGACTGACCTCGCCTACGTCTGGAGCCTGCGATACGACACGAACGTTCCACACTACACTACAGTAAGCCGAATTGTATCTGATCCAGCTTTCTGTGTCTGGGGTGTATTCCCAAAGCATGATTTTGCGCCTTTGTGTGTCGACTTCTTTTGTCAAAACGGTAGAGCATTGTTTTACGGGAGAATACGACGGGCGCCTGGGGTTTTACATCCTATCCACCCAAGAATAATAATAGATAACCATGGCCCAGATTTTCGGACATGGGCGCCAGAACCGAAACCATTCTCTTCAGCTTGCGGTTGGTCTCTAGTTTGGTGGATGGAACCATAGTTGGCAAGTCGTGGAGGCGCATGGGTGGCTCAAGTCGTGCTTGCAGCTGTCTTGGCAGTTCCGGATCCTACAAATTCACCCCTATGACTTCCAGTGTATAGAGCAACTGATGGACCGTATAGACGTAGTGAAACTAGAAGTAGCATGCCGTGGACCTCGGCGATGTTGTGTAGACGGAGCTAAGCCGTATGCGGGTTGACACCAAAATGAGTAAGCGCGCGCTATGATTGGGCGATGCGGAACTGCGGAGGAGAATCGGACAGACCGCTTCGAACCGGCCTACAAAGTGTCCTTCGCTCGTGCGAGCCACTCCGAACCTTCAACTCCTTTCCTCTCGCGTTGCCTTACGTCCCGAACGACCCTGGCTGTCTAGTCATTGAGCTGCTTCACGAGCTTCGGGTGAAACGTTGAAAATCCCTCGGCTGCCGATCCGCTTTACGTCCGCCACCGTACCCTCCATCACTTTTTCTTGAGCACTTTAAAAACTACGCCCCAGGCCCGACTCTTCCGCTCCTCCTGACACCTTGCCCCCTCTCCATATTTCAACCGTCTTCCCTAATCGCCCTATTACCGTCCACCCCGCGACAATGTCCTTCTCCTCGCTCGTCTCAGACATCGCCTACCGGAACTCGGAACGCGATGACATGCGCTCCCAAGTCTCCAGGGCTCGCTCGTACGCCAGCACGGCTGCCACTAGCGTCAGCATTTCCGGAGACATCTCGAGTCAATTGCATGGTGGTTACAGCCACCCTCTATCGAGGGCGTGGCAGGCAGAGCGTCAATTGACCAAGGTACGCTCGGAATGAAATGCTGAACTCCGATTCTTAGAGGTACTAAACAAGTGTCCAGTCAATGCTCATCTACCCCCTCTTTATTTCCGATCAGCCCGACGAAGAAACCCTGATTCCCTCTCTTCCGAACCAACACCGCCGCGGCCTGAACCGAGTCGTCCCATACCTGACCCCGTTGGTTGCCAAAGGCCTGAAATCAGTCATCCTGTTCGGTGTTCCAGTTGCGCCTGGTGCGAAGGATGCCCTTGGAACCAGCGCCGATGACCCTAAGGGACCTGTCATCAAGGCCATTAAGCTCCTGCGACGCACATTCCCCGACCTTTTCATCGTTGCCGACGTCTGCCTCTGCGAATACACATCACACGGCCACTGTGGTATCCTGCGGGACGATGGTAGCTTGAACAATGCTCTGTCTGTCGACCGCATCAGTGACGTAGCCATGGCGTATGCAGCGGCTGGTGCCCACTGTGTTGCACCCTCGGACATGAATGACGGCCGCATTCGGGCCATCAAGCTGAAGTTGATCGAGTCTGGAATCGCCCACCAGGTCGTGCTTATGTCATACTCGGCCAAATTCTCCGGTTGTCTTTACGGTCCCTTCCGCGACGCTGCTGGATCATGCCCTTCATTTGGCGATCGAAGGTGCTACCAGCTTCCTCCCGGCGGTCGTGGACTGGCACGACGAGCTATTACACGGGATATCAATGAAGGTGCAGACATTATCATGGTGAAGCCAGCCAGCCAATACCTGGATATCATCAGCGACGCCAAGGAGATTGGCAAAGACCTACCAGTTGCTGCATACCAAGTGTCTGGAGAGTATGCGATGATCCACGCCGGCGCAAAGGCCGGTGTGTTTGATTTGAGAGCCATGGCAGAGGAGACCCTCCAAGGAATCCTGCGCGCGGGTGCATCCATCGTTGTCAGCTATTTTACACCCGAGTTCCTCGACTGGCTGAGCAACTAATTCTTTTTCAAAACCGCATGTAAATGCTTATTGTTTGTCTCAATACCCTCTTAGAGCACGCGTTTCTTTTATCGTTGGGCATGTTGGAAAAATTATAATGGCGTTCCATATCCAGGTTGGGATAAAGGATAAATGAATCAAATGTTCACTCTTGAAGCCAAGCATTGCATCGTCGTTTCTCTCAGGATTCTTAGTCATCGCAGGCCACTTCAGCTTCAGCTCTTGGTCTTACGGCTGCCTAGTTCAGCCTACCCACTGAGCCCACCACCATTCTCCAGACTTGGCTTTTGCACTTATCTAGATCGGTATTTTCCTACTCCAAACAAGTAGGAAAGCACCAACGACAAGAAAGAACCCGACACAAGATGGAAAAGACTGTTTCCCCTGCTCGATCGTCCTCAACCTTGCAGTACACTCCACTCGATGATTCTCGTAACGAAATCAGGTTACTCGAAATCGTACCGACTGAAGATCCTTCGAGTCCCGTCCAGTGTATCCTCCGACATCACATTCTCGATAATAAACTCGAATACACGGCTCTGTCATATGTGTGGGGCGACCCTGAGATAACAGCACCTGTCTTTGTCAACGGATGCAAAGCACAAGTCACTACGAATCTTAGGGATGCCCTGCTTCAACTCCGGGAGAGCGGTATCAAATCGCTATGGGCAGACGCTCTGTGCATCGACCAGAGGAACTTGGAAGAGCGGGGCCACCAAGTCCAAAAAATGGGCACCATTTACAAGTCAGCAAGCCAGGTTATCTCTTGGCTTGGTCCCGGTGGTGAAGATACATCTTGCGCTTTCCAGAAGATCAGTGAGTTTGCTCATGTGCACATGACAGTTCAGGCGGAATACATAGCAAACAAGATAGATCTAGGTGATGTTTATCGGTTCTATGGTCATTATATCGAAAATGACTTTCTCTGCTCACTATACGAATGGCAATCCATGCAACGAGTATTTGATCAACCATATTGGAGCCGTATATGGGTCATACAGGAGATCGTGGTTGGGAAACGCGTCAATATCATGTGTGGAAAAAACGTGTTAGCATGGAATGAGTTCATTGACTTTGGAAGATTTTTGATTTTTTTCACTGATGTAAGTAATGTCCCAGTGACATGATAAATAATACAGTTTCTAAGATAGACATTGGCCACACACCAACCCTGGCTGAAAAGAACTTCACTAACTTCGCTTGTGTATTTAGGCTTTGGATCGTAACCCTGACTTGGGGCGCCAAAATATCCTAGAAATAATCAGGAACGACTTAACTACCAATGGCATTGGAGACATGGCGGCCAGTGAGCTATTTCGATCATATAACAGGTCGCGAGATGGCCTTGATCTGACTAACATAGCCGAGGCCTATGCAACAAGTCGACACGAACTTCGATCAAGCGATGAAAAGGATCGTATATACGGCATTCTTGGTCTTCTAAAAAGCCCATATCAATCCTCTATCACTGTTGATTATACGATACTGACAAGGAGCGTATTCACACAGGCCATGCGTGTCATGCTGACAAACAATGGACCGGATGTTTTGTATTATTGTGGCCTAGCCTTCAGCAATTCGAATGAATATCCCAGTTGGACTCTAGATTGGGGTTTTCCAAGGAGTAGATATTCTCGGCTTCTTCAACGGGATTTGAAAGTCACGAATTTTGCCTTTCGATCCGTAGAGGAAGACATAATTGAATTGGAAGCGATAAAGGTGGATATCATTGTGGGAGTATTCAATTCTAAAGATGTAGACGAGGTCCTCGATAAAGTGGAAGATGAAATCATGCAAAGGGTCGAGGGTTCATCTTATCGCTTGTTTTCGTCATCCGATGTCCGCGAAGCTATTTGGAGAACTTTGTTATGTGATGAGGATCTCGACACTTTGAAGATGCCCGCAGATGAGAAATGGGGCCAAGCGTTTGAAGAGATGATTTCGACAAAGAGGAAACCTAGGAAAGTATCGAAAAACCAACAACAAAGTTGTGACGCTGGCGATAGAGCGAAGGCTTCAGAAGGGAGCAGTGACGGGAACGAGTCGGCATATAAATCGTCAAACTATATGAGGAGGACTTTGCGGGGAATTCTGTTTATAACCTCTCAAGGGTATGTTGGCCTCGCTAGCCACTCTGTCGAAGTCGGAGACGAAGTGTATGTATTCCGGCAAGGGAGAATTCCTTTTGGACTGAGGCCGAAAGAAGATATGTTTCAGTTGGTCTGTGGTTCTTACATGTATGGACTCAGGGAAAGCAAATTCGTGGATGATAATCAGTGTTTCGGAAAGGTCAAGCTATGTTGAATACAATTGGGATGATTTTTTGCCTTGGTCAATGAATCTATTGATATTCCCGAGACATCCTCATTAGCCGCACGAGTCAATTGGTTCTCTTCGTGGTCTTTTTATTTTGCCAGGCTACTCTATACTGAACATCCAAGAATTGTGTACGATGAACACAAGCCATCGATGCTTCCTAGGCATTCTCATGATCTCTTTTCAACCAGTCTCGAATCATCTGCCCAAAGAAGCTAAACTCGTTTGTATTTAGAGGATAATGTGGAGTGTCATATGGGCAATCATAAGGTACCTTAGGAAACAGTATATCTAGACATGACCCAAACTGGGGCCCTTCACCCTACAACGCAAAATACCGATTCGTAAATTCACCAAAACAACCTAGTGTTGTCTAAACGCAGCATGTGTCGTTGGTCATGTGGGGAAACGTAGAATCGCTATATTACTTGGAAAGAAAGAGCACCCAATTTGATAGTTTGAACATCCCGTTAGGATTGGAAGCTGATTGCAAGGCGGCCACTATACAGCATGGGGCCAGATTAGGAAGCAGCTCCAGGCGTTGAGCACGCATTCCCCCCTGGAGAGCACCTTCCGCCGCAGATCTCGCACTTGCCTCTCAAAGCAAGCTGCGACGGACCAGATTGCATTTCGGCCGAAGAGCTGTGTGAACGACACGCCAACCCATGCCGGCCAGATACTCTGCTTCTTCGGCATCTCGACAACCTCACGCATCCCCGCTCGCCGCAGGATGCCAATGCCGACCCTCCATTTCTACCAGAGATAAAATATTACACAAGTTAGAATTGAAACGATCAGCAACTCTTTTCCAATCCCCTCTAACGCCAGACCTGGTATGATGCTGAGCATCCCCCCAAGCCCTCGACACGTTTACCATTATGAAGAGGTTGCTGGCGAATCCGAGCACGCCGCACTTTCATCCGACGCCTCCGTGGAGCCTTGGGGCCGAACCGCCACCCACAGCTCGACAAGCCCAGGGATGTGTACACCCCCGCAGAAGGCGTCGGGATGCATGGATGACGGTTCAATTCGTATCAGTTCCCGCTCCTCGAAGCCTGCCTTCACAGCGAGCCTGGCGCCCATTGGGGCCGCGGAAACTCCCTGGCGCGGTTAGCTGGCAGTACTCATCAAAGACGGCGGGTTACAAACCAACGGGGCGTCCTCCAAGTCAGCGAGACGAGTGCACCAGTCAAGAAGCCTCGAGGCATGGCCCCGACGCCAATATGCAGGATGAACCGCTAGTGTGCTTAACCTCATTAGGCCAGCGAGGTACCTGCCATCGACGATTAATGCTATGTCCTGGCGTGCCGCGGCTGCACATACTTGGTCTTTGCGGGGTTGGTGGCGGCACTGTAGACCTGATTTGCCCTGGCGCAGCAGTCCCTCTCCAGATTCGTGAAGACTTCAGGTTGGCCGGGAATACCATCGGCTTCGGTGGAGTCAGCACCCCTGTCTGAGCTTAACGTTACAGCTCTGATAACCTTACATCCTCCCTGGAATTTCCCTATATACGAGGAACCTGGCCGCAAATAAAGACTGGAGATGCCCACGACGACCCTGCGTTTGGGGTCCAGGCTTGCATTATACATGGGGGTGCTTCTCAAAGCGTCGTAGACCCTCTCGCATTCAGCTTCCCTGAAGTCATCTTCTGCCACCAGGACGACGGTAGCAGGGTCCCGGATGGCGGCGTCGTACTCGGACCTGTAGGAGAGGAGGGTGTCTTCGGGAAATTCTGCATGGTAAGGACGCTGGAACTGGAACGTCGGCGACCAGAAGAAGCCGGCGGCAGCTACAGTTGCAATTCGCGGCAAGTCGTCCAGGGTGGCCAGCCGGACGTGATCAAAAGAGGGCACAGCAGGGTTCTTGGGCATGGTCCGATACAGTCAAGACGGGCGCGGACGGATGGCAATGACAAGGACAGCGACGACGGCGACGGCGACGGCGACGGCGAAGGGACACTATGTACCAGACAGACAGCACTGGACCTGCACAAGCGACGAGACTACGGGGGGCGAGGGCGAAGGCGAGCATGGCTACGATATGTACCGGAAAGGGTCGCACCAGGCCACGGCGGCAGATTGCTTCTGCCTTGCTGGCATGTCGCGAATGCGTGGGCAGACGCAAGATGCCGGTGAGCGGTGGCCGTGGGAATAGAGAGGGAAGGGAGCATCTGGGGTCAGGACGGTGTCATGATGGAGCGGTAGCGGGTCCAAGCGGTGCGATTGGGCTGCTGATGCCATGACCCATGCAGAGGGGGTGCCTGCAGACAGCGGCAGGCTCGCAGCGGAAGAAAGGCCGATGGGCACAGGGTGGGGTTTGCACGACGGCTGAAGGAAGGATGGTACATATGATATGGCTCGCGGCTCACGGCGAGCGGTGAGGATGATGGGGGGAGTAGTGAATGGCTGAATGGTGAGTGGCTCCGGGGGGCGGGCGAGGCTAGCTCGCATGGCATGGTTGGCATGGCTCGCAGGGCTCGCATGGCTCGCCTGGCGGCGGGTGAGCAGCTCACGGCGAGGGGTCCATGGCTCTGAGGGCAGCGCACACGGCACCGTCGTTCGGCTGGGCCACGGGAGGCCGAAAAGGGGTCGACGAGGACGGGCGGGCTGCAGCCCTGTGGGCGCGGGCGCGGCGAAGCGGTCGAAACGCGTCGAAGCGGTCGACTGCTGGCACCGGCTCTGTGGCAGACACGGGAGCTAGGCGCTGGAGCGTCGTCCGAGTCGCCTGTCCGCCTGTTCGCCCGCCCCGAGACTCAAACAACACCCCACCCATCGCTCTGCGGCCTCAGGCCCTCGCTCCGCAGACGGCAGCCCTCCACCCGCAACCGTGGTTCCTCCCCGCGCGCTCCCCCACCGCCCACTGCCCACCGCCCGCCGCCCACCGCTCCGCTGCCAGGCTGGCCGGCTGTCAGAAGAGGCAGCAGCATGCCAAGGCGAAGCCGCCAGCCGTCCGGCTCTGCTGAGGCAGCACCATGTCAGCCGCACCTCCCCACCGCTGCCTCCAGCTCGCAGTACCACGGCGGAGCCACCCATCGCTCGCACAACCAGACGACCCCAAGCGCCCACGAACACATGTACGCCGGCCTAGCATCCTCATGGCAGTCTCCCCATTACCTCTCGCAAGCCCCCGGCCCCTCCTCGGCCCTGCTCCAGCGCCTTAGCCCGCCGTCCCAGCGCCAGCTCCCTGGCCAGTATCTCCAGTACGCCGGCCCGACCGATTACGTCAATCAGCCCGCTTGGCCCGCCAACTATGCTCGCCAGGAGCCTCATGGATGGAGCGATGCCCTGACCGACGAGTGCTTCCCGTCGCGCCCGCCCGCTGCCTACGGCCAGCCCGACCATGACGACGTCGCGCCGCCTCCCCATCTGAGCCCCGACCGCCCCGACCACCCCGACCACCACCACCACCCGCCCCAACACCAACACCACCACCACCATGTCCCCGATCAGCTCCACCATGCCCACTTTGACCATGCGGACCCTTCTTATGATACCCCTGATCGCCAGCACCATCTTCGCATGCCCCAGGTGAGTAGATCAGATGCCGTGTCAATTGCGCCGCCTTTCCTGACCTTTCCTTCCAAGGAATTCCCTGCCTCCGCAGCAACGACAGCCATAACGGCAGTCGCAGCAGCAGTAGCTCCGCCGCCACCTGCTCCTGTTGCTCCGCCCTCAGCAAACGCCCCGCCGTTCGGGCATCATGGACAAAAATCCGCGCCGGTCGCGGACCTGCTCAATTACACCTCACAGACGACTGCATCACTGCCCGTGGATGCACCCCAACTGCCTCCTCAGATGCCCATGAGCTGGCCGGCAGGCCCCAGTCCCGATGTACCACCCATGCCCCCCCAGCAGCATCTTAGTCACACCGCGGACGCTATGTCTGCTGGCGTGGCCGTCTCCGGTCAAGACACATTATCCAGCCCGACATGGGCCATGCTTCCACCGGAAGCCCCCCACCCTGTTAATCCCGTCTATGATCGGATACCTGAAGTCAATCCTGGGTGGACCATAATGGAGGCCCCGCCAGCCAATGGAGCCTATCTCAATCACATACCGCCGCTGGAGCACCTTGCTGTGACTGACAACGCATATCACCCGTCCATGCAGCAGGCTGCCCTGGCGCGAGTCGGTAGGAGGACGGCTTCTAGGAAGAGTCTGGCCAAAGTTCCCGCTTCCTTCTCGGAGAGACAGCCCAAACAGAAAGTCTCTAGGCGGAAGGGGGCATTGCAGCCGCAGACCAGGGAAAAGGCTTCCCGTATGCGTAAGGGTGGTAACACCTGTGTGCGTTGCAGGTTCTACAAGGCTGGTGTAAGTCTCTAGCACCTTATTTAGACTGCCAGTGTTGACCCGAACTCCTCAGTGCGATGAGGGCGAGCCCTGTCAGAAATGCCTCAAGGTTGCCAACAATGCTCGCTCTTTCCGTGAACCATGCAGCCGCGATCGCATCGAGGATGCTAGTCTGGTCCGCCGCTGTAAGCTGTGTACTATTGCTTTGGCCAACAGGCGCTAATATTCTTTCACAGGTAACGGCCGGTTCAATCAAGAAGAAGCTGAATTTCTGGGCTATGACTGGATACAGGGTGGTGGAATCTACGAAATGGCCATCCTTTGGAATCTTCCGGGCTATGGCCCCATCATGATGGCTCAGCCTATGCGTATCCACTATCGCGAGTACCTCCCTCGGAGAGCCGTCCTGGATACTGCCACATCTGTGTGGCGTACAAACGACGGAGAGGTCAAAGCAGTCCAGCAACCGCCGTACGCAGTGTACGATACTGCCAGTCTGATTCCCGCTTTCGAGAAATACTTCTTCTACCTTCAGCCAGCAATTGAAACATGGATTTTCGACCGTATTCGTCACGACGAGATTGCTTCACTCACATACACCGAAGTCATGCGATTGCGACGAATGAAACCTCAGGGAACTCCTAATCTCCTCGACTTAGCTGTTCGTTTGCAGTGTATATCCATCGTATCACAAGGGTACGGCACCGTCTGGTCTAACAACATCCCTGGCATCCAGGAGTACGACTACCGAAAACTAGGCAAAAGTGGCTACGAAGCTTATGACCGTGATTCTTGCAATAGGCCCCTCCCTGGCGCTATTAATCATCAAATGGACGTTGCAGCCTTGAAATATCTAAAGAAGCTAGAAAAGCATTGCGTAAAGGAGCTTTCCGCTTCAATATTCAAGCCCAAGGTCAAGCCATGGTATGAGCTGTTTTTAGCCTTTTTCGTTTTGTTCTGGAATCTTGAGTACATTCATCACGGTGCTGAGAGATATATAATGTCAAAGAATGGCACTGTAAGTCTGATGTGCATCCACAAAACGAACCCTGAACAAAATTTCCTAATTGGCCTAGTTGATCGAAAATCAAGTCAGTGGTGTTGTCAGGCATCAAATTGCCAAGTGGGATTTTGCTTTCCCCGTGCTAATGAGCCATTGGCGTTGTATTCTCCGCGACTACAGGCCATTCAAGCTAGTGCGCGAAAACCCTGATGAGTTGCGCCAGAATGGTGGTATAGACGAGGAAGGGTTTCAGTATGTGAGGAAGATTGCCTCGATTTTTGATCGAGTCGGTGTTGGTAAGTTGAAATGCATAGCTCACAAGTGAGGGCTTAGCTGACCTTTTAGATCGATTTCCGCCGCCCTTGACGGAGATCAATTCGATGAGTAGCAAGTGGATCATGGAGCTTCTCAAATCCGCCGGTGTTTAATTTCGAAATGTCCCTTGTAATCCCGCCGTCAGTATTCTATGTACGGTTATTGATACTGAATAATTTCACTTTCATGCGCAATTTGTGTCAATGGAATCAGTCTTTATTTGAGTATGTCAAATATCTCCTTTATACAATTATATACTGAGATTGATGTCCATGAACGCAGCCATCCGCCCAGTCCGACCGTTTGCTCCAATTTATCCCTAAAATGGAAGATGCCGCCCATAACCATTTGAACCAATATGACCACCCAGGAAAGAAGACCAATCCCAACTATTTAACCGTGGCTTTCACGGCCGCTGATCCTGCGCCATGGGTCACCATCTACCACTGGCAGATCCTGATGTCTTCCAGGAGTGAAAGGATCATCGAAGTTGTTTTTGAAGCTAGCTGGCTTATCCCATTCCAGCTCTGGGTCCCTCAGGAACATTCGAAGAAGGTGTCGGGGGCTTCGTTGCCTGCTAGTACCGTACGCGGAGCGAGCATGCATGATGCTCAGATTGTTGATGAATTGGATGTCCCCCTTTTGGCGGTCGAGTTTGACGGAGAACCGCTTCGCTAGACCCTCGACTACGTTCAATGCGTGAGCCTGCTCCTTGGAAAGGGCTGGCATTCTGGGGTCTCGCGGAATTCGTGGACTTCCGAGGAGTGGTGCCTTGACGAGCTGGCAGATGGGCTTGCCTTTGGAGAAGAAAAGCGTGGGGCCAAGCTCCAAATAAGGATCCTTGTCCCTGGATATCAAGTCAGCAAAGAGGAAGGGACACCGTCTGGAAAAATTGTATTCACTTACTTCTGTTTCAGCTCGAACGGCCACTCAGCTGCGGCCATTGTCTCTAGGATGGCCGGTTCAGTTTCCAGGAGCTCGTTGTAAATTCTCCAAAAGCTACTCAGGTACTGCTCGCCGCCGTCCCCAGCACCTCCATCGTTTCTCACATGCAGAGCGAGGATGTCGCCGGAGAATCGGTCGCTATGAAAGTCCTAAATGGAATATTAGCATTTATTCCATCGATAGTGCGACAATGACTGACCATTGCGGATGTGATTTTGGAGCCCGCAAGTCCGATATTCTTTGCCCAGACAGGAACAGTGTCGTGGGTCGCGTCGCGAACGTGGCCTAAAACCATTGTCAGAACTTCTTAACTCGCCTGGAACTGCAGAGGGGCCCATGTACTCAGCGTCTGGTTGGCGTATGAATCGGTTGCGCGGAGTGGGGCAACATATGCGGAAATTCCCACAAATGCGATGACGGCCTCCTCGTCGTTGAAACGTGCTGCGTCAAGTCCTCGTAGAACGACGACTCCGGAGCCGTTGTGGAGTTCGGCGCTGGTTGATGACAACCTGTTGGTCAATTCGGTTGATAACGGGAAAGTGGACTTTTGGATAGCGGTGCGAGGTAATCCGAGTACTGAATTGCATGTCAGTCCTTCTTCTTCTTTCCTCGCAAATCCCGTTGGCATTTACGCTTGAAGTATACCACAGCAGCCCGGATATTTTCAATGTCCGAAGAGTTGAAATGGTGGATGTATTTTGCTGGACTCAATTCCGAGCCTTCCCAAACCATGGAACCCGCTACAGCTGGTGCCAGGGTATCCGGAATCGTTGCGATGGAGGAGCTGCTCCGCAGACTCTCCAGGGAAGATTTTGCGCTCAGGCTAGACGTTGACATTATGCAAAGGGCGTAATCGAATCGCTGTGCCGTCGCTATCTCTCAGTTTTTCGTGGTATCGATTCCTATGGCGCGTTCTTCGTGCCTGCAAGAAAAGAGCTAGTGTGGGTGTTATGGATTAGGTTTACGGCGATGGGAGGAACTTTATATATGCATGGGATTGTAGTGGGCATGGACTCGCCAACAAAAAAACACGTACTTGACCGCGCAGGAGAGCTGACTGAGCCGCAGACTTAACGCACGCGCGCCCCATTCAATTTGGCTGCCGGGTCATATCATAGGACAGCATGACCAAATCGGCGTTGGCCGCAGCGGCGGCAGAGTACCGACTATCTCCACCGCTACTATTCGCTGCCGAGCACACTCTATCAATACCGAACCCGTAAGCACGCGGAAATCAACGATCCTCCATCAATGTTCCTCGCGCCCGGTACCAAAAAAAGGCTTAAAGAGCCAGCCCCTGCGGGTCACGTATCAAGGCTTCGCCACACAGGCGGTACTCGCACCCCTGCCTCCCTCGACTACACCAACAGGGCCATCACTAACCGGCCATGCCATCGACTACTAAGAAGCCACATCTAGACCATGGGGTTTGCGGGGCCCACAACATTCTCAAATCCGCATAACTGGGCCCTTCTGCAACGCTCTTTTCCCACGTAGGAGAAGCTGCAATCACGTTGCCTAGGGTGAAGGATGTTGCTGCAGCGTCAAAAAAAATACGTGACCGTATCAGTTCCGGCTCCGATCGGTTATGTGGCTTTGACCGAAAGGACGCAGCTCAGCGGCCGTACGCCCACCGGGATCGCGAGGTTATGGCGATCTCTCACCGTGCATCAGCCCTACGAGAACGAGCCATTCGGGAGAGATTTTGGGGCGGATGATCAGACCACGGCCACTGCATGGTGCACATCTACCCAAGGCCCCCGCATAAAGAAGGCACAAGATGGGAGTTAGCGGCACCGGACTAAGCTGCTGCATGGTGGTCAGCTTCGGACAGGGAGCGCGCAGGAAGAGCGGTGGAGAACCTGGTTTCACGTTTGGGGACATGGTCCCAATACCAGACTTGGTAGATGCATACAATAGTGCTGCGCCTGTCGCATACTAGTCGTACCGACGGGGACAGCCATATGCCTACAACCGTCATTCACCCTACCCACGTGGGGTGCACCCATTCAGGCATTGATCTCGCACCGAGGCCCCAAGGTTCCTATCATGGAATCTGACCGGAAAAGTTTGCTGCGATAAGGTGACGTGATGGTGTGGATCCCTCCAACCCCCCAGGCGGATGAGGATCAAGGAGGGTCAGTCATACCACAATGGCCTCAACGGCGCGGAATCCTGATCTTCGGCATACCAGGCATGGGAGACTGGGCGCGGGCTACAGGGTATCCAGACGAAGGTGCCATTGCCATTGGGTCCGGCCAGACAAGCAGAGTAAGCGTGCTACCCTAGACTGACTGGCTGACTAGGCCACGCATGTAGGCTTAATTGGTTGCATACGGGCCATTAACTCGTTGCCTCGAGAGCCTTAGCCAAAGCAAGGCAGATAGTCGTGGAGCACCCTGCGCATTCCACGCTCCACGGCTGCGCCCCAAGGGGGATTCGCGCTGGGTATTGGTGCTGACGCCACTTTTGCGCAATATAAGAGCAGCATCCACATGACATGCGGCTCCCGCGGCGCTCGGAAACCAAAAAAAAATTGCGAGTCTGGTATTGGCTGTATGGAGCTGATTTTTTTTGTTGCTTGCTCTTGCACACTTTGTGACGGGCGGTACATGCAAAAACGAATAAGACCAAAAGTCAATCACGTTTCCCGTAGATGGCTCCCCTCCCCGCCCACGGTTGACACAGTGTGCTTCCCACGCTGCGGAGCCGCTTGCTTGGAATAGAGTGCTGACCTGAAGGACGGTGGGCGATTCATTGTCTCACTTCCCCAGGCTGGGACAAGGTACATGGCTCGGAACGGTGCGCGGGCGCGCTAGGAAGCGGGTAGCTCTCTGCCGTTTCCGGCCAAGCATGCTCCTCTGCTGCACGGCGATAGATCGGGACGGCCAGCCCATGTTGGCGCCGAGTGTGGAATGGGCTGCTCAACGTTCGCTCGTCAGTCAGTCCCTTTCTGCTCGTCCGCCCACCCCCCATGGCCGCCGCCGCCATTGTTTGCGTGCGCATGGCGGAGCTAAGCATGCATCCAGGCGTGGTCACCTGGCCATGTCGGCCAGCCGTTATAAAGCCGTTTGATATTGCAGTAAACCCGCGGTGTGTGGTGAGGGACCACTGGCGTCCACCACTCATCATACACATGGCGGGCGTGAGGTGGATCGACTCCGGCCGTCACCCTTGTGGTGGGCGAGGGGTGTGGCCATGATTCTGTGCCGCCCCTCGGCTGGATGGCTGGGTGGACGGCGGGCGGACGGGCGGGCTGGCTGGCTGGCTGGCTGGAGGGGGCCATCACGATCGACCGTGTCTCTGCGGTGCCTCGAAGGCGTCCGAGTTCAGCCATGTGCGTCCCCCCAAGGCGTCTAATCCCTCGCCAACAGTTACCTTGGTCGGAGAGGCGGTCGTGGAGTTAAGAAGTGGTATGGCCCGTGCTCGTTCCTTTGCCCGTCCCCCTCCCTTCACCCAACCACCTCCCTCTCCTCGAGGGCCCACAATCCGTCCCCCGATTCCCACGAGCGTCCGTGGCTGAGAACTAAGGCCCGGGATCAAGACGATTGAGCGGTATGTTTACCCCAGCCAGTGTCGTCGCAAGAAACCGCCTGCATGCGAAAGGACCTGCCAGGCAGCGATCTGTGGGATGGACCGGCTCATGCGTTGCATATCGTGTGCGCCAGCCCTGCACCTCTCCCTTAGCCAATGATCCCGACACTAATGGCCCATCACCTACAGTACGTCCAACTCATCCTGACTGTACCCGTGAGTCTTAGCGGACGGCGGGCGAACGTATTGGGCTTGCCGTCTCGGTACTACTAGCTCCGCAGAACGGCCGCCGGTTGGCGTGGCCCTGCCAGCCTGCCCGTCGGTTACACTACGCCCATTTGCCTTGCCCTCGACCGAAACGTGTTGGATAGGCGGATGGACCGTCACGCATGTTAGTCCGCCCACCAACACTCTCACTCCTGTCTGCCTCTCATGCCGTCGCCACTCTCCAGCCAGGCCCATCTAATCTGTGAGTGAGATGCTCGTCTGGATATTGAAGGCGGTCCGACTTTCCCCCCCCCAGGAGGATTCCGAGCTGATGGGGACATGATGATTGCCTCAACACATCGCGGAAACCAGCCGGTTTTCCCCTTGCGATTCGATCCGCTGCCGAGGCGTGCCCTACCCATCTCCCTGCTTGCTGAGTCGCAGAGAGGAATAGGTGCCAATGCATCACCTCTCTTTTTTTCAGCCGCCGTTCCTCGTAGCGCGCTGTTGCGCCCACGCCCCCTTCGGCAAACGAAACGGCATGTTACCCTACGCGCTTAGCAGCGTGGCGTCGACTTTCATGCTCAGTCGGATCGACGGTTAGTCGCAAGCGTACGCGTGGGTCACGTGGTGAAAAGGGACCAGGGGACCAGGGGCATCCGTGTTGGGTCTGCAGAGAGCTCGGACGCTTAGAAAAGCTCTGCAGGCTTTGGGGAATCGATAGCAGTCTCGGCATTTGACATTGACCACCGCTTGTTTCATCACTCTCCACAATTCCAAACGCACCAGAGCGCGTTTACCGCTTTCCGCACTGCTTTTGGCCTTTGCTCCCGTCAGCCCAAGTAGTTTGCGAGGCTCTCCAGCTCGAAACGAGCTTGACTGAAGGCTGGGGCCTCCGCTGACGAAACTATCCTGAGTCTGCACGACGTGCACTGGTCCACGTATCGGTTATCAAACCCTATACCGGCCGTCCCATCCCTCCCCAAATACGAGTCATGAGGCTCAGCCCTGCGTTGCTGCTGGAAATCTTACGTACAGCGCGCACTGAGGGGGGGGTTCCCTCACCGCCCCCTCCCTCACAATTATCATCTGGGGGGGTTGGAGCGGAATAGAGAGTTTGTTGATACGATCTCTTCGAAATGAAACTGTTTTCGGTTTCGACTGGGCGGCCGGGCCCTCACCGGTTAACAAATTGCCGTCCACGCCCCATGCGCGCAGTCACCCGCAGCAATCGGTGAAGGAATAGAAAATTCCAGATGAAGATCCATGCGGCATCTTGAGACTTTCCCGTCGCCACTGCCATGGGCATCCGCGAGTGTCATAGCAGTTGTTCAAGAGACCAAAGAGCAGTGCAGGAAGAGAATAAAAAAAAAAGGGCGCCAACCCAAGATACCGGCCGGCTGGGGACCGACCGGCCGGCCGGCTGCGCTTCGGATGAACCGCAACCCCCCATGTCAGGAAAAGACTGGGTTATGCATGCTCAACAGCGGAGACGGCTTCTTCCACAACAAAGTACGTGTCTTCTTGACAATGTCGCGTCTCGTCCGTAGCTTGTTGGGACTAACATGGTACAACATGCCTTGCCTACGCCTTATGTGAATAAAGCCCCGCCCCGCCCCGTATTCCCCCATCCCCCGAAGATCGCCCTCCGCAGCAGCATCCTGGCGGTATCCTACATGCTACGTACATACATGGTGGCTACGCCAATTCCAAAGTGGCAAAGCAACACGGCCATGCAAGGCTTGCTGGCGTTTTTTTTTTAATCTCAGAGGGAAGAGGCCCGCCTACCTACCTTAGCTCCCTTCAACGTGCGTTGGAGACGCGTGCCCGTTTCCATCCAACAGCCTCGCCGCTTATCAATCCTTTTTTCTTTTCGGACTTCGTTTTTATACCATGAAAGCGGGTTCTTGCAACCTAACGTGCCCGCCTGCTGGCTTTTCTCACTACATGCTCGTGTGTCGACATTGAGCCCCACCTACACGTTTTTTCCATGGCTCCGACGACCCTGTTTAGGCAATTGTACAGAGTTGGACGCCTTCTTGCGAGGTCCACCCCAGCAAGGCAGCAACAAAACAAAAAAAAAAAGGCATCCCGGGCAAAATATTATGTTCAAGGCGCCAAGTACTGTGCGGTCAGACTTTGCTCTCTCGCTCTCACTCTCGACCTCGGTCTCAAGTCACACACACATGCAAAGAGAGGGGGGAGGGGGGGGGGGAGCGAGCGAGCGAGCAGGCAGGAGACGTCTGGCAAAGGGAGCTCGCTGCAATGTAAGCGGTCCGTGCGGACCCAAACATCAGCCCTACGCCAGCCAAAGGGCCGTGAAAGGGCCGTCGACGTTTTCTCGGGTCACGACCCCAAGGTAGAGCCCCGGGCGTTACTAGAGCATGTGAATGTGACCGAGGGATTGCAGCCTGCAACCTTGGTGCCAGCCCAGCGACCCAGCCCGCGCGTGCTGGCCCGTCCCATCCCATGATAAGCTCGACACTCACGAGGGAGGGTTAAAGTTTCGCTTCGCGACGTTGAAGGCCTGAGCTGTCCCCAATCGGCGAACTTCGGCCCAACACCCGGTGGGCCTATGCAAGACATCAGGCGATGCTTTATTTCGACGTCAGGGAAAAGCAGAGGACACGAATTTCCTGTTATGGAAAAAGGCCGTTCCAGTCGGTCCAGTCACTAAGATGGTGTGCATATGATAGCCTGCATAACCGCGACTACATGACTTGGATTGGGAGATCTTGTCCGTACTTGCTTAACTGTGGCTATGTGATATCGTATAACCTGCGTGCTTGCTGCATAGCTGGCGCGAACACCAAGGACCTTGGTGAGGGGGGAAAACGCCCTCGGGGATTGCGGGAAGCCGTGAAGGAAAAAAAATGTGCACTGCTCGTCCGCCATGCATATTTTACGACTCATATGCCCAATGCAACCACACGCGTCGTCATCAAAACGTAACTACACCATCCAGGCGTTCCACTGGCTCTTCCAGCTGCACCGCGCAAGTGTCGAGTCCCACTCCATACGTGTTGTACGAAAGCCCACCTTCGTCGTCGACCTCGACCCATCGCCTATTCAACAAGTCCCCGTCTTGGGCCCGGTCGAAGAAATTTTGCGGTGCAAACACTATGCTGCTATACGCTTCCGTGTAGAGTGTAACCTACAACACGCACACAAACAAAAAAAACTCGTCAGCCAATGTAGAGAAAACAAAAAGGAAAAAAAAAACCCATCTGTCCTTTCCCCCCCTCCCCTCAACAAATAAACCCAATTTTTCGTACTAGGAAAAGGAAACAAGGCGTGGAAACTTACCGGCACGTCTTCACTCCTAGTGAAATGATGCATCCCCAGATTGAACCAGAGCACCAGGTCCTCCCCATCGATCCCCTCGCCATCGAAAAACTTGCTGAAATCCTGCTGCGGCTTCATGGGTAGGTTAATGTTCTGGACCGAATTAGCAAACGGCTCTGCATCATGCTGCCTCGTGACGGCAAGATGGCTCTTTGCAAATTCAGAATTCCGCAGGCTCCACGGCGACTTCATCGTAGACAGGTGAATGTCGGAGCGGCCGGGCACGACACGGTACCCACGGAGCTCGCCCCAGGCGTTTGTCGCGTTGGGATTGACGACGCAGTACATGGCCTGGTTGTTGGGCGCCCAGTCGAACTGCCTCTCCGTCGCCATGTTGTACACGTCCATCTCGAGCTGCTCGAACTCGCCCAGCTCGGGGAACCACGGCTGGGACTGGGCCACGGCCTTGAGCTCCGAGACCTGGAGCGAGTTGGCGGTGCCGAGTATGTCGAAGTCGGCTTTGAAGGTGATGATGTGGTCGTGCAGGGAGCCCTGCGTCGCCTGCTGGATTCGGGGGCCGAACCGCGCCTGCGAGGGGTAGTAGAAGGAGGACTGCAGGTAGCCCGACGCGCGCACGATGACCTCGAGACTGCCGTCAATGTGGAAGCTGTAGTCGAACATGTAGTCATAGTTTCCGATGGTGGCGATGGCTCGCACAATCAGTGCGGCGCCCTTGACCGTGCCCAGCTTGCTGAACCCGTAGTCGTTGCTGGCGCCGTACCGATGGCGAGACAGCGGAAAGTTCATGTCCGTCTCGAAGATGCACAGTGAGTTCACGTTTGTGGTCGTGGTGTTTTGCGTATGGTAACTCAGATTCCAGAACGTCGAGCCCCACGGGCAGTCGAATCCTTCTACCAGCGTTCCCATCTCTGCTCCCAGCGAGTAGTAGGTGTCGTGGTAGACGGTGTTCGCCGCCTTGGGCTGGTTGCCACCATACTGCGCCGTCGCCTCCTGCATCGATAGCTCGTACAGGATGCGCTCCCCGTTGAAGCCAACGTCATGGAACATGACGCCCAGGGTACGGCTGAAGGACAGGTAAAAGGACCAGCCCATGTATTCGACATACTGATTCTCTTTATCGACCTTGTACCTTTTCCCGCCAATCTCCAGCGTGCTCGGTGCCAAGCGTTCTTCGAGGTCTCGAACGCCAAGTTCGGGCTTGTAGTCGACCAAAGCCCAATCTGCATCTAGGGTCTGGTCGTATTCTTGGACTAGCTCGCCGTCCTCGAAAGCCGACCGCAACGATTCAATTGTAGGGTAAAATTTCTCTCCCGTCACGAAACCTTTGAGCGAGTACAGCGAAGCATCCGTGCCCGTGCAATCAATGAGCAGAAAAAAATCCAGGGGTGTCATGTACGAGGCGGGGCCGGGGAAGCGGAACATGATGTTCCTGAAGGCTTGCGTGCCATCGAATGACTGGGGTGTCCCTGAAGTCATGGAGAGATTGGTCCTCTCATCGTCTGGCCCCAAATAGACGGCACCTTGGAATAACGCTGCGGTAATGTCCGAAAGGTTGGTCATGATGGATGTAATCAGGGGTAACGTTGCAGCATTCCGCGGACCGTCAAAGTAACGAGCGTTGAATGGAACCGACCCCCCAGAACCTCCGTTATACATCCAATCAAGAGCCTGGATGCTGGTCTCCGCGGAAACTGGGAGCGGCCCAATCATGTACTCCTGCGAGTCTGGGATCTCTTTCCCGCCCTGGAATATGATGGCTCGGGCGTACTTTGCAGGCATCTCCGCCTCCCCACCAAGGAATGGCAGCACATCACTCTTGTTAGTGGGGAGAGTGTCAATCCAGAAGCTTCCATATGATCAGAAACGCTACTAATGCAACGAATTAAGCACTCACATGTAGTTGTCGGTCAGAGAAGCCTCGTCGGGGTGGGTCAAATTCAACCCAGAGGCTGGGTCGTGCAGCAGATTCCAAACCGCCAGGTTATCCTCAGGAGATATTTGTGCCCAGGCATTTGTGACCGGCGCAGTGGTGACGGGGGCCTCTTCCGAGGAGCAGAGAGTCTTGGAATAATTGTAGTTGCGCTTGTCAAAAGTCTCACGAAGGATTCTTCGTTCATATCCGAGGGGAGCAAGTGGTGGCACTGCGGAGCACGCCGTAAAGGCGGAGAATGCCACGCAGGCGAGAACAAGTGACTGCATCTTGTTCCCTTTCTTCCTTTTGTATATTGACTACATTGCTATCTGCCTTCTTTTATACAGTGTGTCAAGCGCGATCCTCCGAGTTGTTGGCCATTGACCACGGCATATTACTTAGAACATGGAGCTTGGCAAAGGCGCAGATAAGACCAATGCGGAGAGTCGATGCGAAGCGGCTCCATCTTCGGAGTTCTGGCAACTAGTTTGGTGATTTGACTTCAACCGAGTATTTATACTGCCGCTGTATCGAGCAAAATGACGGCCCAAACCTGGTGCGAAAAGTTGATAGTGATGTACAAGAGCAAACACAGGAGCACACGGGTTACATAGTCAGCTCTCCAAGGATTGTTTCTGCTTTCTCGGGGTTATACAGCTGCTCAGACCATAGAGGCTGCATACACTATGGCCAGTTATGGTAGATACCTGGAGTCCTGTTATCGCCCATGGAAAGGTGGGGTAACGGGTAAGTGGTCTTATCGCTTCATTACTCAGCAACTCATTGATGCCAAGACTGCCTGCATTATCATCTCGGAGCGAACAGGCGCAGCAAAGCGTTCAGCTCGTGCCGGTCGACATGATTGCACGGTCGATACCGCTCGCTAAGTGGCGCGCGGGGGGCGCGGGGGGCATTAGGTTCGGAATTCTGATCGCAAGCGTCGGAATATAGAGCCAGGATTGGGACATAAATCAATTAGAGATCCTATGAACGTCCACGGAAGGGGTCCAGAGGGGAGGAAAGAGAGATATGGTGGCTGGCCTGCAAGACGGGCGAATGGAACAATGGCCGGAGCAAGGCTGGATAGGCGAAAGAGAAGAATGCGACAAAAACGAAGCGAAACAAATCTGTGAACACGACTCCAGCAAGATATCGAAGGTCCAATGTGCACGCGTCACTATTATCCAACAGGAATGATCCTATGCGAATATAGGCTGGCAGAAGCCCAAAGGCCTCCAGTGGGTCGACGCAGCCATTGGCGAACAAGGGCTTGTCACCACACTGAACGGCTCCCGCGGGCCCATTTTTCTGGACATGTATGCGCGATTGCGCAACAACCATCGACCAGATCCTTGGGATATAAGCCAGCTCCTCGGGCCAGGGGAGGCTTCGAGATCGACAGGGCCTACAGAAGGAGAATCAGCCTAATGCTGGCGGGCGTCGTGGGACTTGCAGTGCCGGCAGCGATCGCTGGCCCAATAGTGGGCCGGGGGGGACTTTGGATGCCTGGCAGCGCTCGTTTGCCTGCGCCAACTGCGCTACGATGTAGCCATGTCCGGAATGCGGGCATCCGCCTCAGCCAATGTAGCCGCCGTTGCAGCCACCATGCGGCGGGTCCCTCGCGTGTATCCTCGAGGAGATCATGTACCAGCGGGTCGGCGGGTCGAAGGATCGTGGGTTGTCTGTTGGCAGATGCGCGTAAAGAGGGAGGGTTTGTATTCGGACTTGTATTCCTATAGGTCGGTGATGCGGCCCGAGGCGCTAGGGCGAGGACACGGTAAGGATGACGCGAGAATGTACTACTCGTGATGACTAGGGCTGCTCTTATACTGAGAGAAAGATCAAATCTAGGTGCTTATCACCGGTATATGGCTTCAAAGGATTGAAACATACCGATTGACCGTGGCTAGGGACGGGCTGCATCGGATAGTACCGGGCGCGGCATTGCTGCATTGAAGTATGCACCGTCGTTCGTCGATAAGGTCGGGGTTCGAAGAGCGACCGAGGAGCAAACAGGAGGTCGGGGATGTTGCGATGGAAGGACAGAAGCAGAATGAGGGGTTGACCAAGGGCGACGTGTGGTGGATGGATGAGGCTCAATGTCTTGGCAGGCCAAGGGTCCACATTGGCTCGAGTCTGCTCGCCTTCAACCCACCAGGCATTGTGCCCTCAGTCCTCTGCCGTCACGCCCACATTTTGTTTGTACGTCGCTGGGATGAGTCTCAAGATTGGTTTTTCGTTCGGGTGATGGTCGAGTTTTGTGGTCGACGTATCCAGGGTACCCCGCTAGTAGTTCTGCGCACCTATCTATCGATGATGCAATTGTGTCAGCAGGTTGCAGCTACGATCAATCCTTTAGCATATAAGCGTACCTTTTTTTTATTTAAACAGAGTAGCCCGCCTCGCTTAAAATCTGCCATATTTGTTTGCTGTACAATTGAACCAAGCAACGAAAATGACGCCACGCGGTTTGGCTATCTTGATCGGTGCTGGACCGAACACCGTAGGCTCGCATAGACATACTCATCTTGCGGATTATAGTTGATCTGTGATACAGGGAACTGGTATTGCACGGATACTTTCACATCCTTCGCATGGCAACTTGGCAGTAGCCCTTCTTGCGCGACGAGCAGAAGCGCTCAACGACGTCGTGTCTACGATCCGAAAATCGAACCCAGACGCTGTCCTCGAAATTTTTCCAACTGATACTTCCAAGGAGTCGCTCGAAAGGTCATTCAGGGATATAGAACAGCACAAGAGCTTCAAGGACTTGAAGCTAGAGCTCGCCGTGTACAACATCAAACACTCGTCCAAGAAGCCATTTCTTGAGGAAACATATGATGCCTTCACCGAGTCTCTCGAGACATACGTCGGAGGCGCTTTCACGTTTGCGCAGGAGTCGCTGAAAAGGTTCTTTGAGGACCATGGCGAGACGCCCATTTCCCAAGGCGCACCTAAGAAGGGTGTAAGTACAGATCGTGACTGACACGGATCAATTACTGACCATCTAACAGACTCTAATTTTTACGGGTACCCTCGGTGCGTTGAGATGTAATGCTCAGTTTGGAGCATACGGCGCTGGACGGGCCAGTGTACGACAGCTCGCCCAAAGTCTTGCTCGCGAAATGAGCGAAAAAGGGGTTCATATTGTGCACACTATTGCCAATGGCGCTATCGCCGATCAGGATGGAGAGGATCAGAAGACGGGAAGGAAAATGAGCGCAGATGCGGTTGGAAAGACGTACCTTTGGTTAAGTCAGCAAGAGCCCTGCCTCTGGACCCACGAACTGGATCTGAGGCCTGCATGTGAAAAGTTCTAGACATGACTCGCCGCCCGACATTAAAAAACAACTACAATAGAGTTTTTTCCTTTACCCTAGATTTTCTAGCTGATGAGATTCCAAAAAAAATAATGCCCGGGCAGATGTTTCGCGTAAAGAGCATGTGTAGGGCCGAGGACAACAGATGGATCATATTTAGCCCCCGCGGTAAAGGGGAAGTATTACGTCGAATGTGAATCATCGAACAATTCCTGACCGATGCCCCCAGGTTCTGGGCTGTCCTTGTTTCGCTCGAGTTATTTCCCGCATTCCTAACCGAAAACGTAGTGCACTGCCTAGTGGAAAATCCCGGATAAGAGATTGTGGTTTTTTTAAGCACAGGCAAAAGTCTCACTGGCAATGTCTTGGGGTGATGGCTGGGTTCTTCAATTAGCGCCATCCTAAGACATGATGCGAACATCCCAGCTAATCCAACCCTTGCCCTGGTGTTGAAGGTTCGCGTGAGCATGGCCTGCACACGCCCGTTCACGATTCCTTCGGCATTATCGGAAGCATGCTAGAGACTAGTCCCCCCCACTTGATGTACGGAAGATTGCCGCTTACCTGGCGGTCAATTCCTAATGGATGGGTTCTTACTCCGACGTCTGTCGATGGATCTCAGTTAGCTACAGGTAAATCTGGCATGAGATGTACAGAATTTCTGGCTTGATTCCTATAGTGCATGCTGGTAACGTCCGTCTGTGCGTTGGTTTGCAAGGCACAGCAGCAGCCAAGAGCTTGTGGCAGGGTTCACAAGGACAGCTATATTGCCTAGCAAAATAGCTGCAGAATATAAAGCCAGGTCTTCATCAATCAAGACGTCATATTGGATACCAATCTGACGGATGCGTGTAAAAATCTTCAAGGGACTGGACTAAAGAGTGGAGCACATGAACAACAATCCCTAGATACCAGCAGTGAGCGTCCAATCAGGCAATGTTGAGGGAATATCTTAAGACAATTTCTCCAGGAATTACCACATCAAGAAGTTTTAGTACTCTGGGCCTACTTGTGATGATGATTCTCGGACGCACGTCGTACTTCTGCAGTCGTATGGGCTTCCTTTGATGAATAGGGCTGTCATTTTAAAGCGACGACCCGAGTGTCAGGTAGATATCTACAATGTTGAGGCGAGACGTCGCGATAACGTAATAGAAATGTATCTCACCTCCAGGTTCTCTCACATGTTCAGGTCGTAAATTGCCTAGGATAGCTAGGTTGCTCGTTGAACCCTGGAGCTTCGCTCATCATCGAGTGAACTTTTATACCTTTGCTTCCATGATGGCCCAATATCTGCAAAATATTTGTTTGGCCAGCAGAACAGCACAATGAAAACGAATCAAGAACAATGTAGAAACGATGGCAAACACATGTGAGTGGAATGACTTCTTGTGTCATTGTGTGATTTAGAGTTCCCTTTGGGCGCAAATTTTATCGAAGGTTCTGACTGTGAGTTCTCGCTTATTGATGCAAGTCTCCTTTTGATCTGGACCCGTGAGCAGAGAACATCATCGTAATAAAGAGCCAATCATTAAATTTAGACATCTCCTTCCTTTTTTCATCAGGCTGTCCAGCCTCCGTCCACCGCCTTGTTGCGCAAAGATGAGCGGTTACTGTACCCTGCCTCTGGCATCCACCGGCCAGATCTCTTCAATAATGCCGTTCCGGTGCGCATAGTAAGATTCGTGCAGATTGATTGTTGGATCGATGTGGCTGGGAATCATTTCCACCCTATCGCCGACTCTCAGATCTGGGCCGTCGGTCCAAGAAAGCGACCCATGCTCGTCCCCGAGGACCCCGTAGGTATAGCCGAGTGTCTTGCATTCGGCGAGACCACTGTCCGTTGTGAGTGATTTTAAGCCAGCATCGATGGTGATGCATTTGGGTCCCTGTTTGCTGAGGACCGTGGACAATATCGTCAGGCTGTTGGAATAGAAATTACCCACGGCGTTGCGGTAATCGGTATCCATGAACAAGAAAGAGCCAGGTTGCACTTCTGTGACTCCGGGCACGGTGACGCAGAATTCGGCCGTGCCGGTGCCACCAGTCGTCACCACTTCAATACTGTGGCCATCTTTCCGGAGAGCTTCGGCCGTCTGTGTGAGAATGGCCATGGACTCGAGGCAGCTTTGCTTCCTCTCCTCGTAGCCATGCACATGCTGCAGATGGCCTTCGTATCCCTGAACCCCGATAATCTTCAGATGCTTCAAGCCGGCTACGTGCCTCCCAAGATCCAGAGCCGGCTCTCCTGGTTGGACGCCCGTCCGATGAAGCCCAACATCCAGATCGATCAGCGTCATGATAGGCTGATCGATGCCGCTCTCTTCCAACGCCACATCGATAGCACTAGCTCCCTCTTTACTGTCTACGACGATCCTGAGACTCCTAAATTTCCGGAAAAGCTCCACCAGTCTCTTGACCTTGACATCGCCAATGATTTCACAGGTGATCAACAGATCGGTAAACCCAAGGCCGCAGATGACTTCGGCTTCGCTGAGTTTTGCAACGCACCCGCCTTTTGCCCCCGCGGCGTTGAGCTTCTTGGCCAGAATGGCCGATTTGGTGGTCTTTAGGTGGGGTCGGATGTTGACACCCGTCGGGAGGAGCTGTTTCATGAGTTTCGAGATGTTGGCTTCCATGAGGTCCAGATCTACGATCATCGATGGCGTATCCAGCGCCGAGATGCGGTCGCCGACCTTGATCGAGTAGGGCATGGTGAGTGCAGATGGTTTTTTACCGGCGTATGACGAGTGAAGCGAGAGGAGGCGGGGTGTGGAAGGTTCTGCAGGGCGTCACGCAAAACTATAGGGTATTGATACAACTCGATAACAGAGTTGCTCTTTTACAAATTATCAGTCTGAATGTTTATAATAAGAGCCCGATCATCGGCCTTTTAGATAGCCGTCATGATTTCGCTGATGCGACGTTGCGGCTGGGAAGTCCGAGTCTGGTAAGCCGAGTGGAGTAGGCGTAGCTTTCGGAACGCCTTGCTCTTTTCAGCCATCGAGGTTACATTTGTGTTTGCCTTTCTCCGGGAGTATCATGACTCTTGGACAGTTTATCTTTTCAACGGCGTGTGGAAAATTTGCAGGTTATCTATTGCCGTAACAGTTTTCTAAAAGGTTGTACTAATAAACTGCTCTAGTAAACTAGCGCAACAAGTACTGTCTCGTGGACACAAATAGCGTTGGCTGCATGTACTTCATTTGTGTGATGCTTTATCTGGTTTCAAGTCACAAGTATATAGCACGAAACTATACCGTTTGAAACTATATAAAGTTATATAGACTAGTCACCTCGTAGGTGCATTTGACTTTGGGTTGTAGATCTAGCTTTGAGCACTATAGCGCATATCCTACATTAGGCTGTTGATGTGTTGAATATAAAACTTGCTTCAAGCGTCAACACTGGCAGCATTAATGACAATGTGAGTATTTATTGAATTGTATATTAGATAAAATTTTAACTCTTGAAAAAAAGTATGTGTTTAAGCCCGCATTAACTCTACATCTATTCAGAAAGTCGTGGCGGTTCATGTACACCCACATGAACAAAAGAAAGATCCCGTCGTAGCATGCCCATCTTATATCCGCATCCCGGTCAATAAAACCACTCGAATTACCAAGAAAATGTCATCAACGCCGGGTTCAATGCAACCGGAAGCAACAAATGGCTTACAGTAACCGTCGCCATGGGCAGAATAGCCACAAAATCCTTGATCCGCCAGCTATACGGCACAAAGTCGGCCGTCGCAAGGACAATCATACCCGCAATACCAATCAGCGCAAACGCAATGCTGAACTTGAACCGCTTGAGCACTTTCGGCACTTCGATGAAGAAGTTGGAGAATTCGGCTTCCTTGGAGGTCGCACCCCAAGTCATGTCGATCTCGAACATGTGGGCAAGAAGTGCCTGGGAGACGTGAAGGGAGAGACCGCCGAGGAAGATGCCGAGCATCAGGATCCATTTGAAGTTTTCGAACAAGGCACCGAGGAAGGATCTGTCGCCGATGCGGTATCGCATGATGGCCAATGCGATGTTTCCCAGTCCGTTGAATACGATGACGATAGAGAACCTGGACAATCAATTAGTCTTAGGTAGTGATATTTAATTGTATATTTTACTCACCAAACCTTCCAAGAGTCGATGTAGTATTTGTCGAGGTATCCATTGAACCATCCGACTGCAAAGTAGTTGGCTGTTGTCATGATCCAAGCAGCACCGATGGCGTAATACGTCCCAATATAAGAGATGATAGTCACTTTGGACGTGAAACGAATGTTCGAAAACAAAAAGCGCCTGAAAAGTTCGGTAAAGGGGCCACGGATGAGCCAAAAACGCATGGGGTGGAACAACAGCTCGTTACAGCCATATGCGTACCTGCAGACATAGATTAGACATCGAAGATATTTGTGTGAAGCTTTAGATATACATACTTCTCCCATCGAGCGAGCTCATCGTAGACGGTAAGCGAGACACCCTCCTTGAAGCCTTCGCCAGCCCAAGCAGCAAGGCGGATGATGTATCCGTTGACTTGCAGTCGAAGCGACATGTCGAAATCTTCCGAAACGTGGGACTCAGACCAAAACTTCTCATAACCGTCTTCGTCGAAGAAAGAGACCTCTTGAATAGCTGACCAGCGAAGAATGGCATTGTGGCCGACGAAAGGCGCGACGTCGCCGTTGGCAACAGTATAGCGAATAGCCGTGTAGATGAGGTTGGTAAAGAATGTGATACTAAATCAGGTTAGTAAGATCCTTGACAAATTCCAAGACTGTTGCGTATGTACCCGTTCTCAAAATAGGTGTGCACGACTTGCATGACACCGGAGGAGAATTGCATGATGCCGACTTCCGGGGACTGTTCCATTTCACTAGCCGCATCTAGGAGGCAGTCTGCTGGAACGCGGGTATCGGAGTCGACTATTATAGCTTTAGCCTATGCTTCCTTCGCAAAAAGGTCCAGCAACTTACTCAAAACGATGTAGTCTCCAATGCGAATGTTTCCATCAGCCCATGCACGTCCGTTTTCCTCCAACACCTCATTCAAGCATCTAGCATACTCGCGCGCTTCGTCATTCTGAGTCCATTCATCACCTCGCTCGACTAACTCTAGCTTGCTCTCCACGTTGTTGCTCAGCATGAGGCCGAAGTTCATGTTGCTAGCCTTCTTGAATTTACCCTTGCGCACGAAACCCTCTGAGCCGTGCTTCGGTCTAGCAGTCCATCCAATACCGTGATCAGCGTAGAACTCGATGCGCGCTTGTCGTTCTTCTTCATCGATAAGCTGTAGTCCATCGTCGTTGATGAGCATATTTGCAGAGCCACCTTGCAATTCGTACGTGGACATGGCCTGCTTGATCGACTTGACGGTTGGGGCAATGACAGAGGCAAGACCTTCTTTGTATACGGGACATTGGATGGTAATATGCGGGAGTTCGCCGGCGAGTCGTCGAGGAAGGAGAGCGGAGTAATATCGCGAGTTCATTGTCATTTGGCGGATGGGGCCTATGCATTGCGCAATGCAGCCGACGATGACCTGTGCGAAGAACTTGATGGAAGTCAGTACATAAATCGCTTTCTTCCCTTTTTGGGCCACATACCAATGTGAAGAAGATCTGAACGGGCGTAAGAGCAAGGAAAGCGAGACGAGCATAACCTTTATCGACCATGATTTGAATCACGACCTCCCGAAATCCAGCACCCAGCATGACGGTGATGATGCACAGTGTGCAACCAACAAGAACACCGTTCATGATGTGCGTTGGCCGGTTCTCGGGCTTAGGTTGTCCACTTTCGTCGTCAATCTCGACCTCTACCACAGCAGGCCCTTTCTTTTTCTCGTTCTCCTCCTCGACATCTACAGGCTCGCCGGTCCGCCAGACGAGCTCCATGAGCTCATCTTCAATCGCGGTCGCGCGCGCGAAAATCTCGTTCGGTTCGTCGTCCCAAACAACTAGGAGCGATTCGGCAGCAAGAAATGCAGCGAATTGGTTTTTCCTTGCTTTCGGGAGGTCTTCTACCGTTGGAAGGATCTGAACGCGAAGCCCGTTCATGAGCGGAACGTCGGTGGCATCGGGTGCCCACTGAAGGAACGTCTGGATAACACGAGAATTCACCGTCATCGCGACCTTCTTCCTGTCAGCATAAATAAAGAGAAAAGAGCCGTCGCAAGCATACTTGAACATTCATTTGGGAACAATAGTAGGCCAATGGTGAGTTGACAAGCGTCGGAGGGCACGACATGTAACTACCTCTGGTTTTCCTCAGAACAACCCCCTCGATTTCTCCGGTCACGTCGCTTATCCATAGCTTCTTGCATTGCTGCTGGAAAAGATGGTTTACCATGACCTCGTGTTTGATATCGTCCATCATCCCGTAGCTGGCGAATGAACGCATCGACCCCGAAAATGAATTCCTTCGTGAAGTTCGTGCAGTCGTAGATCCCGTACCCGGCCCCGTCCCAGGGGTCATTGATCCGTCATAATAGCGAGGCGTTGGAGGTGCCATCTGGTCCATGAGAATTGAAGAGGGATGTCTTCGCATTCGAGGTGTTCTAGTCCCATTGTTGGGGGTTCTGAGGCCGTCTCTGGGTGTTCGAGTGCCATCTTTAGATGTTCTCAGGGCGTCTGAGGAGTTTTTCGAGACCACCGACTGCTTCTCACTTTGGGGACCCATTGTGGGTAGGAGGAAAGGTAAAACGTGTTACAATGAGCGAATAGAATAAGAGACCTGTAATCCAGAGGATGACGGAGGGGCTAGAAGGTAACAACGAGTGTGGACAAGCGAGCGTGGTACGCAAATGCGAGACTACAGCGGTGCGAAAGATAACATGAGGACGAGGGGTAAGAAGCTGCTTGAACTCAGCGAGGGACTAGGCATCGATCATGCAGGCCCGGAGGCAAGACTATAGGACTGACAACTCTGGAACGTGTGACTAGTAGGTGGACGTAAATAGAGGCCTGCCATGTCGGAATCGCGTTGCTAGAAGTGGCGGAAGCCCAAAACGAAGTGACGGTTGCTTTCAACATAGACACAAGTGGCCTAGTCAACACAATTGAGAAGAGGCTAAGTAAGTCGCTTAGCCCCCAGGTGGGTATGTTACAGTTTGCTGCCCCCGGTATGGTGACCGATGCTAGCAAGATGCTCAGACTAGCGGCTGGTCTGAGCTACCGCGGACCGGCGTGGGCGGAAACGCACCTAGACTAAAATGGATAGCTTTTGAAGATAGCTGAAGACTGATCAATCACTGACCGGTGTGTAAGGTGAACTGCTTGCGGTCAACTGTTCAATAAGCCACCGCCTTCCGTGCGACACGCCACACGGCTCGGTCCAGAACGTGGCTGGTCATGGTGTAGCCACGTTCTAGAGGAATCTTGGTCGCTACCAGATATTTCCGGTCAGCTTCAGTCAATCTGAACGATCGTAAATCTGGGCTCAATCGCTCTGATCACATTTGGTGCTACTCGTCTTAGTTTCGTATCTACTTCGGCGGGCGCAGGGGAGTGATGAGCGGGAAGTGAGTTGCGGTGACGACGGAGACGGAGCGGAAGGGTGCCTGAACGGCGCGGATCCTTTGCAGTGGTTAGGATTGGTGCCAATTAGCTGGACTCTTCGATTGAAGCAAGTGTACACACTAAAGCATCTCGTCGTTGGTGGTGTTTCAGCCAGCCGTGGCTAGGCGGACCCGGTCGAGTCCTGAGGCGACAAGTGCAAACCCAAGAGCCGGGTGTGAGGAAAGATCATCAGGATCACCAAGAACATCAACACCTTGCTCACTCGAAAGTCATAGTAACGTTGTCGATCTTGTGGTTTTTGCAATGATGTTTTGCAGCTGTAGGGCAAGACCCTCAATTACTGTCAAAGTGTAGTGCAGAACATAGACAGGAGACAGGTGGGGTTCATGTCGTGCTCGCCGAGATATTATTTGGGCCTGCTTCCTCGGCCATTCCGCTATGATTGATAAGAGCCTGATTTGGAGATGCATAGTGGTGTGCTCGAAAATGCCACCCTCAAACCCCACAGGATCAGATAGCAAATTCCCAATCGGGTCGTTCGCATGCTGTTTCTCTTGTGTCCAGAAGGACCGAAAAGTCGGGATATTAGGGCGCGCTCATCTCGAAATAGCATTAAACGCATGGAGGAGTGCCTTCACGACTTCCAGCCAGCTCTCGACGTCCAGGTGCAGCTGTACTATCGATATCCCGCATCGACAAGCGGTGATGAACAGGGGATATCGTGGAGATCTCCCGTCTCGCTTGCAGAAATCGCGTCGATCAGCTTCGGGGACAGCGTCCGCGGGGCAATTCGATAGCGTTGCGGTGGAGTGGGCGAAGAGACGGTGTTTCAACGGCAGCAGGAAAGGTTTGTGCCCCTTGCATGTGGCGGTGCAATTTTTTTAAAGCGGCAACGAACCAACCACAACTGTGCGGACACAAAACGTAGCGCCGGACATATTGCACGGGGTGCCGGCAAACATACTAGCCATATTCTAGATGGTGAGATAACCCATATAATTAATTTTAATACGCGGAGGCGGCAAGAGAAACGGGATTGACGAATAGGCTCGCCATAAGACTTCGAGACAGTGCTGGGAGTAACTGTAGAGCGACTGTTCGCGGTGGTATTTCCTGTTGATATTGACTTGACAGTCAGTTCAGAATTGTAGTTTGTACATGTTAGAAGTGGGACTTCTTGGTGAACGCGTAATTGGAGACAACTATAGAAAAAAAGGGAGTACAACAGCTGAAACGAATCATGATATGCATGGTGGCTGATTGCGAAAGTCTCATCGTACGAGGGAGAAATCACAGTCTTTGGTCTTTATGAGTGCGAAACCTAAGGTTCATCCATGACATCAGTTCACGACTCATGCGATTTGAAAATTCTCCGTTGCTAAATCTCCGGAGAGCGATTACTTGCTGCGAATTAAATGAAATCTGCCATTGCGTCACCGTCTCAGGTGTGCCATTGTTGCGCCTCGAGAAGTCGATTTTTCTTCTTTGATCTGACATACAGGGGTTGATCACAAGTAAATCTGCAATGTCATGCTTGGTATTAATGGATTAGTTTCTATATACGCGCACATGTGCGCTGAAGAGCAACCATGTGATACCCAAAACGCCATGCTCCAGTGCAAACCACCATGAATACGATACTATCGTCCAATTGTGTTTGCAATCTGTTGAAGTAACCCGATCTACCACTCTTATCAAGCACTGCAGTCATTGTATCCAGCCTGCTGCCACATCTTCACGCTCTTTATCTGCATGAAACCCTGTTTCTCCCAGGTCGGGTACCACTGTTCTCTCGCCTGCCAGAAGTCGCGCTTGGCAGTTGGGGATCCATCAAGCCATGGCTTGCCGCTCTTGCCATCGTTGAACCAGCCATTTGTGCCACCTACGGCCAGATTGATAACCAGATAGAATTCTTGATCAAATGGTGACGTGTTAGAATCAGTACTTGCCCAGGGGTTCATCAGGCGAGTTCCATTGCCATCGGCAAGCGGGAACCGTCCATATGTCCAGAAAGGTTCGTCAAAGTGAGTATACATGACTTGGAGTAGGCGCGTGTCAATGTAGGTGAAGATGTACTTTTCGCTCCACTTAAGTTGGTTAGCGGAGTCATTCTTCATTGGAGCAAAGTCAACATACCTCAACACCGAAAGTGTGGTAGCCCGCAGAGTACGTGGTGTGAAGAGCGGCTCGTTTCACGTTGTTGCGCCACCAGCCATCATTGGCAGCATTGGGTCCAAAATGAAGGGTACTGCTGACGATGTTGTTACCACCTTGCGTGTACGTGTAGTTATTACCGCGAGACTCCATGATGTCAATCTCGCCGGATCTAGGCCATTCTCCATAGACGCTGTCGGTCGGCAACATCCAAATAGCAGGCCACAGCCAGTCACCCGCAGGCAATTTGGCGGTAACCTCAACTCGACCGAACTTGATGGAAGCGCCGAGCTTGGTGTTGATTCGGGCAGACTTGACAGGGTTGACAATAGTTCCGTTGGTAGTGTTGGTCGAAGCAACGCAATCGGTCCATTTCAATCCAGTGCATCCTTTGCCGCGAAGGTCCACCACATTGTTATTATCCACAAGGTTCTCGTCTTGGAGTGTTGGCTTAATTGTGAGGACTCCGTCTTGTATGAAGACGTTCTCGTCGGAATCTGTCGTCATCTCGAATTGGCCGTTGCTTTTGTTCGCGTTAGTACAGGATTGAAATTGTTGCTGCCAACTCACCCAAATCCACCGACCTCAACTTCCTTTGTCCATATCTTATCGTTCAATCCCCCGGAGAAGTCGTCGGATAGTACCTGACAATACTTGAAATTTGTGACGCTTCGAAGCCCGTCCCAGATAAGCACGCCGGAAATAGCTAGCCCGACGATGATACCCATGATAGGAATGATTGTCACCCACTTCTCTCTGGGGTCCTTCTTCTCCTTCCATGGTTTCTGGAAAGTCTCTTTCTTTATGCGGCGTGATTTGAAGAACTTCTTTTCGACCCCCGCACTAGAGTTGGCCCCGGAGTTCATGCCCCTCGCCCTTTCCCTCGATGTCGCCCTAGAGACAGGATTGGAATGGAAGGGAGTACTGTTGTATGGAGTGTTAGCAGCCGGCGTTGCGAAAGGGTTTTCGCTTGGATGAGGGATAGACGGGGCAGCTTGGATCTGATCGGGATCGGAGGCTTGCCGTCGACCCTGTGTTCCGCGAGCGTTCTGCCCTTGTGCATGCTGTCCAACGCCGGTAGCCATTGTGTTTGGCCGCTCAGCACTCATGGCTGCGGTTGTGTATATAAAGATGGGTAATGCTCGAAGAGAGAAATGATGGCGGAGAAGCGACGTGATAATCTCACTCAACAATAGAGCTGTTGAGATCAGAAGGAAGAAGGCCAAAGATGAATGTACAGCAAGAAAGATGTCAAACGGTTATTTGAAGTGCAGGTGTTCCACACGATCCTAGCTGTGTAAGAGAAAGAGGATGCGGCAAACCTGCATCCTTTACATCCCGAAGCAAGTGCAAGAAATGTAGGGCAAGCAAGTGCATCGTCTAGGGTGGCTGTGCGAGCCGCGGCACAGTGTCCAATTCCAGAAACCCAATTCGACTAGTATGCCTGCAAGCTGGTGAGTGGCACAAGTTGACAGCTAGCGTCTCCAACAGGTTCGGCGAAGACTGGCCGCACTACTAGATTTGTTTGGTGTGCGACACCAGTGGCTAGCCAACGCAGGTACAAAGTCTAGTCATGGGGCCCTTGTACTAATGCCCACCATGTTCAGATGGATAGCTCTGCTGAGGTGCTGATGGTTTGGGAATGATTTGCGCCTCCATTTTGCATGAAGCTGAGAAGCCCATGAGTCCATGCTGCCGCACACGAAGGCAAAGTCGGAAAATCGGTGCCATTCAAGCCACACTCTAAGATGGTTTGCTGCTTTAAGAAATCTTGGCCCCTTCGGCGCCGCCCGTCTTAGTTCCAATATTCATTGCGGCAGCCATCAGAAGCCAGCCTCCGAGCTATGTGGCTGGCCGTATCACCATCGCCTCCGATTACGACGCGATCACGATTGGCCCGGGGGATAGTCCTGGATGGCACGATCACTGCGCTCTGGACTGCAGTTTGGTGCCCGTGCAGCGAAGATAATCGATTGCGTCTAAAATTAGGAGTGTTGAGCGATAGCCCGAACGCTATCGCGGCTGTCGTCAGTGGTCCAGAGCCAAGCACAACTGTTGACTTGGTTCAAACGCGCTCCTGATAGCGCAGGTACAGGGTTCCCCTTGAATTGCTCACACGGAAATTGGATATTCTCACATCTTCAAGATGCGACAGCATGTGGAAGGCCTTGCGAGTGATGGATGACGTCGGGATTGTGCGATGCGACTGGTCCCCGAGGCTTTTCGAGCGACATGGCGTCAACCAGACTCCAGTAAGATCAGGTATATCGGACGGACCACGAACCCAGAGAACCGGTTACTACGGGAAGCCTACTTAATTGTACCCACAATTTCCATGCTCTTTACGAGTGTGCCGCGCACCTTGTTCGCCTCGTGTGCCATTATGCGCCCACCATCAAACTCAGATAGATACCCCAGATCACGCCCACGGAGCATCCGAACACGATTCTCTTGTCAACCGGAATCCATAAGAAGCTGACGAGTGAGACAGCGGGCCAGAACTTGTATCCATCGATGATCATGGGCCAGAACTTTTCACGCGTCTCCCGCAAAACATTATCCCAGGCGCCACCCAAGTTGCCACCCGTAGGCGCATTCACATAGCCCATGTAGACGACAAACATCAACGTATTAAGCACCGCTCCGAAAGTCTGATCGAGGATGAACTTGATGAGGACGTTGGTCTTGCTCATCTGTGTCTCGGGCTTCTGTTTGGCCTTGTCGTCATCGCGCTTGGGATGGGGAGCGGTCGAGACGTTGGTGGGGAAAAGGTCCTCGAGGAAGTTCTGCCAGACGATATTGGGCGGGTTGCTGACTATACTGAAAATGGCAAATTTGATGATTAGGGACGTGTCCAGGGTTAAGGGCGTCTGGGAGCGCCAGTCAGTATCGCACTTCCTGCGATTCATTTCATCGCGACACGTACGTCTTCCTTGTATGAAGTGATAGCCTGCGCAATAATGTTGGAGGTTATGCTGAGGACAGCGCCTTGCAGCGTCTGCGAGATCATGGCCGACATGATGGCGGATGAGGCGCAAGGAAGGATGCGGGAATGGTAAAAATTGAGCGGAAAGAATAGCAAAAGGAGGAGAGCGGGAGAGAAGAGCAACCTTGTTATAGGACGTAACAAACAGAGACCAGCTCTGCAGATAATGCCAGCACAGCAGGGAGGGTTGAGGGTATCAGAAATGTTTCCATCCGGCAAGCTTGGCGCAAGCTGTGTTTGAGCGGCTGGGGACCCTGTGACGTAAGCGGGGACCTGCGTCTGATCGACGAACGTCCAGGCATCATATTGCTCGAACTCTTTCAACCATGAAAATGATGTAGTCGCTCTGGCTACGCTGACGAAATTCGGAGAGGCATTCTAATGCTATTCCGTATTTTTGGCAAAATTCAGTTTGCACTGGGAACACGAAATTTCCGAATCAGCGCACAGTGCGACCGGCGCTCAGAAATCTATGGCCTCTCCTCACAAATGTTGGAAGCTATTAATTAATTTATGCTCAGTGGTATTTTTTACCAAGAGAGCCCTGCTGTTTCCAAAAACAGTTCCAGTAGACAGAGTCATATCTCATTCCACCAACAAAGCATCCATCTTGACTCATTTACAGGCAGTCTCCCTTAATGCATCTCTATAGAATACCCAACTGTGCACCTTCACTTGCAACATCAATCTTACAACACAAAGCAAAACCTCGAGCACAACAACTTCAGCCCAGAACCTCCGACAACAACCAACGAAATCCAAACCCCAGAACAACCCCCCATCCCAACCATGCCCCCCTTCAAACCCAAATTCACTCCCACAACCAACATCTACCCCCGCCTCTCCTCCTCCCGCCACCTCGAAATCGAGCGCAAATTCGCCCCCACCAGCCACTCCCTCCACCTCCTCCGCACCAACAAGGGCACACCCCCTTTCGAATCCTTCAACCCCCTCCCCACCGCCTCCTTCACAGACACGTACCTCGACACGCTCTCCAGAACCCTAATGTCGCAGGGCATATACATCCGCACGCGCAACGGCTTCCTGACCGCCAAGGTGCGCCACGCGGGCGACTACACAAACTCGCGCTGCACCGAGACCTCGTGCGAGGCCGAGGTGCGCGCCCTGTGCCGGGCCGGGTTCCGCGCCGTCGACGCAGAGGAGCGGGGGCTCGAGGACCTCGAGGAGGTGGCAGAGATTTGGACCATGAGGGAGCAGTGGGATATAGAGGGATTTAGGGTCGTGGTGGATCGGACGCATTGGGGGCATGTGGTGGGAGAGGTCGAGGTTGAGGGCCCGGTCGCGGAGGTCGGGGATGAGGATGTTGCGGATGGTCGGATTGAGCGGTTTATGAAGGAGTACGAGTGGGCGTTTCCGAAGGGGGAGGCGGTGGGGAAGTTGAGTGCTTTTCTGGAGTGGGAGTGGAGGGGGCATAGGGTGTAACAGCTTTATGGCTGGGTCTCGGGGTTTGATTGGTGTTCATGAAGAGGGCTGTATGATTATGGCTAGGTCTCTAGAATTGGGATAGGTTTATGTCTAGGAGTGGAGAAATCGCACTCTTGGTATGTTATTGATCGAGCACATGACTAGTGGAAAGAGCTACTGACAAACATCAGCTGCTAAGCTGAGACCCATTTCCAGCCACTTTTTGAAAGACCGCATACACTTCATTTGAGATTCTTGATCCACATAGAATGTGAGGAGAGGACTTCAACCGACTAAGAAAGAAATATGGGTATCATTTCCATGAATGCCCGATCTTCAGACCTGCAACTAGCACAGGAAGATCCCGAAAAATGCCCAGATTCATAAAGAGACATGTCCGTTCCACGAATTGAATGAAACATGCCGTGCATAATTAGTCGGCATAAAGAGAGTCACCATCGTCTCCTGCCTCCTCATTGTCTTGACCGTAGCCAGCTTGAAACTGCTCCGAAAATTGGCCCTCGTCATTCTCTCCAGCCTCTTCAGGTTGACCCTGGTCAATAATCTCTTCTTCCTGTAGTTCTTTGGCTTTTTCGGTGAGACTAAGGCCAATCTCGCCGTAAGCTTCCTCCTGGCGAACATTGAGGAGACCCTTCGTGCTAAGGGAAAGAACCATCAACAGGCCCTGGCAAGCGACCATCTTCGAGTTGTCTGCAGGTGGAAGCAGCTCCTCAAAAGATACTTCGTCAAAATCGCCAGCAACATCTGCTTGAAGAATGTCTTCCACGGGATCCAAGTCGGCTTGAAGGCGGTCACGCTTCTCGATTATTGTATTAGAAATGAAGGTCAGGAAATTCTCGCTCTCAGCCGAGAGAGATTCGCACACGCGAATACTAGGCTGAAATGCATCTAGCTCAACCGGATCTGAAGTGTCGAAATCATCCGGGCCAAGGTATCCGAGCTCGTCTTCACCTTCGAGGCTCTTCAACGCGTCGACTCCGCCGGGTTGACCGCGACCGTGCAGTGGAGAGGCAGATGCCATGCGGCCAGCACAACCCCGAGCGCTGGTCAAAGATGACTGTGCTCCAATCGATCCCATTAAGCCCGCATGACCGGTGCGTGGGACAGCTGAGGAACCCCGGTTGGAAGCGCTCGTGTTCCATGGCATGGCAGAGAACATTTGCTGATCGTCGAGAGCTGATTGTTCCTCCCGAGGGAGCTCGACCTCATCACGTCCCATCAACATTCCTTCGTCCTCGATCTCAAGTCCAATCTGCAGTTGTTCCTCTTCTGATTTGTGACGTACGCGACGTGATTCCTCTTCGGTTGCTTCGTCGATCCCACTGTCCCGATCACGCTTGGTTCCACGAGTATTCTTGCGGCTCATACCTGTGAAGAGTTTGAAAAGGTTATCGCCGTAGAAGTTGTCGAATGGGGTGGGTCCTTTGGAACCGCCGAAGAGTTGTCCAATGCCACCAATGCCGGCACCCCAGACGTAGAACTCTGCGTTCTTCTTAGCTTGAGCAGCAACCCACTTTTGGCTCTTAACACGCGAAGCCTCATCCATATATTTCAAATAGTTTGTGTTCCAGTCCGAGAGATCTCTATTTCGAAGCTCATTCTTGTTGTCTAGTGGTAGAACCCGAGCCGTTCGCTTTTTCCGAATCAAGGGTGCGGCAACCGTGGGTTCAGACTCAATTATTTGTGACTGATTATCACTTTCTTGGTGAGTGGAAGATTGGAATGCTTCACCCTCCGGAAGGCCGTCGCTGATGATAGGCAAATCGATATCCATTGGATCGCCAGGCAACTGAAACAGGTGAGTCAGTATTACTTGATCTAAGTGGTTTATAATATGAGAAATTGGAGGATGGGAGGAGAAGGTTCAGGGATTCACGAATATGAAGGAAATATAGGGCTTACCTCCGCACCAGCAAGCTGTGCTTCCTCATGTTCCTGTCTCACACGGGCACTGGCTCCGGCATCGCTGCGAATGGTAGCCCTACTTGTGGGTACAGGTGTGGCAGGTTCCACATCTCGGGGGACCAAATTACCATCAGCATCAAAGTCGAAGTCCGGATCTTCCAGCTGATCAGGCATCTTGTCTCCGAGCATACCGCCTGGACCACCCGCGCTGCTAGGTTCATTGCCCCCCGCAATATTGAAGCCATTCATGCCATGAGAAGATGAAGAAGGAATAATGAGTGCACCAATACCTTGGTCTGGAGTAGCAGGAGCCTGTTGAGAGCCAAACGGTGTCAATGACTGGGACTCGCCAGACCGAGGTGTTGTATGAATAAAGTCGAGGCTGAGATCTGCGAGCAGCTCTGGGGGAGGAAGCACAAGCTCTGGAATGAAATATGGATCGTCTGCGAGAACAAGCTGCTCAGGTCTGGCAGTGAGTTAGTGGTGGTCGCTCTATTCGAGTATGCAAGTTGCTTACTTTGCTTTGCCAGCCTCCGGGTCGAGAGCTGCATTCTCTACAAAGCTCAACATCATATGCATCGCATTGTGCGCATTCTGAGCATCAGACAAGACATAGCCACACTGCTGCATATACACACGCGACACCCCATACCTGAAAGTCGGTCAGTAGCGTGCCAGAACCTCACGAGCCGCAACAGCGGAACTCACAGCAAATTGCCCTGCAGACGTAAAGCCATAGGCGCCGCGGGGTCTGTGATTGTCTGGCATGCCTTCGGTACGTTTACATCCTGGATCGCCTTGCGATTTATCTTCCTGAGGCTAGATCTGGACCCAAGAGTCGCAACAAGCCTATGCATCTTGTCAGTCATGCGACTAGCGGTTGCTCTGGCCTCTCTACTTACCACACAGTTGCGACACCGTACTTGCGAGACGTGAGTACTAGGATTGTTAGCTTTTTGCCACAAACCTACAATTGAGTAGGTGCGAACGTACCTTCGTGACTGTAAAACATGGTGGCACCGTGGTCACAAAGCGAGTGAATGAGGCCAGGCGCCACGAATACAGTGGTCCGTTGTGGGAGAACAGTATGGCAAGTGGTCGACTGAGTCACGTCCGGCGGGGGTTGAGGATAAAAGGTAGTGGGAGGGCAAGCAGTGATGCTTGGCAAGGACCTCGACGCGCACTGCAAAGACACAAACGGTACCAAGCTGTCACGAAAACACGTGCACCTCACCATGACCAGATACGCGCCATTCTGTTCATATCACATGTACAGCATTTATCATTACCATTGATACATAATCTAGACCATGCCCTGCTTGATGCCTCTTTAGTCTTATGCAACGCCAACGCCACACATTGCCGCATGCTTTCACTTAAGCAATTGGAAATCTATATGCATGGGATCGTCAATTTTGTCTAGACATCGATGCCACACGTCTATGCCTTCTTCTCTTCTTCGTCGATGGTGGAAAGAGGCACGGCCTTGTATAGGAGAATGAGGGCTGAGTGGCTTTGGCCTATGAAAGAGTTAGCGAATGCCCGATATAGCAGTGAATGGTAGGTAACTCACCACCGCCAGCCAAGGTCTGAATTCTCTCCGAGTCAACCTCAGATACCTTCTCGTCGTTGAACCACCACCACTTGCCGTCTTCCTCCTTTCTCTTCCCAGTGACGGGATCCTTGGCTCCTTGCTTCTTGACAAATGAAGTATAGTGGCCGCTGTCAGCACTGGCGCCCTGGTGAGTGATGACACCCCGCAGCTCGTACAAACCGGTCTGGTTGGCACCTTCATCTGCGGAGAGCTTGGGGTCAACCAGTGCCAGAAGCTCCTTCTTGGCAGCTAGGATGGATGCAGCGCGTTCCGCCTCAATCTGAGCCTCAGTCTTGTATTCGATATCCTGCATCTCGGTATCTTCGGATGACTTCTTCTCTTCTGCCTCCTTCTTCTCCTTCTTCTTCTGGAGAGGCTCCTTGCTACTGGCAGGCTCAACGTCATTCTCCTCGCCATCCCTCATGCGCTTCTGGCGCTTGCGGGCACGCTCCACATCTAGCTCCTCCTTTCTGACATCGCGGATCTTGTCCCTGACAGGAATAAGAAGGCTCTTCAACTGATCGGTACAGAACTCGACGGCATCAAGCTCCTCGGGGAATGTGACTTTCCTCATGATCTTGGCCTTCTTGCTTGTGTCCCTCCGCCAGTCGAAGCGCATGAAATGGACTGTGAGGTACTTCGGTAACCGAGCGATGCGCGACGTCTTGGTGTAAGTGGCGTCACGGCCTAGGACTTCGGAGCGCTTCTCGAGTTGTTCCTTGAGGCCTGCGGCCAGACCGTCCCTGAGATGGTTCGTTTCCACGTTAATGTGGCAGTTCAGCTTGAAGAAGGTATCTTCACTATAAACCGGCTCCTCGCCCATTTCCTTGGCCGCGGGCTCGTCGCACTCCATGACAGATTCAAACCTGCCCGCCATGTACCTGTCAATGAAGGAAGTGTCCTGTGCCTTTTGCTCCTCTGATGCTGGAGTATCCTTGATCTTCAGTTTCTGGCGGAGCTGCGACACAATCTGCGACCAAGCCTCTTCTGCGTCTTGCTGGGCATAATGTCCGTCTTTTCCTTTCTGCGCAAACTGGGGAAAGGCGGTACGAAGGGCGTTGAGGAACATAAGCGGAGGGAAGCCCTGCTGGGTCTCGGACATCTGCTTGAAGAGGTCGCGCAAGGAGCCTGTAAGATCCATGGAAGCTCCGAGGCCGCCGAGGCCAAACTGGCTCAACTGGCTGGTTGAGCTGGGTCCTGCATTGCTGCTTTTATTAGCATCCAAGTAGTTATATCAGCGGAGACAAGCCGTACCTAGCAGAGTAGCGCAGCAATTCATCCTGCAGCTCGGGAATTGACCTCAAGGTCTGAAGAGTAGAGTTCATGTAGCACGTGTTGCCCAGGTTCTGCAGACCGGCCGGTGTGGCGCCCTCCTGCGCAGCAGCCTCCGCCTCTGTCATGTCCTCCAGGAACTTCATCTTCTCCTTGGGCCGTTGAAGAAGCTGGTTGTTGTCGCCTGAAGGCGTTCCCATCATCATAAGGGTCTGGTTGGGCTTGAGGCCCAGCTTGGACATGTCGGTATCGTCCTTGAGCTGACCGCCCTTGACGATGATCTTCTGGCGCTCTGGCTCGACCCCGGTGATGGAGAACAGCTGGTACTTGAACGTCTCGCCGTTGGAGCTGGGGTCGACCTCGACTTCATGCTTTTTGCCCTGGTGCTTCACAATAACTAAGCCACGGGGATTAGTTGAGGAACTCCGGGCGGGGAGGTGCTCGCATACCTGGTATAGGATCCATGGTGGATGTGCGCGATGGAGTAGATGCTGGGAGGTAACAGAGCGGGTGATTATGAGCTTATAAGCTGAAGAAGGGGAGGGACTCGGGGGAGGCAAAAGACGGCGTCTAGACGTGGCTCGCGGGGCAAATGTAATGCAAAATGGTTGACGGCCGAAGCATGAGGAAGCGCGCGACGTCCGCCAAGGCGCTAGGGTGAACCCCCGTCAGTGGCCCGCAGCTTCACATCCCCCACCACCAGCAAGGCACCGCCATCTCTTTGCATATTGGCATGGCATAGGCCTGCACTCCCGCAATTCCTGCTTGACTGATCGCTCCCGTGCACTCTCGGGCCCCTCCGCCGCCATGGTACCGCTTCCCTGAATTTCCGGCTGCTGGCTCGCCAGACCCGCTGACGCCTGCAGTCGCAATCACTCCGCCCGTACCTCCAATGCGTGCGCTCGTCGCTCACCGCCGCCCTCTCGCTCTCCAACTTCGCCTCCCAGGCCTCAGAAAGGCACAATGTTCCCGAGATTGAAGCCGCCAGCTCCCCCGAGCTGCTCCTGAACCCCCTCACCGTGTCAAGAAACGAGAACGAGAAGGTGTTCATTGAGCCCAGCGTCAACAGCGTGCGAATCAGCATAAGGATAAAGCAGGCAGATGAGATTGAGCACGTTTTGGTTCACAAGTTCACGCGCTTCTTGACCCAGCGAGCTGAGGCTTTCTTCATCCTGCGGAGGAAACCAGTCAAGGTATGTTGGCAGCACGACGCTGGTTGTGCACATGGGCTGACGTGAATAGGGCTATGACATCTCGTTTTTGATTACCAACTTCCACACGGAAGAAATGTTGAAGCACAAGCTCGTAGATTTTATCATCCAGTTCATGGAGGAGGTCGACAAGGAGATTTCAGAGATGAAGCTCTTCGTAAGCTCGGCCTTGGCAGATGCAATCTATGGAGAGCTAACAAAGACGCAGTTGAACGCAAGAGCTCGTTTTGTGGCCGAGTCTTTCCTTACTCCGGTATGCTCACCATCGGTGTCGATTTACGAACACGTACTGACTAGACGGCAGTTTGATTGAGCGATTTCCAAATGACCTTGTACGTAACAAACCTGGCCAGAAGATCTGCACCATTTGCAAGGCAATAGCTGGTTGGGCCGACGGGAAAACGAAAATAGCAATTGTCCTGCAGGATATCATGAGGAGTGCCCTCTTGACATAATCTCGGAGACTGGCGTGTTCGTGTCACTTGATACGAGTAGTCAGCAGCTCAATGGATGGATATAGCACCAAGCTTGATTGAGACCCCAATTCCGTGACATGTTCATGTTGACGTTTCAGATGAACAGGAAGCGATGGCATGATTTGCTGTTTGAGCTTGCCTCTTGATGGACACTCCGTAGTCAAGATCGTCAGACCTGTTTAAATATCCAGTGGCTAACATGTCAATGTCAAATAACGATGGCCGGCAGAAGCCCGGCAGAACGGGAGGAATTCTGCGGCAAGGACTGCCGCACATGAGACGAGTTTAAGACCCTTCCCTAAGATATCGTTGCGGAATGGAGCCACCGACAATCTACCGGACGATCGCATGTGCCACCTGCTGTAGACCATCTTCCACTGCCCAGGTTTCTCTCTTCAGCGAAAGCATCTAGCTTTCAAAGAATCGAAGTTGCTTGAGAAGATGAGCGGTTATCATAGCAAATGGTATGCCGCATGCCCCTTTGAGATGATCGCTTGGCAACCTTCGGCTGACCAGGGCATTATCGGGGTATGAGCTTAGGCTAACGCTGACGATGAACAGTGTGGAAAATTGTAGCTGTTGGTCTCAACCGAGGCAAACAGACTCTAGGTCCACTGGCTGAAGCGGAAATCAGGATCATGGAGGCACATCTCATGCAAACTATGGAGGGTAGTTGGGAGTTCTCCAGATTGGGGACAAAAGACAGCCCTTCCAACCCGTTCAAGAGCAATCGAGAGGCACCGTGCATCGTCGGACGGGAGAGGACAGCACATGAAGTTCTGGGGCGCGGCCGAGCCCGGGCCCGGAACGGGTAAGCCGAGTGGCTCACGACTGGTGAGGCCGATAGGGCTGATCCACGGGTGCGGGGTTTGCAGCCCTCATGGCAGCGTGGGGAAGCATTTTTTGCGGGCGACGACGATGTTTTCGCACTTCAACCCTCCCGGAGCCCTGATCCTGCTCTAGACGCATCCACACAGCCCGCCTAGAGCTCTGCCAGCGCGTGTTCGGCTTTGCAGCAGTCTCAGGAGCTTGCCGCTAAAGCAATTCCTCGACCTCGGCTGTCGACGGCTTGTCCCTCAGTCCGATCTACACAAGCTTCTTGCTCCCTCTTGCTTTATTTCCCCAGCACCAGCGCCCTCCCGGCCTCTGCAAAAACGCGTACGACACTTCCTTCCCTTCATCAGAGCTGCATTGGGCCCGTCCCGCTACGACGGTAGCTAATTTGACAATGTCGGCCTTCAGTCGCAACCTGTGCAGCACTGCTTCACGATCCCTCCGTCAGCGATCGACCCTCAGCTGCAGAGCCATCAGGCCAATTGCCCTCAGAGCCACCTCTTCGACCCCAATTGTTGCTCGTGCTGCCGCCTCGGCCTCCTTCTCGACCATGACGTCCCTCAAGAGCGCGGCTGTGCCGCCCGTGTCTAGCAACCGGGAGTACGACCCCGAGATCACCGACATTGCCAGCTACGTTCACAACACGCCCATCGATTCCGAGCTTGCGGTATGAAAATCGCCCAACACGCGTGAACTTGAGCTAATCTGGCCTGTTTGTAGTACGACACTGCCCGCTGGGTCTTCGTTGACACCCTGGGCTGTGGTCTCAAGGCCCTCGAGTTCCAGCAATGCAAGAACATCCTTGGCCCTGTCGTCGACGGCACCATTGTCCCCCACGGCACCAAGGTTCCTGGCACCAACTACCAGCTCGACCCCGTGCTCGGTGCCTTCAACATTGGCGCCATGATCCGATGGCTGGACTTCAACGACTGCTGGCTGGCTGCTGAATGGGGCCACCCTTCGGACAACCTGGGCGCTATCCTCGCCGTTGCCGACTGGATTACGCGCACCAACAAGGCTGGCGGAAACCTTGGAAATGGTAGGATCTTCAAGGTCAGGGACGTGCTGGAGGCCATGATCAGGGCACACGAGATCCAGGGCTGCATGGCTCTCGAGAACTCGTTCAACAAGGTTGGCCTTGATCACGTTGTTCTCGTCAAGCTCGCTTCGACCGCTGTAGTATCTAAGATGATGGGTCTCAGCGAGGCTCAGACGCGTGACGCCATCTCGCAGGCCTGGGTCGACGGTCAGTCGATGCGTACCTACAGGCACTCTCCCAACACCATGTCCCGCAAGTCCTGGGCCGCTGGTGATGCTTGCCAGAAGGCCGTGAACCTCGTGCTCAAGGTCCTCAAGGGCGAGCAGGGTCTTCCCACCGTGCTGTCTGCCCCAACCTGGGGTTTCTACGATGTGAACTTCAATGGCCAAAAGTTCAAGTTCCAGAGGGGTTACGGCTCCTATGTCATGGAGAATGTTCTCTTCAAGGTCTCCTATCCCGGTTGGTAGCCCACCAATGTCGCCGTGAAACGTGGCTAACCCTACATCCAGCCGAGTTCCACTCGCAGACGGCCGTCGAGGCTGCACAGCGCATCAACAAGAAGCTGAAGGCCATGGGCAAGTCCGCCGAGGACATTGAAAGCGTCGTCAACAGGACGCACGAAGCCTGCATCCGCATCATCGATAAGCAATTCAAGCCTATGGAGAACTTTGCCGACCGTGATCACTGCGTTCAGGTAAGCTCGGCCGAACAAGCGCTTACTGGGCACCACTAATAATGAATTGTAGTACATGGTCGCAACCATGTTCGTTTTCAACCGCCTTGAGGCTACCGATTACCCTGATGACAGCGAGGCCGCCCAATCTCAGCTCGTTGAGTCCCTGAGGCAGCGCATCTCTTGCGTCGAGGACCCGCAATTTACCAAGGACTACCATGACCCAGCTAAGCGTACCATTTCCAACGCGCTTACTGTGACGCTCAAGGATGGCACCGTCCTCGAAGAGGAGGTCGTTGAGGCTCCCTTGGGCCACAGGCTGCGTCGCGAAGAGGCCAAGCCAGAGATCCTCGCCAAGTTCAAGAGGCATCTCGGCCCACACTACGAAGCGGCGCGCGTGGATGAGCTCGTCTCCCTGGCCCAGGATGGCAAGACGCTCGACCAGATGGATATCGACAAATATGTCGACCTTTATGTTAAAAATTAAATGGCTTAGCCATACGGAGTCCTAGGTAGAATCAGAAATTGGGATGTTGACACGCTTACTTACGCCTTGGCGCCCGGCTGCTGTAATCGCTAACGCATGCACGTGTACGTCTTATATGTCCTTGTTGAAAGTCCCGACCCAGGCTTCCCTTGCGTTGTTTCTGTGGCGGAGTTCGTACGTCCGCCGGCATCTCCGGTCAATGGCGCAGTCTGTCTTTTGATACCGATCCACCTGTGCCTTTCCGCCACCTACTTTGGATGCCTATCATGTTTTGGAGGCTATCTTTCGCTTCTCACCACAACCATGTCGCTGGCGCCTGTATATCAGCTGAATGCTTTAGGTCAGCGCGTGGGGCCGGCCGTCGTCTTTGTCAAGATCTCTTCACTCTTCCTCATGCTCCGACTTGGCCGCCCGATTACTTTGATTCTTCTCCAATGCCATTCAGGTGTCACGCACTTATTGGTCGCCTTCGTCCAGTCATTATTCGGCCCAAACCCCTTGTGTGATGCATACCGGGGCATGATAGCGAACAGGAGGCCTGGATATTGGACTTGAAATATGTACCGTTTAGTCCCTTTTCAGGTTTATCGGCTCTGTGGATAAGTTTTTCGTCCAATCCAGGGCGAAGATGGACCGTCTTACCTGTTCAGGAAAAGCCAACGCCTCTACAAGTCGGAGCAAACGGCGATATCAAGCTCCGTCCAGGTACCACTGTAGTCATCATTTCATTGTCAGCGTCTTGGGAGTCGATAGGCTGTTGCGGAGAGCCGTGCAATACCTCGAGAATAATCATCTTGAAAGACCTAGGGCGAATTGCAGTCTTCAGATGACATGACAGTTCATGCAGTGGCGGTTCCTAATAAGTAGCACACCGAGCCCTAGTTGATTTCCGTTCATTCCGTTTAAGATTTTACATTGTCTTTAGTAGTCTTAAGTCAGGAGTCCATGACCTCGAGCCGTCCTATTTCTGGTCTTGTCTGGGATACCTCCGATATCACACGTGATGATCCCGGGTGTACCTACGGTCTATGCCCCGGAAGGATGGCCCTCTACCCCTCTTCCCGAAGGTACATCTGTCGAGGACCTTCCCATCACCAGTCCTTACTGCGTGAACCAGTCTTGTAGAGCTTTTAGAGAGGATTTTGCAGAAGACGAAAAGAAGACCCCACTCTTAGGGCTCTTGGAGTACGGAACCTGGACGGTCTGGTTCTACTCGTTTTGGGTTATCCTATTCACGAGCATTTACATATATGGAGTCGCTTCTGATAGCATAAGGCAGAGACAAAAGAGAAGTCACAAGGTATGACCTGATATCTTCCCGTACATGTTTGCACACTGATCTTTTAAAGAAGGGTCCTTATAAAATTACACCATGTGACAAAACTGTCGCATTGCTTCGATTCTGGACCTACAGAAGACCTAATAATCGTTTTACGAGAAAATTAGGACTACTTCAGATATCATACGGAACACTTGCTCTTTTGGGCTTTGCTAGTGTATTCTTTTCTATCATTCCATGGCCCCAGCAACGATATTTACGTGCCCGATTTCGATTTGGCTCACCACCATTATCAGTTAGGTATGTATTCTTCCTAGCTTCATAAAACTTTAGCTAAGCCCTTAGGTGTGCCATGATAATCGCTGCCCTGACACCTTTGACAATCGCAATGGCAGGCAAGGTCAATGTAATCACTTGGATGACTGGAGTCGGCTACGAGAAACTCAATGTCGTTCATCGTTACACCGCATACGTCATCTTCTACCTAGCGACCATACATACTTTAAGTTACATGCATCTATTGCTTATCGTATGCTGATACATCTATAGGTCCCTCATTTGATCGCGCCAGTGCAGGATGGTGGTTGGAGCATGCTGAACAAGCTCTACGCCAACCAAGCACGAGAGCTTTCCGGTACTGTGCTATACTTTGTCACTTTTGGACTTGTGTCTCTTTCGATACCTTGGATCCGGCGGCGATTCTATGAAGCGTTCAAATACGTACATATGTTTCTCGGAATCTCATATATTGGGGTCCTTTGGTGGCACATACACGGAGAATACATGAGCGTGAGTGGAATACCTCCATGATTGACAAAATCTCATCGCCAGCAGCCCAATTACATCTACGCGACTGTTGCGGTCTATTTATTCTCCAACACTATCCGTCTTTTTCATCGCCATCACAACCTGCGGTCGTTTTCAAATCTTGCTGGTTTTCCCACAACACTAACGCATCTGCATGGGAATGTCACGCGGGTGGCAATAGAAGTACCCAAGTCGATGACATGGAAGCCGGGTCAACATGTCTTTCTTCGCATCCCAAACATCAGCCTGCTTCAAAACCATCCATTCTCGATTGCGAATATTCCGTCTCTGGATAAGGACAGAAGTATACATGAGATGGTCTTCCTGGTGCGACGGAACAAAGGCTTTACCAAGATGTTATTCGAGTACAACCAGATCACATCTGTACATCTGAACCGCCTTTCCAGCGAGCGCACTCTCATCCCAGATAAAACCCCAACCGAATCCGGCAAGACATCGACGACAGACCTCAACCCCCCTCCTCTCACAGAAAAAAAAGGCCTCAAAAGCAGCACACCCACAGCAACTGCAGCCAAAACAAAGCCCACCACAAATCCACAGCACATCCCCATCACCCCGCCCACGCCTTCACTCTCGCCACCCATAAAATCACCCATTTCCCCCCTCCCACCCCGCTACGAACCTACATACACATCCCCAACCCCCCACACTCCAGCCACACACCCACCCCTCCGCACCATCCTCGACGGCCCCTACGGCACGCACCACCGCCCCCTCCACGCCGTTTACAACACGGTACTCTGCATCGCAGCCGGAACCGGCATCACGGCCGTGCTTCCACACGTGCTGGACCTGGCGCGGCGGCTCGGGAGTGGCGATGAGGCGGTCGTGACGCAGTGCGTACGCCTTGTGTGGGTCGTGCGGGATGCGAGGTGGCTGGAGTGGATTGGCAAGGAGGTCTTTGACGGGTTGGGGAGTGTGGGGGTGGGGGTGGGGGTGGGGGTATATGTTACGGGGGGTGGGTTGGGGGGTATGGCTGGGGAGGGAGTGCGTGGGTGGAAGGATGAGGGTGTGAGGATGTATTATCGGAGGCCTGTGGTTGGGGAGGTGGTGGGAGGGTGTGTTGGAGAGGGGAGGAATATCGTTAGAGGTGAGTTATCTCTCCTAGATTGTATCGTTCCATCTTTGGAGTCGGGCTGATGAGAGTAGGGTGTGGGCCGCCGGGCTTGTCGTGCGAGATTGCGAATACAGTTGCTGCGTTGCAGAGGAGGGTTTGGAGAGGAGAGATGAAGGAGTTGGTGCTTAATCTAGAGACTTTTGGATGGTAGATGGTACTGGGGGTATATTAGTCGGCAGCCTGCTGCATTTGGGGGATATGAGGTAAGAAAGATTTTGGTCTGGACCGTTTAGCGTGGGGACTCGGTAGAGGGATTGACTTGGTAGGAATATAATGGCAACTTGGGGTTTTTGAGAATACATCGCGTCGCTAAAAGTGATGATACTTTTCCCATGAGGAACAGCTAGGTCAATGCCGAGCTTGCTAAGCATCCCAACTGCGATCCTCCTTCAAACTCCGCACTCGCCTGCATATACCCGTATCGCGCGCAGGCAATCTTCGGTATTCAAGATGTTGCTCTCCATGAAATCGCTACCGCATACTTCGCCACATCCACATTCCGCCGCTCACATAAACCAACGCGCGCGTCATTCCAAGCGCCCGGTCTGGCCCAGCGCCGATGTGGCGTGCCTCCGGAAGAATAGAGGATTGCATGTTGTGCGGAGCCGCTACTTGGAAGAAAGACTGGGCGAGAATGGTTGGCTGGCTGACGGGCGTGGCAGGAACGGGGCGTGTGTTGCGCGCTTACACGCGTTGAGAGATGTTTCGGTGTCGAACACCAAAATATCGGACGAAAACCCCACACCTGTCCTCAAGACCCTTTACTCTCTCGAAACCAGTGATTCAAATTACCGTATTGTCGCCAAAAAATGGGGCATGTTGGACTTAGAGGAATGTACGGAGGGCCATATGAACACAGGCTTGTTCATAAGGCCCTCCATATATTTCTTTAAAGTCAACATGCCCCATTGTGGAGGTAGACGGTGCCTGGTTGCTGGGACATGTAGCCGCGCCGCCCCATTCGGAAAAATTGTGGGCGCAAAATAGTGGCCATTAATGGGACTAGTGGGTGCCATCTTTGATTGGAACTTGCATGAGGATGCCTTGTCGCCTAGCATATCGGGTCGCATTGTGTGCAAGCGGCCATTATTCTCCGTCTCTTGGAAGACATTCCGTGATAGTCAGGCTGTGATGTTAATCTGTGCCTTTGAGGTTTCAGTGCTCTATCGCTCTCCGATCTGCAGGTTCCTAGTCCGGCATGATCATTGTTGATGTCACAACTGTCAAGTGTCGAATCTCAGTCTGGAGGAGAGGTTGGGTTCACAGGAGCGCTCTGCGCCCAGACTCACATTGCAGTACCTCCGATCATATCCCTCCGGTGAGTCCTGCGACAAGTATCATGACATTCACCGAGTTGTGTGGCCACTACGACTCCGCAACGCCAGGTGGTGACGTACGCACGTCAAGTTTGATTGACATCCGACAAGAACGGACAAGAAAGCGACAAGAGTATGCTGGGCGGACAACGGTTTGACAGTGGGCCAGGAACCGCAGGCCACGGCGGGTGAGCAGTTCAGCTCGCGCCCCCGCCGAGGCTCGTCGCAGTCCCAGGAGATGGTGCCTGAAACTGAACAAAACGTAAGGGCTCCAGATCTTCTGCCCAAAAGCACCTAGGGGTGATGGAGCCTCAGCGCGATCAGCGTGATGATTTTCGAACTTGCCAAGAACGGATCCTCCAGCTGTCCGGTTTCGCGCCTGGCCACGCGGGGCGATCTTGCGGGAGCCTGCAGGAGACTTGCAGCCTCGTCTTGGGGTAGCGGAGAATTTACGATTATGTTGCCCAACGTTGTGATCGCGCGCGAGTTTTCTTTTTATTCCTTTTGCTTCTGTATTTGACATGTTCCAACACGCCTGTCAAATCTCTTCCAAATCGTTTTGGTTTTCCAGAAGACTGTCAGTTTTCGTGTCAATGCGGTGAGTTGTTGGTCTAGCCGCTCGGCCTCGCATTATCCGAAAGGCTTGGCCTCCAAACCCTTCTGAAACTGTACCTGTCGACAATAACACCAAAATCAGCAACGCCAGCGAACGTCAAGCCAAGTAAGGGTTTCGTAATACCGAGGACGGGCGTTCAGCGGGCGTTTAGCAATGAGCTTAATTCTAACAGATGCTTGCGTGAGGCGGAGCCTAAGGTGGTCTGTGGCGCAATGAATCAAGTTGGAGACCAGTTGGAGAGGCAGGTATAAAGGCCTAGGGACATAAGGTTTTAAGGGACTGAGGTATTAAGAAACCAGTTTGTTTTTCCGCTCATTACCTTGTAATTCAGGCCAAACGCAGGACCGTTCCTTACCTGATCACGAATCGAGAACTTTTGTTTAATTTTTCCTCGTCTACTCCAAAATCATCAATCATGCTCGGCAACTATTTCCAGTTCGCGGCGTTCGCCATGGCCATGGCCCAGTTCGCAGAGGCACAGGATTCTGTCCCGCAAGATCTACAGGCAGGTTTTGAGTCGAGCGGAAAGGAAGTCCAAGTTTCCTTTACAAATAATGCCGTCTCTGGCTTTTCCGATGGAACATCCTTTGAGAAGGACGGTTAGTGGTATGGAATCGGCTGGACATGACCGTAACTAACAGAAAACAGAGGTTGCCGATGAGCCGACTTTTGCCCTCGGAGATAGTTCTGGTATCAGTTCAACGACGCTGTATACTATAATCATGGTGGATACCACGTGCGATGATGCGCGAAAGCTGCACTATGCTCGTTCAAACTTCAAATACAATTTCGACATCACGAACCTTGAGACGGATAGTGAGCCGCTGTTGGAATACAAAGCCCCCGGAGCTTTCGGTAAGACGATCCATGACGAAGATGTTGCAAGATTACTGATTCACTTCCCCAGGCGAGACTGGTGATGATCGTAAATACACGTTCCTCATGTACACCAACCCGGGAAGAAAGGAGATTACTGAGCTGCAGATGCCGGGAGAAGGGGAGACCTTCGATGTGAAGAAGTTCCAGGACGACAATGGGCTGCGAGACGCCGGGGCCGGTCTTGGTATGACGGTCAAGTTGGGAGGCGAGTCAAGCTGCGATGGTTCCGGTTCAGCACCATCTCCTGGAGGATCCGAGAGCTCAAGCGCAGCAGCCGAAGAACCTGCCTCTGCGACCAGTGCCCCAGCTGGTGGTGCAGCTCCCAGCCCTACCCCAAGCCCCGCCGCCTCCAGTGCTCCAGCTGGTGGTGCGGCTCCCAGCCCTACCCCAAGCCCCGCCGCCTCCAGTGCTCCAGCTGGTGGTGCGGCTCCCAGCCCTACCCCAAGCCCCGCCGCCTCCAGTGCTCCAGCATCTGGCGGTCCGGCGACTGGCGGTGCGGAGCCTACGCCTGGCTCTCCTCAAGCTTCGTCGGCTGCGTCGCCCACGCCAACGGGCGGATCCGATGATGAGCCTGCGAGCAGCCCTGAGCCATCGCAAGCGCCTGGTGACAGCCAGGACGATACGACCCCATCTCCCAGTGGCCCGACGACAGGGCTTGCTGCGGCGACGAGCATTCCGCCAAGCAACGGTACTGCCCCCACATCTGGAGGTTTCAACACCAGCGTCGTGCAGGATCCGGCAGAGGCAACCGGAGGATCTGGAACCACAGCGGCACTGCCCGCCGAGCAGACGGCATCAGCAGGCTCGGAGATCCCTTCAGCATTGGCGCAGTGCCTTATCGTGGCATCCATCATCACGTTTGCTGGGTTCGGCCTGTGAGGAAAAGGGGCTTATTCATTTGGTACAAGCATGGGACCGGCGTTTGGGGGGAACTTGCAGCATCATCGATACCACGGGGTGCGTTTATACAATAGATAGAAGCCCCGGCCGCGGGCGCGAGAAATGTAATGGCGTTCCACGTAATGCGTCTCCGGTGTCGTTCTGATATGGTGTTGAGCTAGCGGTCGGCTGTCGCAGCGCGGCACTTTTGTGGGGGTGGGGAGCCCGACCCCAGCCCGAAGGGGGAAGGCGCGAGTCAAACCAGCCCGAGGTTTACGGCAACTCATCACCTGGTCTGGCGCGTCTCGACTTTTAATAAACCCATTGCGACGACTGCCGGTCTCAGTCCGCCAGATAGCCTCCGTTTCTCCCCATTTTCACTCCTCTTTCCCTCGGACGATACCCAATTCCTCGCGGCCAGCCCCTAGAGCCCCAGAGGCAGAAGATAAATCCGCCGACATGGCTCTCGGTACGTTTTGCCAGCTCGCATTGTCGCGCAGCTGCTCCACATCTCCACATTCCGCCATGCTGACCATTGCAGTGCCAGTTGCAGGCGCAATTGCAGGCGCCACGGCCGCTGCCGCCTATGTCGATGCCAAATACAATTTCTCGGGCGACTTGAAGGCGATCCGCGCCGGTCGGAAATCGGAACGCGAGTTCGCAAAGGCTGGTAGGCTGCCCCGCAAGCCCCCATACGCGCGTTTGGCTGAACCAGACTCCAGTCGCCAATGGCCGTGGTAGCCTGTGGTACTTCTTCGAAGATCAGGTCCGTCGATTACCCGAGAACGAGGAGGCCATCTGGTCGCGCATGGGATGCTACACCTGGACCGAGACCTACGCCAACTCCTGCCGATATGCACAATTCTTCTTGGACAGTGGCCTCAAGTCAGGCCAGCTGGTGGCTTTCTACCTCACAAATCAGCCCGAGTTCATCTTTGCCCATCTCGGCTCACTGGCCGTGGGGTCAGCACCAGCCATGATCAATCATCATTTGGCTGGCGACTCCCTCGTACACTGCCTCAAGATCTCTGGGGCGAAGCTCCTGATCGTCGATGAGGACAACGAGGCTCGGGAGAGGATCGAGGCCGTCCGCGAAAGGCTTGAAGGAGAACTTGGAATGACCATCAAGATTCTGGACAGACAACTGAAGGGCGAGATCCTGCGCATGGAGCCAAAACGCCCAGAGGATGAGCTGCGAGCCGGCGTCAAGGGCGACTTTCCTATCTTCCTCTTCTACACAAGTGGCACTACTGGCCATCCCAAGGCTTGCAAATTCGAGGGCCGGAAAGCTGGTACTTTCGTCAACGGTCGTGTACGAAGTCTCGGGTTGAAGCCAGGGCCCAACGGCGACCGGTGGTACATTTGCATGCCTCTTTATCACGGAACCGGCCTCACTACTGCTTTGACATGCATGCTTTCGGGTCTTACAGTGTGCATAGGACGCAAGTTTTCGACTTCCAGGTTCTGGTCCGACATCCGTGACTCGAATTCGACTGCATTCGTCTACGTTGGAGAGACCGCGAGATACCTTCTAGCAAACCCTCCGAGCGAGTTGGACAAGAAACACAGAGTGCGCGTCATGTTTGGAAACGGCATGCGCCCGGACGTTTGGCATCGCTTTGTCGAGCGCTTCGGCATCGACACCGTCGCTGAATTTTTCAACAGCACAGAGGGTGTTTTTGCTCTGCTCAACATTTCTCGTGGCCCCTTTACAGCCACCTCTGTCGGACACCAGGGTGCCATCATGCGCTGGATGTATAGGAATACCTACGTTCCAGTGGAGATTGACCACGAGTCCAACGCCATCTTTCGAGATCCCAAGACGGGGTTTGCCAAGAGGAGGCCATACGAGGAAGGCGGAGAGATTATTGTCCAATTGCCCAGCGAGGATGCCTTTGTGGGCTACTACAACAACCCCGAGGCGACCGAAAAGAAATTTGAACGCAATGTATTCAAGAAGGGTGACTTGTGGTACCGTACCGGCGATGCTTTGCGGAGAGATGCAGACGGACGGTGGTTCTTCCTCGACAGACTGGGCGACACATTCCGATGGAAATCGGAGAACGTGAGCACAGCTGAAGTTAGCGAGGTCATCGGCCACTATCCCGGAGTAGTCGAAGCAAATGTCTATGGTGTCGAGGTCCCTGGTCACGATGGCCGTGCAGGCTGTGCCGCCATCTATATTGATCCATCGCAAAAGGCGACCTTCAACTTCCAGGGCCTGTTTGAGCATTGCCATGCCAAGCTCCCCAAATATGCTGTTCCGGTGTTCATTCGCGTGCTCAACAACATTGCCGCCATGCACAATAACAAGCAAAACAAGGTACCATTGAGGAATGATGGTATCGATCTGAGAAAGTTGCAAGAGCGGGCAGACAAGGAAGCAGAAGAGAAGGGTCTCGGCAAGGACGACATCAAGTATGATACCATCTATTGGTGCCCCTCCGCACTGAGCACCGTCAAAGGGGCTGATGTTGATGGTCAAGGTTATGTGGTTTACAGGATGGAGGACTGGGACGGGTTGAAGACCAGTGTTCCTGGATTTGCAAAACTATAATTTGCGTTGAAAGATACAGATCTGCAGGCTTGTTACGTTCAATTGGGCTCAAGGTATGCAGACACACCTTACGAATGTTTTGTATAAGATTTTATAGTATTTGTATTATGACCCCATTGAGACGTAGTTTATACCGACAACTTCCATGCAATGGTTGTCTAATTCCTTGCCCAGTGACACACATATGGCCATATTTTCACGTTTGGGAGGTTTATGAGCTTTCGTGCCGGCTGGACGAGGGACTTAAGTCCATTCCGTATCCTTATTTTTGTGCCTCTTGGACTCCACTGGTCCCCTTTGTGCTTTAATTTACAACAGGTCATATTTTCGCGTTGACCAACACGCGAGTGTCCGAAGGCCAGTGTCGCGTTCGGCTTCTCTAAGTGCCGAAGTGCCGAAAGCAGCCGCGAGCCATGATCGCTGAAGTCACTCCGCCCTAATCTTCGTTGATACGAACGAGGTACCGTTGCGAGCACCTCGGCCCAAATGGAAGGGAAGCGATTTGCTACCCTGTAAATATTCCAAATATTACAGCAAAGTGTGTTGTGACTTGGACAAGTGGGTCCCTCTTCATGGCCTAGCAGCGGATTTAGCTCTTCCAGCTTCGTTGTATCCGAAACAGACAGACAACCCAGTATTGAACCTCATTTTTTGGCGTGCTTGTCCCCAAAAGAGGCACGCATTGTAGCATCGGATTTCGCTCTTTGTCTCTGTTGTATCCGAACGAGAGTGAGACTTCCCCTCCCGACCTTCTCGAATCCAAAGACATATATTTCGCGTCGAGACACTGCATTGAGGCATCAACGAATACTACATCCAAGCCACAAACAAACACTCCAGCAATGTCTGAACCCACCAACCCATCCGCCGTCCTATCGGCTCTCATCAACTCCCTCCAACCCGCCGAAGTCCTTACCCCCTCCAGCCCCGACTACACCAACCACTCTTCCACCTTCTCCGCCCATCGCCAGAAGCGCCCTGCCCTCGTCTTTGCCCCCGAGTCCGTCGACTCGTTGAGTCGTGTGGTGCGCGAGCTGTATGCCTCGGGCCTGGACTTTGACGTCCGCGGCCATGGCTTCAAGTGCACGTCCTCGGACGCCGTGGTCGTGAGCATGAAGAATTTCAACGGCTTTTCCTACGACAAGGAGAGCAAGCTTGCGAGTGTTGGCGCGGGGTTGACGTGGGTGGAGGTTTGTTCTAAGATGACGGTGGAGGATCCTGAGTATGCGAGTGAGTATCCCTCAAGATCCGGGCGCTTGGCTTGAAAGGCATTGCTAATTGGAGATGTAGCGTTGGTTGCCAGGACTGCTAGGGTGGGTGTGGGGGGTTCGGTGATGCTTGGCGGGTATTCGTGGAGGTCCGGACGGCTCGGGTGCATTTCCGACCCTGCCAATTTCGTTGATGCGGAGGTTGTCAAGTTTAATGGGGAAGTGGTCATGGCTTCCAAGGAGCCGGAGCTGATGTGGGCTTTGAGGGGCGGCGGTGGCGGGTTTGGCAGTAAGTTAAAGTCCCCGTCTAACATCGTTGTCTACACATGCTAACGAGAGATATCAAGTCGTCACCAAGGTCATCCTTCGTGCCCACCCGTGCTCAACCAAAATCTGGGCGGGCAACGTGTTGATTCCTCGAAGCGAACTCTCCAATGCAGTAAAGGGGTTGGCGGATCTGATGGAAGATCCTGATCCCGCTTATACCGCGTTCATGTACATCGCAAAGAGCCAGGTAAAGGAGGCGATGCGCGCCGAAGGTGAGAAGAAGGAAGCCTATGCCCAGGGAGATCACTTGGTGGTGTACGTATATGACGAGTATGGCGAGGAGCACGGACGCAAAGTCTTTAGCTTTCTTCTTGAAGCTCCTGGGGCCATCGACGCGACAAAGGTTACGAACATAGAGGGTGTTACAAACGGACAAGGTGAGTTTTGCGTCCTGCCACATTCGAAGCCCCACTAACCTGATGATTTAGCAAACGTGGACGAGATGCGCGGAAAGGCAAAGATTGAATTCCAAACTTTTGGTATGTCGCGTTTGAGCTACGATACCATGATGAAGGCAGCAGGCTGGTTCGATGATCTTCCGTTGTATGGCAAAACCATACAGCAGTCGGCCATGCTGGTTTTCGAGTTTAAAACTCTGGTATGTCTCATTCCTACTTTATTGTGGCTTCAGAAATATCCCAGTGCTTTGATGATCGATGCGACGGTGGTTTTCAACATTCCATCGCATTCTCAATGTTCGGTTCCTGTTGCTGATCACCAACCTAGGGACCAATCAACGGCGGCACTGCAAAGGATTGTGCCTATCCTCGGTCTTCAGACTTCAGACATGTCCTACTTGTATCGACTGGATGCGCTGCTACTGCATCTGATGAAGAGTGGAAAGCAGCTCATCAAGTTGCGATTGAAGCCCCTGGAAAGATTTTTGGAGAGGGCGTTGAGGTGCACGTAACTCCACCAACACTAGAAAATTTCCACAACGCGAGAAATGTGAGTGGTCAATCATCACTTTGGAAGTAACATGAAGGCTAATTTGATTAGACGTACGGGGAGCATTATGAAAAGATAGGACAACTTAGGAGGAAATATGACCCTGAGGGGCGTTTTAAGGCAATAATCTCTGTAGCCTAGAGCTCGACAATGTGATTTACTGTGGCATACTTAGTAATAGTGTATTCAATGAGAAATAGGAAAGACCCCTCTCTTCGATATTCGCTTTGATGCAAGATATATGAGCTATCAGACCACCAGCTTGGCTTCAAGAACGCATTCCTCTATATCGATTCAACTCGGTACATTCTCCCTAAGGCTTTGTAAACAGCGATGACTGGTACGTAAGTTCTCATGGAGAACATCCACATAGAAATTCCATGTGGCTTATATTGAAGGGGGTTTTATCATCCTTCTCACACGCCAAAAATCAGGCCCTCGAGGTAATTGGGCAACTTGTTTAGCTTAGCCATGTAGGGCTAGCATCGATTCCTACAGGCACGTCAGGTCGCCTCATAAACGCGACACCCCAGTCGCCTCGCCGCAATTCCTATACACTTTCCCCTTTTCGCCCCGCGGAAAGTCCAAACTCATACCACGGAGCATCTCGTGGTCTGTTAGAAAACGGTCTCGCGTTAGCCGCTGCGCCGCAAAGCATGCTTCCCCCCATGAACCCAGGTTACTGGCATCCGCACCACGCGATGGCTTCTGGCGGGGTCGTATCCTATTTGGTGATTTTGAGAGCCAAGACCCCTTGAAATGAATAGCCGATGATAAGAGAGCGTGTGCATGATGTTCTGCCAGGGCCCCACACTTTTGCTGGGTTTTATAGCTTCGGGTGTCGCGCCCTGTGGTGTAACCACCACACAGCGACCCCCTCAAGTGTTACATGGGGTATCGAGTTGAAGATACGCCTCATCAAGCCATCCCAAGTTGCTCATAATATTTCTATTTATTAGACAGTGAGCATCATGGCCTCAGATGTGAGCGAAGCGTTCAGTAAGGCTGAAGACGAGTCGAAACACTGGATGGTATCATGGGAGAGTCTTTTGGTAAGATAGCCATGTCTAATGAACAGAATGTTATATGGAAACTCGCAATTTTTCTGAAAACCCCCAGGTGTTGTCCGTTATCTTCTCCGTCACCTGCGTGGTCTTGACGATAGGTCGTCTCGTCATCCGGTGGCGCAACTTAGGGCGTCTGTTCGTCGACGACTATCTCAACTGTGTCGCTGCAACATTAATCATTCCATACTCAACTATACTTCTTCTCTGTTTACCCATTCTTATCAGAGCCCAGAAATCAGATTTCGGAGGAGAAGTGCCTAAAATGGACGAAATAAACTTTGCTACGAAACTACAGCTTTGGTTTGGTCTACTCCTTTGGCTTATCTTATATACAGTCAAGGCATCTTTTTAGCCCTTTTCTGGCAAATCTTTTCCATTTCGTGCCGCTTTCGAATGGTTTGGTGGGCCAGTACTGTATTTGTTGCTTTGAGCGGCTGCATAACTATCGTGTCTGTTCTGTGGAGGTGTGGGGATCCTTCACGACCCGAAGATTATGGTGAGTGACATTTTTGTCCAGCAGCTTATATTAATACCTACATGACTAACACCTTATAGCTACATGTGAATCCATGGATATGGCAGTGGTAATCAACTTGTCATGGATATGGTGTGGTTTACATGTTGCAAGCGGGCTCATAGGTACGTCCAGTGCGACAAAAACTACTAGGAGTTAGAATCTAATGTCTTAGTGATGTCGCTACCAATTGTAATGATAGCATACCGGCTGATCAGTCTCCAAACTCCCCAAAAAGTGGGACTCATCTTCGTCTTCGGCCTCGGTATCCTCGACATCGCATTTGACATCATTCGAACTGTCTACACATTCAACATCGAGCTATCCGCCAACACAAACATGAATTCCGTCTGGTTCATTCTTGAACCCACAGTCGCCACGATAGTTTGTTCGCTACCGGTATATAAGCCGTTACTGCCGTGCGTAAAGCGAAGAAGCGGAAGCATTACGCTCGTTACGTCCCTTCCCAGCTTTGTAAAGCCAAATCCGAGCTTGAAAAAGACTGAGGTGCCCCATGAGCTCCAAAACTTTGAGGAATACAGTCTGGGCTCTTGGAATCCTGATCATTCTGCCGCATGATGCGCCTTTTCTGATATTCGAACATTCCTCGTGTGGCTTCGTTTATTTATTTTGAATGCCTTATGAGGGGGTTCATGGCCTCGGCTTTTTTTCTTTCCAGTAAGCAACGGCTGGAGCAAGAATTCATGCATAGGGTTAAACTTCTCTTACTGTATTGGTGAGCATAGCGAGCATTTCAACGATGATGGATATGATGGGCGGTATTTTGAGATTTTGGTCAGTACAGCGAGACAGAAAGTGCTTCATATTTCCGCACTGCGGGACAGCGATTTTCTAATACAGCAATATGTGATTGCTGAGCAACGCCAGATTGTTGCCAGCATCAACATCAAGTCAATACATTTCCTTGTTGAAGATAGAAGCACTGTGGGTTCTCTTTTGGAGATATGATGAGACAGAACATGATTAAAATCAAGTGAGTCAAATTCTAGCCTTGTTAGCGTTGCACGCTCAAGACGTGTTGTTCGCAATGGTGTTTTCTATTGAGGGTGACGGCAAAGCTATTTTATGGCCTTTTGGATGTCCCATCATTTGTGTGTTGGGGCATATGAACCGTGGAACACCACCTCAACGCCTTTGACGATTATTTTATCAAGTCTCGACTATTGAGGGTAAACTCGGGAAGAGTAGCAACCTTGGTTTTAATCGTTCACAGTCTCTATTGCCCTAATACTCGTTCTCATATCTTTTCTTCCTCTCCCTCTTCTCTCTCTTCATTTCTCTCTCGATCCTTTTCTGTTCATCAAGAACCCATATCTCTACATTTTCTTCTAGGCTCTTTAAAGCCTCTTCGCGCGTATCAAAACGTTCGTCTAAGTCTTCTGTTATTTCTGCATCTTGTATGCTTCCAGCATTACGATAAATAGGGTCTCTCCAACAGCTCGCTTTAAAGTTGGGTCCCAGTTCCGTGACGTTGATGTATCGCGGCGCCCCAGGGATTGCCGACAGCTTTTCTATCCAACCGTCAGTTATAATCAAGAATATTCCGCATAAATCTTACCGCAGATGCGTAAACAGATCTTATCACATTGGTCACTATAAAAAATTGGTGGCATAAATGGGACCAGCTCGTCTATAAGTACTTCAGTTGCCACCTGCGATTGAGCATAGGCTTCTGGCTGGGCGATATCAGGTACGTCGCTGCTGCGAACACTTTCTGCCCTCAATGTTTCGTCCGTTTTAGAACTGCGAGATCCGCGGGACCTGTGTGTAGGAGCGCTGGTTGCATGCGCTGTGACCTTGCGTGTACCCCGACTACCTGCATCTCGGAGGGGATTGGCATACGACCTCCGACTGTCAGCATTTTCTGGTACATCATCTTCGTAGAATACAACGACAACATTCTGTGCCTGATCCCGGTTTTCTTGAGACCTTCCTCTTGTGTGCCCTCTTTCTAAATCATCCCTGCCAAGATCTTGCGTCTTACGGCGTCCCTTTCTGTGGCGATTCCCGTCTCGGTTCTCTCGCTCCCTTTCTTCTATCTCTTCACTATCACACACCCATGGGTCATCCTCTCGCTGTTTATGGTGTTTATGGCCCGATTTTTCGGCCAAATGTTGTTCGAGCGTTCTATCCTTGTAGTACCCGTGGTTGTATCCCTGATAGGTGGGTCTATATACATTATCGAGCGCTCTCATCTGGTGGCGAGATACTCGATTTGATGTTTCATGACTTCGATTCCAAGTATTATTAGAGCCAGGATCATAAACTCTTAAGCTGTTTGAACAACCGAGATCAAAGCCATACCTGTTTTTCCTGGAAGACATCTTGGGTTGCTGTTCGAACAATCTGCAAGGTACGGGGTTTCACTTTTCAGTGTTTCAATGATCTTTGTATATGGGATGACTTGAGGAAGAGTGGTATAGCGGGGATCTCAAGAAACTCTTTCGATCATTTATATCAATGAAGAGATTACTCCAATCAAGGTAGAATCACGCTTATAGACGTGCAGGGAGTGGAAAGTCACATATAGACATAACGTGACTAAAGAGGGCATTGACGCGATTCTTAGCCACTTTTCAAAGTTAACACATGAAAGTGTGACACATTCAAAGACACAGTCACAATCAAAAATAGTGCTTTCTTTGTGTTCAATGGCAACGTGATGAACGATGAGTAGAAAAAAATTACTGTACTATTAAACTTTACATGCTATCCGCATTGACGCAATAGATGCACTACTACAATGAGTCGGGTATCTTATCTTGATGTGTCACATCTAAGCTTCCCATTGGCCTTTTCCCAAACGCCAATCATAATGCCATGCTGCCCATTTATACCACGACGGCGTCTAAACTCTTTTCCATCAAGCCCTCCCAGTTTGACCAACTCCTTAGCCTCCTCCTGACACTGCGTTCTTCGAATCCCTTAAGTCCTTTCCCCACTTCCTTCTTGAGGCCCTCTTCTCTTCCCTCGCCCTGCCGCTCCCACCACTCCATTTCAGCCCTTTCGCGTGCCCTCTTGACAGCTAGCTCTTCGTCTTCAACTCTGTATAGATCACACTTGGTACACTCGTTGCACCTCTCGCCAGGACGCTCCCGGAAATGCTGGCAAAAGTGGTGATAGCCCTCCAAAGCAAGACCCTCGCGGCAGACATAACACATGGAGTAGCCGCAGAGACACACAAGCTTGTTGCAGCCCTCGGACTTGACGAAACCCAGGTTACACTGGGGACAAGTGCGCTTTACGGCATCTGTCGTTGCGCGTTCGAGAGCGAGACGAAGGGAAGTAAGCTGGGACGAGTAACAGGTATGCGGATCGTGCCAAGGGGCCGAACAGCCAAGGCAAGATGTACGTCCGCAGGTTGGCGAGAGACACTGGAAGCGAAGGCCGCGGCGTTTGAGGTGTACTCGGCGGAGCGCGGATTGCACCGGTCCAAAAAGTGGAAGGGACTTCGGTAAAACGCAATTCAAAAGCACAAAAAAGGAACAGAACAAAACGATTCCAGACAGTGCGACTCGAGCCGCTTGAAAGCAAAGTAATTCAAGAATCGGGACTGAAGCAAGAAGCAACGGTCGCCTCTTTAAGCGAAGATTAGAAAAGAGATTTGTTTCGGGAAGTGCGAGATCATCGATTTCGGCATAAGAACAGAAAGGACAACGAATGAGTGGAAGTTGGGACTTCATGAGAGCCTCTGAGGAAAAGCGTTCGTGGAGTTTTCGGTAATTGTCCTCGCCGTCTTTCTCTTCGAGTAATGCGCGCTTGACAAATGCGAGCGGAATGCAGCCAGAACAGTCATCCGTACCATCAGTTATGGGCGCTATGCATTTCAAGGTGCAAAGCTCTGTGTCGATATTGCGCGCCCACCCTTGATCGTAAAGAGCTGCGTTGACAGCGTGTCGAATACATCGAAAACAGATGTAATGTCCTTCGACATGGCATGTCGACATTTGCTGCAACGTGTTAGGAATAAAGCAGCACTCGCAGTCGTACATCTCGCCCTCCTTTTCTGCTTCCTCTTCATTCCACTGCGTCGCCGTCTCAAAATCCTGACGTATCTGCTCCCTACGTTGCTTTTCAACCTCTGGTACGATCAGACTCTCATATAGTTCTCGGTCTAGCTCCCTACTTTTGGTTTTAACCAGGAGCGGAGTTCTACCTCGCCCCGATTTTGAATCTGGTGATAGCCACATGACAAGAGGATGATCCTTGGCATTTGGAGCCTTCCTTCGCATGAAGAAATTCGTGATGCTAGACCGCCAACTCTTAGTCGACAGTACCAGCAGCGTGGGTCTCGCCTGTGAGTAGCTCCAGTTGTACTCGGCAAGCACAGCCTTAATCGTGGAGTGACTCAACCCCTTGAACTCTTGGTACAGGGCCTCCTTTGCTGCTTCCTTGTATATGGTAGATCGGAAAGTCTCTTCGGCTGCAAGAGGCACGCCTCGAGTGTCTTTCTGGTCATCTACTTTGCGATATTTGTACTTGTGGCCCGCCTCTCGCTGCTCCTCCTGCTCGGCAGGCATCCTGTAGCGTCCGCGGACCCATTTTGCGCCGTGCTTCAGCAGGGTTTCGGTTATCACCTGAAGCCTGCTCTCCTCACTGAATGAACTCAGCATTTCACGAAAGACTTCGGGCTGGATGTCAGGGAAAATGTCGGTGAGGGCCTGAAGAGAGGCATTCAGCTCGCGGAGGTTCGGCTCCTCGGCGTCATCCTTCGATGGCGGTTGCGGGGTACTGAGGTTTGCGGAGGCATGGAGTTCGGTGAAGGAGCGTTGCGGCTTCGGCGGACGCACGAGGGACGAGAAGACGGAGGTCATGATGGGTGAGTGTCTGCTGCCTTGCGACAGTGCAAGAGTCTGCAGTTGCGCATTCGGACCGTTATTAAAGTCGGGCGCCGGCGCAGATGTATTAAACGTGGTGGTACGGGAACTAGATTAGTACTGAAGTGACAGGATCCACAGGAATGGAAACCGCATGTGGACTGTTGAGGGGGCGAGTGTCGTCCACCTGTGACGTGAGGCCTAAGCTTGGGTTACGCGTCTCGAGCCAATCATCGCATGATCACGTGATGGTGCAACTGCCCACCTGCCTGCCGGTAGGTACCAGCCCTGTAAAATAGGTATACTGGGTACCTGTCTATTCAGACATCAGTAAAAAAGGAGTGAACGACTATAATCAAACGATTTCGGAGAAGACAAATCTTTACACGTACTTGTCGTAGCCTTCAAATTACCTGGACGGATACCTGGGTACTATGCTTCGTGTTTTGCCAATAAATACCTGATACATGAGGGAATTTAAGCTTGTAGAAGATAAAATTGATTAGGTATCTGATGGTAGCATACACAAAAGAATAACATGCAAACGAAAGAATAGGAGAACTTCAACTCAGCCAGCTGCTTTAGTCGGCTCATCATCACTGTCAGGATGCCAAGACCATGTGATTGGTATCCGGCCCGCCTCTGTGCCCGTGAAAATCGAGTAGACTCCATTTTGGATATCCACGTTATTAGGCGGACAAGACTGGCATCGATCAGTAATATGAAAAATCGCTTCTTTTGATTGATTGTCGCCAGTGCTCCCCCAGATCTTTACCCGTCGACCACAAAACACAGATGTTCCTGCCTCTCGGCCGTCTCGACCAACGTCAAATAACTCCCAATTGATGGCAACCCCTAAATCATTTGGATAAAGCCCGCGCTCGCATGCGCCCAGGTATGAGCCATCCGGAGGGACCGATTGGAAAGTCAGTTCACCGGTTATGGGATCGGAAGGAACTGTCATACCTTCCCCCTCGCTGTATGCCGCTGGTACGCCCCAAAGACAACTGAACTTCCAATCATGAAGGCCCAAGGGTGTAGCGGCTCCACTCCAGGGCGGAATCCGGGTAATCGTAGTGGCATCAGCTCTTGTGGCCGTGTAATTTCTCTTATCTCCTTTGCCATATGTGCTATTGGCGTGGGCAGATGGTGTGCACGGTAGCACCGCGATGCCCACAGGAGTGGTAGACGGCGGCTGGACAAGTGTTAGAGATGGTGAAAACGAGGCACCCTCTTGATTGGACAGTGAGGACACCATCGAAGTTGAGAGTGAGAGGATATACGCAGAAGTCATTGCGCTTGGAGGCGCTCTCGATACCTCCAGACCTTTTGTTGTCGAACTCCCCGTACAGTCATGAATAGGGCTCACCCCATCATTGACATTCTTCAAAAACTGACAAAAGGTAGTTAGTGGCTGTCCTGAGCCCGAGGCATTGCCTGCGCCACAAATGGCATCTCCTGCATTCTTCAACCCACTCCATTCCGTCTTGGGGCATGAACTACTTAGAGTGGCCGGGAATTTGGGTGCCTTCTCGTTGCAAAGTCCAGGCAGAGTATTTGCGCCTGTAGAAAGGCAGACCTGTGCCGATAAAACTTGTAGCCAACTATAAGCATACAGATAACTTATTTCAGATTGACGGGCTTTCGGGCCGGAGTTCGAGATCGGAATTGACGATTCAATGGGTTGAAGACTCGAAGTTTTGTATTGGGATTTCGGTCGTAGGGCATTGATGAAACTCTGAAATAAAACCAGCCAAAACGGGATCCTAGCGTGATGCGCCCCTGCACTCGTCGCACTCGTGCTGTTATCTTCGGACTCTCCATCATCGTCATGACCGCGGTCGCGGTCGCGGTCGCCACCATGGCCGCTGCCACTGCCACCATCACGGCCAGGCTTTGTAATTCTAAGAATCAATGTGGGAAGATCTTCTAAAAGGGAATTGCTTGAGCTGTTCTCTATGGTTTCTCTTTTGGCCGTCGATGCAGTGGCTTGATGATCTGCTGCTTCATCCCTCTGCTCTATGCCATTTATACCTTCGGTGTATTGCTCTTGAGGTCCACTTTCTCCACCGTGAACTCCGGATGTGACTCTATCGTGTTGCTTTTCATATGGCACATCTAGACCTCTCTTATCAAGATCGCCACCACTTCCCGAACTCCAAAAATTTGTAGGGCCAGTGACGTGGGATCTCCTCATGTCGTCTACTGCTGTAAATGTAGCACTGGGTAGATGTGTTGTGAGGGTATCGGCGGATATAAGTGCGGGCTGGCCAGGCTCCTGAGCGCAAGCAAGACCTAACAGTGAGACGATGGCGAGAACAGTAAAGATTGTAGCCGGACTGAATCGTGTTTTTCGATCTCGCGGCGGGTAGGCAGGCTCGGACTTGGCAACATTTCCAAAAGATTCCAGTTCAGGTCCCAGCTTAGCCCAAGAGAAATCAGATGCAACCTCCTTGACATCCTCGTTGCTCTCCGACGCTCTGTCTTCCTGGTTTCCAAAAAGAGGGCTCGTCCTTCGGTATTTGTGGACAGCTGTCCCCGCAACAACACCTGCCGCGACGAGGCCACTTGTGATGAGTAATACCCATGCCAAAATCGGGTGAGCTGCCGACATGATGCCCCCAAATGCGTTGGTGGAGCTGCGAGTCCCGAAGCTGCGAGCTATGAGAGTAGAAACAGCATCCGCGCTTGTTGTTTTGTCTGAGAGAGCACTTGATGATGTGCAGGTAGCCAATAGAATCTGAGATGTCACTGCAGGTAAACATGCTGAGACTCCATCGAATGCCGCTACTTGTGCCCTTTCAAAAAACTGGCCAGTCGCCGATGTTGCCGTGGCTTTGACGGTCGGTGGCTGCGGCAAAAAATAACTCTCGCCGTCATTTGATATCTCGCGTTCCTTAAAAGGTAACTTATCCAAGAGATTCTCCACCTTGGTTTTCGCTTTATGCACTTCTTGAGTAACTTGGGCGGCCGCACTCTTGACACCGCCCTCAAGACTCTTTATCTCGTCTCTTTTGAGACCGAGCTTGTCTCCAACTTTTTTGAAAACTTCTTCGACCTTGTCCTTGGCCTCGTCGATTTTTTTCTTAGCGGCATCAACCGCATTCCCAATTTTGGTTACTGCGTCATCAATCATGTTTTTAACATCGTTGTAAATCTCTTCAACCTTTTTCTTTACTTCATTGTATACCTCAGTCAAGTCTTTTTTGAGTTCTCCAATGATTTTATCAAAATGCTGCTTGATCCAATCATCAAGATTCATGATCTTGTCTATGAACGGCCTGATTTTGAGGTACAGATTCCAGAAAAAGCTGCCAAGGATAATAAGGATGGCAGTAATCAGGCCAACGAGCCCAAATTGGATCAGCTGACGGACCCGATCGGTGAAAGTCAGGACTTTCCCGAATATATGACAGATTTTATTGAGGGGGTAACAACAGCCTCGCTTTTTCTTGCGCGCTCCGCCATATGCACAATTAGCCTGGCGTACCTCTGTCACGGGGTAGGAGGAATATCCATGGCTGTGCTGACTCATAAATGGACTGTCATAGGTTTTTCGAGGTTCTGATGGGCTTTCCCATTTCGTTTCAGAGGCGTAAGCATTCGAAGCTTGGTTCGTGTTCGCGGGATGTAGGTCTACACTTTGATATGAGTTTTTTTCTTCGCCGTCCCCATAATCCGATTCAGAAGCAAATATTCTGTCTTTTAGTGCATCAGAGTAATCCTCAGGAGCGCCAGGATCTTGTTGGTCATTGCGGGGAGTGTATATAGGGAGGTCTGGGTGGTCAGATTCCTTGATTTTCTCAGAGTCTTGGTGGTCTTGGTGGTCCTGGTGGTCTTGACTGTCCTGGGGACTAAAGGGATCCTGAGGACTAAAGGGGTTCTGAGGGTTTGGAGTGGACATTGAAGTTTCTGATTTCGAGACTGGCGAGTGTATTGTGGGTGATGTATGATGTAGCAAGGTATGTAAATGGGTGTCGAAGGAGGAAGGAGGGATCTTTATAGTGGTCGTTACAGGAGATAATGACTTTGTGGTGGGTGCATGAGTTGCGTGAGGAGTCATAACTTTGGTGACTGTTACGGTTATGACTGGAGTGGGAGCCCACGCCGCAGTCGAGGCGATGGTGGCGGGAAGAGGACAAAGGGGCGGCGGGGCTGTATTTACTTTCGCATCGTTACAATTCGTGAGATTTTTCATCTGCTCGAGGTCCTTGAAATTGTACGTGGATAAAATAGCGGTGGACAAGCTAAGTAGCAGTGTTGCTATTGTCAACGCGATGACCCAGTACTGCAAACAGCTTCTCTTACCTGCACGTTCATGCGCTGATGAGTGTGCAGGGTGTAGGGTGGAATTATGAGAAAAACATTCTACTCCTTCATATGAATCCTCTTCCTTATCTTTGTTATAGCCAGTATCGGTCTGTTGGACTGAATATTTCGGCGGAGGAACTGAAGACGCTGTTAAAGATTGATTGTTGGGGCGCGAGAACAAGCACTCAGACTCACCGCTCTCTCTTTCATATTGATCTACCCATGGGTTGAGCCTCGTGCTTGGAGCTTTTTCAAAGTCATGATACAGCTCCTGTCCGTTGCGCCCCATCGTCGAGGGGATTCTTGAATCAGGTGACTTCAAATCAACTTCTACAAAGGATTCCTCGATCTTGGCTTGTGGATTAAGCATTCCTGAGCAGGATCCATCCAGGTTGTAAGGTGTAGAAAGGGAAGCATCGTCGGTATGCGAAGAGTGGGTCAAGTTACGAGGACCCCTTCGAGGAGTACCTTCTGTATTCTGTAGCTCGGGTGAGCCTTGATCTTGGGGTATGGGCAAACTGATCTCGGATTTTTCGATTTTCCTCTTTTCGGGTTTCTTTTCGCCAGGAAGGGGCATTACGAAAGTGCAATATTATCGTCAGTGTGAATGAAAAATGCCATATGCATAATAAACAGATGATGACAAAAGTAGTGCCAAATTTGAGAGTACCCAAGCTTACGCAGGAATATATACACTCTGGGAATACCGGCACATGAACGAGGCAACCATGACTGAAATCCTCCAAGGTCAGAAAAGCCGTATTGCTCACAACCAAGCCCAAGTCACCGGGACCCTGCCCAAATCGGGATCTGCTAGTTTCCTGAACATGGCAGGACTGACATCTATGTCAGTCGGTTGACAACCAGTGCCTGAGTGACGTTAGAAGTTTGTCACAAGCAGCCAACTTGTTTCCACATAGCACAAAAGGCCAGACTCACATCGATCCACAACAGTCAAGTCGATGCTGACCTGTTTTCCTTCATTAATCCTTTGAGCACGGATCTTTCTTCCGCACAGGGGGTTTTGATTGGGGTCGCTGCCAGTCTGTACTGCGTCATACGTATAGTGAGAGACGGCGACGATGGCATCATCATCAGTAGATTGTATGCCACATGCGCCAAGGGCCGGGTTGTAGTAAGTCAAATCCCCCGTGTAGGTTTCGGCACCATCGGGAAGAGGAAGATTGCGATTGCTAAAGTTCGAATGTGAGCAGGTGCCACAGATGGATAATGGAGCATACGGACCCCGAATTTTTCTTAGTTAGCCCCACGGCAAGTCCAATGATGAGCGCCAGCAAGCAGAGAAGTAAGATTGCTATTGCGATTAAGAATGTTCTACGGCTTCGGCCAAGATAACGCCTGTGAGGGGGCAGTATGCGGTCGAAACGATCCGCAATAGCCCAGCGTGTGGAGCTCGCGCCCAATCCAAGGTGGATGTGGCGCCGCTTGGAGATGCCCTCTTCTGGGATATCCCAGCCAGAATTGTCGGCTCCGTTTGTATGTGCGGGCAGTGGCTGCTTTGGATCCTGAAGATCCTGGGGATCTTTTGGGGGGACCTCTGGGAGAACCTGTGTGGTGCTCATGGCGTCTAGCGGGGGGACCGTGTACGTGGGCGCGTTGTGGTGGGTCCAAGCAGACCAAGAAGGGAAGGAGTGTATATGGGTATCACGGGATATTACAAGCATGAACTATTGCATGATGGGTCAAAAGAGTGGATGCCGGAGCAATTGAGCTCGGCGGGGTTGTTGTCTGGGGCGCCGTAACGTGCGAGAGGGTTGGGCGATGGGGCGCGCGAACCTGTGGGTCAGTCAATACAAAAGGGGCGTGCGCGGTGATGGTTCGGAGATGGCACATCATTTGCCCGAGCGGCTCCGTGAACACCTTCACGTCTCCGTCGTCTCCTTCGCCGATTCCCCACCGGCACAGCCCTTGACGCTCTCTCTGCATACGCATCTCGCCTTGGAACAGCGAGATCCTTGAAAAACCTCCATCAAAAGACCGTCGCCTCCTACCTGCTGCCCGCATACGCACCACCAGTTCACGTCACCGCTCATCCATTATCGGAACACTTCCGATCCCTCGTCCCACGCTCGCCATGGCAGAGCAAACACTCAACATACCACAAGTCATAGTTTTCCTGGTTCTGACTGTTCTTGCCGTACGATGGTATTTCGCCAAACCTTCAGGCACGCAACAGCCCGCGCAACGGGCCCCGCCTAGGATCAACCCCGCCCAAGTCGACCAGATAGCCCAGATGTTTCCACAGTTGAGTCGGAGAGACATCGCTTGGGACTTGCAGAGGAACGGAGGGAATGTGGCAGCAACGACTGAACGTGTCCTGAGTGGGAGGACGTTGGATCCTGTCAGTTCTCCCATCTCTCACCCGGGGGCTATCCTCATACCACACCACACCGCCAGCCAGGCTATTCTAACTTCGTGTATAGGCGCCACCATCATTTAATCCACCTCCTTCACGCTCGAACCCTCCTTCCCGAACCGCAACACCGCCTACGAAGCCCGCTCAACCCGATTTGATCACGCGATACAACCTCAAGTCGAAGCTCAGCACCACCACAAGCGGGTCGGAAGAGCCACAAAAATCCAAGGCATGGTCTCAGGACCGCAACGAGCGCCAGGCAAATCTCCAGCGGAGGAGAGAAGAGATGGTTCTAGCCGCACGGAGGAAGATGGAAGAGAAGGACAAAGCAAAGGCCTCAGATGTAGCACCCTCTGCAGGACCTTCGTAAGCGGCCAATTCCAGGCGCACTCATGAAATCAAATCTCGAACAAAAAATGTACGACTCTAAGTCAGGAGACTGGATTCCCGCAAGTAGAAAAAAAATGAAAATCAATTTGCACCATTACGAGGAGCCAGAAATATAAGGCCAGCGTGCATGCGCAGCCGTGGTCTCAAACGGCCTTTTCTCTATCACAGTCTAACCTTGTAATCAGCGGCTTCTGCGACCTCCCTGTCCCTATTATTCATTCATAAACCGTCAATAGAGCTTGTTTCTGAAACATGGTGCCAAGGACCAAGGTTCCGGTCAGCCCGGATGCGCACCGAAGGCCCACCCATGGTTCTACTGCGGCCCTACCTGTCAGTTCTAGATCTGGGTGGATTCGACCGCCCGTGTGTGGCGCAGGGATACAACCATGTAAGCTTCACTTTGCAAGTTAGACATTGCGGAGTTGGCCATGCGCATTTTCCTGTCCGAGCCCGAGAAGGCGCAGCGTGCAACCGGGGCATTGCCGGCGGTTGTTCTCCCCCCCCGTTCGAGCCGTGCGGTGGATCTGAGCACTTTTGACAATCAGGGAGAATATCCGACAAAGAGTCGCTGTTGACCATGTTGGAGATCGATGTCCGTGGCCACTGTCCTTGGAATGATTCCATCATGTTCGTAAGCTTGAAGCACGTAGCCTGAGGACGACACCTCTGGACTTCCATCATTCCCCTCAAGCTTCTGGCTGTATAATTGCTTGCCTTCTTTCGTTCCACTGGGATTTCCACCTCTTAATGTCGAAATCATTATCGGAGACCAGATCCTGTCATGCTGAGCCACGGCACCAAACCTCAATGCTATTATCTTCAGAACTATATACCGCATCTAGATTCCACGAATAAATAAACGCCCAATCATCTTCACGAGCTACTTTCAAAAATTGTCTTGACCGCTGTGCGCATCATGAGCAAATAGCATGTTCAATCAAATGTCAGGTTTGCATAACATTCAGCTAAAGTGGCTAAAGAATGCCGTATTTACATTCACCCGCCCCCTTCCGCAGCCGGGACTAATTCAATATTTACAACGAAGAGAAACTTTCCCGCCCTCTTCCGCGGAAATCAGAGCTCTAAGACAGGTACGCGGTGTCGACCCAGTCCTTGTAGCTGCTTCCCAAGACCGTCTCAATCTTGACAGCGGCGCTAAGCTTCTTGGAGAAGCTTGCGCGCGTACCCTTGGATCCGTCACCAGTGTTTCCATACTCGCCAAACTCGACTTTGTCGGTGCGAGGGTCATCCGTGTTCCAGCTCCTCCATCCGGCGGCGTTGATGACGTTGCTGAGGGCTGTGTTCTGGAAGACGACGCGCGCGTAGTTGCGCCACGGGCGGCCGAGGTAGAATGCTCCGGCGGCAACCGAGTTTCCGGAGGCGGCGGCGACGTTGGACTTGTTAATGACGTAGTAGTTGGGGTTGGAGCTGCTGTCACGGCCGCTGGCGGTGATGTAGCCAACGGAGTTGGCGACGACGCGGATGTCGGATCCGTCAAACCAAGCGGCGGCCTTTTGGCCGAAGATGAAGTCGGTGGCGCCCTCGATGTAGCATTTTGCGTAGACCTGAGCTCCGGTCTGGGCGAGGATCGTGTCTTGGAAGCCAGTGAACTTCACTAAACGGGGGTCAGCTTGAGACATGCGTCGAGGGGATAGCGAGTTATTACCTCCATAGTAACCTTGCTTATCGGCAGAAGCGCTCACAGCAAGAGCTTGGGAGCCCTTGCCACGAGTGTTGGCAAGGTTGATGTTGTAAACCTTCAAGTTGCTCGTCCAAGCTCGAAGGGTTGCCGTCAGGTCGTTATTGGCAACATCGTCCTGGCTCAGTTTCTGGGTGATGGTGACCTTGTTTCCAGCATATCCTGACACATCGGATGTGTAGCCGTACAAGGTCAAAGGTCCAGCCAGCGCCTTGATGTAGACTTGCTCGTTGTATGTTCCTTGGTCAATGAAGATGCATTGAGCGGAGCTACTGCTGGTGCTCAGCTTGTCGACAGCAGCCTGCACCGTCTTGTATTGCCCTGACGAAGCATTCTTGCTGACCACCAGACATCCAGACGGAGCAGTTGTCCTGGAACCTGTGGGAGCTGCGAAAGCTGCAGAGGCTAAAGAAAAGAATGTAATGAGAGACCGCATGATTGCTAAGTGATTGAAACAAAACTGACAAGATTGGGAGTACTAATGTACAAGAGAATAGAAAAGCTCGACGGAATCAATTGACTTTTATATGGAAAGACCAAAAATGGGCGATTGCAAGGGTTGCGGGTTTCTCCATCTATATTAAGGGCTGCAGATTCCTCCGTCTAGAATTGTGCACCTCTATACGATCTCACGATACCTTGCTGACATGCCTCCACACTCGCCTGCCCGCGTGTCGTTGAAACGGCGCTCTCGGACATTTACCCCAGGATAAAGATTCGTGTGTGGGGACAATAGTACGAAACACAACTCTCCGGTTGGTGGAATCGTATTTGGCCTGTGCGCCTGACAGTGTCATATTAATTGCAAGCGTGTAAGAAGTGGAATTTACAGACGCCGAGAGGGGCGTTCTTTATGTGACCGCAATTATAACTCGCCACTTGATCATTGTCATTTCGTCTCGTAAATATATGTACCACGCCGTGGTGGACAAAAGGAACCTACCTTGTTAGGAAGGGTCCGTGCGTTGGTGAAGGTCCCGACACGAGAAGCGCGCAGGGACTGTAAATTTAGTGGATGATCAAAACAGCACAATTGGAGGGGGTGCATTAAGGTGAACACATATCCAATAACTCCACCAAAGAGAGTTTTGTCTGAGTGAATTGCTTCTTAGACTGAGAAATATCCATACGCCGAAACATTGAATTAGAGCACAAGCGTCGCCCTTCCGCAGCCGCATGGCCGCTACATCATTCAAGACAATCTTATTCAGGATGAAGTTTAGATGAAAATATTGGCAGCCAAGGCAATCGTGACACGGAACCCACGACGGTCCACTCTCTGTTGATAACTCCCATGCAGACCCCCTGGAACAGAAAGCGCTTAGAGTATCAGGGCGATAAAAAAAAAGAGACCAGAGCTCTGTCCAACATTGGAACGTGATCCGAGGTATTGATTCAACTCGATGTTTGATCACGAAGGGCATGTCGTCTAGAATCCTCAATTCTGCCCAAATAGCGTGAGTCCTCAATAATAATGCTCTGGTAATATCAATTCATGTTATTTATCCAGATTACAGTCGACTTATTGTAGGCCTAGGTGTCTGTCAACGTGATTCTAGTGGGCACTGTAACCTAACTGACATTGAAAACAGCCAAGATGATGCCCAGCATCACGTTTGAGTCATTTTGGTAGACCAAAACCGAGGCCCACAATTGGCAACACTCGAAATATTTTCGCACCCAGGTATTAAATCGCCCTTCATTTCGTCCGAGCCACGTCAGGAGTGTCGCCATAACTCTAATCATGACTAGCCAAATGAGTTTTGTCGGAGTTGAAGCCGATCATCAAATTCCCCGTATTCGGTCTTTCCAACTTCCCCTAGGTAGAAAGGACCTGGGTACCGTACCTAGGTACCTGCCCAGGTGGTAGATGGGCAGGTATGATATGTCACGTGACGGATGCAGCGCAACCTCCAGCCTGGAACCTTGAAACCTGGAAGGTTGGAAACCTTGGAACCATTGAGGACGACTACCTCGCTACCTAAGTAGATATTTATGCGCTCTTACTGACTTCTAACGGATTTTGAGTTAGTAATACACCAAAATATTTGTTTATTTTGGGAAACAATTACCTATAATTGCTTGGTTGAATCCTTCGCGGGGCTTTAGCGCTTATGCCGGTTCAATCGACATCGCGTCTCATCACCACCAAGGAAACAGCGCTGACACTTTCGGAAGAGATCCAACAAGGAATCATTGGCTACTTTAACGTGTTCCCACAAGCATCAAGTTTTATAACCCTTAAGCATTCCCCTGCAGGTGGAAAAAAGGCTGTGCGTCCATTCCACACTCGATCAATCTAACTTTCGCACACCAACGCATCAATCTGCCCTGGAACAATGTCCCTTGATACCGCGGTCGTTATCTGTCATGGCTACTACCATACTCCTGAACATTACCAAGATTTCGTAACGGCCCTCGAGGGGCGCAATCTCGACGCACATTGCCCCCAGCTACCTACATCAGACATGGCAAAACTCAACGTTGGCGATATCCATAACCCAGACTTCAGTCGCCCACCTCCTTCTGGTGGATATCCGAAAGGCGAAGATAGCGTTGCAGTCGTTAATGATGTCTTGAGGACTCTGATCGTGGAGCAAGGAAAGCGCGTACTCCTTGTCGCGCATTCAGCTGGCGGTTGGACGGCGACACAAGCAGCGATTCCAGAGCTACAAGCAGAGACCCGCGCAGCAAAGGGCCTCGCTGGAGGAATCATTGGGATACTATTTTATGGTGGATTTATCATTCCAGTTGGCCAATCCATAACCGAATTCTTTCACCCCAAGGACGAAGAGGTAGTTGTGTCGCCATGGTTGAATTTACATGTCAGCTAGAGCCCCCAAATCGCGCACCGATATACTGACCTGCCAATGTAGGAACACGGCTTAACGACGATAGCCGACCCTGAGAAATATCTGTTCAACGATCTTGACCCGGAAGTTGCAGCAAAATGGAAGGGGAAGTTGACTGCTTCCCCACCGGCCTTAACAAAGGTCACCAATGATGCGTATGCTTCGCTTCCTTGCGGCTATGTTGTCTTGGATGGTGATGCTGTATTGCCCAAAGCTTATCAGGAGGGGATGATAGCACTCCAGAGCCAGAAAACAGGTGACTTCAAAATCTATCATTCCCCTGCAGGCCATGCTGCCCATCTGAGTTGGACTGAAGGGCTGGCAGAAACAGTAGAAGACTTCCTGAAAGTTGTTTAGCCTTTGTTTGATGAGATGAATTTTTTCAAAATCACATGTTTATTTAGGTTCATAAATATCTAGGTAGTCATCAAGAGGTATCGTTCCTCACATCGACAGCATCAACACGGGACAGATTCATGTAAAAGATTCATGTGCATGGGATGCCAAAGCATGATTCATTCGAAAGTACAAAATTGTCTATTCATAACAATCGTAGATTAACATTAGATTAACATTTATTACTGCACGTCAACAAGCTTAAGCCTGGACGGGCGTAATAGTCGTGACAGCCTTCAAGTCCCTGCTGCTGAAGCCAGCGCTGAGGGTGAACTCACCCTCAGGGATCAGCCACTGCTGGGAGATGATGTCCCAGTAGCTCAGGTGTCTCCTGAGGAGCTCGAAGGAGACGGTCTGGGTCTCTCCGACCTCGAGGTAGACCTTCTCAAAACCACGGAGCTGCTTGGGAGGAGTGCCAGCAGGAGTGGTCTCGGTGGGGAAGCCGACGTAGAGCTGAGGAACAGCAGCACCGGCAACATCACCAGTGTTGGTGAGGGAGAGAGTAACGTTGTACACGGGCTCCCACAGGGCGGGGTTACCACCGGGCTGGATGGGGAGGTCGGGAGCGGCGGAGGTAACGGCATCGTCGAGAGGCTCGCTGGCAAGGTCGGCAATGTCGAAGGTGGTGTAGCTCAGACCGTAACCGAACTCGTAGCGGACGGAGATGTTGTGGGCATCGAAGTAGCGGTAGTCGATCTCCAACTTCTCGTCGAACCAGCTCTGCCAGTCGTAGAAACCGGTGGTGTTGATGGCGGTGGTCGGGGGAGCATTGTAGTCAGTGCCGTTGAAAGCAATGGTGTAGGGAAGGTGACCAGATGGGTTGACATCGCCGTAAAGGAGGTCGACCAGGGAGTATCCAGATTCTTGACCAGGGAAATGAGCGGCAAGGATAGCAGTGACATTGGGGTGGTCGGCGAAGGGCAACAGGTTGATACCCGACGAGTGGGTAACGACAACGGTGTTCGCGCAGTCCTTAGCAACGGACTCAACAACGGCTTCGCCATCCCAGTCGACGGACAAGTGAGCCCTGTCAGCAGCCTCCTCAGCCCAAGTCTTGAGGAAAACAATGCAGACATCAGGAGGAGTGGGGATCCAAAGATCGGTCACGTTGGAGTTGGCGATCAAGGTGTTGTTGAGCCACTGCTGAACAATACCGCCGTCCTTGGCCACACGCTCCTTGATAGCCTGGAGAGGAGTGATCAGGTAGGTGAGGCGTCCGGTACCAGAGCCTCCACCAGCAGTAAGGGTACCGAACTCGAAATCCTCCTGGTTGTAGAAACCCTCGGTGTCCTCACCGGCGTCGTTTCCGAAAACAGCAACCGACTTGGGTGCCTTAAGAGGAAGAGTCTTGTTCACGTTCTTGAGCAAGACGGTTCCAGCAGAACCGTGCTTGCGGATCAATTCGCCGTGGTTGCCACGAACGTCGCGGCTGCGCTCACCAGTCAAGTTGAACTCGCGGACCCAAGTTCTCTTGGGCGAGAAGGTGTTGAGGTCGCCGCCCGAAGGGTCAATGCTGGGGAAGTCCTTGTCTTGTCCAAGCCAGAAGTAGGGAGTGAACTGGCGGATGATCATGTCGTCAAGTCGGCTGACGTCAAGGGAGCCGTTGTTCACTGCGGTGGTAATGTTACCGCCAAAGTAGCTGCCAGCGGTCCAGACCATTCCGTAGCTTCCCAATCCTCCGGGCATGGTCATATCCAAACCGCCCTCAATGGAGGCGAGACCAGAGTGAGTGGATCCCCAGTCAGACATGATGTAACCCTGGAAGCCAAGCTCCTCCTTGAGCAGACCGTTCTGAGCCTTTGAGTTCTGGCAAGCATAAGATCCGTTCAAGCGCTGGTACGAGCACATGATGCTTGCAACTTGGGCTTTGACGGCATCAGCAAACGGCCAAAGGTAGAGTTCGTGCATGGTTCGGTCATCGATGTTGGCCGAGAGGGCATCAAAGAGCTTGGAGTCGACGGTGCCGTTGGGGTTCCAGGTAGGGTTGCGCTGAGTCTCCTGCTCGTTTCCGATGAAGTGCTTAGCAGTTGCCTGTACACCTGCAGCCTGGTGACCTCGGATGGTCCTCTCCATAGCAATACCAGTGAGATAAGGATCAGGAGAGAAGCCCTCCCAGTTGCGACCGCTGTAGGCACTGCGGCCCATGGGGCCAGCCACAGGACTGAGAGCGACGTGGGCACCCTTGGCCCTGAATTCCTCGCCCATGGCAAGACCGCGCTCGTACAAGATATCCTTGTCCCAAGTCGCGGCGGCGGAAACACCAGCGGAAAACACGCTGGCATAATCCGCTACACGAATGGACAGGGGACCATCTTGAAGGCAAAGACCGTTGAATCCAAGACGAGGAATGGCAACAATGTTACCTGGCTCATAGTTAGCAATGTTTTGCGGTGAGATTCGGTCATACATACCAACGCATGGACCAGGCTGGCCAGTGACCATGTCGGCCTTCTCCTCCAAAGTCAATTGGGCCACAAACTCCTTGGCCTTTGCCAGAGCCTCTTCCCATCCACCAGTTCCATTGGTATGAGCTTTTGAAATGTTAGGGACGACCTTTCCAAGGACAAAACTGTTACAACGTACGGGAAGGAACGACTGCTGGAGAGTGGCCGTATGGACCAAGAATGGTCGTGTTCAAGGGCTGGACCCATGAAAAGGCATCCTCAGAACGGTCGCCTGTGAGATATGTCAGAAGTGTCCAGGAGTCAACGTAGAGTCGTTATACCAGAATCATAAGCCTGGGCGCGAACGGTGGATGTGAGCAAGACGCTGGACAGGAGCAACGACAATGGAGAAGCCATTTTGTTGGTTGTCGAAGGCAAGAGCGCTTGAACATCTCAATGGTGCGATTGCGGCCACCCTTATATAGGACTTTCCATAATGTCGTCGGCAATTGATTCCAAATGGATCTTCCCAGGAACCAAGAGATTAACTCCGATGATTTGCCAATTCGCCGGTGACTGTCATCATAGACCCAGGACCAGGACATTTCCTTCCGATGTTCACCCGCCCCTCGGGGGCTACTCGTCTCCACCAAGTCACGATCTTGCTCCTTAGAATTGTTGCCCAGCCACCAGTTCTCCTCATCGGCAATTCATAGGTTCCGCAGAGTGGAGATCAACGATGCCGCGTACGTCGGCTTCGGAAGGCGGATCGTATTCGACAAAGCTTCACATGGAGGGCCGGTACCCACGCCTACCTCGAACAGGCGCCGTTGCCGTCAACAGGCGCCTAGTAGGAAAACGGGCTTGCATCTGGCGACCTCTCCCGACCTCTCGCGACCCTGGAAGGCGGCGGGTTTCCGCCCCAGCCCGATAGTGGAATGACGTGCCACGAATCATGATGGCGGGGAAGCAGCGATGCCATGACTTTTGGGTTACATCGATTATGAGGGCGGATGTCGGCAGCCACTGCAGCGAGACCGTCTCGTGCCGTGAAGGAATTTTAAGACTTTTCCAAGCTCTGGAATTGAGATCGGGCTCAATTCCCCAGTTTCCCCCCGCACCCTTGTTGAGCTTAACTGGACATCGTTAGCGCTTGTGTGCGCTACTTGGGTTTAAATCGGCCCGATCCCCAATGCCCCGCGAGAATTCTCCATTGTAGCCGAGGATGAGCCTCTCAAGAGGAAAAATGCATGGAAGCAGGTTGTGAAGGTCGCCACTTTGTCAGCTCGAGCCCTGCATCCGATGCTGTAGAGGTGGCCCGGGCGAACTACTATACCAACTATCTTGCAAAAGGTGCCTCGACACTCGGACTACAAGAATACGAGCGGTCAGCAGAGTGCATGATAGTAGGGCGACGGTGTGCTTGTCAGGCATATCAAATTTCTCAATGTAAATATTCCCAAGCTTTCCTGTGTATCCTTGGCTCTCGACCCGGCAGCTTTCCATTCGCCTTCAACTCTCGGTATGCCTATCTAGTCAGTCCGCTGTCCATCTACAAGATGCCCACCTGTTCCCCACTTCTTGGTCACCCCATCCAGCCAGCATTGCTAGGTTTGGCGGCAGTTGTCTCCGCTATCCGCATGGTACCACTTCGACTTACAGCCGCAAAGCTACCCCACTGACCGTTACTTTCATCTCCATGAACCTCAATATTCACCAAAGTCTACTGCCATCTTTGGAAGTTACCTTGTAAAAAAAAAAAAAAAAAAACGTCTACTTGCATCCTCAATGTCCAAAGCAATAAAAAAAATATACTCGACAGTCATATGCCATGATAGAAAACGCTACATTGAATCTAGATAGCTTGAGAGCACTAGCAGTACAGCTAGTTGTGTTCAAGGATACCTAGCCAGCCAGCCTCACAGGGCTGCATGTTATTTTTGCAATCTCTGTGTCCATGTTCAGCGCTTTGCTGTTGTTCGACCAGACTGTCTCGAAGGCACGAATCACATAGTCCCATTCATTCAGAAATCTCGCGCCAGTGGTGGATGCAACCGAAATTAGCCATTGTGGTGATGATGCAAATTTGATGATCGACAGGAGAGAAACAACCCCAAACCCAGCCGAGGGGGTCCCCGACCGAACCCCAAATACCAGAACCTTGGGTTCCCGACAGGTCGATTGATGAGACGGCGGACATTAGCTATTTTCCACGAAGATGCCTGTCCGAGATTCACAATTGTATGTCGCACACGCAGCGTAGAGGCAAGCCATAGCGGGAGAAAGACTGCGTCGTTGAGCCTAGACGAAAAATTCTGTTACCCAAACTCGGAAAGTATCCTCTTGACGCGAACTTTCACGAGGCACCTGGGCACGGTAAGTCCCGAGGTCCTTTTTTCTGGGCATTCGAACACAGTGACGACATCATGAGCGATTTGTTCCCGGTAGGGATGGGAATCTGTGGGGTTGGATGTGGGCCGACGAAGCAAATTTGTTGACCGCCCCTCCCCAGCCTCGTCGGCTACGCTATGGCCTTCTGGAATAGCTTACTGCTCCACTTTCGGAGCTCCGACAAAATTCAATGGCAGCGCGGAGTAACACGCGGAGAAACACGCGGGCAGCATGCGCGGCGCTGACATCTGCATGCTGGCAATGAGGGGAAGGGACATCCATGCGACTCAACCCCAGATTCGACTTGCACCGGATTTTGACGGGTTGGCCAGACTCGTGCGAACCCTTCGAGCCTTGCCCTGTGAATTGGCCCTGGAATTGGCCCTGGAATTCGTGGTCGAGCGCTGCCATGAATTTCTCGGAGGGGCCCTCTTTTCCTCGCCAATTTGCTAAGCTAGCACCATGCTAGAAGCCAGAGGCTTGTCTCCGCTGGGAAGACAGCATCACGAGGGCTCGCCTTGACTGGAGAGTGACACGTGAGATCACGCCCCGCATGAAACGGACGTTCAGTTTTTTCTCGGTCTCGGCATCATCCCCATCCGCCCCATCCTACCTGGCGTTGCATCGGTCGTCCTTGCCATCATTGCTTGGCCGTCCTTCACGGCGACTGCGGCTTTCGGCCAGAAATGGCCGGGCCGGTCCCCCAGTTCTATCCACCCTCTTCCGACATGTCATGAGATACTATTCCAGATCCGTGACCTCCGATTGAATGCCTCCATCACGTACAGCGACCGATCCGACGCGGACTCTCTTGGTGTTTCTCGAGTGACAGTTCGAAGTAACATGTGCTGATCGTTCTTAGAGGCCTTGCATCTTTTGGCCATGTACGGGGTTGGTTTGTCTTGTCACCGAGGCTCAGTGCCGGAAGCCGAATATCTGATCGGTGGAGGATTGGAGAGACTCTGATATCGTCGAGCGTTGAACATTCAACCCTCTAGCCATTTCAAGTAGTTCCAGATCTCACTTCTTGTTGCCCAGTGGCTGTAGACATGGGTTCTAGGCCAAGTCAGCCAGACTGTTTGACTCTATTCCACCCACATCGAAAGCAGTACATCAGTCTCGTCGACTCTTCACTAAGCTAGCAGTCGAGGCCCAGGCTCAACAACTTCGAGTTGGCCTTTAGCTCATCCGCTCTTGCTTCTAGCTCTTCCACATCCCAGTTTGCCGATAGAAACTTCCCGCTCGGTATACACGCTCCCTTGTGACTGACCAACCAAAGCATGAATCCCGCCGGTAGATCTGCATCGTCCCACTCTCCGGTGTCCTTGGGAGCCTCAGGGCCAGGCAACGCTTCTCCACCCGCCTGGGTCGCTCCCGTATCCACCTTTCCCGGCCTCAGTGCATATGCACGCAAGACATCCTGGTTCTCAGCTGCAAGGCGCTCGGCTAGTTTTGCCTCTGCGAAGTTGGACATGGAATCACTAGCCGGTAGCTCAGGATTCGGGGCAACCGGCGAGCCGCATAGTAGAACCAGCACCTTTTGCGCATCTGGTGTAGGCGAGAATGCCGTCAGGAACGTACGAGATAAGAGGTAAGACCCCTTGACGTTTACTCCAAAGCTCTTCCAAAAGTCTTCTGTTTCTGTGTCCTGTAGCTTTGTGTTTGTGGCAGTGAAGCCTGCACAATTGATTACAATGTCCAGGCCCCGGACTTCTCTTTTCACCCGGAGAAAAGCTTTTTCTACTGATTTTTCATCGGTTATGTCCATTTCGATTGTCAACATTCCAGTTCCTGGCTTTATTTCTTCGATTTTTGCGACAGTCTGGTTAAGTGTCGAATAATGCCGACCGCAGAGAATGATTGCTTGCGCATTGGCCCTGGCAAAAGCTACGGCAGTTGCTTGGCCAATTCCTGAACCAGCTCCCACAATGAGAACCCTTTTACTTGAGGCGGAAAGCTCGGCATTCTCAGGCAATATGGCGGGGTATGTAGTGTGGTGGAATACTTTGGTGAATGACGAGATTGTCATGATGAATGGCTAGCAAGATTATCTTTTAAGTTGACTTCGAAGTGGCTGATGTCAACGATTCGATGTCTCAAGGGGGTTTTTGGGGGGTGAGGCTGTAAAACTGTATGGATAAATTCTTTGGCAGACAGACTAAGATAGAGGGAGGCCAGATGTGACATTCTTGGCTTTTCCCTTGACTGAATTGCCCCGCCATGCGGTATGACGTCAGAGAAACATACATTTCTGAATTCTGATCTTTTGATTCAGCACCTTGTTAAAGAATATTGAGCTATTCTACGATATATAGGATAATGAACCACCCAGATAGACTGGCCAGTCGTCGGGATGTGTTACTTCAAGGCAGTAGCGCGCCCTTGATCTGCGTACAAACTGGGACGCAGGACTACTCATTTGAAACAATCCCATGATCACTCATCTGCCGATAGTGATCTTCATCTCTGGGCTCTGGATCTACAATAGTTCGCAATCTTTCAATGGCCTCGCCTGGCTGCCTCAAGCTGGGTCTCGCCATGGATAAACCGTCTTGACAAACTGAACATCCCACTTACTCGGGCCGGTCGGTTTAGGGATAGCTGCAAAACCACTTTGATGGTTGTTGGAATCTTTGAACTTGACAAGCCCACAACGATTAAGATGGTTCTCATCACATGGCTCGATAGAGTTCATTACTGTCGGGTAATGTGTGATGGAGTCATAATCGTAAGCCAATTCTGAGGTCATGACCTTCCAACCTTTGTCATAAGCGCCCGAGCTCATTCCCAAAATGTATTCGCGACCACTGAAATGATACTTTTGCGCGACGTACCAGTCTCGGCAAAATTGGTCGTAGGAATATCCTTCTCCGGATGCCTTTAAAAACTTTTCATCAAAGTCGTAGAGATTGTAGCATCTGTAATCTACGTATTTGTCACCTGGCCTTCGTTAGGAAATATCAAGAGAAGAAATCTAATCATCTTACGGTCTTCTCGAGAATGCTCATGGACCATTCCAAGTAAGTGGGCTAGTTCATGGGTGAGTTGCTCTGTCCGTAGGTGGGACCCGGCTTTTAGTATCATCTCACCCGGCTCAGGATCTTCATCATTGACAATCATTCCAATGGTCGCAGATGCACCACCATAATAAGCTGGTGAGTATTCAATGGCAACAGTCTCAAAGGGTACCTCGGGATTCCAGTCATCATTACCGCCACAGTGCAACGGACCACCCTGATTTTCAGTTTCTTGGAAGTAAATCGCATGGCCTGAATCTTTGGATGCCTCGCCTCCGAGGGCGTCATACCACATCTTGATAGCAGAGTCGATGCCAGGCTTAAGCCAAGCGCGCGAATTCTCGTCCCGGTAGCAGAAGGGAATTGGTGCTTTGTTATTTTTGTCTCGTGTCCAGGCCTTTGGGGCACTCTCCTCGCCATTTCCGAATAGTGTTGCAGTCCCAAACGCACCAGGGTCAAATGCTATGCCTTCCATAGCCTTGAGAGCTTCACGAGTCGAGTTGCGCATCGAAAACGGAATGCCACATGGCAGATCGAACGCAGGCGAGACAGAATCCAGGGCCACTATCCAGAAAACCGTTAAAATCATGGTGCTCGTTGTGATATTTGAGTTGGTCCCTGATGATGGCCGACGATAGAATCTTGTTAACAGTAGGCAAGTATTACAACCTTTGGAGTGTCTAGATTGGAGTAATGACAATATAAGAACTAGGCAAAATTTTCGAGGTAGGATTGGGTAAGATGGACATGCTGAAAAACCAAAGTTCTTAAAGATCCAGATTTCATGTGAAATGAGTTTATTTCATAAATGTGCGTCACTTGGGCGCTGCGTTTGGTTTTCCATCATGCTTCTAGTCCCAGAAAGATTGTGAACAAACGCAGACACTCCATCACAATTAGTAAAATTGTCCGGAAAATATGCCAAAATAATGCTCAAATAAATCATGTTCTTAACTCCCAAGTCAAAGGGATTCGGTACTGCTGAGAATGAAGTAAGTAGTTGAGAGCCTAGACTTCTGCGTTTGACTACATTCCAGGGCATGTATGAGTTGTAAGGCAGCTGCGTGTTAGTGCATTAAGCAATAAGGACACTCTTTGCTTAGTTAGTTCCTTTGAAAGATGACTACAGACAAAGATATGGGCATGTTTGCTCTGAAGGTGCTATCGCAATGGTATTTTGTGGCCGCATGCGGCAAACGAAGAGGATTCAGTGATGAATCAAATCAAGATCCTAGAGTAGTCGGACTGCTGTATTCTAGCATTGTCTTCAAGTGGTTTCCCCATGGTGCGATCGATATCTGCTGGTTTTGCAGGAGAAAAGGGGTCGAAAGAAACCAATGGCCGAATTTTTCGGTCTGCAAATGATGATGAGGGCTTGCAAAACATGTGCATTGAAGTGCTGTCGGGGTAGCCTCGGCTGACCGCCACCAGGTACCCCCGCCGAAGAAGCCCCAAAGCACAGGGCGTCGGCTCAAATCAACCGTCCGGAAAAACACCATCACAATGCGATGGACTCTCCAGCGCTTGGCCTTGCCCCTGAATGGAATGCTTCAAGAATGCCACGGCGCAGAGAGTCTATTGCGCGGTCACGATGGACAACGATGACGATGCTCAGCCCACGGATCCAAGTTTGCGGGGTAAACTATTCTGGACCAAACATGTAAACGGGCGCTTGGCCCGGCGGGCAGCTGCGATTAGGATAAAATCCGGGGTTAATAAACCCGACACCCATCGCTTTAACCAAGGCCTTGTGAACGAGATTCGTGGACGACCAGAGAAATTATAGAAGGTCAAGAGACTAGAGGTCACGCTCCCAGGATGCAGTCGGAAACCTAACTGGATCCAAAAATAAGATTGCCGTTTGGAGTAATTGATGTGCAAATGGGTTCCGACCGGCATGAAGATGTGGTGGGTGAATTACCGAATGTGAATAGCTTATGGATACCGGAAATATTATAAGAGAGTTCGGAACGATCAAAAAGACCGGTAGTCAAAGGCCTTCACTTGATCAACCCAATTCCTGGTTCTTTTGGTCCACTTCTCCAGGACTCCCTCATTCTCCAACATGTGGGCTCAGAAGTGTGCGAGCATTGCCTTGCTCTCACTATCATTGGCTGCTTCTGCTTCCGCAACGGTTCTTCACACCTCTAGTCGATGGATTCTCAATGAACAAAATGAACGTGTAAAGCTGAGGTGCGCCAATTGGGCTGGCCACATGGAAGTGAGTCTTTCAGAACAAAAGGAATACGGATAGAAACTGATCACCGTACAGGTCAATATTCCCGAGGGCCTCCAGCACCAATCCGCATCGTATATTGCTGAATGGGTGGCTTCGAATGGCTTCAACTGTGTGAGACTCACCTACAGCATAGACCTGGCCTTGAGCCCCGACTACACCGTCGCCGACTCCTTTAGTCGCGCGGCAGACCCCGCAGGTGTGAGCGCAGAAACAATGCAGGGACTATACGACTCTGCCGTCGAGAAGAACCCATGGTTGGCTTCATCAACTACACTCGGCGCCTTCGCAAGAGTAATCGAAGAGCTCGAAAAGGTCGGAGTCTTGGTCGTGCTCGACAACCACAACTCGCGAGCTGGCTGGTGCTGCTCAATGTCGGACGGAAACGGCTGGTGGGACGAGGCCTCCGGATACGATCCCACAAACTCTCAATACTTCAACACTCAGAACTGGCTGGATGGCCTTGCAGCCATGGCTAGGTTCTCTGCCTCCCACCCCAACGTCGTCGGCATGGCGCTCCGCAACGAACTTCGCGCTACCGGAAGCCAGGATGGAAACAACCACGCAGATTGGTACAACTTTGTTGCTCAAGGTTCTTCGGCGGTCCACGATGCGAACCAGGACCTCTTGATCGTCGTCGGTGGCGTGAGCTACGCTACCGACATGTCGTTCATTGGCGCAAACCCATTCGATAGGTCCCCCTACCCGAACAAGGTGGTCTGGGAGTTCCACAACTATGAGTGGTCGCTGTCTGGATCTACTTGCGAGGCGCGCCAGGCCTACATGGGCAATGGTGCTGGATACTTGCTCACACAGGGACAACCCTACACCGGACCTCTCTGGCTGAGCGAGTTTGGTTGGGCTCTTTCGAACCCGACCCCCGCCGAGGACACGTACGTGCGATGCCTGATTGACTACTTGGAGGGCAATGATGCCGAATGGGCGTACTGGGCTATAATGGGAAGTTACTATGTGCGGGATCAGCAGGCGAACTACGATGAGAGCTTTGGACTGTTGGATCGCGAGTGGAACGACTGGAGGAACTCAACCACCCCGCGCCTCCTCGCTGGCATCCTCGCAGTTACGCAAGGTCCGTGAAGTGATTTTTGAGCTGGCTGGCATACAAAAAGCCAATCTCGCAGGAAGTGAACAAATAAATGATTTCATTTTGAACGAAAGAATTTCACTGATGCAATCGAGACAATTTCGTCTATATCATACGTCTTCCAACATTTACTGTTCCATTCCAGGCCATTTCATTTGAGTTTCCAGCCTCAACCCCATTCTTATTTGGTCCTTCCGGCAGTCCTGAAAAATAACATGAGACTTTAGTCGTGCACCCTCACCTGAGCCATGACCAAGCCTACGTCCATGTCGTCATTTAAGCGTCCATGCTCTGGCGAGCAGACTCGAGCTGAGGCTCCGACGAATCACGGTACTCTCCAAGCAGCGAGTACTTGGGTCCCTTTCCAGTATCCTTCGTCTCCGGGAGACGGCCCGCACCGCAGTTAGGGCACTCCCGAGAAAATACAAACAAGTTCCGAAGGAAGGTGGCGCTCCTCAAGGCGAGATAGCCGTGAACAGCCCTACTCATATTAGCACTTCTCCTATGTTCCGAAGCTATGTACAAAGGCTTACATGTTTAGGATCAAGAAGCAAGACATGTATGTCTCCATCATAATTCCCGTAGCGTCAACGCCACTCTGGTAGTAGTGGCGCCAGCCGCTGTTACGACGCGGCTCGATAACCCAGAACGGAATCAACTAAGCGTGAAGATTAGCATCTACCCTGAGGTATCATATTGTGAAGGGGGCACTTACCACTCCAATGTAGAAAAGGCACGAAGCCAAGTCCACAAGAGGCCACACCCAAGACCTTCTGAGCCTATCGCCATCGCTCTCGTCGCTGCGTCTAGTATACAGCCAAAGCAGGCTTGTGAACAGCGAGGCGCTGAGAGGTGCTATGCACACAATCGAAGTGACACTATGGAACACGACGCCAGCGGCAACGACCATGGGGAAGGCAGGCAGCATCGCCCATGCCATGATCTTGCGAAGAACGCGGGTCGTGGGTTCCGAAGCCATGGTGTATAGTTGGATTGATGTGGATGATGTTTTTTGGGGGGTTGTTGGAGTTTGGCCTTATCGTGGCTTGCGATAGTTGATAAATGCAATGGTTTCAGGCAGCAGTGTTTTGCAACGCCGGTAGAACGCGCGTCGGCGGATTTGCACTATGAGACATCTCCTGGACAACAGGGCGGGTTGGCAATGCGGCGTGCAGGTTGTTATGGGGAGGGGTGAGACCACGGCCAATCGACTATATTGGCAGAGGGGCTTGATTCGCTGCGGCTTGCGGCAAAAGGAACGTCGTATCCATCGTGCGACCTTTGGTAGCTTGAAGGATGTGGCTATGGGCGTTAGCGACGCGGCAAGGCTGACTTGGCGGCGCAATTTTACTCGGGTCCCCTACTTTGAGGTAGTTGAAACTACATTTTGTTTTCCGGGGGCAGACAGGTCGCCACAAGTTACAAATTGGCATTTGGTTAACCGCTTTTGCCCATTTTTGGTTTAATAGGCGGCTTGTAGCGAGTGCAGAATGACATCATGAATCGCGTACCACCCAGTTCGGTATCAGACCACACCCAATGCGGTTCGAAATTTAGGGGAACGTCCATCACTGAGAAGCTCCATTGGAAGGGCAAAATATAGAGGTTCTTCTAGTGAGTCCATATAACTCAAACGGCCCCATCCTTCCTCTCAAACAATGCCAAGATTTCGTCGTTCGCACAACCCGCCGCGGTATCAATCGCCGTATTTCCCACAGCATCTTCCATCATAGGATCGAGTCCTCTATTCAATAACGCCTTGAAGCTCAATACATGGCCCTTTGCTGCAGCATGTAACAGACCACGGCCTTGTTTGTCCCGAGCAAAGATGTCTGCACCAGCATCTACAAATAGGTCAATTGCATCCTCCTCATTGAGCACTTGTTCCATTGATTGTAGGGTAAAAAAAAACTTGAGCCCTTTGGGAGGGATGGCCGATGCAAGGTTGAACATTGGGGTTTCGCCGTGGATATTGCGGGAGTTGATGTCAAGGTCAAGAGCGAGGAGCTCGGTGAAGAAGTCGTGAATTCGACTTTCACTGTATAAACGGCTAGCCAGAATATGTAGTATAGTGTTACCGTTATTGTCAGATGTTCTGGGATTGGACCCTAGCTCAAGCAGGAGTTTCTGGAGTGAACAGGTTGCTCCCAAGAGAGGAGTCCTTCCCTCGTTGTCTTTTTGGATCAGAAGCGTGGGATACTCTTTGGCCAGGCGAGATATTAGTTCAGGGAGGTATTGAAATCGTCGCCCGCCGAGGGCGTGGTGTAAAGCATTGCGGCCTTTGTGGTCCTGAGCCAAAGCGTCAGCGCCGGACGCTAATAAATGATCGAGGATGGACGTATGTGGGCTGTTCTTGTTTTGTTTCAAACTAAGATGATCGATTGGCGTGATCGATTCGTTTTGGGCTGCTGCATGCAGCAAAGTAAGGCCTTTTGCATCTCTGGCATTCAAATCTAGACCAGGAAGGCGCAGTATAGGGTACACGACCCCTCCCCATCTTAGGAGCTCGTGCAATATGCTACGTGTCTCACGCTTTCCCTCATACGTACGAGAGCGTTTTAGATCCAAGCGGCCGAATGATTCTTCGAGGCAAAGCTTTGCTTCGAATGTCTGCAGTGGGTCTGCTCCGCCTGCCAACAAAGCTTCGACTAGTTCCGCAGAAACGCGGAAGTTGTCCAAGTCCGCTGAAGGTGGCACGTAGTTGCCTTTTATTGCTAATCTTGCTGCCCGATACAAAGGGTACAGTTCAAGTGCGTCGCCACTGGTATGACAAGTCGGGACCGCCCAAGGCCAGCGCGTCGTGGAATTTTGTGATGAAAGGCTAGTGTTTGGATCGCAACCAGATGAGAGAAGTGTACGCAGTACATCGACTTGTCCTGCCTCAATCGCGGCAAAGAGGGAGTGCGGAGTGACTCTCGCACCCTTTTCGAGTAGCAGACGAATCATCTCTAGATCTTCGCCTGCATACGCGAGACAACTTTTACCCTGGCTGTCTGACGCATTCAAGTCAGCTCCTGCAGCAAGAAGGGCTCTCGCAGCATTTTTGCGAGAGAGATTGCCACACTTGTCTTTTTCCCAGAGCGCAATGTGAAGTGGTGACATCCCAAACATGTCCCTTTTTTCAACACCAACCCCTCGCTCGATGAAATAAGGAAGTGCTTGAGCAACATGCCACCATTTCTCGCCTCTTGCAAGTATATGAATGGCCGAATCTTCTACGATCAAATCATCTCCGTTCGTTTTGTAGCGGCATTCATTAATGTCCACGTGAAATTCCTCGACGAGTAAACGGACAATCTCCATGTTGGGACTTTCGCAATCAAGAGCCGTCATGAGAAAAACATTACGGTCCGCCTTCCCATTACGAGCACTTTCCGTATCAATTTTGTCTTTTTGAAATTTAGCCTCGCCCAGTAAACTGGCGATCGAATCAAACAACGAGGAAAACCCGTGCTTGATAACGATTTCAAGGAGACTTTCAGCCTGATAGTGAGAGCCTCTGCACATGAAGTCCACTCCCGCATTGAATAGGTCGTCCATCGTATGGTATTGGCCTAATGATATACCTGTTAGATGGTGCATAACCAAATGGGGTAGGTGCCCGCTTCAAGCAAGCTCTCAACTCAAAAAAATAAACCGAGACTTACGATCTCGGAGAAGATTTATAGCCACCTCGTGAATGGTGTCCATCTTGATCATTGGTCCGAGGTCTTTCACGATGTTGCTTTGTGCCTGCTGATAGGCTAAAGCTGTGCGTTTGACGAATGTATCGATGAGTCTCGATGGTTTCTGTAAGTCTCTGTGCTGACGCTGTTCAGCTTTCATGAAACAAGAAGCTATGTACATGTCGTGTATGGTGAAACAATCTTGAGGTTGTCTGACTCTCTTCTTCTCAGGAAGGAGTCTGCAAATATCAACACCCTTCTCTATGAACATATCGAGAATTTCCTCAAGCCTGCTAGTCTGATATGGGTGAAATAAAGGTGATGAGGATTTTGTGCGTCTCAGGGGAATCGAAGGGCGTGTGTTGTCGATGACTTTTAGCCCTCCCGCACTCCCTTGCTCACTCGATGCAACGCTTTCTCTTATCCACAATAGCTGTTCTTCCCCGAATTGGGAAATGGCTTCTCCGACAATCTCCCCATCAACAGATGCTTGCACATCTAACAGCATCTTGACAGTTTCAGGTCGCCCGGAACAGCATGCATAACAAAGAGGGGTCCATTTTCGTCTGTCGACAGCATTGACGTATCCTACGTTGCCTTTGGTAACATCGAGAAGTAGGCCCACTGTATTGCCTTGCATTGAGCGAGCTGCAAGATGTAGTGCTGTCAAACCTTCGTATGTAGCCAAAGTAGGATCAGCACCAGCCTTGAGGAGCATCTTGGTCATAGATGTCGAAAAAGTTGCAGCCATATGAAGAGCAGTTATGCCGTATCTGTCAGTCGCATTGATGTCCTTGATTTTGGACTTCACGAAGTCGAATACTTCGAAACCAATATCCGTGATTGATCGGCCCGAAATGATATGAATAGGCCGTCTCCCATAGTGGCTTCCCTGGTCCAGGTCAAGTCCGAGTCCAATGAGCCTGTTCCATAGTGGTGAATGTCCAGATCTGTTGTAAAGGTGAATCTCCACGTGATTCTTGGCATGTTCGTGCAATAGATTATTGCCACTATAGTCGGTCGCATATACATCCAATCCGAGATCGACTAGGAAGTCAAACATTGAGCTGCGGCCTGCACCATGCCAGTGATATTTGACAGCTTGATGTAGAAGGGTCCGCCCTTGAAAGTCGCGAGCTGCTATCGATACTCCGCCGTCGATCAACGCCTTCAATGCGTTCAAGTCAAATCCTGGATTGGAGAAGACTCGAAACAGTAAAGTATTCCCTTCGCAGTCCTTAGCCTTGAGGTTGGCATTGGCGGCCAACAGACAGTCTACAGTCCCAATACATCGAAACCCACCAGATACCAGATTGTGAATCGGTGGCTCTCCCTTGTGGTTCTTGAGGTTTACATCAACTCCGGTGTCTAATAGTGCTTTGACAATATTGAGTGCGGGTACCGTCCGAGAGAGGGCAACATGCAACACTCCATTTCCATCTTTGTCTTTTTCGTGCAATCTGGCTGGTACTCCAGGAATTTTCCTACTGTCACATAGTCCATGTCGTAGAGCATGCATAGAAGTGGTGTTCGCCCATCTGCAGGCCTTTTCTGGTTAATATTTGCATTCCCAAGCTCGATCAACAAGACCAATGAGTCCACAGATCGCACTTTGTGTAACGCTGACTCCCCATTATCATTTGTGAAATTGGCATCGGCACCGAAATCTAACAAAAGGCGTAAAAGATCTGGGTGGTCGACAGCAAGATGCAGTGCTGTATCTCCCTGATAAGTCTGAGCGTGTACGTTGGCTTTGGCTTCAATGAGAGAGAGAAACATGGCGCGAAGGTCATCAGAGAGGGGTTTTCCTGGGGTTTGGAGTTTCGAGATGTAAGTACACAATTGATGCAGAGCGGTATATCCACGCCTTTCAGTAGCATCGCATGCTAGATTGAGAAGGTCACTATCGTCCACAGAGTAAGACAAATTGACATCAGCTCCCGCATCCAAAAGAATGTCGAATGTCTCTCGGTCTCCAGCCTCACAAGCGAAGATGAGTGGGGAAATTCCAGGTGTGCCATTGACGTCAATTCCTGGATATGCTAGGATGCGACGAACGAGATTTGAGCGCCCATATGTTGCAGCGCATCGAAGTGCCCTTTGAGCAATTTCAAGATCATCCATGAACCGCAAGAGTACCTCGACGGTTTCCAGATGGCCTCTGCGGCAAGCATAAATCAGCGGCGTGTGTACATCGTCCCTGGAATTCGGTACGCATTCCAGAAGCACATCTACAACAGCATGATGGTTAAGTGAAGCCGCTTAATACAGGGGCTTTTCTGAATATTCTGCATCGAACAGCTCTGGGTCTCCGCCATTTCTATACAGAAGACATACAATTTCCGGATAATTCGACTTGGCAGCCCACCATAGTGGTGATCTTCCATGTGTATCTCTGGCGTTTACATCGAAATTGCCTTGGTCGATTAGGATTTGTGCCAAGCTTGAAATTCCAAATCGTGCAGCAATATGTAGTTGAGATACATGGAACACATGTGGGCCGTCGCGGCGACGTGCCTTTCTGAAGGGCAACGAGGGCAGCCTCTGGGCGGGCGGAGCGGGATGGGATGTGAGGGCCTTATTCGAGCTGCTGGGGATTCTTTCCTCGGTATTCCAAACGAATGCAGCCCAGGAACTCATTTGTTGCGTGTTATTGAGAAAACGTTGGACGGCCTCATTGAGACCAGTCTGATCATATCCAGCGGCGGCAGATTTAACCAAATGTATGTGCCAATTGGCCGCCGCATAAGGAAGAAATGGAAATGCAAGACGAGCCTTCTGCTCCTGATCTGTCAGTTTCGGCTGCAATCCCCATGGGTCAAAGTGGCTGCGCCTGTTAGAAAGTATCGACTCGGCATCAATAATAGTCAAACATCCTAATTGCAGATACTCTAGACATGCTAATGTAAGATTGCCGTGAGTCGGACCAGGCTGTAGGATAGGATGAAGATCTTGTCGTGAAGTGTCTCTGAGGAATTCAGTGAAGGAGTGGTGGATGACGCACACGGTCTCGTCGGGCAAAATCTGCAGGAGCGGGCCAGTGGCTGCTCTGACCAGATCCTTGGCAGCTTTGAGGCTGCAGTTCGTATCAGCAGGCATGGATGTGACCCTGATCATCTCTGCAATTTCAAGGAGCCTCAAAGGCCGGGTGGCATGTGTAACCCACTGGAGGATAAGTTTCTGGGTACCGTGGGAAACTCCGGACCTCTTAGCATGCTCTGATAACAGCTCTACATAGAGGTGGTTCATGTCCAGTGGAAGGGAGCGCAGTACCTCTTCTGTCTGTACATCGGGCTCAAGAAACGCATCCATCGCAAGCTTGGCATATAGAAACAAGCCATTGGCGCGTCCAGGAACTGCTTGTTTGATGAGATTCCTCTGTGACTGAGTGATTCCGGAGCCGAACAGTTTATGTTCGACATAACTGGAAATGTCCATGTCAACTAGCCGCTCATGGAGACGGATTTGGAATATCTCTGTTGCTCTCAAAGGGAATTCCACGGTTGAGACTGGGCGACTAGTCATCAAAACCTTGCATTTTGCTGGGTTCTAGTCCCCCAGCTTCACAAAAGCCTGCAAAAAGGCTTCGTTCCCTAGATCCATCTCATCAAGAGCGTCAGCCACGCAAAAGACCTGTCCGGCGATACCAGAGAAGGCAAGGCGCAGATACTTCCAGAGATCATCCATGGATATTGCTTCAATGGGCTTTTGAGTTTCGTAGTTTTCCTTTAGAAGACTTTGCAAAGGCGGACTAAAAGGCAGGATCTGATCAAGCCAGTCCCGAAGGAGGGCGGTAGGTTCATGGTTAGCATCAATGATTTGTCGGAAGAAGAAGAACAAGACGGGCCCATCCGGATGATCCCGAGTCAATTGGTCGATGATGTGAGCTGCCAAAACCGATTTTCCAGAGCCTGGTATGCCCTTGATCCACAATGTTCCATGCTCGGTGCTGTGCAACCAGTCTTTATACGTGGTGCTGGAAGTGAGCCAAGAACCTGTCCCCGCGACATGGGAAGCAAGATGCCTCTGATAATCGCCGCCTTCTGCATGGTAGTTGGTAGGTTTTAGCCAGTCGCGGATCGCCTGAATTTCGCCAGGGGTTTGGGGCAGGATGTTGTCCGGGTTATAGTCGCTAATGTCGTCCCGTCCAATAACAACAGCATCGTCTTCGACTTCGACATCACTAAAATGGCTCAGCGAAGCTGTCATTCTTCAAGGCAAGAGCAATTCTGTCCAAGACTGGAAAGTAGGGGGTTAGGAGGGTGGAAAGCTGAGAATTAAATATGAAGGTCATTGTGTTGGCGAGTGTCAGTGATGATGGATGCCTGCTTGGCTGCTCCCTCCTCTCGATATTGATGTTCCGACCCGAGTGGAAGCAGAGCGCGAGCAACTCGAGGATACCTAAGTACCTAGGCAGAGAGAGACTCTAGGATCAATGCGACCATCCCTGGATGCAAGGCACCGCGGCATCCATGGGCCATGGCCGGTGCCGCCGCCGGTGAGCCATCCCTTCGCCGTGCCGCATAACCGTGGGGAGTTGGGCGACAGTCACAACTCACCACGCTCTGCTCTCGACCCGCGGCAGCCTGCTCTCCCGTGCAGTTCCCGCGATCCGACGGCCTCACCACCTCGCCGTCGACATTTCTAAGCCCACTCAGTCATCGCGAGCCGTTGCGGCGTCTAGAATCTTCCACGCCCTGCATTCAAAAGCGCCCCACCCCCGCGTCGCGTGTCCGTGCTGTCGTTAACTCCGGCTGCCGCTCCCGCTCTCCAATAACCACTTGCGCAACACACGACTCCCACGACCGCCTCTCGCTGGCGTCCCTCCGCCATGGCAGAATATGCCGCCGAGCAGCTCAAGAACAAGGGGAACGCCTACTTCAAGAATGGCGAGTACGAAGAGGCCGAAACGCTGTACTCGCAGGCCATCCAGAAGAACAGCAAGAACCCGCTGCTCTTCACCAATCGCGCAAACGCCCGCTTGAAGTTGGAGAAATGGGAGGGCGTCATAGATGACTGCATCCGCAGCATCGAGCTCCTCAAGGACAACATGAAGGCCTTCTTCTACCTGGGTACCGAGCCCGCGCGCCGTACACATTGCGACTGCTGACGTGTATCCTAGCGCAGGCACAACTGAGTATCAACCACCCAAATGAGGCGCTCTCTTCTGCACTAATGGCCTACGAGCTATGTACCAAGTCTGCCCAGCAGACGTCGAATGCCGCCACCATCAGCGCGCTGGTGTTGAAGTGCAAAAAGGCAAAGTGGGATATCCGAGAGCGAGACCGGATCAAGCGACGCGGCGATCTGTTGGCCGACCTCGAATCAGCGTTGGAGTTGCAGTACAAGAAGGACGCCGACGATATCGAAGCGCGCATTGAGGGCGGAGAATTGGGCCGGATAGAGGGCCAGGAAGAGAAGGAAGAGCGGAAGACAGAGTTTGAGAAGAAGCGTGATGATCTCCGCACCGCCTTTGCCATCTCGGACCCAGAGCACATGCAAAAGCGCGAAGTGCCAGACTACCTCGTCGATGGCATCACGTTCGAAATCATGCATGACCCCGTGGTGACGCGGAACGGCAGGTCTTACGAGCGCGCTACTCTGATTGAGCATCTGAAGCGCAGCCCGACGGACCCCCTGACCCGCGAACCCCTCAAGATTGAAGATCTCAGGCCCAATATTGCGCTCAAGGAGGCATGTACCGAGTTCATGGAGGCCAACAGCGGCTGGGTCTACGATTGGTAGGTTGTTGTCATCATCTTCAGGTACGTTGTTTGGTGGAATGCGAGCAGCGGCGGGACAGACGTCGGAAAGTATTCAGGCGCCATGCAACTTGAGCTGACATTGGACTTAGTGAGGATGGGGTCAGAGATGGAGATACCCGCTGGGCGCACCTTAGTAGCTTTTGAGTTGCATTTTGGCCACATGCGGCGCGGTTGCATCACGGAGTAAGCACTGCATCGAATGGAGACGCGGCGTCTTCATTCTGGCGTTATAAGCACGACGAGCGAGGAGTCTTGTGTATACCCACATTTCGAATTAAGCCCATTGACATGAGGCACGAGTATACTGCAATATAAGGGTATATTCCCAAAACGCCAGCCCGGTTCGTTCGACCCCAGCCATGCAATTTATGTCCCGTCGCGCTTCAGATTTGTTGTACAGCTGGAGCCGTCTCGCTCTGGTTCTCCTCGTACAGCATCTCTCCATCAACCTGGGTACCCTTCCCTCGCTCGGCACTCCCCACCTTGTACGTGTTAGGCAGGCTCCTTTGTCGCCTCAGCCCTCCATCAAGCTCTCCGTCACTCCTTCGCCTGCTCGGTGGGCTCCTCCTCCTGACGCCCCTTGGCTCCTCAAACCCTTCCCCTTCCAGAATCGGGCTCCTCGTCCTTCGCTTGTCGCCAGACCTGTTCCTTGCCCTGCCCCTCAGAGTATGATCCGGTTCCGCGTCGCTTCGCCGTCGGTTCTTTTGGAATGTGGGTGGGGGCGAGACGGAGTCGGAGGACGACCGACGCCGATGCTTCCGATAATGATGCCTGTGTCGAGAGCCAGAGTCTCGCTCGTGGCCGCGGGAGGGCGAGGATGCTCGAGGGGGGGTGTGGGAGGAAAGACGGCGGCGCTTGAGGCGGCCGCGACGTTCTTCGTCGGCATCGGTGTCTACCAGCGAGTCTTCCATGTTGGTGGGCTCGTCTTCCTGGCTGCGATTGGTGTGGGCGACGGCGACGGATTCGCCGGGAGCGTCCATACGGATGTTGCGTTCCAGTCCCTCTGGGAGGGTTGACATTGTGTGGTTTAGAGGAAAAGGCGTCTGGCGAGCGTTTTTGAACAAGTGAAAAAGGGGAAAGTTTGAGGCATCGGATGGGCGTCCGTGGGGCGTGAGGGGTCGTGCCGGAGCTCGTGTGACGGTTCGCGGTGATCAGCTTAGCCGCAGCTGCTCCAGGCCTGGAACCGGGGGACGTCATATGATGGCCCAAGCTCCTTGCCTGCCCGATGCGGCAGTTTTACCTCAGCTGTAGAATGCAGTCGCCTTTAAGCTCAGCTCGCTAGCGAGCTTCAATTCACCTCATCTCTCTGCTCCCCACACGCCTTCGTATGGCCACTGTGCTGCCAGATCCGTCGCTACAGTGTTTGCATCCCGAGGAAAATGTAGGGGACAACCACCCCTTGCTTATTCCCTGGTACCTGCTTTTCCATACGCCACCACTGCATTGACTGGTACGGGTTCCCCTGAATGCCCATCCGGCCTCTCCGTGCAGCTTGCTTTTTCCGTCCCCTCCTTCCGGCGGTCTATGGGGAGTGAGCCGCTCGCGGAATGCAGGGCTATTGTCTATGAATTCCGCTGCAACTCTGGCTGGCTCGGACCTGGTCAAGTCACGGAGATGCAGTCAGCCGCATCTACTTAAAGACAGGTCTCAGCCCCGGGAACAGCCACGCTTGCATAGCTTCCAGGACAGTTCCTCATGCTTTCATCATGTGTTTGAAGTCTAAATCGAGTGAAAACCTTGTCCCCAAGACCGCATGCGCATGTTTCAAAACGCCTAGTAGGGGACATCTAGCTTTAGCTCCCTCAGCTGCCGGCATGAGCGCCAGAGATCCGCTCGCACGTGATATCGCACCTTTCTTCGCACGACTTCGGTCGAATCGCGCTTGAATATGGTGGTGCTGCCGTGAACCAAGCCCTTTAGGGTTCCGAGATGTACACGTTCCCCACCCTTTAGTCACTCCCTAACGTTAGGACTGCACTTTCCGACAGAACGATCAACTCTAAACCCCCCAGAAACTTAATCAACGATAGTAATCACTTCAAACCGGCGAAAATGGCTATGAACATGGACCCCGACGACAAGTCTCGCTTCGACCGCTTTAACGTGCTATCCACGACGTACAAATCTGTCCACGAGCATGCTATCCGGGCCGATGTGCTTTACCCGAAAAATCCCAGCCCCGAGACTCTGAAAACACCCCGCCCTGTGCTCGTGCGCTTCCACGGCGGAGGCTGGATTGGAGCAGACAGTCTTTTCCCGCCCTTTTTCGCTCCATGGCACCTCCAGCTCGCAGAACGTCATTCGGCAGTCATCGTATCTGCAAACTATCGCCTCATTCCCGAAGCCTCCATTCAGGATATCCTCGATGATGTGGAAGATTTTTGGAAGTGGCTGCATAGTAGTCTTACCTCCTTTCTCTCCACTGAGACGAGCGGTGCTCTCAAGATCGACCTTGACCGCATCATCGTTGCGGGCGATAGCGCAGGCGGACACTTGAGCTTGCACCTCGGCTTGAGCCACCCCAACGAGCTTCGTGCCGTTCTAGCTGCCTATCCAGGAGTTGACACGAAGAGCACTGCGTTCTCACAGCCCCGTCAGAAGCCTGTGTTCGGGCTTCCTCCCATTCCTGCTTCCATATGGACGGACCACATCGAACAAGTTCGGGCCCAGGAAGCAAAGACGGGCAAGAAGCTTGTCGTGTCCTCTGATCCTCGAATGGAACGATCTCCCCTCATGTGGACGTGCACTCAGCATGGGCTGTTTGGTCCTTGGTTTGTGCCCGAGCAGAGGGGAATCCACATCTTGGATCGGATCGAAGATGGTGCTCGGTTCCCGCGAGGTGGCGTGTTTGTATGGCACTCAGAGCAAGACAGTGTGGTTCCAGTTGAAGGAACCTTGGAGTTGAAGAAGATCCTCGAGGAGAAAGACCCAGAATTGAAGCTGAAGGTACACATTGGAGAAGGAGAGCATGGGTTTGATCACCAGATCAGCATTAATGATGAATGGTTCGCTGAGGGGCTCAACGAGATTGTCGAGCAGTGGCTGGCTTGATCAATCTATGGCCAAGACATTATATAAAACCACATTGGTAGGAATGAATTGATGACTGGCCTGAAGCACTTACTAGTTAGTTCCAATATGACCCAACGAAAAGCTCGACTGCCAGAATAAAACACTGTTTTAATTCTGCCACTGAGAAATTCCCATCAGTGCACTTTGACCAAACCTTCACGCATTCCCATCCAACTGCTGCTTCCACCCCGAAGGACACGTCCCCGTACACTGCAACCCACTATCGGCATTCATATTACTACACAACACCTTGGCACTCCCCCCATTCTTCGGCTTAATATCGATCCCCCGGAACTTCAACCCCGTACACGGCACATTCCTACTACAATAAATCCCCGCCGCAACATTATACCTACTCGTCCCCGTAACATTCTCCCACAAAACATCACTAATCTTCAGCCTACTCCCATCACAATTCTGATAGCTATAAATGCACGGCGAGATGTAGATTGGCTGATTCACGTCCTGGAATCTGATGTTGCGGAACGTGATGTTGCGCACGTGGCCCGTACCCGGGTACGTCTTTATCCAAGCCGCGTTGGACGAGTGTATGGCGGTGATGTCCTCGAAGACGACGTCGTCGACGAAGTCAGGGGTCGAGGCCGGGTTGCCGAGCGAGCCGATGCACATGGCGCCGGATTCGTAGCAAGTCACGTTCTGGACGTGGATATTGCTGCTGTTTCCTTTGATGGATATGCAGTCCTGTATTCCTTTTCAGATTTGGGGGTTAGAAGGATGGGGGGAAAGGAGGGAGGGGACGCACGTCGCCGCAGGTCACGGTCCAGTTTTTGATGACGATGTCTTTGGAGTTCCAGGTGTCGGTTCCATCGGTGTTTACGGTGCTCCATTGAGAGGAGGATGTGGCGTTCATGTCGAGGTTGGTCATGGTGATGTTTTGGGAGTGGGCGATGAAGGTGTGCCTTTGTGATCAGATTCGCAGTTGTGGAATCTGGGTTGGGAGTTGCTTACCAGAATTGCGGTTGTCTCCAAGTTATGCCGTCGATGAATACATTTTGGGCCCGCCACAAGGTCAACGAAATGGGACGGCCGGCTTGGTTCCCTTGGTTTCGGTTCTGGTCGTACCATTTCTGGCCGTTGCCAAAGAACAGGGCTTTTCCGTGGCCTCTGATTGAGAAGTCGCTGCCGCCCAACCTCCAAGCAGTGGATCGTTGAGCGTATGCCACCGATATGCTGTTTCGTAACCAGTACTGGATATCATCATTCCATGTCAATCTGCCTTTAATGGAGATGTCGCAGTTTTTCAGATTCAACACATCCATGACTTTCGCGATTGTGTAGTCACCCTCGATGATTTCGATTTGGCCATTTTGCCCGCATTGCTTGAAGGCATCCATGATGAAGGGGCTGTCATCTTTGCTTCCGCTTGGAGTCACGGTACAAAGACTTCCGGTCTTGTTCATGGCAGCCCATGTTGGACTGACAAGAGATATTACGAAACTCAAGATAAGCAGGATCATGATGGCTACTAGTTACGAAAATAAACTTCTAGTTTCAAGGAAGACGAAGCCGAGTGAACTTTGTGAGAGCTTATTTTTGTGGGACACGGTGCTCCGCGGGCCTGGGTAATGTGTTCTCAGATTTGACCAGGGAGTCAAAGTGACCCATCCTCCCGGAATTGAACGAGGGCTGATCACGACTGGTGCAACCCATGCCTGTTCACTGCTATTGGCGCGTAAATGAAATCCAAACCGGTTATAGTCTGCTTGTCTTACTGTGGCGTATATAAAGATATTAGACATTTATGCTGCAAAGTGTGGAGATTGAGTGCGCCGGCAATGGCGACATGGTAATATTGACGCACGAACGGAATAGTCCTCGGCCTCGTATCAGGAAAAGGGCGTGATTGCTCACTCCAAAGCATTAACTTGATGGCAGAAGAGGGAGCCAAAGCTATGCAGTATCTAAGAACTGAACATTTGATCTTTCGCTCTGAACGACGCTATGCAAGCATACTGACAAGCCAATTCTCCCAGAATCTCAAGCCATCCAATCCTTGTTCCCGACAGAGTGCCCCGCTCTCTTCAGCCATCTCTAGTTCTTCATTGGCAACACCGACGCTCCATCCAAACCGTTCGGCTGTTTCTTGCGCTGTGATGCCCCGTCCATACGTCCTCCAATCCCAGGTCACGTCGGTCACGGGTGGTTCATTGTGCAGTTCCTTCAACCATGCCAAGAGGCTGGCGATGGTCTTCTCGTCGGTACGTTCGCGGCCCTGTACGACAAGCAGCCCGCTTTTGAACCGCCTGAGCCGGACTGGGAGCTTGAGCTTGTCCCACATGCGTGCCGCTTGTTCAAAGTCCGTAGGGCTCACCAGCTCAACCCCGCCCCTTGCTCGATTGAACATTGCCCACAGGTCCACGAGAGTAACGATGCCACCCTCTTTTCTTAAAACTCCGCTTGTGTCATCCGTGAGCCACTCGGCCAGGTTTCGCGAAAGTTCAGAGACATAGAGCGACTCTGATCCCGAACCAAGCATATCCTTGGTGGTGACGAGACCGAGCGCGGAAGCAGACTGTGATGCAAGGGCGGTCGCCTCGGATCCGCCGTTAGTCCCTAGGTTTGCTTGGGAAGCAAACTGCTCGGCAAGGGCGATAATTTCTTTTGCCGATGTCATGAGAGCCTCGAGATCCTCAAAGGCACTTCCAATCATTGCTTCGTTATTCTTCCTCTGCTCAAGACCTCGCCGTTCGAGTCCAGCTATCCCGACAGCTTTGTTACGTTCAAGATCTGAAGAAGACTTGTTGGACGCCGAGGCATAGCCATCTTCGGTGACGCCTGAGGATGGTCGAGGTTTTGGGATAGGTGGAGCACTCTGCAACAGCCATTTGCGTTGTACCAGAGCATTCTTCAATCGCTCAAAGAATATCTTGTCTCCACCCTCTCTAAAGGAAAACTTGATACATTCAACGGTCTCTGATTGTAACGGGGAGCTGTTGAGGGACGGGCCTGGAGATTCGGGCCGCGAAATGCCCCGTGTCACCTCAAGCCGCCTGTCCGTAGCAGCGAGTGGTGCCCCGCACATCTCACAGGCTGCAAGGGACGGATGGTTCTGAAAGGTGCATCTGGGACAGGTCGTAGCGCCTGCACCAGCCAGCCCCGACCCTCCGCCTGTAGAGCCCCCAGAAGGCAATGGAGCAACTTTGCCATCTTTGGGCGGCAGCACCGGCGCCTGCCTGTTGCTCATGGCATTTATGGCAGCCTTCACCACCAGCACCAGTGGTGGTTTGATCCCGCATGCCAGGCACGGAGGTAGTGGGGTTCGGGCGTTCGCGGTGGCAGGGTCGAAGTTAGAGGGCACGGGGTTCGAGAAAGAGCATATAGGGCACACCCAAGTCGCACTCAACGGTGCAGGAGCTGGACTGCCGTGCCGCTCCGGCGTGGCCGCGGACGTGCCTGGCACATTACTCGAGGGGCCAGCAGGTCCGCGAGACAGCTGCTTTACGGGCTTGGGGTAGAGGGTGATCTTCGCAGACGATTTCAGGAAGCCGGCCTGTCCGAGGTTAGCTATGGACCAAGCTGCACGTAGGTGGAGCATACATAGAACTCGGGACGCTCCACGTCCTTCAAGAAGATGGCAACCGAGTGTTTTCGCGGTTCGTTGTGGTCGACATAGCAGACTCTATGCGAAGTGAGGTACGCCTGGCCGTTCTGGTACTGTGGGAGCTTGTATTTGCTGGGAAAATGTTAGTGGGGGAGGCAATGGGCGGCGGCGGTCCGCATACCCCTCATACAAGCCGACGGCATTCTGCACGAAGAGTAGCGTCTCCTCAGGCAGGAGCGATGGGCGCAGCGCCGTGGTGAGGTCGAGCTGATGCAGAAACATCCAGGCCACTCATGGGTTTTGCGAGCGGCCGACTGGGAGTGTCGTCTGGCACCGATATCAAAGTCGCCCAACACCCATTCACGGGCGTCATTAGCTGGACCCAAAGAAGCTAGCGCTGGCGCCGAGCCTTGGCACTCTCGCTCCACCGCTCATTACTCGACACCACCACCACATGCCCTCCATCCCACACTCACCTTTCACCATCGCCCCCGCTCCACCGTTGCAGTGAGTTCTACAACCTCTTTTCACCCTCAGCGGTCAATACAATGTCTCTTCCGTCTGTAGCCTGGAATCAGGCGATGCAGCAACAGCCCACATACAACTCGGCGTACAATACGGTCAACGCTAGAGTCACCCTGATGCGACCTGCACCTCCTCCTGTAGGCCTCCAACCCTTTCCGCGAACCCGCCACCCGTGGTCTGACCATCAACCGCAGCAGCAGGCGGCCGCACCTCCACCAGCCGCGAAGCCGCAGAAGGTCGAGTGGACCCCTGCCGTCCGTGACTACGTGAGACGCGCTTTCGACCAGGAGAATGCCATCGAAGGCATTTCTCCCGAGGACATGCAGAACAAGTTGAAGGAGATCCTCCAGTTCTTTGCCGAGCGACAGAGCCTGTCAGAGATCGACTGGCAGAACCATCCCCTGCCACAGGCCATCCTTAAGAACGAACGCGCTGCAGCAATGCAGGCAGGTGCCGCCACCCAAGCGAACGCACCCACTAACATGCCCCACACTCTAAACACGGGCACCAAGAAGCGTAAATCACAAGACATGACCGACCTCCCCACTCGCAGTACCGAGTCTCCAAACTCCATTCCCCCGTGGCGAAAAGCTAACCTAGAAGACCGCATCACTTACCCCAACGGACACAACGACAAGCGTCAGAAGAAGCACGCCCTCTCCGCCGACGTCTCAAGTAAGTTTGACCAGGCTGATCTGGAGAAGCGCAGGCAGCGCTTTCAACTCGGATCTCCCGGCAACAAGACGACGCCTCCATGGAACTCGCCACGCGTCGACCCCGACTCCGACTTGAACGTTGGCCCAGTTGTCGGCACGAACGAACAACTGGAAAAGAGCTACTTCCGCCTGACTGCACCTCCCAAAGCCGAGACTGTCCGCCCATTGCACGTGCTTGAGAAGACTCTATCCATGCTCTTGAAGAAATGGAAAGCCGAGAAGAACTACGGCTATATTTGCAACCAGTTCAAGTCCCTTCGCCAGGACCTTACCGTTCAGCACATCAAGAATGCCTTTACCGTGAAAGTGTACGAAATGCATGCCCGGATTGCATTGGAAAAGGGGGATTTGGGTGAGTATAACCAGTGCCAGACGCAACTAAAGGCGCTGTATGCACAGAAACTTGGAGGCAAACCAAACGAATTCCTGGCCTACCGCATCCTTTATTTTGTCTATACCTGCAACAGAACCGACATGAACGACTTGCTGTCCGAATTAACCCCAGCAGACAAGGTCCAGCCGTGTATCAAGCATGCCCTTGACGTTCGCTCCGCTCTGGCCTTGGGCAACTATCACAAATTCTTCAAACTTTACAATAACGCAGAAAATATGGGCGGCTACCTAATGGACATGTTCGTCGAGCGGGAGCGCCTCAATGCTCTAGCTAACATGTCACGAGCGTATGTATCTGCACCAGGACCCCCGAGAGCAGCGCATGGAGCTGACACTGGCCACAGCTATCCCAACGGCTTCACTCTCCGCTTCCTAACGGAAGAGCTTGGTTTCGAAAGTGACCAGGCGTCTCGTGAATTCTTAGAGTCCCACAATGCCCAGCACATTATCGAAGAGAGGCCAGGCGAGACGGGCACGCAGATTCGCATCAAGATCAAAGAGGCTGCAGCGCTCTTCGACAGGCTTCGTGCGGCCGCCTTCAGCAAAGTAGACATCAAGGGACAGATTTGATCCTCCCGCGTGGCCGATGACGATGCAGCATTTCCTTCCTCTGCATACTTAGCCTCCTTTCGACCTCTTTGCATTTTTCTCTTCCCGTCTTGTTCACGATACCCTGCGACACTTTCATACGTCATTAGCATGTCTGGCGGCCCAGACAGCCTTTCAAAACAATATTTACCGATGTCATTTGCTTCGTTTCCCCGATGTCAAGCAACCGGAAAGCGGGGTTGCCGCTCAATGCAAAAAGTGGGCGGGACGTTCTAGCTGGACCAGGCCCATACGTTTGGCGTCTCGGAAGGTGTTCTCGGACACAGGCTGCGGTCAAGTGACACCACACGGGCCAATCTTGAACGTCGAGGCAGCACCTGGGGCAGTTTGACAAGAGTTGGCGTTCAAAACGAAGAAGAAGATCACTGTGCTGGGGCTGGCCTAAGACGGAAGAAGTGGGCGGGACAGCAGATCCGACGCTTGGACTCGCAAATCCTTTTGTCTTAGCACCAAGCCATTGACGGTTAGAAAATGTCCGAGGACAACACGTGGGCTTCTATTCGGAGACTCAAGGTTCGCACGGCACCGTCCCGTCGAGGCAAGTATACATCAGCGGGGCTGGCGTGCCGGGTGGGCACACAGGCAAACAGCATTCTTTAGCAGGCTTGAATCTAACAGGACGATCATCCAGGCTTCTTGCATGGCATTAATGGGCTGGGCGGCAATGCGAATATATCTTTTTTTGCAAATTGCAAGTCGGGAGTTCACGTGGGCGTTTGGCATTGCTTCTTTGTGGGCTTCTTGGTTGGAGCGCGGCTGGGGCAGGCCAATGGGGGGGTGGAGAAGGGCCTTTGGGCTGTGATTTGCCGGGGGCAGCTAGCTCTCGAGTCCAGCGGCGGCGCCCCCCATCCAATGCGTTAGGGCTGAGGCGGCGGGCATGGGAATTGCAGTAGCGATAGGCAATAGAGAGATTGGTTCAGATGATTCTGTCGCGTTTCTTTGAGGCGCGGGCGGGCGTGCACGTGTGAGGCCGGGGATAGGGCGAGACGGGCGCGAGGCGTGGGCGACGACGAGGCCTACGTCAACGGGCTTGCAGGGCGTGCAACTAGGCCGTCCCTTGATGTGAGACGCGTCGGACAGGCGATCCCAGCGGAGTGCGTGGAAGACAGCGGAGGGCTCAGCAGTTTGGGGGGTTCCTGGGAGGGGCCAAGCAGGCCACGGACGGCGCCGCCCACGGAGCGTCGCGCTGCAGGTAAGGCAGCGGACAAAGCAATCGAGGCGGTAGAATTGGGCGTGTTGGGCGCTGCGATTGGCGGGCAGGGCATAATTCACGCGAGAAGGGGGCGCTCGAGGCAGGCTGACAGACGTGGACCTGCATGCCGGCCAGCACTACGAGGGCTAGGGTGGTGTAGGTGCGCAGGAGGGCAGTGTTTGAGTGGAGACGGCGGGCGTGGGCTGGGCCAAACGGGGCTGCTGGGCTGCTGGGCTGCTCCAGGGCTCCATGACTCTCCAGGGCTGGCTGGCTGGCTGCTTGGGGGAGTGGTGGTGAGCGAGCGTTTGCCCGCGGCGCGACAGACGACGGACTGCTCCATTGTCTGGGAGCGCACGAGGCCTTCACCCGGATTCCGCGACAAAGGTTTTTTTTTTTCGCTCTCCCTGCGCTGCGCCGCCGCCCGGGGCCTTGTCCGCCGCTGTCGCAGCCACAACGTCAAGCGGAGTCCCAGGATCCCCTCTGTCGCGGTGCTGCGAGCTCGTCCTTCATTTCACCCTCGCGCGCCCACCACCTGTCTTCTGCTCTGCTGCTGCTGCTGCTGCTTGCTCCTCCTCCGGTGCCCGCGACCACGGCCTCTCCGCTAGCCCGTTCGTCTCCATCGCTCGCTCGCTCGCTCGCCCACTCGACGACGACTGACGACTGACGACGATCGCCCGCCGAAGCTCTGCCCACTCTGTCCGCCTGCCCGCTCAGTCCTCCCGCGGCCCATTTCACAGTCCCGCGCGGCCCAAGCACTCCACGGCTCGCTCGCACGAACGCCAGGCTACCGGTTTTCATCCTGGTCGGCTGCACATCACTCGCCATCGTCTCTCGTGCACTTGCACCTCTCTCATTGCGACCGCGTGCGACCGCCTGCGCTAAGAGATAGATCTCCAACTGTCACTCTGGTCGCGACCCGCCGCCATGAAGGTATGCGCTCCCCCCGACACCACTGCGGCTGCGCGGCCTCGCCTTCACTCGGACACTCGAGCCCTCAGGCCCGCCCGTGCCCCTTCACCCTCGACTCTCACTCCCTGTCCTCTCGTCTCCCTCCCACCGTGTCCCGCAAGCCTAACTCATCGCGCAGTTCCGCAGGTCCATGAAGGGCGACAAGGACAGCCGGCCGCACCACATCAGCATCCCGCCCAAGGACGCCATCGCAATCGTGCCGCCCAAGAAGGTGAGTCGAGTTCGCTCATTTCGCCAAAGAGACCCCGCCGAGGCCGCCGCTAGAAGCAGCGCCTGTCCAACGGCCGCGAACGCGCAAATGAGCTCCGCTGACCGTGCTCCGCCTGGACTCTAGGTTATTAAAGCCCTCTACGACTACGCGGCGCCCGACCCAGACCCCAACTCCGGCTACCTCAGCTTCTCCCAGGGCGACTTCCTGCACGTCGTCGGCCGCGAGAACGACCCCGACTGGTACGAAGCCTGCAATCCGCTGCACGGCACCCGCGGCCTCGTGCCCGTCACATACTTTGAGCCCGTGGGCAAGACTGTGCGCGACAGCAGTGACTCAACCACGTCGGCCACGCCCAACCTACCCAACACACACCAGACACACCACACGCACGACTCGGGCTACCAGGAGCGCATCACGAGCCCCGCGAACCCCGACGACATGCGAATGCCCATGCCAATGCGCATGTCAAAGACAATGGGCAAGGGCCAACCTCAGGGCCAGGGCCAGGGCGCCATGGTCTATGGCATCGTCATGTACGACTTCAAGGCTGAACGCCCGGACGAGCTCGAGGCAAAGGAGGGCGAGGCCATCATCGTCATCGCCCAGTCAAACCCCGAGTGGTTCGTCGCGAAGCCCATCACGCGCCTGGGCGGCCCAGGACTCATACCCGTCTCCTTCATCGAGATCCGCGACATGACCACGGGGACCGCCGTCCCAGACGCCCAAGACGCCGTCCGCCGTGCTGGTGTTCCCAAGGTCGAGGAATGGAAGAAGATGGCGGCCGATTACAAGAATGGAAGCATCGCCCTGGGCAAGCTTGAGGCCAACTCGCAGCAGTCGCTGCAGCAGGGCATGGAGCGCATGAGTCTGAGCAACAAGAGTCAATCGGGCGCCACTGGCGGATATACTCAGTCCACTCCGGTGAGTTTTGCCTATACACACACACATTTCCCGCCCACCCCTTCTGACAAGACCCAGTCGATCCATTCGCGACACACGTCACAGGTCCAGAGCCTGAGCCAAGGCCAGCCACGGCCTCAGTACCGTGGTTCCGAAGCCAATCTCCTCGCGCCCGTCAGTGCGAAGGTTCCCCGGTACTGTTTTGCGGATGACATTTTCTGGTTCATCATCGAATGCCAGATGGAGGACGGCCGATGGTGGGAGTTGCAGCGTCTGTACCAAGATTTCTATGACCTGCAGATCCAGCTCATCGCATCCTACCCCGTCGAGGCCGGCACTAGTGGCAATAGCGAGCGCACGTTGCCCTTCATGCCCGGTCCCGTCACATACGTCACCGACAACATCTCCAACGGTCGCCGCGCCAACCTCGACGAGTACATCAAGAACCTCTTGAAGCTTGGCCATCACATCACCCACGGCACGCTTGTCAGGGGCTTCTTCGCTCCGCGCCAGGGCGACTACGAGATTGATCCTGACGTGGTCGCTGAAGATGACTATCGTCTCTCTGGCCAGTCGGGTCACTCGTCCAGCCCCTCACACGGAGCCTCGAGGCAGTCCTCTGCCGATCAGCTGCAGGCGACCACCCCGCAGACTCCCTACTCGACTGGATCGAATTTCCCCACACACCAGCGTGGTCAGTCGATGGGCCAGGGATACGGAGGCCTCAACCCACCTCCCATTCAGCACCAGCACTCTGGACTCTCGGGCTCCTCGTCTGTCACCAACACGGGAACTAACTCGGCGCTTAAGATTAAGGTATGGTTCGAAGAAGATAACTGCGTTGTCATTCGCATGCCTACTTCGCTCAGATTTGAGGATCTGTATCAGAAATTAAAAGATCGCAGGGCTTTGGAAAAGGAGGACAGCAGGTCTGAGGAGTTGATGGTGGAATATCGGGACGAGATTGAGGGACAGTACTACCCCATTGAGAATGACGAAGACCTGGCCATTGCTGTGGAACGGAACCCAAAGTTGACCCTTTCGGTTACGACTGCGAGGTAGACGCGAGGACTGTTCCTGCTGCCAGGGGGCACGAGTTATGAGATATCTGTTTTATGGCTCTTTTTTTCATTCAAGGCGTTGGAAAATGGGAATCAGAGGAAAGGTGTTATGGTGCATGGAGGCTCTGGTTACTTTATTCCCCCACGGAGCACCTGTTTATCGGCAGCATTAACCTTTAGTGGTATTTCGGTACGGATTGGGGACGGAGGACACGGGTCGGATTGCACAACGGATGGCAGGGTGAATCATGTAATGCCGCCAGTTACGGATGATGTGGTTGGAGAGACCATACGTTGACAGGCATATGAAGCACGGTACAATAGGTGGCAGCACAAGCATGGCGTTGTCTGTTCTCCGACTCTAGGAGTTTCTTCTTCCCTCTTGCATGGTGTCTTTTTCTTCCCGCAGCCTCTTGTTCAGTATCACTTTTAGTAGTGTGCTCGAGTCGGATTGGAGGTGTAGTAATACCATTGCCTTCTTCTTCTTCTTCTTGTTCTTCTTCTTCTTTTGCTTCTACCCCACACTCGGCTCTCCACACGCCTTATGAGACGTTTGCCTCTGTGCGTACCTAGGTACTATTGCGACTCCACAGGCCACATGCGTTCTTTCCGACGGTAGCCAGAGCCACTCTGCGACGCTCCAGATGTTCAAAACATTGGCCAATCAGCCCCCGCCATATTCGGCCGTCGCTGCTCCGATCTCGGCCGCCGACACTCCAAGACCGAAGCTTTCCTCAGCGCTAGCATCTCCAGTTCTCAAGCCGTCGCGATCCGCTCAGATCGCAGTCACCGCCCTGGGGTGAGCCATTTATACGCTCTAGACGCGTCGCAACCCTCGTCACGCAACCGGCTGTGACGCCCCGTCGAAGACACCGGTCAGAGCGCCCCTCACGAAGCGCATACCCCAGCAGAAAGAGCTCGGAAGGACCAGAAAAAAGTGTACATGAAGCACCTTCGGCGCGCATTCATCAATCACCGCAGGAAGCTGCAATGGGGACGGAAAATGCTGCCGCAGAATCGCAATCCGGTGTGAGGGCCGAGATCCAGAGCGCACACGAAGTCGCAGACTTGCCCAAGATGGCTGTACCCAAAGTCGTCGTACCCGTACCTGTACGCCCACCGGTCGAGCTCCCCCTGAGCACAAAAGAAGAGGCGGCGGCAAACGACACCGCGAATAAGGGAACCTGGAACACAAAGAATCTGGGACGGCGCATCGGTGTCGACGCCATGGCAGCCGCATCGGCCGGCCTCCTCGTCGCGCCCATAATCACCATGATCGACAAGGGCATCATCGAGAACGCAAGCGGGCGAAACACGCTCGGCGATAGCCTCAAGAAGAGCGCAAAAGAGCTGCTCTTGCGCCCGCACCGCTTCCTCACCAGCAAGCCCTTTGCCCTAATCTTCGTACGTGTCCCCTTCCTTCCCTCCAACCCAACCACACAAAATACGCCCTAACTCAGCTAAAAAAAAAAAAAAACAGAGTCTATACTTTGGCACCTACCTCACCGCAAACACAATCGACACCGCCTCCTCCGTCCTCCACTCCACCCCCGCTGCCGCAACCACGGCCGGCACCCCCAAATTCCTCGCAACCAGCGCTTCGAACCTCGCCCTGTGCTTGTACAAGGACAACCGCTTCACCCAAATGTTCGGCTCCACCAGCCCCGGCGCCAGCGGCGCGCGCCGCCCCGTCCCCCTCCCCACCTTCGCCCTCTTCACAATCCGCGACTGCCTCACAATCTTCGCCTCCTTCAACCTGCCCCCGCTCCTCGCCCCGCGCCTCGCCGCCCACCTCGACGCAGAGGTCACAAAGTACGTCTCCGCCGCCAGCGCGGCGCAGTTTGTGACCCCCGCCGCCGTGCAGCTCGTGAGCACGCCCTTGCATTTGCTCGGCCTGGACCTGTATAACAGACCCGGGGTGGGGCTTTGGGGGCAGGAGGGGAGGGTGGGGCGCGTGATGAGGGATTGGGGCATGAGTGCTGTGGCGAGGATGGGGAGGATTGTGCCGGCGTTTGGGGTCGGGGGTGTGGTTAATGCGAGGGTTAGGAAGGGGGGGATGGAGGGGTTGGAGTGAGGGGGGTATGCGCTTGAGAGGATTCGAGGGCGGGGTGGGTGGTATGCATGGCATGCATGGGCTGGAGTTTTGGGTGGGCACTTTGTTTCCATACATCATTGGGTCGGGTTCTCCTTTGCTAGAGTGAACGAAATGGGTCCAGTGTATAGATGGCGGGGCATCGAAAAAGGCAACCACAAAAAGAAAACAAGACGGGACTTTGGACATGTACATCATGATATACCGGCTCGAGAGGGATATTCGGACTACGATGATGGCGTTTGGGCTTATGGGATGGTTTTTTTTCCGCGCACGACTCTCCTCTCTTCTCCACTCCGGCACTGAAAGCTTTCCCCCCCCCCCCCCCATGCGCGTATTCTGGCGTCGGTGGTTGTATCTGTTTCTGCTTGTGTTTGTACCCTTCCTCTCTCTCTCTATCGAGCGCATGCAATAGAAGAATGACAGTGTATTCACCATCTCGCCCTATGCTACCTAGCCTCGACATCCCCATGCACATCCCCACATCAGCCTCGAAAATGCTCCTCATAGACAAACGAGATTTTGTATTGCCATGGCATCATACATAAATACAGAGGTGATATATCTCCCTACACAGTTTAGTTCTTCAGCCTCTTATTTCCCCTTCTTCGCCTCCTCCCTCATCTCCTCCTTGATTCTGCTAATCGTGCCCACACCGCCGTAGATCAGTGCAGTGTACACCTGCGCAACGCTCGCTCCCGCATCGAGAATCTCGCGAGCCTGGCGGCCGTTGGTGATGCCGCCCGTAGCGAAGATGACCTTCCTGCTACCTGATGTCGAGGGTGCAGGAGCAGCGTCAGGGGTGGGGGGCACAGTGACAGTGGGCGCGGATTCGCTGAGGTCGTCGACGTTGGAAGATAGGGGTGCGGATTCCGAGGGGAGCGTTGTGGAAGCGCCGGGGACGGAGGAAGCGGCCGAGTCCAAGATTTCGGAGGGGGTAGTTGAGGGGGTGAGCTTCTCGAGGATGGAGCTATCAGACTCGCCCTCGTTGCTCTGATCAGCTGCAGGCTTTTCAAGCTTGGGGGCAGGTGGGGGGAGCTTGGGGCCTTCGTCGATGGCTTTACGGTAGCGTTTCACTAGATCCAGGGTCCGCTCGAACATTTGTGGACCGGAATAGCCGCCCTGTTCCAGGAGAAGGCTGGCCTCGTGGTCGGGGAGGAGGTACCCCTTGGGAAGAGGGTCGGGTCGCTTCTTGGTGGTGTTGCCAACAATGATTCCGTCGACGCCAGAATCCCACACTGCCTCACATATGCCAGAAACCTGCTCTTCAGAGTCCTCATCGGGGCTGACCTTGACCATGATAGCGGGCTTGGTCTTCCTGTCGACCTGCTTCACGGCCTGGACCACGCCGCTCAGGAGTTTGGTCAGGGGCTCGACATTCTGCAATGCACGATGGCCAGGGGTGTTGGGGCTGGATACGTTCACTACGAGAATGTCGGCGTATTTACCAACTTGACCGACACAATAGGTGTAATCTCGGACGACGGCATCAATGTCATGCTCCGAAGTGGTCTTGTTCTTGGTAATTTGGACGGCCATGAGGCGGCCCGGCCTGAGAGAACCCGGGGGAACGCCAGCTTCTCCATCCAATACCTTGCGTTCTGCCTCTTCATCCATTCCCAATCCGACATGGTAAGCAAACTCCCGGATACGCTGGCGCAGTCTTAGGGCGACCTTCTCAGCTCCTTCCGAGTTGAATCCGTAGCGGTTAATGAGCGCGTTCTGGGAGGGAAGACGAAAGACTCTAGGCCTATCGTTTCCGGGCTGTGCGTAGGGAGTCACGGCTCCCACCTCAACAATCGCAGCTCCCAAGTCGAAGAGAGGCGTAGGTACTTCAGCTCCCTTATCGATACCCGCCGAGGTTCCAATGGGGTTGTCCAGAGTGTGGCCGAAAATCTCTACTGCCAGGTCTCCAGCCGCATCAGGGTTCCCGCGTTCCCTGGGGTTCAAGCCGAAGCCATGGAGACCCTTCAAAATGGCGGTGCCGGCATGGTGCGCGTCTTCACCGTCGGGATAGATCTGACGCAATGCCGGCACAACAAGCCATTCATGGATGCTAGCACGCGTATCCGTAACGTAGAGGTATCCAAAAGCCAGGCCAAAGGTCAAGGCAGTTCCGTATACGAGATTCTTCGTCCGGGTCGCGGCCGAGCGGGCATCCGTCGCGGTTGAAGACGCATTTCGGGTGGGGTGGAAAACTGAGCGGCGGGAAAGATTGCTATGTAGGGTCGAGAGACGGATGCGTAAGGCACGCATCTGGGCGGCCGTGTTCATGGTAATGGACGTCTTTTGTGGCCCATAAAACGGCCAGGCGCTGTTCAATCGCAGTCAAGAGTTCAGCTTTCGTTGTGTGATGGTGCTTGCACCGAGTCCGAGTGTCTGCTGACTAAGCGAGCTTGAACGCCTTGAGCATCCGCAGTGCATCGCATCAACTCCCTAGACATGTCGAAGCCTTTGCCTGGTTCGTGGGTTGATGGATGTATTCTTCGTTCCATTCAAGCTTATGTACTTTGTTTTCGTCACATATACACCTCTACCATGTTGTAATGATTCGGGCACCACCCGAAAGACAACACGACGATCATTAAATGCGTGGTCTTGAATTGCCTAGGGATGCTAATAAACCTCTAGGTAGTACCCATTACTATCATGACAAAGCTGCCTTGTGTCATGGTATTCGCATTACTTTTAAATTTCTTCATCGTTTGGGCTCGCTACTTTAGTTTGATGCCGTATCCCGGGCCCATGCACCGCCCAAAGAGTATACTCATTACAGCTAGACAACGAGCCTTGACCCCTGTTCTCTTAGGTCGGTTGTCTCCAGAATCAGCTCTTCGAAATTGCAAGCGGGCGTGTAATTGACAAGGGCTCATAGTGCAGTCACCAACCGTTTATGCAGTACTACATCGAGGGTGTTGAGTCACAATCGGCATTGAGTCACATGGCTGGCATAGGCGACGGCAACTGCGGCACCGATTTCGACTATTAGCACTGTGTAAAAACCAAACCGCAGGCCACAAACTCGGGGTTGTTCTAGGGACTTCCAGCTTCCGGGCTAGCGTCGGAGGTCTTGGCTCTCACCCTCCGCTTCCGCTCGCCGTCCGGATGGGTTCCATGGAACCCGAAAGCCCCATAAGGCTGAAGGCTGAGCGACGGCACAGCGCGCTGTCCCACCACCAAGCTTACATGTACTGTCAAGCACAGCGCGGGCCTCTGGTGTCCCGCGGCCGGTGGAATGTTGTTGCCCACAAAAAAAAACGGTGAAGATCCGGGCCGTTTGAAGCCCAAATCTTCGAGGCAGGATAGGGGCAAACCCATCTGGACGGGCGGGTGTTCGGTTATCTAGGCAGATCTCCTCTGCATATGTCCACCATGTGCTTATATGCCCCCGGAAGCCATGGTCTCTCAGCCGGGGACTCGTTTACTCGGATGGGCCGTTTAGATACGCGTTGATGTGGCTGCGCCTTTCTGACCCTTCTTCGCACGTTTTTCGTCCACCACGGGCTATGACGTATGTCGGAGATTTCGGTCTGCACCCAGCGCCGCTCTAACTGCCATAGCAACAGCGGGCCCTCGCTGCGAGTTAGGTTGATCATCTCGGTGCAATCAAGGTTTGACCCACCTCTTGGAGCCTTGGGGATGAAGTGGTTCAGAAGCCACCAACACGTGCGATGGTCCAGAGTGTTCTGCAGAGCACATCACAGTGACTAGGAGACCGCTTTGTGCACTAGATACTTGGGGTCGTGGCATACGACACCGGGCATCATTGGGCAAATGCTCATCCTTCGTCATGGATCGCAGAAGAGAGCGACAGGCGACACTTCATCACAGACCCTGAATGTCACATTGTTCGAACCGAAGGCTGACATTTGCATACATTTTGCATACGTCCTGCGTGCGTTTGTCGCGTCTGGGTCTAGCTGACCTTGGTCTTGTATTATGTACTCAGCAGGATGCTGACATTCATTATGATTCATCCTCCGTGCATGTACACTTATTGGTGCTTGAAGCGACGTAGTCCGAGAACACGTCCGCATGCGGACCATCCGCTGCCCTCCGAACAAAAGCAAAGCCTCGACGCTCGGCGATCCGCTTTAGCTCCGCCCACCACAGTGGCCCTATGGCCTAGTCGACGGGGGTCCATGCTAGGCGGGTCCGACTGGGTGTCGCTGTAAGGCACTGCCGGAATAGGAGAACCGTAAAATGCGAGCCAATGTGATCCATGATGTTCGTCCGCCGTCGGTCGAAATGGTGCCCTACACACCACGCACACATCGGTCTCCGCGCGCCGCGCTGTGTATCAGGGTTCGCACTAACGTCATCGGTGTGTTAGCTTTGGCGCAAAATGTTAGCATGACAGCATTGTACCATGACCGAACTGGGATTGGGTGCATATGTGCCTTGTGGTATTAAACCTCAGGAAGCCCCTCGATTCGTATACCCATACTTCACACCACCTCCTAATTGATACCACCATGGCCGACCAAACACCCTCGGGTCGGGAGACCCAATCGGCAAATGGGGAACACCTTTTTGTCGAGCCTGTCGAGGAGGCAGTCTCATCACGAGCATCCACCGATTCTTCTTCAAGTCGATTTGCTCCACTCAAGACTGGTGTCAGCCACGGGAAATCAAATTCCTACGACGATGCAGAGTCATCAGACTTTTCCGACAAACCGCCCAACATGCTCAGACGCAAGAGCACAACAGCTACGATTCCGGACTCGGATATCCGGGAGCTTCAGCAAATCTTCACAACGCTCTCACAGCGACAATCAACCATGGCGAATTTTGGAGACTCCAGGGTCGACCCACTTCATCCAGACTTTGATATCGCAAAATTCTTGAAGATGTTCAGGAACCAGCTAGAGGACGAAGGCATTTCCATGAAGAAGGTTGGAGTTGTTTTCAAGGACCTCAACATCTACGGTTCGGGCTCTGCGCTGCAGTTGCAGCAGACAGTGTCCGACTTTCTGGCGGCCCCCTTTCGCATTGGCGAAAACTTCAGCATGGGCAAGAAGGACCGCAAGCACATCCTCCGAAACTTCAACGGTAACATCAAGAGTGGCGAGCTCGTCATTGTCTTGGGAAGGCCCGGATCAGGATGCAGCACACTTCTCAAGTCGCTTTGCGGCGAGCTGCACGGCCTCGAGAAGGACGAGAGCTCCCTCATCGCTTACAATGGAATTCCTCAGGAGAAGATGATGAAGGAATTCAAGGGAGAGGCGATTTACAACCAAGAGGTAGGCTTGTGAGCTTCCACTTCATCTCGCACTTTCGCTAATCAATCATTCAGGTGGACAAGCATTTCCCCCATCTTACTGTTGGGCAAACTCTGGAGTTTGCTGCCGCCACACGTACTCCTTCCCGTCGAATTCAGGGCATGTCCCGTGACGAATTCAGTCAATACGTCTCTCGTGTAGTCATGGCAGTCTGCGGATTGTCTCACACTTACAACACAAAGGTCGGCAACGACTTCATCCGTGGAGTTTCAGGTGGTGAGCGGAAGCGTGTTTCTATCGCCGAGATGATGGTGGCGGGAAGCCCCTTCGCAGCCTGGGACAACTCCACGCGTGGATTGGACTCCGGTAAGTCATAAACTTCCACATCAACACTCGAAAACAAGAAATTAACGCGTTCTTTCCAGCAACTGCATTTAAATTCGTCCAAACTCTTAGGAACTCCTCCGAATTCTCCGGAAGCGGTGCGGCTGTCGCCATCTATCAGGCCTCCCAGGCCATCTACGATCTCTTCGACAAGGCCACTGTCCTATACGAAGGTCGACAAATCTACTTCGGTCCGGCAGATGCCGCCAAAGAGTTTTTCGAGAGGCAAGGCTGGTACTGTCCTCCACGACAGACGACTGGAGACTTCCTCACTTCCGTCACAAATCCTGGAGAGCGAAAAGCCAAGCCAGGAATGGAAGGCCGAGTACCCCGAACACCCGATGATTTTGAGCGCTATTGGAGAGAATCGCCTGAATTCAAACAACTCATGGCCGAGATCGAGGAATATGAATCTGAGTATCCCGTTGAGGGTCACGGGGCCAACCTAAACCAACTTCGTGAGCAGAAGAATGCTGTTCAAGCTAAGCACGTCCGCCCGAAATCGCCTTTCCTCATCAGTGTTCCGATGCAAATCAGACTGAACACGAAGAGAGCATACCAAAGGATCATGGGAGACATATCTGCGACCGCAACTCAAGCTGTTCTCAATATCGTCATGGCATTGATCGTTGGCTCAATCTTCTACGGCTCCGAAGACGCGACGGCATATTTCTTCTCCAAAGGCTCGGTACTATTCTTGGCTATCCTCTTCAATGTACGTCAACTCCTCTCGCCGAGAAGGTTCTTTATTCCAATGCTAACGTACACGCGCAGGCTCTAACCGCAATCTCCGAAATCAACTCACTCTATGCCCAGCGCCCAATCGTCGAGAAACACGCTTCATACGCCTTTTATCACCCTTTCACAGAAGCGATGGCTGGTGTCGTCTCAGACATCATTCCCAAGTTTGTGCAGGCCGTCTGTTTCAACATCATCCTGTACTTCATGGCGGGACTGCGTCGCGAAGCCGCACAGTTCTTCCTCTACTTCCTCATCACATACACCTCCACATTCGTCATGTCTGCAGTTTTCAGGACAATGGCAGCATTGACAAAGACCGTCTCGCAAGCTATGGCTCTTTCTGGTGTCCTCGTCTTGGCAATCGTCATCTACACGGGATTCGTGGTTGCTGTTCCAAACATGCACCCATGGTTCTCCTGGATCCGATGGGTTAACCCCGTGTTCTACGCCTTCGAGATTCTGGTCGCCAACGAGTTCCACGGTCGCGAATTCACCTGCTCGGCTATCATTCCTGCTTATACCCCCCTCCAAGGTGACTCTTGGATTTGCAGCATTGTTGGTGCCGTTGCCGGACAGAGGACCGTGAGCGGAGACGACTTCATCGCAGCCAACTATCAGTACTATTACTCGCACGTCTGGCGAAACTTTGGCATCCTCATTGCTTTCCTGGTCTTCTTCATGGTTGTTTACTTCGTCGCAGTTGAGTTGAACTCTTCTACGGCTTCGACTGCCGAAGTCTTGGTCTTCCAGCGTGGCCATGTTCCTGCACATTTGCAGAAGGATGGCAAGGAGCGCCACGGAGATGAGGAATCTGGTGCTATCGATGCAAAGGGTGCCGAATCCGGAGCTGACGTTGGCGCTGTCGAACCACAAAAGGACATCTTCACATGGCGCGACGTTGTTTACGACATCGAGATCAAGGGTGAGCCTCGCCGACTCCTGGACCACGTATCTGGCTTTGTCAAACCTGGCACTCTTACCGCATTGATGGGTGTTTCCGGCGCTGGAAAGACGACTTTGCTTGATGTTCTCGCCCAGAGGACCACGATGGGCGTGATCACCGGTGACATGTTTGTCAATGGAAAGCCTTTGGACGCTAGCTTCCAGCGCAAGACGGGTTACGTGCAACAGCAAGGTATGCTATATTCTCCCAATCATTCTTCGTGACACATGCTGACAGTGACACAGATCTTCATTTGGAAACCGCCACTGTCCGCGAGAGTCTTCGCTTCTCTGCTATGCTCCGCCAGCCAAAGTCCGTCAGCAAGCAGGAGAAGTACGAATACGTCGAAGAGGTCATCAAGATGTTGAACATGGGAGAATTCGCAAACGCAGTCGTTGGTGTTCCCGGTGAAGGCCTTAACGTTGAGCAGCGCAAGCTTCTCACCATTGGTGTTGAGCTGGCTGCGAAGCCCAAGCTGCTTTTGTTCCTTGACGAGCCAACATCCGGTCTGGACAGCCAAAGTTCGTGGGCTATTTGTGCATTCTTGCGCAAGCTTGCGGATGCTGGCCAAGCGGGTATGCATATTTCCCCTTCACGACTCATGCATTGCTAACGGTGTTTTAGTTCTTTGCACTATCCATCAGCCTTCTGCCATTCTCTTCCAGGAGTTCGATCGCCTTCTCTTCCTTGCCAAGGGCGGCAAGACTGTCTACTTTGGAGAGATTGGCAAGAACTCCCGCAAGCTTCTCGATTACTTTGAGTCGAACGGTGGCCGCAAGTGCGACGACCAGGAAAACCCTGCGGAATACATGCTCGAAATCGTCAACAACGGAACCAACAACCAGGGAGAAGACTGGCACTCGGTCTGGAAGGCAAGCGACATGCGCCGAGGCGTCGAAGCCGAGATTGAGGCCATCCACAGAGAGAAGATGAACGAGCAGGTTGCTGGTGCCGGAGAACCCGGTGAAACTTCCGAGTTTGCCATGCCTTTTTGGGCCCAGCTTGTCGAAGTCACCAAGCGAGTCTTTGCTCAATACTGGCGCATGCCTAGCTATGTCTTTGCCAAGTTTGGACTCGGTATTGCCGCTGGTATTTTTATCGGTTTCACCTTTTACGACGCCGACGGTTCTCAGGCAGGCATGCAGAACGTTGTTTTTGCCGTCTTCATGCTCACCACCATCTTCACGACCATCGTCCAGCAGATCCAGCCCCTCTTCATCACTCAACGATCGCTGTATGAAGTTCGCGAACGACCCAGCAAATCGTATTCCTGGAAGGCTTTCATGATTGCGAACATTGTCGTTGAGATTCCTTACCAGATCATGACTGGAATTCTCATCTGGGCTTGCTTCTACTACCCCGTTGTCGGCATCCAGGATTCGGTCCGCCAGGTTCTCATCCTCCTCTTCTCTATCCAGCTCTTCATCTACGCCAGCGCTTTCGCACACATGACCATCGCAGCCCTGCCTGATCCCGAAACCGCCGCAGGCCTCGTCACTCTCTTCACCTTCATGAGCTTCCTCTTCTGCGGTGTTTTGCAGTCGCCCTCGGCCCTCCCCGGCTTCTGGATCTTCATGTACCGCGTTTCGCCCTTCACATACTGGGTGGGAGGCATCGTCGCCACAGCTCTCCACGGACGCGAAGTCCAATGTTCCAACAGGGAGACTTCCATCTTCGACCCTCCCGCTGGCCAGACCTGCGGCGACTACCTCGCGCCCTACCTATCGCAGGCCCCCGGCGTCTTGCAGAACCCCAACGCCACCGAGCAGTGCCGCTACTGCTCTCTCAGCAACGCCGACCAGTACCTGGCCGGCTCCAACATCTTCTGGAGCGAGAGGTGGCGCAACTTTGGCATCTTCTGGGTCTATGTCTTCTTCAACATTGCGCTTGCCGTGCTGTCGTACTACGTCTTCCGTGTGGCTAAGTTTGGAAAGGGGAGCTCGAAGAGCAAGAAGGGGGCGAAGAAGACTGCCCAAGAGGGTGCTGCCCCGCCTAACAGGGAGGCTCAGGCATAGATCTCATGATTTGTTTCTCTCATGATTGTTTTATTTGATGCGTTTATTACCATCATCACAGCGAGGCGTTGGTGGATATAGAATGGGAATTGGGAATTTAAGGAAGCCAGATTTTCCTTTGGCTATTATATTAGATAATATTGATAATGTCTTCATCAAACTTGTTCGAGGAATTCGTCGCTTTGCAACCATTTGGTGATGTGAGGCCGCTTGATTTCGAATCGTATAGTACTCTACTGATTGTATATACTGCCTGTAGGAGCCAGAAGACCAGCATCTAGACACTGGCCCAGGGCCATGAGCCTGTCGGGAACAGAAACCACTATCGAAGTCCTGGCCTTGGTTGGACGCTTACCCATCGCCAGCGCTTAAACAACCTGTCAGCTCATTTTGGGGTTGAATGAAGTCAAGCCGCGAACTCACCTGGGCAGATTGCTAATATCTTGCCGCATTAGCTCAAGTAAGCAGCTGCTCATTGATACGAATGAAGGCACGGCGCCAAGTGATATGTACAGCTCGGAGCCGATCGAGTCCGAGGATTCAGCAAATTGTTGGGACACAGCTTGCTGTGACTTGTCATCGCATGTCTAACGGTCAATACGAGGTTGTGGGATGCATATTTTCGCTTGGCTCGATGCCCTTGATTTGACTGCTTCGCTACACTGGGTTTTGCACAGCAACAGTCTCTGAGCGGATCCACAAACGAGGCCATCGGCCCCTGAATTTCGCGTATATAGCAAAGCTGCACTCCAACCATGAATCAGTACGCTCCCACCATATCTGGCTTTTTGTGTTTCGCACAGGTTTGCATTATCCATCGTCAGATCCCTCCGGTCTTGCGCATGGCTGGTACTCTTGTTTTACCTCGGTTCCTGAGATGAAGATGGCACATCGCGTCTTACAATTTTTCCAAAATCTCGTACTGCTCTACAAATGGAAACGAATCGCCTACACTTCAGAGGAAAATTCGGAAGCGACAGAGCTCTTTGAACTGACAGAGAGATGTGAACATAGTCGCTCCATAAGTGGCTCAGATTGTTCTCGAGTCGTGCCCTCCAAGAAGGACAATATGTCTCGGATCCAATGCATTCGAAGATGTTTTACCGGCTGGAGATTTGGAGTTATCCAGTTTTCGGTGTTGGCATTCTTATTCTCCCTTATCAATCCCTCTGTAACGATACAGGTCTAAGCTCAATTCTCTCCATCTCTTGAAAGCTCCTAATGAGTTTTACAGGTACCAACACTGACCGATGATAGCTACAACTTGCTCTTTTTTGCCTCTATCTCATCACTCTTACGACGTCTTCGTGGTTGGCAAGGCGTTCTTGAGTGATTCAGAATGCTACGACACAATGCATCTTTGTTGTATATATCCACTTTTACGATGATTACGGGGAACATATAGAGCTAGAAAGCTCATCAGATGGCATGAGGACATGTGGCTGGTCTCTAGTCGCTATGCTCGCAGTCATTGTCTTGGGAGTCCTTATGATGGCGGCGGTGATCGGCTTCGGATACATCCCCTACAAAAGCGGCATGCCTATTGTGGCCAGTAGCAGCGTAGCTATAAGTGCTAGCTGTCATCCTGAGCAGGGGTGTGGAACCGAAGATAAACCTCTTTCTCAAGAGAAGCTTCGATGGGGTGTGTTCAGAACTACTGAAGAGGGGGTCGGATATTGTGCCTTCTCGAATGAAGAAGTTGGACCCCTTGAAAAAGAAGGTAGATACGCTTAATTAACTATTACAAATTTACATGAAATGCTAAACTAGTAGACGATGGCATATTACATGGTATTTTGCTGTATGGATATGATTAGTGCCTGAACTCGACCTTGGACCTAAAGAATTCTGGTAAAGTGCTTGCGCCTCTGATTAGCGAAAACAATGAAGAGTTTTATCTCCTACAGGAGTTAAAAAGCGCATAGGAACGTTTTCTAGAAGACGAGCATGAAGCCACCAGAGATTATAACCAGACCAAAGTGCGATTAGTCAGCACAGCCTTGCTTACAGTAGGTTATACGGCGCCATGCTCTAGAATACTAGAATTGCAAACAAAGGATTATAGGAGCCTGTTCTAATTATCTCTCGCTATCTGAGCGCAGGCTCCACAAGGCATGGATGCATGCGCCTCCGACACTCATCGTGGCTGAGCTTACCGATTCCTTCGCGGGTGGACGATGAATCGGGAAATTATCTCTTCTCCCGCAAATACTCGCCAGCACACTGTAAGTGACTCATGGTCTATATCCTTTTTTTTCCTATTTCCGAGACCTGGTGGCCTTATGATTTGGTCAACTACAATGTACTGGATCCAGATCCAACTCGTATAATGGTCGCACAGCTGCTGCAGTAGCCTCACAGCTAAGCACCCTAAGAAATAGGCGATGCGAAATTTGTTTGTAAGCAAATTGAATATTTGGTGCGTTATTGATAGAAAATTTGTCGTATTTTTCGCCCAAAAAATCATCTAAAAGAGAAAAGCGGCTGGCATGCCATTGCAAGTAAGCTGGCTCCTGATGCGTTAACCGTTTGTTTCATCTGAGGAAGCGAGGTTTCTGTGCCTCCTTCAATATTCCCTCCTCGACTTTTGGATAGCGAATCCAAGCGCCAAATGATCCTTTCGAGGCGCAAGTGATGCGACATCCTAGCCTGCAGGAAAATGTTGGGCTCTAAAAGGCTGCTTGTACATGCAGGATCTTAGACACGGCGAGGAATTGAACACTAAAATTAAATCAATGTGTCCTTATTGCTCAACACGTGCAATGCAGGATTAAAGCTTGACACTAGGGTATAGCTACTACGCAATAGGCGTAAGAAAACGAAGCGAATTCAACTAGGTAGATCTAAACTTCGAGTATGTTGGATATACGAAAAAGCGCCGAAATGGGATAGAGATGCCTCAGCTTATCATGGATTTCATGGGCTCATGCCGATCTGCCGCACACATCGAAGGTTAACTTCATCAGCAGTCCCCATGACTCTGGGGTGAGATGACGTTATACTAGTTAATGTTGATTACTGGGGGAGCTGAAAGATAAAGTCACACTCAATCCAGGTATTGATAATGCATGGGAGCATACAGGTGCCTCGATATAAAGTAGCTGTTTTGTTAGACGCAAAAGCACGGGTTTCGAGTTGAGTCATTTGTGGCACGGAGTGAACGCAGACGGTGGATCCCGCATGTGCTGAGCACACGACTCAATATCGAAATGGAGGGCCCAGGGGACACGTCTGCGATAGATACTAAAACAGGCTTAATTACAACCTTAAAGCTGAAGAGCTAGGCTGTGGGGTCTAAGAAACCGGCCAATCGTGAAGAGGGCAACAAAAAACCGCTCATCAGATGGACGAATTGAGTAGCAGCTCAAGAATGCATGCATGTACAAGGTAACATGGGCGAATGTGCGTTAGGTCAGAGGGGAGGCGTATTACATGCTCCATTAGCGGCTGATCCCCAGAGCTTGGGTGCAAAATGCCAATGGATGACCCAATCACCTGAGTCGAGCCGATGTCATACTCATAGATGCATGTTCAGCTGGGATGACACGGCCAAGGGTACAGGAAGAGGAACGCGGGAAGTTCAGCACAAGGCGCCAGTACCGCTTCAAAACCGGGTAGCGAAGTGAGACCCAAGGCGGCGGGTGCATATCGGCAAGGTTCAGCCTCACCAACGGTCAAAAACCCAGTCCAACGGCCATAAAGGACGAGCCCTTCGTCGAGTCTATGAGGTCGGGGGTGTTCTTCGGGGCCGAGTCTAGCATTATATGCTATACTGGCCGGTCTAGGTCCCACGCTGATGAAGCCTAATGTCCAAGTTGCCTCTATTAGAACGCGCTCGATGCAACGCTAGAGTCCATGGCGATGCGGCTCTGCACTTGGACACGGCCACAGTGGCCCGTGGCCCGTGGCGCGACCCGAGACAATCCTGGTGGTGCTTAGTGGCTGGTGAGGCGTACGACCAGCCAAGTCGATGACGCGAGGTCAAAAATAGAGCGCTCGAGGCACGGTATTTCTTGTGCCGTGGGGTTCATTTAGAATGTCGGTGACTCCAAGGTAACTGTTACCTCTCGAGTTGTTGGTGTTGACGTCGGCACGGCCAGAGAAGCGAAAGCCGGGGGAAACGGCGGTGTGCTCGTCGAGATGGAGCTGCGCTTGGAGCCGCTAAGCCACGTGCCAAGCCGCTACACTAGCCACTGCACGGTTGCTCCGTAGAATAATTCCGGCATGTCTCCGATCTCACAGCCCCATCAGCCCCAGCCCCAGACCGACTTGCCGCCTAAACACCATGCAGCAGCTATCACAGCTTCTCCACCTCCGCACGGAACATGAGTTCCCGGCGCCTTATCGCACCATCTGCCTCGCCTTTGTCCGCTGCCACGCTGCCACGCTGCCACGATGCCACAGTAACATGCACAGCTGAGGCTGCGGATCCGGCCATACTCATCCTCTTACTACATTCACCCACTTTTCCCGTGTGATCAAGACGTTGCCGATGATCCTGAACGCCTCTACAGGCCAGCGGGCCCGTGCCGCTCTGTTGTGACTGCCATGAGGCTGTCCAGCCGCCAATGAAAGCTCTTTGTGCCATCAATGGCCTCGTACTTGTGGCTGGCTGCCAGCTTTGACACCTGTCTGAGATCTTGGAATCTCCGGCTACTGCATGGCCAAAGCCATAGGCGATTCGCATCTCCCTGCTTCCAGCTACCATGAAGTCACCTCGATCTCACCCGTTGTCGACAAGCGGGGGGTCCGTGGCCCCGAAGCCTTCCTATTATAGCAGACTTTGAGGCGTTTGACATGCCACCAACCTCAATCGATCCTCAACGCTCAACAGGGCTGATGCCGACGCCCTTTCCAATGGTCAGATTATCACACTAGCTCCCAGATCTGACCGTCTTTGGCAACTCCCCGCATATGGACGTCGCCCTTCCCGCTGCCGGTCGCGCTCTTGATGGTATAATCGTCGATCCTTTACGCCTGCTATCAGCTTGTGGTATTCATAGAGGCTTGGCCTCTCGCCGTAGACCTACGTCTGTGGATCCATAATAAGTATGTATAAATGTCATTAGGTCTTTAATCATCTATGGAGCCATCACCGGCAGGCGAACATCTTCTTGATTCACCTTCCGTACCCGGACACCCAACTACCTTCACGAGCATTCCAACTTCCAACCTTTTGAAAGTCCCAAAGACTGGTCCCTCGGGAACACATTTTCTTCCAGGCCCTCATACTGTTGAGGAAGAAACTGATTCATTCCCCCTACCAAGACATCCTTCGATTCAACGACCCCGACTATTCGACCCGGCTGGTATTAATATCATAGAGGCAGCATCTGTGGCAAGCTCAAGCCGCCACGCACATCTCCGCAATCGGACTTACATGTCTGTTTACTCATCGACATCCGCAGAATCCGAGTACAGTGTATATAGTAACCCACCAGCTCGGACATATCGACTTCCCTCGTTCCAAGAAATGTCGGCATCCCGTAAAGTTTCCGCAGTAAGCACAATTCGATCCTCCCCAGACTGCAGGCTAACAACACCCAGGTGGAAAAGGAGAGGATGATTCAGGCGTTGCAGTCACATCACGTCAATACTCTAGTCGAACTTCGGCGCATCGAAAAAGCTTTCGCTGTGTTGGGCTCCTCAGATGTCACCGAACCTATGACAGCGGCATGTATGCTAGCCTACGCAATATGTCAGCAAGTGGAGGCTAACACCTTTAGGGTCGTATTACGTCAATTCCCACAGCTTGCTTACCGAGTTACGAGGCCTGACAAAGAACTATCCCTTCAGGTAATGTTGCAAAAGGCTGCTTCTCTCTCTCTTCTCTTACTGACGGATATGTATCGAAATAGCTCCGAAAGTCTCGAAGAAGCTAAGAGACGCGTATACTCCGACCCTCAATCTAACAAAAGCTGGAACTTTTGTTGGTTGGTATTGAGCAAGATCCAGACAGAGTATGTAAAGATCTGACAAGGGGAAACCTGAAACGATCTGTTGCTAACTATAACAGTCAACTCATTCCATACTACGCACAGTACCAAGCCTCGCAACCGGCCATGTGGGGAGGCCGCACCCCGACTTCCGAAGGCATAGCTCAACTTACGAATGCATTTGTGGCAGAGTGGAACTATGCTGTTGGCCAAATGCTACGACACTGGGATCAGCCGCCGAGTCGCTGAACCGCTCAGCGGCTTCCGGATGCCTCACAGTTGGCCCACCAAGGCAGGCCTTGCGATAGACTTCTCTCTTTTTCTCCAACCCCCAAGTCTGCACCTTGTTCCATGCATCCGGCTAGCATACAGGTTGTGCCTAGCATCCTTTCATCGGCACACTTCTTTGTTCTTCTCTACGGGATTTTTACCCTTTACCATTTCATTAATACCCCTGTTTTGTCACCAGCTGTATTCCATCTTTGTTTTATGCTAGGAGAAATCATGTATGAGTGGATTTTTAGTCATTTCTAGAACCTTCATTGATACTGCAACATGTCTTCTTCTTTGCGAGTCTCTTGCGAGTTTCTAAAAGACTCATTATTCACGAGGCTTTGCCTCTGTTGTATTTCAAGTATTTGCTACATATGCTTTCGCGTTTAGGGTATCACGATGGGAAGATGTCCTCTCAATCTCGCACAACATCTAACGTATAATCAACAGGGTAATAGAGCATGCAACAGCCCAGAGTAGAGCAAAGGCCGACGGGCCCGCCCACGGGGCCCGCGTTCTATGCAAAGCGGATGCCGAAGAAGAGAGTGGGGCACCGATGACTTCCATTCCGGGTCTGCGCTCGCTGCATTTCAAATCAGCTGATATCATGACGTAGACGGCAAAATAGCACTTACCTCACGTCGGTCATATCGAAAAAAGCATATCGTTTCCTCTCGCCCTCCTGGAGTTGCTCGTTGGCGAGCACATGGAAATCACTCCCAAAGTCCATCACCGGCAGGTTCGGGAAGAAGCCCTTTTGCTCCATGACGTATCGCGCCTGCGCAAAGAGTGCGTAGTTTTCCGCATTGTTCGCCGCATCGTAGGGTTCCTGTGTCGACAGAACCCCCAAGAGCTTTGCTCGCATTGCGCCGTACGCATATTTTAAGGTCGAAATATCGTTTGGGCCATCGGTTTCGGGGTGTTCGTTCTTGACGCCGGCCAATACCGACGTGTTCATGGTGCCCTCGTGCTTTTCCGTCACCCACTCTGCACTGGAATTGGATATGGCTCCCGCGACCACTCTTTCGACGATTGCTGTACCCACAGCGGCGATATGCATCACCATCCTGGCCCATGCGGTTGCTAAAAATGGGTCAGCATTACCCCATCGGCTCAAGGAGAACCACCATACCTCGATTGTAGTAGTTCATCAATTCGAGATTGGTCGTCATGTTCTGTGCCTCCTTGTCCACCGTATCGTCCAAAGCATCTAGACCAAAATAACGTTTACAGAAATTAATATGTGGATCGTTTCCGATATTATACGCCACATGCTTCCCTTCCCTCTTATTCCCTTCATCGCAAAGACTGCTCGGATCGTCGCATCGAACGTGTATATCCGGATTCACCGTCGCATCGCCTTTTAGATTTCCATACTGTGCCGCGCGCCGCAGATTCGACTCGATCATAGCCGTGTAATTGGATATTCGATCTGGTCGGCCGAAGAACTCGAGCTCGGCCTCGCCTTCCCAGTTCACGGGTAGCGCGGCTCGAAATAGCCTTGTCATCTCTTCGAAGCCATCGCGGATCGCCTCCAGATCTTCGGCGTTGCACCCATCGCCTCCGGTCAATACAGCCGCGAAAGGGGGCGCGGAGCCCTTGTTGTCGCTGTCGATGAAGCCGCCCGGCGAGGGCGACGCGAGCGCATGCGCCACGAGGGTGGTGGAGAGGAAGACGGGGAGCGAGAGGAGCGTTTGGAGTGTGAGCATTTTCGAAATGCTCACAGGTGCGGCGGCGGGAAGGGCAGGAGAGTTGGGCCGAGAGTCGCGTGGACTTGGGGGGTGGGACACGGCCGTTGATAATTCACGCGGTTTCGGGTGCAAGGAAGAGGGTCCAGGTCACGGTTTCTAGTGTAGCCGCATGATTGCAATCGGGTGAGGTTGGGGAGGGGACACGCATCGCGAAACCCGGCCGTGCTGCATGGCTACCTTTAAGGAAATGGCTGCAACGCTCGAGGGGGCCGCCCAGAGTGCTGGGAGGGGTGGTCGTTGCACATCCCAGGCTTAGTAGCCGTGCTCGCAGCGGGTAGTGGACCGAAGGCGATGCGACAGAGCGGGCTAGCCGCAAGTGTGGAACGGGAGTGGCGCTAAGCACGAGTTTGATGAATGGGGGCTGGGTTGAGTGGTCTCGAATCCGTGTCAGGCAGATCGTCTTTGCCTCGCTCCACACTCGTCTCCATCGCCTTCGACGAGCCTTGGACGCGTGCTGGACATGATGTTTTGTCGTGTTCGCCAGACCTTTGGCAAGCCACTTGTTCAATAAAGCCAACTATGGATCCAGTCAATGCCCCTCCGATGATTCGGCCTTGATGTTCTTGTTCATGCGCCCGAGGATTTCCCAGCACGGATCGTCTCAGGTTGATCCTTTGGGCAAAGCGGCCGTGTGCCGGATTTTCGAAACGCGAATTGGAACGGTCAGACCCTAGATTTCGTATGCTATTGTGAGCTGCATACCAAGGGCAAACAAACTCCATCTTCTCATGGGCGAGCGCTTCACTTTGGCAGATAAGCGAGCATCTTGTCGTCAATTCAAGCCTCAACTCAGGCACAAACTCACATGGCCACCTCGGCCGGCATTCTCCGGGAATTATCCCGGTGTCGTACTTTCTCGAAGGCTTGGAGACGGACCTTTTGCGGGGTCAGACCCAGAGCCTCACTCGCCCCCCGGCTTCCATCGACCTTCGTGCCGAAGACTTTTCTTTATCTCTGTAATGCGATGCTAGGCTTTATCGTCTGTGCTGCTTGACGATTCTGATAGCCTACGGTAAGTCAGCCGAATCCGGGGATCATTGCTCGATTTGGGTCAGTTTCTCCTTTTCTTCGACCGGTAAGATCATCGTTCACTTCCTATTTTTGTCCTAGGATATCAGCCCTTTGAGCCCGGATCTCAGCCAAACAGTCAGACGGGATTATTGCAGCGAATGATAGTGGCGCTCGTGGGAAGAATCAATGCATGTAATGAACGCCAAGTCGCCGCAGCTGTTCGGCAGGTTCCGCAAGATTAGGACCCTGGCCGTGAGGGCTGTTGGGCATAGATCAACCAACCGCGATCACAGATCTTCAGATCAGATTTTCATGCATGCAACCGATCATAATGAAGGTATCCTGCTCAAGAAAATTACAGCTTTTCTTACCTCGTGGAGTTGACCCGCTCTTCCCCCAACATTCACATTTCTCCAAAAGCAAAATTTCCTATGTAACGTTCCGTGTGGCGAATGCAAACAGCCGATTTTTTTTCCTTTGCAAGTAGTGAGTGGGACCGATGCAAAGTTTTTACAGCCCATACAGTGTTTGTTCATGGAAGGCTCCGATCAAAGGGGATTTCATAATTCTGGGGGCATGCATGAGGGAAGGCTAATCTAACCACAAAAGAAAGTACAAAGCGCCCTGCAATCATTTCAACCTCATTTCCTGAAACCCAACTCATTGAATCGACCAAAGTCAGTATATGATTCAAACAGCAACTTTGTAGAGAAAGTACTCAGGCAAAGTCTGTTCCACGCAGGAAAAACCATAAAGCAGGCTGTGGCTCTCAAAAAGAAGGTACTGAAGTGGCGCATAATGACAGGGCTGACAAGTACGAAACAAACCCAAATGTAAGAATAGCAATAGAATTGGAATCCAACACCCAATATACCCAAGCTTTATAATTGGTCATTTGAGAAGACCCATGGAAAACTTGGAAGGTTGGTACCTAGATCAAGCAGAATTGTTCCCAACGACTTTTCCATCTCGAACCCAGCCATCTGAAATACTACGGCCGTAAATGATGACACCAAAGACTGCACAGCTGCATGGGGAAGATTATCGACTGCTAGAATCGGAGGAGATAGCTATATGAGGTTCGCACGCGACGGAACGATGGTAGCTCTCCCGCCACACCAATCAACATCCCCTTCTCTACTCCCCCAGTATGCCCTCACATCAAGCCACAAAAAATGGCCACGATCCTTCGGTTTTGTAGATTGGTTTTCTAGAACATGCTAATGGCCTGACAAGGCAACTCGAAAGCTTCCTTCGCGATAAGCTCACTTAGCTTCTGTCGGCTAGCTTGTATAGGAAGGTGATACAGGCGAAGACACCTCTGAGCCTCGGCGCGATTGGCCTTGATCCCGCTGAGGATACGAATAGAAAGCCACAATTATACGATGCCTGTTTGCTTGCCGCGGATATAAGGCAAGGCATGTGGCCATCACGCGCGATAAATCCGGACGCGTTCGTTTATACCGTGGTCGGGTGTCTTATCCCACTCCGTTGCTCTTCTTTCCTACCCACATTACTCCGCGCTCGCGGACAACAAGCCTTGAATTCTGTTGTGCAAGGGAAATTTTACGCCTGGAATTTCCCTAGCATCAAGTGCCCGACACTCGAAGTTCTTCTGTGTTACCACTCGAAATCCGTACTCGATTTGTAGTTGGTCAATCACACAGCAAACGATCGCAACCCCCCCGCAACATCTCGAGCTGTGCCATCTAGCACCTACCCCATTCGCCCCCAAACCTGTCCTCAACTCCCCCCCCACAACCCCTCCAGCCCTCCCACCCCAATCCTCGCAAAACAACCCGCCCACCCTCAAACCCGCATCCACAACCCTCCAACACTGATCAACTTCGCATAACGAACCCCACCCAGAATCCCCAACCCGTGCGTCCGTCCCCCCTCTACTCTACCCTTCCCACAGAAACCCCCTAGAGCACTGACATGCCATCCCAGCAGCCGATACGAGCAAAATCCACCCCGCCCCGGCAAAAATGAGCCTAGGGATCAAGGAAAAGGCTGCCATCGGCCTCGCCGTGCCCCTGGGCATACTCCTCATCCTCGCCTTCGCGGGCCTCATCTACGCCAACCAGGCCAAGAAGAAGAGGATCGCTCGCGGCGACGTCGAGCTTGCTGTCGATCCGAATGCGCCTAAGCCGAAGGAGATCAAGTGGAATCCGTACATGTAGATGGCGGTGCGAGGGGTGTAGTGGGAAAGGGGTATGGCTGGGCTGGTTGGGGGACAGCTGTGGGGAGAGGGGTGGTCATGCAGGGATGGCGTTATGGCGAATAATGGGTCGGGAAGAGATACCGGGATTGGCCTTTTTTTCTTGTTGTTTTGTGGAAGGCTCATGGCATACTGTTTCTGCGGTTTGTAATGCATCACGTAGGTGGGGACTGTCATTGCTACTGCCTGTAGTACATGCTATAGGATATTTTTTTAAATCTACCTATACTAACAGATACCAAAAGCAAAATGTGACCACTCCAATCGTTCCCGTATGCAAAAAAAACCCCCTCCGAAAACCGACAAATACCCCTTATGGTATATGTAGATGACGACCCCCTACCCCCTTCATATGACAATGTCGCTCTGCCTCAGGTTTAGTAGCCCGATCCATAGCTGTAGTCTTGCTCAGCGACGGGCGCATCGGCAGGTGCCCCAGCCGCGGGAACAACATCCCAGATCTGAGCAAAGGGATCATTGCCAGCATCAGTCCAGCGCTCATACTCGCTAGACTGAGCAACATAGTCGGCAACCTCCTCGCCATAGACCTTGCCAATCCAAGCGTAGGTGACATCGATACCAGCAGAGATGCCCGAAGAAGACCAGATGTTGCCATCCTCGACCCAGCGGGCAGCGCCGACCCACTCGGTCTTGGGCCCAGTGCCGGTAGCCCACTCCCAGGCACGCTTGTTGGTTGTGGCCTTCTTGCCATCGAGGATACCGGCGCGGGCGAGGATGCTGGCTCCGGTGCAGACGGAGATGATGTACTTGAGCTTGGGGTACATTTGCTTGACGAACTCAATCTCTTCGGTCATGGGCTCGCGAGTACCTCCTCCGCCGGGGACGATCAGGACTTCGATCGCGCCCTTGTCGTCTGCAGCAGGCATACCCGCATCGGGAGCCGGGACAGCAGGAGCTCCTGGGGCCGCCGGGACGGACGACGAGGCTGGGGCAGCGTGATCATGGCCTTCGTGCCTGGCCTGCACATGGCCTGGGCCTCCATGGGCCTGATGGCCCAAAGAGCCCTCCAAGCACTTGCCGCCATTGGCAAGGACGTCCTTGATGGTGTGGGTTGGTACCACCTTTTGGCCAAAGGCATTGTGTGTCATGTTCATCTTCATGCTGCGCTCAGTCGGCTCCATGGCAGTGAAGACGGGATCCATGGTTTTGCTGATGATGGAAAGATGCATGGTATTGTTCTTATAGAGCATAGCCAGAGTGTTGAGAACATCCATGGGACCGAATGCATCGAGAGCCTGGAAGTGAGGGAAGAGTAGCAGGCCAAAATGCGTGGGAAGGGCAGTGGTGTTCTGGATTTCGGGCTGTTCGGGGGCTGCTAGGGCGGCAGGAAGGGCAGCGAGCAGTGAAGCAAAAGTTGAGTAGCGCATTTTGATTTTGGGAAAGTTGGAAGAGAATGTATATAAATCGTGTATGGAATGAATGTAGCAAGGTTGATCTTCCAGAGATCAGTGGCTTGGAGAAGTAATAGGGAAGGGAATTGATCGAGACCGGCTTGTTGATGGTGTCTTATGGCGAAAGTCTTAACAATATATAGCCCTCGCACGAGAAGCATACACATCTTGCTTCGTGGACCCAAGCTCACAAGCTCCGGGTTTGGTATAGAGCCAAGCATCCAAATTTGGAGTCAACTGTGGTCCGTAATCTGGCTGTAGCCAGTGCTCTTCTCACCTACCGCATAGAGCCTCTACACCATGTTGTGCGGTACTCTCAGACAAAATTCCGGGCCAACCGGGCATCTAGAGAAGGGCTACCAAAGTCTTGGTGATCCTTCGCGTCCGTAGGCTCGGAGTTTGGAAATTGTAAGATTGCCCCAGTGGCTGAACGGCCTTTGGGCCAGGTCCCTATCATGCGCGACTGAGTGTATGCGAATTCTAGCACAATATACAATCGAAATCGTGATGCGAGGTGCCATGTACACGGAGAGAGCTGATGGGATGGATCATGCCAGAGGGGCAATGCGTGTCCAATCACAGTCACGTGGAAGACCTGGGACCAGCGTGGCGGAAATACCAAGGGGACGGACGCTGTTGTTTCCCGGCACATGGCATTGCACACAACTCTGCGCTCGTGCTGCATGTGTCTCGACTTCATCTTCACCGACGACGGAACGGTCCTGGGCGCTTGCTGACAATGCCGTCTTGGACGGGTTCAGATGAGGCTGGAGACAAGGTCCGCCCCCCGAGTCGCACGAAACTAACGCGTACTAGGAGCAACGGGTGAGGCTCTCTAGGGCTTTCGCGCGAGACGGGCTTCTCCTCTTTCCTTGGTCTCCGTGAAGCTGTTCAGCGCCTAGTCGACTGGGGGGCTCGGGACAGCCTTGTCATTGTCGCCGTGGCCATCGCCGTGGCCTTCGCGTGGACGCAGCCAACGATCACATGACGTGGCGACGCGCCGTCGTCGACGCTGACACCGATTACCTGAAGGCGCGAGCGATGGAGTCTGTCACGAGCGACGCGGCAACGATGGCAATCAGGGCGGCGAGGGCGGCGAGTTTGTAATGGGGAGGCTGGCATAGGTGGGATCGGCGGGCTCATCGGGGCTCGAAGCGCCAAGACGCGTACCTGCACGATTGCTTATGACGAAAGAGGGCGACCGCGTGATGGAACTTTTCTCGCGCCTGTTCAAAGTCACCAACAATCCCATCCCGCTCCTTTTCTCCATGTCCCTCGCTGTTCAACTCAACCCCCTTGCCTCGACGAGGTAGAATCTCCTCGCCCTCGCCCTCCTTCGACCCTCCCAAAGTACCCCGCCATGGGCCTCTCGCGGCCCACCATCGATCCGCGACGCAAGTCCTCGACACTGCACTATCAGACTTTCCCCACCAGGCCGCCCTCCACACCAGGCCGTCCGCTATCGTCGTCTCCCTCCCCTCACGGTCGTGGCAATGATGACGACGAGAACCATCATGAATCACCGCTGCCGACGCGGCAGCTGGCCGTGCTCGCTATCATCGCTCTCGCCGAGCAGACGGCGCTCAACTCCATCAGCCCATATTTGCCAGAGATGACCAAGACATTTCCCGAGGTCAAGGAGGGCCAGGCTGGGCTATACGTGGGTCTGATCGCCTCGTCATTTGCCGCCGCTCAGTTCGCGACCAACTTCTTCTGGGGCTGGCTGTCCGACAGAATCGGCAGGAAGCCCGTGATCCTGGTGGGCACTCTGCTCACATTGGCATGCTTCATCGCCTTTGGTTTCTGTAGAACGCTGTGGCAAGCTGTCTTGGTGCAGATATTTATGGGTCTGGTCAACGGAAATGCAGGTGTTGTGTCCACATGTCTTGGCGAGATAACCGACCGCAGCAATCAGTCAAGAGCCTTCACCTACCTTCCCGTGGTGTATGGAATAGGCGGAATCACAGGACCTATCGTTGGCGGAGTTCTTGTTTTCTACCACAACCCGTTCCGTAGTGGAGAGCCAAACCCTTATCCCTACCTGCTACCAAATCTCTTCTCGGCAGTCGTACTCGCAGTGGATCTTGTAGTATGCATGCTGTTCTTAGAAGAAAGCTTGGAAGAAGCTAGAGATCTCCCCCCGCTAGGGAAACGAGTGGAGAATATGTTCATCTGGCTATGGCAGTTTACTACATCGACTAGACCCACCTACGTGCGGCGATCGGTGGGGAGGCGCAAGAGCAGAAGCATCCACGCCCGATTCGAAGGTGTACTGGAAGAAGAAGAGGGCGAAGATGATGCCGATGAGTCAGATGCTGAATCTTCAGAATCAGCCCCCGCCCTGTTTCTTGGCTCTGGAGAGCAGCTCACCAAGCGTGAAATCTTCAACCAGGATACCATCTTGTTGCTCGTCACGTACTTTATCTTCCAACTGGCGAATATCTCGTACAACTCCCTCTATCCCATTTTCGCCGAGGAGCAACCCCCTACTGGCCGTGGATTGAAACCAGAGGCCGTTGGCCTTTCCCTGGCTTTTGCAGGCCTGATTACCATAGTCTTCCAGATTGGTATATTCGGCAGGGTCAGAGAGAGGATTGGCAATAAAGCTACATACAGAGTCAGTTTAGCAGCCTTTGTTGCTGCCTTTCTGCTCATGCCGTGGATCGGCTACAAGGATAGCAACCCATTCATGGGCATCGGTTCCGGTCAAGGCTGGCTTTGGGGGGAACTTGGCGTTGTCCTAGTCATCAAGACTGTTGCCAGTGTGGGAGGTCTGACCTCCGCTCTGCTGCTGGTGAGTCATCTTGTTACCCTTTCTCTTCGATTGTCCATCTAACATTGGTACAGATCACCAACTCTGCTCCGAATCACAATGTTTTAGGAACCCTGAATGGCCTGGCCCAGACGCTTTCGGCTGCCGGGCGCGCTGTCGGACCCTTCATCTCTGGCTCCTTATTCACTGCAGCCACCCAGATTCAGCCCAAGGGTGAAGCCCTTGCCTTCGGTATATTCGCCGGGGTTGCTTTCATCGGTTTCCTTATGAGCTTCGGTATTCGTGGTGATTATTTAGAAGCCGAGGGTTGGAGCGAAGAGGAAGAAGAAGACGAGGAAGAGGCCGCAGGCTCATCGAACTCCAATGAGCAGACCGGCTTGCTCCGCAAATGAGATTCCTGGAAGTATGCAGAGCATCACACAAAGTCCATGTGTATTTGTGAGCGAGGGGTTCCGGCGTCCGGTTTCTGAACAGCATCTTAGATCTTTGTGCCATGAGCATTTGAAGTGCATAGTCTAAGCGAAGAGAGCGTTGTAGTTTCTTGTATATCCTGGTTGTAAGGCAGTAATGCTATTTTTCAAGTGGCTTTGGACTACTTCGCCATTTAGGCCGCATCGTTCTAAACGTGATCATGAGTTTCCGTCCAATATACTGGTTCCTTATAAGCCGACCCTAAAGGATTTGATACGCTAATTAGACGATGGGGTCCTCTTTAGTCAACCGTCACATTATCCAACTGTCAGAATCCTTCGGCCCACATTGAGAAAGGATTTGTCAGCGAATTCTAGGTCCTGGTACTCTTAAATACTGTTTGAGCCAAGGCTTTTATTCTGAAAGCTCAAAGTAACGCTGCGTTCAGTTCAAGACTACAAATCATTTTCAAATCATTTGTACCAAAATTCGGCTGCACTAATCCCTACTAATCCCTTCTACGGCTTTACCCAGCGATGGAGATTGAGTCCTTGATGTCTGCAAACGAAATTGGCGAGGGATTCCCTGTGTTGATGGTTCATGGTTGGGAGATGAATGGAAAAGTCGAAGAGCTGGATTTCGAGCCAATATTCACTAAAGCGCCCGGATTCCGCCGCATCTACGTAGACCTCCCAGGAATGGGTACCACACCGGCAAACAACATCAAGAATCTAGACGATATATATCTTCGCCTGGTGCAATTCATCGACACTCGGCTTGGAAAGTCAAGATTCCTACTCGCTGGCTCATCATGCGGAGGCTACCTCGCCCGCGCACTCGCGCAAAAATACGCCGAACAAGTCGATGGATTGTTGTTACGAGTACCACTTATCGAACCCGAGGATAGCCTACGCGACCTCGATACCTTTCGCCCATTGGTTCTAAACGAGCAATTCATGTCGATCCTGCCAAGCAAGGACAAGGCACTCCTCGGAAACGTTCACATCCAAAAACCTGCTTATATCAAGTCTCTCAAGACGAAGTTTGAGGAGGCTTATGTTCCGGCGGCGAAAGCGGCAGATAGCAAGGTGCTGGATCCGATTCGGGCTGATCCGCAACGGTACCGGTTATCTCTTGCTCTGGGCGATGAGCAACGCAAGTTTCTCGCACCCACGCTTATTGTATGCGGTCGGCAGGACGAGGTTGTGGGCTATCGAGATAGCCTCCGCCTGCTGGAGCTCTACCCGCGATCTACGTATGCTGTTCTAGATCGTGGTACACATGCTTTTCCAGTGGATGAGCATGGGGTTTTTGAGGCTCTTGTTCGAGATTGGCTGACTCGGGTCGATGAGTGGCGTGGACGTAAAGATAACTAAGCGCATCTATAAAACAAGATCAAATTCTTTTTTTCCTGAACACTGAGCATAAAACAGCGTTTTATCGAAGTCCTTGCTGGCGGCGTGACAGCAAGCCTTCCCATGGGACATATGCTGGAAACTGTTCGATGGCTGTATTGAAACCTGCTATCACTTTTGTGGGTAGGCACGTGCCGTGCCCTCCACGTTATGCTGTGAATCCGAAGCTGGATTTTGTATATACTGAAGCGCTTGGTAAGACAGGCAAGTAGCCTGGTACCAAAAATTGCATAGAAACCGTAAGCCATGTGCACAGTCGTACCAGGTTAATTTGGATGGCTTTGTTTTTGCTGGAAGTGAGTCGAGGCACTGCATCTTTGCAATATGACCCTATAGTCTATTTAATTAACGTTAATTGTTGAGTACCTCTGTTGAATTCTTTCCACAGGCTAACATATCCATGCTTGTATGCTAGCACTTCTTAATTTTGGTAACACGTAGAGCTATGTTGTTAGGTTTGCATTGCAAGTTTGCGAGGGAGGACAGGAAAAAGAAAGAAAGGTGCAGGAGCCTTTCCGTAGGCATCCGTTGAAATCGAGCGGGTTATATATGACCCGACTATATAAATGCGATCGTCGCTTGAGATGAGCGGACAGTCTATAGATACATGCTGGAAAATACGATTTAGGGGCTCGTTGTAGATCTGTGTATGTTCCATCTCCTTTTCAGGTTCATCTTTACCATATTGCGAAATACAACGGCGGGCCCACTTTCCACGTTGGGCCGTGATCTTGCACCGGATTAACCGGGCGGTGCAATTTTAGGTGTTACCAAAAATCCATGTTGTCAGGCTGTGTCCGCACACCGCACCATGCCATAATGCCATGTCTTGTCTCTGCATTGCGACGATCAGCCGGTCTGCAATTATGGCCTTTTTGAAACCCAACGACGTGCAAAGGCTGCCGTCATGCTTGATATGTATAGGAGTGCGAAAGGCAGAGGCAGAGGAGTCGCTTCGCTGATCTAAGTCGACTACTCATCAACCGCCTAAAACGGGATGACTCTGTGTACCACACTTCCCCTCTCCATCCCCGCTGATGACTGTACAACGGTGTGCAACATTGCATTCGACAATTGTGTACCGTGGAGCTGGGGCCGTAGCAATTTCTCTGGCCGGCCCGACTCAAGGCCTTCCCACGATACCATGTACGGCATGGTGGCTTCTCAGGTGCGAAGTGCGGATTGGGGGCGCCATCTAGACCTAAAAGGTTCCAGACCGCGACATTCAGCTCCGCCTTCAGCCATGGCGAAGCACGAAACATGGAGGCTACATCGCAGCTGCATCGTGGGGGAGCAGTTGACGCTGTAAATGGCCGATAAGGCTGGCTTGCGGGCCTAACGAGCCCCGGTAGCTTGACTCCGCACCGCTATGCCACGTCGCCGACATTAGGACCTTCAGCTGGGCGGAGCCGTTGCAGCTTTCTTAACGAAGCAATGGAGCACGTGCTTCTTGGGTCCAATTAGGCTCGTCCCGTCAAGCGCCGTCCTGCGTTTTCCAGCGATCTTTCTTTTGCTGGAGATGGCCTGGACATGGGAGAGGCTGACACCGTGAGATGCAGCTGCAGGCCTTGTCCTCTCTACTACCTTGGCCCTAAAGCTTTTCGCAGCTTGGCTGTAAGCCTCAGCCCGGAGTAGCGACAGTAAAGTTTTGGTACTGAAGCACAGACAGATAACCAGCCCAAATGCGAGTCTCATTGGTAATTTGCCGATCCGCAGCGCTCCATATCCCATGCAAAAATAAACACGCTCGGCGCGCCTAGGCGTGGGTTGGTGCGGCGGGGTTCCTTAAGAATACAACGGACCCTCGGGTTGGAAACTCCCTTGGTGCCTCTTCGTATTTGTTTAAGTCTTCTTGGACGCTTCTTCTTTCCTTTGTTTACCCTTCACGATATTTCTTACCAGTGACAATGGGTTTTTCCATCCATGGTCATCGCAGAGATGTGTTAGTATTTTTAGTAGGCGTCGCTGATCAACGTTGAACTAACGAAACCTTGTAGGGATGCCGAAAAGCATCTCAAGCGGATGCACAAGACGTGCGCTCTGATCGAATCCCCACTCCAAGGTGCCGACCACGAGAAGCTCGTTTTTTCCCAGCGACATGAGGCCAATACGGTTGAATTGTTCTTTGACTTGTTCTTCGTCGCCAATCTCGCCACTTTTACTACCTATCATTCCGTGACAAGTTACGACTACCTGGTCGCATACATCGGGTTCTTTGGAATCTTGTGGTCCAGCTGGTTTCAAGTCACTCTTCACGATGTTCGTTTCGCAAGAGATTCAATATACGAGCGAGTCTGCAAAACGATACAGTTCATCGTTTTCGTTGGCCTGGCGCTCGTGGGCTCTGGTTTCAACCCGGCAGATCACACTTCGAACAACACCGTCAGTATGATTTGTCGCTTTTTCCATACATGAAGCTAAAAATCGGTCAAGAACTTCCGCATTCTGTGTTACACATTAGTGCTAAGCCGAGCGCTTCTTGCGGTACAGTACATGGTCGTACTGGTAAGTCATCCTTATCCTAAAACCCATAATTTGGCGATTTCATCCAGTTGAGAACAACACTTCTCCTTTCGACCAAACACGAACTATCTGATTAGTCGGAATGCTAAGCTCTTTTTAGTTTTATACGCTTTCTGCCAAATACTCAGACCTTTACCTGCCACTCGGTCTCATGGTAGCTGTCTACACGATTGGAGCCGGGGCTTTCGGCGCTATGACACCCGCTTTCCGTGCAGAGGAACAAACACACCGAAGTGTTTATATCGTCTGGTATATCGTCATGGTGATTGAGGCGGTAGTTGTGATATTAATATCCTCCTACTGGAGGATGTTGAGCTTCAAGAAGACTCACCTCATGGAACGAATGAGCCTCTTGACCATCATAGTCATCGGTGAAGGCGCCATTGGTGTTACGAAGACCGTATCGAGGCTTATGGGGAAAAGTGGCCTGGAAGTTGAAGGTTGTTTTCTCATCATGTGCATCATTGTGGTCCTTGTAAGTCTATTTGTGACTTGATCATCTCGCACTCGGTCTGACTGTTATAGGTACTCATATGGGCTATTTACTTTGATAACTTCCCCCACGGCCACTACGGAACGATCAGACAGCAAATATGGTCCGTGCTTCATTTCCCCTTCCAACTCGCTATTGTTGGCGTAGTGGAGGGCTCTCAACAAGTTGCGCTCGCACGATATGTCATCCGAAACTATGTTTATATTGGAGACTCCATTGTCAAGTACTGCTATGAAGAACACCTCGACGGAGAAAAGCTTAGGGATAAGCTACTTGACCTAGTCGCTTATTGGGACTTCGAGAAGAAGATCGAGACGTATGGATACACCGCAAGAACCGCAACTCATATTTACGCCGTGGGAAATTCCACCGGGATCTGCAGCGTAGCCAACGCAACAAGATATGCCGAGGAGAAAGAATGGCCAAAAGACTTTTACGAAATGATGATCGAGATGTACGATGGCGTATACAGAGGTCTGGGTATGAAGATGAACGCGAAGAAACTGGACACGTACGGCGCATCCACTATTGCGGTCAACTCCTGGAAAGTAGTCTACCTGTACTACTGGGCCTCGTTCTGCCTCCTGGTGATCTGCTCGATCTCCTTCATGTTTCTGATTCGCAGGCACAGAGCTGATCTATTCGACTTCGTCTCTGTTATCGTCCGGTTTGTCGCACTTGGTGTTGGCGGCATCATGATCGCGCTTGTCGCGAACCAAAACGCGCTCTACGCCTTCATCGGATCTCCTGGCGTCCTCCCCACTTGCGTCTCTCTCTTGTTCCTCATCAGTGTCTTCGACAAGTTGAGTGCAGCATTCTGCAACTGGAAACTCAAGAAGAGTGGCAAACCCTACGCTATGGAAGTGGACGATCATCATCATGAGGCGCATAGTGTACCCCATCTTCATATCGAACACTCGGAGACTGTAGATGAGAACAGAAAGTCAAAGGCGTGGAGTACCTATTCGGACTCAAGGCCCCTGACTTCGGCCAGTACGGAGTACCTTGGCGGACATGAAGGCTACAGTTTGGCCCCACTCACTAGCCCGCCGATTGCCTCTATTGAGAGTCCTGCATTGAGTCCCCCGGCGACATTCGCTCACGGCCACGGAGGATATGCTCCCATTCAACAGAACAGAGAGGAGGGCGCATAGTTGAAACAGTATTCGAGTTGATTATTTGGTTTGTACAGTATCCTTGCGTTATTGGCCTTGGGTCATTTTAGCACGGAGTTCTTGGTATTTTCACGGAAAGGCGTTGCTTTGAGCCTTTACATGAACACACAGTATATATAATAGCGGTACATGTGAATAATTCAGACCTTACGTATTTGTTTGGAGCAGTTGACACTACGTAACTTTTTGGATTGAGGACCGTTTTCCCTAAACCATTCCATCGCGCTACTCTCATTTCGGAGCGACCTTTTCATTTGGACCCCGGCCCGCTATACCGCCCCTTCAGCCCCCGCAAATGCTAACCATGGCAACACTCTACATGATAAAACCTCGCCACCATGACTTTTGATGATGTTATATATGCTGTTCGCTATGCATATCATGATTCAATCCCTATCGTATCTTGCGTCAACCCCATAGTTATCTTTTTGGCACCAACGGAGACAACAATCACCAGGGCCGTCATCTATCCCAGGAAAACTAGATAAAGATCTGCGACATTATACGTATTCAGGATGAATATATAATATATTGTGCTAATAAGCTAAAAAAAATGTCAAAAAGATCATATAAAAGGCAAAGCCATCGAAATGCGCGGCTATTCATTTGTCCATCTGAGTTTGCCTCAAGTAAACACTTTTCGAAAGATAATCAAAACTTCTACAGATTTTAACATGCTGTTTCTCGTTACTTCAGCTCTGTTACTCTTCCAGGGTGCGTTGTCTGCACCAGTGGAATCGGTGGCTGCAGCGACAGTTGGTAAGATTCGTGGCGTCCGCGAGCCAATCTACCATCTTTATCTGCAAGCAAATCCGAAGAATGGTATGCGAATGGTGTGATTGAATAGTGCTTCGAAACTTGCAGCTGATATCGTTTAGCTAGCATCCCCGTCCTCGGTCCCGAAAGCAACGCCGACGAATTTACGATTGGACCCACAATACAATCCAAAAAGACTAGCCAATACCTAAACATCCAGACCGCGTCAACATCGTACAAACCGCTTGCTTGGGGTGCCACTGGCGATACTGCCGCATGGGGGCTGGAAGGTGATACCATAATCACGGTGCAAGGGAGTAGCTATGGAAGACGTAAGTGCTGTTCATGTCCAAATCCATCATTGTCATATTCGAGGGTCGAGAATCTCAAAGGTATGAATCTAATTTAATAACAGAGCTAAACTTTCTTGTTTGCGCATCAAGCGACAATGGATACTATGATCTTTACCTACAGACAGGAAGTGATACGCCGAGCGGGAGGGCGTGCAGCAATTACCAGACCATCCACTTGCCATGCCTGTGTTAAAATCAATCAGATAGCCCAATATAATTGGCATTTTTCACTTCTCATGATGTTCTGGGCCTTCTTGCGATTGTATGACCCTCTTTCAGTGAGACCCACTAGGGCGCGGGAAGATGGTCACGTGACGGGTGATCTCCATTGCACCGACCTGGGCATCATGCTAACCTCACCAAACCATACGTAATGCCCCTAAAAATCAAGCGCCATTCAAAGAATGTCAATAGAATGGCCGTAAAGCTACCCATGAACGAAGAGAATTGTCACGGTTTGCCTAGCATTCCAAGAATCCGTCAATGACGTACTACATACGTGGAGAAAGCGCCTCCTCCGCAGTGCAACCCTCCTCACTACCAAATCGCCCAACCTTCCACAACCACGAAACTTATCTCCAACTGCTTCTAAAAACTCAAAGTCACCATGGAAAAGCTCAAGGAAAAGCTTCATATCCGCCGCAAGTCGAATGCTGAAGAGGCCAACACGCAGTATGAACACAATTCAGAGGGTACGTCATGACTTAACCACCCAATAGCACACATCCCAACCTCTCGGGTTCATGTACCGATGAACCTTGTGCACCCTTCTCATACATTCAACTGACACGACATAGATGCACGTAACAGCGTTGACTCAGAACTCGCTGCAATGACGCCCGAGGAGCGCGATGCGTACCTGAAGGAATTTGACGAGGCCGATAAAACGGGCGAGCCAAAGAAGGGTAGTTTAATTGACAAGTTGATTGCGAGGGGAAACAAGAGGACGGAGGATCAGATTCTTCAAGAGTCTAGAGATCGGAATGCGAAGGCGAGTGCACCAAAGGACAATGTCATTCGTTGAGCTATAACAAACACCAACTCTCGCCCTTCAAACATTTCGTATGTGAATACGAAGTCAGAAAAAAACCAAACAGATAGGATAAATGTATTGCTTTTCTTGTTCAAATATTGTTGCGTTCACCTATAGAAAGTCTCCTGCGCACGCCGCTCCAGCCTCTCCACGCCACCCAGTCAAGACCATCACACGTGATTCTGCGTCTTCAAAACCCAAAATCAAATGCAGCCTTTGGAAACAAACCTCTCAATAGATTCCCAAATATGTCCGTCTCTACCACTGCACCGAACCTAAATAGAGAAAGATGTCAGTTAAAGTAATATGCGACATTAACAGAAGCATCGTCATACCCGTGGCATTTTACGTGCTTCAACATGTCCTCCGTAAGCTTTCTCAACCCAGAGACATTGATAGTCTCAAAGTCAGGATGCGAGCGGATGTAGTGCCACGCTTGAACTGGCGTGATCTCGTCAGTGAGATCAAAGTGAGTCGAGAGCGAGAGCAGGTTTTCGAGACCGAGGTTGGGCACCTCCCAGCGAGTGTTTGTGCTGCTTTTTGTGTCTATAGGCTGACCGGGGGCTTGGAAAAGTAACGGCGCCGTTGTGGTTAGCGCATGGCCTGTCGGTTGGTATGGATCCTTAGGCGAGCCTTGCGTGTGGTGGAGGCAGGGTGCTTCAAGACTATGTTAAGGTTAAACAGAGATTCCATATATCGATCTGTATTCCTACCTTAGAACAAATTCCATACCAATGCTGGTATGATCTACGTCTTTGATGTTCAGCTTGGAGGTAGATGCGATGATTGAAGACGCGTCCCGAGTAGTAGGAGTTGACTGGCCGAAGTCTATAGATTTTAGAAGACAACTGAATGCAACGTAGATAAGACCTACCCTGATCATCTTGGAGTATATTCTCAGTTCGGCTCTTACCCCTCCAAAAGCTTCTCTTCTTCTTCAAGTCCTTGTTTGGTGTCGATTTAGCGCTTGTGCTGCCATCGCTTTCGCTCAGCCAGAAATTTTCTCCAGCAGGTCTCTGTGGGTTTGACATATGCAGCTGTTGGTGATTATGATGCGGATTCACTAGAATACCGATGGAGCTCGCGCCTGGGGGGCTGGGAAGGTTCGCTGGCTGGTTATTCGGGGTAATTTCTGAAGAACTCCCATATTTAATGCCATGCGTATCCAGCAATCTCTTCAGGCGTGCAAGCTCTGAATACAACCCTCTTGTCTCTTGGAGGATACGAGCTTCGTTGGTGCGGAGCTGGAGAAGTTCGTTTTCTAAAGATTTGATGTAATTCTCTTTGCGCTCACGATGTGTTCTGAGGTTATAAGTCGTTATCTGAACTCCAAGAATCTATGGCTTACCGCTGAGCCCGACGGACTTGCTCCCTTCGTTTCAGGTATGCTGCATTGTCTTTGTCCTGCACTTCGCCACCAGATGGATTGGAATCTGTAACACAGATAGTCAGACTTGATACTGAATTGTGAAGGAAGAGTTACATGGCCAGCTCTATTACATTAGTGATAACATGAAGTGTCTTTCTGCTCTCGTCTTAAGAACGGGCAATCCGTCATTCGCGATAGCAGCGAAACACTAAGCTTCACATGAGAACAGATTGAAGGAAATAATCACTTACCCTCTTTTGGAGATGACCGATACTGGCGAAACGTAAAGTTTTTCATGGTTGTGTTTGTGCAGATCTGTTCGTATCTGACTACTCAGTGGCAGCACTCAAATATACTGCCCGGTTATAATAATAGCCCACCTTTCGGGATCGGAAATACTTGATTTTTATGCGTTCAATAAACTTTCTAAAGTCTGCCGCTCACCTTTAGTTACGATACTGGCAATTTGCGAGGCGTTTCCGGTCCCCCAAAGAGAGGTCGACGCTGGACACCCAGCAAAGCAAACCTTTGAAATTGCGGGAATGACAACCCACATATGCTGTCCGGCTCAAACAACCTCTGCTGTCGATATATGGCGTCGCAGACGTAGTTGTGGTCGAGTAAGATGAATCGTCGAAAGGACACTCTAATTGTGAGGGTGATCGCCGGATACGAGACGTGTTTAGGAATAGCGTCCCAGCCGTACCTACACGCACCCCAGGCCACCAATCATTGACTCCACTCCCCGTTCCTCCACCATTGATCATGCTAATTCTCCTGCAACTGCTCGGAATCTTATATCGCGTCCTTATTTTTTTTGCGCACACACTTCTCTGAAATTACTGCAACCCTATCACGTGGAGTATACGGAGCCGGGTGAAACGGTATTTAGCGCCGTCAGCCAAACCTTTGTGGGGCTTCATCATCTTCTGGGGTTGGTGTGATCAGGTACATCTCCGTTTCCAGCGCCGCCCTCCCGTCATTTGCCAGAACAACCTTTATCAGCATGGCGCCACTCCTTGTAGCATTCAAGCCATCTGAATTAACGTTGCAAAGCTACATGCTAAACTTCGCAAGCGATCCATTTTCCTGGGTGTAATTTTGCACGTGACAAGATCGTTCAACTGTGGATGTTCGTTCTATTGCAAAGCTTGACTGATGAAGGTATTTCAAGTCAAGTTCTTGCCGTTCAAATGCACCAAAGGGATGATGCGTGGTTGGTAGTCGTCAGACCGCATCTCAAAGAGAGCCTCTGAAATCCCAACTGCATTCAATTCAATAGTTCTTTCTAGAGAGTAAAACCCAAAATTACCAAATGAACTGGTTTACTACAAACAATAGCATCGCATTGTGTATTAGACATTAATATTAGACAAAGAATTCGATTCCCCTTCGATTCCCCTTCATTTCTTTCGTTACTTCTTGCGTGCCTAGAAAGTCGCCTTCGAATCAGCTGTAGCATCACTACTACGTCCAGACTGGTCCAAACTCTTTCTCATGTTTTCAAGATCGTTCCAACCATCGTTTTGGCTGGTTCTCTTTACTTTTCTCCATCTATGGACCGCGATTGCTGAGACAACCATCAGCGCCAGATAGAACAGTGCAAGTATAGCCTGAAAGGCTGCTCCTGCATAACCTAGCGCGTACCAGCTTTCCCTTCCATCGAAAGGATACTCGTTTGAGTAAACAGTGATGATGTTGAAAAAGCATGCGACAGGATAAAGACCGAACCCGAATATCGACACGACAAGTGAGGTGACGGGGTGTAATTTGCCGGTATAGATGCAAACGATCGTGATGATTGTGAAGAGTAGATCAGGGAAAAGTGCGATGCCGATTCGGAAAAAGAAAGAGAACCTGCCTATATGTAAGTGACTGAGATGGTCGGTTTGGGGTTTCAACTTACGGTTCGTTAGCATTATATTTCGAGGGCCATAGCTCGTTGAGTAACACAAGGTCACCGACTATCAGAAAGATAAATATGAGAAGAAAGATTGTCTTGGTGCAGAAACCGACAAGGAAACGGGGGTAGATTCCATTCCGCCAGCGGGTATCTCGAGGTGGACTGCAATGTTCATGAACGAAATGTGCAACATGGCAATTCCTCGACCTTCGAGTTGGCATAATTAAGTCGCTTATTTGTAATTATAATGACAGATGGCAAGAAGTTTTGCTGTACAATAGCTCTGGAGGTGTTGTTCGCAATGGTGTTTTCTATTGGGAGTGGTTCAATAGAATAGTCAACGTTCAACCGTGGATTGAAGGCTCAAGTACTGCTGTATGATATAAAAGACTTGTTGGTTTCAAGTCGGAGAATAGATACTTTATTTATCTGGAGGTCGCCCAGAAGAAGATCATTAAGGCATCCCGCCAAATGAAGCCAAAATTGGGGTTTCAGATAGCTTCGCATGCATATCCTTCGCGAATCCTCAGCCAAGGTCCAGCGACACTGCCTCCTACTGGAGAACCTTGCCTTGGATGCAGCTTAGCCTCGATCACCCACATCTTCTTTTTGCATGGTCGCCAATCGTATGATGCAATGCGCACTCCGGTCTTTGTACAGCCTTGCCAAGAGCCTGGCGCAGCGGGTGACCTAAACTGCGAATAGCGACGCCAAGGGTGCTGATCGTGGATCAGGGAGACTTGATTCGCCGTCAGGCTGATTTTGGGTTGGCAACCTAACAGCCTGTGAATTGGTTGCCACATACAGCCTTTTCAACTGTGGGGAGACAGTACTAATGCTACGAAAATCATACATGGATTTTGTCTTGCAAGGATAGCAATGAGGGAAGATCATAATGCACTGAAGTTACGTTGATTCTGATGATATATTAGAAATTGCAATTGGCATTTGCACTGTACTCTGAATGTGTGCAAATCTTCACAATCGCTAATGACGGCTCCCGAGGCCTTAAGGTTGTCGCATGTGAATACCGGGCATGGGAAAGAGTGCCATGTATCTTTCCCGATAAAGCAGACCTTGCGAGTGGCTATGCGATCGAAACACGAGCTAAGGAACACACAATAACCAACATGCCATGGGTAGTGTGCTACATTTACGGCCTCCGCAAAATGCCATGTTGAGACTGAGACGCTTTGTCACTGTCGAGGAGCTTTCGCTCGAAAATCACCATTAAACGCGAGAGAAGCTTTCGAGTGATGCGAAGGACAAGTTGAGCATGCTTGAGGCGAGAAATCTCTCACACTGACTCCCCTTATCTCGACCTCGCGATTCTACCACAGTATACCTAGTCTCAATCAACGATACGAGCAGTTCCCAATGATGGTTTGCTACATTAGCCTGCATATACCTTCAAACATCAATACTCCAATGTAAAGGCCCACTGGCGTTCTGGTCAGGCCGTGGCTGAGTTCGACGACTTGTGCGCCCTAGAAAGAACGAACGAGAAGACTAGGATTAGTGTTGTACCAATCGCACAGAGCTATTGAATTCATCCAATACCATGAGTGGAGACCGCCTGTTGGTGCTATGCATATTAATCTATTCATGTATAGTGCATTTGTGAATCAAGCACAATGCAGGAAAGTTTACACTTTGAATTAATACATGCAGGCGATTGGTATCTGAAAGCCCAAGTCTGCAATTGCCAACCAAAATCTCGATTGCTCAAAGTAATCCACCAAGGATGTAGTCAACATCCTCGAAACGCCACCCAATGCTTTTGATAGAGCGATTCGTCAAGTCATAGAACCTCTCACTCCATCACCTGTGCCTTTAGACCATACCAGACGCCCGCCTACACGCCTAATCGTCATACTCGGCGTCTTTAACACCACAGAAGTCCGTGCCAAAGCATGAGTCCACCGTATACCACATGCGCCAGTACAAACTCGCATTAATGCTGTCGAAACTGCCATCCTCTTTCCGTGGCACTGAGTCGCCGATGATACCATGTCCAGACCCGATTACCCATCCAATGATTGGCCATGATCCAAGTGTTTGCTGCCAGCGCGGAGGTGCAGGAAGAAATGCTTGGTCCTGGGATAGAAACTGTGCACGCTTTGCACCTCTGATGAGAAGTGGTTTTTCGCCCATGCCCGCTTGCGAAGGTGTTCCTCGAGTCTCATGAGGCACGCGTTGACGAAGCCCTTGAGGTTCAACGGGTTCAACAGCTTGGGAGGGGAAACCGCCTGATATGACAGGAATTGCAGGCTCTTGTGGCGGCCGAGAGTCGGTAGCAGTCGCAGTCGCAGACGATAGTGTAGCGGAGGATTGTGACGCGGGCATCGTTCGTGAGGATGTTGTATTTGGCGATGCAGTTTGCGAAATCGTTCCTCCCGCTGTTGCTCGAATTGCTTGATCGCCCGCAACCGGAGGGGTGCCCCTATAATACTCTGCATAGATTGTGTAGCCCTGGATAAGATGTGGCGAATAATGGCATGCGCGCTCCGCAGCTTCGGGGGAATCGAACGTGACTTTGATCCAGTGCTCTCCACCTACGAACTCATTAACCTTTTGCAGCGCAGACTTGCTCAGGGAGCGATATCTTGATGCGCGGTGCTGGTTGACGGTGTAGCCGTATCTTGAGTGTGGGGGTTCTCGGTCATATTCTTCGTATATGATTCCCTGAGATGCTTTCTCGTAGAATTGGATAGCAGCCCATTGAACCTCGTTTCCGTATCCATAGAGCATGACTTCAGTTGGTTGTTTTGGGGGCACATTTGTTGACGCGCCAGCTTGGAATGACGGCCCAAGAGCCGTGGAATCTAACAAATGTTGTGCCGAGTTCGATGATGGCAACGCAGAGTTCAGGCCCTGGCTCTCCCTTTTCTTCTCCTCCTGGGCGAAATGGCGCGTGAAAATGTCATCGATCGTGCGCATATTATCGAGCTTCGCTTGGTCTTTTTCGGGCGCGCCACCTTGTGACCGGCTTCGAGAGAGTCCGCGTTTTCTGGCTTTCCCGAACGGTCCTTTCTCTTCGGGCATGCGGCGGGAACCATGATCTGAGCTATAGCGAGGCCACCGTTAGCTATGCTCCATCTGCTCAAGGCGGGCCAGGCGATGTACGCGGGAGAGAACGCGTAAAGAAAGCCCAAAATGTTTGAAAATACGTGACTAGAGCCACCTCGTACCAAGACAACACCGCACCAAAGGTTTGTGCTGTTGCTGAAAGGAGCTCACTTACTCTGCGAATTCGTAGGCCCAGGGCAGCTTCCTCCCCATAGAGTCAAAGGCGCGCTCGGAATCGGGCACCGCGTGGACTTGCATTTTCGCTAGCCCCCTCGTGGGCGAAGGGTCGGAATACGGTGATAGTGAGGGCGCGGGGAAGCTGAAGGTTGGGACTTTGTTTATGGTGACGGGGGAGAAACAAAAGTCCGGCAACGATGAGAGCCCCGGCTGTGCGCAGCCACGATTGGCTCGTGCGCCCATCACCGCCACACCTGCAGTTCTTCCGCACCTTGCCTGGTTCAGTAGAGTTTCATGCACAGCAACTGATAATCCTGCTGCCTATCACATTGCGACGCGTACATAAGATGGACCTAACTCCCGTGAGGATTCGCGGAAAAAAGCGCAATCGAAGCGCAGTCAAGACTGTCTATTCGCAATCTCACGCCTCTACTTCCGGTTCACCATCCGCCCCAAAACGCCCTCGGACTTCAACGAAAAAATCAGCTCTTAGCAAAGCAAAGAAACAAACCGTTGCAGCCATGCCATCTCTTCAAGGTCTCCCCCAAGAGCTTCTGGAGATGGTATTTCTCTCCAGCATGAACATTGCTCTTCCCCAAGCATCTCCAGATCTCGGACGAAGACTGTCATCTCGCGCCGTCATCATGGAATTCGTCATGCGCTCATTCTTTCATACAGTGGATCACAAAGCAAACATACGAAACCGTAAGGTTGAGAGCGATCCAGAGCTCCAGTCTCAGCTTCTTGCCTGTAAATTCTTCACTTGGGAGTTCTTCCTGGCATACGTGAACAAAGCACATGATGCTTTGGTCCGATCGCGAGGCCGAATATGGAAGGATGCAAGCGTGGAGATACCAGGCGTCGCCCATTTCGATAGGCTGTGGCCTTTCAAGTTTACCAAAGTCACCTACCTCAGTTTTGCTGAAGGCTTTCGCATTCCAGAGAAGATACTGCATGGTCCATGGACTGATGGCAAGGCATCTCTCCTTTATGTGCTGGTCTCGCTGAATGGAGAGATTGATTGGGAGGGATCCCTGGCTGGCGAAACAGCAAAGGCTGGTTTTAAAGAGGCGATAAGAGAAGGAAATGAGTACGCGGTAGCCGCATTATCAGTTTTGCTTGGAATCGAGATGCAGATCACGACCGAGATGATTCGATATGCGGTTATGGATTGTGGCTGCGACTTCAAACTTCTCCGGCATATTCTCTACAACGCCCAAATTCTGTACAATAGCAGCCCAAAGGGTATGCTCGATTTCCACGATCCAAGACTGTGGCAGTGGGCAGACCAGGAAGGAAGGGAGGGCGGAAAAGGCGACAAACTCAAGAGCATGTTGAGCAAAGCCGAGAGGTTCTCGTTCGAATTTTATATGGAGGACGAGACGACCAGGTCGAACATGGTTGCTTTTCCCTACAGCGGGGACAAGTTTGATACTAGATCCGGGTTGGACATGATGGTGCGGGAGCTCCTCACCAGACTGTATGGGAGCTATGGCAGAAGGATAACGAGGACGTTCCACAGGCATGAGAATGCAGAGGCTCACGGGGAGGTTCATCAGGTTGAGACATGACGAAATGGACCGGTTCATTTTTGTAACTAAACTATCTGAAACGTAGACTTGCGTAAGAGGCAAGATCATATGAACCTGTAACCCAGTTAACGATGACCTCGTGATGGATTGTATAAAAAAAATGATTGGATGGGAAATTCCTCAGTGATCTTGGTGATAAAAAGTAAATCATACCCGAAGGGTCATTTACTATCTAGGCAAAGGTTTTAATCATAGGAATGGGGGCATGCGAAGGCATGAAAAAAGAAAGCAAAATAAACTTACAAGACAATTCTTAGTATAAGATGAGGCTAAATCGGAAGTTAACGGTGCGTGACAGATCACAGGCCACAATCATCGGCAGGATCATATCAGTGCTATTGGCTGTCAGCGTTGGGTCCAAGGACACATGGGAATACGCAACAGTGTGTGAGAAGGGTACTCAGAATATGTAAGAAATTGAATATCATGGGTCTAACGCCGTTAAGAAACCCCGGCGAGGGTTTCCGACGAAGGACTCAATCGCAAATTACCTCATCATTGGAAAGGCAAGGTGGGAGAAGAAAAAAAAGCGGACTTACCGATGGTAGAAAGAGATAGCTCTGGGCGTAGAGCTGGCCTGCATGCCGTCTCCACGCCTGCAGAGCTATCTGCGGAGTCTCCAGGCCCTCCGCAAACTCATGCACCATCAGTATCAGAGAGTGCACAGCCGGGGAGGCCAGGAGAGAGCCAGAAGCAGAGCGCAGATGTGGCCGTCAAGACCAGCAGGCTGCTGCATCGCCATCGTACAGTTGTCGAGAGTCGCTGAAGTAGAGAATGAGTGGGAGAAGGGTGTCGCGCTCGAAGAAAAGTCTTTGGAGTTCGCGACAAGGTCCGTGCGCTAAGCGATCTTGGCACGTACGCTCTCCCGCACTTTCTCAAAATGCGTCCTCCAACATTCGAATCCAACATCGACACATCAACACCCACTCCTATTTCCGGCCGGTACGCCTACGAATCACCTCGTGCATACCTTGCAAGCCCCTAACGACTAATTGTAGCAAACTTCGACGAAATGGGTGACGCCGATATCACAACGAGCCAGTGGAGGCTGGTCGAAGTTGGCCGTGTGGTCATCTTCAGCGGCGGTCAGTACGATGGTCGGTTAGCCACCATTGTCGAGATCATCGACCACAAGCGCGTACGATTTTTCCACCATTCTGGGTAGTTGGGCTTTGCTCACAGGCTTAGGTGCTCGTTGATGGACCCTCCGAGAAGGCCCCCATTCCCCGGCAATCCGTTGCGCTCTCCAACCTCTCCCTCACCCCGATCGTTATCTCCAAGCTCCCCCGCGCCGCCGGTGTCGGTTACATCAAGAAGCGATGGGCTGAGGAGAAGATCGACGAGACTTTCGCCGCCACCTCCTGGGCAAAGAAGCGCGCGCAGTTCCAGAAGCGGAGGCAGTTGAACGACTTCGAGAGGTTCAAGGTCATGAAGCTCAGGAAGCAGGTGGGTTGATGTTCCAGCGTTCGCGTCGCCAAGGGTCGTTCAGGAGTCGAGCTCGGACTCTGCGAGGGATACATGGCGCGCGACAAAAGTATCCAGCACAGAAGGCTAATACAAGGCAGGCCCGCTTTGAGGTCCAGAAGACCCTCGCCAAGGTCCGCGCGAAGGCGTAGATGGCATGAACGATGTCGGGGGACTGGAGTGAGGCGTGATGCTGCGTTTGGGCTGGAGCGGAGGGCATGTGCATTTCACGGGCATTCCGCATGGCTATCCGCGGCATTCAAAATTCAAAACCTGGATTCGGGTGAATTTCTTCATGTTTGGCATGGTGCAATTCGGATCGGAAGGTTAGGACGGCTCTCTCATGCGAAGACAAGTAGCAAAAGAGTCAATTCCACATGTTCATGAAATCATTTTAGACTGGCCGTAATTGATATCCCATATGAGACGCATGACTTGAATCGAGCACCTGTGAACGTGAAATGCGGCCTAAATGATTGCCATGGGAGCTCCCTCGCTAAAATGCCCACATGCTCGCTAAATTGAGCTGTGGCTCTGTCACCCCAACTTCGCCCGCGCTCGCATCACTGCAACCACGACACCACACACGACAAACATGGCCAACCCACGCATTGAAGAACTCCCGGACGAGCCCGAGAAGAAGGTCGCCGAGGTCGAGGATGGCGAGGACAGCTCCGACTCCGAGGGTGAGGCTGGTGAGGCCGGCATCCCCGCAGGTGCCTCTGTCGCTGTCCACTCCCGCAACGAGAAGAAGGCTCGCAAGGCCATCGCCAAGCTCGGTTTGAAGCACGTCGAGGGCATCACGCGCGTCACCCTCCGTCGCCCGAAGAACGTAAGTGCTGGGGTTCCAATTGCGGGGCAGAGGGCGCAAATGCAACGCCCGGACTGCGCAACTTGGAGGGGTTTTGCGAACATGCTCTTACAATTTTCCTAGATCCTCTTCGTCATCAACCAGCCCGATGTGTACAAGTCGCCTTCCAGCAACACCTACATGTGAGATTTCCATGGACCCCGCTATACGGCTCTAGTACTGATTTCGTCATAGCATCTTCGGCGAGGCCAAGATTGAGGACTTGAACTCCCAGGCTCAGGCCAACGCTGCCCAGCAGCTCGCCAACGCCGAGGCTGCCGCCCACGACCACTCCGGCCACGATCACGACCATGACCACGAGCACGAGGGCAAAGGCAAGGCTGTCGAGGAGAAGAAGCAGGAGGAAGAGGAGGACGACGGCGAGGAGGTCGACGACTCCGGTCTCGAGGCCAAGGACATTGAGCTTGTCATGCAACAGGCTAGTGTGTCAAGAAAGAAGGCTGTCAAGGCTCTCAAGGAGAACGACAACGACATTGTCAACTCCATCATGGCTCTCAGCATATAGGTTGGCCCATTGAGGGTCGCTCCTAGGGAAAATTCTAACGACTACCTATGAGCTTCAGGAGTCACGAAGACTTCTATCACCATGTATAAGAGGCTAAAAAAATATGGGATATTCCAAAAGATGGCCTGGTATCATCCAGTTTGCTTTCGTTGTCGTGAAGTGATATATGAGAACTGATGATTGAAATATAATTTGATTTAGTCTTTGCCTGACGTAACTCAAATGTTTTGAACTAGAAAAAACCTAAACATTTAGTTTTCTACAATAATGTAGATTTCAAATTCATTGCGTACCTACCTAGGTAGGTGCTGCCCGCAGCATCCCAACATTCGGGCGATAGCGGACGTTATGTAAGCATCGAGATCACGTGTGCCTCCTAGCGCGAAGTGCGGAAGGGCAAGCGGAAGACTCTCACTTCTCATCACTACAGCCTCCCCACTCCAACACCGTCCCAATCCATCACAATGGCCGTCGGAGTATGTCGAATTCCCTCTTTGGTACCCGTTGGAGCTCGGTGAAGCTCAATTGCTGCGCGCGCTGAGCTCCGACGGCCCCAATCGCTCCTCGATTTCAGGTCCCAGAAAACTAACGCATCCTCCCACTACAGCGTAGCGCCGCTCTCAAACTCGACTGGACGAAGCTGGGCTCCCAGCTCGGCCTCAAAGGCACCACTGCCACTGCCCTCCAGGCTTTCAAGAAGCGCAACGACGACGCGCGCCGCAAGGTCACCGTCCTGTCTGAGCAGTCCCAGACCGTCGACTTCGCCCACTACCGATCCGTCCTCAAGAACACCGCCATCGTCGACGAGATTGAGCGCAGCTTCAGTGCCTTCAAGCCCCAGACCTACGATGTGAACAGGCAGATCAAGGCCATCGAGGCTTTCGAGGCCCAGGCCGTCAAGGGCGCAGAGGAGACCAAGGCTGTTGTCGACAAGGAGTTGAGCGACCTTCAGAAGACTCTCAAGAACATCGAGGAGGCCAGGCCATTCGATGATCTCACCGTGGTACGTACAGGATATTGGGCGTTGATGAAATTCAGGTGGGGTACTAACGAGGTTTCCAGGACGAGGTGGCTGCTGCCCAGCCCGACATCGACAAGCGCACCGAGCAGCTTGTGTCGAAGGGCCGCTGGGCCGTTCCGGGTTACAAGGCAAGTTTCTTCGAAGACCTTGATAAATGCTTCCAGATCACTAACAACCCTACAGGAGAAGTTCGGAGATCTGTCCGTTCTCTAAATTATCTCTTTCATTTTGCCAAAATGCCCGGGTCTGGGTTGTACTACCTACGTATTGTGAATAGTTTCCAGGTCTCAATGCAATCATAGATCTTAACTGTGTGTTCTCGTCGCTATTCATATGTGAAATGACAAACTCGACAATAAACGGCGAAATGTATTCAAATAGAGTAAACAAAAGCAAACGAGGACTGGGGGGTCCAGAAATCGCAGAACAGACACAAGGGCTGCCCTTAAACAACGAAGTGTCACCGTCCAAATTTGGCTAATTCATCGAAGTGAGCACGCTCAGGAACATACAAAAGCAAGAAACTGCATGGTATGAACATGGTAGTTTTCATAAGATATGTTTTTGATTATCCATTCCAGTATTACTATTATTCCCTCAAGAGGGAGTGAAGATAGAACTAATTACAGACATGTACCCTAGGCCCTAAGGTCGCCAAAGTCCAAGCTGACATGCTGCATATGAAGCCATGTGTCGCCAAAGGAGTGCTCGTGTAAACATTCCAATCATTTTCCAATCAATCAATCCATCTTCTCAACAATCTCTTCCGCCTACGTCGTGATACATCTACAACATAGCCACCATACCGACGACACCCGCAACAATAGCTCCGAAGCCATAGACGGGGCTCGAAGCCGCACCCGTAAACTCGGGCAGGGGAGCAGACGCCGTAGCATTAGGAACAGTATGGTTCGAAGTCGCGATTGGGGCCTGAGGCTGGCCGTCGCTGATCTGCGTGACGGGCGGGCCCTGGGGCGGCGATGGCGGCGGGGCGACGGAGGGGGCATGAGTCTCTGCCGGGGGCGCAGCAGTGGGAGCCTGAGGCTGGCCGTCGGAGATCTGGGTCACGGCGGGGCCTGAAGGTGCGGGTGGGGCGGCAGTGGGAGCTTGGGGTTGCCCGTCTGAGATCTGGGTTACGGGGGCGCCGCCTGTGGGGGCTTGGGGTTGGCCATCAGAGATTTGGGAGACGGGGGGTCCGCCGGTGGGGACCTGAGGCTGGCCATCGGAGATCTGAGAGACGGGAGGTCCGCCTGTAGGGACTTGAGGCTGGCCGTCAGAGATTTGGGAGATGGGGGGTAGGCCAGTGGGGACTTGGGGCTGGCCATCAGAGATTTGGGAGATGGCTGGGCCGCCGGTGGGGACCTGAGGCTGGCCGTCAGAAATCTGAGGGGGAGTTAGTAAAGTCGTGTACCATGGAATGAAACAACAGGTTGAGATATGAGTGAGGTGGCGTACCTGTGTAGCCGGTGGGGCACCGCCACTGCTTCCCTGGGCAACCAGATAGATGGGCGAACACTGCTCTGCCCAGTGCCTATCGTACAGGTTGTAAAACCCACCGGTGTAGCATTGGTAGAAGATGGCCGAGCCATCGAGAGCAAGGGAATTGTTCGCGCAATACGAGAAGCCGTCAGATTTGATGGCGTTCGCCTGCGGTGGAGAATCGAACTGGAACTGGTAATTGCTGGCAATATACCTGAGTAACCAGTCAGTACCGTCCTTTGGATATCAAGGAAGCACAAAGCCATTTATCAATTTATCAGTGGTGCATCTGACTAGATACACTGGCTAGGTATTTGGTGTTACGTACCCGGTCCTATCCGCTTGATCCTTGAGTACTCCTTCCTGGAGCGTCAGGGTCAAGATGCCGGCTTGCTGGCGTCTTTCGACGGCACGCTTTTCGGCAGACTGGGTCACGTTGACAACAGTGATCTGGAATTCTCCATCGTGGGACTCTGAGCAGCTCTCTGCAGAGTCGGACTGGGGCGCTGGCATTGGCTTTGCCAAAGCCGAAGCCGCAAGGGCGAGCGCAACGAAGGACTTCATGTTTGTTGAAGGCAAACTTCAAGTTGTACAGATATTAACGACGGTATGAGCAGCGAATGTGTAGACTGATGGAACGAGGTACCAGTCCACAGCAGTAGCGACTTATAAAGGTACGATTGAAGCCGGACTGAATATTCCAGGCACAGGTAACCACGACAACGAGAGGTTGAGGCAGAGCAGAATACAAAGGGCAGGTGAGACAGCTAAATACCTACGCAATTCAAACGGGGATCTGACTTCATCAGACATGTCACTACCGTGGACCGACAAGATGGCTGGTGCGTGGACTGACCATGTGCGGCCAGAGGGCACAGTTAGTCCGTCTGCGTAGCCGATCATCCACGCGTCAAGACTGGATAGCGTCGCTCGAATGAGAGATCCCTGAGGCTGGAGGGGACGTTTGAATAGCCGCTAGCGTGCAGAGCATAAACGTCGATTCGCCCAATCCATGCTTCCCAACCCCTCCTCCACCGTCTCCACCAGCTCTTGGAGCAGTCTTGGAGGGGGCGTTTCCCCTCTTGTTTGTTCTTAGCTCACAGCCACTTGCCAGCCATCTGGAGTAGCCCAGCATCTGGGCGGTGGTTGATTTCGATGTGGTAATTGCTGTATCACGAGGAGCTGTTTGCCCGTACCATCCGGGAAAGACAATGATCGAGCCGGCAGATGGTACGTGGCGCTGGGACCCCGTTGACGGAGAGTCACCCAGGAAATCACACGCATAAAACGAATCTGTCTAGTGTACCACTGCGGAGCGTCTTTTCCCGGACCGGACTGTTATGAAGTTTCTGCGGCGCGGGCTCACACGGAAAGGCCAGTGACCTGGTGGGATTCGCGTTGTGACGGGCCGCTGAGAAGCATTGGATCTGCAGTCTAATATGGGGCGATTGGGTTGGTGCTCGGATTCAATTGGACGGCAAGGACGCTCAAGGCCGCGATGCTGGCGGTGGGATTGGCGAGTTTAGTGGATGAATGGACGTCGAGGACTCCATCTCGATGACCCATCGCCCTTGTGCACTAGCGCGGCCAAATTGTGGGGTAGTCGTGTGGCTGCCGTCGTTGCCGTCAGCCACCCCTCGTCTTCCATCCCGCCCCTGCGCTCCGCGGTGAACCGCTGCATACGCAACCGTGGTCCACCTGAGGAACTTGGAACAGCCATATTTCTTGTGCTTTGGTGGCAGACGTCAGTGTAGTGAAGAGGCTACGGATTTGCGCTTCTATTCTTGGACATGTGGTGGCGATGACGTCGGCGCGTTTCAGCGTTTCAGCGTTTCTCTCGCTCATGCCGAATGGCATACTACACATTCCATGTCCGAGCTGTGTTTATTTCGACCTGCCTGTTTTGAGGTCGGATTGCAGCGCTCAGTCACTGGCGGTATGGGGCTGCATGTTTTCAAGCGCTGCGTCTCAGTGAGGCATTGACATGCCGGTGATCCCTATCCTTTGCAGAACATGAAGCAGTGCGACATTCTGCTTTCGGAAGGGACTTGTTTATCCGCAGGCCGCACGGAGTCAGAGCATGGATCGAGCAGCACCCATTCGCTGCACTGGCTCGGCGATGGGTGAATTGGGGCTCGGCAATCGCGATACCTGCGCTATGAATTATCGGTGACGGAGTGAGGACACATGCGAAGAGATCAAAGACAAGAATCGACTTACGCCATGTATATCAAGGCATGCTGACCGTCGGATGGTGGGCCTAATTGGTATATCAGTAGCAGCGCTGCTCTTGGTACACCTCATACGACTGGCTCATTCATCGTCTCCACTGCTAAGGGGAGCAGCATTCAGGATGATTAGGCACACCGCTCCCGCGGTTCCTGCTCGGCATTGGAATACTGGCATGAAAATGATCCCACCTCAAAGCTCATTGAACAAAACCACGTACCCTGCGTTGGCGGGCCAACTTCTTCATCAATATTCTTGCTGTGATGTGATTACACATATCTGTACAGAACACAGTTCACATTCTTGGCGAGTGGTCTCATCAGAGGTTTGAATTCAAACATTTACATTAAGATTCATCACTAGCTCAAGTCTACCAGCCAGTTCCGCTGCTAACACATTATGGATATCATGACCTGACGACGCCGAGCTCTTCCTATCCGAGATGGATGGCTTTCCATGTCTGTCCCTCCAATTTATTTGCCTTCTCCGGCCCTCTTCACGCCCCCTGCAATCTTGTTGGCGCCATCTTCGACGCTGGTGGTTGCGTCTGCGATGCCTCGAGCAACTGGGCGGCCAGCGCTGCCAGTGGCGCCTTCGAGGGTCTCGCCGACACCACGCCCCAAGGCACCCACGACTCCACCGACGGTGTTGGTAAGGCCGCCGACAGTGTTTCCAACAGTGGAGGTGACGAACTTGACACCAGAGGTGACACCGGATTCTTGCTGGCCGATGGGCATGGTTGGATGTGGTGATGTGGTGATGTGGTGGATGTTGAAATTAGGGTTTGATGAGGAAGAGATTTGAAGATGTAGGCTTGTTGCTCGTCTGATTTGCTTTGAGATGGCTCTTACCCCCAAGTAGGAAATTGGGATGGCTTTAAGCAAGAGGGAATGGTATGACGTCACGGAGCACGAGGTTGCCAACGCGACGCGCAGCCAGGACACCATGAGACCGGTGGAGGCGCAGTACAGCGTGTAAAGAGGTCACATCCCTGGATTCCGCCCTCTATTCGTCGCAAGATAGATCGAGGTGGCAGATCTGGTGGATTCCATTTATTCTGGACCCTTGGACCCTGGGCCCAGTTCCAGCAAGTTTTACGGGAGGCAGATCATCAAATTTGCTTTTTCCGACGACCATCGAGCACGTCGCTCGCGCTTCTGTTGCGTGGGTCGGTCTCCGATCACCCTAGATGATGTTATTGGTGTTCTCTCCATGGCGCACAATGCATGTGCAATGTGTGGCTTTGAGTTGCGGCCATGAGCGTCTAGAGAGAACAGACACGTAGGGAGGTAATGTGTTAGACTATGCAAATCTGTAAATGATTGTCTCTGTGAGCCATACAGTAGTTCATCTGCAAGATAATCTAACACTCGGCGGTTAGGGAGCACAGGAACCTTTTTTGGCAGGATGGTCACGCGGGCTTGAGTTTAGACAACATACCCCGATAAGAAGCACGAGTGCCAGTCAAGCATATAAATAAAACACCCTGTGCCCTCACTCTATGTGAAGAAAAGAAAATGGCCAGCTTTGGTACAACTGCCATGCTGGATACGAGTACTTTGTAGGCCGCACTACTTTCAACATGGGAGAGGCACATGTAAGAGCGGGCACCGTCATGCACTCCACCAAGCCCTCATCGCGCACCAACATGTTCCGGCGGGTTCTCGGAAGTCTGAGGGGACTGACTGCTGAATTTGATGGCAATCCCGAGCAAGTGGAGATGATACGGGCGGAGAGTCCCGCCAAACCAGATGCGCGCGGATTGGCGAGATGAACACCAGGGGGTGATCAGAGCAGAAGAACATGGCCCCCGAGTCCACAGTGCACAGCAGGTATGGTTTGCATACACGGGCTCCCAAAGGATGGGAAAACATCATCGGGAGGTGAAGATCAGGGACTGCAGGCTAATGCTGGGCGCGGCAATGACAGTTGGAAAGAACGGGTCCTCGGCTACCAAGGCGCTGGATGCGAGATGCGACTAGGCCACTTTGGTCAAGGGACCGGATCAACCCCGTCCCCGAGGTGCATGACGATGGGCCATCCCCCATCGTCTCACGCGTTGCAAGCCTTCAATCACCCTTTTGCAGGCTCATTTCGCGGTGCTGCCACTCCTCCCTCAAGGCTCGTGCTAGACCGTCGTCGTCATGTCGCAAAACCGAGCCCGTCCATGAGCTGCCAGTCGTCCTGCAGCCACCACCCCCGACCGCGCGCCATACCATGTCGAATATCCGAGTATTTGTACAATGGAAGGAAGCCACGGTATTCGCAGGCGAGGACCTCGAATGCACAATCACTTTCAAGAATGTAGCCCCCACCAATAGCCCCCGCGATCGCTCGCCCGCTCGGCCCAAGCCAAACACCCAGCGCAAGCTCCCTACAGTCCACTCCTCAACCACGCGCCCCTCGATCTCACGTAATTCTTCCTTTGGCTCCCAATTGCCTCCGCCTCACCTTCGCGGGCATAGACCTGCGCTATCACTGCACACACCTTCCACTGCGGGGGATCGCCGATCACCTTTGCCGCCAAACGGCGCACAGAACGGTGGCAGCGCTCCTAGCCACAGGCATGGGAGGTCACTTTCTATCATATCGCTGGGGACGGATGCTGCCACGGAAATCAGCCAGGACAAGACTGCCTCACCGCGGCGGCCTGTGCGGGGGCATGGCAGGTCAGCAAGCTTGCAAGTTGTGCCAGGGCGCCCTGGTCCTTTCTCAGGTATTACAAGCACTCCATCCAACCTGCGTCAAGCTGACTTCTTCAAGTTGGATCGCCAGCCCTGCGATCTGCAACCCATCATTCTCCGCTTATGAGCGGAAGCTCGTCTCCCCCCGTAATCTACGAACCCTCGAAAGAATCCAGCCTACCTACAAGATCAGCTCGAAGGAAACCCGGCGTATCCACCGCGCCAAATACTCCTGCTCTTCCCAGCGGTGGGCGTAAACCATCGGGCTCCTTCTCGCATAGTTTCAAGTTCCCCGCTTCTCCTGCCCCGCTCAACACTCAGGCAGAGCACCCCGGTGATGGCGAAGGCACCGGTAGTCCGCGTGTTCGGACACCACAGGTGCGCGGAAGCCCCCCCAGGCCACCTGAAGAACCTCCGCCGGGCCTTCCTACGAACCAAAATCTCGAGAACCTGTCTCCAGTTGCCCGAATATTGTCTGGATCAAGTTTGAATGGGACCCCGAGGAGCAGTGGCGAGTTTTACTCCATGAGCAACAACTCTAGCGAAACATTAGCTTCGGAATATGTTGCTCAACCTACACAGCAACGTCTTCTTCCACGGGCGATACATCAGCGACGAACATCCTCATTAGTCCCATCGAACCAGCAGAAACAGCCAGAGGCTTTGATGATGGGATACGCTCAGGTTATGGGATCGTTCACTCTGGACGGATCTCTGATTAACCAAGCGCCGTTCGAAGAAGTGAAAAGAAAAGGCGTCGTGGGCGGCCAAGGAGGAGGTGGCGTAGTCGGGGTTGAGAGAACGAAACGAGACAGTGGCCTCTTCGGTGCACTTGGATGGGGCAATATTGGAGAATCTTTAGGCGGCTTGCTGGGATCATCTGAGCCTTCGAGCATCAGGGAGATGAGAGGCATTGCAAGTTCCAAAACGGTGCCATTGATTACCACACCACAGTCTATACTCTTCGTCGACCTCCGTTTAGCTCCTGGGGAAAGTCGCAGCTATACTTACAGTTTCAAACTGCCCCGCGGCCTGCCCCCAACACACAAAGGAAGATCAATGAAAGTCGCCTACCATCTGACAATCGGCACCCAGCGACCGGGCTCCTCTAGAGATCAGCAGGTGAAACATGTGGACGTGCCCTTTAGAGTTTTCGGCAGTGTCAACAGTATGTCATCATTCATATTCAAATCAAGCTCACGCTAACCTTGCCTTTAGGTCGAGGGGAGATTCTAGGCCATGATCTCATGTCTCCATACATCATCCTGCGCGACCAAGCTCGTACTTCTTCAATAGATCCAGGGACTCTGATGATAAATGGATCTCCATCAAAGAAAGGGCTTGTTATACCGAGATCTGAAGGAACTGCGTTTGGCGAATTTCTCGAATACGTCGACAATCTCCTCGATCGCCCACGGCAAAGTTCTAGCATGGGTCTGCTCTCCCCGACCGAAACGATACCAGGACGTTCGTCGTTAGTGGAAGAGCCGCAGAGTATGAAGGAAGCTATCGATCTTGCTATTCTACGCAGTAATCTCACAGGTGCCGCCAATCAGAGCGCAAACCGTTTCGAGATTGCTCGCAGTGGGAGGCGCGTTGCAGTCATTATGCTTGCTCGGCCTGCGTACAGACTAGGCGAGACCATATCTGCAGTGGTTGACTTTACCAATTCGGATATACCCTGCTACTCCATCCACGTGTCTCTCGAGACGGCGGAGAAAGTAGATCCGGCGATAGCTCTTCGGTCTAATGCTTCAATCTATCGTGTCACGCGAAAGGTTCACGCTGCATTTGCAGAAAATGCACTCTTCGCCCAGCGACTGTCATTTTCTCCAACGATACCACCAAATGCTACGCCCGAATTCATCACGAGTGGCATTAGCCTTGAATGGAAGCTTCGGATTGAATTTATAACGCCAAGGCTAACATATGAAGATGGCGAGGAAGCATTATGGGATGATTTGCTCGAAGAGCTCTCGAGCGACGATCGAGGGGTCATTCTGGGTGCAGCCGAGCGCCTCCCAGCAGAAAGTTTTGAAGTCCAGGTGCCCGTGAGGGTGTATGGCGCCATAAGTGGGGCGAGCGAAGCGCCAGATGAGGAGGGTTTGGCCGTTTAACAATACGCACAGCAAAGTGAACCCCCTATTTTTTTACGGAAGATGCTGGAGCTTCAAGGTAATCACCATCCTGTGATGCTCGGGGCGATAGAGAATCTACACATTGTATAATACAGGCCTGAGGTCGGCCCATATTGATTCTTAATTCTCACTTTTCACGGCCAAACCAACCAATTCTTTTCCCACCAAAAAATCCAAGTCATTACTTTACCACATAATTGTTGCGTTGATGACTCTCGCTAAGTTCGACACTGCTTGGGCGTACCAGATCATGGTACATTGAGAAGACTCAACCCCCAACAGGTCGCCGAACCATTGGACACATCAAAAAAAAAATTCCCAACCTTCAATTGAGCCAAATGTCGTCCAATCCAGACACTTAAAAGGGGCCTGTTCCCATCTTTAGACATAACTTACTTTACTCCATCGCCTATCATCTTGAATTCAGCAACATAGTAACACTCGCACACCTCTACCCAATGGAAAAGCTCAGTTTTCTCGCCGGTATGGCGACGATGTCAGGGATAGCCTACATCACAAATGGAATCAAGGATGTGGCAGCTGCCGCAAAACCTGATCCCAAGGCCTCCACAAACTCGCACGCCCTCAAGACCAAGATGGAAGGACCCGCCGCTTCCCTGAAGAACGTCGACGGCAACCCAGATCTACGCGTTGAACTCAGCAATGACAGCGGACATGTCAAACTCGGCCAGCTGTTCGAGATGCATCCGGGAAATTTACCGTATAATGTCGACATCAAGATCAAGAATGGCAGTGGCGTTCTTGACCTTCGCCCCGACCGATCGAATAGCTGGAGCATCGCCTCTGGCTGCATTACTGGCATCACTATTGGCGGCATGGCCTTCTATTACCGCAACGAGCTGCGCATCATCGGAAGGGGAGTCTGGGCTATGCTGAACTTGGCTATCGCTGATTGGGAGAAGAAGCAGAAGAAGGAGAAGAAGGAGAATAAAAAGCGGGAGCGAGGTGCTCGCAGGTTTAGATACCCCGGGATCCTTCCTTCTTCGGGGGAAGAGGAGTATACTACGGATTCGTTTGACACCCCATCTGACAATTCGTGATTGTGGGTGATAGAGGTGGTCTTTTTGAGGTTCGATACCCAACTGTTCTCCTTGGCGTGGAAAAGGACTGACAAAAAATTGAAAGGATAGAACTGTTTAATGGGCAATCTGACGGTTGCGCGGGATGACGGCTTGATCCCCATGTGGAAATCAGCCGATGCTTGGGATGCGATCTTGAGCAGTGCGCTTTCTTTGTTTGAAAAATCTGGAATATACCTGGTTGCAGATCTAATAGTATATGGGTTCGACAGTCCATGTTGAGCCCTAAACCCCCACCTGTTTTCCTCCGACACACTCTCTACTCTATAGTGTCATGTATAAAGAAATCAACACGTTTTTCTCTTCACATTGAATGTCGTCAGGATGACTAGTTGACTCCAAGTATCTCTTGCGTATCTATACCAAGCCGAGGATTCTCGTATAGCCCCCTCGCATCTCAGCAAATGAGACTTGGCATATATCACCCTCTACTACTTCCAGAGTTGTTCCGTTCAGTTGATATCCTTCCAGGCCGTGATAGCGTTATCGCGCCCATCTTTTCCCTTGTCCTGTCGTAGGATTTCGTGTTGAGAGAGTCGGCTGAATCCTGGCCGTGAAGGAGTGGAAAATTTTGTAAGTGCATCCTTTTTACTCCGCAGAGGAACGTCTTCCAGCAGAATACCACCTGCCGAAACTGGTAATCTGTGGCAAATGCTTGGCAGGGTCTTCGGATGATTGATGTCCTGGGGACGGTGGAGGGCAGTGAAGGCTGTAGAGCCGCTCCAAAGCGAACATGGGATTTTCAGATGCCAAGGGAGTGGTTCGGGTGTCAACAGCATATGATTCGATGATTCACATAGCGTAATGAGTATTCTAATCTGGAAGGTGGTGGTCGCGCAGCTATTGTATTGAAAGTGATCGGGCATGCGTCTTGAGTACCGACGAACGAATATCTCGCCACGGGGGTTCCGCACTTCTGCAAGCAAGTGCAACGCTTCGAGAAAAGAGCCGACCAATCTTTGCTCCGTCGGCGGCGACAAGAATGCGAAGGAAGTTCGGTCCCTCTTGAGCTTGCTTGGCAATGAGTAGATCTATTCCGCCACGGGAAGGAGCTTAATATCCGAGTAAAGCTTAGCGCAGGACTATCCCAACCACAGCCAAAATTACAGCTCTTCGGCCAGATCAACTGTGGCAATCCCTGAATACCGTAGGGACTCCCGTGAGATTGGATGCATGGCGCCGAGAAGGCAGCAGCTGCCGGTGCTTTCCAAGACTTATTTGAAGAGACTTTTGCTTCTTTATCGTTGCCCCTGCCAACTTACCGCTAGCCTGGCACAGCCATGTTCCCCCGGACACGAAGCTTAGAATGGGGCCCCACGCTTCTTCTGGAAGGTCGTTGAGGTTTATTCGGCGCGGAAATACGCTGGAACATTGCCTCTTCTCCACAAGGCCAAGCCTGCTTATACCCAAAAGAGCAGGATGGTTATTCTAGGGCCATCGTAAATCATCTACATCCCTCCAGAGATCCAGTCCACTCCACAGCTCCTGGTTCCTGGATCCCTAGCCAAGGGCTTGTCTATCTCATTGTCGGGTCAGGCGGCAGAAGGGAACACTGCCCGCGGCATCATGTCATGTCATGTCCATGAGACTACAAATATCCCCAATGGCCCGGGTCAGATTCCAGCAGCAGGCCAATTCAGCTTCCAGAAGCAACTCAGACCAGCTCAGGCCCGCCCGCCAGCCCAAGCGTCTCTTCTGCACGTCGTTGTCAATTCAAGTCCCCTCATTTCACTATGAAGACCGCCGCTTTTTTGGCCGCTTTGGCCGCAAGCGCTCGCGCTGCTCCCCACCCCGTGGCTCCCAGGGCCCCGGTAGCCACCTATGGTCCCGATGAGCTCATGTCCTCCCTTGCTTCGACTGCCGTCAGCATGGAGGTCATGAGGCAAAAGAAGATCGACCACCAGGCCGAGAAGGAGGCTCAGGGTGTGTTCGCTGTTGATGCCTATGCTCTACAGGGTGCTACCCCTTGCACCAACGGTACCGCCGGTGAATACAAGTGCAACAATGTCGACCTCCTGGGTTTCCTCCGCCACCAGGACATGGGAAGCCGTACTCGCGTCGGAAACGATGTGTGGGGTATGTTCTCCACACAAATCAGCCAGTAGTCCTGAGCTTATGCTGACATCCAATTCCAGGTTGGACCTCTGCTGATGGCCGCGAGTTCGGTGCTGTCGGACAGACTGACGGCACTGCATTCGTCGAGGTCAAGTCTGATGGTAGTCTCGTCTACGTTGGCCGTCTCCCCACCGCCACTGTTGCGTCCTCGTGGAGAGACATGAAGGTCATTGGCAACTTTGTCTATATTGGCTCTGAGGCCCCCGACCACGGTCTCCAGATCTTCGACATGAGGAAGCTGTTGACCATTGACCCGGCCAGCCCAATTACCTTCAACACCAACGCCGTGACTGCTCGTTTCACTGGCTTCGGTAGCAGCCACAACATTGTGGCCAACGAGGAGACCCAGATGATCTACGCCGTCGGCACCCAGATGAGCCTCAAGTGCCGCGGTGGTCTCTGGATGGTCGACGTCTCCAACCCCGCCCGTCCCCAGGACGCCGGCTGCGTGAGCGACGATGGCTACGTCCACGACGCCCAGTGCATCATCTACCGCGGCCCCATGCAGAAGTACCAAGGCCACGAGATCTGCTTCAACTACAACGAGGACTCGCTCACCATTGTCGACGTCTTCCGCCGCGCCATGCCCCGCCAGATCTCCCGCACCACCTACAACGGCGTCACCTACACCCACCAGGGCTGGCTCGCCACCGACGACCACACCTACCTCCTCCTTGACGACGAGCTCGATGAGCAGGAAGGCACCGGCCCTGCTGCTGATGGCCGCACCACCACCTACGTCGTCGACATCAACGACCTCGAGTACCCCGTCTTCCGCTCCGTCTACAAGAGCCCCCAGGTTTCCATCGATCACAACCAGTACGTCATCAACGGCCTCGCCTACCAGGCCAACTACGGCTCCGGTCTTCGCATCGTCGATGTCAGCTCCGTCAAGGAGGATGACAGCGCTGCTGGATTCTTCGAGGCTGGCTTCTTTGATGTCAGGCCCGAGGATGATGCGGTTGGTGGTGAGGCTACTTTCGATGGTGCTTGGTCTGTGTACCCCTACTTCAAGAGCGGGTACCTCCTCGTCAACAGCATTGAGAGGGGTATCTTCTCGGTCAAGTACACCGGTTAAGGGGAGGGTGTTTAGTACCGTACTATAGTAAACCTTAAGTTCTAATTGAAAGAAAAAAGTTCTGATACAAAGCTATGAGTTTTGGCGAGGTGAATTGTCATATCTTTACAGTGATGTAAAACGAGTATCGCAGTGGTGAGCACCACTAAGGTCTTCGTTTAAAAACAATTCAAAACTATGGAGAGGTAAGCAACGCTAATCTTCACCACATCGTATTCCATGCCAACTCAGACGTCTTTCCCAATACGAAGTGGAAATTGAACATGGCCATCAAATTCATCCCATTTGAGTTGGAGCATTGCTTGCCAATCCGAGTCTTTCGCCACCTTGCATTCGGCCTTGTGCCCTTTTTCAATCCAGTCGGCTTTTTGACATGCCTGTTTGCTTCATGTTAGTTCCACACCAGCGAAACGTCGGGTTTCATCAAAGTATAGCTTACCCTGTCACAATACCAGAAATAGAAGCACTTGCCGCATCGCTTTAGAGAAGCCCCCTTCTTACCACATCCATGGCATGTCCTGACACCGTCAAGCTCTGTGGAGAGCTTTTGCATGTCTTCTTTCAAGATCTGCAACCTATCCAGCGACAGTGGAAAGATCTCGAGGTTTTTATTAGCAAACTTTCGCCATCTCACATATTGAGCACCTTACCTTCATCCTCTGTGGAGTCTCATGGCGAATGCCGGGGTCGCTGTACATGAACGAATGTTGTACAGCGTACAAAACAACAACAGTATATCCCTTCTGAATCTGTGACTGGTCAAGCTCCCCGCCCCTACGACTGGTATGGAAGAACAGTGGAAGAATTGCGCCCCCGACATCCTTGACCGTCATTTGCAGGCGTATGGACCAACCAACATCGACAATCTCCGCCAAAAAGCACCAGTGAAACCGCGGTCGGCTTTGGTCGGTATCCCAACCCCCGAAGTATTCTGGTTCAAAGTCGTGTTCATTCGGGAGGTCATCAAAGCTGAGGAAGGTCAGGTCTGGCTGTTGCGCTCGGACAATTTCCTTATTCCTCTTCCAGAGCCAGTCTTCGAATTCACTGGGCTCTAATCCCCGTGGGATATCATCGAGTGTCGTCTTCCACTTCATCGACATGCCGTAGTACTTGTGTGTTGTGGGGTCTCGAAGTAGCTCTTTGTATTCAGTCACGTCGGGGGTGTCGCTACCCATGCTCGTCAGATACAGAGGCACCACTCTCTCTGTGAAGACGTGCGCCCTAGCCAAATCACCATTAGCGATGGCAATTTGAAAGGCGTCGGGATACGCCCGGCCCAGGCCGACAACGTTTGTTGTACCCCAGAGTCGAACTTGTTCATCCACGTAGCTCAGCATCTTCCGGGGGGATGAAACAAGCCCTGGTACACCAGCTTGTTCGATGATGCAGTCTATTTCATGGATACGATCCAGCTTCGAGTCACTGTCTCTGCTCTGGTCGGGCGGCAGAGAGCAGAGTTGACACAAACACGTAAACTTGAAGTTCTCTCGGAGCTCTTTCTGTCGTGCCTGGCGGTTTCGACTATATTTTGAATAACTGATTGCAATTTCCTCTCCCTTGCATATATCTCTCACGGCATGTATGGTGATCATGTTCAGGTTGTCGTTCCAAAAGTTCACTGCGTTTGCGTCACAGGCATGATTGATCCGGCACGTGATCAAGAAAATACCCCCAATGTCTAGACACGGTCCAGTTGGTAGCGCATTCGTCCGAAAGATGCCTCGGTACCTTTCGATGGTGTTGGTGTATGTATAGACATTGCTCATGGAGAGGAACTCTCGTCGCTGGTCATCGCTTAGAGAGCGAAGTTGCTGGTAGATGCGAATCCCTAGTTGCTCCATGTCTGGAGTATCTTGTCCCGAAGTGATGATGGGTATCTCAGAAATGATGCGGGTGCCCTTGGGAATATCTTTGGTTGCGATCAGGCCTTTGCCCTTCCCGGGCACATCTTCCACCGTGTACATGGGCAGGCTTGATGTGGTTCCCATTGCGCTAGCTTCTTTATGTGTCTCTGGGTGGTGTTCTTTGATCACTTTGCGTTGTTTTTCATTGTCAGATTTAGTATGACAGATTCGTGTATGGAGAAATGGCTTATCTGTAGAGTTACACAAGCGGGGTAATGTGCCAACCACCGCATAGGCAGGGTAGTACGCCAGCAACCAATCATCTCATAATGCAGGTCCGTACGAAGTTTTTGCGATATACAGTACCTGGATATAGACTGTCACGGGTCTAGGAGGTATGTAACTATCATGGTCAGTATCGACCAAGCAGGTTGCTTAGAACGCCGAGAAGCTACTATGCAACAAGTGGGCTATAGATGGATTTTAAATGGACCTTGGATGCTCAGGATTTCTTAAATATAAGACATTCAAGCGTTCTTCGTTGACTGCAGAAGATTTCCTGTGGGTGCCCGAATGGCGGTCACACCTTATTCCTAATCTTTTCGAGATTGAGATCTGGGGCAGAAGCAAAGCCAGTAGACTTGTCAAAACGATTGTTTGCCTCCAAGCATCTTGATCTCCCATCTAATGTCTGTACAGACTAACCCAAAGTCTCATGTTGGCCTGTTTTTCTCAGGGGCTACTACCGTAAGTCTAGTCTTTACTGCGCCTGATCGCATTTTTCTAGCCAATGGCCGTGACTTGTATTTTTCTTCTCCTATGTTACAAGCATTACACTCCCATTACTATTATATATTTTCTGTCGCATTATCCTAGTTATCGAGGGTTTCACCCCCCTTTCCCACCTACCAGACACAGCATTTCAAGTTCCTGTACGGTCTCGATATTTTCATTCCACACATCAAGTGAACTACAGTCACCATGCACAGCACACTTGCTTCATATATCTAGTCGCATAGGCACAATACAAATACTAATCACACAACTATTTTGCCCAACACATCAATCATAGCTCCCCCAAAGCGCCCGTGCCAACCCCCCAAAACTGCTGCCTAACAACCCGCCCGCCCTCGACCCACCCACCCACCCGCCATCTCACGCACCGCCGCGTCTCTAACCAACCCTATGCGTGAACCAAGCAGCGCATACGTAACCCCAAGCGGAAACGTGCAGGCCGGATGGGGGAACACAGGCCCGGACGCAGGGCCCCCAGGCAGACACATTTTGTCACGGGCTAGACGAGGCTGAAAGGCAAACGCGGAAACACGGTCAGACGGCAAGGCTGGGCCGTCGGCGACTGATGGATTTTTGGGAGGGGATACGGCGAATGGGGAGGGGCGGGTTTTACTTGGGGCGAGATGGGATAATAGGGGTGGCGGGTGGGTGGATGGTTATAAAGGGCGGGTGACCTCGCCTGGGCTCAGCTGAGGGAGGGGGTTGTCGGAGACGCGAAAAAAGCGCAAACCGAGGGTTTGAAGAGGGGATTGTTTTGTTCATGGTATTGGTACTAATTGCTAACCGATTACGCTGGGCCGTATCGCGAAAAAAAAAGAAGCAGAAGGGGAAGAATAAAAACCATTGGTATCCTCGCAATCTCTTCCCTTGCCGTTGTTTCCCTCATCCGTCAAGTCCATCGAGAAAAGTGCAATTTAATACAGCGCCAGAATCCAACCAAAAGCATCGCTAAACCACAAAAACGCTATCACGAAATTTTTTTTGAGTGGAAATGAAAACGAAAACTCCAGAGGCATGCCGATGTGTCCTCGTAAATGATCAACTTGGTGGGATCGCTTCCCAAAAAAAATCCCAAAAAGATACCCAACGGAAGGGGAAAAAAGATGACCTGCAGTGGCAAGGCAGGACAAGAAGGCGGCAATTCGATGCAGACGTGATTTTGCCTGCACAAAGGACGAGGAGGACCGGGGCGAATATGCAGGAAGCCAGACGAAACGGCGAGTGACCGGTCAAGAGACAAAAAAAAATACGCACGGCGGTGGCACTTGGGGCACGTCTTGGGGGGAGAGCGAGATTTTACATGCCCGCTCCCCCCATCTGACGTGCCCTTCCGACATGCTGGTGTCTCTGACGCCTGCCATCCCTATCGCCCCTCCTCCCATTCGTCACGGTATAGTTTGTAGGCGGGCGGGTAAGATTGTGATTCCCGCCCTTGAGCTCCTTGAGGTCCTGATCATCGATCAAGCGCTTCTGCCAGAGATGATGAAAGAGTTGGAAGTCCGGGCGCGACGTCCTGAGCGACTCGCCCAGCATGGCGTGGTGGCAGGCTACATGCTCCATGCGCACGCTCCACGACGTCCACCCGTTGGTGCCCTTGTATGTGAAATCGCACAGCGGGCACTGGATCTCCCGCGGCGGCTCCTCGCCCCGGAAGTGGCTCAAGCAGTGCGTCAGCCATTCTTCCCGGTCGGACGAGATGTACGAGCAGCTCAGGAACCAAAAGGCGCATTCGTGGACGGGCGTGCGGTATTGGTTTCGCGGGCGCTCCAGCACGCCGTTGTTCTCCTCGAGCAACGGCACGCCCGAGAGATAGTTCGCGAGGCCGGTGCTCACTGATGTCTCGGTGGGCGTGGCATCGGAATAGTTGTAGAGGGAGGGCGGGTGGGTGGAGGCGTTGGACGGCTGGTGGATGTAGGCCTGTGCCATGGAGGAGCGCGAACGGACGGAGAGCTGGTACTGTGAGGAGGATGGCGGCGGCGGCGGGTACGCCTGAGTGCCGTAATGGGTGTCAAAATGGGCCAGGCGTGCGTGGATATCTGTCGTCCGCGATGACAGCCAGCCTTCGAGGGGGTCCGCGGCGTGGGAGTCTCTCTCGTTTAGGGCTGCAAACAGTCCGCCGGCAGCAGCGGGGTCGGCCATCATGGGCCCTGCAAGTGTGGCGCATGGCCGTCAGCCTTGTCCTCTCATTCTGCCAGAGGCCATTGTGTCGCAGCCTCGCGGAGGCCTCAGGCAGACCGGGAGGGCGAATCAGGACTCACTGGTGTCTTCGCGCATCTGGGCGGGATAGAAAGGGCTCTACGGGGCTTCGCTGGGAGTTCGATGCTAGCGGGTGGCACTTAGCGTCCGTGAGTCGCCCGCGCCCGTCGCTGGTCTCGTCTCGTCTCGTCTCGTCTCTGGTCGTTCCCGCTGCCGTCCATCCTTCTCAACGCCTCTGCCCGTGCTTCTTATGTCCGCCATGGCCTGCTCCACTGCGATGCGGCTCTGCCGCGAGGGATCCGTCTCATTCGACGTGTCCGTCTGTGACGATCCCGTCGTCACTTCACGGGAACCACGCCACGCAAGCGACGGCACGCTTGCCCGCAATATCGTCAAGTCCCATCGTCAATCCGATCCTCAGGGCATAGCGAGGCTGCCATGGGCTGGACGGGGCGCCAATCGATTGGCTACGAGTGCGCGAAACGGCCTCTAGCACAGTGCTCCTTGTGGAAGCGGGGTGCTGCCAACCCACAAGCCACCGCAACGGGACCGACATGGCGGCTGCCCGACCGCTACTCTACGCTGGGACCGGCCCTCGTTGTATGGCCGTCTGTCGGTGTGGGGTTTCCGTCTCGGTGGGTCGTCGAGCGGTCCGCCCGTTTCCAAGCCCTCTTCGACGTGTGCCCATCCCTGGCCGCCTACAAGAAAAAATTTGGGAGTCACAGGGATATTGCCGCGGCAGGTGGCCGCGGCAGAAGTCTTGCCCGTTCCATGTGCGATTGTCTTTCCCTTTCGGGTTTCTTTTCTGTGCATGCCGTCTGCATTCATGTGCGTCGACTAGCTGCCGATATGGATGCGGATACGGATCTATCTCCATCCGCGTCACTGCATTACCGAGACATGATCTCTCTCGTATGCACTGTGCCAATCCTGGCCCAGCGCTTCTCTCTAATTAGAACTATGCGATCAGGGTCTTCCTCTCAAATAGATCACTGGATTTGCCAGCAAGGGTATGGAATCTGATCACTACTTGTTGCGGGTTCTCCAACAAAGATAACCATGCAGCCAAGTCTATGGTTTGCAGGTGATATATCGATGCGTACGTCATAGCGTGCTGAGCACGTTTGGATTGGCGCAAATCACTCATGTTCAGTCTCTAGCTAGCAGCTTAAGGAAATTGATAAAAGATCGTTACAGAACACTGCTAAACTAAACCTCCTCCGACACAACCCTGCCCCAGTGAACAACGACAATCTTAAGGAAGTATGACACAACACACCCATGGAGAAAAAAAACCAAAAGAAGTACGTCGCGCAAATATTCCCAGCAAAGGTTTGCTCAACCGTCTTCGATGTGCATCTTCGCTTTATGCCGCTTCAAGTTGCCTACTCTGCCACTGGTATAGGCGCATTGATCGCACTCGTACTTCTTGAGCTCATGCTTCTCCTTTTGATGCTGCCACAGAGATTTCCGATGTCGATACTCTGCTCCACAGCCAACTTTGGTGCACGGGTAACGTGTGTGCTGATTGCGCATGTGATTCCTTCGCTTTTCAGTTATCGGCCAGTGGTGCTTTGTATTACAGGTTGCTTACCTCAATTGATGGCCGTCTAGAAACGAAGATGAGCATTTGTTGCAGCGGAAGCACCGTTTGACGGGAGGAATAGCAATCGTGTTGGTATGCAGAAGCTCGGTGGCATGAGAGCCTCTTCGAATAATCGTGGGAGAACGCTGAAGACTGAATAATGTTCTCGAAGCATCAACTCCAATCGTGTCAGAGCCCTCGAATTCATCAGAGTTATTGTCTGCTGGAGGAATGATTGTTTGCTCAGGCCCGGTAAAAGCAGGAACATCTAAGTCACCGGCTGTAAGTATGTAGGACGGAAAGCTAGAGTAGTTGAGGGAAGGCGTACTGCTTGGTGTATCGACAACACTGGCATTAGTGGTATGCGATTGTGTGTTCCATGGAGAATCAGCCTCTGAGTAAAAAGTAAAAAGATCGCCATGCATGTAAGGGCAAAGCCCAATGCCCTCTGAAAAACCAGAAGATACTAAATCATAACAATCGAAAAGATATAGGAAATCGGTTGAGACGTATGGATTAAGAGCTTCAGCTTGGGATTGAATGGTGGGAAAGAGAGGCTATCCTCCCAATCTTCGAATTTTTGCGAAGTATTGTTATCTACGAGATATCAGGTGCTTGAATTTTGACACTTAATATGAGATGACTTACTTGTTAGATGAATACCAACTGCGAGCCCTTGATTCTTGACTTTTCAGAATCGCGAGATCGTGTCTGATTAAATATCTTCTGGACAGAGGCAGGCTACGAGCCTGCCCCCCAACGTTAAGTAACCCAACGAAAACACGAAGAGTATGACTTGTCAGGTAGATACTGATACGATAAGTCCCCTGGGGAAACAGACCGTGCGACGGCCCCCTTTCTCCAGAATAACTGGCTGGAGGGACTGGAGAAGGCGTAACCGTGGGGTTTCGCTCGATTTAAATGCTCAGCTGTCTCTCGCTACAAAGCTTAGTGATTGGAACATCCATTGGTCTACAGTGATGGGCTCACGCTCGGACCCCACAAGGCTGAGGCTTGCCTCATTCGACGCCTGCCGAGGGTCTCAGCCGGCGCAAGTGATCCTTGTTCATCTGCATTGAGATGGATAGCTCGTGCCCAATCATTCACGAATAACCGAACTTATCTTGGAATTGTGACCGAGTCTTTAGGGTCTCAATGTTTTACGTACATGAGACCATTCAGTGATACCACAACTTGTCACCGTTATAAGCCAACGTACTAGAAACTTCTATTCGAGTTACTATGATAAACTTGAGACCCAGACTAGCCACCATTACTGAACGATGATGTCTCACAAAGGACGTTGAGGCCATTGCTATTGACCAGTAAACATCGAGGGAATTCTTCGGTGGATCATTGAACAGATGTCTCGGTTTCATTACCTGATCAAGTTTCAGTAAACCCCATTCCACAAACCAAAATTTATCCTTGGGGCATGAAAGTTCTAGCTTATTCACGAACAGGTACTTTTTGCATTCACCGAATGCCCCGAAAACTACACAGTACATACTGGTCAATGGCCACTAAATTGTTATTAAAAGCTTTTATTGTACACGAAACATGTTGCAGCAAATTTCTTGATTGGCCCCCTCCTTAGAGGATTATCTAATCGGCGCTTTTGGGAAGTTGGACATGCAGCCTATTCCCCGCATTAACTCAAAATGGTTGCCTAGAGCCTTTAAAGTACCATAAACGCCCTTCAAAACATACTCAATACACGTTCTGGATTATGGAAATGACGTCCCAAAGCACATATATTTTCAGCCAGCATGTTGGCCATCCGCACACCCATACTGTCATCCTTCTTCATGGCCGAAGCAGCACTGCAAAAGAATTTGCCACAGACCTGTTCTCACTTTCAGACTCTTCAGGACTAGCTCTTCCATCTCTTTTCCCAAGTTTCCGATGGGTTTTCCCCGATGCCGGCAAGCGATGGTGTACTGCCCATAAAGATGAGCGATCCGCATGGTTCGATACTTTTTCGTTGGATGATTTAAGCCAGAGGCAAGATCTTCAAGTCGCTGGGCTTCGGGATAGTATTCGCCACGTTGGAAGCGTGTTTGATACGGAGGTGGATCTTCTTGGAGGCCACGGGGACAAGGTCATCTTAGGGGGATTTTCCCAGGGCGCAGCAACAGCTTTGTGGTCGTTGTTTACGGGGGCGATATTAACCAAGGGTGGTCCACGGGCGTTCTTAGGTTTGAGTCCATGGATGCCATTCACGGCGGAAGCTGGACAAGCCGTGGCGAAAGCCGATGATGATATGTCTAAACTGTCACTTGAGGTGATTCAAAGCCTAACCACTCGTTTTCTTGACATAATAGGAGTTCCTGAATTCGCTCCAATCGAAGATATCCAAAACTGCTTCAGCAATTTGAATGTGTTTCTTGGCCATGACACAGAGGTGTGTGACTTCTTCATCGTTTTAGAAGCAGTCGCTAACGAGCAACCCTCAATAGGATGCTGTAGTCAGGTTTGAGTATTGCCAACGCATACACAAGCTTCTCCAAAAGCTTAGAGTAGATGCACAATTGTACACGTACTCGGGTGCAGAGAGGCAAGGCCACTGGATCAAAGAGCCCGAACAGATGGACGATATTACTCGGTTGTTGAGAAAGTGGACGACCGGCTACAAGATAGACGAGTCATAATGGCCTTGTAGTCAGCGAGGGTATCTTCGAATCCCCGGAAATACCCCTCAATCTTCATGTCGCCATATTGAATTCTGTTTTGCCAAGGTCTATTGTTGCCTGAGAGGAGTGGTACTTTTTATTAACCCTGTGGCGTTGGCAGAGCTGAAGCGGAGCTCAGATCGGTGCCAGAACGCATGACAGATGTTGCAAACTGGTCCGGATCCTCAGAGTTTTGTTCTGTTTGCGTATCTAGAAGCTTTCGTTTGGCTTTTCCCTCTTGTCTTTTGGCTCCAACAGGAAATCGTTTCTTGGCCCCGCAAGTGAGACACACAATAACTAAGACATCTGCCCAAGGCTTTTTGCCTCCCTTGCTCTTGTTCTCAATCTCTTGAGTTGAAGTTCTTCCTGGAACTAGAAGTGTACTGCAGCTTTTGCATACAGTACGCTTGATATCTGCAGAGAGCCGCACTTGGCCTTTTCGAGACACGGTTTGGAGGTGGGAGCCTAATTGAATTGCAAGCGGAGTCTTGACTTGTGCATGGATATGTAGTGAGAAATCTGCAGTATCTTTCGAAGTTGTCGTTTCTGATGCGCGTGGCTCAGCTTGCAGTGTCAGGTACGTGGCGGCTTGATACAAAAATGTGGTTCTAGCGTGGAGATGCTTGTTCGGGATGCCCTTTGCCTTTGGTGGTTTGTCTTTTGCCATGTCGCGTTGTACCAGGAACGTGCACTGCTTGCTTTTGGGTGTGATTCCAGTTGTTTGCCTGTTTAAGTTCTCTGGTTGTTGGTTGTCCTTGTGACGACGACTTAGAAACCATTTGTGAAATTCGGCTGTACTCAGACATTGACTTGGACGCGCGCGAAGTGGGCGCGCACGGACAGGGTTCGCATATGGTTAGCGCGTCATTACGCGTCACGTGTTAAGACTTGGCAAAGCCCAGGCCAGCTTTTTCAACTTCACCTCAGTCGCGCCCGCCTCTTTCCTCTCCACCTCCATCACCAACACCCCACCTCGCCTCTCTTCTTTTCCCAAGCTTCTTGCAGTGTCGTGTCCGCGCACTGAATACGACTGTTGCTTCCAGCTCCAGTCGCTATCCACACCCCCAGCAAACTAGGCTCGCGCCTGCGGTCGCGCTTTATTTGCAGCCTTGCTCACGAGTCGCGCGGCGACACTCGACTCCACGACACCCACTCTTTCCCACAACACCGAGCCGAACATGTCTCACGAGGAAGACCTGATCGATTACTCCGACGAGGAGATCCAGCCCACCGAGGCTCCCGCCAACGGCAACGCTGCAGCGGCCAAGGGCGGCCTCTCCGCTGGTGACGCCGCCGGAGACAAGAAGGGCAGCTATGTCGGCATCCATTCCACCGGTTTCCGCGATTTCCTGCTCAAAGACGAGCTTGTCCGGGCCATCACCGATTGCGGTTTCGAGCATCCTTCCGAGGGTTAGTCTAATCATTCCCCTCAGCCTTCCATCCACATCAAAGCGTCCGTCCATCTTCGCAACGATGCCATTGTACCATGCGCGCGCGAACGAATTGGCGAAAGCGATTTCGCTTTCTCAGGAACAGGCCCGGTGCCAGTGTATTCTGCCAGTCCCGCTGTCAGTGATTTCCACCGATATCATAAGAGGTCTTGCATTTTCAGATCATGGTTGCGGTTGGATTGAGAGTTTATCGCATAAGGAGGCTGGGCAAGAGGTGGATCATTTCGCAAGCAACCGGAGGCTTGACGGAGTTCAAGATGGACGGACGCTCCCCTTCCCACCGCTTCGTTTCGATCGCATTAAGAAAACGCCGTTCTGACTTAACTTCACTCCAGTCCAGCAAGTCACCATTCCTCAGGCCATCCTCGGCAATGACGTCCTCTGCCAGGCCAAGTCCGGTCTCGGAAAAACCGCAGTGTTCGTACTCGCAACCCTCCAGCAGATCGAGGAGAAGCCTGAGCCCGGCTCTACTACCATCTTGGTGATGTGCCACACACGCGAGTTGGCATTCCAGATCAAGAACGAGTACAACCGTTTCGCCAAGTTCCTCCCTGACATTAAAGTCTCTGTCTTCTACGGTGGAACTCCTGTCGCCAAGGACATCGAGATCCTTCAGAACAAGGAAACTCACCCCCACATCATCGTTGGAACGCCTGGACGTATCCATGCGTTGGTTCGTGACAAGCATCTCCGACTCGCCAACTTGAAGCACTTTGTGCTGGATGAGTGTGACAAGATGTTGGACCAGCCAGGTATTATCTCCCAAGTCCTGCAATACCTGCATGCTGACTCTCCTGCAGATATGCGCAATGACGTGCAGTCGATCTTCCGTGCCACTCCTGCTCACAAACAGGTCATGATGTTCTCGGCTACCCTGTCTAAGGAGATTCGGGAAACTTGCAAGAAGTTCATGCAAAACCCTCTCGAAATCTACGTCGACGACGAGAAGAAGTTGACTCTTCACGGACTTCAACAGTATTATATCAAGTTGGATGAACGTGAGAAGAACCGGAAGTTAAATGATCTCTTAGACACGCTCGAGTTCAACCAAGTGATCATCTTCGTCCGCTCGACTCTTCGGTGCACCGAGCTCGACAAGCTTTTGCGCGAGTGCAACTTCCCTAGCACTGCCGTGCACTCTGGTATTGGTCAAGAGGAGCGGTATGTTTACCATTTCAGACTCGTCTGGTTTAACAACATGGCTAATTTTATGTCACAGCATCAAGCGTTACAAGGAGTTCAAGGAGTTCCAGACCCGTATCTGCGTATCGACTGACGTCTTTGGTCGTGGTATTGATGTCGAGCGCATCAACGTCGCCATCAACTACGACATGCCTGACAAGGCCGATCCCTACCTTCATCGTGTCGGTCGTGCTGGTCGATTTGGTACCAAGGGTCTCAGTATCTCCTTTGTTAGCAGCCCTGAAGACGAGGAGGTCCTCAAGTCCATCGAGGAGCGATTCGAAGTCAAGTTGCCGTAAGTGAAGCCAGGTGCCCATCTGCATGTCACAACTAACGAGCATGGCAGTGAGTTCCCCGAGAACGGCGTTGACGCATCCACCTACATGGACAACTAAACGACTGAGCGTTCAATCATTCGCGCAAATGCATACAAGTGTATTTGACGAGGAGGCTGTCTTTAAAGCTATGAGCAAAATGCGGACAGGGTTTCTTCACGATGGGACTGTGCAAGGTCGGTTTTGCCGATTTTCACTTATCCGGTTTTCGATGAAAAATTAAGCTCGGCGTATTGAGGGAACGGTCTCCATTGGTTTCTGTAATTTAAGTAGAGGCGTCGTGACCGTCGCAGGTCAGATATCAGGCGTGTCTATGAATGCATGCACTATGCACCACGAATTGTGAATCAAGTGTACTATTCAGTGTGATGAAGTTTGGACGATGCGAAACCAAGACGCCGTCCTTTTTTTTTATTTGAGAACCAAAAAAAGAGGGCTCACTTGATTCATGTAGACGGGGGCACCGGCGGGCGCATAGTTGGACGACGAGGGCGCCATAGACCCAAGAGGCCCCCGCCCGCTACCAAGTAAGAAAGTTGGCAGCATGCCTGTCTCGTCACTTTCCCCCCCCGCCGCCCCGGAGCTCAGGTCGGAAACGAGTCGCGAGACGGGGGGCGGTGGGACTGGGAAGCTCAATCTCGCTTCGGTACCACGCATACGGAAGGCCTGATCGCCTCTCGTGCCCGAAGCAGGCGATGTGCTTCATCGAGTACGATTTACTCGTGCGGCAAAGCGCGGGACAGGCTGAATGGTTGTGCGCATATAGGCTTCCGTATGAGGGAGGGGAGGGGAGGGGATATTGAGGCAAAAGTGGTGAGAAATGGATTAATAGGAGTGTTATGGATGTTAGGGGCAGGGGGAGGACCCGGGCAGCGATCGCTCGCTCTTGCACGAAGCGGGCATCGATCTTGAAGCGCCGGGGCGATTGGCTCAGCGGCGCTGCTCAGCTCAGTGGGAGTAGGGTGGGTTTGCATTGCGTTGGATGCTGCGACGCGGTGTGCTGGCTGCCTCGAGCCCGCTGAGCTGAGGGTTGGGAACTGGGTTTTTGTGGATTCGGGGCGAAAACTCGGTGTGCGTTGTATATATACGTACATATGACTGTTGTAATTTGCGCTGGCGAAGCTGCATAAAAGATGTATGGAGAAGGGAAGCGTCAATCCCCTCTTATCGTTCAGACAACCATGGGGAAAATGGGAGAGGGGGCGAGGGAACGGCGGGCGAGCAGGCAGATGCCGTGTCATTCGGTTCGCCCTGAAGTGTTGAAACCGACAGTCAGTCATTCAGGCAGTCTATCAGTCAGACGCAGGAACTTGCCATGTCTTCAACAAAAAGACCCCAGAGCCCTGACCCCCACCCCTTGAAGAGGAAACCTGTTGACATTTTGTCGATCACCAAGCAGGAACGCCTCCGGGCAGCCACCGGCAGTCGAACGACTCGAGGAGTACGTGCGGGCCGACGGGGTCGGGCGCAGCGCCACGGTCAGGAACGGGCAAGGAACATTCGCTTCTGGTGGCTTCAAGGGGGGGCTTGCCCTGGCGCGCTCTACAGGGATTTGGGCGGTATCATCTTATCTAGCGAACTTTTTTTATTCGTATTCTTTTCTTTTGCGTTACCCCCCTAAGGAGGTTTTTTTTTGTTGGGTGGTGGAGCTTGTTTCGTCCGCGATCCGAGGAGGTCAGATTGTCGCAGGTGTTGTAGGGTAGAACAATAAAGTAAGTCGCAATGTCGCAATATCGCCATGTCGACGAGTCTATTTATCATAATCGGTTGTGGAGATCTTCTGTCGTTGAAGCAGCGATTGCATCTGCAAGGGGGAGGGGGGAATCGGGTAGGGGGTGGGTGGCTCTAGGGGATTGACGTGTCCCAGAAGTTGACATGACAACGTTCTTACGCCTGCGTTCACAAGCCTAGCCATCATTATTCAAAACCCTTGCCATGTGCTGCTATTTTGGATGGCACAATTATGTTCTAGGCGGCACGGCTGCTAAAGCCGGATCGTCGATACGGCCGATCACACCGACGGTGGCCTTTGGATTGGAAGGGCAGGATACGGTAATTATAAATCCCCATACTTTAGTTAATCCCATTGTCGCAATTAGTGGGGTCTGCAAAATTGAACGTCTGGCGCCTAAACGATTCCTCGGAGCTGTTTCGAGCGTCGACGTAACCAGTTCCCAGCTATAGTTGGGGGGTATTATCCGCCGTTCTCGGCAACTGGAGCGTTTGCGACGGGCGCATGTACCAAGATTTGAAGGAACGGGGTTCATGACAGGCATGCCAAAACTCCACGCGATAAAGGGTCTCAAAATGGTGCCCAAGACCGAGCACGTCTCCTCCTTGGGTAGGGCAGACACGTGCAGGTGTCCAAGGCCCATGGAAAACGACCAGTTCGGTACGTATGTTTGGCCGGCCCCGGGGCGTGCCCGCTGTCATCGGTGCCAATTTGACAGCTAGCGAGGGTGCCTGGGGAAGGGCCGGAAGCAAGAGGAGCCGTTAAACGCGAGAGCGAACGGCTGGACGAAAGGCGGATGTGATTGACAAGCTCGAAGAAGCTCTGAGTTGGCCCTCTGCTTCGGGTAGTAAACGATTGCTCGCGTGAAGCTTCATGGCGAAGGGAGCAGAGGTCGTGGGGGCTAGGGTATGCTAGGGAATCGTGAAACGAGCTACACGATCTTGATCGCGATCAAGAAGGCGACCCAATCGCTTGGGCTTTTGCATCTCACAGCGTCCAAGGACGATTGAAACAAAACAGACGGGACAGGACGGTCGGCCGCACCGCCGCACCGCCGCATCGCCGTACTGCCGTACTCGCTTTGTCAGTAGAGGTCGCGGAGGGTCGCGGAGGTGGCGGGAGGGGGGGGATAACGGAGGCCCTGATGGCCGGGAGAGCAAGGGCAGGCAGGTCTTGGCATCAGGCAGGTAAAATATGATGTGCGATGCAGGGCGCACATCCGAAAGGTGATGAGAGCCAACAGGGCGGCGGCAGATTGGGGAGAATTGGACGTGGCGCCGATAACAGAGCGCCATTATTACTTTGGGGAGTGATGGGCCTCCAATCTCATCCGTCGCGCCCCCTCTGCGCCGTGGTAGCTGTTGTGCATGTCTCTGGACCCGAAGGCCCTCGTTGGCAGCACAGCGACAGCAAACGAAGCTGGACCCGGCCGGTGTTTCTGCGGCGGCGCGTGGTGCTGTAGCGCGCAGGCCAGGGACGGATGTCCAAGTTAAGGCGCGAGTCCAGCGAGTCCAGGGCCGCTCTCGACGACCGGGCAGTGGGCCGGTCTCGTTGTCCGATGCATGCGCAGACGGCTCCCGCGCTGCATTGCGCTGGACTGCGGTGGACTACGCTGGCCTGGGGGGGGGAGCTGGGGGGAGCTCAGGGAGCTTACAGGTGAACGCGAAAAGGGGCTTCCGGGCTGGACGAGGCGCCGGGCATGGGCGGCGGGCATGGGCGGGCGTGAGCAGGCATGGATGGCGCGCGTTGGGAACAAGCAAGAGGGTCGTGAATGAAAATTGGCTTCGGCCAGCCATGGCGGGCCCGGATGACAGAAGGCAGAGGCGTGAAGGGCTGACCCGTGGACCAAGATGGCACAAGAAGCACCAAGATAGAAGCCGCACAGAGCAGCTGCGACGCGCACAGATGGCCGTTGCGCGTTTGACGGCGGTCTGGGATGGGCGCACGGGCCGGCCATGATGAATTGGCGTCAAGCGGCATGGCGCCCGCCAGCACCCAGCGGCTTGGCGCCAGCCCACAAGGCGCGAGGGAACGCTCAACGTCAGGCGCAGAGAACTGCACAGCCGTCGTCGCAAGTATTGGCCGGCGCGGGGGCAGCAAGAGGCAGCGGACGCGGACGCGGACGCGGGCTACGCAGGGTTGGGCCGTTGGCGACCGGCGACGACTACGACGACGACGACGCGAGTGCAGACATGCAGACATGCAGACGCGGGCTGGCGCTGGAGCTGGAGCTGCACGAGAGCGGTCGACTGGACTTTCATACATGACGGCGGCGGACAGGCGCGGTGATTTTCTGGGAGGGAAGATCGCCTGCAGCGCCTGCGAGTCGGGCCAGCCGTGTCTGGGAGTGGGCGGATCTCCATGTCGGGCGGATGGCCACGCAAGCAGGGTTGCAGGCCATAATTTTCTGTCTTGACGGGCCATGCGCAATCTGCCTGGATGCCTGGCCGCTGGCTGCTGGACGCTGGACGGATGCTGGACGGACCTGGCCTGATAGCGCGCGCAGCACTGCATTCCCACGCACGCCGTTTCGTATTCCAGGTACGCGGCCGGTCCTGCCAGCGGGCGCGCAGGGCCAGCGCCTCCGCAGTGCCTCTGGTGGGAGCCCTCGCAGGCAGGGCCTCTCCGTCACGGCCTCTCCAAACCGTCGCGCAGCTGCGGCGAAGGGCTCAATATATCGAATGACAGAAGATCGTGCCGCCGCGCCATGATGTGCACCGTGACGCTCCATAAAAACCATAGCACCGTGGTCGGGGGCGGCGGCGATAGGACGAGTAGCACGTCTATGGAGCGTCCCAATTCGGCGCCCTAGCGAAAGCCGTGCCAGGAACCTAGCAGGCCATCGCAGTGGCACATCAAGCTTTAAGATAACTTGGGTAGCTGGCACATCAACCCTCGATGCTGCTGCTGCTACTGCTGCTGCTATTACCGCCGCTCCTGCTCGCGCCCGTCTCCTACTCCTCCTGGCCCTCCTCCTGCCTCCTCCCCTCCACCCACCCACCCTCCACACCACCACCACCTCCTCCTCCTCCAGTACCTCTCCGCCGCCGCCGCCGCCGCCACCCCAGCCATTCCGGGTGTCAGCCTCCTCGCTCACCTAGTCCTCCCCGCCTGCCGCTCACTTTGCAGCGTCCGCTCGCTTTTTCCAGTGCCCGCCCGCCAGAGCCAGAGCCAGAGCCAGTCCCACTGCCACTGCCACTGCTAGCAGCCGTCGCCGGCCGTGCCCCCGTACCCCCGATTGTGCCTTCCACTGTTTTCCTTGGCTGCCCCCGGCTGCGCCCACTCCGTCGCCGCGACAAAGTGCCATCGCGACCGTTGAGACACAACTTTGTCGCTCTGCTGCATCTCACCCAACCCACGCCTCTCTTTTATCGCCGTTTCATGTCGACCCACTGATCCTGTCGCTCGACCTGCCGCACGCTCATTCCCGCCTTGTATCTTAATCACTAATCACCCTGCCCGCATTCGCTGCCGTCGCTGCCACTGCCACTGCTGTCGCACGCCCGGAACACCGCGCTCGCAGGCTACGCGGCACCCGACGCCAAATCTTTTGGCTCAAGCTGACCGCCGCCCTCCCCTCCACCGCACCGCCAGACCACGCCAGCACTGCTGCAAAAAAGAGCCCGCACCATGGCTCCTGCCGCCCCGAGACTGCGCATCCTGTCAGGTACGTCGTCCGACCCTCCGTCACACGACAATGGCCCACTGGCCAGGGCCGCCCGTTGCAACCTCGCGGCACGCCGCGGTCTCTGCAAGACAAAGCTAACTTTTCTTTCAGTCGGCGGCAATGCCGTCTCGGCCTTTTTGTCGTGGCGGTTGCAGGCCACCAACGCCTGCGACGTGACTTTGGTGTGGAAGTCGGGCTACGAAGGCGTGGCCCAGTACGGCATCTCCTTCAAGTACGTCGCCCAGGCCCCGAATGACAACATGCGAGCAGCAACTGACTGGCATGTTCAGATCTTCCCTCTACGGCAATGAGCGCTTCAAGCCCCACTCAGGTACGTCCTCGCCCAGTGTACGCCCACGCCTTGAAAACACGCTCGCTGACAGTTGCAACAGTCGTCCGAACACCCGAAGAAGCGGCCCATTCTTCCAAGCAGCCTTTCGACTATGTCCTCCTCTGCGTCAAAGCCCTCCCCGATGTCTACGACATTGCCAACATCATCGAGTCGGTTGTCTCGCCGCAGCACACCTGCATCCTTATGAACACCACCCACAGTCTTGGAGTCGAATCCTATCTCGAGCAGCGATTTCCAACGAATGTAGTATTGTCGTTAGTGTCAGGCGCAGAGATTTCACAGCTTGGAGCGAGCGAGTTTGAACACAAGGGTGCGACCGATATCTGGGTCGGCCCGGCTAACAAGAATGCTTCTATACCGGCACAGATTCAGGCGGACATGGCAGAGGCTTTGTCGATGACGCTGGCCTCAGGACAGGTCAACAGCAAAGTCGCGCCCAATATCCGTCAGCAGCAGTTTGAGCGAATGATCGGGTAAGTCGTGTCAGATGCTTCCGTCCCAAAGTTTGCTTGCTAACTTTTGCAGTGCCATTGCTTTTCATCCTACTAGCGTTCTATTCGAGACACCTAACCATGCCGAGCTGCTTGAGAAGGTCGGTGTGCGCCCCCTGGTGACTGGCGTCATCGACGAGCTGCTCGCTCTCGCCACCGCCCACGGTTGCACATTTCCCGCAGATTATCGAGAGACGACCATCAGGCAGATGACACAGCCGCAGGACAACAACAGCACCATGTGGATGGACTTCGAGGCGAAGCGACCAATGGAGATCGAGACGTACCTTGGATCACCCTTGAAGCTCTCACAGGAGGCAAATGTCCCCGTACCCCGTATCGAAACGCTTTATGCTGCCCTTCATCACATCAACATTGCCAACCGCAACAGACCCGCTACGGCTCCCAACGGTGGCCCACCACAGCAGCCTCCCCGCATGTCATCGGCCCCGATGCCTAGGGGTCCAGGGGGGCCGATGATGAACGGCAACGGCCCGATGAAGGGAGGTCCTCGCCCTGGCAGTCGAGCACCGTCTGTTAACGGTGGACCACCCATGATGCGCCGGGGACCCCCTCCTGGACAGATGAACGGATATCCTCCGCGAGGCATGAATGGGGCTCCGAATGGGCAGCGACGTCCCTCTCTGGAAGGAAACGACCTCGAAGAGTTTAGTCATTTGATGCTCTACGACAACATAGTGGACGATGGTGCTGCTAACGGCGGCCCTTACGAGACTGGTGGAGTGGCTGGAAACGACATGGCCCTGCGGGAACGTGAGCTTATGCTGAGACAGAAGGAATTGCAGCTTCGCGAGCAGGAGCTCAACATGCGGCGTGGACCGCCGGGCCCTCGCCGCCCCCCGCCACCAGCTTCTATGGCTGGGTTCGACGAAGATGACGACGAGGATGATTATTTTGACCCCATGGCCCCGCGTGGCCCCGGTCCCATGATCGATCCCGACAACTTCGACATGATGAGTGTCACTTCTCGCCGCAATCGCAAGGTACCGAGTGCTAGTCAAATCCGCAAAAATCCCGAATTGGCAGGCTTCGGGCCTGGTCCGCAGCCCGGCGGTGGCCGTATGAGAAACCCATTTGGGCGCGCGGGTGCGAATAAGAATCGGACTAGCGCGAGGATGATGCAAGATGTGCCCGGGCTTCACGACTCACTAATGAACAACCCTCTACTGGGCTACTCGTCGAATCGATATGGCGATGTTGACCGCGGTGCCATGGGAGCGCAGTCCAGAGCAAATTCACTAACGGCATCTCGTATAGATGAAATGGGAGGCCCTGGCAACTACGGTGGTGCGTACCCTTCAATGAGCCGTCGGACCAGCCAGTCTCCCGGCAACCCCCTCAGCCCAGGACCGAGACCGATGGGCAGGCCATCACCCCCCAATGGTTTCCCTCCAAACGGCATGCCCAACGGCATGCCGCCCAACGGACGGCCCTCGCCGCCTGGCATGAGGCAGCCGGTCCCCCGACACCCTCCAGGCCAAGGAAACGCCGTGGCACCACAACAAGTTGAACAACACGCTGGGGTGAGCAATCTTTACCCGCCCAAATCTCGTCCTCAAGTGCGCAGTCTGACTGGCAGTGCAAGCGGTAGCGCGGGGAGTGGTAGTTCATCCGCTCAACTAGACTCGGAGAACTCTGCGCACAGCAGCCAGAGTAGCCTGGGACCTCGTCCTCCCCTCGGCGTTCGGTAATAGAGGAGATCTGTTTCATTTGGCATCTGCGGCATTCGACTTGGAGTATGTTGGGGGTTTGCATTACCACCGTTTTCGATTCGGCGACACTTTGACGAAATCATTTACTGGTTGAAAGCTGGCGGTTCCTGCCACCGACATGTCTTTCTCGAGTTCCTAATCTGCTGTTGACGGCAGCGACATCGATCCATCGCTCTCCTACTCATCTTTCTTCTTCTCTCTCTCTCTCTCTTCTGGAACACGGAATACGCCACCAGGCTTTAGCACAGCAGCAGGCCGGCCACGAACTAAAGGGGTCGGGGAAGGATTCATGAACTGCCAAGGGCTAGATGTCGGAGCCTCGAGGGCAGGATACTTAATGACGGACAATAGAAGCGGCTTTCTTTTGGAGGATAGTAGCACGCGAAGACACGCAGACACAGACACAGACACAGTGGACCCACTCAGGGCCGAATTTCCTTGTGGTTTCCTTTTTTTCTTTCTCTTTTCCTTTCTTCTCTCTCTCTTGGACTTTATCGTACATATTGTAGACGTTGTAACGGCGACGTCTCCTACACAGCCGAGGCCCGCTAATTTTTGTTGCATGGGCAGCTCGGCGGGGTTGGGTCTTTCTTCCTGTTTAGGTTTTCGATACATGCACATTGTGTTTTCTTGGCCTGGGAATTTGAGACTTGGCAAGCACATGTTTTCCGCGTGCTGCACTTGCACTGGTGCGTTGAGATTGGCGAGCGTGTATTATTGATTTGACTGCTCCGAGGCGAAGCGGCGATTTTTCTTTCTAAAAAAGCAACGAGCTGAAGCTTCAGGAGGAAAGCGGGAGACAGTAGACACAGACGGAAGGCCTCGGGGTGCGAGATGGCAGGGGGAGGCGCGGACGAGGCAGAGGGAGTCGGGCAAGAGGATACATAGTCTGGGTCAGCAATGAGAGACACGGTCTGGCAGACAGCACAGATTCGATTCGAGTACATGTCAGTGATATGGCGCAGCTGTCAGAATATCGCGCACCAGTGTAGCGCATGCGGCGACCAGTGGGCGCGGTGGGCGCGGGACGCTAGAGGGCTGGGCTGGACCCAAGGCGATGGGGCCTTTTTTCAGCCGCCGACGTAGCTGTCCAACCGTCGGCTCGCTGGTCGGATGGCTGGCCAGCGCGGGACGTGGCGCCGGCTGGGCTCCTGTTCACGATGCCGCGGGCGGTGCAGTTCATGGGCACGAGACGATGCAGGCCCGGGGCCGCCTTCGTTTCAATTGCCGTTCTGGATGGCGCTAGAGGCCAACAGCCAGCGATCGAGTTCGCAGGAATGCTCGGCCGTCCCATTTGCTACCATACCTCAGCGACGCTGACTGCCCTCTCTCGACACCCAACGCCCGGCCGGACACTGCGGCGAGCTGCATGCGGACAAGCTGGCAGTAGAGCGGTACCTTGCCCTTGTCCCTTGACGCGCAGCCCCGACCCCGCCTGCCAGATCGGGGGCGTCTGGAAGGCAGCCCCTCCATTCACACCACCACGGCGAAGCCGCACATGGCGGCGGCGGGCAGAGGGCGGCGGGCGCGGCGGGCGACGTCCGACTTGGGCCCAACCATGGCCGTCCGCCATGGCAGCCCTGACTGCCCCCCGGGCGCCGACTGCTGCTCCGACTGCTGCCCCTCAGGCCCTTCTGTCCAGCTGCCCTCGCGCTCGAGCCCTCGCCGTTTGCCCCGCGGCCGTGATACTCAGCGCGCCCGACCCTCCCTCTCTGCGACCCACCGCCTGCCCGTAGTGAGCGCGCTCGGAGTCCTGCTAGTGCTCGTTCTCCAGCTGCTAGCCCCGCGCCTGCCTCACGAAATCCTGCAGTACCTTAGCACAAACCAGCATTGGCGCGTTACATCGCCCGCCATCACGCTCCGCAATCCCGTCCTCATAAACACTGAGCCCCCTCCGCCCATCTGCCCCAAGCCCCAGCTCCAGCCCCCGCCCCAACACCACGTCGAGTTCGCAGGCACCTTCAACACAGACACCGAGCGCAGCATGGCACTCGCAGACCAGGCAAGGCGCGTCGCCGCCCAATTCGAATTCGGCCCCGGCCATGTCCGCAAGGCCGTCGACGAGTTCATCCGCGAGATGGGTGCGTGTGCCGCCGCTGTCCACCCAGCACCACCGCCACAACCACTGACTGACTGGCCGACTGACTGACGCGCTGCAGACGAGGGCCTCACAAAGGAAGGCACCGAACTGAGCCAGATCCCCACCTACGTCACTGCCGTCCCCAATGGCACCGAGAAGGTACCCCTCCGCCAGCTCCCGCCATGCCCAAGCACATATCTGACGAGATGAACAGGGCCTCTACATGGCCGTCGACCTGGGCGGCACCAACTTCCGTGTGTGCTCCATCCAGCTGCACGGCAACACCACCTTCTCCCTCACCCAGAGCAAGGTCGCCATCCCCAAGGAGCTCATGGTCGCAAAGACGTCCAAGGAGCTCTTCTCCTTCCTGGCCAAGCAGATCGAGGCCTTCCTCAAGACGCACCACGAGGAGCACTATGCTTCCACCATCAAGCGCCGCAACACCGGAGACAAGGCCAGCGAGCAGGAGATCTTCAACCTGGGCTTCACCTTCTCCTTCCCCGTCCACCAGATTGGTATCAACAAGGGACTGCTGATGCGCTGGACCAAGGGCTTTGACATTCAGGATGCTGTTGGCAAGGATGTTTGCGCTCTGCTCCAGGCCGAGATTGACGAGCTCCACCTCCCTGTCCGCGTCGCCGCCCTGGTCAATGACACTGTCGGAACCCTCATGGCCCGCTCATACACATCTCCCGGCAAGACTGGCACGCTCTTGGGCGCCATCTTTGGCACGGGAACCAACGGAGCTTACGTCGAGAAGCTGGACAAGGTCACCAAGCTCACGCAGAAGAAGGACGCAGGCGACTACGACAAGTCGACCGGCGAGATGATTGTCAATACCGAGTGGGGTTCGTTTGACAACTCCCTCCGCACACTCCCCAACACGGCCTACGACAAGGAGCTCGACGAAAAGTCGGTGAACCCCGGAATCCAGATGTTTGAGAAGCGCGTGTCCGGCATGTTCTTGGGCGAGATTCTCCGTCTTGCCCTCGTGGACCTCCTCAAGGACCCCAGTGTCCCTCTGTTCAGGGACGAAAACTCGGCCACCAACGACATCCACAGCACCACCCAGATTCTCGACAGCAGCCCCTTGTTCCAGCAATGGGGCATTGACACCAGCTTCCTCAGCATCTGCGCCGGAGACAACAGCCCTGGCTTCAGGATGATCAGGCAATCACTCGACAAGGACTATGGCATCTCTGCTGTGAGCTCCGAGGATGCAGAGGCAGTGCGGGAAATCGCTGCTGCTGTCGGCCGCCGTGCAGCCCGTCTCTCTGCCGTTGCCATTGCCGCCATTGTTATCAACACTGGAAGGCTCAACACTTCGTCAGGTGCCGCCACCACTGAGCAGAAGGAAGGCGTCAACCCTCCCCGAGGCGACGTCAGCTCCAGCGGACGAGGCGAAGTGCCAGAGGAGGACGTCATCGACGTGGGTGTCGACGGATCGCTGGTCGAATTCTACCCTGGATTTGAGGATCACGTCAGGCAGGCACTTCGGGAAGTCGAGGCCATCGGAGAGGCTGGCGAGAAGAGGATCAGAATCGGCATCGCCAAAGACGGCTCTGGAGTCGGCGCAGCCCTGATTGCCCTCGTCGCCGGCAAGGTCGCCGAATCCAGCTGATTTGGACGTTGACCGCCACTTTCTTGCCTGAAGGGTTTGCTTGCAGCGTCTGGAGCGTGCATGTAGAACCTGATTTTCATCTTGCCTTCTTGTACCTAGGTAGCCTTTTTGGAAACGAATGTCATGCCATTGATGCCCACCACGAAAGATTTCTATCCGCTTGCCCCTCACCCCACAAACCCCCATGTCTTGTAGTCGCGTGATGCTCCCGATCTTTTATCATCTTTTTTTTCCTCCGCCTTTCTAGAAGGAGAGCCGTCATGCCACTTCAACCTTGGTTCCGAATTGCCCCAGGCTTCTACCTAGGGTAGGCACACTGTGGGGACTGCACCCGTGACTTTTTTTTTTCGCCTCGATCACGGAACCTTCCTACAGCAAGGCTTAGCTAGGTAGGCAAGTAACGGTAGCATGTATCAGCCGCTGCCGCCGCCGCCGCCGCCGCCGCATTCTTCCCAAGAACAAGGGCTACCGAATTCCCCCCCCCCCCCCCCCTCCATATCCGTTTCCAAGGCGCGCGCTTACGGGCACGTGCTTGACCCCCACTCTCATACGTAGGTTAAGTAGGTAGGTAGGTAGCCAGTGGAGCCTCACCGCGCGGTGCAAAAAAGCGCGCACCGCCGCTGCTGCTGCTGCTGCGATGCAATGACGTAGAACCCCGCTCGCCCTAAAGTCGGCGCCGCCAAGACGCTGTTCCGCCCACTATTTTTTTTTTCCGTCGTCGTGCGGAATGCAAGTGTGTTTGTTGTTGGGTGAGCGTCCGTGTTGGGTGGGTTGGTGGGTTGCCCCACTGCGTGGTGTGGTATGGTGTGGCGGGGCGGGGCGGGGAGGTGATGATGATGATGATGATGATGTCATCGGAGGAGGGTGCGCGCGCGGACGGTAGAGAAAAAGAGATGGAGGAGGAGAAAAAAAAGACAATATAGGTTTTGGGAGGAAAGAAAAAGTATCGAATTACAGGAAAGCCCGATTGGCACAATTGGTTAGCGCGTGAGACTTTTAATCTCAAGGCTGTGGGTTCGAGTCCCACATCGGGCGGTCGGATTCTTTTTTTTGGAGGGGAATCTTTTTGGAGGTCGGGTGGAAGGGTGGTGTGGCGTGTTTTTTGGAGGTTGGGTGGGTGGGTGGGTTGGCGGGGAGGGGGGGGTTAGAATGGTGGGGGTGATGGATTGGTGGATAGTGTTATGGCGAGGGGAAAGGATGTTCTTGGTTCATCGTACTAGGTACTTTGTGTACATCGTGCAGAGCAAGGCATTAATATCAGAAATTGAGTTCAATCACAGGAGCATGATATGATAGTCAACGTAGTTTGATATAACATAACTTTCCGTCCCAATAGTTGCAAGCTCGAGGCAGTGGGGATTTTCTTTGTGAATGGATGTTGAATCTTGACGCAAAAACATGTGGCTACGTCTCGCATTTACTAAACTTTTGAAACATATTATACAGCCTCGAAAAATACATCGTAAATTGATTTCTTGAATTCGCTGGCTCTATACGCCCCGTCCACTCTATACATCTAGTTGTGCATGTTGCAATACAAAGCCTTCATAGCATTTGCAGGCACTGTACAACAACCATCCACCACACAACATCACGAAGGTTCAAAAGCCACCATTGAAATCTACCCACCCTTAATCACCGCCAGAACCCCTGCAAAGAAAACGCACCATGCGATTAGACATTCCCATTATCTAAACCCCACCCCCGGACCCCATCCCCTTCCACCCCCCTCAAATTCCAAATCCAGCACCCTCTCCGTCCCCCCAAACCCCCCCCCCCCCCCCCCTCCCGCTCACGCTGCACAAAACCACTCCATCGCCGTACCACCCTCGCCTACCCCGTCCCATCCGAAACCTGCCGTGGCACAAACACATACATATGCATACACAGCCTGCAACACCCGCTCAGACCGGGCCAGACCGGGCAGGACCCGTTAAAGGGGGCGAGGGAGCACAGGGTCAGAGGACCATCACATCTGCCCGGCGTAACGTGTGCTCGGACCGCGCTCGCCACCGTCTCACACGGGCTGGGAGGGTGCGAGTACAGACGGGCTGGTGCCTGCGCAAGAGGGGAGTTTTGTGTCATGTGCGGTGTGTGCCTGGGAGATGGTTGGGTTGACTCGAGGGGAGTATCGTATCGTATCGTATCGTATCGTATCGTACAGTATCAGAGCAGAGTAGATCGAGATACAAAGCTTGGAAAGCTGTACCCATACCGCTCGATCTACCCCCCCCAAGCCTGCCTGCTACAAAAAGATAAGACGTAGACGCGGACGCAAGTATTCTCGCTTCTGCGCCCAGGCTGCGTGAGCGGACGCGTACCAGACCCCAGCTGCCTTATCCCTGCCCGTACGCACTGCGATGCGAGGATTCCGCGACGCCTGGCCGGCTGCAGGACTCGAGCTTGCATCGCTGCAACCGCCTCCGGGCGCGCGCATTTGGGGCCCGAGATGATGCTCGGAAACGGCCTACGCACCTGGGGATAATGGAGGCGCACAAGCAAACTGTTTCCCTTCCTCCTCCCGACTTGCGCAGGGAGCAGGGAGGGGAGGGAGTGGATCGCAGCGTCGAGTTGCATTGTCTGGTCGCATTGTTTGTATGTTGTGGAGATTTTTGCGGGCTGAGGGAGCTTGGGATCGTGTTGGGATGGGATGGGAGGAGGGGGGGTTGAGGGGGGACTTGGGGATCACGGCTGGGGACAAGGATAGAGGTTGTGAGATAGCAAGGATAAAGAGAGTATAGTTAGCACCATAGACCACATACCCATCCACTTCCGTGATGGCAGGATCTGAATTTGAGAAAACGGCGTTGTCCGTCAAGTTCAGCGATCGTCGTGCAGTACAGGCGAGGTACCCCGTTGTATCGCCGTGCTGTGAACGCCTGGTGGGTGGCTTGGAGAGAGATGTACGGGGGCAGGGGGTGCGGAGTGAGCGTAGGCAGGCAGGACGCATCGGGAAGGAGGGAAACATGTTGTGATAGGGCGATGATGGAATGGGAGGTTTGGGTTGCTTGCTGTTGTAGCGGGTACGGGCGGGCAAACAATTGGCTCGGGACCCCCTTTTTGAGGGGAGTGATGCGACATTGATGGGTTTCGTGGGAGGGATCTTGCGGGTTGAAGGCGAGGGTTTGGACGTGATCATGTTACTGTAGCTGCTGGATTGGTTTGCGGATCGTGTGCGTGCTCTGCGTGCTGTGAGGACGTTGACATTTGTCATGCCTGCGCGAGATGAGTGGGTATGCTTCACTGCGCCAAGGCCATCGCTCAAGTGCGTGCGTACACTGACAGGAGCCTGACAGCAGCCTCACATAGCCACAGTATCAGTGCCCAACGTACCTCCACATGTGCCTGCAAAGCGCCTCTTTGCACAGCAGCAACCTGTGTCGCCCAGAGCCTCAAAGTAGCGCGGGCGCCTTGGTGACTGGACGCCAATGTTACGCCCGAGCTTGTTGAGCTACATCAACTCGTCATGTTGAGCTTATCCAGAGCTCATGAGACCACGCACATCTTACGTCCTTGTAATTGACACTCGGGTGAGTATGTTGCCCGAAAGTCCGTCTATGATTGCGTACAGGCGATTATTGATACCCCCCAGAAGTAGCTGAATCGGCTACATCTGCAAACACCAGAGCCCATCAGATATCCTGCTAGATCCATTATAGTTCCCATGTCAGACCCTCATGCCCAAGCCTGGACACCAAGGTCCGAGTCATTTCCCATCCAACATGTCCTTCAATACCCATAACTCCGCTCCATGATCCGTTGAATGTTCCCGAGTGACCAAGTCCCTAACCCATGGTAGCCCTGCTCCACCTTTATGCGTATACCAAGTAACTCGCTCCAACAGTCGAACAAATAAATAGTTTTCCAAGTGTAGATAGAACTGAACCAAACACACGCGCACACTGAAGTGTCGTAGTACCTGCATAACTGTCGAATTAATGCTGACTGAATAATCGTATGATGTGCCAAAACGCCGTACGCGACATCGTGAAGATCGTAATGCTCGTCGGGGGTAAGCGGGCATCAAGCCCTGGCCATGGAAAGCGCGTGGGGAATTGATGCTCCTAGAATCGCAACACTGATAATAACATGGCCCAGCCTGGGAATCGAAAAGCGAAGGTAAAAAATTATCCAAGCAGAACTGTTTTGAGTTAGCGAGGAGCTCAGTTGGTGGAGGAGCATGAACCTACTTTCCCAACTCCAGTCCTTCATGACGCCCAACCAGTGTAGACGCCCTCTAACCGTGTACTCATAGTCTAGGTTTTCTGGAGAAGAGTCTGATTTCCGCTTCCACTCGACCAACTCTGTCTTGATTGGCGATGGCTGCGGAAAGCCAGCATCGTACTCCCCATCCACCGCCCTGCGTTTCGAGCCGGGATCATACCAGCAAAAATCGCCGTCTGCTTCGAAGTCGTCCGAGATGGAGCTGTGCTCGCGCTTCAACGAGTAGGGGGTGGGCAGGTTGTCCTGCCGCTCGTCGTGTTGGGTGTACTCGTCGCGGCGACTCCACACGGCTTTGGTAACGTCCAGACACTTTTCTATGATGCCCAGCTTCATGCGCGATGACATCAATTTCCAACGGCATTCGACCCAATCGCGGTCCTCTTGTTCAGTGACCTCACATCCTGCAGCCATCATAGGGTATATGTGGATGATGGTCGAGCGGGACTGAGGCTGAACGGTGGCAATCTCGCACAGTACCTTCTTGGCAATGAGTTTGGAGGGGCTGGAAGGAATCTCGGGGACTGCCTGGTGAAGATACAATAGCGTTGCATACTGATAGGCGGTTGCCGTCTTGACAGAATCGTGAATGCTCGTAGTCTCGTCCTCTGGGGCATCTATTTCCGAAGGAGGATTCCAGTTCTCCAGCTCCACCTTGAGCTCCATGGCAAGGGAGATGATGGCCGGGCCGTTGCTTGTCGTCCTGCGGACCCTCCTGACCAGATTGGCCACACGGCCTATAATGGGGAACAGGCTTCCAGCACAGCCCATTAGGGGGTCGAGTTGCGAATCCTTTTGGCCATGGTAGATGCTGTTGTAGACAAAGTCAAAGTCATTCGACTCGTCCTCATCGGTCGAGGTCAGGCGTGCAATGACATCCATGTAGATCCATGTGTTGCAGAGGAACTTGAGCCGAGAGAATTCCTCGCCGCGCAAGGCGTACCGGTTGTGTCGCACAAGGGCTCGGTCAATCAGGATTTTTGCGCCCTTGATGTGATTGATCCCGGTGCTTATGTGCTGATCCCAAGACTCGGAAAACGCAAGGACGAGCGTGGTGGAGATGGCGGTATCGACACGCATGTTTTCCAAATTCTCTGCTAGTGCATGAACGGCAGCACGCATGTGGTCGATTCCTTGTATGCGCATAGACGGGGTGTCTTTGGACTGGTGGAACGATGTCATGGACGCTATCGCATGGTAGAGGGCCGGAGAATCCCGCGCTAGGGGCCACACGAGTGTGCGCCACGGGTTCTCGGTCGGTCCATCCTTGACGGAGAGAATGCCACAAGTGTCCCTGTCGAAGCGCCGTGTGAGCATTTCGGTTGAATTTACGGAAAGATTCGGCTGCGGATACAGTGGAAACTCGCGCGAGTCTGATGAAGAACTGGAAGAGCTGGATGGTGATGGAGAGGGTAGACGGACCACCCAGGCGTTCCGGTCTTGGCTGAGGTCGCGTGGGATTTCCTCTACATCATCGTCCATTGTTTCGGCCGGTGGAGTCATGCCAGTGGGTTGGTAGAAGGATTCATGCTGGGTTCGATACGTGCCAAATTCGGCTGGCGGCACACTCAGATCAGTGCCAGGGAGGAGGAGGTCCACCAATCGAGGGCTTTGGCCGGACGAGACGCTCGACGGTGCAGTAGTCTTTGAAGGTCGAGTATCGATACTCTCTGCATCAAACATGCTGTTGGTGCTCTCGGTCGCCGTGGTTGTCGTCGTCGACGTCATCGGTGTGTATCCGTCCATGGGGGAAATGGGCGGTGGAGCGAGGGCATATTGCAGAGGCAATGGAGGGTGCGGAGGGTGGGGTATGGCAAAATAATCGTTCGCGGGAGGAGGGTTCGGGTGGTAAGCAACAGGCATATACGAGGGTCCATGGGGCAGGCCGTGGGGCAGTCCATGGAAGGCAGCGTCGGGCGATTGCGATGGAGGGTAGTAGGGGTGGTGGGGCAGAGGGTGGTGGGCAAGGTGGGCGTGGGGATGGGCGGATAGCATAGCACTGTCGCCAGGCAGCGCATAGGCGGGAGTGAGAGGAGGAGACGCTAATTTGCATGGTTAGATGGCACAGGCAACGCGGCGGGCAACGGGTCAAACCAACGCTTCTTGGACTTTGCTGGAGGTTTGCCGGTAAAGCTGGCTTCTTCAAAAGGGCGCCATTTGAAGTCCTTCTTGTAGCCACCGCACGTCACGCTCCTCCGGGCGCACTGCTGGCATGTGGGTTTGGTCTCGTCACACTTGAGACGCTTGTTCTTGCAAGTAACGCAGCCTGGCCAGGCAGAACCGCCGTCAGCGCAACTGGACAAGCACGGACTGGAGGCTTATCATGTGCAAGATAAGGGCGGAAGGGAAAAGGCGGAGGGTGACAAACACACCGTTACGACTCTTGGACTGCTTCCGCTTGGTGATGGCGCTGGGCTCGGCGGCCTTGGAGGCATCGGCGGGCGAGGGCTGGGGTTTGCGGGCGGCCTTTTTGGAGGCGGCGGAGGGCTGGTCCTTCGGGGTGGAGTCCCGCGAGCCTAGGAAGAGGGCGGGCGACGAGATGGCGATGGCTTCCGCCATGTGCGGCGGGTCAGGAGCAGGCAGCGTGCCAGCGCCAGGATGGAGGGCTGTGGGGGAGGGCAGCTGGGGCTCAAGAAGGGCGGAAAGGGGAGGCAGGCGGCGAGAGTTGTTTGCCGTCTGGCTGGACGGGAATGAGGTTGTATCTAAAGTGGAGTCGAGCGCTCAGGCCTGCTGCACCCCGGTTGGCCCTGTCAGCGGGAAGTTAGCGCAATCAGCACCAATCGCGGATCACGAATCAGTCGGGAACGGGCTGCGTGGAATGCGTGGGTGGACGGGTGGACGTGTGGACGTGTGGATGCGTGGGGTGCAGGGCCGCCACCGCTCCCAGAGGCCTGGAGCGACGCCGACAGCGTCGCGGCCACGGCCACGGCCGTCTTGCAGCGTGTTGCTCTGTGTCGCTCGGCCGGCCTGCATCCTGCTCGAGTCCTGGGACACGTGTGGCAGCTCTAGAGCCGCCATGATCGCTTCCGTGGCCTGCACCTTGTGCTGCATCCCGCTCCCTATGGCGCCCCGGCTCCATCCCTGGCCTGCTCCACAAACGGCCCATTGTTCAGCGTTGCTGCTGGGACGCTAACCCGCGACACGAACCGCCGGGGAATTCTCCGGAGAAGGCCCTGGAATACCGCCGACCACTTCACCACCGCGCCTCCAAACACTTGCCCGTGAGCGCAGCGTCGACCATCGTCATGGCCGGCAGTGGCGTCGCCTTGCATGGCTGCCCGCGCTTACTGCAGCTCCTCCCGACGAGCTGTCCACGCAGTCCGCGGAACGGCTATCGTGCTTGACCCGCGATATCCCCCCCGCCGCATGGATGCATGCAGGGGTTTCTCGAAGCGAACATCCAATACATGGGCTTCTTTCTCGAATTGCGATACGCCCGGAGCCCTCCCACCGCGACCTCCCCAGCGGGCCCACCCTGCCTGAGCGATCATTGACTGTCTTGTGTACCAAGCCGTGCAAGCCTCCTGTGCACGCGGGGACCAAGCCGCCAGGGTAGCGGGATTCAGCTGATCTCCCAGCCGCCCCCTATACTGCTTCCGGTTTGTGGGCCAGAAGCTCCGGGGCTTGCGCTCTGAGACCTCGCCGCAACTCACCCAGCTCTCACGTCAGTCACCAAGACCGCCCACAGTCGAGAACCATCCTGCTTGACCTGCTCCTCTTGAGACCGCCGAGGGGCTGCCAATCGTATCCAATACAACATCATACTGTCTACCAAGGGAGACGGTTCCAAATTTATATCCTTTTCTTTATTCTTCTTGTCTGATAGATATACGAGACACATCAGCACTAAGCCTGATGGGCGGATCGAGATGACCCGAGGGAAATCCTACGCGTCGTAGGGCACACGATCGCCCTGCTCCCACTCGTATCCGTGATAGGCGTCGTCCATCCTTGTGCCAAAAAGCTCGCCTTTTTTCCATACGCTGCGCTCCTTGATAGTCGTACTGTGCTCCATGTCAAAGGTAGGTGGCTCCCATCCCAGCTGTTCCAGACACGCATCTGAAGCCCGGCGCTCAATCTCACGCATAATGTCCTCGAACTTCTCCCTCCATCCCTCATACACCTTTTCCAAGGCCCTGGCTTCGAATGTTACCATCTCGGCCGCTCCCGACTCATTCATCACCGTGATGGAGCACACCGAAGACCTGGCCTTCTTCCGAGCCTCTTCAAGAATATCTCGATGTTCGCTCTCAATAAGCCGCCATTGTGCAATCAACTCACGCACCTCGGCCTGCGACTGCATACATAACCGATACAAATGGCCAGCATCCCACCTCTTTTCCTTGAGATGGCCAAAGTCGTATTTGGGAGAGGCACCTTTGAGAAGCTTCTCGATGATGTTGGCCCTCGTCGATACTTGGTTGATGATGGAGGTCCCTTTCTTGAAGCGCAGCTCGCAGCCCGCAAAGGCCTTACCGAGGCGGCAGTCTGGTTTGCAAGGCCGTTTGACTTCGACGGTTTCCGTAATCGTGACGCCTGCAAAACAAAGATCAGGTGTGTCAGTTCGGTGAGTTTTCTTCCTCATGTGGTGTGTGGATAGGCAGCCGGTACCATCTAGCACGTATTCATCGTGTCCGCACAAAAAGCTGGTTTTTTTGAAGTTGCACATTTCGAAATGCTCGGCGGAAACGCGGTCAGAATGGGAGGATAAACTGGATGATATGAATAGCGGGGGGATGATGTGGTAGATAGTGGAGCATACGAAAGCATTAAATACAAACATAGAGGAGTTTGCGTCTTGTGAAAGTGGCGATGGAAGTGAAAGGCCACAGAATCTACAGTAATACAATGTCATCTGCTTAATGTAAAACTACTGTTCGCACCGAAAGTTGAACATTGTTTATGGACTCAGATGAACATCTTAGAAACTGGGAGACTTTGCACAATGTTAGAACGTAAACGATGGACTGGAACTTTGAAGACGACCCATTTGTAGTGCCGTCACGAGTTCAAACTGCTGCACTTGGAAACGCTGCTGCCTTCCTACTTGAACATGACTGATGATAACGTCTTCTCCAAAGTGCCCTCGGGGTTGCTGCCTACTCATGCAATGGCTCCAGGCTCACAAGGTCCAAGGATTTCATTCTTTCATGACAAATGAAGTACCCCATAGCTACGAATCCCAAGTCTTGTTTTTAGTGATGTTGTTTCGTTAGGGTGGCCCAGAGGTGGATTGAATACATCGCAACCATGGTTCTAGAGTCTCGATAGCAAAACGAGAACTTCTGCAGTGCTGGTGCCTTGACAAAAGAACACGATGCAAGAGTAGTGCTTAACAAAAATCTTTACGCTTGAGAATATAACTGATAACGCCATGTTACCAAGCATACAAACAACACCTACTACTAATGTGTATAGGTTATTGGAGCTAGTTCCCTGTCAGACCCAACTGCGATTAGCCATGCAGATCAAGGTCTAAATAAGAATCAGCCAGGCCGACAGGCAGCCATGACTTTTTAAGCATCAAACCAGGAGCTCCAACACTCCCAACCCTCATCGCCGTCTTGAAGCGGACCCCACTCCCACCCCACCCCATGTGCGCGTCCGAACGCGTCAACGCGCCCGCAACCCCACTAACCCAAACCTACCTAGCCGATCCTCCCCCAAAGTCGCGATGTCATCACCGATTCCCGACCCACCGCCCAAAACACCTTCCGATCCATCAATTAAGTAACCCAACGGGCACAATGTCTCCCAATCCCTCCAGTCCCTACTGCAGGCCCACAACACCCCCAAGATGCCTCCCTGGTCCCTAGTCTCCCCCGCGTCGCGAGGCATCGGCTTCGCGCTAGCGCGCCACCTCCTCCGCACCACCACCGCCCCCGTAGTCGCAACCGCCCGCAAAGACCTCGAAAAGACCAAGCGCGATCTGCTCGCCGGCCTCGACGTAGACCCCAAGCGACTATCCGTCTTCGAGCTCGACGTCTTAGGTGCGCACTCCTCCCCCTTTGCCCCACCCCACCATCGTCCGCCTAACATCTTCGCCCGCAGACGAAGAAACAATCGCCTCCACAGCCTCCCACTGCAAATCCCTCTTCCCAGCGCCGGACCACTACCTCCACCTCTCCCTCCTCGTTCCGGGCATCCTCTTCCCCGAAAAATCGCCCTCCCAAATCTCCGCCGCCCACGCGCTGCTAACCCTCCAGACCAATACCCTGGGCCCCCTCCTCCTCCTAAAACACTTCTCCCCCTTCCTCCCCCGGAAAGCTACACCGCTCCCGCCCCCCTCCTCGCCGGAGCTGCAGGGCCTCCCCGCCCACGCGACCACGGCGCTAATGTCCGCCCGCGTGGGCAGCATCCAGGATAACAGGCTCGGCGGGTGGTACAGCTATCGCGCATCCAAGGCCGCCGTCAATCAGCTGGTTAGGACGTTTGATAATCATCTCAGGACGGCGGCGGCGGAAAAGGCGGTGGCGGTGGGGTTGCATCCTGGGACGGTGAAGACGGGGCTGAGTAGGGAGTTTTGGGGGAATGTGAAGAAGGAGAAGCTTTTCGAAGCCGAGTGGGTGGCCGAGAGGTTGGTCGAGGTTATCAAGGAGAGGGGGTTGGAGGGGAGGGGGAGGTGTTGGGATTGGGATGGGAAGGAGGTGCCGCCTTGAGGGGGTCGAATGATTTGTGAGGATTTGGGGTTGGAGTGGGTTCGAGATGGGATGATACTGGCGGGCCTAATTGAGATAGGCGTTTGCTGATGGGTTAACAGTACTCTCAGCTTCATTGACTGGCCAACCCCAATTAGCGATATTTTTGAAATCACCATCAGAACCGTTGCGTCGATGGAAAGAAGGTGAATTAGATTCATATATCTTTAATAGAGAGAATCATTGTCTCATGAGCCTACAGGCTGAACATGTTTGGTCCAAAACTGCAGGCCATCTCATAGCTTCGAGCCCGAGCCCCTAATCATGTCTTCAGCATTGCATAGTTCCTCTGTCTTCTTCCCCAGGCTACCCCGCCATCGAGGGTGGAGCACTCACACATGCTTGCGGAAGAAGTCGAGGACAAGCTGGTAGCCGCGCTGGTACTCCTTCTTGACCTCCTCGTCCTCGAGGTTGCTCCTGGCGGCCATCCAGCCATGGACCTGGGTGGGGAACCATTCGACGATGTTGGGCGTCTTGATGCCCTTCTGCCACTTCTCCACGTCCTCCTTGCTCTCGTCCTTGGAGGGCAGCATGGCGAAGGGGATGGTGATGCCAGGCGCATCATCGCCAGCAACCATGGCGGGGTGGCAGGCTGCGGCGGCCTTGAATGGGGTGCCCTCAAAGGAAGAGAGGTTGACGATCTGTCGATGTTGAATTAGCAATTATGTTTATTTGGGTCGCGGAGCGCGCCGTACCTTGCCGCCCCAGCAGTATCCCAGGATTGCCCATGTGTCAATGCCCCTGCTCTTCTTCAGCTCCTCGACGATCTTCGGAATGCGGGGCAGAGTCTTTGGCGGCGCCGCCTTCGTCTTGAAGAATTCGCCTAGCTTCTGGCCCTTCTCCTCGTTGTCCGGGGGATACCAGCTGATGTCAGCCGCCTCGCCCTCGAAAAAGTCGGGGATGAAGACCTGGTACTGCTGCTCTTTGTCGTGATAGGCGAGGATATCGGCGCCCTGTAGCGTCTGGGGGAAGAAGCCGAAAATATCGTAGACAACGAGGATTCCTTTTTTCGCATCCTTGGGGCCAGTCGAGTCTATTGGCGAACTTTGTTAGCCGATCATCTCGAGGCGAGTCATGGCCGAATCGCCGTTCTGGCAGATCAGGAACAGCTGTTCGTGCCTCGGATACGATGCGAAATTCGGAGGCAGAGGTGGGACCCACAAGTCTTCAAGCCATCGGCGGTGATGTATTCGCCCTTGGGCTCATAGCCTTTGACGATGACTGCTGGCGTGTTGCAGCCTAATCATCCGATCAGCCTCGTGTAATCATGTGTCGGATAAGAGCTCTTACAAGCTTTGGATTGGGTCGATTCGGTCGACATGGTTGCAAGCTTTCGGAGATGAGTAGCGGGCGCAATTGGTGGCCGACAAAAGGTTCTATGCGCAATTGGACGCGCCTTTAAGGAGGGAAGAGCTGGTGGTGAGCGGAGAAGAGGAGTGAGGGTGTAGAGACTGCGCATAATGATTGCACATTATTTGTAAGACGTGGCGCGCGGTTGCATTATTTGGATTCCGAGCAAAGTGGGGCAGACTCTCTGATGTCACTGCGGGGTTCCGAAATCGACAGCATCAAATCTACGTCTTCGTGTTTGTTCTGGCAAATACGAAAGTTTCGAAAATCGAGTGGTAAATACCAAAACGCCTTTTTTCTTCATGGTTTATCTTAATGCCCGTATTCTATGCGTCAAGCGTCTATCGGCGTGATTCGTAGCTCTAACACCAACAAGGCCGGCTTAGGCCCGCAAGCTCTACGCTAAACTATGCGTCGAGGCTGAGATTCTCAAGGAGTGTATCAATCTTACCAAGCAAGATTTGATAATTGAGCGCATCTTGTTGGAATTCATCGCCTGCAATTTCGCCGTCCAATGTCCGGATTGCACCTGCGGCGAACTGCGTCTCGACGTCTGCCACCATGTCCGGTTTGTGAATTGCTCCAGGCAATTCTTGGTCTCTACTAGAGATATCAAGATCTGCCAACGCTTCCACGGGGATGTCGTTGTTTTCGTGGGCTGATTCGTCCATCATCTCGTCTAAGCCACTGTCTTCGAAGCGGAGTCTAAACCGTTCAGAAAGGTAGTACCGGATGTCATCTACCAATTCGACGGTATCGGTCTCTTGTCGGGCCTTGACCCTGTTCGCCGATTCTGTCACCAATTCGGCGAATTCAGGCTCGTCAATGTACCGTTCCAAACGATAGGCAATGTAGCGTGCTCCAAATTCTTCGAGTCGCTGTACTCTGGTATCCCATCCAGCACGGATGATTTCATAGATATCAATAGCTTCATCCTCGTCGATTTCTCCACGAGGGTTATCTGATTCAACGGTCGAGTGCGAGCCGTTGCCCAGCGAGGAAATGATGAGTGCCGCGCGTTGCTTGAGCTTTTCAATAAACAACTGATCTGCAGTGAACAACACATCGACTGCAACATCAAGACCAAAGTCTGCACGCTCAGTGTACAGAAAGGTCAAGACAGTCTCCAGCACGGCCGGAGAGCAGTCTAATGTCACAATCTGCAAGTGTTGTGTATCTTGGGCTTCCCTAAAGGACGAGCTAAACATGGTCGAGAAGTACTCTGACCTGAGAAGCATGGCTCGATGGACTGGGATGATGGTCGACTTCCGCGGCTTACGGTGCTGCGAAGGCGAGCGGGACGCAACAGGCCCGATCGGGATGCCGTTGAGCGGGCCCGACGTTTGACGAACGGGTGGTGTCGATGCTTCTGAAGGACCAGGAGAAGCCTCGGTTTGCTCCGAACTTTCAACGTCCTCATCGTCATCTGCTCTTAGGAGGATATCGGCGAAGATGGGATTATTGCGATCCCACTGGACGCCGTCGACCTTGTCCATGTCGACAACCATTTTGTTCCTAAGCACGTTATTCTTGAACCAGGTCTCCAGCTGGTCTCGGCCGCGATCCAGCTCGTCAGCTCTCCGCTGCCGCAGCTGGCGTCGGTCTTGGACCTCGGTGACATCGTCGAACAGTCGGTCGATTTCCAGCTGTCGGCCAATCTTGTCGATGCCTCTCAACACGAGCTCCTCTTCCTCGTCGCTCAGACCAAACGTTGCCTTCCGCAGGGACACCTCGGAAAAATAAAGGTACTGCAAGGCGATTCCTAGCGAATCTGCAGGGATCTTGTCTGGAAGTTTCCATGACGTCGTTGCGGGCGCAGCTGCCAACTTGTTTGCAAAGTATGGGGAGCGCGCGGCTAGTATGAACTTGTGCAGATGGAAACTCTGATCGTACGTCGTTATGGTGATATCGGCCGTGTTCGGTGTCGATCGCGTCAGAAGCGAGGTGACGTGCGCGGCGAGCGGTTGCAGAGGGTTCGTCGACTTTGCGTAATCGTAGGAGAGCAGCAGATTGCGGATGCGGTCGTTGAGGGCATTGTAGAGACAGCGCTCGCCTTGGAAGGTGTCTCTTTCACAGAGGGCGCCGTTCTCTAGCAGCAGTTGTATGACTTCATAGTGGCCGCAGAGGCTAGCCTTGGAAATTAACGGTCACCATCGCGTGCTGGCTGGGGGGCCCGGCAAGTAGCGCGGAATAACAAAGGTCCAAGCTTACAAGAATCAGTGGGGTGTAGTCGAACTTGTCGCGCGAGTTGATGTTCACGCCGCCGGTGGATATCATCTCCTGGCAGACCTTGAGATCGCCCCGCCGACAGGCCTCGCAGAAGACGCGGAACTCGTCGCTCAGGTCCAGCGGGTTGTCCTCCTTGAGCTGGCCGGACGAGATGGCCTGGTTCTCCATGGCCAGGGCGACCTCGATCTGGTGCTTCCGGAGCGTCGTGTTGTCGGCCATTGCATGCGTGGCACTGCGTGGCACTGCGTGGAGAGGGGTGGAAAAAGAGAAGCAGGCGGGCGTCACAAAAAGCACGGCATCGAAACGCAGTGGCGTCGAACCATCGGCGATAACCACGCGATTGCGGCCGGGGCGGCCGGGGCGGGCGTGCGGCAGGGGGGGCGGCTCTGGCGGGCTCTGGCGGGACGCAGAGGCTTGCGCAGACTGCGTGGTGGGCGCAGGGTCGCGGCCCGTGCGGCGGTTGCTGGTAGCGACGGGCGCGTGTTTACTCGTGTAAACCAACACGGGACCCACGCCTCGTCCTCTTCTTCTTAGTTGGCCCCCCGGCTCCTGCAACACAACCCTCCTCCTCTTCGACATTGCCTCTCGTCTCTCGCCATTCCACCTCACCTCCGCTCCACTAACCTAGCAGAATAACCCTCGTTGCATGTTATTTGCACATACCTATCCGCACCATGCCTGAGGACGACAAGTATGATGTCCTCGAGAAGATTGGTACGCCGCGCGCCGCCTGCCTCCCGCACCCGCGACTCGCTCTAACCGCTCTACAGGACACGGTTCTTTTGGAATCATCCGCAAGGTCAAGCGCAAGTCGGATGGCTATGTATGTGCTCTGCTCTGCCCCCGCCGCCGCCCGGCACACCAACCTTGCCCTTTGCTCATACCCCCTCCAGATCCTCTGCCGCAAGGAAATCAGCTACTCCAAGATGTCGCAGAAGGAGCGCGAGCAGCTACAGGCCGAGCTGTCCATCCTCAAGGAGCTCCGCCACCCCAACATCGTCGCCTACTTCGAGCGGGACCACATCAAGGCGTCGCAGGATCTGCACCTGTACATGGAGTACTGTGGAAACGGCGATTTGGGCCGCGTCATCAAGGACCTGAAGCGCAAGAGGCAGTTCGCTGATGAGGAGTTTGTCTGGAGCATCTTCAGCCAGATCGTCAGCGCCCTGTACCGATGCCACTACGGAGAAGACACGCCGCCGGCCGGCCGCCATGTCATGGGCTTGGCTCCCAATGCAAAGCCCCGCGGCAATGGCAAGCCCATGATTCTCCACCGTGACTTGAAGCCTGAGAACAGTGAGTATCTGGTGTGCGCGCCCCACCCTGCGCCTGTGCTGACCATCCCAGTCTTCCTCGGCGAAGACAACTCTGTCAAGCTTGGCGACTTCGGCCTGTCTAAGATTCTCCAGTCCCACGACTTTGCCTCGACCTACGTCGGTACTCCTTTCTACATGTCTCCCGAGATCTGCAAGGCTGAGCAGTACGGCCCGCACTCAGACATCTGGGCGCTTGGCTGTATAATCTATGAAATGTGCGCCCAGGAGCCGCCATTCAACGCGAAGACGCACTTTGAGCTCATCCAGAAGATTAAGAGGGGAGACTACCCAGCCATTCCTAGCTGCTACTCTCAGGAACTTAAGAAGGTTATCGCTAGCTGTCTCCAGGTCTTCCCCAGCAACCGTCCCGATACTGCGCAGCTCTTGAACCTTCCCATCGTGAGGTTGATGCGCAAGGAGCAGGAAGTTGTCCAGCTGGGACAGGACCTCAAAGATCAGAAGGAGATGTTTGCTCGCAAGGAGAAGGATATCCAGTCTCGTCTTGATGTCCAGCTCGAGCAGGCGCGCAAGGAGATCGACTCGCAGCTACGTCGTGAGTGGGAAGTCAAAGCACGACTAGAGATTGACCGTCAGGTCCGCGTTGAGGCGGAGCGCGTCATTCAGACCGAGCTGTCCAAGCTTCAGCAGCGATTTGAGCGCGAGGTGAACGAGAGGGTGGAAAAGCAACTAAAGAGATACCCTGCTCGGCTTAGTACATCGCCCAGGCTTGCACCCCGATCAAACACTCCGACCATGCCTACTGATCAAGGACCTTTATTTCCAGCAGATGCAGACACCATCCTCATCAATGGATCAACGAGCACTGTCGGTTCCAACTCGGACATCGCCAGCGGAACCGACATTTCGTCGCTCTCCCTGGATGAGCAGCCGGTAGAAGACACAGTCCCAAAGCTCCAACTCAAGAAGCGCACAAGCCGAGCGCCCCTTGCCCGAGCTCAGACGATGTTCGCTGCCCAGGCCCCTCCCTCTCCGATGGATGTCCAGATGGGAGAGCCCTCGCCTGCCCCGGCCTCCAATGCAATTTCTGGTCTCGCGCTTTCTCCTCGCCGTCAGGCTCGCACCAACATCTTTGCTGCTGCTAAGGAAGGCTCAAAGAAGTGGGACGCCGATGTGCCACCATCGCCAACTGAAGAAGAGTGGAATGGCGATCTAGACGACGACGATATCCCAGTGCTGCCCTCGCCAACTCGTGCCCGCAGCTCGTCGGGCGGACGCAGTGCGAACAGTGATCCCTTCAAGGCACTTGCAGCTGCTCAGCGTCCACTGCTGAAGCCGACCCAGCGCCTGGCAAACGCACCCAGCCTTGCACCCTCTGGTTCCAAGCCCCGCCCTGCATCGGCTGTTCCCATTGTTGCGGCCTCGCCCACACGACAGAAGTCTACACGGTCTGCCGAAATGAGTCCTGCACGCAAAGCGGGCGCCAAGTCGGCGGATGGTCTTAAGAAGAAGAATGGCACCAACGAGCACATGCGTATGCAGGCTATCCGCAACAACGGTATCCAGGGCCGCACACTCGTCGAGCTCCAACAGGCTCGTGGCATTCCTGTACAGACCATGAGCGAAGACGAGGGCAAGCGCGGCTACAAGTCCGGACTTAGGAGCCCCATGAAGGGCCGCATCATGAACGAGCCTGCGGTCTGGGACCCGGAGACGGAGCCCGACATGCCTAGCCCCTTCATCATCCGTTCCAAGCGCATGGTGAGGTAAAGGGCACACCACCCCTATAATTTGACGAAACGATATTGAGGACGACTGCCCTCCATTTACGACATTTTTTCTTCTGTTTTCGAGCACCAGCGTCTGCATACAGTGCGCTTGCATTGGAATGGGTAATACCGGGACTGGAAGACGGGATTGTTTACGAAGGGCGGAGGATTTGGGTCGTGCAAGAAGGGGAGTTTGGCGCCTCTGGGATATGTGCAGATGATATCCCGTCCTGTCGCTTTTATCTCTTCCCTTTGTTCATGTCTTTTACTCTTCTTCTTCTTCTTCTTCTTCTTCTTTACATCGTCTCCCCCCCTCTGGAGATTTCTTTTTTCTTACTTGCCTCTACCCCATCCAAGTTTTCCGAAAAATATCCCCCGGGGCGCTCTGCATCTTTCCTGTCCTATCCTCCCTTTTTTTCGCGCACAAAACAAAGCATCAATGCATACTCCCGGCGACTTGATACTGGTGGAGCATTACGAGTTGGTATTTTGCGTTTGGCCTTTTTTTTCCTTTTCTTTTCCACTGTCTCTTTCTTGTACTGTCTTTCTCGTATTTTTGGAGATTCACGGCGGGTATTACCACACTGGCGTTTGCAACTTTTTTTTTTTATCATGGGGGAATGAACGGGTGGGTGGGAAGGCGGGCTATCATGTCCGATGTGATGTATTGTATGACATTTCTAGATTTTGACAATGTTTCTCATCTTCATTGAGTCTTACATTGCGTGTGTGGTGGTGTGCAATGTGTGAGTGAGAGAGAGGGGTGATGTGTGAGGGGCCGGGAGCATGTCGCGGAGGACATGCATGCCTCTGTTCCTTTCCCTGATTTTTTTTACTTGGGTGGCACGCCTGTGTCTCTCTAGCTGATTCGCACGGGAATCGGCGGTGTCGTCATGCATATGTGCGTGCGTGCGTGGACGAGACGGTAGTCCTCTGTCCTACGTACGCCATTTTCCCTTTCGCATCCCAATTGTTCCAGCCACGTCCATGGTACGCGTAGTCAGAGTCCTAGACAAAACCATACCACCGTGTAATCTGTAGCGGGTATCCAACCACCTCAAGCGTTCCCGAGGACCGCCTTCTGCACGACTCCCCACCTATCCGCCGCCCTCTTAACCAATCCCTTGAGCATATCTCTGTCGACAACACCACCGCCACTCTTCTCAATCTTCCTCACAATCAGATCCTTGGTTCCCTTCTTCCCCTTTGAGCAATCGACAACCACGCACACCGTCTCCCTGCACACGCTCTCCTCAAACGCATCGGGGTCACTCAACACCCAGCTCCTCCCTTCCTCATCGTCCTCGTCCTCGACTTCGCCATCCCACCTCCCTTCAAACACGGCAAACGTGCTCGGCACCGGCAAGCCCCTCAACTGCAGCCTGCGCGCCTCACTCGGCGCATCCGAACACAAGACAGCCTCAAGCTCCGGATCCCAAAACGCGCGCGGAATAAGCGTGTCGCGGAGCGCGGCCAGGATGCTGAACCAAGCGGCATCAAACGCATTCCCGTCAATGGAGATGAAGAATATGTCCAGGTAGAGCACCCAGTACCCCTTGAGCTGCGCCTCCGTCTCGCCATCGTCGTCCTCCGCCCCCGGGTTGGCCGGCGCGTCATACACGACGCGCAAATCCTCTGCGCACAGCAGGCGCGTGTTCAGCAGCAAAGCGCGAATCCGCGTAATCAGCGTTTGCGCATACGTACTCGGCGCATTGCCGGGAATGTGCTGCGGCGTGGACCCGGTGCTGAGCTCCACGTTGGGAACCAGAAGGCGCAGGTCCTCCATCTCTGCGCGGTCGTCATATTCCTCGGGTGATTGGCTGGCCTGCTGCTGTTGTAGGTAGTCGGTCGTGCTCGAAATGTCGCCCTCCTTGAGGATCTCGGCGCGCACGCCGCACACGACGCTCGTGTTGCCGAGGCGCACGACTGCGGAGCCGTTGCAGTGCGTCAGCGATCCCGTGTTTACGCCCGGGGCGCGGAAGTCGGGGGCGAGGCGTCCGTTTGCGCGGATGGGGGACTTGTCGGCGGTGAGGTGGGCTTGGAGGAAGGGGTGGGGGGTTAGGGCGGCGAAGATGGGGCGCGGGAACGTCATGGTGGGGAGTGTCGAGGCCATTGTTGCCGCTGAGCTTCTCGTTTTTTTGGCGGCGGCGTGCGGAGACGGCGGAGGGGGGAGGGCGTGGTGGTGGGCGTGAGTTGTCTTGAAAGGTTTTGGCGGGGAGCTATGAGGAAGGGAAATTTTGGAGCTTCTGGAGCCGAGCCGAGCCGCGCTAAGTTTAAGCTTAATTTTGGGGGGAAGGCGGGCTCGGAATGCTGATCGACGGGGCTAGCACCAGCGTCACTTTGTAAGGACTGGGATGGGGCTTGCGTAATGGAGGTTGGGCATCGTTGGCATCTTGCATAATTTCGAATGAGGCGGGATTTTCATGGAACAAAGAAACCAAGAGATGTGATTAGGACAACAACTATCGAGCAAATTATGAAAAACCTCCGATCCAGGGTATATGAAAGCGAGCGAAGTACTACCACCAATGTCTCCCAATTCCTCCCATTGCTTACCGCCAGCGACACAACAATCGAATCAACCGCTGCTAAGACCAGTCTTTGCTGTCGCAGCAGCAGCAGGCTGAGGCTTCCACTTTCCTTCCTTCTTGAAGTTGCCACCATTGAGCTGGTTCTCTGCCAGCATGCCAATCATGTAGTCGCGACCCTTGATCATCCAGACCATGATGCTGGGAAGCTTCCAGCCCATTGCAGCACCGACACCCTTGGAGGTTCCGATGGGCACGAGTTGGTTCTCAGAGAGATTGGGCTCGTAGTGTCGGTCAGGACCCGCCGCCTCGCCGGAAATGTATGCGGTGAGGTCGGTCCTCAGGTTGGTCAACACGACTGGGATAGCCGCGCCCTGGTCCTGCACGCCGCCGCGAGTGTAGGATCCAGCGTCGCCAATGACATAGACGCGCGCGCCGGCAGATTCGTGCTCGACGCGGAGGGTCTTGGGGTTGCAGGCAACCTTGTTGCGGTTGTCGAGCCACTCCTTGGGCAGGAATGAGGTGTTGGGGCGGGCGCCAGTGGCATCGATGTAGATGTCTGCTTCGAGAGACTTGCCGTCGGACAGCTCCACGATGCTCTTGTATGCCTCGCCCTCTCCTGCCGGTGTCGCGGAGACCACCTTGGTGTTGTAGACCACGTCGGCTCCGAGCCTGTTCAAGTACTTCTCTGCCTTCTTGGCGATGGCCTCGCGCAAGATGGGAAGCAGCTTCTTCTCAGCGCAAATGAGTGTGACCTTGGCCTTGGGATCCTTCGGCTTTGAAGCCAAGAAGCCGGGCTTTCCGTTTAGGAACTCGGCAATCTCTCCTGCCGTCTCAACGCCGACCGGACCTCCACCTCCGATCACGACTGTCTTGGCCTCCGCAAGAGCCTTGTGGAAGGCATCGTAGGTGTTGGTGAGCTCATCGGCGCCCGTCGTCTGAGTGAAGAGTGGGGACGGCGTGCTGATTCCGGTCGCAATGATCAGAGCGACGTATGGAATCGATTGCTGTTCGCCAGTGGCCGTAGTAACAGAGACGGTTTGGCCAGCCGAGTCTACATGTGTTGCAGTACCCTGGACAAAGGTGAACTGATCCTTGGCGTAAGCAAAAGCGGGCTCGATGGGATAAAAGAGTTTGCTCGCTGGCATGAGCTCCCCTGAAGCAGTAGCTCGGGGTGCAGCAATCCTCCAGTAGAAGTCCTTGGAGGGGTTCACTAGCGTAACGGTGTACGTTGTGCCATCCTTCTTGGGCAGCTTGGGAACAGTGTGCCTCAGGGCATAGTGGGCGGCATTGATGCCAGCGAAGGATCCACCTAGAATGAGAATGGTTTCGGTGCTCATTGTGAAGTCAAAGGATAAACGGGGTATCTAACAAAAGAGAAAAGCACGACGCAAGGAGCGAGAGTCGAGAAGGGGATGAATAAAATGTTTTGGAGGGGGGCCGCTTATAACAAGGTGTGGCGTAGCACCAGAATCCTTCAAACGCGTTAGGACTTTGGTGGGGAACCGAAACGGAGTTGTAGACTCATTCACTGACCTGACAAAGGGATATGTGGGCAAAAGTGTCAGTCGCAGCAGTGTGCGGATGTCCCCGGGTTTTATGGGATGACCTGCAAACCCCTTGCCCAAGAGTATAAGCTGAGCACAACACAACTCAGTGGCTTAGGAACCGCACGGCTCTCCAGAGTTTCGAGAGCTATTGAAGCTATGACCATTTCAGATGATTCTAGCCCCTTGCAGTCTAGCTGTTGCCTTAACCGTTATCTCGGCTGTCGATCGTCCCGGCCTTCCTGTTGCTGACAATCACCCTGCGAGCATCCTCGTCGACAATGCGGGCACAACTCAAGGAATCAAGGGGACGCCCCTGGTACGGTCAAATCAGAGAAGTTTATGACGGGCCGAGCATGGCACCAATGCCATCTAATTCCGCGCCACCCTTGAAGTGCGGGGCCTTCCCATTGGAGCCATGGGCAGCGGCAGGCTGGAACGGTCACAGCATGCGCCAATGTCGTTGAATAACCGTGGGGTGAGGACAGGGCTGGAGTCATTCACCAAGCCATCGGTCTAGGCGCAACATCACACTTGCGCAAGCCAACACAGCTCGAGCACTCAACGATAAGCCGACAGATGGCGAGAAGCCACTTCACAACGCGTTCAAGTATGCAGGGACTTTTTTTTCCATTTCCATATCTTTTCAAGCTAACGCCAGCCCGGTGTCCGTATGTCACAGTATCCGCCGCGACTGCCAATTGATGAAGACTGAAAGGAAGATGTAGAGCGTCCGTAGTCTTTCGTATCGGAACACATGAGTGAATCATCTTCGTAACGCTACCCTATTCCACCGACCGACATGAATCTGGTGATAATTTACTCAACCTCGGCCTTGGTCTCGAAGTTGTCGCCAGCAACGAGGTCGGGGATGTCGTCATCGTCCTCGTCGTCCTTCTTCTCGCCATCCTCGCCCTTCTCCTTCTGCATGCTCTGGTAGCTCTCGGCGAGCTTGCGCAGGGAAGCAAGCGAGTCGGGGCCGAGCTGGTTAAGGATGCCGGGGACGAGCTCGGTGAGCTCCTTGTCCTCACCATTGCCGTAGATGGCAAAGGTGTTGGCGGGCACGGAGGCGTGAACTACGTAATGTGAGTGGTGAAAGCTCGGAGGCGCCCGCTACAGCGCTAGAACATGCGAGACTCGACTTACCCTTCGGCGCCGAGAAGTGAATGACGTTTCCATCGCTCTTGAACATGTTGACCTCCTCAATAGCCTGGATGGGCTGGACGTTCAGCTTCTTCAGCGACGTCTGGAGCTTCTTGTCATCGGTACCGGCGCTCTTGTGGACCTTCTTGACCTTCCTGCGGGGCGTACCCTTGCCACTGTATGCACATTAGCCCAGTCCAACAGCTGAACTCATGACCTTCCATCGCAGACGCTTCAAGATTTACGAGAATGCATTCATGTTGAGGTGGCGGTGTACCGGCGGTCGCGAAGAGTGGGTGGGGTGACGCAGAGAGAGAGGGGATTTGCTTACCCTGTTCACCAACATGTTAGCAGTCTGTCGCTGAGTTGATGATACAAGAAAAGGTCGACAAAAAGCGCCTGAAAGCAGCTGCGGGGTTGCAACTCACCGATACGCACCGACGCCTGCATGCGCGCCAGCTTTGCTTGATCCATGTTTGCGGTTGTGGGGGAGTCGAAAAGGCTGGGAGGAGGAGGCTGCAGCGGGGTTGCGGTTAGCTTGCAATTGCGGAAGGCCCTCGAGTCTGGCAGGAAGGCGATTCGAGGGGAGCGCGGGGTCGGATACGCACCTAAATCGAGACTGGTGGGAGGGAGCTGCAACTGTGAAGTTGGTGATGGAGTTGAGGGCTTCTTGCCGGAGGAACTGCGCCGAGCCCTCCGATTGTGTGCCTCGCTTGTGACGTCCAAAATTCCCTGCACCCTCACGACGAAAACCAGCACATGACCGCCATTAATGGAGCATCTCAATTGACTTTAGACACTTTCTGGGCTTGGTATTTCTGTTCTACGCCTCAAAATGGGCAATTCTGACCTTCTGCTCCCAGCATTCAGGCAGGAACCAAGGGCCAATCAGATGCCATCCGAGATGTTCTGGAGCTAAGCTCTGGAAGCGAGGTCATTTTGTGGACCATCCCTCCCGACTGCGGTTGACATGATATCAAGTCCTCTCTCGACCTGGAGCAAGCCATTTCACCCCTTTCCTCGCCATCTGTGCACGTCAAGATCATGCCACTTGATGGCAGTGCCTCAGTTATGAAATATCCGTTACTTGATGCAATCTCCGCCTCATCTGCAGCTTTCCACTGGAAGATTAAGGAGACATGATGGTTTGATTTGGTATCATTTGTTCTACTTCGCGCCGCATCCCTCCCTTTTTTTTCATTACAGCAAAGCAAGACCGGCGAGCCCAATGCCACCAAGGACCCACGACGCGGGACCGAGATGGGCGGCAGCCCCGGTTGGGCTTGAAGTTGCAGCTGAGCCCGAAGTGCCACTGGGGCTGTCTCCCTCGGTTGATGTGCCATTTGGGAAGCCTGAGATGTTCTCCTGTGTCGCCTTGACATTGGTTCCATTCACGCAGTGATCGTTGTACTCCTGCTCGGAAAGAGCAGCGCTGGTCAAAGTGACGTCGGCGCACTGTTTGCGGTTAGCCACGCGGCTCGGGAAAATGATGGCTAGTATGCGGGATCGTGCATGCTCACCTGGTACAAACCACCATCCGGGTCGCCGTTGGTCACGACCTGAATCGTTGCTGGAGTGCCGTCGGAAATGTTTAGGTTCTGGGGCACGCTGACCATTCCCAAGCAGAAATCACCGGGACCCTCCTCTGAAAGTTGCGGGCGAAGGACAATGCTGAAGTTGCTGCCAGGGTTATCTCCGATGGCCATGTACACGGCGATGTTGGTGCGCGTATGGTGCATATTGAGCTGGAGAGGGGCACCAGTCTGTGGCCATGGTGTTCGCGGCGTCTTGACATCGTTGAACCCTCCGCAGGGGAAGCTCGGTGCCTGCGCGTCCTCGAAGCCACGTGCGGTTGGCCAGTCGAGAGTGAAGTGGGCAGCCGCAAAAGGGAGAAGGGTGAGGAGCGCAAAAGCATTGGAGTACATGATGAGTGTTTGTGGCCCGACTCTGCCGGACGAGGGTCAATCAGGTTCTGCTGGGGAGCGAGGTGCTGGAAAAGGGCGTTGCAGGACTGGGAAGAATACAATGCAGGGCAGTGGTTGAGGTGGCTGTAGGAGAGAGAGAGAGAGAGAGTCAAGTCAGGACTCGGACGGCCAGGCAAACGGGTCGATTATCCAGCTTTAAGGCAGCTCTGGGGAGCTACCTTTCTTATTCCACGCGCAGGAACCTCCCCCGCTCTGCGCGCCACATTCCGCGCCGTCGCGTGGCTCTCGTGGGTGGGAAAACTCGCAGGCCAACCCGATGAGCATGTTTGATGCTAATTCCGAATCTAGACCGTTTGGGCAGGTGAATCGGACGGCGGCAGCAGAGAAGCCATGGTTGAAAGGCCGGCGGCGGCAGAAGCCCATCAAGGTGTGCAATGGCGCAGGGTGCTGAGCACTTGGTTGAGAGAGATTGAGCACATTCCAGCGCCACGGCACCAGTTTGGGCGATCTCGACAGGGGTCCATTCACGCTACTGCAAGCCTGCATCCCCGCAACACCATCGTGGTAGAACACCCAACTCGGACACAAGCGATTCTGAGAGCTGCCACCAGAGTTATGGATGGGATTCCCGAGAGGGTAGCCACGATACTGCCCAACAATCAAGCTTTGGCTAACGGCAGTGGCAGACTGATTTTGCATGGCATTACAGGTGCGGCCCGGGTGTGACGCCCGCCGTACAGCTACTCTATCCAAACCATAGGACCCAGCTATGCGATAGAACCCCAAATATGACGCCAAGCTCCGCCGCTATCAAATAAATCGAAGACGCCATTTATCCGGGCAAAGAAAGTGCTTGTGGCATTTAACATCGTCTACACATTACATGCTCATACCACCTTGGTTAAACCGGCCAAAAGCCAGCTCGCCAATAAAAGAACCAGCCAAAACACTAAGGAAGTAGCCGACATTGTATGTCATGACTGCCAACATGCTATTTCATGGTCAGCTGGGTTTTGCAAGCAGAGAGGTGGTACTTACAGGAGATAGCCAACGCCAGCGGCCACGGTCACGAGCGCTGCCCGCGGAAGGTCGACGGAGAATCTCCAGGGTTGAGTGTGCTTAACAGGTGCTGAGACGATGCGAACATTTTCTTCGACGCCATTCGAGCTAAGGATACCGGTGACTGAGTTTGCGTCGTTCATGGCCTTGTCGGTCACCATCTGTTGGTCGGCAACGACGACATACCTCCTCTTCAAAGCCGACTCGAGTGCCTTTGCGTCGAGATAGGACTTTACGGTAAAGAGGGCGCGGAGCGTGATGGCCAGAATTATGAGGAAGATGCATGTCCCGGCATATGCGCCAGCGCTCGCCGGAGTCCAAGATTGGCTGTAGAGTGGAGTATCGGTGGCAGTGAAGAAGGCCATTGCCATGCCTCCGCCGTGGCCCATGTCCATGCCCTCCATTCCTGCCATGGCCTCGCTGGCGCCGGCGGACATGTCGTGATCTCCTCCGTGGGCGACCATTGTTTGGAATTAGAGCAGGTGTGATTGGAAAGGTGTGTTGTTGAGGTCGAAGCTAGGTGCGGGAGCGAGTGAGTGCCAGACTGTCGTGCCACTGATGACGGGAGCGGACGGTTTATAGGTGGCCCGGTGCCACGGTGGTGCACAGCTTGGCTCTGGTCTTGTAAAGGGAGACAGCGGCTTAGCATTGACGCACAGGGGACGGGATCTGGGGAACGCGCAGATTTGCGGTCGTAGACGTACAAATGCGGACGTGCTCGCGACAGTCAAGAAATGACAAGATCGGGGATGAAGCATGGAATGTAAAGGATGGCCAGACGGCCTGCCGGGGTCGTGGGACTGTGCGGCCTCAGCGCAGATCGCCGCCGTGGGCAAGAAAATGAAATCGAGTCAGCTGCATTCTGCTCTGCAGGGCCGAGGCCAGTTCGACTTGTTCCCACCGGGCGGTCCATGGCGGGCTCGCAGCGGACGGTGGAAGGTGGCATGGTGGTGGGATTTGCTGTTGGTTGAGCAAGTTTTGATTGGCCGCCGCCCCCAGCGCCCCCAGCGCCACGCCCAGCCAGGCCCCATTCACTGCGGACACCTCTATCCTTCTGCCGTCGTGCAGTAGTACACAAGGCGAGCCGCTCCCGGCATTTCTTGCCCGCCACCCCGTGCAACTACCTCGCTCGCCGTGACATGAGCGCGTTTCTCTTACACCATCTTCTATCCAGATCCTGTGCCGGCCCTGGATGAGACGGCAGCCGACGACGCTTGGGGATATCTTCGTCTTGGAAACTTGCTCACCATGGGGCTGTGTTGACTCCCGCATACATATCTCGCCTCTGCTGAGCTGCACCCAATCTTGCGACCGACTGCTGCACTGCTTGCCGACTCCCATCTCAGCGTATCCCACAGCACATGGACAGCATCCCGGGCCCAAACACTACCGACAGTCGTATGGTAGCCATCTGGGGCGGGTAGCTTGAGAAACGCGGACTAACTTTACCCGTTGCGAGAACGAGACCCCGATCAAGACCGACATCATGAGCCATGACCACTCCTCCATGGGCGGCATGGGCTCCATGTCCATGGGAGGACTGCCGCCCCTCATAGAGTTCCCAAAATACTACTGGGCCGTCGTGGGCAGCGCTGTTGGCGTGGCCACGCTCGTGAATATCTATAACCATGGGTTATATAGGCAGAGGTCGGTATCTGTTCGCTGTTCAGCCCCGAAAGGTCGACTAACTCTTTGCCTCAGGCTATCTGCAGCACATGCAGCATCACCCCAGCCTGCGAAGCCCAAGTCATGGTTCTCCCTCTGGAATGCAACCCTGTACGCCCTCATGCGAGAAGCATCCAACTACTCCATCACCATTCCCATGAAATCGCGGATGATGCGGTTCCCAACTGTGGGGCGGACCAGCTTAATCATGGCCAACCTCGTCATCTTGATTGTTTTATGCTTATATGGTTATGACCTTGGCGACCGATGGTTACGAGAACAGATTGGGTTTAGGTGCGGATTCGTCACCATTGCTCAGATTCCCCTGCTCTTCCTCCTTGCCGCAAAAAATAACATCATCGGATATCTGTCCGGTATCAGCTACGAGCGTCTCAATTGGCTGCATCGCTGGTGCGCCAGGTGTATGCTTCTTACCGCCACTCTTCACATGGGTTACTTCTTCGCTGATTGGGCACCGTACGATTACATCGGGACACAGCTCAAACAGAATACCATCGTCTGGAAAGGTGTCGTTGCATGGGCCATGCTGGTCTGGATCGTCTTTAGCTCCATGACACCCATCCGGGGCTGGTGCTACGAGATTTTTGTTCTGCAGCATGTGGCCTCGTTTGCTGTCTTTGTCGGTTTCGTGTATATCCACACCCCAGCCGAGGTACACATATACATCTGGATTTCCGTCGCACTATTTTGGTTCGACCGCGTCGTGCGCCTTCTACGGCTCCTGTACGCAAACATTTCCTTCTTACATCCGAAACAGCAAAGGAGCGACCTGTCAAGTTTCTGGGCATGCAAGGCTGAATTCACGCCTCTCCCGCATAACACGACGCGAATCGAGATACCCAACCCTCCCATTAGCTGGACTCCAGGACAGCATGTCTTTCTTTCATGCCACTCGGTCGTTCCTCTGCAGAGCCATCCCTTCACCATTGCGTCGATTCCAGCAGATGGGAAATTAGAATTCTTGGTAAAGGCTGAAACGGGCGGCACGAAACGCTTCTTCAGACATGCCGAGAAAGCACACCGACTCCCCGCATCATCACCGTCATGCACCAGAATCGTCACCATAGAGGGCCCATATGGATGTCTAAGACCTTTGCGCCAGTTCGATAGCGTTGTTTTACTTGCGGGCAGCACCGGCGCTACTTACACCATGCCACTTCTTCGGGACCTCGTGCAGGGCTGGAAAGAGAATGCGAGCTCATCGCGAAACACAACCTCACTCTTCAAATCACCAGAGGGGTCGGCAACTCGCCACATACGTTTTGTGTGGGTAGTTAAAAGTCGAGGGCAACTAGGTTGGCTTTCCTCTCAGCTTTCGTCCGTTTGGTCCGATTTCCAAATACTGGAAGAAAATGCCAAAGACATCAAACTAGAATTGACTGTCTACATCACCTGCGACGAATCATTTACAGAGGAGCGCAAAACGTTGCTCTCGTCTATAACAGCTCCAAATCTTAACTCCGCCCGGAGGCCGCCTAACGAAGTTCCTCACGGTGTCCCGGAGCTCCGAAACCGACTTTCGCCCTCCGACGAAACCGGCAAATATACCGAGAAGGAGAAGGATGTCAGAGAAGTCACGGATGTTGCGTCATTATCACCGGACGAAATTACCACCTGCGGTCCAGACCAGACATGCTGTTGTAGAACATCTGTCAACGAGCCGGCAACCGCGGGCGCAACGGCGCCCTGTTGCTGCGGCAGCTCCAAAGACAAATCCAATGCGTCTAGCAGGCCTTATTCCACCTCATCGTCAGCACCCTCGTTTGGCCCCAATTCGAAACTCTTAGTCCACCCTTCAATCGGCGTCTTCTCAGGCCGACCAAATCCGAAGGACATCATTCGGAGGTCGCTGGAGCAGGCGCTTGGTGAATCTGCGGTTGTGGTTTGCGGGCCCCAAGGGCTTGTTGCAGATGTAAAACAGGTGGTATGCTCGTTAAGCGACGAGCGCGCCGTGCACAAGGGGACTGGAGCTCAGGGCATCTACCTCCACACCGAGAGCTTCAGTCTTTGAAAGGCATGCCTACGTCGTCGTTTTTATAAGATTATATTGTCACCAAAACTCGATCCCTTCCCACGCTTCATGTAGATAGATTTAATAATGCCTTCCAGAAGAACTTTTCGTTCAGCTTTTATTCTAGTCGTGTGGCTCCACTGGTGATATGCCTGTTGTGCCCGTAAAGACATAAGAATTGACGACATAGGCCCTTTACTGATATCAGTTTGTTAGATGTCGTGACTACAATTCACTGCCAACAATACGTTGTTCAAAGAATTCCTAACAGTTCAGTGTTAAACATGTTCTGTCTGCATCACTTTATAATGTGGTCCGCAGTTTAATTCATTATTCCCCACGTATCTGACCCTGAGTGATCATGTATTTCAGTGCAGAGTACCACAAGTTCAAGGTCTCTAGAAAAGAAGTCTAAGATTCTATTTTGTTAGCCCAGGGATAGTGTCAACTGATCAGTGAGGCAGTTCTTCAGCAAAGCCATTAGCACAAGTCAACTTGTTCGATAGCGATCACAGTCTCTTGCAAGCTCCTCTTCATTAAACTTTGAGAAATACTGCGAAAACAAGACTCGCTTTACAAAAAAGTAGCTCATCACCTCAGTCTCTCGGAGCCAGCAAGACCTGAGGACTAATTGGGCTTGGCAAGATAAGGAAGAGTAAAGGTGCAAGCGAAAGTGGATGGCCCCTCACTCAGCGCAACGGCGCAGTGAAAGAGATGCCATGACTATATAAACAGTCGTCTCGCCCCATAATAGCCCTCCAATCTTCTTCCAGACTCATCGCTCCACTAGAATTTTCCGTCAGAGTCCCTTAATTAGAGCCCTTCGATCAATCTACACCATGTCTTTCACTAGAGAGCACATCGCAGCTCTCCTCGAGGGTATGCTGCCCAAGAAGTACACGACCGACAGATCAGGCAACGCTAACAACTCGTCCTCTGAAGAGCACATGGAAATTGACTCCCCTCCCGACTCATCATCCCTCGAATCCAAGAGCGCCTACAACGGCATCGACATGCGCGTCGCCTATCGTCAGGGATGGCCTCTCCTCCCAGTTCTTCCCGTCATCACGTCCCACACCGACGTCCCCAAGATCTTCAAGCCATTCGGACCGCACTTGCACAATTTCCGCGAGATTCTGCAGGAGCACACTGTCACCGTCTACAAACTCGAAGTTTTCTGGCGCATGAACGTCGCGAAAGAGAAGACCAAGGACAAGCTCACCCTCTGTGTCCAATCTGACCACACCAACGCCTACGCCTGGACCTCAGCCATCGACGCCCTACGCGCCTACATCCAGGAAAACGACCTCACCCTCGCCGTAGAGATCATCGACCGCCAGGCTTTCCGTGGCCTCTACACGCTGCCAGTCCTTCGGACCGACAAGCGCACTCACACTGCGTACAAGAGGGCCAAGCGCGAGATCGTCAACCTCCTCGAGGGCTGCGGAGAGGAATGGTCCAGCCTTGACCTATACAAACGGGGCCTCACGCCCAAGCAGAGCGATTGCAAGCCCACCATCATCATCACGGCCCCGGTTCCCGGCCTCCCGGTGTGGTGGGAGGTGGTGGTTCCGGAGATCCGCAAGGTGGTGGGCGAGAAGTTCGATGTGGAGATGCGCTTCGGCGGCGTCGTTAAGTTCTAAATTGCTAAGAGTAGAGTGGGAGGAATTGGGGAGCGAAGGGGCAGCTTAGTCTTGTCAAATAATCAATCAACCATGGTACCCTACCTATCTATGCGAAAAAAAAAAATGCCGTGATGTCAAAATGCCATGTTGCCAACAAAACCCATTTTCCTATATAAAAAAAATGATAGCTTTGAACTCATGGTGTCACCAACAAAACCCACTCTCCCATCCAAAATCGAAAACTTTAAAGCGCCCTGACACCAACAAATTTCACCGTCCTATATAAAAAGCCACCCTCTCCCTTCCCTTCTCATGACACATTTCAACACCAATACCCCCCCAATTTCGCCCAAACCCCCACCACCAAAATGCCCGTAACACAATACGGCACTATGGACTACCTCGCTCCACCCGGAGTCCTCAACCTCCATCTCCTCGCCAACCGCACCCACAACAACGCACACCCCCACGGCAGCGCCCACGCACCCTCACCACGCCTACCACACAACAGCAACACTCCTCCAACCACCATCACCGCCGCCGAGCCAGACACCGCCGCGGATGCGGAAAGCGTCTTCAGCTTCCTTTCCGGGACCACTCTTGTGGAGGAAGAGGAGAGGCGGGACACGAGCTCGTTTTTCTGGGGCGGCCCTTTCGCCGACGATCACTCCATTTCCGCACCTCCTTTGCTGCTGCGCGCATCCCCCCGCGAGAGGGCGGCACTACAGCATCGCGATCGTTTCTGCGGGGGTCAGGTTGGGGCGGTGGGTCTGGTGGGGGATTTGGAGATGCAGGGAGGGAGCAGGCGGGGAGGAGGAGGGGGTCGCGTGAGGGGTTTGGTGACTTGTCTTTGGGTGTTGGGTTTAGGGCTGCTGGTCGGGTGGATCGTTGTCGCTCATTATTCTCGGCATGAGTAGGTCGAGGTTTGGTTGTTCAGTCGAGTTTTGGCCATTCGAGATGTTTTTGCATCTATCGTCACTTTGCATGGGTTTATGGGCATAGGAGGGTCGGTGGTGTCATATCATGATTGTCATTCCATGAATTATCCCTACAGTTGTACATGAAAAGCGAGAGCCGTCTCATCAACGACACTCATTCGCCACGATGTTGTATATCCATACACGTCTGTGTCGCCAATCTCATGTTTATTAAATATGGTAAGCCTGGTGTGGTCCTCTACTTGTTCAGCTCCTCGGCCCTCTTCTTGAGCTCCTCCTTGCTGGCTGGCTCGCCGATGTTCTCTGCGACGACTGGTCCCTATCAACAATCAGCATCGCTCCTTTGCGCATGAAAGCCAACCGTGGTACTCACCAAGTTAGCCTTGTGGGCCTGGGCACCGATCGATCCACCCGACGTGGCGCCGGTCGGGACTTGGTGCTGGGGAGCTGATGACGCGGTAGAGTCGGACGAGTCCTTTGCCACCTGGTCGGTGATGCCTTTGGCATGATTAGCATCCTGTCCATGTCTGGCCATAAAGCAAGGCAAGAGATCACATACTGCCGCTGACGTTCTCTTCGGCTGGGTGGACAGGCATGTTTGCTTTTCGAGCTTTTGCTATACCGCCGTACTTGAAAAAGTATTCTTTCTGCTCTTCGAGAGTGGGATTTTTGTCCTTGTCAACTTGCAAGCTCTCGATGCCTTGCTGAAGCTCGTCTGGTGAAGTTTTTGAAGGCTCGTTTTCTTTCGAAGGTTGAGCCGATTTGCCGATATGCTGACCGAAATTTGGCTTATTTGAGTAGTAGTCTTGAACGAGTTGGTGGATAGGAATGTCAGAATGATTGGGGTTGGGAGCCATGTTTATACAAGCTGCCGCTGCGGCTGCGATAATGTGATCGGTGACGTAGGGATTGAGCAGGTGTGGTGGGGGTATGCCAAGCATAATGCGGGGCATAGATCTACTCATTTGATTGGTTCGATCTGAATTATCACGTGCCGTGCGACGTATTCACAACATCCAAGGATTGTTGGGACAGGATTAGGCATTCCACCCTGCATGGGTCATAAGACTTGGGCTTTCATCATCCTGGCATAATATGTCATATTGCCTTGCGTGTCCCTCAGCTCCTCGATCTAGCCACATGTGCTGTGCCAGGTGATAACAATTCGAGCGGCCCTGGCCACCTTCGAGAGCCACGCTTGCCTCCAGATGCGCCATTTCTTCTATACTTCTTACCAAGCCCTCACTGGTCAGCATACTCGAGAATATGAAAGAAAAATGAAGACCAGCAGATGATCCACCTAGCCAGTCTCCATCGCACGCTCCTTTCCTTTGTCTAACTTCAGTACATCGGCTGAGGAGCAATCACCACTTCCATCCCGAATACTACAATTTCCGTTGTCATTGAAAGATGCCATGTTACTTGAGCTAGCTCTGCCGCCGGCTGATCTTTCGCCCTGCTTAGATGGGTTATCGTTGCTCTGTTCGGTCCTAGTTGTACCATCTGGAACAAGCGTAGAACTGAGATCCAATTCCCCATCTTTTGCATCTAGCCTGAGGGGGGAACTTCCAGCGAGTGAGTTGAGACGGTCTTGTGGAATGTGTACTGTTGGATGTTGTGCCGCTGAACAAGGTTCGTTGTACACTTCATCTTTGCTGTTAATGCTTTGGACCGAGGCGGCCTGTTTTCCCGGCGAGTGGGGTGAGTTCCTGTCAGATCCAAAGTCATCTTCAATAGTATCTCTCCATCGAATTATATGATGTTCTTCGTCCCCGATTCTTTCTTGAGTTTGGTTATCGCTGTTGCTATTGTCATCTTTTTCTCCCCGAATACTGGTCGGAAGAGCCTGTTGTCGATGAGAACTTCTCCTATCCGACGAGAATATAGTTCCTTCATGCGCCTGACTACGTGAGTTATCATATGCAGAAATGTGCTCTGCAGTATAACTCAGCGATTCGCTGTCGTTGCTTCTTCTATTCTTCCTTCGGAAAAGCCAATTCGCTATTGCCACCAAACTTCGCTGCCAGATGGCTTGAGTCTTTCGAGGATCCAAATTTGAGCTTCCTTGCCAGGATCTTGATTCGTTGATGGTAGAGCTTCGTTCCATTCTTGCGAGTAGTCCAAGGCCTAGGAAGCTTTCCTCGGTCTGAGGGTCGTACCTTGGAAAATTCCAATTTAGCCATGAGCGGAACACAAACGGAACAAAAACTCCGACTTCAAAGACCAAAATGATTATCGTCAACGTTCCCTTATAACCAATGTCCAAACGCTTGTTTCGGGTCCAGAGAAAGATGATTGGTAACAACAAGACAGCTACAGTCGATAGGATGAGCAGGATAACCAACCCATATTCCCAAATGCGTCTTAGTAAAAGTTTCCGCAGAGCAAGATCTCCTGTCATGTAGAAAACGAAAGTACGCGTTGGTATCGGAACACCAGGAGACAGCCCCATGTACTGTCTGATTTCCCTAGATAATTCTCGCTTGTATTCCATCCAAGCCGAACTGCGGATTGACAGTCGTACAATAAAAATCAGGCCGATGGTAATCGTTGTTGTGACAAAAAATGCGTATAGTGGTACGGGCTCCGCGAATGGCTCAACTTGCATACTGAAGATGCCAGCAATGCATGATATGGGGAGGAAGACGAAGCCGAGTTCTGTAAGTTTTCCAACGCTCTCAGCCTGATCAATACCTCTTTTGCTCTCCAGAAGGGCCATGTCCTGTCTTAGAGCATTGTATGACCTTTCATTCTGGTCTATTAGGCTTTGAATCTCATCGAGAGTATGCTGAACGAAAGTTTTTGCCTGGCCGAGCTCTTGAAACTGTTCCAGAAATTGGAAAAAATCCTTGATGGACCCTCGCATGATTGGAAGTTCCTTTTGGAAGCGTGCTATATGCTGCCTCCAGTGTGTGAGATGTTTTTGGAGTAGATAGTCGTCGGCTGATTGGGCCCCGATTTCATTGAGTACGTTATTCACGAGATACAAAAATCCTATCACATCTCGGTGTATTATCCAGAGTAGACCGGTGATTATATCGGAGTTGCGGCTTTCTTTTAGACCGTAGGGATTAGGTTGGGAATTCTCCCACCAAAGAGTCAAATCTTCTCGAGTGCTGTTCGTAGAAGCCAATTTGGCCCCCAACTTCTGAATAGATTGCTCCTCGAACCAGTTCCCTCTGAAGATATTTCTTAGTCCGTAGCGTGTGTCAGTGGGGGCTCTGCTATATGCCTGGACAAATGGAACCTCTGTGACTGTTGTTGATGCTTGGCTGTTCGTCGAATGAAACTGACTCGTAATCCGGAGTTCAGGCTTAGGATCGAGAAGAATAATGTCTGAAAAAAGAAGTAAGCGTTGGAACTGAGATATAACATGCTTTTGGGGTTGTAAGAGTTTGCGAATGTGTAATGAAAAAGTCGAGACTAGGTGTATGATTTCATTAGGAAATAAAGCACATGAGTTGGTAATACATATTGAGATCTGTGCAGTATGAGTGTTTTAAGATGTACACTTACAAAGTACTGATTTGCTATGATCTACTCGCACATGTATCGTGATCCTTTCTTCCCAGGCGCCCGGAAAACGAGAGTCTTCATCTTCTATTAGAGCTTGCTCTGGATCTGGACCTAGCGCCCATTCACTGCGAAAAATATTTGTCATCAAAAGCATAGTCTTGACCACTCCCCTGATATATAGAGATCTCCATTTCAATCCTCCAGCTTCATCGGTAGCGCTAAGGAGAATCTTGCGATCGATTTCAGAAAGGGGTTTGATGTTTTTCCTGTAGACGGGACGAAACCATCGCACAGAGCAGTAGTCTTTGGGCTCAGCACTTGTAATCCAAGTACGAGGACTTGGATCGTCGTAGGAGCTGGCACGATATCCACTTTGGTTGAGATGTTCCTCAAAAAACTCGGGATTAAGCCCAAAAGTATTGCCCAAGTGTTCAATAGCGAGAGGAGACAAGTCCTCTACTAAAATGTGCCGGCGATTGAATTTCTCCTTGATACCCGGTTGCAATAAAAGAAATGTTGAATATAAGGCTGATGGGTAGAGTGCATGTTCCGGTAAGGATACTTGATAAGTCAAGGAAGGATAGTGGACGCCAGTTGGAGGTGTATCATAACAGTATATTTCTCCTCTGTGGGGATGCCGAATTTCCGTACCACGAACGTTGCAAAGGTACGGCATGTGTGATGATAGAAGATCAACTTTGTCACCGTAGCTTTTCGCTTTCTTTGAGAAGTCCATATCACGAGGATCATTCATCTGAGGTCCATCTTGATCGAAGTTTGCGGGTAATTCGGCGTCATCCTCGAGCATCTCATCTCTTACCTCTGGAGGTGAACTGCGTTTGATGGATACTTTACCTGTAGGTTTCGTACTGGACTCGGCGAAATTTAAAATTTTTCGCAGGTTTCCCTTTGCTTGTGCTAGGCCCCTTCTTCCCCGCGAGACTGTCTGAGGATCTGTACGGCGCATACTAGAACCAGCTTTGGTGATCATCCCAAGATCTTTCTTGAGTTTTCCCATCCCTGAAGTTTGTTTATGTGATAATAGGCCGATTCGAAATGTACTCGCACGCTCTGGCGGGTTTACCAACGGTTTTCGTTTGGGCGAGGGTCGTCGCAGCGGGAATGTATGAGATCTTAGCCATGATGGCCTTGAGTCATCACCCATATCGTTTGAGTTCCTGTCTTCACAATCGCCTTTTGATTTTTCAGTCTTGCCTGTACGAGGCTGAAGCGATGGCGACCGTTCCACCCGTCTTTCGGCATGAATAGTTTCTGCCTGATTGGAGACACATATCGAACCATCCCCTAAGATAGAAGTAGTTGGAGAATCTGGAAGATGTATGTTGGCCGTGATAGAAGTAGATGGTTGTCGCTGGTGAGCCTTGGTAGAAGCAGCTTGATTCAGAAGATCTTCCAAGGAGGTGCGTTCGTAAGCATCCATTACGGAAACTGATAGTCAAAGCGCTGGTGGTGTTATTTGGAAAAAAAAAATGTGTTATTCATTAAGGGACAATCCAATCCCTTTTGTCCGACACAAGTTCGGGTTTTTCAGGTGACGGGGAAAGGATGCGCAGATCGAAGAAGCCAGAAATCATGACTAAGATACTGGTCCAATCATGTACCCCGAGCTTATGCAATCACCCTTGCTCGTCCTATAATTGTGGAAGTAATTGGCCCCCACAACTTTCGCACCCATTAGCTCTGTCAGATGATTTTTCGGACACTTTTCAGGCAGCCCCTCCTCGAAACGTGGCGTGCCCAATTCTATGCCCTGTCAAACGAAAACAAGGTTAAACAGCATCCGCCTTTTTTCTTTTGGTATGCTTTGTCCCTGTCAAAGATAACGCCCTTACTGTCAATCGCCAAAGGCTAGTGGCTCCAGTAGCTGACAGATATGAACTTGCGTTCATTCTATAAGAAGAGCTGGATATATGGTATAGTGTTCGAGCCTCCCGGATAACAGCTGTTGACTTATCCAGAACACATCGGCTTTCATTATCTGATCATTGTTGCCGTGGCATTAGCGGCGATATTTTCTATCATTTTGCTCGCGGGCGCGGGGTCAAATAGTCTAGGAGCCAGCGTTTTCTTAGTCCAGTTTGGCTACTCAACCCCAGAAGCTACACAAAATGACTATTTCGGTCCATGGGAAAACATCACACGCTCTGCACTCAAATTATCGAGTCAATCAAAATTGCGTATAAGAGTGGGTTATTTTGGTGTCTGTGGTTCAGGTGATGATCAAGGCCAGTGGATATGCAAGGGAAGTGTATCCAGCTTGATGGCGACTCGCCGCTTCACAGATCCGTTGGGTATAGCGAAGATGGCAGAAGATGCTAAAAGTGAAGTTTTTTTTCCAGGTCTATTGTAAGTAAAGAAGATCTTAGCATTCTTTCACTTCCTAATATTGGAGTTTAGACTTGCCAGTACTGGGCTTGCCTTCATCGCTATAATCCTTCTCATACGCTACCCGGGATGGCAAGCAGGGTGGCAAGAGGAGATAAAAGAAGACACAGGTTCCGATGTGAGCATAATAATTGAGCCATATCCGCTCAACAACCTGATCCTTAGCTGTCTTAGCGCCACAGCGCTGGGTGCAATATTTACCCTCACTTCTGCGCTCTGGCAGCACACAGCGGCAGCAACAGCAGCCACTCTCCTTGAGATCTCGGCAGTATCAGCAGTCAAGGCTAGCGTCGGAAATACTGGAATGGCATTGGGCTGGTTGGCGTTTGTATTCTGGCTCACTTCATTCATAATGGTTTCTATGAGCATTTGGGCTATCATTCTCGTTAATAAATTCCCAGATGGGGACCTGGACGATACGTCAGATTCCGAGAGCTTCTTTACAGAAGTGTGATTGGATTTGCGCTTCAAATAATATGCTAATGAACAAGATGTTCAGGCTAATGGAAACTATTTGCGCTCAGATACACAGCGATTCCACCATATACTTGTCCTTAACGGACCGAAGAATCCCCTGATGACGCAATGTACACACTTGAATCAGTTCTCAAAAAGCAACAATCTAATTTAGAAGGATCGATGTGCGCTAACAGAGGTGGTAAAGTGCTCATTCTGCTCTCTACGTAGCCTCATTCCCTGCTCCTTTGGGTGGATTTCGTGCAAAATATGGGTCCAACTCGGAAATGTTCAAAGACTGCATCTGTGACTCCGCATTGAAACCTGCTGGACTCCTAACAATCGGCATCTCCTGTGCGGCTGCTGTAGGTGACTGAGCACGAGCTACGGGTGAGGACTGCAACGACGGATTGTAGTAGCTCTGATCACTCGGGTTACGTGAATGAGGAGAGCTATGCGCCATAGGTGTACCATAAGCAGGCTGGCCAGGCGATCCCGGATACGACGGCGCATTTCCATATTGTGACCATGCCCCATCGGAAGGCGGTGGAGGGGAGCCTTGAGGAGTAAAAGCGTATTGAGCCATATTGGGAGAGTTTCCCATGTTGTTCATAGATGTTGTCGGGAATTTGTCTCCATTTTGAACTGGTGGGGACATGGAATTCGAAGGGAGTTCTGATGGAGGGCGTGGGCTGCCTTCCTTATTACTCTTTTTCCGACGCCAAAAACAGAGGCCAACGCCGATTCCAACTACCAATAGCAGACCTCCAATACCGCCTCCAACAGCACCACCGATGACGGCTCCTCTGTTGGAGTCAGAATTCGAAGTGGGGGGAGAGGTGGCTGTTTCGGTGGGGGGAGAGGTGGCTGTTTCGGTGGGAATAAAACGGGTTGGCGTCCTAGTTGATGGAGTATATGCCCTGGTGAACTGCACTTGCAAATCCCGCTCTGCCCACCCACTTGTTGGAGCTAAGACGGTTGCACCTCCTGATGCTCCACCACCGATCGTCTGTGCAATCTCGCTTGGCACTTTGTAGGTGGTCAGAGCAGGATCGAATAACGCCCACTTAGCATTCTCGGCATTCGCTTTCCCGAGATCTAGCCCGTGTTGTCCGTAAATATCAGGTACATCGCATTCGGAAGTGGAGTTGGTAAAGTGCCCTCCCATGATGATCATCTGAGAGTTTGCGATTACATCGCAACTGAGTGAATGATGTGGGAATGTTGCCCCTACGTTGTCTTCGGCCCTGGGCCAATACTGTTTCACTTAGCATCTTTCATACACAAGCGCGGTTAAAGGGCTCAGTCTACAAACCTTTATCCATGTGAAAGAAGGCAGGCTCAGAATCCAAACATCGCCGTAACCGACTCCTTCTCCTACAGATGCGCCACCGAAAAGATAGCTATACGACTTGTTAGTGCGGTCACTCATAAATTTTGCGTCATACTCACATGTTGTAAGAGCTCCGGTCCTCCGCCCACGTTGCACCGGCGCAGAATCGCCTACGATCACCAGGAATCTCACTGCCACTTGCTGTCTCTCTATACCACATGTCATTTGCAATATCGTATACGTGTATTTCCTGTAGAACATTAGTAGTTGCCCGAGTATCTGAATCCCGTAAGACGTACAGTCATTGGTGACTGGAAAAATTAGCGAATGATCAAAATGTTCCAGAGAACAATACTTACTGCTTCTATGGTATCGTTCCCATAAGGCAGCTGTACACCTCCAAAATACACCAAGAGTCCCGCATCTCCTGCGGGAAGATAAAGCATTACGCCTTCAGCGCGAGGGACATCATCTGGGCCGGATTGGTTGCGGAATGAATTGCCTAGCATATCGTAGACAAGCATGTTCCTTAGTGCTGTCCTTGAGTTATAGCTTGGGACCGAATAGTTTGTCAGCCATCCGCCATAGTAATACCCTCTTGCCATATCTTGTACCGCGACGCCAGCACCTTGGAATGTCAGTACATGCTTGACATGAATGCAAGGTGACACATACCCCACGATGCACGTCGTACATCTATGGTAGACACACTTGAAATATTCCACGTCTTGTAAACCACATCGTAGTACCAGAGTCTAAAGTCTTCTGGCTTTTGATCTCCATACTCTCCGCCATACTGGTAGACAATCTTGTTTACCTCATCAGCCCAAAGCACCCCTCCAACGACGGAAGGCACTGTTTCATTTTTCGCCAGGATGAACTGCTGTGGGAAGCCTTTGTTGTCGATATCCATGTCTCCATATTTGAGCCACGTGCCTGGACGCCGAATTGTCAGCATATGTTATGCCGTCAAGATAGGGTTTTGGATCCTTACTCGTGTAGTTGACCGAGTCTGCTGAGAGGGGGGCCCAATTCACAAGTCCGCCATCTATGAACATCTCCCGATCCACGAGAGTAGTGGCATGGCCATGGATGCGGCAAAAGTCTCTGAGCGGGTCCCTTTGGCCATTCGAGAAGGAGATGAGAGAAAAGAGGAGCGCCGCGATACTAAACATTACCTGACGAAAATACATGGAGGTGAACTGTACACGAGGCTGGGTTTCAGTTGCGCAGAATAAAACTCCAACGCAGCGCGGCCGTGGAGGCAGCCAGCACTTAAGTCTCACGCTGCCTTGCAAGATGATCAATGCCCGGGCTGAGTCCACCCATTGGTACTAGACACCCTAGTCTAAGCTGTCATCCGCAACATGCCGTGGGAGGCTGCGTCTCATGCGGGGGCGTAGCGAAGGGTCTTGGTGACCATGCTAAATTCGGTATGAGGGCGACGGCTCCTCACAGCGTTCTGGAGTCTCGAAGGGCGTCCCGTAGGATAAGCCGCGAGCCAGCGTTCGGTCCCAGAATTAATTATGGATCATATAGGGCGTTGATTTGCTCAGACTCAGGTATGCAGAGCAGCCAAGACATCAAGATCAGCCACTACGCCAGCTGTTGATTCGGCGCGGCAGAACGCGAGAATCAGAGATCAGCGATATCGCGAGGAATCCTTTAGTTACTCATTACTCCTTGCGGGGACGAGGCACAGCGTCGGACCAGAGCACAAGACATCTTTTTTCTCTCTGGCTAAATTGAAGTCCGTCGTACCGCTGCAGCTCAGAAGAGGAGAAGCAGAGGACTAATGCAGTGAACCCTCAGCCGTGGGGCCGAGCCTTGGGACGCCCTCGCCTCGTGAGCTGAGAAGTAAGCAAGCGGCGGGCCTCAAAAAATTGGCCGAGCATGAAGCGAAGAGGGCTGAGATAAGTAGTTAGTGATGGTAGCCAGCACAGCGTGGCACAGGCGGTGGACTGCTTGCTGGTGCAGGTTGTCGTCAGCCCACGGGTGAATCTGGGCCCGCCATACTATACCCTTTTTGGCACATACCTAAATCGGTCTTGCGGGCTGAGCATCGAAAAAGCAAAAACTCGCCACACAGACGCCCCATATTCCTTGGCATTAATACAGGGCATAGTGCTAACAATTTTCATAACTCTTCACAAGTTGACATTGTCGTGATAAATGCTTTTTTGGGAAGAGAAATACCTGTACGTCTTCGGTAGGGCTCTGCGTGCTACGTAGGTTGAGAGTTTTCTGCGTACTATTCTACGGTTTTAATTGCGCCATGAGGCAGTCTGAAATAATGTCAATCCACACGGTTCTTTGAATATTCAATGTGAGTTGCTATAAAGGATTTGTTGGCTCGTAGACGTGGCAGCGCTGTGACGTGCTGTACGGGAACGGTTGAAGTAGAATGCACTGAACCAAGACCCACCACACCAATCCATGTATCTTTACCCATGGTGAGACTGAATTCATAAATAACATCTCCTCGGGGGTTGACTCAGTATGGTCCCGTCTGCGATAGACCATCTAATCTTGCTCCAATTTTTTTCTAATGGATCTTTACACGGAGGACCCAGCAGCGTAGATAAAAGAGGGAAGCAGTGTAATCAATCACAGTCTACATCGTACCTGATTCCCGAATTTTAATAAGAGGATAGATTAAAATAATTAATGACAAGGAACCCAACGTCAATATGAGACGATACTGTTAGAAGCTTTGATCAGGTGACAGCGGCGCCACGTCCGTTATACAGCTCCCACAGTTGGAGACTCCGCTGTCATATCGGCATTCAACGAAAGCCACGCCCCTCTGCACCATCTAGAAATCTGTTCAAAACAGGCTGGTGGCTCACCGCACCGCACCATCTCACACCCTGTGTTTCATCAACACAAACGCTTGGCGGAGCCCGACGCTTCAGAACTCCGCCTTGCGGGATTTCAAATTCTAAAACACGCCGCAGACGAAGACAGCCGTTCTAATTGCCAGCTAGAGTTCGAGAATGCTGCTTTTCGCAAGGTTCCTTTGTGGCTGACTGTCGGCCGTCAGAGCGCTGTCAGTGTCAACCATAGATGCCGATCCCATAGGGGCTGTGGAGACCTGTCGTCGAGTCGGTCAAACGATTAACATTGAGACCAAAGAAAACCATGACTGAGAATAAGAAAATAAAGCATACGTAAAAAAATACAGATACAGGATATAGACATCACCGGCCGTGTATACGCTCTCCCCTCAAGGGAGGAAACATGTCGAGCCCCTTTGTAGCGACAGAAAGTGAAATAGCCATCTAGGCCATGATTTTCACACCAGTCCTCGCCATCCTAGAGCCCATGTTGGTAGTGTCCCTCTTCAGCTGGCCGACACCACCGGTCTTCTTGGGCTTCTTCTTCGCGGCCTCCCTCTTCAATTGACCGACGCTACCAGTCTTCTTTGGCTTCTTAGCAGGCTCTCTCTTGAGCTGCCCGACGCTGCCCGTCTTCTTGGGCTTCTTGGTAGCCCTCGCCTCCAGTTCCTCCTCCTTCTGTTCATCCAGCTCTTCCTGCTGCTCCTCCTGCTGCTCATTCTGCGCCTCCTGCTGTTCCTCCTGTACCCCCTGAGCACCATCTTGCTGCTCATCCTGCTGCTCCTGATCCTCCTCGGCCTGTTCCTGCTCCTCCTCAGCCAGCTCCTCCTGCTGCTCCCTCAACTCCTCTTCCTGCCTCTTCTCCCTATCCTCACTCTCCCTCTTAACCTTCCTCGCCTTAATCTTCGCCATGGCGCCCTGAACCTGCGTAGTCAAAAACTGCACCCCCTCATCCGCCCGCTGCCCATACGTCAAATGCGCCGGCAAGATGGTCAACGTCCCCACACACACCAAATCCCCCGGCTGACAGATAATCATCGTCTTCTCCTGCGGGAAATTCGGGATCTGGTTGTTGTCCTGCTGCTTCTGCGTGTCGCCGTAGAGGATGACGCCGGCGATTTGGTCCTGCACGGCGGGGTCGAGGGACTCGATGGCGCGGTGCGAGACGGCTGCTCCCTGGCTGTAGCCTCCGGCTACGATGACCGAGTCGGCGCATTGGGAGGCCATGGCGTTGAGGGTGTCTTGCATGGATTGCTTGCTCTTTTCGTCGGTGCCGCCCGGGAGGGCGTTGGGGGCGAGGGCGGCGGCGTATTCGATGCCTTCGGTGGCTACTTGGTCGGCACCGAAGTTTGCTTTGAGGCCGTCGGAGGTTTGGGGGCCGACGATTGTTCCCTGGTTGGGGGGTTAGTAGGGAGGGACTGAGGAGGAGGTAGTGATGCTGATGAGGATGAAGATGGATTCGTACCATATTTCCTATCTCGGTGGAGCCGCGGGCGAAGGCGAACATGACGGGCTTGCAACCTCCTTGGGAGAATTCGCTGGAGCTGGAGCGAGTCTGGCGGGACCTTAGGGGGCTGGATGCAGCCAGGCCGACGAGGGCCGCTGCCATGAAAGCCTTGGTGAACATGATTGTGGAAAAGATTGTAAGGTGCCCTTCTGATAAACAGGTACCGATTGCCAAAAAAAAGTTAAAGAGAGTACGAGAAGGAGAGGAGACCCGGCTCCAAGTGTTGTCTGCCTGAGGTGTGAACTGATGTACTTGTAGAGAACAGACACCATAAGGCGACGACCAGACGTCTTTATAGCATGCTGTATCTAGGAGGTCTACCTGTGACCTCGGCACTTCTCTCGCTGGGCTTCCCTCCAGCAGATTGGATTTGGAAATTCTCGGCCGCCTGGACCTAGATGTGTAGCAGATCCCTCCACAAAGAGCAAAGGTAATGCCCAAATAGCAATGCCAAGGACATCAGGAAACTCATGACTCAATGCCTGGGGACGATCTGGAGGGCAGATCTGGCTACATGCTGAGATACCGAGGAAGACATTCTGGTCGATTGGGTCTCAGACGTCGAACACCCTCAACTCACGGACCATCTATGCAGTTGGGTCGCGGTGAGGTCATGTAAGAAGTGCTTCGTCCGGTCACCCTGGCACTCTTGCGACATCTTCAGGCGCCGTGGGAATGGTCTCGCGAGGGAGCTCCCGGAATGTACATCCTTGGCTATTCATACCGCGGCACATTGAACCGGCTCTGGTACTAGATTGGCCGGTGCTCGAGTTGTCATTGAGAATTCGTCATTGAGAGAAAGTGGGCTCCAAGGCGAATACTTACAGATGAAGCGATGTTACAATTGACAGCCGACAGCCGAAAGCCTAAAGGGGGCTTTCCCGCTCTTCGGGATGTGGTCGTTGTTGATCCTGCAGTTACAACGACTTCCGTCCACTTTCATGCAAAATAAGCTTTTCATCGTCGTGCAACCGTCAATAATGAACTATAATGGCCGACGTTGGCAAGCATTTTGCACGGGCGGGCCAAGGCTGATGAACGGCACATTAGACGATCTCGGATCCGTTTCAGAGCATCGCTGCTCTAACGCGGCTGTTCAGTCAGAAAACCAAATGCATGGCCCACTTTGAGGGCGAAGCTGTTTGAAACGTGAAAGGGTCATCGCTGTGAACACAGCTCTACGCTGTGGAGATTAGCAGGAATAGTGCCAACACCAACGATTCGGTTAGAGGCCCTGAATAAGACTAAATGAGAAATCGATATTTTTGGGGGGTACGAGTACACAACTAGGCGTTTTCGAGAGATGTGGAGTCGAGGAAAAGAAAATCTCCCTTTCGGAGCTATTGTTTCATCGTGGACGACACCCGTTAGAAGATGCCGACCCAAGCGAGAAAAAAACATCCGAGCTTCGCTACCACAGAGGATCGAAACCGCAGATGAGATTGGAAAAACTCCCTCTTCAGACTTCCCCAACGGCGAATACTCCAACGAATGTTTCGACCGCACCCGTAAAAAGGCCCTTTTGTGCACCAGTCAAACGACACATCGGCCAACTTTTCCCAGTGGTATTCCAGCAATGTCACTAATCGTGCCGCTTTGGAACAAGATGATCGCCGGAAAACAAAATTTCCACATACCAGGTAACCGAGGGGGCGCAGAGCCGAGTACGGGTTATCATGCCGAGGCTTATCAGACTATGCGGTGTCTGAATAGCACCCAGCTTCAGACGTCAGCCTACACGATCTAGCCCCCAAGACCCCGATGACTGGCGGGAAAAAAGAAAGATCGACGAGGATCTGATCCGATCTACACGACTTTGACAATAATCTGATCATCTTTTCCCAGATCCTCTTGGATCTTGGTATTCAAGTCCTCGCAGAGCGGGTGCAATGTCTCCTTCAGCCAGTAGTGATCTGGGTCATTTTTGCCGATCAAATTGGCCTGGAAACGGTTGATCCGGCTTGGAAAAATCTCAAGTTGCGTCACGCGCAGTCTTGATCCGTCCGGAATGTTGCTTGCCTCGACCCCTACTCTCCACACGGCGGACAAATCGTTCCGATATTCCGCGTGTAGGGCATAATCGTCGACGAAGTCTCCGCAGCCGTAGATGATGAGCTTGCCCTTGTACACTTCTACGCCCTGGACATGGTGGGAAGAGTGGCCGTGGACAATGTCTACGGCGCATTCGTCGACTAGGAAGTGCGCTAGGCTGCGGATGTCATCTGACGGTGCCCAAGAATAGTTCGGTCCCCAGTGGACACTGAATATTTTGAGGTCAGGCTTGATTGCATTCGACATGAGCAGCTGTTTCAGCCGCTCGCGCGTGGCCGACGAGTAGTCGATAGAGTGGAGATTGGGTACATTGAACCACTCGGTAGGATGGTCAGCGCAAGAATATACATATACTGAATAGTTTTTGCCCTCGTCCTTTAATCCCAGGACGGCAGGTTGTTGTGCCTCTTCAGGAGAGACTCCCGCGCCTGCAAAAGGTATATTGGACCCCTTCAGCATTTTTACAGTCTCCAGTAATCCTTCTTCCCCATAGTCCAGGGTGTGGTTGTTGGCGAGCGAGATATAGTCAATATGTGCCTCTCTCAAGCATTGAAGATTGGCGGGATGCATCCGGTAACTAAACGTCTTTCCAGGCCATGGCTTCGCGCAAGTTGTGACTGCAGTCTCGAGGTTGATCAAGTTGAGGTTTGCAGAACGAAAGAGGGGCAGCGAGTTGCCCCACGGCGATTTGAAGCTTATTGATGTTAGTCCTGAAAACAGGGTGGAAGGCAGACAACTTTCTCATATCTTTGCAGGTCCAGGGCGGTGCCGACGTAGTTGGACACATGCTGAGCTTCTGCGGGGCTTTTGACGTGATTGGGGAGCAATTGGTCGATTAGACGACCTAACATTACATCCCCGACGAAGTTGAGATGGAAGCGTGCGGAAGGTGCCATCTCGCCTCGGGCGTGAGCGGCTCAGGGTTGTGAGGGACAAAGAGGAATCAAGAGACATGGAGAATTACTTATGGGATCGCAGTTTTGGAGAAGCCGATCAGAAGTGACATGAGAATTGCATACGAATGCGGTATTTAGCTATTTCGTCATTGTCCGCGTACCGCACCGACTTTGCGTTAGAATGGCTTGGCGTTTTGCCACACGAAGCTTGACACATCTTCAGGGTCACCTGGCGTGTACTAGGATGCCAGCATCCATTTCCCCTGCGTGCTCGCCAGCTCAGTAGGCGAGTTGTTCCCTGGGAGTTCCCTCGGGAATAAAGGGGATTGAGGTGTTGCCTCATACCGAGCCGTCGTATATACCACTGTTTCGGGACCGCTGGCCAAATGACGCCCAATCAACTCTCCCGTATTATCTCCGGATACGGGTTTCCTATGTGCACGTAGTATCACGAAGATAGAAGCTATGTCTATGGCTAAGCCAGCAATAGAACCGATCGCAAGCCCTGCTATGGAAGCAACTGATAAGGAGCTGGAGCTGGAGCTAGAGTTGGGGCTGGGGCTAAGGCTAAGGTTAGGGCTAGAGATAGAGCTGGGACTAGACCTCGGGATCATCGAAGATTCGGTGGAGGAGAGGTCAGGAGCAGGGCTAGCGGTCCCTGATGTAGTCGCGGTAGCAACTGCAAAAACGTTTGTAGAAAGCGATATCGTGGAACCAGGATCGGGCATCTGCTCACAAGCCGCCTTTAATGCTTACGCGACTGTAGGGATCACAGAGTGAGTTTTGCAAGGCGTGCATTAAAGATAAGACTTGACTCAAAATTTGCAAGTATTTGGAGATTTTCACCCTTACTTAAGCATGTCGCACATTTATCGATGCCATTCATGAACCCGTCATTGTCAGAACTGCAGTAGTTGTACTGCAGCCTCTGATTTGTTTGCTTCAGTCGATCATTAATCGCCTTACTAATGGTCTCGCAGTCGGCACTACACAGCGTATTCACCTCGGTGACATTGGGGTTGGACTGCGATTCGAGAAAGCCAATGACACATCAAGCAATTATAGATTTGAGGTCGACTACAACTCAGTCGTTAGCACATTCCACCAAAAATCCCAGTAATACACGAGCCATTTAACTTACACAAGAACCAATATACGTCATTCTCTCCATCATCACCATCGCCGCCCCAAGCCCAATCGCTCGTCTGCTCGCAGCCCACACAGCTCTTGAACCGACACCCCTTTTCGGTGCTGTTGGCGCCAGCGTAGTCTGTGCCCAGACAAATTATATCTTTGTCAAAGGTTGACAAGTGGTAGATATTGGACGCGTTCGATTGTGGACTGTCAAGGGAGAAGTTGGCGCAGCTAGAATCGGGTGCGACTTCGAGGGTGACTGCATTCAACACCAGTAAGAGAGCCAAAATAGCTGTTGAAACGACTGGAGAAAACATTTGGCAGGGCATGGCTTGAGCAAGCTCGTCAGCGTGGGTTTCAATGAAAAAAAAACGGCCCAAACAACGTGTGGTATTTACCTGCGTATTTGCCCGTCTGGACGGGCAAAATAAATGAATACCGACTTGGAATTCAAGGCATAGGAATAGCCGAAAGGAATCCGACGGATGGAGCGGCGCCCGAAACAACGGGTCTCAATTTGTTGTATTGGGGTCGTGTTGTGCAAATCGTGGAACCTGCTGCTGGCGAGTGTGTCCATTTTCTTAGCGTCACATCCGAGTCTCATATATCGCATACGGGAGTTGGTAAATGCAGCATGTAGTTGGCATGGGGGCCGATTTGGAGAAAGGCCGATGGTGTGATATTGACAAGCCAGGGGCCGATTTGACAAGCGCATCTACTCCAACATCTCGGCGACGGTATCCTCTAGCGGCTTTGGCGTCCTTCCAGCCTCCCCCAAAATCCGCTCAAGAGTCGGATCATCAATCGCACACTCCCCATCCTCGAGGGCCTCATACGTCGAGCTCCACCACTCCACAGCCGGCCTCTCCATCCCCATCTTCTCCACATAAAAATCCTCGTGCTCTTTCCTCGGAACCACCTTGAGCCTCACCTGTTCGCCTCTGACCTTACTAACAATGGCAGCCACATCGCCCAAAGTCCAAGTCTTCTTCTGCGACAGATAAAACGTCCTCCCCGCCCACTCCGTGCTCGGTGCGGCCAGGACCTTGGCCGTTCCAAACGCCATGTCCGGAATGCTGGTCCAAGAAACCGGTCCGTCACCCGCTACCACGACCTCCTTCCTCGCCTCCTCCTTGAGCCCGAAGTAATACCCAAAGTAGAGCGGCCACGACTCGTTGTAGAGGCCTTCCCTGATGATCGTGTACTTCAGCTTGCCCTGATCAGCCAGCTCCTGAAGGTACTTTTCAGTGCGGACGTGTGCCCTCATGACGCCGGCCTTTGAGGGGTTTCCGAAGCCAAGGGAGGTGTAGTAGACGTGCTTGACTCCAACTTTTAGGGCGGCGTCAATGGCTGCGCGATGGTGGGCTTCTCTTCCCTTCCAGAGCGGGGCGTCGTTGTAGTCCATGGAGATGCGGGGCGTCGAGACGAGAAATAGTTTGTCGCATCCTGTGAAGGCACGCTCGAGCGACTCGGGCTGGTCGAAGTTGTTGTATCGGAGGGTGATGTTTTGGTTGCGGTGGATGTCGAATTTTGCATCTAGGGGGTCAGACGAAGTCTGCAAAGACCCAAGGTCAGCGAAAGCTGTGGTTGATCGGCATTGATGATGCATACACAGACGACAAGTTCCTTTGGGTCAATAAGCTTGTTGGACAGGATGGCATCGAGGACAGCAGACCCCAATTTTCCTGTCGCAGAAGTAATAGCAATCATCATGGCTAGTATTCGCAAAAGCAAAGGGATGGATGCGAATAATGTTGGTGTAAGTCGGTTAGTGGTGATGCTCTGGATTTATAGGTTTGTATGAATGACCTCATCGAGCTTCGACTGCCTTCGGCACTTGCTAACCCACTCAAACCGGCCTGTAGCAACTGAGGATGCATAGAGCGGCTTGATTAACTAAACGTTCCAATGCCTCACAGATACCATTGGAGGGTAGGAATCGTTGTGACATGCATTAGTAAGTGACTATATTAGTCAGCATATGTATCTGACGAGCCTAGTGGGTCTGAGAAACAGATAGTCAACATGGTTTCTGGGAGAGCACAGATAATGGCATGGCAACATGTACGGGCAGGAGAGGGATAGTAGTTGCGGAGAAGCTAGCCACAGGTCACAGGACGGCCTAGAACGGCATGGCCAGGACGGACGAACGAACTGTCAATGTGGCTGTGGCCAAGCTGCGGGGATTTAGACCATGAGCAACGAGCGGTACGGTAGGCTAGGGGCCGAGCCAGACGAGCCCACTTGCTGTGTTAGCACCGCTTGGAGCGGCATCGGGTCTGCGTGGAAACGTGTAAAGTGGTGAGATGTCGACAGCACGCGGATATGCGGCCGTGTAGTCATGCTAGCGTGTCACGAGGGCAATGGGGCGAAAGGTTCTGGTTGGATTATTCATGGGACTGGAGAAGGTGACGGAAGGGTCGAGAGCGAGGCGGGTGGAAGATAGAGGGGCAAACAGCTGAGGAAGGATGACTGAGAGCGGCTTCGTCGTTGACCAAATGCGAAAGGCGAGGCGTACACGATGAAGGTGCATGGAAGAAGGTTTGGAGGTGGATGCAGCTTTGACCGGAAGGGTGGTAGAGGTGCTCCATAGGGCTGCTCCTCGCTTAGGCCAGCCCAGCCCTGTGGTGTGCTAGTAAGCTGGACTCGGACAAGGCAGAGTCGAGGGGGCAATGGACGACAAAGGCCGGATCTGCGCATGGGAAGCGAAGCGCGCTGGGGAGGGCGATGCGGCTCTTTTGTAGGGCGCAGCGTGGTGGTTGCGGCTCGCCGTGGTGGCTGTGCCGCTCAGCGCTGGGGCTCCCACCGCTCTTTCGGAGGGTTCCGAGATGGGAGTCCAACACAGCTCATCATGCAGCGATTGATTGCGTGTTCATTCGATGGATGATGAACGGGGGTTCATTGCGATGGCGAGCGAGCAGTTGGCGGCAACGATTGCTCGCCACAGGTCTTGTGCCCAGACGGGGTTGCACCAGCGGCGGCAGCGGCACCACGGCTGGGCGGCCGATGGTTGTCGCGCGGCTGCTCAAGCTTCAACGGACAGGGAGCCGTGCGAGGGAGCCGTGGGAGGGAGCCGTGGGAGGGAGCCGTCGCAAGGAGCCGGTTGCACGGCATGGCAGTATGCGTTGAGCTCCTTCGCGGGCCACTGGGGGCAAGCCAGACGGGAATGCCAACGGCCGGAAGATCAATAATGGCGACGCAAATAGCAGCCGACGGATGGGGCAATGGCTCGCTGGATCCGGGCAGGGCAGCAGGAGACGGGCCCCGTTGGGGGAGGGCGTGGCAAAGGGCAGAGGGAGCCAAAAGTAGGGCTCCAACAGGCGGTCGCTGGCCGTCTCTTGCGCGCAGGAACCGGGCGCCGGCGGAGGGCCTAGCGCGTCGTGAGCCGTGGCTAGCGGGGGCATGGCGCCGCAGCCTGCAGGTCGCCAGTCTGGCAATGCGTCAGGGTGCACCCAATTGTGGGCGGGAGGCATGCCACTGCAATTCTTATTATTCCTCGCTGCGCATGCCGCTGCGTCGTGCACACACGCCTCTCCCTCGTCCTGCTCCTCCTGATCCCCTCCGACAACCCCCTTCCTGCTGCCCGTTGCATGCGCGCCCCACGGCCAGTTGAGCTGCTCGCCTGACCCCAGCCACCACCCCGACCCTTTGCATGGCTTCCTTCTCCCACCACGACCGCTACCACCCGCAACCGCGCCCGCGCTATGATTCCCATTACTCCGACCAGTACTCGAGACCCCTCCGCCATGATCCCAGGCCCGACGACCACACCCCAGCCATGAGAGACCGCACAAATCCCTATTCCTCGTCGCCCTCGTCGTCGTCCTACACCTCCTTCGAGCCCCGCTACTCCGACTCGCCTGTCCCTCCCCGCCCGTCCTCGCGATACCCACCCACGTCCGCATACCGCCCCAACACCCGGCACACACAGAGCAAGCGATGGCCGCCTCCGCCCAGCGTCGAGGACGAGGTGTCATCGCTGGGCAAAGAATTCCCCTCGCTAGCGGGGTCGGATGCGGATCATGGGCGCGGCGGTGAGGTGAAATCGCGGGGCAGCGTCGATCAGTACCCCATCATCGAGGAAATCGAGCAGCCCCATATCCCCTACGACAACGATGACCGGCGATTCGTCCTCGTCTCTGATCCCGGTGCAGATGGCGTCGAGCCGCCAGCGTCAACCCCAAGGCGCGATCACCGCCGCAAGAGCGTGGCCGAGCGGGGCAACATGGCCCATCTCAAGACTGACATGGCCGACCCCCCGGTCTTTACCGAACGCACCTCGACCCCCTACGCATACACCAAGCCGCAGAAGGAGTCGCTCCTGCCTTCGCCCGACGAGTACTCTCTCTCGCCAGAGGCTACCCATGCCTCGGCCTCTAGCGTTCCCAGGTCCGTCCCGAGTCGAGACCAAAATGCAACCCATACAAAAGCCATACCCATCCATAGCCGCTACGATTCATTCACCCAGTCGCAGGCACAGTCGCCAAGGGCGCACAGAAACGACGTCTTTGACGATTCCGACCCCGAGTCGGAGGGCACTACACACCTGCGGACCGAGAGGAAGCCCGCACGATACAGCTTCGTCAAGAGTGATCTCCAAAAGGAAGATCTCCGCACAAGCCTCCATGAGTCTCAGCCGAGACCAGATAAAAAGAGGCAGGATGCGGCGGCGTCGAACTCACGTGCCACATACAGCGGGAGCTCCAGCTCGTCCAAGCACTCTTCTCCTCCTTATCAGTCCCCACGTTCCTCGTCGTCTTCATTGGAGGATGGTGGTCGCAGGAAAGCTAGGCCTCCGCCAGTGGACCCGGGAATGAGGGACTCGAGGCCCTCGCCTCGAACGAGCTCACCTCGTTATCATGAGCCACCCCAAGTTCCTCCGCGTTCGCCTAAACTACCACCACGGCGCCCGGTGGACTCACCGACTACATCCCGGCCACCCTCTAGGTCAGGAATCAGACCCCCGTCTCCCCTGCCTTCCTCAGCCACATTTACTCCCACATCAGTTCCACGAGTACCCGTGACTGAAACAGACTGGCACTCGACGTATCCACCTGTCTCAGCTGATAGACCAAGGCCGCCATCAAGGTTGAATCGACATGATTCTTTGCCAGCGCCTAACCCTAGAATTGATGTACAGAGCCCATCACCCGCTAGACCGCCTCTTAGAGCCGACAATCCACTGCCGTATCCCGTAGATGATAGGCCTAGAGATGTCTATATGCCACCGGAAGAGAAATACCAGTTTGACCACTCCAGTACACCTGTCGCTGCATCGCCAAGGCAACCCTTGCTAGACTCCCCGAAGCTCACTTCATCGCCGGCCCCAGGTTCGCCCCGTGAACGACCGGCGGGATCACGCCCTTCAGCCAACACTCGTCATTCGACCAACCCTGAGGAGATACCCCGCTTGGCTCGAGTGAGGTCCAACAGCATCCGCTCACAGTCCAGCCACGACGGACGGCGAACAGAACGCAGGACTGGGCCTATACCTCTGAGCATGGATAAGCCGCTGCCATCTTGCCCTCGAAGTGAGCCGTCGGACAAATACGATGATTGGTACATGCTAGAAAACCGTGCTAATTTTGACATTTGTCCCAGCTGCTTCGAAGGCGTATTTGAGGATACTCCATTTTCAGTATACTTTTCTCAAACTCGTCGGTACGAGCGACGTCAAGATCGTCAACAGCGCATCTGCGATTTTAGCAGTCCTTGGTTGCGTCTCGCCTGGCTCATGACCCTCAGACAGCGGCGAAAGGGCTTTGAGCTGATCTACGCCATGGCCGACATTCTCGAAACCGAGCGTCCATGCCCTATGGATCGCGAGATCAGCACCGACGTCTGCATGTGGTACGGCATCCCTGACCTGCGCGACGGCCTACACATCTCCAACTTCGCCGTATGCCCGCGCGACCTCAAGATGATCGAAGCCCTGTTCCCCACGGTGCGCGGCTACTTCACCCCACTGCCTAGCACAAACGCCCTGGGCGCCCCCAATCGGCACAAGTGCAGCCTGCGTACCTCATCCCGTCGCTTCCCCAAATACCTTGATCTCCTCGTCGAGCTCGACACGGACGCGCAGACGCGCTCCCTCCACCCAGACATGGCCCGCTTCATCCAGCTTGCGCGCGAAAACGCCTTCAAGCAGGAATGCAACAAGGGCACCCCCGCCTTCCGCAAGCCCTGGCACTTCATTCCCCAACTCCCCCACCTCACTGTCTGCCAGGAGTGCTACGACGACCTCGTCTGGCCCATCCTCAAGTCCAAATCCACACACCCCTCCTCCAACATTCCAAACATGTTCAATCGCGCAATCCAGCTCGTCCCCGGCGAGGACCCGGATGCGGGGTCCTCGTGCTGTCTCTGGAGCCCCCGCATGCGCAAGGTCTGGGCCAAGGCGCTAGAGTATGACGACTTCAAATATTTGTCGCGCAAGGCGGTCGAGAGGAAGGGGAAGGAGATTGAGCTTGCGAGGGAGAGGAGGGAGGTGGTGGAGTGGATGGCGGGGGCGGAGAGGCAGAGTAGGGAGTGGGAGACGGGGAGGAGGGAGTTGAGGAAGTTGGATGCTGAGTGGGCGGATTTTGAATAGATTGTGGTACATGGCAGACTGTGCGAAAAAAAAAGCAGAGGAAGAGGAGGATTTTACCAAATCGGAAATTTTTCAGTAGTCTCTAAGAGGGCGTTGTTTGGATTCGAATTCGGGTTTTTGATTGGAAAGGTACTTAGCTATCTGGAACGGCAATGTCCGGGATGGATAATAACACATGACTGCACGACTTGAAATGATTGGAACGCTATAGTATAGGGTGGGAGGTATTGGGATACGGTTATAAGAATATGTACATCAATCATCGCTTGCCCGTTATGTATGCGTGTCATTTCGTTTGTCACAAGCCTGGTTGTACTCTGCCCCGCTTTCTATGTGCCCCCAATGCCTCGCACTAGGTACCTAGGTATACATCACACACATCACCCACACCACGCCTTATTCACTCACTTTCTCACAACGCAAACCTCCAAACATCGCAAAAAAAGCCATCTCGCTATTTTCAATTCATGACGTCCCAGATGTATTCTACGCTGGCATCAAAACGTGTGCTCCAACACACCATGCACCCCTTTCTTGTCACATCATCACCGTCTTCTTCTTCCAAACCACGCATTCATTGGACGAATACATGCCAGTGTATGCATACCAACACCTCACTCACTCATTCACTCCCCCATCTAAGGCGTACCCTTGGAAAACTGAATCAACCTCTTGACGCCAACCTATCGTACTTGTTAGCTTTGATCCACAACAGCAGGGAATGAATAAAGAAAAAACTCACCATCCAGTTGCTTCCCTCATCATTCTTGTTCTTCATCAAGTCGGAGAAAATGGCAATGGCCTGGTCGTATTCCCTGGCCTGAATGTGCTGCGCCAGCGCATTCATGTCCTGGATCGTGTCGGGCTTGAGCAAGTCCTCATTGTTGAGGTGGTCAAACAAGATGTTGAGCCGCTTCTCCGTGTCGACAACGTGTGTCTTGTAGTTAGACGGAGCCTTGGCCTTGACGCGCTGCATGTCGGCATTGAGGATCTCGTAGATGGGGCGCGCCTCGTCGGGAATGTGCGAGCGGTCACCCGGGGCTATGAAACTGTCAGTATATCGATCATTCAAACGCACATTTACAATACTCACGGTACTTGGCCGCTGCGGCTGCCTTCTGCGACTGTGCCGTTCCAGGGCGGGAGGGCGGTCCACTGCTCAGGATAGGTCCCCCGGGCGGTCCTCCGGGTGGCGGGCCAGCACGCGGTGGGCCTTGAGGGGGGCCCTGCGGTGGTCCCCGAGGCGGAGGTGCCGCAGCCTGTGGCATTGCTTGAGGAGGCGGCGTAGGGGCGTACGGGTTCGGCGGTGGGGGAGCAACCTGCCTTGGGGGAGGCATACTCGTCTGGGGCGCGGATGGCTGACTTCCCGGGGCAGGGGCGTACCGGTTAGACGGAGCTGCTCCTGAGGGCGGTGGCTGGTAGGGTGAAGCTCCCCGGGGAATCTGAGGCTGAGGTGGGGCGAATCCAGAGGCTTGCGGGGGGGTGTACGCGTTTGAAGGTTGCGGCGGGGCGTATGGGTTGACAGGCGTGGACGTCTGCTGTGCCGTGGGAGGCGAAGAGATCCGTGGAGGTCCCTGAGGAGGTCCCTTTGGCGGTGGCGGGGGAGTCGGCCTCGATGTGGGATACGACGGTGACATGCCGCCTTGAGGAGGTGGGGCAATACCTGGCTGGTTGACAAAGGGAGAGCTGACACTTGCAGAAGGAGTACCGCGGCGAGAAGCGGGCTTGGGGGGACCAAAGTCTGGGGTGTCGTTCCAGTTGGGAATGCTCCTCTGGGTAGCTGCTGGAGGCAGTGAAGGCGAGTTCGAGAAGTTGCGCGGTGGAGGAGCAAGCGGGTTCGCCTGGGGAGGTGCGTAGCCGCCAAAGCCTCCAGGCTGGGGAATAGAGGGCTGCGCAGGCGCGTAGGGCGAAACTCCAGCGGGGGTGTACGCGTTCCGGCCAGTCGCGGCCGGGTAAGAGGGTATCTGAGCCTGGGCCTGAGCCGACAGCGGGTTGACTGGAGCATAAGGAGAGCTGGTCTGCTGTGCAGGCGCAGGCATAGTTTGTGCGGGCTGGACAGGCTGGACGGGTTGGTATGTGGGTACAACACGCTGTCCCCGCTGCTGCTGGGGTTGCTGCTTCTGCGTCGCCGCTGGCTGAGGAGCGGCTTTCCTCGTCGCTCGCTGAATGCGATCCCTCGCCACGTCGGCGGCAGGGTACTTCTCCGGAAGCAGGTTGAGGTACTTCTCAGCAATAGACAGCTGGCCGTGAGCAGAAGCAATGTCGGCATATTCGACATACTTGGCGTACAACGGACCAAGCTTCCAGTCCTCCTCCTTAGACTGCTCAGCATCCTTGAATCCAGTGACTTGGCGGAAAACAGTGACCTTCTCGATGAAGTCTTGCAAAGAACGGGCGTGGATCGAGAAGCTGTTGTCGCCAGTCGACTCCTCGACCTTGGCCTCCTCGCTCTCCTTGAGCTCCTGCGCCCAATTGACCACGACCTTCTCCAATTTGGAGCCGGCCAAGTAGCAGAAAGACGCGTCCTTGCGGAAGGATGAGTTTTCCTCAGAAATAGCCTCTTCCAACCGGTCACCGAGCGCCTCACAGAGATCGGGGAACTCTGACGAGTCGGCAAATGTACAAATAGTCGCCATGACTTCCTTCCAGTCCTTGAGATCGGCATTGTAAACGACATCCCACAGGTTCTTGCCGACAATTGAAGCCAGCAGACGGAGGTAGTTGGGGCCATCTGACTGCTTCTTAAAGTACGCGGCTTGGGCCTTGGCAATGCACTTGTCACCACCGCAGATGGCGATCATAAAAGCATCAGACAGCCTGTTCTCCTTGAGACAGACATCTAGCGCCGTGTCAAACTGTCCGAGCATGAGGGCACGAGAAATCTTCTTGTCAGCCTCCGATTCGGAACCGGTGTACACCTGGAAGGGGTTGTTTGTCTTCGCGCCCTTGGACGCAGCCAAATCCGAGAGGAAGTTCCCGCTATCCGTCGATTGATCGAAGAATGAGGCGCCCTCATCCTCACCGTTCGTCTCGGCAGCATCTGTCTCTTCAGCGGGCTCCTCGTTCTCGTCTTCCTTGGTGTCCGCAAATCCGAGGTACTCGACGAGCTTGGTGCGAGGGTTCTCCGACGTCAGCGTCTGGATGACGGTCCAGTCCGCCTTCTCCTCATCCGTGCTAGCCTTTTCAATCTTCGACTCGAAGATCTCAGTGAGATCGCCTTTCTCCAATGCCTTGTTGAATTCTTCGCTGGCAGCACCAATTTCCGAATCCACAGCAAAGGTGGAAATGCTAATCTTGGATTTGTTATCCGCAAATCCAAACCGCACCAACTTGCCGCCAAAGCCAAAGGACACACCCGCTCGTCGTTTCAACCACTTGGGGGGAGACTTGAGTGTGAAAGATGCGCCCTGGGGCTCAACATGTGTCTTGGAGAAGAAGTCCTCGCCATCCAAGTGCTGGGCGGTAGCCTTCGACTGATCCGCCGCAGCCCCAGTGTTCTGCAGCGTCTGCACAGCAATCTTGCCATCGAACGAAGCAGTGGCCAGCAAGTTCGGGTTCGACGGGTTGAACCTGGTCTGGAACGTCCAGTTGGTCACGACGGGGAATTCGCCCAGGAACTCTCCGGTATGGGGGTTCCACGCGATAGTGCGGTTATCCTTGCCGCACGAGAGCAAAAGGTCGCTGTCCTGGGCGCACCACGACAGGGAGAGCACACCCTGCTCGTGGGCCTGGAGAGTCTTCTCGGGGGCATTGGAGTTGCGGAGGTCCCACACCAAGACGAGCGGGCTCTGGTCGGTAGGAATGGCAGTAATGAGCCTGGTCGGGGTATCGGGGTCCCAAGAGACAGCGCTGACCGTCTTCCTTCCAAAATTGTTCAAAGTGAGGTTTTCCTTCTTTCCCTTGACATCCCACACAGTAACGAAACCTCCGCTGCTGCCCGTGGCGAGAATATGGGAGACCTTCTTGTTCCAGTCCAGCGTGGTGTATTCGTCTGGGTTCGCGCCGGCCTTGCCCAGGCGGAACGACTTGGACTGGTCGCTCAGGTCGTGAATGTACAGTTCGCCCTTGGCACCGGCCGAGGCAAGGATGTGTGGTCGGAAAGGATTGAACTGGATGGCCTGCACGGGGCCCGTGTGCTTGTCGATCTGCTCGATCTGGGCGTCGCTATTATGCGTTCAGTACCTCTGCTATGAGGGGGAGCCCGGTCCTGGGGTCCTGACCTTGCGCCTGCCTGCAGCTTCTCAGCATCCCACAGCACCAATGCGCCGCTGTCTAATGCGCCCGCTATTATTCCCTTGGGATATGGCTCGCTCGGCTGGCTCCATGCAATATCGTTGAACCTACGAGAGCGTCAACTAGTCGCACTTGGTGCATCTTTTTTTGTGGCAGTACCTCGAGTCCACATTGACAGACGCAACGGGCTGCAGCTCGACGCCCTGGTCGGCCGAGTCCAAATTGAGCTCCCAGAGCTCCAACGTGGTATCATTCGAGAAGTCCGCATCGACAGCGCCAGCCTTGGTTCCAGTAGCAATCAATGGCTGCGTCGGGCCAGGCGACCAGGCGAAGGTCGCCGTTCGGGGTATCTCTCGCAGGCGGACCATGGCGAGCGGCGGTGTCGTCTGCGAGGGGAATTGGGAGAGGGTCGAACAAAACCAAAACGGTGGGCGGGGGAGGCTACGTTTATGATAAAAAAAGTGTAATGGGGGATTGGCCTCGAGTAAAAAGGGAGAAAAGCTACGTGGAAGGCGGCCGAGCCGTGGGTATGTGTGTCGGAGCTTATTGGGTTGTAGTGAGAGTCTCAGGCAGCTCTACTTGATCTACCACCTGTCCTTCCTGCCATCATCGCGGACTTGGCGCGCATGCATTGTGGGCCGCGTGCACGTGACTCGACCTTTTTTGACCCGCCCCCAGGCCTACCATTCCATACCGCTAACCACGGCCCGGCACCCTCGACGCCCTAGCAAATACAGAAAACAATCGACCGCCTTTTTTCTACTCTCACAAATCATGACGGACGCCTCGCGTTTGAAGGCGACTGTCTTTGTCGGCGGCCTGACTCCCCGCGTGCGCCAGAGCGATCTCTTGAACTACTTCATGCCCTTTGGCGACATTGTTGAGATCAACCTGCCCAAGCCCGAGAACCCAAACTCGCACGAGGTGCACCGGGGCTTCGGCTACATCGAATTCGAGAGTGCAGAAGACGCCATCGAGGCCATCGACAACATGGACCGCAGTGAGATTGACGGCCAGGTCATCAAAGTCGCGGCCGCCAAGCCGCAGAAGCAGCAGAATGAAGGTCTGGGTAGCAAGACGGCCGTCTGGGAGCAGGTATGTGTCGTTGAATTCCTGTTGCCTAAAGTGAATTCTGGGTTTTCTAACATGTGCTGTAGGAGGGCTGGCTGGCCGAAAATGCTGTTACCGAGGAGGACCGCCAGGTGGCAGAAGGCAAGCCAGCTGAGCGAGAAGACGGGCCTATGGATCCTATGCAAGGACTCGAAGGTCTGGACGAGGCCGGACCAAAGCCGGTCTGACCTCTTGTTTTGAATTTTGTTTGCTTCATTTCGGTCTTGGGAGGTCACGGGAATATGGCATACATGGAGTTTGGCGTTTTGGCTATTCGCTCTGATATGAAGACCATATCAAGTGCGGTAAAAGATATCCACACATTGTAAGCGTAGTTAGACACCATGTTGGAGAGTTCTCGTAATCAACAAGAGACGGCATCTTGATAGCAAGGGAGGATAGGCGTAGAAGAGCATCGTGAGCGCTCGGCAAAAAGGAAAAGAGAAAAAAGACATATCTGATCTTCATCGATTCTCTACTTCGCCTGTCGAACCACGCAAAAGCGAGCGAAAGCCAGCATAGCAAAAAATCGACGTGACAACGCCCCAGCACAAAGGAAACGGATGCTTGAATTGATACTGATAACAGAGTCCCCCCGGGACGACAACGGGGGGACCTTCCGCTCTGATTTGTACATAGTTCTGGCTTCGCAGCCCAGCAACCAGCTTCCTCCCTTGACCCCCCAAAAAATCTCAAGTTCCCTTCTTCTACATCCCCGTTCCCAACACCCATGCAATCAATGCAGTAGAAAGGGCGTCTACGAGTTACCGGCCTGCCTCTTGAGGCGAAGCGTCTTGTCCTTGACGAGCTTGTTGCCGAGCGAGAAGATGGCGGCGCCGACGGCGACACTGCGATGCGGCATGCCGCGTTAGTCCAGGGCCTGTGAAATTGGGGCGAAATCGGGGAAATTGTTGGGGAAATGGGGAGCTGGCTTACGCGAGGACGACACCTGTGCGCGATAGTGGTTAGCTAAAAAGTTGCCCTTCTTGGGGGAGGTCCGGGATCGCGAATCTGGTATGCAGATGATGCTGCCACCGCGACGGGGGGCGGATGGTGTGACATGGCCAACTTACCGAGGGGTATCAACTCAGCGGGAATCTTCTTGAGCTGGCGCAGGCGCTGCGAGATGGTGTGAGCTGCGAAAAATTAGGTCAATTGGCCTGGCCCAGTCGTCACACATGCACCAGCTTACCGCCGTGTTCCTCCTTCTGCGGGGACGTTAGCAGGCTGCGGCCGGTCGAGCTCGCTCAGTCACACTCACAGGGACGGGCGTCATCCTGAAGCCGGTCTGCTTGAAGAAGGCCTGCGGGGTCTGGCGCATGAAGGCCGCCCGGGTGGGCTGCATGGCGAGGACGCGGGTGGAGCGGAACATGGTGTGCGATCGGGGAGGTGGATGCTCAATTGGTGTTGCTGCGATGGTCGGGGGGTGTGCGAAAGAGGTGAGTTCGTCACTGAAGTTGCTTCGACGAGCTGCCCGAGCCTCCCCGGCAAATGCCGTGTCGCTAATTGGACAAAGCGTTCGCATCGAACCATCGCAACTTCAACTCGTCACCACCTCTCTCTCTTCCTCAACCCCGACCACCCATTGCACCCCACCCACCCGCATACCCCACCCCAAGACACCCATCGCAATCATGTCTGACGAGGAGGTCGAGACCAAGCCCTTCAAGTTCGTTACTGGTGAGCCCGCCCCGCCCCTGTGTGCCGCCCGAAGCTCTAGCTAACCTCTCACTCCACAGCCGGTACGCACCACCCCGAACGCCCGCCCGTCCACGCAGCCCGTGACCCCGCGAGCGCGCCCTTCCAATTGCCCCGCTGAGCCGCAATTTTGACATGGTGATGGCCGACTAATTGACTCCCGCCCCAGGCTTCGACGCCCGCTTCCCGAACCAGAACCAGACCAAGCACTGCTGGCAAAACTACGTCGACTACCACAAGTGCATCATCGCCAAGGGCGAGGACTTTGCCCCCTGCCGCCAGGTACGCGCCGGCCCGAGTGCCTTCTTCGCCCAATTGACCCCGAGACTCACCGCTTGAGCAGTTCTTCCTGGCCTACCGATCCCTCTGCCCGAGCGGCTGGACCCAGCGATGGGACGACCAGCGTGGTGCGTGACCCTTTTTCCCCGCAGAAAAAAAAAAAGCTCTCCAGAAGCCGGTTCCTGACTAACCTACCCCAAAAAACAGAGGCCGGCAACTTCCCTTGCAAGCTCGACCAGTAAATGTCAAATATCCCACGGTCGGCGACCAAGATTTCCTAGCTTCACGGGAGGATTCAGCCATGCATGGACACAGGCAAACGGCAGTAGAACTACCTGTAACATAACGCGTCTCGATTGGCAAATGCACGTCTGCTTCATCCTCTTTAGTTTTTTGAACTATTGATGCTCGTTTTTTTCTCTCGTGAATCTAAAAGTGATGCTTGTGACATTTTCTATTGAATTATAGGCTTCTACAGGAACTCGGCCCTGAACACGAAGCTAATATCCCGGTATCCCAGTGCTTGTGGTAGTCAATCTAGATATTACATTATTTACCTAATTATTATCGGGATAGCCTACTTCCATCGGCCAATCCAAAAGCCAGCAATTCTCTGCCCGCAGGTAGATGGCCAGGAACTCTCAAGACGCTTTTAGCCATGCAACGAGCGACAAACATCCTCTTTTCCTCGCAAGATCCCGCAGAACGAAACCCGAGCACGCACTCGGACAGGATGTGATATTTCATTCAAGATGGCGGCCGTCACTACTACGTCCCCAAGCCTCTTGCCCATCCCTCACACGCAGACAGGCGTATGCAGGTAGGCAGGCAGGCAGATAGCCCTCAAAGGCTCCCTTGGCCAGCCCAGTCCCTTGGACCCCAAACACTGCCCCTTCATCCCTTGGAAGGCACCACAAAGCTTCGAGAAAGCAAGGGAGGAAGAAAAAAAAAAGACACCAAGAATCGCTAAAGACAGGCAGCGCATCCAACGCCCCTCCCCCAACCCGCCCCCAAACATGCATCCGGATAAGAAAAAAGCAGATCAAGAGAGATAGGGCCCAAAACAAAAACAAAAACGACGAGACGAGACAGGAACACTCCCACCCCCCCTCACCAAAACATGGTAATTTTCAGCATTCCTTAGACCGACCGAAACCGCCCCGTAACCAGCAGATCAACAGACCGACCGACCCGCAGAACCCCCTCCCCCCAAAAAAAAATCCGCATACGAGTCTACCAACCCTTTTCTTTGTTCATGCCGTCCATCCCATCCGTCCGTCCCGTCCGTCCGTCCGACCATCCGTCCAAACAGATCCAAAATAGAGGTATCATATGCATCCCAATCAACAGCAGCCATGTGACGGTCGAAAACGTCGCAAAAAAACAGATAAACAATAATTCCGAACAAACAAGCGATAGATGATAAATGACGATGGCAAGGTGAAGGTGTGCTTCCTTCCAAAAAAGAATATAGCAACAATGACGGCAGCGGAGTACTAGTATAAACTAACACGGCTCGTAGTATGGGCTGGCCGAGACAAATGAGAGAGAAAACTATCGAAGCGAAAGGGAAGAACGAAGGCTAGGCAGGGAACGCTATGTTGGCAAAGGATTAAAAAAAAAAACAATGACGTAGTAGATAGGTAAGGTCTGGGTATTCGATGTAAAGAAGCGCAAGGATAAATACGCATGGTGGGGGGATATGTAAATGGATAGTTGGGTAGATGGGTGTGGTGTTAGATGCGCACGTAGTTGGTCGCCGCGGTTTGGTAGTTCTGGGGGGGAGGCAGATGGGGCAGGCGAGCTACAGACCTCTTTCTTAGCCCAAATCTCTCGCAGATCATATAGTGGTAGTAGTGGTGACGATGATGATGCACAGTGAGAAGAGAAAAATAAGAACTGAGGAGCACTAACGCTCTCGGAACCAGTTGACAAATCTCCTTCGTTCACCCGCGCCTGCGGCTTCGAGTGCAACACTTCGATCGTAAAGGTCCTATGTGCTTGTGAGTAATGTTGATATGATCCGACTATCTTGGCAGACTTACGTCGTCGTCCTTGGATATCTTGAGGTCGAGGACTAGAGATTTGATCTCCTCGTTTGGCTTCCAGTTGGGGTACGGAGTCCCCTGTGCTCGCTGTACGCCAACAATGACATCTCCCATGATCTCAAATTTCCTCCAGTTGATACGCTCTTTTCCGGTCACCCCTCCCGGCGGCGCTTCTCGAGAGTCTCTGCTTCCTGTAGCTCCTGGAAATACACTGACGCCAGGATGAGGAGCAAGAACGGGCGCTGGCTTCGACTTGTCACCAACGAAAGTTGAATTACCTTCTGAAGCCGACACAAGGTCGCGACGGTGCAAGGGGATATATGGGATACGCTCGTTCGAACTGTTTTCCCATGCTAGACGGTAGGCAAAGTGAGACTTTTGCGTTCCCATCAGAATCTCCAACCGCATAAAGTCCTTGCTGTTGGTCTGTGGGACAAGGTCGCGAGTTGCGACAAGACGGTGGACTGCTGTGCCTTTTATTCCAGCCAATACAGCGCCTAGGGCGTTGTAGTTGTTCAGTTGCCGCAGGGCGCGGGCGACGTTCATCCACTTCTCGAGCATCAAGGCCCGATGCTTGGGCTTCTCCCGCAGCAAGATGTAATTGGTGACAAGATAGGCCACATGGTTGAAATGGTCGATCATGCGGTTGACATTCTCCAGGTTCTTGCATCGCTTCTTCTCATCGGCATTCATGCTGACGTGTCGGACGAGATCTCGTGGTCGAATTGACGAGAACATGATCCAGTCCATGCGAGTCAGCTCTTTGGCAATAGCTTCGTCAGACTCGTTCATGAGTTGATGCCATTGGATCTTGGAAAGAGGTCGGATGGGGTTTGGTACAAGCTGTTTGGCGAGTTTCTCGTTCTTCTCAACCTGATGAAGCAACGTCTGGGCTGCGCTTCCTGCTCCAATCGTCGACTGTGTGTTCCGCGAGTTTCCAGTCAGGCTGCTGCGCGCAATGGAGGTTACATCTGATCCCATCGACATGTGACCGAGTGCTCTTGTAAAGTCGTCGTCCTCAGAGTCTTCGTCCAGCACAGTGTTGTGGAACGTGGGCAGCTGGTCGTTCTGAAACCTTGCGCGATCACTGCACGCCCAATCCGTATCGTCATCCTCGGTGACAGCCTCAAGGTCAAGCATGATCTCCTTGGCTGCCACTGAGAACTCACGATTGCTTGATAGACTGCTAGCAAACCTTCGAATAGCCTTCCTCGTGGTTGGGTAGGCAAAATCACCCGGATAATAGCTGACCCATTGCTGCAAAGCGGCCAAGTATCGCAGTTGGGCAATGACTCGGACCATCTGGGGTATTCTTTCTCTCTTGAGTGCATCGAAGCGTTTGAGCATTGCGTCCAAGAGTTGGTGCGGAGTGGCGAACCTGCGGTACAGGGCTAGGAATATCGACACAAACTTGGAATCATTCTTCGACATTGGCTGGGCCAGCAAGCGGTCCACCAGTTGGTCGAAAGTATATCCACTCTCGTTCGATGGTTGTTCGGAGACAATGCTTTGTTCGGCATCGGATGCTTGGCCATCCGATTCGTACGAATCATAACCGGGTGACTCTTCGAGGTCGAGGAAGGTTTTCCCCGCTTCGCTAGACTTGTATCGGTGTCCTTTGACATCCGACGACCGTGGACGGTATCTCGCAGAGAATTCGGAGCTTGCTCGTTCGTGCCTGCGCCCCCACTGGTCCTTTGCGACGTTCCGCACAGCGGAGGAATTCGCGCGTCGTCGGGCCATTGATGATGCTTGTGACCGAGCTAACTCTGGGGTTAACACCATGTTGAAGACATGAGCAGGAGGGCTGGGACATGTTTACGGGGCAAAGGGGGGTTTTGGAATGGGTCTCTCGTGATGTTTTATCTATGACAAGGGTGGGTATAGTGGAGGGAAGATACTCACGTCGCTTAGAGCTTATGACGGCACGCGTTATCACAGACAGACATCCCCGATACGCTTCAGGTGAAGCTTCCGACGTCTGAAAAGTGTTTACATCGCCAAGGAACGACTTTGCTCTTTGCTTGACTACGGCGGGGTCGATTTCACGGTGGGTGGGATGCTGGTCGCATTTGCACGCAGCGAGAACAAAGGGCAGACTGGATTTGGACAGCACGCCTATTTGAAGCGGAGTCAGCATGCTTCTCCCAAAGAAAAATAAAATAAAACGCAGTCAGGATGGCCGGTCGGGTTGGACTAACTAAGCATCTCAGGCACTTTAGCCAGGCTCTCTTGACTCGTGACATCATATATAACCACAGCTCCGTCGATTCGCGGTGTCGCAAGGTCACCAACGGTATCAGGCCACTTGATGTTGTTATTCTCGCCAATTGGCACGTCGTCAAATGTGAGCTCCAGGAAGCGAACAATGTAGTTGGAGCCGTCGATGGTCATCTTGCGGGAGAAGATCTGCGAGGTGCTCGGGTTGGGATAGTCCAGGGTGCGGCGAATGAAGGAGGACTTGCCCGAGCCGGGGGCACCCAGCACAACGATGTTGATGTCCTGCATGGCGGAGGAGGAATCGCTGTTGCCAGACTAGATGAAAACAGGTCAGTGTACTGAAACGCCGAAACGCCAAAAGCAACCAACGACTCACGGCAATGGAGGGCGCAGGGGAGCGCGGGCTGGGGAGGGCATCTGTGAGGCCTGTCTGGCGGCTCTTCATGTTCAGGTGGGTGGGCGAAAGGGGGCCCTCGGTATCGGAAGACGAGTCGACTGAGCTGCCCGACTGCTCGGCGGTGGCCTGGGCGGCAGCTGAGTGTGGGAAGTGGTAGCGCTGGAAGAACTCATCGCCGGCAATCTCGTCGCCGTCGGGAGGCTCGCCGAGGTCGCCCATGTGGTCGTCGTCGGGCCCGTCGCCGCGGGCCTTGGGGATCAAGGGGGCCGAATAGGCACGGTTGAGGATTGCGGGCCGCTGAGGACGAGAGCCAGCGGCGGAGGCGCCCTGTGACTCTCTGCGCGGCGGCGGCATGGGGTGAGCGGACCTGGCCTTGTCTGAACGCCTCGAGGCGCTGTGCAGGTGGTGGTCGGCCGACGCCGTCCTGGGATTGCGCGTGGCCTGGCCGGCGGAGCAAGCAGCACGACCAGTCGAGGGCATGTGGGCGCGAGGGCGATCGAAGGAGCTCTAGACGGAGTGCTGTACGACGTGATGGCTGCCGTGACGGGCTTGTGACAGCGAGCCACTGGGCGCAATTCCAAGCGGGGCTCTGCTGCCAGACATTGGAAGAGGGGCGGCGCGCGGGGAGAGGCGTGGAGGGGACAGCAGTCGCAGCGGTCGCAGCGGGCGCGCACTGGGGACGGAGGGGGGGAGGAGGTGGAGGGGGGAGGGTGGAAGGGGGCAGGACCAATGTTTTGAGCGGTGATATGGGGGCTCGCTGGATTTCAGCGGTCGACGTGGGGAGAGGTGGTGATTGCAGAGAGCGACAGACGAACAAGGTTTAGGGCCATGGGGACCGCCCAAGCCTGTCTGTGCGCGCCAGAGCCCAGCGCAAGGCCTGGGGGTGCTCCCTGGGCAGCGCAAAGCGCGAGCCCTACTGTAGGTAGCTGGAGGCAAGCGTGGAGTGTGGCATGAAGGGCGAGTGGGTAGTGTAGTGTGCCGGCACACTTCGCCGCATGCGCTGCGCGATGAAGCAACTGAGGGCGTGAATACGCATGCTCAACTCTCCCCTCCCCCCTTCCCCCTCCCCCCCGTGCGGCGCATCTGACGGCCTCTGGGCAAACCGTCTCTCTCCCCTGAGCGCAATTCGCGATTCGCAATTTGCAATCTGCAATCGGCAGCAGTCTCCAGCGCGCAATCTCCAAGAGCCCGCCTCCCTTCTCCACCGGCCGTGACATTCGCCCCCTGCCTTGGCTCTGCCTCAGGCACCGCCTGGGCCGGCTAGCGCTGGGCTGGCCGTCGACGCAGCGTGCGTGCTGCAGCGTGGTGTGCGAAACTCTATCCTCCTCCATCAGCGGCGTTGGGTGACAGCCCTGGAGGAGGCAAAGCGCACCAACCACGGCCCTGGCCGCCCGCCTGGCCTCCCTGTCCGCAAACGTAGCCTGTCGCTCGAATGTTTCTGGAGCGCGCGAACACGGCTGCTCGAGACCAAGTTGCCCGGTTCGGACAATTCGCGAGCAAAAGGACGATCACCGCGCCCGCTTCGGTTTCCCGCGACGACGATCACTGCCGCCCTCGACTGCCCACCACGCCTAACCGCTACCTCACCCACTCACCACCACTGCCCACCGCAGACCACCACTGACCACCGGCCTGATGCTCGGCCCAACCTGCCGCACACCCTCGCACACCCTCGCAGACCCTCGCAGACCCTCGCGGCTGCCCCCCTCCAGCGCTCCCCAGCACTCCCCAGCACTCGCCCGCCTGCACGCGCCAGAACGGCAAACTTAGCCTGCCCTCGCCTCGCGGTCAAGTCAGCACATGGGGAGACGGTACAGGTACCTAGGGAGCTACCTGGCGAGCAGGACCCCGTGGACCCTTGCCCCATTGGCCCAAGATGTCCCTAGTCCTCCCCTGTAGCCTCGTGGGGAACCGGCTATCTTCCACGCGTCAACCGCCTTGTCACGCATTTGACACTACCTTACCGTTCTTCTCGACGCGTCTCAACACCTTCCCTCGCTGCGCCCTTGCGTCTGGCGCCCGATGCCCTGCTCCCCCCGACTTTCCTCATTCTTCGCCTTTGCTCCTGACCGCATCTTGTGCTGCTGGGTAGCGGTGAGCATGCAACATCGAGGGCACCACGGCGCCTCCACAAGGCTGACCAGCCCTCCCTGCCATTGGCCTCGCCACCGTAGACGAGAACCTGTTCATGCAAGCCGCACCGCCAATCCACCTCACCCGAGAGCCACCCTGATGCGCCACGGCGACTCCCGTCTCTCAACCCGCCCAGGCCTAGACGTGCTGTTTTTGGTGCATTGACTAGCCTGCCTCCCACTCACGTAATCCGTTGGACTCTGCGACAGCGTATGATGTTGATGGTATACGATGCACGACTAACGAGTGTACCCACACTCCTTTCGCGAGGTGCGGGTCATCCAATCTCGGTCCAGGCGGTCGCTCTCGTATAGCTGCCCAGGTGACAATGACTGCACCTTGGCCGCAGTAATGCACCATAACGCTCGACGTGAGGATGTGCAACAAAATGCCGGGAGTCAGCCTCGGGACAATGGATTACAAGTCTATCGAGGTGCCGGACTAAGCGGACTAGTGACGTAGAATCAGACGGTAAGATGCAGAGGGACCGAAGCGGAAATTCAATCCAGCACCACCGATACGAAAAAGGCCAAGGCCCATGTATGGAAAAAGGCAGTAACGACACAACCACTACACAACACCCACGCACACCACAACGCAAAAAAAAAAAATGCCGCCAACGTCAGCCACGGTCATCTGCACATCATCCCGCCGTTCCCGCAACCTCACCCCCGGTTTCTGAATGGGAGAGAGACGAAAAGAGACGGGACCAAAGGAGCCACCCCTGACATGCACCCCTACGCCTTTTTCTTCTTTCCAAACATCCCGCAACTCCACCGCCCCTTCTTACCCCCCTTCTCCCCACTCAATTCCCTTTCTCTCTTCTCCTCCAGCTCATTCGCCCGCCTAACCCTCTCCCTCACCTTGGCCCTCTCCCTCCCTTCGAACTCGGCCTTCTCCCTCTCTGCCTTCCACCGCACCAGCTTCTCCCTCTCGCGCAGCAACCGCACGCTCTCGTTCTGGTTCCCCGCGCTGCCGCGCTTGTCGGGGTTCTCGTCGATGATGATGTTGTTGCTGGGCTGGCTGGGTTGACTGGGGTTCCCGGAAGCGCGTGGCCGTGACCTGGACCGCTCGCACGCGCGCGTCTGGATTTGCGACCACCGCGTTGGGGTATCCGAAGTCGAGCTTGCGCGCTTGAGGTGAGAGTCTAGTTGTGCCTGGTGGGTTTCGAGGAAGTTGAGAGACTCAGGCGTCATGGTCGTGGCATCCGGTGGGGGTTGGGATTGCCCTGTGAGTGCCGCCAGTGTGTCGAGCTGCTCCTTGGTCGGTATACCCGCACCCCCATTGCCTCCGATGGCGCTGGCGCTGGCACCCCCAGGCTTCTGGCGGCGCAAGCTCGTCGAGCGGCCCTGCCGCGAAGTGCTGGACCGGTTCGACCCTGGTATCGTGTTTGGCGTGTACACGCCCGACACCAGCGAGTGAGCCGAAGAGTTCCGTGTCGAGTTGGGCGTGACCCCTCCCTGCTGCGAGCTCGAAGATCGGTCCTGCTTCCCCGGATACTGGTCCGGTGGGATGGGGCTTGAGAAGGAGCGCGGCGGCGGGGACTTGAGGTTGCGCCCGCGCTGCTGGTCCGCGATGGTCATTTGCGAGACGCGCGAAATGGCCGACGACGTCGAATGAGGGCGCGAAATCGGATCCACAAAGGAATTGGGCGGCAACGTCCCTCCTCCGCCTCCGCCTCCTCCGCCTCCTCCTCCTCCTCCTCCTCCTCCTCCTCCTTCTCCTCCTCCCCCGCCGCCGCCGCCGTGCGCGTGCGTCCGCGTCAACATGCGCACATCGACCGAGTAGTTGCGCGAGTGGTCCTTATTGTTCCAGCTGCTGGTCCGGTACATGTAGTCTGGGCTGCGCATCCCACCCATAGACCGGCTGCGCTCAATCATGTACTGGTGGGCCCCAGACGCGCGCAAGAAGGTAGGTTTAGGGCTCTGCGAGGGGAAAGGTGACATGGACGGCAGCGTCGAAGAGCTGCCCACGCTGATGCCGCGGCCTTCTCTCTCTCGCCGGATGCGCGCGTCGATGGCGGCCTGCTCGCGCCTGATACGCTCCCGCTCGCGCCGCGCGTTCCACCCCCCTCCCGCGTACGACATGGACCTGCCGAGCACGTTCTGTGCGGGGTCCATTGGCGGCGTCTTGGAGATGGTGGGGTAGGCGTGGTTCATGGGTTGGGGCTGGGGGACGTTCAAGTCACGTGGAACTTCCTCCTCACACAGAGAAGGTTTCTGCGAGTGCCGTTTCCGCGCGGAGCTCGAGGAGAGGCGCTTCGCCTCATTGCTGCTGCTACTTTTCCTGTGAGAGCTGCTGGATCCGTTGCTCATGCGCCTGAGATCTCTGCTTCCGCGCTCCAGGGGCGCGGTCCATGACCGGCGGACACTGGGAGGTTCTACTGACGTGACTGTGATTGACGACTGCTGTTGCTGCTTTTCCGCGACTTTGTCAAGGAGTGTACCCTGCTGGGGGAGACTCCTTCTCCGATTACTCTTCGAAGTGCCATTGGGTCGGTTTGCGCTCGGGGCATAAGCATTCGCGCTGTTTCGGTCCGGGCCTGATGTCGAGGAGAAATGCCAGTCCGGAGATACTGCGTGCTGGGGGGACAGCTCGCTGATGGTCTGGAGCGTTCGCCGCCGCTGCTGGAGCACTTGGCGGTTTGTCAGAGATGCATTCTCGGGGAGGACTGCATGGGGGAGAGGCGGTGTCGCTGAGGCCATTGTCTTTCTTGAGGAGGGAGGAGAGTCGGGCGCGGGGGGTGCGGGAGAGGCAGGTGCGAGGATATTGCAGTGGTATGAGTTGGAGTTGGGCATTTCAAGGATGACGGGAGACCGAATCCTATACTGTGGGGCGCGGGAGAGGGAGCGAGGAAATGAGGTTGAACTTACAAAGTTCTGGCTTGCAATCCACCTTCAATAATGTAAGACCCTTTCCAGTTGCCGGCGGGCGATGGATTGCATTAGCGGAGCCGCTTATCGGAGCCATGCCTGGGTGGTTGAGGTTTTAGAGCTGAATCTGTGTTACGGGCCTTGCAGTAACATGCGTTACCGTCTTGTCGGCGGTGCCACAGCCAGGTTAGCTGTGCATAGGCGTCGAGCACTGAGCGATCTAGTGCTGCTGTCGTTGAGATTGTACGCACGCAGGACCTTTTCGTCGGGGATGGGGGTTTGTCACTTTCAAGGCACCGCCTTTCAGACTCCCTCTCCCTACGGGGGTGTCTCAGGTCTGTAATAGGGAGGGAAAAAAAGGCGGCGGTGCACGACCATTTTAGGGGCAGTTGGCGCGCGCCTTTGATCAAAATAGTGTTTTTTGGCGGCTCTCTGCTACCGTTAAAGGACCAGCCTTCGGTACACAATGTCCGCGTCAGGTCGGTCATGGTTTGGATGGTGATCTGCGCTGAGGCCTGCAAGCGACTCGTAAGGGATAGATGGATGGCTGGGTTTGAGATTTAGCACACGGGATGACGAGGCAGATCATCGGGACGAAGACGGTGAGTCGGGTACGCACATGTTTCATTCAATGTGGTCCAATCATGCCGCCATATAATTTTGGGGCTGACGGTTTTAAAGTTAGTACATGCGCCAGCCCATTCGAGCCTCAGCAACAGACGAACGCCATACCGTGAAGCCTTGTCGGCACTGAATAGGGACAAAACGGCAGGCGCTGCGGCTGAGGGGGACTTGGAACGAAGACTCAATTGGCACGCGGCTCGATCAATTGAGTTGAGTCCTCGAGGGATGGTCTGGCTGTGTGTGTGTGCCGAGGGCGGGTTGTGACAGAATCTGATGGGGAGGGGGGTCTGTTGCTGGGCCTCCTCATCGAGCAGCTTAATGCAGACCCCGCATGCCGACAGAATGGCGAGCTTGGAAGAGGTGGCCAGAAGTACATGGCCGCAGGATGCATCGGAGGGATGCTCCGCGCGCAAGTACAAGCGGTACAGCAGACAACACCACGGTAAGGACCGGACAAGGACAGCAGTCCAGCCACCGCAGAGTGAGACACGACACCCTCTGGGCCCGCGGGCAGTGGAGAAAGGCAAAATGTCAAGATCAAAGTCTGGACAAGACTGGTCAAAGGTCGTGGCTCTCGTCCAATCTCCACCTCCGCTAGCATTAGGCTAACCCAGAAATGCAGCTGCAGGGGCGGGAAAGCTCCGATCCCCGACCTCAACACCAAGCCAGTGGAGGGGCCTTTGGGCTCGACCACCTTGCTTTCCACGGCTCGTCGGGCTGATCCTGCATCCATGGCTCCATGTGTGTGATGGAAAAGCACGCATTCGCGCGTGGGCTTCACATGCATTTCACAAGCCGCTTCCCGGGCCCTTCTCCGAGCGAGGCCGGGTGTAGTACGGAATGTCTTCTCCCACGCTGCATACGCTTCATGCTAGATCGTGCCGCGATCTCACACCCTTCGCGTGGACCCGATCCAAGTGGTCCGCGTCAGCACTCTGATGGATCTGCAACGGGTTCCCCGCATGCAACCACAACTTTATCGTCGGCGGAGAGGCCGGGCGGGATTCATCCTGTCCCGAAGCCTCAAGTATTGGACCGAAAGAAAAAGCAAAAACCACAATCTTTTTCCTCGATGACTGCACACGCCATCACGCATCATTGCCGCATTGCGCAGACTGCGAGGAGCAGGATTTTTGTGCATCACGCGCTTCAAAACAATTTTGCTTCTGAGACGAGGGCCCACGATGCAAGCCCGTAGCATCCCCTATACAACCTGCGAGTATATCATCTCTACGTTAAGTTCCCAAGCAGTCGCTCGCTATAGGCATCTAACCTGATGTAGCCGGAATTTTCCCACAATCCATGAGCGATCACGATCTAGCTGCCGTGGTCGTAAAAACTTGGCCAGTTTGTTATACCAACATCCGGTTTCGTCACGCCGCACATTTCCACCCAAACTTACCGGCAAGCTAGCTTACACAAGACATTTTATACGTGTTTGTGCGTCCTTGTTTGCGTGGCCCGCTTGTGGTGCTGCAGAATGCCAATCTCTAATGAAGTTTATACTTCCTTCGTCATACACTTTGATTACTCATGCGACCCGTTGGACAGCTCATGTGCTTCAGCAATCACGTTTTCAGACCTCCCCGTGTTGGTTGAGTGTGAGCGGCTCATGAGCGACTGTTCCCTCAGTGCTGTCATTTACAACAAGATACACTCATCAGCATGCGATCAACCGAGTCTTGCGATGTCTTCTACGAGAAAGCGTGTCACTGGAGCAATGTCTGTTGGGCATTCACATCCTGCTATATTCAATCTTGCCCTTGCACTAATCTTCACACACTAATGAAGCAGCTCGCAATAGAATCACCATGGGCTTCTTACCGTATCGCAGGGAACCACAGGGGCACATTGCATACCTCTCAAAAGAACGACGCTCTCGAAACCTCGAACTGACCCGAGTCAGCACATTTCGGCTTCTTTTGGAAAGCTTTGTCGAACAATTGAAGATTTACAGACTGAGGAAGCAAGAGCAGGCTCGCGAAGCCAGAGAACGCCGCCCTGAGGTTCGTCGTAGAGCTAGATCTGCAGCTCTTAACGGGCTGTATAAAGGGCCAGACGACGAAGTTCCTATGTCAGAACACTACGAGCGGACCCCATCGCGAGATCATAGTCCTACTCATGAACATGTTTCTGGTGAAGACCAGCGTCCGGTGATACCGTATCCAGTGGTAGGAAAATCAAATCCGGACTTAACTTTACCGTACATGACCGGAGGAGCTGGATCCCCAGGGACTGCTGGTGAATACTGCAATAGTCACCAGGAGCCCCATCATGGCGATGACCCTCAACCAAGTGATAAACCCCCCTCACGTGAAAGAAAACAGAGGCTTGGATCCGACGGCCAACCTCTGGTACAAGGTAGAAGGGGATGGCGTGACCCCTCGCCCGGTCCATCCCCCAAATACAAGTTTCACATAGACCCTACCTTTGGCTTCGCCAAACACTGGCAGAAGTGCACCGAATGGGTGCAACAAAGGGATGACTGGGAGGCCAAAAAGAAAGAAAGAAGATCACGAGGACCCCTAACAACACGTCGCGAAATCAAACGCGCAAAAAGCAACCCCCAAGAAGGTAAAACCCATCAACCTTTCAACAACTCACACACACAAGGTTTCGCAAATCCCGCTCCCCCATGCCCCCTTCCAGAAAACGCGGCGCAGACGCCCCCCGCCCCAGCCCCCTCCGTCCACGTACGGTTTGCAAACGAACCCACCGCCACCGCTCATGGGGATGTTGCGGGGCCTGGTAGGAGTGGACAGGCGCAGTACCAACCACCGCCCGCCGCCCAGGATGCGCAATTCCAAGGCCCCACGTACCTCCAGACTCCCCACAGCCAGGCTGTGGAAGAGCGCGAGCGCGCACAGGCCCGAGCGAGCGCTGGCACAGGTACGTCCCGGATGAATCCACAGGCCCAGAGCACAGATAACACGCCAGACCCATAAGCCGCCGATGACCTGTCGACCCACTATGCCAAAGCGCCGCACAGGGACAAGGGGGATGTCTCTGCGCTCGAGATGGGCGGTTTGGAGCCCGAGGCGCGGTATTTGGATGTCGTGGGGCGGGGGCAGACGGGGTCTACAATGGAGTCGGAGGAGTGGTGGGATGGATCTGTGGTGAATCCAGGGGAGGAGAGGGGTGCTGGTGTTCAGGCGAGAGGGAGTGAGGGGAGGTTTTTTACGGAGGAGTTTGTGGAGCAGCTTAGGGTTTTGTCTGGGGAGCAGGGGGGGAGGAGGGGCTCAGGTACGTGTTTTCGCCTTCTTTTTTTTTTGCGGGTTGGTGTTGCGCGGCTGGTGGCATTTTTCTGTCGATTCATTTCGTTTTTGTTTTCGTTCCTTGTCATGTATCGGAGCGATGGTGTTCTGGTGCAGAGCAACTAATGGGTTCGATTTAGTGTCTACGGGCCTCAATACCAGCGAGACAGATGCCACTGGTCTGACTTCTTCCGAAGGGTCTAGAGCACCTCATAGACTTTTGTCTCGTAGTAGCTTTGATGAGATCTTGAGAAATCTCTCGGCTGACGTTGGAGATCCTGGCCGAAGGGCCGATAGGGATGGCGGTGCAGGACGGGGCTGAGGAGTATGGTAGCTCATTATATATTTTAGAACAACACCCAATTATCACATACGGTCATAGGACTGTGAATATTAGTTTTCTTGTTCGTCTGGTCGTTTGGCGTGGAACCGTTTCCAGTTCTTTGTTCCTGCTACATTCCATTTCCTGTAAATTTAGTCTTGTTGCTGGTTTGAGTCGACGCGTGAGTTGGCCTCTCTTGCTGTTTCAACCGTATATCTAAACTTCTGTCTGTCGGAATGACTTTTTGCAGCCCACTTCAACCAATATCCCCCTCCCTCTTTTCCCTACACACCCATTTAAAGCACATTCAAATTAATTGACCTAGCATAATAAATCTCTTTAGCCTAGATCAATGTGATAGTAACTGCCCGGGCACGCATTAATGCTATAGTATGTCCAAGGTCCAATACTTGTGGCACGAACCAAAGCCCAATTTAGATATGGCGATAGTTCATCGCATAATACTGGGTTAACGCATATGACGGCAGATTCTAAGGGCTGAAAAAGGCAGGTTGGGCGTCGTATGGGGGACGCTCGTTTCCATTTTATAGTTGCATGTTTGTGTTGAACCTAGTAAATTTTCTAATATAGATGTGTTTTTTGAGCTGAAAGCACTAGCTAGGTATAGGGTATACTCGAAGGGGTATCACGAAACGAAAGCTCACAAGCCACTACCAACTAAACACTGTATATAATTAAGTTAAGATAGTAAAATAGATTTTATATGTTTATATCTATAAGCTTCATTACCTATCGCAGTTCAATGGTTCGTACAGATACTTCGCCTAATGAGCTGAGCGATTTAGATACCCGTTTCAGGTCCGGTCGCAAACCTGCCCAGCGTATCTCAACAACACCAACTCTCTCATAAAAACTCCCTTTCTTGTCTAAAACTAACATATTGGCCCCAATCCCATCAAAACAAACCATAATAACTTCCCATGCACGGCTAACAAAGCGGTTTAAACTTTCTTCCGTATCTAATTGGATGTTCGGCCAGAAGAATGTCGAACTACAATCTTCTATGATTGGTTTCAAATCGAATGGCTTTTTTTGGGTCCGGAAAAACTGCATACGGTACATTGCACCTTCAATAATCAAGCTTTGTGAACCAAGTCGGATGATATCCTCATAATACGATTGCTTCAATAAGCGGCGGATGGAGACAACCTTATCTGTTCGAGTACGTAGCCGAATCCTCACGCATTTGCGTGTCACTTCAGGCCAGTATTCAGGAATAAAGTATAGTTTGATTGGAAGCACCCAGCCAGTCCATGACCAACTTGGGAGGTCAAGTGACCGAACTGAAGGCGACTCGCTCCGCCACACGAGCTTTTGGCAAAACTCGTCTGTAAGTGAGCGATCCCCGCAATGACTTTTGTCTGAGATGATTGGAATCCCCCAGAGATGGAAAACTCCTGGCAGGCCTAAGCTTAGATTGGCGCCCGAAGACAAATCCTTGATTAAGCGGGCTTGACCTGTGGATTTGCCATGTTTGAAGCTGTTGAATATTCCGAGAATACCGTTTAGGTTATCGGCTGGATATGATAGATGACGCAAGGTATAGGCGCGGATAGTTTTCAATACATCGGACGGTGCCCTTCCAGGGCCGTTTGGGGGGAAAATACGCATCGGATCATGTTCACGACCCATGCTGCCACTCCAATGCTGATGGGCAGCCTCTAAAGGCATTTTAACTGTCTCTTGGCAACTCATAGATGCGCATTCAAACAATATTTGATCGTCGGTAAAGAATATTGTCCGTCGGGAAAGCTTCGCTTCCTGAAAGGTCCAACCACGAGAGGCCCACTTCGAAGACATAATGACATCTCGTGGTGACCGAAGTGATGATACCAACTGTTGTTTACCAATCACTGCACTGGGTTGAGGATACCTGTGCGTTCTGGAAACCCCTGGTAGACCATAGTGTGGGCCCTCCCCGGCTGCGGCTACAATCGTGACTATGGCGTCTGCATAAATTCGATCCATCCTTGCAATCTGGTGGTGTTTTTCGGAAGGATCCATTTGAGAGATACAATAGCGATCGATCCATAAATATCGGAAACCAAGGTTTGTCGTGGCAATTATCGCATCTTCGATTGTTCTTGGCGCAGGGTTTGGCAGTAATCGAATACTTGTACGGGCAGAGTTCTCTCCCCATACATAACTCAGAGCTACGTATTCGAACTCTTGGGAGCCAGGAACTATTCGGCGGGTCTTACAGTCGATCAACTTGAAACCTGCGACTGTATGTTCTTTTGCAGGGCCTTGCAGCTTGCAATACCCTTTATGATGCGTTCTGCAGTAGTGAACCCAGCTCCTGGCTATTTTGTAATCTGCCCGGAGAGGGTCAATCGAATTTCCGGATATTTCCTGTTTGGTTGTAGGTTTCTGCTCATCCAAAATGTAGATGACTCCGGATTTGTGTGCCGACCTCGCCTTCCATAAGCTGGCTTTTGCGGGAGCAACCGAAAGAACAACTGTATCGCGCATACGCTTTTCGGATCGTTGGGGGAAGTGATAAGAGATGGCAGAGAATGCATTTAACGTGTATTCTTTCTGTATACCCTTTCCTGGAAGAAGCTGGGCAAACATACGACAGAGTGGACAACGCGAAGTCAGCATGCTTTTTTGCACGATACCCAAAGTGCATATGGGGATGCTGAGAGACTTTAGGTGCAACCGAGTTTTGGGTTCCTTCTCAAAACATTGTTTGATGTTCAAGACACGACATCTCGCGCAGTATTGATCGGCACGTCTTTGTCGGACTGGGCTTTTGCTGAGGGATGGATGCACACTCTCTCTCTTAGTGACTTTGGTCATTTTCTCAGAATTCTTCAGCCAGATTACCAAAGACAATGAGAAGAAGTTGTAAGAGACAGCGGATAAAACAAAACTGAGATGTGATTAGAGATCTCGGTGCTCGTCTATCTACCTTTTAATGTCTACTGCTGCCTTCGCGCTTTAACTTGGCGTCGTGGCAGGATTCCTTGGAAACATCCACAATTGGTTAGTCAAGGCTGTGCCTCCCCCTTTCTAAACCAACCTTGTCCCCTCGAGGCTGATCTGATACTCTGGTTACCTTACAGGAGCGCGAATGCTGCCTATTTGGTAAGAAATAAATGAGCCTCGTTGCCTTATCACGAAATACAGCCCCTAGAAATGATTCGATTTGGTCCTTCATCAACCTATGCCGTTGATTTGATGACCCAGAGATACCTATGTGCGTCTCAACTAAACATAAATCTGGGAGAAGGCAATGGGCGAGAGTTTGGGGGTGGCGGAAGGACAGGAAGGGAGAAAGTAAAGCAAGGACCGTGTATCACACTGCCATTTTGTGGTCGCTCGGCCCACGTTCGAAAGCCTGTTTACGGAAATAAGGGTTGAAACTTGTAGATTTGAAGGTTCTTTTCTAGGGAATCCGTAAACAGCAAACTGAAGGTGGCTCCAGGTTGGTCTGATGAGAAAATACTAGCCTTCCCGTCCGTGTGTTTCCAGAAAAACCTATACTTAGAACTAAATTAAATGCTTACTTAAGCGTACTTGAGCACAGTACCAGTAGATTAGTAGTTAGATGGGTGACTACTAGCGAATACCCACTGTCGTATGTTTATTTTGCTCGAGTCAGCTAGGCTAACTTAACACCCGGCCATGTACATGTTAGGCATCAGCCAGATTGGTTGTGTAACAGCCGGAAGAAAATTGATGAGAATATTCTCATTTTTTTCTGTGTGCTGCTGGAACGCTAGGTCCATGGTCTACAGTCCTTCCTTCCGGCTTAGATTTTTAGTTATCGGGACACAGATTTTTTGTATTAGGAAAGGTGATTATAAAGCTAAAAGCATCAAGTAGCTTCTATAAAAAAAACACCAGACATCTCAGCCAGAAAAAGACTGTGGAATTAGGCTAGGTACCACGGCCTATATTAGACAAGATGGCGAAGTACTTCCCCCCTTTTTAACAAGCATATTTGACTCAGAAGGCTAGTATTAATGACTTCTGGTTAGTTCCATTCAAAGCGGTCTGCCTGGGTTTAACTATGATGGACGATGATCCGTGTTTAGTTTCCGCTAGCCACATCGTGGGGTTTCCTCAACCCCAACAAAGAGCGCACGCACGACGCTCGCTCTACAAAATTATTTGCTGGCCTATAATGATCAGAAGCGACTATTTCGGCTCTATAATTAACTCTCCCGATTCAAAAAGGCTGTGAACCGCTAGACATCCGAGCTAAAGAGAGGACTGTAGTTGATCTAAGTCTTTTCCTTTTCTCCCCGCCCTTAATTCTAAACAGGTCCAACCCGCTGGGTAGAAGCTATAGGAAAACATAAAGGCGAGTGGGATCGCTATCCCTGATTATGGCCTTTTGCCCTATTCTTGATCACTAGTCTATTGTTCACTATTCAGAGATTTGGCAAGCTGCACACTACGTGAATACTTAATTCCATCAAGATCTGCTGTGCTCTTACGCGTCATATTCCAGCGACAAAGACTATCGCCAATTACTTAGAGATTTACTTTCAATTGCGCATATAAATGCAGCATAGTATCTATTAAGCAATCAAGGTAAATTCATATAATCCACTTTTCACTCCCTATCCATTCGATGTGCAGGCTTGTGATGGGATACAAAGAACTAATGCGCTTTTCAAGATCATCCAGACATGCCTCTGCAGCTGCTATTCTAGAGATCTGGTTCTCTTTTGCGGCGATGGAAAATACCCCGATGGAAACAGGTACTAGAGGCACAAGCCATTGCAAGAGACCTAGTATGTGTGTTCCACGATGGGGTGGGTCGAAGATAACGGCCAAAATCATACCGGCTATCAGGCTTCTAGTTTCTTGTCAGTTTAACTATCTGGTATTTATAAAGCATTGTTGTGATGACTCGGAGTCTCCATGACTTACACGATACCTGTCCTGGCCCAAGTCTTCTTCCTTGATGCCGTTAGAGCAGCTCCCCATCTCTTCAGGTCAGACTTGAGCTTGGATAGTTCAATCTTCAGCAAAACCTGTGCCTTGCGAAGACGTGCCATCATAAGCTCGTCGTCCTCTTCTAGCCGATCTGGGTCATAATCACCATCGGTGGGAATGTCAGTTGGAGAAGCTACAGACCGTTATTTAATGTCGCATTCAACGATTGAATGCATTTACCTTTAGGAACATTATCAGGCAGTTTCCCGTGGGATGCTGCACGCCAATGGTATAAGCGGTACTGCTTAAGGTAGGAGACAATGTAGGATCTTGTGATCCGCGGGCTATGGAAGTCTCCACCTGGTTGAAGGAGAAGATCCTTCGGTTTCATCTTCTCGGGGGAGGCTACATGCGTATGTGGTGATTGTACTGGATATTTAGCGCAGGAAGAAAATGGTTGCGGTATTGAGGGGATGTGAAGCTCGTGAGATTCCGCTGTTCAGGATAGGCAGGGTGGCTGGGGCTCTAATTTATGCAATGCGGGCGTGGCACCAATGACAAGTAAGTGCCAAGACGGGTACACTCTCTCAGGTCATACAGAACACCATTGACCCACCACCAACAGGTAGCAACGAAACGCCCTTCTGCCCCGTCAAGTCTGCTCCGCGGACGAAGTTGTTTCGATACCTCAATTCCATGCATCTATAATGTCAAATGTGGCCAATTATCCCAGTATCATTTGTTGATGCTATAGGTTCCTTGAACTGTGACATATTTGCTTCGATGATCAGTTTTAGTGAAAGTGATGGGAGGCCTAAGCTTTTCAGGCACAAGTCGTCAGCTTACACAAAAGAAAAACACCAACTGTGTGGCCCGTTGGTCGCACGACAGGTAAAGAAACGCCAGAGTATGTCCCTCATGGCGTACTTGGGCTCAGTCGGTGCCAATTTTCTTTCCAGTCGGTTCTCGAGGTCTCTTAAGAACCATTAAAGCCTTCTCAGCTATCAATATTCGCCAGTTTCCTCCTTCAACATGTCTTTTGCGTTACCTGACACATGGCACATTCAGTGCATTATCAAGCAGGAACTCGGTACAGATTCAAAAAGAGAGAGCTATGTAAAGAAAGCCAACTTAGCTTTGTCACTAATTTATGAAGACGATAACCCTGGACTCCATAGATTGACCGATAGTTCCACGCTTGCTCCTGCAAGGCTGGAAGTCGCCAAAGTGAAAGACTCCCGAATGAAATACCGAGCTGTATCGAAGCCTGCTGTTCAAGTAAATATCCTCAGCCTTATAATACCATGGCTTGCAGATTGACAAGCTGCACAGATCCAATTCCGACTCAGCTCCACGCCGGATACCGACGCAGACGCAGTCCATAGAGCGGTGAAAGGCTTCTGCCTTAGGGTCTTTGCTCTGAAGGCGGCTGGGGATATCTTCTCCACAATGCGCCACTTTAGCTCCCACTCGCTGCTCGGTATCGAACCACTGGATCAAATATTCAGTCTGTATTGGACACAAGGCTTCTTACAAACTTTCATTCATCAAAAGATCCCTTTATACGCCCATCTGGCCGACACAGAGATCTACACACCGTGGTAACTAAGGCCTACTGGGTGAGAGATTAAATCGGCTAACGGCTGCATTAGGCTCAAAGCAGTTTCGACCATTTGCGCCGCGGCGTGCACCCCTGAGACCAAGGATTTGGCAAAGTATATTGGAATTTCCCTCAAAAATATCATGGTAATCAATTATACTCGGTCAGAAAATCAGCAATGCCTAAAACAGATTATAGACGCTAGGACTGCAAACTGTCGATAAGGACGACGAAAAGGAGTCCAGGACAAAGGCGATTTCGTTCTATGGAAAGGTACAAAAGTTGCTGCGGCATATGGACCAAACCAGTAAGTCCATAACATACTCTCGTGTTCGTATGTGCAGTGGCTCTCGAGTTTCTGATACATCGGTCCATCAGCCCAGATATGTACCACACAACGCACTAGCGGCCAAGATGACATTCCATCGGATGCTGAAGTCGAGCTCTTTGTGATTACCTTCGAAGTCCTCGAAGCGGCTTTTGATATTCTCGTGTCGAATCAGAAGATTCTTGATCAGTGGAATGAAATCGTGTCAAGCGCAAAATACAGGGAGCAGATAGCAAAGAATGCCACATTGGGGGCTGTCGGGATTTGTATTGCTTCCTGTTCCACGATCATGAAAGACACTGTGGAATCATTGGGAAAAAACCAATCTGGAATTATATCATCAACGGTAGGAGTTGTTGCCAGCAGTGTTGTTGGACTTCAGCCATCAGCTATCTTGATACCTCTAGGTTTGTGCGTTGTTGGGGCTTGCTGTTACGCCATACAGTTACCCATTCGCCAAAATTGTGAAAATAAACGGAAGGAGAAGATGACAGGTATGCTGTTTATCATACATTTTAGCGCACATCAGGTTGTTTTCCTATTTTGCTGATACATCATCTACAGAGAGTGAAGAGATACAGGATCTGATCACTCGTGTACAGGAGCTTAGCGGATGGCTCATCGTTTTTTCGAAACCGCACACAGCAGTCGGTGATGGAGTTGGGTTGGATTCACAAGAAATACGAGATCTTCGAGACCATTTCAGCAGTCGTGGTCTTGGGGCCTGTAACTCTCTGGCTGATTTGCAGGCCACACTGGAGTTGGAGAAGAAAGGCATCGAAGAGCAACTCGAGAGGATGAGGAAAGATCCTGCCTGTAAACACATATTTGCTTAGGGCACCGTCGTTGCGAAAGCTGAGACTACTAGATGTTTGGAGCTATGAAGCCTTTTGATTATGACAACGTTGATGTTTCGGTAGCAAAGATATATAAATGATGTATATTGTTCCATAATACCCAATGTGTTTGTTCACATGGTCCTCCAATATATCCCTCACGATCTCTTTATGCCGTGATATATACATCTATGTCTTTCCACATGAAACACCCCCCGGAAAAAAAAGCATGATATGCTGCTTAATATATACTCTAGCATGTACACATTGCTCTGAGGTGTAAGGAACTTTGGTATAGATGGAACTAATGATTGCGGGCCCGCACCACAAATCACAAGCCACAGTCTAGCCGCAAAACAGCTCATTATAGTTGTTTAAAGTACTAATAACTGGAGCAACCACTATAATCAAAAGTAGTAGAAAAATTGTTTAAACTATAAAAACATTATTTTTTGATGGTAATTGTGGTTAATGTAAAGCGTACCCCGAGTACATTTTAAAAAGTACCGAGAACATTCCGGGCACTGCCGCTCATGGGTACCTTGATACATCTGCCTCGGCGCAAGGTTCTGGACAAGTCGATTTGGGTACTTGCCATCTAATTCCATTTTCAAGACGGAGGACGTGCGTTCACATTCAATCAAAATGCAGAAATTAGACAAATTCCTATAACATATACAGGGGGAAAAGAACAACTGTAATAGTTGTTCTACCCTATGACATTACCTACGTTTTCTATACCGCTCATATCGCACATATCGCGCACATTGCCCAAGTTGTCACCCATCGTATCCGTGCGTTCTTCCCGCCTATCGGTGCCACAGGCCTTAGCTACTGATCTATCCGTGCACGGCTCGTTCCTAACCCGCCGTAGGTCGCCGACTCCATGGTATTCACAAGTATTTCCCGTCATTTGAGTCTGTTTAGCGTTTGATACGAAAGGACGAACGGTACAGGTGTGCCGGTGTTGGGCGGGTTTGTAGCCCAGCGGGGCGTATATCCAGGCGGAATTGATGGCTTTTGTCTCGTTGCAGCGCGCGCACGCGTTCCTCTTTCTCGGTGGCGCCGTTGATGACGAGCTAGATTACGTGGAATTCACCGTTGTTCTTGGTAATGCTGCTGAAAATTGCTTGGAAGGGGATCTTTGCGGGCGGAAAGCCTGTTTCAGATGTTCGATAGGATGGTTGTTGTGCGGGTCCGGGTAGCATAATCGAACCGTAGATATGGAATATGGAAAAAACAGAATACTGGATTTCGGTAGGAAGTTTTGTGGATATTGAGTATAGCTTCAATGTGGCGGAAATTTCAATTGCCCAGATAAGTTGAAGTTGTGTTTGGTATCAGCACGTGGCAAGAAGATACAGGGTAATTTCCCCGACCCAAGTGTTTAGCGTTTCCTCATGATACTCAGTCAATTCTCTGTCAGCTTTATTCCTAACTCTCTTTTTTGTAAAAAGGTCGTGTCGTTCTGCATGTCTGAACTCGGGAGAGGACTGTAAACGCACAGTATGCAAGTGCTATATGCACCCCCCATGTCGCTACGGAGAGAACACCGAACCTCCTCCCCTGCGCCAAGATCTATGAGGATTCGCCGCGGCAATACGCTGTACATGGCGATCTCTCTCCACCACTGGTAATGACGTTGGGATAAACTGTTGCATCTACCCCGCAATCCGGGGAGGATGATTATTTCCGAAGGATGATCGCGAAGCTGGGGGTATATGAGGGATCTTCAAAAGCGGGATTTGTTTATCTTGTTGAATAAACTTCCTTCTCTTCTTGATTTCTGTCTTTTATCTTTTTGATTGATGTTTTGTTAATTTGAAGTCGTAGTGAACAATGGATAAACCAACGGCTGCCGAACAACTCGAGCATCACAGCTCCGCGGACAAGGAGCACAGTGAAGATCTGAAAGAAAGTGGTGAGGTTGATGTTCTAGATGAAGAGCGCAACAGAAAACTCAACCGTCGACTCGATATTCGAGTCCTGCCTTTATGCGCGTGGGTATATCTACTCAACTTCCTCGATAGAGGTGCGCAAACCTGCACCCGCAGTCTTTCTCACGAAGTTCTGACATTCTTCAGGAAATATTGGTAATTCAAAGGTCCTCAATAAAGAAACAGGCGACGATCTCATGTCCAACACCGGTCTCACTGCGAACGGATATGCACTTACGGTCACGCTGTTCTCGCTCGCATACGCCATCTTCGAGGTCCCGAGCAATTATGTGATGAAACACTATGTTCGTCCTAGCTTATGGCTCGGATTCCTGCTGTTTGCTTGGGGCGCTTTGACTATTGGATTTGCTGGCGTGCAAAACTATGCCACTGTCGTTGTTCTACGCTTCCTCATCGGAGCCTTCGAGGCTGGCTTCTTCCCAGGCAAGGCCATCCAATACACCTGTAGAATTAGCATCTAACCATATATACAGGAATTGTATACTTCATCACCATCTGGTACCGCTTTAACGAGCGCGCCGTACGCATCGCCATCGTCATCGCATTCTGCAACCTCGCCGGAGCTTTCGGCGGAGCAATCGGTACAAATCCCACCATCCCTCCCACCTCCAGCCCCATAAACTGACCCATCACACCAGCTTTCGGCGTAGGCCACATCAACGGCGCCGCCGGCCTCGAAGGCTTCCGCTGGCTCTTCATCATCGAAGTACGCATTCCCCCCTCTCCCCTCTACACCCACCTAACCCCCCAACCCAGGGCATAATAACCCTCCTCTCCGCCTTCCTCCTCTGGTTCTACCTTCCCGACTACCCCGCCCTGGCAAAATGGCTCTCCGCATCCGACAAAAAATTCGCCGTCGACCGCCTCCTCGCCCGCGGCGGCGGCTACATCCAAACCCACGCCTCGCGCCGCGAGATCCGCGACACGTGCCTGTCCCCGCGCATGCTGCTGCACTACCTGGCCTACGTCGCCGACGTGGTGCCCCAGGGCAGCTTCACCTTCTTCACGCCCACCATCGTCACGGGGCTGGGCTACTCGTCCATCCAAGCCCAGCTCCTGACGGTGCCGCCGTGGGTCGTCGGGTTCGTGGTCGCCATCTCGCTGTCGTGGTCTGCGGACCGGTTCAACGCGCGGGGCTGGCACGTAGCGGGTGCGTCGGTGGTGGGAGGGGTGGGGTGGTTGACGGCGGGGTTATTGCCTAGGGATGCGTATGTGCAGCGGTATGGGTGCCTTTGTCTGGCGGCTGCGGGGGCGTTTCCGGCGGCTCCATCTATGACGAATTGGGTGACTTGTAATACGCCGTCGTTTTTGACGATTGCGTTGGCGGTTGCGCTGCACAATAGTTGTGCTGGGGTGGGGCAGATTGTTGCGCAGTGGATTTGGAAGGAGGAAGAGGCGGAGAGGGGGTATCCTACGGGGAATTTTGTGTGTGCTGGATGTAGCTTTTTTGTGGCGGCGGTTGCGATCGGGTTGAGGTTGTGGTATGCTAGGATGAATCGGTTGGGGGTCAAAGATGCCAGTGGGCAGAGTAGGATTTGGGCTCTGTGAGAATGAGGGCATGACGAGTGCCGAGTAGTTGGATCTGGATACATGTGTAGATACCATTTTTGGACAAATTTGGGGCCCATGATATTAGATAATACCTAGGTAGATCCCATTGCAGTAATCTTTGCAGTGTCTGATGTCTGTGGTCCTCCTATCTGGTACCGTCATTCCATCTTCTCCAAAACGGATGCAATTCTCGCACATGTCATGGATAGAACTCAATTTCTAATTACTATCCATCTAGACCCAATGAAGAGTAGCTAGAAGCTATTTGCTCTGTAACGTCCCGCGGTCGAGAATTGCGTATTACTCCAGGATAGAACCAACAAGTGTCAGCTTTAGTGTACCAACATGTCGAGTTTCCAACAACCACCAATTTTGGCAGTTTCTAAATTCCAAAGTACTGCCCTATGTCTTCTAGTCCGGTGACTAATGGCTTCGCGGCCTCGTATCAGCTGATTCAAAACAGCTGACGGACTTGTCATCAACTCGTTTCAACGATCACCTCAAGGGCGCACTTAATTGGGAAAGTGTTACAGAGACGGACTAGCAGGAGCTTAATAAAGATCTCCGACTGTTTCGGAGCATGACGGAAATTCTATCAGAGTATCAAAGTATTCTAGTTTCGGTCGTGCCAGCGCTCATGCGCCGAGGTTGCGAAAAAAGGCATAATGGCGCCGCATTGATGGCATCGATAAGAGTCATCTTCCACCATTTCCTGGTCATATGACTCTAAATTTTCCTCGTGTCTGGCGTTAAGTTCCTGCGAGGGCGTTGGTACGTCCTCGGAGCCGCCTCGGTTAGCCATTAGCAATGGGGCGGCGGCTATTTTTGGGCCATCGTGTTCCACCTTGGTACTCTGTTCTTCCTCTACCACCATGGCGTCGCCTTCTCCTTCATCGTTTGGTTGATCGCTGACCTTCCATTGCTGAAGCACGTCATCTTGACGCTTGAACATTTTGGAAATATCCCGGCCTACTCCACCCTTGTCGCTCGCTGCATCTACCAGGTTTGTGGCGGCAACATTGATCAAGCTCAGATTCCAGCCGCTTTTTTCCGGATGCAGCTTGCGAAACAAGGGGATCAACCCTTCAGTCACGAGCCGCTGAGATAGATTATCCAAGGTCGCGTTTAGATTGAAGACGAAATTTGGCATGGGCAGCGAGCGGGAGATTCGAGCGAAAGAACGGTTCCAACTACCGTCAGGGTTCTGCGGAGGTCTCGGCCGGGTGGATAGCCGTAACGTTTTGGGATATGCCACCCACCGCCTGGTAGTGTAGGCTTCCATGATTGGTTCTATACCCTCTGATGCTACCTCCGGTTGTTCTTCTTCGTCTTCGAGAAGATCGGCGTGCATTCTCTTCAGCAAGCTCGTCGCTAGCAGGTTCAATTGCTTGACAACGGCATCGAGAGTATCCAGACGCAAATAGCTGTCCTCGATGCTGATTTGTTTCGGAACATCACGCGCCTCACCGACTTCTATGTCATCGTGGCCGTTGAGCAACCCCCATATTTTGACGCCGATACCGTGCGGGGTACCCGGCCCCCCTAGTAGCCGCTCAAGTACTTCTGGGCCCATGGTGGAATGTTTTCGCACATGGCCAACAAGCACCTGCTCCTTGGTGGCACCATAGACTAGGCCGGCATCAATCTCGGCGGGCCTCTGCAGCACATGTGCACGTATCTTCTGTGCCATTTTGAACCCGATTCCAGGGACCTTGCCAATTTCATGGCCGTCGAGGAACCTGGTAACGTTGTCCTCCCCATTGTCAGAGATATAGGGCGGCAAGAGGGTTGTCTGGTCGTTGGGCTTATGTAGGTTACCGACGAGCTTTGCTAGAAGCTTATTTGTAGAGACGCCGGCGGTACAAGTGTATCCCCTCTTTTCGAGGTTTTGGCGGATATGCTGTGCCAAGTGTGAAGCAAGGGCAAGGCGAAGCCGAAGTTGTGGGTCCGTGGGCAGCGAATCAATTTCGGCTTCTGTATGCAAGTTAGCGCCTGAAGTCAAGACGACGCTGTTTTGTTGCTTGGCGACAAATGGCCTCCATTTGATGCTGGCACATGCATTAATGGAGCGAAACAAATAGTCTGGAAGGCAATCGAGCCCGTCTACACCGATAAGGGTCCCATGGGATATAAACGCCCCGAAAATCAAATTTCGCAGGCGCTGGAGTCATTGTGGTGTCTGAATCTTGGGCAAATCCAGATCGCCGCGCATTGACTCGCGTGCCATGCGCCAATGCCGGATGGGAAAAGGCTTACCGGACGTGGGATAGACACAACCAGCCACTTTGGAGGCGTCATAGGCAAAGCCTTCAGTCGGGTCATTTTTGGAGAGACAAAAGAAGGAGTTGCTGAGGTCATGGGGGTTCAGCAAATGAACATTGTATTGAACAATGTCTGAAACATCCATAAAAACCTGCGCACAGGCAGCAGTCAATAGGCGTCTGATTCGGAGAATAAGGCGAGGGCATGGGAAACAAGGAACATGACGGGCAAAAGGAGGGCATGTCTCAGAATGCCATTATCATCAACGTGGCAGTGTCAAGGCAGGCTGGAGGCTTTTTACAGTGGAGAAGGGCAGACGTACCTCGTCAAAGCCCAGCCTTTCACACTTATGATTCCACGAGAAGGCTTTGAGAAAGGAAAAATTGGCTTTGCTCGCGTTTCTGAATGGCGTCAGATCTTCTCCCAGGACAATGACAACGTCTGGGCAGATGCGCTTCGCCTCCGAAATCAGCTGGAGCTTGTGCAATCCCTGCGGCGCATCAGCACGAGGTAGAAAATCACAATGCAAAAGGTCGAATTAGGCATGCCCTGGATGAGTTTCAAAATGATGATGGCCGTGTACGGACTGACTCGCCATTCTAGAAGGGGGACGGGAGCTGTCAACGGCACTGCACCTCCCGTCCGGCACGTGGGGCGAGCCGAGTTGAGAGGGCAGTTAATTTTAAAAAATTGAGCGGGAGCAGTCGTCAACAACGTTTTTGGCAGGGAGGGTATCCTGGGATTGGCAATTGGAGCAAAGAGTCGAAATTGTTCATTCCCGCGCGCCCCACATGTCACCACAGCCCACGCGTTCTTTAGCGGTGCAACCAAGTGGGATGAGGTGCAAAAGGAGAGAGAGCGAAAGAGAGAGACGTACCCGTCGTCTGGCCTCGTAGTTGACGGTGACGGCGATTTGTTTCTGTTGAACCGCCACGGGCTGGGAGCGGAGGGAAGGTGTTTCAGATTCGAAAACACTAAGACGGCAATGAGCAGCGGGCACAGGCACAAGGAACCATGATCCGACCTGGCGTAAAAGCAGTCCTGCTGCGCGTAAGCTAGGCCGGAAGCGGCGAGGGCCGTAATGACCGACGGTGGTAGAGGGCCATACATACGTAGTCCTGCGGCGGAGAGGCAAGACGCACACGTTAGCCAGCAGCCTCACAGTTGAAATAGAAATCGGGCCGCCGCCGCGACCGAGTCCGATGCTGGCGGCGGAGGCCTTGAATTGGTGAGACTGGGAGGATGGGCCGGGCAGGGCGGTGCAAAAGGATCTGGCGGGCTTTTCGGCAGGCCTCGGGCGGGTTGCCTGTGCGGAGCAAAGCGGTGCCACGGTGCTTACTCACGAAGTGAATGAGAGTGCGATGGACCTGGCGGCGTCTGGGGCCCGTGGCCATGGCGGGAGAGGGTTCTGTGGGAGGAGGCGGTATGGCGGTATGCAGCAGGCCGAGGTTAGGCGCAGCGAGAAATAGACATGTACGTACGCGCACACTCGAATCGAAGGGCTTGAGACCGGAGCGGTGGGGAGGGCGGTAGCGTGGTAGCGGGCAGGTCCCTTGGCGTTGAGAGAGGCAGAGTGTGGGCGGGCGCGAGTGGTGAAGCTAGGCCGATCCAAGGCGACCGGGGTTATTTTGGTTCAGGGGGCACGGGCCCGACCAGGATGGCAGCACGCCAGGACGCAGGATGCTAGGATGCTGGGATGCCACCATTAGTCTCCGTCTATTTATGGCCTGCGCGCTTCAGTAGATGACGGGTCCTAGTACAAGACCCCCCAGTCCCCGCCCACCGAGGGCTATAACACCATTTGATCAGCCCGCCCCTCCACATCTCAGACAAAATACGAGTCACCAAGGCAGCCCTCTCTATATCAGTCCAGCTGCCCGTCTTCCCTCCCACTCCGCTGGTCACGTCCTGTCCATCCGATCACGATCCGGTCAGATGATTGCCCTATCGCACCCGACTCACTCGGCCACCATGACCACGACGCTGCCTATATTACCACGCCCGTCTGCCCCGCAGCGGCCGAAGCTGCACATCGACACACAGCAGCTGCGCACTTTTGGCAAAGGCTCTTCTCTCCGCCTCGACACTCTCTCCGCCGTCTCGCCCACCATCCGCAACACCTTCTCCAACGCCTACGAGCCCACCAAGACTGCTGCGCCCACTGGCCCCGCGGCACCCGCTCCACCCGCTGCTGCACCCGCACCCGCACCAGCTACGCCCACCGCAGGCCGCCCCGAGAAGCCACGCCTCTCCATCGACAGCAACATCTCGAGTGCCACCAGCTCGACGCCCACCTCGGCCTCGACCCTCTCGTCGGCACTGACGTCGGCCTCGTCGTACGAGTCGGCCACCATCACGGTGCCCTACAAGCAGCCGCACAACCTCACCTCGATCCTCTCCAACAGCCCGGCAAAGCACTTGCTCCCCCGCAAGATGGCTCCCGCAAGGCCCTTCTTCCCCGCCCAGAAGCGCGTCTCCTTCCGCACTCCCCTTGAGGAGGAGATCAAGACGGTGCGCTACACCATGGCCCACTCCGACATCGAATCCTCCAGCTCCACCCTGTCGAGCCTCGCCTCGACCGACTCGGATTCTTCTGACAAGTCGTTGTCGTCGTCCGTCTCTGCCGCCTCGTCGGCAGCCGCCATCTCGTCCAAGGCGCCCTCACTACTGTCGCCCACCCACCCATCCGGCTCCTCGAGCATCTCATCGCTAGAGCTCTCGCCGAGGCCAAATGGCCCCCGCACAGGCGAGAAGCGCGACTCATCGTCATCAGAAGAGTCGGACAGCGATTCGTGTCCCGAGACGCCAGTGGCCGGGCGGCGCAAGCGGAGGCGCGACTGGCGCTGGACCCTAGGCCCCATAGGGTCAGACAAGTCGATCAGCGCGACGGAAAGCGAAGACAGCAGCTGAACCAGCTAGCGACACGAACATGACCCACCACCACCACCACCATCATGATTTGAGGCGTTTGGCGAGAGCAAGACGGAGAGCGAGAGCAAGACAACAAGGGCAAAGGGCAGGCAGCATTCTCGGTCAGGCATTGGCTTTGGCGTTTTCACACTTGCATTTTCTGGTGTTTACGATTTGAGATACCACTACGACGCATTTACCCACCAACTTGGGAGGAGCATTGCATTTGCATCTGCATACCTATTCGCAACATTTTTACACACCCACACACCACCCACTTACCGTTTTTTAATACCTTTTTTTTGTATTGTACATAACAGTCACTCTTACCATTTTCTCTACCCCGCAAAGGGCCTTTCTTCCCTTACCTAGACTAGTCCCCATCTCCCCCTCTAGAAGGGTGGAAACTCTCCAATACCACACTCGAATTCTCCCCTAGAGGGACACCTACACACACCATGTTTCCCTCGATTGCTGAACTCGACAAACGTGCATGCCCTCGCCCAAAAGCCGGATCCCCATGGCGCGCCCAACGCCCTCCCTCAGCAAAACTAAGCTAGCCCCCCCCCATTAAATCCCGAAATACGAGCTCTCAATTTGCGCTTCCGCTTCGGGACGCCTGGCGGTGCCAATGCCAATGCCCCACGCCCCAACTCTCTTCTCTCACGCACGTATTCGTGAATGAACAGCCACGCTTTTTGCTAAAAATTGGGTAATTCTCCGGGGGCGAGGGGAGGGTGTGAAACGTGAGGGTGCGTTGGCTTGGAGGGCTTGGAGGAGGGAGGGGTGGGGAGGTGTGTGCGCGTTGGCCCATCTACCGTGGGATCGTCTGCATGGTGGGCCCGGGCAGGTAAGCCAGCAAAGCCAGCAAGCAAAGTAGAGCGAGCGAGAGTAGAGGGCAGTGTTGTGTTGTGGTTCGTTCGGTGGGGGAGGGTGTGCGGGGGGGTGTGTGCACGGAGGGTGTTGTGGGTGCATTGCGCTTTTTGAGTTTATCTGGACGGCGGGCACTATTGGGTGTGTGGAGTTTTAATTCCCTTGTTTGCTTCTGCGCTTGCACACTAGATTTCTTTTGCCTTTTTGTGTATGTGCTGTGTTTATTGTTCGTTTTATCAGGCGCTATCGATTGCACGTTACATTCACATACTCGATGTGGGTGTCGAGGGCAGCATGCGCGGTGATGTCAACATCGCGAAAGGCAATTTCTGAGATTGTGAAGATGGGCTGGGCTGGTGTCAAGGTGGCGGATTGGATTGCGTGTGGGCTGGGGAGGCTGGGTGCGAATACGATGGCTGGGATGCTGGGATGCTGGAACGGGAGGATGGGATGCGATGGGTAGGTCGAGCCGGGTTTAGCGTGAGATGGGTCGACACCTCTTTCAGGCCCTGTTCGGTTCAGCCCTGCTGACGGTCTTTGCTGATGCGTATTCCTGGGAAAAGCCTCGTCTTGGTTTTTTTTCTCTCTGACTTGCGGCTGTCTCGCGTGCGCACTCGATCTGGTGGCTTCCAAGGCACAACCATGAGTCGTATGACTTTCGGGTTTTGGATAGAAAGTTGGATTCGCCACAACCTTGGAATCGTCCTCGTAACCTCCTGCTCTGGCCTTGGTGTGGCACATGACAGGCTGGGGGGGTGGGAGCCCTGGAGCCCTGGAGCCCTGGAGGCGCCTAGCGCGTATGCCCGACCTGTCAGTGTCAAAACGGGCTGCGACGTTTCATGAGGGAAGGTGTTGCGTTTCTTCTTTTCTTGCCTCTTAGCTTAGCTCTTAGCTCGCTCCCTCGGGTTTTTCCGTTTCGAACGGCGCCTTTTGCTTTCCAAGATGCGAGTGCGACGATCTGGCCGAAAGCGGCATCACTCCAGACAGCTGCTGCTGCACGACGCCGCTGGGTGCGTAAGTCGAGGCCAAAAATAGCCGCCAAGTTCCGAACCGGAGACCCTGTGGACAGGACAGGTGGAGATGCGTCGTTGCTCGCCTCTGCTCTGGCAAACGCGTGGAGGCCACCGCATCATGTGCAGATTGTGCAGCCGGTGCGACGGCGTTTGCCAGAGTCGTCGTGGATGGAAGGTTTGCCACCGTCGGGCCCGCACGTGATGGCCAGCTGCGCACGCGGCCGGGGAGCCGGTGGGGTTGCACTACGTCATTTGCTTCTCTCCACACTGGCCATGGCCTTCGAGAGACGTCTAGCAATGGCGTACCAGGAGAATCTCACCCCGCGACTGGGCAAGCCTTTTAGCTGCGTGGGGCTACTCGACCGCGCAATGCTACAAGCCTCCTAGCACCCCTCGTCCCGGCGGCACTTCGCTCATGTGTACACCTACATCGTTGAACATCGCCATGTCGGCGCTACTGCTCGGGGCGCGACAACGTCATGAGGCCTTGGACGAGGCCACGATGCAGGTGCTGATCTCTGGGACCGTCGAGGATGCACCGAGGATGCACTCTGCAGCTGGCCGAAATACTTGACATTGTCCCGAGACATTGACCTGCCGTCTTTCCTCAAACTCAAACTCAGGTGGCTAGCGCGATACCGCCTTTTCGAATTGGGAGAGTGCATCATGGAGCCGACATGGCATCGAGTGACTGTTGTAGAAAATGAACAACGCCAGACATCCGAGCCGGGTGGGGGGAGGCTACTAGTGTCTTTGGTGCAACATGAAAGATGAGCAAGTCGGAGAGGTTGATCCACGTGTGCAAAGTGAGAATTGGCAACTTGGTCTGTCATGTCGTCCTCGGGCAGGCCCTTAGGCCCTTCCTGGCCCTCTGCTCGTTCCTTCCGAGGCTGGTGCAGTGTGCAGGAACGAGGGGTCGAGGTCTATGCAAACGCGGTTGAACCTCAACGCTACACACATTTTGACCACCACACTCACCATCGATACCAGCTTCGTCTTACGTCCACATCCTTCGCTCAGCATGTGAGGGGCAGATGAGCTCCCCAAGGTGACACCAAAACACTGACAATGGGCCAGTAAAACCCAACGCCTTCGCTGACTGAGCCCTTCACTATGGCCACCCCAGAGCCTGGGGCCACTGGAGCTGAGACTCAACCCTTGACTTCATCTGATCGCCGATTCCCCAGGGTCAATGAGCGCGAGCTCTCGGAGCTAGAGCAAGAAGACGAGGTCCCGAACAGTCCTCCCGAGTACAGGGAAGTCGCCCCCATCGAGGAGGAATACAGAGAGCCGGAGCCCCCCGAGAATGACGATGATCCATATGCCCCTGGCCCATCTCGACCTTCATGGAGCCGGCAGCTCCAGCAAGCTCAGGACCAAGCAGAGGCCCAAAAGGAAGATAGCACACCATCTCCGTCGCAAGAGTCATCCGAAGGAGAGTCCCCTGGACGCCCTAGAGCACGTGTATACAACCCGAATGCCGTGCCGGGCCCCTCAAGCTTGAGAAGGACTAGCACGCGTGAAGAAGCAATTACGCCAGGTGCCCAGATACAGGTGAGTTGGAAAAAGTGATATGATGGCAACACGATAGTTTGATCGAACTGAACCCTGTCGATCTATGATCGCTCAAGTGGCTTATGAGATCAACAAGACTGACAGATCGCAGGAAAGTTTGTCCAGCTATTCTTTTGGCCATCAGAACACCACCACACAAAGCATACCATCCGATGACCCGCCGTCCTATCATGTCAGCACCCTGAACACCAGGCCCACCTGGCCCGCCACCGGGTGGTTCCTACCCCGAATGTTCGGCAATCCTCTGCTGGGCCGTCGGACATATCACAGGGAGGAGCAGGACCCTGCCGATGACACGATCCGAGTCGCACCCGCCAACGAGCGACGCTACCAGGCTAAGATCTTCAGATTCTGGGCCGGCTGGGTGCCTTTCTTTCAAGCACAGTCCCCGGCTGAGTTGGCCTGCAAGTACCTCGAGCCCCGTATTGCCCTCGTAGCATCTTCTGGCAACAAACCGATGGTCGTGATCGACTTCCTTTCGGGCCTTGACGGAGGGCCTCTGTCAATTTTCGAGAGTATCATCAATCACCAGCGCCGGAGAAACGTCCTGACTCCGCTGACCTTTTATATGACGGATCCGAGGCCAAGGATCTCTCGCTGGAGACATAAGAAGACGCGCTTTATGGGCTACATGAGGGCTCCGGTCGACCCGTGCGATCCCCCGCCGGAAGTCCTGAGCATCAGTTCACCAAGGCGACTATCTTTTTCCGACCAACAGGATCCTGCAGACCTGTCAGTGAGGAAATGCATCGTCGCCACCAAGCATTGCTATCCCCTCACTCATGGAGCCTGACCTCATGCATTGTCAGGATTGAATATTATTATGACTTGACGGAATGATCCTCTGTCGAGCACTTCATGCTGACTTGGCACCAGTAGCACGGCTCGACACAGGACCGACCGCGTGTTCAGACTCTTCAGCCAAGCATTTCATCGTCTCAACGACGATAGGTGCAGATGGGCCCTTCGCAGCACCATGACCTGCTCGGATGGCCTGGCAATTATCGAGTTGCAAGAGCGGCGGCTCAAGTCTCTCGTGTTTGCTCTACTGTTCCCTTTCCTGTTGCTCTTTTCTGGACCTTATGTACGATGGACGAGTCACGTGCCGTTGAGTCGCCGCAAATCTAGCAGTCTCTGGTCCCTTTTGCTGGCCATGGCCTGGATACCCGAGATTTACTTCTTGGTTTTCCAAGACGCCGTCATGGCAACATTCCAATCTCGCGAGTTCGAGGAGGTGATGGTGCTCGCAAAGGAGGCGAGCGGGGCATCTGGCCCAATCCAGACCACCAGCAGCAGTGATGGGAGCGAGAAGCAGTGCCAGATCGGGGAGTGGAATTTCCAGTGGAAGAAGGTCTCGCACACCTATCCAGGCGGGGTTATGACTATTTTGACGGGGGTGCGCGAGCGAGGCCGCGTTGATAGCGGGAATATCGACCCGGATCTTGCGCGAGACTTGAAGATGACCTCGTCTGGCAAGGGTAAGCAGAGAGCTAGTCAGTGGTCTTGATTGCTTCACATAGATGCAATAGCGAATCTTTAGCAGCAGTCGTGTTAAAAATCCATGACACTAGTCAAGGGTTCATGGACTATTGCGTGCAAACTTTGTGTTCTACGTGCCTGTCGAACCAACAGACTCCTAATCCAAAACGGCAACCTCGCCGCATGAAGCAGTGCTCGATAAATAGGTCTCATGCACCAGCAATCCTCGACAGTCAGCTTCTCATACCAAGTCCAATCCCACCGGTCCAGAGCAGAGCCTCGTCAAAGCCCACAACGCCATTGAGTTCAGCTGATCTAACATTAGCCGGCCAGAATCAGGGACGAGGCCCGCAACCCTCGAGGCTGAAGTGAGCTGGGTACCTCCCCAGCGGTACCATTCTGAATCGCGGCTGGGCTCCACACGGCGTCGCAGCGCAAAGAGCGCGCGCGCATCGACAGGATGGCCCGCCCGCTCGCTCCAGGGATCCGTACCAATGCCTCGCTATCGATAACCAACAAATAGACCGGCGTGGGTATTTTTGGGCGTTCGAAACCACGGCCAGACCCCAAAGCATGGGGACCCTCCGCCAAAATACGATCTTCGCCGCTCAATAGTGCATGTAATGTTTGCTACACACCCTTGAGACACGGCCGACACGCGACGCGGCATAGCTAGGTGGCACCCGGTACAAGATATTGACAGCTGTCCAGAGCTCGCCCCGTACCTGGATCTCCCGCACGACGGGCGACGGGCGACGGGCGGCGGGTGGCGGTCAAACGGCGCTTCATCTCGAGTCTTGGGTTCGTGATGGTTCCGCTCCTTTCATCAATCAGCCCATCATGTCCCACACGGTGCTTGCCGCCCGACGCAACCGACACAACCGACGCGGGATCTTCGCGGTCCCTCGCCCATAGCAAGGCGCGCTCCATGGCAGCAATCAAGACTTCGCAAGGCTATCTCGAAAGGGACGGGCTAGGTACCCGCGGCAGGGTTCAAGCTGCCGTAACGGGTGATGGTAGCGGCTGGCACGGGGACGATTCCTCGGCATCGTGGGTGCTCTGCGATAGGCGCTAGGCGGGCATGTGAATGGTCCATTGACGTCGCCATCCTCGCCGTCCCTCTTCCTCGCATCCACCGCCCCCCCTCCCAAGCTTTTTTGCTTTGCATCTCGCCCCGCGTACCATGCGCAATTGTCTCGCGCTGTGAGGAACCATGATGCCGGGCTCTTCGCGACTCCCCGTCAGTCTCCGCGAGACGTTCAACGCGCGGAAGAGCTCCGCGCGCGGCCAGCTCGTGGCGCTCAACGTGGATGTGTATGTGCACACACCCGCCCCAAATGCACATGTTATCTGGCAGGGCTAATTGGGCATGGTGATATAGGCTCCGCAACATCGTTTTCATCCTGTTCCTGCTGCGCTGGACGCGCAAGCTCTTCTACCAGCTCAAAGGTCGCGGCATCGCCGGATCCGTCGTTGATGTCTATGTCTCCACCCGTCGCACCCTGTATGGCATCTTCCTGCGCCTCCCCGGAGTGCGCACAAAGGTCCAGACGCAGATTGCAGAGTCGATTCTCAAGCTCGAGAGGAAGCTAGTGCCCTCGGGCCCGGGGATTGAACGCACCGTCAAGCTTCCGAGTGAGGGATGGAGCGAGGAGGAGGTCAGGAAGAAGCTCGATGAGTTGGAGCAGATGGAGCATACGAGGTGGGAGGATGGGAGGGTTTCAGGCGCTGTGTACCATGGTGGAGACGAATTGATGAGGCTGCAGACAGAGGCGTTTGGGAAGTTTACGGTTGCGAACCCGATCCATCCTGATGTGTTCCCTGGCGTGAGGAAGATGGAGGCTGAGATTGTCGCCATGGTATGGCTTGACCCATTGCCCCTAATATGATGAGGATATGAATGCTAACAATGCCAGGTCCTTTCCCTCTTCAACGGCCCCGAAGGAGCCGTTGGCGTCACCACCTCTGGCGGTACCGAATCCATCCTCATGGCCTGCCTCAGCGCCCGCCAAAAAGCCTACCACGAACGCGGCGTGACCGAGCCTGAAATGATCCTCCCCGAAACCGCCCACACCGCCTTCCGCAAGGCCGGAGAATACTTCAAGATCAAAATCCACCTCGTAGCCTGCAAAGCCCCCTCGTACAAGGTGCACCTCCCCTCCGTCTCGCGCCTCATCAACCCCAACACGGTCCTCCTCGTCGGCTCCGCCCCCAACTTCCCCCACGGCATCATCGATGACATCTCCGGCCTCTCGAAGCTCGCCTACAAGAAGAAGTTGCCCCTGCACGTCGACTGCTGCCTCGGCTCCTTCATCATTCCCCTCCTCCCCAAGGCCGGCTTCGACCACGAGCCCTTTGACTTCCGCCTCAAGGGCGTGACCAGCATCTCGTGCGACACACACAAGTACGGCTTCGCGCCCAAGGGAAACAGCACGGTGCTGTACCGCTCCGACGAGTACCGCAAGTACCAGTACTTCATCTCGCCCGACTGGTCCGGCGGCGTGTATGCTTCCCCCTCGATTGCGGGATCGCGTCCTGGCGCGCTGATCGCCGGGTGCTGGGCCAGTCTGGTCAAGCAGGGTGAGAGCGGCTATGTGGATGCGTGCCACAAGATTGTCGGCGCCATGAAGAAGATCGAGGGCGCCATCAGGGAGAAGCCCGAGCTTGCGGCCGATCTCAAGGTCATTGGGCGTCCGCTCGTCTCCGTCGTCGCTTTCCTGTCGAACACTCTGGATATCTATGACATTGCGGATGGCATGAGCGAGAAGGGGTGGCATCTCAATGCCCTGCAGTCGCCGCCGGCCATCCATGTCGCGGTCACGCTGCCCATTGTTGCGGCAGCCGATAAGCTGATTGCGGATTTGGTCGAGGTTACGGAGGAGGTGAGGGAGAGGGAGAGGAGGAGGATTGCTGAAGGGAAGGGTGCCAAGGGCGCGGTTAAGGGAGATGCGGCTGCGCTGTATGGTGTGGCGGGCAGCTTGCCGAATAAGAGTGTGGTTGTGGATTTGGCAAAGGGGTTTTTGGATACCTTGTACAAGGCCTAGGGGTGGGTAGAGTGGTAGATGTGGGGGTGAAGATGGGGGTAGGGTATATTGATATATTTCTTATGAATGATGTGGATTTGATTCTTATCTTTGCCTCATCAGTGTCTGTGTGCCGTGTTTCAATACTGGTCTTAGAGTATAGTCCTTGGGGATTTCAAGTCCATATACCCCAAGATCCGGTACCAAGTAGTTAGAGTTATGCGGTGTGACCAACTATGTCGCTTGATAAGGTCTAGAACATCCACGTGTAGTAATTTCTCCTCACTTTCATTCCTCTGTAACAGTGTTACACAATAGTTGACACTAGTCGTCTTCATACGTCTAAGATGCCATTCCTTGCAATACTCAGCACCAGGTGTACAGCATCACGCTGGGAGATTTGAGAATTCTGAGATCATACGGATCTTTTCGCACCTGACAGCTCTTCAACATACGTTTTGCAAATCCATGGGTTGGAGAGCCTGATTATATTAAGGAAGAATAGACCATATCATCCAATGGTACGTATTTAAATCTTATCTTAAGGTTCAGAGTCAATCTCGGTTCTGATATATCAAGGACATCCCTTGGAAAACGCGTATTCACATACCAAACCAGCCCCCTCTTCTTCTAACAGATACCATGACAAACACGTGGATAAAAATTCTCTCGAACACTCTTTCTAGTGACTCGTGAAATAGACTTTGACAAATAAGGTTAAGGAATTTAACCCCGCGCAAAAGTCGCGTCTGGCTGGTATTTGGCGCGTTCGCAATATAAGGCCTACGGCCCATCGAGTGGTTTTGATCTCTTTGCCACTCACAGCCTTCATTTGCTGAATACTCTTGGTCAATCGTTTATTTCCCCGTATCAACTCTCTTTATATTCTACAAAATCTGGAAGGAAAAAAAAAATCGACTGCGTGCTTTTGTTGTTGCCAACTCTCGTTCATCACGATGGGACGAATCTTCAAATCCGTCCTCACATCCACCCTCCTCCTCACGGTCGTAGCCGCCGGAGGAGGCTTCACCCCCCACCCCTTTAACATATTCTCTAGGTTCCAACTGCTCCCCCAATCCCCTCCCTCCTCCCCCCATCCCCACGACCTCACCTCCCGAGCCGTCGCCCCATCCCCCAATCCACCCTCCGGCTGGACCTACATCGGCTGCTACACCGACTCCTCCTCCGGATCCGACTCACGCACTCTGCGCCGCTACTTCGAAGACTCGATCAACCTCTACAACGGCGCCGACACCAACCTCTTCGACACGAACAGCGCCTCTGCCTGCATCGACTTCTGCCGCACCCGCGGCTTCAACTACGCCGGCATGGAATACTTCTTCCAATGCTTCTGCTCCAACCACATCCAATCCCCCGGCGCCCGCGTCCCGGACTCGGAATGCACCGCGCCCTGCCGCGGCAACGACGCCGAGGCCTGCGGCGGCGACAACCGCCTCACCATCTACTGGAACGGGCTGCCGTTCCGCTACGCGCAGCCGCCCGCCAGCCTGCCCGCCGGCTGGGAGTACGCCGGGTGCTGGACCAACGGCGAGAACTCGCTGGCCACGCTGCGGAATGGGTATTTCTTACGGAGCAGCCCGCACAACATGAATGCGGAGATCTGCATTGGGGTTTGCGCGCAGAGGGGGTACAAGGTTGCGGGTACCCATGAGATGGAGTGTTTTTGCTCGAATGAGATTTCGCCGCCCGGGCAGTTGGCGGTATTGCCGTGTTTGCAGCCGTGTCCGGAGAGGAGGGAGGAGGCGTGTGGGGGGACGATGAAGTTGTCGATTTATAGGGTCAAGGCTCAGGTATGTGGGTTTTCTGATTCGAGGGTTCTCTGTGTGCTGTGCTCTGGTGCTATGTCTTGCTCCTTGTTCTCTCTCTATGGTTTTCCCCTATCTTCTTCTCATATCTTTGAACTAATTGGCATTGTTGCAATGGGGGTTGTCCTCCTTCCTCCGACCAGAGTATCGACTCGAGGGGATTCAACATTGTCACCCCTGGGGGGATTGGCCCTGAGATCCTTTGGAGACAACATGAGAGAGTATTATAAAGGTGATATCAATGATGAGGATACTCATCTGGGAACGAATAAGATGAAACCCAGGTAAGCTGTAGGTGCCCCTTACCACTGGAGCTGATTTGTCACATACCACTTCTACGTATAATTTTTGTCTTGGAAATAGAACCGCATCACTGCTTGTACAAGAGTATAGGGAATTATAGGGTCGTTGAAATGTCTGAATCCACCTTGCTACGGCGTTACACTATGGTCCACGGTTATTCCCGATCTGATGGTTGACGAAATGACGACATCTCCGAAGCTAGTCACGACCTTCTAAACCGCATCTTCGAATGGCACCCAAAGAACTAAATCTGTTGAATCAACCGCATCATTAGATCCTCAGATCCGCCGTACTAATATCTACCCCGCCCCCACATCATCCGGAGACCCCCGTATAAAGGATAGAAAAGTGCAAACCGCATTCCATCCCATCCCATCCAAGCCAAGCCCTAGCCCCCATCCCACCAGCATCACCATGTCCAACCACAACCAACCCCAAACCTACATGCAAGGCCACCACCCCTCAGTAACCGCCAGCCACCGCGCCCGCACCGCCGAAAAAGAAGGCGCCTTCCTACTCCCCTACCTAAAGCCCACGCACCACATCCTCGACCTAGGCTGCGGCCCCGGCACCATCACCACCGGCCTCGCCAAATACGTCCCCGAAGGGACAATCACCGGCGTCGACACGACGCCCGAAATCCTCTCCCAGGCCCGCACCCTGCACGCCCAACACCAACCCCCCGCCCCCCAAAACGTAACCTTCCTCCAAGCCGACGTCCTCGAGGGCCTGCCCTTCGCCGACGCGAGCTTCGACGTCGTCTTCTGCAGCCAAGTCCTCCTCCACATCCCGGACCCCGTCGCCGCGCTGAGGGAGATGCGGCGCGTGTGTCGGCCCGGCGGCGGCGTCGTGGCGTGTCGCGAGGGCGAGTGGCCGTTCCATTTCACGCCGTATCTTCCGGGCTTGGCGCTGTGGAATAAGTACATTTGGGAGTTGCTGTACGGCAAGTCGGAGAGGGAGCATCCGGATCAGCCGCCGCAGCCCGAGGGGCATCGGAGTGGGAGCCTTGTGCATAAGTGGGCGAGGGAGGCGGGGTTTGGGGTGGGGGGGATGGTGAAGGGGGCGGGGGTGGAGCTGCATGCTTCGGAGGAGGAGAGGAGGTTTTATCGGTGGGTGGAGTTTTTTCTTCTTTGTGTTCTTATTTCTTGCTTGTGGTGGTGGTGGTGTGGGGGGCATTGATCGATGTTTGGAATGGATGGGAGAGGTATTGAATAGCGCTAACTTGAGGTCTAGGGATATCATGGTGGGAAGAATCGAGGAGGGGGGGCATAGAGAAAAGTATATGAAATTGGGCGCGACGAAAGAGCAGGTGGATATGATGGTTGCGGACTTTAAGAGATGGGCGGATGACGTCGATGGGTGGCATGCCGTTTTACAGTGTGAGGTTGTCTGTTATGCATAGAAATTGATTGGTATGCAAGACGTTATCTGGTCCACGACATAGAGCCTACACCGCTGCCTGGTTCAAACATTATCATTCAACACATCTTGGTTTATGCCCTAATTTATAAGGGCAGTAAATGTGCAGTCTGTTCTAGAAAGTGATAAGAAAAGTAAAGGGTTCAAGCTCCAAGCTTTAAGTTTGTGGCTTCGATGGTCGAATAAAGCCCGCCTACTACCATTATGAGACCTCCTGCCATCCCTAGATGTCTTCGATGTAGAAGAGAGGGAAATAAACATATGATACCGTAGCGTCATGGGAACAAGTGGAAATTCGATATGTGATCGATGGCCGCCTTCACGTCGCTACGCTCTTATATAATGTTTGGCTGAGGAAACGCAGACTTGTCGTTGCGGCTCATAACACTTGCACATCATAAAGAATAAAACACGGGATGACGAGGAACAGATCGTAAGAAATTCACGACAATTCAGCACGCACTGGCATACCCCTCCGCTGAAGGACACTAAAATAATAGCATCGCAATAAACACCTTGCATTTTGTTGTTGCAGTGTCCGTTGTGACGATACCATTTTCATTTACACTAGCAGAGGGGTATGCCAAAACGTATCGAATGCTCGTGAATTACTTCTAAGGAGTAGGCCAGATGGTGATTCAATAGAAGAAAACAATGGATGTAGTACTCATGGCGGAGAACAGGTCCAATATTTATGACTAAAGTCCCTGCAGCTAGCGCCGGATGACTACGGTTTGTACTTTGTGATTTCCGATGTCGCTCCTTTGTTGGGTAGCTGTAGCTGGCATGAATAGTAAGCCTTATCGTGTACTTGACACCGAGGACACAATTTCGAGGATGATATAGCGCTCTCTTAAATAACCAGGACCCAGCTCTGCTATGATTCCCCGGACTCATGGGTGACCGGAAGTACTGGGAACGCCTTGGGCACGCGGGGAAGGCAGTCGGCCCGCTTTGGCCACAGGGTTGTCAAGTCGCCCACGAGACACTCTTAGCAGATCATTTGGATTGGACGGACCAAAAAAGGCCTTCGTGATCACAAATTAGACCGAATCGAATGCTTCTAGCGACACGTTTTTGTAAAGGCCTGCCGTTTTAGGGTTTGCTCGTAGTCGATTCCGATTCGGTGGAATGGGTGTCCTGCAGCGTGTATGCAGCCCTGTGGCTTGCTGTCGCTGCTAGATGTACCGATACTAAGGGATGCACTATTTGTGCGCTGGCCCGAAAAAAGTTCTACATGTGCAAGGACTTTGGATCTAGTTCTCTTTTTGTGCAGAGGTCGCGTTGACGCCATCGTTTGCGTTTTGGGCGAGCTCGTTTTGAAAAAAAAAATCCCCCCCTTGAGCTCCGCTCTTTGAGAAAAATCTTTCTGGTGAGGCTGGCGCTAGGTTGACGGCATCCGCGCATCAGCTGCGAGTGGCAACATCTTTGAAATTGAGGGTTCACTGGTGGATGATTCCCAATCTATGTCTGGTGTTGCCGAGGGCTTAGCATTCTTCTCAAGTCACGTTGGCATCGACTAAGTACGAAGGCGGGTAGTATGGTGGTGGACAACTAAGGCGTTTGCTTCCTTATGGTAGTAGTCCGCGGGCACGTGGTAGTACGTCTAGACTTGGGTGGGTCTATTGAAGGGGGCGCCGGATGTTTGTGCGTTGTTGACCAAGAGTTCTACATCCCGCTGTTTTTGTGTTTGGGTTAGGGAGTTGAAACAGAGTCAATATATCGAGCTCTTGGTCTTGCTTGGCAGCGGGATGGCACTTGATGGAGGCAGCTTAGCGGCGGACAATTCCACCCCTATGCAGCTGTCAAGTCGACGCGGGCATTATTGAACCGAAAATATTCGACGGAGAAATTCTAGTTTAACTCTGCGTGCATTCCGAGCCATGGTTCGGCGGATTTTTAGGCGTTTTGCGGGGTACATGACGGCGGTTTGATTTCTGAGACTTGGTCTTCGGCTAGGGTAAAAGGCTTGAGCATCAGTGAACCAATTGGACAATCCACCTAATCAAGAAAACGGAACATGTCGAGACCGGTGAAACATTCCGCTTTCGTCAACATGCTTGCTCAGGGACAGCACTTAATCTGCCATATTGCTTTGCCCATTTCCAAATGGAATATATAAGGAAGACGTTCGATCCTGCATAGCAATACGTTCTCAAACAGCCAAAATCAAGTCTTTCCTTCCTTTCAAAGACCCAAGCTGCAAACATGGTCAAGTCCTACCTTTTGGCGGCCGTCGCGGCCCTGGCCTCCTCGGTCAATGCTCAGTGTGGCTCTGGCTCTCCTGCTGCGAGGGTCACTGGTTCCGGTTCTTCCTTCACCGCTGTCCTCGGCTCTAGCACCATCTACACTGGTTCCGACTACCGTCTCGCCATCCAGACTGCCATTGACAGGATCAGCAGTGGCCAGCGCGTCGTCGTTGCGGCCTCTGGTAGCATCGGTGCCAACACGCTCACCATCGGTGCCGGCAAGACCTTTGAAGGCTGCGGTACCATCAATGCTGCTTCAAGGAGCGGTCGCGGTGCGATCGAGGTCACTGATGTCGCCGGCGTCAAGATCCCCTTCCTCACCATGACCGGCAACCCATACTTTGGTCTGCGATTCTCCGGAACGAGGGACCTTGAGCTGGGCCAGATCAACCTCAACTTCAACGGCGGCATGGGTATCCGTTTCGATCGCGACCGCGCTGCCAACTCCAACGTCCGGATGGGCACCATCACTTGCAGGGGCACCGGAAGCCACTGCGTCGAGACCTGGAACATCAACGGCCTCGAGATCGACTCGGTCGTTGCTAGGGATGTTGGCGAGTGTGGACTGCTGATCCAGAACTCGGTCAACGTCAACGTTGGTCTCGTCGACGGCCAGAACGTCGCCGCTGGCAACGGTTACGCCACTCTCCGCTTCGCCAACCAGAACGGACGTCTCAACAACGGCTACAGCACCAACGTCAGGATCGATAGTGTCAGGGCCCGTGGCGGTGGCCGTGGTATCTTCTGTGTCTCCGAGTCTGGTGGTGCCGAGATCGGAAGCGTGGACATTGCCGACATGGAGAACAACGCCATCCTCATTGAGAACTGCTATGGCGTCACCATCAGGGGTGGAACCGTCGTCCGCTCCGGCGAGGTCCGCATTGCTGCTCGTACCGAGTTCGCCAACACCAGGGATACCTCCATCACTTTGAGGGTTGATGGTGCTGTGCGCGAGTCGCCATGCGCTGACAACTCGGTCTGGAACCTGAGCGGCAGTGGTTCCAGGAACATCTGCTAAGCGGTCTATGCTGAGCCCCCCTTTTTTTCTGTATATATCTTGGGTATCTGCCCCTTTTTTCTCCTTGTCGTATACTGTATATATCCACTGCGACGGGTGGTGGTGCGATTTCGCACAGAATTTATCATTATTAAATATCGTTCTTGCAATCCAGAAGCACTAAGTCATGTGTCTGTGATGATCAGCGAAACAGGAATGCAGGAGAGGGGGCTTCCAGTATTGCATGAACCGCAATTTGGAGGCGACGCCCTATTGGTCACCGTGATACGTCTATATTTCCGCGCTATAGGCTATTGACATCATATGTTGTGCAACAACTATAGAGTTGGCATTCATCTTCTCATCCGCCTGGAGTAGGGTTAAGCTGACTGGGCGCATCTCTACTTCAGCACCATCCTCCAGCGCAGCCTAATCGTGCTTACCCATCGTCTATTTGTATTGCTGTTGTTCGTTGAAACCATTTGTCGAATCCTCTAGCAGATTGCTTCCATGAGCTTGTCAACACGTGCCTGCTAAAATATGACTACGACGACGGGTTCAGCCTTGTTGAGTTTCATGGGGATTGCATCCCAGATTATGCCATTTTGTCACATAATTGGGGTGCAGGTGGCGATGAAGTGACCTTCAAAGACTTGGCAGAAGTAACTGGAAAGAACAAGTCGGGTTATTCCAAACTCACATTCCGCGATGGGCAAGTCAGAAAAGACAGACTACAAGGCTACTTTTGGTTGGACACATGTTGCACTATACAGACTCACCACAGACGACAATGTCCTACGGAAGGGTCGGCTTTTGCCACTGAAGATGACGGTAGAACGTACATATCCCTTTAGTACAGCAAGAATTTTATTTCCTTACTTGGTAACAATTTTGCCCAAAACCAAATTTCCACTATCCAATCACGCAACGCGGGCCTGAGATCCAGCTCGTGGCTGAGATATAGCTAAGCTTATACTTTTCACTCTTCATCACAAGTTTGGTGTTCTGGACTAATCAGTAGGATGCTCGAATAGTTCGGTTGCTTGACTCACCAGGCTGTCCAGTAGAATACCTCGTTTTGCTCATTGATCGAAGATGCAACATCTGCCGGCCTTGTTGGAGTTGCGTGTGTGACAGTCTTGAGGTGTAAATCTTGAATTATATATACCTAAGCTGTTAAGTGGGTTTGCTATGAGATTTAGATCTTATGTGGAAGCTAGCTTGCACTAAAACGATACTAAGCTATGACAATTTGGTAGTAGTAGTAGTATGTTGATGAAGCAACTACTATGTGGCTGGCCCTAATTGTTACTACCAAGTACGTGAGACTATGGGTAATGGAAGCGAGGATATTGCTGGACTTGAGGTAGTTCCTGCAAGTAGTAGTTGCTCAATTGCCATAGACTTCTTGGCGATTTATCATATCGGCCGTTAACACCTTCCTTTCAGACCGAACGGGGCATTGCTCCCTAGATTGTCTACCATTACTGCTCACGCCGACCCTAGATCCTTTCTTTGCTCTGTTTTTTTTCACTGTTCGCGGTCTCTATGAAATCCGCCTGCTGCTCACAACCCTCCATCTCTGCTTCATACCACAAACTTTACCTGCATATTCGCTTTTTCAATGAATTCCAACATTTCCTTTTTGCATTTTTTGCATATTTTTTCTCTCTTCTTCAATTCAATTCTGTCCAACCTTCCATACCATAAGTACCTCGATGAGTTCACCTTGCCACCTCGAGGGAGAGTATCAATGCGCACCGTCCCTTGTCGTCAATATACACGTCAAAGTCCTCTCCTTATTCTTTTGACCCCGGTTCTGGTATTGGTGGGCTGGCGAGGGGTTTTAGTTTGATTCCAACACAACATAGCGTCAGATGCACTTCTTTCTCTCTCGTCATGACTGATTGTTCACCTCCTTCTGCCTTCGTTCGCAAGGATACAATCATTCGAGCCTATCACTCTCTCTAGACTCTCAGGACCATGATCGCGATGAAAATTAACCAGGTCGACAACCGTTGATGAGCCACAGAGCACCGTGACCATTTGGATCCTAAGGGTCGAAGTACACCGTCGTTTGATTGTACCTCGCGCGAAGAATTGCGAACATGTAAGCTCTTTTCCTTGTCTTGACATTCTCGGCTGAGAACTGGCTACGCTTCATGGTGTATTTGCGTTTCTCTATTGGATCTATGCGATGGCTTTACGGGCAGTGTGCAAAAGGCTTATCAGAGACGGTATCAGAGGGCGTCATAGATCAAGCTTCATGGCTTTCAAGACTTTTCAAACTTTGGTGGTGCATAGGAGGGCTGTGGAGGAGGCCATGCAGGTTGGATGAAGAAGAGAGCATCACTACGCATTGTGAAAGTCATTTTATCCTCCGTTCGGTTGGGACGTCAAGCCTTCAAGCCACGGTGCTGTCACCCAGCAAAAACACTACCATCACGAACATCACCTCCAGAGCTATCGAAACACAAGATGAAGTCGGAACGCGAATTCCCGTACTCAGGCACACAAGCACATAAATTTGCCCAAACCATAATCAGACCCACTACCACGGATGCTTTATTCGAGGCGTTGCAGCGTAAGCAATCATCCCAATCAGGGCAAGTCACAAAAGTCTCCGAAGTGGGGAAGGAAGTCGCGAACCTTGCACTTCAGCCTTGTTGCTTCCCTCATCAATGCTCCCAACTCCACCACACCACATCTTGTCCCTGAAGTGCAATGTGGCTGATAAATTGCCGATCACTCGAGCTGCATGAGTTCGTCGGCTCCCAAATCCCGCCTTACGCCATCCTTTCGCATCGATGGGAGGACGAAGAGGTTACCTTTGAAGATATTCGATATAGCGGATCGATGTGGCAGCGATCATACAAGAAGAAGCACGGGTACAAAAAGATCAAAGAATGCTGTGCGATAGCTCTTTCCCATGTGAATGATGGCAAGGCGCTCGAATACGCTTGGATAGACACGTGCTGCATCAACAAAAGCAGTAGCGCCGAGTTGACAGAGGCGATCAACTCCATGTACCAATGGTACAAGGACTCAGCCGTCTGTTTCGCCTATCTTTCAGATGTCCGTGTCGATTATTCATCAGAATTCAAAGCTCTAGCTTCCTCGGTGCAGTGGTTACAGCAAGATTATGGTTTCCAGCAGGATACGCGCAACACGGACCAATTCACCGCGAGCAAGTGGTTTACAAGAGGTTGGACTTTACAGGAACTACTGGCGCCATCGAATGTGGTGTTCTTTGGAGACTACCGCGGTACCTGGGTCAGGATCGGAACGAAAAATAGTCTTCTTTCATTTATCGCCAAACAAACAGGGGTTGACACAGATACGCTGAGAGGCCAAGATATTAGACAAAGTAGCGTCGCCGCAAGGATGTCTTGGATGGCAGACCGGACTACGACACGAGAAGAGGATATGGCTTATTGTTTGTTGGGCCTTTTTGATGTGAATATGCCACTACTATACGGCGAAGGAGGAAAGGCGTTTATCCGTCTTCAGGAAGAGATTATGCGCAACTCAGACGACCAGACCCTGTTTGCATGGGACATGGATCTATCTCCAAGCATGTCCAAGAATCTACTGACCGGTCTGCTTGCAGAGTCTCCACGACAATTCCGCAACGCTAGGAATTGTATTCCACTTGCCGACAGAGAGACTCTGAAGCCCTACTTTATGACCAACCGAGGACTTCAGATCGAACTCCCTTTGATCAAGCTTGACGGTATCCATTATCTGGCAGTCTTGCAGTGCGTGCAAGATACCACATCTGCCACATTGTTAGGATTGATGCTTGAGCGCCTGGGAAAATCCGATTCGCGCTTCGCACGCTCAGGCAAAGAACACGGTGGTGTTGTCGCGGTTCCCTACCAAAGGACATATCAAGCCATTGCTACCAATGTCTTTGTCAAGCAGGCTCCTGATGAAACAATGCCCCAGTCGAAAAGTATAGAAGTCAACATCTCCTACCATGGATCATACAGCTGTATCCGCATTTATCCAGACGCAATGGTCCGGGCTACACCAGGAATTTACATGAATCCTAGCTCGAGCTTCACGATCGACCCGGCTTGCAAACGCGCATTCTTTATTTTTGCGCAGGATGTCGACCTTTTATTAGATTTATATCAGACATATGTGATCGTGCTGTTCATTGCTAATGCCGGCGGTCACTCACTACCAGCGTGTAAGACGGTCTCAATCACAGTCCCAATCAAAGAGGCAGATTGGTACAATGGAACGACAAGATCTACAGTGCCTATGCAGACAAATATCCAAATAAGAGAAGAGGAGACGACTTTTCTACCTACAACTCTACACCAGAAGTGGTTTCTGCGAATCTTACAGAGGTACATTGGTCATAATACAAACGTCGAAAACTCACGGAGGCGGAACTCCACGTCTCTCAATCCAGAACCTCAATTAGAAAAACTTATTGACGACATTTTTGAACTGTGCGAGTCTGGCTGCACATCGCAAAGTTTCCATCAGCACGCAGATGATTGTTTCATCAACGCAGAAATCAACTTTCAGTATCGTCGAGGACAGCCGAAGCATACAATGAAGATACGCATTGGGGACTGGAGAGATACAAATGAGGGTCCATACGAGCTACCTTAACACATGTCCTGAGTAAGATATCATGAAGTTTGTGCGAACATTTTCAGAAGAAGATACATTTAGAGTCCACTCGTCTCGCTGAAGCTTGGAAATTGGGCTTGTATTTATAAATGGAGAATATGTTGAATGAAAAGCCGAAAAGATTCGTGCTTATATATGTTGTTCTTCAGATCGATTCAGATCCAATCCCCGTCGAACTCGAAATAAGATTCTACTAGCTCTGGCGCAAAGGAAAAACTGCCATGGAACTTCTCGTCTACTTGCAGTACCTTTCTGATAATCTCTTCCATGCTAAAGTATGCTTGATCAGAATAGCAAAGCGAATCGTCAATCTCAAAGAGGGCATCCAGCAAAGCACCTCCTCTTCTTGCGATGGAACTCCAGCACTCTACGGAACGCACGGTCGCTCGACCAACTCTGGCAAGCCTCTGCATTTCTATCGCATCATACAAAAGCGTATTCTCTTTGCGAAATATGGAAGAAAAGGTCAGGTTTACACAACATGTGATGATGTGAGTGATCACCGTCCACATCTTCATGGCTATGCTAGAGGCGGTATCTCTAGGCCAAGATTCGAGGTCTTTGATGCAAAGCTGTGAAATGGCAAGACATGATTGCTATGAATAGCAGGTTAGCACGAGCGTGCGATAGTAGACTTGACAAACTTACTTGGGTAAAAGCAAATGCCCTATCTCCAAAACTTTGCAGTTGAAAGTAGCGATGAACTGTGTGAGTCTAGGGTAAATCAGTACTAGTAGGTAATTTGCAAGAAGTTTGTAGATCATACACCATACCTTATGAGCAAAGGATAACAGTTGAATAGAAGGCAACTGCTTGACAAAGTCTGGCAACCTAGCCTCACCGCTATCCCTGTTTCGGAAAAAACCAGGCATCTCTTTATACCTGCTTTTTAGCTCTGCATCAGCCCACATGGTGTGTTCGTAGAGGCGTAATACGCCTTCTCGCGAGTTTCCGGGATGACCAGAAGCGCACACACGGTTTTGATGTTTCCATATGACGATTGCCACTTTTTCATGTCAGCATGAACTGGCGGCATGATTTAGAAGTGTACCTTTGTGTAACTCGTTCGAGTAGCTGGTCGGGGTAAAAGTAGTGTTCGGCAATACGACAACCTTTCCATCTTGAACCATTTTACTAACATCCTCATGACAGTTAAGCGGTAGAGGCGTGTTGAACTGATTCGCATGGATAACGAATGTATTTTGAAAAGGAATTTGGAGCCAATCTTGACGTACAAGAAACCACCAGGTCCGCTTTTTGACTTCACGATCAATAAGATATTGGGTAATTGTTGTGCCTTCAGGGGGAAGCACATTGTCGCGATCAGGCCCCAACCGATGAAGACCGAGTGATTGCGATATTCGAATAGCTGCAGAGAGAAGGACAGAAATTAGGTCTGCTTGGTCAATATTGTAGGCAACCTGAAGTAGTATACAAATTGTTTGCACATTAGCAAGGCGGTGGGCCGCCATGAAGTTAGCCTCGTACATGTATTGTATGCTTCGGTCGTAAAGAGTTTGAACAAGCGATACTGCGCTCAATTTCAGTACATTAGTAGCACCTGGAGGGCTTTTATTACTGACTAGAAGATGAAATGCCCACATCAAGCAGGCGAAGCTCGTCAGCATGATACACGGTTGACTAAAATATACGTTAGGGGGTTGTGATCTTATCAGCCACGGACACTAACACATATCAATGCATAGTACAGTGCGACCCAGCTCTTCTCCTGGGGTGTGTTGGACAAATGTTCCTCGAATTCGCTACAGAATGTGGGCATGTGAACAACTGTCGATTCGTCTGGGTTAACGGGTGGCCATTGACCATATTCTTAGGCAGACCCACCATTGTGCATCCAGGAAATATGATTGCGATGATAATCTAAAAGGAGATGAGCTTGCTCAGTGGTAAAGAAAAGGTCCCAAGCGATGCTTTCGCTGGGCTGCGGTCGCAAATTAGTATCGCCAATGCGAAAAATGCTCTGGCGACCATGAGAGAGAAATTCCAATGTCACGACCGCATCGTTCCGAATATGCGGCGCTTGTGAGTATGGGAGCGATTTAGATGAAGCCGGTGGCTCCAGCACTGTAGACCCAAGGTGTTCACTATCCTCGAGTGGACTTGCAGATGCCAAATGTGGAGTGCTCTCAGCATCATCTGTCTCGTTTCTCTCGGTCTCAGTCTGTCTTGTGCGTCTTCTCTTCCCACTTCTAGTGATCTGGACAACTTCGCGCTCACACGAGGATGCTTGCCCGCGGTCGATACAAGACAGGCAAGGTATTGTCTTGCTACAACGAATCTTCTGGTGAGCACAGTTCAAGCACGAAAGTGGCTGTCGCTGGCTTCGCCGTGGAGTTGGGGATTCTGACATGTATTCGAAAAAGTTAATGCGAGCAATGCTGATGCCAATGTCTTTGAGCCTTGCGAACTGCCTCTCGGGTTGAGACTCTTCCTTACGTAATTTCGGAGTCCGCCGCCCGCAGGTATCGCCGTGTGCCGATAGAATCTCAAACTCTCCTGAGGTTGCAAGCATTCGATGTACCCCAGAGTCGACCGCGACATAATTTCAATACTCGCCAAAACTCTACATTTCAAGTATATCTAGTGACTAAGTGTATCTTTTTATTGATTCAACATTCTATGTTACATATGGGATGAACCGTCGTTGTGTAGTATCTACCATTGCTTTGGCGTACATGCCTTGAATGACGTTGTATCCCCATGAATTGAAATCCGGTCAAACTATGCAACATAACAGCTATTGGGCATAGTCTAGCTTATTTGTAAAGTTGATGTTTTAAAACATTGCCACTGTAGACTCGTTGCAGCCATTGTCTGCCTCGCCCTCGGCTGAGTTGTTCAAAATGCAATCTCACCCGCGGGCGAGATTGGAAGCCAACCCCAAAGTTCCAAGGCTACAGATAAATATATAATAAGCTCATGCTCATCTATTGCGATGCTTCATAAGAATTAGAACAATGGCCTCTCCCACCATTCCTGTCATAGATCTCTCAGGTAACTCTAGGTTCCTCCAAAATTAACTTTAATATCCAACTGACCGTGCCCCAGCCTTAAAGTCTGAAGATGTCGATGCAAAGCAAACAGTCATCGCGCAAATCGGAGCTGCCTGCCGACAATCCGGGTTCTTTCAAATCGTGAATCATGGGATTCCAGAAAAGCTGCAGGAAGACTTGCTGTCATGTAGCGAAGAGCTATTCGCCCTTCCATTGGATATCAAAGAAATATACAGCAAAGGCACGAGCCCCGAATCCAATCCAAATCAATAGGTACTGACAACTACAGACCTCGACAGCTTCAACCGCGGTTACGAACGTCTGCGCGCACAAAACTTTGAAAAGCGCACCGCTGGCGATCTGAAAGAAGGCTTCTACTTTGGGCTTGATCTCCCAGCATCCCACCCCAAGGTCATGAATAAGACCTTTGGACTAGGGCCGAACAAGTACCCACAGCATGTGCAAGATCCGGCCCGCTTCAAGCACACAATCGACACCTACCATGCCCTCATGCGAAACCTAGCCGAGGATATAGTCAGAGCACTATGCAAAGCCCTGGGCGTGGAAGACAGCTGGATACCCCACTTCACAGAAACCCCCATCGCAACGCTGCGACTCCTCCACTACCCCCCTCAACCCTCCAACTCCTCCGACCTAGAGCGCGGTAAGCCTCCAATAGTAGCAATCTCCTCCCCCATCGCTAACTCTCCTCCTAGGGATCGGCGCCCACACCGACTTTGGCGCCATCACCATCCTTCTCCAAGACCAAGTCGGCGGCCTGCAAGTCCTAGACCGCGCAACTTCCTCTTGGGTCGATGTCTCGCCGACGAAAAACGCGTTCGTGGTGAATCTGGGGAATCTCATGATGCGCTGGACGAATGATTGCTATATATCGAATCTGCATCGCGTGATTAACAAGAGCGGTAAAGAGCGATACAGTGTGCCGTTCTTTTTCTCGGGGAATCCTGATTTTCTGGTCAAGTGCTTTACGCGGTTCAAGCAAGGGGAAGAGATGGCGGAAGCCAAGTATCCCCCGGTGACGGTTGGGGAGTGGATTTCGGGGAGGTATGCGGATACATATGGGTCGGAACAAGGGAAGGCTGTGGGGGAATTATCGGTGGCGGAGGCGAAAGTAGGAATAGCTCAGTAGCTTGTAGGGTGCCGCGGGTTTCTGCTGGTTTTCGTGAATTGAGGAATATGTGCTATACGAAGCTAGTCAATCAGTGTTAGTATGGTGCGAATCGCAATTCATCCAGATCTTGGTCAACAGGTTTCCGTTATACAGGTGCTCTACAGGATATTGTACAAATCTATGCCGACGGTAGTCTTCCGGCAGTCTCCTCCAAAGGGAGCAGCTTTCGCGGTCTCTTGAGGAATTCCTCGGTATTTCCGTTGATGCCGACCTTGGTGACGCCCATTTTCGGTGGATCTCCCTTCTTGACAAACTCGTAGAGTCCTGCAATGTATTAGCCTGATTCGATGCATTTCAACCTTCCAAAGTCACTCACCAGGGAGCTTGTTGCCTGCTAGTCTGAACGCGTCCCTCACAACCTGTTCGTGCAGCTCGCCCTTGATCTCAAAAATGACCTTGCTAACTGCTACCCTGGAAGTCCAACGGTCGAAGCTACCTTTTCCTTTACCCATACGACTCTCATTACCACTGGTGTAAACACCAATGTTGGCTGCAATCCTCATGTACATGCGGAATTTCATTCCACGTAGGCGCTTCTTGATAGTCTCCTCAGCGATACGGAGCTGGGTGGCGGAGATTCGGCGATCGTGGTCGCGCATACGCAGTCCATAGTCACCCCAGACGACCGTGGTGCCGCGCATACTGCCACCGGTGGGCACTCTGCAGCGACCTTTGCGCGACTTGCGGGACTCACCCGCCTTCGGAGCGAGCCAGTTCTGGCGGAGAGGCGTCGAAGAGAAAGCGCGGGCAGTGGGCTTGAGGGATGGAGCAAGGAACTGGGAGAGGCATGGCTGCGCGAATACTGCGTTCAATCAGTCGGTCGTCCAGACGCGTATGGAGAGGAGGCACGCACGTCGCGGCCGCGATGCAGAGATTGAGAGCTGGCTCATTTGAGCCACGAGGCTCGGGGCTATCCTGGGCGGCGGCATGATGCTGTAGGAGGCCGTCACGGTCGATGGGAAAGATGCCAATTGATTGAGCGGAATCTTTGGCAGACGCCAAGACGTGGCTAGTCATGTGGCTGAAGCTGTGGCTAGTGGAAATTCGCCAATCCGGCGCGTCAATGTCAGGTGCTAAAGTGCCCATTTCGCGCGACGCGCCTCCTCATCATCGAACACGCCCACCCCTCCTCGTCGTGTACAACCGCGCCACACTCCAGCTTCTTGTCGTCTTGTGAGGCATTGCTGCCTGTATCTTCTAGGCTGTTGTTGCCTTCACCATCAGGATGCCGGCTGACATCCGGAGTTTCTTTGGCGGTGGCTCGCAGGCGGCCAAGGGTAGCCAGAGCTCCCAGAAGAAAGACGAGGTATGCTTACACTTGCGTCTGTTGCCTTGAGCTGTCCGCTCCTCCGGCCTTTACCGCCTTTGCATGATATAAAGCCTCTTCCATCCCAATTCATCTACTCCACAACACTTGTCCTCGTCAACCATGCCTCGCAGACCAGCACCCACTACATTCGGCAGAAGCGTCACTCTTAGGGCTACCACTAACGTTGCACGCCAGAAACCGGCGAAAAAACCGGCGCCCAAGAAGACAGGTCGCGCCAATCGAGTGATCGAAGAGTCTGACGACGATGAGGTGGAAGTAAAGTAAGTCTGCGCCGCCCCCGTACCTTCTATCAGAATTGACCCAAGTCAGACCTAAGAAGGTCACGCCAAAGAAGCCTCCCCCGAAGAAAGTCAAACGTGATCCCACACCCGAACTAGAAGAGACTACCACATCCGCTTTCTTTGCCAGCAAGAACAAGCCCAAGCGATCCGAGCCCGTGAAGAAGGCTACAGAGCCGGCAGCGAAAGCTACACCCAAGGCTACACCTGTCAAGGCGAACGGAAAGTCTACCAAGACCGAGACGCCCAAGTCCAATGGCAGAACTTCGACGAGGGCGAAGAAACCTGTCACATCATACGCGGCGAACGATGACGACGACGAGTTTCCAGACGATGACCTTGACATGGCTGATGACATCTTCGGGGATGACTTCAAAAGCAATAATAAGAAGGATGATTACGTTGAAGACCCTGGAGATGACGACGAAATGCCAGCTGCATTGCCACACCGTGCAAGTCCTGTGAAGAAGGCGGTCAAGCAACAGAAGAAGCCCAAGGACGACGACGATTTCGAACCCGAGGATGTAGATGCCGATATGAAGGACATAGATGTAGATGATGACTTTGTCGTGCCCGATGACGAAGAGGAACCTGCATCGAAGAGTAAATCCAAGAAACCCTCTGCAGCGGGGAAGAAACGTAAAACGCCCGAATCGGATGACGAGGATGAAGAAGAAGAAGAAGAGAAGCCCAAAAAGGGTCGTCCGAAAAAAGCTACTACCGCCAAATCTACTCCCGCAAAGTCTCCCGCAAAGAAAAAGGCAAAGAAGGATGAGCCAGAAAATACAGGTATCCAGGCCATCTACGACAGCATCAGTTTGGTCCGTCCACCGACGCCTCCTCCGCAAGACAAAGATGCCAAGTTCGATTGGAGAGCCAATGCCGGAAGGGGTGATGCCGGGCCTGCGGGCGGCTCGTCAGGGGATATGCCGTCTGGTTCAGAGACCTGTCTTGCTGGTTTGACTTTCGTCTTCACTGGTGTGCTACAGCGTTGGGGTCGGACAGAGGCGCAAGAGCTCGTCAAACGACATGGAGGAAAGGTCACTACAAGTCCAAGCAACAGGACCAGCTTCGTTGTCTTGGGACAAGACGCTGGACCAAAGAAATTGGAAACTATAGCCAAACATAACATCAAGACTATTGACGAAGATGGCTTGACCCAGCTCATCGAAAGGCTATCGGCAGCTGGCCATATGGGCGATTCCAAAGCTCAGGCTGCTTACAAGGAAAAGCAAAAGAAGGAAGAGGAAAAGATCAAGGCGGCGGCAAAAGAAATGGAGGAGGAAGACAAACGTCGGCAGAAGGCTCTGAAAGCTGCACAAGCCGCCAAAAGTTCCAAGGCCACCTCTGTTGGTACATCTGCTGCTAACAAAGATGCTGATGTATCCGTTGAAGACCGTCTCTGGACTACTAAATATGCACCGACTGCTCTCACGCACCTCTGTGGTAACAAGGGTACGGTAGAGAAGCTCCAGCGCTGGCTCCAGCGCTATCCGAAATCCCAGAAGACGGGTTTCAAGCTCGCTGGACCAGATGGTAGCGGTGTTTTCCGCGCAGTCATGATCCACGGCCCGCCTGGTATTGGAAAAACCACAGCAGCCCACCTGGTGGCCAAAATTGAGGGTTACGATATCGTGGAAAGCAATGCCAGTGACACTCGGAGCAAAAAGTTGGTTGAAGAAGGCCTGAAGGGTGTTCTCAGCACGAGGTCTCTGAATGGCTACTTTGCCGGCGATGGCAAGAACGTCGAGGCATCAAAGAAGAAGATGGTATTGATTATGGACGAGGTGGATGGCATGTCTGCTGGTGATCGCGGCGGTGTTGGAGCCCTCGCAGCTGTTTGCAAGAAGACCGAGATTCCGATGATTCTTATCTGCAACGACCGTCGGCTGCCCAAGATGAAGCCCTTCGACTATGTCACCTTCGACCTGCCATTCCGCCGGCCTACCGTGGACCAAATCCGTTCGCGCATCATGACAATTGCCCATAGAGAGAAGCTCGGCAGCGTGCCAGCATCGGTCATCAACGCTCTTATCGAAGGCAGCCGGTCTGATATTCGCCAAGTCGTCAACATGATGTCCGCCGCGAAGCTCGACGCTACGGCTCTGGATTTCGACAAAGGAAAAGAGATGTCCAAAGCCTGGGAGAAGCATGTTATATTGAAGCCGTGGGATATCACGTCAAAGATCCTTGGTGGTGGTATGTTTTCTGCGAGCAGCAAGTCGACGCTGAACGAAAAGATCGAACTGTACTTCAACGACCACGAATTCAGCCCGCTCATGCTACAGGAGAACTACTTGGGTACCAACCCGATCCAGTCGCTCAACTATAGTGGCAGGGAAAAGAACTTAAAGTCATTGGAGCTCGCTTCTGAAGCAGCTGATAGTATCAGCGACGGTGACCTTGTTGACCGGATGATACACGGCTCCCAACAGCAATGGAGTCTAATGCCGACACACGCCGTCTTCAGCTTTGTTCGACCTGCGAGCTTCGTGGCGGGCAGTATGGCCGGACACCAGACCCGTTTCACGTCTTGGCTCGGCAAGAACAGCACCCAGGGCAAGCTGACCCGCGTGGTCAAAGAGATCCAAGCACACATGCGTCTGCGATCTTCAGGTGACAGGCATGAAGTTCGTCAACAGTACATCCCGGTCTTCTGGACCCAGCTTGTCCAGAAGCTGCAAAAGGAAGGCAAAGACGCTGTTTCAGACGTCATCGAGCTGATGGACAGCTACTTCTTGACCAAGGATGACTTTGATGGAATCCTGGAATTGGGTGTTGGTCCTATGGACCAAGAGAAGGTCAAGATAGAGACACAAGCTAAGGCGACCTTCACGCGACTGTAAGTTTTGATTTCTCTGTCGTCTTTCAAGCATGTCTAACGTCTGTCACAGTTACAACCAGCAGTCTCACCCTCTCCCCTTCATGAAAGCATCCAGTGTCGTCGCGCCTAAGAAAGCTGCCAAGGAGAAGCCTGATCTCGAGGAAGCCATTGACGAATCCGACGAGGGTGAGGTCATCGAGGAAGTCAAGGAAGATGATGAGGATGCGGACATAAGTAAGGACAAGTATGTCAAGCAACCTAAGAAGAAGAAGGCACCTGCAAAGAAAGCGGCGCCGGCAAAGGGCAAGGGTAAGAAGAGGCCAGCGGAGAATGATGACGAGGAGAGCGAGGAGGAAGTCAAGCCAAAGGGCAAGGGCAAAGCGAAGGCAGCTGCTGGGAAGGGACGGAAGAAGTGAGCTGAAGCTACCCAGCTACACTGGACTTGTCAGAGAAGCTGAGTGGGATGTGTAATTTTACAGCATCAGTTGGTGCATCCATCAAAATAGTCGTTATCATCGCGTAGGAGGGATTGTGGTTAATGAGCAAATATGCATGGTACGGTCGGCGAGTATGGCAATTTTCTTGATACGCTTTGGGATGGATAACAACCTGTTTATACTTTCAATGAAAGTTTGATATCTGTCTCCTCAAATAAGCTATGGATTGCCGAAGTAATGCCTCTAGGTCTTTTGAATATGCTTGAACGTTTGTCATGCTAATAATGCAAGCCATGTATGACGCGGAGACTAGGTCGACCAAGACGGAATGTTATTTGCCAGACAGGATTCGTGATCATGTTCCCTAAGCATGTGGTCGAGCGCTAGACTCCTGTAAAAGGCATTCCGACCGTAACGGTTGAGGGAGGAGAAAGCCTGGCTGATCTTGGGGTTAAACGGCAAGGCATCCGATCATACGACTGAGCTCCCCAGATACGGAGAAATTGGACTAAAAGATTCGGAATCTAGTCGGCGATGTAATCTCTGCATTTGCGTCGACGTTTGAAGGTTCCATGGAGAGCTCAGGCTGTTTTTGAAGCAGCTTGTATATAGAATTTCTATATGGAATCTTCCATTGACTGATAATTCGGCTTTCCCATCATTGAGGCTTGCACCCAGTTGAGCCGCATGGCTTGACAAGATCTCACAATCAAGTCTCCCTGGATAAACCGCATACGCGTACCTGATTGACCCCGCGAACGGGAAGCGTAACCCGGACAACTCCCCGGCAAGTCACCGGCCGCACAAATACCAGGATACATCACGGTGGCTAATGCCCCATGCAATTCACCATTGATTAATTAGCTGCTTCTTCGGGTTAGGACGAGCAGCTCAAATACCACGTTAGTCTAGCCGAGGGGAGCCGCCCCGCAAATACTAACAGCGGGCAGCGGGGAAAATGCACCGTTGATGCGACCCTGCTGCCCCGAAATACTTGCAAGTAGCAACTCTCCCCTCACGCTACGTACCTTGAAGTATTCCTCCCGGCTAATGGGCGCAAGCCCGCCATGATTGATGGACAATCGTCAGCACCTGTCCCTGGGCGATCATCAGAGCGCCAAGGTCCTCCCCCGCGAGCCACGACGATGTTGTCATTTCAATAAAAAGAGCACCGCATGGTATCATCAAACTACCCAAAGCCCGTCTCCAGACTAGCCCGTGCGGGTGATTTGAATCCGAAGCCAGCAAGGTTGACGCTTTGCGATTGGGCACTACCATTCTGTCCTTCGCATGTTTGATCGTCGGATCTCAACGGCTACGCAGCAGATCGAATTGCCATATAAATACAGCAGGGACCTAGGTACATAGCTCCTTTTTTTCTTCCTGTTCAGCTTCACGCTTGTCAGTTCAAGATGTCGCCTGTCAGAAGCATGAGCTCTAATCCCGTCAGGTCTCTCTTGGTGGGCCTGTTCATGGCCGCGAACTTGGGGACGCTGGCTTCGGCCCGTGAACGCATCAGCATCAATTCGGAATGGAAGTTTGAGCGTTTTACGGAGAATCCGGATGCGCTTTCGTATGATGCGCTCAAGCAGTGGATTCTTCCGGCGGCCAATGACTTTATCGTTGATGGAACGCAGCATGAGCGCCCTTCGGCGGCGGCACCTGGAGCCAACGTTACCTTTGTGCAGGACGGATTCGACGATAGTGCATGGGAGACGGTCAATCTTCCTCATGACTGGGCTATTTCGGGAACGTTCGATGCACCTGGAGTAGGAGGTGGAATGGGCAGGTTGCCTTCGAACGGTATTGGGTGGTATCGTCGGGAGTTGTCGATTCCTGAAGAAGACATCAAATCTGGAAAGCAGTTGTATCTGGATGTCGATGGAGCCATGTCTTATGCTGCGGTCTGGCTCAATGGCAACCTCGTTGGTGGATGGCCTTATGGCTATGCTTCTTTCCGCCTGGACCTCACCCCGTACGCCAACGCCGGAGACAACCTACTCGCCATTAGGCTCGATAATGCGCTGGAAAACTCCCGTTGGTACCCCGGTGCTGGAATCTACCGAAATGTGTGGCTCGTCAAGACGGAGCCTGTGCACGTTGGCCATTGGGGAACACATGTTACTACTCCCACCGTTTCTGGCAGCTCGGCCACCGTCAACATTGTCGTTGATGTTGAAAACTCCAAGAACAGCAGCGAGACGATCGAAGTGAGCACCGAGATCTTCGAGCTCGACTCTGCTTCCGGAAAGGCTCGCGGTGCCGCAGTCGCATCATTCCCGAAGACAACAGTCACCGTTGGCGGAAGGTCAAAGCAGTCTGTAGAAGAATCTGCCACTGTATCCAACCCTGCGCTCTGGGGACCACCGCCTACGCAGAAGCCTAACCGTTATGTTGCTGTCACGACTCTTTCTAGCAATGGATCCAAGGCCATTGACACGTACGAAAGTCCCTTTGGCATTCGCACGCTCGAATACAGCGGCGACGGTTTCCTGATCAATGGCGAGAGGGTTTACGTTAAGGGAACTTGCAACCACCACGACCTTGGCTCCCTCGGCGCTGCTTTCAACTACAGGGCTCAGGAGCGTCAGGTTGAGATTTTGCAGGAGATGGGCACCAACGCACTGCGAACATCGCACAACGTCCCCGCACCCGAGTTCCTTGAAATTGCTGACCGTCTCGGAATGTTGGTCATGGACGAGATCTTCGACACTTGGAACCGTGCTAAGACCACGAACGATTTCCACCTGATCTTCCCTGACTGGCATGAGCCTGATCTCAGGGCGTTCGTCCGCCGTGATCGCAACCACCCCTCCATCATCTCCTGGAGTATTGGCAACGAGCTTTGGGAGCAGTCCGATGCAGAAGGTGGCCAGACTGGTGGAGCCCTCCAGACCATCGCCCACGAGGAGGATCCTACACGCCAGGTCACTGTCGGCAAGAACAACGCTGGCCCAGGTACCCCCCTCGCGGACGTAATCGACATCATCGGCCTCAACTACCAGGGCGAGGGCAAAGGAAACTCGTGGTTCAGCACCTTCCCCGGCTTCCACAGCCGCTACCCCAACAAGATGATCTGGAGCACTGAGTCCGCATCCACTGTCAGCTCCCGTGGCGTGTACATCTTCCCCGTGACGAGCAACAAGAGCGCCGTCGTCGGTGGGCCGGACGCAGGTGGCGACCCCGTAAACCGCCATGTTAGCGCCTACGAGCTCTACTCACCAAGCTGGGCCGCCTCCCCGGACAAGGTATTTGAGCAGCAGGACCGCCACCCCTACGTCGCCGGCGAGTTCGTCTGGACGGGATGGGACTACATTGGCGAGCCCACACCCTACGACGAGAGCCGTAGCTCCTACTTTGGCATCATCGACCTTGCTGGCTTCAAGAAGGATCGCTTTTACTTGTACCAGTCGCGCTGGCGGTCTGAGCTGCCCGTCGCACACATCCTGCCACACTGGACGTGGCCCGATAGGGTCAATCTGACGACGCCCGTCCATGTGTTCACGTCCGGCGACGAGGCGGAGCTGTTCGTCAACGGCAAGTCTGCGGGTCGTAAAACCAAGGGCGAATTCGATTACCGTCTCCGCTGGGACAACGTGACATACCAGCCCGGCGAGGTCCGCGTCGTAGCCTACAAGAACGGCGAGGAGTGGGCCACGGACTCGAAGCGCACGGTCGGCGATGCCGCAAAGCTTAACATTACGGCTGACCGCACCAGCATTGCTGGTGATGGAGCGGACTTGTCGTTCGTCTCCATTGCTGTTGTCGACGAGAAGGGTGATGTGGTGCCCGAGGCGAACAGCAAGGTTACTTTTGAGGTTGAGGGGCCTGGAGAGATTGTGTCGACGGATAACGGCGATCCTACGGACACGAATCCATTCCCCTCCAAATCGAGGAATGCGTTTAGTGGGTTGGCGTTGGCGATTGTGAGGGCGACTGGGCCGGGGGAGATTGTGGTCAAAGCGACTGCTGACGGGCTTGTTGGGGCGGATGTTGCGGTTCAGGCCAGTTAAAGAGTTGTCACAAGATTGACGTACCTGTCGATGTAATGTTTAGCTTCTTCTTCCGAAACGAATGATTAGAAGTTAGAGTATTTGCTCTAAATCAGTGAGCTGCTGTAAGTGAATGACATGGTGTCACGCAAGTTTCAAGAGCTGGCAGATTACTGCAGCCGTCGCCAGAATATCCTTGGTGTACAACGATACTGTAACTAAGGAGTGCAATTTCGGTCTCAGCTTTCATGTAGTCGACGGACATATAGACTAAATATGGGAACAAGCTGGTCAAGACTCCATGGAGAGAACTGAAATATGTGAGAAGTCATTCGACTGATTCGAGTCATAAATCTTCATAGTTCAGCTGGTCACAAGTCAGAACGTTAGGCTTCTCTGATCAATTGTCGGTGTCATATTGATCCCAAGCATGTTGTCCAAATCAGTGGATTGTGGCATAAAGCGGTCCTTACGGGTATTCCGTCAGGCCAGTGCCGGGCGTGGATATAGTACATCTTTATAGCCCCCAAAAACGCCAATATATGCTTCTGCCCCCCACGGACCGCGTATCCTACACTTCCTCAAATCACACCTTATTCGTACTTGTTGACCAGGTTCGCGGCCCTCTTCTCAACGTAGTATCCAGGGTCTGGCCGCCTGGCCTGGCGAATCTGCTCCTTGGTCAAGGCATGCTCCACCTCCTTGACATCAACCAGCTCCTTTATCCTCATAATTTGACCGGCGACGGACTGGCTGACGGGGTGGTAGACGGTCGTCATGCGCTTGCGGAGGCCGAGGGCCTTGAGGACGCCCTGTGTCTTTGCGGGCATTCCGATGCCGGAGCGCATCAATGTTATGCGGAAGAAAGCCATTTTGAAAATGTATCGAGCTGATTTCGCCGTCGAGGCTGCGCTGCAGTCGGAAAGGGTGGTGGGCGTGCGCGAGAGAAGGGGTGACCGTTCGTTGGACGCGGTTTGAGGGAGGCGTTGAGTCTAAACGGGAGTCAATGTGAGACCTCAGCGTCCTATGACTATGTTCACTTACGTGGAATACTGGGGACCGCGATTGCCAACCGTTTGCGCGACGTCGAACAATGATGGGGAACTTTTTCGGAGTTGAGGCGGGAGAGAGCGCCAAGCCTTTCTTGGCTTAGCGCCATCCCAGAGCTTCAGCGCATCCACGTGCTGGGCTGAGTAGTCCGCATTCTCTTGGACATTATCAAGGCCAACGTCTGAGCAGCAATCGATTTGGAAAGGGAATGAAGCTTCCCGATCCAATCCAAGGAAGTGGCGGTGAGTAGATTTTGACAGCTGTCGGTATGTGGTGCAGCCAGCCGTGATACCTTATTCAAGCTGACTTTGTTTCCCATCTTGCTGCACACAGACCCTTATTGCCGGCAGCTTCTGCCAACAAAACCGGAAATATGCGAAGTAGACATGTATTCATCCGAACTCTGATACTTTCCATCAACGAATGAATCCTTGGGGAGAATAGGACGTCAATGCCACTACCCGTTTGATGGTACAATGGTAGGCCCAAAGTAGGCTGAAACGAACAAGTGTCAGTGGCATGCTTTTATCAACTTGTTCGGATCACCTAGCCGGACAGGTTTCGATGGCCATTCGTGGGGTTGCAGTCCCTACCCTTGGAGAACGCCGTCTTTGGCCAGCCAAACGCAGCCCATGCTTTTACCCCTTGTCCTGGGAATAACAATTTGAGCAAGGGACATAGGTCATAACAGCATCAACTTGATATAAGATAATTATAATAGGTGGATCTTCGACGAACACAGTCCTCTACTACTTTTGGCTGGTCCTGTCTATTGGATGATTTCAAGTCTATCATCCCGCTTGATATCGTCCTGTGAAGGACTAAGCACAAATCAGGTTATGATCTTGAAACTCACTAGGGAAATACTCGATCGCAGCTTTGTCAGAGATTCAAAGTTCCTCGTCCAACGTGCATGAGGGACGAAGCACCTGGTTTGCTCACCCACCGAACGGGTAATAGTGGGGACATGAAAGCCACATTCCAGTCTGGTATCGTAATGTTACACAGCATTATTTTTGCGAAATACCATGGGCAAGGTCCATGTAAACGCACTAACTCATCCAGCCGCATATCCTGGGCATGGACAGACCATCCGCAATCTACTCCTAGTATTCCCCTGACCCTTTTCTTTGTTAACGGATAGCCCAACTCGGAAACATGCGTTATATATCCTTAGAGTCCTTCGGAATGTGGAACCTTGGTATTCCAAAAGGAAGCAATTTACATTGCTGTTTCGGGAGGATAAGCCAACTGTAGTAGGATATGTGTATGTATCCGTTCAGACGGTTTCTCACCGTTCGCGCTTATCTCGCATATTTAAAGAGATGGGAGGTGGTGAAGGGAAAAGCGTCAACACTCGTCAGGCGGCATTATCCGAGCTGTGCCAACACCCCTTGGGTCATCCCCCCTCGTCCCTTGCTATATCTGGATCTGCATTATTCCTCACCCATTTTAAAACCCATCCTGTGTCCATTCGCACTGACCATTTTTTGGACCCTTTCTTATCGCTGCCGTCTTTGTTTACTTTCATCATATCTGTCTCAGGTTGTACAGGTACTAAACCAACACCATAACCATGACCAGTAAGATCTAACCGCATATGCCACCTTAGCTATTACCTAAAATAATTCAGCCATGTATTCTCTTCCAACAACTCACCCACTTACTCCGCCACCACAAATGTCAACACCTACTCAGATACCATCTTTAGTATACCGAGTCCACCGAGCCAGTGCTCAAACCCGCTACCATTTTAGCAGTGGCTTCTCTGCGAAAAACCAGACTACAATCGTCAACTACACTTCAGCACTGAGTCGTTTTGGCCTCGCGCATCTAAACCAGCAAACCAACATCAGCTCGCCTTTTATTAGTGTCTACGATAACCTGGCCCATGCCGAACGCGTCGCACAATACGTCTCCCAGAAATGCGGCGAGGATACATTCGTAGTCACCATCGACACCGCCCACCTTGCTAGAGGACCAGTCTTTCGCGCAGCAGACTTGTTGGCAAGAGATGGAGAGACCCATAGTAACCAAGAGTCCGAGTTCTTCCATCATGGCGAATATTTGGTCATGTATCGCATTCCGGCACAAGCTATCCGAGACCAGACACCTATTGCAAGAGGAGGAGAACCAAAATGGAGGGCTGTAGGAGTCATCGGTGGTCACTGAAAGTGCAAGGCACTTTGCATCTTTGAGCAAGGGACAGAGGTTTCCTACGCGGTGGCACAGTGCACGAGCAGACGTTGGAAGATTGTAATTTTCTAATGTTTCTTACCATCTCCTTTTTTTCATGATCTCCAGGCTGACATTAGCGTTACAAGTATCATTTACATCAATTCCGAGCGAAAATCTGGTATGAGCATGCGCGAATGGGAGGCGTTGGACAACAGATTGCACACAAAGGTTGATAGGACTCTTGGCTACTCTTCATTTTGCTGTCATCTGTTATACTTGCCCACACATTTGTTATGAGCGCAGATTTCTTTGGCCTCTATTGCAGCATTTTCAAGCATTTATAATGGCGACGGTTACTTTTCTGCCTGGGCTGTTGCTAACAGATGGCTCTATAGATTGTGGTCTGGGCTGCGTGCAATGAAGATTGTTAATTCCATACAGATTTCTTTTCGTTTGCCATGAAGTATTGCCATATTTAGACAATTAGATTGGTTGAATCTAATTACCAACCCACACAGTCGGAAGCTCACAGTCAATCGATTGTACGGGCCAACTCAAGACCTACCAAGTCCCTTGGCCTGGCTGAAGCAATCTCCCAAACTGACCACTCTGCATTTGTCATTTACCTATTCTCACCCAAGGTCTCCCAGTCAGTCACCCAAGGATCATTGATGCTCGTCGTTCTCCCGTCCGCCCTGAATATCAACGTCTTTCCAATAGTTCGACTCTAGGTCCATCTCACGGTCACGAAGTTCAACCGGAGAATTTCTCATTCAAAGGCGAACTATTCGAGTCAGCCGCAAGAAATGAAGCCATTGCATCACATCTCGCGCCCCTAGCCAAACCGGCCGATCCTTTGCTGCACGAAATCTCCGGAGAACATTCGAAGAACGCTCAGCACGCAGCCTCGGACGCTCCGGCTCTCCATCGCCACAACCACATGGCCGTCCCCGACTCACGACCCTCAACGCATAGCCTAAGCCCACGCAGCATAGCCTGAGCGCGCCGAGCAGCTACGCCTCCCAAGGAACCCCCCCCCCCAACCTCCACGCAAGCATCTCAACAATGCACCAGCCTGAGGCAATCCCCAGATGCCATCCTACTCGCCCAACCCACCTACACACGGCGGAAAATGGTAGCTCCATACTCACCGCCACCGCTCGCACATCCACACCACCTCAAAGGATCCGTGCATTACCATCAAACTTCAAGGGAAGAGGGAAACAAAAAAAACAGTGGTCCCACCTGTCTACCTGGAGCTCAGAACCACCATGACCCCCGCAACGCGGCCGTTTTCGCGAAACCACAACCCCTCTAAACAAACCTTGAGTCCCGACCGCGCATCCTCGCACCGCGCACGTGTTTCGCCAGGTCCGTGTGGCAGGGACACGCATGGCTCCCTAGGGAAGATGGCGGCAGCAAGCAGCAGCAGTAGCACGGCGCTGCGAGACCGGCGAGCCACATCGCTCACTCACACAAACACACCGCCCCCGCCAGCCCTGTTCGCGCAAGATGGTTTTTTTTTTCCCTTGATGTACTCAGGTCCCCTCGCCTCCCCTCTGTACGCTCTACCGTCTACACCAAATACGCCCGTGCGTACGGAGTTCAATACGGCGCGCACGTGGGAAGCGGCGAAGTGGGCCAGACCCCCCCCCTCTCGTGGAAGCACGATGGATGGGGATAAGGGACGCGCATCGTCCCGCCACCATCATCATCTCGCCTCCCACGCACCGTCCCGCAGGAAACCAACGTCTCGTGGGAGCGCTCGGGCGCTTTCGTCTATCGAGCGTGGTGTGCACGCGTGGGCGCGAGCGCGGGATGCGCAAATCATGCCCTCTCTCCGCAAACAGGGCCAGCAGCGAGCGTGCGGGTGGGATCGGGAGCGAGACGAGACGAGACAAGGCAGGACACACAGACGACGCCAAAAAGCGAAGAGAAGCGAGAAAGGGAGCGAGGACAATGCGTTTGCCTTACCAGCACTACCGTATATAAAGTTCCGACGTCCTGCGCGCCATGGACGCTAGGGCCAAGGTACGAAGACGAACGACCGGGAAGCTTGGTTTAGACCGTTTTTTTTTCCCTTCTGTGTGCGGGTTTTCGGCCTGGGAAACTGTGCCGATGGGTTCAAGGTTGAACTCCGGGAATAGGCTTCTTTGTCCCCTTTCTGGCCTTGGGGGAGGGTACTTGTGAGGGACAAGTGGTGTAGAACGGCGGAAAGCGGAAGATGGGTAGCGTACCAGCGTTCATCCCATCTCCCATCTTCCCTTTCCCCCCACCCATCCCCCTTCCGACTCCAGGACTGGGGCAGGGATGCGGGTGTGTGTGAAGCTATTGGAGACTAGGCATGATGCTGGATCCATGATGTTCCGCTCCTCTGCTTTTTTTTCTTATTCTCCGGGGACTTGCTTCCCTTGCCCTTTTTGCCTCCCCGCTCTGGCGGCGCGCTACGTGGACGCGGCGCGCCCTTCACGCCCGACATGAGAAGAATACATGTGCACGACGCGTCTACTCGACATAATAGTGGGACGCGTCGAAACGGGCATGCGTTGGACGCTAGGATGCTGCCGTCTGCCCATCGTAAGAGAGTGGTATGAGCTTGAGTGTGGATGATGCCTTGGGACGAAGCTTCGGGAGCCTGGACAATCCCAATGGAGGGGGTGAGGGGTGGGAAGCAGGAAGACGAGAGGGAGTGGCGGCGCAATGACTGGCGGTGGGTGGGTGGTGAAGCTGGCGGAGAGTTTCCTACAGGCCGTACCCGCGGAGCCGCCTTTGGGAGAGTTTGCTTGACCGCTCGAACATGCGGGGAGGCTTTCAGCCTTGAAGCACTGTTAAACTCAGACACGGCAACGGTGCTGTCTGAGGCATTTTCGGAGAGAGGAGACCTTGATGTGCGTCCCGCCGTCAGAGGGAGACGGGTCGGTGAGGCACGTTCGGTGGCAAGCCTGATGATGGTGAAGCGCATGAAATGGTGATAACCCGCCCAGAATGGATTAAAAGTGGCCACAGCCTAGGCGGTACTCTATCAATGTGATGCAGCCCAGAAAAGGGACAGGAACCACGGTAGCCAGAAGTAAGGCCGGTGGCATGATGCCTAGATGGGCCGGATTGAAGAGGAGCCGCAACTGACTTGGATGAATGTGGCCGCATTGGAATGCACGTGTCCTGCAAGACGTAAGCTCAGGTCCCCCCCCTTGAAGTGCCTTGATGGCAAGCATACCATGCATTCTGGCCAAGATAGCGTGTCGAGTCTCGTGAAGTCGCGTAGATCCAGACGATCGACAATCCATGGACCAGAGCGCTCAAGCGTGTTCGGGGCACAGCTGCAAAGTTCGCCCGAAAAGATAGTAAGGTTTGAGAGACCCGGCCTAAGGGCGCTAGTGCATCCAATGCAGGTCATGCAAGACGCAAGCCGAATAGAACCGCTTTGACAGGAATACCGGTACTATGATCTGCAGCACCTTACAGTAGTACAGGTCAAACTTCAATTTACAATGTAAGAATGCATCATTAGCGCACCTGCTACCCACGCAGCGGTCGTAAATCTTCATTCGATACCCACGCACGCACGCACGCCGCCTGCACTGGCAGATGGCTACAGGAGGGCTAACCAGAGTCTGAGCAACCGTTTTTAATCTAGTGCTAGAATCAATGATGCACCCCCCATCCATCAGGGCCGATGTTCTGCGGGATCCACTTCTTCGGCCATACCCCCATTTCTTTGAAGGAATACGCCGAACTAGATATCACACCATGAGAAAGAAGCCAAAAGTTGGTAACGCCGAATGCAGACCCACATAAACTCCGAGAGATTCAGAGAGGCGCATAGCGCGTTCAATCCACAGGCGCGTGTTTGAAGAGGAAGGACACACTCTCGCCATTATGCGTGCGTCTGCAGGCTTCCGCGAGCTAAAAAAAACTGTCAGCGGATTCCCCATGGGTAGCTGATGGGCAAATGCCACATACCGTGGGGCTGATGTCAATGGTCTCGATGCGATCGCACAGCAGCTTCTTCTCCTCATGTGGTACCGTGTTGGTCACGACAATCTTTTGCAGCTTGCTGCCATTCAGGGCCTCGATGGCGTTTCCGCTCAGGATGCCGTGGGTGACAATGGCAATGACGGCCTTTGCACCATGCTGAATAACCACGTCGGCCGCCTTGGCAAGCGTGCCGCAAGTATCGGCCATGTCGTCCACAATGATAGCAGTGCGGTCTGTAACGTCGCCAACCAAAACCATCTTCGACACCTCGTTCGGACGAGCGCGCTCCTTGTGGATGAGAGCGAATGGCAGGTCAAGACCATCCGCAATAGAGGTTGCCCTATACTTTGTTAGGATTGAATGTCCAGAAAGTGAAAAGGTCGTGTTGCCAAAACAGAAGCCTAAGATGGCGAGACCGTGTAGGGCCTGCCTGAGGTCCCTGAGTCAGGCAGTGAAGCTATCCTAAGCTTCCTAGCAAAACATAGGGGACCCCATTATCTGCAAGGGGCACACGTTCCAGCACGACGGAAGGGGAAGATACCTCTTTGCACCTCCCGCATCGGGGCTGACGATAATACACTCCTTGACGTTCAGGTTCTCCCGGATCCACCTGAGGGTGCTGGGCTCCGCATACAAGTTGTCCACGGGTACGTTGAAGAAGCCCTGGATCTGACTGGCGTGCAGGTCCATGGTGATGACATGATTACAGCCTGCCGTCTGCAGCATATTGGCCATAAGCTTTGCCGTGATGGGCGCTCGCGACTTGTCTTTCTTGTCCTGGCGGGCGTATGGGAAGTTGGGAATGACAGCGGTGATGCGGCGCGCCGAGGCGGTCTTGCAGGCATTGATCATGATCAGGAGCTCCATGAGGGCATCGTTGATGTCGCCCGGAGGAGTGGACTGGAGAATGAAGACTGAAGCATCACGATTAGCCGGACACGCGCTTTCACCAGGGAATCATAATGGGGCAGCAGCCGAATGGAGGGGAAGCACACACCGTCCTCATCTCTAACAGACTCGCCGATGGTCACGGAAGTCTCTTGGTTAGAGTACTGGAGGACCAGGATCTTAGTCAACTCTATGCCGAGCCTGACAGGCAGTTAGTGAAGCTGATCGGAGTTTGAGATGGCGGAGTAATCGAGTCACTGGGCTGCAACAGGGTTAGAGGCAGAATGGGCCGTACCTATCGGCCACCAGCTGGGCCAGCTGAGGGTGACTGTTGCCCGTGAGCAGTTTTATGCTGTTGGTTGCCATGGTGTAGGTTGTGACCGCCGACACAGCATTCTGTAGACTCGGAACTCTCCCCTCGACGAAAATCTGAAGATTTTACGCAATAGGCTAGCACGGGCCCAGCCCCGCGCGGAGCGGCGGAACAAATGGCCGACGCGGGCCAGGCACCTCAGCTCGCCCGTGTACCCTCCTCTCAGTCTCTCTCGAAGCGAGCCCTGTCTCCGTCCCCGTCCCCGTCCCCGTCCCCGTCCCCAGCCAGCACCTGAAACGACCTCCCTCTGGCCGGCGGCCGCTGTCTGTGATTTCCCACGTCCCACGGTTCTTCCAATCTGTCTCTCACCTTTGACGAGCCGTCCCGGGGCTGCGTCGGAACAACTCTCGCAGCCAACTGCGTGCCTTGGGTGCCTGAATGCCTGATCACGTCCTCCAACTTTACGGCCACCGGGTCCCGTCCCGCCCACATGAGACAGGCTACAGCAGCATCAAGGTTCTCTCTTGCCTGCTTTCGGCTCTAGCCCGTCACCAGCCACCTTAATCACCCTCTGTCTTGTTTCCATCCCTTCATTCACGTTGCGTGGAAGCGCACTTCCGTCACAGCCCCTGCAATCATCTCCACTTTCACCACCTTCCCTGTGGCTCTTCCTGGTGATCTATCGATAGCACGTCCATTATACCCCCCCTCCCCAGCAGCAAAAATTTCGTAGTCAGCGGCCCTAGGCTCCTCCCGCTACGCTGCCTCGACGTTGGACCAATGCAATGGCGTCACTGGCGTCACTGGCGGGTCGTCGCACTTGTCATATTTGTTTGAATCGCAACTCTGGAACTTGGCGCGGGAAGCTCGTTTCTCAATTCAAAGGCCCCTGCAGGCTTGATCTCGATACATGATACGCTACGCTACGCTACCAATGCATGTCCCTTCGCTCATCTTCAATCGACAGCCAAAACTTGAAACGCCGCCTAGAAGCCCTCAACGCCCGCTCCGCCGCCTCACTGAGGGGGGAGTAAATGCTGGCGGGCTCCATTGATGCAACAACGCGGCCCGGGTATCGGTTGCAATAATACAAGAACAAATGCCATGGAGGAAACAAGGCACACACACAAACAAACAAAAAAAGAAACTAAACCGTCCGTTAAAACAAGGATGATGATGTTGCCGGTAGATGATCGGCGTGATGTATGACATGGGGTAAAAAGCAACATGTACAGGCCGTGACAACATACTACAAGAAGAAGAGAAGGGAGAAGACAAAAGGAATGTTTTGGATGAATGAATGTTCAAAAGGTGGGTAGGGGTCGGATATTAATGATGCCTGATAAGGCGTCGGGGAGGTCGTTGGATGCGGAGTTAAAGAAGTCGTATCGCGTTCCTCATTTAGCAAGCTTGCTCGCACATTTTGCCAATGGCAGTCTCAATGTCACTAAAGAGATTGAGGACGTGTCCGTCGGCGTAAATCTTGATGGACTCGACGTCCTTCCGATCGATCCGGGCTGGACTCTCAGCTTTGACGGGGCTTCGGGGTGGAGTGCTCTCTGCGACCTCAACAACCCGGTTCGCCGATGGGTTGAGCACGAGCGCCGCGGCTACATGCTCCAGTAGCTTCTGACGAAGGCGCAAGCGTCGGTTCTCGGCTTGCTCTAGTTTCAGGATGAATTCGTCGATGGAGACGTCGAGCTCGGCAAGAGCCTCTTCCTGTTTGAGCAGGGATTCGCGCGAGAAGATGACCGTCTCGCCGCGCTTGAGATAAGAAATCATGCGCCCGTGAAGCTTTTGGCGGCCAGCGCGTAGAGACTTGTATGTCTTGCGGAGGTACTCGCAGCGTTCGTCGAGTGCCCTGAGCTCCTACATGGTATGATCAGCAAAATAAACCTTGGCAATGTCTCAGATCAAGGGTTCCTTACCCTCGACATGGAGGCGACGTCACGTTTGTTGAGAACCTCGAACTTCTCGGCCTGGTCATAGGCTTGCTTGTGGAGGGACTCTTTGTCGACGTCTTTCATGCGCATCGACGCTTCGGGGATGCGCATGCCTTGAGGGAGCTTCCAGTTATCGGGTTGGGCGTCGGGGTTGTTGTTGTTCTCGGAGCACGTCCGGCTCCTCTGCCTCTTGCTCGACCGACGGACTGGTCGACCACGATCCATGACTGACGACTCCGACATGTTCCTGTTGTGAGAGGCCATGGGGTCGCGCTTCTCCACTCTCGGTGAGGCGCGGCGATCGAGTGCGCTCGAGGAGGGCGACCCAGTGCTGAAGGAGTTTGAGACGGCAGAGATGGGTGTCGGGAAGGGTGCCCCGACGTTTGGTGATCGCCGAATATCGAATCCGCTCATGGGCGTGTTTCCGCTGGGGGTGGCTGTAGCCGGCGTGTGCAGCTGAGTGCGGCTCGACTTGGAGTTGAGTTTCAACGGGACAGGCGAACCCTTGCGCTCTAGCGAGGGGGACTTGGGCGGGACTTGAGGAGGTAGTTCGAGGCCTTCCAGAATGTTGCTAGTGTCTACCTTGAGCGCAGGCTTTGCAGCAACACCGGGGCTCAAGATGGGTGACAGTGGCTTTCCGACAGTGACGCCAGCATCCGTCTTGTTGCTGAAGCTGGGGGCGGTGGAGATCTCGGAAGAGCTTGGGGGGGTCATCTCTGACAGCGGCATGTAGGACGGGCCGGTCACGCAAGAGATCATGGCATCACCAAAGGGACCAGCTCTCCAGCTGGCGCCTGGGGCACTGCTAGACCGCTCGTGACCAAAGGCCTCGTTGGATGCCTTGCGAAGAGGAGGCCTTCCGGGGATTGTGGCTGCATGGCGTGAGCCCCACGGTGACAACTTTGCCCAAGGACTGCACTTACGAGAGTCGATTGCCATTTCCTGCACGGTGGCCATGGTAGCACCAAGCTCGGGGACACTGACTTTCCGCCGCCTTGATAGCGAGCCACTGCGCTGCCAGAAGGGGACATTGTCGGGCACGGCGGCCGTGTCACTCAGAGAGGTGGGAGAGCGGCCCATGGAGAGGGCACTCTGCTTGTCTGAAGCCAGATTGGGGCGGGTGAGTCCTATGGGACTCTTTGATGAAGCAGGCACGGGCCACAAATGGTACTTTGGCGAGGCGGCCTGGTATTGCAGGCTGGAGAAGGACGGGCTCTTTTGCAGAGAGTGGATTGATTCGTGGGAGGCCTTGGAGGACTGGAGGGAGGGTGTCTGGATCAGTGTGTGTTGTTGTATGTGATGGTGGTGGTCATCGGAGGTGATGGTGGTGTTGTGGATGTGGGCAGTACCGGAGCAGCACACACTTACCAGAGGTTTCGAGGATGTTTCCTGGGATATATAAACACTCGACATGTCGGCGTCGGGGCGCATGCAATTGGCGATGTGTGTCATGGCCGCTGTTTGAAGTGAGCGTGGCTCACTGTCTCGATGGCAAGGTTGATGAGACTCGGGAGGCGGGCATGTCAAACATGAGGGCAGTTCCCTGCAGTAGCGGTTGGCAAAAAGGCACTCAGGTGCTTTAAGTGTGGCTCCTTCAAACTGCTATTGCTACATGCAAAGACGAGGAGTGCCCCTGCTTGGGCAAGTACCAATAGCATGCGGGCAGTCTAGGCTCTCGGGGGGCGCACCCAAAGATTGACAGCCGGTCCTTGGGGTGAAACGCGGGCCTGACCTCCCATGTCTGGCGATTCGTGGGGAACCTGCATGGCGAGCAGGGGACAAAGGTGCCGCAATGCAGGCGGGTGCGTCGATGGCCTGTCTATAATTGGCGCCAGTATAGATATGCTTATACTGGCGAGTCAACTGGGCGGGGGTCCACGGGCAGGTTTGGGAGAGGTGCAGCAGACGGTAGGCTCGAGCACGCCTGCACGTCCGGCAGCAGGCATGTGGTGGAAGCGAGGCAGGCCGGTGCGAATAGGGAGGGCACATGACGAATGCGCGCAGAGATGAGCGCTGCGCGGTGCGGTCGTGGTTTTCCTGTTCCTTTTCGCGACCGGGGGGGTGGGTGGTGTCTTGACTGCAAGCGGTAGGAAAGCCGCACGGGGGATGCGGCAGCGTTAGTAACGAGATGAGCACGCAGGATGCGTCTGCCCAGCCCAACTGTCATCTGCCCAGCGGCGATGTACGGTTTGCAGCAGCACCAGCAGCAATAGCACCAGCAGGCGGGCGGGCGGACGGGTCGATTTTTTTTTTCTCTCTGACGCAGCGCAGAGACTCCCGTCACCAACAAAGCAACACAGCAATCCGAGGCCCGCGCCCCCTCCTGAGGCCGGCAGTGTTGCATGGCCAGTCCGACGGAGGCCTCGACGCCTCACGGCTCGACGCCTCGACGCCTCGGCTGCCCGGTCGCTGGTCGCTGGGCGAGGGGAGGGCACTGGGGACGAGAAAAAACGAAACGGGACGTTTGACAGGGGTGGCTGCGGCTATGGATCGCCCGTTCACAGGCCTGCCACGCGAGGCCACAGCTGCTGCCCCCGCCCAATCAGCGCCCGCCCCCCTCGCCAGCGACGGCGGAGCAGCGCGTGGCTGCAAGCTACATCCTCAGAACTTTCTAGAGGCCCCTCCGCCGTCTTCTAGTGCCCCCGTCCGCGACGACGGGCGACGGGCGACGAGAGACTTGCCCGGCCGCCGCGCCTCAGGCCAGCCCGCCCGCAAGCCAGCCCGCCAGCCAGCCAGCACCGGCAAGCACCAGCACGGCAAGTCCCTAGCCACCTGGCTAGCTGCCTCCCTCCCACCACCACCACCACCACTCCTCCACCACCGCCGGCTTCAGGGTCTCCCTTCCGCAGCCATTCCCATGCTCCAGTGCCCTGGCCCTCCATCCCCGCCCCGAACGGCTGCCGGGTTGCCAGCCTGCGCATTTGTTCGGGTTTAGCATTCATGCCCCCATGCTGAGCACCCCCCCTCCCCGAACCCCTCGGGCTCACCGTCTTTTCTGCTGCTGCTGCCGTCGCCGTCGCCGCCGCCGCCGCCGCCGTGCAAGAAAACCATGGCAGACGCAATTTCACACGCACGCGAGCTCTGCATCCCTCCTGTGGCGATTATAGCCGTCGCTATAGCAATGGTAGCTGACTGGGTGGGTGGGAGCGTTGCCAGTGCGCTAGCTGCTCCGCGAGAAAAAATAGAGCCATCCATCCTACAAGGTATAGCCCCTCGTATAGCGGCCATCACCAGCAGCTCGTCACACCTCGCAGCCAGCACCATCGCCCTGCTAGTCCAAACCGCACAAGCCCCGCGACAGAGATAGGAAATCACGTCCATTCCGGGCGGCCGATTTCGCCTCGTGGGCCGGGCAATCAACACAGCGTCCAAGCTTGCTTCCGGCTAGCATCGTGGCCGACCTCCTCACACGCCCACACGCCCACCCACCCACTCTTTTCCGGCGCCGAACCCCCCTTCCAACCGCTGCCGCCATGCGCCATGGTCGTCGGGCGTGGCCTGCGTGCCTGCGATCCCGTTCCTGCTGCTGCTGTTGCTGCTGTTGCTGCTGTTGCTGCTGCTGCTGCTACTCATGCTGCTACTCATGCGTGCTGTCCGTGCCTGCGTCTGTCAATCTGCGTCGGCACACCAACACCCACCTGCTGCTGCAGCCATCCGTCGGCCTTGGGGAACGTCACGCTCCGTTCCCGTACAAGGACGTTTCTTTTGGGTGCCTGATGACCAGTTCGCAGCGACCGAACCGGCTGTTTCAACCGCGAAGGCGACCCTTTTTCATCTCGCCGAATTGCTTGTACGTGGCTCCCGCGCCCACGGCTCTCCTCTGCTCGACGGTGGAGCCCAGGTGCCCGCGCCAAACAGGAAGGGAACTGCCAAAGAACAAAGCACCGACGGCCGCAGCCTGCGTCTCTGCGCCGGAATCGCCTTCCCTGCCTGCGTCTCCATGACCACAAAGACTCCGAAAAGTTTTCGAGAGCCCGTCCGCCCTCTGTGGAGGCCTTCGGCTCCCCTGCCGCGAGCTCCATGTTCTGATGCAAGTCATGCTTCGAGAGCACGCCAAGCCTGCCGTGATGACAAGCTTTCCATAGACAGTTCTGCAGCCACGCACAGACACTTGACACTGATTCGCAAGAGAAAATCGTACCATCCTGCCCCCCGCCCTATCCGACTGCGGAACGCCTGCCTGCCTCGCCTTGCTAAGCCTGGTCCCTCTGCTTTCTTTTTCTTCTCCCACCCGGCCCATGGTCTTGCCGCATGCCGCATGCCCGTCCCAAAGCAGATGCCATGGCGGCGCGTCGCAAATCAAGCCTGTTCCCCATCCAGCCATGTCCGCATCATACACCATCACAATCAGCATCATAGTACGCCTTGGTCTTCTCGCCGCCTAGGGTTCGCCTCCAGGGTATCTTCCATCCTACCGCCGCGGAATACACGGTCCAAGCCGCCCCGGGGGTTAGGGGTCGCATCCAGCAACGGTTGGCCTGCCGGGGGTTTGGGGAGGAGCTATGTGACGAGTCCCCTCCTGCTTGCATTTTGAAACGCATGCCTACTCACACTCTGCTTCCCGAGGCTGTCTTCAGCATGGCCGATCAACACCAGCTGTCCCATTCTACACCATGTCATCGAGTCAGGCTGTATAAAGTAGGACATGCTGATCGCAGTCGCTTCATGCCGCTCTCCACCATCGCATCATGATCCTCAGGAACATTTTCCTTCGGAAATCCCTCACACGCGGCCGTGTTACGGATGCTGCCTGAAGATGGATCATCACCACTTGGCGGGCTGCCCCATGACAGCCATGTCGTCGCCACGCGCGGGGGGGGACAGCAGGCTCGCTACGGCGGTTCCACCTCTTTGATCCCACATCGTGGGACGCGCGAGACGGCTAGCATGCGCATCTCGAACAAATAGTCACTCTCATTCATCTCCTGTGGCGGCTGCGCCCAAAGACGCTGCCAATATTGACATGGCTGGGCCAATCTGGCCAACTGCCCACACGCTTGGGGGTTCATTTTAATTGACCACCATGCATATGAAGTGTGTGCGCCCGCTCTGGTCGAGCAGAATCACACATTGGAACACTACGTACGTGCTGGACTGCTATCAGGATGGATGCAATACTGGGATGACCTGCGGTTCATTTCCAGTTGTCGTCATATTGTGCTGGACAAGGACGTCCCTGTACACCCCCGGTTTCCCCCCCTCAACACCCTGAGTGAAACGGGACATCGAAACCTCTGAGGAAACATCAAGTCACACAGCTGCGTCCTGCAATACTCGAGCAGCCCGTCATGGGCCAAGCCACACAACCACGACAGCAGGTTTGCCATTCGGAAATGATAATCTTCTCGCCAGGGTGGCAAGCTGGCATCTGTTCGTCTATACGACGATTACGACTGTCTCCATCCCACGTGGGTGTCAAAGAGAACAAACAGGGCGTCTACCTCGATTTCTCCCCACTCTCCTTCAGTCTTTCCCCTCAACGGCCCTTTCAAATTTCCCATCTGCAACTCGGCCACTCGTGTCATCGGTTTTTACACTGCACAAAACTCTAATCTTTACATCGCCTCTCTGTCCCGCAACTTAAATCGCCTTCTGTCATGCATAGACGTCCAAGGTTCGGCTGTCATAACTGTCAGCAGCCCAATATTCGCCACTTGTAGGCAAGTACGACTTCTAAAAACTGCATTGTATCTGCACGACTATGGGGCCCTATGGCCGGCAAAGCACCTACACGACACGTTCCGCCGACATAACGTCTAACCGACATGACGAGTAGGGAACCGACATGACGCCGGAGTGCCTATCACTCAATACCATTCTCCGCAACGGGATGCAACGAGCCGAAGAAGCCCCAACCTCTTTTCTACTTCCCGATTCGCTGCGCTTGCCGTTCTAGGATCGCGGATGCAAGTCTCGTTCCGAGAGCGTTGAGCATTTTCCCTCCTCCGTCATGGCAATCGAACCCGCTTCCGCCATGCCCAACGGCCTGCCTACTCATTGGCCCGTTGCTTCGCACCGACTGACTACCTCCCTCCACCCCACTTCACCTCTATTCCCGCCCGCCCTCCTCCCCTTCCCTCCCTCTGCCCTTCTCCGCCCCTACCTCATGTCCGCCTCAAGCTGAATAGCTCAACCAGTCGCCGTTTTCAATACCGCCCCGGCTTCTGATTCGCTGCGCGTTTCCCCCCCAGATCCCTCCCACCCACCGTCTTATTCTCCCGGCATATGACCCGTAGCGAGCAACCATAAGAGACAGGCATCCCCAAGCCATGTTCCCAGACATTTGGAGCACCAGGAAGCGCAACCCCTCCACGTTCGTACCTCGAGCCCCGCCCCATCGCAATCGATAAAAGCTGGACCCTGGAGGGGTTTCGCGCTTCCCGTGAATTCAAGCATAAACCGCGGCGCGCGCGCGGCCTTGCCTGCCTCTCTCTCTCTCGCCCAGGCAGCCATAAGGCCGGCCGAGACGGCGACTTGAACGGCACCAAAAGCTTCGCACGCCCAACACACAAGAGCGCAAGGCTTCCCTTGCCCATGCCCCCGCAAGGCTTGCGCGTCTGGCTAAAAGCAAGTATAGGATTTCATAGGGACGGGGAAAAAGTTGGATCCTGGGACGGGCGGTAGAAAGGGTCCCTCACGCACAGACTGTTTGCCTTGCTGCTGGTCATCAGCGCCCGCCGACCCGACCCCCAATAACGCAATCCCGTGCCTTTTGTACTACACACCCCGTCCCGAGCTTATTCTTATTCTCACGTCCGCCTTTCTTTCCATGGTCTGCGTCTCTCTTTGTGCCCTCACATCTCTACGCTTTTCTCCATCTACGACTAACCCCCCCAGCACGAATACACTTGCGTACATGCGGCCCCGCCGCCCAAGCCAGCAAGGCCCCAATCCTGCGCGGCAGAATCCGCACCCAGGGACGTAAGAGTGAGCATGCATTCGGCAAACAGCCGCTGGTCTTGCATTCGGAACTTCGCGCTCCCGTCCTGACCCTCCCTCATCTGTGCCTCACGCTAGACACCCCATTTGCCTGCTTTTTCTAATCACCAGACGGTCCACACCCGGCTCTTTGCTACGGCCCACTCACACCCTACATCTCCACCCATCTCCAGATTCGCGGTTCGCGGAGGCGAGCTTGATAGCCGACGGCGTGCATGCGTGGTGCATACGACAGCTTGTGTTTCCCCGCAATTGATGGGCACGGGGGGTTTAGACGTCGGTGGATAAAAAGGGCCATGCGGACGAGGGGTGTAGGTGGCGGTGATATGGACATGGGAGAGCGTGGATAGAACCGGATCTCTGGACGCGAGAGAGCGGGGGAGATATTGCAGAGAGGGTTATATTTGTGAGTGTGTATGATTGCTTTTTCCCTGGGCTAGGCGGGTGTTGTGGAATGCGGGGTGCAGGAGAGAAGGATTGGGAGGATACCCGGTACATGGTCTAGTAGATTGACGAAGTAGATTCCCATTTTCCCGTGCCGTAGCGGCGTAATGGTTATAATACAAACGGAGTCTTTATATCGTACAGCGAACACGTACTTTTACACTGCGATGCAACCCCAGGCCAGGCCAGGCCAGGCCAGGCCCTCCCCTCCCTCCATCAACAAATCCCACACTCTCACCTTCTACCTCAACTCCACCCCCAGCTTCTCCACCAACTGCCCCCTCAACCTCTCATGCAGCTCATTCGTCTCCTCATTGGTGAGAGTCCTCTCCAAACTCCGGTAATTAACCCGATAGCAAAGACTCCTCCTCCCCGTCTTCGGATGCACAAACTCATCCGTGAGTCTCACATCCTCTACCAAATCACCCCCGACCTCACGCGCAATCTCCATGACATCATTCTCATGGAACCTCCCCTCTGCCGCCTTCGCCCCCGGCACCGGCTCCCTCCCCCCCGCCGCCGACCCCCCCGCGCCCACCCAAAAACTCACATCCTTGAAGCAAGCCGGAAACTTGCTAAACGGCACGAACCTCTTCATCTTGGCCCCCGCGGCGTCCTCGCAAAACTGGTCCAAGAAGCGCGGATCCTTGCTCCAGAACAGGCGAATGTCGGGGATGGAGTACAGCAGCATGGCGATGCGCTCGAGGCCGATGCCAAACGCCCATCCGAGGCGGTCGGGTGCGGAGGCGTTTTCGAGGATGGAGTGCTGGACGATGCCGCAGCCGAGGACTTCGAGCCAGGAGCCCTGCCAGAAGACTTCGAGTTCCCAGCTCGGGGTGGTGAAGGGGAAGTAGGCCTCCACCCAGCGGATTTGGAGGGCTTCCTTCTGCTCCGGCTCCGCCCCCGGCGCTTCTGAGGCGGCGGACGCGGCGTTGAAGATTGTCACGACCATGTCTTCGAGGCTGCGCTTCAGGTGCGCGGCGATGGCTTCGACCTCGTCGGCGGAATGCGTGGCCTGCAGCGGGTTCCGCTCCGGGTGGATGGTCGGGTTCGGGTCGTCGACCGCAATGTCGTGTTTGGGGATCTTTGCGACGTCGGCCCAGATCAGGTCTGCGAGGGGCTTGCCCGCCTTGCGCGCTGCGGCGCGGTCCCAGGTGCGGGCGCCCTCCATCTGGTGGAAGACGGGGTAGTGGCTGCGGTCGATGGCGTCGCGGCGGTAGACGTCTGCGCTGATGAGGTAGCCGTCGCTCTCCTGGGCGCGGAACGTGTCGGCCTGGTGGGCCGACGTGTGCGTGCGCAGGACCGTGGTTTGGTTCAGGTAGTACGTGTCGGTTCTGTTGCGGCCGACGTGGTCGGGGGGGAAGCCTAGGGAGTCGAAGTTTTGGGCCGTCGTTACGACGGGGAAGAGGTCGTTGTGGGTCTTGTAGCCCGGGAAGCGGGATTCGATGAGTTTGCGGGTGATGAGGAGGGGGTGATCTGGCTGGAGATGTAGCCTTCGGGGGATGGCTGAGAGGATGCTCGAGGGGACGTTCATCCATTCGTCCGTCTTGTAGGTTTTTCCTTCGATGGTGACTTCATTCTGGGCAGTTCCTGTTTGGTGTTTAGAGGGGAGCTTGGAGTGTGACAGAATCTAGGGAACTGTTGTATGAGGTTGGAGTGACAGAATGTGGTAGGATAATGCTCAAGACTGTCTAGACTATGTAACAGAGATAGCACAGTTGAATGAGAAAACAGAAACTGAACAGAGAGCCTCCCATCAACATAGCCTTGAACATGTAGTGGAACGAGGTTGCGCTGTAGACGACATCCTTGCAGCAACAACCTTGAAGACATACAACCCACGGATATACAGACTCCAAAGAAACTAAAAAGAGAATAGAAGAAGTGGTCAGATTATCCACAATGATATCATAAATGGAACCACTTGACCGGATTTCAAAAAATTCAAACGGGGACTTGGGATGGAAGAAGACGTAAAAAAAAAGTCTAGCACGTGAAAACTAATCATATGACCGGACATACCTGAGCTGTAGCGAACGCTGCATAGCCACGGGCGCGGCGCTATTCTGCGCGCACCCAATCTAGATGACACATGTCGGTTCAATTGACGGCAGAACCGAGCCGATAGTGGACCTAATGGCGCCATCTTTGATGCAAAGGCGTTGTGGAAGGAAACCGGCAAACGCGTCAATGGGCGCTGAGAAAAGGGACGCATCCGACCACGCGACGCCAAGCCCCGGACTGTTCCCGAGAGCCGAAAGCCAATTTTCCCAATGACGTTCAAAGCTCCGAAGCTGGCGCACCCTCGACCTGAACATTCTCTCGTCAGATCTTCGTTCTCGAAGCCCAGCCGCACATTTCGCTCCCCGGTCGGCTATATGCAGCAGGCGGTGATATCCCGTTCAACACCATGCCGGCCCTTGCGAAACAGGTGAGCGCTCCTGAACTTAGGAAGTCCGAGGATGTCCAGAAGAAGGCGATAAGTTATCCCTTCTGGTTCGGTGGAAGCGCCAGCTGCTTCGCGGCTTGTTTCACGCATCCACTGGACTTGGGTATGTTTAGCTTGTGATTATTATCTTCTGTCCGTCTTGTGCTGACTTTTTGTGTAGTAAAGGTAATTCGACAACACTCCTGTCGCGCCCAAACTTTTTTGCTTACGAATTTCAGGTCAGGTTGCAAACTCAGGCCCACAATGGAGTACGGCTAAACATGATGCAAATGTTCCTCCATGTCGCAAAGACAGATGGGGTCACGGGATTGTATCGCGGTGTATGTGGAGATTTTTTTTGTTTGGTTTCCATTGCGGCGTAAGGCGCATGCTGACGCTGACGCGATACACAGCTCTCCGCCGCCCAACTCCGCCAATTGACCTATAGCATGACGCGCTTTGGTGTTTACGAAACCATCAAAGACCGCATCACGACCCCCGAGAAGAAGCCCTCTTTCTTGACCCTCGTAGCCATGGCTTCCGTGTCGGGCTTTCTAGGCGGCTTCGCCGGAAACCCAGGAGACATTTTGAATGTGCGGATGCAGCACGATACAGCGCTTCCCCCGGAGAAGAGGAGAAACTATAAGCATGCGCTTGACGGCCTGGTGCGTGTTGCGCGCGAGGAAGGTGTAGGCCAGCTCTGGAGGGGTGTCTGGCCCAACTCCTCCAGGGCTGTCCTCATGACGGTCGGACAGTTGGCCAGTTATGACACCTTCAAGCGTCTGCTGCTGGAGAAGACCCAGCTCAAGGATAACCTGACCACCCATTTCACGGCTTCTTTCCTGGCGGGCTTTGTGGCGACGACCATCTGTTCCCCCGTTGACGTGATCAAGACTCGCGTGATGAGTTCCCACGAGCAAAAGAGCATTATCCGCCTGGTCGCAGAGACCACCAAGCAAGAGGGCCTGCGCTGGATGTTCAAGGGATGGGTTCCTAGCTTCATCCGCATGGGTCCGCACACCATCCTCACATTCGTCTTTTTGGAGGAGCACAAGAGGCTTTACCGCAAGGTCAAGGGCTTGGAGTAGAAGTGACGAGGCCGACGAAACTGCACATTGAGCGACCTTGAGTTTATGATACCTGGTTGGGGGCTTTTGCGGTCTTGCATGCGATATATTCTTGTTGCATTTGGAGGCGTTCAGCACGTCGAGTTCATAGATTCATCTTTGCATCGAGCCTGTATATATGTGTATTTTATTGGCTCAAAACGCTTTGCTAAACCTTGCTTTTATTTTCCGTGGACGTGTACAGTTGATAGACATGGTAATGGATGATGTTTTGTATCATGTCCCTATTATTACACATGGCAGAAGCCTTCATCTTAATCCTCTATATACTTGAGAGCGTCGAGCCTTGAAACTGTTTCTTGGACGTCGACTGTTCTCTCAAGTTACTCTCAACAAAAAACACTATTGTGAATTTCACCTCGTGTCTTGGAGAGCATCAAATGTAATTTCACCTAGAGTAGAGCTACTGGTTAATCATGGTAGCAAATGATATTGTTCATGTTGACTATGGCTTGATTCTAGACTCCATAATCACACGAAAGTCTTCCTCTTATAAGTGACTGCGCGATCGTGATTTTCTAGTACTACCCTTTTATAGATTGCTGCACACATATACTATAATAACTCGATATCGTTTTGTAGAGAGTAGTGGGAAGGTTTTGTTTGATACATGAGAGAGAAAAGGGAAACCTTAAGAGCCTGCGTTCCTATTCTTTTCGTTCAGTGCTGCTATTGAACGTGCAGCTTTTGAGCCTAGCCACCATCTTTCAAATGTTATCACACATGGAAGGGTTGTAAACATCTCCGTTTTTTTTCTGTTGATGGTTACTTTGGATTGGAAGAGAGGAACCCCGACCTCCTGTTCCAGACCCTCTCAACAAGAACCCAACTACCACCGCCCCCCATAGCCATTCTATAAAAGGAGGCATCGAGCCCTCGCACCTAAGAGATCATTACTCGCAAGATATACAAAAGGCTGCTATCCGTCTCCGACATTCGACAATGGAAGGCCCCACCCTCCCCTTGGTCGTTTATCTACTTTACGGCGCCGTATGCACATGCCTCGTATTCCCGCTCAAGATCCAAGAAGCGCTCCGCCACTTCCAACTGTCTCATGACGATGACACCCTGAAGATGATATGGATTGGAACGTTTGGCATACTATACTGGGTCAACAGGGTGTTATCGTCATATGACCCCCTGCTTTCGATACCGACTTATTCGCGTAAGCTGAATAATGTTGATTTAGAGTTGTAAGAGAAGGGCTGATCTTGTTTCTAGGTACGGAGCAGGAAGCACAGCTAAACACTGCGTAAGTGATGGTTTTTTGGTCCCAGGGGGCTTTTGCTAACGTTCGAGAAAGAAATGATAGAGAAACTGGGGAAGGAGAGAAGAAAATGGCGTATGAGGGTTTGATGTCCCAGTGGGCTTCTGTTAAGCTTGGAGATTGGAATGAAGAAGAGTCTGAGGAAGAGGAAGTTAGAGATTTAGGATGGAAAGAGAAAGGAGGGACTTTCAGTCTGGACTTTCAAACCCATTAGCTCGCAAGTCCCATAGCTAGTCTGCCACATTGCTGCTTTGACTAGTACAAAAGCCCGCTATATTACGCATAGTGAACTAAAGAGTCAGACGCTTCCAATTCTACAGATGCCAGCCATCACCCCTATATAATAATCTATTTGGTGCTACTCTATAACGCAATAATGCATCCCTGGTGTTCGCAGTCTATCAATGACGAGGAATATGATGCACCTGGTGAGCATATGTTCAGTGGTTAGCAGGGGTCAACAACCAAACTTGAAGCTCTCCCCCTCAACATTATGAGGAGAGATGAAATGGCCTCGCGAGTCATTTATGCTTCTTCTCATCAGCAAAATGCAACCTCTGAAGTTAGATATAGTTTATCAAATTGGTTTGGCATGAGCCAGGGTATCATTTCTATTGTAATTTCATATATATAATACACGCGGCAGCAGTGCTGCTCTCTTTCTAGAAAATCTTACAATATTGAATATACAACGTAAGAAGCAATGAATATCCAACTGAAAGCACCAGAGCCAGCTAGTGCCGTCTCTCGGGATAAAATCGCGCATTTTTACTTCATCGGTGCTAGGAATCTCTTGATTGACGATTCTCTCTTGAGCTCAAGCATCTTGTAGTTTTGCTTAGGCTCCTGTGCCAACGAGCTATGCTTTCTCGAGCACTTCGACTTCGATACACCATGCTCCAAGGACAACTCTGCTTTTGACTCCTTTGCGAGCGTTGCGTACATTAAACCATCTTCGGGCACGCAAGATATATCCAGGTCAATCAATGGTTCAGATGTGTGTGTTGTCGTTGCCGACAGGGGGGTCTTTCCGTCCTCGCCGTCCATAGTGACCTGCACGCGCATTTTACCGCCAGCATGCGATATGATGATGGAATCTTCAAAAACACGGTCTGGTGCCAAAAACTGCTCTGGGATAGTGCCGGGAATGGTCGCCGCAATGGCTGTGGTCAGGACAGCAGAAAGCGGCATGCCATGCACTGGGCCCAAGCCTGAGAAGAAGCGCACTACGAGATCCATCTCGTGGGTCCTTATTTTGTCGCCTGATACTAGAGTGTGGGTGGAGCTCATAGATACAATGCCAACGATGGGCAGGGTGCTCGTTCTCGGGTCTTTGCCCCTGGCGTCCGTCATTCCCATGGCTAGCGCAGCATCCATGCGAATACGTTCCAATAGATCGAGTTTCTTGGATTGCTTTCCAAGATCTGCTGGGAGCATGTCGCCGTCAAGGCCAATGTCGTCGGCACGCACGAAAACGCAGGGGGTCGAGCCGTCTACGCAGGATGCGAGATATCCCGCAATCGTTTCCCTTTTTTTGCCCGTTGGCAGGAGTTTGCCTGTCCGACTTCCATATGGATCCAGAAATTCGAGCGTCACAGAGGGATTCGGGGTGAACACTTTGGCCGTGTCTGGGCCGATGCTCTCCTCGATCAAGACATTCGCACTGGCGACCTTGCCCGTATTTGTGTTTGTTATCCTAATCAAACGTTCTCCGCTTCCTGCGTCGTACAAACGGCGCGGCAAAAGACGTGTCTTGTATGCATATGATCCCAATACGCTGATCAAGTCCTCGCCGTTCCCCGAGAAAGCAATACGGTCGCTCGGTTTTGGAAGCGCTTTCCGCCTTGCGCTGCTTCCTTCAGCCTGCCCTACGAAGGTGTATTCAAGGTGTGGATCATCCGGAAGGGGGGTCCCTGTGTACCTGCTCCTGTGCTTGTCGATTATACAGAGATTCGCAGATTTCGTGGGTCTAGCGCTCATGTCCAATCCGTCCAATTCGGACAGCTGTCGCATGATGGTAGGCCATTGCTTGCGAACAGATACTAGATATTTCCGCGGGACTATCAGCGTGCGAGAGGTGCCGGCGCGGTGGTAGGCGGCGCGAACGATTTCTGGAGCAGAATCGGTGGTCTCATTGGATTCGCGGGAGGTTGCGGCGAGCTCATGGAAGGATCTGGACGTGTCGCGTGAACTTCTGCCTGCGCGTAGGAACTTGACGAGGACCGGTCGCATCATACATTGTAACGCGGACGTTCCTCCTTCCGGCCGGGTGGAAATTGATAATATGGCGAGAAATGTGACAAAGTCCCAAGAAGATCAGGGCATGACGTTAGGTAAAAACATCGGGACGGATGCCGAGGTCGGTGGACCCTTGCGCGTTGGCCCTGCACGGCCCTCCGGTGCATGTTCAATTTTTCTGAGCTCCCGCCTTGTTATCTCTAACACCACATCATCTCATCACATCGTCCTGTCGCGCTTCCATTCCCCAACTCACATTCCCACCCCACACATATCAAAATGTTCCAGAGATCAGTCCTCCGCGCCTCGAGACAGGCTGCTCGCTCTCAATTCCAGACCATCAGACAGCAGGCCGCCGCGCCGCGGATAGCTGTTTCTCCCGCCATCCGATGGTACTCTGACGCTGCGCCCAAGGAGGGCGAGGCTACAAAGGCCGCCGAGCCCGTAAAGGACGAGTCTGCTCAGCTGAAGGAGCAGCTCGAGAAGAAGGACCGTGAGGTCATTGACCTGAAGGTACATTGAAGCTCCGCATGCGCCGACCCCATGTCATAACAAGTCTAACTCGGTCGCCTCCAGGACAAGTACCTCCGCAGCGTCGCCGACTACCGCAACCTCCAGGAGCGCACCAAGCGCGAGGTTCAAGCTGCCAAGGACTTTGCTCTGCAGCGCTTCGCCCGCGACCTGATCGAGTCCATCGACAACCTCGACCGCGCCATCGGCACGGTGCCCGCCGAGAAGCTCACGGAGGAGAACCAGGAACTCGTCGCCTTCCACGATGGCGTCAAGATGACGGATCGCATCCTCTTGAGCACCCTCAAGAAGCACGGCCTCGAGCGCTTCGATCCCAGCGAGACGGCCGAGAAGTTCAACCCTAACGTCCACGAGGCCGTCTTCCAGACGCCCATGCCGGACAAGGAGGACGGCACCTGCTTCCACACACAGCAGAAGGGTTTCATGCTCAATGGCCGCGTGCTGAGGGCCGCCAAGGTCGGCGTCGTCAAGAACTCGTAAACCACGTCGATACATTTCCACAACTCGTCACCATGATGCGGGACGCGTTTCTGGCTCCTGGCTCCGAGCCTAGACAGACGTCTCTCTCACACATTTTCAAAACCCTCAACTCTCAACTTTCACCTCCCTCCTACTTTGCGATATGGCGCCATCTAGCGGGCTGCCCCAAGCCCGCAACCCCCCCTGTACGAATACTTTATTGTCTGAAGATGCTCCTTGCCCACCGGCCGAGCAAACACATGGGAAATGCCCTTCTTCTTGTACTATCTTTTGGCTGGACTCGGTCGGCGTTGTTGTTGTCAAACCCCCCCAAAAGATGAATCATCCCCTTGTTGAATGCCTTCTTCAGCCATGTGTAAATATTTTCCCCTCTCTGCTACTCTACCTTATCTTGGCTCATCGGCTGCCGAACCACAACCCACTTTACGAATTGCTTCTGGAAAAAAGGATAAAAAGGACCGTCTTGCTGGGATGGAATGGCAACCATCACACGCCAAGACTACTGCTGCTACTGCTACCACCACCACTCTTGTATAACTATAATAGCCGTTTTGTTGTTTTTGATCGAGGTCACGAAAGGAGGCGAAAAAGTTACGGCATGGGCATGCGGAACGGCAACATCAAACAACACTACATAGGGCATAGAACAAATGATCGTATCGGTCGAATGAATTCATTCATGTCTGTACCCGAAAAACTGTAATTTGCAATGGTGCCATCGTCTAGATGCGAAGAACTACCAGTGTGATGTGAGAGCCGATCAACAAAAGTGATGGACCTGAATATGCAACCTCCATGAACCTCCAAACCCTAGCCTGAACTCCATTTTGGAAAAGGACTCGTGTGACGCCTAACTCCCATCATAGAACTCCCCCAATGCATGCTTTACAAGAAGGAAGTCGGGTTGAGCAGAGTGGCAGTTGACTAGCCACCGTCGAGGTCCGAAGTGGAAATCTACTGGAAAACCGAAGAGGAAGAAGGCTGAGACCTGGGGCGAAATGCCATTTCCATCTGACTGGATGTGACACTCGGAGTGGGGGATCCTCCCAAAGCAGCCTGCTCTTCTTGAATACTAGAGACGAAGTTAATACCAAGTCATGCTGTATTTTGTTCGATCACCACTGTCCGCCATAGGGCGTGGCACCATAAGGAGTGGTACCACCAACTCCTGCGGCACCGCCCCAGGCACTCGCATTGCCATAGGAGGTGTTGTACCCAGTGTCATTACCACCGTAAGCAACTCCGTCCATGGTGGGGCTCTGGGCGCCATCAAATTCCTGTTCATGGCCCTCGCCTTGGCCAGTGAGCTCGTTGATGACCAGAGCCAGCTTGCGCTGGAGAGTGAGGATGCCCTGGTTGACAATCTGGTCAGGTTCAAGGCCGCCGACGGTCTCGACATCAAAGAAGAAGCGGGTGGGAGCTGCATCGTAGTCGAAAGGTTCGTCTTCGTTAGGATGACCGCCGTCCAGGTTGATGCGCTCCTCATCTACAGGCCTACTCAACGTCAGTCGCTGTCAAGCCAAAAAGCGGGGCAATAAACACATACCACTCATCCTTCGCGTTGTCCTCGTACCAGTAGTCCAAGTGACGAAGCTTGTTGGCAGGATCGTACTCGAAACCAATGGCAGCACTAGGAGCCCACTTCGCATGTTCCTTAGCAATACCCTTCTTCGCGATGCATCGCATGCTGATAGCCTGTCCGCGGTTCAATTTGACGATGCAGCTGCCCTGACCCTCAGGATCCAAAATGACCGGATTTCCGAGGAACTCGTTGGGTCTATTGGAAGTGACAACCAAATCGCGCGCGAAGACCTTCATGATCTCGCTGCTCTCGCACTTGGCGTCCAAGGTGAGGACAACCGAGCACTGGTCACAATAGCCATCGCAGTCGCAGTCACGCGAATATTGCAACTCGTCGACGCCCTTGGCGCAGAGTGGGATGAGGCCGAGGCGGTGGCAGACGAACTCGTCGGCAAGGACTGAGGTGTTGTCCAATACCTCGACGACGTCAATGGCGAGAGTCGGGATCTCCGAAAGCATAACACGGCGAAGCGAATTCGCGGTCTCAAGGTTGAAGTTCTGGATGATGAAGTGGGCGCGTACGTCGTCGGCCTGGGGCTGTGTTAGCAACGCGTCGTCTGCGGACAACAAAGCGGGCTGCGTACCTGGAGGAAGCGCACGTTGATTGCGTCGCCTTCGGAGTTGAAGGCCTCCATGGTGCAGACGGGCGTGGTTTACGAGGCTGACGAGTGTATCCGGCGGAGTCGCGGTATTGGCGCTGAGCACGGTGCCGGGTGGCAGCGGGAAGGTGGTGGAGGTGGGCGGAGTGAGAGGGGGTGGAGCGTGCTGAGGTTGATTCCAAAGATTCTTTGAGGCCTGAGTGAGAGGCGGCCTCCAGATGCGGCTGCGGCCGCGGGAGCTAATCCAGGACAGGACTAGCGTGTTCTGCGCCGCACCGCCCCAGCCACAGTTGCTCTCACCATAGGCCAGAACCATAGGGGACCCCGGCTGAGTAATGTAGATTCCGGATTCATGGGGATAGAGTTTCTCTCCTATTCTACGCTGAAGATGACGACATTTATCCGCTCCGTGCGTGGACTTACAATCCCTAATATCACTCTTGCGGTTCGCGCCCGCCTCTCCGCCATGCAACAGGCCAGAAACAGGGCGCAGCATTGGCTGATGGCGAGACAGTCACAGCGACTGGACTTGTCATGCGCCAACTGGTCGCAGTCACAAGCAAAACTTATTGCGGCAGAGTTGAAGGCAACATACTACTGTGAATTTGAGTCGCCAAGGGCTGTGCCTAAGCAAGGACAGCTTACGATCCGGTGGCACAGATGTTGAATCGAAACTAGTCTGAGTCAAGACGCTTTAACATTGCCCTAAGCCTGCAATATCTAAAGAATTCCTGGGGTTTCAAAACATTGTCGGTCAGACCGGTCTATCTCATCCAACCTTCACTGCGGGCATAAGGAGGGATAAGGCAGCTCATCGGATTTAGCATGGAGCGAGGATCCGGTGTCGCCTCCATAACCTGGCACTTGGTGGCTGTAGCTCGTTTGCGCAGCCGTAGTATCTGAGTTCGCCTCTCAGGCACCGAGTTGGTGTTATGGACGGCCGTGGAAAATGAATAGGAGAGTCGACCACTGCTGCTTGGCACACGGCAGCGTAGTGGCGATAGTACCCAAGAGATCTGGTGACAGTACCACGTAGCTATGCGTGGAGGTCTGGTGCAGGATATATCATTCGAACACACCATAGGCCAAGAAGACCTAAGACCAGAAGTCAACCTTGCCCTGCACACTCCCAAACTTACAAGACACGACACTAAGCTCCACACAAGCTTCGCCTTTGCCCTGTCAGGTAAGATGATCGCCGAATGGGGTAATCGGTGAGGTCGCAAACTCAATCCGTACGAGTCTCGGATTCGATGCTTGGGCGTATTCGAGCTTACTGCACTGTGCGAGCCCTCCGTTTTCGTGCGGCCAACGCGTACTCTGGGAGAAATCTCACGACAGCAGAGGCCGGGCCGAAAGGGGGGGGAAAGCAAAGAGGCGGGTATCGCTGAATCAATAAACCGGATGCCCGACTATCCAACAGCCATGTGCCTGTGTCGCGCTTCGACCCGCTTCGACCCAATGCGCATATTGATTCCACGTCTCGACATGCGCCGCACCGAGCATTATCGCTGCGCGTGTCTGAGTGTTGTCAAAGAAACCTGTCTCGAAGGCTGAGCCTGAGCGCATGGCAGATAGACCATTCTTGCCGCGCGTTCAGCCGAGGCCCCCTCACAATGCGTTTTGTTGAAGTTTTCACCCTGGGGGGCAGTGCAAAATTGCCCAGATGGCCAGAATTCGCGCGGGAGGGGGACAGGAGACTGGCACGCGGTTGGTTGATGGCTGGGTGCGAGACTAGGCTTGGCACATTGAGGCGGAGCATAACGGTTGCGGAACTCCAGACTGCCGCCGAGGACCTCCATCTATAAGACACAACCGCCTCCTCTCTTGCACCCTCCCCAGAACAACTACAGTACAGAAACACCTGCTGCACTTCTCTGCCTAGCACACCGAAGAGCGCCTCTATCCTCGCCACACATGTCTGCCACCATCCCCTCCCCGCAGCGCTCGCGAGCGTCGTCGCGAAACAAGTCATCGCTATCGCTGGACCTTTCCGACTTGCCACCTCTTGTCCAGCCCTCACCACCTTCGAATACCCTCATCATAACCGTATGTATTGCCCAAAAACCCCTTCTTTGACAAAGCTAACGCTATGGAATAGAATCTCGTCGAGCCTGAAATCTTCGAGCCTTCCAACCTCGTCCAGATCCGCGAGACAATCAACCAGCACGCCGCGATACACACCTGGGCGCCACTCAAGTCATTCCGCCGTATTGTCGTCTCTTTCTTCGAGGTCGAGTCTGCCATTACCATCCGCCAAACGCTCGACGGCGAACAACTCATGGGCTGTCGCATCCGGGTGTATTTCGGACTGCAGACGCCTCTCAACCCCAGCGACCAGCACTTGCCGCTCCCCCGGTCCGATAAGCTCTTCTTTATCTCCCCACCTCCCTCGCCGCCCATGGGCTGGGAGATGCAAAACGAGGAGGCGCCAAACAAGATTGTGCATGCCGAGGATCTGGCGGTGGCGCTTGCCCGGCTGCACGCCGACAGCCGTGAATGCCCCTCGCCCACAGACATCAACTCAGAGTTTAGCCCTGCCATCTCTAGGAGGCGAACCGGAAGCTCGACCATCGTCTACCACCCAGAAGACCACGGTGACAGCCCAAACCTCCCTGCTATTGCGGTTGAGGATACCACTGAGAGCCCGATCGCGTTAACGCCAACGGACCGCATGGAGGGCATCGAGGGGCCTATCGCTCAGCAAAAGGCACAGGGCAAGACTACTGCGACTGCTCGACCACCTGTTGAGTTTATGCATTGAGCTGTGTCAGGTTCCGCGTTACTATTTTCCTTTTCCTTTTCCTTTTGTATTATTGATAAAAGCATTGCTGTGCACGCGCGCAGTCCTCACATGTTTTGGCGTTGATGGTTTAGGGCCTCGATAGGATGATTCCCCGGAGGATATGGTTTTAATCATGGATATGGATTCTGCGGTGTTGTGCAGCTCCACGGATATGCATAGGGGAGCATTTGGTGGTTATAACCACCAACATACATATGATCGATCAATCAACCCTACGCGCCGCGAGCGGAGCTGGGTATTCCAGTCGAAATATATGACAAAACATTGCGTGAAGATCAATGCGGTCACATCGAGCGATTTTCAAAACAAGTGAACGTGACAAAGGGCCATAGTCGAAGGGTGGGTCCAGAGCCGGATTGGGGTCCCTATGCGGGGAAAGGTAGACTAGATATAGGAGTAGGCTGAAACTTCGATGGGATAGCTGAGAATTGCCTGCAAAATTGGTTCGAAAAGGCTGCAATCTCTGAAATGTTTTGCTGTCAACTCGTAGGACATGAGGCTGTCGCGTTGTAAGGCTGGCCGTCGCATTTGAGTAACCTAGGAACACAGTGCACGGACCACAGGCTACGGCGGAACATTTTGCCGGCAGCTCGCTCGCCCGCTAAGCGAGGTGCGCAAAATTCAGCGTGGAGCATCTTCAACTTCGAGCCAACCTCGACAATTTACTAACGTTGCAGCAACACCACACCGTCTCGACGACACCGCCGTCAAGATGAAGCTCAACGTTTCCTACCCCAACAATGGCACGCAGAAGCTGATCGAGATCGAAGATGAGCGCAAGCTGCGCGTCTTCATGGACCGCCGCATGGGCCAGGAAGTTCCGGGCGACAGCGTTGGCGATGAGTTCAAGGGCTACATCTTCAAGATCACCGGCGGCAACGACAAGCAGGGTTTCCCGATGAAGCAGGGTGTCATGCACCCTACCCGTGTCTCCCTCCTCCTCGGCAAGGGCCACTCCTGCTACCGCCCCCGCCGCACCGGTGAGCGCAAGAGGAAGTCGGTTCGTGGCTGCATCGTCGGTATGGACCTGTCCGTCCTCGCCCTCTCCATCGTCAAGAAGGGCGACAGCGACATCCCCGGTGTCACCGACGTTGTCCACCCCAAGCGCCTCGGTCCCAAGCGTGCTACCAAGATCCGCCGTTTCTTCGGTCTCAGCAAGGAAGATGATGTGAGTTTCCTCATAGCTTCTTCGCCAATCCTCTTTGCAAAGGGTTGAGTCTGATTCCAATGTTTGTTATAGGTTCGCAAGTTCGTCATCCGCCGCGAGGTTCAGCCCAAGGGTGAGGGCAAGAAGCCCTACACCAAGGCTCCCAAGATCCAGCGTCTGGTCACTCCCCAGCGTCTCCAGCACAAGCGTCACCGCATTGCGCTCAAGCGCCGTCGTGCGGAGGCTTCCAAGGATGCTGCCGTAAGTTGACCCCCCTACACAATGGAATCGCCAGGCGCAATTCTGACAATCGCATACAGAACGAGTACGCCCAGATCCTCCACAAGCGCATCAACGAGGCCAAGTCCGCCCACGACGAGGCCAGGAAGAGGAGGGCTTCTTCCATGAAGCACTAGGGGATGTCATGACACGAGTGCATGAATTCGGCGATATGATCCTTTGGCGTCGGCTCGAAAACTAGGTGTGGGACTCCATCTGAATGAAAACTCCGGGTTTCTGGGCATGGGCATTTTATAACTCATACCAAGGACTGCTCGGTGGGGCAGTTGTTTCTTAAACAAAGCAATTGCATTATACACGGTTCTGATTCCAAGTGTATGAAGGTGTATCTTCAAAATTTTACATTTCGACTTCACGTGAACGTCTCCCCCGCAATTGTGACCCTGGTGCTTTTAAGGGTCTATGAATTCCTCATCGACGTCATGTGGAATCGGTCCCGTTGTTAGACTTTGAGAGAATGCACGGCTACTTACGCCTAGGAAAGCAACTTGCCTAGACACCTACCATCCCTACCCTGACACCAGCGCTAGTCAGTCACCGAATCGACTGCTCCCCATCCTTTTCAATCCCATGCAGACCCTCCAGAATATCGCTGCCGCCCAGCAAGCCCGCCCGAGCCCCGACACCCCTCCTGCCGTCCGACCAAATCTCGTGGAACCTAATCGCCGAATCGCTCGAAGCCACTACAATGCAGCCCTCCTCTCCCCCTCTCTTCCACCAAGCTCCATCCCGGTTCCGCCCCCTCGCAGCCGCCTCGCAGTCCGGCCCACCAGGATACGCGACGGCATACAGGGCCCTATTCTCGTCGTACCAGGGGATAGCGACGATCTGCTCGCAAGAGGGCCAAGCAAAGACGGCGACCCTGTACGGATGCTCTGGCTGTGCGAAGCCAAACGTAGCAGCGATTTCCCTCCTGGAGTGGCTCCAGACGAGGCTCGTGACCTGGGCGGCACAGTCGATGGTGGCGAGGCAGGCGCCGGAGACGGTGTGGTAGAAGTGAATGCAGCGGTCGTTTGAGCCGCCACCGATGGCGAGGAGGCCGCGCTGCCAGGGGCAAAAGGCGATTGCCTTTACCGCAGCGTGGAGCTCCCACTTGTGCTTGCATTGGTCTGGCGAGACGGCGAGGACCGGGCCGCGGCTGGGGGTCACGGCGTAGATGCTCTCGCCCGCGGGCCCATAGTGGACGTCGAGGGTTGTCGAGGGCTCCGTGGCGCTGTTGCCGCGGTCGCTGAGCACTTTCTTGGTCTCGAAGAGGTAGCACGAGTTGTCGTTTCCGCCGCTGGCAAACATCTCGCCGTCGGCAGACCAGGACAGCCCGCAGATCTGCTGTATGTGAATGGTCATGCGCGCGAGCAAGGTCATGGCGCCGTGCCAGCCAAACAGCGCGCTGTCAGTCTCTGACGGCCATTCCACGCTGTAGAAGTAGATGTGCCCTGCTTCATCCCCGATGAGGAGTTCCTCCGTGCGTACTTCCAGGGCCCCGTCTCGTATTGAACGGCGTTTCACAGTCGTCGGCCTGAATGATACACATGAGATTGGCTTGGGCTGAGTGGCATCAAAGCGTGGTTCTGAGTCAAAGGGGCTCCAGAGTGCGATGCGGCCATCAGCTCGCCCTACTGCAAGGACGGCTTGACCGCCATTAGCGGACGAGAACGATAGTGATGTGACATGCTGCACGTCGGTACTTGTCGTTTGGGCTGCAGAATTGAGGGCTTCTGGGGTGTCCACACCCTTCCGCTCAGACCAAAGGTGGACAAAGTTACCGAGCCCTACGGCAAGGCAGTTGGCCGTATACGAGTACGCTAGCAGGGTACAGTAAAAGTCGTCCCGCAGCTGGGGTGCATCCAAGACTGTGATTCATGTTAACCCAAAACCATGACCTCGTGATCTTGAACATATCTAAATGGCAAGATCGGCACAGGCTTTCGTGAATCCGGACATGTCCGCTTATAATCTTCACGGCGACGTTAGTATAATATCGCCCTTTCAAAGAAGCAGCCTAGGAACAAACGCGTGATGACACCCTCGCTAGTCCACTGGTTGTCCTTCCAGACAGGCGTTGCGTGCCCGAAATGTGACGATGGGGTGCCGGGTGAGGCAGAATTACTGGGTGTGGCCGAGTGCTCTAGAATCTTGTTTGTTTGATCCACGTCGAGTGCTAATGCAAGGCGCCGTTCGTATGCCTCGAGCTCTGCATCCGGGTCGTGTCGATTCAGGAACCTAGACTTGTAAAGTGGTGCATTCGTCCCGCTTCCGAGCATCCCACCTCGTCCATTAGGTACTCCGATTACTGTGTCGCTCACGGCAGATGATCCACCAACATTCCAGACTGCACCAGCGCTGATTTGACGAGGTCCTGGAGGGACTGAGCTGCGACGAAGGCTTAATTGAGCGATACGGCGATTGAAGTTAGCTCGTCCCACAATAACTGAATGTGTTTCTCGCAAATTGCGGAGTTCGTCGCTCAGTCTCGAGCTTCTTCGAACCCGCCGGCTAAAAGGGTCTACACTAGCGACGCCACCGCAAGCTATTCTCCGCTCAGCTGTAATACGCTCTTGTGGCTTGTTTAGCTCAAAGCTTTCTCTGGTGCAATACGGGGGACGACGGGAAGAGATGAAACGATCTGGTGTCCGAGTTTGCATGCGCGGGGGTGACAGCAGCCCGCCTCGCGTCACCCATTGGCTTGGCCTCAAGGGTGAGCTTGAATGGCGGAGGGGAGCCCGGTCATGCTCTACTGGTGGGTTATATTTGCGGACAGTGTCTGAGTGTGCTCGTATTTCCAGTTCGCCAGTATCAGAATCAGATAGGGCGTCGCTGATGTGCGCCTCCGAACCTGGTGAAGCATGATCATTTGATGGAACGAAAGAAATGGATCGATGGAGTGGTGCGCCATCCCAACTCCTCGTATCACGTTCAAGTAAAGAATCATCGTCTGAGAAACGTGGTAATGCTGGGCGCCAATCTGGAGCAGAGGAGTCTGATAAGTGAGGTCTGCCGAGACGAGGGGCGGCATTGGACTTCGAGGGAGAAACAGGAGGAGATGGAACGAGGAAGTCGGACGAGGTGTCTAGAGGAAATAGGCAGCTCCGAGTCTTTCGTGGTGAAACTGGTGTCCTTGGGGAAAGCCAGCCTTCTGTACTGTCGGTCTTAGATGGAGACAGTGGGGGTGTAACGTAGCCAGAGTTGTCAGTGGGGGCTTGCTCCTCCGCATCCATCATATCTACACACGCGTCTGTTGTCTGGTGGTTGATGAATGATCCATTAAATCCCGAGCATAGTCAGACTAGGAGAGCGAAAGCCAGTCGCTCAAGTAGAATGGGGCAGGTAGAAAGACGCAAGGGTCGGTCTGTTGCTGTGCGATTATTGCTGCTGGGTTAGTATAGCAATGATGTGCGGACCCTTAGGTTGTTGAAGGGCGGTAGATGAATGAAGGCGTCATAGAACCTTCAACCATCTGGGAAGGTTGATATGAAGTTGCACAAGAGCAGAAGGGGCGCACGTGTGATATCATGGCGGGTAAATTTATCTCCGAGAGCCGAAGAGTTAGGTGACAACGACACCCGCGCGTTGTTGCCCCACCAGATATCTCTCTGACTGGAAATGGCGAGTGTAAGTAGAGACGACTCTCCCCAAACGCATAAAACCAAGTTCTCCCTGACAGCCTCGTAGCACGGAGTCTCCCGCGCTGCAGTTTCGGGCGTGCGTTCGGAGGAGGCGCGGCAGAAGGAGCTTCAGCAAATCGCTGCATACAAAGACCTCGTTGGTTTGGTGAACACAAAAGTAACCGAGCGCTTACTTTTCCAGCAAGGACTGTGCTAACTTAGAGCCACACGAAGGTTGCAGAGCGACAATATACAGTCGAAGTACTTGGGCTCATAACGAAGCTGCTAAATGAGAATCCTGAGTACTACACGATCTGGAACCACCGTCGGCGCGTTCTCGAGGCACTGTTCGATGCCGCACACGCAGACGGATCACTAACAGTCCAATCGGACGAGTTCATAAATGGTGACCTCCAGCTGACATTCGTGTTGCTGCGCAAATTCCCCAAGTGCTACTGGATCTGGAACCATAGAAATTGGTTGCTAAGTCGGGGCGAAAAGCTCTTGGGTTCCGAGACCGCTCAAAAACTTTGGTCTGGGGAGTTGCAGCTAGTTGGCAAGATGTTGCATTCCGACAGTCGCAACTTTCACGCTTGGAGCTACCGACGCTTTGTAGTGGCCCAGCTGGAGCGCCTCGCGCAGATTTCAGGAGCCTACCAGAGCCTCGCAGAACCAGAATTCGAGTATACAACGAAGATGATAAAGATGAACCTCTCTAATTTCTCTGCTTGGCATAATCGCAGCAAGTTGATTCCCCGTCTTCTTGAAGAGCGTAATGCGGATGCAAAAGCCCGCCGGCAACTGCTCAACGATGAGCTTTCTCTGATCTGCACAGCCATAAACACAGATCCCTTCGATCAATCGATATGGTTTTATCACCAATATCTCATGTCTACTCTATCACCAAACTGCCCACCGCAGAATCTGGTCGTGCTCGATCTCACCAATGGTGAGCGCCAGAAGTACTACGAGCACGAAATGGATTATATCAAGGAGATCCTCGAGGATGAGGCAGACTGCAAGTGGATATACGAGGCGCTCATTATGCTTGCCGAGGCGTATTGGGAGGTCGAGGGAGGGACTCGAGCTTTCACGACTAGCGATTTAGGTTTGTGGCTAGGGGAGCTGAAGAGGCTGGATCCGTTGCGCAGAGGGCGGTGGGAGGAGCTCGGGAAGAGATTAAGCATCTAATGTGTAATGAGACGAGGAAAACAGCTATGATTGCCGCTTTCCCTCTTCGATATTTTCCCCTCGTGCTGCTTGCGTATTTTTCACCGCTGATGATTCCTGTTCCGAGTGATTGTCCTTTTTCCATGCCCATAGTCCAAGCATGGATGATAACCGTGACGTCTTGGATTCCGTTTGCGACTCTGTCGGTGCGGCGGGAAGAGGTTGTTGTGAAGGAAGTGCGCTCGATGACATTGGGGATGGACCCTCACTATTCAAGGACGATACTGCGGCGAGATCACTATTCTTGTCAGTGAATGTAACACATGCTGGTGAGTGAAACATATACCGTTGATATTCTTCCTCGAGCCTCTTTCTCCGCTGTTCTTTAAACTCTCCATCGAAGGTCGCAATCCCGATCGATACGCCCGCCACCGCGGCTAGAGCGATTGGAAGTATCCTGCCAGCCATCGTTCGCAAAGAGGACTTGCGATTGTATACCGTCACCGGTTGGTGAGTTGATGGTTGAGGATCTCTGGTGCATGAAGCCAAAGCTAAGCTTAAGCCCTTCGGTTGTCCGACACGTGATGAACGTGCTAGCGCGGAGCTAAATCGACGCGTCTCCAGTTCATGCACATGCAGCAACCCACTCCGCCACCTTCCACCCAAACGTGCTCAACGAAATGCCGACGAGTCCCAATGTCCGCATGGAGACTCAGAGGATTCGTCCAAGACTCGGATGAAGAAGAGGACGACATCGAAACGCTCCCTGTAGAATCGACTGGGACAGATCAACGCGTCTCAGAAGAACGCGTCGCAAACCTTGAGACGAGCGATGGAATACTTGGAGAAGTTACACGGAGCCGGACTACAACCAATGGAGACAGGAAAGATGCAGAAAACGCGTCAAAGACTCTACTTTCGGAGAGTCGAGAAAGCGGGGTCACGACAACCCCCGTGACGTACGACACCCCACGCCATTTGGGAACGGATTTGAGAGCAGAGCCAGCTTCTCACAATGCCCGGATCTCAACGGAGAGCCCAGATCCATTGCAAGATTCGTCCACTCCGGCCACCAGTCGCATCAAGAAGTTGCCTTCGTCTCAAGGTCCTGCCCCCCCGACTGCCCCAACTTCGAGAACAGATGGCAAAGTTCAGACGCAGGACGATTCTCGAAAGAAACTTCAATTCGACTTGTCGTTGCTATCAGATAGCGATGATGATCTATCAGACCCACCGTCAGATCTGGAGCAGTATACCGTGTTTGCCTCACCTAAACGTCGTACTGAGGTGCGGGTTGTCATCCCACCGCGTCGGTTTGAAGCGCAAGCAACAGTGCCTTTATCTAGTACGACGGAACAGGATCTGATTACAGAAACCATAAATCGTTCGCTCCGGGCGCGACAGCCCATTCAACTTCATCCATATCTGCTCGAAGCTGAGAAGTATAAGAGAGATTTCCAGAGTAGGGGAATCAAACCAATAGTAAGAGTAGTATCACCTACACGGAAGCCAGCGCATCCGGATGATGAAAGCCAGGAACAAGAGTTCAATCCAGATGACGAAAGCCCCGTCAACTCTCAACAGGGAACCGAACAGTCCACACCTACTGATCACCAAGTCAAGGAACGCGTACTTCATCAGCGATCGATCCATCGTCGTAGATCCATTTCGGCGACTGATAAGATTTCATCTCCTGGAGCGAGCAGTACCAAGCGTAGGAAGCTGAACCGACCTTCGACTCAAGTTGCATCCACCTCAAGAGGATCGAGCACTTTAGCGTGCAACCCGCACCACAATATATGGTCTGTTCCAGATTCTCCTCCGCAGTCGAGTAGTCCTCCTAGGCTAGGTGATGGCCCACCCCCACGCCGATTAGCTAGGCCTTTTGTGGATACTCCTATAGCAAATCTGCCGACCCCATCGAACTCGTCAATTATGGATGCCTTTCCGCCCATGGTGGAAACTGACTCAGACTCGGACGATTCCGTCACTCCCAGAGTGCAACAACCTGGAGTGACGCCACGTCGCCCATTAGAGGTGCCAAGCGATAGCCCTTCCGCTGATTCTCCTGAAGAAGACCCAGGGTTAGTGCGTGTACGGAAAAGAATAAAAGGAGTACTTCCTGCATCATATGTCACGTTTGACAAGCTGGTACAACAGCAGCGGCGGCTAGAAGCCAGCAGACGTGCCAATGCTATTTCACCTCCCGATAAGGCCGAACCCCAACGGGGCGTCGCTCAGAAAATAACGAGACGAATCGACAGCACACGCAATTCAGAATCAGACACTCGCCATAATGATATAGTTGAGATTTCGGATGAGTCTGATACCGAGCCAGCTCTACCTCCTCGTTCTCTGGAAGATACAGAAACTGTTGCCCATAATGCTTCCGAAATGGCTGCGGACCTTGATCGCCGATACGCTGACGATAATTCTGATGATATGGTCCACGACCGCCTGGATTTGTTCACCTTAGGAGGAGTTACTAGGAAGCGCCAAAGGCAGACAAAATTATCAGAATCCTTTGCAAATACAAAGAAATCGACGCCTTTTAGTATGGACAAGCTCAATGCACGGTCTGCGCCGTCTCATTCTCACGCGAAAAAGAGGCAGACTGGACCCAGGAGAACAAGACATATCTCACCACCCGCTCTGAGTATCCTGGACCTCGACCAATCACCTTCCCGTTCTGACCGGCCCCTCCCACAATTCCTCAGAGTCGCCATGCGGCAAGCACGGAAGCGTCCGGACGGCGGTCGACAGAGTGCTAGAGGCAAGGCGATTCGGTTACATACTGTCCGTGATACGGAAGACGCAAACGCCACGCTCAAACTTTGGAATAGCGGTGCAATCAGACCAAAACCAAACATCAAGAATAGCAGACAGTCGCACAAGGAACGTCAGCCTTTGACGGCCCGTTCCGACAATCAGCAGCAGCTCCTGGCTTCTCCCATTGATAACCCTCAACCAGAAGGAATTGGGCCTGCTTTTTCACCGGACGCAATACCAAATCGACCAACAGCCAATGCGAGCGGAGTGAGAAAGTTTCGAAAAGCACCAGCTGCATCGAAGCCTTCACAAACAGTAGTGAAGTCCTCAAGGACTACCCAGAGATTTCAACAACCTACTGGTCACAACCCGTTGCCATTCAGGACTGCTCAGTTAGAGGGCTTGGAGACAGAATTTGGTAATAAGCATCGCGAAATAGCCTTTGCAAGAGGTCTGCAACGCGTGGAACAACAATTCAATTTCCAGCTTCCGTTCGCCCAATCATTCAGGAATCCGCAACTTGCAAGATTCCTCGCAGATGACTCCGAACTTCCACCTTTGCCAACTGCAGAAGATATTGAAGAAGCGCAAGAAGCGCAAAATCCGGAGGAAACCGCAGCACAGACTCCAGCGAAGCGCCCTCTGAGGCGTAAACCAGCAGCTCGCAGAATCGATGTTGATACGCGTGAATATCGGCAACCAAGTGAGCCTGCTGTACAAGAGGTTCTCCACGACCTCGACGTACAAGAAGTCCAAACATTCGGGGGAGAAAATGACGTCTTAAACGGATTGGGACCCTTTGGTACACGGTATCCTCTGAATTTTGACGTAACTCCTCTGAAAGTTGGTACCTTCTTCCAAAGCACTACTTTTATTGGAAGCGAAGAATTTCGATTGGCACTGAAAATCGGCAAACCCGATGCGAGGGACTTGGATGAAACGACTGGCATATTCATCATTCAACATGGCAATGATGTACTCAAGTGCGGCTCATGGAACGATGAGACGTATTCGTGCATTTCAGACGTGGTGACTAGGCTGTTTCTTCCTCTAAGCGAAACAGAAGCTGGCCATTTGCAACAGGAACCAGACACTAGGATCAGTGATGTGTCAAGTTTCTTGCGTTCCATGATATCATACATATCCCTAAAACTCGGCTTCTCCGACTCTGTTGATCGCCATGACTTCGCGATGAGGATGGAACAGTTGATCGAATCTCTGTTCAAGAAAACACTAGAGGCCTATGTCAGGGATCTCAACCAAGGTGAAACCAGGACGGGTCACGCATTCATTCGACCTATGGCCTACCTGCTTGTTCTCGCCTTGCAGTGCCGTCAAATTTCCAAGCATACGGTCGTCGATACATCTACTCAGATGCGCCTTGACAACCTCGTGAAGAAGATAGCACGCGCCGTCATCACTCATGTGGTTGACAAAGCCATCCCTGAACTCGGTAACTTCTTGGACAAGAACAAAATGTATAAAGAGCGGGAAAACGGAATTCAAGAAGACGAAGTCCTTGTCGAAGGCTTGGTCATCTGCACGCGTGTCCTAGACTCAGCAAATATCAAGGGGACAAGTTTCTGGGGCATGGTCAATCACGAGCTCTCGACACGGATCATGAACGCCAACCACTTGAGGGTGTTTGAATCATCTTGGGCCAGTGTCTTCACGCTGCTTCCCTTTGGAGAGATCGATTCCTCGGGGATTCTAGTTGCTAACCAGAGGTCATCACTCGATAATGATGACTGGACCTTCGTCAGGGACGCATTGAAGAGACTTTTTGAGCTGTACCCGAGCACCTTCAACAAGCATGGGTTCTCCCTCAATGACTACGTACGAGCTAGTTTGATGAGGTGTCATGTATTGATGGACAAGTGGAAGTGGAGACGATGTGATCCAATGCTCAACACGGTCTTTGATTTCTTCGGCAAGAACGGTCTCAAGCTCTTACGAAGAGAGTACAGCAAGGGGTCCGCTCAATTTCTGGAGAGCATTGTCGATCGACCTTCTCTGGATGTCCAACAAGACGACAGCTCTTTCCATATATTCCTCAAGTGCCTTGCACTTGGTCTGTGCGTTATGCAGCAAGTGTATCCCGAGAAAAAGATACGGAGCATCGTTTTCCGATTGACACCGAACCACGGACGAAGCTATCCAAAAGAGCAGAGTCTAGATCAGGAGAGTCTAGATGCGCTCCATAATCACCACGATCTGCTATGCACTCTCTATTGGGCGTCGCCATCATCATGCCGACCAAAAGTAGATCTTTTGCGTGGACTTGTGCAGCACGAGAACTCTCATCGAGAGGCTTGCAGAACCAATGTTCGTGCTTGGACCAACCTGGCTACGTTCCAACTTGCTGCCAAAGAACCTGACAAATCAATGGAACCTTTTGCTTCGTGGGGCCGAGATATCATACAACAAACACTCAAGCAATATCGGCTGGCCAAAACCGAAGCAGAGGACTATATGGTTTCAGCCCAAGGTGTTGATTCAAATGATATTACAAGAGTCATGGTTCAGCAAACAATGGAAAAGAATCAAAAACAGGTCATTGCAACACTTCGAGATTGCATTGCGGGCATGGATAGAGCCCTTGAGTGCAGCTCGGATCAGATTCTATCTCGAGAGTTTCTCGTGAGCTCCAGCATCGTTCAGTTACTTGAGCTTCCTCATGTAGAAGATGCCCGGCTCATTGCCGTCATTCGCGACACTCTGGGTATACTTCGCCGGCATATCACTCTGCGAAAAGAATCCCCTCGACAGCATGAGAGCCAAGACGGCAGCGAAGAAAGCCAGGATTACGGCGATTTTCCTGATCTCGATGAGTTCATGGACGTTGATGAACCAAGTGCTGTCCAGGCACCCAAACAGCCAACCTTTGGTTTCATCGAGACGCCTTTGTGGCATCTTCTTTCAAACGCCTTCGGAGCGGATAGAACACCTAACGAGAACCTGCTAATGGACTGTATAGACACGTGGGTCTTGGTAGCTGGGTGCCACGTTTCGTTGGGTGATCGTTCATGGTCATACTACGTCGATTCGTTCAGCAAAGTCTCCTGGAAGCAACTCCGCCATACCGAGCAGACCAGGAAATTTACACCCTATTACTTGTCTGCGCTCATTGCAGGTGATTCGACTGTATATGAAGAACATCAGCAAGACTTCCTCTCGCTGCTCATGGTCAGTCTTGCGGAACGTGAGTCACAACTCAGATTCCAATACAGACTGCTACAGTCAATTATCAAAGCGGACCCTACGCAACCACTATTTCAGAACCTCCCTTTTGTCAGGATTGGGCCAGTAGAAAGCGCAGGATTCGATATCACGGCAGATACCCTACGGACTAGAAGATTGCCGCTCATCTCCAGCATTTTGGCCAACATGCGCGACAATTTTCATTATGCAGTACAGAACCATCTCCAACCTGCCGAAGTCAGGAGACAGTACACGTCGATTCTTCAGGGCTTTATGAATGCAATGAGGAACAACTACCAGCAACTTCGGCAGGGAAGCACCGTCGCAGGTGCATATGTGGAATTTGTTCAACGAGTCGTGCAATTTCTCACGCAGTACACGTCCGATATATGTGCTGTACTTCCCTTCTTCACTGAAGCGGTTCATTTCCCACTCCCGGCCACAGATCCTAAGTACGTTGTGGGTCGGCTGTATGGGTATGCCCCAAAGCTTTCCGCTGTTGGGGCATCCAAGCAACTATCAGTCTTCATCAAGACTATCGTCCAACAGGCAACGGCTGATAATCACCACCCATACCTCCTTGGCCAACTTAATACTGCCCTATGTGGCAACGTGGCTCCTGTTGCTGATAGGACATCACTTCGGAATGTCCTGTTGCAGGGAATCGTGCCAGTATACATCGAATCGGCCCTCTCAAGCGTTGTCACCTTGATCGTTACGAAACCTCTTTTACAGACGATGACATATGTGGCAGAGTCATTGGTTTTTGACCTAAATTTCGATGATGAAAGTAGCTTGCGCTCGGTCTGCAACATTATACTATCAACTTTGCATGCAATTATCCGCGGCACGGAAGGCCTGAAAGACGACCCCACGCTTTTAACGCAGTCCTACGTTCTCCAGGGCACATCACTCATGTTTGATGCTGCTGGATCCTTTATGCCACTCCTCGAGTACATCTGCGGCCGCGTCGCAAACATGAGCACCAAATCAGAAATTGCCATGTACTTGGAGCGCCTAGGTGTTTTCATCCTCGAAAGGGTGAATGGCATGAACCCGACCGACATACCTTCCTATCGCGGTGACGCGCATGCTTCGCCTCCAGAGTACTCTGACCTCTTGTCTTTTAGCAAAAAAGATCTGGAGGCCAGCATGCAAACCAACTGGACAGAATCGCAGGGCTGCGTTTTCTTAGGGCATGGCCATGCGAGAAAAGAAGTTATTGTGGATATTGGCTCTATGGAAGAAGAGAGGGCAGGCCTGGAAGGCGCAATCAAACGATTTCATGGAACTCTTGCGCGTCTTTATGGAAGCGCATATGGAATTGGGGATGGGCATGAGCATGAAAGAAGCTTTTTAGCTGATTTAGATGTATGAACGAAGTGTTATGACGAGTTTTAGCGGCATCAGTGGTGTTTTTGGTTTTGGTCTTGGGTTTCAGGGTTTTTGATGGCATGGGAAATGGTCCTGTTGAACGAACCCCTCGCATGATGCAAGTAATGAAAGAATCATTTTACCACTCTACTTGTGCTTTGCTCTGATCGTGGAAGGAGAAAGCTGTATTTACCACTGATATCTATTTGCTGCTTCGGAAAAACCCAAACAGTCCTCGCCCTTTCTTAATCTCTTCCTTCACCACTCCTACTACAAGTTTCTCTCGGTGCACCAGTAACAGCCCTTCTCGATGATATTTTAGAAACTGTTTTGTCCCATCTTTCCCTGCGGCCTTTTGTATAACTTCATCGCAACAGTCAGCTTGAATGCGAAAACGAATTTGGGCCGAAAAAATGCAGTCATACCCTTCTTTCCTCCAGGATGCTCATTCTGGAACTGGGTCATATCATAAATTTCACCCTTTATAACGACCCATAGATCATCTGTAGAATTGTGACTATTGATTTCTGTCCAAGTGTAGGCTTTTGGCTCGGGTGGTGTGGCCGGAAGAGCTGTGAGATTGAGGTATATTTCCTCCAGCTTCTGAATCGGGTGCTGGAGAGTCTGCGATGAAACAGGTGGTATGGCGTCCATTTTTAATAATTAACGTGCAAGTATTCGAAAAGAGAGAACGAAAACTACTCGCATTTCCTTTGTGTAAGGGAAGAGACATGGCATGGAGTCGAAAGGTGTGCAGTGTGTATTGCCACCTGTGATCAAGTCGGAAGCACATGTCTCCCTCGTACCCTGAATGTAGCCGAATGCCGAGCAGCTGACCCAAATAAGATCTTGGGTATGTCGATCGTGCGTAAGCAGTCGTGGAGGCATGACAATGCGGGGTGTCACGAGGACCGAGAGGATCGGGTAAGCGTGAATACGAAGGGGCTTCCAAGACCACAGCCAAAACTATCATGGTTATAACCCAAATATGGTAGCAAATATAATACATACGACCATAGGACACTGATTCAGGGCTTCCCGTCCGCTCAGCCATACTTAAGCAGTGTACCGGCGGACTAGTAGTTGGGTGGGTGACCACCAGCGAATCCCCGCTGTTGTATGTATTTTTTTTGGCGACCTTGCAATTTGGCTTCGTTTCTCATCATCTGTGACCCAGCCCAGTACGCCAAAATATCATAAACCCTTTACAGATCAAGGAAATTTGAAAGATTCGCAATCCCAATCCCACCACCCCCCGTCAATGTCTCTAGAATATCCGTCAAGTTCAAACCCAGTTGCTCCGTCAAATTTCTAATCCCTGAAAGCCCATCCCCAACTATATTGCTGAAGCTCTCTGCCAGCAAGCTAATGATTGGAACGGTGCCAACAAGCTCCAGGTTGTTTAGGATTTCCTCATAGTAGTATATATGCTCCCCATCGTACACGGTCTTATTTCCACTTGCGCCAAGCTGTAGATTTCCCTCTGCCAGTGCGCTAGCAGTATAGCTCAGAATGTCCTGCAAGTTGAATAATAAGGTGCGGAAGTCAATATATCCACGGGCAGAGTATGTATTATTCCCAGTTTGAACATAGACGTTCTGAATTGTAGCGTTTCCAAGCACCAATCCATTGGGTCCGTTGATATTGAGAGTTTGATTTCCCTAGAAAATGAGTTACTTGATATCTCTGAATATGAAATCGACGGTAAATTACCAATTCGAATGAGACAATAGAGTGATTGGGAATTGTCAAGTTGGCGAGGAGGTTGGAGCCATCTTCCTCTGGGGCCAGAAGAACACTTGCCGAGTTGATGTTGAAACCATCGAGTTTGGCCAACCCTGATACTATTAGCTTTCAAACTTATTAAAGCTTATGATTTATTTACCGTTTAGTTCAATCTCTTTGTCGAGTTTCACTTTGGCTTTGAGAGCTCCCAAATGTGCGGTTGTTTCGCCTCTAGCCGCCAGAGTAAACTTCTCGTTCACCACCGCACTGCGAAGGAACTCAACGAATTGCTCTTTATCAGCGATTTCAACAGTCTGATTGACTATTTCAATAGTGGTGTTTCCTTTGACATACTGCTCTGCCAGCTGAAAGTTGACGTATGGTTTGATATCGGGCTTGGTCTCAGGTCGATACAGCTGAAGAGTGAGGGGCTCTAAACGGACCTTGAAAGGCGGTGGAATTTTCAAGGAAGCTTTAAGGGATAGTACGGTTGAGTTCGGCGTGGGTTTCATGATCCGAACGGAGTGGATTGGAAGCGATGTACTTTCAACCATATGCTGAGCAATCGCGGGAATCGCTACCAGAAAGCTGTGATTATTAGTAGGTTGGTCATTTTTGAAGTTTTCTTTGCAATGAAAGACATAAATCGAAGAAACTAAACCAGTGGGGAAAGCTTACAACACTGGTAGAAGGATCGCGAGCAAGATGATCAGTCCAATGCAATAACAACACCAAAATCGATGACAGTGTCTGGATAGCCTTCGCTTTCGCGAAGGCTTGACCGTAGTTCTTGGTTCTTTCGAAATATTTTCGATCTGCTCGGTGCTACCAGCGGAATTTGCCTTGACTAGTGTTTCAGTGCCAAACCCTTTTCCCTTCTCATCCTCGTTTCCAAAACTGGGGTGGTCATATCCGATCCACCTTGGTTTACCCATAGTGTAGAGAAATTAGATTGTAGAATGAAGATGGAACGCAATTGTTCGCAAGCTTTCCAAATGACCAAGAAAGCGGAAACTGAGTATTTCATCCCAAACAATGCCCCATGACTGCGCCCATCGTATCCGTTTCCAGCTCGCCGATTGAAAGCCCAACCACCATTCCCCGCAACCTCAGACCTACCCCGCGAAATCAATCACTCATCCGAATTACAAGATACAATCATGAGCGTTTCACCATGCGCTCTCCTCGGCCCATCCAGAAACCCGGAAAGATCACCGCTCACCGATCCGACCCCCTGCCTCAACCCCGCCTACATATTACCCATGTCATCCCTCAAACGCAATACGAGTGGGGTATTCAGATGCTAGAATACATGTACCGAGAGGCCGAGAACATGCTCAGTGAGGAGGAATGTGGCTCTCGGACATTTGCTTCTTTCCCGTTAGGCCGTCGGCTGCATGTGCATGTTGCGCTTCCCAAATATATAGAAAGCGGATTTGATAGTATACAGGCACAGGAGCACGCTTTGGGAACTGGTCTTGGAAGTCACGTTCTTGCTCAGGCACCACATCATCAATACTTGCAATCTTCTCTTTTATTGAACCCACCTTGATCGTTCTCACCGTCAAAATGGCATGCCCTTTCATCGGCAACCAGAGGACCATTCCTCTGGACCCAGACACTGAAAATGAGAAACCGTCCTTCAGCGACTTCCACAGCATCGACACCACACTATCCAGCTCAGGCCCCTCCGAAAAACCAAAATCCCCAGAATATGGCCTCGACACCGCAAACTTCAACCAAGCCTTCCTCTCATCCACCTTCGACCCAAAACACATGTCCAAGATCGTGCGCGAAGCCATCATCATTGCTGCAGGCCCCGCCGCTATCCTCCTCCAAGTCGCCAACCCAGGCGTCGCGGCAGGCGTAAACCGGCACTCCAACTTCGCGTACCGCGTCGAGGACCGCCTGCGCACAACCATGACGTTCGTGTACTGTATGGCTTTCGGCACGCCTGACGAGAAGCGCGCAGTAATCCACATGGTGCACGAAGCGCACAAGCCGGTGGCGGGCGAGGGGTACAGCGCCGACGACGTGGATCTGCAGATGTGGGTTGCGGCGACGCTGTATGCCACAGGGACGGACATTTACAGCAAGATCTTTGGCGGGTTTTCTGAAGAAGAGGCTGAGGCGATTTATGCAGACTATGCGGTGTTGGCGACGAGCTTACGCGTACCGCCCGAGAGGTGGCCCAAGTCGAGGAAGGCTTTTTGGAAATATTGGGATGAGTCGTTGGCGGGGTTTACAGTCACGCAGGATGCAGTCGCGGTCAAGAATGACATGTTGTATAACAAGACCTTACCGTTGTGGGTGAGGATGCATTTGCCTATCCTGAGAGTTGCAACGGCGGAGTGGCTTCCCGGACATATTAGGGAGGCATATGGGTGGAAAAAAGAGAGCAGGGGAAGGAGAGTGGGCTATTGGATGCTCAACGCAGTGGTGCAGAGTACATATCCTAATTTGCCTCGCAAGTGGAGGTACAAGGCAGTAGACTTTTACCTGAGCGATATGAGGAAGAGATTAGCCACTGGGGGACCTGTTATTGGGGGCAAGAAAGAGTGACGAGTTTTGTCTTCATTTGTGTACATGTCTTATTTAGAACTTCGAAAGATTGAATACATCTATCTATTTCCTGAGGCAGCCCCAAAGATAAGAGTAATACTTGTGAAATCATGGGTGGAATCCTGAATTGAGACCGAGTACGGCGTTCGCATACATACTGCCGCCTCCCCGCCTATCTCTTCCCCAAACATTACATTAGTCCGTCGTGGCTGTTACACTTCCCCACGGTCGCACTCTTGGCACTACCTCCACAGAGCAGTGAGGTCGAAATAGAGTATTGCGCGCGGGCTCGGGGCGCTCGGTAGCACATGTCAGGAACAAGTCTGTCCAACAGCAAAGGTCCGAGCAGCTCGGTTGTATGGTCAACTGCAGGATGTGGGTTTCCGAGAACCCCGCACACGCCCCTACTCTTGGAAATTGCATCACAGAGGCAAGGGGTGCGTTTGCAGACAGAACATGATTCGTGAACAAGTAACATTAGAGTACCCGCTAGTAGGGGAGTGTAGTAGTAGTGCGGTAGAACGGCCGCTATGCCCCATCCCATCTTTGCCCCCACTGCCCAGACGTTATGCCAGCCTCCAGAGCAACGTTTTACAGGCAAACTTTCCCAATTGTGAGCCCCGGGCCATCGTACCGTCTCTCCCGTCGCTGGGGTGGTGCCCTTGCGACTTAGCCGCCCAGAACGGCCTGGATGAGAGTGGTAATGATCTGCGAAATAGCAGATACGAGCTGGATACCCCTCCATCAGCTTCAAACCCATGCGATTCCAGATGGGGAAACTTACCGGAGCAACGTCGTTGATCAAGCCCACGGTCTGCCTGACGAAATTCTCGGTCAAGAGCGAGTTGGCATTGGTGACCAGAGACTCGATCTTGCCAATGTTCTCCTCGCTGAGTAGGCCACCAGCCGAGCTGAGCAAGCTCGAGATGACGTTGATGTTGTCCGTAGTGAGCAGCTGTCCGACGGAAGGAAGGATTTCGTTGAGGCTGTTGATGAGGTCCTCGTTCAGGAGGCCACCGACCTGGTCGAGCAGGGAGCCAGTTCGGCCAGCGCGTCCGCCACCGAGAAGTTCTGCAAGACCGTCGATGGTGGTCTTGATGTTCTCGATAGTCTCAGCATTGAGAAGGGTACCAACGGCACGAAGGGCAGGAAGGATGTTGCCAAGAAGGTCTCCAAGGCCAGCGGGGGCCGAAGATTCTTCCTGACGAGGAGCAAGCAGCGCTTTGTCGGGAGAGCGCTGGACAGGGGATGCAGGGACTGGAAGAGCTTCAGGGCTGCGCACAGATGCGAAAGCCGCCTTGAGAAGAGCAGACTCTAGTGATAGCGGTGCGGGAGCTGGAACTGCAAACACGCTGGCGGGCAATACCGCAGCAGTCAAGAACTTGAGAAGTCTCATGTTGAAAGAGGTCGGGAAAACTGGGCAGTGAAGCTCAAAGAAGTGTGAAGAGGCCTAGAAGGTCGAGGCTGCAGCTCGCTGTGGACATTTGTTTCAACTCCTTGTTCTCCTTTCTTATACAGCATCTCGTTTTTGCCTGCCCCGCATATCCATTGTAGCATTGGAGGTTTCCGGCCCTTCAGATCCATCGCCGAGGGCGTTTGCGGCACCATGTGAAGAAAGCTGTGATGGATCTGTGTTCGCAAAAGCGAGCCTCTCCATAGATCGGCATAAATTGACAGGGTAAACCCCACGGGGTGGGTGTCGTGACTGCGGGGATACGGATCCCAGGGGTTGGTGTTTCTGGGCAATGACCATGATGGCTTCTGGACCCCAGACTAGGCATACAATATCGTTGGTCGGCGGTGTCCAGGCACAGCACGTGTATCCTCGGTCCTCTTGGTTCATGCAGATTTTTTGCGAAATCATACATTTCCTCCGTAAAGGTTGCAACGCGTCCACCGGACACCTTCACCCTCCATTACGGTCATCAATATTGGGTTCCATCGAGATCTTGGCTCAGTTCGCTCAATTTGCCTCCATCCTTCGGAATCGCACATGTCTCCTCGGTGCTTTTGACTGCCAAATCCTACCCACGTACCCAAATGTCCAATTGAACCGGAACCACTCCTCGGTCCTTCTAGCCCTCCTGCGTGATTCTATTACCCCACAATATCGGCAATCGTAGTCCCTCGTGGCTTGCTGGCGTTATTGATGTGCAGCCGCCCCCGCTACTTGTGTGTGCTTCATCGGCATCCGTCTCTTGTAGTTGGCATGTGCTTCACATGCACCGAGCTCCCCGCTCTAAGCCATACGAAAAGTTCTTGGTGTTGATGCCCCTGTACTCTTCAAATGCCCCGCATGCCTTAGTAGACTCATTCGGGAATGCTCAAATCCCATCCGACACTCATCCAGTTCTCACAACCCTAACTTTTCCTCGAACGTCGCCAGAAATCCTGTGAGAACGGCTCCATGAAAATGAGACTCTTCAAACTAGCCATCTTTTCGTTTTTCACCAACGTCCTCGCCCAAAGTGCTGACCTCTCATCTCTTCTGTAAGCTTCCTGCTCTTTTCAAAACCTCCTGTTTGGCGAGGGGCCAACTTGATGACTTCCCAATCCTCCTTTTCCATCTTTCTCAAAAAAACCCCACCACTGATTCCTCCCAGAGCCCAATGGTCTGAAATCGCCCCCACAATCACAAACCCCATCTCCCTCCCCAACGTCGTCCCCACCCGCCTCGGGAATGTCGACCCACCCCCAACATCCCTAATGCTCGCCATCTTCACCGGCGTACCCCAGGACGTCCTAGTCGATCTCATCAACCCCATCGGCCGCGCCAGCATCGCGAGTGAGTTCGGAGGTAAGCTCAAACCCCTTTACCCCTCTTCCATCTTCCCCTTCCTCTAACCATACACACACAGCCGGGAATACGCCCGAATGGTACCAAGCTCTTCCCACCCCTCTAAAGTCGTACTTGGAGTCCATCCACGCGGCCATAAAGACGGGTGGGAACGACTACACGGGCACCGAGGCTCCGCCTGAGATTCCGAATTTCACGGCGACGGTGGGGCCATTGGCGAGTGGGATTCCGGATGGGGATGGGGAGGGGAATGTTGAGCCTGCGAGTAGCACAGCGGGAGCTCAGCCCATGGCGACGTGGGGTGCTATGGAAGTAATGGGTGTGACGGGTGTTGTGGGCATTCTTGGGTTGGCGGTGGGATTGTAGGGGCTGGGTCTTTTTTTCTGTCGTCGGCGCGTCAAGTTGGGTGCGCTGGATTGGAAAAATGCGATGAAGCATGGAGAGAGAGGGGATTGCAGACATAAAGCCAATATAATGTGTCATAAACGTCATGTGAAAACATGTGAAGCTCATCGCATGTGATTATGTGGGCTCTTCTGGGTAATAGATGCGAAAGACGGGACAGCGGAGCAAGACGTATCCGAGAGATTCTTCGCAAGGATGCAAAAAAATGTTATCTACATTGGTCAGAGGGGTATAGTCGAGGACACGGAGGTGTCTCGAGGAATGACTAAAAAAGTGAGAAGAGTACTAAAGTTTGTCAATGACAATGGACTGAATCTCCAACAGCCAACTCTCGCGCAATATTCAAACCGCAAACACGCACAGCCAACTTCGACCTGTCATTATTGGCTGATCCACGTCCATTTGCATGTCACTCTTCTGCGCAGCTTTGGGTGAGGGAGGCGCAGTGCCTTGTGTACCCTACCTAGCATCATGCGCACACACGCTCGAGAGGTGTCACGACAGCTGTGGCAGCTCCTGGAGCGCCTGTTCTCGGGAAAGAATTATCAAACCGTAAGTCGCCTAACGGGCGCCTGCAACTGTCAACATCTCTCATCCATTTGCTGTTGCACGGCTATTGTGATGACCATTCAAGTGGAGGATTCGCTTCACAGATTCCATGCCTTTCTTCATATGTGGGTGGTGGGAAAGGAACGGACCGTCGTGATTGTCGGCCCTCACGCTGACGGGGGCTCTCTTGCTGGCGAAGGCTTTCTTGCGGCCGACTAGAGGGTCGAGCGGGGCGGCTTTGGGGGGCCACTCACCACTGTCCTTCCAGCCCTGTACAAGCGCCTTTGTCATGTCGGAAAGGTTGATGGGTACCGAAGGTGTGCGCGACGACATGACAACCTTGTTGTAGATGTCCGAGTAGGTTTTGGGGCCGATGGAATTGCGCACGGCGTTACCGGCGAGAAGCGTTGGGGCAAGTGGGCAGAGCGTCTCGACGGTCGGGGGCGGGTCCCCCTTCGCGGCAGGTTCCTCAGCATCGGCGGTCTCGAGGGTCTCTGCGGTAGAGAGACTCTCGTCTTGAATCTTGGGCTCGTCCGTGGTGTGATGGATCCCGTACTTTTGCACCGCCGCAGCGCCCGTCCAGGCGTCGCGACGCCGCACAAAGCAGACCAATCCCTCGTTGTACTCCATTTCCTCCTCCAGCGCAGCCTTCCTCTTCCTCTTGCGCTTCAGCGCCTTGCTCTCCACCACGTCGCCAATCGCATCGGGTGAGTCGAACTTGTAGGGATTGGCCGTGGCGCCACCGTCGTTGTCACTGTCCCGATCGCGATCGGACGAGTCGCCGTAGTAGCGCTCGCGGAACTCGGTTGCTCCACGAACCTCTTCGTCTGAGTGGGACCAAAAGTCGGGCGTGTTGGGCCAGTCCCAGTCGTTACGCACGCGCTCGTCGAGGAAGCGCCTGGCAGAGCGCGTTGCCGTCTGGTTGATATCCATGGGGGGCCGCGTGGCTGTTGCCGAGGGGTTCCGCGGAACGCGTCAGTGGGGTATGGCGAGCAGAAGAAGAAATTATGGTGGTTCGCTCAGATAAACAAGAGTGGTGAGACGCGGGCCCCGCGTTGTTTTTTTGTGGGCTTGGTGTTGCAGAGTCTTGTGCGATTTAAGCCTGCTGCATTGTGGAGTGACGTCGATTCTAGGTCCTTGGAAATGGGGCCTGTCATCCACGTGCCCTCCTCGTGACCCCACACAAACCTTGGAACGGTGCGGAGCCAGGCCAAAAGTCGTATCGTCACGAAGTCGCGACCTGCAGCATCGTTTGCTCTTCTCATGCGATGTCGCCGTCATCGTGCCTGCAGCCGTTTGTTGAGCCAATAATGCGGGGCAGGGACCGGTTAATACTGACACTTAGATGAACCCAGCAAGCACGCGCATCAGGTCATGATAGTGTCAGGGCACCGGACATCAGTCAGCAGCAGTCATTGGAATGCATAATAAATCTCCGAGATATCGCAGATGCATGTCCTGGGATGTCAGCCGCGGGAAGGGTTAGGTGCTGTTCTCAACAACATCTGAGCTGCGTATGCATTTGGTACCAGAGGCCGGGAGTGCTACATCATCGTACCAAGTCCGTGGTTGCCACGAACATTGAATGTGGATGAATGTGCATACTATATATCTGTTGAGCGGGATCTTCTCGCTGTTCATCGAATAGCCCGCCCTCGTCTTACTCCGATATGCATCCTTCAACTCAACGCCATGCCTATAATGTACCATCAGCCTCTTTCAGCCCCCAGACCGTTTTTCTTTACTTCTTTGAACAATTCTACGAGGCAATCCTAGATTTGATTTCCCCCTTGCGCAAACGCGCTGACAGCTCGCCTTGTCCCCACATGCAGATAGAGGAAAGTCCTACGCCGCCCAGTGGGCCCTATCACACAAGCCGAGCATTGTATCTACGAAGCAAGAGAAAGAATGGAAACAGATAGTTTAGAGATAAATGATTTGTATTGGATTGTAAGACACTGCCCCAAATTTCTGCTCCTCCGTGTGCACCAAAGTGGCTAACTGAACAGCACCTGCATTAAAAGACCCACTTACCAAAAGCTCCTCCACTCACCGAGGGTGGGAATAAGGCTTTATTAATCGTCCTGGAAAACTACTCTTGTTTGGTCTTCAGGCTTGTGCTGCGCAGGAAAGGGGTTGAAGACCAATCTTACGAGCAGAGTGGTTGGATCGCTGGCATCCAGCCAGTGGAAGAAATGATCATAGCATTTCGAGCTCTATAGGACGATTTGATGACTAGTAGGCTACGTAACGCAAGACTGGAACAGAAGTGTGGCAGTGAAGAAGACTGCGCAGATGCCACTACAGCCATTAAGCAATTCCAAATGATGACACAAAATCTTGAAATCGCAGTAAAACAAACCGATTTGGGATATAAACCAGTACAATTCACCTCAAAAACCCACAACTCCACACAAAAAGCAAGAACAGCTCACTCCTCCACCCTCACCCCGGCCCTCTTCACCTCCTCCAGCTCCTCCAACCTCTCTACAATCCCCTTAATCCTCTCCCACCCTTCGATCCCCACCCCAAACCTCCTCGCCATCTCCACCTGCGGCAACAAACAAACATCCGCCATAGTAACCCTATCCCCACACGAAAACTTTCCCCCCGAAAAGAATTCGTCCTTTTCGTTCCTCTCCAAAAGCCGCTCATACGCCTCAAACCCCCCCCTCAACACTCTCTCCGTCCACCTCTCCCATTCCCCCTCCTCCCCCCCAATCCCCTTAACCCACCTCCCCACCCGCGCATTCGTCAACGGAAACATATCCTCAGCAATGACATGCACCAGCTCGCGCACTCGCGCGCGCTCCGCGGGCCGGTCACGTGCGGGAAGCAGCGCATGCTCGTCGAGGAAGATTTCGTCCAGGTAGTCGAGTATGGCGAGGGACTGCGTGAGCACGAAGCGCGTGGGCTTCACCGCTTCGTCCGGGTACTGCGTCTCGACAACGAGGGTGGGCACCGCGCCGCTGGAGTTTAGGGCGCGGTACGAGGCCGATTCGTGCTCCAGCGTGGGCATGTCGATGGGGTGTGAGGTGTAGGAGATGTTTTTGAAGGAGAAGGCGAGGCGGATGCGCGCTGCGCAGGACGAGGGCGGGTAGGTGTAGAGGTGGAAGGTCGTTTCTACGCGGCTGCCGGGCATTTTTGGTCTATTTTCTTTTTTGGAGGGGTAGCAGGGGAGTGCGGGTGGTAGAAGCAGGGTCGGAACTAAGCTTTTGATGGGGGTGTTTGGGTGGAAGGCTAATTGGGCTAGGGATGGTTGTGTTGGGTACCTATCTAACCTACCCCGCCATGCATGTTTGCACGTGATATCAGATATGTAGATCAAAGGGCGCATCTTCATTTGCATATCCATTGTCATATATATAGTGCGAGCTGGCTGTCCTGAAGAAGACCCGTGCGTAGGAATCAGGCTGTGACATTTTGACTGTCATGATATACGCCTGTTCATGCGTATGCCCCCGAATCGTAAAGGCGTCGGATTTGAAATTGAGAGTAAACGGAATGTCGTAGTCTCATTTTCCCTTTTATGAATCGTTGCTCCCATTGAATTTCAAACTTTCCTGCCAGTCCGTCTGTTGAATACCATTCGAGGTCCCAGCCCACAGTTGGACCCTGACCGATCGGATGATCTAGAACGATATTATTCAGTTCATAAAAGCACGTTCCAGCCTCTTTGAAGTTCCATTCTAACACAACTTTGGTTGTGTAGACGACACGAGCTAGCCGGCATCTGTAAACTGATGCGCAACAAATTCCATCTATTGCTTGTATGTATTCTTCAAGGCGAGCCCCAATTAACGTAGAGGTCAGGGGCAAACGACCAAGCGGGTAGTGAGCAGGTGCTGATATGACGGTAAGATAGCCTATATTCTGACGTAGGTAGTCGAATGCCTCTTTTGGTAGATATAGACGAATCATGATGTGGGAAAGGCGGAGTTTGAAAAGCGGCCAGAGTACATCCAAATCAGGCTTGAAGACCGAATAACCACCTTCTGGTTTCTCCGTTCGATGAATATCGCCTCCGTGGGGCTTGTTCGTATCCAAGAAACGGAAAGGAATATTAATGGTTATGTGCCTTGACTGCAATAGGTTGCTGGGGTGTGTTATGAACATCCCGCCATTTTCAAGAGAAGAATTGCATTTTTCCTCCACATGTGTGAAAAGTCGCTTCAACTTTCGCGCTGCTTCATGCTCTATTTCTTGCTTGATTTGCCGGCAGCTATAATAGAATCCCTGGAAGTCTCTGATTTCGTTGGTGTCGTTGATGGCCGGCAAGGGAAGAAGGTCGTATATGGCGAGCCGAATTTCGTATGTGACTCGAAGAAGGATGCTACTGGGCTGCGGTGTAACAAGCGCTCTGGGCGCCATAGCCCCATTCATCCGCCTCGTCCGTCGAGGACCGTCTGCCGAAGAGGAACATGACAGAAGGCGCATCGTTCTTACAAAGAAGAAAACATCTTGGTAAGGGGGTTAATCTTTGGTAGAAGCCTAGATGAGCAGGCTGAGCTTACCTATGTTTTGTTCGAGGTTGCACGCTCGGTCAGTTGACCTGTCGTCGTGTAACATCTACTGCACGGCTAAAAGGAAGAACACAGCAACGTCGAATCCCGTCATAAGTAGGTAAACTTTTCACGTGGAAATTTTTCAAATGTTACTTGAATGTGACGCAAATGGGTGCGATGCCTTGTGATAGCGGGGGAAGCTAACTAGCTGTTGAATGTCTTCTTCGATTACAACACCGCCGGAACCATTGATTCGGATAAACTATTTGACGAAAGTGTTGACTGGAAGCCTGTAAATGTCGATGGTCCAGTATGGCCGACGAGTGCCTTCCCATTCCTTGCTGCCGTGCAGACCGGTGGGGACATTGATGTCTTCCCAAGTCGTATCGAAACCAGCTTCATATAGATCCATCTCGGAAACCTATCCGTGTCAGTTTCAAATCCAGCAGGCTTGCGAGACAAACGCACCTTGGTGTAAACATCGTAGCATATTTGCCTGTCGGCTCCCAGGCCGTTGTACCACCCGAACTTGCCCTCTGGAGACAGCAATTGGATGACATATTCAGAAAAGAACTCCTTCAGCGCCTTGTAGTCTTCGGCGAAGGTGTCATAGTAGATTGCATCGAGAACAACACCCTGCTCAACCAGCTTGGGAAGAATATCCTGCCATCGGCCTTCGTGGATAGTCACATTGGGTTTGTCATACCAACCGGTTTCCCGCAGACGCTGGTGCACCTGTGGGTGGGCTTCAATGATGTGGTGTTCCGCAGGCTCATGGGTGAGAATGGCCGTGTCCACAATGCCCATGCCGTGGCCTACATTCATTGTCCTAAGTCCAGACTTGGGGATCAATGTTTCTGCGTGGCGTTGCATGATCTGAGTCTCCCAGTCCATCATGACAGCGTTGTCGCTCTCGTCCAGCAAGATTCCGGGCCTGTACCTCAGCTGGCTCTTGAGGTAGGTCTTGTTGTCCAAAGATACGTCATCAAGAACCTTTGGGTCGGTGACCTCTGGGATGGGCTTCGCATCTTCTTCGGAAACCTTTTGCTTCTTGGCCGCTGGCTGCTCTTCGGCCGTCTCCTCCTCTTCCTCTTCCTCTTCCTCGTCTGCGTCATCGCCACCCAAACCAAGGGCCTCCATCTTAGAAAAGAGGAGCTCAGCACGAACACCAGCAGCAACCATGATGTCGTAAATCTTCTTCTGGTCCAATCTGAGAGCGATGCAACCGGGGGTTTCATCTTCATGGTTCAGGTCATTCCAGATGGCTCCATTCTCGAGCAACAACTCGACAGTCTTGACTGCATCCTCGCTGGCCTCCTTTCCGTCCTCGGCCTTTCCACATGCTGCAATCGCAGCGTGCAGGGGTGAAGATGCAACAGGTGCGGTTGGGTCTTGGACGTTGGCAGAGCCGTCCTTCAACAGAACCTTGAGAGCAGAAAGATCATGGCGCTCTGCGGCCGAAATTAAGCGCTTGGCGAGAAGAATGTCTTCCTCGGATGCTTGTGTGGCCATTGTGAATTTGTGCTTGTTATGGATGAGGAGGACTGGACTTTTTCGGTGGTGGGGAAATTTTGTGCAGGGATACACGATAAGATAAGCGACGCTAGTGTTCACCGCAATTACTGTTTTGGGTGGATGATGCACACACAGCCCGCAGTCATTGCAGGGAAGCGAGGTAGTATTCATACAAACGACCCATATTCTCTATAACTTGGGAACAGGGCGGAGCTCTACCCATACACCATCAGCTTGTAGAAGTGGTATACCTCTACTACCCTTCATAACACCTCTGAACTTCATTTTATTGGCGGTGTGCTCGAGCAAATCGACTTCAACCCCGACAAGCCCTGGACATGGTACCGGCGCAATGAACTTGAAGTCCAGCTTTGCGGTGACATACTGCCCTTCGAGGATTTCGGCGATTGGCCGTCCCTCATTTAATCGCTCCCTCCACACGTTTACATCCCCTAATGGCCCCCATGATCCATCTTCTCGTGGCCCTCCACGTCTCTCTACAAGCATAGCAAACATCAATGCCGACAGTGCCTCGTCCATGATAGACATGATAGCTCCGCCATGACAGATGCCCGGAAAACCAGCCAGGGCGACGCCAAACTTGCATAGAGAGACACACTTGGTGGGCACTTTGGAGCTGGGATCGGGCTTCTTGTAGGCTTCCACCCAGTATTGTATAGCTCCGGGAGCTTGTAGCGTACGTTCGGGGTAGTGGTCCGTCTTGTCATCGGCGTCGTCTCCGCGCGTTCGCTCGTGGATGTTCCACTCTGAGGTGTCAAAGATTTCAGATGCCCATCGCAAGGGCGCAAAGGCTTCGACAACCTCTTGTCTGACTGTCATCGGGAAGGGGAGGATTGTAACGTGCTGAAGTCGTAAATGGGCGCTGGGGTGATTGATCTGGAGGTTAGCACAGCCATGTCGAGGACGCCAGAGTACTGTTTATCAAAGAGGGCCCTAAATGCTGACACCTCGTACTGCCTGTGCGCCTGGCAGAGCCAAGGGCCCTCTGTGTAACGGTCGGAACAGTGATTGAAGAGATAGAGGTAGGCCGGCCGGCCAACCGGAGGCCCGATTGGACGTGTTGGGAAGATGCACGCCTTGGCATTTGATTACGAAATATGCTGAAGTCGTCCAAGGACTTTGGAACAACTTATCCTCCACCTCATTGCATTGCCAACGCTAATTACTGCTCGATAAACACATGTCCCAAGCAACATGGGACGGGACCGGCTGCACCGTCGCCGACGCCCGCAGACGCTTTGGGGCACAGCTCGCACCCCAGTAAGCTAGCTGACCGATCGCCCTCGATGACTTTGTGCAAAATGCGATGGCGCCGAGCGTGAAATGGCTCCCTCAATGTCTTGTCGGCGTCTATAGCCTTGCTCTCCGGTCTCTGCTTGGAACACAGTGCGTCTGGACAGACGCGTCGCGGGTTCACGTGGTAGCGCGGTTGCTGCCTTGCGCCTTCCTGTACATGTCCGGGTACTCGCCTGAGGGCCTGAGTGTTCCCCGACAGCTGCCAGATCCTACAAAAGCCCCAACGCCGCTCGCATCCCCCTCTCTCCGTCTCTCACTCTTCTTCTCTCTCAGTCTGCTTTCTACCACTCTTCTCCCATTTCGTGTTAAAAACTCCAGTCAATTTTCTTCCCCATTACCTTTCGATCGCAGCCATGGGCCCCAAGAAGCAGACTGCTGCTCCCATTCCCGTCCGCAGCGACGCGCTTGCGGGCACTTCCGTCATCGTCACTGGTGAGATTGAAGGCCAGAGTCGCAAGGCTGCTGAGCAGATTCTCGTCAATGCTGGTGCCAAAATCGAGAAGAGCTTGAACAAGAAAGTCCAACTCGTGGTACTGGGCAAAGATGCTGGTGAGAAGAAGCTCGAGAAGATCGAGCAATTGGGAGTCGAGACGCGCGACTGGGATGATTTGATCGAGGAGATCAAGGCCGACGGTGGCGCAGACGATGCTGCCGAGACGGAGGACGACGAGGACAATGCCCCAGAAGAGGTTGAAGAGGTGAGCCAGCCCCACAATTACACGCGCTTCTGCTGTCGTATCAGACCTAGCGCTCGCTCCCTTGTTGTCGAAGACTGTCGGCTGACTATTGTTTAATTTAGAAACCCAAGCTGCAGAAGGGCAAGTCGAAAGCCAAGGCCAACACCAAAGCGAAGGCCGACCCAGCCTCCAAAAGCAAGCCCAGCGCCGTGTCCGGAAGTTCTACTGTTGCTGGAAAGACCGTCATCATCACTGGTACCATCGCAGGCCACGACCGCAAAGCTGCCCAGGAGATTGTCGAAAAGGCCGGCGCAAAGGTTGCCAAATCCCTCAACAAGAGCGTCGAGCTCGCCATCCTTGGCACCAATGCTGGTCCAGATAAGCTGGCCAAGATCGAGGAAGCCGAAATCGAGACCATTGCATGGAACGATCTGGCGGACGAACTGGGCATCGAGATTGAGCCAGAGAAGAAGGTGGCGAATGTGGAGGCTGGCGATGCCCCCGACTCCGTTGACGGAATGACCTTGATCATCACTGGTACGGTAGAGGGACAGACACGTGCAGGAGCTCAGAAGTTGCTCGAGTCCGCTGGAGCAAAATTTGCAAAGAGCCTCAACAAGTCCGTCGAGCTCGTTGTTCTTGGAACCAATGCAGGGCCTGACAAGCTGAACAAGATTGCCGAACTGGGCATTGAGACCTGTTCATGGGAGGGCCTCATCACTTCTCTGGGTCTAGAGGCTGAGGCCAGCGAGCCCCCCAAAAAGAAGTCCAAGAAGGCCTAAACATGTTGTTATGCCATTCGGACAGGATCTTGATTCACTATCGGCATTTTCGGTGCATGGCATGCATTTATTACCATGATCCCTCTGTGGAACTTAGGAGACCCGAGGATTTAGGGCTTTCAAAAGTTTCTTCACTTCTACTAGTTTTATGACATAGGGAGCCTTTTCATGTCTCATTCTGCGGGTTTAGATGCTTCATACCCCCGTGCTGGTCTCTTAGCTTTTCAAAATCCCTGAAGGCATTTTTTATTGAACTAGACCTCGCAGACCCAAAATATTGCCCATCACTTTCCCTTCCTCTTTTCCTAAAGGCCAATGAGCGTCCACTCTCAATCCGTCCCTAATGAACCACCTGTTTTGCCTGACTAACACGACACAGTTTACTTCGCTGCAAAAAACGCTCCCGCCGCTCCTCCCTATGCCTCAGCTAACCTCATTGGCTTATAGATTCGATGAAGTATATCCATAGATCTGCAGATCACCCCAGTGTTTATTCAACCCCATTTCCACCACTGCCTTGGCACTACGACCCCGGTGTATGGAACAAAGAAAAGCTTGGGTGTGCGTCAAGATATACATGTGCGGGGTAGTTCTCTATTGAGATGGAATTTTCTTCAAGATTGCCAAGTTGGGAAAACGCTAGCGGGGCTGAGTTTGTAGTGAGGGGTAAGAATGGGGTGGTTTTGCATAGGAGTGAGTCGAGGCGGTACGAGGTAATGTTTGGTTGATGGATGACATAGGCATTCTAACTAGTATTCGACTCTAGGATTATCATTTTCTGCATATGGTTGGAGGCGAAGCCTGCTGTCTTCTTTCTCATTGCATCAAACTCAAACTCACAAACAAGCGTCACGTCCTCATTATGACCCAGGTCTCATTTCAAGACAAACAAATCCATTGTCTATATTTTTTATCTGCTAAAAGTATTTTTTTATACTCACCTTTCCAATTCAAGCACAGTAACTTCACTTCCTACACCAGAAAACACCAGCACCACGCCAGCGTCCCGCGCCGTCCCTGCCAACACCCCTTCAACCCTCGCAGATATTTCTCACCTCTCACCCCTCCCTTTTACAAGCTAATCTCGCCAGTCCTATCATACAACGCCCGCTTCTTATCATCGCTAAGCACATCATGCGCTCTATTAATCTCCGCCATCTTGCTCGTCGCGTCCGCCTTATCCGCCTCCTGAGCCCGGTCAGGATGGTACTTCATGCTCAACTTCCGATGCATCCGCTTGATCTCATCTGCCGAAGCATTCTTCGAGACCTCGAGCACGGAGTACAGATCCGGCCCGTTGCGAGCAGAGGGCGCAGCGCTGGAGCCATCGTAGCTCGACGAGGAGCCATAGGCAGAGGAACCATACGCCGAAGATCCGTAACCCGAGGATGATGAGGAAGATGATGAGGAGGCGGAAAAGCCATTCGGAACGGCGGTGCGCGTGCTGAAAGAGGAACCACCATACGAGGGCTCGTCATGCGAGCGCGAGAACGAGGACCGGGACTGCGACGACGAAGTGCTGTGCGAGGAAAAGCCCTGTGGCACTGCTTCGCGGACAGAATGCCCGTTTGCGAAGGAGCTGCCATGGTGCGAGCTCGATTCGCGACGGGAGCCCGAACGCTCGCGGTAGGAGTCGTAGTCGTCGCGGAAGGATCCAGAGCGGCTGCGACCGTGGTGGGAGCTGCTGTGCGGATCCAGACCGTCATACTCGTCCAGGTGCTGGCGGGAGTACGAGGAGGAGCTGAAGCCCTTGGGCTCGGCGACACGGATTGAGTGCCCACCGTGGCTTCCCGAGTGGAAGGTAGAGCTGCGGGAGGAGTGGGTGAAGCGGCTGCTTGGGCGGCGGGATTCGCCGGCGAGGTACTCGTCATATTCTGGGCGGTAGTTGCCGCGAGAGTCGAAGCCGCTGTGACGAGACATTTTGCTGGGGGTTAAGTAGAATTCTGCGGTACTGTCAGGGGCTTTTACTTTGCTGCGTAGTAGTTAGCGAGTGAAGAACTGGAAGTGCTTGATTGGAATGTTGAATGAGTTTTTGTGGGAGGGTTTTTGATGTCTTATATAGCTGATGAAGTAGACCTCGAAGATGCTATTGTTTTTGTTGCAATCTTGTTATTTTTAAGTTACCAAGATGGTTTGGACACGTGTAATTGCGTTGTGAACAGGACTCGACGTGTATGAAAGAGATACATACCAATAATGAAAGCAAATCTAGACAATGGCTATTGTGCTCACAATGTGCTTTGAACTCTCAAAGTGCACAAGGACTCCCTTGAGAGTTCACCTGCAGCTCTCTCAGATTAATTGTTGCCACTGTCACTTGCGAGGACTGCACGTCGCCAGGTGTGAAGAGCCTAAGTTCATTACAGAAGATAGCTTGTCATTCGTATTTTGGAGGACTCTCTGTGCCCTATGTTCTGTTTTAAAAAATCAAATCATAGAAGATCATGGTGGTTTCTGCGTTAAATGCCAAACCCAAGACTAAGAATCTTCATTGGAAGGTAAGAAAGGCGATATCAATAGCCACGACACGCTAATGAAGTGTCTGAAACCCCCTTCTGCTTCTAATGGAACAAAAGTACGACTCACCTTTCAAGGCGGATCACTCTTTGAAGCATAAGATAGATGACCTAGAAATTTTTAGTAAATTCTACATCTTTGGACTATCGAGCGCCTGATATTAGAGTTTAAATGTGTGGAATCCAGAACCCCATGCATACTGGTCGTTTGACTCATGCGCACCAGAATTCGTGGCCAGTGTAGCGCTTTTAGACATGATTATCTGGAAAGTCATGACCTCCGCGGATATTTTATCAGATCTAAAAAAGTTAGCATTGTTTTAGACACTTTTGTGACCTAGATGCGGTAATTTGAAATGTCGATCTGTAGCAACAAGTCCAGTCGCCGACACTACCCACTGTCCCGGGAAAGAGGCGGAAAGTCCAGAGCCTCTTCTCGGGCATAATTAAAGATATGACAGCTGGATAGGTTTTTAAAACAGATCTTTTCCCCTCATATCTATTCGTAACAGGCGGAAGTCCTTATTTGTTCAACATTCCTTTGTCTCACTAGAGAACTTCTGGAGTCACGTGGACAATTAGTGCCGGCTCTGGTGGAAAAGGAGTCTTGAACGGTTATTGTGGGAAGCCAATGGAATATCAATAAGAATAAACCTCGAGTGATTAGTCCAATTCACTGTGTCTAGACCCAAACCCTCAAACTTCTGTACGGATATTGAGAAGTTTATATGTTTTGAGAGTGTGTTATATGGCTGTCACTACCCTTGGACTCGACATTGGAGCCATATTTCAAGCAGATTCCAGAATTTGAATGAATTCGACTTCAACAATAAGAAAAAGATGTGTTGACCAGCTAGTGATTGCAAAGACCTTCACCAGGCCTGAAGAATAACGAGAGGATACCATCTGTTTGGACGAAGAAATGCTATAAGATCCGGAGTTATGCAAAGCTACCCTATACCAAAGCTTGTACAGAACCAAGACACGATAGAGTGTGAGAATGACGAAAGACATACCGATAGCGACTTGGACGATGCGAATTCCGAGATAATATTCTCTAAGTCGACGCATCTATTCAATACAATAACCACTAAAAATCAGTTATCAGGACGAGAAGATCAAGACTCGCCTATGTCTTTGCGGGCGGGTTCTCTGTCCAAGAAGCGACCAAGCCTCACATTAACAACCATCGCTACCTCGGACAGTACTCTCCCGGTTGGTGTTCATTACGAGAACCAAAGGTGTCGGCCTCAGAGGCCATCGTTATTTGGACGTTTGAGATCTTCAATCAACACTCCATCTACTTCGTTGCATGGACCAAGTGGGCCATCGCCACAGCCTGAAGATTTTTGGCTACCACCTGAGCAACCAGAAAGATACTTTGTTGACTCTGTTGGGATAGTAATACCCGGAGTCAAGAATCGAAAACAATGTGATCAATCTATGACACATTTGATCACGACTTGGAGGATGTGTGATCCCTTAGAGTACACAACGGCTTGTGCAGACCATGGTATAACGTACACGGATTATTGCCGATTAGTTGATTTTCTCGCAAAGTTCCTACAGACTTCACCAATAGAATCAGAAAGAAGGAGCAGGCGAAGCTTATCCTGGTTCATCTCGAAAGAAGAGCATGAGCAAAACCCTGTCAATCTACATGATAGTCGACAAGAACAACTTTCCCAAACCCACCATCACAAGAGAAATGATTCTGTTTCGGAGTCAGCATCGCAAGTTAAAATAGCCAGGTCGGATGTTTCAAAGTTGAACAAGATGTTGGAAGACATAAATCATGCCTGGAACTCTCGGGGCATGTCTGTCATGGTCTGCATACATTCGTTCTCTCTGTTCTCACCTAGTCGCATATTCGAGGCACACATTCAACTCTTACACGTCCCAAATCGAACCCAGAAACAAGTTAAAATTGCTCGAGACCCAAGGATCGGACAACGATTGTCATTCATTGATCCATTTGCAGTCTTTCCGTCGGAACGTCAAAGTCCATCCACCTTGCGCAGTAAACAAAAAGGCGACACACCTTCTCCAAAATCCCCAATTCGACTTCATCGTTATCAGCAATCCCAGATGCGGGATCCGTCAAAACCTTGGCCTCTATGGCCAAATGCAATCCCTTCACCTAAGCGCGAGCTGATGAACAACCACACTGATCGTTACGGCGCCGACCCTTATTTCCGGGATTGGATGCGAGCGAATATTAATTCTCGCACGAGAAGCACTTCTTACATCAAGTACATGATTGAGCAAAAAGACGATCCTTTCATCAACAAAAGACTCGAATATGTGATCCCGCCGTCAAGGGCCGCTCTTCTGTGGGCTCTCCTCACCGGACAGCGCAAGGCATGGAAACAGCAAAACCGGAACCCCACAAACAGGAACAGATACGAGCACAATCGCAGGCTTGAATGTCGCAGGACAGTTGAAAACGGGTCGAGGTTGAGAATTGCGAGGTTCGGGTTTCGCCATCCGATCTACCCTCCACACACGCCGGAAATGCACGAGTTGGGATTGGCGGTGGATGCGTACCATCGTGTTATCAGCCGCATAGAGAGCATTCGATTGAATCATAAGCCAAGTCAAAAAGGGAACGTTCTAAACATCTTGGTTCCATGGCAGAAACTGCGCCGCAGAAGCGCTGGAGATGCCTTGGCAAAAGTCAGCGAATACATCCGAGAGCTCAACGCGTCGCATCGAAGGTTGGTTTGGACAATTGAAAAGATTCCAGGAGTGTACAATCGAGGTCTCGGCCGGAACAAGGAAGAGTGGGAAATCAGCATGTGGAATGGAGAGGATCCGCTTGCGCTTCTGATCCAGTTGGAAAAATGGGGGATAATTGAGGAGCGACTGAACATCGAAGAAGATGAACAGTGAAAGAAAATTAATCATGATCAGCTGTTTAACAGGGCCGGGATTTTACCTTATGGTTTCTCTTTGATCAAATTGGTGGCTTTCGTCCACTTCACCTGCGAGATATCGTATGACGAGAGTTGGTGTTTGGCGGCGCATTGAAGTCTCAAGACCACCTATCTACATCGTAATTCCGGGTCATGGTATCAAACATGTTCCCTTCACCAATATGATCTACCTTTATGCTCGATACAGTGAGTGAGTTATTTGTTGCTTTAGCGCAGTAAATATATCAAGTAGCACAGAACAGTAACTCAAGAGGCAACTTGCACGCACGATCTCTCTTTAGGTACCTGTTTTGTGTTGCCATCATAATATCCGGCGAAATATAAAACAACTCACGCGAAATGCGAGAAATCGAATGTGGCTGATGATGACAATATCCTCTGTCAAGGTCGTTCCTCGTCCAGGTCCCGCCGCTGAGGTTTTCGTCCGCTCAGGGGTAACGGCACGCGCGGTCAGTGGTCTTCATGCCCGACGAAGATTATAATAAGGTTCTTACCGTTATTTCAATTAGCCCCTCCTAAGTACGCGTCCAGCGGAAAGAGGCCTGCGGTAACATCTTGTGAACGCCTTGTGGCGCCGATAATTTGACCGTCGGGGTCTTATGTGGGAGCTTTTGTGTGAGTCGGGCCGCCAACGATCTCGTCATTTCAGCCAGCAGCAAACAATCCCGTGGTCTAATTGCCGAGAATGTCGTGGTGCCCAGAGAGAATGCCCCGAATACTAATCTTGAGGAGATGCGGATGCAAAACGGAATCAAATTCAAAGTGCGATTCTCCTTTAGGTAAGGTCGGTCTTGGCTTTGTAATAGCGGATGACTTCCGCGACATTTACAAATTCAACCAACCACGTAAGAACGGAGTTTGACCTCGTCGTACTACCTGAATCTCTCTCCATAGCTCGTAAGATGGGGCTGGAATCCACACACACTACCCAATTGAGCTTTCTAATACTCAGCTCGTTGCAAGTTTTGGCCACAGAGGATTCCTGACTGGCTGGCTTGCGTGATTCTACGCATTTCTAAGCCTATCCCCCTCATTGCGCGAGGCAGTTACTGCTTTCCAAACATTATCGAGGGTGGGGCTTCAGGTGGCTGTGGTGGGGTATATAGAGCCATTGGTGCTCCCACGAAATGGCGAACAATCACACCATTGCACAGGCACGCATCCCAAAAACCTACTTATATCTCGCTGTTATCCTTCCCATTCTCTTCTACTTCATCAACAACTTCTCTGAGATATTCAAAATGTCTGACATCAAGAACGTTATCATCATTGGGGTATGTTGCTTCCCTACCCCACATGGCCCTGCTCCGGATGAATTCCGCCGCGAGGGTTGAGTTCCTCTTCCCCACAGCTCTTTGCTAGTAAATGCTAATTTCTTCTATTAGGCTGGAGGAAACCTTGGTCCTTCCATTCTGAATGCATTCCTTGAGAACTCTTCATTCAATGTCACCGTCTTGTCGCGTGAAGGCTCCAGCTCTACATTCCCTTCGGGAGTCAAGGTGGTCCGAGCAAACTACGATTCGGTCGATTCCTTGAAGAGCGCATTCACAGGCCAGGACGCCGTTCTTTCTTTGGTCGGAGGTACAGCTCTGGGAGACCAGCAGAAGCTAATCGACGCCGCCATTGCTGCTGGTGTCAAGCGGTTCCTCCCATCTGAGTATGGAAGCAACACTGTTGATGAGCGTGTCCTGTCCATTGTTCCTATTCTGCGCGCCAAGAAGGGCACTGTTGATTACCTAAAGACTAAGGAAGACGTCATCAGCTGGAGTAGTGTCATCACTGGACCCTTCTTTGACTGGGTAAGTCTCAGACCCTTGGAAAGACGGGCATCACGTGATCATTGCTTACACACCACAGGGCATCAAGGTCGGTTTCGTGGGCACTGACATTGCCAACAAGACCTTCACTTTCATCGACGAAGGCAAGGGTACCTTCTCAGTGTCCAACCTTTATGCGATCGGCTTGGCCCTCATCAAAGTCTTGGAGAAGTCCGCCGAGACCAAGAACCAGTACATCTTCGTCTCATCTTTTGAGACAAACCAGAAGCAGCTTTTGGAGACGGTGGAAAAGGTCTCGGGCGAAAAATGGGCCGTCAAGCACATCACAAGCAAGGAGCTCATCGAGTCGGGCAACGAGAAACTCAAGAAGCAGGACTTCAGCGGCGTTGTCGATCTCATCAGGGCCGCCGCTTTCGGTCAGGACAACCTTGGCGACTCGACGCCTGCCGGACTTTGGAACGACAAGTTGGGCCTGCGGAAGGAAGATTACGAGGCGTCGGTCAAGGCGGCCCTTTCCGGCAAGCTTGTTGGCGAGAAATGACTTACGAAAATCTGAACGGAAACGCATCAGGAAATGCAATTAGCTGTGGACGATCATTATGTTAAGATATCAGAATATGAACACATTTGAGTACTCATCGTCATATAAGTGCACTGCGATTCATGTATTCGGCCTACTACAAAATCCCGCATCGAAAAGGGTATCCTCCACGCCATCTTAACGAGCCACATATCACCCCCTTCCTCGGCCCCTTCCGTAAGAGTTATTCCTCCATGCCGATCCGGTTCTGCTCCGATCCCTCTGGGCTCGCCAAAGTCTCGGGCCGGTTGGTGGGTTAAACTTCGGGCCTTTTGGAGCATTTTTGAGCGGGTCTGGGGAAGCGTTCCTGCTTCTAGGTTGCCCCTTCCTGGCAACTTCTTCGTCCTTACCGCCACGACTGCTATGATGATCACCTCGGCCTTGGTGCCCGTTCAGAACCGCATGGCCCTGATGATCCCGAGTAATACCTGTAGTATTGCGTGTTTTCCAAGCGAGGGGCGTCGGTTGCAGCGGGAGGGTGACATTGGGGGGTACATGCTGGTATTGTTTGGGATATGCGCATTGGGCTCTTGTATCCTGGACAATATCTGAGTCTTGGCCTTCACCACCGTCGCTGGAATCGATGCCGGGAACTGCCGGCTGCTGGAAGAACATACATGTAGAAGCAGTGCATTGGTTCCGCTCACGTGTGTGAAGGAGCTCCAAATGTGCTTCAATCAATTGGTGTTGGTTCAAGAAAGATACATCTTCCTGTTGACTTTTACTGTTTAGATAGAAGTTGGTGTCTAACAAGGGTCGGCTCTCATTTACACGAGTAGGCACCAGGAATACCTCGTCATCAGTCCAGTAACCTTCATCATCTTCCCACCAAAACTTCACTGCCTGGTCATCGTCAGCCAAGTGCACGGGTAATCCATCAAGGACAGGTTTTTGGGTTGAAGCAATATCAGTTACAGAAGAATAAGTGGCTTCGATATGGATAGCCCCTAATGATTTTCTATAGTTTGATCTCGCATGGTGCGTACTTTCTGAACCTGCATTTTGCGCCTGTGGTTTTAAGGATGTCAACTCCTGCATTGTATTATGACCGGCTGTCCAGATGGTATATTTTTTGTATGTTTAGCGCATGGGACACACCCTTAAGGTTTTGTTTATAGATACCAGCTATGGCGGCTTCTTTCAGAGAGCAGTATAAGGAAATTCGATCGTCCAGATGATGGTGAGCTCGTGTTGTCGCAATACACGATGCTGGGGTAGTTGGAGAACAATCGAAAACTTCTATAACTCATCAAAAATTCGGACGTATTGTTTAGAGACAATTCTGTTGAGAACTTGGCTCTGCCCACTTTGCTGCGCTGCGCTAGAAAACTATTTTGACAATTTAACATACTCTTTCAATCATAATGAGAACCAGAGTGGAATATCCTCACAATCATGCTTGCCTTTCTGACTATCGCGCTACATTTTCGCCTGTATTTGGCCTGCATGCTAAATCTTTCGATGTTTTTTGTGTAACTACCAACGTAATTTTGGCCTCGCTAGCCTACCCATACAGTTCGGAAAAAAGGTCAAAACAAATCATCCATCGGTAGCTTGGTTTTTGGTGCGCAGCATAACGGGCATTTCGTCGGCATGATGATTGGCATGGTTCACGACGTTTCTACAATCGCAGTGAACCGCATGGTTCGGTGGAGGCGGGAGATCCTATAGTTGAGGACCAGATAAATTGTTGAGAAAGTGGTTGGCAAGCTGGGCACCCGGGCATGATGTTATGCTGGGTCTCAAGACCTCCTGTTTCGGGTCCTATTTCTTGTCGCCTGGGCACGGTTGGGGCTCCAGAACGCAGAGTTTGAAAATAGACTCAACGGTGACATGTTGCGACCGACACACTCTAGCTGCCAGGAGATGCGCTTGGAAAACGATGGCCAAGTGCAGTTTCTGGGTTGAGCCATGGTTCTAAGGTTCATGCACGTGATGCACGTGATGCACCCGTGATCGTCATCTCTTGAAACTCCAAGCGTGCCTCGAAAAGCAGGTCGCTGCCCGAAAAGCCAGCCAGAAGTGGGTACTTGAAGAAGGCATTGTGGCAAGCGGCCAGCAACCGCATGTCTCGGTTGAAACCGCTTGGGACTCCGGAGTTCGAACTTGTACTTAGTCTGCCATCTGGGTGGACCGAGTCCGAGTAGTGAGGTCAGGGGTTGACGAGAAGGCAAAAACTGCACGGAATCACAGAGCATGTGTAAGCTAACACGAAAGAAACCCACACGATGGTGGCAACTAGGCTGCACCTGCTCCCATGTAACTGGTGGCAAGCGCATACAACGTGCTACCTAGGTGCTGAAGAGGTGCAGTAGTGATGGTGTTGGTTACCGTCCACAAGCGACTCAGCCACCCACTGCCGCGAGTCATCCTTGGCGGAGCCCGCGCGTTCAGGGACGTTTGGGCTAAATTAACCGGATCACCAGAAAATCGTCATTTGAACAATGTCTCCTGTCCCTCGCGCTCGCTCTTCTCGACGTTTTGTGTATTTCGCTGTGACATGAGATGAAGCGGCGCGACGTTTCTCCTCCTTTGTCGCTGAGCCACTCTATCTTTATCTCTTAAGCCCAGCCGACAGGAGCAAGTGGGACTCAGCCTCGCCAATATCGCCCCCTCCCGCGCCCCGTCCTGTAATATACCGGCCCCCCTCCCGTCGTTCGCGCCTCCAGCGCGATTCTTTCTTCTCCCACAATGCCTTCCCTTCTAGCGATCCGGGACCTTCTCGTGGTTCGCGATCCGCTTGCGGATGCGAAGCTCACCCTCTCGTCATGGGACAACTGCATGGCTAAGGCCTATTGCAAGTCAGTCGCAGCAGTCCCCACCCGCCCAGCCTGATTGCTCACAGTCCATAGATGGCCAGTCATTGCCGCAATAATCATCGGCTCACTCATTGTTATCTCAGTAGTCATGTGCATTGTACGATGTATTTGCTGTGGTGCAGAGTGTGCATGCTGCTGCTTTAGGTGCTGTACTTGTTGCTGCACTCCGAGGGGATCCAGGGGATCATCTGGGCACAAGCGCATGGAAAGCGAACAGCCTCCACAAGGATATCCTTCACCGTACCCTCCGCCTGCGCCGATGCCCATGGACAACCGCCCGGTCAATCAGCAATACCGCTCTCATGCCGCTCCTACATTCAACCCCGCCCCTATGCCTGCGCCTGCGCCCGCGCCCGCGCCCGAACCCGAACCCGAAAGACCACAGTTTGCCACATTTGATGCACCCAAGAAGCCAGTGAATGGAGACGCTCTACCTGCCATGCCGATGATGAGCGATGCGAGGGATCGCTATGTGGAAGAGGAGGTCATCCCAGAAAAGAAGGGAGACATGGAGATGGACAGGCTGGACCACAATGGAAGTGTGTCCAGTTCAGGCATCACTGGCGCAGCAGCTGTAGGAAGACGCTCGCCAGGCAGGTCGCCAATTCAACGGTCTAACACCCAGGATAGCTATGGGTTTCCTCCCGGCTACCAGACCCAAGCGCTCCCGAACGGTGCCCCCCACCGTAGCCCGAACCACAGCCCTGCGTCTTACGGTGCGCCTTACGGTGCGCCTTACGGTCAACAACAGGACGGCTTTAGAAATGTCTCACCTGTGCATTCGTCTCCAGTCTACGGAGCTGGCGCAGGATATACTCAAAACCAGCAGTATGACCGAGCGTCTCCTGCTCAATCACTGAGCCAGTACAGCCAGCCCGGCGTTGCCAACCATCCGAATCCTAACGGATATGGATATGGAGCTCCTCCTCCATCCAACGGGATGCAGTTCAACGACGGCTACAACGATAACTTCGATAGTTACGTTTCGAACGGCCCTACCCCTCGGTCGAACACTCCAGGCTATAACAACGGATATGGTGCACCGCCACCACCAAGAACCACAACACCAGGCTATGATAGCTATGCCCCAGCACCAGCGAGAACCAACACACCAGGTTACGATACTTATGCTGCAGCTGTGCCTAGGACTAACACTCCTGGTTATGGTGATAGGTATGCTTCTCCAGCCCCGCGATCGAATACCCCCGGTTACGCAGCATCTGGCACTACCGCACCCCCTGCGTACCCTGGTCAACAGACTTATGAATCTCCCGAGCCGGCGTACCCCGGGCAACAAACTTACCAAGCGTTTAAACCATCTTGAACACAAAAGAAAATTGCCAGAGTGCCTTGAGAGGCCATCGTTGTCTTTCCCAATTCTTGACGTCTCGTAGGTTTCGCTTCTCGGAACATGCTTTGGCGGCGTGAATCATTCCTGATTCTTTTGCCCACACTACATTTATGCATAGCGACGGCGTTCGGAGCACTTCGTACACGGCCGATTTGCAATTGACATGACTAGTTGATTTAGTCTCTTTGTACATTTTATTACATTGCGCGAGCTTTCTTTCTGCAGGACAGCTCCAAAGGAATGAGCCAGGTTTTGACATCCTGGAACTGCTCTAGTTGTTATCTTTTGTTTTGTCCAAGGACTAAAGGATTAAAGGATAGCTGTGCAGGCATAGGCAATGTCTGGGACTATATCCTTCCGCACTTTACGTTAAGATACCATTTTTAAGTTTAACTGCCGTTGTTCGCAATGAAACTACATTACGATTGTTCTCTGTCCTTTGCCTCGTGCTGCCATGCCTTCCCCTTTCGCACTGCCACCGACAGCATACAAGTGAAATTAAAAATGAAGAGATCAAGAGTTAACGACTTTTCTACATACACAGTGTATTTATGGTTACTCTTTAGGAATAGTTTGTGTTCCCTGGGTGTTGACCCGGGCCTGAAGCAGTAGGTTCAGCCCCCAAATGTATCATATGACAAAACAAGCGAGATCATCAGCGAGACGCAGGGCGTGATAATTGACGATTAAAGTTTGATTTTACGGGGACTTCCACAAAAAAGAAATATGGTGGCCAGCCATTCACATCTCAGCGGATCATCCCCGCTTTCTTGAACATGTCAAAAGCCTCCCACCACCCTACCTCGGGCCTTCTGACCTCATTGAACCCGGCTTTTCTCAACCTCTCCACGCTCAACTGCCGATCAAAAGTCAACCAGTATCCATAGCTGTCGAGCTGTGCCGCATTCCAGATATCGATGGCATATACGTCAGCCTTCTTCAGCTTGTCTTGGTGCTCCTTGATGAAAATGCCTGGCTTCAGACCCGCCGCATCCGCAGTATCCGGTGGCGGCGCCCCCTTTAAGCCAAACCAGCTACATATCTGCGGCCATCTCTCCCTCATCGAACCTGCCGTCCCATCATCCGCCACATTGAAGATGCTCTCGCGGAAAGTTTCAGGATGTAATGCAGCGTAGATACCCACCCGTGCCAGCACCGTGGCACTCGACTCCGTAAATAAGCTGTCGTAGCTTTCTTTCACCCCTGGATATGGAACCTCGCTTCCCTCGCCGTGAACCAGCTTCCACGTATACAAGAACGTAGCCCAGTGTCCCGCGAGCGAGAAGCCACTGCCGTTTGGCGTGAACCCAACGATCACATCAGGGCACAGCTCGCACCACGTCCACTTCTCCCCCTTGCTCTGTTCCGAGAGCATGGTGCGGTAGTGTGGGTACGCCACCGTCTTCGAATAGTCTTCAGGGAGTTCGTCGGCCATGGATTCTACGAGCGGTGCGGCAAAGACGCCCTCTGGGCGGTAGATACCATACCCGCGAGTGCCTCCCGGGTAGACGAGGAAGGAGAAGTTGGGAGAGAGTGATTTGACAGCCATAACAAGGCGGCGCATCATGCCCACATTTGTTGTGACTTCTTCTTCATGGTTTGCCGGTACCTCTTTGAAGGCTATCCAAGATCAGCACAAGTGAAACACATGAAATCAAGTTGAAGTAGTACAAAAGCGGCAGAGAAAATATTGCTCCAAGGATATGAGAGGCTCTTGAACACGCAACACATCTCAAGCTCCGCTTTTGGTGCAGGCGACGGTGTCGAAATTGTGGGGCATACGCTAGCAAAAAGAGGAACACATACCGCAGTAGAAAACGTGAGTGATGGTCGATGCATCCGGTAATTTGTCTCTCAAGACCTCTTCGAAATTATCATCGCTACAGGAGAGATTGATGCCAGTGACAAGGGCTAGTTTCGGAACCTTCGTTCCGGGCTCTGGCCAGAACATGTCTTGGAGATTGATGGGCCGATTCACTAGAGCCGTTATTTTGGAGAAGGCCGATGACGTTGCCGAGGGGCAATATCGAAGTAGCTGGTCAACAACGGCCCAGCCTATGAGGCCGGAGGCGCCGACGACTAGGGCGTGGTTCGAGGTCATTTTGGGCAGCATTCAATCAAGCGCCAAGGTGAATGCTAGAACAAGACTAGCGGGCAAATTTTTGAATTATGTTGCTTAGATGGCGTAACATTAAGAATTCCTGTAACATGACAGCTCTTTCGGGTTTTTAATATGATACTTGGTAATAGTCGAAATGAGTCGAGCTGACGGCGTTCCAATCGGAGTACTGTCCGCATCTAGTGCGGGGTCGTACCAGAGGTATTTGAAATTACGGGACGCCTGTTTTTCTTAAGACTTTGACAGCTCTCTCTTTTTGGTCCGTCTCAAAAAACGAGGTAGTGTCTAAGACATCTTGGGTGTTTGGAAGCGTTGACTCGATCAGCCCCTGGCTCGGCTCGCGTTAGGGAAGCCGTCCTCGACTAACTACACCGTCTAGTCCCATTTCCACCTCAATAACCCGGATTAAGGGATGTAGTCATGCGGCGTACATATCGGGACATCTTTCACACCGATCCGGCGACGATAAAAGACCGTCAGGGCGCGCGGTTCATTGTATCAAATGCCCTTGATATCCTGGGGAAAGAAGGCAACTTACCCAAAGGAAAAGCGTTAAGCGCGTGACTCGGTGGGCAATGGACCGTCCGATCTTGAGCGCGTCACTACACGCTATCTAGGCGCAGCCTCTTTGACCGCACCTTACTAAGTACATAAACTACACCTGCCGGTCTCTGATTCCACCCATCTTCTCTTGTTGACAAAGGCAGCCTACGAGCACCACCCGCGACCTTGTTATTGTTATCTTCGCTCCGAACGGTCGGAGATGCCGCAGCGAATACGAATAGCGCCGGTTCTCGCCGCGCTTGAAGGCCGGCCCGTCTTCAACGAAATCGCTCTTTGCCACGCTTTAGACGAATTTGAACGGATCAAAGGTAGCGATGCTGGCCAAGTGAGGTTTTTCGACCTCAAGGGAAAGCTAAAAACGTACCCTTACGAAAGTGTCTCGGGATTCGACCTCTGCCTACGCTTTTTTGATCTCCAGCAACTCGCAGCCGACAGCTTCAACGACTGTCCGTATGGCATATCGAATGGGCGGTTACCTCCCCACGACTGTGATGGAATCGAAGAGCTCGAAGGGCACCTGGAAGAGTGGGAAACGTTTTGGGAAGGGTCAAAATTCCGCAAGGATCTTATCGCCCACCTGAGCGGCTATGCGAAAGACTTGAAGAAAGTCACCCGAATTGTGTGCTTTGGCCTGGGAAGAATATTACCCCGACGACATGGGTATCCTGGAGCTTGCTACATTCAGCACCTCGCTGCTTGCGCCATCCGCGATGTATTGATGAGGGAAGAACACCACGGCGATGGGATCGACAAAAAGAAACTCGAGATCTTCGTACAGGACCCTGATTATTGCGATACTTGCAAGAAAATCCTCGTAGATCGCCTTGGCGTCAATGTCGTTGACGGGGACTCGGGTTTTCTAGAGGTGAACGAGAACACCTTTGTCATTTCAGTTTCTCCGAATATCTGTGTGAGGCAGATCGTTACTGGAATTACTTTCGATAAGGGAGGTCCCGCGGCCATGCTCTGCGATGAAATAAATAATGATGGAATGGAACATGAAGGAGTTGAAGTGACTGGGGATTTTGCGCCGTACACAACCGACCCGTCAGCTCCTTGGGTCGCCGAGTACAAAGCGAGGTGTATATCCTACCTGCTGAATGACATCAGTGAAGGTAAAAACATGGTTTTCGGTGCTTTGGGGTTGTACATGAAACAGACAAGTTGAGCGTAGCTGGTAACAGAAATCTCCCAAGATCTGAGTCAAATAGAGACAGATCGGGCGGGTCCATTACTGGAGCGGCTGATACATTGGAATACTATTCCAGTGAGTCATTATTCCTGTCCGCCACACGAAAGCTCACATAGTTGCGTATAGATTAATATATCAGGGGTTCGGGTTGCTATGAAGTGCTCGAGCCGTAGTCAGAGAGTATAGTGTGCCTAAGGATGAGGTGAGTCTTGAAAACTGGATTCGGTGCGTTCCACGACCGGTATGCGGGAGCTAAATCCACACTTGCATTATAAACTCTACGTATTTTCTGGGGAAGATGCGCATTGGTTTAGATATCGATTCTTTTGCTGAAGAAGCCTATTTTCAGGGCAAGCATTTATCCTGCAACCTCTTAACGACTTCTATGCGCACGTGCGTAGTCATGCGTATATGGGAACGTAGCGCCGGGATGGCATACAGTGAGCTCAATCATGCCAACCTCCATTGTGCGTTCACAGGGACTTTGCACATCTTGCGCTCAAATCTACACCTAGCTAATCAATGCTTCGGTCCACATCAAGAACCTCTGAGCATCTGCACAAAGACATACGCCTGCCGCGGGGTGCTCATGTATGACAAGCAAACAACGAGTCAGCCCCTAGGCAGGACGTTGCCGTGCATGAACCATCTGTGGCACCCCAGACATGCTATCATCGGTAGGGGCTCGGTTTCTTGGCAACCGTCTCCGCATTGTGTTCGACGTCGGAAAGTTCATGACTGTGATTGTTGATTACTCCCGATTATGAGTAATTACCTTATGATTCATAAATTCATGCCTCCTGGCCTTGGTATAAAATGGTACCCTTGCCCAGCGCAAGCCAGATTCAACCTTCAGTGTCAATCTCCTGGTATATTCATTCGGCGAAGATAATTACTCTTAATATATTCCCAAAGCTTTCCAGCTTCCTCCTTCGTGCCCTCTCCCTGGAGAGATTCCGTCGCCCTCATCATGGCCACAGAACCTGTTCAGGCCACAGATACCTTAAGGGATATGACTAAGCAATTCATGGAAACGGAAAAGAATAAGATCCCACCCGGAATTTTTCACGATACACGCATCAGAAAGTTCACAAAAGCCTTACCTGTACTTTCTGGCTCAGGCCCTCAGCAAACCCCAAGAATTCCCACACCCAACCAACCAACGGGTATCAAATTCAACACGTATCAAACAATTGTCAAATCGAGCCTACAAGGCAAAGAAATCATGCCTATGGAATTGGTGTTTCAGACTGCAAATATCAAGTCAAATTGTGGGTCTCAGGACGCAAAAACCGTCGATGAGAAGCTCGCACTGTATCAAACATGGGATGAAGAATGGGAGAAAAGCCAAGAGAAACAAAAAGTCAAGGAACTGTTAAGCCGTGTAATTGAGAATATGCGACTTGTCCATGATATTTTCTGCTACGGGTTCGGTTGCTTAAACGTGAAGGACAATTACATAAAGCATCGAATTTCAATCCAAATTGCTGAAGAGCTGACTCAATATGGGAAGAAACATTGGGACTTTAAAGGCAATTTCAGAGTTGGAACAAAGATTCATAGCCCAGACTATTGCCAAGACTGCGAGAAAATCTTGCAAAATGATCCATACTCAATGGAAGTTGTCCGCGACACCTATCCTACATTTTCGGGAAAAAATATCACAGAGCATACTCTTATTGTCTCTATTAACCCCGAGGTTCCCATTCGCCAAGTCTCTGTGGAAGCTACTACGGAAAGCGGGGAGCCAGGAAAGGGTCGGTACGGCCATGCAGGAATGCTGTGCAATATAATCGATACTGACGGATTGACAGAGGAAGATTTCGATAGCAAGGATCCCTCTAGTCTCTTGGTTTTCGACTTTTCCAAGAAATACCTTGTTAGCGAATGGAAAAACTCTCCAATTGGGAGCCTGGGTTTGTACGCACAGTATAAGGATGATTTTGCCAACATTCCTGTAGAGCTTCGATGAGATGATAGCGCCACAAAGTCTAACTGACTTTTGATGCTATTCTTTTCTCGTAATAGCATTTCCAAGATATCCTATTAATTAAACGGCTAAGCACTGGATATTACATGCATGGATTCTCTATTTTCTCTATTGATGGTTATTTTTCTTATGAAGTTGTGATTCCAACATCAGCGGGTCTGGTGATGCTTCTTGTTCAAAGTGTACTTACATTCATTACATTACCAATATATCTGGTTTTAATTTTTGTTAGTTTTAGAGTGAAATTTCGTCGTGAACAACGGGTAACGCTAACCATCTTTGATGACGTATGGAAACTTTTGGGGACCATTAACAGCAGCATTTCCCTTTTCATGAAATACTAAATGAGCTTCATTATTCATAATTCTCTAATTTCTTGATTCCACGGCTTTTCTCTAGATTGTCGCTAGGCGACATTGGTTACACTGGATCACACCTAGCCAGTATGCCAACCACCCTTAGCTCCATTCCCTTGGGAAGAGCCCCCTACTGCGAAGGTTGAGCGCGTATAGTGTATATTTATCGAGGTATTACTTGCATGATTAGCAACTTGTATCATTACCCTGTCTTGTTAATAATATATCGTAGAAGATATCAACTAGGATCATGCCACTCAAATCCCCCAATGCTTGAAACGTGTCCGGTATCTACCTCGCAACACCTACGGGTAAACCCCATCCTCTCACACACGAGCCTCGATATCTCCATGAGCTGGATGAAGGACTATGTCAGCTGTTCATACCAGACCTCGATCTCACACTTCGCAAACGCGATCTTGGCCTTGAAGCGCTGGCAGGCAGAATATTCCAGGCTCTTTGAGTCAGCGCCCTGATCTCAGAACCATCTCATGATGAGATGTATCAAAATACACGTCTATAGATAGTGGTAATCAATTTCATTTGAGGGCTATAAACTGCGGTCTCCGTCATGAGCGGATATCTTGGGCAGCTGAGAGTGGTCGTCTTGAGCTCCCTCAAGGTTTATATGGCCCCATGAGGCACTGAAAGCCTGTAGAGCTGTCTTAAAGAGATGTCAAAATCCGAAATCCTCGGAGGGACGACTTAAAAAGGGCCTTGTTTGTCACTGAAGCGATATGGGTGCGCTACTCGAGAATTTATCTGGATACAAGTTTACAGAGCATACGATCGCGGTTTTCTAGCACTCTCCTCGACAGAAAATATAGTCATCCGTAAATGAGGTGGGCTATAGAATATTAATAGATTCATATAATGCCTTAGCTTGAAGTAATAGAAGCCTTCAAGGACTAGCAATAGAATCTGTAACGATCTCCTACATAATATGGTCAATAAGGAGATTGACATACATACTATTATTTTATCTCCTACATTGATAGGTATAAAGCCTAATGTCCTTGATATTAGCACTCATGAATACTAAGAAGAGACATATTTAGCTGAAAATGCCCACGCCTTTGAGGTCATACTTGAACAAGTCCAACTCAGTGCAACGATCACATCACTTTGATTTTTGCCAGGGACACTAAAATATAAGATTGTTGAGAAGCAGGGTCTGAACCCTAATCGTGATTCCAAAACTCTCATTTTCGCATATTGTATCATTATTCCAAACAGGATGTCCCACCGAACAACTGCTTAGACCACGATGCTGATTGAAATATGAGATTTTAAAGAAATCTAACATTATCAACTGTCATCATTCGATTTGTGTTCTTGGCTTTTTTCCGCCCTCCTCTGTAACCTCAACATGTCTCACGTCTCCCCTAACCAGTAACCTCATGCTGCTGCACCGCGAACGGATTCTGCCCCTGCGCAAGCCCCCAAAAGCAGTTTCCACTCCCCCCACAACTCCCCGCCATATTATTCCCAACCTTGAAATTCGCCTGCCCCTCATATTTGCCCGAATACCTCGAACCTTGATACAGCACGTCCGGCACCCGCGTGAAAATGATGTCGAAATTGCTCGACGAAAAGTTATCAATGCCCTCTCCATTGAGTATGTAAATGTACCAGTAGCCGTCCTCTGTGGGTTCGCACGGCCAGGCGCGGTTGAAAGGATTCTCGGAGATGAGCCATTTGGCCTGGCAGTTGACAGCCTTGTTGCCGGCGGGGACGGTGATGGTGGTGCCGTCGGCGGGATTGCGATTGATGGTGAGCTCATTGGGATCCGTGATGTTGGCTGTGATGGTGCCCCAAGGGTAGGAGCCTGGGCGGCCAGCTGGTGAGGCCACGGCGACGCCGGTCACTTGCCAGGGTTCGAGGGCTTGACGGAGCTCGAGAGGCGCTGCAAGAGTTGAGCTGGTGAGGGCTGTGATGGCCGCGAGGGTGGAAGCTGTGAACTTCATTTTTCTCAGATTTATATACAAAAATTGGGCTTTTGGATCAAAAACGACAGTATGTGGCTGTTGGAGCGAATGGGTTTGGCGTTGAGAGGATGAAGATTGCTCCTGATAGCGAACCACGAAAGGCATCCAGGTGCCTTTTTATCCCCCAGAGACGGGATAGACCCATCATCTGCACACCTCCCCGCGACTCCATAACCGTCAATCCGCTTTCCACATATGTTCAGACTCAAGTTTAGGGCCTCCAATTGACGCATCACGAAGGACCGCGCGATTCCCAACCGGGTAAACCGTAGCCTAAATTTAGCAGGATCTGCACGCAAGCATCCTTCAGTACGTAAATGCTACCTATGTTCGTTTCCATCCTACGATGTCACCTCAGAGTACCTCTCTTTAAATGCTGTATCCACCCGGCATCCCCGTAACAGGGACGAACAGTAGGTTTATCTGTGCGACGGGACTAGACACTCGTATAATGCTGACATGATCCGTCTTGGAGGTGTACAATGTGGGCCCCGGGATGGAAGAAATGTCCACCATGAAGCCATGCATTAATGTTGTGATGCAGGAAGTATATGATTTCCTCGTATTTGAGCCGGGGGTCCGTTGCTACGTGCGTACTCGCGGGAGGGACCGCGTGGTGCAGGCGCCACCCTGCCTCGCCTAATAACGCAGTTAGTCCAGAGTTGGAAAATGATAATACGATGGCAAGAAATTCTCTAGTCAAGAAGACGTAATCTAGCTGCGTATTTTTGCAAACAAATATACTGTCATATACCCTCTCTGCCGTTGTCAATCGGCCCCAAGCTCCCCTTTTGCAAATATCCTTCCTCGATGGAAAATCCAACGGTTGGCTCTTGTTTACACCTACTGTTATGCAGAAACTGCAGAAACCTCAAGAAATCCTGAAAGAGCCTAATTTTCATAGTCAAAACGTGACTCAGATGCTAATTAGTTTGCTAAATCTGTTCGGAATTAGTTTTTTGAGATCTGCGTCCATGGAGGAAACAACACTCTCTGAGGTTTTGGGTGGCATTCAACCAGAGTGCGGCATTTTGTCGTTGATTTAAAAGATGTCTAGGCTTCCAGCTGGAACGCTGAAATAATGCCAAAGCCCTTTAAAAGACGTTTTACTGCAGGCTTGATCTGAATAAGCTGATACCCTAAAGCCCCGCTTGCAGTGTTGATCGCGATTAATTCTCGAATGTGCATGGAAGCTCCATTATAATACGATGTCCAATGATACGTAGGGGATAGCAGTTTACAAACCTATAGGAACATTTAGGCCTTGTCAATCTTAACTATGAGACTCTGTTCCCAAGCTTCTGTCACCGGAACTGAAATTGTAGATAATGCTCTGGATACTCCAAGATCCGTGCCATTTTCATAACTCAGATATACAGCTTGAATAAATAGAGGTCTATCCCTATACTACCGCCCTGGAACGAAGAATGAACCAACGTCGGTCCTGGATGTTCAAACGAGATCCATAAGACAGTGGGCCACCCGAGAAACGACACCTCAAACCAGACACCTCAAAAACTGCGAAAAAGCACGCTTTCCAGTCACCACTAACTCAAGAACAAGCGCAAGGCAGAAGAACCATCGTAAATTCCAAGTGAATTTCGCACTCTAGTATTGTCCAAACCCAGGCCCCATCCTCAAAGAACCAACCCCATCAGGCTAAACACAAAGCCCATGAAATGCCGCAAATACCCCCCATGCCTCGGGGAAGAAAAAACGCCCGCTCAAAGAACCCAAAAAGGCAAAATCATTCCATATTTTCCCACGGCCCCTCATCATATGATCATCACATGCGTCTGACACCCTGCCCCGCCGTGCATTCCTCCCTCCGCATTCCACTCGTTCGGTTTCGGATGGGAGGCCGCGCCCCGCAACCTCGGTTCAGGTTTGCGCGCATCAAAGCTTAGCTGCCGCAACGGGTGATTGAGCCTGTGAAAGCATATCCATTAGCCTCTCGTTCACATGTCATTGTCTGTGCTGTGCAGGTCCGCAGCGCAACCAAGGAATAAAATCCTCGTGTGCGGGGGAACCAAATAGAAAAAAAAGAGAGGTGTGTTTAATAGGTCATTAATTTCTTGTTCGGTTTGTTATTGGGCGTGCGCCGACGACTCCAGCCGGGAAAAACGCCTCATTACACATTTTTGGAGTAGAATTACAAGATTCGGTTTGCGCAGGGTGGGGAGAGAAACTACAACTTGGAAGCACCCTTGGGAGGACCCACATTTGTGATTTCGTTGTACAGCAGCCTGGGACAAACGTTAGCGTTGTGAATAAAAGGGCATTTTCGCGATTGGGAGGGACATCGGGAAACTTACGATGTCAAGAACTCGGCATAGTCCTCGCCCGTGACCTGGCTCTCAAAGTACTTGGCCGCCAGCTGGAACTTGTTGCCCTTTGGCGCCTTCTCGCTAAGCTTCTGGGCCTGCTCGCGCAGGAGCTTGATTGCGTAGTCCTTGGTGACCTTCTTGCCCTCGGCCGTCTCGGCCTGGTGCTTCGACCACTGCCAGAGCTGACTGCGGGACACCTCGGCGGTGGCGGCATCCTCCATAAGGTAGTAAATGGGGACACATCCAACACCACGGACCCAAGCCTCCATGTAGCTCAGGCCGATGTCGAGGTTCTTGCGGATGCCTGCCTCGGTAATCTTGCCGGGCACGTTCATGTTAAGAAGGTCATTTGCGGTGATGTTGACATCCTCGCGGCGCACGTGGAGCTGATTGGGGGTAGGCATGTGCGTGTTGAACACGTCGGAAGCGATCGCAGCAAGTGCAGGGTGAGCGACCCAGGTTCCGTCGTGACCGGCGCGTACCTCTCGGAGCTTGTCGGCACGGACCTTCTCCATGGCAGCATCGTTGGCGGCGGGGTCGTTCTTGATAGGAATCTGAGCCGCCATTCCTCCCATAGCGTGGACACCTCGCCTGTGGCAGGTCTTGATAAGAAGCTTGACATAGGCATCCATGAATGGAACGGTCATGGTCACCGCGTCGCGGTCTGGGAGAACAAAGTTGGGGTTTTGGCGGAAGCGCTTGATAGTGCTGAAGATGTAATCCCAGCGACCACAGTTGAGACCGGATGAGTGGTCACGGAGCTCGTAGATGATCTCGTCCATTTCGAAGGCGGCGGTGATGGTCTCGATCAGGACGGTACCTCGGATGGTACCGCGCGACATGCCGATGTAGTCCTGAGCGACGTTGAAGACGTCGTTCCACAGCCTGGCCTCAAGATGCGATTCCATCTTGGGCAGGTAAAAGTATGGGCCATATCCTCGCTTGACGAGCTCATGTGCGTTGTTGAAGAAGTACAGACCGAAGTCGAAAAGGCTACCTGAGATGGGCTCTCCGTCAACGGTGAAGTGCTTCTCCTCCAGATGCCAGCCTCGAGCTCGGCAGATGAGTGTGGGCAGTGTGCGGTCGGTGCGGAGCTTGTACTCCTTCTCGCCTTGCTTAAAGTCGACTTGCCTGCGGATAGCGTCGTGCAGGTTGAGCTGGCCATTGATCATGTTGTCCCATGTGGGGGCAGTGGAGTCTGTCCAAGTTAGTCTCGCATTGCTACTAATTGTGGATCCAGGGAGACATTACCCTCAAAATCGGCCATGTAAGTCCAGACATTCGAATTCAAAGCATTGACGACCATCTTCCTGTCGGTCGGGCCAGTGATCTCTACCCGCCTGTCCCTAAGACCAGGGGCTGGGGGAGCACCTTTCCACGCATCATTTTCGCGGATGTGCTTTGTCTCGGGAAGGAAATCAAGGAGGTTGCCCTTGTCGAGCTCGGCCTGGCGAATTACTCTTCGCTGAAGGAGAGCCTTCCGGCGCTCGTTGAATGTGCGGTGGAGGAGAGCAAGGAAGACTGCGGCGTCCTTGCTGAGGATGTGTCGGTTCTGGTCGTTCAATGCGCCGAGGATGTTAACCTCGCGCAGGATGGAATCTGGGCTGGCTGCCATTACGTCTTTTCAGTATGTGTTGAAAGGATGAGGGAAGGACAAGGTGAGGAATGCTATGATGTATGCGTGCGGAGTCGAGGCGGGAGGACGGAGAAGATTATTTATAAAGAAGACGTCACTCACCTGGGGACATGGGCCGAGGATCTTCTTTCTTCGAGCCGACCTGAAGCAGACTAGGCCGGCTACCATGAGTGGTAGACGTTGGGGGCCCAGCTTCGGGCAGAGGGGTGTGTGAGTTCGAGCTTGTGATTATGCCCGCCAAGCCCCCAGTTAATGCGGGGATAAGGACCCCGATCAGCGCAACGTGCCGGAACGCTTGCGTTCTTTTGACGTTTCGAGATGATCTGACTCCACGAAATTTGTCGCAAGTGGCGAGTTGGCATAGCCTATCCGTTTGAAGCTTGCGATAGCCATGGATGTTGCCGGGTGGCCGAGGAAAGCGACGGAACCTACGATGCTACCCTCCGAATACGCACCGGCGGGCCCCGATAGCCCAACACGACCGCGAAAACAGCTGCATATTTCAGCGCCGTGTACAGCCGTCAATGCGCGCGTTCCAGTATAAACGGCAGCCTGTAAGGACTGCGCCATGGGTTGATTTTTCTTCTGGATGCCGTTTCTTACCAAGTACTGGCGAGACGGAGCAAAACGCGTCATGGAAGTACTGCCGACGCCGTGCCTCGCGGCACTTCAATGCTGAGTTCCACTGGAGCGCCTCTCGGGAGCTTGGATGATTTCTTTTCCGTCATTCTCTCGAGCATTTCGATATCGGTTTGGGGGATGCACCAAGTCCATATCTCTCGGGCCTGCGATTCACTGCTTATCAAGCCAGCCGCTTCATCCTGCAACCCATCACTGCTGTTCCTCCATCGCAGTCTTCTCCCATTCTCTTCCCGATGCTACGTCATTCGGGACCTTGGCTGTCGTTATCCAGAAGATCCCCGGCTGTTCCTTGCGCGGCCAAGGGGAACTTGCTGATCGTGGTGCCGAAGTGTGCGTATTTCCAGTCACGGCGCTGACATTATCCTGTCTTCCACATTCGGTTTCGTCGAGGCCGAGCATACCCTTCTCTTCTCGTTTTCAAGCAAAAGGTGCCAGATGGAAAACCGAGAAATCTGAACATTGGGTTGTTTCGGTCCGAGAAAAAGTAAAGCTTTCGCTAGCAGGAAACACCGGAAGAATACATTGCCATCAGAGAACGCCGCAAGCAATGTGAAATGCATCGAAATCCAGGTAGGGATATCGTGAGAAATACTAATGTTCTTGTCAGAGCTCTGTCTTTGTGTATTGGGAGTATCAGTGATTGTAAGACTTAACCTTAAAATCGACAGAGAAGAAAGGGGTGGGACAGATATGGCAGACGCTGATCCTACCGGTAATCAACGTACAAAAGCATCGATCGAACACCTTCGAATTGCCATTGTCATTGGTATCTGGAAATTGACTCTTTTCGTTTAATCGATTACCGATCCCGACCATGCACTAAGTCCACCTGACCAAATCAAGAGGAGAGCTCGTTACAGCGATTCAACGATGAGGTTCTACTAAATAGTTGGAGCATTAGTATCATGACCAAGTCATCTTTGTTTTCTGTATTTACGGAATCTCTGCTCCAAGAGGCAACATATGCGATCAACCCTGTTCTGGTAGGGGTGTGTAGCATGACGCATACGATTTTCGTTACTTTGGACAAGCATTTACCTGGTATCCTGTTTAGCAGGAAATGCATGACTGGCTCGTTTAAAGGATCTTCGTCGATTCGATGCTTGAAAAGGTAGGAATGAAAAGGCTGATCTCGAGGATGGGGTAAATGTCCACTTGTGGCTAAATCTATCCACAATCATCGACACATCCGACATCACCATATTGCTACCGTATATCTGAAGAATGAATATGCATGCAGCTCATATCTTTATATGGAGCGACAGTAGAAATAATTTTATTCTTTCGGTTCCTGCATCGTCCCATCTTCTCACAGACACCTCCTTTCTTCACACGCCTAGCTATCCAACTTCCTCCAATGCCACTTAAAATGACCACTGCACTCCTTTGATCCAGAAATACTTGAATAATACAGTACTTTCGTTTTTCCCCCTGCTTTGCTCTTCAACGCATCCAGCTATGTTCATTACATCTTTATTCGTAGTGGCTAGCGCCGCCTTCGCCTATGGGCAAGATTGGTCAAACACGACCTCAGCACCAGCTCCTACACCAACCCCAATTGCGCCATGGAATGTTACACACTACGGAGGCACAGTAAACATCACCAATGGCCTTGCACGCACACCACCAATGGGATGGAGCTCCTGGAACAACTTCGGCCCTGACATCAACGAAACCCTCATCCGCAACACCATTGACGCCCTCGAAAAGACGGGCCTCAAAGCCGCCGGCTACATCTACGTAAATATCGACGACGGCTGGCAACGCCACAAAGGCTCCCGCGCCTCGTACCCCCTCGAAGTAGACCCCCTAAAGTTCCCCAGCGGCATGAAAGCCCTCGCCGACTACGCCCACTCCAAAGGCTTCAAGCTCGGCATCTACAGCGGGCCCGGGGAAGACACTTGCGCGGGCTACACCGGATCGGCCGGGCACGCGGAAGCCGATGCACAGCTCTTCGCATCGTGGGGCATCGACCACCTCAAGTATGACAGCTGCTGCTCGCACGCCACCGCCCCGCAGGCAGAGGTCCAGCAGGTTATGCTCGACATGAGCGCCGCGCTGCTCGCGACCAACCACTCAACCGTGTTCCACGCGTGCCACTGCGGTTGGGCCAACGTGTGGGAGTGGGCGGCTGAGGAGGGCGCGAATCAGTGGCGCATCGGGCAGGATATCTCCGACGACTTCAACTTCCCGGGGAATCGGGAGAAGTACTACTTCGATGTGCTGGATATGCTGGATCGTGGGCAGGAGGTCGCGCAGTATTCGGGGCCGGGGCATTGGAATGACTACGACATGTTGATTGTGGGGTTGGATGGGCGGAGCAAGCAACTTGTTGGCGCGGGTGCGAGCGATATCGAGTACCGGGCCCATTTTTCCATGTGGGCGTTGGTCAATTCGCCGTTGCTTATTGGGGCCAATGTGGAAGGGTTGGATGCGTATGATCTGGAGACGCTGACGAATGGGGAGGTCATTGAGGTGAATCAGGATCCGTTGGGTGTGCCGGCGACGCTGCAGTGGAGGAATGAGAATAATACGCTGCATATTTATGCGAGGCAGTTGCAGGATGAGAGTTTGGCGGTTGCGCTGCTAAATAGGGGGAGTGAGACGGCGAGTATGACGGTGAGTATGCGCGAGCATTTGACGGTGCCCTGGGATGTGTATCGTGTGAGGGATTTGTGGAAGCATAGAGACCAGGGACCGTATGATATTCCGTTCACTGCTGAGGTCAGAAGCCACGAAGCAAAGGTGTACAGGATTTGGAAGGTGGCTTGCACGGTGGGTTGTTGATGTGGTCTCAGTCTTTTTGACTCCAGGATTGATTCGCAAGCTGACATCCGGGTGAGAGATAACCGATTCATCGACTGGTAGACTTCATCAGAGGAAGACTGTGATTTGTATCCGCATAATACGAATTCTATCTGACGTTGAATATTGTTCATGATATTGGATCAACGGATTCAATCATCACTGATCTTTATCACGATTTTCCCCACCGTGCTCTGCTGCTGCAACGCTTCAAATGCCTCCTTGGCGTCTTCAAAAGCAAAGGTCTTTGCAATGAGTGGCTTGATCCCGTTCGCTTCCACAAACTTCATGAGCTGAGCCGTCGCCTCTCGGCTAAAGGCAGTACATCCTTTGACTAAACAGCGTCAGCTTAATGTTGTTCATACTCCATCCAGCCATGAACTGACCAATCTTCGCTCCATACAGAATACTAGGGATGAACTCCGGAGGAAGGCTTTCAGACCCACTCAAGAATCCAATGAGGCTCACGAGTCCACCCGTCCTCGTAGCATTGAGTGATTTCATAATGGTCTTCGCGCCGCCCACTTCAATGACATGGTCGACACCTTTGCCTTTGGTGATCTTCAGGACCTCTTGATCCCAATCCGGCGTGGTAGAGTAGTTGATTGTGTATTTCGCCCCCAAAATCTTCGCAACCTCGAGCTTAGCATTCGACGACGATGTCGAAATGACCGTCGCACCCAAAGCCGCCGCAATCTATCACTGTCAGCTTCCATCCAAACACCCCCTCCCTTACCCAACGCAGCAAACGATAACCGACCGACCACCACGTATATAAGACTTGAGGGACACTCACCTGTATCGCAAAACAACTCACACCCCCCGTACCCTGCGTAAGCACCCACTTCCCCTCCAATCTCTTACCCCCCCACCCCCCTTCCCACCCCCTCAGCCCCCCATCCAACTCCCCATCCAACCCCCCCCTAACCGCTGCCCAAGCCGTCCCCCCCGCACTCACAACCGCCGCACCCATCTCCCCCGTCCACCCCCTCGGCATCTCCACAACGCCCTCATCCCCCACCACCCTCCACCCCTGCAACGTGCCATCCCACTCCCCACCGCCCAGCACCTCCTCGCCCTTCAGATTCCTCACATCGCCATCCATCCACGAAGAATTGTGTAGCACGACTTTAGTGCCTTCTTTGCCGGCCCAGCGGGAGGAGGGGCCGGCGGAGTGGATTGTGCCGGCGCCGTCGGAGCAGGGGACCAAATGCGGCTTTTGCGGGACGGGATAGGTGTGTGTGAGGGTTAGGAGGTCGCGGTAGTTTAGCGAGGCGGCGGTGAGTTTTATGAGGGTTTGGTGGGGACCGGGGGTGGGGAGGGGGGTGGTGGTTAGGGTGAGGGAGGAGGAGGTTGGGGGGATGGTCCAGGAGGAGTTTGTGAGCATGGTTGGGGTGGCAATTCCGGTTGTTTCTTTTTGGAGTTTTGCGTTGCGAGATTGGGCTTGGGAGAGGAGGGAGAGAGGGAGGTGGGTGGTGGCGAAGGGGTTTATATATGGTATACGGGGCTGTTGCTCTTGGGTTGTGGTTGGTTGAACGCCATTTTGTGAGTGAATGGGTTTGTGATATTTAGTGATGGGGATTTGTAGGGGGTTGCTATATGCTGTGATACGGTCAGTGCTAGATCCGGAAAGAGGCAGGCATAGAGATGCATAAGCCGTCATCATCGCATTGGCTTTTCCATACGTCCGCGGTGGGTTCCCATCTTACATGCATACATCTTTGGTTATCTAATCATGCATGGCGTGCTGGTAATAGCCTATGGGAACATGAGAAGGCGTCGTCTTCGTTGGGGACTCGACGACTTGTCCAACTTCCGAACATGAGAGACCTGAAGTTACAGTCACAACCGCGACACATATAAGCATGAATGACCTGTTTGAACCAAATGTATTTCATCAGGATCTCGCCTCACGCAGCCCCCTCCTTCCTCTGCCCCGTATAAAACGCCAACCCATAATCATCCGTCTTAAACGTAATCGTCGCCCCCTTCGGAAAATAAAACACATCCCCCGCAGTAGCATGCACCTCTTTGCCCGTCTCATCCGAAATGATAAACGAGCCCTCGACAATAATCTTCATCTCGTGATACGTGTACGTATACACGAGCGGCGTGCCCTTCTCCAGGCGGTAGAAACCTGCCGAGATGGGCTTCTCGGGGTCGATCTTGTCGCTGAAGAAGGGCTTTGTTAATGGGAGAGTTGGGGGGGATGGGAGGGTGGGTGGACGGACCTAGAGGCGATGTCGCCGAGGTAGGCGTTTTCGTTTGCAATGAGAGGGGGTTTAAAGGTGGATTGCGCTTTTGCGAAGTGTGTCATTGCGATGGGGGCCATGGTAGCTTGGTTATGGGTTGTTTGGCGGGTTAGTAGGCAAGAGCTAATCATGTCAATAATGTACGCTTTCTTTGCTCTTTGATGCACTCACGGGTAGTCCGTTTATAAAAGGTAATCGGAAATGCTGTGACGTTGAGTGGTGGTTGCTGGTTCGAAGGTCTTCAACAACCAAGAGATACTCATTCCCCTCAGGGACTGAACCCAGCTTTATACACCCACCTGCCGGAGCAGGCTCGACTATACCCGGCCACTCGGCACTTGAATACCCCATTCCTGGCGGAACCGCTCCCTAAGGACTCCCGCCGTCTCCCTCTACCGTCCCGTCATAGTCGAGACGGTGCAGATAAGCCCCGCCGGAGGAACTAATTACTAGATGCAGCGGTGCGTCAACCCAACGAAAAGGGCCGTGGCGGCTTGCTAAGCCCGCACAGCGCCCCGATATTTATGGGATCGGGAAGTAGCGAATGTGAACAATGAGGCAATACGTTTGGGCTGGGTGTTGGCGGGGCGGGAGCTCTGCTCCATGGCCAATCGTGGCCCCGAGGGTTTGATAGCCTCATTGGGCCTAGCCCACCACCTGTGCCTAGGTGGATACTCCTCCATGCACAAGGCACGCCCAGAGGGGGCCCCCTTCTGTATCAGGTACGATCCTCTGCCCCAGCGGGCTGGCGCGATAGACGTGAAAGATTGAGAATTTGCACATTGGAAAGCCCGCTAATGTCTTTCAAGTATACTACAAGCTCCCCCCAGATCCCAAGCATCCCCTCCGCGTATGCATGCTGTTCGCGGCCGTTGACTTAAAAAACTAACAGGGCCCCTCCTGGTATCTCCAGCTGTCCCATGGCAGGTGCAAGTCCTCCCTCTATCAAACAGTAACCAGCAGGCCGATGTTCAGGTTCGAGGTGACGTCTCCGCACGCTCAGTCGGTGAACCTTCGGTTCTTGTTCTCGCCAAAGAGGGTGACCCTGATCGAGGGCAGGGCGTCCGTCTCGAGGAGCCTCAAGCGCTCTTCAAACGAGTTGTTAATGTCGATCCTGCCGCCGGTGCCAACAATAGAAACACCACCAGCCCTAGACACGGTCAGCGCAGTCCACAAAGCGCTGGGCACGCAACTTACGATCCCTCGGGGAGCGGGTCCTTCTCGTCAATGGTGATGGAAACCTCCTTGTTGACCTTGCTCTTGTACTCAGACTGGGCGCCCTCAATGGCCTTCTTCACCACGTCATAGTCTGCTTTCCTGGCCTTGACCTGGATCTTGTCCTCGTTCAGCGCATAGGCGCCCTCCAAAATCAGGTTCTTCAGCACGCCCTGGTATTTGCCCTTGTCCTTGGACACGGTGGCCAGCTTCTTCTGGGCGTCCTCAAACAGCCTGTCGAGCAGCTCCTGGCGGGCGGACAGAATCCTTAACCTGGACTTGTTGGCGACAGTGGAGCGGGTGATTTGCTGCGACATGCTGGCCTGCTTGAACTTCTTCTCGTAGGACGAATCGATGGCCGCGGTTTCCTGGCGGACGAGCTTGGACTTCTCGATTGCGAACTCCTCGTCGGCCTTGATGCGGATCTCGTGAGCCTTCTCCATGGCCTCCTGGCGGATGAAGGCCGTCATCTTCTTCAGCTCGCCGGCGACCTGAGACCGAGAGGCGGATTAGCTGCTGCGGCAGGTCTGACGTAGATTGGCGGGGGCAGCTCTGCAGCGCGGTGAGAGCTGCCTGGGGGCCCGCGGGGGCATCCTACCTGGTCGTCGGAGAGGGCGTGGACTTGCGACATGATGGCGGTGGGTGCGGCGGCGCTCGTTCGGTCTGGTGGAGGCGGATATGGGGGGTTTGCAGTGCGAGAGGTCGGGCTGCGGGCGTGGGAGCTTGGATGGTGATGGGTGATGTTCAAGCCACAAGCTCGAGCACCGATTGGGGCAAGGCTGGATTACGTTAGCCGTCGCGGTAGTAACTCGCAGCTACGTACCTGGGGACCCCCAGAGCTGAACATGCTCCTGCGACAACGCTCGACCGCCTGTCTGTTTGCATGCGTGAATGCCCCCCGGGCTGCCCCCCTTCGCCGTGCCCGCAGCTGATCTGGCCGTCTGGCCTCTTGTCGCGGCCCTCTCGCAGCGCAGCGCACCCGACATCATCACGCCGCTGATCCCTGCCGTCTGGCCTCGGCTGCCCTACCACTTCCGTCTCCGGGGGCCTCGAACGGCCATTACCGTGACGCACCCAGCCAGCAACACGTCTGCTTCTGACTGCTCCAACTGCTCCCACGCCGCCGGCTGTACCTGACCGACTGCCCTGCGCCGGCCGCACTCAACCTCGCCCGCACGGCGTCCCGCTCCCCTTCCTACAGCATGCACTCGCACGCCCGGTAGCCCCTTCTCTACCGCGCCCTCACCACCGGCCAGCGCACCATGGTGGAGCTCTCGCCGGGCGCCAGCGTTGCCGTGAGCAGACCCCCGAGCGCAACCTTGCCCTAGAGCCCTAAGCTGACCCTGCATGCAGATTGGTGTCATCGTTGGCCTCGTATCCACCAGCGTCCAGAGCGTCGGCCTCACCCTACAGCGCAAGTCCCACCTGCTCGAGGAAGAGAAGGACGACGACTATGAGCGCCGCCCGCCGTACAAGCGCCGGCGATGGCAGGTCAGCAAGCACTGGGACAACGCTGCGGACATGACCGCTGACCCGCGCAGATTGGATTCTCCATGTTCATCATCGCCAACCTCGTCGGAAGCACCATCCAGATAACCACCCTGCCGCTGCCCGTCCTCTCGACTCTGCAGGCCGTACGTTTGCCTGCCTGGCCATGCCTTGAGTCCCACTTGCTGACCGTCGCAGTCCGGCCTCGTCTTCAACTCGATATGCGCCTCCATCATCCTCAGCGAGCCTTTCACGCGCTACTCGCTGTTCGGAACCATCCTCGTAGCGGCGGGCGCCCTTTTGATTGGAATCTTCGGCGCCATCACCGAACCCTCGCATAATCTGGACCAACTGCTGGACCTGCTGGGTCGTCGCCAGTTCCTACTCTGGATGTTCGGAACGGCCGTAATGGCCCTCTTCTTCACCATCGCCAATTGGATACTCAAGCGCATCCACCCTCGCGCAACGCCCCGTATTCGACTCGTGCGGGGCCTTTTCTTTGGATGTGTCAGCGGAATTCTCTCCGCCCATTCTCTCCTTATTGCCAAGAGCGCCGTCGAGTTGCTGGTCCGCACCATCGTCGACCGCCACAACGAATTCAACCGATGGCAGTCGTGGATGATTCTCTTTGGACTTGTCGCATTCGCCTTGACTCAGCTCTACTACATGCATCGCGGCCTGAAGTTGTGTAGCACTAGCGTTCTATACCCCCTCGTGTTTTGCGTTTACAACATCATTGCCATCATAGACGGATTGGTTTACTTTCGTCAAGGTTCGAGGTTATCCACCCTACATGCGGGGCTTATTGCCCTGGGTACCGTCATTTTGCTCGCCGGCGTCGTGGCCCTGAGCTGGCGATTGGAAGAGCATGCGGATGAGCCGCAGTCTCCATTACTTGGGAAACACAGGTTATCTGGACATGTACCGCCACCTCAGACCGTCCTTACACCCGGCCTGGGAATTGTCACGGGAAATATGGAAGAAGATCCGACGACGCCAGACCTGGAAGAGGAAACACCTGGTGCTCATGGATCCATTGCAGAGCAGCGCAAACGCCAGAGCGTCGACGAAAGAACGCCTCTTCTTGCTCGAGCACCTACCGGACCAGCTTTGACCATTACGCCCCGTTCGAGAAAGCGGCCGACTCAGAACACCAACCAAGCGCATAGCCCAAGAGCCAGTCCGTCCCCTCGTCGCCCACCACGAAGACGAAGAATGACCATCTCCGAGGAAACGAATGAGATTTGGGATGAGTTGAACGATAGAGAGTCTTTGCCATCGCCGACAGTAAGACGTTCGGTGGATTTGGATCGAAGGCCTCGATCTGGGACTCTGCCTGTCCGAAGAAAGAACGGGAGTTCGACATGGCTGAACCAAATGAGACGGCGCTCTTGGTTCGAGGGGCTTGGGGGAAGCGGTCGTAGAAGCAGCATTTCGCAGGGAAAGCGCCCTGTTGAAGATTCCCCTCTACTCGGCCAGTCCGACCATGAGGATGGTAATCAGTCAGACCCAGACGTAGGCCCATCTCAGCGAAAGCGCAGTGCTTGGAATCTTGGGGATTGGGGAGTGGCTAATAACCAGGATGGCCTTGAAAACTGGCTCAAGCTCAAGTGGTGGCGCAAGAGGTGGAAGGAAGGAGATGAGGAAGGAGGCGAAGGTACTTGATATCCCCCTACCATTCGAAACATGTATGAATGAACTGTTATGTGAAACATTTATGCCATGGCCGCCACAAAGACCTCGTGTTCGATTGGCCATGCTATAGCCAAATCCCCGTGTCATGACTGCTGAAGGCGATGACGATTGCTCTTGCCCTAGGACAGATGACGGCTTGCCCCAAGGAAGCTAGCGTGGCAGAGGCTAGGCACCGCCCCGGGACCGGGTGCCCGGACGGGCGACTTCTACATGCGATCCGAGGCCCTTTACCAACTCCAACTCCTCATCTATGGATACCGGATTAGTGTCCCGAAACAGCTTCCGGACTTACCCAGCTGCTGTTAATAGTGACTCGATCCGACTGCTTCGCATTTCGCAAGAGCCCGATGGCTCGTTCTTTGGAAAACTGCGGACGTTTCCTCTATACGACGCCCCACCATTTTTCACGGCATCCTATGTCTGGGGGTCCAAGACTTTCTCGCAATCCGTCGTGATCCACCTTGAACCTGGCAAGCTGCCCGTGCTTGAAAGTCTGGTCCCTTTCCTCCAGCTCATTACCGAGCATTACGACTTTCGCGAATCCGATTGGTGGTGGATTGACTCTCTCTGCATCAACCTTGAAGATGGCCAGGAAAGAGAAGAGCAGGTCCGGATCATGGGGAACATTTACAAAAGAGCAAAGCGAGCAATAGTCTGGCTAGGAGAGGAGCAGGAAAAAGACAGCGATTGCGAGGGAGCTATAGATTTCCTTCACGAACTCAACCAGCTACGGGCCGCCTTGAAGGAGCTTTCCACCTTCCGCGAATGCCTCCAAAAAGATATTTATCTCGAGAAGTGGGCTGCACTAAGCCGGCTACTGTCGCGAAGTTGGTGGACTCGCGTCTGGACTTTGCAGGAATTCATTCTCCCCAAAGAAGCCAAATTGTACTGCGGCCAGAGGCGCATCAGCCGTGGAAAGTTTAAGAGCGCCATTTATTGCGTATTTCTCTGCAGCACTTCCATACCCGAACATGCGCAGCAGTATGTGCCTCGTCTTGCATTCGATTCAGCTTTCAACCGACGCCGAATCCACCAATGGCACGTCAATCCGCAAGCGAATGGGATGAACCTCGTTGCCTTGATGGCCTATCTGGGCAATCACTCAGCTTCCGATCCACGAGACAGGGTTTACTCTGTCCTTGGCCTTGTCACGGGTCGGGACCGTCGCGTCGCTGGACTCCCCGAGTATACATCTACAGTGGAGCGTCTCTATGCGAGGCTTGTCCGCTCTTTCTGGGAAGAATTTCGCAGCCTCGATATCATTTGTTTTACACATCTATTCAATCGATACGCTGGCCCTGACGATCTTGAGCTAGAGCCTTCAGTACCCTCGTGGGCGCCAGACTGGCGGGTTCCGACTGTGTTTGCATCACCTGTTCCACTCATGGCGAGCGCCAGCAAACATATTGGAAACTTCAGACCACTTCATTCGAGAAACTATAAAGCGCTTTATAGCGCATCAGGAAAGTGGCTCAGAGAACATGCCAACGTAAAATTTTCTGACAGCTTGCGCGAACTGCGATGCGACGGAGTGATTCTGGATCACATTGATGGCCTAGGAAGCCTTGACGGTACCGATCCACGATGTAGAAGCTTTTTGTGTAAAGAATCAGGGCACGGCATGATACAGAGCCAAAGCGACTTTTGTGAAGATTCTTTTTCACCTTTAGATACCCTGGAAGCGATATCGAACTCACTGGTCCTCGATCGGCAAGATAAGTACTTGCGGTTTGCAGCGCCTCGCTACTATGTCTCCGACTTCGTCGCCCTCTGCGACTTGTGCCTAAAAGGACGACAAGTTGATACCCTCTTCTCCACCTGGTTTGAGAATAACAAGGACTTTTTGATTGGAGGCATGACCTTGCAGAAAACCGTAGAAGAACTTCTGCACTCGTCTGATCCTTCAACACTTTTATCTCTTCCACCACCCTCGGCCAAAATATCTTCTGCTCCCAGTCTATGGAGTTATTCTTTTCCCGACTCAGATGCCGAAGTGGACGACCTAGATTCATTTCTCTCTCGCTTCCTGGATACGGTACGCAAGAAGTCTCGCAGGTTAATGGTCACGTGCGATGGGTACATTGGAATGGCGCCCTGCAGAGCACGACAGGGCGATGCAGTCGCAATACTATTCGGATGCAGTATACCTCTCGTTTTAAGTTCGATTGGCACAGAACAATGGCAGGTCGTCGGCGAGTGTTACGTCAACGACTTTATGAATCGGGAGATCGAAGAAAGTATGAAGAGAGGGGACGTCCAAGTGGACAGTTTTCGACTAGTCTAAAGAGATGGACTTGAAGATCAAAATCTTCATCTCTACGCCCTAGGCCCAATGCCAAAAAAATCATACTGCACGGGGTGAATCCACAATCCGTTACCCGTAATGCTGCTGGTAAAGGAGCAAGTGGATATTCCAAACCAGAGAGTCGTCCAACAATATCCAAAATACCTCCAAAACCTTGACTTCTTGAGGCCCATGGACCCCGCAACTTTGATGATATGATCTTCGACCAGAATGACAAGTGCTTGCGACATAAAACATGCGATCGATGCATCATCCTCCTTCCACGACTTGTAACATAGCATCGACGCACCAGCATGGCAGAGTCCACTGATGAAGAACCCCATGAAGAGTTGCAGGTACTTTGAGGCAAAAGATCCCTTGCGGAGTTGGAGCACGTCTCGCGCAAGCCAAATGCTCGGCGTTGAATAGATGCGCCTCATTTGTTGGTGCCAAACAACCCTGTTTTGTTCAGCACAGCTCATAATATCATCGGCTCTGTGGGACTTACGACCAACAGTTCCGGACTGTGTACGCCTCTTTCAAATCTCCAAATGCACTGGGGCAATCTCTTGGGTTGGCAAATCCCAATGCTACGCTAATAGCCCCATACATGGCCATGGCGAACTCGAGCGATACATAGCAGAGTACGATATGGAAGCAAGAAAGAAATACCTTTCGCGAGAAAGGCAGACCATCAAAACCCACAACATCCTCAGGGCCATCACGTTCCTGATACCCCCCATGGGGTGTGGAGGCGGTATAAGAATTCGTCGCATCTTTCAGAACATAGAAAAATGCCGCACGCAACGCCTTGCGCAACACGAAACGCCTACTCTTCATAAGCCATCTCTTCACCATCAACTCAAAAGACAACTCACCATCGCGGATACTGCGCCTCAACTTCTACTGGCACATTCTTGACCTGCTGGCTCCATCCCACGTACCGATTCGTAGTCGCAAGCCTCACCCCCCACCACACCCTCTCCCAAAAACCCTGGGGTACTTTTTTCTCCACCCCCCCTTCCTCCCCATCTCCTTCCGCGTAGCGTAGCTTCGTCCATCCCTCGCGGTCGGGACTTCCCAGCGCAATCCAATCCACCCACGTGAATACCGCAGCGCATGCAAGCACATTCATGGGATAGTCATCTGCGAGGTGGGTGCGCGGGTTGTACACGGCCTGGGAGAGGAAGAGGAGGGTTAGCGGAAGGGTGGTGAGGGTTCGGAGAACGCTGGGCTTAAAGCCGAGAGCGAGAATGTTGGTAAGGTAGAGGAGGGGGATGTATGCTGTGTGGAGGGGAGTAGGGAGTTCCATCTTGAACGGAAAGAGAGGATGATTGGGGGATGGAGATGGGATGAGCACGGCGGGCCACTCCAAAGTTTATATACCCACACGACGGACCTGGGAAATGGCGAGTTGGTCCATTCCGAGGGTGCTGGCTAGACCACGGATTGGTGCTGCTTTCTTCGTCGTGGTTGCGCGGAGCGCCCTGGACTAGTGGGGGTGTTCGGGCGGCGATTTGCGGCAGGGATGTGGGAGCCAATCAGAGAGCGGTCTGTACGTGGAAGTGGAGGGTAGGCGGCGAAATGGCAGGTTTGGAGATTTTTGAGGGGGCTTGGGGGGCCTGGTTGGGAAAGGGGGGAATGGGGTGGGCTGAAGGCTTTGGATGATATGTTGTGAATAAGGCTTTCCCGGTCTTTGGAGGGAGCAGGGAATGCATGTAGGTGATATTTTAGTAGACGTCAAACTACTTGTTTAGGCAGCAGGCATCTTGTAAAACGGCCAATTCCTTCTGATATCCAATTTTGGCTCGGGAGATATGGACAGAACTGCGTTATCTTGAACAATATTCCAGCATGTGTTCCTTGAGGGTTGGGAAGAGGCCTGATTTGGGACATTTGCATAGAAACAGTTTAAAAGCGCCGAGATGACAATCTAAGAAAACTAAACTAAAATTATTAGGAGCTTATTTTTATTGTATCGTGCACAGTTTATAAGAAAAAATCTTAACGAGGTGGCGTATCAAACAATTAAAGAGTATAGAGTATCCAGGTACAGTGTAGTTAGGTAGGAAGTACCTAGGTATATTCATACATGATGTTGCAATTAGCGACAGATTTTGGTTACAGGGTTAAAATCAATTTTTTATGCCCAAATCGTGTAAGAATAGAAGCAATAGGCGACGGAGCTGGTGCTGACTGCGGTGACTGTCTCCAATGCGTGCCTGGCACGTGACCAGCGCCTTCCAAGTGAGCCAATCGGGGGTCGGCGAAACGTGGACGGCCGGCGACGTTGGCCGTAAGCTCCAGCTCCAACCAGCCACGACATATCCCAAACACGCCCTCACTCCCGCTATCGCTTAAACAATGCTCGTCTCCCTAACCGTTGGAAAGGTCGACGCAGGCGTCGCCGTCCTGCTGACCGAAGACAAGCGCCTGGTATGACGGTCCTGCTTTGCAATGCCTTGTCGCAACCACCACCCGGCACAGGCACATCCCTGCATTTCACTGTGAACTCACCCTGTCGCAGATCGAGTTTCCCTCCATTCTGCTCCCGCCGGACATCTCCTCTGGCAGCATCGTGGATATTACTGTCTCGCGGAACCACAAGTCAGAATCCGACGCTCAGGCTGCCTTCCATGCCCTCCAGTCGAACATCTTCCGCACATTTGGCCAGCGCACTCCCTCTGCGCCTGTCCTACGCTGTCGCAATGCTACCCAGACATCGGTTGTGCTGGAATGGGACCCAATCGACATTGCGACTGCCGAGCTGCGCAGCTTGACCTTGTACCGAAACGGCAGCAAGGCTGGTACTATCCCGAAGCCCACCGAGGTCCACAGCACCAAGCTGAGCGGACTGGCGGTTGACACAGAATATGTGTTCCACCTCGTGCTCAGGACTAGCGCGGGCACATATAGCAGCGAGAAGTTGAGGGTGCAGACACACAAGATGACGGATCTTTCTGGCATTACTATCACACCAGGCTACATGCCCGCTACAATCCGCGATTCACTACAGACAACGGTTGAGAGAATTGGCGCAAAGATTGTCGACACAGTCAGAATCGATACGACACATTTTGTGTGCACGGAAGGAAAGGGACCAGCATGGGAGAAGGCGGTTGAAAACAACATTCCTGTGGTGGTGCCTGATTGGGTGAAGGGATGCGAAAGGGAGGGCAGAATCGTCGGTGTCCGAGGTTACTATCTCAATGCCGACCCCAGATTGCGGCAGATAGGTCCTGGTGCTTCCCAACAGCAACAACAACCGCAGCAGCAGCAACAGCAGCAACCGCCTCAACAACAAGTCACCAGCCCAAGAACAGAGGTCACGCCGCCTACACCAGAGAGGCCGACACATCAGAGGGAAGAGGAAGATGCAGCACCGCCTCCGCCTCCGCCCAAAGATGCAGAGACGGATCGAAAGTCTGCAACCCCACCAGAACCAAAAATGCAAACCGATGAGCAGAAGGTTAGGACAGAAGACCTTAGGCCTAGCGCGGAGTCAGAAGAGGAGAGTGAAGGGGAACGCAGCACGACGGAGCCCACCAATGGAAAAGCAAAGGCCGATGAGACAAGCTTGCCTACCAGGGAGAAGCCAGCACAGGCGACGGTCGAAGATGAAGAAGGCGGGGATGGAGAAAGCTTCCAAGAGATCAAACTTTGATTGCATTAACGACTCTTGAGGCAGGGGCATGGGCAATGGTTCATTCTAACGGCATTGCGAGGGGTTAGGTGTTACGACTTGTAATTGGAACGAGTACCAGATTCTTGCAGTAACCTTTTTTCGAATTGAGCGGAATTCTTACCGCAGGCGGCCTGAGGGTGCTCTAAATGGAATGAATGTGTGTGATTTCAGTGCCACTGTAGTCTCAAAAACGGCGAGGATGTGATTAGAATGTTGGAGCTAGCCGACTGTTTTTAGAGGAGTTTGGTCCACACCGCCAATTGTTTGTGCATGTGAGTCTCCTTCAATGTATTGTGGGGGCGGCAGACTACTTTTGAGATGGACTGTGTTTGCAACTCCATGTCTGTACTCCTGAGTTCCCTGCCCTTCCATTGCAGTTGACTGACTGATTGATTTGTTCATTGTTTGGATTAATTTACACCAAAGAGGAACGCGTATAGAGAGCCTCCCAGGGGTCATGTTGGTGCGCTGAGCGCCCACGGGGTGAGAGCATTTCTTGCTGTAAACGACCTCAATATGCGGACCTTCTGGCCGGTTTCCTCCTTCCATCATGACCATTCTCAGCCCTTACCATAGCAATCCAGAATAGTCAACAAACAACAGACGAGCTGAACACACAAAGGACGCTATCGTTTTGCCTGGCAACAGTCTTCTGGCAGGGCGATTTCACCTGGTCTGATAACAATCGGAAGTGAATTTAGGACAGTCCAAGTGAAATCGCTGCAGGTGTATAAAGGGAGCATGTTACCTCGTCTGCACCTCGACCAAAACAACAACAAAGCACCCGTCTCTCTTGTCGTTCGACAGCACACACTGCCACTATTCTACGACTACATTGAGTCTTTCAGCAAGAGCTACTTACCGACAGCCAGCCAGACTTCTACGTGTCGCGGCCCTCTCTTGAGTAGAGACAGCAACACAACAGTTTCTGGTCGTTTGAGAACAGTACACATTACTACCACTTCGAGCTGCTGCAACTCCAAGCCGCCGTCACTCCAAACTGCTCCCGCTCCACGACAGCATCACACCTCTCAGCAAGCCCTACCCACAAGCTAGCACTCAGAGCTCCTCACCACATATTCCAACCCCGATATCATCAGCAATGGTTTCCTTCCCACCTTGCACGAAACCTGCGCTCGCCCCGACTGACTATTGGCTGGAGTCTACCGGCAACATACCCAACCAGCCTTTCAAGTGGGCTTTGTATTTCCATGGCATTCCCCATGATGCAAGCCGCGCCAAGCTCATCCGCATCCACAACCACTACGACGAGGCCTACCATTTCGTTATTTTGGCATCAAAATACGTTCTCGCCGAGTACCCCGAGTGGGGTGACAACATTGGGCTTCTTGAGTTCGTCGACCGCGGCGGCATCTATGTGATCCTCGACAAGGACAACATGGTCAGGGCCCAGTGGTCGATCCGCAAGACATGGAAGATCGATGGCAAGGCGGGCAAAAAATGGGTATACGGCGAGGATCTGGAAGAAGCACAGGAATATTACAAGGGAGAATATGAGGGCTTCGTCAACCAAAAAGAGTTGGCCGCCTTGAAGGATATACAGAGCAAGACTCTGAATGATATGCTTGGCCGCAACACCAATGATTCCCTGGCCGATGATGGTCAACCCAACGGCAGCGCACGCATACCATCACCTACATATTTTCATGGCATTTCTCGTCAGCAGCCCGAGATCTCTCCAACCCTCGAGACTAAACTCAATGAACTATACGAAGATCCGGAGGAGACATTCTCGACTCAATCCGAGGCCTTGAACCAAGAGGAACCCACCACTGTTCCTACACCCGCATCCGCGTCTGCAACAGCGTCTGCCTCTCCGCACCTGACCAGGGCAAAGCGCAAAGCCTCCGAGCCTCCAAAGGTAGACCTCAACTCAGCGCGAACTTCCGGAGACGCCAGGCCCATCAAGAAGACACGGCGTGCCGCCAAGGGCGAAGAATTCATAGACGAGAAAGACTACAAGATGCCGCCCAAGTCTCCCCAGCAGCCATCAAGCAAGGAAGCCGACCCGGACGGCGGCGATGAGCGCGTCTATTGCATCTGCCAAGGACAGGAGGGCGGCGAGATGGTGGGCTGTGACGGCGACAATTGTGCCGTCGAGTGGTACCATATGAAGTGCGTCAAGCTCCGCAAGACTCCACTGGGGAAATGGTATTGTCTTGCGTGCCGTGGGTCACGCAGCGACGTGCCAAAGAAAGCCCCATCGGGGGCCAGCAAGAGGGCCAAGGTCAAGAAGAAGTAGATGACAGAAGCACTTGGAGCCACCAAAAGTGCGCGATGGTATGGGAGGAAGAGGAGGAGGAGGAGAGGGTTCAACATACAAAAAACGCTGGAACATCCAACTTATATCCATGATTGTTGATTGTAGAGACGTTAAGTTCTGGAGACAGTTCCGAGGTATCACCATTACATTTGAGTTTCGCATGGTTGGCTCAAGCTGCTCATTGAGAAGTATATATACCAACGAGATAATGGTCAATGGAGCCTCTTTGCCGCTCGCCCACAAAGAGACTGCGTCGCAACAGAACTGCAACACTGCTCCTTTTTAATCTGACAAGCCAGTTAAGTCAGTAAAACACCCCTCAAGAAATCGTCACCAGTTCTGATACGTCTTAAGGTCTCCGTGGAAGAGCTCTGGAGGCGATGTTCGTGATGGTGTTTTGCTGAACGACGGAACCGTGGTTTTGAGGTTCAGCGTTTCGACATTTCCACCGAATGGAGGATATAAAGACTTCAGCAATCCGTAGTGACCTTTTCTTCTTCATCTATCCCTCTCCGTGGAATAACTTGAGCTTTATCGAGACTCCCCTGCCCCACCTTCGAGATGGACCGAACATCGCTACCCCTAGACATCGAGGTCATGATATTGAAGCACTTGGCTAGTGGGAACAACATAGCGCAGTACGCCACAGTGTGTCGGGAGTGGCAAACAGCTATTGAAAAGCTAAATTTTCACTCGCTTAGCCTTACAGCTCAGGATGTTCCGACGCTCGACAACATAATGATAAAACGAAATCTTAGCCTGATCAAGTATGTATGGTATTCGATTGAGCTCGACAGTTACGACTGCTCAGACTGCGATCGTAGCCAATTAGAATATGAGAACATGGACACCGCAGCCGCTATCAAAGATGGCATCTTTCCAAATTTAGAAGATCTGGTAATTGAGCCGTGGAGCACAGGAGTGTATGAGAACCAGAAAGATGCTGATAAGCGTAAGTGCTCATACACTTTCAATACTATATGCATTTCGTGTGGCACGAATTACTCACTTCCCTCTATAGGCTGGACGGATTTAGTCTTCCCTTCTCTCATTACCAATAAATTGAAAAGGATGACCATATTTGAGGACTCCAGTCAGGCATACGATCCAAGGAAAATTGTGCATGTACTTTGCTCGGCGGCTGGGGCGGTGAAGAAAATGCCAAAACTTCAAATCCTGGAGCTCTGGAATGGAGAAAAAGATCATGCTGCTTTGTTTAGATACAAGATTAACAGAGATCGTCGCCAGGCAAAAATTGCGTGGCGGGCTAATTGGCACTTTGAGCTCGAGGGACTTGTGGTGGAGGAGTGGCAAGATGTGGCATATGCCAATGACGTTGGGCATCTGGAGATCGAGCATGAACTGCTGACGCCTTCGCAAATTCGTTCTCACGGAGAAGCAATCCTGATTCTGGAACTCGAGATCGAAGTTGCTTGCCCCGTATCTATCCAACAGATTCACAGAGAGCATGTGGAAAGGGAACGTCAATGGTTCCAATCCGGAGACATGTAAAGGGGTGGAAAAGATAGCACTTCACATGATAGATACCGAATTTCAGTTCAAATTCATCGTGTGGTCCTGCCTTGACGCGTGTATATCGTTGGCCTTGTAGTAACTGTAAGGATTCCACATGTACACACGCAGCGACGTGCCAAAGAAAACCCAGTCTGGGGCCGACAAGAGGGCCAAGAGCAAGAAGAAGTAGCTGGCAACAGCACTTGAAGCCACCAAGCGAGCGGGAGGGGGCGAAGAGGGGAGCGAACATGGTGGACGGCTATCGATGTAGTATTCTTACCTTCCTATCTGGGGGTTGTGGCCGAGATGGCGGGACTCCCCGACAACGGATTCGACCGTGCACCAATCAATACCCCGCGCCGGGCCTCGTGCAGCCACACCGCCACAGATGACCTCACCCTATCTGGTTTGTTTGCCATGTACACATTTCGTTACTCATCCGGCCTTCTACCACCTGTCTCTTCGTTCCAGCGCCTCCAACCACTGTTCCGACCAAAACCACTTCGACTGAGTTTCTTCCCTCAGCCTGTCTGCTACTACAACGTCACCTCCATCAAGATGGGCAACGACACCCGTGACCAGAAGATCCAGGAGGTCATTTCCAGTACGCCAGATGAAGCCCAGCAAATCGACCAGATTGCCAAAATCCGAGGCTACTTTGGGGCTCCCAACGACAAAACTGCTACATACCATTCCCTAGTTCAAGACTATGTCGCCGGCACTTCCGACCTCTCAACCACCACCCAGAAGCTCTTCAGCACCATCCAAGATGCCAACTCCTCCCAAGATTCCAAAAGCGTCTTCTTCATGAACCTATGGTACACCCTCCTCCACACCGCCAAGCGCACCCCCTTCCGCGACACCCCCCGCCACACCAAACTCGTCGACCTGGCAAAGGCCATCAAAGACCCCCAAATCTCGGGCGCCAGCCCCTCCGACACGCACGAACTCTCCATGTGGAGCCGCGAAGTCATGAACGACGCCCCCGGCGGCGCCTCGGGCTACTCAGCGCCCGAAATCCACGCCTGGACAAACGTAAACTACTTCCTCGCCCTACTAAAAGGCGCCGGCCTCGCGTCGTACATCTTCGACATTTGGGCCATGCGCGAGGCGCTGGAGCGAGAGCACTTTGACGACGGCCCGCACGATGGACCGAATCGTGCTACGGCGGCGCAAAAGTATGACGCCTGGGTTCCGGCCGCTGCCGTGTGGGTGTTTGGCGAGGGGGACAAGTTGTACGGCCTTGAGGAGGATCTTACGCCTAAGAGTCGGAACCAGGGGAATCCGGCCAAGGGAGGAGAGTTGTGGAAGGGGGGGGCCGAGTATAGCAAGGAGAGGTGGGCGTTTTGGAAGAAGAGGTTTGGGGAGGTTGGGGGGATGGGGGAGGTGAGTGAGGAGACGAGGGGGGTTGCGAAAGAGGCTGTGGTGGCGATGGAGAAGGTGGAGAAATAGGGGTGTTGGACATCTCGTCGTGGGCGGGACTTGGGGTGTTTGAAAGGGATCGTTGGTTGAGGGCTTAAGATATTTGCATTTGCATACAGAGCCTGTTGGACTTTTGTGTATTCCAAAATCTCTTTCTGACTGCGTGGGTAGATACCATAGAGCTTGCAAGGAAACAGTAACTTTGACTCACCATCCTCTTCATTCCCCAATCGCTGGCAAAAAACATTTGTTTTAAAGAAGTGACATTTACAAAGTACCTTTTCGTCGCATCGCAGATGAAGCACGACAGAAAGACCTAAAGCGAAAGAAAAGCTGACCAGCACAAGCCAACCACACCTCAGCCTTCCCCTACCCACGACAGGGATCTCATCCTCCACACTCACCACCCCTCCCAACTCCCTATGCACAATCATCCGCCACGCCCGACGTATCCAGAACCCCGGGTATCAAAAGACGAGCCCTCCGGTTCCCTAGCCCGGAAAGGCGTCATGCGGCGAGTCATGGCGGGGTAGCAGTGCGGGGAACACTCGCTCAGGTTCGCACATGGATAATCTCATCCGCAGCACCGTTCCGGGGGCGCGAGGATCAGCTTACCGACGTGTATGCGCTAAGCCCAGCATAGACGCGTGGGAGGTGGGTTGCTAGATTGTGCTTGGGGTATTAAAGCCAGGGAGTGTGGCTCTGCGCGCTGGGACAATCTGACTGCGGTTGCTTACCGTCCAAATTTTTGCATTTGACAAGAACAAAACTCTCGTTTGGAAGAAAAGGATGGGTAACCATGCGCTTGTGTACGGCGCGTCTGGGATCTCTGGGTGGGCGATTGTGAATGCGATTCTGAACAATTATCCCGAGAAGGGGACGTTTAGCAAGGTCTCTGCGTTGGTGAATCGGCCGTTGGCGAGGGAGGATGCGCTCTGGCCTGATGATCCGAGGCTACAGATTGTTTCCGGCATTGACCTTTTGGAAGGGAGTCAGGAGGATCTCGAGAAGACGATCAGGGAGAAGGTCAAGGATGTGGATACCGTGACCCAAGTCTACTTTTACTGTGAGTAACGAGCCCTGAGGAACAGACAAGGCCGTGTCCTGACAGATGTACAGCATACAAGCAAGACGACGACAACGACCGCGAGTGCAAAACGAACGAGGCCATGCTCGAGCGCGCCGTCACGGCAATCGAGAGTCTGTCGAAAGAGCTGTCATACGTGGTCCTGCCTTCGGGAACGAAGATTTACGGCTGCCAGATGCTCGACAGGTTCCCGTTCGCGAACGATCTTCCGCTCAGAGAGACTCTGCCTCCGATCCCGGAACCCGATCTTTCGCAGCTGTTCTACTATAACCAGATCGATTGCTTGAAGCGCATCTCCAAGGGCAAGAAATGGAATTGGTGTGAAGTGAGGCCCGACAACATCATTGGGTTCGTGCCGAATAACAATGCATACTGCCTTGCGCAGACTCTCGCCCTTTATCTTTCGCTCTACCGAGCGATTGAGGGGGAGAGTGCCAAGGTTCCGTTTCCGGGAACTGAAAAGTCGTGGGTGAACAAGTATAACGAGTCGCCGCAGGATATGGTGGCCAACTTTTCTATCCATGCTTCTTTGCATCCTGAGAAGACTGCGGGGCAGAGCTTTAATGTTGGCGGTCAGGAGGATAACTGGAAGGGGAAGTGGCCTGTCATTGCCGAATATTTTGGTCTGAAAGGTACCGGGCCAGAAGAGAACTCACCGCAGCCGGGTGCATATATTGCGCAGCACAGGAAGGAGTGGGACGAGCTGGAGAAGAAACACGGCCTGAAATCTGGAAGGGTGGATAGCAACATTACGCACCAGGGCTTCCAAGTACGTTTTCCCATGCTCGATCCACTGTTCACAGAATGCTTACCACGCACAGTACTTCATCATGACCATGTTCGATTTCGACCGGCAGATGAGCATGGAGGCTTCGCACAAGGCGGGCTACACGGAAGAGATCCGCACGCCCGAGACCTGGAAGATTGCTTTTGACCGCATGAGGGCCGCCAAAGTGATCCCATAAATAAGTCTGTTTCACGGTTCTCAGCCTCAATTGCTGCGCGCGAGTTGGCCTAGCGGGTGGATTTCGTGTATGTCGATCATACCCACGAGTAGTTAGCGTTACAGCAGACAACTACCTCTTTTCCATCAACTTTACAAGTCCCCGTTCGATCGCACATCTCTGCAGCGATTTCAGCAATGCCTTCTCACAAAACCAGAGCTCAATTGGCATGCCGTGGGCGACGATCATGCCAGTACCCCTATACTTAGTATAAGGCGCCCCGGCACGGCATCCGAGTTCCAGGAGTGACGTATGACGATCCCCAAGCCTAAACACCTAGTCTCCCCGGCGGAGCCCAGGCAGTGCACTCAACTCCCAAATGCAGGCTCCACGAACCCCCCAATGGCGACACTATCAGGCCTTCCACTCGGGGGCCCGCGCGTTAGGCTCTTCCTAAAAGCCGCCTTCGTCTTCGTCGCGACATGTTTAAGTAGGTCCCCCATCACCCTCTCGCAACACTCGTACCCACCCTCCACCGCGCCGCCACGATGCTCCCTCTCTCCTCCTACAGCTTTTGCTCGTCCATCGCGACGCTATCCCTCTGTTCGTCCACCAGCCATCACCGCACGTCAAGCTACTCGGCCAGATACTAACGCAAAACCCCAGTCCTCCCCTTCGCCCTCCCAAACCCCCAACCTCGCTACCACCTCCCCCGCACCACAATCTCCCAAATGCCCCTGCGCATCCTCCCCCTCGGCGACTCCATAACCTGGGGCTGGCAGCCCGCCCACCAGCAATCCGGCACAAACGGCTACCGCGCCCAGCTCCTCGCCCGCCTCGCCCAGGCCGGCAACGCAGACGTCGACTTCGTGGGCACCCAGCGCTCCGGCGACATGGAGGATGCGGACAATGAGGGCCACTCCGGGTTCACGATTGCGCAGGTGCGCGGGGTCATGGATGCGGGGCTCGAGTTTGGGCCCAATGTCGTGCTGGTGCATTTGGGGACGAATGATTTGAATAGGGAGGAGGGGGCGGAGGGGACGTGGGCGGAGGCGCCGAATAGGTTGGGCGAGATTGTGGATAGGGTTGTGGAACAGGGGCCTGATACGGTGGTTTTGGTGGCCAAGATTATTCAGGCGGAGAATAATCGGACGGCGGAGAATATTGTGAGGTTTAACAAGGCGGTTAAGGAGGTGGTGGGGTCGAGGCTTACGTTGGGGTATAATGTCATGGTGGTGGATCATAGTGTTGTCGGGGTCGAGGAGTTGGTTGATGGGCTGCATCCGTAAGTTTGTTCTCCTGGTGGCTTTTGCTGGGGCGGATTGGGCTGACTTTTGTAGGACTGATGCTGGATATGCGCATATGGGGGATGTTTGGTTCGAGGGGCTTAAGTTGGCTGCTGAGCAGGGACTCATCAGGCCGCCGGTTTGAAGGTTTTTAAATATACCCTGAGATGTGTTGTGTGCTCTGGAGATGGCATTAGCCCATGAAGGTCAGAAGTTGGAGCGCTTGAACCGACATTACAACAGCGTTAGTTTGGGCAAAAGATATCTGCAAGAAAGCACTCGAATTCCCATTGGTTGCCAAATCAGAAAACGGAGATATGCTCAAAGAATCCGCATGACAGCCTCACTAGCAAAAGCATGCTCGCTAGTCGTCCCCATGCCCTCGCGGAAGCTCGGAAACGCTCGGAATTTTTCGACTCAACATCAGCTCCTCGTGCTCGGTACGCGATTCGTATTCCTGCATGCCTCCTCCCACCGGCCGCATCCATCCGCAGGACCAAATGCGGGGTCCCCAGCTCTTCCACCACGCTAACGTGCCCTAATGCCCACGATAGCCACCGCAGATAACGTGACCAAGGGCTTGGGGACGGGTTTCTGGAGTATACCACACGTGAGGGCCATACAATCAGGCTTTTGTATGTATCAAATTTTGGTTTGAGTCTTTGCTAATACTTAGCTAGCTTCTTATCCAAAAATTTCAATCTTCATGTTTTGGTCTGCACACCTGGAGGTCGGAAATGCTTTGGCGAGATGGTGCCGTCACGCCGCACTGGGAACATCAACATCATCATGCCCGAGTTTCAGTGCGCTGGAGGCTACCTAGCGCCCCCGGTCCCTGTGACCAGTGGGAAGCCATATAATTCCGCTTTCTCGGAGCGCGTCTTTTTTTCCATGAGCTCTTGTCCCGTCTGCTTCGTTGCTCCTACGTGCGGTACCGTTTAGGAGCTATATATCCAAACACTCATAGCAAAAGATAGCTCAGATTTCCATTGCTTTCGGTATTTCCAGATAGCGAGACAATTACTTGTCAAGATGGGGTTCTTCGACGAAGAGCGTATCCGCCAGATCGCCATATGGACTCCAGTCGCTGTACGTACACTACTCCCGAAAAGCATCATTGCATCTAACACCCCCCAGCTCCTCTCCTACTTCCTCCTCCTCACAATCTACCGCCTAACCCTCCACCCCCTCGCCAAATACCCCGGCCCCCTCCTATGGCGCATCTCCCCGATCCCAAGCTGCATCTCCCTCATGAAAGGCCGCATCGCCTTCGACTACAAAACCCTGCACGAGCACTACGGCCCGGTCGTCCGCGTCATGCCCAACGAGCTCAGCTTCAACACGGCAAAGGCCTGGGACGACATTTACGGGCACAGAGTCGGGATGCAGAACATGGACAAGGATCCCATCCACGTCGGCGCCGTCGAGGCGATCCCCGGCGCTACGAACCTGACCATGGCGCCCGACAGTGCGCATGCGAGGCAGAGGCGCGCGCTGGCGCATGCGTTCAGCAAGCAGGCGCTGCTGGAGCAGGAGCCGATTCTGAGGGATTATGTGGATTTGTTTGTGAAGAGGTTGAGGGAGATGGCGCACCAGGGGGAGGCGGCGAATATGGTCTCTTGGTACAATTTCTGCACGTTTGATATCATTGGTGATTTGAGCTTTGGGGAGCCCTTTGGGTGTCTGCGCGATGGTATGTTTTTGCGGATCTGGGGGGTGAGGAGATGTGGCTAACTGGTGTAGGGGAGGGCTCGGAGTCTGCGGCTTGGGTGCCGGCGATCTATGAGTCGATCAAGGCGGGTGCTTTGGAGCAGGCTACGCGGCGCTTTGCTACTCCTGGGTCTTTGGCTCAGAGGCTTTTGCTATGGTGCATTCCTTCGATCATTCGAGAGTACAGGTACAGACACCTGCGCAATTCTACGACCAAGACCCGGAAGAGGATGGAGAACAAGACTGATCACAGGGACTTTATTTGGTACATCTTGAAGCAACGCGAGAAGAAGAATGAGGTTTCTGATGACGAGGTCATCATGAACGCAGCTTTGTTTATGTAAGCAGTATTCCAACCATACTCGAAATCCTGAGTACTGACAAACCATAGTGTTGCAGGGAGCGAAACGACGGCGACGGAGCTATGCGGCCTGACAAACTACCTCCTCCGCGACCCCGAAAGGTTCCAAAAGTTGAAGGATGAAATCCGCGGTGCCTGCAAGACGGAGGCGGATCTCAATATGGATATTTTGGGGAGCCTGCCTTATATGAATGCTTGCATCGACGAGGGCTTGCGGATCTTTCCGCCCGTGCCTATCGGTCTGCTGCGGACTGTGCCCAAGGGAGGTAGCTTGATCGACGGTCACTACGTCCCAGAAAATGTAAGAAGCTCGTCTCTATTCAAGAAAAGCCTGTAATTCTAACAAATCTATAGACCTCCGTCTGCGTCTCCTCATGGGGCGCCGCCCATTCGTCTGAGAACTTCGCCCAGCCCGACGATTTCATTCCCGAGCGCTTCCTCGAGACCCCAGAATCAAAAGCACAGTTTGGAGGGGATGTGAGGAAAGCTGCACAGCCGTTCTCTACGGGACCCCGCGGCTGCATTGGACGTAACTTGACGTATGTGGAGTTGAGGCTGATTTTGGGGGCATTCTTGTGGAACTTTGATGTCGGGTTCGTGGATGGTGCGCCGCTTTGGGATCCAAGGGATGATTTCAAGGGGTTGAAGGCGTATAATACGTGGGAAAAGTCGCCGCTTATGGTGAAGCTGACGGATGTGAGGAAGACTCCTTCGTGAGTGGGGTGTATAAAAACAGTTGGATTGAGGGTCTACAAAACAGTCTCCTTCATTAAATCAGCAGCGTCATTCAATATTCTTTTTCTTATTGCTTTGTTATTGAAAGAGACTTTGAGTCCCCTGCCTTTCTGATGAACTTGATTAAGAGACTAAGGCTCTTAAGTTGTAGTCACAAGGCATTCATATGCTGTTCCCAGAACCAGTCATAGTGCAAATATACCAATACGAATTCTCCATGAGGATATTGATACTGCTAATGTTAATAGCTAGCATGTAAATACAAGAGTAAATAATAAATTAGATGGGAGATAAACAAAAAAAGAAAAATTAGGTATACAATTTCCACATAAGAAATCTCGGGGGGCAGTCCAAGTCACCTGGCCCTATTCACCTTTACCTAAGTATCCTGAAGGAATGGGCAAGATTTCTATGCAACCTCGCATATAAATCCAAGTATTCCTCATGATTTATCTCGATAAATCCATTTCTCATGAAGTAATCAGCCCAAGTCATTGTAACGCTTGGTGGAAACTGTTCTTCCTTCAGCATTTTAAAAATCCAATCCGTTTCGACAAGGAATAGCCCCTCGCCCTTGCCTTTTACTAATTCGCTATTGAATTTTATTTCCGGTACGCTTAACTCATACACATGATGCGTTTTTGGCTGACTGGCTGTTTGTTCCTTCTCAGTTCCCGCCATATGATACGTCAATATCCCACATGGCGTTACACTGTTCTTTACCTCTTCATCAAGATGGATATCGATCTGCTCTTTCAATAGGCGAAGAGCACATTCCATGGGTGTCTCTCCCCGTTGTACAATACCACGAACAGATAGATCGGGTTGTCGCACATGCGCTAGATTGGGGTTTTGCTGACGCTCCTCCTTATTAGATAGCCCACGAATTAGTAGCTTTTGCTTATAGTCCGGAAGTTTGATGGATATGATAAGATGGACCTCGAAGGTTCGGACACCAAAGATAGCTGTGGCAGGGCTGATTATATCCACGGCTGCTTTTCCATTTACGTCGTACACAGTGGACCTCGAAGTATCTTTAGGAATTGGTGGGGATGTGTGTTTTGGGTACACAACCGTTACTCCCAAGCACTCGGAAAGCTCTCCATATGTGTAATTTTCGAAACCAAGAGCACCGCCCAGGGTAGCGGTTCGGGTTTTTTGATCCACGTCCCAGCCATTGTCCGGGATACACAAGTCAACCTTGGATTTGTGTATATAGCCAAGCGGATTATCAATGCCTCTGACCATAAAGTAGTAATAGTTTTCCATATGGGTGCGATAGGCTTCGGGGTCGTCCTGTAGATAAGGCCATCTGCACATGGAGCGTGTAAGCTTATTAGGGACTAGGCTCATACTGCTGGTTGTCAAAGTGGCTTACCCATCAATTTTTTTAATTGATTTGTATATCTGAAACACGTATGCTTCTCTTTGAAGTCTCTTGTCCTCAGCAATTTGTTGGTTGGTTTGTTCCATGAGGATTAGGCTTTTCGAATGATGGATCTTTTTTGGAAGGTGAATGGGGAAGGATTGAAGACTTAGGAGCAATTATATGGGGCAATTTATATATCCAGGAAATTACTGCCAACATGAAATATGACTGTTTGCAAAAGACTCATCCTCGCACAGGAATGGGGGTGATCAGGGCTTGTTACACGTAGTTATGAAGGGGCCATCTTTCAGAAAGTGTTTGAGCAAGACACGACTTGTTTTTGTCAAAGTATGGCTATAAATTTTTCCACAGGATTGTATCAATGCCCCCTCGTTATGTAAGACATGTTGATGGCAGCATAAGGATCAGAACGGCTTCAATGCTGATTTATCCTTCTCCAGCCGGCTCTCGAAACACCAACTCGAAAAAAATGATGCTATAGCACGGTATATTTCGAGTCATGCCAATTAAATGATCCGCGCCTGAGTCATCGAAGTGGGAATAACATTGCGAGCAAAGGTACCTACATCATAACGTGACTCAAACACAGACTTCCGGACCAGTTATCACCAGTATAACTGTTCATGTTGTAGATGTTCCAGAATGAATAGGAATGACTGCATGCTAGGCTTTGATCGTTAGAGTTCTAATTCTATCTTTGCGGTTCCTCCAAGTCTCGTAGCTTGCTTCCCCAACCCAATCCGCCGACTGGCGCATCCTTTCGGCAAACCACTCCCAAAATAACCCGCGCACCTCGCCAATGCCTCACTGTCTCTTTCGCCCCCTATCCATCCATCAACCCAACCCACTGCTGTACGCATTTCAACCCCACCATATGGTTCCCTCACAAGATGTCCCCTCAACCTTCTGAGCCAATAAATTCCAGGCTTCACACGTCTACGCCTCCACGTTCTCACCGCACCTACCCACGAGTCATCTGTTCTGTCACTCTTTCTCTCCTCGCCCTCCTCGCCAGCCTTGTATTAGTTCTGTTCACCATTGCTAATGCGTCTCCCGAGTATCTCCCTGCGCACGTGACGGGGTGGCTGCGCCGCGTGCGCTGGGGTGATCGCAGATTGGCGCGGCCGTACACTGCCGAGCAAGTCTATTTCCACCGCATGAAGGATAGAATGTTGGAAGAAAACGCAGGGGTGGATGGCGGTAAGGTTATCATCTCTTACGCTGCTATTTTCTTTCTTCATATCTTGTTGCGTCGTTTTTTTTTTCGCTGTGGTCAGAGATTTTGGTGTCGAGATGCTAGGTAGCCCCTTCGCCTAACGCTCTTTCCTATTCTGGTATACCATGTCTATCTACCTCAGCAGCTCCATCACGGCTTCACATCCACGGACGCCGTCATGTGCCTTGGCTCCTTTTCTAATACGACACTCAGCGACTCTCGGCGAGCTCCTCGCAGAATCTTGGCAGCAGCTCTCCATGGACCAGCGCAGTGTATATTCGGTCCCTGCAGCGAACCATTTCCAAGGCTCCTACGCTCTATGGCGATCCAAGACCGTAAAGTATGCCCATTGGGAAGATGCGCCCTCGAAGCAGGAGATGAAATTCTGCGATGATTTCTTCCGAAACAACACTCGACCTGCGGAGATCCCCCAAAAACCGTACGATTATTTCGAGCGCGATGTATTGTGCAAGGCCATTAGGAAAGATTGGAAGAATGGGATGGTACGCTGTATGTATCACCCTTGCGACTTGTCTACATCAACAGTGTACCTGTCCAATGGCAGCGAGAGACCCTTTGACCTATCTGCTGACTGCCACCCCCATCCTCAGACCACGCGCGAAAAGAAGCACGATCCAGATGGAATAAGATGAACGCAGCGCAAAAAGAGCGTTACGAGGAAAAAGCACGAGTGCATAGAGAGACCTACGTATCCCGATGGCGAGCCTACGGCGAGATTGCGGATACAATCGACGTCCCCCAGTGGATCAATCCGTGTGGAGCCCTCAATGAGCCTCCCCGGGACCCCGCCCAAGACGAGAAAGATCGTGCCATGGTGCATGGCATCAGACGCGCACCTGAGCCAAAGAACGGAAAGATGTCGCCTTATATGATATACTATAAGAAAGCCATATGCGAGGCTGCAAAGAAGCACCCTGAATACGATATGTGTAAGTCAACCGTGCGTCTGTGTCTGTGTGGATATCCCCTTGCAGTGCTTTACTGATGCAAAGCAGCCACGCTCGGCCGTCAAATCGACAATGAGTGGGATAATATAAGGCATGGCGAGCAAGGCCCATCGTGGGACGAGCATAGAGAAGCGACGAGCAAGTTTGAGACTGAATGGACGCAGTATTGGAGAGAGGTGGCCGGGCACGTTGCGGATCCAGACCACCCGTTTGAAAGAGAGGACCTGTGGAAGGTGCAGATGACGGTGCCTGTTGATCCCCGGACCTTGTTCATACTAGACAACCAACGCAGGGTCAACATTGAGACGGGACTACACTGGGAGCACGAAGGTAAGTTGTAGTATTTGGGTAACAACTTGATGGTGGCTGGTTGCTGACGAGAACAGACTGGCATCGAGCGGCCGCAAAGCTGTGGAATCAAGCAAGCTTCCACGACAAGTGGGTCTACATGTATCTGCAAACCCGAATGACGGCCTTATTCGAGCAAGAAACGGGACAACCCTGGGGCGACCCCCAGAAAAAAGCCCTCGACTATGCCAGAGAAGCCCAAAAAGAGCTATAGCTAGTCTCCTAAACCATCCCAACTCCTCCAAATGAACAGCCACAAACTCCCACATCGATACCTTCCCACACCGTGACGCCAAACCCTCCCCTCCCCCATCACCGCTCTTCCTCGGACCCCAGCCGTCGATCATATGCCACACCCAACACCCCATCCGTCCCCCCGCCACACACCTCCTTAGAACCCTCCACCGTCCCACAAGAACACGGTTCCTGCAGTAGCCTCCCCAAACGCTCCACTCCACCGCCCCCCCTCCCAATTATCTAGCCTCCCGCCGTGCAACCGCACCTCCCTGAATGCAACCCTGAACGCCCCCCAAACAGCTGACGTGCAGAACGCCCACTCTCCCACGGCGGCCCAATGCCGCGACCGAGCGCCGGGTCCCGGCACTTGTGGATGCTGTGGTCCCGCCGTTTTTTTCTTTTTTCCCTTTCGAGGTTGGTTGGGGGGCAAGCCGTGTCTCAGAGGGGTGGTGTATGAATGGGGATGGGGGCGCAGGAGGCGGGCATGGGGAAGCGAGGGCGGCGTAGCGTTGCGCTGGGGGAGTGTGAAGGAGAGGTTGTGGAACGTGTCAGTGGTGTGCAGAGCAGAAAGGTGCGGGTCGGAGAGGCAGGCAGGTAGGCAGGGTGCGGGTGAGCGCTGTTGAACGGGTGGATGTCGTGTGAGTGAGTGGGCTTCGTGGGCACAAGAGATGGTCAGGTGAGGCGAGAGTGCGCGGTTTGTGTAATAATGGATGGGGATAGCTAGGTAAGGTAGAAGATGAAGTTCCTCCCTTTCCCAAGAGTCCGCGGGAGAAGTGGAAAAAAAGAAAAGAAGAGTACAAGAGGTAAGGGATAAGCCGATTTGAGAAAAATGGCCGTGGTTCTAGACGGATTCGGAAACGGGAAATTGGTAGTTTACAAGACACAAGAGAGGAATGACACGAGCGCCGCCATCCCTCCAATCCAATCCAATCCAGATTTTCGCCCAGCCCTGCGTTGGTGATCTCCCCATTTTGGGGGCTAATGGGAGGAAGACGGCCCTAGGTAAGCAAGTCTCGCTACCAGCCCAGTAGACCAAGCGTTGCGCGGGCCCCTTTTTTTCATTTTCCCCTTTGCCTGTTGGAGAAAAAAAGCAAAGAAACGACAAGCACGCACAAGAACGGCTTGGCATGGAGATTAGGAGATATAATGAAAACAAAAAACGATCCAGATGGTCCCGGCGGTTGGAAACAAATTGGGTATCCCCCAGTGTGCCAAAGCAAAGCAAAACAAACAAACGAACCGGAGCTAGAAGCAGGAAAAAAAAAACAAGACCAAATAGATGGATCAATGTTGGAACGCCGACGGCCGCCACTTTGGCACCTGGGATAAGGAAAAGAAAAAAAAGAAGAGGTGCAAATATTCCGCTATGATGTTTTGTGCCGCGAGGCGTCGGTTCTTAACTAAAATCGCCAATATAAAACTAACAATGGTATAGGTGGTATAGCTCTCACGGTCCGCGAGGACATGGTAGGTGTAAATAGGCTCGGGTAGGTAGATGTAACATGGATATCGATTGTGATTTGTAACTCGTAGTCGGGTGCGAGTGCGGGTGCGGGGAGACGCATCGCTGCTTGAGGAGTGCGCGTAGGTGTGGGTGTGGGTTTGGGTGTGGGTGTAGGTGTGGGGTTGGGGGACTCCGTAGTCGAGCGAGCGAGCGGCCCAAAGGTGGGGCAACGACGCGGATGCGGAGAAGGCGAGGGAGGGGCGGCGGCGGCGGCGCGACGAGAGCGACAAGAAGGCGAGCAAGGCAGGTCAGATGCGGCGCTCGAGGCGGTCGACGCGTGCCTTGAAGCCCTTTACAATCTCGCCAATGCGGCGCACCTTGTCGAATTCGACCTGGAGCTCGTCGATTTCGCGCAGGATGGCGCGGAAGCGGGCGATTTCAGCGTCGGCCATTTGGATGGCGTTGCCGGCGCGGTCGTACTGGATCTGGGTCGCCGTCTGGGTCTGCTGGGAGAGCTGGCATGAGTGTTAGAGAAGGACGCAAAGGGGAGGAAAGGCAGGACGTACGGCGTGCCATCGCTGCTGGATGGAGTACATGAGGCGGTCAAAGTGGGCGCTCAGCGCCTGCAGGCTGGAGGGATCCAGGAGGAGACGGCCTTGGCTGGAGGCGTGCGAGGCGGCGCGCGACGACGAGCTGCCGGCCTGGCTCAGGGCAATCTGCTGGTGCTGGCGGAGGAGTGCAACTTCGCTCTGAGTGAGGCCCAGTTGCGAGTCGGGAATCGAGGTGGACATCACACGATTGTTAACACCACCATGCTGGTCGGAACCCAACAGGCGCGATGCTTCATGGCACCCGGGGGCGCAGGGCGAAAGGAGCACGCCGACGCCGTGACTCTGGCGGCTTGCTCGGGCGGTGACGATGTGCCTTGATTGGGAGGGGAGCGAGGGTATATAAGTCGCACAACGGCCGGCCGCAGAAGGGGAGCAGGCCCGGCCAAGGCCTGAAAAGAAACGCGCTGCAGCAACCGTACGGCAAGCAACCCAATCCCGCTCCCCCAGTGACCGGCCCTGCAGCCCTACTCCCCCCCGGCCTGCCCGCGCCCCCGCCGGCGCCTGCTCAGACGCTGGGACGCTGAGACGCTGGGACGCTGGGATGCTGGGACGCTGAGACGCCAAACCCTGAGACGCGACCGACCCGCCGCGCGCGAACGGCCAGCCTGCGGCCGCGCCCCCGAGAGTATGCTCTACGCATCATCCCACCCCATCCCATCCCACCCCACCCGCCGCCGGATGCCTCACCGCCAGGCCACTGCTGCTGCTGCTGCTGCTGCTGCTGCTGCCACCATTGCTCCAGTTGCTGGTACCACGGCGTCTCCAACCGGCTGAATGCAGCCCGGAACCTGATCTCCGCCTTGCAACCCGCCCACACCCACACCCACATCCACCCTTGGGGGAACAGGGGCGCCTGGTGTGGCAGACTTGCCTGCTCGTCCGCGTGGATGAGGAGCTCGACCCCACCAGCTCGCAGGGAGGGGCACTGTACTGGTGGGCCCGCATCCAGAAGGTGACAGTCGACGGCCGAGCCATATGCCGCGGTTGGCGGTTGGCGGTTGGCGGTTCGCGGGTCGCCTTTACACATGCCTCCCAGCCGTGGTGCCTGCTGACTTAAGCCTCCTCGGGAGGGATGGGGGGGGGGGGGGGGGGCCGGCGTAGAAGACGAAAGATGCCGTGCCCGTGGACACTCTTGCGCCGTCGCGCTGCTAGCTGGAGCACGGGTAAAAGGAGCGGTACCCATCGTCTGTTCGCGGAGAAACCTCAAGGTCACTGCCAAAGCTAATGCTGGATGGATATTAACGACTAACCTCGCCCGGCTCGTTAGGGAGAGGGACCCGGGAAATTCAACGTCACGTAGATTTATTTCACCAGCCCTTCTAGCAGCACCGCCGCTGGCCCCGAACGCTATATAAGCTTCAACGGTCCGTTTCTGTCATGTCGCTGTCAATTGGGTTTATTGTGTTTCAATTCGAGTCAGCAGCATGAGGTGGTTGTCGTCCGTTTCTTCGTACCTCGGGGCCTTCGCCGCCCTCGTCTCGCTGTCCACGTCCGTCATTCTGCAGAATGGCCAGGTGCGCGAGACCGACTTCCTGGACACCAGCGTCGCCTCCATCGGCTCGAACAGCACGGGCTGGAAGACGTACGGGCCCAATGCGACCGAGCTCTCGTACAAGGGTCGCTGGGACAGCAAGCACATTTCGTGGTGGGCGTACGACCATTTCCCCTTTCATACACCCAACCATTATAACCCTTTGCAAAAATAAATAAACCTTCTTTTTTTTCTTGTTGTAAAGTTGGCGACTAACGCAAAAACGCCTCTCCCGCAGAGCTCCAGGCCTGAAATTCGGCTTCAGCGGCCAGGACGTCGCAATCACCTTTGGCAACCACACGTCGCCCGGCGTCCTCATCGCCTACCGCGTCTCCGGCCTCGACTGGCAATTCACAAACATCACGGCCGGCGGGACCCACCACCTCGTCTCCCCGCAGCGCACGCCGGGCCTCAACGCAACCCTCCCCTGGCAACTCCCCCTCAGCTTCGAGCTGCGCGTCACAAACTGGGCCTATGGCGTGCAAATCCAGGCCGTGCACGTCGCCGCCGCCTCGTCGCTCATCAAGCTGCCAAACCATGGCCGCAACATCGAATTCATCGGCGACAGCCTGACCTCGGGCATGTACGCCACGTACGAGGCCTTCTCTGGCTTCGGCTACTCCATCGGCGCCGGCCTGGGCGACGCAGAGTTCAGCATCACGGCCTACCCCGGCATCTGCCTGCACGACGCAGAGTGCTGGGGCAACCCGCGCGGCCAGACGTTCCAGTGGTTCCAGACGTCCGACACGTCGCCGCGCGCCGCCGACCTGTACGGCGCCCACCCCGAGCCCTGGGACTTTGCCGCACACCAGCCTGCCGACCTCGTGCTCATCAATCTCGGCACGAATGATAACAACACGGCCAACAACGTCGCCGCCGCAGACTACCTCGCGTCCTACATCCGGTTCGTGCGTGAGGTCCACGATGTGTACCCCCAGGCCCAGATCATCATCATGTCGCTGTGGAACGGCTTCGGCGCCGTGGGCAGCTCGTACCGCCAGGCCGGCGCCTTCGTCGACGAGATCTATCAGGTGTACGAGCACTACAAGGACGACGGGTTTGTGCACTACTTCAACAGCACCGGCATACTGCAGCACAACGATATAGGCCCCCAGTGGCACCCCACGGATTTCGGACACATCAAGGTCGCCGCCCACGTCTTGCAGTACATTCGCCTCAAGTTTGGCTGGGAGTTTGCCGCCACGGGGCCCGAGGTGCAGCATGAGACTTTGTATTGGAATGATGGTGCGTTGCGCTTCTCTCCCTTTGGATGGGCGTGTTGTTGACTGTGCTGACTTTTTTGATGCAGAATCGGGGTACTAGGCCCGAGAGAGAAAAAGATATACACACACACATGCGCGTCAGGCTAGACTTTGATAACGACCATTATTTTTTCTTCTTCTTCTCCTTCTCTTCCGAGCACCTATTGATATAGCGTGGGAGGATCGGGCTCGAGTGTTCGGCTCGGGTACATGTACATAGCGCACGCAGCTCTAGATGCGCTGCAGAGCCTGGCTCATGTATATAGAATCATGGCTTGACGTCTACGCACCGCTTTTGCCCGCCCGCCCACAATCAAAGGGGAAAAAAAAAGAGGGGGGTAAAAGTAGCAGTGCTTCCGTCATCCTCATCAAAGCTATCCACGGGTATCACTTTCCATCTCTCCGTCCATTCATTCATTCATTCATTCACCGCAACATCCCCTCTTACCCCACGCACCCCCACAAAAAGAAATATCCAAAATATTCACAAAAAGAAAGTAAAAGAAGAGAAGAAAAAAACATCCGTACCTCCATCCGCACCACGTGATATCGTTACAAGAAGCGGACATGAGGGTTTGGGGGTATATGCCGGGCTCGCCGTGCCCTCAAGGCAAAGGCCGACGTACATGGGAGGGAGGGAGGGAGGGAGAGACGAGAAGACGAGGCCTACCCGACCAGAACAGACCAAACCGACCACGCTATGCACAAAAAAAAAAAAGATTACACCTCCCCACTCGACCTCCAACTGAAAAAGAAAAAAAATAAGAAGAAGAAAAGAGAACAAGACCCCTCACAGCGCATAATTCTCCGCATGCAGGAAAATCTCGTCCCTCCCTTCCGTCCCCCAAACACTCCTCTGCATCTCCGCCACCGTCTCACTGACCGCAACCCTCATCCCCGGCGGCCCGCACACAAACACGCACGCCCGGCGCCCAAACTCGCGGCCCAGGCTGCGCAGCGTGTACGGAATGTCCGGGCGCCCGTACTCTGTGCTCCAGCCATCGCGCTTCTTGACTGCCGCGGGCAGGAACGCGAACCGCATGAGGTTCTTCTGGAACTCGGTGGGCGTAGAGGGGAAGCCAAAGTCAAACCCTTGGATGGGCGCGTGGTTGGGGTCGGCGGGGGCACGGGATGCAGAGGTGGGGGTCGTGGGGGAGAAGGGGGCGCCCACGTGGTGGTGATTGGGGTCGTAGGTGATGCTTCCGTCTGGATTGACGACGCCGGTGCCTGCTTCGACCGCTTGGGAGATGTCGAGGGAGAGGTTGCGGTCTGTGCGGCGCGCGGAAATGGAGCGGGGGGCGGGAGAGATGAGGTCTGGGTTCGAGGCCGCGCTGTGGGTGCTGTGGTCCGACGAGTAGGAGTGGCGGGATCCTGGAGGTGCTAGGTGGCCCCGGTTCACGGGGACGAGATGCGCCTGCGGGAGGGCAGTGATGGCATCTTCGTTCTCCCGGCGCAGCTCCTTCTCCTTCTCTGGGTCGCCTTGGGCTTCATCGCGGATGAGAGCCGAGTGGCGTTTCGAGGAGAGACCAGAGATGCCGGATACGCGATGGTCGGCAATGTTTTGGAAGGCGTCGTTGACCTTGTCGTGGAAGTAGAGGGAGACGGGACGGGTGGGTGTCTTTGCGCTGACGACTTGCCCGCTCGCCATGCGCTTCGCGGCCGTGATATAGAATTGACATTCTACGGTGCCAGGGGGTGCGTACTCACGGCAGATCCTGAGCTCTTCTTTGAACCACTCCATGGTCTCGGGCCGTTTGAGTGCCCAGATTACGTGCACCTTGCGAGTCACGGCTTTGCCGTCCCGCATCTTCTTGATAAGAGAGAGGAGCTGTGAGATGATGGCGGTGATACCGCTGCCACCTGCGATTAATACGACGTCATCGAAAGCCTCCAGTCGTCGCTGCATACCGCCATACGGCCCGTCGATGAACGCGCGGTACGTATGCCATGGACCATGTTCCAAGGCACTTTGATAAACTTTTCTAGTAAATCCGCCAAAGGGTCGAAAGACGACAACCATATCCTTGTACCCCTCACCATAGGCGGATGGGAAGTCCTCGTCACATAGGGAAGCAATGGTAAATGGGTGGTTCTCAAAGACGGAAATGCCTGGCATCCGAAGGTAGACGTATTGTCCGGGCCTCCACTTGACCTGGGTTGGGATGGTGATCTTGATGGCGTTCTCGGGCATGATCGTCACAGCCGCTTCGTCGCCGATCAGCCAAGACATCTTAAACGGATTCGCCCAGTTGAGATAGAAAAGTCGCATAATGTAAGATAGAAGCCAGATGCCCATGGTTGCAAACAGGTAGTGCCAAGAGGTGAGGTAGTTGTGGCAGTGCCAGAACATCATGCCGAGAAACACAATGGAAACCGGCACGTGGAGCGAGACAAACAGCTCGTACATCCAGTGGCGCAGGAACGCGAGCGAGTGCACGCAAAGGAAGCACAGGGGCACGAGCGCTGCAATGCCAGTGCCGTATGCATAGAATCCTTCCTGCGCAAAGAGTCTCTCAAAATTGTGGCGAGAGGACCTGTCACTCCACACAGGTGTGACATAAAATGGAACTGTGTGGATGATGCTGAGAAGGAGGCACAGGTATGCGGCCCAGCGGTGGAGAACATTGAGTCGCTCATGACCGATCCCGGTGATCATCGTGATGATGTTGGCCTTCATTGAAAGACCAACAATCCAAGGCATCAAGGCAACAGCCATCATGCCTGATCGGACTGCAAGAGGAGGCGATCCGTAGGTGATGCTCTGCCAAAAGAGCGGTTGCGGCACGGTGCAGTAGAGGATTCCTAGGATAAAAGCCAGAGCAACGATGACGCAGATGGCCAAGGAAGGGAAAACAATAGGTCTCCATCCTTTGCGGATTATAATCTGTCGAATCGGCCTGTAGAATATCCACCTAAAGAAGGCCACGCAGTTGTTGATGGGCGCTACCGAGGAAACACTCGACTGCGTCTTGGGCGGGCCAGGCAACGGGCCTTCACGTGGAAAGAACTTGTTGGTGGACTTGTCAGTATTCAGGACCGACAGCTCGTAGTCTGTGTCTGGAGAGGATGTTGCCGAGGATTTAAGTACCTCTTCTTGGTGGATGGCAGTCCGGATCTTATCCGTGAACAGGTGATAGTACCGCAGCAAGCCCGCAATCACGAGCAGCGGTATACAAAAGTAGACGTAGGCCAGGGCGTATTTTCCGCTCTTGTTCCACGGGTCTCGCGTGTTGGCCTCGATGAGTCCCGGGGGCGATGTGTCGTTGAACGGTATGTTTATCCGTCGTACAAGCGTCGAAACAACATCCACGACCTCACGCTCGGCGTGCGCTACTGCGGCGTCCAAGTGCCCCATCGCCACACCCGCCCGTTGCACCAAGGCCTCTGAAACTGCTGGCATGGCAAACTCCTGTGGTGTTCAATTGGTGACCGAGTGGCGGGAGATGGACTTGGTGGAACACTTCTGCCAGCAGAAGCTAGAGCCAGGGCGGAGGATTGGCCTGGGCCTGTGGGTGGTGGAATGTGGGAAGCAAATAGCTTGAGATATGGCGAGGACGCGCTTTTCTACATGGGACACGATTGTGCTCGTTCTGGGATGGGACAATGCGGTGTGCAAATGCAAGCAACGGGAGCTTGGTTCAAGATGTACTCGGACACGGCCGCTAGTGGGTCGCGTTTGGTGTGACGTCGAATGGATCCAGCTCCATGCGAGCATGCGTAATGGGACCGGGTCGCGAACGCTCGCGATGAAGAAAGGCGAAGAAGAAGGGGAACGGTGGTGAGAAGGCAATGCCTGAGCTCGTCAGATGTGGTCACCGTGCGGAGCAGCAGCCATAGTGTTCCTTATGTTCCTTGCGCAAGTGGAGAAGGGTGACAAGCAGGGTCAAGGGTCCGGCGGAATCCCTCGAATCCCACAACCAACGGTAGCTTACATTCAACCGCTCGACCCAGCACACCTCACCCACGCTATTGGGCCAAGATGTGATACCGACTCAGAGCAGGGGTTCCAGAAGGGGGAGATCGAGCTCCCTGTCCCGCGCACAGGCAGGCGAGGTCATATATCCAAAAAGCCTGTAGGACATCACCGCTGCAAGCGACCTGCAGGAGCAGAGAGCCGTGAGTGGCGAGCCACAAACACCGCCAATGGGTAAGGGCGGACGCCAGGGTGGATAGCGCACCTGATCCAGAGCGGGCGCTGCACACGGGAGGCGTCCTGAGCTGCAGCGGCAGGCGGACGGATTCGACATCCCGAAGCCGTCCTTTGCCTCTCTGCTTGCCGATCGCTGAGGAGGCGAATCTCGTCTGCCTGCCGCTGCCCAGGAGCCGTACTGTGGTCTGGATAATTGCTCTCATCTGATGTCAGACCGCGTGAATTGGAAGGATGCGTCCAGGAGTACAGAGTCGGCGCAAAAAATCACTGCATGAACATGGCGGCCTGGGCGAGGGCGAGATGCCGACATCACGCAGCCACCTCGTGGAAATGCGGTCAAATCAGGGCATGGACAGGTATCTTGCTCGGCACAGAGGCCCGCACGGTGGGGAACCCAATGCGGACGGCCTGGTTCGCATGACATGAGTCGGCCAGCAAATGGAGAGCGGGGACGGGGTCGCACAGGCTGGCGGAACTTGCAGGCGATGCATGGGAAGGGCGACGAGCGGTGACGGATCATTGGTGTTGAAGAGGGAGCGAGGGGCGATTGGCGCTGAGGGGACGTGTAAGCGCCCGCCCAGGCCGAATCGGGCAAGGCGCAGGCTAAGCTTTCGTAACGCCCCACTGCTGCCCACGGTCCGCCTGCTGGCTGGTGGAAAGCTTCCATCAACCTTGGACCAAGATCGTGGACTGTCGAATCTGGACAGTCATGAGTGCCGAAGAAAACCACCGGGACGGGCCATGTTGCGGATGGAGCATCGATCCGTGAGAGCTTTTTCGCTTTCGCACAGCAGCCCGCCCTCAGCTCCACCCCGCATGTACTGCGCCGCTTCGCTCGCACCGCAAGACGGGCTTCACGCTCTGCCATACGCCAACCGCGCCCGTATCTTATCACAATCACCCAGCAGAGCCATTGAGATCAGCGACGGGCTTCCGGGTAAGCCGTCGTGCGGCCCAGTCCGCCCGACCCCTTTCGGGGCCCCTTTTGCACCATCACTCGTCACATCAGCCAGCGCATCACTGCCTCCCGAGGCCTCCAAAAGGGCCAAACAGCATCTCGCACTCATCGAAACGGATCTGGGTAGCAAACGAGTGCTCCACAAAGGGCAACCTTTAGGCGCCCGACTGACGCCCCAAAGGGGTTTACCGCGCGCGGCCCCATCTTGGGGACCGCATCCTGCAGGACTAGCTGGGCTTGCTTGTCTGCTTGCTTGCTGCCAGCCGCCAGCCCTATCAGCCCTCTGGCCGCACACACGCTGCTTTTTTTCCCCCTCGCTGCCCGAGAAGGCGCAACGAGAGATCTCCAGGCACAGGTCTCTGTACGCGCTGGTCTCTCAGCAACGGGCGTTGGTGGCTGCCAACTCTAAATGAACCTACTCTGCCGCCGCGATACCGAGCGCTTATAAGTTCCCTTCCATCCCGTCTCAGTGATAACGTTGGGGAATCCTCAAAAGACGTAGATACCCCGAGGTACGGTGGGGCGGGTTGCGAGACAGCGATGGCGAGGGGGGGTGGATATCCAGCGACTGCACTGCACTGCACTGCACCGTCGCCGAGCACACAGCTGTGCCTCGCCCATGCAGCACCACCAAGCTCCACACACGCCCACACATCTTTACCGCCATCCCCGCGATAGCGACCGATAGACGCTCGCACCCCAGATCAGGAAGCTCCCTTCTTTCACAAAGACCCGTCCCCGCGCGCCGCCGCCTCGTCATTGCTTCTACCTGACCGGAAGCGCCCCAGCGCAATCAAGACACTCGCAGATACGTGCCACTGACGCTCAATCCCAAGCCCAACCCGCTGACCGCTTCCCCCGTCCGCAATTCTTCCTTCTAGCTGCCTCTTTCTTTCCCCATGCCTTGCCTTGAGCGTAGACCGTAGCACAGCATCGCTCCATCTCACCCGCATGAAAAATACACGGCCCTCTTCTAGCAAAACCCTTGATGTCCGCCGCGCTTCTGTATTACCCGCCCGAATCATCGCGTCCCGCCAAAATAGAATCCTGCCGTGCGACACGACCCCGCCTGACGTTCAATCTAAACCCCCTCCCCCGTCCGCTCGCTTGCTCGCTTACATGAAAAAGTAGTGAGGTATATGTCATGTAATATTCACCCAATCCCGTCTTTTAGCTGCCTTTTTTTTATGGTGGTTTTTTTTTTTAGCTGCCTTTTTCTTGCCGTTTTGGTGTGGTGTGCAGGGACCGAGTTTGTGTGACTGCCGTCCCGTGGGAATTAGAGGGCTATTTTTAGGATGCTGGGGGGGTTGGGAGGGAGGGACGGAGACCAAGTGTGGGTTTGGCGTAGACTGCGTCTGGAGCTGTGTGCTTAGGCAGAGAGAGGGAACGGTTGGGGTATGCTGAATGGTGGTGGTGGTGGAGGGTGGGGAGGTGAGGGGTGACTAACAGGTAGGGCTGCAACGTGGAGGGAGGCATCTAGAAGGTTTTCGAAGGGGGTGTGGTTGGATGGCTAAGAATAGATTGGGGGTTGGTGGTAGGGTTGGGATGGGTGGGGAGGACGCTGAGGGGGTAGGTGTGCAATGTTGGCATGGAGTTGTTGTTTGTGGCGGTCTTGTCTAACTTTGGAACAGGGTTGGACTCTGGAAAGTATCAATCTTTAGAATGACAAATGTCAAGTTACAGTTTTTGTGTGTATTCTGGTTCGTGGTACACTAACAGAGAATGGTGAGTGTTTAGCTGCAGCAGTCAAGTTGTAGTGTACCACAGTCCTGGAGCTGAAACACTACACTTTTTGGCTTCTTAGCTGGGCCGCCACCTGCATGCATAGTTTTGAACCCGGATCAAGATCTGCAGACTAGAGTAGCTGCAAATGAAGTAGACCAGGTATGGGAATGGTTTGGACATGTCGAATGAACTTTGCAAAAGTATCACCAATTACCTCAAGAGAATTGACGATAAAAATAGTAGCCACGGAGGACAAGAGCGGTCTGCTTCTTTTAATGGCATTTATTCGATACTGAAAAAATTTAGCCTCTCTTTAAAAGGATGAGGGTCTTGCAAGGAGATGAAGCTGAGTATTTCCTTAAAAAAGCAAACAGGTCCTTATTCATGAGGAGGGATGGTCCATCTACATCGAAACTTCCATACAGTCATCAACTTAAAATAAACAAACTTCCCGCCCGCCACATAAGCACCCCTTACCCTCTCTCCTCCCTAAAAGCCTGCGGCTCTCTAACCAACAACTCCCTCACCTTCCCAAACCCCAACCCCCTCTTCCTCCTCACCTCCACCCCAATCACTCCCAAAACCCTCCTCGGCCACTCCACAAACGCCCTCCACCCATCCCCCTCCCTGCCATCCCCCACCGCATCCACCACCCTCTCCGCCCACTCCACCATCGCGCCGATAGGCACCCTGCTCGCCGCCTCGGGCGCAAAGAACGGCGCGATGACGAACCGCACGGCGCAAAAGTGCGCCAGGACCACGTGCCCGAGCTTGTTCTCGGGGGCGAAGAGGTGCAGGATGGCGGTGCGGGGCCAGGTGGATAGGATGGTGAGGGAGGACATGAGGGCGTTGAAGGCGCGGGTGGGGTCTGGGGATGTGCCGGGGGGCACGTCGGTGATGGTGCTCCAGTTGATGGATTCGAAGGAGGCGGGTGGGGAAGGGGAGAGAAGGGGGTGTTGGATGGTGGCGGGTGAGGGGATGGTGAAGGGGATTGAAGTTGGGGAGCTGTTCGCGGCAGATGTGCTAGGGGCTGTGATTTCGGGAGTGGGGTGTGTGTTGGGGGCGGGGGCGGAGGGGGCGGAGAGGAGGAGCGGTTGGATGCAGCTGGCTAGTTGGGCGACGAGCTCGCGTTCTATTTCGTGGGCGGCAGGGAGTAGGTGTGAGAAGGCGGCGAGGGAGTGGAGTGCTTCTCTTGCTATCGTTTGGTCCAAGTCTGGCAGATTTTTCAATATGACTTCAGCACTGTGGGTGTGTGTCTGCGGCTCGGCGGAAAAGGCGCCATCGAGGAGGTTGTCGTGGATAATTTGTGAGAGTAGGGCGCATCCTCGAAGAGAAAGGATGTGGTCTAGGAGAGCATCTGGAAGCTGGTATAGCCATGAGCGCGACGACCTAGCCAGGTATAGTGAGATTCATACATAATTCGACTGAGTGGCTAGCACGTATGAAGTGGCGAGCATCACATGAGCCTCTTCTGCATTCAGCGGCCACTTGGCAAACGCACTCTCGAGCCCAACAATGGCCTTTTGACGATGAACAAGGCCCGAATTTCCACTGGAGTCATCAACAAAAATGGAAAGATGTGATCCTGCTAGTGCAAGTATGCCGTGCATAAGATATTCGTACTGCACATCTTAGCGTGTCGATCCCCAGATGGTGAGTTCGCCTTACACGATGGCTGAGCAGCGGGACGTCCCTGATCCATATGGTCTTGAACTGATGAGGTATGCAAGGGTGAGCAGAAAGCAAGAAATGGTGAAAAAGACGCATGTCATTCGCACTGAAAATTGTGGGGGTGTCGGATAACGCAGCAGATTGACGAGGGACACGCATCACTTCTGAGACAATGCGTTCATGCTGGGTATGCTTGAACACAGTTGGGTACCTGCATAGGCCTTTGGCAAATACGTCAGTCTTGTCACATGTCCAGTGCCGTACCTAGATACCAATAGACCATACTGACATCCACGCTTTAGGCAATTTGCGCAAGATGGCCATGTTTCTTGGCACTGTTCATATGGTCAATGGTCAAGCACGATCTTCAAAAGACAAGAGACGTGCCTTGATCTTCCTCTTCTTGCATGAGATGCAACCGAGTCTGGATTTGGTATGGCCTCTTCTCTTGCGGGCCGCTGAGTCGGAGGGAGTGCCGTCGTGGGGAACGACAGGCCCGGGGCTGCTGCAAGTCAGTACATGGGCGTGCAGAACCGATATAGGGCCGTCTCCCGCCAGCCCCGTGAAAATCTGTTGACTATCCAGCCCCCAAGGGCAGCCTGGGGTGCACGAGACGGGGCACGTGGAGTTAAAAATGTCTCTTTGCACAATTTGGAACTTTTCTGTGGCGTTCATGGGGATCTTACGATTGATTGTGGGTTTCATGGTTTTTGTTCGATAGCAATGACTCCCCCGCCCCGTCTAGATTTTGATCTTCTCTATGCTGGGAGATGACGGACCCGTCTGATATTGGGCAAAGTTCAGTAAACAGGCTGGCGGGAAGAGAGAGCCAGCCCTCAAAGATGTCGTCGGTAAGCATGATGTCGGGTCTCTGGACCAAAGATGATTGCATCCTGTTAGACCATGAGCATTTGGCTGTTTAAACAGCAGTGTCTTGACGACGTGGGCCCGGTCGCACCAGGCCTGGGAGCCTGATCAGCATCAGCCTACAGGCACGCCGAACATGTTAGCCACACACTAGTGCCAAAGGAGACATGACGCGGCCGAATGCGAGGATTACGAATACGGAATTCTCTTGGCGGCGAAGGTGATTGCACAGCAGAAGCTGAGTTGCTGGGTGCTGGATTTCGGTCGTAGGCAGACATTTTGGTGTGATGGGGATCTCAGGTCGAAGATGCATCATGGTCAGTGATGGCGATGGCAGGGATGGCGTCTCCAGGTTGGGCGGCTGCGGGCCACTTAGGCAGCATGGAGCAGCCTGCAACAACGGCCAGAAGGCTTTCTGCAAAGATCGTCGAGTGTTAACGCAGCCCACGTGGCATGGATATGTTAAGGCTGTTCGTCTGGCGCTTCCTCAACCGATTGGAAGAAAAGCCCCGTGCAGTGAGGCTCTTCCGGCTGTCATCCTGAGTCTCTCGGGAGGCTCCACTACAACTTTTTTTTCTGGGGCAGTTCTGTACATGGTGCAGCCGCCAGCCGCCAGCCAGCAGCCAGCAGCCAGCAGCCACTGCACGGTGCGGATGCTGTGGATGCGCATGGAAGCTGGTGGAAATGGAGGGGGCTGGAGGAGCGGTCTGGCTGTGCAACGTCACGCTGGTAGATGCAGCCTGAGGCTTGGGCGGGAGCCTCGCGCAGAGCCGGGCAACCCAGGCGGAGGCGTGCCGCAGTCGGGGGCGTGTCGACGGCGCTGCGATGGTGGTGGGCCTTTTGGCAGCATCGCAGAATGACGTTGGGGGCATGTCGAGGCTGGAGGCCATGCTCGGCCGGGACAGCCCAGCCCAGTACCCACCCCCCAGCATATGCGTTCCCGCCCTGCGCCGGCACAAAAGCAACAGGAGCATCCGTACCGCCTGGCCAGAGAGACTGGTGCCGTCGAGAAAGCGTTTCGCTCGCGGTGCTGCTCTTGGCACAGTTGCCGCTAGTTCCCCGTATCCCGCTGTTAGCTGAGCCGCAGCACCTGGGCAGAAGCCGGCGAACAGCGTGACGTCTCCCTCCTCAACCCTCACCACCCAACGCCCATTCCGAGCCTCCAGCGTGGCCATTGCTTCTGCCGCCACCCCCAACCGCCTCGCCGTGCACACGCGGCTCTGCTCCACGCCCGCCGCCCATTGCGCTGCCTTTATGTGCTGCCTGGTGGTCGTGTGCAGCACATCCCCCCGCTGAGCTGGACCCTTCGACCTCCAGGCCCGGCGACCGCCCGACAGCACTCCCACCCCCCCCCGTCGCCGCGCTCCTCGCCCATTCCTAGCCCTCGCCCGCGAGTCCCGCCACCATGCCATCCATTCTCTCCGACGAGGACAAGCAGACGGTGAAGCGCACCGTGCCCAAGGCCTCCAACAAGATCCACGCTGTCGCCGTCGCCAAGCTGTACATTGCCTACCCTAACAGGCACCGATGGACCTACACGGGCTTGCAGGGTGCTGCCGTGCTGGCCAACGACCTGGTGGGCAACACCTTCTGGATCAAACTCGTCGATGTCTCGGTAAGTGCTCCAACTCGGACTCGGCCGCGAATTTGCTGACGGGACGCAGCCGGCCAACCGTGGCGTCATCTGGGATCAGGAGATATACGACACCTTCTCCTACAATCAGGACCGCGTCTTTTTCCACACCTTCGAGCTCGAGGACTGCCTGGCCGGCCTCTCTTTCAGCGATGAGAAGGAGGCCAAGACGTTCAAGAAGAAGATGGATGATCGTGAGAAAAATGCGCACAAGAACACGAGGAACAAGCCCTTTGGTGCCTCTGTGGGTTCCGGCTCGGCCGTGCATACAAATGGAAAAGGCCACGGCCACGGCCTGCTCGGAGGCCTTTTCGGTCACAAGCACTCTACGCCCACTCCCCAGCCGCAGTCCATCATCCCGCCCAGCGTCACCTCGCCCTCGCAGCAAAGCCACTCCAATGCCTCCAATGCCTCCAGTGCAAGAAGCTCGGCCATTGATACCTCGGATCCCGCATTGCAGCCACTTCTCAAGGAACTGCTGGGCATGGGCATCACTGAAGACCAAATCGAGGAGAATGCCGATTTCATCAAGCTGTACATTGAGCAACGTAAGATTGAGGAGAGGATTCAGGCCGAGAACAACGAGAAGAAATCCAGGGCGCCGCCACCACCGCCTCCGAGCGCACCTCCGTCAAGGGCCCCCATCAGCCCGCAGAGCACCGGCGGAACATCTACTTCTAAACGCGGGCCTCCCCCAGCACCCCCGCCGGCTCGAAGGACACGCGCGGATGCATCAGGAATCAACCGAACATCTTCAGCAAGTCCCGCGCCGCCTTCCCCTCCTCGACAGGCCTCTCCGCCTCCAGGCCCCCCGAAGCCACGATTCGCAGCTCCTCCCCCAATTGCGGACGCCGGAAAATTTGCACACGAACCTCCTGCACCCCCATCGAGGGCTCGCGCTGCGTCAAACAGTCTCGTGAACCCTGGACCTCCCCCTCCACCGCGTCCGCCCAAGACTCCTGTACAGGACGATGACAAGCCAGCAACCAAGTTCGGCGTGCCTCCTCCATTTGCTGGGAACCGCGTGCCCTCTGGCCCACCTCCACCTCCAAGCCGCGGGCCTGTCCCACCTCCGCCGCCAGCACGAGACACCCCGACGCCCGCTGCCCCCCCACCGCTCCCTCCAAAGAGTGCGGCAGCTCCTCCTCCTCCACCGCCGCCCCCACCTCCGCCTGCGAGCAGCGCTCCCCCACCTCCGCCGCCATTGCCTCCATCTGCGTCGCGCCCCGTACCAGCAGCCCCGACAAGTGCAGCTCCACCACCGCCCCCACCTCCTCCACCGCCTGCGTCGAATGCTCCACCGCTCCCTCCGCCGCCACCGCCTACTTCGAGCGCACCTCCACCGCCTCCTCTACCGGCGAGCAGTGCGCCACCTCCACCCCCACCACCGCCGCCAATGCCAAACTCTGCGCTTCCTCCTCCTCCTCCTCCTCCTCCTCCTCCTCCACCTCCGATGCCAAACTCTGCAGTCCCTCCTCCTCCGCCAATGCCAAAGGCCGCCCCCCCTCCCCCGAGCGGCGGACCCCCGCCACCACCACCCATGCCTCCAGGCTCTGGACCACCGCCCCCACCTCCTATGCCAGCAGGTTCTGGGCCTCCTCCCCCCCCAGCGATGCCCCCCGCTGGGTTGCCCAAGCCGGCTGGTGGACGAGACAACTTGCTTGCGGACATCCGCGGTGGTGCTAGGTTGAAGAAGGTGTCGGACTCGGAGAAGAGGGATCGAAGCGGGGCTCAGGTGCCTGGCCAGGAGTCTGCTTCAAGCCCCGGCGGCGGTGCCGCGGCAACACCACAGGCTGGTATGGCCGGCGCTTTGGCCAGCGCGCTTGCAGCAAGAAAAGCCAAGGTCAGCCATAGTGGTATGTGTACTGTTCCCCATTTACTGATCAATAATTTACTAATATTCTACAGATGACGAGGACGATGGCAAGGACGACTGGTGAATGATTTAACAATTGCGTGGATGAGATTAGAATGCAACCGGACCAGCATGTTTTAGTGGCGATGCCAGGGACTCGAATGCGTCGATTCGCCATGAATCAAAGCGTGAAGCCAAAGAGCAGTCGACAGTGGAACGAACGGATGCTCAGGGCACCGAGGCTGCAGGCCTTGTGCGAGAGAAGAAACGCCGAATCGCGGCAGGAACCCGGCATGGACAGTTTTGGTGGCAGGGGAGCTCCAATAGTGTCAGATTTTTTTGTGATAGACCTTAAACAATTCAAATACCGTATTCCATCGTACCCGTGGTCATGGTCTGTGCTCAGGGTGATTGTGGAGCACGTGAGAGCGTTGCAAGGACGGGAAAGCCACGCGTGTTAACACAGAAGACCCTACTACTATTACTATAGGCGCAGAATTTTGCGTTATTGTCTGCGAGTCTCCTGCTATTTCTGTATCTCTTAATAAAGGCAACCGGTCAACATGCAAGTGCGGTAAGGCAATAGATGAAGAGCTCCGAGCCTTACAGAATGTGTGCGTGATGTATAAGCATTTTAGCTATTAGAGTGTCAGCATGCCTTCAGGCCATCCTTATGACAATGCATGGTCAGTTAAAAGACGGAAAGGCCCTCACTTCCGGAGAAGCGACCTCGTCCTGGGCCGTTCGTGACAGGATTGACGTAGGAAGGCAGTGCCAATATGACGTAACGTTTGCGGCAGAACTCCGCACGCTTGCTGGGATATGCTCAGCTGTATCACAAAATGTGACGTTCTTCTAAGCAAGGCATGGGAACGACCACCCCATTTGGCATGACTACAAGTTTGATGCAACAAGACACGAGTAAAAACCTTACCAAGAGTGGCTTGAATAGCACTTTGAGCCTTGGCTTCGACAATCCCACGCTATACCTGATTTTTCTAGAAGAGTAACCACTGGTTTCTAGATCTATTCATGCCACTCCTATGATATGCATCCCCACCGCAGTCGCTTTCCCCTTGATTAACGGGCCAAATTCATGCCGCATCAGCGTTCTTGAACTTGTTCAGTTTCAAAGCCATAAACCATCAACTCGGCAACGGCAACGCCATGCCAAGGTGGAAAGCTGGTTGGTCAACGTCATTGGCTTTGTAGCTTTGATTTGACGTCAGTACTCCAACCCATCGAAAATCGGATCTATAGGAAAAATCATACCTCAAGACCGAAATTGATCCGGGTAGCAAAGTCATCGGTAACGGGCTATGAATCATCCAACCGAGCCAGCGTTTCACAAAGCAACGAAGGATAAGTCCATGTGCGACCTGCAATACTCGTCCCTTAGCTTTCACGAGAGAAACAAAAGATGAAAACAATGGAGAGGGAGCGTACAAGAAGGACGTTAGCGGGTTTCTCTCCATGCATGTAGGGCTTTTGAATTTCTTTGATCTGCAAGATTAGTCTGTCCAGTCGCTCACTAACTTGCTGAGCTGATCTTGAGAGTGTCAGCAACAGCTTTCAAACCAGGCTAGGGCAGAGCATACTCTCCGCCTTTACACCCATCCATCCAGATATTCCAATCTCTCTCATGATCCAGCCCTCCCCTCTTCCTCAAATCCCTAATCTCCAGGTCTGTAAGTCCTTCATAATCACCATAATTCCACTCAGCAATATCCTCGGTATACGTAGTTTTTTCTGTAACAACGTTGGCGGGGAGCGGTAGCAGCAATTGAAAAGTCTTTACAGCCCGGGTCCTAGGACTGACGAAGATGTGTGAGAGGTGGGATGGATTCACTAGTTTCTTGTCGCCTACGAACGTATCGGCCATCAATGAGACCTGCGCAATCCTCGTCTCGGTCAGCCCGATTTCTGTAGTGCCCGTAAAGCGGCCTAACTTGGCCCACTCGGTCTCTCCTGTTCGTAGAACACGTGCTGTTAGCATGTCGTATCAGAAATCGAAAGCGATCTGCATCGAGCATGTTCACACAAGGAACATACCATGGCGAACAAGAAATACTCGCGGTGTCAGGGCGTCTTGATCGGACATGGCGAGGGGCGTTACGATTGATCAATGAACGGGAACACAAAGCAGAACAGCGAGCGACAGCCATGCCGCCGTCCCGCCAAAGAATCCCATACAATCTGGCTAGCGTGCTTCGCTTAGGCTCTGAACCAGTTAGATAGTGCTATCATGGATCATCACTGTACATCCATTAGCTTGTTTCCGTGGGGGAGCTTCGTACTCCGCATCCGAAGCACAAATATCACGACCACATCGACCACCACCACCACCACAATACCCCCAAGTAATTTTGAATTCCCCATTTTCTCTGCATTCACGGCTGATGGAGATCCCCATAGAGTCCAACAAATCCGCGACCAATGCACCGTCTGGAGCGAGTCAAGGGGCACGTCTAAGATCTTTGGCGCGCCTGGCAATGTTGTAGCCATCCCCGTCGATATTAGGGCGCCAGGCGGCAAGTTTGTCATTGGGAAATATGTCCAGGCACCATGAGGCATCGACATAGTCAATTGATTCCAGCCGATTGATGGTAGCCTTGCTCCAGAAGCACGTCTGGTAGCCCCTGCTTCAATTTCTGCTTCATATCCCTGAAGGCCGACTTGCCGACTGCTAGAGCCAACATGACAGTAAGTTCTTTACCACCGAGGGAGTGGGCCTGGCGCAAAGCGACGGGGTATGGCTCCTTGTTGTCCTCGTTTCGTCGGCCAGCGGGCGAAGGGCCTCATGGACACGCATCTCATCTCTTGATACCACCCTGTTGTTGGCCCTGATCCAGCTGTCCCAAGTTGCGGCTTTGTGCACAACCGTAGCTTCGTTCATCGGCACGAAGCGAGAGGACGCATGGCAAGGATCAAGCGACTCTTTCCTGATTGGGAACTTCCAGCTCCTGATAAGGTTGATGGCCCTGTTCTCCAAGCCGCCGTCAATGCTGCCAGACATATAAGTCGAGAGGATCCATCCATGCAAGCAATTTTGTCCATTCAGGAGGAGATGCAAAAGGTGAAGATGCCGCAGCAGTTGAGGGACCTCCTTGGTTTCATGTTGGTCACCAATCCCGACAAAAGGCCCTCCGCCTCAGCTGTACTGGAATCGATAAGTTTTCAGAAATTTGAGAAGGTTGTAGGTGTATAGTTTGCTTGATTAGGTTGGAACACCGCATCTTGTTCTCACGTATAGATAAACTATCCACACTCACTCTCTCCTCATACTTTCGTGCTTTATCTTGAATTAATCCGTGTAGTCTCTGCTTTTTCTGCTGTTTCCATCACAGACCATCATCCAGAAAAACTTCTTAGGCCATTTTCTCGCCGCCCAAATCGTTGAAAGACTTGTGGTTCATTTCGACGTCCTAATAACCGCCGGGTTTCTCTTGTGAATGGTGACTGAAATGGAAGGCTATGGGCAATCTCCCGACAAGTCAGTGGCAGGCTACCAACCACACGGCTATTGTTGGTTAAATGTCCTAACGAACCGTAGGCTTCCTAACGAGAGGAATGTCACAACTGCCAAAGCGGGGAACACAGCAAATCTCGCACATAATCCCGCTCTGGTCGGATTTCCGCAGGCCAGTCGGACGAGAGCACACAAGTACAAGCCGTCAGCTATAAGGCCTATTTGCGTTTCCATGCCTCCAAGATCCGACGCCGATTCGGGATCTAGGAGCGTTCTTCGCTGTTTTATAGGCAGTAGGTGTTATAATAGTGTATATAAATCGTAATAACGCTAGTTAGATGCTTAACAAAGTATTAGTAACTAAAAGCATTAACAAACAGTACAGTTAATAATACAACTTTATTCGTTAGACTAATCAGACAGCTTCTTAAATTGTACCTAACAGCGATTTTATCAAGTATTTGAAAAACATTTTCGACTACGCTCGACCAGTCGCAACTCCACTACTGCTTTGGGAAAGCCTTTGTTGCTGAGCGGCTCGTTTTCTCTTTCGCTCTCAGGCGGGCCGGCGCATTAAGCGAGCGAACAGCAGCGTCGAGGGTCCACCCCAAATCATGACTGCAGCGAGGCAGTGGCCAGAGCTTACGAACATGCCATGCTCCGCCTCCGCCTCCGCCGACACCGCGAAGCCTCTGCCTTTTGGTTGGGAGGGAGCCGGCCTGGCCAGGCAGAAGCTGTGAACAGCCTTAGGGTGATTGCAGATTGCGGCCGTAATGCTCGGTGCTTTCGGTCCTTTCAGGTAAGGTCAACGCTGTAAACCAAGCCCTACCATGACGACTGGTGCTGGCGCCAATGGGGGCCCATGGCCCTTAGGTTTGCAAGACGGGAATGAGGCAGGGAAAACGCCGCTCGTCGCATTCGGTTGTTTCTGCATGGGCCCGTGGCCGCTATCCAGTGACTGCGTGCGTCACTTTGCCCCCCTGGCCAGACCATCAACCTAAAAACTCAAGCATTCCGCGTAAATCCAACGCGTGGGTCAAGGCTTAGTGCTTAGGGCCTTCTGCCCTCCGGTGAGCCGTCGATACATAAGCGTACGGATTCCTCACACATCGTGGCCGCATCACCAAACTTTCTCCACCATTCGCAATGGCAACGCTTTTGGAGAAGCCTCTTCCGGTACCATCTGGTTCTTCTATCCACTCCCATGAAGAAGAAGAATTTGCACACCAACATGAGGAGCAACCGCTAGAGATATCTTCAACATCTTCAATCCAGCGCGCTTCGAATACTGAGACGACCAGAGAGCACAATCCCTGGGACAACATCGACACAGAGCACGACACGGACGAACCTCCACCTCCTTATGCGGAGCTTGCCGACCCCCTCGCAGATGCACCTGAAATCGCGCCTATCGAGTATAGCTGCGACAACAGCCCAACCCTAGTCGAGCCTGCCGGGCTCACGGGACCCATTGAGCCACCTCCGCGAAATCCCGCGAGACTGCACGGAAGCGATGCTCCAGAAGTAAGCCCGATCCAACCGCCGGGCAGTCCAGCAAGCACAATTGATCCCACCTTGGTGCCTGCCCCGCTCCAGATACTCCATGTGCGGACACAGCCGTCAAACAGGAGCCTTTCGCAAGTCTCGTCGCCACAATCGCAGGCTCCCTCGACCTTCTCGTCCGCCAAAGCCCGCGAGGCTGGATTTGAAATCGAGCCGACGTCTCCGCGGCGGACCAATTCCCAGAACAGTCTTCCGAGCATCCAGCTACTACCCTCATCCGAACCCTTGAGGCATACCCGAGAACCAGGCAAGCTCAAGGCCTATCTGATCCCCTTCCCGAAGCCTCGCATGAAAGGGCTTAGGGCAGAGGATATTCCGACTCGCTTCCTAGTATACACTCCACCCCCTCCACCACTATCAAAGCCTGCTCCGGGGGAGAAAGAGAGCCATTGGCACAAGACACAGCGGATATGGCAAGAAGATGTACGAAGAGCCACAGTCACCCAAGCCTCCAAAGCATCATGGGAAGGGATGAAAGCAACAACCACCCGCCTAATAGGCAAAGGAGTCAACATGACCCGCTCCACTAACGTCGAATTCCTCGACCGCGTCTCCGGGGGCGCCCTCTCAGCCTCCGAACATGCCTCCTCCCCCTCCCCCTCAGACACCCCCCGCCCCGAAACCCCCTCCTCCCCCCACTGCCCGGCCCGCTCCATATCAAGCACATCAATGGACAAAGACACAAAGCCAAAACGCATCGAAGAACTCACCCTCATCTACCCCCCTTCGCTGGCCCTCGCCCCGGAGACGATTCGCTCCGAGTTCATCGACACGCTCGTCCGCACCCGCGACAGGTCGCGCAAACAGGCCGTCGTCGCATCCTCGCTCCTCCCCTTCGCCGCCACCGTCGACGCAGCGCTGATCTTCACGTTCGGCGGACTGACGGGCGTGTCGGGCGTGTGGGCCACGACGTCGATCCGCGGCGCCAAGACGAGCAAAAAGCTCTCTGACGGTATCGCTCTGGCCGACGAGCAGCAGCAGCAACAGTTCCACGAGACCGAGACGCGCGGGTGCACGTGCGGGAACCATGAGCACGAGTTTGGCGCCGCGGAGACGGTGGTGCGGGACAAGGGGAAGGGGAGGGCTGTTGCGCTGCAGATGCAGCAGAGCACGCAGCTCGAGGTTCTGACGCGGTACCTCGAGCTTGCGTGCTTGCGGCGCGAGTTTAGCTTGTTTCCGCAGATTCAGGAGCAGGCGGAGGATGTTGGCGAGGTGGCGGTGTTGGAGGCGATTGGGTGGGAGCCGGTTGCGAGGGAAGGGAGGGATTTGGAAGTCGAGTTTAAGGGGAGGATCGAGATGCTGAGTCCGGAGCAGGACTGCCAGTTCCAGACTAAGGATGTTAGGGATGATGTTAAGAGGGTTGTGAGGAAGGGTGCAGATGAGTGGGTGGCGTGGTGCAAGGCATTTCAGAAGAACCCGGAGGCGGCGCTGAGGAAGTGATTGCTTTGCAAGTCTTCCTATGTCTTTTTTCGAGACTTTTACGGGGTTAGTGGGGAAATTGCTTGCTCGTTTGATATATGATACCTCGTCTTTTGGTTGTTAGTCATCAATTCGGTTTCTCATCATCAAAATTGTCTTCTTGTGTCCATCTTTCCCCTGACTGACCTCTGTGATCCCTAGAGTTGAGATGTCTACATTCCCTTGTGTCCAGTGCCAGACGGTTTATAAACGAGGTACTTATCACGGTATTCGCCTCCGTTTTTTTCTCTGTTGCAATGGGAGCTGGATCACAGTTTTCACGTGAGGAAAGTTAATGGCTACAACTGTTGAAAGCTCAGCAGCCAGTTGTGCATTCACTCGTAACAAAAATCCCCAGCCTGTTTACCTTTCCAATAAAATTCCCACCACCTGTCCCCACTCGCAACTTCCCAGTCTCCATCCACCGAAATACCACCTTCCAAGCAGCAGCAGAATCAGCATCCACGGCCGCAACATCCCACCACAGCCATCTCAAGTCCACCCCCTCCTCCACACCAACCACACACCCACAACCACCATCTAACCCCCTCCATCCAAACCCTGCGTCCCAAAACAACAACCTCCTCAGAAATCCCCCCCAAAATGAACACATTCAACACCTTCACCCCGACCTTCGGCTTCCACAAGATCCCCTCCCCCCTCCGCCTCCTCTCCCTCTCAGGCCCCACCACCCTCCTCACCCTCCACTACTCCAACACCGCCCCCGAAGTCCTGCACCAACTGCACGCCCTCGCCCAACTGGACCCCACCAGCTGCCCCCTATCCCCGCTGCGCATCCAGCAGTTCCGCGACCAGGCCTCGGCCACGCCGACAAACGTCGCCTTGGGCCTGCGGAACGCGAGGACGTGGAGGATCGAGGTCCCGACTGCGGCGTTTAGGGGGGCGTCGCGCGTGTTTGACGAGTTGGCGGGGAGGAGGGGGGGCTGCGTGGTGGGGTTGGGGATCGAGCTGGGGGGGTTGATGCCTGGGTTTGTGTTTGAGGTTTGGGATTTTTATGTGAGGGGGTTGGGGGTGGGGGATGGGGAGTGGGGGGAGGTTTTGTTTGCGCTGTCTAAGGAGAGCAATGTCACAACTACTACTACTACCACCACCACCACCACCACCACCACCACCGGCGGCGGCGGCGGCAGTGTTGGTGGTGGGATGGCGGCTTGGCCTGATGCCAATGATGCCATTCGCCCCCACCAGGCGTGGTATTACTTCTACGTCTATGTTGCGTTTCGCAGGCTCAGGATGGAGCACTTTGCCGAGGTTTTGGGGCGGGGGGTGGTGGTGAAGTTTTTTGAGCGGACGGGGGTTTTGGGGGGGTTTGCGGATTTTGAGAGGGTGGTGGGGTATCTGGAGCAGGGGGATTTTTTGATCAAGGTAGTGGCGGAGATATTTGTGCAGGTGGCGATTGGGGATAGGGGGTTGCAGGATAGGCTTTGGGAGTTGGAGATTAGGAATGCCGAGTTTGGGAGGTGGGTGGGTGAGGGGGTCAGGAGGATGGGGTTGAGGAGGGTTTTGAGAGGGGGGTAGGGGTGTGTGATGTAAGAGTGTAGGAATACTTGTTGGAGTTACCTCAAAGCAAGCCCACCATTCTTATAATATACAAATGTAACATATATTTAATCTTATTATTTTTCCCTTGTTAAGTTTCTCCGGTAGCCTTTTGCGTCGTATAGACTCTATACTGGCCATGACGAACATCCCGTGGTCAACAGTCACAACACGCAATCTATTTCCAAAGTCTGCATGACTTGAACGCTTGAACGTGATAATTGCACGTGAAATCCAAACGGTTGCTACTTTCGATTGCTATCGTGCACCTGGCACAGATTTGGTAGCCACATGAATGGCATTTCACCTCTTGATAGCAAACTTTTCCTACTTGCAATATTATTTAAACAGCCATGAATCCTTCTTTTCGAAGCATACCAGCACTTGTTCAGCCATGTCTGCTAATCTTTCCAATGGTCTGACAACCACGCCGCGTAGAATGCAGTTCTCCGATATCTCCAGATATTCCCTTTATGAAATCTGGTATGAGGCCCGCGCAACTGGAAGTAGTGGTATCGGCAACACTACTCGGATACTTATTATCCAGACCACGTCGATTGATTCATTTGTTACTACATGGATAGCACTGACTGCTCTGTCGTTGCTAGTGTGTCCTGGTTTACATTTCGATCACCAAGAACCTTACGTGTCGGCAAGGTTTCTACGTCAAGATGGAACAACAGCTTTCAGTTTTGATGCCAGGTATCTCCATATAGCATCCGCGTAATCCTAAGGGAGGGAATGTTATTTTTAGTTTAGAATCAGCTAGACTAGATGTATTTCTTTTTTGAAGAGCTTTTTTCTAGACCATGACCTCGAATTCTGGTGGGAAATAACTTTGATTCTCGTGCTATGAGCAGTGATTGTAAGGTTTATCAATGGCAAAACTAATCATGTGAGCCGTCTACAAGAAATTGTTTCCAAATATAGCATAGGACGCGTTGGCGAGCAGTCAAAAGATCCAAAAAGGCATATACTGTTTGATAACCCCATAAAAAACATCATCTCTCCCACTTTGCCTTTGCTGCTAATATAATCCCATCCATTTCCAACACAATGAACGTCCTTAGACACCCCTCCAAACCAAAGCACATCCACTCCCCTCAAGTTATCAACCCCACAACCGCCCCATTCTTACTCCGATACAGCAACCTTCTCTCTTCCACCCACTCCACCACCGGATCCCGATTCTCCAACCCCTCAAACTTCCTCAAAATCGCAACCGCAATGTACTGACACTCGGTATACACCAACTTGAGCGCCGGACAGATCCTAGGACCGCCAAGAAATGGCGTAAACTCCCACGTAGGCCGGACAGTTTCCCATCGCTCTGGTCGAAACACTTCTGCATCTTCGCCCCAGAAGGCTTTGTCCCGTTGGGATAGGCGGAAGTTCGTTTCGATCCAAGTTCCCTCTTCGACTAAGAGGGGGCTTTTGCCATCGGGGCCGCCGCCCACGGGGAGGACGCAGGTTTGGAGGCATTCGCGGATGGTGGAGGGGACGATGGGGGTTAGACGGTGGGCTGAGGGAAATGTTAGCCTGGTTTACTAGGGACTGTTCGAATGAGCATTTACTTTCGCGAAGCGACCAGTTCAGATATTTGTACGAATTGAGGAGTGTGTAGGTCAGCAGTTGGTTTGATGTGGGTAGGATCTCCCCGCGAAGTTTTCTCCAGACGTGTGGGTGGCGAGCCAGATGGAAGAAGAGGTTACCCAATACTGCGGCAACGGTGTCGTGGGATGGGTTGAATACGCCGAGAGCGAGATATCTAAGTTCGAAACGGTCTTGAGTCTCCCTAGCTAACTCATCGATTAGTCTGATATGTTTGTCCATGACCGTGTCATCAGCTACGCTCTTTTTTGAGGACACCCGCTGTATGGCTTCCTCCACCCGATCGTCGATGTATTTTGTGACCATGTCGCAGGACTCTTGCCACTTTTTGTCGCGCAGAGATGAGACTGGAAAGCCTCGTTGAGCGTTCAGGAAGGCATCGATGAATCCTTTGCATGATTCGGGGGATGCGAGGGCTCCCATGGCTTTACCGAAGATGAATTCGCTGGAAAGATCAAGGGTCTAGCACATAACTTCAGCATCTAGCAAAGACTCTTTTTGAAAAGTAGCTTACCAGTCGTTTGAGCAAATGCATCAAGTCAATGGCTGATCCATCTTGTGGAAGAAGATCCATGAAAATTCCGACATGGCGGTGTAATCGATCAAAATTCACAATGTGCGCGATCTTGAAGACGGGTACGAGCAACGTCCGGCTCCGTTTCCACTGTGCGCCATCGGTAACGACGATGCCATCACCAAAGAATCCTTTACCTCCCTCGTAACGGATTGGTTGCATCCCGAAGTTTTCGAAATGAGTTGCGTAGACTGCTTTCGATATTTCAGGATCGCTCGTTTTAAGTATAACTTTGCCTTCATATATCGTCTTGAACGTCCTTCCATACTGGCTGTGGAGGTCTTGTGTGAACTCTAAATATCTGTTTTCCTTGAACGCTTGCTTGGTGAGATCTATGAGGTCGTGGCCTAGCTTGAGATCCTGATGCAGATAGTGTGGTGGCTCGACGCAGTTATCGTTGCGAGGGACGGCCCGGCGTGCAACTGATCGCCTCAACTTTACGTATAAAGATGTACGTAGAAAAGCAAGAAAGAGTATCAAAAATAGCACAATAGCGACAAAAGCCATGTTTGAAGACTTTTTAGCGATTAAAAGAGACTTGAGATTGTCCAAAGTTGCAAATGTGGCGTATGTTCTTCGCCCCAAGGCGCAAAAAGGATCGAACGACATTGATCTAACTCGGCTTAACTATCAAGTATATGAACACGGGTATTTTGATGGAATTTTGAAATCTCATTTGATCAGCTAGCGAGGTTCCCAAGTGATCGGGATTCTTACGTGGCTCTGCCCCCAACCAGACAATGAGGGTTGCGGCACAGGACCGAGCATCTTTGGCCATGTGATGCAAGTACCGTTAGCCTTTGAATTTTGTCTATGTGCCGTGGGTCCAAAAAGTATCGTGAAAAAATGGCTCATGGTTCTTGTTGGGTCAACTTTTTGGAGTATGCCGTGCAGCATCATGCAACCACAAGAACGTGTATCTGTTTGTGTTGACTTACTCAACATAGTTATGGGTGGTTATTCTCAACGACACAGTTGCCTTTCCACCTTGAACCCAACGTTTGGGATGTCTGTTCTGAGGGCTCAAACATATCCCTCGACATTCCTTCTTGTAGCCTTGCAATTGGTGTTATTGTGACCATTTCTGTTCTAGATACCACCCTTGTGATGGCTCGATTCTACAGCAGGAAAACATTGAAATATTTGGTGACGACGAACGACTGGTTCGCAGTTTCAGCGCTGGTGGGTATATGGGTAAAAGCCTTTAATATAGCATAACGAATTTGTCACCAGCCATTATCAGTGGGCCGGACTCGACCGGTCAAAAAGGTCATGCAAAGCGTCCAAAGTAAACTTTCTTCTCGACCCAATGGCTCAGTCGAGGAAAAAATGATGAGTGTATTACTGGAGAGCAGCAATACAATGCCGAAGGGTTCCAATCAAGTCCAAACTAGGGCAGCACTTAAGGTATTGCGATACCTAGTGGCTCCTTATCTTGACACTTTCCGTCAGCTATGATAAATGAGTATCATCCTCTATATACGCACTTTACTTGGGATGTACAAGTGCTTATGCTCTGCCGAAGATAACTAACTAGGCCACTATGACTAATAAGCATAGTACATCCAAGCTAATTAGGCGTCCAACCCCAGAGTCCATCTCCACATATTGCTGACAGGGACACTTCAGCTTGATAGCACTTCTCACGATGGTCTCTTCATATTACACGTACTGGGTATATTGGTTTCTCCTCGTACTGATTATTCTCATCATTCATTATGGAATCACACTGGCTTCTTTTTCCGTCCAAGCACAGAAGAAAGGCAAAAGAAAAGATCCGCCATTAGCTCCATATTTCATGCCGTTACTTGGTGATATCCCTTGGACATACCTGATGAATCCTCTCAAGTTCTTTTCCACATCCAGGCACGTTCCTTAGTATGTCTCTAAAACGCTTTTCATCTCACTAACCTCTATTGATTTGGCAGATATTTTGCCCGTGCCGAAATCCCAGTGCGCGCAAAAGTCCTGACGAAGGATCTATACATTGTCCAAGGCGCTGAACACGTCCACAGCCTCCTCGGCAACAACACCACTTCAAACAGCATTTTCAACTCCTCCTTCCTCCGCTATGCCTGCAAAATGTCCGCCCACGGAGTTTCCAGGTTCGACAGCCCAGATGAGGTGACGCCCAATTTCCACGAGCGAAAGAATTACCTAGCTGCCACCCCGCTCTACTCCTGGTCGTCCGCCGCCATCCACACCTACCTGACCGGGCGAAGCGCGCTCCATCTCTCTCGGCGCTTCGAAACCCATCTTCGGCGCCGACTCCAAAAATACGATGTAGCCGGGTCTGAGGGCGTGCTCCTGGACGACTTCTTGGGCCTGTTCGTCGACGAGGTGGTGCCTGCTCAGCTGGACGCCATGTGCGGCACGGGCCTCGTCCAACGCAACCCCGGATTCCCGAAAACGTTTTGGACCTTTTGCGACAACCTCCAGACATTCATGAAGCGCACGCCGCCCATTTTTGCAAAGAAGGCATATAAAGCGCAGGAGGAGGCGATTGCAGGAGTGAAGAATTGGCAGATGTGGGCGAGTGAACACTTCAACGATACCACTTCGTTGGACGAGAACGGCGACGACCAATTTTGGGGCTCCAAGTTTTTCCGCGAGAGGTATTCGGAGTTTGTGTTTGGCCTGGGGTTTGATCCTGCTGATGTGGCGGCGATGGAACTTGGATTTTTACTGGGGTGGGTATCCTATGTGACTTTGCTGATGCTAAGAGACTGACTCATCTGACAGTGCGAGCTCTAATGTTACTATGAGCACGTATTGGTGTGTTGTTGATGTATTCAAAGACAAGGCTTTGCTCGATGATATTCGCAAAGAAGTGGGAGTGTGCAAGGTTGGGGACGGCGACACCCTTCAGTTCGATGTCAGTAAGCTTCTCCAGCAGCCTCTTTTGCAGGCTGTTTTCTCGGAAAGCCTGAGGCTTCGGTGTCACAACATGTTTATTCGGAAGACAAAGGAGGACATTGAATTAAAGGACTGGCTGATTCCGGGCAATAATTATGCCATTGCGTGGTCGACCCCTGGACACATGGATCCAAAAGTTTGGTGCGATGGCGATGGCGCTCATCCTGTCGACACTTTTTGGCCAGGTCGTTTCCTGGAACGTGTGGGAGAGGGCAAATCTCTTCGGTTTTCGCTCAAGGGAAGAGAGGGTTCGTGGATCCCATTTGGGAGCGGAGCGAACATTTGCCCCGGTAGGAACTTCGCAAAGATTCACGCGATACTTACCGTCGCCATGATGGTGGAGAGCTTCGATTGTGACATCCTAGCGAACTCAAAGAGTATGAAGCTTAAACTTAGCAAGTATGGGATAGGTGTTCTTGACCCCGAAAAGAATATCCCCGCTAGGCTCCGTCGGAGAGCGAGATGAACTTGATCGGATGGAATTGAAGTAAGGGTAATCGCAACAAATGAACATAGTGAACATTAAAAGACATTGTACGATATTGAAGATGAATTCAGAAATGATTCCGGATGTTTCTTGACCACAGACTGATCACTATTAGTCAAAGCTGTTCATCGGCAGAGTAAGATAGGGAACCAATGGGTGTTCAAAATATACTAATCTTTTCTATCTGAAGGGATCTTCCTCACATAATTCAGCCTTGAAACTGTACTTTGAATGATGATGCTGTCATTACTTGCGTATCATTTTGAGCAATCATCATCAGTTCCATAGAGATTTCTAATTCTAGTGTATTAACTAGACAGGGTCTTGCTCACACTGAAACAATGGTCTATTATAACTTCGTGTAACGAGCGCGGTTTGCTACCCTTCCTGTGTGAAGTGTGAGTCTACGTGTGGCCAGTCATTTGCAACAACAGTGATTACTAGCTTTCTTCGCCTACAAATTCACTACCTTCTGTACCCTGTGTTCTTAATTCTTCATCCATACATGATAAACATCCCAAAGACATTGAACCCACGCAAAATCTGGGAGCTACTCGACAAGATTGATGGGTAAGCCAACCTAAATGTTACTCAGAATATACGTTGCTTCGCACCAACTTACACGAGCCCACGCGCAGATGGCCATACATACATGCCGACCCCGAAGCCTACAAGACTCGGATAGAAAAATACACCACTTTCAAGGCAGAGGGCAAAAAGGAACCCATAGGCTACATAAACCCAGCCAAAGTGCAACAATTCGCCTGGCCCCACCACCTACCCGCAGACATATCAAACTCAAACCTCATCCTCCCCAAGCACGAAGGCCACTGGCACCAAATCGAGCGCAAACCGACCCCCAACCGCCCCGAACCCGAGAACCAACGCGTATGGCTGCGCTCTTCCCCCCAAGTCAAGGACAATCTCAACACATACTGCGCCTTGACTGACGACCAGGGCACCAGGATCGATTATCTTATAAGAGATGGCTTTGTCCATGCGGGGAATTCAGCGAGGTACTAGGATATGTATGCTCGACTGCACAAAAAGGTTGGATCTTGTTTCGTTGGGTACAGTGAACGGCTTCGTTCTGGAAGACTAACCAGGCGTAGAATGGAGCCTGCGCAGGGGCTTTGAATTCTGGAACACGGCCCCAGATACAACTCCCATCGGTCTCCACCCCAGACATCCAAAGACTGCTGCATCACTCAAGTTTGTCTGGTATCCACCATGCCACCATGCTACTCTGCTACCACACCACCTTGAACCCCGTGCAAGACCCCCTACTCACACCCCGCACACCACCTCCACCCCAACACTCCTCTCCTACACCGTAGCCCCCCTTCTCCCCCCCCCCCCCCCCCAGCAGCCATCATACCCTCAAAACCTCACACATCAACATCACAACTTCACATCCTCAACACCTCACACAAAATCACAAACCCCCAACAACACAAATCTTCAAAAGCATAATTCATCATTCCACCTCCACGCCAAGTAAGCAAGCAAATAAGCCAGCAAACCCAGAACCTCTCGATATCCCTCTGGAGAAAAGAAAACTCCTACCCACCCCCTCTAAACCCAAGAGCTTAAAAAAAGGCCGATTTACATCCCCCTACCCACATGTAACCCGTCCCATCCCCAGCCAACCAGCCAGCCCACCCATCATAAAAAGGCCCCAGTGAAGAATTTCCCTTGTAGCATAAATTTCATTCATGGTCATCGTGATCTATCAAAAAAGATTTGAGCATCGAGAGTTCCTCCCCCCGCTCTGAAGATTTCCTCCATGTCAGAGGGTTTTTCTTTTGAATCAACTGTGATCGTGAATATTGTGCAGGCTAATATCCTGGCTCATGGTAGGACGCTCAGGGGACTTGCCCTCGGCCTCGGCCTCAGGCTCATTGCCATTGACCGACGGTGCCTGGCTGCCGCCGAGCGGACCCCACGAGGGGCTTCCGTTCTCGGCGGGGATGACGTTGCCATGCTGATCCACTTCCTGTGTTTGACATTAGTCTACGCACTCTGGGGAGGGTTAAAGTCAAGACGAGTGACGTACGACGCCCTTAGCTGCCATGCGGATTTGCTTCTGGTCTGCCACGCCGTGCACCACGGCCTCCCGAGCCTTCTCCATCACTTTTAGTTTGCGGCTCTCGCCACGAAGCTTCTCTAGGTGCTCAAAGTAGCCGTCGTCAACTGGCGTGACGTACTTGCCGCAGAAGACGCCGACCTCGAATTGCTGAGTGGTAGGGTCGCGGGGGGAGAGCGAGGCACAAGACTCGATGAGGTCGGGCAGAGTCTGGTAGATGACATCGTCTGCGCCAATGTACTTTGCAATGGCAGTAGAGTCCCTGTGGTGGGCAATGAGCTCGGATGACGATGCGAGATCAATGCCGTAGATGTGAGCGTTGGTGATGGGGGGCGCGCAGGACGTGAAGTAGACCTTCTTTGCGCCCGCCTCCCGAGCCATCAACACAATCTCGCGCGAAGTCGTGCCGCGGACGATGGAGTCGTCGACAAGCAGGACGTTCTTGCCTTCGAACTTCTTGCGCATAGGGTTCAACTTCGCCCTGACACCCTTCTGCCTAAGCTTCTGCGAAGGCATGATGAAAGTGCGGAAGATGTATCGGTTCTTGACGAAGCCTTGGACATAGGGCTTTCCGAGACCTTCAGCAACGCAAATGGCAGAGGTGATGCTGGTCTCCGGGATCGGCATGACAACGTCGACCTCGGCCAGGGCCTCGGGACCGAGCTTGGTCTTGATGGTCTCGGCGAGCTTGAAGCCCATGTTGCGTCGGCTCTCGTCGACATCAATGCCGTCGATAACCGTGTCAGGACGGGCAAAGTAGACATATTCGAAAATGTCGGGAGTGTAGGCCTGAAGAGGGGCAACCTGCTTGAAGACAGGATCCTTACCCTTTTCAATAATGACCGCCTGACCAGGAAGAATATCCTGGAAGGTCTTGTAGCCGCACTGCACGAGGGCCACGCTCTCAGAGGCCATCATGTAGTCGGTTCCAACGCCGCTGTCGGAGGGCCTTGAGCCGAGCACCATGGGGCGAATGCCATAGGGGTCACGGAACCCAATAAGACCGTAACCTTGGACTGTCAGTTTCTTGGGCGTGGTGAGCTCATGTCAGAGGGACTTACCAGCAAGCATCGCTGTGCAGGCCCAACCACCCACGCACCGCTTGTACATCCGTTCCAGGGCTGCAAAGCAGTCTGCGGCGTTGACACGAGCCTTGCCAGTCTCGTTGAGCTCGTTGGCAAAGACGTTCAACATGAGTTCGCTGTCGCTCTCGGTGTTGATGTGCCTGTGAGCCTCGTGATCGAGGTACTGGCGCAGGTCGGGGGCATTGATGAGGTTGCCGTTGTGCGTCATGCAGATGCCGTAGGGGCTGTTGACGTAAAAGGGCTGGGCCTCAGAGTTTGCGCTGCTGCCCGCAGTGGGGTATCGCAGGTGGCCCAAGCCCATGAAGCCGGGCAGATCGGACACGCGCGCTCCGTCGTTGAAGACCTTGGAGGCCATGCCGTTGCCCTTGCACTGGTGGAATCGCCCGCCGCTTCCGCAGCTGACGATACCGGCGGCATCCTGCCCACGGTGCTGGAGCAGATACAGCGCATCGTGGATCTCCACGGCAGCCGACTGGGATTTCCTACTGAGCTCAGCATGTGCCTATCTCTGCGGGGTGAAGCTGGAGAGGCCTACGGATCCGCGTGGATCACGGCGATGATGCCGCACATGGTGGGTGAGTCGTAGAGGGAGAGGAAGAAGAAGAAGAGTCAAGTGTTGGGACTAGTAGACTAGAGTTAGCCTCTGTTGGTGGTAAGAGAGCAGCGGCGGTTTGGGCATGTGGGCTTCGAGGGGTCAGGAAGTCTTTTTGCGCTCATGGTGAAGTCGCAAGTCTAACATCTTTTATATATGACGAGATCATCATAGTGAAGCGGTGGTGACAGAGGGATGCATGCACGAACCTGGTTCTTCCCCACTCAGAGGTCGCAAGAAGAGCTTGAAGACGGGCGTCGAAGGTGGGGTGAAGTGAAAGGAGAGTGGCCAGACGAGGCGGTTAGGCAGAGCGCGGCAGGTCCATCTGTCCCAAGGGAGAGGCGGTCAATTGGGGTCGTCTGGTGTCTGGGAAAACAGTCCCGAGTGAAGGTGGTTTGTGGGCGCATGGTTGTTCTTGCAAGCAAGTCACAGACAATTCGAAATTTTTTCCCCGTTGCCCTCCGTGGGTTCGGCCTTGGCGCGCGCCGAGTCTGAGACTGCTAATGGCTGCAACTCCACATTGCCCTCCACGCGCTGCCCCACCGCGAGCCATCACGACATTCCGGATTCCGAGCCCAACCCATCTGGTTGTGAGCAGCATCAGTTTCCCCTCACAGACCGCGGAGTTCCCCAGAAATCGCGATCCTGCATGGCCCACCTGAGAGGACTGCAGCGCGCCAGGCGAATGGCATACATCATCGCGTGGGAGGGGAACCCGGGTTCGTTGGTCATTAACTGGAAAAGAAGGCGCCCGTGGTGGGAGCAAGAGTCAATTTGTGAACGAATGTGTAAAGCACCGGCTCCGAGGCAGTGGCACGCAAGATGTGAGGTTGACCAAGGCGGGACGTGGAGGAGACACGACGACCGGGTTGTGACGCCGGCCGGCGGCTCTTGAACTCTCGAGCGGATGATTTTCAGGGGAGCAGATTGGAGGCCGGATGACGTTACCGGACGAACGACTCGTTGCCAATCAAAACGTGGCTATTTTTGATACTGCTCAGCTTGCCCGAGTACGTCGATGGAGACGGTTCCCGTCCTGCGCAGGGTTCCATAGGCGAAAGAAGAAAGCATGGCGGAGTCCAGGCAGGGTAGTTTGACTTTCTTTTCTTCACTATCTGCAGTACTAGCCGTAACCAAGCAATGTATGAGACAAGACATGGGCAATATAAAAATACGTCAGCCGGCCTGCATTAACACCTGTACGACCCCAAAAAGAGACTGGATACAAAAGTAGGTCCATGTGATACGAAACTCCAAATGGGCCCTATTGTGAGCGGAAAAGAGAAACGGAAGGGCCCGACCGTCTCCTACCAAAAAAACAACATAAAATGAAAAAAACCCCAATTATGTACAACCTGCAGCTCTATTAAGACACCATCCACCAGGCACCGCCGAGGATGCCGATGAGAGCGAGCGCAGTGAGGAAACCAGCCCCAGCCTTGTCGCCTGTGGTGATTTCGTTGAATGTAATGGGCTTATCCTGGGCGCCAGACCCAGCCGACGGGTCACTCTTGGAGATACCGCCCTTGGTCTCGGTCACGGGACCAGCAACCTGATCCAAGAGAAGGCTCTGCATGACCTCCATGGCAGCCATTTGCTCACCAACACCAAAGGAGCCATCGTTGACGCCATTGTTGGTCCAGCGGAGACCGCACGTCTGCTGGTCCTCTCCAGCGTTGCACTGCTTGGCAGCGGCCTGGGCCGAGGCTGAAAGACGGGTCATGATGGCTTCCCTGGTGAAGGGAGCGACCTTGGCGGTGTATCCCATCCAGCGGGAGAGATATGCCTTGAAGGAACGCTGGTCGACATCGCACTTGCCGTTCTGCTCGCAAGCTACCTCGAACATGACGTTGGGAGCGTCCTTGGAGAAGAAAATGTCGGTGCCGTTGATGATGCCGAGCAGCCTCTCCCTCCACACCTCGTCTTCGGTCTGTGATTTGTTAGCTAGACGAAGCGTGGTTTTTGAGACGGGAAACCTACCGCGTTCCACAGAGCAGCAGCGCCAGCCATGTGGACACCAGCATTGTACGTCCACTGGATGCGGTTGACATCGCTGCAGTTCTTCCTGTCGTCGGTACCGTCAAAGTAGTGGTAGTCCTGGCTCATGAGGCCCACGGCCAGCTCCCACTCCCAAGCACGCTCGGCCCAGGTAATGTAGGTCTCGTTGCCCGTGTACTTGTAGAGACGTGAAGCAATGTTGAAGAAGCAGCCGTTTGAAATGGTATTCTTGTAGTTGTATCCATTGTTGAAGGTGAAGATCTGCCACTTTAGACCACCACCGCAGCTCGTCTGGTCCCAGCGACTGGCCTGCGTGTTAAACACACCCTGCGCGAGAGAGAGCCAGGAGGGTTGGTCATCGACGTCGGGGAAAGCGTTCTCAGCAGCCGACATGGCAGCCATGCCCCAGAAAGCCTGGTCATCGTTACCGAGGGTGCTGGTCTGGTTCTGGGGCATAAAGGCATTGTAGCTTCCAATCTGGTGGATCATGGCCTGCTGGGTGATGTTGTTGTACTGGTCATCGCCCGTGTAGTACCAGTAGTCGATGAATGCGTTGAACATGGCACCGCACTCCCACCAGTAGTAGGGATCTGGGAGGTTACCGGGGACATCTCCAGGGCGGTCTCCCGTGTACAGTTTGCGCAGACCTGCCGCAGCAATACCAGCGGCCTTCTTGATGGAGTCTGCGGAAGGGGTGGGTCAGCGGCGCGTCCCACGAAGCGAGCGAGGGCAGCGACAGTGGCAGCTTACCTGGAGAAGCAATGTCGAGGTCAATGGCGCCGACGCCCGACAGCAGCAAGCTCGAGGCACCCAAGGCGCCGATGGTGGATGGGGAAAACTTCATGGTGCCAAAATTCCTTGGCCAAGGTCAAGCAGTGGCGGATCTCACTTGGAAGTCTTGGACATTCACGAACCAAGACTGGTGACGTTGAATGCGCGACACGGACCGCGGCTTGGAGTCGAACACAGGCGGCTTCTAGGTGACGGCTGGAACCAGGAGGGAAGCGCTTGGCTAGCGAAGAGGGCAGCTCGGTGCAGTGCAGGACACGGGGTTCGTCGAGGGCAGCGGAGGCAGTCGACGGGCGGCCTGAAACGAGCGGAAGAGCGCTTTAGGGGAGCGCAGTCGGGGCGGAAGCGGGCGGGCGGCTGCGCGGTGGGCGGAGAGGGGGGAATTAGGAGGGCGGGACAAAGGGGAGTGAAAGAGAGCGTGGGCTTGGGCGGGCTTGTCGGGAGATGTAGAGAGAACTGGTGGGCTGGAGGGGTGGGAAGGAGGAAGAGACGCCCAGGTGACGGGCGGTGATCTACGTCTTCAGGAGTGCCCGAAGCAGGCTGGGGAGTCGTCAACAAGCCCCGGCCAGCCGACCGGTCCAGTGCTTGGTGTCTTGTGCGCCTGCCCTGGGCAGCACGGCCCGGGACTGGTCCTGAATGGTCCTGAATGGCCCTGAATGGCCCTGAATGGCCCTGAATGGCCGTGGGCGCCCGCTCCATGGCTGCGAACACGAGCCTATACGCTCGGGGATCCTTTGGCAGCGCCGTAAACCCACTGCAAACGGGCTCACCAAATCTCACCAACGGCGACGCCCCTGGCCCAATTTCTTTATTGCGGCCTCGTTCCAGCGCGCGAGGTGCCGCGTTGCGCGTCGCACGTCGCAGGCGGCGGTGCCTCACGCCCGGCTTCGAGAAAGGATCTGAATTTAGCAGCGTTTGGCAGGGTTGGCGCTGCGTAAGCCTCGCAGCGACTGCACGACTGCGACGGCGACAGCAGCTTGCCACCTTCTGGCGCCCTCGCAGAAGCTGCCGCTGCTTGTGCTGCTTCTGCTGCCTCTGCCGCTGCTTCGCGCTGTGCCCCGGGTGCGACGGGCAGGCTGCGCGGGCCGGCTGGCGTGCGGTGGCCACGCAGCTCGTAATCCGCCCGGGCGAGCTCCGGGGCACTCCACCTGGGCAGCGCACCTGGGCCGTCACGTGAGGGCCCAGCCTGTGGCGCAGAGGGTTGCGTTGCGCTGCTGCGCTGCGCTGCCGTGCGGTGCAGTGCGGTGCAGTGCTGGGCTGGGCTGCTTTGGGCGGTGCCTGTCGCCGGGCAACCAGAAGCATAAAACTTGCCACGGCCTGCCCCGACGGTTCGCGCTCCCATTCTCGCCGTTTGATCAGCTCCATCCCTCTGCACCTTGCTCTGTCCTCGCCCGCAGTCCCCAGGTAGCACCCGCACCGCGCCAGCAACGCCCTCCAGCGCCTCTCAGCCCTCAGCCTCACCTCAAACCGTCCTCTGACCAAGCCCGTCGGAAGCTCGCCAACCACTTCTTTCGCCGCCGTCCGCCCGCCTTCTTCCACCAAACACCTCCGTCTTCCACGCACCACCACCACCACTGCTACCACAACCACCACCACCCGACCTTGTCCATCTCCGTCGCTGCCCTCGTCGAGCCCCCGACCACTGTCGCATTCTCGCCCGCACCCGCCAGCCTCTTCCACTCCAGCCGACATGGCCAGCAACGGCGCCCAAGATCCCCCCTACGACCCGTACATTCCCGCCGGCGGCAACGGTGCCGGCCAGGGCCAGAATGGCAACCACCGCACCGCCGCCCTGCAAGCGGTATGTCTGAAAATATCCCGTCGCTCGACTTGCTGCCTGCCGACGCCTGCGCGCGACGCCTGCGATGGCTGCGGGTCCTTGGTTGGGAAAGGGAGACGAGCTGGGCTTGCCGCGACCTGGCATCGCCTCAACAGCCCATGACGACGCACGCACGCCCGTCGTCGCCGCAGCAGTCTGCCCACGCCCACGCCCACCATCCACCGCCCGCACCCATTGCCATCGTCGCCGTCGCTGCCGCCGCGCGCTCCGCTCTGTTCCGCGCATTGTCCCCTTCACATGCACAGCCTGCTAACGTAATGATGCGCAGGAAATTGACAGCACCGTCGGCATCATGCGGGACAACATCAACAAGGTCTCTGAGCGCGGAGCCCGTCTAGACTCCCTCCAGGACAAGACCGACAACCTCGCCAACTCGGCCCAGGGCTTCCGCCGGGGTGCCAACCGCGTGCGCAAGCAGATGTGGTGGAAGGACATGAAGATGCGCATGTGCCTCATCGTCGGCATCATCATCCTCCTGGTCGTCATCATCGTCCCCTCTGGTATGTGTCGCCGCCGAATCCATTCGAGCCTTCGGCCCGCGACTAACCTGCCCCAGTCATTGCTACGAAAAAATAGATGAATAATAATTGAAACGAAACGAGCAGGAGCTGCTCAGCCACGAAGGTGCCAGCCCTCGTGCTGCGAGTCGCACCGGTGTCTCTGCGGCACCGGTTCTGTAGGTTAACGTCCACGGCGAAACGGGAGCGATGGTTGGCTTGATTTCTTGTCTTGTTATTGCATGCGAGCCGCGGCCTATAGTAATGGGATACGGATGCGTCTACGACTACGACCTTGATCCTGATCCCCGGAGCTTCCTCGCCCACCTGCGAGACATGAGTTCCAACCATGGCCGTTAGATGATCACCAATGGAGTTGTCAATGTGTTTTTTTTACTTTCAGATATCCTACCCATCAATTTAAAGCTCAGTTTTTATGAACGCCATGCACGCCTCCGGTGCCTTGCCTTGATTCCCAATTACCGCAGAAGCCCCGTTCCCAACGCCAATGGGAGCGCTGGATCTCAGCTCCACCCATGATCTGCTAGCCCGCCCTACTCTGTGCAATGTTCCACGCTCCACGGGGGCTAGCACACCACACACGGCACGGCATCGTCATCCTGTGGGCGCAGCTAGTCGAATTTTTATCAATCTAATCAGATCTGACGCTGTTTGGGTAAATACCTCAGCAGATGGCGGCGCGCCGGCGTGGTGCAGCGTCGAAACGTTGGACAGCATGCATCCGCGAGGATTTAAGCATAAAGTCCCGCCGGGACACTGCCAACTGGCACGCACACAGAGAGAGAGAGAGAGAGAGAAAAGAATCGCGCCGTAGAGTCATCATCGCGTTCGGTCGGGTGCAGCGGACGCCTCGGCCCAACTGCGATCAGACTGTCCAGACGTCGCAACGACCAGCCCGAACGGCAGGACAAGGCGCTCCGGCGAGCAAAAGCAACTACAGGCGCATTCTTGGGCAAAAAACTTTTTCGTCGATTTGGCCTGCATATCCCAGGCTAACGCAGCAGGTGTTGCGCCACTTTTTCGCGGGGAGAAGCGATAACGGACAAGCGAATCTGATTTTCGGCGACCCAGGACATCGACCTTGACTCTTCCTCCTCTCCCTCTCCTCTGCCTCACCAATTCCTCTCCCCGACCTTTGTAACGCCTGAGCGAACCGTGAGGTGTGACCACCCACCGACACAAGCACCATGCAGGGCGTCGTGCGATCCGGTGCTCGATTGGCAGCACGCTCGTCCCGCCGCCTCACCGCAGCCCATGGAGCTCCGCGAGCCCTCCCCCGAGCCCTCGTCACCGTCCCCAGCCGCCTGTACACGTCCTCGGCCGACAGCAGGGATGCAAACTCGATGCGCGCCGCCTTCCTGAGCCTGCTCGGGAGCGTGAGCTCGCGCAGGGAAATCGACCAGTACCTCGCCCAGTTCAAGTCGGTCTCGTCGCAGCAGTTCGCCGTGGTCAAGGTCGGCGGTGCCATCCTGACCGACCACATCGACACGCTATGCATGGCCCTGCAGCACCTGTACGCCATGGGACTGTTCCCCATCATCGTCCACGGTGCCGGCCCGCAGATGAACAAGCTGCTCTTGGACGCCGGCGTCGAGCCCGAGTTCATTGACGGCATCCGCGTGACCGACAAGAAGACTCTGGGCATCGCCCGCAAGCTCTTCTTGGAGGCCAACATGGACTTGGTCTTGAAGCTGAGGCAGGACTGGGGCATCCCGGCCCGCCCCATCACCGCCGGCGTCCTCCAGGCCGACTACTTGGACAAGGAGAAGTGGAAGTACGTCGGAGACATCACCAAGGTCAACTCTAGGCCCATCATCGATGCCCTCAAGGCCAAGGAGCTACCCATTCTGTGCTCCATGGCCGAGACCGAGGACGGCCAGATCCTCAATGTCAACGCCGATGTCGTTGCCGGAGCTTTGGCCCGCTCGCTAGAGCCATTGAAGATTGTCTACCTTTCCGAGAAGGGTGGCCTGTTCAATGGTGACACCGGAAAGCTCATCTCTACCATCAACTTGGACGAGGAGTACGACTCGCTCATGCAGCAGTCCTGGGTCAAGTTTGGCACCAAGCTGAAGATTGTCGAGGTCAAGAAGCTTCTGGACGATCTCCCCAAGACCTCCAGCGTGGCCATCATCCACCCTCAGTACCTCGAGAAGGAGCTGTTCACCCACACTGGTGGTGGCACTCTGATCCGCAAGGGCGAGAGTATCCAGACGGTGACCAAGTACGAGGACTTTGAGGACATTAGGACCCTCCGCGATGCTTTGCTCAGGGACCGCGAGAACATGGACTCTGGCGACGTCATTGACCGCTACTTGAACAGCCTCAAGGGCCGTCCTTTCGAGGCCTTCTTCGACGACTCCATGGGCGCCGTTGCCATTGTTTACCCTCCCACGGGAGACTCTGAGTTTGCCCAGCTTTCCACCTTTACCACCACCAAGGGCGCATTCCTCACCAATGTTGCCGACAACATCTTTGAGCGCATGAAGAAGAAGTACCCCAAGATGTACTGGACTGTTGAGACCCAGGACGAGAACTTGGGTTGGTTCAAGGAGAAGGCCGACGGCACTCTTCGCCGTGACAAGGACATCTTCTGCTTCTGGGGATCTGCCAACCCTCAGGAGGTTGCCAGCCTGATGAGCGAGTTCTCCCAGAACGGACGCGCCATGTTTGGCGACCAGAACCTCGAGGCTCAGCTCAGGAGGGCGGCCGATTTTGCTGCCAGCCTGAAGCAAGGCCAGCAGGCTCGCGCTTACTCGACCATGGCGTCTGCTCCTCGCGCTTTCGGTCGCCAGTCTAGGCCCGCCCTCAGGAGGTCCAGCGCCCCGGCCTCTTCCCGCGGTTTCGCTACCAGCGCGCCGCGATCGGTCGAGACGACGAACCCCAACCCTCCCTACAACCTCAAGTTCAAGAGCAAGGACTGGCCTTCCAAGGTTGCCTTGATTGGTGCTCGTGGATACACCGGACAGGCTCTCATTGACCTCCTGAACCGCCACCCCAACATGGACCTTCGCCACGTTTCTTCCCGTGAGCTTGCTGGCAAGAAGCTCGAGGGCTACACCAAGCGCAACATCACCTACGAGAACCTTTCGCCCGAGGACGTCAAGAAGATGGCGGAGAATGGCGATGTCGACTGCTGGGTCATGGCTCTTCCCAACGGTGTCTGCAAGCCATTTGTGGATGCCATCAACGAGGCCGGAAAGGGCGATGCCGTCATTGTTGACCTCAGTGCCGACTACCGCTTCGATTCGTCGTGGACCTACGGTCTCCCCGAGCTTGTGGACCGCCGCAAGCTGTCCAATGCCACTCGCATCGCCAACCCAGGATGCTACGCCACCGCTGCTCAGCTTGGTATTGCACCCCTTCTCGAGTTCATTGGCGGCCAGCCCACCGTCTTTGGTGTTTCTGGATACTCGGGAGCTGGCACCAAGCCCAGCCCCAAGAACGACGTCAAGAACCTGGAGAACAACCTCATCCCCTACAGCTTGACCGACCACGTCCACGAGCGCGAGATTTCGGCCCAGCTCGGCAAGGAGGTTGCCTTTATCCCCCACGTCGCCGTCTGGTTCCAGGGTATTCACGTGAGTTGACACTTTCCAGCCGTTTCCATTCGTGTACAAAGTCTAATGCCAATCAAACACAGCACACCATCTCCATCCCCCTCAACCGCACCATGACGTCCCGCGACATCCGCAACCTGTACCAGGACCGCTATGCGGGCGAGAAGCTCGTCAAGATTGTCGGCGAGTCCCCCCTCGTCAAGAACATTTCTGGCAAGCACGGCGTCGAGATTGGCGGATTTGCCGTCCACAGCTCCGGCAAGCGCGTCGTCATCAATGCCACCATCGATAACTTGCTCAAGGGTGCTGCCACGCAGTGTTTGCAGAACATGAACCTTGCGCTTGGGTATGGAGAGTATGAGGGTATTCCGTATTAGATGCTCTACCCACCCCCCTTTTTTTTAAACCCGGATGTGAGGGAGGGGCTGGGGCTGGGGAGGTATTGCGTGGAGAGGAGAGGATCTGGAGATGTGGGTGGTTGGAGAGGCGTTGAGGCCCCGGCGGATGGAGAGTAGAGTGGGTAAAGAAGAAAAAAGGAATTGTGCCATGGAATGGGCGAATGTTGGTTGGGTTTGAGATACTAATACCAAAAATCCCTTTTTTGTTATGTGTTTTACTTGGTCTTTGGACCTTTTTTTTTCTCGTTTTTTGTTCAGTTTTTTTTTTGGAGGAGGGGCAGCGAGCACGCACGCATGTTCGGGTTGAGCTTTTTGTGTGGATTATGTTTTGTTCAACACATGTCTCTCTTGTTTTGTGTCGGAGTGTGTGGGTGGATGGGTGGATGGGTGGTGTGAGGGATGTTGCGAAGCGCAACTCCATGGCCATGTCGTTGCTGGCCTCTCTTGTCGAAACGTTGGATAGACGCCGTGTTGTATATAAGACATTCCCCCCCTGGTTCTTGCCGGCAGTCTGGCTGGTAGGCTGGTGAGCTGTTCGGGTTCTGCCCCTACGCAGACGCAGGGGAAATAAATACATGTACGTATCTGCACCTCTTGTCTCCAGCCAGTCGGCCATGTAGCCCAGCCCACACCCCCCCCATTCCAAGTCTTCACTCCCGCAAAAAAAACTTCCAGCTCGTACGGCGCACATTGTGTATTCGTCGTATACTACCTAATCTGCGCCCCGCTCTAATCCCAAACCCCTCATACTCGTACAAATTACGCACTAACCGCATCATAGCCGTCCGTTATACAATAATACAACGCCAAAACGCCAACGCTTGTATGCAGCCCAAACCGCCCATTTGCATCCGTGCAACCCGTTCCCAGTCTATCTATCAGTGTAATGTATGGAGATGAGGGGGGATATCAGAAGTTGTGTAACAAGACGATCGAGGAGAGAGAGAGAGAGAGAGAGAAGCGAGCATCGGGTGGAGTTGAGAGAAACGACCCGGGTACGAGAGAAAAAAAAAAGTCCAGGGAAGAATGAAAAGGAAGAAGAAAAGGGAGGCAAACGTTACTCCCTAAAACCGCTCATCGTCCCCAAACCACCCTTTACCTCTCCATGTTACTCCCCCTCCTAGCCACCCCCCTCTCTCTCTTCAACGCCCCCTCCATCCCCTCTCTCCCCCCACCCCAAACGCCCAAACCCCAGCCCTTGGAGCTCGGCGTCGCGCCTCCATGCCCCCACATGCTCACCCTCTGCACTTTGCGCAGCTTGGTGAGGCCGTAGACTGCGACGATGAATCCAAAGACGGTGCACCAGGCCGAGATGCCCCAGAAGCCGAGATCCGACTCTTCGATGAAGTTCTTGAGGTTCATGCCGTAGAGGGCTGCGACGAAGGTGCCGGCGGTGATGGAGAGGGTCAGGATGGAGAATTTGAGGTCGAGGAGCATGAGGGAGTTGCGGTTTGCGTCGAGGATGGCTTTTACACTGGTAGGGGGCATGTTAGTTTGGTCCGTTCAGAAGGATTTGTGGAGACTTCATGGTAGTGAGTCAAGGGGATAAGGGGAATCCGTACATTTCCTCCGTATTGCGGATGCTGGACACCAAGTTCTCGGCCGCTTGCACGATTTCGTCGGCCACCTTGTGGTATGATTCGAGTAGCATCTCGACTTCGGTGTGGTCGTGCTCGTCGCGCATCTTCCCCTCTGCCTTCTCGGAGAGGTACATGGCCGACAGGTCGTCGTCCGCCTCGAGAAGCTCCGTCAACGCATCACGCACAAGGCGTGCCTTTTGCTCAAACGTGCCCAGTTTCTTGGAGTAGATGAGCAGGTAGCGGAGCTTGTCCCTGTCAATATCCTCCTCGAGGTCTCGCAGGACCTTGACCACGGGCTCGCTGACGCCTTCGAGTTCTTTTTCAAGCGCGAGAGTCACGCTGATGAGGACGGCTTCGAGGGCGCGGAACTCGTAGGCCAACGCACCTGTGTTCGTCGATTCCTTTTGGCGCAGCTTGAGGTCGAGGTCGTACATGAAGACGGACTGCGACTTTGAATCCGTAGTACCATAAGCGTCGAAAACGAGGACACGGTTATGCTTGATGAGCACACGCAGATGCAAAAGATTGATCAGGATCGCGGACGGTCGAACGAGAATATGCGGGAGGAGCGAAGAATCGATTTTGCGCAGGTCGCGGGGCAGTAGACCATACTGTCAAAACCCTCACACGTTAGCCCAACATGATCTCTTTGCAGCAGAATTGAAAGGTGTAAAAGTATATACTTGGCCGACTACCTTTGCAATCAACTCGCTCTTCTTAAATTCGCCGCTGACCATGGTCACATTTCCCTGCTCGTCCAGCTCCGTACAGCGCATCTTGAGCTCGTTGACATTGCGCGCCATGCGCCCCAGCCCATTGAACCCCGCGCCGCTCTCCTCCATCAGCGATGTGAGCGGCGGCGCAGGCGCGGGGATCTGCTGTGCGTGCCGGCGGCGCCGTCGACTGAAGATGCTCCATGCCTGGCTCGATACCGACGTTGAAAAAGCGCGACAAGACTCGGGCGTCGGGGAGAGACGTCTAGTTTGGTGCTGAGGCGCATTCGTCGTCGCAAAAGTCCTACCTAGAGCGGCGGCGCATCGTGGTGGGCAACGCTCGAGGACCTGGGCGCGGAGAAAGTTGAGAACCGACGGTGAGGGCGCCACAATGGTACGGAGCGTTGTCGGCTTCATAACTCATCATGCGGTGCGGAGAGTGGTGGCCGTCATTCGGAATTGTCCCGTCGGTCGTTGAACTATTTCTTGAGCTTGGACCTGCAAAATGCGCTAGCTGGATGTATCACGTGACTTGGCGTCACCACCTCATAGAAATCCTGGGCCTGGGATGGCTGATCACCTATCAATTCAATCAATAACTAAAGGTGTTGTCGGCTCCACAACCAACTAAGTACTTAAAGACTTGTCATCTCGCCTGGCTTAAAACAAACCTAATTGCTGCAACGACAATTCATCAACGATCAATCAATCAATCCCAAAGCCAACCAGCCAACTTCTCTAAACCATCTCAACTCTCCCCAGACGCTTCAAACCCACAACCTACCTAGGCCCCTCTAATGGCATGTCTCCCCCCTGGACCGCCCTAATCCGCACCCACCACATCACCTCGCGCAAAAAAATCGCCAAACTGCGCGCCGCAGCCTCAGCCCACGACATCTACGCCCTCCTCCGCTCCGGCGGCTGTCCGGGCATCATGTACTGCCAGGGCCGCAGCGAGTCGTGCGTGCGCGACTGGGTCGCCGCCGTCCAACGCCTGCGCTACAAGGACTTCCAGCTCGCGGCCAAGCCCGCCGAGAGCGAGGCTGCGGGAAGCGACGTGCAGGCCGCGAGCTACGGGAAGCTCGAGGAGGTGGAGAGCGTGAGGGAGTTTGGGGCGCGGATGCAGGGGCTGGGGGTGTGGGGGTGGTGGAGGAGGGGGATGGGGTATGCGCGGGAGGCGTAGCGGTGCTACACTACACGTTCAAGGCGTGTGTTGTGCAACCGCTCTCCGTTCTGAGGGGGCCTTGGAGTGCGTGCCCGTCTATCGACTGCCCGATTCATGGCTTCGCCCCCAGTATCCTTGGCCCCCATGCATGGCTAAGCCCCCCCGCCTGCTCGCTCTGCGTGCACATCCAAGCCTCCCACCTTGCTTCCGCATCCGGAGTTTTGCGAGCAAGCGGCTTACCCGCTGGCCTGCGTCCAATGCACCTAAACATAGCGCCCGCAGTCCCGATCTGGAACTGCTACACACATACGTATATGCATACACACGCTGCTGCTGCGGCTGCGGCTCCCGCGTGCGCAAGGCTCGCTGTACACAAAGGTATCGCGTGCGGTGGGGCTGGCGGCTATGCACAGTGCTGCACGGCACTGCGAGGTGAAGCGAGGCGAGGCGCTGCGGAGAGAGCAAGGATGCGATCGCGATGCGAGGTTCGACATCTGCGGGTATCCGGCGCGAACGATGGGGATTATGGCGAAGTTGGCACGAGGCTGGTCAGTGATCCGTAGGGGTCAACCCACTTTGAAGCTCTCAGCCTCCACACTGAGTGAGGAAGTATGAACATATCCGGTGCCAAGCTGGGGGCGAGCGAGCGCATCTAGATATGACATGGAGATCGGAGTCGTATCGATGGGGGAGGGGGGGGAGATGTTTCTGCCGAGTGGTGGGATCGCGTGAGATCAGTATAGCTGTGTGGGTGAGATGACGGGGGCACGAGCACTAGACAAGGGATGAGAGCATGACGTGTGGAAAGCAAATGGCTTTGGTATTGTGCGCCAATCTATCGGGTCCTCCGAGCAGTCTGAAGGCGCGGTGCCGCTCTGGTTGTAAATATAGGATGAGCAAATTCAACGATGGGTATCTCGAGCGGCCATTCTGAAAGCCTGGTTGAAGAAACGTTGACAGGAGAGAAGGAAGAGTAGAAGAACATAAAGAAAGGATCCCAAACTCCCTGCTTAATGCGCAATATCGTGAACATGGGCTTTTCAAAGACCCTACATAATAAAAAACGTAAAATAAAATAGTAGAGCGAACGTAAAAGGCGTGAACCAATAAGCCTGAGAAAAGGTATAAACAAGAAGCGAAGGTGTTCTACATTTGGCGGAGGAGTAGCTCCACGGCGCGATCAACTCGCAGACCATCACCAAGATCAGTCGTGCGAAGTGCATGGCGCGCTTGTTCGGGCGTGAAACCCATCTCGACAATGCGGTATACGGCCTTGTCGGCCGAGTTCTCGCCATTGTTGGCGCTCATAATGTTTTGCTGGAGCGGGTGCTGCTGGTACGCTGCACGGCTCTCGGCTGAGCTGTTGCTCGCTGCGCTGGGGGCGTTGCTCGCATCGCTTGATTGGCGGGTGTGGCGGGCAAGAGCAGGGTGGTGTTCGAGGGAGGGTACCTCGGGGATGACTTCTTGCCTGCGGAAGGCAGGGGTTTCGTCAATAGAGGGCATGCTGGGGGCCATGCTGCTTCGGCGGTCACCGGCTACGCTGGGCACAGTCGAAGGGGGCGGAGTGGGCAAAAGTGGCTGGGCGACGATGCGGGAGTTGGGGCGGGGTGGTGGTGTCCTGGATGCGGGAAGCTCGACGATGGGTGGCGCGAGCTCATGAACCAGAGCTGAGCCAGGTGCGGCAGAGCGGAGAGAAGGAATGTGCGATACCAGGTTGTTGGTAGGCATTGGAGGTGGACGCGCACGGGTGAGGGTGTTGATGACACCCTCCCACTCACTAATGGGGCGTTCTTGACTCATGCGGACCTCTACAGGCCTCTCGTTGGTGTTTTTGCGTCGCCGAAGTTCACTGATATGCCTTTGGATTCTCTGCTTCGAAAGTTGGCGCTGGACCTCTTTCGAAGAACTCTCGGCGTACGTGGCGGTGATTTTGTCTTCGTACACACGCGAAGCAGCTTCTTTGAGGAAGTTCCTGCGAGTACCGCCAAAGACGGGAGGCTTCCAGTTGACCCATCCTCTAAGTTTGGCCAATCTAAATGCAGCTGGACCCGGTTGTTGGCAAGGTGCAGAGAGCTCCAGAATGGCAGAGAGGCCCATGGTTAGGAGGTAGTAGTACCATTCATCTATAGTCATTAGTCGTGGTCGTCAATAAGCAGAAGTTGGTAACTTACCGAGCATCATCTCCTCACCATCAATGTCACCACCACGGATATCTGTATTTTCGTAGATGCCATACACGCGAGCCTGCTCAGTGCGGCCCTCAAAAGGCTGCAGTAGGACGCCCAGGCAGTTCCAGAGCTCCATCATATCGAAGAGCTCCTCGGCATTCAGACCATCACAGTTGCCCTTGGCAAAGTGTTCCGGTGCGCTGGCCAATGTCTCGTTGAGATCATCGGTCGTGAAGATGCTGTAGGTGCATGCCTTTTGGTGCACTAGAGGACCGCCCTTGAGCCAATCCATCTGAGCAACAATGTCTTCTTCGCGACCTTTTCCGGAGCCAAAGATCTTGCAAAAGTTCCAGATACGCCATAGAGCATCGTCGACACGGGCTGACTGTACAGGATCGTCGCTAGCAAGAGCAACGCAAATCTCAGGTCGAAGGAAGGATTGGCACTTGTTCCTGATGAGAGGCTTGATGGCGGCAATGATGTAGGTGTCGCGTTTGTGGTACTGGTAGTACGTCTGCGCCGTGTAATCTTGCCGTGGGGTCTCAAAGTCCTCTTCAATGTAAATGTCATGACCCGGGTAGGCAATCTCGCGGTGTTCCCAGGCAGCTGGTGAGACCTTTCGGAGGGTGGATTTCATCAAATCAAGTTCGTGGCGCTTGAACACCCTGTAGAAGCCGACATTGATAATGGCAGCTGAGAAGAGATCGTCCAGGGTTTCGGAGTTTCGGAGGATTGATAGAATGACGTTCTCGGCAATGGCAGGTGTGATGAGCCTCTTGATAGTCCTTGGAGGAGGAATGGGCGACAAGACAAAGTCCTCCGTGATCCTCTTCGATCTAGGCCTGGGCTCAGGCACTGCCTTGGAGGCAGTGTCAGGGATGGTGATCTTGAGACCCTTGCCCTTGTTGAGGGACTTGTTCCTCTTCAGCTGAGAAGCGATGTGATCGGCGGGAACACGTGAGATTCGGATTCCCTCGGAACTAATCTGCGACAGTCGCTTGCTGGACTTGCGGGGGACGACTGGAGCAGCCGTGGAGAAGTCGATGGTGAGGGAATCCTTTCGCGGGATGGCGACAGGACTGAGAGGATCGGTTGCTCGCCTAATGACTACGTCATCCCACTTGAATGGGTTGTCCTCGGTGAAGGAGGTAAGATGCTGTTCCAAATCGTTCTCGGCTTCACTGAGTGTTGGACTTGAAGCTTGAGGTGAGTACTCCCTCGAGGCAGAGCGGTTCAGGGCTTGGCTGATGGCACCCATGGTGTGGTTTGATGCCAGACTCCGACGGTTAGATCGCACTGAAGACTTGCGCACGGAGGGTGGTGAGTGAGGAGCACAGGATGTTCGAGGAGGTCTAATGGCACAGGTAGACTGGAATGTGATATCATGTTCAAGGGGTGGATGACAAAGGTATCGTCGCGGGGGTGGTGTCGGACACGACGCCACGCGAAGTCCGGTTTCAGTACTTGGCATGTCGGACTTGAGTGTTGCACGGTGGGGCGAATCCGGATTTTCTGCTACGGTTGGAAGACTGCTGGAGATGGCTGCACTTGCGGACCGTTGATGAAAAGTCGCTGGTTTTGGCAGTGGGGGGCTGGCTGCCTCCTCACTCGTCACGGAGGAAGTGGTACTATGAATAGACGACCCATCATCACCGTGTGACTCATCTGAAGAATTCGATACAGAGGGGTGGCTGCCATGGCCCAATTCTGGGGTAGATGTTGCCGACTGGATAGGCATTGAAATCTGCTCTTGCATTTGTTGCTGCTGGGCGCTCATTGGGGAGACGATGGAATTTCGCACTCGAGTTTGCTTGGATCCCGAAGGAGGTGAAATGTTGTGCATTGCCTCGATTTCGGCAGACGCTGACCGAAAGTGAGTCTTGTTGGTAGGGCTGAAGAAGGGGCTGGTGGGAAGCGGTCGGTCGCGTTGCTCGTCTGGGATAACGACCTGAATTCTGGGCCTGCGGCTTCTCGTCGAGCTCGAAGATCGCGAATATAGGCTGCCGTGACTCTGGCAGGCAGGAGAAGGACCATCTTTGTGATCCAATTGCAGCTGTCCCTGCTTGTAGGTGCCGATGACACCGGAAAGAGAGGCGCTGCTGGAGAAAAACTTCATTTCAGTTCCTGCCTTGATGGGACTAAGTGCAGTCGCATTGCTGTTTCGTGACACGGAGCGGTAGTAACTGCTTTGCAGTGAGCGGGTCGATGGAGAACGGGTCGAGGGCGAACGAGTCGAGGGCGAGCGGGTCGAAGGCGAGCGAGTCGAGGGTGACCTGGTTGTTGATGACTGGCCCTCTGCGACTGGCGATATGCGGCCGATGCTTATGAGAATCTCCTCATTGGGCAAGGTGGCCATGTCTCGCTCTAGAGAGGTGAGGGGAGCCGTGGGCGTAGCCTGGGGGACGGTGCGAATAACAGTGCCGCTTGGTCTCCTGGATGGCTTGCCTCTGGAGGATGACATGCCTCTCTTGACTGGATTGCCCTTGACAGCCGCAGCAGACGGCGCGGTCGGCTTAAACCTGGCAGAACCTTTGGACGGGCGGCGAGTGGGCACCATGGCGGGCTGGGCCTTCTTCTGGGAGAATACCTGGAGGCTGCGGCGGGTGAAGCGCGGTTGGATGGAACGGGTGCGTATCAGCGAGCGGGTCCGCTCAAAGGAAGACTCGAAGAAGCCAGACTCGTTCGAGGCCATGGTGGCAGGCTGCGGTGCGGTATACAAATGCAGGATCCAAAATAGTAGTAGCCTTAGTGAGGATGGCAGCTGAGACAGGCCGGGGGCTAGCAGGCAGGTGGCGCTCGGAGCCGGACAGCGGACAGAGGCTGAGATCAGAGGGACTGGCAGAGGCGAAAGGCCGTCGAGCTTTCAGTCACGGAAGTCATGGACGGAGCGGAGTTTGGAAGCACGGGGGGAGGGGGCAGAAAAGTAGCACGGTAGGCGGCAGTATTAATTGCATGGGCTCGGGGGATGGCCGGGCATCTACATCTGAGCCCCAACGGCGCTCGCAAGCTGGGTGCCAGTCCCGCAGGCGTCCAGCCATGAGGACGGTGGTGCTGGCGGGTTCCGAAGCTGTGGCACTCGATCGGCGGAGGGCAAGGCCAGTGCAGAGCCAGTGCAGAACGGGCGCAGAGCCAATGCAAAGAGGGAGCGAGGCAGGGTGGAGGGCAGGGAAGGCTGTGTGCGGGCGGAGGTGCCATGTGCCCAAGAATAGGACCCCCGTGCAGCTGCCGAGCCGCCACCATGCCTCTTTCTCCACCGTGCAGCCCACCAACATGGCCTGCTCGCTGCCATCAACAAGCGTCGCAGTCAGCTCTGTCGCCCGCTCGACACCACCGCGCCTACCAGCGCCCGCCGTCGCTTGTTTCGTCTCAGGCACGCTGGCCCTTTTCTTCCTTTCCTCTCCCTTCCGCTGGCGCTGACTGGCGCCAAAGGGCGAGCAGGGCGGGCAGGGCGATGACGACGACAGCGACGACAGCGACGACGGCCACGCCCTTGGCCACCCTCCCCCCAGCAACGCTCGAGATAGCTCCCGGCCCACAGCCCGCGGCCGACGGGGATCCCAGCTCCATCCCGCTCGCTCCATTTTCATCCAGCGAGGTTGGGGTTGCACGACTGCCATGCCTGTTGCAGCCGCCATTGGCTGGCCCTGCGCCCGAACTGCGCTCAAACTACGCCCAAACTACGCCCAGCATCAGATTGGACTCGTCTACCGCTCGTAAACCAGCGAGGTACCCGACAGATATTCTTCCGCCCCAGCCAGCCGGCGCGCCTGCATACAACAAACAGTCTCATGTGCAGGTGATGCACAATTCACCGTTCTGCCGCAGACGTCGACCGTCCCTCCGTCCACCCCTCCAAAATAAAAAACCGCCGACCGACTGCCCGCGGTCCAGAGAGGATGCCGGGTCGCGTAATGCGCCGCAAGGGTGCCCTCCAGCAAGCTGCGCACTCCGTTACGAAAAGCTCCCCACACTCGGCTCTGACTCGTGCTAGCCGCCGCCCTTCGCCGCCAGTCCTCATCCACTTTTATTCCATGACTCCAGAGAGTAAGCCACTGCCAAGTATCGCAATTCGAGGCCTCATTTAGAGTCGACTCTGTAATCGCATCCGTCCTATTTTGGGCTTGAGTACTTTGGGTCACGCCCGCGCCCCATGGAACACCACATTTGGACCTCTACCCACCACCGCATTCATCGCACTCGTGGGAGCATTATGCTCTAGCGGCTGAGTTATACACAGAGACCCCATCTACTGTATCTACGATTCATACATAATAAGCGCCATTGGGGGCTATGCACTAGTGGGGCCCATCCACAGCTGCTAAGCGCCCTGCATTCGTTCCTCTATGCAATTCCAAAAAACATGCGCTTACTCTGTTTCTGTACGCCTTCGCCTCATCAATAAGTTGGTCGCATAGGTGGGTTACCGCTCTTTTCTGTGCGCCCCATGGGTCCAAGCTACGTCCCTCAATACAGCGACGTCCACGTTTTGATCAGTGACTCTTCTGGGGCACAGCAATCATGGCCGAGGCTAAACCTTCTCTCGCTCGCCGGCCACGGCATCTCCAACTTGTCTGTTGACCATGTGCCGCACTCTAGTCAGATGTCTGCGTCAAAACGCGTTTATCGCCGCAAAGGATTGTACGCCGCACACGAGCTCGGGTGCCCTGGAAGCTTGGAGGCAAGTTCTAGTCCCATTTTGTCCTACGAGACGACAGCCCCATCCTCTGCCCTATTACTTCCCTTGGAGGTATACGGCTGTCCCATCAGTGCCCGCCCTATAACGTGTCTCAATGAATTTGTCCAGAACCCGTCAAACCTGGCCGTCGGGATGCTCGGTGGGACGCCGTTAGCCACCTAGACACTGGCCTCAAATCGCCCCAGCATTGCGCCCAAACCGCCTGCAAGCATACCAAATCACAAGCTCGCCATATTCTCTCCCCCTCAACCTCAAATTATTGCCTAATCTCCCCAAATCCATCATGGCAGCACGCATCGACAAACCTCGCCAGATGCCAACACTGAAACTCCCAGTTACGGCAACCCGATAACCTGAAGCAGCTACACCTCCCGTCGGACTCCGAAGACAAATTCTCCGCGTATTGGAAACATGTCTAGGCGAGCGAACCCAACCTCTACCTCAAGCTGCTCTTCACGAATCAGACCAAGCTGTACATGTTTTACGTATGCACTTTCATAAATTGAACAAGTCTAGATAGCTCGTCCGTTCCAACAGTCTGGTCATGCAACCCTACGGGTTGGTTGATATGCGCGCAAGTTGCTGCTCAGATGTGCTCAACCACTTCACGTATTTTGCCGCTGTACTGTGCCAGGTGAGACGTCGGCCCGCTGCCGTCTCCATCTCGTATACGTTGCGTACAGCACACTGCGCAGCGGGGAAATACCAAACATTGCTTCACGGCAACCCCGAACCCCGCGCCCACGTTTGCCTTTTTGCATTCCAACCTCACAACTGTGGGTGGCCTTTCGGGCCTGCCTACACTTTGTCGGATCATAGGTCGCCAGGCACGCCACACGCCCATCTTCTTTCTTTTTGTCCGGCTTCCGCTCGCATTCGCCTGGACGATCCTCCAAATCCCATTGGCACCCTATTAGTCCAGCTGCTTACTCGCGCGCCGTCTCCGTGCCCTTGCCCCATCCCAGCTCCCGCTCTAGCTACACTGTTCCTCCGATCGGACTCTAGCACCCTCCGAACCCCATCCATGCCACTCAACCCACGGCCTCCAACCCCCATACCGAACCCAGAAAAAGCCCAGCGAGAGAAAAAAACAAAACATCCGATATAGGCCCCCCAAACAATACTCCTGATCCCTCCACGTGCCTGCGTCCCACTTCTCAACCCGCATCATTGTACTACTTGCTGCACGCCATGCAAGGTACCCGCCCATCCCCGATTCTAGAAGCCCTCGGGAAAAAAAGCCTGGAAGCTACGGCATTGTTTGGAGATGCGAAACTCTCCTCCCCCCTCCTCCCCTCCCCTTTCCAAGACCTTGTGCTGTGTTTTGAAACGGTGATGGCTTGCCTGACAACCCCCTCTCTGCCTCGATCCTGCTTCCCGTACAAACACCCCGCGTTCGAGAAATGCAAAGGAGTGCAGGGTGTATGGCGTGCACGTGGGCCGCATCCAACGCACCGCAGTGCACAGCAGGGCGGCTCATCCGCGAAGGCCGCCGAAACGGGCCCGTCTGTCTGTCTGTGCTTTGGGCTTGGCCCGGGGAGGAGGGGGGAAGATTTCCCTTGGGAGAGCGGAGCTGAGCGGCGCGGTGGGCCGGCGAGGATTGTCACTTTTTTCGGTCTGGGGCTTCCGGGTTGTTTTTGTTTTGTTTTGAGAGGTTTGTTTTGGTTCCCGGTGGATGGGTGGGTGGGCTTTTGGGCGTTTGGTTGGAGGGATTGGTATTAGATGAACTATTGGAAGGTTTTGTTCTGTAGGGGTTCTGGAAGGGTGTGGGGCTTCTGAGGGTTTAGTTGCTTTTGCGTCGTTGTAGAGGGGTTCTGGATGGTGTACAGTCCTCCCCATGGCTCAGATATTCAGACTTTTTTTTCTACATAACAGCTACGCAATGCTCTACTATCTCTACAATGAAGTTTTCTAATTCAAAAAGCCTGCATTTCGCTAGATATTTGACCTGGGGGGTCAACTGTGATTTAGCGTAGACCGGCTTCTGTCAGCTTACACTCGCTGCTCATCTTAACGTTGCGTATCGTACCGCGCCCTTTTAAAAGATGTTATACATGCCAGTAGTAGCAGTTCTAACAAATCGAATAAATTCTGTTGCTAATTAAGAGGGCATCATTGTCGCCTGCGCGATAATGCGGTCAGCACTTCCAATAGCCAAGCGCTTATCTAAACGAGGATAAGACAGGATGCGCAGCCTGGTTTGGCTTGGTTTGCATCCCCTCAACTGTCTTCAGCCTGGGTGTCAAATTTGAACACGAACACTATTTCAATATCCCCTTCGCTTGGTCGCTTGTCACTTGTACTCCTATATCCATCGTTAAGCAGGCTGAATACAGAGGCCTTCCACATGATATTCTGAGCCTCGCGAGTTTGCCAGCCTTGTCAGGCAACGTCAGTCACAGCTCTGCTTACCATCTGAGACGAAGAAGCCCATATCGCAAGTCCTGCTGTATAACCCTTGCACACAGGTCTGGAGATGCTACCCCATGCTGGTTCCGTTTGGGAGGCTCAGAAACAACTCGATGTGGACATCTCCCGGTTTGAAGCCATCCTCTCAGTTGAGCAAAACCACGCATATCGCGCTCTGAGGAAGAAATACTTGAATTATTCTCCTGCAAATAACATTACCATTAATATCGTAGCTGATATTGATCGAGCGTTCTCGACAGACCCTAAGAATCCACTTTATCGACCACGTTTTGCTCATTTCCTTGCAGGAGTTGAGCAGCTTGCTACTCTTAGAGCGGATGCATTTTCATCATCGGAAGAAGAATTAGTGTCCACCGTTTGGTCGCTAATTCACATAACAATGCTGGTTAGTATCTTATTTAAATGTTGCAGAATGTCAATCTAATATATCGTAGTCGATCGCGGATTTGAAACCCTACAGGAACAAAATATCCAAGCTGTTCGAGCAAATCAGTCTCCCTACTAGACACAGTATAAAACGATTCTTAACAAAGGACCTGGAAAGTACAAAAGTACCTTTACTTAGGTACTTCAGCGGGGTCATTAGGCTGTGCATGCACTTGGTTCGATTTGAACAGAAATCGACCACAAGTAAAATTTTGTCACGTTTGGAAACCTCAGACTTGACAAAGTATATCTTTGAAATCCAATCCCAATTGATTAAATTGGATGGTTTGCTCCTAGGAGACATAAATATCGAAATATCGTCAGTGACCTCTTCATACGCGACTGTAGGGTCAGAGACCTCTTTCCACCCGATTGTAGGGCCAAGGACCACCCCTCCACGCCTGATTGTAAAGTCAAGTACCTCCTCTTTAAATGCAACTGTAGGATCAGTGCGGTCCTCACAAGTGGAGTTAGAACCGGATTCACCTTCATCCGTGGATCAAGTAACAGGATCCCCTGGACACGTAGAGAAATATCCGGAACAGCTTACCATGGAAAGAACGTTCGATGGCCAATTCCCTAACAGTAGCAGTAAAAGTTTGACACAAGCATCCATATTCGATGATGAAAATGGCCCCTGGGAAGCTTTTTCTTCAACATTGCCTACTTCCCATGAAACTGGCAATCTGAAAACTGAAATACAGCCGAACAGTGCCTTAACCGCAGAATTGGGAATCTCAAAAGACTCAGATACCATATACTCCATTGATTCTACTCCAGAAGGTTTGGAATATATCCGTCTGTTTGCGAAACGGCTCATTGAGGATGTTCGAGAGGGATTCGGACTGTCAAAGGTCTCGGATATACCTTCGGCCTACATTATGGATGCAGTCGGGGCATTTACAGGAATGTTACACCAGGAGTCCACGAACATATTCCAGTGGGAAGCATCTGTGATTATCCATCGGAAAAGACAGTAAGTTCTCCCTCAAAGTTAAAGGTTCTGACTTGTGCCAAATTCGTATTGGTTTCAAAGTTGTTAGATTTACAAGCTGTATGAAAGCCATTTTGCTTCGGAATATTTGCTGATTAGATTCTTTATAGAATTATCTGCAGTATCTTGGCTGGCTATGAGAACAGTATTCCGGAGGAATTGTCCGAGGAATTGTCCGAGGAAGAAGACTTCGGTGGAGAACTGCGAATTCCTTTCCAAAAGTCACATGATTACCTTCAGAACTGGGCTGGTGGTGTTTCTCCATTCGACAAAAACGACGATGAAGACCAACAGGCTCTTGATATTTCAGAATCAAGCGATTTGCCACTTCCTCAACTTCCCGACTACGAGGAGTTTATCTATCGATCGGATGCGTATCGATGGCTTCTCTCGAAACTATGTCAACATGGGAAACTCTCGTTCGGGGATCCAAATTTGATGGCAGATATTGGAGCATTTGTATTGAGTCAATTGAAGGCTCAGAAACCACTTCGTAAGATGAGTCGACATAGGCCATTGTCGCTGGTCAACATGACATTCCATCTCCAATGGAACCCCAAAGACTACGTTGGCGATTTGAAACTCGACTCTTCTTCCAACATTTTTGAAAACGTCTTGTGCTTAACTGGCACGTTGGACAAGGCTCAGGTTCTAACTGTGACTGGGTACATGCACCAGACGTGGCCTGTTACTGGGGGGTACATTCAGCGCATATTACAAGAACTTGTTACCGTACCAGAAGGCCAACATTGTACATGTACGTATTGAAAACCTATTTTGTGTGCATATCCTTACTTTATACCTGCAGGTGTAATATCCGGGATGAAGGATGCCTATATCAACGCTTGTATCGAATCAGAAGAGATATGCACGATTTCTGTAACAGCAGGAGCGCATCTCGTCTCTGAAATTTCAGAACAGGTAGCATGGCTGGCAGCTACTCTACGACGCTCTCCTTTGGACAAAGGCATCATGGTCTGCCATCCTAACATACAAAAACTTTCTGTGAACAGCGCATCTTATGGAGACGCTGCAGTCCCGATAAGAGGGACATGTTGGTTCTCATTTGAATACGACGATCATTATATGCCCGGATACAACAAAGAGGGTTTCTGTTGGGCGCCCCTATTTTGCAATTCGATCTTGGTATCGGGCTTTCCAATTCTTCGTAGGCCAGAATCAAGGAAAGGCCTCGAGATGTCTTTGGGCATGATGTCCTGTCTTGTTCAATCGAACCAACTAGTACAGTATGGAGAAAGACTGATGATGAAGGGATTTAGCTCATTGTTGATTGTCAGTCGCATGGAAACGGATGTGATTTCCTGGCATCTCGTCACCAGCAGAGTCCCAGGTGAACGAATCTCCTACTTTGACAATCAGTTTGATGCAGCGGGTGTCAGCAATGAGAAGAAGCCTTGGCTTCGAACCCTCGAGTCATCACGTCATATTGTCGGATGGTGTGTCAAAGCGACAGACTATTGCGGTAAGCGGTCCTACTCCAAAGAAGAAAGTATATGGCATACAAAAGATCGTACCTAATTCCTCCATAGGACATGCCACGGCCAACTGTATAATCGAAGCATCTAAATTGCAACCATCACCGTCTTCTGTTGTCGTCGATCGCATGTATATTGAAGGGGGAATGTCAGTGATTGCTGGCCTTAGTATTCGTCCCAATAAGAAAGAGCAGCCAATCAAACTCCATCGAGAACGGGACTATCCTGAGACACTTCAGATGATAGCAGCCCATCCAGTGGCTTTCTTCGACCCCAAGGACCGGAGAGCTTGGCTTGTAGACGGTGCATCTGCACTCCTTCATCTCGTTCGTATCTCACTGCGCCTCGATGCAACAGATCCTGAATCTGCGTATGATTGGTTGTTTGACGAAAGTAAGCTTCAAGACACATGGGTCAACTGTAGCGGGAGAGTCGCTGCATTGAAAGCACTCAAAAACTGGGATAACCGCAATTTACCCGTGTATATCAAGGGGCAGTCGACCCAAAATGGAAAAACTGTCCAGGAGTTCTCAACCTTTGGGGACAGAGTCGATAAAATATTGCACTTTATCGAGGTCATCATAGACAGAGATATCTATATCGCATCAGAGAACGGCTTGAAGGTGCCACAAACTTTGGATTTTCGGAGGAGCATCTCAGGTTTTGACCTTCTTGATATCATCAAACCTCTTGGACCCATTGGGACACGCATTGCGCACCTAGGCTCCCAAAGTGAGGGATGGGTGGATTTGTTCTCTTCAATTGGCGTTACCACTATCTTTGGTAAAGGTTTTGGTGACTTGATACGCCCTGACGAACCTGATCAGGTGTGCTCCAATTGGAAATCTATTCCGATTGGACAGGATTACATGACTGTATCAGTATCGACTTTGAAGATGATCCAGGAAAAAAGGCTACAAAGACTGGCTACACCACTTAGTATCGGGCAGTTCACGAGCAACTTACTATGGGCGTCGCCATGTCATCCTTTCCAATCTTGCATCTGTATCAAGGGCAAGGGCAAAGGCACAGGGGAGCAGAAGCATGTTGATCCGATACAGTCCCTCGTATCGAAAAAGTTCTGGAGACCCTTGCGGAAACCAAACGGCTGGTCTTTCGTTGATGTGAACACACTCAACACAGCCGGTGCTGTGGTATTTGCGAACCCGCCACTCCTAGGCCGGAGAAACTCTGCCAACGTTTCTAGCCCCATAATAGGGACGATAAGTAAGAGTAAAAACCCCACTGTATCTGGAAATTCAGGTCAGGCATCCACACAGTCTGAGAGCGCCTCTGACATGACACCATCCACGGGCTTAACGAACATTACAACACCCAGTCAGGGCTCAGCAGCATGCCAAGATCAGCAAGTTGGTACTAGGAATCGTGAGAATATGAAAGGAATAGAATGGCTTCGGGGGAAATGGAGCTCGATTCGGAAGAAGTGAGGCTTTTATTTTTCGAACTGAGACACGATGTAGTTTGGAGCGGATCTCTGTGTGTTTTCTTTGAGCTCTTTCGACACCTCACCAATCCCCAGGTGACAATTCACCTCTCTGGTATAGACACAATACACTTTCCTAATTCATGGGCACCACTCAATACTACGTCACGCTGTACCCTCCACCTACCTAACCTTTTCCTGGAATTACCAAAAGACAGGCTTCACGAAATAGTAGGACTTCGTATTTTCAACACTACGAATCCACTCCTACCAAGTGACCACTTCTTGACTAGACGCTGTTCTCCCAGTGCTTGAAATGTACGATATCCCGCCCTCCCCAACCTTCCCTAGTCTTACACCCAGCAACCTCCAAACCCCTACACGAAATGGGAAAAAAAGCCACCGCCTAAATAAACCACACAAAAAAGCTCTTCAATCATAAGTGAACGGTATACAAAAAATCATTACAAGCGCCTAATAAGACGCAGCATAATCTACAAGAATCCACCCACACTCATGCCCCACCGAACCAGAGAACCCTCTACCCTAGTCATGAATCCATTGCATCCCTCATGTCCCCCTAACTCATCAACAACCGACAAACACTTCCCACATTAAGCCCCCTAAGATCCGCATAATGCTGACCTACTCCCAAAAATACCACCGGAATACCAGTCGCATGCACCATACTGACCAGGGTACCCACCATATCACCCACAGTATCGCACTTGGAGATGACGAAACCATCCAACCCCCTGCCGGGCCCAAAAGAGGCATTGAAGTTGCGGGCCTGGGCCACGGCATCGGAGCCGACGAGCGCCTCGCCGACCATGAGGATCTTGTCGGGCTTGGCCAGCTTGCCGAACTTCTCAAGGGATGACATGAGGCGTTGGTCGTTGTGCCTCCTGCCTGCTGTATCGATCAGCACGACGTTGAAATCGTTCTTGGCTGCGAAGGCGACGGCGTCGGCTGCGATGTTCGCAGCGTCCTTGCCGTACCCCTTTTCAAAGAGATCGACTTCTCCGCCCTCGCGCTTGCTGAGCTCCTTGAGGTTGCGCACGTGGACGCGGAGCTGCTCGACAGCGCCAGAGCGGAAGGTGTCGGCTGCGGCGATGAGGACGCGGTGGTGGTTTTGGAGCAAGAAGAAGGCAATCTTGGAGAGGTTTGTCGATTTTCCGACGCCGTTGACGCCGACGATGGAGAGGACGTAGGGACGGCCCGAGGCGTTTGTGGTTTGAATCTCACGGAGGAGGTCGAGGGAGGAAGTTGGAGTGAGGATTTTCTGGAGAGCCTTTTCCATGGAAGTGCGGAGTGTCGATTCGATCGCTGGAGGAAGAGTTAGCATACAATCTTTGCGGTCATGTGGTAGGGAAACGTACTCGTGAAACTGTTCGTCTTGAGTCCGACCAAGTCTCTCTCAACGCTTTCGCATAATCGAACGACGGCTTCCCGTGCGACGTTCTTCTTCAGCAGGTGTTCTTCCATACCCTTCAATGGTTTCTGGAGATCCTCTTTCGTGAGCGTCTTGCCGCCCACCACATTCCTGAACAGCCCGCCGATCGCACCGAGACTCGATCCAACGATACCACCACTTGATGCGCCTGCACTCTCCTTCTTCGCGTTCTGCTCTGCTATTATGGCATCCATCTCCTCGTCCAGATCCTTCAGTACGAACTGACCCTTTCCTGTCTTGCGTCCCCAAGTTTCTGGCTTGATCTCCTCAAGCGCTTCGCCCTCCGATACTTCGTCACGAAGGTCCGCCTGAGAGTAATCCAGCTGCAGCGAGGGGTCCTCCTCCTCCGCACCAAACTCTCCCCACACTCTGTTCTTCTTGGCTGATCCCTTGAGCTTGCGCTTCACCGACGCTTCATCCCCGGAAGATGCTGGCGCCGAGTTGGCGGCAGCGGCCTTCTTCTTGTCCCTCCTTGAGAGCTTTGCGCCCGGTTTCGCCTTGCCCGTTATCAAGTGGCTCTGTGCGGGGGTCGTGGGTCGCGACGTATCCGGTGTGGGGACGGGTGTCGAATCGGCCGACGTATCGTACAGCGGGCGCTGCGGCTTCTGGACGAGCACGGGGGAGCCTTCGCTCTCATTGTCGGTACTCGGGGGTGTGAGCTTCACACTGGGTGCGGACGACTCGGTCGAGCCCTCCAACTCTTGGATCTGCCTCTCAAAGTAAGGGCCAAACTTGTCGCAGTTGACCACGCTGCTGTGCTCCTTCTTCAATTGTTCGCCGTAGAGACCGGTGAATAAAGCGCGCACATTGTCGAGCAGCTTGTCTATCCATGTCATGTGCACGAGAGATTGGTATACAGCCTGCAGTTGTTAAGATCAGTCGACCGCAATCGCGAATGTGAATCGGCAATACGCACCACAAATATAACTCCCAGGTCCTTTGCGGTGGTCCATTTGAGCGTGTAACCTTCCTTGTTGTAGGTCGGCTTCCTGCCGGCATCCTCGGGCTGTGGCGTTATGCGCTCCTCGATAAAGACGTCGCGGATGAGGCTGTTAATTATATTGGGGCCGACGGGGGCGTAGGAGCGCGACCACAGGACCACGCCCGACGTGGTGAGAATCTCAAAGGTGTCCAGCATATTTCCGAATCGCAGGCGGCCGGCGGAGAAGCAGGGCGAGTTGGTGCAGGAGTCAGAGAGAGGGAGGGGAGGGCAGACGCACAATGACGAGGCTGCGGTGCGGTGCTGCGGCGGGCGGCGTTGGGGTGGGATGCGATTGACGGGGCGCGGAAGTTGCCAGATGTGCATGCGAGGCCGCCGCAGTTGCGACGGAGAAGGCGCAGGACAGACGACGGGGCTCGCTGGGCCTTTGACCAGAGACTCCCTTTGACACGCCCACGCCCACCCAACCACCACCCACCACGCACATCGACTCTGTCGCGCTCCACGCCTGCAATAGCGCACATCTGGCCTCTTTCCCTCCAGGCACCCGCCTTTGCGTCTCGCGCCCTCTCTTGCCGCCCGCTGCAATCCATACTACTCTTAATATTCTCTCCGTCGCTTCCCACGAACACGCAACCCCCTCCCCCCGTTTGATATCCATTTTCCCCTACCTCTACTCCCAATTCCACGATGCAGCGCCCGAACTACGCCAACCCGGCGCCAGCACACTCGCCTCCCCTCCACCACCCGGTCCCGCAACACGTATCCACAGTTCCGCAGCTGCGCTCGCCGCCGCCGCCGCAACCCCCCTCGCAGCCTCAGAGCGGATATGGATATGCAGGGCAGCAGCAGCAGCAGCAGCAGCCGGGCGGGCCTGGGGGTGGATACAACATGCACCCGGCATTTGGGGGCTTCATGAATGATCCCACGGCACAAATGGGCTTCCAGATCGGAAAGAGCGCCGTGGACGCGGGGCAGCAATACATGGAGCAGAATGTAAGTGTGAAGCAAGAGGATGATTGGGAGCTCTGATTGGGGTATTCGAAGATCGTATTCGCCGTGGCTTCTATCTGGTCATTGCCTAGCACAAGTTATACGGGATGAAGTCACCGGCGCACCCAATCCCCCACCAACACTTCCCTTCTGCTATATCGCACATCTCCAATCAGCAAATTCCAGTGCTAATCTCTCCCCCAAGTTCGGCCGCTTCGTCAGCGTCAGCGCCCTAAAACACTACTTCAATGTCTCCAACTCCTACGTCGTCTCCAAGCTTTCCATCGTCCTCTTCCCCTGGTGGCACAAGCCATGGTCCCGCCAACAGCGCATCTCCAACAACGGCCAGGACGGCTACTACCTCCCGCCCCGCGACGACATCAACTCGCCCGACATGTACATCCCCATGATGGCGCTCGTGACGTACATCCTGCTATCGACGCTGCTGGCCGGTCTGCGCGGAGCCTTTAACCCAGAGCTCCTGGGCTACACGGCCACGCGCGCCATATCCGTCATGTTGCTCGAGATTGCCGTCATCAAGACGGGCACCTTCATTCTGAACATTTCTTCGTCGTCCCAGCTGCTCGACCTGCTGGCCTACTCCGGATACAAGTTCGTCGGCGTCATTGTCAGCCTCTTGTTCTCCTCGCTGCTGGGTCATCTCGGCCTCGGTAGCGCGACCGTTGGGTGGGTCATCTTCCTCTACTGCTTCGGTGCCAATGCTTTCTTCCTCCTGCGCAGCTTGCGATATGTCTTGTTGCCGGACCAGGCATCCCAGGGCGGGTTTGGGGGCGCGGCGGGGGTCACGATTCGTAGTGGGCAGAAGCAGCGGCGATCGCACTTTTTGTTCATTTATAGCTATGTGGTGCAGTTCGGGTTTATGCTGTGGTTGAGCAAGGTTTGAGGCAGGGTCGATGCGCGTGTGTAGACGGAGGTGGAGGGAGGGTGGATGAAGAGGAAAGACATGCGGTACATAATCAATGGTGCATGGAGTCTGTGAAGAAAGGGAGCGGCGCTTTACTCACACCTGGCTGTCTTCTCGTGGGAGTCTAGAGACTTGGATACATGCCGGAGCCCTCTCTCTCCATTCAGCATCCACAATCACACCCACACTGATACCAGCACTCCCCGCACAATCTACCAACAAACAATCTCTCCCTGGCCGGGCTCTCCACTACCCCCAACCCGGTCCAGAAAAACAACACCCGACAACCAATGTATTTGTAACGGCAGCGTCGACGGCAGTGGCAACGTCCACGGCAACACCCCCATGCCACAGATAGATAGACACGAATTGAGAAAAAGGGGAGAAAGCGAGCGTTTCCATTCCGATTCACGGCCAGCAAGCATCATTCTACATGTTATATCCTACGTATGAAACAAATTATACTTACTATTCCTACCGTACCTTGTTGTCCTGCATCGTACATCAAACATACTTACGAAACATACTCACCAACCCTACCACGCCTCACCGACCCACAATCTCGACCCTCACTCATCTTACCTTCCATTCAACCACACACCCGCACAAAACATCATCACACCACAAAAACCTAAAAAAAATAAAAAAAATCATCAAGGGCTCAAACAATTACCCCCTGCCTAAATTCCTCTACTTATTCCCCATAATACCCCCCCTTTCGACGTGCAATAAGCGTACATTCCATACTCATTCGTATCCTTCCAAGAACCCCGAATTCCTCTCTCAAATAAATACTCCCCTAAAGCCTTGGCTTTAGCCCTTTGCCTTGCCAGACAAGATAAAAAGCAGACATGATTGATGCACCAAGCAAAGGTTAGTTGTTCCATTTGCATTTGTTCAGATCCCACCCACCCAACGCATAAAAAAAGGTTTGACAAAAAAAAAAGGCGCTCTTCCGAGCTAACCTCCCCCAATGCAAACGCCAAAAGACAAAAAAAACACCAAAGAGGTTGATGAGAAGGACAAAGTGAAAAGAGAAAAGGTGTGGTAAGGTGATATCAAATGATGAAATTTTCCTTGACTCGTACAGGTAGGGTATGTAGTCGAGAGGAATATACATGGAGGGGTGTGGAGTTAGTTGTGTGTTCAAAGGGGGTAATATGCGAAGGCATCTTTGTGCCATCTCTTTCATGAGTCCGCCCATGGGCTGTCGACTTCTTCAAGTGTTAAAGTGGGGGGTGGTTCTATAGTACACCTTCCCACATGCCAGGACCTTCGCGACGGAAAGCCTGAGCAGCTTCAGTGCCGCAGCACGTCCGCTTCTTCCCAAAGTCCTTCTGATAAGGGGTCCGACGCTCTGGCAGGATGTGCCTGGGGGACTGCAGCCCCTTTGGTCCATGGCCAGAGGAATGTGTCCTCTCATGCGTATAGAAGAATGGCTGGGCGAGCGATCGATCGGGGAGAACGGTGGTCGGTCCACGAAGGAAAGACGTCGAGCGCGAGCCGTGAAGCAGGTGGCGTACGTTGTTCTGGAGGTCGACCGATGACCTGCCCCGCTTTCTACTAGCCTGCGTGGCAGCAGGGATAGACAAAGGGCTATCGGCCTTGGCTGGTGCGGTCTCCATATCATCAATGTGGAAGCCTTCAAGATCAGGCGAGGACATGGGCTCGCTGGGCGCGTACTCGTACTGCTCCTTGCACTTTGACAGCGTAGGGAAGGGCAGCCTCGCGCTACGGCATGTCGCCAATCGGGCCAACTTGGCCTGATTCGGCGCCCAGCCAGCGGATGAGACCGACGAGATTGAGGAAGCACGCGAAGAGCGAGAGTTGTCCGTGATCATCGACTCTGGAGATGATGCAGAAGACGTGGTCGAGGGAGCCAGCGAAGGTCGACGGCTTGGGAAGTGGTAAGCCTCGAGGCCGTTCCTGATGCTTGGGTTGTACTGGTCGACACAGGTGCGCGCCAAGGACGAGCTCTGTGCCTGGGCCATTGCCGTGCACATGGATGGGCGCCTAGATCCAAAGCCGTAGACACTCGCGGCAGGAGTGCTCGAGGCAATAGACTGAGGCGTCAAGGCAGGTGTGGGCAACGGACCCAAACGGGCAAGTGACGGAGTCGGAGGCAGAAGATCAGGCTTCGGCTCCAAGAAGCGAGGCACCTTGTAGTGAGTCGGAGTGGGCGTGCTCTCTTGAGAGCCAGCACCATCCGAAAGGGGCGAGCGCGAGTACTGGCTGAGCTGCGACCTGAGTTCCGGGCGCGCCGGGGTGACAGGAGTCTTGGGAGCAACATCAACAATATCCAGCTCCGGGGTTAACCGAGGAATGATAGCCCTCCAGGTATTCGGAATGCAAGCACCAGGCGATGGTGGCGGGTTCGATGGCGTGTGTCGAAGGACGATCTCCTGCCACCGGTCCCAGACTGGGTCGGTGATGTGGAGCTTCCAGTTGACAGCAGCCAGGAAAGCCATTTCGTTGGTGTTGATTTCGCAAACCTTCAATCCAGAGATCTTGCTCCAGGCTCGGGCAGAGTAGTTGCGATCCTGCAAGTACTTTGAGGCGAGGATGAGAGCAGCGAGGAACATGCGACGACCACACTGCAGAGCACGGAGAGACGCAACGTCGTCCGGCTGCTCCATGGTGAAGTCGTGCTTCGGCACATGCGACTTGATGAGGATCAGGTAGTACAGGGCCACCTGAAGGGTCGAGTAGCTTGTGCGGGAGCGACGCAGGGTTTCCTGGATGAAGGTGCGCAGAGGCAGCACCCTGCTTCCATTGCTGCTCTCGCAGCGGCTGGATGGAACGGAAAGCGGCCAGATAACCTCTACCATCTGGGTGGCAGAATCTTGGAGGGGAAAACAAATCAGCGTGGGAATCGAAAACAAGAATGCGCGTGTATACTAACCGACGAGGCAATCGACGAAGTTGACCTTTCGGTCGCACTGCCTAACCAACTGTGGCGGGGGGCGCTGGTTGATGGTGGTCGAAGATCGGCGAGGATGTTGGCGCTGTTCCACAGGGGCGACCACTTCGGTTGCGCGCAGGGAGGGCAGAGAGGGCCTGTCTGGTGCAGCTTCGCGGCATGCCGAGGATGGATACTGGGGATATGTGCTAACTCGGCTGATTGGCGCGAAAGCGGTCAAGCTGGCGGGATCGACGGTAGCTCCCGGCGCGACTTGCCGTGTCCTCAAGGACCATTCATCGGAATCCCATCCCGAGTGTGTGGTGGACGAGGATGAATGAGACGTCTGGGAGCCGGCGTCGGAGAAGACCGAAGAGGTGGATGAGGAGGCAGAGGATGAAAGAGATGGGGCGTATGGATGACTTCTTGGAGAAGCAGTGCCAAGGTGTTGGGTGTATGTGTCAAAGCTCATGATGAAGGTAAGTTAACTTGTTAACAGACCCCAATGAAAAACGCCGACAAAGGAGTGAGTGGGGAGTTGTGTGGGCTAGTGCCTTGCTCTTACGTCTCGAAGTGCTGACCTTGGGTAGACCTTGAGTCGAAGGGGCAAAGCGTGATCGAGCGGTCGTGGGGTGACCTAGAACTTAACCGATAGACAAACCGTGGGGAGACAAGCCCTATGACCTAAAGTCGTACGATTTTTGCGAATAAATCTCCGTCAGCGGATGCGCCTTCGAGATCTTGAATTTCTCTTCCGATCTTTGACTGACCGATCGCTCGTAGGATCGCAGAAGGATGGAAGTCTTGTGTATGTGAAAGACGAGAGGTCGAGAGGAGGAGGTGTCGGATGGGCGGGAGATGGATTCGGATACGTTGGAAGGTTGATAGGGGCGATTGACGAAAGGCTCGCGCAAAGAGGCGCGGCTCGAGCAGGTGTTAAGCGGTCGAGCTGGCTTCCAAACGCTCACCAAAGGGGACTCCAGTCACCGTCAGCCGCAGAAATCACCGAACAAGACCTTTGTGTGAGACCTGACCGCACTGTACTCCGAAGATCAGCTCGAGCGATAGCAAGGGAGCGCTACCACGAAAGCTGGGGGTATCGAAGAAATGCGGGAGATCTAGCAGGTGAAACCTCCGATGAAGAAGGCCTTGTTTCCGGAAGTAGCAATGGTGATGACTGAGCGACGAGTGACTGGAGTGGCAGGGACCGCGATGTACATTGTGAGATTCGATGTCGATATTAAAAACGGACCAAGTTGGCGAAAGCCTTAGGAGGGCTTCACCGGGTGGGGGGATGTGCGACGACGGAGGGTCGGCGGTGGAGGGCCCCGGTGCAGAAGAGAAGAGGAAGTTATTGGATGAGAGAGATTACTGGCGACGGGTACATAGAAAAGAAGTAAGGAAGGTGTGGGAGTGTGGTTGTTGAGGTGGTAATAGTAGTAGGGGTGGTAAGAGTGGGTGAGGTGGCGGTCGACTCGGTGAGGCGGTCGCGGTGGATGACAGGTAGGGCCAGCGAATCCGGATAGAGCGGTGGAGGGGAGAGGTATGAGGGCAATGCAGGTACGGGGCGGCCGTGGGGTATTAAAACGGTGGCAGTGGCCGCGGTTGAATGACTGACTGATGGATGGGAAGGATGACTCTTGCTAGGCGGCAACGGAGCGGTGGCGTCGAAACTGAGGGTCGCGTTTGCGAGGACAAAGCTCGTTGCAGGCTGAACAAAGACGACGGCCAGGCGACAGGCGGCTGGGAGCGGCGGCGGGAGCAGGTCTCTGGCTAGCGGACTAGACAAAGACGGATGGACAGAGTATGCGTGGGTGTGCGTGTACTCTAGTTGAGGCCCATGGGCTCGCGGGGCGGTATGGAGGGGATCATGGTGTCGCAGTCGTCTAGATGGAAATGGGACTCTGGGCGATGGGGGAGGGCGAGGGCCCTTAAGCAGCAGCCGCGCCCATTCTCCACCACTCGGGCTGGTAAGAGTCACCCATGGCCCGGTGGCCAGTGCGTATCGCCACCACCCAGAGCCCTCCCTCAGCGCTGCACTGGCTGCGCTGCCAATGCCCGCTTCGTTTTTTGCCCAAGCCGCCGATGACTGGACGCTTTTTTTTCCCTCGCATCATCTCGTGGCCCTTGCGGGTTGCAGCGTGCTGGCTGCTGGCCGCTGGCTGCTGGCTGCCATTTGCCTGGTGTTTTCTGCCCTCGCTCGTCCTGTGCAGCCCACGCTACCGCTGCGACGAGGCAGGCCGCCGCCGTCAGCCGTCTGTCTGGCTGCCTGCCCGCTGCATCCTCCCAAGCCCGTAGGCCAGCAGCCAGCCTGGTGCAGCGCGATCCAGTGCAGTGGTTGCAGAGTGCGTGCTGAGCTGCCTGCGACACTGCCTGGCGCTCAGCCTCCCATTCTCCGACGCATTACGGAAGCGCGCCCCAACAGGGCCGTGCCGAAAAACTGCCCTCCCCTCTGCCTGCCGGCCACCCCCTCGCCCCCTATTCACCTCCTAGGCAGTGCCGCCTGTTTGAGCCGGACAAGCAGCAGCTCCTCGTCCAGCACCAGCATCTTCTTCTCTGGCAAACGGACGCGCCAGCTGCCCCCTCTCCGCGCGCCTTGATTGCGTCGCGGGCCAGCCCAGCCAATGGCCGCCACCTGCTTGCAGCCGTTCCCCCCTCACGGCAGCCAGCCAGAGCCCTCGACGTGCGCCAGAGGGGGCCGCCGGCATGCGGCCAATCACAGCCGGGCACGCATTCGTGTTGCGTGACGCCAGCGCCCAAAGCAGCGCTTTTTGGGGCCCCCCCAGACGCGCCCGAGGACGGCCAAATGCCGCCAAATGCCCCCCATCCGGCCACCTCCCAGCACCCCCAGCACCCCCAGCACCCCCAGCACCCCCCGATCGCCGTGGCAGTTCGCGCAACCTCCTGGCCGTGCCATCAGCTCGCAACGGGACAGGGAGCGTGATGCAGCTGCAATCTGGATGTCCGGATCCGTGACGCTGCTGGCTGCGCGAATGCCTCACCTGTCCGCCGCAATCACAGCCCTCATCGTGCCAGAGCGCCATGACGCTGCTGCGCGGCGCCGACGAGACTTGGTCGGTCACGTCGTCCGCGGCTGCGGCCGTATCCGTGCTGCGGCGGCGGCGGCTGGTGCTGGTGCTGTTCCCTCGCTGTTCGCTGTTCTGTGCTGCTCCCTGCCCTGCCTTGGCCACGGCATCGCGATGCTCGATGATGACACGCAGCATGGCTTGCGCTCGGCTTTGGGTCGGCCGGGGCCTCGAGCGAGCCGGACGGCCAGACAGCCAGACAGCCAGACAGCCAGACCACCGCTCGCAGATTGCTGATTGCAAATGGCCCTGCCAGTGCACCGCGTCCAGCCAGCCAGAGCCAGAAGCCAGAGCAGGAGCCCGGTCACCCCCAGCAGAGATTTTCTCCCCCAGTCACCCACCACTCGCCGTCCCCAGCCTTCCAGAACACCGAGCCTGCGCCTTGGTCCCCCAGTCGACTCATCCGCCTCGCTCGCTCGTCGCTCGTCGCTAGCCTGCGTAGCCGACTTGTTCCGACGGCCTCGCTTTTCCTCGCACGCGCCAAAGGAAAATCGCGGGCTTGGGCTGAGTCAACGCCCACCCTCCGACTCCGGCACTTTTGTCCCACCAGCCCCGAGCGCCAAGCATCACGCCCGCAGGCAGACGACCTTCCCTCCACGGAGCATCACCACGAACCAAGGAACACTTGGTCCAGTCCCAGTCCAGGTAGGGGAAAAACTTTTTCTCATCTTCTTTCCTTTTCGACCATTTGTCCATCGTGACCCAAGCAGCGCAAGACAAAAAACTTGGAACACCCGCCCGCGGCACCAATCCGCCCAGTCCAAGTCTGCTGACACCGTGACCCTCTACGTGCCACGTCAAGACAAGGCTGGAGCCTGTCGCGTCACCATGGCTCAAGGGGGGGCCGATGAAACCGAGGCAAATGATGAGGGAGCAGAAGAGTCATCTTCGTCATCGCTGCCTGCCCATCAAACCAAATTTTCCCTAAGCCATTCGTTGCGTCGTTGGGAGGCGAGGCGGTTGGGTGGCAGCGGATCGTCCACCTGAGGGGGCCGGCGGCGACAACGTGGCGACAGCCTGGTCCGGAGAGGCGAAAAAATGGTCTCGCAGGGCTGGACGGCTGGACGGCTGGACGGACGGATCATGCGTGCGTGACTATCTGCTCTGTTCCTTTTGGTATGGTGAGCCAGCGTCTGTCTGGGGGCCTTTGGGCGGCGGCGGCGGCGGCGACATCTTCTAGGCTGCAGTCGTCGCGCTGTTATTGCATTCTTGTTGGACCAACGCTCCGCCCAGCCTGTCTGCGACGCTCTGCTACTCTATCTCTCGCACCCACCACTGCCCAACGGAAACACAGGCTGCGACGGGTATACTGGCCCCCCAGTGTGAGAGTGTGAGACTGCAACTCCAGAACGCAACATCCCGCGTGCGACGCGTGCTGCCATGCAAAGGACCGATCCAAGCAGCATATACTAGTACACACACACACACACACACACACACACACACACACACACACACACACACACACACACACACACACACATGTCCCATTCTGGAATTTTCTCTCGATGGACGGGTCCGTTTGCAGGGCACGCTTCCACGATCCGTGTCCGATGCCTTGCTTTGGCCGCGATTCGGCCCCCATGCTCACCCTCTGGATCTGACCGGTACCAGATCCTCGATCACGTAGACAAGGAATGACTAACACCCCGAAAGGTTAAAATAGGAAACAAGTCGTAGATTAGGAAAACTCGCCTCTCCTCGATTCTCCCGTCTTTTTGTTTCGAAAAACAAACAAAGGGGAGGACGAGGTGGGCTAGAATGAAGTAGATACCCTGGGTCATAATGGTACACGCTTTCCTCGGTCTCTCTCTCAGTCTCTCTCGAATCGCCATTTCCCCCACCCTGTTGCCTACCCAGCCGATCGAGATCTAACGAACGTTTCCCACACGCTGAACCAGTTCATTAGCACGGCCCCATCTCGGGCCCTTCATCATCACCGTCATCCTTGCCGCCTCCACATGCTCACTTGCACGTCACTCATTCACGCACTCAATGTGCCGATTGCTCAATGCTCACTGCTTCTTCGCCGTCGCGATGAACGGGCACTGGCCCGCACCCTCCTGCTCCCCAGATCCGAGCACCTCCTTGGTCTCCGCGCTGAGCGGCGCATTCGGGTGCGAGATCTTGCTCCATTCGCTGTCCTCGCTGGACCGCGTCGTCTCCTCCGTCGCCGTCGTGGGCGGGAAGGGAGCCTTGGCCTTGGCCGGCTCAGTGCCGGCGAAGGGGCACGCAGCACCCTCTGCGAGCTTCTCGGCAGAGCGCGTGGGAAGCTCGGAGGAGGTGCCAGCAGGGCGGGGGGCGCTGTCGAGCTCGACCTTGGAGGGGGAGTCGATGGCTTCGCCGGGGGAGAGGGACTTGTCGACGGCCTCCTTCTTGACGACGCCGTCGGGCGCGATCTGGCGGAACATGTCCATGGGGTCAAACCAGGTGCGGACGGATTGGAGCTGGACCTTGTCGTTTACCGTGGCCACGGTGACGCCCTGGATGTCGATGGGCTTGCCGTGGGCCTTGGCTGTGACCTTCTCGCCCTTGCTGGTTTGCCGTATTAGACCTGTGCTTACAACGAGGTACGTGTGTACATGCGACTACTTACTTGTTGAAGCCGACGTAGTCGTTCTTCATTACGCCCCAGTGACGCCACCTGAAGGACACGGTGGGCGGCCCGCTGTACACCTCGAGCACCTCCCACGCAAACGTAGGCATCATGCGCTTGAACGTCTTGTGGCTGCTCGCAAAGTCCGAGTACTCTGGGCTGTAGTACTCGTTGGGCGCAATGATGGCGTTGTAAGTGCCCATCTTGAGCATGTGCTCGGCACCCTGGGGCTCAGACCCATTGATGGCGAACGAGTAGTTCTCGTGGTCAATGGTGCGCCAGTCCTCGAGCTTGGGCTTGAACGACGCTTCGACCTCCCAGTTCTTGACCAAGTTCTGCACAAGTTCTGGGAGGGAGCCGGCCTCGTGGGTCATTTGCTTAGCTGAGGGGCATCGAGTCAGTATTGTGCTAGGTAGGTTTGCTCCAGCTCACATGTTGACGGATTTGGGGGCGGTGTGGAACCCTAAGTGGTAGGGCTGAAACGAGCATGGCATATCAACCACTCGGCCAAGGCGGACTTGTGCAACAGCACCAATTGTATTGCCGCCCACTGGCGCCATGATGATGGGGTTTGTACTCACTCTCGGCAAAGACCTGGCGTGTCTTGGAGTAATCCGGGGCGCGTCCATAACGCCAGTTGGCCTGGGAGTCCTTCAGTGTGGCATCCGGATCGGTAAGATAGTCGGGGAGTGCCGGTGCCGGCTCAGCAGCGGGCTTCTGGACGTCTGCGGTGGCCATTGCAGCAAATGTCTTGTGGAAGGTAGATGGGTTGAGGTTGTGTGGGGTAGGGTAAGATAGGGTGGCGAGGGGATGGAAGGTTGGATGTAGGGCTTATAAACAAGCAAGCTGAGGGAAAACTGCTTCTCAGGCGAGGGAACCTGGGATGAAAGAGTAAGTCGCGATTCTTATACCACGAGGAAGGGGCGGTCCTACACTGGAAAGAGCCGGAGAAGTGCGGGTGAAGCGAAGCCTTAAGAAGGCTCGGAGTCTGGTGAGGGGTCGCCGTGGTAGGCAAAGCCGTGAAACGCACAGCCATATCGAAGCATAGCCGACGATGCTAATCTTGGGCCGTCTTTCACGCCAGCTCAAGCCGTTGGCGCAGATCCAGCAACCTGGGTCGGACCAGATGCATGTCGACGCACGTATGGCTGGTCGCCCAGGCCTTGTACTGCATGCCTCCGCCTGCCAGAGCGAGTCTGGAAGGCCTACAGCATGCCGGCTCCCTAGTCCTACGGCAGTGTAATTCGAGCAATTGCTTCCTCGAAGTAGTAATATCCGCACCTTGCTCGGCTTGCTCCCAAGCGGCACTGGCCGTGAGCTGCTACTATCCAGAGTTTGGCCAGCATGTCAGCCATGATGATGAGAGCAGTAGCCAGGTGTCGACGCGTCCTCGACCAATCGCCACTCGTTCGATTCAACCGAGCTGGCCATTTTCGAGGATCCTCAGGGGGCGAGGTCGTCTCGAGGCCAAAGACGCGGAAGAAGATCCGGACGGGAGACCGGGAGGCTAGAGATCTCGCTTGTGACAAGCGTGGGCTAGAACTTTGGTTGAACGTCCCGCTGAAACAAGGGACCACAGATAGCGGGCTCAGGATACGAACGGCTGGGATAAGGCTTGATGGCTCAAGGGATTGTCAAGACTGGAGAGGCTCACAAAGAGGCCGCCAAGCCGCGGGGGAGCTTTTGTCGAACTTTGCAATTTGCTGTGGCGAGAACGCTGGCTCGATCAAGGGTCGTTTGGTCAATCAATAGTGAGATATTTTTTTTTAGCCTGATGCAGTGAGGTTGGGCTAATGTAGGGAAGAAGGGGTTGCTCTACGGAGTTTCCGACAGGATGGCCTCTGGCAGTCCGGTACCCCAACGAGCTTTCGTGGGGTGCAGCATGGCGGACTGTGGTCCTTTGGTGAGTGCGCGTCCTCGGCTTTGTCCAACTCCTTTTCTCTGCAGATCTGGCAGCAACCATCTCCCCAGCCCTCCTCTCCGCGGATGTCGGCCCCCGGACTAAGACTCTGGATGCACCTGCGTCCCACGCGGTGGGCCTGCACTAGATGCATGTCCACCTACCTGCACCATGTCGGCTTCTCTTTCGTGCTTCGAGGCCTCGTGGGTGCCTTCGTATTTGTCAACGTCCGACCTGAACTTTGGCCAGCCTCGCCTCGGAATCACCCTCCTGCCCCTCTGTGTGGCCCCAACCATCACGGACATGGCCACAAGAAGCTTTCGGGTGTAACTTTCTCCGTGATCTGATGATAGGGGACTTGGTGCAGGCGACACCAGCCATGCTATTGGTTTCGCCGCGTCACACGCCGTCTACAACGCTCGTGGAACCACGCGGGAAGGCGTGCTCCATGCAATTCTCCGTCCGTCAACGATTGGGGGGCGGGTAGTCAGGGGCTTGCAGGCCAGTCTGTTCAACGTGCCATGAGATGGGCCGGGGCAGGGGAAATCCCGCCGTGCGAAGTAGACCCTTCGTCCCGTACCTGGATTTTCCTCAAGTATGGCCGGCCCGAGATCGTGCAGTCGGCAGCAGTGACAACCTAGAATCGATCTGCCACGTGAAAGACATGCAGCTGTGGCTCCTGGCCTACTAGTAGAACCTAGGAGATGCAGGGCGCCGCAATGTCTTGCCCTCGGTGGACGTGGAGCGCTGGGGTGCAGCGCGGGCAAGGGCAATCCGCTCCTCCTTTCAGCTCAATGTGCGCCGAACATGCGATCAGTAGTCAGTGTGGAGACCTCGGTTATCTTCGACGTGGACGAGGTTGGGGGCAGAGTGTTTGATCAGCTCCTCATCCCTGCCGCGATCATGTCCACCGCCAAGACCTACGTCATCGAAAATATGGAACCTGCTGCTCTCCCGCACATGCAGAACATGGACAATCCTCTTTCAGCATTCGCCATCTCCACTTTCCCATCATTGAGACGGTCCCACTCTCCATTGTAAACATGGGCCGTAGACAGCGCCTGATCAGCACGTCGATACTCCGTGCAATCTTCAGGACTAAGCCTAGGGACCCAAACAAACCCCCAACCCTACTCGCCCGCATCCTCGCCTTCTTTTCCATATTCAACCTCACTCTCTCACGCTACCGCGAAGCCCTGTTCAAGAAGCTCAGGAATGAAACATGGGAAATCCACGACGAAGAGTACACGGAATCCTTCCGTTCGCCTAGCAGGGGAAAGAGGACCGATCTCATCGCCATAGGCGACTTGGGGTACTCTGGATCCGTGAGCATTCCCTACTAAGCTTCACAATCTTATCAACATCCACTGACTTGATGAAGACCTTCTTCACTACACCAGATTCCAAGTACCTTCTCAAATCTCTGCCCCGCCAATTCGAGCAATCGTTCTTCCGGAAGCGACTCCTCGACCCCTACGTCGAACACATGGAGCTCAATCCATACTCCCTGCTCGTACGCATCACCGATCTTTTGTTCTCGCCGTATCCGACACTAGGATCCGCCTTGGGCACCGCACCGTCTCACCACATTGTAATGGAGAACATATTGTATGGCAAGTCTAGCTGTACCAAAGATGACCAGAAGCGATGGGAAACATACGATCTCAAACCTACCGATTATTTCTATCCTGAGCGAGATATAGCAGGCGGAAGATTGGCTCCAGAGAGTGTCAAGGAGCGTCTTATCGACGAATTCAACGACAAGGTTCGAGTGACCGTTGACGAGAAGGAGGAGTTGGTGGCCCAGCTGGCAAGAGATACCAAGATCCTCAAGGATTCCAATGCAGTCGACTACAGCTTGTTCATTGTGCGATATCCTGCTTCCCTATCATCGGCTGAGAATGGTAAAGTTCCAGCTCCTCCTGGTCGGCAATCTTCCTGGCGTTCTGGCCTTGCGTCTCGCGATGGAAAATGGATCTATCGAGTCATTCTCCTCGACTTCTTCTGGGCCAAGGATTCTCTTCAAGCCGAGGTCCTCACTGGCTTTGTGAACTCTTTCAACTTCCTCAAGTGGGGCAAGAGCCATGGTCCGATGAGCATCACTACTTCAAGTGATGAATACAGAACCAGGTTCCTGAGCATGGTTGAGTCGATCGTCGAAGTCCCAGACAGTGCAGGCCGTCCATCTGGCCAAGTCCGCAGCCCGCCTCCAGAGGGTGCCGGTGAGGTTTGAAGACGCGAGGTATAAGATTTCGCGTTTATGGTCTTATGGCAAAGGAATTTGTATGCCGATATAGAACATCCTGATACCCTAACCATGATACTCTTTCAATTTGTCGCTATTCATCAGCGTTATGATTAATAGAGTACATCAGAATTTGTTTCAACAGCATCACAGAATTTCACACTTGGTTGTGCTAGTACTGTTGGATTTCGGTCTTTTACATAAGTCGTGCATCATACCAAATATACTGCTCCACAGCGTGGAGCAAAGACAAATATTTACGGTGAAGAGAGAACATGATCCGTTGCTCAGCGAAAAGAAAGAAGAAGCTTGCCACGTAATGTCAGGTACCAAAGCAAGAAAAGGGGTTTGAAGAAAAGAAGACAGCGTGAAGGTCCTTGTCATCTCTGTACTAAACCGAATTGTAAACAGCAACCCAGTCAACATACAGAGGAACTCCCGGGGCAGTTTGAGGGATAGGAGTTGAGCTTCCACGCTGGTTGTTTGGAAACGCGCCACCAATCGCCAAATTTAGAAGGATGAAGTGTCCATGATGGACAGCCTGCGCCCATGTAGCCGCACCGACATCGTTCTCCGTGACCGTGTGATAATTGACACCATCAACACTCCACGTAAGCCGTTCGGGCGACGCCCCCCTATCAACCTCGAGGGTATAGACATGCCAGTTGCCCTGACAAGGCGACCCAGGACACTGAATATTCCCAGGAATACCATCAGTCTCACGACACGGGCCTCCAGGGTTGACGCCACAGTGCAGCACGCCCCACACCCGATTGATCCCATTCACGTTCTCCATGATATCGTACTCCCCCACCGAGGGCCAATTCTGGTAGTTGCCCCGATAGTTGCTTCCGAGGGTCCAGAAGGCCGGCCAATAGCCCACGGCCGCATCCCCCGAGATGTCGGGCATGATGATGCGGGCGGAGATGCGCATGCGGCCGCCGTCGACGGCCTGGAAGTCTGTGCGTTGCGTTTCGATGCGTGCGGACGTCCATCTGCCGGCCGAGTCGCGCAGGGGGGTGATTTGGAGGACGCCGTCGCCTGTCAGCTTGAGGTTTTCGGGGCGGCTGGTGTAGGTTTGGATTTCGCCTGTGCCCCAGTTGGGGGGTCCGCCGGGATAGGATGTCCCTGTGTCGACGAGCCAGTTGGAGGGGTTTGGGAGGCTGTTGCCGGTGCCGATGAAGTCGTCACTCCATGTGAGACGGAATCCAGGGACGGATGGTGGGGCGGCCTGGATTAGGCTTGCGGTGGAGGACAGGAGGAGGAGGGCCTTGGAGAGCATCTTGAGGGTTGTTTTAAGCGCTCAAAGATGGAGTCTAGTTTTTCCAATTGACTTGAAGATGATTGGAAGTGTAGAGTGCGTTTTCTACAACGAGCAAGATGCTCTTGCTTTTATATGTCCTCCGAGTCCATCCAAAGGTCGCTCTCCATCATATGATGCTGTCCTTTTTTCTTGTCCAATTTCATGGCGTCTGGGGTAATAGATGAGCCCCAAGCGAAATACAGCAAGCCTTCCGATGGTGGGGAAGTCAGGCTCGAATAAAGTCACGCAGATTGGATATGCCAGTTGTCACTGAAAACAGGTGACTACTAATTCAGACGGCGGCAAGGAGATGGAGCAGGATACGCCTAGCGCACATGCCCAAAACACAGTCACGCCGAAAAATTCCCTGGTAGAGTATGCACGAGCAGTGACATGCTAAGTCCTTGGTTTTTGGATGGCGTCGCACATGAGATGTCTTTGCATCTCAGTGACAACCATCCTGTAGCGGATTGGGACTATCATCGTATACGTTCATGTCTACCAAAACGACGATCTGTACTGAGTTTTACACGCATACCAGTAGTAAGGGCGTGCTTGAATAATGGTATTCGGGCTCCTTACCGACCGTTAGGCCAAAGTGGCACGGGGGCCGACAGGCTCGGCTCGACTACCATTTGCACGTAGTCGGCTTGAAACGTACTAGACAAGGCGACATCGGGGAATCTCTAAGAGAAATAGTAACGCACGGCCAATTTCCCAGGGAACCGCCGATTGGAGATCTCGACGCTGACAGATCCAGTGACATACACAAGGGGCGCTTAAGCCGAATAAGTTTGACACGGTCCAGATTCTTGGACGGAATCAGACGCCGCATCGGGCAGGTAGGTGTGGTCGTCAAGCATCACATGCGAAGGTGTGGCCTGAGGCCCGAAGAATAGTGTCGCGTGCTCGGTATGCAGGAACCAGAGATACCCCGCGATTCTACCCCACAATCTTCCCTTTGCAATTTCATGGTTCTGAGATCGAATGAGATGGTTCCTGACGATCCGGATTCGCTTTGCTGAGAGGACGATCCGGGAATTATACCGATACATCCAATCCGCTGTTATTGCTCTCGCAATAAATCTCACACCCTAATCAGTGGGCGGGCAGCGGGGTTTAAAGCCCCGAGATGGCCGAAATCTAAGATGTCTACGCCAGTGATTCGAGACCGAATGCACCTCTAATCAGAAACACTATTGTAATGAGCTTTGACAAGATTGCGCCTCTAAAGATGCTACGCGAGAAAACCCAACGGATAATTACGGTTTATTGAGTTCCAAACACACCCTCTACCAGCCAATATTTTCTGCCGGTTGTAGTGCCGCCACAACTTCCTTATTCCCCAAGGCAACCGCCAGCTGAAAGATATTCTCATATTTTCCTGCCTTGACATCCAATTTGGCACCATACTTCATCAAGACCTTGCAGATATCAGCTCGATAGTATCTGACAGCTATCATAAGAGCTGGTCCGAAGCCATCGCCGTCCAGAAAGAAGTTGACATCTGCTCCCGCTTCAATCAGTATACTGAGTAGACCCAGTGCTCCTATTTCTCCTGAGCTGCATATAGCATACACAGCGCATTGTAAAGGAGTGCCAAAGACACCACTGGCACCATTGATGATATTGGAGCTGCATGAATCCCTGAGAAGCATCCTGACAGCGTTGATGGACGGGTGGATATTTCCCAATGACAGGTCGGAATTGGCGGAAGATTGACCCCTCCCACCAGGCATCGTATCTAGCATGTTCTTATGCGTTCCCACAATATTACGGGATGCCCCGCTGCATGCATAATGTAGGAGAGTTGTGCCCAATGTATCAACAGGATATGGCTCGGAAGCTTTATTGTAAGCCGATATCAGTTTCTCAAGGATTGTAAGATATGGTAAACCAATTCCTGGGCTCTGGTCTCGAAGGTGTTCAGATCCGAACATCTGCAAACAACATTCCAGAGGCGTTAGACCAGAGTTCGTCTTCGCAAAAGGATTGGCACCGACCGCGAGAAGCATTTCTGTGATCTTGGATACCACGAGTTGATCAGAATCCCAATGTGATCTGTATGCGATGATATTCAGTGGAGCCCAACCATTCTCATCCGTAAAATTCGGGTCTGCGCCTGACTGCAATAGAAGGGCTACCTTGGACAAATCACGCCTGAATGTAGCCCAATGAAGAGGAGCCATCTTCCATGAAGTTTGTTGATCTTTGCTTTTTATCTCGTCTCGGTAGTTGAGGCTAATCGGCTCTTTCAGCAGGATTTCCAAACAGCGAGTCAAGTCGTGTCCTTCGGTCTCAAAACAAGTTCTCATAATAAGCCTTTTCTTTGAGTCTTTGTCAAACAAACATCCTTTAGACGATAAGAAGAAGAGTACAGATTCTTTAAGCTCAATACTGTTCACCCTTTGAGCGTGTAAAAGATATCTCTGATCTTGTTCGTTTGCTTGTTGGAAAATATGATTCATCTCATCGAGGGCTGGAAATTGACGATGCGTGAATCTTTCAAATAGCTGAATCAGATTCTCTCGAGATATGTCCAAAGCATATTGTCTCAGGTTTCCTATAGACTGACGTGCACGTTCTGCATTGACCTTGAAACATGCCAGGGCCTCACAACCAGTTGGTTTGTAACCATTGCTGATTAAAAGCTGAACAGCACGGTATCGAAGTATGAAAAGAATTGTGAAAGGGGTTTCTGAAGGCCCCCAAGTTTCGGACATAGTTCTGAGCATATGTTTTGCTAGACTCAAATCTCCTGATCTTAATGCACTGCTCAATGTATATTCCAACGAATTGGTCATGTTCGAGGCAAGTTCTATGTCAGATGACAAGGGTGGCAACAATGCTTCGGAAGGCTCCATTACCTCACAGTGACCAGTAGATGTCGATTTCTTGTCACTATTCTGGAGTATGGACATTTTGCAGTCGTAAATGCTTAGCAGGTTGGCAAATTGAAGTGCAAATTCGCTCAGCTGCTCTTCTGGGTCCAGAGTATTGATGTTTCTATAGATGTTATTCTGAATCAACATTTTGCAGAACTTGGAAGTCTGTTTCTCATTGCTTGGAGTACGAATTTTTTCAGAACAAGGCTGATTCTCCATAGACTGCCGAAGGATGCTGATGGCGCCAGAATCCTTAAGCATCTTGTATAGTTTGGAATCATTATATGCCATTGCAAGGCCCAAAGGAGTCAGGTAGTAGTCAGAAAGGTCCGTAGAATCATATAGACAGGCGTATTCCTTCGTTATGCAATGTGCGGTCGAGTTGATGTCAGCGCCATGGTCAAGTAGTATGCGCACAGTCTCCACTCTTCGCCAAGCCATGGCCTTGCTGTCCGAAACGAATCCTCCTGTTACTTCAAATACAAGGGCATGTGATGATTGATCTCTTTCTACCATACGATGGAAGAGGCCCCAGTGGAGAATCGCAAGGTGGAGGATTGCCTCTTCATTCACGCCTCCTATCTCTTCAGCCAACCGAGCGCAGGTTTGAGGTAAGAGAAATGTAGCTGCGAGTTGCAGGCTACTCAAATGCAGTAAGGAGTCTTTTGGACCCATATGTGTAGCATACCCCCATCTTGCATAATGGTCGAGAGCAATCATGAAACGATCCAGTGATTTGGAATGGTGTGCGAAGAATCTTTTAAATGATGGAGGTTCTGGACGATGGCCATCATAATGACGAAGTACTTCGGGTAGAATGGCAACAGCATGGCGGTAAAATTCGGTCTCCGGTACTCCGTGTAGAGACAGATAATGGATACATGCCTCAAAGATGTAATTGTAATCCTCGTGGTACACCAGGTAATTTCTTGCAACCCGACTAGAGACCTTTTCTGGTGGGCTCAATAAGAATTCCTTCACTGTAAAGTGGCTCAGGGAAAGATGATTCCCGGAACCGCTGCATCGAACCAGACCGGAAAGCCAGCGGCCAACGTCCTCCGGGTCCGGTATCATCTCCTCATCAAAATTCTCTATGTCTGCTTCGGTACAGACTGCGTGAGAAAGAAGATTTGATTCCAAACTACCATGGCTATCCAGAATAAGCCACTTCAATACGCGTCGAATATAGATTTTGGTCTGTTCAGGGTAACGAATGTCGATATTTTCCAAGATTCTTTGGAATTAGTTAGCATATACAATAACATGGACCATTTATGCTGACCGTTCATATGTGGCTGGAAGATCTGGGGGTAAAGATACTAGAGCCTTGCGTCTTTCTCTGTCATTAGGAAGTTTGGATAGATACTCAAGCTGACATTTAGTCCATTGGAACCTGTATTTCCATCAGTTGACCAATCGGATAACTCGAAATCCAGTTATAATAGGCAGATACTGTGAAAAAAACTCACATGCCGTTGGCTTGATTAGTGAGGGTAGTAACAATTTCTTCTCTAAGCTGCATACTCTTTGTCTTGATCTTGCTGAGATGAGTCGCTACGTATAGCTTCAGATCGGAAGACATTGCGGCAATAGAGACACTTTCGAAGCTCTTGAGATCTTTCTCGAGGTCTGGCTCAGCGCGTGCTACGACTAAGAGTCTAAGATTACTGGATGACATATGGGCTGTTTTTACGAGCGCTCTGAGAATTTCCTGCTTCGAAGAAGGCGGGCTGCATTCATCAATGCCATCGATGACTATTGTTGTTTGTGGAAAGTGGTGAAGAATAGTAGACAAGAACTTTACAAAGTCTTCCTTGACAGGTGGTGCTCGCATTCGGTCTTTGCGGTTATGCTTTCTGTAGAAAGCCAAGGCTTCTGTGTATGCTCCTTCACTCTGAGTAGCCAGCTGTGCAATCATAGATCCTATGACATTGGAACTGACATGAGTGTCTTCATCATCATGGCGACAGTAGAAGTAGGCGAATCCACGAGGCCTTTCTTCCAGCCAAGTGTCGATAATCGTCGATGCAAGGGTGCTAGTGGAACTTAGTACCATATATCAATCACGAACATAAAGGTGTGAGACCTGTTCACACTTACGTTTTACCTGCCCCAGGAATACCGTAGATGAATAGTTTGGAATCGTTCTTCGAGAGCCAAGTCTGGTATTGTGGAAGGTCGAGGACCCAACGACCAGTGCCCTGTACTCGGTCACCTCTGAAAGCCTGATGCTTAAGTTGAGGATTTACGGGGGAAAACCATGGCAGAGCCCCTTTAGCTTCATCTGATTCCAGTTTAGACAGTAGGCGCTCTTGTCCGCTCTGGATTTCCTTTACCCTCTCATCAGTGTCAGCTGTGGTTGATAATATTGACCTCAGCGATGCATGATCACTCGTAGAAAGTGCCAGTATGGCAGTTGACTTATGCCTCTCCAAAGATTCGACCAGATCCATTGTTTTGCCTTTTGAAAGCGGCCATTTCAGGTCTTTGACCAGACGTGTCGAAATTTCCGGAACTGGAGAGACTTCGAACTCTCGGATGATTTGGGAAATTTGCTCCAGAGTTCCCTGGCATTCACGAACATAATTTGGAATTCCATGACCTTTATTCAAGGTATCAGTGCTATTCATTTGAAAAGAGCCTGTCATACCTCCACCAACTGAAAACCCTTGATGACCGTCTGGATCCTCGTTTTCAAGAACCTTCTTGAGTCGTTCGAGAATAGAACAGAGAACATGAGCCTCGACGAATAGTCTCTTGACGTCTTCGCGACGATCTTTGGCCGTTTTGATGTATCTGGATCCTTTGCTGACCACCGTCTCTGCAAGAGTTGCAAGACCGCCTATCGATGCTGCGATGGACAAGGGATCCATGAGGTAGGAGAGATGCGTCAAAAGAACTTGTGAAGTTCTCGCAGCGATGAGTTTGAAGTGAACCTTTACACTGTAGGTGTCTGTCGTGGCAGCAGGCTGCAGCCAAATGAGCGCTTATTTTCGCTTGGCCCCCAGTTCCATCGAATAGGCTGACCGGATATACTGACAGGGCAGTGCTCTGTTATGTGTGAGTGTGAGGTGAACATTTTCCGGTCAATAAAGGACGAGGCAAACAGATCAATCTGCCGTCCTGATTGGCGCAGTATATCTGTAAGATAAGGCTGACTCCGAGCGGCGTGGCAACCAATAAATCCATGGGTGGGCTATAGAGATTGCCAAGCACTGCCAAAAACTCGGAGTACTGAGTTGCGAACGAGATTGATCATAGCAAAATTAGCAGTGGAACAATACACTATAAGTCAGAAAATACGGTGGGTCGCATTTCAGGGCGAGTTGTATCTGGTCATGATCAGAGGTAAGAAGTGAAAGGTTTGGCTGCCCCCTCATGGATGTATTCAGGTTGCAGCTTTCTCACAGCGGAGAAAAGCACGCCACATCTAGACTGCCCAACTAGTTAGGTGCGCATATAGAAGAATGTCCCATACTCCAACCCTTGCCTTGTATAATCTGTGTAATTTTCAAGCAAATACGTCTAAAATATTACACACGAGGCACTCACAACAGGTCAATGATCATCTCGCCTGATGACCATTTCAGCCCATGTAAGGTCCACTCCAGGCCAAAAATCCAATGCTCAGTTCAGACATACGGTTCTTCCCCTTCAGCTAGCTCCACCCCAGCACAGACAAAGATGTCCGAAACGCCGTCAGTGCCCAAACCATTGCCTGCTCCCCACAACTTCAGGATCCACCTCAGTCTTCCAGTGGCCCGCCCGCACTAGGCATTCCCCGCCCGGGCAGATCTTAGAGAGATTTTTAGCTTGCAGATACGCAACATGACTGATCTGCACACCACTGCACGAAATCCCTTTCAGGAGCTGTGACGGCAGCTAGACATCCAACCTTAACCGGTCTTGGCACCGAACCGATAGAGCTTGGATCGTGAAACTGCGTCTTTTTCTCTGCTAAGTGCTGGTAGCGTGCAGCGCGCCCTAATCGTCTTGGGTGTGCAAACGTCTTGGGGAGGGAAGTGTCATGGGAAGCTACCTATCTGGCGTGAAATGGTAGAAAGGTTGTGCCTCGATTCTCTCTCCGTGCTGCGGCACGGCAATACTCCGGGAGTTTTGAGACGCGAGGTGATGGGTAGACCAGTCTCCAGCCAGTACTCAAACCAAGTCGGAAGAGGATACGAGGGGTAGGAGCCGTGGCTAACAAGTCAACGGCAGACTCTACACTCACGAGCAGATAGCCATAGGAAACAAGCATTTCGACATGGGCGATTCAGACACTGCACCATGCTTGATACTTTATTGGCGAGCGTAGATCCTCGCGCAGGTGTTTACTCTCCAGAGACAGGAACGCTCTGCTAGTAGCGGACCACTACTACGGCGCCAGTCCGTGCATGGTAGCACGTACCTGGTGTGACAAGACCCCAACTGAATCGCACCCAAGGAACGCAGCGGATAGCAGGATGGTTTACAGGCAATAGTGCAGCCAGGAACGTGTACTCGGGGTTATCTGCGCAGAGAGTGCCATCAAGTGTCGATGGTCTCGGCATGAGCAGTCGCACGAAAGGGGCGATTCAGGGAAGCCGACTAGCAGAATGACGGTGGCTGGCCGGACGAGATGCTACAGGAGCATACCACGAAACACGGCCGTGGTGGATGACGACGCCGCGTAAGACGGTGATGATTATGGAGATGCCGCGGGATGCCGGCATCGGTTCAAAGTCCAGTCTGACTCTAGGCGCGTTATGCGACTATTCGCCGCCCGTCTCTTGAGCCACTCTTGATAATAGGAGCCCTCCCTTGTAGTATGAGGCGAGGGCTTTAGCCCGGCAAATGGGCGGGCCGGCAGCCAAACGTGCCTGATGCATGCGCGATAGTGCGTGTTTAATAGGCCGGGGAGGTCGTTCGACCGCACAACTCTCCCTCTGATGGCGGTGAGCGGCAACTGTGCCCCCGGTTTCGTCATCGGGCATGGAGGCGTGAGCCGTGGTCCACGGCGGGTTTGGCGAGCGAGTGAGGTTGCCGGGGAGCAGTCCACGATGGGAACACTAGGTCTCGGGCCGGACGGGCTGAAGAGAGAGTGACATGGCTAGGCTAGGGCCAGGTTTCTGGCCATCTCTACCTGCGTCTGTCGTGGTCGGCAGGATCCGCAGCACGACTGGGCGAGGGAAATTTCGGGCAGGGCTTGCGTGCTGCAGTGGCGGCGATGATGCATCGGGACATTGGGCGTCACGAAGCTGGGGAGATGCAGGTGCTCACGAGGGCAGCCGGAACGGGCGTTGGCATCCAGCCATGCTGGCAGCGGCATGGAAGATGGTAGAAGGACATGCGCGCAGGATGCGAAATGGTGACTCTTTGATAGGGCTCCCCCGCGCCTCAAGGGAGCATCCCCGTGGGATCCGTGTGCTTTTTCGAGGCCGGACGGGGTCGATCTGCGTGGGCGATGGGTGGGCGAGGCGTGGGAGGATGGGAGGAGGCGGGCGAGGCGGGCGAGGCGTGCGGCTCTTCTCTGAGTGGCCGTGCGGCGGTGCGGCAGTGGGGCGGTGGAGTGCCCAGGTGGGCGAGGTGGGCGAGGTGGGCGAGATGGCCGCGCGCGATGCCTCAGCTGCATGATGTCATGGCCGATGGCGTCCCTCACTGCCATGCGACAGCACCACGTCAATTCTGCCCTATCACGGGGCCTGCAACCCGAAAGGCGCTCCCTGGCCCACGATGCTCGGCTCTGGATCATGGCTTCCGCCCTGGGTCTCGGGGGTTAGGCGCAAATCTCTTAAGACTTCCTCCTTCCCCGGCGCTGCCATCGTGCAGCTTGCACTCCATCACCACCCCCTTTCGTCCGTCTCGACATATCTTTTGCTTTTCCCTCCCTCGCATCTCCCGCTGCGTCTACTGCTAGCAGCACCCTCTCTTACTGTACGACCGCCGCCGCACTATCCCTCATCAGGCTCCCCGCGCCTTCGCTGGGCCCAGCTCTCCAATCACAGCACCGCTCCCGCTGTGCCTCGACGTCAATCCGCCTCATCGCCTCGGACCCGGATTTGAGCCCTGCTGGGCCCGCTTGTGAACGATGGCCGCCCTCGCTTTCAAAGCGATCGACTACGGCGCAGACAAGATTCCCGACAGGCTTTTCGAGGCAATCCCAGGAGGCTACTTCACCCCGCCCGAGAAGAAGAAGACCAAGACAAGTCGCAAGCCCATCCGTGAGCAACGCAACAAGAGCGAGCAGCGGTCCAGCCGCAGGTCTCAGCGACAGCGTAGCCCTTCTACCGACTATTCCGACTACCACAGCGGCCGTGATACAGACTACGAGCGCGAGCACCGGGGAGGTCGCCGCCGTGCAAAGAGCGCAGGACAGAATCCGGGCAGAAGCATGAGCCGCGGCAGGCACAGCGACCGCAACGGTGATTGGGACGGGGACGACGACTTTGCTCAGATGGACCGCGCAGAACGCGGGCCCCAGTATCCCCCGCCGCCAAACGCCGATGGCTACAAGCCCTACAATCCGCAAGAGTACGCCGCTGGAGCCGCCGCCGCCGCACCTGCCATTGCTGCAGGCTATCACGATCCCTCGACCGGCTACCACGATCCGTACGACGCGCGCGCGGCATCAGCCCGTCCGGATTATGGCTATCCATCTCAGGTAAATATCACCCGTTCTCAGAGCGCCACCGTCTCGTCAGGACCTCTCCATGTATCTTCGGTGAACTCGTGTCCGCCGACGGTAGCTGGAACTCCTACTACCCCAGCCACCTCTCCCCCTATTTCTACACAAGACGCAGATCATGTCTCTCGCTCTCGAAGTGCGACGGTGCCGTTGGTTCCGCCTCATCTGCGCCCGGCGTATATGCGTGCGCCGTCCGCGGTTATGAGCAGGTCTCCTTCGATGCTGTCAGCTTCGGCTCTCAATCCAAAATCTCCAACCCTAGGGGCTTTGCATTCCAGCTCTCCTCTTTCAACCTCCTCTTTTCCTTCTTTCGAACCGCCAGCTGCAACACTTCTCAGCCGATCCCCTACTAACCCTCCCCAGCCTCCAGTCTCGCGTCCCATTTCTACTTCAGCGGCGCGGTATACACCCGCTGGATACTCGCCATCTCCCGTGAATGCTTCGCCCGCCCCGAACCCTGGATATACCCCGTATAATCCCGCCGACTACGCTCCACCGGCTCCGTCCGGCCCGTCCTACACAGCCCCGGGGAACACCTACCCGTCTCCGCCTCCCTTTTACCGACAGCAATCACGTTCGCAGCCATCCCTGGCACCACTGCCGCACGATGAGCAGACCCAGCTCGCCCACTTTGACCCACCGCCGGATCGCCACGGCAGCACCGCGTCCTCGCACCGTCGCCGTCATGGCGACGAGAAGCGAAACAGGGCAAGGTCTGCTGGCCACCATGGCCGCTCTCGTAGTCGGGTCACTGACCAGTTGCGTGACAGGTTTGAAAGCCTTGATACGCGCGAGAGGGGCCTGGCGGCTTCGGTGGGAGGTGCGTTAGCTGGAGGATTAGCGGGCAATGCTGTCGGGAAGGGAAGGCTAAGCACTCTTGTAGGAGCGGCGATCGGCGGCCTCGGCGGCAGAGAGCTTGAGAAGAGGCACGAAAAGTAAGTGGCTGAAAACGCCGAACTACCCCCCTAGGGGGTTGTGAGACTCTTTGCTGACTATAATTTTCTTCTGTTGCAAACAGGAAAATGGCTGCGCGCGAAGCATCTGGACCACGAGAGAGCCGCCACGGCAGCGGCAGGCGAGACTATTCTAGGTCGCCTTCTCGAGATAGGCGGAGGGGCGACCGTTATGACCATTACGACAGCTTTTCCGATTCCGACTCGGACAGAGGCAGTCGGGCCGCCCGAAGGCGACGGTCAAGCAGGAGGCGGGATGAGGACTTTTGAGGGTTTAAAAAACCGCTCAGGTCGAACCGCGCTCAGCGAGACGAGCCCCAAGTTGGGAGCAAGTGTCTACCGCACATGCGCCCCCCAGGCTGTTTGGTGATGAGGTCAGAGTCCCGAGCATCGCTGCAGGAGATCTTGGGTAATCACGCTCGATTGCTTTTCCCTTGCATTAGCTTGTACATTTCACGAACTACTTCAGGGCAACGACCCTTATGAGACACGAATCATGACGGATAGACAGGTGCGTCACCAATGGCACTTTTCGGCGGGAACTGTATTTTGTTGCTTTGGGAAAGGACCGGTATCAGCAATGGGCATGGCTTCCTGGGGACGGGCACCATGGCGCAACAGTCTTTTGATGGTTGCCTCCTCCTTTTTATCGAGCCACTTTCGGGGCTGGCTCCGACGGAGGGCGGGTGGCGGGAGTCGAAGGGGAGGCCTGTCAACGGCTGAGTGAAGTCGGTGAAGCAAGTGATCGGGGAGCTACTGTACATTACAATGGACAGATGTTTGGGCTAGCCGGGTGCCAACTTGTCCCATGTGACGTTAAAACGCCGCCTCGGGGCACCTGGATGGCCAAATCAGGGCCCGCGGATGTTGAGGCCGTCGTAGAAATTGCAGATCTAACTACAAGGGGATACCACGTGCGTACCCGCAGCGGATCAAAACGTGCTTCGAGAAGCATTCGAGAAACGCGCGAGAAGGCACTAAGGCGGGCCGACGGTTTCTGCTTTACTGGGTCGAACAGTAGCGTCAAACATCTAGCCTGATAGGCAAGGTGTCGCGAGCGTGCGAGGCCTGGCAGCCGCCGCGGAAGGTTTCGAAACACCTGCTACCTGCTCCGAAGCCGTGGGCGAAACGAAACAATTGCTCCCGATCAGGCCGTCGTGTGTAGTACAAGACGGACCTGCCTACGGCCGCCGTCCTGCCTCCCTCACTTGGACCCTCCTCGCCCACCTGGCCGCTCACCGCAATTGATTCCAGTCGACCTTTAATATCTCCGCCTCTCCAGCCCTCCTCAGGACTACTACTGCTGCTGCTGCTACTGCTGCTCCCTCCCTTTGTTTTCCTGGTCCCGCCCCCAACCTTCGGCCCGCTACCAAGCTTTCGATCGACTACGCCGCAGACACTCCCCACCTCCTCATCCTATAAAGGAAAACAACCCACTCCACCAAGACCTCTCACCGTCCCAAACAAGCAATCAAGGACCGGGAATCGGATCCTACGCCCCCCAAACGGGAACCCAGCCCACCGCGGTATAACCACATCCGTGCAGTCGCCATGGCGCCCCAGAAATGCTACTTCCTCGACGCCCTGCCCGTAGAGCTACGCCTGAGCATCTACGAGCACCTCGTCGTGACCCCGTCCCCCCTCCGCGGCCCCAGGGCCCGCCACCCCGACGAAAAATACAACCTTGACCTCTCCATCCTGCGCGTGAACCGGCAGGTGCACCAGGAATCGCGCAGCATGTTCTTCGGCAAGAACACCTTCTACATCACTCCCCCCCTCGACACAACGACGGGCACCGCCTCCGAACCCGCGCCCCAGCAACCTGCCTTCGACCCGCCCCTGCAACCGAGCCAGATCCCCCTCCTCAGACACCTCACGGTCGACCTCTTGTACTACCCCTCGACCCCGCTCATCACGGAGCCGGGCCCCAACGGCACGGGCTGGAAACCCATCTCCGCAGGCGCAACCGCCTACATCGACGCCCTCACCACGCTCTTCACGTCGTGCAATTCCGCCCTGCAGACGCTGCGCCTCACCTCGACGGTCCGCGAGTCCTTTTGCGCAAAAAAGTGCCTCGTCTCCTTCTTCATGTGCGACCGCTCGCGCCCGTTCTGCGTCTCGCTGGCCGGGCTCGACGGCGTCAAGACGATCCCCATCAGCTTTGAGTTTCCGGATTGCTACTACAGGGCCGAGGTCGAGAGGGATGCGTTTACGAAGCGCAGCATCCTATTGTTGGCGTGTCAGGTCATGTTTTGTCAGAGTCAGGTTAGGATTACGGCGTTGTTGAGGCAGTTTGAGGAGGATGGCGGGGTGGGGAAGATTGGGGAGGGGGGCAAGGCGGATCTGGGGCCCTTTGTGGGGAGTAGTTGGCCTGGGAAAGGGGAGGGAGTGGGGGCTGGGGAGGCGATGATGGGGTTTCAGTGAGAGAGTGAATGAGGATTTGGGATGGGTTGACCTCGTGGATGAGGACTACTCGAGCATCCTTCTTCTCTCTACCCAGGTTTCATTCGCTTTTCATTCAACACGTGCAAAAGTAATACGTCTATTTACGGGAGGAGCATCATCTGGGCTTTCACTGCGGCGAGGCGTTGAGCGTACACACATGGGCATTTCTGGCGTCTCATTTTCTTTCAATTTCCCTGCACATCCCCAGCACTCTTCTCTGGAAGAAGGTCGCTTTTTTCATGGCACAATCGGGACACACACACGCACGGAGTGGGAATAGACATGGAGCATAGACACGACCAGCCACCCCCCTCACACATGTATACTTAATTCTCCGAACCCCAAAAGATAATATATTCCGATGTCTTATCTCGACCCAAAACTCCAAGCCTGTTGTGCTGGAATGAAAAGTATCCGAATTTCCGAAATCAGCACCACAATACCACCGATGGCATCTAATTCCCTTCGAAACCGTCCATTGGTCCGGCCCTCGTCCGACCCAGCTCCTGAATTGTCTCCCCAAAGAAGGGCCGGCGTCAGGTCAAATCTGGGCCCTCGATTTGCGTTCCTTGTTCCATGCTCACGATCGCCTGTGTACATCGCCCCGTACATGACCGTTTCAAGCCCAGCCGTCACATTGCACCCCGTGAAACCGGTTCCCCGTATCCCCCTCCCCCCCGTGCCCTGCCCCACACCCCCCCCCCTAGGGACCCTGCCTAGTCCAATTCCACAACGTCTCCTCTGTCAAGCGCGTCTTCTAGCTCCTTGAGCTTGCGCTTACGCTCCAACCTGCGCGCACGATAGTCCGACACCGGCACTGGCACTGGTACTGGCACTGGGGACGTGCGTTGCAGTGGGGCCCGGGATGTTGTTGGAGTTGGACTGCCAAACAGCCAGGCGTACGAAGGGAAGACCATTGCAGCATCAGCGTCGCCGTGCTGAGATATTGGTTTGATGTTCTTGTCCTCAGTCTTAGGATTAACACGCCTCATATTCTTTTCCGCCTCAGCAGGGTCAGCCTTGAATGCGTCTTTCCGTCCAAAGCAGGATTTTTGCTGCTGCTGCTGCTGCTGCTGATATGTGCGACGACGGCCTTGGTTTGGGTAGAGAACGCCGGTGCCACGGGTCAGGTAGCGGTACGGTGACTTATCCAGCTCCGACTCCATCGGGCCGTCAAAGAGGTTTATTGGGTGTGATTGAGATCCGGGGAGATCAATCCCTTGTTTGCTTAGGTGACCCTGGAGGTCTGCAATTTCCTCTTCGGCGCCGATGAGGCCATGGTCGAACGCCTCAAGGTGTTGTGCAATGGTTCTGTACAATGCCTCTGCCATGATTGGCGGGAATGCATTGCCAATCTGCTTCAGCGCCTCACCATTACAACCACTGAACTCATAGTTGTAGGGAAACGATTGCAAAAGCGCATATTCTCTCGCCGTGAAATTGCGCCGTCCAGAGGGGTGGTAGTTCCCACCACCGCCGGTGGTGATGCAGCCCTTGAGGAATGTCTTCGTAGGGTCATAAGGCTCTTTGTTGAGGACTCTCATGCTCTGGGGCATATGATATTCATCATCTGGAGCCTTGTGCAAAGGCACGAGGGCGTCGGCTACAGACACAAAGGGGTTGAGTCCCAGTCCATGGGTAGGTTTTGGAAATGGTGGCAGGGGAGTACCGCGCCGTGCTGCAATAATCAAGAGACGCTTTCGCTGCTGGGGGAGTCCGAACCTGGACATATCTTGGAGCTTATAGCGGAGATCATACCCCGCATTGATGATATCGTTAATCAGAAGGTGGAAGTTCTGCTTGTGCTGAGCGTGCGTCATTAACCCGAATGTTTGCTCCAAGGTTGCAATCCTCGGCTTCACCTTCTTCAGGATTGGTCCCACTGTGTAGATGGCCTCATAATTGGCCTGATCGTTCTGGCCATCGCGGGTATGGGCGGGTGACCAGTAGCAGCACGGTGGCGATAGGTGCAGAATATCCACTTTGAGAATCAATTTAGGTGTACCTTCAGGTGGAAAATCATGCGCGTCGCGCAGATATACATCAGCGCCGGTGTGGTTGTATCCGTAGGCCTGAATTGCGTGGTGATCGTGATCTAGGCCCCACGTCACATGTAGACCAGCTTGTACTGCTCCTTGAGATGCACCTCCTGCTCCACAAAAGGTATCTCCGAAGGTGTACTGCTGTTTTCGTATCCGCCTTGGGGTCCGTCTGAACTGTGGAAGGTCTTCTAGGATTTCTAAAGATTCGGATTTGGCGCGGCGCTTGCGTGCATTCTGGGTCTTTTCATCCTCGTCCAAAACAATCACGGAATTGGAGTGCGCATGCTGCATGGGCAGTTGATCAGCTTCATGTGAGTACAACCGGCGAACAACGCCCGCATATGGTTTCGCGCGCATATTCGAATCTTTAATCAAGATATTCACGGCCCGACAAACCAATCGACCATTGTGAAAGATGTCTTTCCGGCACTCATCCTTGGTCATTTGGCGGTGGTATGGCGAAGGATTTGTTTTGCGGAAGCTCAAAAACGGGTATGGCTTGTTCGTCAAGATGCAATCCCGAGCTTTGACAGCTTCGCCAAGATCGACATCCTCTAGGCCTTGTATGAATGGGGACACCATATCCGTTCCATTGGTCTGATGCACGTCCTCTCTGACATTCAAGACGATTGCTATCTCGTTAAGCTTCCCTACTCAACAGTTAGTGTTGATTTTTTACGTCATGCCCGTAACTTACATTCGAAAATAGGCCCAAGGTATTTGGCACGGCACATCTTCAACCCTCTGAGTCGTATAGTGTCGCTCTCCAAGTTTTGAATGATATGCTTGATGCGCAAAAAATCACCCGACTGGAGGCCGCCTTCCTCATGACGGTCGTGGTGATGGTTGCGCAGTTCAACCGTAGAGCCCACTCTGATAATTGTGCCGTCTGCGATCCTAATTTGATCAAGTTCGTAGTCGGGAAGTCGGATACGATATTTATCACAGCATTCAACCTGTTGCTGCCGGGCTGCCGGGCTCTGAGGAGTAAGTGGTGCATCATCGACGGTGATTATTTCCCGATCGTCGGCCCCAGAATCTGTGTCTGTAAGACAGTGAGTACGCAGCCAAGATGGTATCGAACAAGACATTTACCATAGTTCAAAAATTCGATTTCGTCGTCGGAATCTGAGTCAGCAACAATGGCTGCGCATGGAGCCATCGTGTGCCAAGCCCCAGTGTGGTAATTGGTGAGGAGAGATTGGGAGACAGTGGTAGAAGTTTAGTTTGGAGACCGAGGGCAAGGTTACCGAGAAGTCGGTGAAGGTGAGAATAGCAGCAGAGGCGCGCTAGCTCAACTTGGTCAGTGCAGGTATGGGGTGAGGGGGGGAATGCCAGGCGAAGGAAGTCAGGCGAAGGAATTCAGGTAGAAAGTAGGAGAGACACGGATCAAAATGTGAACTATAAGACCTGAAAGACCACATATTTTAGGCAAAAGGGTGCTGTAAGGAAATAGAGAGAGAACTTTTATAGGAAAGAAGGACAACGTCCAGGGCGAGATTACGGATCTGATCATAAGAATACTTCAATAATACGAAAGACGCGCTCTATTGATACAGAGTCTTGACACGGCTCGGTGTAGGACTTTACTCTACCGTACCAAAGCCAGCCAGATGCGGACAAATAAGCCGATGCCCACGGTCGTTGCGTGAAGCCCCGGCAGTCGAAAGATCTATTCAGCGTAATCACCTGATAGTCTTCTCTACAAAGTCCTTCTCCAGACGACCAACCTCCTTCTTGAAGGTCTCAATCTCTTTCCAGCAGTCGAGCGGTCGGCGGTCATGCGTCCTCAAGCAGGTCACAACATCTTCCTGGGCCTTACTTGTCTGGGGGTCCAACTGCTCGAGCTTTTTGCGTGCATCGAGCTTCTTCCTCAACGCCTCGATCTCCTTGGTGACGCTTTCCCGGCTCATGTCTTTGTGCTTTTGCTTTTCGGCAAGCGTGGCGGAGGTGGATGTTGCGTCGCTGAGCTTCTCGGCGAGAGACGGCTCGGATGGCTGCTCGGATTCCTTGGACAAGGTCTCCGAGAGGTTGGACAGTTTCTGGACTTCCTGCTCACGGAGTCGCTCGAGCTCTTCGGTCAGCCGTTGCTGGTACTGGAGTTCCTGCTGTTTCGAGCGGGTCGAGTCGGTCTGGAGCGCCAATTGATATCAGTGTATGTCTCAGGCGATGGCTTTGGATCGTATCATACATGCGTGTTCTTCTGGAGCGAGTTCACCAACTCGTTGGAGAACCGGACGGGGGCATCTCTGCGCAAAAACAAATCAGCATCAGGAGAGCGCGGCACGGCGCCAATTGCTGGCATCATGGGCAACTTACGCGGAGAAGACATGCTGCGATACCTCGCTGGACGGCTTTGAGTTCTCGGCCCCCATGGTTGCTGTTGCGGAGGTGCGGATGCTTGCGCTGAAGTTGTTGGAGCTCGCAGAAGTCGGCTTGGCCTCGGAAATTCGCGCTAGAGCCGATCAGGAAACATGTCATCGCCTCAACACCACGTCAATCCCACAACCACACTGCGACCCCGCGCACGATCCTTGGTGTTCTTCGTGTCAGTTCAAGGTACACAGGACCGTGTGTGCGCTGGCCAAAAAAGAGCATCGTACACTGCCCATGGAGCTTATCGGTCGCAGCATCTCGCGCCCACATTCGTAGAAGATAATTTCCGCCGATGCTCCAATCCTCCATCACGGCCTGGCTGAAGAAGCCGGCATCCGTCACAAAGGCAGACGAGCCTAAGACTGCACATACGCTGCCTAGTGCATCCCCAGGGCTAGAAGCCAGCAGTAAAGGAGCAGCCGCTCCGGCTGACACCACGCGCAGTCATGTCCCTTCATCTTCACACGTTGCCGCACTGCAGGACACGCCGTTGTCGAAGCCATTCCACCTTCGGCCTCTTCCCCCCAACGTGGAACTGGTACCTCTGACAGAGGAGCTGGTACCTGCTTTCAAACGTCTCAACTCCCTGCTTCTCCCAGTCGCATACCCGCCCGCTTTCTACACCGAGTCCATGACCGAGCCCCACCATGGGATAACACTCATGGCCATGTGGCATACTTCGCCATCTTCGGCAGAGATTGTGCCTGGTTCAGAACAGCCGCGCCTCATAGGTGCCATTCGCTGCCGTATCCTACCCTCCGCAACCCTATACATATCTACCATCGGTCTCCTATCCCCATACCGCTCGTACGGAATCGCCACCCATTTGCTTCATAGAATCATCGCCAAAGCATCAAAAGAGCATGGAATCAGAAGTGTGGTGGCGCATGTGTGGGAAGCCAACGAAGAAGGACTGGAGTGGTATAAGAAACGAGGATTTGAGATCATCGGGAAGGAAGACGGATATTACAGCAAGTTGAGGCCTTCTGGAGCCATATTAATCAGAAAATGGATTGGCGTAGGCGACTTGCTCGCCATTGAAGGGCAGAATACATGAGAGAGGTTACCGTCGCTGATGTTGATGAGTAAGAATGACGACCAAGGCCTTCCTGAATTCCTTTTTCGAGCGGGCAAACCTTATCTACCCAAGGCGGGGGGCTTTAAATCCATCTTACTGCCAATACGGTACTGTGTTTTGTGAAGGTCGTAGCTGTGAAAAGTGCGACAAGGTCTGGCGAAGGTGTCAATACTAGGCCATAGATGAGACGGTTTAGGCCAACCTTCCTCCAGATGGGTGCATGTTGGGCATGACTACATCGGCTTGATTATTTACGTACACGCCCAGTCAAGAACCCGTTTGTATCGAATCCATCCGTGACGCTGGGTCTGCTATAAACGTCAGTGGCCCCACTTCCAATTTATCTATTTTACCAATATCCAGGCTTAGGCCAATGCTTCAATCAACGGTGTCCATTTATTGATCCGCCATCAGACCCATGGTCACTACTGCAACTTCACTCTTGTGTTTCCCGTTGCCCACCCACTCGATCATTGGACATATCTGGGTAATCTCAGATCTCTATTGATGGGACGATGCGGAATCTGGACTTTCGACTAGTGCTTGGAAATACTGTTGTGCAAAACAACTGATCATGATATCTCGGGATGCATGACAGGGGTCGTTGGTTCGAGACTAATTTGCGGGTAAACAGATATAACCCATTCGCCTCGCAATGTCATCCAAAATAGTACATACTCGCTTACTGGAAGATCCTCCGACTCTTCTACCCAAGCGAGGATGAGTCTCTCAGGACGCTCTATCCTTCGTTCATGCATCAATTTCAATTCCATCTTCTGTCATCGGCGAAGAATCGTCGGTTGCTCGGGTGACTATTAAAAGTATAGAGACACAAGTGGCACTATCGCATACACGTTGAATAATGACTGTTGTACGGCACGGAGCACTATCCGTGGAACCGATCATGCCTGCGCATGGGGTAGGTATATTACAGGTTCTCTATTAATAACCCTTCCGGATTGTCATGGTTGCTCCTGAATTCATGCGGTTACTTCCGCCCGTGCAGAACATCCTTGGCCAGATGAGACTAGACTCATGCTATCAGCATGCTAGAGACTTTCGTATTCGAGTTGTTTACGGGTACGTCAATCTATTTCACGGCTGGGCAACTAATGTGTTCGTTTTTTCGATAAGAACAGATCAGTGTTTTATTTTGCACACTGGCAAGTTTTTGGCATATAAGATGCTCAGCACAGCTTCATGATAGATTTCTTAATCCGTTACTGCTTTGGAACACTGACGAATTAAGAATTCCAGAATCGAGTACACCAATATGGAGCTTCTCATCCTGGCTTTAGCGGCCTCTTGCTTCTTCAGCATGTGTACAGCGGTGGGCCCATCTCATTCCTTGTGGTATCTTTCCATAGTCTCATTACATTTAGATACCGGCAAACAACAGATTAGAAGAGCGTCAGAGGGATAAAACATACACCATTACATGCCTCGGGCCTAGTTGCACGGATTATCCGCCCACAAGTATAGATCTACCGACCACCTTTCCGAGTATTCCAAATCCTGGGGGGCCCGATCCGAAACCGACAACGACACCAAAGTCATCAAGTGCATTAACAAGTAAAAAAATTACTTCTACAAGCAAAAGCACGCCGCCGCCGCCTCCCCCACCTGCCACAAGCAAGTACACACCGCCCTCGCCACCGCCTACAAGCAAGTACACTCCACCGCCGCCGCCGCCTACGAGTAAATATACTCCTCCACCGCAGCCACCTACCAAAGTGCGTGAGCCATCGTTCTCAGAATCGAACCTGGTTTCTATATATTTGAAAGACAATGCAACTTACTGATGATGTAGTCAATCAAGACCTCTCAAGAGCCAACAAAAACTGGAGGTGAAGTGGGCCCAAGCAGCACCAGATGCCCTGTACCGCTCTATTATCAATGCGGAGGGTACTACGGCGGTAAGCCCTGGACCGGCTGCACCAAATGTGTCTCTGGAGCTGAATGTGTCACACAAAATGGTAAGTCTTCCGTACTAATAATGCTAGTCGACATGCAAATGCTAGCCAAAAGCTAACACTATTCAAGAATGGTACGATCAGTGCGTTGCGAAGGAATGATGTGCAGCCTTATTAGTAAAATCCCACGTGTTGCGGTCCCGGCACGCGAGTTCAGGAACGGGCTACGTCATCAGATTAGGACCGAATTGTACCTTGCAGTTAATGTCGTACACAACAGAGGTTCTTCCGTCGAACGAAACGACCTAACAGAAGTTTAATGAGCTGCCGCATTTCCTTAGCACAGCCTACTTTGTAAACATCATATTCCCGATTTTGACAGCTGACCAAGGCTGACTACGCATATGAAGCTCTGACATAGCGCGGACAAGGGTGGGGCATGGGAGCGAAGCTACCCCTCCATTCCGAGATAGATCGTCACTTGGACAGGACCATTTTTTTTCCGACGATTCCGTCATCTATTCATAAGTACAGTTGCCCAAAACTCACTGTATTCTGAATTCCCTTCTCGTGTTCCCGTGCTTTTTCCTAAAATATTGATCAATTGAGTGTACGCCACCGCAAACTTCCCCTCTCGAGCTTCTTCAGCTCGTTTTTCAATTCGCCATATACCCACCCGCCCACCTCCACAATGCCCGACCCCAGAGTCTTCATAATCCGCCACGGCGAAACCGAATGGTCCCTGAACGGACGTCACACCGGCACCACAGAACTTCCCCTCACTGCCAACGGCGAAAAGCGCGTCCGCGCAACAGGCAAAGCCCTCGTAGGCGACGACCGCCTCATCGTCCCCGGAAACCTCGCCCACATGTAAGACACTGCCACTTTCCACACCCACTTCCCTCCACAACCCTTTCAAAGCAACCCAATCCAACTATAAAAACCAAAAGATACGTCTCCCCCCGCCACCGCGCCCAACGCACCCTCGAACTCCTCCACCTGGGCTGCCGCGACCGCTACCCCTGGCACGACACGGCCCCGCAAAACAGCCTCGACATCCGCACCAACGCCTCCATCGAGGTGACGCCCGCGATCCGCGAGTGGGACTACGGCGACTACGAGGGCCTGACGTCGCCGCAGATCCGCGAGTCGCGCGCCGAGCGCGGACTCCCCTCCGACTGGGACATTTGGCGCGACGGGTGCGAGGGCGGCGAGAGCCCTGATGACGTGACCGAGCGGCTCGACAACCTCATCGCGGAGATTAGGGCAAAGTGGCATGAGGGGAGGTTTGGGAGGGAGGCGGGGTGGAAGGGGGAGCAGGGGGTGCCGAATGATGTGCTGATTGTGGCGCATGGACATATTTTGAGGGCTTTTGCGGCGAGGTGGATTGGGAAGCCCTTGAGGGGGAATCCGAGTTTGATCTTGGAGGCTGGTGGTGTGGGGACTTTGAGGTGAGTTTTTTTTCCCTCCCCTTCTTTTGCTGGGTTGTGCTCCATGGAAGAGAATGAGGCTGACTTCGAGATAGCTATGAGCATCACAGCATAAACGAGCCGGCTATAATACTTGGCGGTGCATTTGTGGTGGATGTTGTGGAGAAAGAACGGGAGGAGAAGGAGTCATAGTAGGCATGATGTTCCCATCGGCGCTGGCAAGGCAGTTGCGAGGGTTTTCGAGAGGACCCTCTGAAGCGTTGATAAAGGTGGGAAGCCTCACAGACACATAGTGCATACCCAGGTATCCCTCAAGGCTTTTCTGTGAGCTAAACAGTAGTTCTTAGTATTACGAGTTATGTTGGCTATTACCTTGCGGTAATCGCTCGTTGTAAGATGACTGATTATCCACATTTAGTTGACCACTCTGGTAGCAATTTTTTGACCGTTGATCCTAGAGCCAGCCAAGTTTTGAAAGTCATGGTTTGTAATAAGAGCTTACTGGACTGCCCTCTTTTAAGGGTAATCGTGCCAAAGCTTTGTTTGTATTGTCCCTGCCGACATGTCAAGCAGATCCTATCATATACATGTTTTTTTCCCTGAGAACCGTTGAAACCCTATCTCCGCTCGAAGTTTTTTCCATGTGGCCTGTTCAAATCGGTACGTATCGCAAATCTTCCTCAACGCCAGGTTATGCATGTACGTTCATTTTGAAAACCAAGTGCTCCGATATTCATTCCAATAACCTCCGTTTAAATCTTCATCTTCCGATGCCAGTAATCATCAACATCAATGTCGCCCCCAGGGTATTCATTCGCGAAGTGCCATCGATATAGATAAATAGCGCTCACGCAACCTTGTGGAATACCTTAGCTAAACGCTCGCGGAAGGATTGATTCGCTGGTATTCCAAAGCCTTCTCCTTGGAGTACTTGACGAAGGTATCCTTGTGCTTCAAGTAATGAAGGCAAATCTCACGAGCGGCGAAAGCATTCTGGAGGCTGTCGCGGCCAAATATGGGATGACTGGGGAGTTTGATCTTGGCGAGATCTCGACAAAGGCTCTCAAGGCTCAGTTGTTGGGTTGAGAGAGGGCCCTCGGCGGCCTTTTCCATCAACTTGGCTGCGTCTACCGCACGGCCATAGATGATTCGAAGAGCGTCGAAATCGCTGCGAAGATTGTGACCAACGACAATGGTCTGGCTATCTACAAATCTGAAGAGTGCAGCACGGGCTGCCCGCCAGCCTCGGAAGATCTTGTAACCAGCCTGTCGCGCGGCCTCCATGTCCTTGAAGCTGGACATTCCAGTGGTGACCGTGAGCCAGTCCTTAACTTTGACTTTTGGGTCCGTGCAGACCAGATGGTTGAGGAGAACTCGGCCAGTAACAATGTCGATGGCTGCCAGCTTGACCACCTCAAAACGCCCATCTGCGAGTATGATCTTACCGCAGGAGATGGCGACGACATCGAGAGCTGACTTGAAGACGGGCCTGTCCGGTGGAGGGCAAAATTCGTAGGGAGGATACATGGCCTGATACTGGCTCTTAAGGGCTTTTGGTGCAGGTAGATACTCTCTTTGGAGATGCTTGGGCAGGTGGCAGAGTTTCTCGAACAAGCTATTGAGGTCGGCTTGTTTCACAACTCTAATGCGAACCCATTCAAGGCCATCAACGTCAATCTTTCCTGTGGTGAGTATCGAGATATCTGACTGCAACATGAGACGCATGATCTTGCCTTGCATAGACTCGGCTTGTACGAGATCAGCACGTTCATCTACATCCGCCCCCGCGGTAGGAGTATGGGCAACAGCCAATCCTCGACCAGAACCAACAGGGTTGACAACTTGATTAGGCATGTTGATTGATCGAGTTCCGATGGTGGTCGACTGATTGGACGGAAATGGAGTCGGATTGATGTTTGTTCCATCTCGAGCTACCGGTTTGATGAGCCGCCAATTTGTAGAGGTGTTCATAGCCGGAGCTTGGCCCTTGGGAGGTACAGATGATGCGTTGGTGTTTCCAGCCTTGACCTGGGTAGCTGTAGCCTTGATATTGGCGATCGTAGCTTCACCTTTGATAGCCGTAAATTTGCCGTTGGCGAGTGAAGTTTGGCCGTTCTTCAACGTATTTCGAGGGCCGTCATGGTGGTCTTTAGACTTAGCGACTACAGAGGTAGATGCTTGGTAAGCTGCATTTAACTTAGCAAATTCAAGAGCCTCAGCAAGAATTTGGTTTGTACCAGAAATCTTGTCGAAAGTTAAAGTGGCTGGATTGCGAAGAGCCTCTTGATCCCCTTGCACTGCATCAATTAGTCTCATTATTGTATCAAGCAATAGCGAGTGACAATTGCCTACAGGGGTTGGTTTGAACACACCATTATTAGAATTTCCAGGTCTCTGAGCCTTAGTTGTATTCAGATTGAATTCATTGTCCTTCCGATTCATGGGCCTCGAGGCGGCAGCAAGAGTCTCGGCCTGCGGAGGTGACTGCAAGCCAGCGGTGATCATGGAGGTAACAGATCCAGGAGCCATCAAGGACTTGGTAGTGCCATTCTGTATGATGTTAACCTAATCTTCTACTACTAGCAGCAAGGGAAAGCTTACCTTGCCACCTGCGTCTTCATCCGTAGTCATCGAAGGGCCTCCGCCAGTCTTCGTGTCCGAAGCCTGACGGGACTTGGCATCGCAACGCAAAACATGCTGGTTATAAGCATGCTGGCTCGGGAAGTTATTCTTGCATACAAAGCAGTTGGCCGTGTCACTATTGGCATCGGTGTTGTTATCCGATGATTCATATCGCAAGATGTCCCGGCGAAGAGGGGCAGCATCCAAGTCCTTGTAAAGAGGTACAAGGCCTCGAGCCTTGGGTGCGTTGGGTGCGTTAGATCCCTTGGACTTATTAGATGGACCAGGCTTGAGAAGCCGGGCACCGTCGGAGCAAGGTTTGGGGAACTCGCGGTGCTTGTCGTGAGCTCGCTTGGACCAGAAATCTTCCTTGCAGACAACACATTGAAATTTGGTGGTTTGGGGCAATGTGTCCGGAAATCGTGCTTTAGATGACTTAAGAGGCATGCTAACAATCGTTCGGATAGGTGGATTGGCCGCGGAAGCTGAAATGTTGGTGTCGTGGCCAGTCTGGAGGTAGTGGTTCTCCAGTTGCAGTGAGTCGTCAAAGGCCCAGTCGCACCTCTTGCAAGAATAGCCACCAGCAAGAACTTCCTTATGGGAGCCCATATGCTGGTAAAGGCTGTACTTCTGGGAGAAGCTTTTTGTGCAGAAGCTGCAGTGATACTCTTTGGAAGGTGCCATGTTGACGGCGGCGGCAGCCAACGCTGCCTGAAGGTTGGTTGGAGGGGACAGTATGTGGGGAATGCGGGGGCTTTGGTGGAGAGGAAGTAAGAGAGAGGGTGTGGGGGAGCGCCAGAGGTCAAAAAGCTTTGTGGGTGTTTACAGTGCGTTGCTTCATAGCAACGTGGGCAGGCGCGCCTATGCGTCCGGCACGTGTCACGTTTGACGACGCAAACCGACTGCTAGAAACTTTTGTTGACACTATGGGTGTCTCTTATGGCACAGAAGTAGCCTTTAGTGGTGAAAGCATGCTTGATTCATATATGATCTTGTATCAAGACCGCACCACTCCATACGGGTCTGCAAAGTTGTGCCAGCCCGGTCCATCTAGCAATTCAAACACCCTCGGCACCAGATAAGATAGTCCAACTCTAGTAACCCAAACCTTCTCTCGCTTCCCGTCTTCTTCCTGAATCCAGTCCTCGGCGTCGTAATCACCATTGCCCTCGTCCTCCTTTGAAACAAGATAGACCCAGCTTTCACCAAAAGAATCGAACTCCTCAGGGTCTAGTCCTTCCTTGAATATCGTCTCCAATGCTTCCTGGTCAACCATCACGCAAGCATGATGGCGCGAGGTCGCATGATTTGCCTCGCTGCCATTCTCAACCCACTTGCGGAATTCCCTACTTCCAGTCAAATGCCATTGGACATCACTCAAAGAATAGATACGTACTCTCTGACTTTACTGGGACTGGCACCGTCTAATTTCTCTTTATCATCCTGCACATTCCAGTCCAGACGCTGGATGAAGTCCTGGGCGTTCGCCGAGTTGAGATTGCGGCGGGTGTGGATGTTGAGATAATTCATGAACTGCTCCCACTGCGCATCATCGGCATACGTAGTACGGTAAACCACAAAACCATACTTCATGTCCGGGTTTCGTTCGAACTTTCGTCGAAGTAATCTCATGATTGGTCGAGGCTTCAGTGGCACAGCGCTTCACGCAAACGAAATCGAGCGAGGGCTCTGGCGGATTTGGTTGAGGTTCTGATCAAACGGTAGAAGTTTGGAAGAGTTCCGAGGGAAGGTAATTAATTTTGATTAGTAGTGCGAACAACGGAGCATCGGGTTTCGTTCACGGACATCATAAATAATGGGTAGGTAAGCCCAGTGGAGCCGCCAAGCGTCATCACGTGCAGCCACCCCGGCCCCCAACCCCTCTTGAATCCATCTGATGAGGCCCGTAGCGCAATACGATCTCCGAAATTTTGGCGCTAGAGGAATCCGTTCGAGGGCCCCCACTTCAAACTGGTTAATCATACGGATATCTAAGCCTCAAGCTTTCTCACGGACTTCATGAATGCTTAGCCCAAATGCAGTAAGAGTGTCGCGGACCATATTCATGCGGACCCAGCTCATGATTGTGGCCTATTAATTCTCCGGTAATATGATGCTCGTAAAAGAATATTATTGGGGCTAGAGGAGTGGAAGGCCTTCGCATTCACGTTTACAATACCCACTTTGGGACAGAGTGATCCCGGTGTGAGGGTGAGAATATCCACTCATCTCGGATTCATCGGCGGACATGAGAAATGAGTATTGAGCTCATCGGTTCTGATTTAGAAATTCCATACGAAATGATGCTATATAAACTGTGTGTCGTTCATTTGAGACGGCATCCAGTACACCTTGAAAGGGTATTTTCTTTGCTGCTTTACTATCTTTGCTTCCTTCTTTCTCTCATTCAGTCACTCTTTACTGTGCACAATGCATGTCCTCTCTTTTCGCAGTATTTTGCTGCTATTGGGGGTTCTACTCCCCATGATTCATGCCCTCACGATCCCAAATCAACATGGAGTGGTTCGACGTGATGCGAAAGAGTATGGAGGTTATGATAATGTAGTCGATCTTGATCGGCGCGCAAAGAAGAAACCTTCAAAGCCTACGAAGCCCACGTCTAAGAAGGCGGATCCCCCGCCAGTTAACACCCCTACCCCTGCTCCTCCTCCTCCTCCTGTCAATACGCCATCCAAGCCTGCAGATACTCCGAAACCGTCTCCTTCCCCTTCGAAGCCTGCAGATACTCCCAAGCCTTCTCCTTCTCCTTCGAAGCCCGCAGTTACTCCTCAGCCTAGCTCCTCCAAGCCTGCAGGCACTCCAAGCCCCTCTTCTTCCAAAGCTGCTTCATCAATCTCCTCGTCCTCAAATTCTGGTTCCTCGTCATCGTCCGCTTCCTCGTCCTCCGTATCGAGCTCAAGCATCAGCGCATACATCATCCCCAAGCCCACCAAAGCCGTAGACACCTGTCTCCTCCCGGGCGTCGACTGCTGGGGCGACTTTACCGACTTCGACGGCGTCCTCGACGGCTCCGAGAACGATGGCGAACTCACGCGCCGAAACCCTAACGCCTACAGCTACCACGTCCTGGAGAAGCGCGGCGACCGACCCTTCGATGCCAGCCTGGGCGGCTCCGGAACGCTGCACTTTGAGTCCCTGGGCTATCCGGCCGCTGACAAGCTATTTGAAGACAGCAAGGGCAAGAAGCTGACCAAGCATGGCTTCAACTTCACCTCGGACACCATGACAGATCTCAGTGTAAAGGACGCGTACAAGCTGCCGACCAAGGGTTCCGGATGGGTCGTTGAGCACATTGTCGAACTGCAGTCGGTGAAGCGCTTTATTGAAGCTGCGACCACGGCTGGCGAGCTCTCTGCCGTCGTTCCGGGACAATTCTTCACGGACTACTGGAACAAGCCCATCCCCAAGCCAGACTTTGACGGCAGGACGCAGCCCACAACATACAAGGGTGCCAACTGGAAGAAAGCTGAGAACAGGACGCTGAACAACCTGGTCTTCCAGGCGCTGGGCTCGACGTACAACCGCGCCGAGTTCGTGTTGTGCGATTCGCAAATCAACTCGTACAAGGAGCGTGTCTGGTCGTTCTCAAGCCCCATGGCTGATGACAAGTTTGAGCAGTACACCAAGGATGTGGTGACTGGCGGAATCACCTCGAACGTACACTTGAGCGCTATCCGAACGGTACGTTGATAGCCCCTCCACATCGAATCTAGAAACTTTGCTGATTGGTTAGACCCTCGCGGTGTTCAGCTACCTCAACAACGCCGAAATCTCCAAGCGCCTCAAACAAGCCGTCGCTAACGTTAAGCTCGAGCTCGCCAACGTGCCCAAGATACACAATCAGAATCACAACCTTGACTCGCTGTGGGAGGAGTTCATGAAGAAGCACATGGAAGAGGTCAAGGATCACGGCAAGGAGTGGCTCACCAAGTCCATCAATCTCGCCAAGAAGGCATATGCGGATGAGGAGAAGAAGCTCGAGGCAATCAAGGCTGATCTAAAGAAAGGTACCAAGAACCAGGCTGCGATTGACAAGGAGAAGGCTACGCTTGATGCATCAATCAAGAAGCTGCAGACCAAGGAGCGTGCGGCGGAGAAGGCGGTTGAGGACGCCGAGGACAAGGTCGCAAAGGCGACAGGTGCCAAGAAGAAGACGGAGAAGAAGGCTCAGGAGCAGGCTGAGGTTGAGCATTACAAGGCTCTGAAAACCTTGAACTTGGAGAAACGAAAGGCGCATGTACTGGTCCTGAAGAACGTGGACGACCTGATCGACAACATCAATATTGCGCAGAAGCAGCTCACAGGTTATGAGACGGAGGTGGCCAAACTCAAGGCGCCGAGCGCAGTGTAAAGGGGACCGTCGCTATGGTGTTTGGATGACGGTGTGATCTGCTCGACCATGTCGGGCTGGTACACGGCATAGGAAATGATTGGGTGGTCAGACGGCGTCTGGAGAGGGTATATTTGTTCGGGCTGGCCCTGTTCTAATCAAGCTCGCTATGATAATTGTTGTCTTTTACTCATTAGAAGGTGTTATTAATTTGATTTATTCGTACCTTCATCCACCGACTCTGCCCATGGGAGGTGTGTTCCTGCCACCAGCTGGAAAGTTCCTGGCGCTTAAGAAAACACCCTTGACAGCCCTAATGTCTGACTTGAGCACCTCTATCTGATCCTCTTTTCCATCTTTCCCCCTCGGCAGCCCGTAGTTGCTGCCGTAAAAACTTCCCATGCCGTTGTAATATTGGTTCTGGTAGCTCATTTCGCTCAAGTAGGTGGACAGATCTGACAGCTTGGTCTTGAGCGAGTCAGACGAGGCCTTGTCGTTGGAGCGAGTGGCCTCTAGTTCACGGAGATGCGATGTCAGTATCTTTAGCCTGTTCTCGTGTGACGACACCATGGGCTCGGGGTCGACATTGGTGGCCACGGATGCTCTCCGGGAGAGATTTGGGGTGGTCTGTGTGCCGAAATCGCGGTGATAAAGCTCAGTGGGATCAGAGTCGGCCTCGGATACGTCATCCAAGATGTCTGAAATGGGCTTGACCTTCTTTGCGGGGTCAATTGATACGGCATCTCCCAGCCGCTTGTTCAAATCCTTCAATTGCTCATGGGTATGGTCTGCGAATTCGTGGCGCTTTTCGGTGAGGTCCTGCGACATGGGGGCAATGATGTATTTGGAAAGGCCATACATGGTTGCGAACAGTCCCCCCGTGATGTATGCAGTGTTTAGCAGGCGATGGGTAGTTATGAGCGGTGGAGGTTTCTCTGGGACGGTGAGGAACTCGGGGTAGGTGACGATTGGGGGGACTTCGCGAGGCTGTGGTCGTGGTGCGAGGGCTTGCTCTGGTGCGGGCGAGGACCGTGGGGGAGGCTGGCGATTGTCAGTATGAAGGAGGTGGAATGCGAAGGCAGGGGGGCACTTGCCGCTGACCAAGCCCTCTCTCCTGCCTGCTCGAGATCCTCGGTCGTGCTTTCCCGGGGTGCCGCCCCTAGGAGTCTGTTGATATCCTCGGACTTGACGCCCTTGGACTCGAGGAAAGCGGCCTTCCTATCGCGCGGCGCATCGCGGATGGCGGGGTCTTGGAGGAAGCGCGATGCCTGCTCCAACAACGGGATGTCATGCGGCGGCGTCTCGTCACTCGCATCGCGAGCAGGCTCTTCGGCATCACCGGGCGAGGCATGCGATTCTGGCTGGGGCTCGGGGGAGTCTGGGGAGTCGGGCACGTGTTCCGGGCTGGTGGACTCTGGCTCTGGGGCTGGCTCTGGCTCTGGCTCTGGCTCTGGCTCTGGCTGCGGCGGCGTTGTGGCCTGGGCCTGGGCCTGCTGCCAGGAGGGAATCCGGGGCCTGTGGGACATGGCGGAGAGGCAGACGGGCAGAATGGAGGAGAGACTGATACGGGCCACGGCCAGAGGTGAGTGACGCTGCGCGGGACTGGGCGTGGCTGGGCCGAGGTCCCCACAGCGCGCCATCCCATTTCGGGCCGGAGCCCTGCTGCACCTGGGCAAGCGATCTCCAGCTGCTCCGTGGTGTCGTCCAGGGCCGCATCCGCAGACGCGCCGCCCGCGACATTATCTCCATTGCCCCCAGTATTTATCTGGTGGATTGATCTTGCCGCGTCTTCGTATTCGCGGCACGGCTCCAGCATGGCAGACAGGGCGACCAAGCGCGCCCGGCGGCTCAGCACCGACTACGAGGATTCTGAAGGAGCGGACGATTGGCCGTCTGCGAGAGCAGGACATCATCTCAGCAGGTATGTGGCTGACTGCAACACCCAGACGCTCGCCCACTGCCCACTGCCCCGTCCACCGCCCCGTCCACCCGCCAAGGGCAGCCTGGGGAGTACAAGCCCTCGCCAACTGCCCTCCCTCGCCGCCGCCCAAACCTGCATCGCTCTCTCCTGCTGCCACCCGCCCACCTGCCCCTCTGCCTCAACACCTCGCCGTGCCACCTGCTTGCCATCCCTGTGCACATCGCCGCGGCCAGCCTTGACCCGCCCTCGACCTCTGTCCTGCCCTTTTTTCCCTCTCCCAGTCCGCCGCCCGAGCCCCGACAGCACCGCCCAGCCATGCCGCGCCTGCGATCGCGTGCAGCTCTAACAGCTCCCAGCGCCGCCCCGACGGCCTCCTCGACACGCCCCAGACGCGGCACCACCAACCAGCCGCCGCCAGCCGCCGTCATCCAGCGCTCCTCCCCCGAGGAGACGCGCCAGTCCATCCACCTTACCGTCAAGGCCTCGCCCGGCAAGCTCAGGAAGGCCACCAGCGGCAATGCAAAGACGGCCGTCAGCTCCCGCAACATCGTCCGGGGGAAGCGTGCCTCGCGGAGTAGCCGGGTGATTCGGGAGGTGGACAGCGATGACGACGACGAGGACGAAGAAGACGACGACGACGACGATGAACCCGATGCCATGGACGTGGACGACGATGACGACGATGAGGAAGATGTGGACGCCGAGGGCGACGAAGACGACGACGTGGATGCCGAAGGCGATGAGGACGAGGACATGGATGAAGTCACTCCCGCCCCGCGTGTCGTGTCCAACGCCAAAAGCATGCCTGCCAAACCTAACATCAACGTGACCAAACCCCAGGACTCAGTGGAAGCCAAGGAGATGGCCATGGACGACGATGACGATGAAGAGCTGTCGGAGCTGGACTCTGAAGTGGAAGACGAAGATGCAGAGGGTGAAGATGAAGACGCCGAAGGCGAGGAGGACGAAGAGATGGGAGGTCAGAACCTCGACGACGAAGACGAGGACATGGATAGCGATGACGATATGAGCCGCGACCAGACCCCCGATCTGAGCAAGATGACTCGGCGTCAACGTGCCATGGCATTGGAGGATCGCGAAGGTGACCTACTGGCACTCTCCAACGGTAAATCTCTCTTTCGCCAGGACACATCATGTTCATCATGCTAACAATCCTTTACAGAAGCACAAAAGAAGAAACACCTCACGGCAGAAGAGCATGCCATGCGTCGCGCAGAGATGGCCCGCCGGCGTAAGAATCTCAGCGAGAAACGCAACGAAGAGGAAAAGGTACATTCACACCCCCTTACCGAGGCCAGAAGACTTTGCTCACAATTTATTTATAGATGGACACCATCAACCGTCTACTCAAGAAACAGCCACCCAAACGTGGACGCCGCGTCGTTGAAGTCAACGAATCGGGCCAAGAGGACGAGCCAGAGGTCGAAAAGGCGAACCCGCTTTACGTGCGCTACACACAGACCGTCAGTGGCACGCAGCTGGCCATCCCCGAGGAGTGGCTGGAATCCTCAGCTGGCAGTGTCTTTACCGATCCTCTGGCGAAACCTTCCGGGAAGCCCTTTGGTGGCAGAATGGTCGAGGAGGTTGCATGATGGACCTGAAAAAAAAGGTTCGAAAATTCTTTACTGTTGCATATACCAGGAGTTATCCCATATTTGGCTCGGCCCAAGACCCGTAAGAGATGGGGATCACGGCGTCTAGGATAGAAAAGCTAGTAAAGCCGGGGTTTTCAGCGAAGCTGGGCAGGATACTCACATATACTACTATTGGATAATTTCGGCGTGGTTTAGTCATTCAAGCGATCCAGCTTACCAGCTTCCCAGCTTCCCAAATGGGTTCAGATGGTGCCCCAGCGCATGCTCCAGTGAATGTTTCCGATTGGTCAATTGAACGGGAGCGTTAACCGAACGTGTCGGTTTCTTGCAGGAACCACAACGGCTTGGGCTATCCATCAAGGCAACACGTCCGCAGCCCAGACATGCAACAATCTATTCCCTTGACGATCATGCTCTTGCACATGCCGCTGTGCCCATCCGCAATTCGTTACCTCCATCATTTCTACTAACGTCATAGGTTTTTGCAGTTGGCTTGGGGTTGATTTGGGCCAAAACATTCGTTCGCCTCGGCCAAATATTAAATTCACGACCTAGCTCAAGCACTGGGCGGGTCACAGGACCGGTTCTCGGGACAGATTAACGTGATTCTGGATACGTCTATACCGGGCTAAGCAGCTGTGTATCCATTGCATGGGCGGACCCCTGATCAACATGCAGGGTATTCCTCGGGAACGCTGAGTATTTAGTATCAGACTCCATCCACCACAATGAGGGCAGGACATCACATTAGGTCCCCGCGTCTTAATATTTGTTAATTCTTTAATTCCAAAATGGCTCCTTCCATGCTGAGACTCGCCCTCTTTTCTCTGGTTCCGACCACTCTTGCAGCGGGCCCGACCAGCGGCAAGTTCAACATCCTCTCGTTCAATGTCGCGGGTCTTCCCGATTTCTTGAACGGCAACGAAGTACCGGGAGACAAGACGACGAACACGGGGCTCATTGGGCAAAAGTTCAGCGAGCAGAACTACTCGCTCATCAATGTCCAGGAGGATTTCAACTACCATGCTGCGCTCTACGCCAGCAACAGTCACCCATACCGCACCGCCACCAGCGGAGGCGTCCCATTTGGAAGCGGACTCAACACCCTGAGCAACTTCTACTGGGTAGACTTTGAGAGGATCAAGTGGGACACGTGCAGCAACGCCAGCGGTGCCGACTGCCTGACCCCCAAGGGCTTCACCTTCATGCGCGTCCAGGTCAGCGAGGGCGTATGGATCGACGCCATCAACCTGCACGCAGACGCAGGCACCGAACCCGACGACCTGAAGGCGCGCGCCGCCAACCTGCGCCAGGTCTCCGAGTACATCAAGACGTACTCGGCCGGCAACCCCGTGCTCGTCTTCGGCGACACAAACTCACGCTACACGCGCGCGCCCGACGACATCCCCTCCATCTTCACCACCGAGAACGGTATGACGGACCCCTGGGTGGAGCTCGCCATGGGCGGCCGTGCCCCCGCCCCCGGCGCAGAGGCCCTGGTCTGCGCCAGCAACCCGTCGCCCACGACGGCGTGCGAAATCGTGGACAAGGCTTGGTACCGCGGCTCGCCCGCCCTGATGCTCAAAGCCACTAGCTTCCAGTACGCGGGCAACAAGTTCCTCCAGCCCGACGGCAGCATTCTGAGCGATCACAATCCCGTGCTCGTCGACTTTGAGTGGGAGGTCAGCGGCACCCTGCGCGTTTCGGACCCCTGGGGTGGTCCCCACGGCAACTTCTTCAACGACCTGCCTGCCCTTGCGGGCATCTCTTCGCCCGCTGTGTCGTCGGTGACGCTTGCGGGGGGTAGTAGGCTGGACTCGGTGGCTGTGACGCTGTCGTCGGGTGCGTCGTTCAAGCATGGTGGGTCTGCTGGGACGCCGGCGACGCTGAGGCTCAATGCGGGCGAGAGGCTCGTCGCTGCCACCGTCTGCCAGGGCAAGAGGAACGATCGCACGAGGGTGTTCTATCTCGAGTTGAGGACGAGTGCGGGGAGGAGCGTTAGTGCGGGGACGAAGACTACTGAGTGTGTGGAGAGGGTCGCCGAGAATGGGTGGGGGATTGTGGGGTTCACTGGGAGGGATGGGGATGAGATTGATCGGTTGGCTTTTGTGTTTGCAAAGGCTTAAGGAAGTAAAAGCAAATGTGAGGATTGGGTTGGATAAGGGGTTATGATGACCTGGATATCAACGTAGTTTCGGTATCCTGCCTTTACGGAATAATAATGCAACTCAACTTTCTGAGCAAGAGTTTCCGAGGAATTCACGGCGCAATGTAACCTTGCCCATGTTCTCTGAAACCAAAACGCATGTCCCTGGGCTAACACCCCTATGTTCGATCAAAATCTAATCTCGAACAATAAATGTAAAAAATAGTTGAACGCCATTGTTTTGAACAAATGAAATGAAGATATCAAACAACATTCCCAATGTTGACGTTGGCCAGACGATCCTTCCGTTTGGCCAATAACGAGCCAACGCCTACTGTTATTTTTTTTCTGCGCCAAAGACCTTTCTGTGTAATTCGAAGCATTCCTGCGCCAACGCAAACCCCCGATCATAATTGCCCATTTTGTACCACACTTTCGAGAGGTAATACATGTACTTCAACGTGAAAGGATGCTCACGCCCATAGACTGCTGTTCCATACTCCAGCGACTGTTTACCGAGCTCTTCAGCCTTTTCCAAAAGTCCCTGAGACAGGTAGATTCCCCCAAGTTGATACTTGATCTCCAGTGTCTCCGGGTGATCATCTCCGGCAATCCTCTTGCTCGTCTCATATGCCTGGACGGCAAGCCTTTCTGCCTCGTCGATTCGCCCAAGGAATCTGTTTATATCCACAAAATTTCTGATGGTTGCTAATGTGAGCACGTCCTCTTCTCCGTACTTCGCCTTGCAGATGGTCATCGCTTGCTCTGATAAATCGCGTGCTTTAGACAATAGATTCTCCTCCGCGTATATCAGACCCAATACACTCATAGACATCCAAATTACATTATGACTTTTGCCCAATATCGGCATACCCTTGTCTAAGATTTCTAAAAATAAGTCTGCCGCCTCTTGATTTTTGTGTAATTGGTATAGCGTGTTTGCGAGATGCCTCATAATTGAAAAGGTGGGTATGTGCTTGGTTTCTGACAAAGCTCTCATCATATTCAATGTTTTCTGGAGAAGGTTCTCCGCTTTAGCATAAAGCCCCTGCATACGGAATATGTATCCTAGTTCGCCAAGTGCCTCAAGAGTGCCCAGATCATTGTCGCCTTTGTTGATTTGGCGAGATTTGACAACTCTACGTATCACTTCTTCAGCTTTGGCGTATCTTCCCTGGTAGATCAATATCTCTTTCAGCTCCATCAAAGTTTCCAGTGTTTTTGGGTGATCGGGTCCGAGCGAAGCCTCAGCATCCTCAAGTTCTCCTCGCAAGATCTCTTCTTTGTCTTGGAGATACCTGCGGGGCACTGGAGTGGCAGAGGCGTAATCATAGCCTGCGGGTCTACCTGAGGGGATTTGGGCCATGGTAGAGGTGTTCGTGAGGGTTCGATACGCGAGGGCCGGACTTTGACCGGTAAAGGTGCTGTCTTGGGGTCGGATGATGCTTGTAAAAGAGAGGGATGATGAAGGTGGCGGAATCATTGACTGGATGCTTCGTATCGATAGGGCGGGAGATACTGGTGGTGGCATCGATTGGAAATAGTTCGTTACGAGGGTCGGCGCTCCTGGCGAGTATGGAAGACTGGGTGCAGGAGATCCACGTTCTGGGATGGTATAACAGCCCACAACAGATGGTGTAACTTTAGGATATATTAGCACAGAATAAATCTTGTTGCGGGAGATATTGAACGTACATGCTTCGGGGCTTGGGGCATATAGTGAGCTTGGTGCGACATTGTTGCGCTTCATCCATCGCTCAATCTTCTAGGGGCCTACAATGTTTCCTCTGACCGTAAACTCAAGTGGTCCTCTGTCGTTTTCTGTTAAATTCCTTCTCTGCTGTTTTCGAACAATTGCACGCATTTCATCTCGCTTGATGTTTTTGTCCTTGCCCCATTGGGTGATGCGTGTCCGGTATTGACGCTCGCTTTGATTTTGTTAGTCAGGAAAGTACAGAGCGAGTCAAATGCAAAAGGAGAAGTCCAATCCCTCCTTTTCACCTTGCAATACACCAGGACCATGAGTATTTCATATAAAATTGAAAGAAAACATACGTTGCGGTAAACCCGAATTCTGTCTCTATCCTGGTAACGAGTTCCTTCAACGTTACGCCTTGGTCCAGGTGAAGCTCAAGGATTCGGTGTTTGTATGGCTCCCAGTCGTCGGCGCGCAGGGTGGGTGCTTTTCTTTTCCGTGATTTAGCAAGTGGTGGGCTCATTGGAGTGCTGACATGATCGTTATTATAGCTTTCTAGATCCTGTTCCTCGATCCTTTGGGAGGTGGTAGCCGGGACAGCCATGCTAGACGTGTGCTGTCCGGCTATTGCCGCCGTGGACGTGAGATTGGCACTATAGACACCGTAGGCATCCTGTGGAGGAAAGAGGGTTTCTGAGGAGTAAGGGCCGCCAGAAGGAAAGAGAAATGAGAAGCCGGTATGGCTATCCATATCGATACGTGCTCTTGCCTCGGCCTAGTGCCTCAGCCTGGCTAGATACACAGTTGTTAATAGATTTGATTATGAGTGTCAAGCGCGTGAATAGTATGGACAAGTCAGTTTGGCCCGATAAAATAGTCGGGGTGCCTCGGGGATATATGAAGTACAGCGCAGCGGGCGGAGTGGGAGAAGGGGAGAGAGACGGCTGGTTGGGGCTGAGACAAAACTACAATAATTCAAGCGTTGGATCAGCAGCAATCGGCTGAAGGTAGAGCAGGGGTCAACGTGGCCGTGCTGGCCCGTCTGACCATCGGTCAGCGCCTTGGACAAAACTACAATCTGCGGGCTGCGGACCCAGCCGCCCACCCAAGACATGCACAAAACTACAATCTGCGGGCTGTGGCTCAGCTCGCCACCCAAGGAATGCACGAGACTGCCATTTCGCGTTGACGCCCTGAGCGCATCCTGCAGGCGGCCTAGGCGCACCGACCATTGCACCCTAGCCGCTCCGAGCCGGCCCAAAAGTGCTGTTCAAAACTACTATTCATGCCAATCCATCCACACGGATGACCGAGCCACTGGCGTGCGAGGAGCAACGCGCACCCTCACACGCCTCTCTCCACCACCAGCAATGATGCAAAAGTACAATTATTCGTATTGCCTGCTTCGTTCTAACCATAACGCCAAATAGCCCATGCACCCACTGGCTGTCTCCGTCACCGCACAAAACTACTAAACCTATCAGCATTATAACAGACGGAGGACATCCTCTGAGCTTCGGCTGACCGTCTTTCCCAGTTCTTTCTGCTTGCCCTTCCCCCAGCCATCACACCTCTGCAGGGCATTTCTGGTCGCATCTCATTGGCCAGCAGCCCGAGCCTCGCTTTGTCACATTGATCCCGCGGCGTCTTGCGATGCATGGCCTGGAAGAACATGGCCTTCACCAGTCTTTCTCCCGAAGTAATCACGTCGGTCATTTTCGGTTTACTCCAGTTAATCATTGGCATCATCGCTCTCTGGCAGCAGCGCAATTTCTTGCAACAAAATCGTATGGAGTCTTTCGACCCCATCTCTTGACAAGCACTGACAGACAAAAAGTAAACAGTACAGTCCGAGGGAGGGCGGATGTGCGGTGGGATGGCAGGAGATGGCATCAGAGCCTTCATCAAAGACGCTTTCACAGAGACTGGGCATGAGAAGAGGTTGACAATATCCGCGAGAGCAGCTATAGCTACTGTATTGAACCCACGGCATTTCCGCTCGCCATCTATCTGTGCCAGTGTGACGTTGCCCATCATTGCTGTGGTTCTTCCCAGGTGTACCAGGCCCGTCAATCCCGGGATGGCTAGGCTGGCTTGCGGGAGCGACGGCCCCCGCGACCAGGATGCAGGGCTGCATTGCCCCGCCTACGTCATCCCGGCAACAGATCATCAATCCGCACCTCACCTGGAGCTCACGCAGCATTGCAACCCCTCTTGCTGCCCTTGATACTTCACGTTCTGACCAAACAAAGAACAGCCTCCGGTGTCGCCCAATATGGAGGGCTTCAAATCCAAGATGCCTTTTGGGCGCTCCAAGAGCCCTTCGCAATCCCCTCAATCCGACGACACGTCGCTCACCACCCTGCTTTCCGCCGACCAATGCGCCGACCTCACATTCCTCATCGCCACCATAACTGCGACGATGCGCAAGTCCCTCCTCGATACCTTCACCGCCGAGGAAGCACCCGTCGACAATGCACCCACAAAGTCCGAAGAAGCGGCCTTGATGGAAGCACCGACGAACCTGGGCGACGTTGACGTCGAGAAAGAAGATAGATTGAAAAAGGAGAGGCTGAAGCGCGAAGAGGATGCAAAGAAGGAGTTGGGGAAGGAAGAGGTCCAAGCTCTCAAGAAAGCCATGCTCGCCTACTTCGACGAGTGGAGGGGGAAAGTCATCATTCGCGTTGGGGAGATTGTCAACTCGAGGGAGACGGCCGAGAGCCAGACCAAGGACGTAAAGGAACAAGACGTGCGGCGGGGCCTTAAGCGTGCAGACACTGGGCTCAAGAGTATCAGCGAGCTTGGACAAGAGGGTGAGGACGAGAACACGGCGTTCCGGGAGCTGTACCCGCCAGTGGGAAATGCCCTCACGCGACTGCCTCAAGAAAAGAGGGAGCTAGTGCTACACTCTCTCGTCCTGATATTTCTGTCTCTAGAGAGCTATTCTGCTCATTCGCGTATCCTCCTCCTGCACCTGGCTAGCTCCCTAGACCTAGACATCGCGGTTTTGAAAAGGGACGAGGAGACGGTTGCGCGAGGGCTTCTCGAAGCAGCATCGCAGCAACTGAATGCCGATGCGGAGACTAAGAAGGCAGCTGCAGAGTCCAAGACAGCCCGACGATGGAAGGTCGGCCTCGCCTCGGTGGCGGGCGCTGCCTTGATCGGTGTTACCGGTGGTCTTGCAGCTCCGCTTCTGGCTGCCGGTATTGGCACTGTAATGGGTGGCCTGGGTCTTGGTGCCACGGCGGCTGCAGGCTACCTCGGTACTCTTGCCTCCTCTTCGGTGCTCGTGGGTGGGTTGTTCGGCGCTTACGGGGCTCGGATGACGGGGAAAGCCATGGACGACTATGCTAGGGAGGTCGAAGACTTTGGCTTCATACCGGTCCACCACTTCCACCGGCCTCGCAAGCTGGAGAAGGAATTCCGACGCTTGCGCATTGCCATCGCCATCTCTGGATGGTTGACCAGCAAGGAGGAGGTTGTCGCCCCGTGGCGATATATCGAGTCGTCTATTGAGGGCTTTGCGTTACGATGGGAACTTGAGGCCCTGTTGAAGCTCGGAAACAGCATGGATAGCTTCGTCAAAAGTGCTGCCTGGAGCTATGCAAAGGGCCAGATCATCAAACGGACGATTTTTGGAGCCCTAGGGGCAGGTCTGTGGCCCCTGGGTCTCGTCAAAATCGCCGAGGTCGTCGATAATCCTTTCTCAGTAGCCAAGTATCGTGCTGATAAGGCTGGTGAGGTGTTGGCCGACGCTCTGATCAACAAGGTGCAAGGCGAACGCCCCGTAACTCTGATCGGCTACTCTCTCGGCGCCCGTCTCATTTTCTCATGCCTGCAGAAGCTTGCGGAGAGAAAGGCTTTCGGGTTGATCGAAAGCGTTGTCTTGCTCGGGTCACCCTGCCCCTCGGACGCCGCGGATTGGCGCCAAATCCGAAGTGTCGTCTCCGGCCGTGTCGTCAACGTCTTCAGCACAAAGGACTACGTCCTTGCTTTCCTTTACCGTACATCGTCGATCCAGCTCGGCGTCGCGGGCCTCCAGCCCGTACTTGGCGTACACGGCGTGGAAAACGTCGACGTATCTGAGATCGTCAACGGCCATTTACGCTACAGATACCTCACCGGGTCCATTCTCAAGAAGATCGGCTTCGAGGACATTGATCTGGCAGAAGTCGAGCAGGAGGAGTCTGAGATGAAGGCCGTGGAGGCAATGGAGGAGAAGGAACGTGCCAAGAAGGAAGGCAAACAAAAAAGCGAGGACGAGGAGAAGAAGGATCTGGAGGCGGAGGTCGAGAAGCGGAACAAGGAGAGTATCATGTCGTGGGCCATGGAAAAGGTGAAGATTGGAAGCATCTGGGGCAGTGGAAAGAGCGAGAAGACCGAAGCGGAAAAGATGGTTGAGCTCGAGAAGCGTGCGCAGGAGAGTGCCAAGCAGGCCAGGGAGAAGGATGGAGCCGGCGCATCTTAGTATGCCCAGTCGATGGCTACGAGAACTTGGGCATGGATAAACGATACGAACATGACTACTTGATTTTGTAATATTAATCCCTGCAATGGACGAAAACAGTAAACTTAATGAGCACATGCTAAACGAGAGAACACTGGTATAAACCCTGGATTCATGCGTATGTTAGGGATGCACAACTACAGGTCTGAATGTTCGATCTAGTACAAGGTCATAAACGCCAAAAGGGGAATATATCCAGTCCCCAAGTCTCTACCACCCTAAGAGAAGTCCTCGCCTGTCTCCTCGATAGCGCCCTTGATCCTCAAAAGCAGGGTGGTCTTCCACTTGTCCAGCTTGCTCAGCTGGTCGTATTGGAACAACTGCGATGGACGTTAGCTGTTGCATGCGCTCTATGGGCACTTTCGGTAATTACCTTATCAGCAAACATCTCCTGGTCGCCCTCCTGGACGGCGGTGGCGAGGTCGACCAAAAGCTGGTGCTCGCGCTGCTGGGTAAATGAGGGGTCAAGCTCTCGGTACTTGTCGAGGGCGGCGTTAACACCGACTTGGTCGCCGGTGCACAGTTGGCAGATTCCTGCCTTGAGGAGATACTCCTTGACAGACCAGCGCATCAAGTTGTTGTTGATGGAGGTCTTTGCGACCTTCTCGTACAGCTCGATGGCCTTGTAGTAGTCCTTACCCTCCAAAGCGACCAGGTCGGCCGTCTTGAGCCACAGCTTGTTGGCAAGTGCCTGTCGGGGTTGATTAGCTATGTTTTCTAAATATATTATATTTGCACAGGGAATGTTTACTTCAGCATTGTCCTATATATTGTTAGCGCTGTACTCTGTTGTAGGATTTATCTGACACATACACTCTCATACCATCCAGCGGCCTCCTCATAGGCGGCAGCTGCTCGGCCATTGTCGCCGAGCTCAACTTCAAACAGCTCGCCAAGGTTCTGCTTGTGCGTGGCAGCACGGCGGAAGTTGCCCTTGCTGCAGTAGTGGGCAATAGCCTTGTCCAGGCATCGTGCGGCGGCCTCCGGGTCATCCTTCCGGTATGCCTCTGGTGGAACCAAGTTAAACTCACGTGATCGGATAAAGACAGCCATAAAACATACTGAAAGCCTCTGTCAATGAGTTGGCCTCATCATCTGGTTCGTTGAGTTGCTGTCGCTGTACTGAAGCTGCTCTTTCGAAAGCCTCGCCGGCCTCCTTGCCTACGCCGCATGTTAGTTACCCGCACACCGCACGGAGAAATAGGCCGTAAATAGGTTTCCCAGTTGGATAAATCTGACATACCCATCTTCTGCATGCGGAAGGCATTTGCTGCGGCGATGAACTGGTCTGCTGCTGCCTCGTCTACGGTGCGATATCAGCCAAATAAGCCAGCAAAGCCCAGATCGGGTTCGCACATACATTTATCCTGGCGACCCCCAAAGAAACTAAAACCTCCCGAGGCCTTCTGGAGGGTGGTTTCTGCCTACATGGTGCTATCAGTCTTCGATATTTCTTTGTGGCTGTGTTTCAGGAATCCCCCACCTGACGGAGAAGCGCCCTCGGATCACCGGCCATATTTGCAGATTCTTAGGGTATCTATTGGGTGGTTGAACTTGGAATGGGGGAATAAGCTTGTATCCAAGACAGTTCCGGGATGTGAGGTGTGGTATGCAAGTATGGTCGCGCCAGGTGGCTGCTGTTGTAGAGGTTGGAGATGACGACCCGGTGGTGGTCTGTGCACAAGGCTGAAGCGGGAAAACTTCGGGCCTCAGTGTATACTCACATCAACGACATCTGATTCACGTAACTGCATAAATGCGAGTAGTTCAATCAGCAACCAACATTAGCCTCCGTAATATAATGCGGTAGTTTTCTCTATCATTATCACGCCCTTTCAAGACTTTTTTTCCGCTCGGTCGTGCTATAATCAAACTTGCAGGATTTGCATCATTCGAGACAATTCTCTAGTCTAGCTCTGTAGGACGCGCATTGTGGGTATTTCCAGGAATGAGATATATTTTTGCTTGTCGTTGATCTCACAAATTTTTAGTAGTCTTCATTTCGGTAGCCATGGCTTCGCGCGCTTTTACCGCACGCGTTCAATGCACCACGAAACTCCTGCGATACCCCTTTGCCGCCCGACCTTCAGCACCAACTCGCACGACTTGTGGAAGCTACCGAGCTTTCTCCGGATCGATCAGATTATGTGATGCAGGGGAGCGCTCATCAGCACGCGCTGAAAAGCATCTCCCAGAAACGCGCGATATTCTCGGAGGACCTTCGTGGTCCGTGGAATCGCTCCTCCCCCCAAATGGCCAGCAACTCGACTCTCCTATCTCCTCGCAACAGCTACACCACCTCCTTCGTCTCTCCGCGCTTCCGCTGCCAAAAACACCAGAAGGTGAAAAGAAGATGATGGATACACTCTCAGCGCAACTACATTTTGTGGGCGAGGTTCAGCGAGTTGATACAAGTGGTGTGAAACCTTTGAGTGCAATAAGGGACGAAACCATGGCTGCAGAGAAAGAGCAGACAATAGATTTGAAAACCCTTGAAGATGTGTTAATGGAAGAAAAAGTAATTGGCAAACATTACAAGCGTATTCAGAGAGTCACGCCGCCCGAGAGTTCGCAAGCTGAAAATTGGGATCTTTTTGGATCTGCTAAGAGAAGGGAACGAAACTTTTTCGTGGTTGAGAGTGAACAAACACAAGAGTAGAAACGTGCATCGATGTTGAGAATGGGCCGTGCGTTTTCATGTGTCGATCGAGCGTGAGTTTCCCTTTTTCATCATGGCGAAATATGTAGAACGAAGATCAATCTCAACGAACGCAGTTGCTACATGAACCATGCTAACTCAAGGAAAGTACAGCTTCATCATACCGCATACTTGAGCTCAAACCAGATTCACATAAACTAAACGCCAATACTCCTGCGACGATGCCCCAGGGGCCAGCAGTGAAATCAAAAGCCCTGACTTTAGCCCAGTCATTTCTTAGTAACCAATAGACGAACACGGCCGAATCAATACAACTTGCGCCCTACCAACGATCAATGGCGTCGAATATTGTTCCCGCAAGAAGCACAAAACTTTATGATATGCCTTGGGCAGCAATTACAGAAAGGTCTTTCGTCCAACTCTGAATCGGATAGGTCTGGAGTAGGTAACCTTTCAATATTCGGAGTTCGAGGCGGAGTCGGCAATTTCGATGGTTCCAGGTCAAGAAAGGACTTCTTTTGTGCCTTGCCCGCAGGCGTCTTTGCCTGAACGATAATCGGCTTCTTCTTTGGCAGACCTGAGGCTGATCCTCGCATGGTCACGTGAGCACCTGAAGCCAAGAAATCTTCCGATGTCGACAACATGTTGAAAGTCACCTGCTCTTGACTCAAACAGATATTCGTGTCTGCTCTGTAGCCTGTAGGATGTATCACAGGGCTGTTGCGATGTGTCGAGGTGGTCAGCTCAGCACCCACGTCGGAGGGCAGGCGTCGACGCGACTCAGTAATGTGAACGGCTTTTCCATTATTGTATTCGACCTGGCGATATCTTTTGGCCCAATAGGGCTGGGTGGAGCCTGACTGTTCCTTCACGATGGGCTGAAGCGACGACATGGTCAAGAGCTTGGTACTGGATAAGAATATGAACTTGTCAAGAGCAAAAGATGTTTGTCGGGTCACCGAATGACAGTTGGTCAATGCTCTGACCAACTAGGGACGTGAGTGTGGGGTTTTTGATGGATGGGCTGAAGATGATGGGGTAGGAGGAAAACGAGAAAGAGAGGAGGTGGGCGGTGCCGCAGATATAGGAAAAGCGAGCGCCAAGCCTTCACCCACCCCGACACGTCGGGGTCTGATCTTACTACCATGCAACCTGATGAGAGCCTACTGGCAGTCATGCACGGCATCATTTGGTCCCTTCATCTAGTTAAGTCGAAAGAAACCCGAGGAAAAGCACTTGTGCACGATTTGGACTCCGTCATGCCTTTCTTGATATCGCATAGGGCCAGACCACGGGCGGCCTCCAATGAAGGACTCTCCTTCCATACAACCCCACATTCGGCCGCTCCAATATCATCTGTACCATCTCCAAACGCCACAAGCTTTTGATGCATCAGGTTTTCAACTTGCCTCTTACCCACCTTGCCGCCATTCGCTACCCTGTCCAGAACTTGCTATTGCTGCCGATTTTTCTAACGAATTACCAAACTAAGATACTAGTTAGGTACATACAAGTGTGTTCAAAGTATTTGAAGCCTCTGCGAAATATTGTGCAAGAGTTCTCGACAGTCCATACCCAACGGGTAGCTCCATGATGTGAGGTTTTGCTTATATAACACAGATTATGTCAGCCATTACCACGTGACTTATATTCACATAAGACACTAGGTACCTGAGTAAGCAGCGTGCCGTAGACTCAATGGGTTTGAGCCAAGCACTTTCGATGGTTGTTCGAATCCAACTGCTCTCTTTTCAAGGTGCCACTCCCTCGAGCGTATCAGAGCTGTGAGAGCTGAGGCTTCAGAAGGTACCACCTACCCGGTAAATTGATTAGGCATCAGCATTGCATCGCTGTACAGGGGCATTGCAGTGTACTTCTATTTATCTACTTACCAGCAAAAATAGGTTTTCCTAGGAGAATCAATAGACTGCCTACTGGTTCTCGAATGTATAAGCGTCTACCATCAAGGGACAGTGGCCAGTCACTAGCAAGATCGAGATTCAACAAGACCTGGGAAGTCCCTGTCACCTATGTAGCAAGGATATGTGCAGATCTATTCCCGATGGAGCCTTTTCAGACAGTCTTCTCGAGTTCATTTAGATTTGGACGTCACTATCGCTTGAGCTCTTCTGACATGCCGCCGCGCCAAGTCAGCCAAGTCATGCCTAGGCCAGCGTTTCCATCACATCCTATCGGGGATGAATCCACCTGCGGCAGCGATACCCCACCGGACATCAAGCTAATCGGTTTTAGCTTGTTCACTTCATGTCGACCAATTACTATCCATGTATTCGACACATGCTCTTCCAATCATCGATATTTGGTAACAGGGGGAATCCTTCGCTGCTGCCATGTACCTTTATCAACTCGCGTGCTTGACTGTCCAAATGACCTTTTTGGTTTTGCTCGCTCTCCATCAACCTCTGTGACCTGTAGTAACAGGACTTTATTATGTTGCGGTCATTCGCCTTGTTGCTGGCTTTTGCAGCCATTACGACTGCGGAATGGGAAAGTAACATCAATTACGGCAGTCCTTCCTTAAGGCATTCACCACTGGGAGTTGATGTCGCGAAGGTCAAGAAAAGAATGTTAACGAAACGAGATGGCCAGTATCAATCCTTGCAAGACCTCAGGTTTACCCATGGTGTTGCTTCGGTAGGCGCCCATGAGTCTTGAGCCATAACTCCTGCTTAGTTCTCTATAGGGCGATCCGTTCGCTGATTCGGTCATTCTTTGGACGAGAATATCCCCCGTCGTTGAGAATGATGCTTCGAATGTGACAGTGGAAGGGGCTGTTCCGTATTTCAGTCACGAGACCGAACAATACATCAAGGCAGCAAAGTCCCCTATCTGCGTTGATTGGAAGGTCTCCACAAATCATGACCTATCTACTGCTCCTGAATCTTCAGGGAGAGCTTTCACGACTTCAGACATCGATTATACAGTAAAGGTGGGTATATTTCGGTTTTCTCTTTTGCGACCTCTCGCTTGCTAATGCACTATCCACAGATCGAGGCGGGTGGTTTAAGGCCATTCACGACCTACTACTACCAGTTCACAGTGTGTGGAACAAACAACTCTAGCCCTATTGGCCGCACGAAAACAGCCCCTGCAGCAGATGACGACGTATCAGCCATTAGCCTAGCAGTCTTCTCCTGTGCCAATTTTCCCTTGGGCTATTTCAATGTCTATGGAAATACTGCCCGGAAAGATAGTGTCGACTATGTGGTTCACCTAGGGGATTATATCTACGAGGACGAAGTCGGTGTCCCCGGTGAAGATGAGCGGGCCATGGAGCCACCACGTGAAATAGTTACCCTGTACGACTACAGGACTAGAATCGCACAATACAGGACGGACCTAGATCTGCTACATGCACACCAAAAATTTCCCTTCATTACAGTCTGGGTAAGTCAGATATATAGTCTGAGTTTTGAACAAGCTGCTGACCGCAAACGTAGGATGATCACGAGATTGCCAATAACAACTGGCGCGATGGCTCTTCCACCATGAACAACACGGAGGAGAGTTTTAACGAATTTGGTGGGGTTAGCTTTGATCAGCGTAAAATGAATGCAGTAAGAGCTTACTTTGAGTGGATGCCGCTTCGTCAAATCGACATGGATGATAATTTGCGCATTTGGCGTAGCTTTCAGCTCGGTAGCCTTCTTGACCTCGTTATGCTCGATACCCGTAGCTATGATCGGAGTATCACTCGTGTGGGCTGGTACGTAAATTAACCCATGATGTCTCCAGACACCAGCTAATACTTGGAAGGAATGACGAGTACGTGTACGATATCTCCAACGATGCTGGGCGCTCGATGCTTGGTTCCCATCAAGAAAATTGGTTCTTCCGTCAGCTCTCGGAATCCAAGGACAGGGGAGCCGTTTGGCGCATCATTGGAAATCAAATGATCTTCTCCCGCATCAACATGACTGGCGAGGGAGATCGTGACATACCCGTTGACGTAGATGCATGGGATGGCTATCAGGCTAGTCGAAATCGAACCCTGAAGCACTTGTACGATAACGATATTCACAACACCATAATGCTTGCCGGGGACTCTCATCAAAACTGGGTGTCTGATCTGGTCTGGCTAGACGCTCGGGAATACGATCCAGTTACTGGTCAGGGTGCAGTTGGCGTCGAGTTTGCGGTCACTGGAGTCACCTCAGATGGCCTCGAAGGTTCTATCGCCGAGACTGAAGAGATCAGCGCAGCTTTTGTTCGCGACAACGTCGAGCTGCAGTGGAGTGAGGGCTATTATCGAGGCTATACGGAGCTACACATTACGCGCGACAAGCTTGAAGCCCAATATTGGGGTAGCCCAACCGTACAGAACCGCAACCCTCTGGAAATATCTCTCGCTAATTTCACTGTATATCCCGGCGAGAACAAAATCGCTCGTCCTATTGCTGGAGGAACCGTTGAAGCTGGCGCAATCAAGGTGACTCAAGGTGACGTGAGCGGTACAAACCTGACACAGAATCTCGAGACTGGCGAGTGGACTATTCACAATTTTGACGAGATGTTCTTGAGGTGGGCTCTGGAGTGGGATTAGTTGTGTGACTCGAAAATAGAAATGATGATATTTTATGGCAGATGGTTTTGTCTGTGACAACCTAGTATCGAGAAATATGAGGCCCTTCAATGCTCTTTAATGATAGCGATACTGTTTTGCTATCTAACCTAGTCAAAAGGGCACTGAAACACGGGTGGCGATGAATCTTTGTCTGGCTTAGTAGCCTGCCTAGTGGCTCAATGTCGTACGCCCAAAGAGCTCGTATTCCCTCAGATTACAGTCCCTTTATAACATAACCTTTCAGTCTGATCACAAAGTGTATCATTACATTTGAGACCATATCTAACTCTGTTGAAAGAAGACATTCACCTGGAGGCTCCTTAAACGCACAACATTCACTCATGACGCTAAAATAAAAAAAGGTTCATTGATTATTTATTATACACGCCTGGAAAACCTTACCGAAATCATCGACACAGCTTTCACGCCATGTCAATTCACTGAAAGACCGAAAGCTTGAAGCTTTCCATGGATCATTGTGAGAACAAAGTGACTGATGGCACTAAGTCTTGGGAGGTGTAAATGCTTTACGTGAATCAACGCAACGCACTTCAACAGCAACAGGCGGGAATATTTACCATCGAGATACCTAAGGAAGGCAGTAAAAGCTAGCAGAGTCGGGAATCTTCTGCTCGTGGGGCCAGTAACCTCCGGACCAAGATGGGTTACCCTCGCAGTCATGGCCACTATCACCAAGTTAGCTATCACAGCTGCAAAATAACAAATATTGGGTGTACTTGCGCCCAGAAGACACATAGGCCGCACTTGTCGTTGTCAATGTTGACCGTATCAACGATATCGAACAAATCGAGGCAGCGGTCGTTCTTCCAGATGTCTAGGGACGAGGCAATGCCCTTGAAACGAACATAGCCGCACTTGTCCTGGGCCGGCTTGGCCGGCTCGGGCTCCCGAGCAGCTATATCAACATTTGGAGTCGCAGCAGCGAAGATTCCACCTATGAAAGTGAGGAAAGCAAGGAATCGCATTTTGATATGAAGTTGATCGAATAGTTGTAAGGTGTTGTGTTGGAGAAGGATCGGGGTAAGGAAGTTGAAGTAGAACAGTGGGTATTTTAAGAACGCCATTCCTAAGGATTTACTTAATTATCAGATAACGTAAAGCACATGTGAAAAATCTTGCTCTCAGCAGAATAAAGCCCCTGTGAGAGCAACTGTGCCGTCGTACTAAAGGCGGGCTCTCAAACAAAAGCTGTGAAACACAATCCACCAGAATAAAAGAGAGCAGTTCACACAAAGTGGTTGCTTTCATCATTTACCATGTGAATAACATCATCTAAGCCCTGAGTAACAGTCGCTTTTCTCTTGTTCTGTTCTGTTGTGCAAGACCGAATAGATGCATAATTTTCGGGGTGACACTATCGGTCCCAAGCGTACCGAACAAATAGATGCATAAATATCCCTCCACTACTTATCTCAGTGAAAGTAGCTGCACTGACAGGCTGCTGATATGCATGAATGTTACGATTACAAGATGTACCAAAGACCTGTTGCCGAATGAACAGGGATAGAAGGTAACGGTCATTGATTTTTAATTTGGCGCTATAAACCGACTGTACATACCTTACAGAATTCCAGAGCAATATGGAGTTAGCACTGTCCTTGAACGCTGGATCTTCTGGATACAATTGGGGTCAGGGTAGTCCTCTGGGCCTTGGAATGAGATTGCTTGGTACATACCTAGGCACAGCAACACACAAGTGGCCATATACTAACCAACGTAAAACATAATTTTTGAAGCCAGTAAGGTGTATGAATAGGACAAAATGAGTGAGAATACTTGAAGGGGAAACCCGGAAAGCAAATCAGGTCTTCGCGGGTGCTGCTCCGTAACTTCGACGCTAAACTACTTTGGGCACGACCCTGCATTTGCGCCGGAACCTTAGAACCTAATTGAACATATCTCATTGCAGAACTTCATAGAAGATGCATCTCACCGACCGATGCTGCCAGCTCCAACAATTGACAAGGCCGCGACACGATGTTTCTCTGCTTCGCCAAAAGGCTGCCTCTCATTGGCTGCTGCGTTGCGCCGAGGAAGTCGCCACACGGCCCCGAGCGCGTTCTCCACGCATGGCTGGCGAGTCTCCAACGCCATGTCTTCGTTCGCAAATTGCTTCTGTAAGCCTTTGGAATCATACTCACTACCCTAGGGCATACTAACAAAGACAGGAACAACACCAATGTCACTAGACGATGCGCACGCCGCACGCGCCCCCTACCACGATGACACAGTAGCAGGACCTGAGGCGGACGAGCAGGCACGATTGCTTCCCACCGAGCAACTGGAATTCGAGGACAGTCTCCCGGCACCCGGTTCCAAATCAAACCGTCCAAAAGGCTGGCAGTGGCTAAAGGGGCCCCAACCCCCTCGACCGCAATCGATTACTCCATTCTTTGCTTCAGCGCAAGAAGCCCCGATGCTCATCCTCAAACGCATGTTGCCAACTCGGACTTTGAAGATAACACTTCTCGCTGTTGTTCTGTTGATATGGGTCCTCCTCTTCTCATTTCTCCTCCGGTTGCAGCTACCGATTAAGGATAGCGAGGGCCATGATGTAGTCAGCCTCGAGTGCACAGATACGCTCTGGAGGCCAAAAAACGGGTGCGGCATAGACGGCATTGATTGTCGGCCATTCTCCAACAGCACATTTGCGTTCCGCTGCCCTGCCAAATGCGCTGGAGTTCAGGTGCTGAATCCGCATCCCGTTGGCCCCCTGGATATCACCTACCGCCCCTTCATAATTGGAGGGCCAGCATACCGTGGCGACAGCTTCATATGTGGTTCTGCGATTCATGCTGGCATTATCAGCGATGGCGCAGGGGGCTGTGGCCGTATCTCTCGTGTCGGGGAGCGTGATGATTTCAAGGGTACCAGTAACAACGGCATCGAGTCGATACCGTTCGATTCATACTTCCCGCTGTCATTCTTTCTAGCCAAGGATTCCAAATTCCATTGTGGTAGCGAGTCACGTCAGCTACTGCTCGTTGTTTCATTAGCATTTACAGGCGCCTTCTCCATGTTTTCTACGTCGCCTTTGTTGTTCTTCCCCATCTTCGTCCTCATTTTCGCCCACGTCAGTTTTGTTTCTGATCCACCAGAAGCATCCCGCCACAACAGCACTGTTCTGCCGGACCATATTTCCATGTTTGCAAAGCGCCTGCTTCCTGCACTCTTCTGCGCTGTAATCATTTACCGGACAACTGTTAGGCGTACCCTACAAGGATTAACTGCCCAGTTCGAAAAAACCTTCCTGTGGCTCGGCGGTTTCTGGTTTGGTGCCCTGTCAAACTACACGTTCGATTGGATCCCCATTCAACGCCTCACAGCTCATGATCTCGAACAACAGCCTGGCGCTAAATTAGCACTGGCCCTCATTCTTGTTGTTCTTTTCCTGATCATCATTGGACAGGTGTATTTTTTCTGGCTCGAGGGAAGGCTACTTCGCTATCTAGGCTTATACGGTCTATTCCTACTCGGGATTGCTGTTTGTCTAATGATACCTGACGTCTCATTGCGCATACATCATTATATCATAGGTCTACTTCTCCTTCCGGGTACAAGTATGCAGACGCGCCCTTCACTAGTCTACCAGGGTATACTCCTTGGGCTATTTATCAACGGTGTCGCACGCTGGGACTTCGATTCGATCTTACAGACAGAGGCTGCCTTGAGGGAAGATGGAAAGTTCAATTCTATCCTGCCATTTATCCCAGAGCCAACGATATCATTTACCGCAGAGAACTTAGTCGCCGCATTCTCGTGGGGCACCCCGCCTCCCAATGTAGATGGAATAAGCGTGCTGGTTAATGACGTGGAGAGAGACCGTGCATTCTTTGATGACGGCGTTGGCTCCAAATTCGGGTTCCAATGGACTAGATCGATAGAGATGGAACTAAAGGAGTATTTGCGCTTTGCATATGTCAGGGACGGGAAAACATTAGATTACACCAAGCCCGGGACGCTTTTCGGGAATGGAACTTGGGTCATGACAGAGGAGGTGGCATCCCTTCACTAAATAGCCAACCGTTGACATTCCGTACCGACTTCCTCCAATTCTATTATATCGGTGTCATCATGCGACCTTCTCCAAATGGTTGCTGTCTTGTATCACTCTGGCGACTGGGTGCGGAGGCCCTAGTCCGAGCGCTAGACTCTCACATCTGCATTGGCATACTCCTCAAGATCAACAAGCCTTTGTGTGTCGCTCACTTGGTCTCGTAGAAGGTGAGTAAACTCTAGGTGAGGTGAAGTTAGCTCTACCACCTGTACCTATCAATTGATCGTGTTTCTCTCAGTTGCCGCCACCTTCACCTCCACCTTCGTATTGGTGCATATCAAGGTCGCCAACCCTCCCTTGACCATTGGTCGCTATTCATTCACCACAGACCCAGGTCGCAGTCCAACACGCCCGTTACTCTCTTTTTGTTTAGTGTCTGCTTGAAAAGATGCCTCCTGTCATCGGCACCCCAAAAACTCCACCGCATGGTAGCGAACAGTTATTAACGCCACCACCAACTGGAGGATTCGATGATGGGAATTTTGCCATTTTCAGCAATTCTCAAGTCTCGAAAGCCACCTTCGATGGGACAATCGCTTCGGACAATACGTTCAAGCTACTCGTCGTATTAAAAAGCGCGGCCGACAATACCTCTACCAACAAAGAGGTGGCAGGGTCCTCTAACAATCCTACCGGGTCCCCTGATACTCCCCTAGATTCATCTTGTGAGAAATCTACGAGACTTTCGTTCTTGGATCTTCCGCTTTCGGTTAGGCAAAAGGTATACGCCAGCGTGCTGACGGTCCCTGCGCTTATATGCGTTCGGCAGCGACAGGCCTCCTCTAACCACGATTTCCATGGCTTCATTTGCCCCGAAGACCGCGAGCTCCTTCCTGGAATCTCTCACGCATTATGTCATCACACAGTCGATGGACCAAAGTTCAAGATTACACGTTTTCAAGGGTTCAATCCTGCAATCCTGCGCGCGAACAAGGAGATCAATATCGAAACGAAATCAGTCCTATACGGAAATAATGACTTTGAGATCACAGCCCCTAGCTTGGAGATGAATCCACAGCCTGATTTCAGGGTGCCACTTTTCCCTAGTGGGTACGCTCGTCTCATCCGCCATTTGACCATTCGATTGAGGTCGTTTTATGCCGGAAGATGGGTCCTTACAGGAGGCTATCATGAGATCAAGCACGCCTACAGGGGTCTTAAAACGCTCACCATTATTCTCGAGTTGGGGAGCTCACACAAAGGATTCGGAATGGTGTGGGGTAAGATGGGGGACGAGCATCCGACTGAATACACCCAACGCTTACACGCGACCCTATCCTGTGAGATCTTCGAGCGCCAGTCTGTCGTCAAGATCCTTCCAAGCTGGATTCGTCTGCGAGTTCTCTTTGATGGTGACACCTACACCACGGAAGAGCTTGACCACAACGCATGCGCTGCGCATGGTACAATCAATGAGATTGGGGACCCCGACCGCATCGCTGAAGTTGACCTCCGAATTGGCCTGGTAAAGGCCTTTAATATGATGAAGAGAAAGAACTGAGAGATGGCTGAACCCCTCTGACATTGACGAGATGCGATGATATCGACAGTGAGACTCCTAATTTCCTTTCACGCCACACCTATACCGTTAACCTCATACGCGATAGTACCAGCCCTTGCACATCCGCTACATGTTTGGCTATCCATGCGTTGCATGATTCTTTTGATTCCTTTTGGTTTTCTCTTCGCTGTAAGAGCTCGGTTTCTTGACTTGGGATGCTCAAGCACCTTTACATCACACGCGTCAGACATTCAAGGACATATTGGGCACGGGAGCTGGGGCTCTTTTTGCAATTGCGAGAGCGGGAGCGACGGATATGGTTATTGATCTTCAACAGGACTTGGTCGCTTGCGGGGCGGACCCTAGTGGACATATATGAACAGGAATGAAAATGGAATGGGTCTTGGATGGGACCCCAGCGTTTCTGCTATTTGGTGGCTCTCGCCCTAGTGTGACATGTGCTGCATATTTTCAAACGCGGGACTAGATCACATAAATGGTGCTTCACACTCTTGTTGAGAACCCGTAATTCATAGCCAATTCATAGCCTCGTGGTATCTAGTGAAGTGGCTCAACGCCAGGTTCATTCAGAGCACTGTGACTATGCAGACCAGATACATGAATGAACACCCATTTTGACCTGTCCCATGCACCGAAAGATCGCCAAAGAACCCCTCTACTTCCTGAGGAGACGCTGGTAGAAGGAAAGCTCCTCACCCTCGAGGATGTAGCCGTCGCAGCGACCGCTCTGACCGGGCCTGGAGGAGACAACGGCATAGAGACGACCGGCCTCGAACTGCTTCTCGAGGGCGTTCTCGACCTTGCCAGAGGCCTTGAAGCGGTCGGCCTGCTTCTTCTCAACCGACTTGGACTTCTTCTTCTCCTCCTCCTCGCCAGCCTTGGCCTGCCTCCTGCGGCCGAGGTTCTGGCCGTAGTGGGCCTCGAACCATTGACGGAAAGGAGCAGCATCGATCTGGACGACGGCCGACTTGGTGAGGGTGTTGGTGCGGACAAGCTCGTTGTTGGAGGGGTGGTAGACGACACCGATCACACGGGTCTTCTTGGCGACACCCTCAGATCCCCATGAGAAGTTACCGGAGTCGAGACGGAGAGCACGGAACTTGCGGTTGCCACCGCGGGTGCGGACAAGATGGATACGCTTAGCGCCAATACGGGTGTTGGCGGGCTGGCGACCCTTCTCGAAAGCCCTAAAGCCATGTTAGACATGACTGTAGATGCGATCGGTTTATGCATACCTCTTCTTGCGGTAGTATGCGCGCTTCGCGCCAGAGGCGGAGCGTTTGTGGCGAGAGTCGCGAGAGATACTGTACAATGTCAGCTATTGAAGCCATAGACCATGTATGAGAGAGTATATACCCCATGATTGCGGTGTGTTAGAAGACTGCTAGCGAAAATTCCTGTCAGCATGCACTCCCTCGTGAATGTCCATCGACCAGTCTCGGACCGCCAAACGCGAGAGCCGCCCGCACATCCAACAGTGTATCCATTGTCCGGTATGCAACGCTGGACTTGTTCTGCCGCCAGATTATCGATTGGTATCGATTCGCAGCTGTCTCAAGAAGCATCGGCGGACGGTGGTGAGGTACGTGTGGGAGCGGTTCTCGCGGTCGTAGGCCGAATCTGATCGTCGGTCTCGTATATCGTGGTAAGTACTCACCTTGGTGTCGGGTCTCCTGGCGCAATCGGCTGTTGTCGTGGGGTCGAGGTTGTCGAAAGTTCGGGTTGAGGAAATATTCCACAGCTGTGTTGGAACTCGCTTAATTTTGGGTCTTGGCCTGGGCACGTGCGCACCAAGACTCGGAGCGCGACGCGAGGTGAGCAACTCACCTGCACACTAGCTCGGCACTAATCTCGAGGTTCTCCCCAATGCGAAAGTGATCCCACACCATTCCAGACGCCATTACGGTTTCGTTCTTCAGGCTTGCCGCAGTCTACAGCGCATGAATGCCTAAGCCGGAGTCAAAGGTCGCCGGCCTATTCCTAAGCCATCCCTCTCTGGTGTAGCTTATCTACACCACTTCGCTGTCCGTCGGTGATACAATAGGCTGGCTGCAGTTTCTGCACGAGAATACATCCAGGCAAGGCTCCGAATCTCTGTCTTTCTAGCCCGGGAACTGAGAATAAGCCTACGTTTGCTCAATTGACGTACAAGGGTGGCTGCATGAACCCAGCATCGGTTATTCTGTGCAACCCGTACCATCGTTGTCGTTTCCACCAGTCCGCGTCTTTATTCTGTTTGCTCTCCCCAGGAATTCTCTGGGTTCTTGTCGTTAAGGCAAGTACTTCGTATTCAACCGCGAACGGTGCGATAAGAATAAATCGTCCCGTGTCGACCAAACTCTGCTGCAGAAGCCAGCCTTCACGAGAGAGCTGGTGTCTGTCCAAGAAAATAAGTGGTAAAATCAGTTTACAGGCTGGCTTCTTCCCCCACCATGAATCACTCGGAATCAATAGTCTCGGAGCATCCATGGATCTACATGCTCCTGAGGGTGTTCCGTAGTACTAGTCCCTCGTTCGATACACAGGTGTCGGACAAAGGGCATTAAGGCGGTAGCCTGCAGCAACGCGACAAGTCACCTCTCCTTCGTCAATGCTAAAGCGGGATCTCCAATAGATGAAAGGCGGGCGCGATGCCTGTTCTCTTTTCCCCAGGCTATGGACGGAGAAATATCAGCTCATCATACCACGTCTCAAGCCCAGGTTCGGACTCGAAGCCAAGCGCTGCAAAGAACATTTGTGGCTCCTTCTAGACAAACCATCATCTGAATCAGCAACGCCGGTTACGCTGTTATCTCGTGCACATGATTTGCCCGAGATTCACCTGCGGTACAGTCTAGGGTGCAAGAGGCATGTTATTGGATAAGTTGCTACCGGCTGATTGTTTTCATCCTTGTACGGACCGGCGCGCCGGCCACATTCACAACTATCAGGACCTGCACCCCATGATACCGATTCCAGTTTTGACCATTCCATCAATGCGTGCCACCAAGACAGGACACAGTAGATCTCGAAGCAGTCATTCAACCTCTGCTTAAGCGCGATAACCAAGAACATACGGGCGATTTGATCTGTTATGCTGGAACTGTAGTGCTAGTACTGCTCTTAGCCTGTATGGACCGACCGATTGCACGGTTTGGTGCAGCACAACACTTCTCTGCATGCTATACATTCCCGCATTCTTGTACGTCTAGTCACATAGCGGTTGCATGGCTTTTGTGTTGGGCTCTCCGGCTTATAACCTTCAGCAAGGATGAGATTCGCTTAAGCGGCTTCAAAGAGGCATGCGTCTTGCAAGCATACAGCTAACGTATCATAGAGGTGCCCTGCTCGCCAACAATTTATCCCATGGGGCATCGGGCCAGTCCACATTTGGGTTAATCCTTACGGATATAGCCACCCCTCAAAATCCTTATGTTGACCTAATGAACGGCAATTTATGCAATTTCTGTATGACATTGTTCTCGACTCCACAGCATTCATCGGCCGCAGCGAGCCCTGATATCGGCAGGGAAAGACTGCGGAGAATCCTATTTCATTCGGATTGATTGCACCTCTTGGCAGAGAATGATTTGGGACGGAGGTCCTTTCAGCTGTGTCGCCTTCTTAACCAACTGCTTGACTTGTATATTTCCCCTCTGTCGGTGCTAATTTTTGTGAGGTCGCGTCATTCTTTCTCTGTGATGCAAGCCGCCATGTCCAACATTCGTCATAGAAATGAAAGGCACATTACCATATTCTCCGTATCTCATACACTATTCTTCTGCGCAACGTGGACACAAGCTACAATGGCTCAGTCCGAAGCAGGTACGAATTCCACCTCGATGTTTCGTAAATAACATTTTACCGTTCCTAAGTTGATCCAAAGCACTAGCGGTCGCGTCGGATACCCCCCTAGCAAACTACGCTCTGATTCCCTCCGCACCAAGTATGTAGGCATCGATACCTTCTGAAGTTACAGTATTTTTACATTGTCTGTCGTGTAGGCCGGCCAATTCTTATACCATCGCAACCGATTGGGATTATACCATCCCGATCTCATGCGCCCGAGCTTATTCCATCACAACCACCTGGATTGATTCCGTCGCAGCCCCCCTCAATCCCCGCAACCCCCCTACCATCAAGTCTCACGGTATCAGTAGTACCTCCTGGTTTAATTCCCTCGTCTCCAATCTTAATACCATCATCATCACCTCCAGAGTCGGTGCCCTCAGCCCCACCTGGAACAAGACCTTCTATGCCCGGATTGATCCCTTCTAGGCCAATAAATTCCGGAACAGATTTTTTATCCCCAACCATCTCCGATGTGGACGAGACATTGGTCAAACCGTCTATGACATCGACTGAGGAGCCTCTCAGACCGATACCAGCAGAAACAACAGCACCGGGAGATCCAAATGGCCATCATGAAATTGCTGAACCAAATTTTACCATTACGCAACCTTGTAGGGGATGTTCGCCGATAACTCTAATATCCCAGCCAGGCTGGTCCAGTTGGCCGCTAACAACTGCTGCTGCTGCTGCAGAACAAGAAAAAATCACAACAGGATCTCCTCAAGCTACTGTCAGTGCTGGTTCCTCCAATATTATCATTAGCAAGGAGCCCACAGGCGGAAACTTTGTCATCGGTGGGTCGACCACTGTTTCTGCAGGCCAAACAGTGATATTTGATAACACGCCCGTCGTTATTCAGACGACAGGTAGCAGCACCGAGATTATCGTAGGCACGGAAACGATGCGCTTCGAGCCACCACTGTCCACTTCTCTCCAGACCCAAATCACAGAAGCACCCGTCCTGCCGACCGTCACCATCGGCACCCAAGTCCTCACCGCGAACTCCGCATCCGAGTACATCATCTCAGAACAGACCCTCACACCAGGCGGTTCCGCCGTAACGGTCGATGGCACCACCATCTCCCTCCTCCCCTCCGCCACCGCCATCGTCGTCAACGGCGTAACCTCGACCCTCGCACAAGCGTACGGCGCCGTGTACACCACGACCGACACCCCGCTCCTCACGCTCAACAATCACGTGTACGAGGCAAACCGCGCAGGCTACTACATCCTGGGGCCAGGGACCACGCTCGTCCCGGGCGGTGCGCCCGTCACCGTTTCAGGCACGGTGGTCAGTCTGGAGCCACACGGCACCGTGGCCGTCATACAGGGCAGCACGAGCGTGATGCAGCCGGTGACCACGGTCGTCACGGTTACGCGCGGCGGGGGCGGGGGCTATGGGGATGGCGGGGGCACGGGCGGGGACATCGTCTATTCGTCAGACATTCCGGGGATTTTGCCTTATCCGACTTCAGTGCCTGATTCGGCGAGTGTCATTTTAGGAGTTCCGGGATTGGATGCGACAGACGGCTGGCTCGAAGCTGTACTCGTGCTGGGATGTTTTGGGTTGGGTTGGCTAGCTGTGTGGCTATAAGGCAAGGGTTGACGAAGGGATCTTGTTCACAAGTACATGTATTATGTATATACCCATACCGGCGTTTCGGACGGTAGACAGGATGAGTGCGGATATTCTCATACTTGCTCCAAAATTGCATATACGTTTAACATGTAATCGAGTAGACTTTGAGATATTTCGATACAAGCTATGCCGAAGCGTGAGTCTGAACGCCGAGAAATGCACGAGGACCCTTTTCAAAACCACCAACGCCAACTCATGCAGTTTGGTCATCACTTCAGCCTTTGACATCGATCTCACTGGCTCGAACATGATCGACAGTCGTTCGGCCTAGACCTTCCTTTGCATAGAAGTCCATTGGATATAGGTTCTTCCTCTCATGTTTCTCTTGGATTCCGCTCTCGCCCGTCTCTTCCAGCCAAGGTGCATCTCTGACACCAAGAGAGACAAGTGCCTCATACGGACTCAATAGCGGCCTAGGAAATGCATATCCCCAATCGATGCTCAGTCGCGGGCAGGCAATCTGTACCCAGGCCTCCACGTCCGACATCATGGCCAGTTTTCCCGGGAAGATTTCCGAAAGTAAAAGGTTGATGCACTTGATGCCCTGGCGCTTAAGCTCATTCTCGATCAGCGTCAGTGTGTGCGGATTGCCTTGTCGGCCCAGCGCGCCGAGAATGATACCCCAAGTGCGTGCTTTCCGGGCGGTCAAGATTGCAGTCCGACGAAGGTCGTAGAGCGAATCGTGCTCGTAAGTCTCGTGCGTCAGGCGTCGCGAATACGGGTCATAGCGGTACGCAGGAAGTTGCGGGTTTGCGATCATGGCGCTCTCCAGGTGGAAACGTCCGTCCCCAAGGTAAAGCAACATGTCAGGAACCTCCTCTTCTTTGCCTCTTGCATTAAGTTGGCCTGGCTTGATGGCCATGGACGGGGAGGTGCAACCCAGCACCTCTCCCTTCGATAGTGGCGCGATTTGCGGAACGAGCGGGTTGTAACCCTCGCGGCGCAGGATGGGGACGATACCGTGGATGGTGGCATTGAACTGGATGGTGCCGACCAGCGCGATCGTCTTCCCGGTCGGGAAGTTTTGGGTGATTGTGTTGATCAAATGCTGAGTGTCGATGCTGATCGATACGAAAATGTACAGGGTCGCGATCTTCGTGACGGCCACGGGTATCAGGCAACTGTGCGCATAGTGGATCAGTAGGTCGCACCCGAGCGCCCGCGCCGTAAAGTCGTCTATACAGCACGCGCCATACGTCACATCACCCATGATCAGCGTCGTCGTGCCCGGGCAGAATTGTGTTAGGATGTCGGAGATGGTGGTGGCGAAGAGCAGCAGGCCTTCAGGAAATTGAAGGGCTATGTTCTTCGCACCCGAGGTACGTATACGGTGTATGCATTTGTGAATCTCGAAGTTGTAGTTCGGCGGGAGGAGTGCAATCGCATCGTTGATGTCTTTGTCGTGGAGAATAGAATCGGGTATCGCATTCAAGGCACGAGCGGTTCGGCGAGGTTGAGCAACTATGAAGCCCACACATTAGCTATACGTATGGTTATTGAACACCAGGCTGCTGTTCGCACACCTTGTATGGCACTGCTATCTTCAATCTGCGAGTTTGGGTCTGTGGGCTTCTCCGCCACTTTGTCGGCGGTCTTCCTGCCTACGAAACGTCGCTTTGGCTGTTTGGGTACAACGGCGGGCTCTTCAGGTATGTCACCTTCGGTGGAAGGTCCGAGGTTCGTGGCAGCTCTGTCTTCCTCCATCTTTCGCGCTCGAGGAAGTCTTGAGGGCGTGTTGTGTCGCGTAGTGGGGTTCAGGCTGATGGCGGGGCAAAAAAATTTGGGCCGGGGGCTGCCTCAGGCGACAAATCAACCTCGCGCTATTGTGGTTTACAACCCTTTGTCGTTATAAGACATGGCAATGTATGGATGAAGAAGGAGAAATCTGCCGAAGATCTTGGCCATCGCGTGATGGATTAGAGCAGCTTACCATATCCTCCCGACCGAGATCTCTTTGCTACCTTTACATGAATGTCTCAAGCTGATGGCATCAGGTTCGATCGATATGCTACGAAAAGTAAAAGTTTTTTTGGTAGTCGTCAAAGAGCCGACTCTGACACTAATGCAAAGCCCAGGTGGTCCTGTTTGGAGGTGGAACATGGGCTATATTATTGTAGTTCACGTATACCCCGTTGACTACCTTGGCTACCCGGGTACCGAGGAGATAGGTACCTACCTAGGTATACAGGCAGAAGCCTCACATGATCCATATGCTCCAGCCGATCTTTTCTAGTGCTGTTGAGCAGGCGCATGGGTCTAGCTCGAGCCACTGCAACGGATGACTCACTGGGAAAAGGTACGTTGGAAAAAAAAAGAGCGTTGAGTTTGAAGCCTGATGTGTTGGCGATGGGCATCCCAAGGTCTTCACCAACGCCCTGGTGCATGACGGATTACCAAGGAATATGCATAGGACAAGGAATGGGCAAATCAAAATGGTGGCACTCTTCGAGGTTTGTTGGGAAGATCATCATCAACGTGATGGACCAAAGCTCAAAGCATCCGTCACGGACGCGGAGCTATGGTCAAGCTGGGTTCATGAAGGGCCTCGAGCCGTGGGAAGCGACCCACAGCGTGAATCTCACGTTTCCATGCTTGCTTCCGCCGGCTCTACTCCGGCTCAGCTGGGCCGTAAGCGAGGCGTCAAGCGAGAGAGCAGGCGGGTCTGCCAAGCGTGTCGCTTAATCAGCAGGGTCCAGCCAGGACTATATAAAGCCGTCTCCCCTCTCGCCTCCTCTCCTTTTTCTTCTTCATCTGAGTGCTCGGGCTTTACGCTGACCAGTGAAGATTCGTCTGAGGTAGCGTTTTTGCTAGTTGAAAACTACAACTATGACCGCTCCTGTTGGCCTTCGGGTCGGCAGGGAATTTTTGAACCCTTACCCATTCTTCGTCATTGCTCGTGGCCTGCCGCGACACTGAAGAAGAGAGCGGTCATCATCCGCAGCGCGGGAGAAGACTTGCCCTGGAGGGCCTGCCCTGCCCTGCTTACGGCCGAGTGCGCAGCGATGCAACGGCGTCGACGCGTCCGGAGCAGCGAGCAGGACGCGTTAGTCCCGTACGTTGCCATGTCGCATGGTGTTTTTCGAGTGTTGCCGGCCCAACACAGCGCCCAACAACAATAGGGAGAGAGAGTCGGATTCGCAATGACGCTCCCGCCGCTACCATGAGCCTGGACTCTTGTTGGATTTTGCCAAAGGGCCGCTTGTCTTTGGCCTATCGATGCTTTTTTTTTTTTTCCTCTCGCGTACCGAACGCGTCTACCCGACGCTTGCGACGCGTGCGGGCTCACTGCCTGCGACGGTCTGCCTTCCCGCTCAAGCAGTCGCCCGGCCGCAACTGCCGTATGCTTACTAGTAGACGCGTTGCGCTTCTCCGCCAGGCTGCTAACTGTCAACACAGACATGAGCAACAAAACAAGGAGACAGAGGGAAAGGAGCGTGTGAGCCAGGCGGGCAGGCATTCGCGTTGGCCGACAGGGCTGGCATGCTGCTGTACTCCATGTGCGCCTACCACGAGATTGCAATCACCACGACATCCCGTGTCCATCAGACGACGAGATTACGACTCCTGGGGCGAAGCCAGACACTCCATGGTCTACACGCGTGTGGAGACGATGCCAACAAACGCTTGGGCACATGACAAGGCTTGGATGGGATCAGCTCCTCCCAGGTCGACTAGCATGCCGAGACCCACTCCCTCCTCCGCCACGCCTCTCTACATCAACGTTAGTATCGTGAGGTTCACCGACCCCCTCCGAAGGCGGGCTTGGCGCATCGTGTTGCGCACAACTTCTTTCCGCCGGCACCCGCGTTGGAGAAAAGCTTGCTGAGACGTATGATCACGGGCTGTGCAGATCCGAGTCCATGCGCATGGTCCGCAAGGCTTTCTCCAGCCCTTTACTGGGGAACGTGACTCGGGCTAGTGGGGAAGGCGAGGACTGAACAATGAATCTAATCTACCCCATCTTTCTTTTTTTTGGTCCTGCCCTGCGCGAATGTGTGCAGCCGCCGGTACGCCAGAGCCCCGACCTACTAGCGTTGGTTTGATGGTAAGAGAAGGCTGTGTTGATCTCTAGCATTGCGTGCAGTTCTACGCGGGAGCTCGCTACTGTGAAATTCATCTAAGCTAAGAGCATACTGGAACCCGAGCTCCAGCTAGTCCAAACGAACACGAAGCGCTTGTGGTCGGCTGGACACGCTCTACTATACATCATGCAGCCATGTTTTATGAGAAGGCTATATACATTGCAGGTCACATACCGGATATATGTGATGCTGGTGTCACATTGGATGATAGCATAGACTGATACGTGGCCTTCCCGGGAGAGGCAAATGGACGCAACATTAAGCATGCACTGGATCTTTCATCCTACATGCCCCATCATCTAGGGAATTTCGAAGCGCCTGTAGATGGCAAGCTACCGACCCGGCCTAGCAGGATGCCTTCTCTAATTCCTTGCCTTCACGCTATCCATTAGGGCTTTTCTTCTTTAGATAGTGTGTGTTGTTCGAAATACCAACCGCCCAACTCATACCTATTCCCCCCTTGAGCATTTACTCGTTTCTTGATAAGCATTTGACATGTGCAGTGAGCTAGAAAACTCCTCAAGAGGCCCTTCACTGTATTGATACCAGTTCCACCCAGGAGTTGGGAAATTCCAGGACCTGCTCGTCCCCCACGAGGACCAACCATATTATCGGGTCTCTTTCTATCATAATTTGTGATTGAGAAGCACATTACATATAATGGAGCACAAGCAATAGCGGTTTGTTGGAGACTGACTCTTGACCCAGGTGTCCTTCAGGACCTCTTTCTCTCGTCAAAACTCGACAGACATGTAAGACATGTTGGCTATCTGCAGCCCAAGGAAGTCCTTGGAATACCCCATTCCAGTTCTTTCTGCCCGACGACTCGACACGCTGGCCACAACCCTTGGGCGAACACCGTCACGTGCCAACGCCCTATACGTCCCACCTGCGCACCCACCATCCAGGAACCATTCGCAACAGGTGCCACTCCGTCCCGGCTCACAAGATCCGGCGCCAGTTTCACCACGGGCGAAAACAAGCTCCAGCGTTGACAAGCCGCCCTGAAACCCACGGCGACATGCAACACGCGATCCGGAACCCAAAGCGACGCTCAAACCGACCCTGCCAATCCCCCATCTCCATCCAATCCCAGGTACGTGCGTTTGGCTCGACTCCTGCATTAGAATGCACATCGACGGCGGTTCCTCCTACTCTGTTTGAGCCAGTTGTTATTTTCGTGCACGAACTCCGCCAGGGACCGCCGCATCGCTCGGCCTCCCGCTCGATCTCACATGTCGCATCGTGGCTGCCAAGCAGCCTTCAAATGCGGCAGATTGACAGTCAATCGACCAGGCATCCAGGCATCCAGTCGGGTCTGTCAGGTGTCGCATGCCTAGAAAAGAAAACAAAGGGAAAAGAAAAGACTCTGGAGGCGTTTTAAGGCCGGATCAAGCTGGCGAAAAAGTTATCCGATCTTGTTTTTTTTTGTTGGGTTGCAGACCACGATGGGAGGGCTAGAGGGAGGGGTGGAGACAGAAAAAGGAAGCCAGCGCAAATTGAGGGCGTGTTCGTACAATGAAAAGAAAGCAAAATGCCCTCGCGATCTATGAACGCCACGGCAAAGGCTAACCGAAGGTTGCTGGCGCGGGTGCGCTATGTGTGATCAGCGCGGTTCCGTATCGATGGTAAGAAGTTATTTGAGGGAAGTCGCCTAGATGTGTGAGGGCAAAGTCAAATTGATGGGCAAGGCAGAGGCCTAGTGAGTATAGCCTGAACCACGGCCGAGTCGCTACGATCCATGTGCTTATCAGAGTGGTCTCCTGGGCGGGCGAGGCGTCGGAATAAAGTCAAGAGCCTCACATTCGTCTCGCAGTAGCCATGATGGGGCTTGCTTTGCTGTTGAATTGATTTTTCCTCGACGGCCAACGGAGCATTCTCTCGGGATTGATGGGGTGCAGTAGTCCTCGTAGCTGCCGACATACCTTGCATGTCAATGGGGAAAGGGGTGGCGATGTGCAGCGGCCTTACCTAATCGGTTAGTTGGAGCGAGCACGATATCCTGCCTTGCTTTTTGCTGGGCGATCGCTGGAATCTCGAGATGGCCGCTCGTGCGCAGCCCCAGCCAGCGGTGGTAGAGATCAGTGTGGAAAGATGCTTCACGTTGCTCTCTGCCCGAAAGATCGCCCTGAGCACTTTCCGAGTTTTTCTCCAAGAGACCGCACCATCGCCGGGGCTATTGATACTGGGTTCGAGGGAGTAACACCCTGGCGGAGACACGTAAGGTTGGGGCAAAGAGAATCGTCAATGCGCCCATGGCCGACAAGACCATCCATCGCATTGAAGAGATCCGTTTCGAGTCGGACGTTCGTCCACATGGCATCGCGAGAGCCCTGGAAGCGTTTCTGTGCATCGTGAGACGAAACGGGATCCCACGAGATTCGCCACTTGGCCTGTGCGCGCGGCGCTTTTCCTCCACGGCGGAAGACGGCAGGAGACGGCGGCAGACAAAACAGTCCAGACACCCGGCAGCCACACCCTGAGCGGTCAGCCTGCACTCGTTAATTTGCTTTTTCACCTCGCTCCTGATGGTTGCATGCGGCCTCGGTGGCCCTCGGATGATAACAGCCTAGATCAGCAAGCAGACCTCGCGGTCCCACCAAACTCTAAACCGAAACAACTTGGATTCATCCCCACATGTACCCAGCCGTCATCCACGGCTCATCCCGCAGATTTCTGGCCGACCACGGTATGCCGAGGCGGGTGCAACATTTCTCCAGCGGGCCAGACGTGGACATGTTGAGGCCGACGCGAGGAGCCGTGGTGCTGTGGGAAACATGGGCGGGATAATTGGGGTAGCGACCCAAATGAAGGCACTACATGGCACCACCATTGTGCCGCTATCCGCCTCTCAGCGCAACCGCGGAGTCATGGTGCGCAGGCCCGTTGCTCACCGTGGGCGGCCTTCTGGACACGATGTCGCAGGCATGGCGACGTACTCGCGATGGTGTCGTACTCGCGATGGTGTCAAAAGGGCCAGCAGCTCGATGGACGTTGAGTGGGCAGGCAAATCCATCACTGTGCATAGTCATGCGCGACCTGTCAGCAACGGCGACTTCCAGCCCGCCGACCCATGCGGGGTCCGATCGACGGCCGTGGAAGCATCCATGTAAGCCCTGCCAGATGTGTCGCAAGCGACGTGGAGTGCGTTCCAAATTACGGGCGCGAGACGAGACGTTTATTGAAGTACATGAAAGGAAGTCGACCTTCCCCGGGGTAGAGGGATTGCTTGCCCAGCCGTGACTTGGTGTTACGTGCAGCTGGGCGCATGTCTCGAGAAGCGGTGCAACGTGAGGATGGAGTGGGCAGGGCAGGGTGGGCAGGGTGGGCGAGATAAGCTTGTTCATATGGGCCTGCGGGTTAGGAGGAAATCACCCTGGTCGCCGTCTCCGGCTCCAGAATTCTGGGAGTGTGATGCTGGCATCATCAGACCGTCGCGGCCGCAATGAGACAGCGCCCGGCGGGAACCTGTCAGCCTGTCTTGTTCCAGGCAGATCGTCGACGGCGACAAAGGAGAATGGCCGGGTTGGCGGCTAGGCACCGGGAGGTGTGGGATGGAGCGATGGAGCGGCGGATACGAGGGGGGGGGGGGGGAGGGGGCTGGTGGCACAATGGGTCAGCGGGAGGCACCCGATTTAAGAAAAGCCGTCGTGTCGATGGGGGTGCGCTGACGGAGCGGGTTGGGGCTGGCCGGTGGTATAATTCGCAGGGCAGCAGCAGGCCACGCGCAGACGGTGCAATGCCCGCTCTTTGAAGCATCGTGAGTTCGGCCCCGTTTAAAAGGGCTCCACCCGATACCATGCAGGGGATCGCCTCGATCTCCACTCGTGCAAAATGGAAACTGCATGCTCGACCAGCCACACCCACACGGTGGACGCAAGGAGAGAGGGCGTCCGGAGTGAAAAAGAAAGTGCGCAGCCTCGACTTGGCGGGCAGAGAGTGGTTGCACGCGCCCGACTGTAAGGTTGAATTAGGCAAGTCGGCATGCGGCCAGGATCAATAAGATTCGCGTTCCATGGCAGTCAGTCAGGGTGCGTCACCAAGAGGGCGCCGTCGAAATCGCGCCGCTGGCCGTTTCGGAGAGACGGCTTATCCTTGGGGAAGTAGGGCGACTTTGTGAGCTTTGTCCGAGGACTAGAATGCGCATGAACCCACTACCCGGTCGACTAATTAGACAGGCGTGTAGCGCGTTTCCCCTGTCGTGACCTTCCAGAAGAGTAAAGGCAGGGGGGGGGACGGGGTGCTGCCGGAGGCTGCTGGAGGCTGCTGGAGGCTGGCGGGCGGCAGACGGACAGGCAGGCAGGCAGGCACCGCGCCCTCTTTCTTGTGCAAGAGGATGGCCCTCTGAATTTATCCCAACTCGCTTGTCGGCACTGCCGCCTCGTTTATGACGCGCAGGTCTCGCCCCTGGCTCCACTCCAGGCTCTGTGGCGGTCGTTCAGCCATCCACATCGTTTCACGTGGCTGCGGACAGGAAGAGGACGCCGTCAGCCCAAGAATGGCGTGCGGAGGAGCTAGCGCAGCGCGGGCGGTGGACACGGTGGGCACGGCGGGCGCGGCGGGCGAGGCAGAGGCAGAGGGCTGGAAGCGCGCAGCGCCGAGTGGGCAGGCGGGGGCCCAAAGTGGCATCGACAGGCGCGGCTCGCCAGAGTGGTGACCGAGTCGACGCAGGCCATGGCCGGGGGGCAGCAGGCAGGCGCAGCGACAGGCGCAGCGAGGTGCAGCGCGGTGCAGGAGGTGCGGCAGCTGCAGCAGTTGTGGGCTGGCTCCGCCAACGACGACGGTCTGACCCGAGAGGGCTCCAGGGGCCAGGAACGCCCGGCGGCGGCCAGCATCCAGCGTCCAAGAGGCGCCCCGGCTGCATGCCCATGCGCCAACAAATCACGCCTGCAGCCAGGGCTGGGCGGGTCGGGCACACAGGCCTTCTGCCGACGCGGGGGGGGGGAGGGGGGGGACAACGTCACGGATGTATGTAGGCCCAGCGGGCTAAGGCGTGTGGAGAGGCTTGGCGCCACTGCGCAGATCTGGTGTCGCGGCGTTGGCCCTCAGGCCCTGGCGGCGGCGGCGACGGCCCTGGTCGTGCCCGCGGCTGTCGTGGCCGGGCGTGGTCTTCAGCCTTTTGTGCGGGCGACGCGGAGGGCGAGAGCCGCTGCAGCCAGCCCAATGCACTCGCTCTGGCACACCCCCCTCTCTCTGCTCGCAGCGTTGACGATGATGCTGGTGTCGCCGCCGCACAGGCTGCATGTCGCACGCGGGCGCACAGCCTGAGCCTGAGCCCTCACACGGCAAGGCGATGCCCCCCGGCGGTGGACGCCCCTGTGCAGGGAAGCGGGCGCGAAGGCGAGCGAGCGGTTCCCAGCCCCCCTTATAAAAGGAATTATTGCTCGCTCGTGGAGTGTCGCGCGCCCTGGCGAGCGGGAAGCTGAGCGATCGCCCCATAGGGCGATGGATTGGTCCTGGCAGCCTCTTCAGCTAGATGAAGCCCCGCAGCACCCAATAGCCAAGGACACGACTCGACTGCCGCAACCATGATTCTCGACCGATCCTGGCGCTCCCGTGGTTCGCTGGGCGGAGATAATTGGGACGATGCTGCTGGTCACAGGCTGGCCGCCGGCCGGAGAGGCGCGCCAGAGGGGAAGGGCAGGATGCCCGGCTTCAAAGGCGCGGGCGGGAGAATAGCCATGGAAGCGGCGTGGAAGCAGCCGTCGCAGCGACAAAGCAAAAGCACAGCGGCAGCAAAAGGGGAGGCCATGTGCGGGCTGGCGCTGGCGCTGGCGCTCGCGCTGGCAGTCAATTGCAGCGGTGCATCATCCATGGAGAAGGCAGGGCGAGAGGCCGCTACATATCCTGTCTGCGACGGGACGAGGGCGGCCCCCGTGCAGGCGGCGGGCTGACGACGAGATTTGGCGCCGAATCGTCATATTCCTTCTTTCCGGTGACAGGCCGGCAGCGAACGCTTAGGACGGTGAGGGCCGTGAGCCTCACGCAGGTGCTGCTAGCCTGGCCAGGCGTTTCACGCCGCCGTGCAAACCGACTGGGGGGGTGGCGGCGGAGAGTGACAGCAGCGGCCAGCTCCCAACACGCAGCACGAGCGGGCGACGAGCACCGCGACAACCACGGGTAAAGGCAGTCACGATGATATAATAATAAATGGCCGCATCAGCGACGCAGTGCGGTGCGGTGCAGCGCAGTGCAGTGCAGTGCAGCACCAGCAGCCCGCACCCGCACCAGAGGCCCAGGCGGCGGTAAGCAAGGAGGCACCGCACCTGCGCGCGTGAAGCTCCGAGGCGTCTGCCGTCCGTGTCCTGCGTGCCGGATGCAATCTGGACGTGCACCCGTCGTGGCGTCTTGTCCCCTCGCTACACAGTCCGGGCGGGCCCATGCCCTTGCAAGCGGTCGACAACCTGCGCGCCCGAGCGGCCAGCCAGGCTAGAGATAATCCGAGCTAGCGCTGAAATCTGGGTTAGGGTTTCTATCGTCACTCTGGCGGTTGGTCGTCGCCCTGATCCCCCGTTCGCTTTCGTGAGCCACCCTCGCTCCTCACCTCTCTCACGTCTCTCCCTCCACTCCAGAGCGCGTCCCCCTTTGTCTCCCCCATCAGCCTCTGCTGCCTCTGCCTCCTGCCCCCGCCTGCCCCCCAATCTCGCTCCCTCTTGTGAGCCCAGTGCCCGCCGTCTGAGGCGCCCGCTCGCCTATTGCTGCTGCCCTTCTCGTGGTGACGGTCCTGGGGTCGCCAGCGCCTCGAGCTGCAAGGTGAGCCGTCTGGACGTGTTCAACAACACGCCCCCCGCCCGTACTTTTTCCCTCCCAGCCTGTCGCTGACACGCCCGCCGCAGACGCTCTAACCCTTCCTCTGGTCGTGGGTCGTGCCATAGCCTAATCGCCCACGCCTGCCTGCCCACCCACCCACCGGCTCTCGCGTCGCCGCCTCATATAGCCTCGGGCGCGCTACATCCCTCGACATCTCTATCCTCTCCTGATGGCCAGCCACCAGCAGCCATCGCCCACCGCGGGCATCCCGCCGCATCATGGCGCTCCCCATCCAGGATACCCGCAAGTCAACGGCCACCCACCGCAGTTGAACCAGCCGCGGACAGCCTCGCAGTATCTGGCATCGCTCACCGAGTCAGTATGGACCCAGCTAGGTAGGTCAATCCCCTGTCGCCATCCCCCCAGGTCGCGTCCTCTTCGGTGGCTGACGCGTCGCAGGCTCGCTCTCAGAGCAGATGCAAGATTTGGACGGCGCGCGACAGTGCTACGAGCATGCATTGAAGCACAACGCTTGGTCTGTCCCGGCAATGCAGGGCATCGCGTGCATCTATCGCGCCCAGGATCAGTTTCCTCAGGCTGTCGAGCACCTGCGCACCATCCTCAAGGTCGACCCGGCCAATGGCGAAGTCTGGGGCAGTCTTGGTAAGTCCAGCTTCCCCGCACTACCCATGGCATCATGCTAATGCGCCATCAGGACATTGCTATCTGATGATGGATGACCTGCAACAGGCCTACTCTGCCTATCAGCAAGCTCTCTACCACCTGTCGGATCCCAAGGTACGTCGCATTCATTCAGATCGCCGAAAGACTTCATACTGACCAATTGCAGGAACCAAAGCTCTGGTATGGCATTGGCATCCTGTACGACCGCTATGGCTCGCTTGAACACGCCGAAGAGGCCTTTTCCCAGGTTATGCGCATGGAGCCCAACTTCGAGAAGGCCAACGAAATATACTTCCGCCTCGGCATAATATACAAGCAGCAGCAGAAGTTCAACCAGAGCTTGGACGTAAGTAGCCCTCAACTCGTCTCGTCCCATTTCGCCTCGCCAACTTACTAACTCTGCCCTAGTGCTTCAAGTACATTGTTACAAACCCTCCTCGCCCGCTTACCGAGGAGGACATCTGGTTCCAGATCGGTCACGTGTACGAGCAACAGAAAGAGGTACGTTCACCATGTCTACTCTTGCACCGCGCCATCTTCTAACCATGTGCAGTTTGACAACGCAAAAGGTGCCTACCGCCGGGTCCTCGAACGTGACCCAAACCATGCCAAAGTCCTTCAGCAGCTTGGCTGGTTACACCACCAACAAAGCACCAACTACGCTAGTCAGGAACAGGCTATTGAGTACCTTGAGAAATCAGTGGCTTCTGGTAAGCGTTGTGTCTTCGAGCAGCGATCATGTGCGGGCGACTAATTGCTTGTCTTAGACCAAACCGACGCACAAAGCTGGTACCTGCTAGGCCGTTGCTACATGTCACAGCAGAAATATCCCAAGGCCTATGAAGCGTACCAGCAGGCTGTCTACCGCGATGGAAGGAATCCAACCTTCTGGTGCTCTATTGGCGTGCTCTACTACCAGATCAACCAATACCGCGACGCGCTTGATGCATACTCCCGCGCCATCCGCCTCAATCCAAATATCTCCGAGGTCTGGTATGACTTGGGCACTCTGGTATGTTTTCTCAACGCCCTCACCGCTAATAGACACTGCTAACATGCCCAAGTACGAGTCCTGCAACAACCAAACCGCCGATGCTCTCGATGCATACCAGCGCGCTGCTGACCTTGACCCGTCTAATGTGCATATCAAGGCCCGCCTGCAGTTGTTACAGAACGGCCAGTCATCGGCTGGCGTTCCCAACCAGGGCAGCGCTCCAGTGCCCCAGGATGTCCATCCTCAGGCCTACCAGCCTGCTTCGATTCACGGCCCAGCTGCTCCACAATGGGGCGCCCCTCAACCCCAGCAGCCTCCTCAGGGCCCCGCGCCACCGGCCTTGGGCACTGCTTCGGAGTGGAACAGGCCCCTGGCACAGATCCGTGAGCCTGGTCTTCCTCCTCAGCAATTGAACCCTTATGATCAGCGTGAAGGCATCCGCCCGCCAACCCAACACGCTCCTCAACGCCCAGCGAGCCCAAGACAAGAGCCCATGCGGCCCTACCAGGACCCACCGCGCCCGCCTACAAACGGCCCTGGTCCTTCAGGGCCTACAGGACCTCCTGGCCCTCCAGGACCACCTTTGCGCCGCGGTCTTTCCCCGTCTCCCAAGACCCACCACGTCGCGCCCAGTCCTTACCACCCTGCGCCTCCACCACAGCTTACTCCACAGAGTTCCCAGGCCCAGCCTCAGCTCCCGCCTCACCAACCTCAACAGCAGCCGCAACAACAGCAGCAGCCTCCCCCTAACCGCATCTCCAATCCCAACTATGGCCCGCATGCTAGCAGCGTGCCTCCTCCGCCCCCCCCTCCACCCACGGGGCTGAACGGACCCTCGAGCCAGAGCCAAGGCCCTCTCCCACCGTATGGACGGATGGGAAGCCCAGCACCAGAGGTTCGCCCGATTGTGGAGAACCGTGCAGGATCTCCCCGCAACGGCTACCAAGGTCCCTACCAACACCATCCTGATCCTTCTTCTGGCGGCGGTATTGCTAGCGGTGCACCACCTCCAGCGTCTGCGCTTGCTGCTGAGGCTGCTGCTCGTGAGCGTGAAGACCGCCCGCCTACTGCTCCCCCAAAGCGACACAGGGAGTGGGAGGAGAATGATCACATCAACCCCAAGCCTCCCACCAATGACGAAAAACGCCAAAAGTTGGACGAGCCTCACAGTCGTCGTCCTTCCCCCCCTCATCGGTTGTCCTCTCCTCAGGTGCCTCGTCACAGCCCTCAAGACGCACCTGACGCAAGGCGTTTCAATGACGGGTACCATCCTTCAGAGGCTGCTCATCACCCGCCTTCCTTGCCACCCATGAATGCGGCTCAGCCGTTGCCCCGAATGTCTGAGACGCCAAAGCAGGAACGTCCAGAGCATCACGAGCCTGCTGCCCGCCACATGGACGTGGACGAGAACTACGATGATGAGGGCGAGGAAGCCAAACCGAGCGTAACCAAGTCGGAACGTGAGAGCCCACGCAACCCACCTACCAATGGACTGGCCCATGCCCCCACACCTGTGGAGCAGAAGTCCTAAGGATATCTGACGATCTGTTCTGAGAGCACGGGGAACTTAGACTGTACCTGTCAGAAATTCGAAACAACCAGACTGTCACAACATTTCCTGCATTTAATCTTGATTCTCCCATCGTTCGTCCTTTCTCCTTATACCACAATCTTTTTATTTTTCCGACGAATGGGACAGCATGCCGTCGGTAATCGGGGTCGCCCACATACCCAATCATTCAGCTCGGCGGTCTGGGACACATTTGGGATTGGGAGGCTAGCCCGGCGGGTACGAAGCGGGCACTGATGGTGTTAAGGCGAAGGTGTTTGTGAGCGTCAGATGAAATGGGCACTTAGATGTGATTCAGCGTTTGGCACAGGTGGGACAAGATGATATCCTCTGTTAGTCGGGCTCGTTGGTATTAGGTTTCTCTATTGCGTTTTTCCACAGATGAATTAGATAGTCCATCTATCCATTCGGTCAGCAACAAATGGTTGATTTCATTTTGCAAAACGACAGGGACACGGTGTGGCAGGCTTTTGCAAGTGTGTGAAGCTCGTGCAGCTCGACCAAAGTGAGCACAGATGTGAAAAGGTGGTGAGAAAGTGGGGTTCATGTTTCTTCTTTCCTCCAAGCCGGTATGTTTTGGGTTGGACCTTCGTTTTCGTTTTCCTGGCGTCGTTGGTTTGGGGAATCTACCCTGTGCCGGCGTGTTCTAGGCGATGCAAGGGTTGTGGGGCTAAACTTCTCACGAGATCTCTCCTGCACGACAGCTGCAGCACCCTGGTTGCGTCATTGGCGTCGACCATGGCCAAGGTCACCACCCCGCAACAACTCCAACGCGCTTTGCAACTCACCCCTCCAAGTGCCAGTAGAAATTTCTGGCGCCCAACGACGCACCTGACGCCATCTAAGAGCTTCGCGACAAGCAACTCTGCGCAAAATCCGACGCGATCTCGCTGCCTACCGACGACCAACACGAACAGATCCAACAAGCACGCACAAGTCTGCCACCGACAACCCACACGCCTTCAGTTCCACACTACACCGGTAGCCAGCATGTCGGACGCAGACTATGCCGCGTTCCTGGAGAAGGCCAACCAGGGCACAGGCGGGGCGACGACGCAGGAGAGCAAGCAGTACGGTACCAAGAGTGTCAACATGGCGGTGCCAAAGAGCCTCGAGAGGGTGGAGGCCATCTATATAAGCGAGACGGACGCAGAGTTTGAGCCAGTGGCTCTGGCATACTCGGGATCGTCGATATCTGCTGGTGAGTTTCATGCTGCAACACAAGCCATCCAGGGTTTTGGGATGATGCTGACACAAGAGGATAGGAGGGCTCAAGAAGCTCCTCGATCACGATGCCGATGTGACTGAGATTGCAGTCAAGGACTTCGACCCCAGGGGGCAGTATACGCAGGTTGTCGAGTCGGTCAAGGAGGCCGGCAGTGGAGAGGCCAAGGTGTTCCGGGTAGAGCACGGCAGCACGAGGGCCGAACTATACGTTGTCAGCGTGGACGAAAAGGATGGGCGGATCGTCGGGCTCAAGGTCTTGGTTGTTGAGTCGTGATGGGGCGGAGGACAACGCAGGCATGGCAACGCAGGCATGGCAACGCAGGCATGGATACCACTGGGAGGGAGCACATTGCCGGCCAAGGAGTTCGGGGTATGCAAGCCGTGCATTTCCAAACCATCAGCTGGTCCACGGAACTTGGGACATGGAAGCACATGGCAGTCTGAAATAGAATTTGACACGTTCATCCATCAAACGGGATATGCGGTGAGATAAGCTCCAGATGGCGGGAGATTTGCCTCCCAAGCGTCTGATTTTGGGTCAGATAGATTGGTACAGCGGCCGTCTGTCCAGGAGGTCCACGTCTCACGCCTCGCGCTCAGCCCTACGGGCGGATACGCCATTAATCTATCCTCATCCAGGGCGCCTATACCCTCAGATTATCCACAGCCAACAGAGGCCGAGACGCATGTTGATTGGCACTGGACAAGGGCAATTTCGGGTAGCGCAACAAATCAGCGAGGAAGCTGCGAGATTTCAACGAGTGGGCATTCTGTCTGGCGGTTTGGCATGAATAAACAGCACGCGACCGGCCGTTGAGCACGGCGACCAGGGATCGGCGCGGCTGTCGGCGGGTCCCCGAAGGCCTTTTTTTTATGATGGGCAATTGGGATTTGCATTCCCGAGTACTTGAGACGGGACGGCCAATTTGTTTCGCAGGACGGCTGGGCGGGCAGATATTGGGGGTAGACGCGGTATGACGTTGGCCAGCCGTGCGAAAAGAATGCAAAACCAGCAGAGCACGATTGTTTTGGAGGCCGGAAACGGCAGTGATGGGCAACGCTTGCGTGTGCAACGAGCGGGTTGGTGAAGGATCAAAAGGCAGGACAGACTAAAGGGATCTCCGCGACGGTGTATCGGCGCGACAGATGGCGAAACATGGAAATGGGCATTGCACAGCGTCACGATGGAGGGGGGGGGGGGAGGCACCGAGGGGAAGCGGGCAGATGGGCAGCACGATCCACGCTCCGCGCGCGCTCCAAGACACGGCGTCAAGAGGACGAAGAGGGCGCTGGGCGGACGAGGCAGTGCTTGGTTGCCGATGATTTTATGTGGTGCGTGACGCGTAACACGCACAGTGGACGACTTAAGACTTTCAGGAGAGCCGGCCGAGACTAGCTTGATTGGCTCGGGGGGGAGAGGCCCACAGAGTCGGCCTGCGCGGACATGAGGGGAGCCTCTGCCACGATGGCAGAGGGACGTCGGTGGTTGCCGTCTCGTCTCTACGTGTTCGGAGGGCCATGCAATGCAACAATGGTCGGGCCCGACACGGACGCAGGCTGGAGAGCGTGGGTGAGACGGGGTTGGGGGGCGCGCTGATGCATGGACGTTCTTTTGGCGAGGGCGACAGGCTGGCTGGGGCAGACGTGGGTTGGATCGAGGACTGGTCAGGGGAAAAAGTCGTCAGTCGGGAATGGGCTGCAGCCGCCGGGGCAGAGGATAGGGCAAATTTGATCGCGCGGCACAGCGCCCAGCAGCAACAGCAGCATCAGCAGCAGCAGCAGCAGCAGCACATAAGTAGGCAGATGAAAGGCCCACCGGGCATTTATGCCGTGGCGAGCGAGGGCGGCGTGTCGCGACGTTGGCAGCTGTAGTGGGTTGTTTGCGAACAGGCGTTGAAACCCACTGCCAACCAAGGCCGGCCAGCAGCCTGGGCTGATAATTTTAGCAGAAAGCCACTCGACGCTGGACGCACATCACCCTGCGGCCAGCCCGCAGAAAGGCCGCCGCATCGCCAGGCCGCGTGCCTGATTGGCCGGGGAGGCGTTGGGGACCGTCGAGATCTCCCTGGCTCCCTCTTTTTGGCCGTGACGCTGGCCTGCCACGGCTGCCAGGCTCGCCACCCGCCGTCGACCGCCCAGCAGCCCTGCTCGCCCTTTTTCTCCTGCTGGACGCTCCCGAGCGCACGCTGGACGCTGGCCTTGACGCTGGTCTTGACGCTGGTCTTGACGCTTGACTCTGTCGCCGCTCGTTGCTGGGGGCCATAGCCACGCAACCACCGCAATCCCCCCCAACGCCCGCACGCACCGCGACCACGCCCGCCAGCTCCATCGCCCTCAAAACCGCCCGCCGTCGCAGCTTCGCCTCTGCTGCCTCCTACTGCTTCCTTTTCGCCCGCCTCAAACCTCGCCCTCGACCCTCGCCAGCGCCCTCCATCTTCGCCCGTTCGGGAAGCCTCGCGTGCACGTCAAGCTGCGTGCCAAGCTATTGTCGCAGCGCGTTCCTGGCCGCGGCCCTGGACACCCCCGTCAAGCCCCCCGTCACCCCCCGTCACCCCCCGTCGCCCCCGTCGGGAGAGGAGCCATTCACAACCTGCTCCCCTTTGAAATCGAGACCGCCGCCTTTCCTCCTGCCCATCCCTCCCGCACGCTGCCATCCTGCGACACTGCGACGCTGCGACTCCGCGACCCTGACCGCCCGCCAGCTTCCACCCCCCCCCAGGAGAGGACTTATCTGGCCCTGCGCGTCGTCGCTCCCGCTGTTGCCCCGTCACCAGCGCTGGAATTCCTCGCCCCTCCCATTGCGTGCCTCTGCACACATCAACACTCGCTTCCGCCGTCCCAGTCGCCCACGCTCGCTCTGGCCTTCGCCTCGACTCTGCTCATTTTCTAGTTCACTCACTGCATACTTTCGCTCGTCCGCTGTCGCTACTCTCCTGCAAGTCGCCGCCATGTCGACACCGCTGTCTCCCCGTGGAGACCTCCCACCGCACATACGCCTCAACTCTGGCACCCAGGACATCTCTGCCGACTCCACGCCAGCAGCGCGGCCCAGCACCTCTCGCACTCAGTCCTCGCGCTCGCTCACCGCTCCGATACGGCCTGGCACCGCTCCCAGCCCCGGTCTGCGCTCGCCCACCTCGGTGCCTTCGCTCTATCGCAATGCTGCCGTGGCAGACTCGGCAGAGCACCTGCTGCCCCCGACGCGCACCCGCACTCGTGGCTTCCGCGACGACTCCCCCTCGGTTGTTTCTTCACGGCGCACCAGCTGGAGCTCTGAATCCATAGGTAGCCGTGACTCGAGATACGGCCCGTTCGCTTCGCCATTTGACGATTCGAGAGCCCCCTCGCGCGCCGGCAGCGAGGAGGACCTCAACACCCAGACTGTCTCCGAGAAGTACAACATCTTCCCTGGCACCGGTCTGCTGCTGTTTCCCGAAGACGTGGAGAAGGACGACTGGCTGCACAATCCCGACCCCAACGAGAAGGAGAAGCGTGACTGTGATGTCTTCACCAGGCGAGGTGCCGTCAATGTCGGCGCTCTTGCCTTGATTTGCTTGGGGCTGCTGTTCCTGTTCATCGGATACCCCATCCTGTATGTGCTCCGATCCCCGCGAGTCTTCCGACTCTCAACTCACCTGCTACAGCACCTTCGTCGACAAGATCAACGTAAAGGAGATCACGCCCTGCACCAACAACCCGCTCTGCATCGAGGGAAAGCAGAACGAGCCGCTATTGCAGAACATCCGCACTGGTCTCATCGATCCGGACACGCCCGAGAGCGCCATGACGCGCAAGTCGCACGACGGATCGACCCAGAAGCTCGTCTTTTCGGACGAATTCAACACCCCTGGCCGCACCTTCTACGAAGGAGACGACCCGTACTTCACAGCCGTCGACATCTGGTATGGTGCTACGCAGGATCTGGAGGTGAGTGTTCCAAATATATGCGAGTGATGACATTTGTTGACCCTCACCAAGTGGTACGATCCCGATGCCGTGTCCACGGAGAACGGCACCATCAACTTCAAGTTTGACCAATTCAAGAACCATGGCCTCAACTACCGCTCCGGAATGATTCAGTCTTGGAATCAATTGTGCTTCAAGGGCGGTCATGTGGAGGCCAGTATATCTCTGCCTGGCCGTGGTGACATTATCGGCTTCTGGCCCGGTTTCTGGACCATGGGCAATCTTGCGCGCCCCGGTTACCTAGGCTCTACTGAGGGATTGTGGCCCTACAGCTACCACGACGAGTGCGACGTCGGCATCACTCCGAACCAAAGCTCCCCCGATGGTCTCAATTTCCTGCCCGGCATGCGACTCCCCGCGTGTACCTGTCAAGGTGAAGATCACCCTTCGCCCGGCAAGTCTCGCAGTGCACCGGAAATCGATGCTCTGGAAGGCTCGGTCGTTTTCCTAGGCCCAGGCAAGACAAATGGCGTTGGTTCCATCTCCCAGTCTTTCCAGGCCGCGCCTTTCGACATCTGGTATCAACCCAACTATGGTTAGTATCTCTCCTCTGCCCAACTGAATCATTCCCGTGCTGACAGGCTGCAGACTTCGTCGAGGTGTACGACCACTCAATCACCGAAATGAACGCGTATCGTGGTGGACCTCTACAGCAGGCTATTTCCGGCCTTACCAACCTGAACAACGACTGGTACGATGGCAAACAATACCAGACGTATGCCTTTGAATACAAGACCGGTGGAGATGGCTTCATCACCTGGTATGTTGGCGATGCCGAGACCTGGACCATGGATGCCCGAGCATCCGGCCCAAACGGAAACATTGGTACTCGAGTGATCCCCGAAGAACCCTTGACTATCATTGCCAACTTCGGCATGTCCAACAGCTTCGCCGCTATCGACTTGGAAGGCATCACCGCTCAGCTGCCAGCCACCATGCGCATCGACTACATTCGCATCTACCAGGGCGAGGACGGCGAACTGACCTGCGATCCCGAGGGTTACCCCACCACGGAATACATCAAGCAGCACCCCGAGCCATATACCAACCCCAACTTTACGGATTGGAAGGGAACTGGATACGACTGGCCCAAGAACTCCTTCATGCACGGTTGCCAGGCAGAAGAAGAGTGAAATGTTCCGGCGAGGACCGTTTCTTCTAGTTCCCTTTTTGTCACGTATCGATTTCGAATCCCTTATGTCTCTTAATGTGGCCACGGCAAGCGACTTTTCAAAGATGGGATTCTGCAAAAGCACGTAATCATAGACGTTTTCTTCCCGGTATCGACACGACGCGTTTACGAGCGCAGTCTCTTAAGCATTGTACCCTAGATGCATCTGCATTGGAGCCGGCGGCACGGAGTTATTCGGCAAGCATACACGACTTGTTTTAATTCGACCTTTTCTATTCGGGGCCCATCTGCCCATGGATTTCATTTACGCGGATTCATCATGGTTCCACCCACTTGGGATGATGGCACTCGTTCTGAAACCATCATTTCGCCTACCTGCTGGGATATTTCAACCGATAGGCTCCATCGTGTCAGGACGACTGGCTTCCGCCGATTGGAATATACGGCGCCATTGTACATCACAACCAGCATCACTGTATAAATCCAGAAATCTTCGGCTTCTTCCCTTCTTTGGTTGGGCTGGCTTGACCCTACTTAATGCATCTCGTCGATGGCTTAATAGGAGTTTGGGGGGCTGATTGGAGATACCATTTCCTGTCGGCCTTGTTCACACTTGTTTTCCTCCATCTTGCACTTACCCAGTTTCTAGAGTTCCCACCTTACTCTCTTCCCCACCCATTTGTCTCTTCTTCCCTTCTCTTTTGCACATCATACCTTTTTCTGCTGTTCTTTTATCTTGGGTTTTGGGGTTTTGCGATCTACGGACCGCGACTTTGGAGTTTCAGACGGTGATGATGATTAAGGCGGTTCAATGTCTGGAGTTGATCAACCTTGCGTATTTAATGGTTTTGGTGATGGACGGAGGGGGGGACATGGTTCGAGGATGAATGGAGGGAATTGAGAGGGAATCGTGCGCGCACACGCAGATGGTAACGAGGAGGAAAGATTCAGAGAAATGACTACCACCAATTTGAAAACGTTCAAGCTTCAATCGCTCGTTCTACCTGTTGTGATACTATCTATGCATGCATGCGAGACCGGGATCAGGGAAGAGCGAAAACGGCATAATGACCCTCTGAATAGCAATCAGCGAGCGGCTCGACGCACTGGCTCGTTCGCGTGCTATACGACACCTCGCCCCTTCGCATCCTTCGCTGGGGCCTGTGGGACGGCCCGGCACATGGTGCCAAGCAAGCGGTTCGAAGGGAGAAGGGAGGGGGAAGACCTTGACCTTTGCCGCATCTGCGCTGGGGCTCCCGCTAGGGAGAGATTGGCGAAATGCCTTTGTTTGGTTTGTCGATTTAGTATGCACCTCTCCTGTCCCAGGGTTTTGCCATGGTGGCTTTGCGGGACGGGGGCCTGGTTAGGGGGGTGAGTTTGTTTAGATTATTACCTGGGGAAGATGAGTGACTGCTGATTGGATATAGTGTGCATAGAGTTGGTTATGGGTTTGGAAGGTGGCCTGGAGTGACCTGGGGACAGCGGATTACAGCATATAGACAATGAGACAAGTTATCAATGACAGGATGATATACATGCTATCCACCATTACTCATCCTTGAGAGAGTAATCTATTTAGCTGTATGGCATCTTGAGAAAGTGCAGAAAGTTGACTGGCGGACCAAAATATTTCTTCACGGGGGAGAGTCGGTGTATTTTAGCAGTGTCTTCGGGCATTGGTCGCAGAGGCACAATTGTGTATTCGGGTATGTCGAGCAGCGACGGATCTGATTCTGATTCTGAACACGAAGTCACACCCAAGATTGAGGGCGGTTCTTTTGTTCGTTCTCACTCTTCAGTAAGTCTCCGATTCTTATCCTTGAAACTTTTGGTCCGACTGTGGCATGGGCCAGCTCTGTCACGGTTGTACCTAGCACAGAAGACCGCCAAGCCGCATCCATCAAACAACTCAAGAAGGAGCTGAAATATGCAGATGGAAAGGTCCGACATGACAACAAAGCATAGGTACGGGTGGAGAAAGACTTGAGGGCCCTGGAGGCTACGCTTCGTATCGAGAAATAGAAAGTGACAGAGCTCGAAAAAATCAATAACAAGGTGTCACGCGGTTTGGAGCGAGCGAACGATGAGCTTGGAACAGGATTGTGCAAGAGGCTTCAAGCCGAAGAGAAAATGGACCGAATCGAGAAGACATGGTCCACTCTTGGAAAGTTGATGGGTTCGGGGTTCAAGGATGAGCCATGATTAGATGGTGGCTTTGCCAATCAACATCCACGAGAGGCGTGATGGACCTCGGGGGTCTTTTTTTCTTTCATTTTTTTTCTCTTTGGCTACGCCGGGTTTGTGGGGGCTTGTCAACAAATACCTATCCTCAGGTGATTCTCTTACGTGAGGAATGTCATCTAGGGTAGCCATGCTGCCATTCATGTCACCTTTGTGGCCGCAGGTAATCCTGACGAGGGGCATTCTTGCCGATACCCAATAATACAAACACCAGGCATGGTAAGCACTAGGCGATTTGCGAGTACAGTCTGGTCGCAGTCACGATATCTCTTGATCGACCAATCAGGCTAATTGAGGATGTGTATGAGCTGCCTTCCAGACGCCAGAGTCACAAAACTTGCCCGAACCCGAAAACAAATTATGCTGAGCTGAAGACTGACGACTTTATCACAAAAGCATCCGAGCTGTAACAAAGGTAGACCAAATTTGGCGGCGCGATGGATTCGGGGCAGGCGGCGGCTGCGCTAGGGGCTGCCGAACGACTCGACCGTCACACCACCGCCACATAGCTCTATTTAAACATTGTCTAATTCCCAACAGCCTAAGAAACATTCACGAATTCTTCCATGGCGTCCTCGCTGAGCCTTGAACGCATCTCGAAGATTGTCAACGAGAGTGGGGTTGGCGAGACGATTCGAAGCCATCGCGCCGCGTCTCTCACGGCGCTCAGCTTCGCGATCATTGTCCCGTTTGCCATCTACGACTATCGGATTTACCTTGGGTATGGTCCAGGCGGCCTTCCATACAACATCGGGGGCTGGCTAGTGACCAACGTGCTGCGCCTAATGACGCGTGAACAACTGTCGACAGCGCCTTACCGAGACAAAAGCTTGCCTTTCGTCGACCAGCCAGGCTTCTTAGCTGAAGACTACCCTCCAAAGCGAAGGTCGCGGCGGCCAACGATCGGACCGCACCCCATACCCCAAAGACAAGTGGAGCAATTGCCGAGTGAGCAGCTTCGGCAGCTCCTCATCGAACGTTACGGACGCCTGGGAAAGGCAGCACAAACGAAGGGCTTGGTCGAAATCAAGAAGAGCCTGCTGGAACGCTATCACTCGGCCATGTTCGTGTCCAGCTCAAGGGAGTGGCATGGGATGGCCCAGCAAATGCGCGGCGAGATCACTCATTTGCACGCGGGTCTGGACGGCACTATACATGCTGTACTACACCCTGCAGACTGCGAGAAGATTATGGAGGCCGGATGGGGCCAGCGCCACGGCTTTGCAGGCGCGCCCGGGATGGAAAAGGTGGTAGGGTTTAGCCTGCCCGTCAACTACATCCTGATTTACGCCCCGCGGGATGCTGCGGAACTTGACATTGCCATAGCCATCGTGCAGGCAGCGATCAAGTTCATGACGGGCACGCGCGAGGACTTGGAGTAGGAGACCAGCCTCTTGGGGGGGTCGGTACTTGGGTGGCTGAGGGCTGCGCTGCTCTCCCACATGGTCCCCGTACTCGACGACTGTGGGGCGAGAGCGCATCCGTTCGATTTTGCGGGGTAGCTCCGTGTCTCCGCACTTTGTGGTTAGACTGGTCCCCTAGGCGCCATGGGGTATCCTGCGCTATGTGTTCCCCCAAATCGGCCAGAATCCTTATCCCTTTGTCCAAGTGGCAGTACTTCCGCATCACCTCACCATTGCATCTGAAGCCCATCAAACTCAACCCCTTGATGTATGTAATATCGCAATCTGACCTGCGTCTACGATGCAGACGAGATAAGGACATTGAGCACAGCGTTAGAACCGAGGGATATGGGCAGGGTATCTCCAAATGTAGCCTCTTAGGACTAGCCAAGTCCCGGTTTTGTGGGGCCTGAAATGAACTTCCAACCCCACAAGGGGGGGATGTGCGAGGCGCGTGGAGGCCCGACCGTTTAGGCGCGTTGTGATGTAGGAAAGCTGTCTCCAACCGCCTGGGACGGGACGGGACAGAGCTAACGCCGGCAATGTTCATAAGGGGACGGTCTCGCGCTTGTTGATCTTCTGGAACCACCATAGCCCGTGTCAAAACTTTGCAAGACATCACTGACTGCGTGTCCATCATGGGTTTCCTAGGTGTCCTTGAGGACAAGCATCTGCAGCACGTTCCCGCCACTGTCGTACTGAGTGAGCAGGAGCATGAGAGGTCAGAGGCTACTGCTGGCCTGAAGCATGGCACGGGCAAGGATGCAGACATCATCCTCATCCCCCAGCCGTAGGTTTCCATCCACGACGGACGCCATCGAGTCTGACAATGCCAGATCCGAGGACCCCAATGATCCCTTGAACTGGTCGAATGCGAAGAAGTTTACCATCATGGTCATCATCGCATATGGCTCCACCCTCTATGCTGCCGTGCTCGCCCCTCTTCTCTCACCTGCCCTGGTGGTCATTGCAATGGATTTCCAAAGGGACGTTGGCGACATCACCGTTATATCTGGATACATGCTTCTCGTCACTGCTTGTTCAGGGCCATTTGTGTCAGCCTGTGGTAGGAAATGGGGCAAAAGACCAATGCTCCTCCTCTCCTCCTTCTTCGGGCTGCTGGGTACTGTAGTCGGCAGTGCAGCATACAGTTACGACGGCCTTCTCGCGGCGAGGATCCTTCAGGGTGGTTCGATGTGAGTTTCGCTCCCTACCGACGTCCACGCCTCGACTAAATTCCCACTAGCTCGGCCTTCGAATCTCTCGTCATCTCCATGATCGGGGATTTGTACTTTGTTCATCAACGCGGCTATTTCATGACCCTAATGCAGTTCATTCTCGGCGCAGCATCCAACTTCTCGGCCATCATTGTCGGCCCCATTGCCCAGAATCTGGGCTGGCGATATCTTTTCCACATCCTCATAGCCTTCACCGCACTAGAGGTCGTACTTCTGTACTTCTTCGTACCCGAGACTGCTTACAACCGAGACCATCGCTACGACATCGATGAGCTCGCTGACGATAGACTGGCGGATCTTGCTGCGACAGAGAAGAGGCACGGCAACAACAGCGACGAATCCAAGGCCGAAAGCGATCACGTTGCTCACGTCGAGACGGCGACTTCGACGAATCTAGCGCTTCGCCCAAAAAAGACATTCGTTCAGCAGCTGGCAATATTCACGGGGACATACTCGGACGACAATTTCATACAGCTCCTGATTGCCCCCTTTGCCGTGTGCCTCAATCTGGCCATCCTGTGGATGGTGATTGTCACCGGGGGTCTGACTGCATTCTTCGTCGCTCAATCGTATGCCATGGCTCAGATTTTCATGTTCCCGCCGTACAACCTATCGGCAGCGGGGGTTGGCTACCTCTCGCTGGGGCCGTTTCTTGGTGGACTTCTTGGCTCGCTATTCCTTGGTGCTAGCCTTGATCCGCTCATAAAATGGTGCGCGAAGAGGAATGGCGGCATCTACGAACCCGAGTATCGATTGCTTGGGATGATCCCGTCACTGCTGACCGGCGTCGGTCTCTTCGCCTTTGGCTACATGTGCGAGAACCATTACTCATACTACGCCACGGCGACGATGCACGGCATGGATCTCTTCGGCATCGTCTGCGCGGCCATCTCTGCGTCTGCCTACGCAATCGACGCATACCGGGAGATGTCCTGCGAGGTCTTCATTGCCAACATGGTGTTCAAAAACCTGCTCTTCTATGGCTTCTCATACTTTGTCAACGACTGGACCACGGAAGCGGGCCCGGAGGTCGTCTTCTACACGTTCGGGGGCATTGCGTTCGCCATGACGCTGACCACACCAGTCTTCTTCTTCTGGGGCAAGAAGTACAGGAGCTACTGGCATCGGCATAATTTGTTGGACAAATGGGGAATTACGACGCATGCCGAAATGTAGTGCCAGAGGCGCTCGTTCATGGAGCACGGCGGCTGATGTGTTGTTTTCAGATTGAAATGTTACCAGTTTTCAGATGTGTTACCAAAGTTCCGATGACCAAAGCAGGTTGATGCAGCGCCCCGGAATGTCGCTGCTGTTGAAACAATGTCCAAATGTTAACCCAGACTGACTTGAAGCTTGAGCCACTTGCTACCAAGGAGAAGCAGCGACGAGTTTTGAACGCCGCCATCAAGCTTCGCTCCCGGGCGGGGCTTGCTGCATGGGGATCGAGGCATTGGGCACCATGTCGTGCGTATACTGGGCCGGTGTGGTGGCCCGGATGCCGTCGATGCCGTCGCATGTGCTGCCAGCTGGGGCCTCGGTTGCAGCCGCACCTCATGGCCGCGATCGACGACACTCGGGCTCGTCCAGTGCCGTCGGCGTATCCCCACGTTGATGGTGGTGGTGGTGGTGTCAGGCGGCGGTACGGTATAAATATGACTGGCGCGGTCGCAATGCTAACCGCAAGCGGCCGGGCTGGGTTCCCCACGTTTCAGCAATGGCGCCAGTCGCAAGCGCAGCCATGGCCAAACAGCGACCAAGATAGACTTTAGGTGCCGAGGCTCGACGTCACTAGAGGCGGCGCCACGCTCCAACTGCTTCATTTGCGATGCGCTCGCGTCAGTCAATTTGCCCGCGACGTGGCTCTGCCTCGACAAGCTCCCGCCTGGGCTCAGGGACCGAGACGTTCAAATAGAGTCCTAGGTTGAGCGTCTTCGTTGACTGACACCCCTCCGTCACAACGCACCATGCAACTGTCACCCATCAATCTAGTGCTGTTCTCGCTCTCCGAGTCTGCCGTCGCCTCGTATCTCTTCCCCAATGTCTTCCCCAAGGGCACCCTCACCTCCTTCTTCCTCATCTTCTCCCTGAAGAACTGGAGCCTCTTCAGCACCTACTGGCTCGTCGTCTATCCCTTCTTCCGCAGCCCCCTGCGGCACCTGCCAAAGCCTCCGCGTGGGTTCCGTCCCATCATTGGCCATGGCCTGTTCATGTTCAAGAAGCCAATCGGCAGTCCACATCTGGAGTTGATCAAGGAGACGCCCAACGAGGGCCTGATCTATGTCCGGGGCTTTTTCCACGTGGACCGCCTCATCTTGACCTCCCCGGCCGCCTTGTCGGATGTCTTGGTGCACAAGAGCTATGACTTTGAGAAGCCCCTGTGGGTGCGCGTGTTCCTGCGCAAGTTCCTCGGCGACGGCATGCTCATGACCGAAGGAGACGAGCATAGGCACCAGAGAAAGCAGATTATGCCTGCCTTCAGCTTCCGCCACATCAAGGAATTGTACCCCGTCTTCTGGTCCAAATCCATTGAGCTCTGCCGAGCTGTCACGGCCGCCATAGAGGGTAAGCCCGACAAGATTCTTGAAATTGGCCACTTCTCTACCCAGGTCACCTTGGACATCATCGGACTCGCCGGCATGGGCCGTGACATTGGGTCACTGCGGAATGGCCAGGACGAGCTTATCGAGACGTACGAGGAAATCCTCGAGCCGACAACGGAAAAGGCCGCGTACTTCATCTCTCATCTGCTGCTCCCACCATGGCTCCTCAAGGCACTGCCATGGAGGCTGCATGAGCGAGTCAAAATCACCACCACAAGGTTGAAGACAATCTGCAGGGATTTTGTGATTGACAAGAAGAATAGGATGAAGCAGGAGAGCCAGGAGAGCGTGGATATCCTGAGCACCATGATCAGGTCGAACAACTTTGCCGACGACGGACTGGTAGACCAACTGCTCACCTTCCTAGCCGCAGGGTCAGTATTCTCCCCGACCGCTGACTGATGCGTCCCCCCCCCCCAACGTTTGCGCTCCTCTTCTGACCTACTGGCAGGCACGAGACCACATCCTCGGCATTGACATGGACCACGCACCTCCTGGCCATCAACCCGGCCATCCAGACCAAGCTGCGCACCGAGATCCACGCCAACATCCCGGACCCCAAGGCCCTCTCAGCCCCAGACTTCGACCTGGCCTCGCTGCTCGAGTCCATGCCCTACCTCAACGCCGTCTGCAACGAGACGCTCCGGCTCTTCCCCACCATCCCCATGACGTCGCGCGTGGCCAACCGCGACACGTCCATCTGCGGGCACTTTGTGCCCAAGGGCACCATCATGTTCGTGGTGCCGTGGGCCACGAACCGAGATCCCAACCTGTGGGGCGCCGACGCCGACGTGTTCCGCCCGGAGCGCTGGATCGATGCCGAGACGGGCCGGGCCACCATGAACGGCGGCGCCGACAGCAACTACTCCTTCTTGACCTTTTTGCATGGCCCCAGGAGCTGTATTGGGGAAAGGTTCGCCCGGGCCGAGCTCAGGGCGCTCGTTGCCAGTCTGATTGGGAGCTTTGAGGTGGAGATGGCGGACCCGAACGAAGTGGTGCAGGTTGGGGGCACCATTACGAGCAAGCCCATCAATGGCATGCGCGTGCGGTTGAATCCCGTCGTGTGGGGTGACTAGACGTCCCCAACCTCGATGCCCTTGGCACCATCTGTTTAGAGCGTGGTTTCTTATTGTGACTCAAGTCCATCAACCCCATTCATGCCTTCGATTCGAGTCAGCACAGACTGTATATACAATCTGACATGGCGCTCCATTGCCCCATCCCTTTGTACGACGTTTACAAAAAGCCATGCTAGATGGCTATGGCGCAAATCAGGCGGGACGCATATACTACAAGTATACCAACGCCAAAAGAAAGGGACTGCAAAGAAAAGAAGAACAATTCCATTCCGGGACGATTATATTGACGTGTTTACCATGCACGCTCTTCTCCGACCCCCGTCGTATGTGGTGTAGATTATGTTACATGACCAGCCCATTGAAAAGATTGCATATACTCGTTACCACCATGGCGCCGATTTGTGAAAGCCCCGACGACATGGGAATTGGACGTTATGAAGGGTAGAGTCGCCTTAAATCGGACTCAAGATGAAGTGCCGTGACGGGGTATAAGACAGATGGTAAAGGAGAGAGGATTGATGCGAAAAGGAAAGCCATCATCCACCATTGGCGACTAAAAGTAGTTACCGGAAGGGAAGGCACAGAAGATGCCGACGATGACAACGGAGAGGATGAAGGAGCCAAGCAGGGCCTGGACAAAGATGGTGTCCTGGATCTGACGAAGGGCTGGCTCCTGAATCCAGACCTCGCGGTCGAAGATCTTGCGGATAATGTTGCGCTTGTCGTACTTGGCGACCCACGGCTCGTCCTCGTAGCTATTGCTGGTAGCATTCGAGACCAGACTGTCGAAAGAATCGCCCTTCATGTCGAAGCCAGCGGGCTCGTCATCCGAAGCGAAGAGCTCCCACGGGCGCAAATGGCGATGATGCATGCCGTGGAGAACCACGCACATGCCCTTCCAAGCAGCGATAAGAGTGGATATGCCAATGAGGAAGCCGATGATGGACAGTACCCGCCAGGCACGACCAGCACTGCTCAGGGTGATGAGGATGGCAGCGATGAGGCCGCCAACGATACCGCCAACACCGAGGCCACGAGCAAAGACAACACGGGGACGGTTGCCGTTGCAGATGGTCCATCGGATGAAGTTGGGGTGAGCTTGGCAGCGCAGCGACCACTCGACCGTGGTGATGACATCGGAGAAGGCAGACGGGTGTGTGGTGTTTTGAAGAGCGTGGAGCAGACTAGCACGCTCCTTGGAAGAGAGGTTCAACTGACGAGCGCCACCATCGGCCACGTAGATGGAGATGATGCGAGTGATTTCCTCGCGGTAAGGCTGGACGGACACTGCGGTGGATCAGGATCTGAACTGTAGTTTGTACTCGAGAGGAGGGGGAAGGGGGAGGTGGATGTACTTACAGGGCTTCCACTTGAGTCCGGCCGTGTCAAATGCTTCGTTGGCGCGCTGGGCGTGATCAATCCTTCCTCCTCCTCCAGTAGTCAAGCTTCCAGCATCAGACTCATACGATAGCCCAGCGTCGCGGGCCTGTTCAACATCGCTGTTTGGGGTATGTGGCGGAGTGAAGAATGGGTTGTTGGTCTTCTCTGGGTCGGATGCCTTGACTTGGTCGGCAAAGTCTGTTCCCTGGAAGATGGCATTCGTCTCCGGGCTGACGCGCTTGGGGCGAGGCTGGGCATCGGCGTCAGTGCCATCGTCGACCCAGGTGGGAGACAGGGCCTTCTCCTTGTCTGGCAGCTCGTCGAAGCGCTTGGCGTAGTCACGGTACCAGAGGAAGAACTGGAGGTTCTCGGCAGCCAGCTCGATGTACTTGAGATAGTTCATGAAGTCACGAGTGGTGCAAGGCTGCGGGCTGCATTAGCACGTGGGCACATTCGCAGAGCATGGCAGGGGGAAGGTACCGGGCAGGTGCCGCCAGAGATGATGCGGTCAAAGGACAGAGGCTCGGGGATGCCATGGGACATGCCGCTGCTGCCAGACTGGAGGGAGCCATTGATGGACTTTTGCTTCTGCTCGCCCGAGAGCGACTCCTGGGAGGCAGAGTGGCGGGCCACACGCGACGGGCGTCGGTATGCAAGAGAATAGACCATGTTGGCGGCGCAGCGGGGAGGAGGAGGAGGAGGAGGAGGTGGTGGTGGTGGTGAAGGGTGAAGGGTGAATGACTATAAAGGCCTGAAACGGGCTCGGAATGGATGCAGGCACGCGAGCAGGCGGGGGATTGGCGATGGGCGGAAGGAGGTCCGCGAGGGACGACAGGAAATGAGGGCGGTGGGCACGACGGACAGCAGCCAGCGGGAGGCACGCACCTGCCTGGGTATTTGTAGACAGGCCCCGCCCGTCCCTGGTTGAGCGGACGGGAAGGCCGTGGAGCATGGGGGATCTCACGTCGCCGTCCACGCCTGCAAGCGCGCCCCGCCCGCGTAGTCGTGCCCAGTCGTCGTGGTCGTCGTCGTGGTCGTCGTCGTCCACCACTACCACCACCATCACCATGTCCAGCCGCAGCCGCCTTCGGCCAAGTCTGCCCTCGCACTGCATGCATGCAACACGGCTGGGCGGCGAGCGTTTGCCAGCGCAGCCACGGCGCCCATTCGCACATGGCAGTCATCACGGCTGAGGTCCAAAGTCTTTCCAGGAGCCTGGGCTGGCGTCGGCAATCTGGGCAAGGCCCAATGTCGATCAGATGGCTCCATGCCGCTTCGGGCCTCGAGCCTCGAGCCAGTCCCGCCGCGCCCGTCTGATGCCCCTTTTAGTCGAGTAGTTCGTGGCTGGCTGTCAAACCTGAGGCGATATCATTCCAGAAGGCCCGTCGCGAAGGCCCCTCCGTGATTCATGGGCACCACCGCCATCACCATCGCCACGACGCTCGGGGGCCTGCTTCCACGAGGCTGTCCACGGCAGCACCTGGACCAGCCCCGGCGCCAGGACGCTCTTCCAGACAGCCACAGTCGCCGCGACGCCAACGACATGTCGGCACAGCGATTTTCGCTGCAGCCCGTCTGCATCCTGCACATGCATGTCCGGAGACATCTTCATCGGCCCAATCACCACGCCCAGCCCACCATGAGAGCCAGGGTCGCGCTCCTGCCCGCCCGCACCGGCTCCCCGTATCCAAACCCTCCCTGCCCGCCGACCGTGGATCCAGATCACTCATCAAATGCTCTTGCCAGTGCTCCCATTCCCCACCGCGCCTCTGCTGCTTCGGTGCCACTCGCCCTGCTTTTAGCCGCTGTGCAGAAGAAACTTCCCCGTTCGCAGCAATGGCTCCGGGCCAGCGCTAGCGATATGCCATCGTAAAAGCCACCCATTCAAGGAACAGGCCGAAAAAGCAGCTCGCTCCGCCCACACCAGTGCGCCATCCCGACGAGTGCTGCACAGCTGAGCACTGTTCAGCTGCCGCCACCCCAATCGCCGGAGGAGTTCACTCCATGGTAGGAGCCAGCCAGGGGGGGGGGGGGGGACGTGGGCTTTCTTATTCCCACCCATGTAGACCAGCCTGCCACCATCTGCTGCTGCGTCATGTTGGGGAGGGGGAAACCCTCCCGGCCAGGCAGGGAGGGTCGCTTGAAATTGTGTTGCTCTTCTAGCTTTTGGCCGGTGTCGCTGCTATTTGAGTCAGACGTGCGACTATGCCTCCAAGTCTGGGACCCATCCCAAGCTCCCGAGGCTGCCAGGAACTCTATTCTCTCGTCTTGTTCGAGGCACAAGGGTGCCTGACTTGGATTCCAGGGCACTCGACGAGCGCCTTCGATTCCACGGCCGAGCAGGCCATTCCCACCCTATGCTTGCTTGACTCCTGCGCTGTTGGCATCAACCACACGGCCTGTGATCTCATTAGTCGACCACAAGCATTGCCGCCAAGGTGCACTCAGCCATAGCTGTTCGTCCCGTCCCCCCACTTCATCACATTTCCTTCGACCGTGCCTCGTCTCTACCTGCCTCTCATACTCGATCGGCGCGACTAGCATCTGCTCTGTACTTGGCTGGAATCGGCTGCCTGTATTCTCCGGTTGGCCCTTGCCCTTTCTCCAGGTAAACATGCACATCGCCGGGACGAGTGCACATCAACGTTTCTGTTTCGATGATTCGGGTACCTGGCTTGGGCCGTGTCTACCTAGGTAGTTCCAGAATGCTTTCCGAGCTGAGTGGTGCTATTCGTCGACTACGTGATGCCTCGCGTATCGGCAGCCATCCTTATGTTGGGCTTGGCACCATCGAAGGTCTAGGCAGGTGAGATCAATGTGGCACTAGACAGGGGTCCGGCGAGTGCTTGCGTTACAACCGTGGTATCCCCTGAGGACTGAGGCCAAATGCCCTACGCCACCCCATCTTTGAACACGAACAAAAGCAATCGTCACCCACGTGGAATGCTGCTGTCTTGTGCGAGCGGCACCATCTACGTCTAAGCCTGGCTCACTCCAACGACGCAATTCATCCGTCAGTCACATAGCCCACGTTTTGCACCGGTACATTCGTGGGCCGTTGCATCGTATTGCATTCATAATAAGCTATTTTCCCAATGTGGCCAAAGGATATCTAGCGCATTCCGTCACATCGCCGAGGTAGCCGACTTCGACAAAGTACCAGCCTAGAGCTTGGCAAGCACGGCCTCGGCACCCGAGACCTGGATAGTCGTTAGCTGACCATGACACAATCGAGAGTTTGTTTGTTGGAGAGGGGGGGGGGGTCAACATACCGACACCTCGCCAGGGCTCTTCTCATTCTCAGCATAGGTGATCTTGCCGTCCTTGTCGATGACCATGGCCCAACGGCCGTTACGGTCACCCATGCCGGCAGCCCATCCGTAGTTCTTGGAGAAGAAGGTCTTGGTGTCGCTGAGGAAGAGCTACGCATCTCTGTCAGAAGGTTCCCACGCCAAGCCGAAGTAAGAGGAAGCACTCACAAAATCGTCTCCCTTGACGCCGTTGACTTTGCCCCACGCGTTCATAACCCAAGAGTCGTTGGAAGCAATCACGGCCACGACATCAACGCCCTTGGTCTTGAATTCGCTCAGCTTCTCGATGTAAGGAGGAAGGTGGCGGGCCTGGCAGCCAGGAGTGAAGGCACCTGGGGTGGTGAGTTAGCTCGGCGATGAGGCACCGGAGCAATGGCAAGGTTACCTGGAACGCTGAAGAGGACCACCTTCTTGCCCTTCCACTGCTTGCTGGCATCATATTCCTGGGGAAGGCCGCAGGCGGTTGGGTCGGAATCGGTGATGGGAGCCCACCTAACCCCATTAGCCGTTGCCTCTGCGAGCTGTGCCTCAGCCCTGCGCCAGGTACAGAGGCGGGTACGCGGGAGCTTGCATGAGGAGCACTCACTCAAACTTGACTCCCTCGGGAAAGCTGTCGCCGACTTGAAGGGGTGCCATTGTGATCAATTGATGGTTTGGAGATGATAGGGGAGGCCTGGGGAGTGGGCGGGTTTTGAAGGGACTGAAATGAAGCTTGCAGGCTTGGAGGGGTAGGTAAACTCAAATCACTCATAAGCTCGATGCGAGCGCGGGGCACTAATGACGCAACCCCTCGGTGGTTGGAGCCATTGGCCGACGAGAATCACGGCTTAATAATGCTGCAAGTTGAAGCCATTGTGGTACTCGGGACGTCTCTTCCCTGCCTCAGATCACACAGAAACTCAAATCATTCTCTGGACAATCTCGCACGCGCATTGGACTGATGGCATGGTGGGAAGCCCCTGTTGGTTACTAATCCGGCATCGGCCCGCAGGATGCCGTCGGCATCGCTACATCGCCAACGCGCGGAGAAAGAGCGGAGAAAGAAGAAGGCGGATACGCACTTGCTCGTACACATGAGGCAGAGGTGAGGCTAAGAGGATGTAGGGCAGCTGAGGAATGCAGGACGGAGAAAATCACTAAGCAGATGCTGTGGCATTGGCGCCCATCATGCCATCTCATCCTTACGCAATGATCAGTGAAACCAAAGAAAGTATAAAACGCCCGTCAGCGAAGCCATCTCTATAGTAAGGCTGTCGCTATATTCACTGCTACTATCTACCACACAAATCATCACCATGTCTATTACGCCCCCATTCACCAAGGAATCGGCGCATGCCAAGGTCAAGAAGGCACAGGACCTTTGGAATAGCCAGTGAGGCGTTTATGACTTGCATAATGAGCTTCCATTAAGAGCAGCAGGGATCCAAAAATGATCGCTACCGCATACACTCCCGATAGCATATGGCGCAATCGCTCGAGCTTCCTCTCTGGTACAGCGGACATTGAGCAGTTCTTGACGAAAAAGTGGGAGAAGGAGAAGAATTACCGCCTCCGGAAGGAGCTGTTTGCGTTTACCGACGAGAAGATTGCTGTCCAGTTCTGGTACGAGTATCAGGACGCTCATGATGGGATGAAATGTAAGTAAAGCCAACACACCGACCAGCATCCAGCGCCAGGGCAAATGGCTGACTCTATTCCCGTACCCCAGGGAAGCGCTGCTATGGTCTCGAAGACTGGACTTTTGCGGAAGATGGCAAAATGCGCAAACGCCAGATGAGCGGTAACGATGTGAACATCAACGAATCTGGTGAGTATTCAGCCAGGTTTCGATAATCCATGTAGATGTTGACGCCCTGGGCAGAGCGGTGGTTCAAAGACGGTGTCAACGTAAACGACGTGGACATCAGTGAGGCTCATTGGTGAGGATTCAATTCTGGATCAAGGGGGTATCATTCAAACGCCGACCGAAACCCACACCGAGGGACTCTGGCAAGGTGCTCTAAATCTCATCATGCGGGTGGTGTGTCGTGTATGACCACGAGTATGAACTTGGAGTCTTTTGCGCATTAGGTTCAGATAGCTCGGGCCAGCGAATGCTCTTGCACGTACCTGGTACAATAACTAGTTCGTTCTTCTTCGTCCTCAGGCGCAACAGTTTGACTTCGTCCTCCTTGTCCAGCCCGCCGACGAGATTTCCGGCGGCCCCCAGGAATGACCATACCATACTGGCCACGTCCTCGGCACTGTGTATGCCGCTTTCCTTCCTGCCGTTTGCATAGCCATCCGGCGCAGTTTCGGTAGAAGCAGGGAGCGTGCTGTTCGGATTCGCAGACGCACTGTTGGAGATCAGGCCGGACGTGCGCACGATGGCTCCAGTATCGCGAGAGAGAATCAGAGTGCTCTGGACGCCAGGCTTCTGGCTCAGCCGCGTGAGCAGCGAGAGCGTCTCGTCTGACTGCCCCTATGTTAGTGATGTGTGCATATGCCAATATGGGTACCCTTACTGCAGGCTGGGCCATGGTGGAGTGGTCGGAATTGCGCGTAGAGTTGCTCTCAGCTTGTCGCAGCTGTGCGGAGGGGCCGACGTGTTTGCCCGAGGCGCCTTCGTCGCACAGCAAAGCCACCGGTTGCTGCCAAGAGTAAATGTGCGCTAGTCCAAAAATAGACTGGTGGAGTCGGATGCTGAACTAAGACCTCAAGCTCTGGCTCCAATAATTTTCTTTTGCCATCCCATGAAGGACAACACCAGCCTGGACACGACTGCCGCCAGTGGTTCCCATGTAAACGGTCTTCCTAGCATTCATGCTTCCTACGACATCAAGTCTCTACCACATTCTCTGGAGCAAACACCTCGACAGCGGTTGAAAAGGCAGACATGGGTGCCAGCGCCAAAAAGAAGAAGGAAAAGAAGAAGGATTTCCAGGTTCGTGGCGATGCGTGGCATCATGCCTTCTACTGACAAGCTATAGAAACCCAAATTGAAAGTCGGAAAGGCGAAGCCAAAAGCGGCAAATGCTACAGATACGAGCTTCAGAGCAAAAGGTAATGTCCATATCTAAAATTCCACCATCCGTCACTGACTCGTGAAAGCCATTGCGTTAAAGCAACAGTCTCTTTCAACAAATGCACCCACGGTCGAAGCACAATGCGCGCACCATCTGGGGCTGCTCACTCATAAATCAGATTCGCAAAGGCGTGAATCGCTGGCTTTTCTGACCACGGCCTTTGCCAGCGTTTCCAGTGGAGCCCCGCTGCCGCAACCGGCTTCTGTCGTTATCCCCACTGCGCAAAGACTAATTCTGGACGGTTCCAATGGCGTACGCCAGCAGCTCCTGAAACTGCTTCAGACCTTGCCCGACGTCGACATTGCCAGCCACAGTGATCAGCTGCTCCTTCATACCCGTGCTGGTATGACTCATTTGGCTGGCGAGATCCGTGTCTTTGCCCTGGATGTATTGGAATGGTTGTTGAGAGTTGCAGGCCATGAAGTGGTCAGCTGCGCCGGGGGTTGGGTGAAAATGCTCAAGTGTTTCCTGGGCCTCCTCGGATGGCAGAGTGAGACGTCTGGTAAATGGTCTGCCCCAAAACCGCTTGGTAAGACGGGTGGAGACTCTAAAGTTCAGGTCAAGCAGATGAATGCACTGGCTTCCTTCCTGAAGGCTGGGTTGGCGCAGCCACAAGCCGTGCGATTGATGGACGCTGGAAGCAGGTGTTTTCCACTTTGGCAAGCCGAGCATCACGTCCTGTCGGAGCGATCGAATGTTTACGCTCAACTGAATTTGTTTGGTGCCCCTAGAGATGAGGAGACAGAAATGTATGAGGACAGGGAGGATCGTCAAAGGATCTTCCATGACCGAGCAGAGGCTGCGGTCGTCGCCGGGCTCGAGCAGGCAACGAAGGGAGGCGGCGAATTGGGTCGCGCCGCTGCCCAACTCCTAAAAATCGTCAGGGAGGGTATGGCCGATTACCAAAACAAATAGAGGCGAATCACCAGGTGTTTTTAGTGCGTGTATTGTAGTATAGCAAACAGTACACCTATCAGATAAGACACCAGGTTAAACTCTGTTTGCTGGATCATATTATGGAATTCTTTCAACTTTGTTGGCTATCAGCTAACTCCGTCCAGCATCAAGCTACTTCTTGCAACCGTGTGACCCCACTTTTTGAAGGATACATAATGCGAGGCATTGTTCCCTGCTTTTTGATTCTGTAAAAGTTTTTGCCTATTCAATATGATATATCTTACTTTCTTTTCCTTTTACTAGGCAGAAGGTGCTGTGTTTCCTTCCTGTACCTGGGTGAACGGAGAGATAATGTGTCTCCCCTTACGTTCCCAGGTCATTATATATTGCGCTAAGACAGAAGAGGCTAGTTCGCGATGTGCTTGGCTTACAACCTTGGAAACGCTAGCAACATCAGCCCGTTTATACATCAGCCATACAACGTCCCAGCCAGCATGCCAGGGCTTCCAGGCCGGATAATGATTTCTGCATCCAGTCGCCTAGGGGCTACAGGCTTTGATAGCCTTCAACCGCAGATGGAAGTCGAAGATGACGAAGGAGACGAGTGCTCGGAAGAATCGTCCGAGGATGACAATGGCCACTACCAGCCGCGGCCTCAACTTTCCGAGCCCCAAGTCTCGGAACTATCCCTGGAAAAAGTAATCAGTCAGTGTATTTATTAGCGCAGATTCTGACGAGGCTTTCTAATGCAAACACAGAAAGACTTGACGAGAAAAGCATTGAGATAGAACCGGAGTATCAACGAGGGATTATTTGGAAGCGTAAGATAAATAGCCCGTTTTGTCTAATGCACTGACAACATGTTAGCTGATAGGATGACGGGCCTTATAAATTCGTTGATGGGTAAGTGATCTGAATGCTTTAAAGAAGTAAACGTAGCTCACCGTTTGCGGAAAATTTCTATATTCCTCCCATCATCCTAAACTGGAAGTCTCGCGAATTAGGAGTGTGTGTGGATGGGAAGCAGCGTCTATCGTCTGTAAAGGCCTTCGTCATAGGCGAAATCCCCTGCCACGATCATCGCGGAGAGAAGTGGTGGTTCACAAACACGTTTAATACCCGTCGACAACGAATTTTACCACCAGAAATGCAGAAAGAATTCCTCGCCAAGAAATTCATTTGTTATGAATTCAAAGATCTTTCTCCTGCTCAAGAAGAAGATCTTTTTGCTAGGGTTCAAATGGGCGTTTCGCTTTCTGTGGCAGAGAGATTGTGGGCTACTTCAGGACCATGGCAAGAGTTGGCAAAGCTTTTTTTGGCTGATTTTCCATCTATATTCGCTCTCAGCAGGGATCAGCAAAAAACAAAAGTATTTCAAGAGGCTCTGTCTTGTTTCAGTCAGATTGTGGAGGTCCAACATCCGACATCAACAAACGGAATTCCAGTCCACAAGTCAGGCACCAACGCCTTGAATAGATTTGTGGAAAACAAAAGCGCCGCTGACGATGGGATCAAATCACATCTCTCGAGCGTTTTCTCTACGTTTGATGAACTCGTGGAAGAACATCCCGACACATTCAGCAACACTGACAATTGGTTGAAGCATGTTGCTACCTTTGCTCCGATTGAGATGGTCGCTGTCAGTGTGCTTATTTCTATGCATGCCGACACACGTGATAACACAGCCCTTATTGGAGATACCCGTGCTCTTCGTATTGAGCTTCGTAAGCGGTTCACTGAATTGAAAAAGAACAAGACTACATGGACGTTTGTATGGGATTGGATAAGCAACCTAGGAGCAATTCGCAATCATGGCGATACAACCACCATCCGACAAAGAAACAGGTCTCACAAATCTATCAAAGGATCTGGCGTAGCTGATGCTGCACAAGGAGCTCCATCAGCTGTATTAACGAGCTTGAAGCGAGTAAGATCTCCAGCCAAGAACAAGTCATCAAACATCATGCCGACAAACAAAGCACCTATCGGCCCATCACCAACTCAAAACGGCTCGCAAGGTAGTCAAGAAATATTGACTGATATGCATCCCTCCAAAATAGCGAGAGTCGAGCCACCGATATCTCGTCCGCCCCCGTTGTTTCTACGTTCTTCCCAAAATACTGTTACTGTTTCAGACAAAACAACTCCCCCAGATATGTCAGAAGCCCACCTGATCTCTTCCGCGGCATCAGACCCATCTCGAGTGTCTGCAATGTCTTCCGATAGCCTAATTCAATATGGAAACTTTGCCTCCAATTGCACGTATGTGGATCCGTCGATGAAGATGTCAAGTAATCTCGCTCAAAATCCATCATTGACTCCCATCCAAGCCCGCCAAAATCGGATAGCAGAACTCAACAGCTACAGAGCACCATCTGCATCCATGGCTCCGAACCAGGCATACAACAACATGTCTAGCCTACCGCAAGTAACAGATGCTATTGGCTATACAATACACCATGTTCCGACTGCGCCTATGGCTACGACTCCAGTATCAGGCTATCCGTCACCTACATTCTCCGTCTGGTCACAACCAAATGCCAATAGCTATTCATATGTTGGATCACATTCCGTGAATACAGATTCCCGGGCGGAAAATCGAATTGCAATAGCAGGGGCCGTTCCAATGCCACGTTCATCGATCGACAAGTCAGCATCGCCACGGAGATTACGAACCCGCGACAAACTGGAACAAATGTCTGCACCTGGCCGCACTCGAACAACATTCTCAAAATATCACACCCGAGAGATGTCTACTTCTAAAATGGACTCGAAAGCTGAAGTCATCGACCTTACCGACGACACAGACCAGTAATCCGAGGGCACAGAACAGCAATGTCAGGAGCTACTTGATAACTTCCGAGGATCGCGCCAGCATCAGAAAATTATTCACAAGGACAGCACCCTCCTACGATGTGGCAAGACGTAAGAATCCAGGATAGTAATGCGGTCGACAGTCTTCCGCATGAGCCACGGAGGCAGAACATAAGTCCAGGCCAACACCATTCATCCTGGTTTTGAAAGGCATTTGGTTCAGTGTTCTCGCATGGTTGGCTTGATCAAGCATTTATTTTACGAAATGGCTGGGCCTCGGTAATCCAGACTACTTGGTAATGAATCCAAGGGATAAATATTTGTACAAAACATCACACATTGGCTGGTCGTCTAATAGTACCATGATCCTCATTTTTGCACATCGTTACCGAGTGTGCATACGGCTGTAGAGAAGCATATGTTATTCGGGCAGAGCGACAGCTGCCATATCTAGTGTAACAAACCCTATCAAGCTCTTCATATTTTGAATATAGGCCCTGACATTTTCTGCCATATTGAGATAATATCAACGAGTTTCATGTATAGTATAGGTGGCTACCATCGCATGATTCTGCCTTTTTCAAGGCTGATTTAATAACTTGAATTTAAGTATGTTCTTGCAAGATCTGCAAGGACAGAGATCTTCTCTAGGTAATGCTGTGAAATAATACACATGAACCATTATGCTTGTTTACAGTCATACTAGTCCGACTGAAGAGTATTTTCTTTGAAATATGTAGATACGATGGGTTCGTTGCTTTAACCAAAGGGAAGCCTGCACACCCTTACTACAGGTGCGCCTCTCTGTGTATTTGTCATCCGAAAAAGGATCATGTCAAGAACTTCGATTCCTAGAACCAGCCATCGCAGATATTCCTTCTGTCTACAGCTATCTGTGCATTAGACATGAATGAGCATCATAAATGAAGTTATATTAATACAATGCGTTTGGACTTAGCAGAAGTGGTTTGGTTGTCACTAAACCCCTTTCAGATAGGGAATAGAAGACGTTGATAGCGCGTAAAGAACATTTCTCTATCACAAAGCAATCGATTATAATAAAATCATCGTCATAATTGATACATAGCATTGGGGGCTGTGATATAGCAAAGGAAGAACCTCGTTGTCTGATGTCGATGGTCGAACCCAAGGATCTGAACTGGAGAGATGGGACGCTCGGGCCACCACCTCCCGCCAAGCTTCTAGCATCCGAGAATCTCTCAACTTCACCCGCCAGCCCTTTGCACCTCCCGAAGCTCCACCATCCCGCAATCCATCTCCTCTCTGCCCACCATGTCCGCAGCTCGCGCTTTCAGTACCGCTCTGCGGGCCAGTGCTCCCCGCACCCCCATTGCCGCCCGCTTTGCCGCAACCCGGAGCTATGCCGCGGCCGCTGCACCGAGCAGCCAGTCGACGAAGCCTCCGGTCGCCCTCTTTGGCGTTGATGGAACCTATGCCAGCGCTCTCGTACGTCCAATTGGTCCCCATCTCCGAGTTGCGTGATGACCGGGCGATGGAAGCGCGCCCAATTGCGAGATGATGAGCTGGGCTAACATTTTTGCCTTGTCTAGTACACCGCGGCCGCAAAGACGTCGACCCTCGAGCCCACAGCCAAGTCGCTCGAGACCCTCTCCACCGTCTTCAAGAAGGATGCTAAGCTTGCTTCTGTCCTCGGTGCTCCGACCCTGACCGCCTCGGACAAGGAACAGATTGTGGCAGAGCTCCAGAAGCACCTCGGTGGTCAGGACAAGGAGGGCATCGTGAAGAACTTCCTCACCACGCTCGCCGAGAACAACAGGCTGGGCTCTCTGGAGGGCGTTGTTGAGAAGTTCGCCATCCTGATGGGCGCCGCCAGGGGAGAGGTCGAACTCACCGTCACCAGCGCTGCTGTATGTTTGCGGAACCCGCCCGACAATTGCAAGGATGCTGGACTATTGTGCTAATTGAAGTTGCAGCCTCTCGACAACCGCACCCTTAACCGCCTCGAGTCCGCAGTCAGCAAGTCTCAGTACGTCGGCCAGGGCCAGAAGCTCAAGGTCGTCCCCAAGGTTAACCCCGATATCCGCGGTGGATTGATTGTTGAGATTGGCGACCGTACCATTGATCTGTCCGTCTCGTCCAAGATGGCCAAGATGAACAAGCTCCTCAAGGACTCTTTGTAAATATAGCAATCTTGTAGACCGCGGACGGACTGCGGAGGTGAAAGAAGGGATTGTGTACTCTAGGTGATTCACGAAAATCAATCTACTTTGTTCATCTCATTTGGTATGCGACATGCCAAAAATCCAGGATAAGGAGCACTGCCATTTCCTTCGTTGAGCAATGCTCTGATGCTCAAGGACAGTGCATTACTGCATTTTGCAGTAGTTGCGGCCGTGGTCTACCTGCCATCTACACAAGAACGTCTCAAATGCCATGGACACGAATCCAGCGATGCAAATACCTCCCGAATCGCTTACGCTCGTAGCCCCCAGACTGAATTCGCGGTCTTGCTTTGGCACATTGTCCGTAATCTCAGCGAATGTGCTGACATAAACCAGCCCGCCTAGCAAGCCCTCCCAAAATATGATGATGCACACAATGTAGAAGTGGGGGATGAAGTTGAACATGGCATGCAATGTGAGGAGAATGAGGTTGGCGACTTGGAGGAAGGAGGGGAGGTACAGGTGGTGGACGCGGAAGAAGGGCGTCGAAGATCGCGAGATGAAAACTCCGACCTGGTAAATGGCGTTGTATGTCGAATAGAACGACCTGTACTCGGCAAATGGGCTAGACGCTAGCGGAAATAGGAGCGTGGGGGCGACCCCCTGGTTGATGGTGTATTCGGCAATGTACACGAGTAGCAGAGGAAGCATGCTGCGGGCATGTTAGCTGGCTAGAGGTGTTGGGCGGGCTGACATCACATACTAGGGAAAGAATAGCCCCTGGGATCGCTTCAGGTTGGCTCTAAAGCTGCCCCATGCCCGATGCACGCCATTCTTGGGGTTTTGGGTGAAGCTGCGGCGTGAGGATGAGTGCAGGGACGAAGAGAGAAGGCCCTCGTGCTCTTCATGCTCCAAGCGGTGCTCAGGCGTGTCGGTGTCCTCTTCATGGTCCTGGCCGTCATGGTCAATGGCCTCGTAGCCAGCGTATTTGGCTGATGCTTGGAGTGGCCCTCGTGGCAGGATGACGAAGAAGCTGACGAGCATGATCACGGGCAAGAAGGAAAAGGCAAGCAGGCTGGTGCGAGGGCTGATCTCCAGGGTGGTTGTCGCGATGGCATAGGCCCCTGCCCCAATCAAACCGGCTCCGCCAGTACCGCTACCCCACGAAGCCAGGGCGAAGTGGCCGTAGTAGTGGGTGAGGCCCAGGAAGCTGAGCTCGCCGCCTCCGCTGCTCAGGCTGGCCAGCATGACTCCACACATCTTTATAGCGATTGTGCCCGAGTCCTGCAGGGCAGGGGTCAGAGCGATCACAAGCATGCCACATGCAGACACGGCACAGAAGGCGACGATGCGGGTGCCGTAGGGGATCTTGTGGATGAAGTAGGGCGCACACAGCTTGGTTATGAAAGAGGGGATCACGTCGGCGAGCAGGACAAGGCCCTTGGGGACGCCAGGGCCGACGAGGTCGAGGGCAGCCGAGAGGATGATGACGTAGAGCACATTGTTGATGAGGCCTGCAGCAGCGGTGTGAGCCAACGCGGACAAGACGGGCAGGACGGGCAAGACGGACGACGAGGGTGAAAAGCAACAACATACCAAACAGCCAGAAGGCAGCACACACGCGCGGATCAGCGCCGTCGAAGATGTGCTTGAGGCGCGCGCGGTAGAGGGCCCACGAGGCAGCGGGGGAGCCTGGCATGGGGAGCAGTGGCATGGGCGGCGACGGAGGGCGCGGGCATCACGGAGGTGCGGTGGTGCGGTGGATATAGGTGGCCGCAGGGCTCACACGCGGGCGACGCAGGTGACGCCGGGACGGACGGTGAGGCTGGCGGGCAGCGGGCCAGACGGGCTGGGCGATTGTCGTCGGATGCGCGCCCACGGACAAGGATGCGCTCCACGCTCGCAGGGCATGGGCCCCCCCGCTGCAGCCGGGCGAGACGAGGCACTCATCGCGGTCAGCACCCGCCCACCGCCCGCCGCCCGCCGCCCAGCGCCCAGCGCCCAGCACCCGCACCGGCTGGGACGACGGCGACGACGAGCACCAGCACCAGCACCAGCACCAGCACCTGCACCCGCCCCGGCGACTGCATCGTCTGCGTTTGTGCAGGCCAGACGGCGGCCAAACGGCGGCCCGCCAGGCACCGCCCTTGCTCGGCAGCCCATCCACGCTCGGCGGCCGGGGCGCGCTGCGTGTGCATCCGCTCGCCAGCCCAAAGCGAAAATATGAGACTCGAGGCGGGCTAACGCAAACAGAGCTTGGGTCGGCATGGATGCATGGGTGGCTGGCGATTAGCCTTCCGCCCTCGCCAGGGCTGCTGCTTGGGACCATGCGCCGTCGGTGCTGCATCTCTTCGACTCCTCATTCTCCTCACACGGCTGCGTCTGCCCTCTGCCCTCTGCCCTCTGCTCGCTGCTCGCTGCCCTCTGCCCTCTGCCTCCTCCGCCCTCTCCCCGGAGGCAGCCCCGTCCCTACGGCTGCCTGCACCACCTGCCATGCCCGCACGCCCCCAGCTCGCCCGCTGCTAGCCCGCTCCCTCTCCGCACACGACCCGCCAGGCCCTCGACTGCTCCCGCCGCCTGCAAAAATCAACCCCGGCGCGCCTCTCTGCACAATGGACCCTCGCCCGCCCCAACACCCCTTCACGCGCCCGCCCGAGCGCACCCTGATTCACAACCCAAACCACCAGAGCCACCAGTCGCCGCCGCAGCCCGCCCAGAGCTCGCCCTTTGCTGGCTATCCGCCGTCGACGGCCGCACCCCAGTCGCATGCGCAGTCGCAGTCGCAGTCGCAGTCGCAGTCGCAGTCGCAGTCGCAGTCGCAGCCCCAGCCGCAGCCCCCAATCCACGTCCCCTTCTCGTCCGATCCGTACCCCTCGTCCCGTCGAGATCCCTTCCTCCCTCCCTCCTCGCAGCATGTTCGGCGGAGCAGCTACGGCGTGCACGGCGGCGACGGCGTGCTCCAGGCTCCGGCCCCGGCCCCGGCCCAGGGCGAGCGGCACGCTGGCTGGGGAAACACAGGTACGTTTTTGCAGCGGCGGCTCACGTCCTCCTGAGGCCCTGCTGCGGTGCGACAGCGAGGCCCACTGCCGGCCCGGGTATAGCAGCAGAATGTCTCGCGTGTCCGTCGCACCGCTCGCGTGGCCAGCAGCAAAGACAGACGGACGGCGGGAGTTGGCGGCGCTGAGGGATGCTCTCGTCTGGTCGCAGACGCGCTGGAAGGCCGCCAGGCACACGGGCACAGGCACAGGCACAGGCACACACAGGTTGACTGCAGAAACTCTGGGGACACACGGGCGGTCGGGTGGCTGGCCTAGCCCAAAGAGCTTCTCCACATCTCACACCTCACCGCCCGTTGCCCGCCGCCAGAGAGCTGCGTCGACGTGGAGCGCGCACCACCCGGCCTGGCCTGCACCAGAGACTGCGTGCTGCTGCAACGTCTGCCCGTCTGGCTCGCTGTCGCTCGGCCACGCCTTCTGCCCGGTCCATTGGCACTCAGATGCCCTGGCCCGCCTTTGCTCGCATCGTCGCCCTGCTGCTTTTCTGCTGCTCCACCCGCACAGGTGGCACGCTAAGCGAAACCTCCCCTGTCGCCGCTAGCCCCCTTCTGCGCTTGTACTGACGGATCGTCCTGTTTTAGCGCGACTCCACGGCCCTCACCATGCATCCCATCATCAGTCGTCTCAGTCTGGTCCTCCTCCTCCACCGCCATCCATGAGCTCCTCGCACACACCCGCCGGACAATCGCCCTACGGCTACGAGCCTCCCCGCCGTCGCTCGCTGGGCGCCACGAGCCCGCCCAACCCGTATGGAGGTAAAGCTTTGCCCCCGCATGAGCACCCTGCCGCTGCTACTGCGTCCTCGTCTTCAAAAAGCTTCCGCTGATTCTGAACGTCTTGCAGCTCCCTCGCACGACCCCCCACCGCCGCCGCCATCCTTTACCCGTCAGCAGATGCCTCCCCCCTCGTCACCACAGCAACAACATGCCCACCATGCGTCGCAACCGCAGCGCGCGCCCTACTTGTCGGCTTTTGGCCCTGGTCGCGAGCTGCCAGGCCTGGGACAGGCACATCGCCCGGGCAGCAGCATGTCCATCTCATCTCTCATCGGCGGTGGTGAGGCAGGCGCATCTGGCCAGACGCCGCAACCCCAGCCGCAGCTACAGACACAGGCACAGGCACAGGCACAGGCGCAGACGCAGGCGCAGTCGTCGCCGCCCAACAATGCGCCGCCCTCAAACAACCACAGCATGCAGCCGCCGTCACCAAGACGAGGGCTGTCATCTGGATCGCGCTCAGAGTTCCCGTCATTTCGACGCCAGCCATCTCCCGAGCGGCACATGTATGGTGGCGGCCCGTCGAGGGCTCCCGAAGCGCACGGATATGGTGCAGGCTCCCCTACCCGGTCCTACAACAATCGTAGCTCGCCCGAGCAGGGCCGTCAGTCGTTACCGCAGTCGACGCAGCCCTACAAACCCATGACATTCCAAGGCCAGCGCCCGTACGCTTCATCTCCAAACGATGCGCCCTCAAGAGACTCGCGCCAGTCAACTGCAAGCGTCCCTGCCCGACCAAATAGCCAACCAACTGGCGCTCCAGGCCCACCCGAGCAGGAACCAAGAAGCATGTACGAAGGCCTTGGTGGACGGCGCGCAGTCTATGGGCAGCCAGAGGAGCGAAGGCGAACGCTGGGGGAGTCGCACCATACACGGCCGAATGCCGCTGAGATTCTAGGGGCTGCCACGCAGTCGGCATCTGACAGGGACCGCCCTGTCACCGTCCAACCTGTTTCCCAATCCGCCTTTAGCCCCCCTCGCGATCAGCGTGGCATACCTGGTATTGGTCAGTCTCAGCGCGGCCTCTGGCGCCATTCTGCGCCAGAGGATGCCCCCCGTGAGAGTACAGAGGGGCGCCGTGAAGATCCACAGGCTCTGTATCGCGGCTATGGAGGGTATGCTCCACAGTCCCAAGGGCATACGTCTTATGGCAGTCATGGCGCAGAAGACATGGTTCGAGGACGTAGTCTGGACCATTTGAACCATCGTGTAGTAGAACAATACCACGCACCTCCAACATCAGATCCCCGCGCGGCCGATCGCCAAAAGGCAGAACACCTCTCACGATCTCTGTCATCCGGGGGCAACGCATATCCAAGCCGTTCCTTATATGACCAGCCACGGAGAATGGGAGAGGAGATGCAGCACTCAAAATCTGTACTAGGGAATCTAGGTGCAGAAGCTAGGAGGACAGGGCGGGCTTCCCCTCTCCCCCAAGCTGTCCAGGGTGCACAAGCACAGCCTCTGTCAATCGGAAAGGATCCTAGCATCAAGAGTGAATTTGGCCGAATGTTTTCAGGGTTGGGCAGCGGTCTAGGAACCTCAACACCCTCGAGGGGCAGTCCAATGCCTCAAAATGGACAAGAGTCTCTACCCCTAAGCACCGACCCGAATGATCCCCTGCGTCTCCAGAGAGTGAACTCTCAAAATGGACGAAGACCGAAACGAGTCAAAGATGAAGAGAGCGCATTCGACACGGAAAGTGTAGATGGCAGGGGCACGCCCTCTGGGTCACGCGGTGCAAAGCGTAATAAGCATAACCACCCTGGGCATCACCATCATCACCACGCCCATGCCCATCAGTAAGTACCATCAGCACGTAATCGCCGGAGCCATTACTAACTCTGCTAGCCACCATCATCACCATAAAGGCGATGAAGAGGTGCCTCTTTCGACCAGCTCGACCCCATTCAATACGAAGCACTCGAATATTCCGCCGAACGGAAACCCTCACCCATCGCACCACCATCACCACTACCATGGTACGCCACACCATCACCACCATGTCCCACGGGCCAACCAGCCAGCGCCACCATTATCCCCTAAGATGCCACCCAAGACGCATGATATCCAGGCGGTTCTAGACGAGGCTGCCAAGTACCCACGTAGGCATCTAGGATCTCAGTTGTATAACGCACAGCCTGGCGCTGCCAAGTTGGAATCCATACTGGCGGACCAATTTGGGTACATGTCTAGCCTCAAGCCATTGCCGCGTTTTGAGTTGAACCCGATCAATTGCACCTTCACAATCAGGGTGCCGCGGTACTACCTGGCACCCAGGCAAAGACAGCAGATAGTGGTTCAGAGACACCTCTGGGGCGCACGTGTCTACCGCGACGATTCGGACCCGATTGCGGCGGCAATCCACTCTGGGTGGATCCGTGGCGAATGGGACGAGACGGTCGATGTCAGCATGCTCGATCCAAGGCTATCGGCACCCAACGACCCGAGCGATGCGGAGGACACACTGTCCAAGGCACCGGCGGCACCCGTCACGCCGCCAGCGGACATGGACGTCCAGATTGATATCTTGATACTCCCGCGCATACAGGAGTACTACGGCACGGTCGAATACGGGATCTCGAGTCGCAAGAGCAGAAACCACGATGGGCTCAGCTTCATGGTCCACAGACTACGTTGGGTGGAGGAGGGAATAGGGAGCCGCGGGCAGGAGCGCACGGCAGCGGCCATGAAGCAGAGGCTCGATGCAAGTGCAGCGCTCCTCATCCTCAAGAACAGCAGACACGACTCGCTCAAGGCGGTCAACGGGACCGCACGGCTGCACGCTTGATTCGGCTGTGCCGGCACTTGTGCCAGAGGGTTCCAGGAACGCGCCCGTCGTGTGCGGCGGCATCATCATCCAAGGGGTTGAAGAAGAAAAAGAAGAAGCGCCGGCGTCACTGTCATTGTCACCGTCATACCGTCACGAATCCCCTCGGATGTACGATTAGGATGTTTTGTTCAGCATTTGCTATATACCCGTAGTTCAACGACTGTGACGGCCTTTCGAGGGGCTTTGGCTATTCGCAGCCCCGGAGGAGCGGCTATTCTTGTATGCTTGCATGGACATGTGGCAAATGGGTGCGGCATGGGATAGGGTAGCCAATTAATGAAAAAATCGCATTGCATAGCCTTTGTCTGGTTCGCCAAGGGGCAGGGGGCCAGTCGTGTTTGCTCGCATGGAGCGAGGGATATTGCGAGGCGAGAGGATAGACGACGAGGTAGCCAGGTACTACATTTCCAGGTTGCTGGAGAGGCCCTCCACGTGGGCGCGACAGTGGTCAAGGCAACGCATAGCCGGCGATAAGTAGCGGTGCTTTTTCACGCTGATAAGGACCCAAGCCGCGCAACCACGTCGCCGGCCCGGGCCTCATCCTCGACAGCAATTTCTTCATGGGCCGTGACCCGTGAATCGTGAACCGTGAGCCGCGCGAGTCGACACGCTTGGACAAATATTCCCGCACGCCGCACGGTGCTGTCCAGTCGAGCAAATCCAGTCCAGCGCACAGCATCACGCCGCCGAGTGCCTGCGACCCTCGCACCCACCCACCCCACCGCTTGCCGCCACCACGGCTGCCCACCGCCCGCCGCCCGCCGCCCGCAACGCAAACCCTATTGCCAGCATCCGCAGAGGGTCCTTTTGTTTGGCGGCAGCCGGCAGCGACAGCGGCGGCGACGGCGACGACAACGCCAGCAGCAGCAGCAGCAGCAGCAGCAGCATCGACGGCAGCGCCTGGCCAGACGCCGTGTTGAGCGCCGGCCATGTCGCACGTCAGGAACTACTCCATCTCGAGCGTGAGTGCCTCTGCTCTCTTGTTTCCCCGTTGGCCCAGCTTTCCCTTTTCCTATCTGTCTCCTCTTCCACTCCCCCCAACACACGGGCACGCCCGGCATCGGCGAGGAAAGCGCCGGCTTAGGCGTTTTGCGTCATAGCCGTGGACCGGATTTCTCTGCGCACACGACTTGGGTCGCAAATGGCTCAGGCCTTGGGACGGCGCGCCGGCCGGGAAGCTCAGCAAGACGGCTGCCCGCAGGAACCAGCCCATCACTTGTCAAAGTGGCTTGCTCCCGGGCTCGCTCCAGGGCTCGCTCCACAGGGCCTGCCGGCTGCCAGGTGCTCGACTTTGCATTGCACCGGACCAGTGGAGCGTCGTGTCGTCTCCAGACAGCAGCACTGCGAAGCGCTGCCATTGCCCGCTCACTGCGTCTCGCCCGGCCGCTTGCATCCCAGGCGGGTGCAAGTCCGCTGCTCTAAAATAATACAAAGGCGCGGTCCTGGTGGTCCCAAATGCGGGGAATCGTCACTCCAAGCTTCATCTCCTCTCGCTTCCCAAGAGAGCCGAGCCAAATCCACAGCTCTGCAACACCAACGACCCCCCCCCCTCCCACCCCCCTGCGACAACCGTCCCAGCGCCCAACTGCCACCTGCGACTGCCACCTGCCACCTGCCACCTGCCTCTCAACCCGTCTTGCTGCATTCCCGCCCCTTCTGCCACTCCCAGCCTTACACCATCGACGTCTTTCTGTGGACCGCCCCACTGCTTTCGCTGCGCCTCGGAAAAGCCCCGGCCGGATTCCGATCCATATTTCTTTTCGTGCTTCTTGTATAAACTTTTCAGCCTCATTTGGCAACATCTTTCCGCCCACCAGCTGGGGCGTGCTGTCATAGACCATGTCCGAGACCAATGGCATCTTTGCGCCCAATATGCGAGCTGTGCCCGCTGGCGACTTCATAACCCCCAACCGCAGGACTAACGGCGTGGGTGTACAGGCCGAGGACACGCGCATATGCGTCGTCATGGTGGGCTTGCCCGCCCGCGGCAAGAGTTTGATCGCGCAAAAAGGCAAGCCTTCTCCCACAATCCACGCGTGCTCCGGTGGTCCACTGTCCGCTAACATGTCTCGTCTTCCTCTGCAGTCGTTCGCTACCTACACTGGCTATCGATAAAGGCAAAGACGTTCAACGTGGGCCAGTATCGCCGCACCGCGACCCCGAACCCCTCCGCCGAATTCTTCGACACATCCAACCCGGAGGGAGAGCGCCTCCGCCGCGCTGCCGCAGAGGCCGCCGTCAATGACATGTGCAAGTGGTTCGCCGAGGGTCGTGGCCTGATTGCCATACTAGATGCCACAAATTCAACAAAAGGCCGCCGCCGCTGGATACAGGAGCGATGCCAGCAGGAAAACATTGAAACCCTGTTCGTCGAGTCCAAGTGCGACGACGAGGACCTCATCATGAGCAACATTCTCGAAGTGAAGACGACGTCGCCAGACTACGTCGGCCAGGATCCAGAGGAGGCCGCTGCTGACTTCCGTAACCGTATCCGCAATTACGAGAAGGTTTACCAGACCATTGATGAGGACGAGTCTGATTTGACCTACGTCAAGCTCATCAACGTGGGCAAGCAAGTCATCATCAACCAGATCCAGGATTATCTTCAGAGTCGTGTTGTCTACTACCTGATGAACCTTCACATCAAGCCTCGCTCCATCTGGTTATCACGCGTGAGTATGCCCCACCTCCAAATGAACGAGCTCAATTGACACAGTCTCCAGCACGGTGAGTCGCAGTACAACCTTACGGGCAAGATTGGAGGAGACGCAGACCTTTCGGAGCGCGGCGAAGCCTATGCGCATGCGCTTCCCGGTCTCGTCGCAAAATCCGTTGGCGACGGCCGCAAACTCACAGTCTGGACCTCGACCCTGAAACGCACCATTCAAACCGCTCGCTTCCTCTCGTTCGAGAAGCTTGAATGGAAGGCACTTGACGAACTCGACTCCGGTGTCTGTGACGGCCTCACATATGGAGAGATTGAGCAAAAGTATCCGGAAGACTTTGCACAACGCGACGAAGACAAGTACAACTATCGCTACCTCGGTGGCGAATCATACCGCGATGTCGTCATCCGACTCGAGCCCATCATCATGGAGCTGGAACGCAGCGAGAACATCTTGATCGTCACCCATCAGGCCATCTTGAGGTGTATCTATGCCTACTTCATGAATGTGCCTCAGGAGCAAAGCCCTTGGATGGAGGTTCCCCTCCACACGCTAATCAAGCTGACCCCCAAAGCCTATTCGACTCAGGAGGAGAGGTTAAAGGCCGACATTCCGGCCGTCAGCACCTGGAGAGGCAAGGGAACCAAGGCAGAACACCAGGAGACTGACGGTGGCGCATGATGTCAATGCCGCGGCTCACATGCTTCTCGGTAATTCCCGGTGCAGCATTGAGCGGGGGTACAGGAGGGTGAGTAGGAATACGGAGCTTAGTCAGGCTGGACTTGGCTCGGCAGATGCAATGGATAGATGAACGGTTGAGGATATCCAGAGTCACTTCTCATTTCAACGCAGTATCCACAGCAGCACTTGCCAAGGATTCGCGAGTCTTTTTTTTTCTTTTCTTCGACTACTCAAGAGTGGGCGTATGACATTAGAATTGGCATGTTCTCTGTCAGCAAAAAATATCTCCTCTCGCTATGGATCACGATAACGAAGGTTTTGAAAGTCATGTATATCCCTGGATGCATGGGCATGGTGTATGGTTGCTTGCTACGGCACTGGGACACTCGACTCCCCCCTTAAGAACGGCATCTTTGAATATAAGCAATGAATTGGCAGCATGTTAGCTGACAATTTCCATCGTCCTTTTGGTGCATCGTGGGGTATTTCCTCAATTTCAGCTCCTCGCAAAGCAGGTAACGTGAGCTGGAATCGGTAGTTTTATGAGCAAAGTTATATTTTTACCTCATCTACTTAAGGCTAATTCTAGTCTTTGGGGAAGCTAGGGGAGAGTTCATTTTTCTCTCCCTCTTCTGTTCTACTCTTCAATAGTCCCGAGCCTTGTCGCCTATCACATATAATCATATAAATTGCTTAGGTTCTAACTGCTGTAAAGAAATATTCCAGTATATAGAATATATGTGTAGCCTCAGTAGTTATATCATTATAGTTAAATGGTGTATCTACCTGGTACGCTGTACGATTAATAGTCCATTTCCCGCTACTACGAGATTTTAATTATTAAGCGTATAAGATCATCGTAGCAGATATCTTGATTTAGTTGCTATACACATGCTAGATTAAAGGCTATACACCTCCGTCGAGCCAAAGGGGCGGTTGATGCACCTTTTTGAATATCCTGGTCCGGGCAATAGCGACAACGGTGGTGGATGATCTACAAATGTAACACATCATATGTGATATGTTGAAGAGAATATTGCACAGTCTCCAGGTACGACCTGTGAGGTAAAATGCTGCCATTGTATGTATTGTTGAGCTCGGACTCCGTAAAGGCTGTCACTCTACCCAAGGTATACTCCCCCAAATAATAAAGTTGACAACCTTAAATCCATCGCTTTCTTTATATATAGAGTCATTCTAACAGTGTGTTTTCGCGGCTTTTCGCAACATCCTGCTGCCCTCGAGTAGCACACTCTCCTGCACCTCGCACCAACTCGCCACTACACTAGAGCCTGTCACACCAGCTACCACTGAATAGATTAGGGATATCACTACACCTTTTCCTGTTCATAAGAATCATCCATATCAACTTCCACCATTGGAGGCAGATCAAAACACCTTGCCATGGAAGCGAGCCGCCAGGAGTCGAGGAGGAATTCAGAACATGGTTATCTTCCTCAAGATACATTCTCAGTCACATTGAATCAGCCTGAATCGTCTGGCCTGAGCAGTTTGAGTATACCTTCTCTAGATGTATTGCAGTCCGCATCAGCTCAGCCATACAAGGAAGCCGTTTACCTGTATCCCCACAAACCGCATGCGGAGTTGACAGAGGATGAGGCCTTGCTACACATCGCTGAATATGCAGGCCATCTTCCTGGCTCCTTTATAGATGTTAGAAGGGCGCTTCGGCGAAACCCCAAGGAAGAGTGGGCTTGTCTACTCCAGGAGCGTATCTACTCGGGAGGCAATCTGCAAACCATCCTGAAAAAGCTCAGAGAGGACGGAGATCTTGGAGAAGGAAGACAATCGGCATCCAAGAAATTCATAGAGACCGGGAGTTACTGTTTTCTCAGAAATCCGGATGTGACATCGGCGCTTGGGCAGAACGATAGGCATCAGGCAGTGCCCACGACCGAGAAAATTGTGTCTTCTCGCGTTAAGCCGGGTCCCAAGACCAATCCAGTTACATCTCTCGCTTCGACCTCAAGAAAGACCTCAAGAAACTCTAGGGTTACCCCACCGCTCGTTCCCAACACTCCTATCCTCGAGAACCATTCGCACGAGGTAGAGGCATCTTCCGACCAAGCCCCTGATGCGGCCGAGAATATCTTCACCCAACCGGGAGCATATCAGATTCCAGTACTACCTGGCAATGGTAAGGCCCCGGCTCCAGGTGCATATATCGTCAAAACGGGGCGTTCTTTCAACGCCTGGAAAGTTAAATTCGGTGATGGCCGGGAGTCGGAATGGAGGGAGCCTATGCCCGCCAATGCCCGTCAGATGAATCATGAATCTTGCTACAGAACCTACGGCCTTCGCCCACTGTCCACTCTCCAGAAGGAATGGGCTATAATTGACGAGAATATGAGAGCGCTGGACGTGAAGAAACCAGGCAGGGCCACCAAAAAGCAAAAGACTGTGTAGGAAGCCTTTGTGGTCACATCATGATATCCAAAGTGAATGTAACTACTCCCCACCCTTCCTGTCTTGATATTTGGTATTTCATGGTCTGCATCCGATGAAACACGACAACTTGCTTTTCTTGCATGCTTTTTGTTTTCTCCTTATCTCACTCCTTTTTTTTTCTTACCCGACGCGAAAGCCAGGGGCAACAATGCAGATCTTTTCGGAACAACGGACTCAAATAGCTCGCAAACAATATAATACCAAGATTCAACAACAAAATGTGCACCACTAGGCGCTATGGGTGGGGTGGTTGAGGGTGACTAGGATCAACCCAACAGAGCGGACAGACCCGATTCCGAGCCAAGCAACGCTGGCCGTAGCTCGGTTCCGGTTCCGACTCCCTCATCTGCATTGCCCGGAATGACAACACCGTTCGTGTGGCCGACGACGGCGGCCACCATGTCTCCACCGAATACATCGCAAGCTTCCTCCGCGTCTGCCCACCCCTTCCTCTCGACCGTGCTCAATCTGTCGCACGCTCCACCCGCTCCGATGCTGACAACACCGACACGCTCGTCGTCATCAAACAGGTTGGCGAGCACATCGAACCAAGCCTCGACTTCCCTCACTCCGGCCCAGCAAGCCCTGCAGGCGCGCAATCAGCCTTACGATGCGAGTCCCGGTGCTTCATCGTCGGCTGAGACAAAGGATCAGCGTGAGAGGCGCGAGAAGCTGGCCACCATACTGGAAAACGATGAGATGCTCATTTGGTTCTCGGGCGCAAGAAACGAGGTACGTGAGTGTCCGGTGGCGACCGGGACTCGAGTCACTGTGAAGACGCATTGCTAATCTCGCCGGTGGTACAGAGCGTAAGCCAGACTCGGCAGCATTTCCAGAATGTGGTCCTTGGGCTGGAAGATCACGCAGTGGGTGTCTTTTGGCCCGAGGAATGGGAGGTCCCTATTGCGGAGCGGATCACAAAGGATAGAGAGCGAGCAATTGCCAGCCCGGCGAGGAGTGCCAAGGGGAAGGAAAAGGTCAAGAAGAGAAGCTGAAGTCCTCCCTGGGCGCAATGGCGTTATGGCGTTTTGAAACCTAGCCCAAGGCTGCATTATACCCATCAATGTGATTTCGGTAGGTCGCTCAGAATGCGCCTCGAATTGAATTCAAATGTGCTGCTGTGTGCATGTCGATGATCCGAATTCCGGCGCCTTTCCGTCCCATACATGCTATTTCCTCTACGGGCCAGTACAAAGCGACATATGCCAGTTCTCTCAATCCCATCATGTGCAAATCCATGTACAATACACCGCACTAGTATCCAGCCCAGCCCAGCCCAGCCCAGATAGCAAACGATGGATGTTTTGCCAGAAGCCAAACATCAACAGATACAAGAAGTAGACAAATCCAGCTCTTCAACATCTGATCTATACATCAGTACCCCTTCTCCATTCTCCAGACTCCACAATACGGAAAAATAAAACCGGATTCTGCATCCATGCATGCGAGATGTGCCTCTACATGCCTTCCTCCATACCCACATTTCTCCACCATGGGGACTGACCGCCCCTGTCGGCAAACATTTCTTCGGCATCGCCCACCTGCCTTCTTTCACTGACCTCTCTACTCAGCTGACCGGACAGTTTGAGCCGCATGGCCCTAGAGGCCAGGTAATTTCCGTTCCTCGAAGCGAGAGTACCACCCCGCGCCATTCCTCGGGACTGATTGAGCTCGCCTGATGCCCATTCCTCCCTCCTGACTGGTAATTGCTATTGTAAAGGCTCCGATGACGAGCTAAGACGATTGAGATGGAGGTACACGTCGGTGCCGTACCTGTGTAGCGTCAGCAAAACAAGACCCTCTAACAGCCAATCATTACTCACCCTTCCATGCTGATCAATTTGAGATCGCCACCAAAGTACCTAGCATATAGCCTCGAAATGGGCAATCCGTATCCAAAACCAGCCATGGGGGCTTTGAAGTCACTCTTGTTGAAATCAGGGTCAAGGCTCGGTGTCTGGTCTACTGTCGTGTACATGTACGTCCACACCAGAGGAATCGATGATCGAGGTATACCGCCCCCTTCGTCAGAGATCTTGATGGTGATGTCCTCCTTGCCCTCTGCAACGATTACTTTGGTCACGGGGAATTCCTCCTTGTCTTGGCCATGTGTTTCAACAACGGCGCGAAGAGAATTCTTGAGGGTTTCGAAGAGCATGTGCGACAGGTGGCCCGGAACATACATGAAGCTGATGTCAGGTTTGCAGATCAGCTGGACCTTGGGTGCGTCAAACAGGCCATAGTGGTCCTCACAAACGAACCGCGCGTTCTCAATGGCCTCATTGGCCAACTCGTGGACGTTGGTCTTGGTGCAGATTATGCCGACATAGTTTGGATCGGATCGTTGACGCTGGTCGGTGAGAGCAATGTGCTGTCCGATCAGCATACGGATGCCGATACGCGACATGTAGAAGCGGTCGAGGAAGGCCTGGATATTGTGGTCAATCTGCATGCGCTGCTTTTTGCGCTTCCATTCCAAAATGCCCTGGGCCACGGTCGTCACAACGCTATCGTGTCGCCTTTTGATCTTCTCCAATGTCTCTGCGAACTTTGTGTTGTAGGCGCTCAGTTCGGGAGGCCAGTCCTCGCCATCGTCCAAGGCAGCAAAGTACCTCCTATTGGACGTCGAACCCTTGATAGACCTGCCGTTTCCATTGCCATTGCCGTTCGTGTCGGGGGCGGATCTGTACTGGCCCTTGACGATGCTAGGGTTCTGTGTGTTCTTACTTGTCAATTGCGACTCTTTGCTGCGTTTGGCAGGCTTGAGCAATCTCTCCTTTACTTCAGATGTAAGGCTGGGCCGAGGAAGGCTCACGAGCTCCTGATGCGAGTCAGCGACGAAGGGGATAGGAGGGCAGCGCCTGGTGTACCTCGAACGACTGTGCGTACCAGTCCCGCACGCGACCGATCGAAGGCATCTCGTTCAGGCCATCGGGAAGGTCGTTTAGCTCCTGCACGCGGTGTGCCAGGCGGATGGGGAGCTCTTCGGAGAGAAACTGCGACGCGCGGAAGAGGGTTCCCGTGGATGGTTTCTCACCAAACTGCACCATTTGGCGCAGGGAGACGCCTGGGGGGGAGCATTAGACGGGGGATTGAGCAGAAGGGTTCAGGCGACATCACCAGTGGCTGGGAAGTTGCTGTAGTGCTGGCGGGAGGTTAGCTGCTGAGGACATGAGGACCGGGCGGATGACGCATGACGTACCTTGATGGTTTCCATCAGCTTGTCGGACCGCTTCCACGACATGACGGCAATTGTTCAAGGCCGTTCGGCCTCTCTCGCTGCGTAGTCGCCAAGTTTGTTTGCGGAAGAGAGGGTATGTTGCGGTGGGTGAGGTCGCCGACGGCCTTCCGCCCCGCTATGACGCTAGTTGAAAGGGAATGTAGACCGAGGTAAGGCGGGCGTTGCACTGGAGAGAGGGAGAAAGGGAGCGCCGGCAGCAGGCGGCGATGCAGCAGGGCCTAGGAGCGATGGGAAGTGCACAATTGAGGGGGTGGGGATGCTGGGGGTGTCGGGGTGGAAGGTCGTCTCGAGCGTGGTGCGGTGACAAGGCCTTTGAAGTGAATCACACCTGTGCTCCCCACACTTTCTCAGCCTCTCCCGCGTCTCGATCAACGCACTTTCACGTGCCTGTGCGGATGCCGCGCAGCTGACGCGACTCGATTGTGTAAAGGCGGCCTTTGTCTTTTGTTATTCTGGCCCGCCCGTTCTTTTTTGCTGGCTGTGGCGCCCTCTTGAGGCGCGGTGAGGATGGCGGCAAGCTCCCGGCCGTCTCTTCCACCTGCAAGCTCCAGCCACAGCGACTGTTGCTGTTGCTGTTCTGCTGCTGCTGCTGCGGGTCCGTGGTAATCCTCGGCAAGCCCATCAAAGCTCCTGCGAGCCGAGCGGGCTGCCCCTGATGGCTTCCTCAGCCCCGAGCTGCTCGCGTGAGTCTGCAGACGTGTCTGATTGGCCTTGGTGTCATGCCCGTAACAAATTTTGCGTCGCCCTCGATTGGCTGGCTGCGTTGCATGGGCTGGGTTAGGTATCCCGAGGCGGCCAGGCGGCCGAGCGGCCGAGCGGCCAGCGGCCAGCGTCATGACCTCATGCACCGTTGGATTTTCACAGACGTGTCACAGCAAGCCAGGCGCACTCAATTGCATGTAAAGAGGAGAATGTATTTCGAGCGTGCCGCAAACCCTAAGCCGGTCCCATGCTGCACCAGAGAATCGAAAGTACGCTCATGCATAGTACACAAAACATAATCTACAGAGGAAGAAGACGCGCATCAAATGCGCACCACCGCCCTACTCGTACGTCTATCATGCGTCTGTTGGTACAGAACGGGAAAAGGAGTTTTGAGATGAGGAATTAAATGTGTGTCGTGTCGGGTCGAAGAGGAAAGAAGACGCTCAGGTGTCCATGATGCGTCTATTTGGTCTCATTCTGGAGGAAGGTGATGAGGTCGTTTCGGTCCTTGGCCTTCTTGAGACCGCCAAAGGCCATCTTGGTGCCAGGAATGTACTTCTTGGGGTTCTCCAGGTAGTCAAACTGCACGCACGCACCCATGTCAGCGGAGGCAATGCATGTTTTCGGGGCGGCGCCTTCTTACCAGAGAGTTCTCGTCCCAGACGACGCCCTTCTCCTTGTTGGCATCGGTGTACGAGAAGCCCGCGACCTGGCCAGACTTGCGGCCAAAGAGGCCGAAGAGCTCGGGGCCGATCTTGTTGCCCTCGCCCTCCTTGAGGGTGTGGCACTGCGCGCAGCGCGTCTTGAAGAGGTTGGCACCCTTCTTAGCGTCGCCTGGTAAGCGGTCAGCAGCGGATACGGGGAGCATGTGGCACCAGGTCACGTCAAGCAGACTCGCGCAGTCCTGCCCGCCCCCAACGCTTCCTCTCAGTCGCAAAGCGGCCATACTGCCGTCGTGGCATGACAAGGTGCCTGCGATGCAGCAGATGGAGAGCCATGGCGGTTGAGAACATGTCCGCGAGAGAGGCTCAGGATGCGCAGGCGCAATGCGAACGGAGACGAAGACGAGGACGGCAGCGGCGGTCGCGCCGAGCAGAAACGAGGATGACGCCGGCGGCGGTTAGGAGAACGTACCGGCTTCGAAACCCATTGTGACTAGAGGGATGAATGGAGATGTGGGAGATGGAAAGGGCTGTGGATGGGCAAGTGGTGTAGGAATTGAGGACTGGCGTGTTGAGTGAGATGGAAGAAAGAAGTTGCTGGGAGGATCGGGGCAGAAAAAAAGGCGCTGCCGCGCCGTCATTTCCTCATCGATGGTCACGTGGGCGCGGCCGCCTTTGTATTATGCGTGCCGCGATTGGTGGAAGCGCGCACGCGCCACACGTGTGGCTACACACTCCTCGGAGAGAACCGGCTCTCCTGTTTCCGCGGTGATTCCGCCGGCGAGCAGCGCAGCAGCGAAGCAGGGCAAAACCCAATTCTGGCCGCCCTTGGGGCGAGACCCGCCATGACCACCATGACCGCCCTGCCCGCCATGCCCGTCATCACCATCGCCCCTGTTTTCGTCCCTCCTCCCGGCTGAAAAAAGCAAGAAACGCGCACCACCACCGGGGCGTGCGAGAGGGCACATTGCCATGGAGCGCAGACGTGGATCGCCTTGTCCAGCCCCTCCCCAGCCGCGTCCTTTCCCACCCCCACTCCCGCTTTTTGCCGGTGCCACTCGACGTGCCTCGTGACCGCAGCTACTCCCAGCCTGTTGACGTCCTCGGCGCCATCGCTGCTGCATTCGGCTAAGACTAGGCCAAGTCGTCCTGCAGAGTCGCGAACGCTTCCACAAGTACTCATTTGCCGGCTTTGAAGTCGTTCCCTGAGCCGCATAATGAACCAGATTCCTGATATTCTGTATGCCGATCAAGACTTCACCACCTGGCTCATCCTCGGCGCCAGCAGAGGCATCGGCCTCGAGTTCGTGCGCCAGCTGCTGGCCAGGGGGGAGCGCATCATTGCCACGGTCCGTGAGCCTTGGGCTTCCCATGCGTCCGCTCTGTGGGGGCAGGCCGGTAGTGACCATGGCCGCTGCCAAATGTACATCTGTGACATCTTGAGCGAGGACAGCATCGTTGTAATGTTCCCGCGCCGGCATCGTCATGGCCATGTCAACTGAGGGGGGCTGACGCCATCTAGAAATTTGTCGCCCAACTGACTGCCATACCCAACCTCAAGATTGATTATGTAGTCTTGAATGCTGGAGTCCTTAGATACCCTAATGTAGGCCACATGTACTACTGGAGATGCCGTCCTGGGGGCTAAACTGACCCTGACAGAGATCGACTGAACTGTACGTCTCGACCAATCCAGACCCAGCCGAGCCCCGTGTCGACTGTGCCCGTCTGGCACTGCTGCATACCTGATGACTGACCATGCTGCCAGTTCCTTTGATGAATTCGCCTTCCATCTGCATACTAATACCATAGGGCCCATAATCGCCGCCCAGAAGCTGTTGCAAACCAACATTCCCATTGGCACAATTGTCTGGTACCGGCCTTCCTTTCCATCCAGCATGACTACAAGTTACTAATCTGGCCACAGTAAGCACCCTACCTCCTTCGCGGCCTGGTCAGAGTATACGTGTTTTACTCCTTATATTTTGGGTACTTGCTGATCCAGGCCGAATATTAGTCATGTCAAGTGACTCTGGCTCGCATGGCAACTTTCGCGAAATGGAAGATGGTTTTGCCGCATATGCTGCATCAAAGTCCGCGCTGAACATGGCCCTGAGACACATGGCGGCCGAGCTGAAGAGAAAAGACGATGACACCATCATCTTGGCCATGCACCCTGGCGAAGTTGCAACGTGCGTGTGCTTGTATTTGCTGCATTCTCCTTACTGACCAAGCACAGTGACATGGCCAATATCAACTTACCTTGGGAGGTCCAGGGCATCATTACAGTCGAGCAGTCGGTAAGGTGCATGATGAACGTGATCCAAAGTAAAGGCATACAACACAGTGGTACTTTTTGGACATGGGAGGATAAGGCCAGTTCGCTCCAAGGCTTGCAAATCCTTACTAACGTGCATCAACAGCCCCATGTTTGGTGAGAAGACTAATCGACTACATTTCTATTTCCCTCCCGAGAAGCCTCCATGGGTTACTAGCAGAGAAAAGGATGAGGACCACTGGTTTGCAATGATGGGTCGAAACAGTACCAGTCATAATCGTCGATTGAATAGACAAATCCTTCACCGCGAGACACCTGTCCTCTATGAGTCCTTGATTGTCTTGTCTGTTCCATCTTTCTACTTGATCACCGGTCACTGACAACTCCTACTTGCAGACTAAAGCGCATAGATTTGTTGGAATTGTAACAGATGGATCCGGTGTGCAATGTATCCTCGAGGTTCTTCCGCGCTAGAGCCCCTTAGCTAAAGTTATCTAGACTAGTCCCAATGATCCATTAGGAGCTTAACACATTCCATGAAGAACGACCGAGGCGACCCTGAAAGACGCCCAAAATCCGAGACCCAACGCACCCACAAAAAGAGCCAAGGCTTTGAGGTTTCTAAGCTCCACATGGGAATTGACTTTGATCCCGCCGTGTTTCCCCATGTCAGTGATGGTCTCGTATTGTGGCACGTACTTGAATTCAAACACCGTCTCCTTCCCTGCCAGACCCCAGCTAGCATCCACCGTAACTTTGTAAAAAATCTTCTTCATCCGACTAATATGTCTTTGATCCAATACCGGAAACAGACGATAGGTGTAGCATAATGCCATGAAGAAGATACACTGGCCTGCCATCAGGGCCCAATAATATAGAGAAGGGCGGGGAAGGCCAAGGCTATCCCCAAGTTGATTCCCGTTCAACCAGCGTGCACTTGCCACAAGCATGTCGGGAGATGCGTAAGTCGGCGGCTGTCCCTCGAGTGCATGGATAATATTATTGGCCAAAACCTTTGACATGGCAGAAGGCTGGACCTCGTTGTGAAGAAGAGACTCCATGACGGCTTTCGCTTTGGCAGTGGTCTCGAAATGGTCCGTTGGCGTCCCTAATAGGTAGCCAATGTATCTCCACAGGGCGACATAGTCAACCTTTTCTTGTTCGCGGAGAAAAATTCCTTGACGCGGGAAACTGACCCATATCAATGTTGCACAGAAGGTGCCCACCGTTGCGATTTGATCCAGGTCATTGATTGGAATTCCCCATTCGTCAATGTTGAAGTAGGATGGGCGCTGCTTGGCCAGTTTCATAATGCGTTGACGAACTGCAGCATGCAAGAGTCGCACACGTATTGATGCAGCATGACCTTCTCCACCTGGTTGAAGTGATTCCAAGGATTTGGTGCATTGCAAAATATGTTGCAGTGTTTCAAAAAGTCTTCCTCGTACCATTTTGGTGGAGAAACCTCCTGTACGTGCCAATGTTTCAACGACTCTGGCCGCACCCATGCCGCCAAGTAGGGACTGGTAAGTGAGACCGGTCAATGCCGGGCCACCATAGCGATAGAAAACATCTTGACCTCTCTCGATCTGGGCCCAATCTACCCAGGCAGGGATAGTGTTCATCTCCTCCCAAAGTTCGGCAAGCGTTGGATCACTCCTGTGGTGATCTCTCAGCAAAGTATAGAGATCTCTCTGCGGGTTGAGTGGTTCTTCTTTCATTTCGCCCTCTGTCTGCATCGATTGAGCTTGCTCGCTGTTGCTCCTTGGCAGGACCTCTTTACGCGGTGGCGATATTGCATTCAATCGCTCGAGACACTGTTCAGCCAGCACGTCGTATGAGTGCTTGAGGGGCTCCGTCTGTTCTAGTGTCAAATGGTCCTCAGTCCATTCAAAACTATATCCCCAACAGCTACGCCAGTCAATCCTTGCTCTTCAGGGTTCGGGGATGCTCGGACATACTGTTTCGTGTTGCCTGACCGTGTTCGAAAGGGGTTAGAAAAGGCCATGTTTTGTAGAGCCAAACGCTGGGTTAAGAAAATGATGGTTTTCGATACATAGACTGAAGAGAAACAGAATGAAAGGGCAACTAGTGACGCTGCATAAAATAGCTCTAGTCCATACCGTCATATGATACCGAGGAGCTTGGACCATGCATCCTTGTGAGGAGTCGGGCCAGGGTCTTGCCGGACTTAACCTATTGCAAAGCCTGAAGGTGGTCTTCCAGTCCTTATAGAGCAGTTTAGCTCGTTGGTCGAAGTGGAGTAGCAAGAATAGTCCATGTTCTCAGTCGATCGAAAGTTGACGGTGGCGACTGCGAATGGGTTGGTGGTGACGCAGGCCATTTTTCGAGATATGTGTGGCGGCTGTGGCGCATGAGCAGCACCTGGCGGGAGCGAGCGGACCGTGCGGAGAGAATTCACAAAAGTTCCGTGACGTCCTTAACTCCTTTCCCACCAACTTGCACTGCTTGCACTTTATCAGCCAACATGCCTTGCACCGTCTGCTCGCGCACGACGTTGAATTCATTTATTCGGTCCCTGGTGAGCCTTGAACCCGCCATTATCCACTCGTTCTCCGCACAAAGGGCACACCCATCGCGGTTCTTCTCCGTCGCCCGCGCTCTGCAAAAGTCGCCCTTGGAGCCTCCCAAACGAGCATCAACGAACAAGCCTTCGCTACCACCCTCATCTTCGGAAGAAACCGGCGAAACATCCAAGACTTCGGCTCCACATGTTGGACGAAGCAAAAAAAAGGAACCATGGCAGATACAAAAGGAAGCCGTAAGGAAGAAGCTCGACGGCCAGGCTTGGAATCCACGCAAGAAGCTCTCTCCGGACACAATGGAAGGGATACGGCATCTTCACAAAACTCAACCTGAGAAGTTCACCACACCCATACTGGCCCAGCATTTTAAAGTATCATCGGAGGCTATTAGACGCATTCTGAGAAGCAAGTGGCGGCCTACAGATGAAGAACAAGAAGAGCGTATGCGGCGGTGGGACAAGCGGGGCGAAAAGATATGGTCGAATCTTGTCGAACTGGGGGTGAAGCCTCCGAAGAAATGGAGAGACATGGGCGTAGGCAAGGCGCGAGAGGGGCAAGTGCCGAAGTGGAAGTCGAGAAAGCGGAACACGGTGGTTGTACACGATAACCCCGACGATATCAACGATGTCGAAGACGAACCAATAATACCCATTGTACATTCTACACATGCCGAGACTGCCCATTGGAGGAGCGCGCCGCTATCCCAAAGGATCCGGGACCTTTAGATGGGGTGCAGTTCTCCGCAAATCAGATCAACTCATAGTTTCAAGTGGACCATGGCAGTGGATGTGCTGAGCTTTGTATGTTAATATGTGTAGTTTTAAGTGGCCGAGTGGCAGGAGTTTCCATTTAGATAACGATGAAAGGTTGGATATGACTCTGCGCCACTGTGATACAACTTGTACATATACTCTGCGCACTTTACCCTTATCTTCCATATTGTCGCTCTTTCTGAATACTATAACCTTCTAGAACAACACTGATATCACTGAGAAATCTGCCAATCTTACAGTAAAGAATTTTTGATGGCATAATAATGTGCGGTGTTGTATGAAGAAGACGAGGCTGTAGGGTGAACTCATCAGCCACTGTCTATGTTTAACTTAAGAACTGACATTCCAGTTAGCTGCAACGACATGTGAATAGGATAAAGCTGGCGTAACTTGTTCTTAGTTAAGCTTGGGCCATGGCAAAGCACAGCCATCTGGGGTCCCAAAAGGCTGTGAGGGGATGCTGTTGTTTCAGTAGCCATGTGTTCGCTTCAGGAGCTCCACCTCATGAACCCAAAGGCGGCATTTAAAACAACACCCATGACAACAGCAAGCTGTCGCCGGCGAGGCCAAACGCCCTCCTCTCTAAAGCCCCATATGAGAGCTCCAAGAGGCCAGAAAAAGCCTGTCAAATATCCGTAAAGCATGTCGTCCAGTCCCCCCTCCTCGACAGTGAAACCAGCACCCCAGCCACCCTCAGCATCGCCTGTCAATGCAGACGATGGATCGGTAGCGGTGGAATCCAGCCACCTGTCTTCCATGGCACGCATCTCCGTCTGCGATGGCATTGTATCAGGGGTGTGCGTATAAGAAAGATTGTTTTGAAACTGCGAGCGGAGGGTTGCGACCTCTTGAGGGGTAAAGCCGGAGGAGAGCAGCCGATCAAAGCCCTGAGGCGCAGGCGTAGCAGCAGAAGCCGATGGCCTTCGGTCCGCGTCATTGCCATGGATTATCTCGCAATCTGACGAGGAGTCCAGAGATGTCTGGTGTTGTGATCTCAGAGATGCTTCGGTCGTCTGAGCCAGAGTCGCTTCAGTAGCGAGCTCAGATGGACTGAGAGAATCGCCAAGAGAGCAATGGATGTAGTACTTCTTTGCCTCAAATAGCAAATTCCTATCCTCCGTATTGGCTACCTGTGGTTCCTGCACAGGCTGTTTCCCTTTGTTCTTGCTGCCTGGGCCGCTCTCGTGCCTTCCATGTCTTCGGGGCGACGGTGGGGGTAATCTTAGGGAGTTGGACAGTGGTGTTGTGTCTGCCAACACTTTCCCAGCGTATATAAGGCGAAGACGCGCTGACACATGGCTTGGTGGGAGGTTGGACCGGATGAGCTGCTTCAGGGACAGTGTCGTTGTGGTGCGCGGCGTCTGTATGGATAAAGGAAGGTCTGGGATCGCGGCGGCGAAGCGTATGATCAAATAGATCAGTTGATCAGGCAGCGGAGCTGACAACGCCATGGCGAGAAGGGTGCGGTGGTAAAGGTGCCAGCTGAGGTGCAGATTGCTGTGTTGATCATGTCAGGTTCGTCATGGCATAGGCCTCGCAGGGGGGGTGCGGCGCCGGCATTAAGAGTGGGTAATCTTGGCGTCTAAACGTCACGGTTCTACAGCCGACGACTTCCGTCTCTGACCTCAAAGCACCCCGCCTTCCACGAACCAAAAATGGCCATCGTTCACATTGTACTGTTTGAGTGGAAGCCAACGGTGACGCAGGAACAAGTGGAGCAGGTAGGCTCGCCGCTCTTGACATCAACGGTATAATGATACATATTGACTGCTATATACAGGCTTGCAATCGGATGCTGGCGTTTCGGGAGACGTGTCTTCATCCAACAACCAAAAAGCCCTATCTAAAATCATGCTCGGGCGGTAGGAACAACAGTCCCGAAGGGCACGCTGTAACTCGACCCCCAAACCAACACTGCAGCGCCTGTAGTGCTTACTAAGCCAGGGCGGTTACACACACGGCTTCGTCGTCGAATTTGAGGCCGAGGAGGACCGTGATTACTACCTGACCAAAGACCCAGAACACCTGGGCTTTGTCAAATCGGCGGGAGAGTTGATACAGAATGTCAAAGTGCTCGATTTCGAGCCTGGAAAGCTTTAGAAATATAATGTAGGCCAGGTGCCTGCCGAGGTAAAACGCCGGGTATGCTACGCCATGTGATGATGCCATGATGACTACGAAACGCTAAAGGACTCTCCACACCCGCACTGCTCGGCTGGTAATAGTCAGCGCCGCATCTAGAGGGTTCTCGGGAATGCACTCACTGATGTTGGGGTTCTTAAAAATGAAGCGTTGATTTAGCTTGTCCTCCAACCAGTCCATTTCGCTCCCAATGATATTAAGCAGGGCCTTGTTGTCGATGAGGACCTTGACACCGTCTTGTTCTACTTGTTCATCCAGCATAGAGGGTTTGTCCACGTACTCCAGATGATAGGCCAGCCCCGAGCAGCCCTTGGCCTTTGTGCCAATTCTTATCAGCTTCGGCTCAGGCTGGTTCAAAAGCTCTCTGAGGTGGGATACAGCCGACGGGCTGAGCTTGATGGTGGCTTTGCGAGGCCCAAAGTTGTAGCGGCGAGGTCTCAGTGACTTCTGGGCTGGTGCGGGCTGACTCTTTTGTGCCTCGCCCTCTGACACACCAGCACTGGCAGATTCTTTCTGGGCAGACGCTTCAGAGTGCTTTAAGTGTGACTGTGGCTGCGGCGATGGCGGGGGTATTGAGCTACCGACGTCAGACCTAGCTCCAGCTATCGAGGTATCCGGGACGCCAAAGTTGCGCGGCGGCGGGTCCTGGTGCAGCGAGGTTGGGTGGTAGGCGCTGGCGGTCTGCAGCTGTCGCTTCGGCTGCTGGCGGTAGGGCACCGACGAGGAGAAGGCCCGCAGGCATCGTGGACAGCGGCGTGTGGCCGGGGGAAGGGCGGCGAATCTGGAAAAGGCGGAAGAGGTCGAGCGGGCGAAAGAACCCGCCGTCCTGGGGAATGACATGGTCGCGGGTACGGCAATGGTGTGGAGACAAGGCGGCAGATGCGGCGGACTGCAGGAACGATGGATGGGGGTGGGGGAGAACAGATGGTGGGCAGGGCGTGAGGGCGAGGATGCGCAGCTGTGAATTGTCTTTGAAATGTGATGAGCCGGCCCTAAGGCTCGGGGCTACCTAGTGTTATGTCATGCGCCCGCAGGCGGGTCAAGCCGGCCTGTGTCCGGCCTGTGCCCGTCCTGGTCCGCGTCCCTGGCGGCCATTACCAATCACCCATGCCTATTGGCTGCACAGCCGAGACCACAACGCGCCCATCCCATCTACCCAGGGCACCTACACATCCAATCATCTGTCCACCTCATCTGCGCCCTGGAGCTCCCCCAACGCCGCCACCAACCAACAAATCACTTGAGTTCCACCTGCTCCTCTCCAGAGCCCAGGCTCAATGGCCCCTTCTTCACCATGAGCGTCATGACTTCGTAGAGGACATCTGCTGCCGCCATGGTGGTCAACTCGGCGTTCGTATCGTAGGCCGGAGCAACCTCTACAATATCGCTAGCAATAAGGTTGATGCCATCCAGTCCGCGGATGATTGTGCGCAGCTCTCTGGTGGACCATCCGCCCGTCTCGGGGGTGCCCGTGGCAGGGGCGACTGTCACCGCTTGTCAGTCTGCTTCCATCTCTCCAGGCCAGTCCCACTTACAAGCTGGGTCAAGCGTATCGATGTCGATGCTCAGATACACTGGTTTCTCCGTTCCGACCCGCTCCCTGATCTTCTTGATGATTCCCTCGGTACCAATCTTGTCAATCTCCCTCGCCTCGACGATTTCAAATCCGCAGTACCCGTCGTTCTCGTAGTCGGACGGTCCAGAGAGCGTCGTGCGGATGCCTGCATGGATGTTGGAGTCGTTGGCAAGAAGACCCTCCTGCGAAGCGTGGAAGAAGTAGGTTCCATGGTTGATGCTTGCTTGCTCGCTGGGAGAACCGCCAAACACCTTTGGCCTCCACGTGTCACTGCCTGTGTCAGCATAGCCCTCACAGACGCGGTACGTCTCAGCTTACAGATGGCTGTCAAAGTGAATCACGCTCACTGGTCCATACTCGCTACCATCAGATCAGCATCGGCCTAAGCATCCAGAATTGGTGCCTTCTTGCTTACCGGTTAATGGAGCGCAACAGCGGCAAAGTTATGGTGTGGTCGCCGCCTAGTGTGATCAAACGGGGCAAGGTCCTCCCAGTCTTGGAAAGCCCGCGTTTTTCCGCATCTGTGTAGGGAGCTCGCGAAAGAAGATGGTTGTGCCCGTGCTCAATCTGCTGGAGGGCATAGGCGTTGTCGTATCTACATCTCGTCAGGCACATGATTTCGTTTTGCTAGCTACTGCCACTTACGAGGTCACAGGGATATCACCGCAGTCAATCACCTTGGCCCAAGAATTGAATGGATTCGCGTCGAGTGGAACATTATATCCGCCACTAAATCCGACTCTTCGTGAGCCTTGTGCCCACAAAGAGCAAAGTAAGCCTGCGTGCTGAGGAAACATACTAGAGATTGAGGCGACGAGAACCTTGCCTGATGCCACTGGGCCCAAATCGAGCCCCCGGGCGGTACGAAGTGCCAGTGTCAAACGGGGCACCTGTGACGACATCAGCTTAACTCTTTTCAAATATGATGGCAGTCATACCAATGAAGGCAATGTCATATTTCACGTCGCGGCTAGATAGACACGGATGGTACTTAATGCGACCGAAGGTGGAAATCCCGGAGAAAACCGAATCCGCCTGCACTCAACTTAGTCGAAGCCAGTGGATATTTGTATAGAGCCTCACTTGAGTACCGCCGTCTCCTGGGAGGGTATTGTACCACAAACCCTCATGGGGTCCAGAAATTGGATCTTGGTCGTGCTCATGGCCGGAATGAGCAGCTGCGGTGACCGCAAGGGATAGGATGGCGCTGGAAAACTTCATTGTAGATTGCTTCTGCTGCAAAGAGGAGTTCGAGCTCGGTATTGAGGAGTGAAGAGGCCCTACATTCGTTGGCGCGGGAAGCTCAAGTAAATAACAACGTCAGCCTTCATGCCCCTCAGTATCGCCAACCTCTTTACCAGCTGCTGTTAGGTAAACAGCTAAGTTTCAGTCCTGGGCCAGCTCACATGTAGGGTGAGCTCTTTACTGCCTGCAATTGGTTTAGGGACTGCCCGATACTTTCCACTCGGCGTGTAGCTGTTGCAATTGCCCCTTGTATGCATGAGCATCGGAGATGTGGGCCTTTTGAGAAGTGGGGACCCCGCCATGTGCGATGACGGCGCGATGTACAACGAACCAGCCAATGAAATCAGGCATGGACGATTTCGTAAAGGTGAAATTCAACGTTCGCAAGCCTCTTGAACCACGTCTTATCGCCGCGGTGGCGGATAATTGGATCCCAAGGTCGCAGATACTGGGAGATACAGGCTTGGAAAGTTCCCCGCTGCAGGCTTTACGTATCGTCTATGCAGTCGCTCGTAACGTGGTTTGTAACATCCTGCGGCTTCAATTCGCTGATATCGGTCTCTAATTCGGCTATTTGACATGGACATGTGGCTATTGCTGAATAGTGACGGCCACAGCCAGGCCATGATAGAACGCACGTCTCGGGCGGGGCATTTTGGGGCAATCCTAGTTGTGTATGATAGGACGACAAGACTCCAGCTCCATGCATCGTCATTGTCCTATCTAGGGCCGTGGGGAAAGCTGCCGATCTCCGTACCTGGAGAAGTGGGCAAAGGTGAGGTTTGGGTGACCCGAGCTTCTTGGGCCTGCAACTCGCTTAACCCAGAATGGACAGTATCGAACAGAACATGCATACAGTAGCTGAGATTGACCGGGAGTCTATCTCTGTCTATTGTCTAAGTGTCATTGCTAATATCTCATATGCCATAACTAAGTCGCCATTGTCATTCCTGCACCACTCCAGCGCTCGGTGCAACTACGTCTGGCACCCCCAGCTCCGCCCTGTCATCTGAATCCATTCTTTCGAAGGCCTTCTTCACCTGATAATCCCAGTTGCTCCATGCCACAATGGCCCATTCGGCGAATCCTACCAGATACAACGCAATGCACTGCCCTACCCAAAGACCGGCCAGGCCCCATCCATGGAAAGCCAGCCAAATGCCCAGAGGCAGTGCTCCGCAGTAGTAGCTGACAATGTTGACAGTTGCTCCGACATGCTGTCGGCCCATCCCTCTCAGTGACCCTCCGCAACTCCCATTTAGACCGTCCGCAATTTGGAAGAGAGCAACATAGGGCATGACCTCTGCGGTGAGTTTAATGACTCGGATATCGTCATTGAATATCTTGGCATAAACATCCTTGACGCCCATTAGAACGGCTAGCACAAGAGTTCCAAGGATCATGCTCAAGATAGCTGCAGTGTTTGCCGCTCTTGCCGCGCCTTTTGCATTGCGTGCTCCAAGAAGGTTGCCCACTCGTGAGCTGGTCGCGACTCCTACACCGAACGGAATTGTGTTCATGACTTGGTCCGTTGTCATGATCACGCTTTGCGCTGCGAGCGGAATGGTGCCTAGTTTGCCAGCAGCGAGTGCGACAACCTCGAATGCCCACCATTCTGTTCCCACATGAATGACTCCGAGGAATGCGAGCCGCGCAAATGTCCCCATATTCCGCAGACATTTACGACTCCACCCTCCCCAGCATTCCCAGCCATCCACAAAACTCGCGTACGCGAGAAGCAGAAGGAAGGACATCCAGTAGGCGATTCCTGTTGCAATTGGCGCACCGAGAAGTCCAAATTCGAAATTGTAGACAAAGATGTAATTCAGGGCTGCACTGATAGGAGATGTGATCAACAGCACATATGTGCCGGGTCTCATGATTTCTAGCTTGGTTAGCTTAGAATATGGTAGTGCTGGCACTGTTTTTGTCTACCTTGAGCCTGCAGGTACTTTTTCAGCGCCTCAAAATAAATGTACCCGATGCCACCGGGGACAAGGACTGACAAAAACCTTGCCGAGTCTCGTGCGATGTAATCTTCCTGGCCAAGCGCCTTGAAAAGTGGCTCGGAGAATATCCATAGTACGGCTATAGGGATATAAAACAATGTGAGCACAACGATGGACCTCTGCAGGATGATGCCAAGATCGTGGCGGTTTTTGCTCCCTGTGAAGCTGGCAGAGGCCAAAGTGTCGATCGCCGTCGTGCCTCCAAGAGCAATGAGCCAGGCTGTAGCCATTGCAAACATGTAGGAAAATGCTGCTGTAGCTAGCGCCTCCGGTGAAAGTCGCCCAACGATTAAAACAGAAACTGTCTGTAGCGAGTTCTGCAGTGCATAGGCTAACACAACTGGAACGGAGCCCTTGAACAGTATCCAGAGCTCCTGTAACACGAGTTGTAGTTGGGTGGCATCCCCATCTACAAGATCATGGGATTCGCCAGTGTACCATTCTTCGTGCTGGGTCGGAGGAAGGAGCGATGTCCGCTCATTGGGAGTCTCGTTCGGACCTGTGGATCTGGTGTTTTTGAAGAGAGATGACATCCATGGCCGACTCTTGGTAATGCCTCCAGCCATTTCGATACGGTGCAAAATCAGAAGAAAAATTATAAGCCGACACGTTGACAATTAATCCGTGTCCGTACTTGGTATTGACATACGACTCAAAACATTGTGTCCTCCAACACGCGGGAGAGTAAGCATTTAAGCACGCAAACCAGAATGGAATCTAGACTTCGAGAGCGTATGACAATAGAGAGTAAGTCGACAGAATTGATAACGGTACAGATTCCACACCTCGAATGGCTTGCGGCCGAGCCAATGGCGCCAAGCTTACCAATTCACTGGGGGCGAACCTGCAAGTGGCGACCGATGAGGCACTTTCGCATGGCTCAGTTGCCAGCTCATGGGCCGAAGTTGCGCTGACTGGACGCAAGTGGCTAGTCAAGTGCATGTGTTGCGGTAGCCTTATCGACTTGCATCCGTTCGTTCTTGACTAAAGGGCTTCGGTAAGTTTTACGTGACGCCAGCTGGGCCAGGGACCAGGTTCTCAATCAAGAAATCGGAAGAGGACGTGTCGCGGCTAAGGTGGATATCCGCCAGACAACCACAACCGAGCATTCATGGCCAATGACACAAGAACGAGCTTTCCTTATGGTGAACAGAGCCTGGTGTCATCTATGTAGACAACCATGGATCTGGTGCGCTATCGCCGTGGGCCAATCCGTGGTCCGTTAGACGAGGTGAATTGAGTTTTGTTTTAGCGAGTGTGCCGTCTCGGATGTCAATGCTCTTTCAAATCGAATGCACTGCATTCACTGCTTATCCAGGCGCATGCAAACATATCCGTATCTGTCCAGTTTGGTAGACTCCAGTTATTTCAATTAGGACAATCTGCTCTGTTGAAATAGATTTGTTGCTACGTCTGTTCGAGATGCAAGGGAACTCTGGACCGTGGTTCGGCTGTTGGTGTTCGGTCGAATTACGTTTTTCGCTCAATAAGCCACCGATTGGTCATTCCCGACAGATTTATTCCCATCCAAAGTTCCCCCCAAAACAACCAGGGTCATTCCAAAGCTTATTGCTCAGGTTATTGGGATATTATTAATATTTAAAAAGAAGTTGGGCAAATTAGTAACTCTATGGCAAAGACTAGCACAGTTCAGTGACTCTGCGCGGACCAGTACACTGCCCAGGTTTCTGGGTGTGCTCGTTGTCACGTGATTGTGTCACCACCTACCTGGGCGCTCAAGGTGGCTACGTCGAGAGGGCATTGCACCAAAGCTAACCAACATAGCTAATTTTTGCATCAATCAAATTGTAGTAGTACAGCCGTCTAGTTTTTCTAACTCTATCCTCTATACTTTGCCGTTGAGCTAATTTACTTCGTAACCCAGTACATATATCCAGGCTTAGTGCCTTTCCTCTCATCAACGTACTTGCACGTTGAGAAGGTGGACCACAAATCATACATGAACGAACCCTCGGTCCGCACATATGCCTTCCCTAATAGAGGGGCGATAGCCTCAGTGGCTTCTTGCGCATGGTAGAATGGAATGCGCCTGATAACAGGTCAGTGTCATGTCTGGGCGGCACCCCAAGGACCAAGAAGCAGAAATACTCACGAGAATATGTGGTGAACAACGTGATATTCGATGATACCATGGAAGAAATGGCGACCGATGAAGCCGAAATCTCGATCAATAGTAGACAAAGCACCCTTCTGGTAGGTCCAGGATTCATGCTCGTAGTGTGGAACCTCGGGATGCGTATGGTGGAGATATGTGATTGCAACTGTAAACGATATGTTAGCACAGTCGTAATTTGTGCTATGACACAATAGGATACTTACCCAGCCAGTGATTCATCCAAAGATAGGGCATCCCGTAGAGAAGTAGTACGGCCTTGAGACCAAGAGATTGGGAGGCGAGATATAACATCGAGAAGACGGCAAGTAAACCAATGTCAGAGATCAGCACGAACGGATGTTCCGAGTCCCTGAAGACAAAGGAAGTAGGATCAAGATGGCTCTGCTTAGAGGCCGGTGCGCTCACACGGTCAGACTCGATGAGACTCTTCTCTCCGGCGCCCGCATTCAGTAGGATGTAAGCTGGCCAGCCCAGGAGTTGATGTGAGAGGAGCTGCAAGAAAGTCACGATCGGCGCGTCCTCAGTTGTTGACCCCAGAAAACTGGCAAGCTTTCTCAAGCTAGCACGGTAACGATCTTTGCGGTGCGGCACGAAAACAGTGTCCTTGTCCATGTGGTTTGCGAATCGGTGGTGGCGTGAATGACTGAACTTCCAAGAGAAGAAGGGTACTAGGACAAGAGAGTGGAGGACAAAGCCGATGATAGAGTTCGCTTTCCTGTTCATCGAAAAGGCATCATGCCCGCATTCGTGGGCCAGAATCCAAATGCCAGTAAAGAAAAGACCTTGGACGAATCCGTACAATGCCCACAGCGGAATATTCCAGCTTGATTGAAGGGGTACCAGCCAGGTAGCTGCACAGTAAAACATAATACTGACGGCAACCAGGTCGCGAACAACATATCCCATTGACCTGGACAAAGACGGCTCAAAACACTTCTGGGGAATCGCATCTCGAATAACCTTGATGTCTGGAATTTCATGAGTGTCACCACGTGACATGACGGTTTCGGTTTTGCTCATTTTGTAGTCGAGAACTGAGCGAGTGATAACGAGGACGAAGAGACAAGTAGAATGAGCCCCTTTCGGGTTGCTTTTAAATAAAGTCGATAATTGAAAAGACAGGTGTGCGAGCAGAAAAAAAAGGCGGCAATGTTCCAGATCGGCGAGATAGGGGTCTAACGGCCCACATTCAGGGTCCGAGTTCCACATATTTTTCCCGCATCTCCGTTTTTCTCGCTGTTCAAAGACTAGATCTGTCTACAAGCGATCGTATGGAACACGCAAGCACCATGTATAAAACAATTGTGACTAATGCACACTCAAGGCACCAAGGCAATAATTCTCCGCTGCAACTAGTCTCTGAGCCAATCACAATTCCGTTGACATATTTATACTACTTGTTCTGCTCGATTACTTATGTACTATGAAAATTTTGAACAGTGCATTGTGTTCACCCGAAGGCCTTTGGCTCTAAACGGCCTAAAGCTGTCTCGAAATCGTCTCACCGCTAATCGTCAGGGTCTCAAGCGCGCTTGAGGAAGCTAGACAAGGTTGATCTGACGGCCTCATTTCCAACCGAGCCCACTTAGCTCGCCACCAACCTGTTCATTCTGAACTGTGGCCTATAAACTTGCCATCTGCGCTTGGAACATTACTCTTAGCAAAAAAGCTGCTATAACCGTTAAAGTCGCAGATATTTGCCACGCTAAAAAAGGCAGCTTACCCGGCTATTAGTAGCGCATAGCACAGTTTAGTATTAAAAGCTAATCTAAAAAGCTATTAAAGGTTTTTTATTTAAAAAACTAAAAGTAAATAATAAATATAAATAATTAAAAGAGTAACAGAAGTTTTTTTTTTTAGTTATACTAAGCTAGAACTAAATAGTAAATATAGTAGATGTAAAAAATCTAGCTTTAAGTAATAGTATTTACTTTATACTAAAATTAATAGCAAAAAAACTAGTTTAAATAATATATATTAATAGAAGGTTTAAAAATAATATTTATTATTTTTAAAATATATTTAAAGCGTAGGTTTTATACAGCTTATTTATTTTATATATAGAAAGATAATATTAAAAAAAAAAAACTTTTTTTTTATACTTTTTAAACTATTATAACTTTTTAACTAGGCTAGTTAGAAAAAAAGTAAAAATTTAGTTTTATAGGTTTCTACAGATTTTTTTTAAAAACAATTTTTTTATAGCTTATATAATTTTTTTAGCTTTAAAAAAAGTATTAAATAAAAAAAAATTTAAAAACGTTATTATTATTTTTCTAGCGTAGATTTTTTATTTTTTTATTTTTTTACAGTAAAGCTGTATATAGTATATAGCTATAGTTTTTTTAAAAAAATAACTTTATTTTCTAAAAAATTAATAATTTAAAAAAAATAAAATTTAAAAGTTTAATTATATTAGTAAGTTATAGATTACTAATTATATATTTTAGTTATTTATTTTTATTACTAAATGTACTGTATACTAGTATTATAAAAATAAATAAAAACTTCTTTTTAGTAGAAATTAGTTATTAATACTTAAATTTTTATATTTTAATTACTATAATTTATTAGATAATAGTATTTATAAAAAAAATTAGACTAGATATTATATATAGTTTATTATTAAAAAAAAAAGTATTTTTATTTTTTAAAAAAGCTAAACTAAAGCTTTAAAATACAAAAAAGTAAAAAAAATTTTTAATAAAATTTGAAATTAAACTAAATAATTATATATTATAGTTATTATTTTAATTTTTATATTTTTAATAGTTCTAATAGAATCTATAGAAACTTATATTTAAAAATTAAGAAAAATTTAAAAACTAATATAAATATCTAAAAAGATAAAATAAAAATATATCTAAAGAGTAAAATATTTTTAATACTAAAAAAATAAGTTTATTTAAAGTTTTTAAGTTTTAGTATATATTTAATCTTTATTATATTTATTTTAACTATTCTTAAAGTACTATTTTAAAATAATTTTTATATTTTATATTGCTTTAAAAACATATATAAATATATTTAGCTTATAGCTATAAAGCTATGTTTAGTTATTTAAAAAATAAAATTCTAAAAAACTTATAATAATTATAAGAAGAATTTTTAAAAAAAATAACTTTTAAAATTTTATAATTAAATTTTTTACTTAGAACTATATTTTAAAAAATTCTATATTTTTTATAAAAAAAAGTTTAAATACTAAGAAATATATACTAAGAATTTTTAGTTTTTTTTAAAAAAAATAATCTAATTTTAAACTTATTTTTTAATTAAAAATACGCATTTTATTTAAAAGTAGTATTATTATATATATATTTAATAGATATAATTTTTTTTTCTAAAATTTATATTAAAAATGCTAATAAAACTAAAAAAAAATTTTAAAAAAAGTTTTAACTAAATTTTATTTATTTAAATTTTAATTAGAAAGTGCTTTTTTATTTATTAATTTATAATTTAACTTTTCTAAGTATTTATATTTATAAATTTATTAAAAGAGCTACAGAAGTTTTTTTCTTTTAGCTGTACTAAACTAAAACTAAACAGTAAATACAAATTAATAAAAAAAACAGAAATAATACTGATTAGATATTTAATAAAACAGTAACTAAAAGTAATAAAAAATAATTAAGTTATTAATAAGTAAGTAAGTAATTTCTATTTTATAAGCTTACTAGTCTACTAGTTTATAAATCTATTACTATATAAATTATAAATTACAGATCGCAGGTTATAAAAATAATAAAAAAAAATTACTATTTTAAAGTTTTAAAGTTTTAAGTTCTAAAATTTTAAAGCTTTAAAGTTTTAAAGCTCTAAAAATTTATTTAAAAATAACGTAAAAAAGTTATAATTTATAGTTATTAAAATATTAAACGTAAAGTATAGTTATATAAAGTAAAATACTTTTAATAAGTTACTGTAAGTTTTAAGTAGAAGTTTTAAATAAAAACTTTAATATCTTACTATAAAAATTTAACTTTTATAAATATCTATTTAAATAAATATTATAAAAAAAAGCTATTACTATTTAAAAGAGTATTATTAGCTACGCTTATAATAACTATATAAATTATCTATTTTTAAAATTTTATTATACTTTATATCTGTACGCGTAAGTTTTAAAACTTATATTAAAATTATAGCTAATTACTATAGTTAGTTTATAAACTATAAACTATAAACTAGTTTATAAACTAGTTTATAAGCTAGTTTACAGTTAACCATAAATTCTTAAAATTAGTAGCTATAATAAACTAATTAGTATAGTAATATAGATTTTACTTTTATAGTTTTCTAAGCTGTAAATATTACTAATATTATTATTATAACTATTATTACTGCGTGTATTTTTTTATTATAATAATTTTATAAAATTTTATATATAAAATTTTAAAAAAAATTTTTAGTAAACATAAAATTACGTATACTAACTATTTCTACACGTTTATTATTATATTTAAATATATATTTTATATAGTAGATAATATTTTTCTGTTTCTTAGCTAAATACTTTTTTAAAATAGAAAAAAACGTCTAAGTACGTAATAGTATTTATAGAAAATAATATTTATAAAAAATAATATTTGTAGAAAGCAACGTTTATAAAAAATAATATTTATAAAAAATAATATTTGTAGAAAGCAACGTTTATAAAAAATAATATTTATAAAAAATAATATTTATAAAAAATAATATTTATAAAAAATAATATTTATAAAAAATAATATTTATAAAAAATAATATTTATAAAAAATAGCTTTTAACGTTAACAGTTTTTTTACTTAATTAATTAATTTTTTTTTAAGCTTTTACTATAATTATAAGCTATATTATATATAACTATACTATATATAACTCTACTATAATATTTATATGACTATATATAATAAATATTACAGGATTTTAGCTATTTTATATTTATATTAGCGTACTAAATAAGTAAGCTGTATAAAATCTGCGCTAAACGCACGCTTTAAATATAATAAATATTATTTTTAAAACTACTATTAATATATTATTTAAGCTATTTTTCTGTTATTAATTTTAATATAAAGTAAATACTATTATTTAAAGCTAAATTTTTTATATAATAATTTTTTTTAATATAATAATTTAAAAATAGTTTTTAAAATGCGTGCTGGTAGTTAAAAAATACTTTTAAAAAAAATATAATAGTTTTTTTAATAACTATAAAAAACAGATAATATTTATATTTTTTTTATTAATAATAAGTAATTAATATTTATAATAAGCGCTTCTACAACGTTTAATAAATATATTTAAACTATAAAAAAATAATATAATAAGTTTTAAAAGCTGTAAAGCTTATACATATTAAAAACTAAAATTATATAATTTAAAAATATTAAAAAAATACTATTTTAAGTATAATAAAACTAGTTATTAAAAAAACCTCTAAAGTATACGCGTAAAATATATATAAAAAAATATATTTAAAATACTTACGCTACTATAGTTAAAGTATATATTTAAAGTAAAAAACTTAGTAAAATATAAAAATTTTTTTTTTAAAAAATATTATAAGTTTTTTTATTTCTATAAAATAGCTTTTTAGTATTAAAACTATACTATAAGTTATAAGTAAAGCTAAAAAGCAAGTAGCTGCTTAAGTTAATTTTTAAAAATAAATACTAGTAGAGTTACGTAAGTAAAATAATATATAATATATTATATAGATTTCTGTATTAGTAATAAAGCATAATAAATTAATAGTTAATTCTAAATAATAGATTTACTAATAAAGTAAATATAATTATAGAGTATAATTATGCGAACTATATATATATACTTAAATACTTATTACTAAACGCTTTATATATTTATTACTAAGCGTGTTTATTTTTAAGCGCTTACTACTAAGTATTTTATATACTTTTACTTACTATTAAGCTGTTACGTAATATATTATATATTATCTTTAAAACTCTGTATTTTTATTGTTTAGTTAGTTTAGCCTAATACTATACAGCGCTTAACTAAGTACTTATAATAATATTTTTTTTTTTAGTATTTTATTTTTAAATTATATAACTACTTGTTAGGCACGAATCTGAAGTAGAGTATAAAAATTATAATAATACAGATAGACAGATAAAGAGAATTAAATTATATATTATTATGTAGAAAAAAGAGACGAATTACTGCTAAGACAGTATTATAATACAGTTTTAGAAGGATTCGGGCAGGCAATATTAAAGGCGCGGCTCTAATTATATATATAATTACGCGCCTAAGAAGAAACTGCTGTACTATATTATATAACTAAAAAAAATATATAATTTAAAGTTTATGTTTTAGTAAAATAAGCGCTTATAAGCACTAATAGTAAGTATTTATAATAGATATAGGTAAGTGCGGTTACTACTAAGTATATAATTTATATAATTATATTTTATAATTATATTTACTTTATTAGTAAATTTATTATTTAGAATTAACTATTAATTTATTATACTCTATTACTAATACAGAGATCTGTATAGTATATTATATATTATTCTACTTACGTAATCTTACTAGTATTTATTTCTAAAAATTAATCTAAGCAGCTACTTACTTTCTAGTTTCGCTTATAGTCTATAGTATAATTTTAATATTATAAATACTTTTTAAAATAAGTACTACTTTAGAATTACGCGTACTTTTAATTCTAACTAGTAGTACTATTAGTACTAAAACTACTACTAGTATAATTATATAACCTAATACAGCAGATAATAATTCTATTAAAGTAATAATATTTAACTTTTACTATAAAGAATAAAATAAGTTTAAAGACTAGCTCTTACAGCTTAACTTATTTTTTAACTTTTAAAATAAAAACGTTAAATAAAAAAAACGCGTTATATTCGCAGCTACGTATATAAAAAGTAAAGTACTTTAATAGATTAAACTAGTTTTTATTAAGTATAAAAACAGCGAAGCTAACAACAACGTTAATAAATAAATAAAAAACTTTAATAAATTTAAAAAAAAAATTAAATAAGTTTTCGGAGTTTTTAATAAAGATATAATTACTAAATAAGCTATTTAATATTTTAAATAACGGGCTTTAGCTGCTAACTACGCTAATAAATTTTAGTAACTATTAATTCTTACTAAATAGAATAATAAAGTACTTATAATAATATACTGTTAAAGACTTAAATCTAATATTAAAAAAAAATTTATATGTTTTAAAGCTTAGCTTAACACGCTTAAATAACTTATAAATAAATTTATTAATATTAATTAGAAACTGTATAAACTGCGAATAGAGTTACGCTAAAACTAAAATTTAAAATATAAATAATATACTAAACTAAGCTATAGTAAAAAATATTATAACGCTAATACTAGTAAACGAGTTAAACATAAAATAACATATTTTACTTATAATACTTATAGTAATAAACTAATAGTTTTTAGTAATATTTAGAAAGCAGAAAAAAAAAGTAATAAAAAAAATAATAAGTTTAAAAGTAAGGTTATAACTTGCTACGCGTGTGGAAAAACAGACTATATTATAAAAAACTATTAATTAAAAAATAAAGTTATTTAATAGCTAAGTATATTATAAACTACTTTAAATAACAAATCTGACGTAGACAATAAATAAAAAGTTATTATAAATAAATTTTATAAAACAGAATTTATCTGTAATAGCGAACTACTGCGAAATAAAAAAATAGAAAATTTTTTTAATTATATTTAGTATTAAAATAAAGGCACTTAGACGGAGTCTAAAAGTATTTTTAAAAAAGTTAAATTTAAAAAATTTAGCTTTAAAAAAGAAAAAGCTTTTCGCGAAGTATATAATTATAAAAACTATCTAAATAATACTAGTTATAAGTTTAAAAAAAATAGTAATAGCAGTATACTATCTAAACTTGTATAATTTAGAGTTAACTAAAACTTTAAAAAAATATAAAAACTAGCTAAAGCTTTTAAAAAATACAGAAAAAATTTAATAAAAATATTTATATAATAGAAAAAATTATTTATAACGCGTAAACAGTTAAAAAAGTACTATAACTTAAATAAAAAAAATTAAAACCTAGAGGAATGCTGATAATAATATAGTTTTAAAATATAAAAATAAGTTAATTAACTAGATTTAGAAATTAGATTAGAAGTTCTACTAGATTTTAACAGTAAACTAAATACAGTTTTAAGCTTTTTATAAAGCTAAAACATATAAAAACTGTAATACTACTTAAACCTAAAAAATTTAAAATATATAAGCTACTTATAGACGCTCTGTAAAAAAAACTAATATTAGATTTATTACTTAAATAAAGCAGCAGTAGAATAGTTTTTAAAAAAACTATATAAATATACGTAACAGTAGTTTAACTGCAAAACACATATATATAACGCTTACTTATAAAATAAATAATAAACGTAATACTTTTTTAGAATAAATAAAAATAAAAAACTTGTAATAAATATACTAGTTAATAAAAAATATACGTAAAATCTTTAGTAAATATACTTATATAAAAATTATAAACGTTACTAAAATAAAAAATATTTATATAAATTTAGTAATAAGTTTTTTTTTAGAACAGTATCTAGTGCTTAGAATTAATTTAAAGTATTATACGCTACTAACTTAGAGAACTTAGTTAAACTATCTATTAAGCTTAATAAATACTAAATAAAAGTATTATTAGATATAAAGGCTTAGTGTAACTATTTTTTACAGTAGGCTGTAAAGCGTAGTAAAGTAAAAATTTATACTTATAAGTAACTCTATTTCTTCTACACAGCAACTAGAAAAAAAATACTAAAAAAAGTATTAATAAATTAAAAAGCTATAACTATTATAGATATCTAGAAACACTAAAAAAAATTTTTTTTTAATATTATAGGTACGGCTATCTACGACGTTATTTTAAAACTTCTATAGTTTAGAAAGTATAACTTATATATTAACTAAATAAGAAAGAAGCTTTTATTTATAGAATATAATTACGCTATTATATTAGTATTTACGTATTAGCAGCGTTTAATAGTAAATAAAATTACGCTAAATAATATAGATAGTAAAAAATTAAATAAAATGTTTTTAAAAAAAAAAGTTAACTTTACTAAATCTAATAAAAAACTACTAAATAAAAAAGTAAAAGTTTTAAAGATAACTTGCGTAACTTCTAAAATTTCTAAAAAATATAGTAAATAAAAACTATTTTTTTAAAAAAAAGTAAATAATAAAGCGTTATTTAAGTATTAGCTCTAGAACTGTAAAATAGCTTTTTAGAAAAAAAAGTATCTAACTTTTAAGTCTATTTACAGTTTAATAAAAAAAAAACTTATATTATTATAAGTATATTTTAATAAAAATTTTAAAAAAAAATTTATACGCGAATTAATATTAGAGGCAGAATATTTAATTATTTTTATTTTTTAAAAAAATAGATTTCTATAATTATATATAGATTTTAGAAAACTTAATAATATTATAATTAAAAACAGATATCTACTACTAAATATTTAAAAACTTAGAAATAAGCTATTTAAAATATAAATATTTATAGTTTTAGATCTCTAAAGCGCGTATAATTTAATATATATAAAAAAAAATAAAAAATAGAAAACAGTATTCCAGACGCGGTATAGATACTATAAATATTTTATAATACTATTTAGTTTTACTAACGCACCTGCGATATATTAAATACTTATTAATAATATATTAAAAGTATATTTAGATATATTTATTATTATATACTTAGATAATATTTTAGTTTTTTTTAAAAACTTTAAGAAACATGTTTAGTACGTATAAATAGTATTAAAATATTTAAAAAAAGCAGAGCTACGACTTAAACCAGAAAAATATAAATTTTATAAAAAAAAAGTTAAATTTTTAGAATATATTATAGAAAAATATAAAATTAAAATTAGTTTAAAAAAAATTAAAGTAGTTAAGAACTGGCTAACGCTAAAAAACGTTAAAAATATATAATTTTTTTTAGAATTCTGTAACTTTAATAGGCAGTTTATTAATTACTACTTAAAAAAGGTACTACTACTTACTAAATTAATAAAAAAAAATATACTATTTAAGTAGAATATAGACTAATAATAAGTTTTTAAAATACTTAAAGAAGTAAGCATATTACTACTAATTTTTATATTTTTTATTAGTAGAAAACTTTTACGCATAGAAACAGACGCATTAAACTTAGTAATAAAAATATATATTAGTTAAGAAAAAAAAAGTAAATAGTATTTAATTATTTACTATTTAAGAAAGTTTAGCAGAGCTAAAAAAACTATAATATTTATAATAAAAAATTACTTACTATTATAGACTTTTTTAAGTATTAGAGAATTTATACAGAAAGTTGTTTAGAACTTACAGTATACTTAAACTATAAAAATCTAATAATATTTATAATAACTAAACTATTAGATTAACGATATACTAGATAGAGTAAAAAACTAAAACAGTATAAATTTAAAATTATCTATATACTAAGTAAAAAAAATAGAAAAGTAAATACTTTAAGTTAAAAAACAGATATTATAGAAACTAAGTTAATAAATAAAGCTGCTATTTTTAAGTAAGCGTTAAACAGCACTTTAAAGCCAGTATATAACATTAATTTTATTATAATAGTATATTAATAAGTACTAAAAAAACTTTACTAAACTATTATTTAGTAGTATTACAAAGATCTGTTGCACAGATATCTAAATATTAAATAAATAATTAAACTAATATAATAAACGTACAACATCTCTGGATTAAAAAATAAAGTAATAAAGTTTATTAAAAAATATATAATATGTTAGAAAAATAAGCACAGTATACATACTTAATATAAAAAACTATAAGCTATAGAAATACTAAATAAACTCTAAACAGATATTACTATAGACTTTATTACTAAACTACTAACGTTTTATAATCTAGTTTTTAAAGTACTTTATAATACTATTTTAGTAGTTATAAACAGATTTATAAAATATATAAAAATAATTCTATTTAAAAATAATTATACTACGCTAGAACTAGTATAGGTTATTTTAGATCGCGTAGTTAAGTATTATAAATTACTTTAATTAATTATTAGCGACAGAGATAAACTTTTTATATTAAACTACTAAATAATACTAATATTAGCTATTAAAATTAAAAAAAAATTATTAACGGTATACTATTTACAGACAGACAGTTAAATAGAGAAAATAAACTAGACTATAAAAATATACCTACAGATATATAGCAACTAAAAACAGAATAATTAGATATTACTACTATTTATAGTATAACTCGCATTTAATAACAGAGAATTAATAATAATAAAATAATTTTTTTATTACGTATTACACAGAATATATTTAAATCTTCTATTACTAAAAATTAAGAAAAAATAAATTAAGCTAGTTATAAGTTAAGTAATAAATAAACTAAAAGAATTATAAAAACTTTATAAATAATTATAAAAAAATATTAAAACAGCACAACGTAAGACTATTTTTTATATTAACTAAAAATAAAAAACGGCACTTTAGCTAAAGAGAGAGAATAAAGTATATCTTTTTATAAAAATTTTTTAAATAATATAACTAAGTAAAAAATTAAATTACGTTAAGATCGGACTATTTTTAATTCTAAAACAAAAAAAACTAGTTAACTATAAACTTTAACTTTCTACTAATACTAAAATATATTTAGTATTCTACGTGTTACTATTAGAATCTGCTAATACTAAAATACTAGTTTAAAAATACTTCTACTATAAAACAGAGAAAAATATTAAATTTAAAGTTAAAAAAGTAAAAGTATATTAATAATTATCTAGAAGATAAGAATATCTAGTTAAATAGAAAAGTTACTTTAAGTCTAAGAATATATAAAAACTAAAAACTAACCTTAGAAATTGCTTAATACTATTAAACTATTATTAAAAAAAGTAATAGCGGAATTAATAAAGTTTATTATAAACTATATTATAAGTAAAAACTTAACTAAAGTATTAGTAGTAGAATAGTCTATAGATTAAGCGGCGTTTAACTTACTATTTTTTTTTTATTTTTAATATTAGATAGAGCGCTTTTTTCTTCGCACGCTCTTCAGTCTATTTTAATATTTTTTTATTTTATATTAACTAAAATATTATCTGCGCTAATAATTTTTTATTTTTATTTTTATTTTTTTAATATTTATCGCGAGTATAGTTAAGTAATTTTTATAATAAACTTACGCAGAAGCGACTAAGTTTAGTATACTTAATATATTTTAAATAAAAATTAGATATAATAAAGTAATTTTAACTAAAAGTAAAATACTTATTATAAAAAAAAAAGAAATAATATTTACGCGACGAATTTCAGACGTAAAATAGATATAACGTGCTTAAAAATTAGAAAATATAATATACTAGTTATATTTATAAAATGCGGGGTAACGGCGTTTATAAGCAAAACTACTAATTAGTTATATAATTTAAAAATAAATTCTAAAAAAAAAAAAATAGTATTATAATATAGTTTTAGAAGAATTTAGGCAGGTAATATTAAAAACGCGGCTCTAATTATATATATAATTACGCGTTTAAAAAGAAACTGCTGTACTATATTATATAACTAAAAAAATATATATAATTTAGAGTTTACGTTTTAGTAAAGTAAGCGCTTATAAGTACTAATAGTAAGTATTTATAATAGGTATAGGTAAGCGCGGTTACTACTAAGTATATAGTTCGCATAATTATACTTTATAATTATATTTACTTTATTAGCAAATTTATTATTTAGAATTAACTATTAATTTATTATACTTTATTACTAATACAGAGACCTATATAGTATATTATATATTATTCTACTTACGTAACTCTACTAGTACTTATTTTTAAAAATTAATCTAAGCAGCTACTTACTTTCTAGTTTTATTTATAGTTTATAGTACAGTTTTAACAGACAGCTTACAGCAACTTAAAAATATATACTATCGCACTTATAATTAAGCTAATTTAAAATACTTTATTATAAGCTATAATAGATTATAATAAAATATAGTTTTATATTACTTTTTTTTTTTAATAGTGTACAACTTTGTATACTGTTATACCTATAAATAAAAAAAATAGTAATTATAGGCATCTATTCTATACTCTAATCTCTATTTAAAAAGTATAGTTTGTACTTTTAGATTTTTAGCAGTTTATAATAGAATATAGCAACTTTATAGTTTAAAAATTATATTTAGTTTAGATATTCTGTTTTATTACTGTTTATAATAAAATATAATAACTTTAGTTATTTAATCTAGTAGTTAAAACTTATTAATTTAATTTATTAAAGTTTGCTATAGTTTACAGCAGTTTTTTCTATCTACTATAAAAATTAAAATTTAATACTCTATTTTTTAGTAGGCTACTATAAACTATAGTAGGTATAATTATAACTAGTTTTACTCTTTTAAAATTAAATTAAAATTATTTTACTTTAGTAAAAAAAATAAAAGTAAAAAAATAAAATATTAAGAAAAGTTGCGGTAAAGAAGTTCTAACAAAAAAAAAAATACTTTCTAGAAATATATAAAAAGTTTTTCTAACACTTTCTAGCTCTTAGTTTTTTTTTTTTACTTTTTATTTTTAATTCAGTAAGTTTTTTAAAATTTTCTTATACTTTTTATTTTAGAGTATTATAGAGTACCGCACTTTATTATATTTTTTATTATAAAATATTATAAAGTATTACAGTTTATAATACTCTATAATATTCTATAATATTCTATTTTATTATATTATAGTTCTAACTAACTAGTTTAGAAACCGTATACGTAATAATTAAACTATTTTAGACTTTTTTACTTTTTAATAACTTATTTTACTTTATTATTATCTATTATAAACTCTACTAAAATTAGAAATAATATTTTAAATAATAGCAGATTTATCTATTACGTTTATATCTGTTATATTTTTTTTTTTAGTAAAAAAAAGTATTAATTTTTTAGGCAGGTTAGTTATTTATATTCTGTTTCTAATAAGTCTATTTAGAACTTTTATAAAAAATAGTTAGTTAAAATAGAGAAAAGTAAGATATTGCTGTTTAAGCAGTATTTTAAATACTTTATTAATAACTAAAAGTGTTATACAGTGAGTTTCTGTTTTTTTTATAGCTATTTTAGACTATTTTTAGCTATTATAGAGCTTTCTAACCTATTTTTAAATACCTAAAGCCTTTTATAATAAATATAATATAATTTATAATTTTCTGCTTAAAATCTGCTATAGTTACTATATAGTTTAAATTACTGCAGTTTTTAATAACGCTAAAGCTGTTACTTAAAAAACTTATTATAAAAAAATCTACTTTAATACTACAGAGATAGAAATTTAGTAGTTTAAATTAATCTGTATCTGTAAAGCGTTTTTTAAATATTTTTTATAATAATTTTTCTAAAAATTTTTATTTTAAAGCATTTTAGGCTATTCTAATATTTTATAAAAAGTTTGTTCTTTATAATATTTATTTAATACTATATAATAATATATTTTCTACTAATAATACTCTGTAGTTTAAAATGCGTTTTAGTAGACGTAAGCAAAACTTTAAAAACGTTACTACTAAAATAAAAACTAAAAAATATATTTTTAAAGCTTTTATATCTGTCTAAGTTAAAACTAATTAAAAAAATAGTAATACGCTTAAAAAGAAAGTAAAATAACTTATTATATATTATAATAGTTTATACTAACGTTTTTTTTTAGAGTTGTAGTAGTAAAGCTGCTTCTAATTTAACTGCTTTAACTACTTAAAAAAAAAAAAGTTAAAAGTTTAAATTATTATTTTTAAAGCTGAACGTGCGCGTACTCTAAAAAATAAAAAAAATATTTTTATAAAAAAAATTAAAAAGTTTTAGAAATAGATCGAGCCTCTTACTGCGGCTTATATCTAGTTAATATATAATAATATAAATTAGTATAGACTTTTATAGAGTATTATAGCGTAGAAAAGTCTAGATTAGTCTTTTTTAGCTTCTTTTTTAGTTTTATAGTTTTTTTTAGAGTATATAGGTAATACCCGAAATCTTTAGTAGCCTTCTACCTTATTTTTAAATAGTTTTTTTTAATATAAGTTTTTTTACTCTAATATTTTCCTCTATACCTCTTTATAATATTTTTTAGTTTTTTATAAATTATTTTAAGCTATAATAGGCTAGTAACATCCCTATAAGTCTTTTCAACCTCTTTATATAGTTTTTAATTCTGTGTTTTTTTAGAATTATAGCGCTATTAAACACTTTTTTATATAAAAAACCTAATATTTTTTTTAGAAAAAAATATAAAATAAAAGTAGCTATATTTTTTTTTTCAGCTAAATCTCCGGATACTAGCTTACTTTAAAGTTATTTAGCTTTTTTCTAAATATATTAATTTATTATAAGCTATAATAGGGCTTTATAGCGTAACGTAGTTTATTTACTTTTTTTTATTTATTAGTTTTAAATATTTTTTTATTTTTAGAAATTATTAATCGCGCTAGCGCTTATATTTAGTTTAAATTTTTAGAAATTTTTTTTTTTAGAGTAACTTTTCTATTTTACTAAATATTTTTAGATACTAACTAAAAATTCTTTCTAATTTAGTACTTTTTTAATAAAATAGATATTATTACTTATTATGCGTAATATATCTACTAGTAGTTCACTTTAGAGTTATATCGTCTCTTTCTTAGTATATTTTTCTAGTAATAATATATAGAAAACTAAATAGATACTTTATAGTCTAGGTAGATCTACTTTATATATATTTAGTTTAATTTAGGCTAAAATAGTCTCTAGTTTTATATATTTCTAATTTAGCTTTTTTTTCAGCTTTGTTAAGCGTATATACCTATTTAATATAAGTACTTTATTTTCTATTACTAAGAAAATGTGCTTTCTTTTTTTATTAAAGTATTTTTTTTAGTATTTATTTACTATTTTAATTTTTCAGCAATACTCTGCCTGTAAAATAAATACTTTTACTACTAAATTATTTTTTAAGTATAATTTTTTACTATTTAAAAGTATTTTAGGCCAGTCTAGCGCTTTTAAGTCTGCTCTATAATACATTTAAAATAATATAGTTATAGTAGTTGCGTGTACGCTATTATTATATATAAATTCTGTAATTAGTAACTAAATTATTTAGTTATTCTATTTTAAGTAATAACAGTATCTAAAATACTGTTCTAAAGTCTAATTCTGTTTTTCTGTTTATTTATCTGTTTTAAAATAATAAATAAAAAATAAAACTTTTAGAGTGTCTAAGTAGTAATAAAAACTATTCTAATACTTAAAACTTATTAAGAATTTTTAATCTGAAATAATATTTTTTAAAGTTCTATAAAGTTAGATTATTTTTTTTATTTAGATTTAAGCTAGATTTTAAGCAGTCTAATTTACTTAAGCTAGTATATAGTAAACTATTTTTATTAATTAGTTTACTACTATTAGTATTAAATTATATACTTAGCTAAAATATTTTAATAAAAAAAGTTTAGTAATAAAGTTTATTATAATGTCTAACTACAGCCTATTAAAAGCTAAAAAAAAGTTTAATAAACTATAAAAGCAGTATTTAGCTGTAACTAACTTTTTATATTTTAAATAGTTATTATAGTACGCCTCTACGTTTTTTCTAATTTTTTTCTAATAGTACTTACGTTTAATTTTTTTTAGCGTTTTTTTTACTCTAAAATAACCTGCTATTAGACTATTATAGTATTTCTAAAATATTTTAGCTTTTTTTTAATCTGTACTCAGTTGCAATTTTAACTAGTTAGTTATTTAACGTTATTTTAAAATAAAAGTAAAAAGTTGTTTTTTTCTTTTTTTAAAAAAGTCTTTTGCTTATTTTTTTTACTGTTTTTACTATAAAAGTCTAAAATTAAAATATCTCTGTTTTTTTTTCTAAACTTTCTTTTTCTATTCCGTTTTTTTTATTTTTATTTTTTTTTTAGATAATTTTTCTTTAATACAGAGTTCCGGAAGCCTTTAATATTTTATCTAAAATATTTTAGTACTGTTTATATATTTTTTAAATAATTTTGTAATTATTACTAGTAGTACAGAATATATAAGAATTTCCGGGTTATTATAGCTTATAGTAGCTTTATATAGGCTTTATTACTTTTCTGTAATAGTTATTAAGCTTTTTTTATATAATTTAGTTTTTTTAATAGGCCGTCCGCAGAATTTAGCTTTTCTAAATAATAAGTTATAATAAAATTATACTCTGTAAGTTTTTTGTATACTTTAACTTAGTAGTAGTTAAATATTTTTATTTTTATAAACTATTTAAAGTTATTATAGTCTGTAAAAAGCTTAAATAGTATTTTTTAAAAATAGTATTACTAATAGAACAGACTTTTATCTATTATAAGTAATTCTTTATTATAAGTATTATAATTATATTCGGCTTAGTCTATTTTTCTTAAAAAGAACTTAATAGATCTTTATTAGTTCTTTCTGTTCTAGCTTAGGTTTTTTTAGCTTATAATATTATAAATCGCGCCTTTTAAGGCGTTTACTTTAACTTTTATTAGTTTTTAAAAATTAAAGTAGACTAAAATTAGAATTAAAAAAAAGCATTTTTTATTTATATAAAAGCTTATTTTACTTTTTAATTAAAATTAACTTTTATACTTTTTTTTTTTTTTAGACGTAGCCGCCTCTAGCTGCGTTTAGCTTTTTTTAAATTATTTTAGTTAACAGTAGAGTAATATAAAAAAAGTTAGTAATAAACTTTTTATAGTAATTTATAAAACTAATAAATACTCTAATATTTTTTACTGTTTTTAGTATTAGCTAGTTTTAAATTATTTTAACTTTTTTCAGATTAATCTTAATTTTTTCTAAATACACTATATATTTTAGATATTCTACTTATTGTGTGTAAAATTTACACTTACTAAGTTTTATATATAACTTAGCCTATCTTAGTCTTTCTAGAACTTCTCTAACATAATCTATATAAGCCTTTTCTGTATTAAAATAGACTAAAATATTATTAAAGTATATAATATATATTATATTAACTAGCTCTGCTAAAGTTTAGTTAATATAGAATTAGAAAGCAGCAGAGGCGTTAGTTAGGCTAAAAAGTATTATAAAATATTTAAAATAACTATATTTTGTTTTAAAAGCTGTTTTTTATTTATTGCTTTTTTAAATACGTATTCTATAATATACTTTCTAAATATCTAGCTTTATAAATTATTTTATTTTTAATAATTTTTTTAAAGATTTAGCTATAAGTAGTAACAGGTACCGGTTCTTAACCGTTATTTTATTTAGATTTTTATAATTAATATATAGTTATAAAGTTTTATTTTTTTTTTATAAAAAGAATAGGTGCTCTAGCTAGAGACTTTAACTGTTATATCTATTCTCTCTAAAAATACTTTTTTATATATTTATAAAAATATTCTAGTTTAACTGTTAATATATTATAGAGCAGTTAGTAAAATAAACTTATACTAAATTACAGCTTTATTACAAAATTTTAATTACTATATATAAATAGTACTAATACTTTATTAGATCTAACTATATTTTTAAATTTTTAGTATTTTAGTTTTAGAACAGACGTCTCTAGCTTAGGCGCTAATATATTTTAAAGTTAATTAATTAAATAGACGTAAACGTCCGCATTAGAACTTAAAAATATTTTTTTAAACTAATTTACGTTCTCTATAGCTACTTTAATATATTTTAAACTATTATAGCTTTTAATACTTTTAAAAAGTATTTTTTAGCTCTAAAAATTTAATTTTAAATTAAACTAATTAATTTAAAGTAGTTCTAAGTATATTAGTAGCTTTTTAAAATTAGTAACTATAAACAGAATTCTATAGGTCTGTACTCTGCTTTTTAAATTTTTAATATATATTTTTATAACTATAAACTTATAGACAGTATAATTTAATCTATTTAGAAATAGTAGAATAATCTCTAGTATAGAATAAATAACTAAATTCTGTTCTTTCGCTACTGTTACTAAAATAATATTAAATTATACTTTACTATTTACTATAGTATCTAGTTTTATAGAACTTTTTATCTCTATTTTAAAAAAAAATAGCATGGATTTTTTAATATTTAGTATTTTTTTAAAATTTTTTAACTTTTTTATCTATATTAGGTTAATATAAGCTAAAAAATAAAAGTTTAATTTCTCTAGCCCTTAGCTTTTTTTTTTTTATTAGAGAAATAGGCTTTTTTTTTTACTTTATTTAAGTAATAAAGTATAATATAACTCTATTTTTTATAGATATAGCATACTATATTTATTTTAGACTTTTTTTTGTGCTTTTAGAGCATTTTAGCCTGTTATAAATTATTTTTACTTTTTTTTTTTTTTTTTAGCTTAACTTTATAGAATTAAAGCTTATTAGCGTGCTAAATTCTCGCTTATTTTTTTTCTAATTTTTTTTTATTTTACTTTTCTGTAACAGATTTCTATAAATTCTATTTACTTTCTACTTTACTTATAAAAAATTTAAATAACTTTATTAAAAAAAGTATTATAATTTACGTTAGACTTTTTTTAAAAGTACTTTAGTAAATTTAACTACTATTTTATAGAAGTTTAATTTTTTTATTTTAACTTATAAAAGCTAAAAGTAATTAAAAAAGTTTATTAGAAACTGTAAAAGCTTTTATTTATAAATTTTAATAAAGTTATAAGCAGATTACTTGCGTTTCTCTACTATACTTAATACTTTTAATATTTTTTTTTTTAAATTTTACTATATAGAAGTTTAATATAAATTATTTCAGCGTATATATACTGCATACGTTTTCTAAAAAGTTTTTATATTTTTACTTATATATTATAAGCTAAATAAGATTTTTTATTTATCCGCTTTAAAGTATTATAAATTTTTTATATAGTAGTTTTTATTATTACAGAGCTATTAGTTATAGTCTACTCTATTTTTTTTTTATAATAATAAAATAGTTTAGAGCGTAGTAAATTCGTCTGTTCTAGTACAGAATAAACTATAATAGTAATTTTTATATTATTTATAGCTTTATTAAAAGCTGTTACGTTACTCTGCTTATATCTATAGTATAATTTAAATAGTTATTATAATTTTTTTTATTATTATTTATTTTTAAACTATTAGTATAGTTTTTTTAACGTTTTTAGCGTTTTAAATTAAAATAGAGTATTTATTTCTAGTTTTAGTAACAATAAAATTTTACGATTTCTACTAGACTCTGCTAGTTTAGTATTATTCTGTTATTATTTATAGTTATTTTTTTATTTCTAACTACTTTCTCTGCTACTGCTGTAGTATAAAATACTAATTTTTATTTTTTTAGTACTTTTAGAGGCACTAAGTAGAGTTTATAAATCTATATAGTTATTAGCTATAATAGTTTAATACTGTTTATTTTATACTGTGTAATAAGCGATTTAAATATTAGATATAAACCTAAAATAAAGTGTAAAGATTATAATAATACAGATAGACAGGTAAAAAAAACTAAATTATATATTATTGTGTAGAAAAAAAAGATAAATTACTGCCAAGACAGCTTACAGCAATTTAGAAATATATACTATCGCGCTTGTAATTAAGCTAACCTAAAATACTCTATTATAAGCTATAATAGATTATAATAAGACACAGCTTTATACTACTTTACTTTTTAGTATATAACTAAAGTTTACCCCGCTCGTACAGTTTAAAATAAATTATTATATTTTTTACTTAATATTATATCTGTTTTAGTATTTAAATTTATTATACTAATATTTTAATAGATAATTTTTATATCTATTATTTTTTTAAAAGTATTAATTATTATATTATACTAAATTTTTTTTTAAAGTGTTCTAAGTGTACCCGCCTAAGTTATCTATGTATAAATATATTATAATTTTTTTTTAACTAGACTTATAATAAATACTAAAAAAAAAATTATAATAAAAAGTTGTTTACGTAGATAATTACTTATTTACTATATAATAAATTTTTTTTTAAATAAACTAAAAAGCGTGCTAAAAAAAATATTTTATATCTAGCTTTTAAAATAGTATAAAAAAAATTTAGTTACTATTAAATTTAGTAACTGTTCTACCGCAGACGTAATAATTACTTTTTTTAAAATATAAGCTACTATAAATTTTATTAATTTTACTATTTTTTTTTTATTTATTACTGCGGATATAGTTTTAAACTTTTTAAATTTTTAATTATTTTTAAAAAATAAACTTTTTTTTATAGTAAGTTCTCTTGTTCTAACTCTATATAGTAATAAATAATATATTTTTTTTAGTATTTTTTTAGCAGTTACTATAGTAGAGTAACACGAAAAAAAAACTAAAAAGAAAGTTATACTTTTTAAACTTGTATAACTCTGTAACTAAACAAGCTTTTAAAATAGAAAAAAATTAATTTTAAACTAATTTATAAGCTCTTTTTAGGTAATAAAAATAATATATAGCTTATATAATATTTATAGCTTATTAATTTAAAGTAAAAGTATAGTAAAAAAAATGCAAATTTAAAAGCTAATTTATTTTTTATTAAGAAAATTATTAAAGTTTATTATTTTACGCTAACTTAATTAGGCTTAGTCTATATTACGTAAGCAAAAAACTGGAGCTAGAAATTTATTTTAATATTAAAAAAATAAAGTTTAAAAAATAAAGTTTTGCTTATATAAGCACTAATTATATAATAATAAACTAGTTAAATTAGTATAAAAAACAATATTTCAGAAATAGAAATCTGAATTTCTATTTCTTCTAAATAAAAATAAAATAGAACTTTAATTTTCAGACTATAAAAAAAAAGTTAATTTTTTTTTAAAAGCTAATATATCTATTACAACTATTTCTAATATATTAAATAAAAATAAAATAAGTATTAAAAATACTATATAAAGAATAAATAAAAAAAATTATTTAATAGTTTAAAAAACGATTTGAAAAAAGATAAAACTAAACTATTAAAAAAAGAAAAAAAATTATAAATAGAGATTTAATTAAAAGCCCTAAAAAAACAAATAAAAGAATATTATTAGAAAATAATATAAAATTTTTTAAAAAAAGCTTATAAAAATATTTAAAAGAAGAAAATTATAGTACAAATATTAGTACTAAAAAGCCGTATTTAAATAAAAAAAAACTAAAATAAAATTAGAATATACAAAAAAAAAAATTTAAAAAATATAGAAAATTTAAATTTAAATAGAATTATATTTTCTAATAAGTTAGTAATAGAAAGAAGCCTAGGTTCTAGGCAGAAATATATAAGAAAAAAAAGAAATAAAAAAGTAGGAGCTGAATTAGCTTTTATAAAATTAAATTATAAGTAAAAAAAAAATTTAAAAAAATTAAAATTAATTAAAAATTAATTGTAATTTTTTAGTTTAATTACTTTTTTTAAAAAATTAGTACTAATTAAATTATAGCTCGAGATATTATTATATTAATATAAAAAGCTATTTAGATAGAAAGAAAATCAGAATTAGTATTTATTAAAACACCTAATTCTAAAAATAACTTTAATAGTACGGATTATATATAAAAAGTATTAAAATCTATTATTAAAAAACAAATAAAACCCGGTTAGTTTATATACCTTTTTTTATTTTTTTTATTAAATTTAATATTTTATTAAATTAATTTTTATTAATTATTAAATTATAAAATTAATATAAATACTAATTAGTTTATAGACTGAAAATTTTAATAAGATAATTTAAAAATTTATACAGCTAAACCAGTTTTAAAATAGTTTAAAAAAAATAAAATTAAATTATTTAAACATCCAGCTTATAGCCCAGATTTAGTACCTATAAAAAACGTCTAGGCTATACTAAAAAATAATTTAAAAAAATTAAATCCTAATTTATTAGGCAAAAAAAATAATAAAAAAAATAATACTTTATTTATAAACGCTATAAATAAAGAATAGAATTTAATTCCACAAAAAATAATAGATAATTGTATATTATTTTTACTTAGATATTAGAAAGCAGTTGTTAAAGCTAACGGGTATTATACAAAATATTAATAATTTAATTAATTATTAATTTATTTATATAGTTTGATTTTTTTAAAAAAAAATTCTATTATTATTATTATTTTTTTTTAGATAAAAAGATTATACTAAAATTTTTCATATATATATACCTAGTCTATAAGCTTACAATAATTAAATAAAAAAATAAAATATTACGCTAGAAAAAAAATAAATTAGCTTTTAAATTTGCATTTTTTTTACTATACTTTTACTTTAAATTAATAAATTATAAATATTGTATAAGCTATATATTATTTTTAATACCTAAAAAGAGCTTATAAATTAGTTTAATATTATTTTTTTTTTATTTTAATAGCTTGTTTAGTTACAGAGTTATACAAGTTTAAAAAGTATAACTGTTTTTGGTTTTTTTTTCGTGTCACCCCACTGTAATAATTTTACAGATTTTTTTTTAGTTTTTAAATATTTTCTAAATTAAAGTAGTCTTTCTATTTAACTAAAAATTTCTAAATAAATTATTTATTTTAAAAATTTTTTTATTTAATTTCGCGGTAGTTTAGCAGTACTTCTACTTTAAATTTAACTTTTTTTTTATTTTATAATAAAAGTGTTTTTAGACTAGTAATTTAGTATTAATAGATTCTAATAGTAATATATAAAATACTAGATATATTTTAGTATTAGCAGAGAGTTAGAGTTTATAGTTAACTAGTTTTTTTTATTTTAGAATTAAAAATAGTCTAACTTTAACGTAATCTAATTTTTTATTTAGTTATATTATTTAAAAAAAATTTAATATATATATATATATATATATATTTTAGCTAAAATACTATTTTTTGTTTTTAGTTGGTATAAAAAATAGTTTTACGTTATACTGTTTTAATATTCTTTCATAATTATTTATAAAGTTTTTATAATTTTTTTAATTTATTTATTACTTAACTTATAACTAGCTTAATTTGTTTTTTTTTAATTTTTAGTAATAAAAAACTTAGATATATTCCGTGTAAAATATAATAAAAAAATTATTTTATTATTACTAATTTTCTGTTATTAAATACTAGTTATACTATAAATAATAGTAATATCTAATTATTCTGTTTTTAGTTGCTATATATCTATAAATATATTTTTATAATTTAGTTTATTTTTTCTATTTAACTGTCTGTCTGTAGATAATATACTATTAATAATTTTTTTTTTAAATTTAATAGCTAATATTAGTATTATTTAATAGTTTAATTGTAAGAAATCTAGCTTCAGGTAATAGTATTTACTTTATACTAAGATTAATAATAGAAAGATAGCTTAAATAATATATTAATAGTAGTTTTAAAAATAATATTTATTGTATTTTTTCTGCGCGTTAAGCGCAGGTTTTACACAGCTTACTTATTTTATATACTAATATAAATATAGAATAACAGAAATTTTATAATATTTATTACAGAATTTTTTTTTAGCTGCAGTCTCTAGTAGTAATTTATTAGCTTTAATAAAAAATTTTACTTTTATTTAAAAAAAAAAATATTTAAAAATATATTCTGCGTTTACGCTTCTAACGCGTTCTATATATATATTATATATAGTATATTTACACATTATCTGTCTAATTTTATAATATTTATTATATTATAATAAAATTTATTTACTATTTTATATTTTAAAAACTTAGTAAAAATAAGCTATAAAAGTAGTATATAAATAACAGCGCTCTTGCTCTACTTATATTTAGCACTTTTAAAATATTTTTATACTATATTTAAAACGTAAGCTTATCGCTTTTATTATAGTTTACTATTTTAATTTTAAATATATTAAAAAAACGCATCTCTGTAATACGCGCTTTTTTATATAATCTAATACTAAAAAATATATAGATATTATTATAATATATATAATATATATATATTACGCGTAGAACGTTATAAAACAGATAAAGCTTTATAAAATATTTAAGTATTATTAGTATAAGTATTATACTAAAAGTAACTGTAGTAGTTATATAGCTGTAAATAATTTTAATATTATATATTATAAATATATTTTAGCTAATATTTATAAGTTTTTTAGAAGTTTAACAGTTACTTGAATTATTTATATAAACTTTATACGCGCTATAATACTGCTATTACTACTACTACTATATTTAAAACTAATATTATTATAATTATAGTTAGTGTTAAACTTACGCGTTACTAGCGCTAATTTAATTTTAAACTTATTAATTATTACTATATTACTATTTACAGTAGTATATTTTTAAAAGTTACTATTTAAGTATTTACTATATTAGCGTAATTTTTTAAATTAATTTTAGTTGAGTAGTATTATATTACAAGTGCGCTTAAATAAATTATTAACTACTTAGTTTATATAGTAAATTTGCGTTTTTAATATATTTATAGTATATACTAATATATTTATAAAATAGTAGTACTAGTAGTAAACCAGACGAGTCTAACTTTAAATCTAAAAATAATTTTTTAAAAAAAGTAAAAATAGTTTATTTAGTAAAAAAAATAATAAAAAATAATAATAATTTGTGTTTTAGCGGGTACAGCGCTAGTTTAGCGCTGTTTTTATATATAATATTTATAAGCTTTAGACTAGTAATTTTCTACTATTTTAACTTGCGGTTTTAATATAATTTTTATATAGTTTATATATTATTTTTTTTTTATACGTAAAAATTTTAATTCTAATTTATAGTTATAGACTATATTTTTTATATTTTTAAAGTTTAAAACTAAAATTTATATATTTTAGAAATTGTTATACTTTTTTTAGCGGAGTAAATATTATAATTAACTTTTTTTTAAATATTTTTTAAAAAAAATTTCTATTTTCTAAATTTTTTTCTTTTTTAGTGTAATATTAAAAAGATATATATATATATATTTTTTTCTAGCTTTAGTTTCTATTACTCTAGTAAAAAAATATAAAATATATTATAAACATAATATAAAAATAGTAGAAATAAGTAGTATATCTGTAATTTAACTGCGCTTTAAATTCTAAATAAACTAATAAATTTACTAATAAGCTTTCTGCTTAGTTATTATACTAAATTTATATATTTAGTATTAAGTAGTACTTAATTTTCTAAGCAGAAAATTTTATATTTATATTTTTAGTTATAGTACTAGCTTTAATATTTCTGTGTTTTTTTTAAGTACTCTATAAACGCTATTTTTATACTATATATATATTTAACTCTATTAATTATATTTAGTACTTTTTTTTCTAGCCTGCTATTTTTAAAAAGCTTAATAAATAAAAAGTTTTTACTATAAACTGCGTAAAAAAGTATAGTTTTTATAAATTTATATACTAAATTATTATAAGTAAATTATACTAATAGTAAAAGTTATACTTAATCGCTTTAAAATAATAAAGTAAATATTTAAAAATATTATTTTAATATTTAATTTTAGTATTTAGTTTATCTGTCTATCTGCAAATAAAAAATAGTACTTAACTTATACTTTATTTATAGTTAGTAGTATATTTTTATTTAAAACTTAAAAATAAAAATAGCTTCTTTATTTAATATAATACTTTTTTATATTTTAAACTTTAATATAATAATTATAAAGTAAGCTTCTGTGAACTATTTTACGTTCTACATTTTTAAAACTAATATATAAAAAGCTATTTTTAAAAAATAGTATACTATTATAAAAATTATATTAAACGTGTTTTTTAAAAAATTCTTTACTAAAAATAAACTAGTAATAAAATTTAGTATTACTTTTTTAAAAATATTTTTAGATACTAGTAGCAGTAATAGCTTTTTATATTTACTATATTTTAAAGTTTTACTTTTTTAGTATATAACGTAAGTTTTTATATAATTCTAAACATTTTTACTAATAAAAAGCTAATAATAATTTTTTTTAATTAGTTTTAGCGTTCTACGTACGCTAAAATAGCCTACTATATATATATTATAGTTTTAAAATAAAATTTTTTATTTAATAGCTAGTTTGTTTAGAATATACACTCTGCTATTATATTTTAGAATTTTTTTTTATTTAAACGCTAAACGTGCGCTTTACTATATTTTTAAATACTATTTTTACTATTTAAATTTATAATTTACTTTTAAATAAAAATATTTTTTTACTATAGCTAACACAGAGTTTAAATAAATAATTAAAATTCTATTTTTATAAATTTACTGCTAACTAGTACTTTAGCTAATAAACGTAGTATACATAATATATATTTTATAATACTAGTAATAAAAATCTAACTAGTTCTATAAATAAAAATAATATATATTTTATATATATTTAATAAGCTATATTTATTTACAGATTTTTTTACTCTGCTAACTATATTTTTTACTAATAATTTATTCTGTAAAATAAATAATAATTAAATTAGTAGTAAATTTTTCTATATATAATCTGTTTTTTATAAAAAGCTGCCCGCAAAGTTTATTTTTTTTAAATAATATTTTACTTTAAAATTAAATATTACTAAATATATTATTTATTTTATTTATTATAAATTAAGTTTTTATACTGCACGCATACCGCGCAGATTATTATAATTACTTAATATCTATATAGTATACTAAATACTTTTAAAATAGTATTACTACTGTTTAAAGCTATATATAATAGCTAAAAGCTTTAAATTATAAATTTTATAGTTTAGCTTTACAGCCTGTAATTTTTTTAATATAAAAATAATTAAATATTATTTATAGTTTTTAAATAGTTAAAAAAAAAAATTTAATATAGTAAAAGTTAACGCGTTTGTTTTTACGCAAATTAAATAAATAAAATTATAATAGTATAAAATAAATATATTTAAAAAATAAGTTTTTAGTTTTTTAAAAAAATTATTTACAGTTTTATTTTAGTAAAAATTTTAACTTTTTTTAAGTAAGTTTATAAAAAAGCAGTTTTTTTTATATATTTTTTAATAAAATATTAGTAGAAGTTAATAAATTCTAAAAAAAATTATAGTTTTTTAATATTAGTTAGCTGCAGCTATTAAATAATAGTTTTTATTTAAGCTAAATTAGCGCATACGCCTCGCGTATTTATAATAAATTTAAAAAAAAATATTTTATTTAATATAAATATATATTTCTGCAGATTAATAAATAGTTTTATTTTTTATAGTAATTTAAGTATTATATATACAGCGCGCTAATAAAGCGTAAAATTATTACTACTAGTATAAATAAAAATATTATCTAAATAGACTACGTAAATATAGTTTAGATATTTAATAAAAGTTTTATTAATATAAGCTTAGAAGCTTATAGAGATATTTATTAATTTAAATAGTATTATAAAATATTTAAAGTAGCTGTAGCAGGTTCTAAAAACAGTTTTTTACTTATTATCTATTTTAATTTAAAATTTAAAATAAATATTTTAAAAGTTTAAAATTATATAGTAATATACGTTAATAAGCAGTTTAACATTTTTCTAATTAAAAAAAATAAATATTAATTTTTAATAGTAATAAAGTTTAAGTTTTTATAGTTTATGTAAAAACGGAAAATTCTATTTTTCTTAAAAATAAATAAAATTAGAGCTTTAGCAGAATTTATACTGTATTATATTTAGCTGTTTTATAGTATCTATTTTAAGTATTTATATAGCACTTTAAGCTTATATAAAAAAAAATTATAAAGTAAGCTATACAGTAGTTTTTTTTTTATTAGAAAAATTATATAGTTTAATAATTTAAAATTAGAAAGTGTAGCTGTAGTTTTTTTATTAAATATATTAGTATAATTTTTTAATATTTTTAGCACGCGTATTACGTGCGCTATATATATTTTAAAAATATATACTTTATATTTTCTATTATTACTTATAGCTTAAAAAAATTTAGAAAAAAAAATTAAAATTAGTTTTTTTTATTTTTTTTTTTTTAGTTTTTTAATAGTAACTAGCTAGATATTTACGCTAGTATAGTTTTAACGCTATATTTAAGCTTTACAGTTAAAGTAAATATACTTTTTTTTAAAAAAAAAGTTTTTTAGTAATAAAAGTATTTTTTTTTATTAATGCTGTAAATAGTAGTTTATATTTTTTATTTTACGCTTATATTATCTGCTAAATATATTTAAATTATATATACTGTATAAATACTTTAGTAGTATACTTTTATTTAGTTTAATTTAAAAAGTTTAGCTTTTCTAATAAGCAACAAATTTATTTCTACTGTAATATATTAGCTAATTAAACTAATATTTATTTATAAGTTTAGAATAACTTATAACTATTTTTTAGATATTATATTTCTAGATACACTATATGTACGCTTTATACCTAGTATAATATATATAAATATATATTTTACTATTTTTAAATTATAAATAAAATTTAGCTTTTTTCTATTTAGTAAATACAGACTAAAATTTAGTTTAAATTACTATTTTAGTATTTATTAGCGTAGTAATTTATTTTTTAGTATTTAAAATAGATAATATTATTTTTATTATGTAGTAATTTATTTATAGAAAGTATAAACGCGTTAGCTACTTTCTATTTTTTAAATTTTTTATAGTAATTATTATATATAAAAATATATATATATTATAGAGAGTTATTGCAGATTACGCTTAAAAATAAAACTTAAAACTACTAAATTTTTTTATATTACCAGTATTTAGTAGTAGTTAGTTATTATCTGTTATATTTTTAGTTAAAATTTTAAAAATAAGTATTAAATCTGTTATAATTTAGTATATACTATAAATTAGTTTTTTAAAATATTAAAATATATTACAAACACGCGGACTATTTAATTTTTTTATTAAATAATTTAAATATACGCTATAGCAGCTTTTGAAAAACAGTTAATAAAATTAAAAAGTAAGTTAAGTATATAAATTTTAAAGTATTTTTAAATTAGTATTTTTCTGTATATTTTAAACGTGCGTTTATAGTATAAGTACTATAGTTTTTTTAAATTACCTGCTAAGTATTATATAGTCTAAAAAACTTTACTATTACTATTATAAAACTTTTAAAATAGTAGCTAAAAAGCTATTTTATAAAAGTAAAAAAACTTACAGTATTTTTTAAAGTTTTTTTTTTTATATTCTGTTAAGTTTTTTAGTTTAAGTATATATTTTAGCTATAGTAGCGTAAATACTTTAGATATTTTTTTTTATATATATTTTGCGTGTAGAACTTAAAAGTTTTTTTAATAGCTAGTTTTATTACGTTTAAAATAGTATTTTTTTTTATATTTTTAAATTATATAATTTTAGCTTTTAATACGCGTAAGCGTTATAGTTTTTAAAATTTATTATATTACTTTTCTGCAGTTTAAATATATTTATTAAATATTATAAAAACGCTTATTATAGATATTAGTTACTTATTATTAATAAAAAAAATATAAATAATATTTCTTTTCTGTAGTTATTTAAAAAGCTGCTGTATTTTTTGTAAAAATATTTTTTAATTACCCGCACGCATTTTAGAAGCTATTTTTAAATTATTATATTAAAAAATATTATTATATAAAAAATTTAGCTTTAAATAATAGTATTTATTTTATACTAAAATTAATAACAGAAAAATAGCTTAAATAATATATTAATAGTAGTTCTAAGAATAATATTTATTGCGTTTTTTTTATGTGTTAAGTGCAGGTTTTACGCAGCTTACTTACTTTACACGCTAATATAAATACAGAATAGCAGGAATCCCGCAATATTTATTATATTAATCTAAAAAGTTTGTCTCTGTTGCTCATAATTAATTAAAATAATTTATAATACTTAACTATATAATTTAAAATAATTTGTACTAGTTTTAGTATAGTATAATTATTTTTACGTATTTTATAAATTTATCTATAACTACTAAAATAGTATTATAAAATACTTTAGAAACTAAATTATAAAATATTAGTAGTTTAGTAATAAAGTCTATAGTAATATCTATTTAGAGTTTATTTAGTATTTTTATAGTTTATAGCTTTTTATACTAAGCGTGTATACTGTATTTATTTTTTTAATATATTATATATTTTTTAATAAACTTTGTAACTTTATTTTTTAATTTAAAAATATTATATATTTATTATATTAGTTTAATTACAGAGGGGTGATAAAAAAAAAAACTAAAAAAAAGTTCTACTTTTTAAACTAGTATAACTCTGTAACTAGACTAGCTATTAAAATAAAATAAAATTAATTTTAAAGAAATTCAGAGGTTTTTTTCTTATATAAAAAATATTATATAGCTTATATAATATTTATTATCTAATATTTTAAAGTAAAAGTATAGTAAAAAAATTTGTAAATTTAAAAGTTAATTTATTTTTTTCTAGCGTATAATTTTAATTTTTTATTTTATAAAAATATATATCTATTAGTAATATATATATAACGAAAAAATTATTATTTATATATTATTTAAAAAATAAATTATTATAGATGAAAAAATTAGAGTATTGCTTATATAAGCATATATTACATAATAAAATTTTAATTTTATTTGCTTTAATATTTTATTTAAAAATTTTAAAACAGTCTTTTTTTATACAACTTTATTATAGAGATAATAGAGTTAAAAGTCTTTATTAATTTTTTAAAAAATAGTATTTTTAAAAGTGTAAAAATAATTACTTAAAAAATTTCTATAAATTTAAATAACTTTTATAATTAAAATATAGATATAATAGAATAGATTAAATATTAATTTATAAATATAAATACTTAAAAAGTTAAATTATAAATTAATTAAAAAAGTACTTTTTAATAAAACTTTAAATAAATAAAATATAGTTAAAAACTTTTTTTAATTTTTTATTATTTTAGTTTTATTAGTATTCGTAATATAAGTTTTAGAAAAAAAAATTATTTCTATTAAATATATATATAATAATACTGCTTTTTAAGTAAAAGTATATTTTTAATTAAAAAAATAAGTTTAAAATTAGATTTTTTTTAAAAAAAAACCTAAAAGATTTTAGTATATATTTCTTAGCATTTAAACTCTTTTTTATTAATAATTTAGAATTTTTTAAAATAAAGTTCTAAGTAGAAAACTCAATAATAAAATTTTAAAAGTGCTTTTTTTAAAAAAAATATTTTTTAGTACTTTTATATAATTTTTTTAAAAAAACTTAATTTTATAATTTTTTTTTAGTAATTATTATAAGTTTTTTAGAATTTTATTTTTTAAAAAATAAATTTAGCTTTTTAGCTATAAGCTAAATATACTTTTATATATTTTTAAAGTAATATAAATGTAGAAATTATTTTAAAATAGTATTTAAAAAATTATTAAAAAATAAATAATAAATATAAGATATATACTAACAATTAAAAAACTTAAAATAAATCTATTTTTTCTAATATTAAAAATATTTTACTTTTAAGATCTATTTTTTTTTTTTAAATATTTATATTAGTTTTTAAAATTTTATTAATTTTTAAATACAAATTTTTAAAGATTTTAATATAGCTATTAAAAATATAAAAATTAAAATAATAAATGTAATATATAATAATTTAGTTTAATTTTAAATTTTATTTTAAAAAAAACTTTCTACTTTTTTATATTTTAAAGCTTTTGTTTAGCATTTTTAAAAAATAAACAAACCGTTTTTTAAAAATAAACTGTATATAATTTTTAATTTAATTCTTTTTTTTATAAATAATATCACTTAATTAATTATAGTAATTAAAATATAAATTTTAAATATTAATAACTAATTTCTACTAAAAAGAAGTTTTTTTTTTAATTTTTATAATATTAGTATAAAGTGTAATTAGTAATAAAAAAATATAAATTTGTAACTAGTAATCTATAACTTACTAATATAATTAGAGTTTTTAAAAAAAAAAAATTCAATTTATTAATTTTTTAGAATAGAAAGTCATTTTTAAAAAAAAACTATAGTTATATACAGAGGGGTGACATTAAAAAAGCGTAATAGAAAAAATCGTACTTTTTAAACTTATATAACTTTTTCTATAAACTAGCTATTTAAAAAAAAAAATTGGTTTTAGAGATATTTACTAGCGCTACATATAAAGAAAAAAAATAAATTACTTATATAATATTTTTAGCTTTTAAAAAAGCTCTAAAGTTATACTAAAAAAAATATAAATTTAAATACGCTGTAACTTCTTTTCTAGCGTATAATTTTTAGTTTTTTTTTTTATATTAAAGCTATTTATAATATTTAATTATATAAAAAAAATTAGTATAAGTTTGTTCTCTAAAAAATTATAAATTTTAAAAAAAAAAAAAAAATTAAAATAAAGAAATTAATAATAAATTATTAATATTTAGTATAATATCTCTTAGCGTCTATAACTGCTTTATAACGCCTAGGTAAAAATAATATACAATTATCTATTATTTCCTGTAGAATTAAATTCCACTCTTTAATTATAGCTCTTTTAAATAAATTAATACTTTTAATATTATTTTCTTTGCCTAATAAATTAGTTCTTTGTTTATTTAAGGCATTTTTTAATATAGCCCAGATATTTTCAATAGGAGCTAAATCTGGGCTATAAGAAGGATGTTAAAAAAAATTAATTTAATTTCTTTTAAATTAATTTAGAACTAGTTTAGCTGTATAGATTTTTAAATTATCTTGTTAAAATTTCCAGTCTATAAACTAGTTAGTATTAATTTTAATTTTAAAATTTAAAATTTTTATAAATATATTAATTAAATATATTTATTTTAATTTTAAAAATTAAAAAAAGGTATATAAACTAACCGGGTTTTATTTGTTTTTTAATAATAAGTTATAATACTTTTTATATATAATCCGTATTATTAAAGTTATTTTTAGAATTAGATGTTTTAATAAATACTAATTCTGATCTTCCTTCTATCTAAATAGCTCTTTATACTGATATAACAATATCTTAAGCTATAATTTAATCAGTATTAAATATTTTAAAAAAGTAATTAAATTAAAAAATTACAATTAATTTTTAATTAATTTTAATTTTTTTAATTTTTTTTTTTACTTATAATTTGATTTTATAGAAGCTAATTCAGCTCCTACTCTCTTATTTCTCTTTTTTCTTATATATTTCTGTTTAGAACTTAGACCTCTTTCTATTACTAACTTATCAGAAAATATAATTTTATTTAAATTTATATTTTCTATATTTTTTAAATTTTTTTTAGCATATTCTAGTCTTATTTTTACTTTTTTTTATTTAAAAAAAGTTTTTTACTAGTAATATTTATACTGTATTTTTCTTCTTTAAAAAATCTTTATAAACTTCTTTTAGAAATATTTAAATTATTTTTAAATCAAGTTTTTTTATTTGTTTTTTTAGGGCTTTTAATTAAATCTCTATTAATAATTCTTTTTTCTCTTTTTAATAGTTTAATTTTATTCTGATTTCTATTTTTTTTTAAACTATTAAAAAGTTTATTTTTTTTATTAATACGTTGTATAGTATAATATATACTATTAATAGGTTTATTTAAAATAAAAGATATATTTTTAATAAGTGTATTAGCTTTTAATAAAAGATTAACTTTTTCTTTATAGTCTGAAAATTGAGGTTCTATCTCGTCTTTATTTAAAAAAAATAGAGATTCAGAATTTTTTTTCTGAAATATTTATTTATATACTAATTTAACTAGTTTATTATTATGTAACTTTTTAACTAAACTAGCAATTTAAAAAAAAAAAAAAAGTTATATAGAGATTTATCCAATCTTTAATTGTGGTTTTAAAAAAAATAAACTTATATAATAATAATAGCTTTAAAAGTTAGAAGAAAAGTAGACCAAAAAAAAAGTAAAATTAAAAGCTGATTTATTTTTTATCAGAAAAATTATTAAAACTTTTTATTTCACGCTAACTATATTTAGTTTAGCCTATATTATGTAAGCAAAAAACTAGAGCTAGAAATTTAATTAAATATTAAAAAATAAAGTTTAAAAAATAAAGTTTTGCTTATATAAGCACTAAATATATAATAATAAGCTAGTTAAATTAGTATAAAAATAAATATTTTAGAATTTAAAACTTAAATCTCTATTTCCTCTGAATAAAGATAAGATGGAACCTCAACTCTCAACTTATAAAGAAAAAGTTAATCTTTTATATAAAGCTAATACATCTATTATAACTATTTCTAATATATTAAATAAAAATAAAAAAAGTATTTATAATACTATACAACGTATTAAAAGAAAAAATAAATTATTTAATAGTATAATAAAAGATAGAAATCAGGATAAAATAAAACTATTAAAAAGAGATAAAAGAATTATTAATAGGGATTTAATTAAAAGCTCTAAAAAAACAAATAAAAAATATTATTAAAAAATAATATAAAAATATCTAAAAGAAGCTTACAAAGATATTTAAAAGAAGAAAATTATAGTACAAATATTAGTACTAAAAAGCTGTATTTAAATAAAAAAAGAGCTGGAATAAAATTAGAATATATAAAAAAATAATTAAAAAATATAGAAAATATAAATTTAAATAAAATTATATTTTCTGATAAGTTAGTAATAGAAAGAGGTCTAGGTTCTAGGCAGGAATATATAAAAAAGAAGAGAAATAAAAGAGTAGGAGCTGAATTAGCTTTTATAAAATCAAATTGTAAGTAAAAAAAAAATTAAAAAAATTAAAATTAATTAAAACTAAATTGTAATTTTTTAATTTAATTACTTTTTTAAAAAAAATTAATATTAATTAAATTATAGCTTAAGATATTATTATATTAGTATAGAGAGCTATTGTTAAGGCTGTGCTACAGGCTATAAGCGAGGCTAGGAAGCAAGTAGCTGCTTAGGTTGATTTTTAGAGATAAGTACTAGTAGAGTTACGTAAGTAAAACGATGTATAATATACTATACAGATCTCTGTGTTAGCGATAGAGCACAATAAATTAATAGTTAATTCTAAATAATAGATTTGCTAATAAAGTAAATATAATTATAAAGTATAATTATGCGAACTATATACTTAATAGTAACTATACTTACCTATACCTATTATAAGCGCTTATTATTAGTGCTTATAAGCGCTTACTTTACTAAAACGTAAACTTTAAATTATATATTTTTTCTAGTTATATAATATAGCACAGCAGTTTCTTTTTAGGTGCGTAATTATATATATAATTAGAGCCGCGCTTTTAATGTTACCTACCTAAGTTTTTTTAAAACTGTATTATAATACTATTTTTTTTTTTTAAAATTTATTTTTAGATTATATAACTAATTAGTAGTTTTACTTATAAACGCTGTTGCTCTGCGTTTTATAAGTATAACTAGTATATTATATTTTCTAACTTTTAAGTACGTTATATTTATTTTACGTCTAAAATTCGTCGCGTAAACGTTATTTTTTTTTTTTATAATAAGTATTTTACTTTTAGTTAAGATTACTTTATTATATTTAATTTTTATTTAAAGTATGCTAAGTATACTAAACTTAGTCGCTTCTGCGTAAGCTTATTATAAAAGTTACTTAACTGTACTTATAATAAATATTAAAAAAAAGTAAATAAAAATAAAAAGTTATTAGTATAGATAATATTTTAGTTAATACAGAATAAAAAAATATTAAAATAGGCTAAAAAGCGTGCGAAGAAAAAAGCGCTCTATTTAGTATTAGAAATAAAAGAAAATAGTAAGTTAGACGCTGCTTAATCTATAAACTATTCTACTACTAATATTTTAGTTAAATTTTTATTTATAATATAGTTTGTAATAAATTTTATTAATTTTACTATTACTTTTTTTAATAATAGTTTAACAGTATTAAGTAATTTCTAAAGTTAGTTTCTAGTTTTTATATATTTTTAGACTTAGAGTAACTTTTCTATTTAACTAGATATTTTTGTTCTCTAGGTAATTATTAATATATTTTTACCTTCTTAACTTTAAATTTAACTTTTTTTTTTATTTTATAGTAGAAGTGTTTTTAAACTAGTATTTTAGTATTAGCAGATTCTAATAGTAACACGTAAAATACTAAGTGTATTTTAGTATTAGTAAAAAGTTAAAGTTTATAGTTAACTAGTTTTTTTTATTCTAAAATTAAAAATAGTCCAACTTTAACATAATTTAATTTTTTATTTAGTTATATTATTTAAAAATTTTTCGTAAAAAAATACACTTTATCTCTTTTTTTTAGCTGAAGTGCTATTTTTTATTTCTAGTTAATATAAAAAATAGTCTTACGTTATACTGTCTTAATATTTTTTTATAGTTATTTATAAAGTTTTTATAATTTTTTTAATTTATCTATTACTTAACTTACAACTAGCTTAATTTATTTTTTTTTAATTTTTAGTAATAGAAAATTTAGATATGTCCCGTGTAATGCGTAGTAAAAAAATTATTTTATTATTACTAATTCTCTGTTATTAAATGCAAGTTGTGCTATAAATAGTAGTAATATTTAATTATTCTGTTTTTAGTTGCTATATATTTATAGGTATATCTTTATAGTTTAGTTTATTTTTTCTATTTAACTATCTGTCTGTAGATAGTATACTATTAATAATTTTTTTTTAATTTTAATAGCTAATATTAGTATTATCTAGTAGTTTAATATAAAGAGTTTATCTCTATTACTAATAATTAATTAAAGTAATCTGTAATACCTAACTACGCGATCTAGAATAACTTATACTAGTTTTAATATAGTATAGTTATTTCTAAATAGAATTATTTCTGCGTACTTTATAAATCTGTCTATAACTACTAAAATAGTATTATAAAATACTTTAGAAACTAGGTTATAAAATGTTAATAGTTTAATAATAAAGTCTATAGCAATATCTGTTCAGAGTTTATTTAGTATTTTTATAGCTTATAGTTTTTTATACTAAGCGTATATACTGTGCTTATTTTTTTAATATATTATATATTTCTTAATAAACTTTGCTATTTTGTTTTTTAATTTAGAAATATCGTACGTTCGTTATATTAGTTTAATTATTTATTTAATACTTAAATATTTATATAACAGATCTTTATAATACTGCTAAATAATAGTTTAGTAAAATTTTTTTAGTACTTATTAATATACTATTATAATAAAATTAATACTGTGTGCTAGTTCTAAAATACTGTTTAGCGCTTACTTAAAAATAGCAGCTTTATTTATTAACTTAGTTTCTGTAATATCTGTTTTTCGGCTTAAAGTATTAGCTTTTTTATTTTTTTTACCTAGTATATAAATAATTTTAAATTTATATTATTTTAGTTTTTTACTCTATCTAGTATATTATTAGTCTAATAGTTTAGTTGTTATAAATATTATTAGATTTTTATAGTCTAAATATATTATAAGTTTTAAATAACTTTCTACGTAAATCTGCTAATATTTAAAAAAGTCTATAATAGTAAGTAATTCTTTATTATAAATATTGTAATTTTTTTTAGCTCTGCTAAATTTTTTTAAATAATAGATAATTAAGTGCTATTTACCTTCTTTTTTTTAATTAATATATACTTTTATTACTAGGTCTAATGTATCTATTTCTATACGTAAAAGTTTTCTACTAGTAAAAAATATAAAAACTAGTAGTAATATACTTACTTTTTTAAGTGTTTTAAAAGCTTATTATTAGTCTGTATTCTACTTAAATAGTATATTTTTTTTTATTAATTTTGTAAGTAGTAATATTTTTTCTAAATAATAATTAATAAACTGCCTATTAAAATTACAGAATTCTAAAAAAAATTATATATTTTTAATATTCTTTAGTATAGACTAGTTTTTAACTACTTTAATTTTTTTTAAACTAATTTTAACTCTATATTTTTTTATAATATATTCTAAAAATTTAACTTTTTTTTTATAGAATTTATATTTCTCTAGTTTAAGTTATAGTTTTACTTTTTCTAAATATTTTAGTACTGTTTATATATGCTGGATGTGTTTCTTAAAATTTTTAGAAAAAACTAAAATATTATCTAAGTATATAATAACAAATATATCTAAATATACTTTTAATACGTTATTAATAAATGTTTAATATATCGCAGATATATTAATAAAACTAAATAGTATTATAAAATATTTATAGTGTCTATACCGCGTCTAAAATACTGTTTTCTATTTTTTATTTTTTTTTATGCGTATTAAGTTATACGCGCCTTAAAAGTCTAAAACTATAAATATCTATACTCTAAATAGCTTATTTCTAAGTTTTTAAATATTTAGTAGTAGATATCTATTTTTAATTATAATATTATTAAATTTTTTAAAATCTATATATAACTGTAGAAATCTATTTTTTTTAGAAATAAAAATAATTAGATATTCTGCTTCTGACGTTAATTTGCGTATAAATTTTTTTTTAAAATTTTTATTAAAATATATTTATAATACTATAAGTTTTTTTTTTAATAAACTGTAAATAGACTTAAAAGTTAGATTTTTTTTTTCTAAAAAGCTATTTCGTAGTTCTAAAACTGATACTTAAATAACGTTTTATTATCTACTTCTTTTTAAAAAAATAGTTTTTATTTACTATATTTTTTAGAGATTATAAAAGTTACGCGAGTTGTTTTTAAAACTTTTACTTTTTTATTTAGTAGCTTTTTATTAGATTTAGTAGAATTAATTTTTCTTCTTAAAAGCGTTTTAGTTAATTTTTTACTGCTTATATTATTTAGCGTAATTTTATCTACTATTAAACGCTGCTAATATATAGATACTAATATAATAGCGTAATTACATTCTATAAATAAAAGCTTTTTTTTTACCTAGTTAATATATAAATTATACTTTCTAAACTATAGAAGTTTTAAAATAACATTGTAGATAGCCGTGCCTATAATATTAAAAAAAATCTTTTTTTAGTATTTTTAGATGTCTATAATAGTTATAGCTTCTTAATCTATTAATACTTTTTTTAGTATTTTTCTTTTAGTTACTGTGTAGAAAAAATAGAGTTACTTATAAATATATATTTTTATTTTACTACGTTTTACAGTCTGCTGTAAAAAATAGTTACGCTAAACTTTTATATTTAATAATATTTTTATTTAGTATCTATTAAGCTTAACAGGTAGTTTAACTAAGTTCTTTAAATTAGTAGTGTATAATATTTTAGGTTAATTCTAGACGCTAGGTGCTGTTCTAAAAAAAATTTATTACTAAATTTTTATAAGCGTTTTTTATTTTAGTAATATTTATAATTTTTATATAAGCAGGTTTACTAAAGATCTTGCGTATATTTTTTATTAACTAGTATATTTATTACAAGTTTTTTATTTTTATTTATTCTAGAGAAGTGTTGCGTTTATTATTTATTCTATAAATAAGTATTATATATATATATTTTGCAGTTAAACTACTGTTATGTATATTTATATAGTTTTTTTAAAAACTATTCTGCTACTGCTTTATCTAAGTAATAAATCTAGTATTAGTTTTCTCTGTAGAACATCTATAAGTAGCTTATATATTTTAAATTTTTTAGATTTAGGTAGTATTACAGTTTTTGCGTGTTTTAGCTTTATAAAAAGCTTAAAACTATATTTAGTTTGCTGTTAAAGTCTGGTAAAACTTTTAGTCTAATTTCTAAATCTAGTTAATTAATTTATTTTTATATTTTAAAACTACGTTGTTGTCGGCGTTTCTTTAAATTTTAGTTTTTTTTATTTAAGTTATAGTATTTTTTTAACTGTTTGCGCGTTACAGATAATTTTTTCTACTATATAAACATTTTTATTAAATTTTTTCTGTATTTTTTAAAAGCTTTAGCTAATTTTTATATTTTTTTAAAGTTTTTATTTATTTTAAATTGTATAAGTTCAGGTAGCGTGCTGCTATTACTATTTTTTTTAAACTTATAACTAGCGTTATTTAAATAGTTTTTATAATTATATACTTTACGAAAAGCTTCTTTTTTTTTAAAGCTAGATTTTTTAAACTTAACTTTTTTAAAAATACTTCTAGGCTCTGTCTAAGTACTTTTATTTTAATACTAAATATAATTAAAAAATTTTTCTGTTTTTTTGTTTTGCAGTAGTTTACTATTACAGATAAATTCTGTTTTATAAAATTTATTTATAATAACTTTCTATTTATTATCTGCGTTAGATTCGTTCTCTAAAATAGTTTATAATATATTTAGCTGTTAAATAATTTTATTTTTTAATTAACAGTTTTTTATAATATAGTCTGTTTTTCTACATATGTAGCAAGTTATAGCCTTACTCTTAAACTTATTATTTCTTTTTTTATTACTTTTTTATTTTACTTTTTAGATATTACTAAAAACTATTAGTTTATTATTATAAGTATTATAAATAAAATACGTTATTTTACGTTTAACTTATTTACTAGTATTAGCGTTATAGTACTTTTTACTATAACTTAGTTTAGTACGTTATTTATATTTTAGATTCCGGTTCTAGTATAATTTTATTTATAATTTATACAGTTTTTAATTAATATTAATAGATTTATTTATAAGTTGTTTAAGCGTATTAAGCTAAGCTCTAAAACGTATAAGTTCTTTTTTAACGTTAGATTTAAGTTTTTAACAGTATATTATTATAAGTACTTTATTATTTTATTTAGTAAAAATTAATAGTTACTAAAATTTATTAGCGTAGTTAGCAGCTAAAGCCCGTTATTTAAAATATTAGATAGCTTATTTAGTAATTGTATTCTTATTAGAAACTCTAAAAACTTATTTAATTTTTTTCTTAAATTTGTTAAAGTTTTCTATCTATTTATTAATATTATCGTTGGCTTCGCCGTTTTTATACTTAATAAAAGCTAGTTTAATCTATTAAAGTATTTTGCTTTTTATATATATAGCTACAAATATAACGCGTTTTTTTTTTTAATATTTCTACTTTAAAAGTTAAAAAATAAGTTAAGCTGTAAAAGCTAGTCTTTAAGCTTACTTTTTTCTTTATAGTAAAAATTAGATATTACTATTTTAATAAAATTATTATCTGCCGTATTAGGTTATATAATTATACTAATAGTAGTTTTAGTACTAATAGTACTACTAGTTAAAGTTAAGAGTGCGCGTAATTCTAAAGTAGTACTTATTTTAAAAAGTATTTATAATATTAAAGCTGTGCTATAGGCTATAAATAAAGCTAGAAAGTAAGTAGCTGCTTAAGTTAATTTTTAGAAATAAGTATTAATAAAGTTACGTAAGTAAAATAATATACAATATACTATATAGATCTCTGTATTAGTAATAGAGTACAATAAATTAATAGTTAATTCTAAATAATAGATTTACTAATAAAGTAAATATAATTATAAAGTATAATTATGTAAACTATATACTTAATAGTAACTGCGCTTACTTATACCTATTATAAACGCTTACTATTAGTATTTATAAACGCTTACTTTACTAAAACATAAACTCTAAATTATTTTTTTTTTTAGTTACGTAATGTAGTACAGCAGTTTCTTTTTAAGCGCGTAATTATATATATAATTAGAGCCGCGCCCTTAATGTTGCCTGCCCGAGTTCTTCTAAAACCGTATTATAACAGCTATTTAGATAGAAGGAAGATTAGAATTAGTGTTTATTAAAACATCTAATTCTAAAAATAACTTTAATAATACGGATTATATATAAAAAATATTAAAATTCATTATTAAAAAATAAATAAAACCCGGTTAGTTTATATACCTTTTTTTAACTTTTTAAATTAAATTTAATATTTAATTAAATATAATTAATTAAATATTAAATTATAAAGTTAATATAAATACTAATTAATTTATAGAATGGAAATTTTAACAAGATAATTCAAAAATTTATACAGCTAAACTAGTTTTAAAATAGTTTAAAAGAAATAAAATTAAATTATTTGAACATCCAGCTTATAGCCTAAATCTAGCACCTATAAAAAATATCTGGGCTATATTAAAAAATAATTTAAAAAAATTAAATTCTAATTTATTAGGTAAAAAAAATAATAAAAAAGATAATACTTTATTTATAAACGCTATAAATAAAGAATGGAATTTAATTCTATAAAAAATAATAGATAATTGTATATTATTTTTTCCTAGGCGTTAGAAGGCAGTTATTAAAGCTAACGGATATTATACAAAATATTAATAATTTAATTAATTATTAATATATTTATATAGTTTGATTTTTTAAATCTTTTTTTTCTATTATTATTATTATTTTTTTTCAGATGAAAAAGTTATATTAAAAATTTATATAAATATATATATGGTATATAGGTTTATAATAATTAAATAAAAAGTAAAAATTTTACGCTAGAAAAAAAATAAATCAGCTTTTAATTTTACTTTTTTTTTTAGTCTACTTTTCTTCTAACTTTTAAAGCTATAGTTATTATATAAGCTATTTTTTTTTAAAATTATAATTAAAGGTTAGATAAGTTTTTATATAACTTATCTTTTTTTTTTAAATAGCTAGTTTAGTTAAAAAGTTATATAAGTTTAAAAAGTTCTATTTTTTCGATTACTCTTTTTTAATGTCACCCCACTGTATAAAAAAGCTGTCTATATATTTCTAAATTTTTAACTTTATAAACGTTAATTATAATTTAAATTTTAGAGTATTACTAAAAATTTATAATTACTAAAGTATATTATTTATAGTAAATAATAGTAATAAAGTCTAAAGCTTTATATTAAAAGTTAATATAATCTGTTCTAAGTTAAAAGAGATTAATCTAGTATTTTAAAACTTTTTTTAAATATTACTAAAAATAAATACTATATTATAGGCTGCTTTAAAGTATAGCAGAAACTTAAATTTTATAAAATAAATAATCTAGTTATATATAAATATTTTAGTTTAGCGTTTATACGCAGTTTTTAAAAAAGTAAAATAGTTTATATTAAATAGCTGTAGAAAGTATAATAAATACAGAAATATATATAGATTAATAATTTTATTATTTTTATAGTATTACTAAAAAAAGTAATTTATAGTTTTTATAGCTATTAATAACTAGCAGTAAGTAGATACTAATAGTACACTTTTTTATATATTTATTAAAATATTTTAACTATTTAAAACTAAGTTTATTAGTTATTTAGCTGTTACTAGAAACTCTAATAACCTAGTTTTAAAGCAGATTTTTTTTATACTAGCTAGTAAAGTAGTAGTATACTTTAAAAATAATAAAAAGTAAAATAGTTTATTTTTTAGTATTAATATTTTATATAACTGTTGTCTACTCGCGGTTACTTAGCTAAACTATTTTTAATTTTTTTTATTATTTTAAAGCTGTAATAACTGCTTTTATTAATATTTAATTTATTATAAAATTTATTTTATTAAAGTTGTATGTGTTGTTATTCTAAATATTATACTTAGTTTTAATACTAGCTATTAAACTAAATTAGCTAAAAAAAAATACTATTTTAAAGCTTTAAAGTTTTAAGCTTTAAAACTTTAAAACTTTAAAGTTTTAGAGTTCTAAAAATTTATTTAAAAATAACGTAATTTAGAAATCGCGATTTATAGTTATTAAAATATTAAATATAAAGTATAGTTACGTAAAGTAAAACACTTTTAATAAGTTACTATAAGCTCTAAGTAGAAGCTTTAAGTAGAAGCTCTAATATCTTACTACAAAAATTTAATTTTTATAAATATCTACTTAAATAAATATTATAAAAAAAAGCTATTACTATTTTCTAAATTCTATTATACTTTATATCCGTACGCGTAAGTCTTAAAATCTATATTAAAATTATTTTATAAACTAATTATTATAGTTAGTTTATAAACTGTAAACTGTAAACTAGCTTATAAGCTAGTTTATAGTTAATTATAAGTTTTTAAAATTAGTAGCTATAGTAAGCTAATTAGCGTAGTAATATAAACTTTATTTTTATAGTTTTTTAAACTGTAAACATTACTAATATTATTATAGTAATTTTTATTAATGCGTGTATTTTTTTTATTATAATAATTTTATAAAACTTTATATATAGAATTTTAAAAAAAAAATTTAGTAGGCATAAAATCGCGCACGCTAACTATTTCTATATATTTATTATTATATTTAAATATATATTTTATATAGCGGGTAATATTTTTTTATTTTTTAGTTAGATATTTTTTTAAAGTAGAAAAAAACGTCTAAGTATATACGCGACAGTATTTATAAAAAATAATATTTATAAAAAGTAATATTTATAAAAAACAGCTTTTAACGTTAATAGTTTTTTTACTTAATTAATTAATCTACTTTTTTTTTAAGTTTTTACTGTAACTGCTGTAAGCTATATTATACATAACTATATTATATATAACTTTACTATGATATTTATATAACTATAATAGCAGAAGATGTACGCGAAATAATTAAAATAGTAAAAAATAATAGTATTAAAAAATAAATATATAAATAGTGGTAATTGTATAAACTGCGCAACGTAGGTATAAAAAATTAAAAACTAAAAATACGTCTAAAAGTTATATAGTTATAGTTATAATTATTATAAGTTAAAAGCAGAAAAAATTATTAAAATATTATTATTATTTAAAATAAGAGCGTAGATTACGTGTTAACGTTATATTACGTAATAAAATAATATTATAAAATATATAAAATTACGCGATAAATAGTACATGCTAACTAAAATAAAATAGAAATAGAATAATATACTCGCTGCTTGTTAATAATAAAATAAAAACAGTAGAAAAAAACAGAAAATTATTTACTATATAAAATATATATTTAAATATAATAATAAATATATAGAAATAGTTAGCGTACGCGATTTTACGTTTACTAAAAATTTTTTTAAAATTCAGTATATAAAGTTTTATAAAATTATTATAATAAAAAAAATATATATAATAATAAAAATTATTATAATAATATTAGTAATATTAGTAATACTAGTAATATTTACAGCCTAAAAGACTGTAAAAGTAAAGTTTATATTACTACGCTAATTAGCTTATTATAATAAAACTATTAATTTTAAAAACTTATAGTTAATTATAAACTAGCTTATAAACTAGTTTATAAATTAGTTTATAAGTTAGTTTACAGTTTATAGTCTGTAAGCTAACTATAGTAATTAGCTATAATTTTAATATAAGCTTTAAAACTTACGCGTATAGATATAAAGTATAATAAAATTTAAAAAGTAGATAATCTATACAGTTATTATAAATATAGCTAATAATACTTTTTTAAAAAGTAATAGTTTTTTTTATAATACTTACTTAAGCAGATATTTATAAAAGTTAAAATTTTACAGTAAAATATTAGAGCTTTTATTTAGAGCTTCTATTTAAAGCTTACAGCAACTTATTAAAAATATTTTACTTTATATAACTATATTTTATATTTAATATTTTAATAATTATAAATTATAACTTTTATAAGTTACGTTATTTCTAAATAAATTTTTAGAGCTTTAAAATAGTATTTTTTTAGCTGTTATTTTTATAATCTATAATCTGTAATTTATAACTTATATAATTATAAATTTATAAACTAGTAAACTAGTAAATTTATAAAATAGAAATTACTTACTTACTTATTAATAACTTAATTATTTTTTATTATTTTTAGTTACTGTTTTATTAGATATCTAACTAGTATTATTTCTGTTTTTTTTTATTAATTTATATTTACTGTTTAGTTCTAGCCCAGCACAGCTAAAAGAAAAAAACTTTCGTAGCTCTTTTAATAAAACACGTTATTTATTAATAATTTAAATTTTTCTTATTATTTTTAGTTACTATTTTATTAAACGCTTTTTCTATTTTTTTCTACTGTTTTTATTTTATTATTAATAAGCAGCGAGTATATTATTTTATTTTTATTTTATTTTAGTTAGCACGTACTACCCGTCGCGTAATTTTATATATTTTATAATATTATTTTATTATATAATATAATATTAATACGTAATCTGCGCTTTTACTTTAAATAATAATAAATACTTATTTTAATAATTTTTTTTATTTTTAATTTATAATAACTATAACTACAACTGTATAACTTTTAAATATATTTTTAGTTTTTAATTTTTTATACTTACGTTATATAGTTTATATAATTACTACTACCTACGCATTTATTTTTTAATACTATTATTTTTTACTATTTTAATTATTTCGCGTATATTTTTTACTATTATAGTTATATAAATATTATAGTAGAGTTACGTATAGTATAGTTATGTATAATATAGCTTATAGTTATAGTAAAAGCTTAAAAAAAAGTAGATTAATTAATTAAGTATATATAAAGAAACTGTTAATATTAAAAATTATTTTTTATAAATATTACTTTTTATAAATATCATTTTTTATAAATATTATTTTCTATAAATACCGTCGCGTATGTACTTAGATATTCTTTTTTATTTTAAAAAAATATCTAGCTGAAAAATAGAAAAATATTATCTGCTATATAAAATATATATTTAAATATAGTAATAAGTGTGCGGAAATAGTTATTAAAGCTGTATTATAAACTATAAACAAAGCTAGAAAGTAAGTAGCTGCTTAAATTAATTTTTAGAAATAAATACTAGTAAAATTACGTAAATAAAATAATATATAATATACTATACAGATTTCTATATTAGCAATAAAGTATAATAAATTAATAGTTAATTCTAAATAATAAATTCACTAATAAAGTAAATATAATTATAAAATATAATTATATAAACTATATATATATACCTAAAACTTTTTACTTAGTACTGTTTAGTTACTTAGTACTACTAAATAAACTAATTAACTAAGTATATTATATAACTAGTTATAGCGGTATAACTCTATCAGCTCTGTTATTAGCTTATATTTATAGCTTATAATACTATTTTTTTTCTAGCTTAGTTTAGTTTTTTAAACTAATATATAACGCGTAAATTTTTTTTATTACTACTTATTTTTATAATAATATTTAAAATATTAATAGTTTTTAGTACTATCTGCTGTTATTATTTAGCTAATTTTATTAAAGCTGTAAAAAAAGTTATAGTTTAAAAATATTTAACTTACGTAAAGCATAAATAAGTATATAAAATATATATTTATTTTAAAAAATATAGTAAGTATTTATATTACAGACAGCAGTATAATATTTATATTATTTAATTTAAATTTTAGCGTTTTACTAAAAAAAAAAATTTATAATAATAAATAAAAAAGTTATATAAAGCGCAGAATACAGCTGTAAAAGTATATAAAAAAGTTTTAAAAAATTTATAAATAGCGAAAACTAAAAAAAAACAGCTTTATTAGTAAATAAATTTAATTAATTATTATACAGAGAAAGCTATATCTATAAAAAAGTAAAATTTAAAAAAGTAAAAATAATAAAAACGCAAAGTATTATTTAAAATATTTATTTTTAACAGTTTTTTTAAAAGTTTTATTTTTATTTTTTTTTAAGTACTTAAAGCGCTATTAAAAGTTTTTCTAATAACTTTTAGAAAGTACTTATATTATTTACTAATTTTTAAGTATTTAGTTATATATAATATATTACTTTTTTTAAATATGTTTTTTTTAATTACTTTTATATAATAGTAGAAATAATTTTATTTTTAGTTTTTTTTAAGTAGTTACTAACAGTTTTTTAAGTTTTATTCTAGTTTCTAAATATTTTCTAATTTTAAATATCTTTTTTATTTAACTAACTATTTTTATATAAAATAGTTATTACAGAATTTATTTTACTTTATTTTATAGTAGTTTATTAGTGCTTCTACTTTAAATTTAACTTTTATTTCTATTTTATAATAAAAATATTTTTAAACTAGTATTTTAGCATAATTAAATTCTAATAGTAATATATAAAACATTAAATATATTTTAGTATCAGCAGAAAGTTAAAGTTTATAGTTAACTAGTTTTTTTTGTTCTAAAATTAAAAATAGTCTAACTTTAACGTAATTTAATTTCTTACTTAGTTTTATTATTTAAAATTTTTTTATAAAATATATATATATATATATATATTTTTTAGCTAAAGTGCTATTTTTTATTTTTAGTTAATATAAAAAATAGTCTTACGTTATACTGTTTTAATATTTTTCTATAATTATTTATAAAGTTTTTATAATTTTTTTAATTTATTTATTACTTAACTTATAACTAGCTTAATTTATTTTTTTTTAATTTTTAGTAATAAAAGATTTAAATATATTCTGTATAATACGTAATAAAAAAATTATTTTATTATTATTAATTTTTAATTATTAAATATAAGTTATACTATAAGTAGTAGTAATATTTAATTATTCTGTTTTTAGTTACTATATATCTATAAATATATTTTTATAATTTAATTTTTTTTTTATTTAACTGTCTGTCTGTAGATAATATACTATTAATAATTTTTTTTTAATTTTAATAGCTAATATTAGTATTATTTAGTAATTTAATATAAAAAGTTTATTTCTATTACTAATAATTAATTAAAATAATTTATAATATTTAACTACGCGATTTAAAATAACTTATACTAATTTTAGTATAGTATAATTATTTTTAAATAAAATTATTTCTGCGTATTTTATAAATTTATTTATAACTATTAAAATAGTATTATAAAATATTTTAAAAACTAAATTTTAAAACGTTAGTAGTTTAGTAATAAAATCTATAATAATATCTATTTAAAATTTATTTAGTATTTTTATAGTTTATAGTTCTCTGTATTAAACGTATATACTATACTTATTTTTTTAATATATTATATATTTTTTAATAAACTTTACTATTTTGTTTTTTAATTTAAAAATATTATACGTTTATTATATTAGTTTAATTATTTATTTAATATTTAGATATTTATATAACAGATTTTTATAATACTACTAAATAATAGTTTAATAAAGTTTTTTTAGTATTTATTAGTATATTATTATAATAAAATTAATACTGCGTGCTAGTTTTAAAGTACTATTTACTGCTTATTTAAAAATAGTAGTTTTATTTATTAACTTAGTTTCTATAATATCTGTTTTTTAATTTAAAATGTTTTTTTTTTATTTTTTTTACTTAGCGTGTAGATAATTTTAAATTTATACTATTTTAGTTTTTTACTTTATTTAGTATATTATTAGTTTAATAGTTTAGTTATTATAAACGTTATTAAATTTTTATAATTTAAATATACTGTAAGTTTTAAACAGTTTTTTATATAAATTCTCTAATACTTAAAAAAATTTATAATAATAAATAATTTTTTATTATAAATATTATAGTTTTTTTTAGCTCTGCTAAATTTTTTTAAATAATAAATAATTAAATACTATTTACTTTTTTTTTTAACTAATATATACTTTTATTACTAAGTTTAATATATCTGTTTTTATATAAAAAAAATTTTTACTAATAAAAAATATAAAAACTAGTAGTAATATACTTATTTTTTTAAGTATTTTAAAAGCTTATTATTAGTTTATATTTTACTTAAATAATATATTTCTTTTTTTAATTTTATAAGTAGTAGAGCTTTTTTTAAATAGTAATTAATAAACTATTTATTAAAATTATAAAATTTTAAAAAAAATTATATATTTTTAACATTTTTTAGCGTAAACTAGTTCTTAACTACTTTAATTTTTTTTAAATTAATTTTAATTTTATATTTTTTTATAATATATTTTAAAAATTTAATTTTTTTTTTATAAAATTTATATTTTTTTAGTTTTAAGTCGTAGCTCTACTTTTTTTAAATATTTTAGTACTATTTATACGTATTAGATATATTTTTTAAAGTTTTTAGAAAAAATTAAAATATTATTTAAATATATAATAATAAATATATTTAAATATATTTTTAATATATTATTAATAAATATTTAATATATCGCAGGTGCGTTAGTAAAACTAAATAGTATTATAAAATATTTATAGTATTTATACCGCGTCTAAAATACTGTTTTTCTTTTTTTTTTTTTTTATATATATTAAGTTATACGTGTTTTAGAAATTTAAAACTATAAATATTTATACTTTAAATAGCTTATTTTTAAACTTTTAAATATTTAATAGTAAATATCTATTTTTAATTATAATATTATTAAATTTTTTAAAATCTATATATAACTGTAAAAATCTATTTTTTTAAAAAATAAAAATAATTAAATATTCTGTTTTTAACGTTAATTTATATATAAATTTTTTTTTAAAATTTTTATTAAAGTATATTTATAATAATATAAGTTTTTTTTTTATTAAACTGTAAATAGACTTAAAAATTAAATATTTTTTTTTAAAAAGCTATTTTACAGTTTTAGAGCTAATACTTAAATAATATTTTATTATCTACTTTTTTTAAAAAAAATAGTTTTTATTTACTATATTTTTTTAAAATTATAAAAATTACGTAAATTATTTTTAAAACTTTTACTTTTTTATTTAGTAGTTTTTTATTAAATTTAGTAAAGTTAACTTTTTTTTTTAAAAGTGTTTTAGTTAATTTTTTACTGCTTATATTATTTAGTGTAATTTTATTTACTATTAAACGCTACTAATATATAAATTCTAATATAATAGCATAATTATATTTTATAAATAAAAGCTTTTTTTTTATCTAATTAATATATAAATTATACTTTTTAAATTATAGAAGTTCTAAAATAATATTATAAATAGCCGTATCTATAATATTAAAAAAAAAAAATTCTAATATCTTTAAATATCTATAATAGTTATAGCTTTCTAATCTATTAATACTTTTTTTAGTATTTTTTTTTTAGTTACTATATAGAGAAAATAAAATTATTTATAAGTATATATTTTTATTTTACTACGTTTTATAGTCTGCTGTAAAAAATAGTTACACTAAATTTCTATATTTAATAATATTTTTATTTAGTATTTATTTAATTTAATAAATAGTTTAACTAAGTTTTTTAAATTAGTAGTATATAATATTTTAAATTAATTCTAAACGCTAAGTGCTATTTTAAAAAAAACTTATTACTAAATTTATATAAGCGTTTTTTATTTTAGTAATATTTATAATTTTTATATAAGTGGATTTACTAAAAATTTTACGTATATTTTTTATTAACTAGTATATTTATTATAAGTTTTTTATTTTTATTTTTTCTAAAGAAGTATTACGCTTATTATTTATTTTATAAATAAGTATTATATATATATATTTTGTAGTTAAACTACTATTATATATATTTATATAGTTTTTTTAAAAACTATTCTGCTGCTGCTTTATTTAAATAGTAAATTTAATATTAGTTTTTTCTGTAAAATATTTATAAGTAGCTTATATACTTTAAATTTTTTAAGTTTAAATAGTACTACAGTTTTTATATATTTTAGCTTTATAAAAAATTTAAAACTATATTTAGTTTGCTATTAAAGTTTAGTAAAACTTTTAGTTTAATTTTTAAATTTAGTTAACTAATTTATTTTTATATTTTAGAACTACGTTATTATCGGCGTTTTTTTAAATTTTAATTTTTTTTATTTAAATTATAGTTTTTTTTTTAATTATTTATATATTATAAGTAATTTTTTTTACTATACAGACGTTTTTATTAAATTTTTTCTGTTTTTTTTATAAGTTTTAGCTAATTTTTATTTCTATTTTAAATTTTTATTAATTTAAAATTTAGTAAGTTTTTTTAATTTATATTTACAGCTATAGTTATTTATATAACAAACCTCATTCGCACAAAGTCCGAACATATTCACTTCTGAGCATCGCGCACGTGATTCAGAACTTCACATCTAATTTCTAGTCTCTAACTTCTAACATAGCTCTAACTCAGCTCTAATCTCTTATCCTTTCGTACCCTCCTATAATAACTAAAAAAAGAACTAAACTAAACTTAGAATAGGCGCTAGGAGAAAACTATAAAAAATTACAATAGTTTTAGATAGTTCTGTAGTTTAGAAATGTCTTTTTATACAAGATCTATAGATTCTAACTTGTAATTATTCTCTAGTTCTGTAAACCCTTATTTTAAGTAGTATCTAAGCCGTATCGGAGACAAGTCGCCCTGTGTCCTTACAATTTAAATATTTTTTATAATTATATACGTTATAAAAAGCTTTTTTTTTTAAAAACTAAATTTTTTAAATTTAATTTTTTTAAAAATACTTCTAGACTCTGTTTAAATACTTTTATTTTAATACTAAATATAATTAAAAAAATTTTTATTTTTTTATATTGCAGTAGTTCGCTATTACAGATAAATTTTATTTTATAAAATTTATTTATAATAACTTTCTATTTATTATCTGCGTTAAATTTATTATTTAAAATAGTTTATAATATATTTAGCTGTTAAATAACTTTATTTTTTAATTAATAATTTTTTATAATATAGTCTGTTTTTCTACACGCGTAGTAAATTATAGTTTTACTTTTAAACTTATTATTTTTTTTATTACTTTTTTATTTTAATTTTTAAATATTACTAAAAACTATTAGTTTATTACTATAAGTATTATAAGTAAAATATATTACTTTATATTTAACCTATTTACTAGTATTAGCGTTATAGTACTTTTTACTATAGTTTAGTTTAGTATATTATTTATATTTTAGGTTTTAGTTTTAGTATAATTTTATTTATAATTTATATAGTTTTTAATTAATATTAATAAATTTATTTATAAGTTATTTAAGCGTATTAAGCTAAGCTTTAAAATATATAAATTTTTTTTTAACGTTAAATTTAATTTTTTAATAGTATATTATTATAAATACTTTATTATTTTATTTAGTACAAATTGATAGTTACTAAAATTTATTAGTATAGTTAGCAGCTAAAATCTGTTATTTAAAATATTAAATAGCTTATTTAGTAATTATATTTTTATTAAAAACTTTAAAAACTTATTTAATTTTTTTTTTAAATTTATTAAAGTTTTCTATTTATTTATTAATATTATTATTAGTTTTACTGTTTTTATACTTAATAAAAACTAGTTTAATTTATTAAAATATTTTATTTTTTATATATGTAGCTGCGAATATAACGCGGTTTTTTTTTTTAATATTTTTATTTTAAAAATTAAAAAATAAGTTAAGCTGTAAAAGCTAATTTTTAAACTTATTTTATTTTTTATAATAAAAGTTAGATATTACTATTTTAATAAAATTATTATCTATTATATTAAATTATATAATTATACTAGTAGTAATTTTAGTATTAATAGTATTACTAGTTAAAATTAAAAGTGCGCGTAATTTTAAAGTAGTACTTATTTTAAAAAGTATTTATAATATTAAAACTGTGCTATAAATTATAAATAAAGCTAAAAAGTAAATAGCTGTTTAAATTAATTTTTAAAAATAAATACTAATAAAATTATATAAATAAAATAATATATAATATACTATACGGGTTTCTATATTAGTAATAAAGTATAATAAATTAATAGCTAATTCTAAATAATAGATTTGCTAATAAAATAAATATAATTATAAAGTATAATTATATAAACTATATATATATATCTAAAGCTTTCTGCTTAGTACTGCTTAGTTACTCAGTACTACTAAGTAGACTAATTAACTAAATATATTATATAATTAGTTATAGCGGTGTAACTCTATTAGCTCTATTATTAGTTTATATTTATAGTTTATAATAATAGTTAGTATGCGTAATTTTATATCTACTAAATTTTTTTTTTAAAATTCTGTATATAAAGTTCTACAGAGTTATTATAATAAAAAAAATACACGTAGTAATAAAAATTACTATAATAATATTAGTAATATTAGTAATATTAGTAATACTAATAATATTTACAGTTTAAAAAACTATAAAAATAAAGTTTATTTATACTAATTAGTTTATTATAATAAAGCTATTAATTTTAAAAACTTATAGTTAACTATAAACTAACTATAGTAATTAGCTATAATTTTAATATAAGTTTTAAAACTTACGCGTATAGATACAGAGTATAATAAAATTTAAAAAATAGTAATAGCTTTTTTTTATAATATTTATTTAGGCAGATATTTATAAAAGTTAAATTTTTATAATATTAAAGTTTCTACTTAAAGCTTTTATTTAAAACTTATAGTAATTTATTAAAAGTATTTTACTCTACGTAACTACGTTTTATATTTAATATTTTAATAACTACAGATTATAATCTTTTTACGTTATTTTTAAATAAATTTTTAAAGCTTTAAAATAGTTTTTTTTTTTTATTATTTTTATAATTTATAATCTGTAATCTGTAATTTATATAATTATAAATTTATAAACTAGTAAACTAGTAAGCTTATAAAATAAAAATTACTTATTCACTTATTAATAACTTAATTATTTTTTATTACTTTTAATTACTGTTTTATTAGATATCTAACTAGCATTATTTCTATTTTTTTTTATTAATTTATATTTACTGTTTAGTTCTAGCCCAGCACAGCTAAGAAAAAGAGACTCCTGTAGCTCTTTTAATTAAACGCTTAACTAGTATTATTATTATTTATACTTATTATCTGTATTTATTATTTAGTTCTAGTCTGGTAAAGCTAAGAGTAAAGAACTTCTACAGCTTTTCAGATATTTACTATTTAGTTCTAGCTTAGTACAGTTAAGAGAAAGGGACTCCCGTAGCTCTTTTAATAAGTTTTAAAATAGTTTTCTAAATTCATAGCTTTATTTAAAGTATTTTATAAGTATTATTAGTTTTAAAAAAGCTTAGCTTTGAATAGTATGTAGATTGCGAGTAAGCCGGTTTCTTGAGGCCCAACCAGCAGCAGGGACTGATCGCTTGCTCATAGCAGCTACACTCTCATCATAGTCGCTAGTTCCGTTATTGGGATCCGCATCGGCAGGAGTGCATGAAGGCAGTTCGCCGTTCTTGCCCAGAGTCCCATCAACAGCAGCAAACTTGTTCTTCGAGCTGGTGGCCTCAACCATGTTTTGAGCAGCGTCCTCAGTCCAACCCATGATGAAGTCGCCGTGGCTGCAGTAAGCATTACCGCAGGCAAGTTGAAGCGGAGCGGTGCCGCTCCAGCCGTCAGGCAGCGCCTTGCGTAGGTCGTATCGAATGCTGAAGCGGAGCTGCGGCATGCCCTTCATTCCATCAGGGCACGCCTTGTAGTTGCCCGGGCGTCCGGCCTTGTAGGCAGTCTCGAGCGTCTCCTCGTTGACGCAGTTGGGGAAGTACAACAGCTGCTGCAGATGAGTGCTACAAGTGCTGCTGGGGAAGCCGTTCTCATCCAGTGGAATCCCATCGTCCCCTTCGCAGAACCACTCGCTATTGGCCTCGGCAGGCATAGTATCAGCAGTCTGGGCGGTCGCATCGCCAGCTACCATTTGGAGGTCCTGAGGAATGGGGACCTCGGCCTTGTTATCACCCAGGCTGTAGTACGCACTGAACCGTGAAACTGGTACGGGCTCCCAGGTGCTGCCACTTTTGTAAAGGAGCGTTGGGACCCAGTAGATGGAGAGATCGTTGGGATTCTCGGCGTTGGTGCAACCCTTCTGCAACTCGGCGCTGGTCTTTGTGTTTATCGTTACAGCATCGGAGCCGAAAAAGGAGTGCAGGTGAGACTTGTCGTATTGACCCGGAAAGACGATAGGGTCAATGTTTTTGTCTGGGGAAAAGTCAGCTACCATACAGTCGACGGACTATTGCATGCTCATAGCACATACACATGAAGGGGGACGCAACATTGACTTGGGTATAAGCGGCGATCTGCGCCACGAGACCGTTTGTCAGCAATGCTGTCTTGAAGAAGGTAGAAGAAGGCATCCTGTGCTTCGATAGAATGATAGATATAGAATCTGGAGATTGAAACGAATGCGAGGTGCGCAAGGCACAAAAACGAGTGGGATTGAAAAGAGAGAAAGGGCAATAAAGGCTTGCTATCGAATTTGTCCACGAAAGGGACACATTCCCCATATATATAGAGACATGTCAAGACTTGAAACATGGCCTCAGATGGAAGATCAATACAAAACGGTAGGCTCAACGGTGGGCATTGTGAATTTGGCCTTAGGCCGAAGCCTAGAAGGTCATCCAGGGGCGCTACTAGCTTGCAGAAGCTTAGGAAGCGGGCCGCTCAGGTGGAAAACGGCGGGTTGTGTTTTATCGACACGGTGCTGATTCCTATTAAAGTTGGATGGAATAGGAGACAAAATTGATGCGCCGGCAGGATCGGCACTTATGCGAACAGGGGAAAACACTGTTTCTGAAACAAGCCAAAAAAGCAATAGTATGTTTCGACTACCAACCTTGTCAGCAGAGGCATGGAGTTTTGTTCATTTCTAGCTTCATCCGCCGTCAATACGCGTATCTAGGTGGTTGGAACCGACCCAGGAGGTAGCATAGCGGCCCACTCTGCTTGCAGCTGCCGGGCTATTCCGGCCCTCCGGCTGCACTTCCTCCATGCAATGGTCTTGTGGTATATGTACGCGACACGGAAACCCACATTTCATCTTCTTTCAATGGGTTTGTTTATGTCCGGGGTATGGATGCGGATGCGGATGGGGATGCAGATAGCACGCGGACTTGGGCGCAGTGGGCCTTCACTCTGCGGAACACGTGACATTGCCATACCTAGGTACTTAGGTACTCTGAACATTGACATATCCTTCAATGTAGAGATATCAATACAGCCTCACTTGCTTGTACCTGAACGATTCCGTCCGCCACCTTTTCCCTCACTTCCCTCCCCTCAAACCTCCCATCCAAACCAACAATTTGGCTCGAGAAAGTAATGTTGTCTCTGACCTCTGCGCCGGCCGCCGTTAACCGTCGGACCGTAGTCGCCGAGCTTCGGCCGACCAGTCTCGATGGGAGTCGAAATTCGACACTACTTCTCTTGCTCTCGGGAATTGACGAATTGTAAACTTCCATGTTGACCAAGACAACACTCTGGAGGCTAGGCGAGCCGCGACCCCTCGCAGGTGAATAAATGGCGTATCCAGCTAAAGAAGTCGTGTTGACAATAGGAACCACCTGGCGTTTCGTGCCTCCAAGAGCAGCAGCGAGGAACCAGTTACCGTAGTACAAAGGGCGAGGCCCGGGTGACGTGGTCCCATTCTGTATGGCCTGCCAGGGTGCATAGCGATAGCCTGTACCCATATGCCAATAGATGCCCGAGATGTTGAGCGAGGCAGCGTAGAGCGCGTAGTCCACAGACCAGACCGCAGCACCAAAAACGTCGGATACGCCCGTGAGGCCCTGGCAGGCGATAGAGTTCGTCTCGCCCAAGACATATGGAACGCCTTTGGATACAGTGTATGCCGATGCGTGGTCGTGGTATACCATCCATCGCATAAGTTCGGTGCGATTCATCACACTACCCTCGAGAGTTGGTTTGACCGGCCTGCATGCTGCACCGAAATATTGATGTGTGCAGAATGTCCTCGCGTGTCCAGTAGATGCGATTCCCAAGTCCATGGCCGCCTGGGCGGTCCAAGATGTGTCGTTTGATATGCTCCCTGGTGCTACAAAAGCTCCAGCCTGAAAAAGTTTCTGGTTCTTACTGTCCTTGAACACACGCTTCGCTATTGCCCTTGTTCGGTCTAGCCATTCAGTAACGTACTGTTGAATAGACCATGTTGTCTCATTGCGGTCTACGGGGAACACTGAACCGTGAGCAGTAGTGGTCAGTTTGTATCTTATTTGGTGATTAATGCAGGGGAGATCATACCGTCAAATTCATTGCCGACTTCCATGGCGAAAAGATCTTCCCCGATGGATTGATAAAAGGCCTCGGCCTGCTGCACTGAGGCATCTTCACCTTTTAATCCACTATCAAATGTCACCCCGACTGTATACTTGGTACCTCTTGGGAAAACGTGGAAGGCTTCCAAGTATCGAGGCCCCAAGGTGACATTAGCTGGCTGGTCGGCTCCAGGGGTAGCGTAATTCTGGATAATGGCCTCTTCTTGCTCCGGCACCCAGGTTGCGTGATTGGAAGTCGTTCCTCCGACCCGAATGTGCGCAGGGGATCCAGTGATATCTTTGAGGTTCTGAAGCATGCGGTACGAGAGTTTGTTTGGTATGCTTAACTTTGTGTGAGCATGCAGTCTTATTCTTCTAGCAAAGCGGGGCGTGTTCCCCCCCCTCACTTGGGTGGCCCACAAATTCAACCTACCTCAGGTTACCCGCTATATCAGCAAACGAAGCCACTTCCATCGAATAGCCTTGATAAGCATCTGGGAGAATTTGGGTCCCTTCTGGGGGACATTCTGGCACAACAAGCTCCACAGGGCTGGAAGTTGCATGCGATGCTGATAAGCACAAGACCGCCAGTATTTGGTGGGCCCTTGACGCCATTCTAGTGACGACCAATGTGTGTATGTATTTGGATTGAAAAGAGCGGAGCCAAGACTTTCTGGTTTGCTTGTGGACACCCATGTGGTACTTTTGACTTAAGATATTTATACGTCTAAAATGATGCTCTGTCGTATATCCGCAGGCATCGAATCCCAGCAGTTCAACGTACGCCGGCTCCACGAAATCGGGATGTGGGGTCACATCATCAGGTGTGCCGAAGACCTAACTTTGGCCCGTGGACCGGAAATTTGTTACCTGGCCGTCGATGATCCTGGCACCAAGACCGGCGCCAAGGCTGGGGTTAAATTGCGGGGAATTTGAACGATAAATGGACGAGTGATGAGCGTATAGATGATTCAAACAGCCGTAAGCCATTTTGGGCGGTCTATATGATGGGGAAATTGAGTATCATTTCCAATGCCAGAGTTGCAACAAATTTTACCGGGTTCATTTTGTGCGACGAAACAATGACACAGCGGAGTGGGAGTTCGCAGAGCTCGAAATACTCCTGCGCCCTTGTGATCAAAAAGCTTAGTCCATGGAGAGTACGAACAACTGCCGACGCTAGGTTATTCAAACGCCGACCCCAGATATCTCAGCCTTTCATCCACCCAAGCCCCAAAAGCCGCCCACATTCCAAAATTCCCCCGCATTGCATCTCCACAAAATTTCCCCAGAGCCTCGGTCCGTGACATATCTTTCCCTAGCCTCGTCCGACCCGAAGTTCAACTGGGTTGCTATAGCATAGCTCACCTTGGCCTCGCACACTGGACGGAGATAAGGGGTTTGCCTGACGTCTTCTTTGATTCTCGCGGTGGCTTGTATGTTACAAGCGTAGTACACGCAATGGCTAATGCCCATACAATGACCAAGCTCATGTGAGATGGTGCGCGCGAGGCGCGAAACCCAAAGTGATGCGAGATGCTCCGAGGCTGACGCCACTCGAATGACAGAAGCAGCGTCGATGGCCGAGCGAAGTGGACTATACTTGGAAGATGCGATCTGTTGTTTGGTTGCAGGCTCGCGATCAATGTCTTCGACTGGGCAGCCTGGAGGAGCTCAAGCACTATGCCGATTCGGGAACGCCATGTTTGCATACCAAGTAGCCAGTACTTGGACAACTGTTGATACCAAGGTCTCGATGGGACTTGAAGAGTGCTTCAAGCAGGAAGCCAGACGGATTAGGAGCAAGTTCATAGTCGTCAGTTGCCTCGTCGCTAGACAGGGTTCTGTATTCTACCCCAAGCCGTAGTTCTTCGAGTTTAGCAATCGAGGAACTTGCTTAAGTCTGGTTTGCTGCCCCAAACAGGATGACCCAGGCGATACCCGTCAGCGATAAGTTTCCTGGAGACGCGGTTGATAGCGCATAAGTCCCAAGCGAATCACTCCAGAGGTGTTGATTGAGCGAGTCTCGCAGGGCTTGTGTTCTTTCCAAGTAGAGTTCTGCTGCTTCTTTGTCCTCGATTGCTTCTGTCAGTGATGCCAGTGTGCCGAGATTATAGGCAAAAAGGCCTGTAATCGCACTTCCGTTCACCGGCCCAAGAAAGTTGAAGGCACCCTTAATCTCAGCGCTGTCGGCAACAAGCCCCAAGACAGGGTCGACGAAAGCTAACTTTGCTGCAGCTAGCTTCTTTATTTGCCCCCAATAGGGTTCGAGGCCCTTTGTATTTCCTGTGTATCGAAAATGATTCCCTATGCCCGCAAGGAACAAATCCTGTCAATCCACCAAGCCCGTGTATTGATCTGGGTATGCGTCCTTGTACCGAGGCCGAGCACCGGATTTTGCAGATATTGGAACAAATCCTTCATATAGTCCTTCCTCTTCCTGGCAGCTGAACACATAATCGATCGTCCCAGTAATGTAGTCGGAACGAGAGGTCGACAGGGCGTTTACTCGTACGGTGTGGTAGAAATCGCCTATCCATACTAATCGGTCTCGTTTTGCTCCATCGAGACAGACAGAGTAGTCCAAGGGTGCTACCCGGTACTCCTCCAAGGTATCAGTATTCTTTATAGAGTTTTTATACACTTGGTTCCCGTCTTAGTTGATGACGGATACGTTCCTGAAGTAAGTCACATGGTCTTGGTACGCCCCAAATCCCCATGTGCCTTCGTAAGGAGATGATGTGCCAAAATTACCACGAATGATAGGTGAGGAAAGCGGCACGTCAACTATAGGTGTTCCATCTATTTGAATACGGTAGCTGGTCTCATGAATCGTTGTGCTGATCCGATACCATTTATCCTCTTGTATCATTACATCCAGGGGAAAATAGAGGTTGGTCGGCGTTTCCAGAGTGGACTGGTAGACGAGGCTCCATCCATTGTTGAAAACAAGAGTATTGGGAGGTAGCAAGGTTCGATTTGTGTTGACAAACGTGCTGCTTTCTGGGTATTCTGAAGTCAAAACAAAATACGGACCGATAGGCTGTACGGCACTCGCTACCCTCCAGCAGGTACCTCCACGTACTATTTTGATATCGAAATGCAGCGTGTAGTTGGCCTTCCCAGCGCCCAGGGCAGATTGAGCACTTGCCTGACCCCGCACCAAAGCGCCATGTTCGGTGATCTGCCATGTAGAAGGTGCATTCCCAGCGTCTACGCAGGACGCCTGTACCACTCGACCTCCCAGATAAACACTTTGTTTAAAGCGTCGTTTTTTGTCCTTAATTGGCCAGGAAGACTGTCCACGGCACTATTTTGACTCGTAGCGCGGAAACCAACGCCGCTTAGAGAGACACTTTCGTTTGTGAGTAATCTCACAGACTCCCATCGTTGACCACCTTGAATGAAGAAGCTTTCGAACCGACCCGGATCTGTCAGGTTGAGCGTCTCAACACGGAAGGTGTTTGAGAGTCCATTTGAGAAGGTCCAAGGTCCATCAGAATTTGGATTGGATAGTGATTGGAACTCCTCGCCGTATTTGATCTCAATTTGGGCTGTACCTAACACTGAGGACACATGGAAGAAGGGAAACCCAGCTACTTCTGTAGCGAAGTCGAGTACGAGTAGTGGTGCAGATGGTGTCAATGTAATTGTTTCATTCCGCCAGGAACCGAAGCCTGAGTTGGAAACGTTTGTGCCGAGATAATATCTCGACGGGTTGATGGTGCCATAGTCAACCGAGCTGCGTTGGTTAGTTAACGGTTCTTAGCATAAGTGTCTTACAGAAAGCTCACACATAAGCTGGCAAAGTACAGTAAATGGCTGTGCCGAGAAGGTAGCGAACTATTTGCATGGATTCACACATTCCTGAATCATTGGAGCAGAAACCACACTTCTTGGGCGATCCATACGGGAAAAGACCTAGGCTAATTGTTTCTTAAACTGACCCGAGCGATGGAAACTTTGAGTTATTTTGTAACTACCAAATCCCGAGCCCGGAACTATAAAGTTGGGGTACATTGCAGGAGGCGGGGAATTAGCCGGGGAAGTTAGACACTGGATCATGTATGGTTCGGATTGTGGGAGAATCGGCAGACTTTACGCCGAGGAATCTAGTGTAAATGATACCCCAGCAGCGCGTGTTTTCGCTAGTGCCTCAGCATTAGGTAGGAAATCAAATACAAGCCCAGAAGTATACGCTGCAAGCAGTTTAGGTTGATTTCGCGTTGTGGTGGTCTTATTACCGAAATAAGAGCCATGGGCTCCGAAGCTGTCCCGCCAGGAGCCTGTCATTCATCAAGACAGTATTGTGGAACTTATCAAAAATACTCAAAGAAGATAATTCTATATTTATAGAAAAGGAAAGCGACTCCAAGTTGAGATTAAAGTTTCATCACCACTATATATCTGTCAAATATCCAGGTGTCTATACCTAGTAATCAGGATCTCCGAGTCCAACTCTACAATCTCAGTATACAGGGATGATCTTCCTCGGAGCTCACAGCCATTCCGTGTTGCCGTGATGACTCAGGAATTCACCTGACTGCTCAAATTTCAATCCGTGGATGACTTCCAACTGTGCCTCGATGCTCTCGACCGGCGTAATTGGGCCGTTGAAATCCGGTTTGAGGGCCTGGAATATCTTGGTCAACATTTCATATGCAGCCTTGACATTAGGGTCCACTAAGAAGATGTTAGCGAGTCTGATCTCTAGGAAAAATATATTCCAACGCAGGCGAGATATGGAAAGGTATATGCTCACGATTGCCCTCTTCGTCCGTTCTCGTATCCACGAACCCAGGAGAAAGAGCCAAGAATGCTATTCCATCGCCTTCATACTCGATAGCAAGCTTCTTGACCAGTAGGTTTACCGCAATTTTACTCAGTGCATATGGGATGGCATCCTTGATTTTTGCGACAGCAACAGACTGCGGATCCGCGTGACCAGTCGAGATGACTACGACTTTTTTGATGCTACTTTCTTTAACAAGTGGCACGAATGCATTGACTGCAAACAAAGTTCCTGCGACATTGGCGTCCATGGAGTTGGCCAGCTCGGTGCGGAACGTGTCTTCCTTTCCGATGAAGTCCTTGGGACCAAAGAATGCAGTGCTCTCTGCCATATAGGCTCCGTTTATTATCAAATGGTCGACAATGCCTCCGGTGATCTCAGCAGTCTGCTTTGCAGCGGCGCTGAGCGATGCTGGATTTGTGAGATCGGCAGCGACAATATGCACATTCTTGATGGCCGGCGCGCTCGATGGGGTTCGGACTGTGCCGACAACTACGTTGGAGGGATCGGCAGACAGTGTGCGAAGGAATTGAAGCTGTGTGGGTTTTCAGTCTTCGATCGTTAATTGAATTCAACGCAACATACCCCGAGACCACGAGAAGCACCGACAATTACATAGGAAGGCATATTGGAGTCGGCTGAAGTGTGCGATGAATGTGTGAAGTAGCTGTTTAAATGTTTGAGAACCCGATTGAACAACGGTACCCTTCTCTGCTGGTGGTGTAGAATTGAGATACAGAGACATGGGGTATTTATATGATTTCTAATACTTAGAGGGGATGTCAAAACAATGAAATAAGACAGTATCCTTATTTCCTTAACTCCACTGACACACTCTAAGGCCTCCCACACACTCATTTCTGACCACGAGTGCTTGACCTTCTATCAAGCACACAGCCACTTTTCCAAAGCTTATCCCAAGTACCATGCCATTTCAGGCTATACACAGGGCCAAGTAGCACTCTTTCTTTGTCATCGGATTTTACATTGTGACACCCTCGTACTTTGTCAGCTTTACTTGGCGCATGACTCAGCCAATCATATCCCTAGCTTGACGCCACCATCGCAAAAAGTTGCTCTCAGAATGAATGCTTGCAAACTAGAAAACACTACGAACGAAAGTTTTTGTCCGAATGCTTTATAATGAGACTGAAAATCCATGTCATGTTTCTCCGAGCTTCTTCTCGTATCAAAGGCACGCTTGAGAAATAGCGGTTCTCATTACTAAATCTGGGACGAGACAGGCGGGCATGGCCGCCACGCTAGGATCGAATCCATGAAGCACAAGACAATTGCGTCAATGACCATCTACTCCGTGATCTCATCATTTTAGTGTAAATTAGTATAACGAAAAAGCCACTTGATCGCATATTGATTTGTACAAACATGTTCAGGAACCTGCACATATATACCCATCCAACTCAAGTACATAAATGTATAGTTTTTTGTCCCATTTGGGTTCAATTCGGTCGAAGTTCATAGGAACTAATTCAAGAAAAAGGGGGCAAACTTTGTCCTGAACTCAAGACAGCTGTGATCTTTTCCGAATAACTCGACTCCTCTAAATCATCCAAATCATCCAAAGCCCAAAATCTCTCCAAAAACCCCCGTAGACGTGTCATGTTGGAGCATTGGAAAAAGGCCAGCTCTGTTGATCCAATAAGACGGAGTATCACCGACCTCGCTTCACCTGACTGTGCCTCGCAACCTATTACAAAGAGTGGCAGTGTGCGCTCGCACGTTTCGAGCCTATTCAAGATGTCCAATGAACTAGACATGAATGGCTGGATGTCATAAACAGATTTTAGAGCCCGGCGTCCAATCCGATGAAGGTATATCAAAGCGGCGAGGCGATACAATTCTGCGATATCGCGTACATGATCAGTCTCTCTCTCGAGCCATGGGGTTGTGTTCTTAGTGTCCACGTGAAAGTCTTGGACTGCGTATTTGAGCCGACGTTCTAGTTTGTCAAAGCTCTCGGCAAAGGTCGAGCCATCCAACTCTATCAGAAGCCCAGCGTCGGTGATGAACGTTATTGTATGGAAGATTTCGAGAGAACAACCGAGAGTTGGAACAATCTGGAATGGTGAGCTGAATAGATCTACCAACTCGGTGCGAAAGGGAGCAAAGATTACTTGACTCTGGTTTGTACCATATGATCGTGCCAACATAATATGCTTTTTCTTTGCGCACTTGAGCAGCTTTTGGGACATGTTCTTGTAGCGTCCCATATTAAACTTGAAGAGCAGATCATAATGGTAGGTCCAATCGAGTATTAGAGAAAGGTCACAGTGGTACATTCTTCCCAGTGGGAATACAGATATGATGTCTGTTTTTGAATGAAAGATGCTGCTGGTCCATTCATCAGGTGACTCTGGGCATGCAATTTGCTTGGTGCAAGGTCAATAATTGACGTTGAGCTAAGACAGAAGGGCTCAAGTTTGGACCGCTTGCTTACCTCGTATATGGCTAGAAAGTTCATGCAAACAATCCGCCGCAGTACATCTTGAGCTGTGGCTTGTTGTGCTGCAGATGCCCACACAGCATTCAAAGCTCTCCTTCTATACTCTGCGGCTGATATCATGTCCTGTTGCTGGAAACTAGACAGGGCGAAGATTGCCGACAATAATGCCACGGAAGCAAGAGATCCTTCAGAAAATGTCATTCTGAAGATAAGGGTTTCTAATGGAGAGCCGTGCGGACATGCCAATTGATGCGCGATGTTATTTAAGTCTATAGAAAGTCAGCTTTAGATACTATAGTAAGTTACATGATAGGTCGCATGGTACAATAACTGAACAGCTCGAATTGGGAAGTGTTCATTGGCATAGGCATCCATCGGGGATTGCGTTTAACTTCAGGCAACTGCGTCATATAGTATGCAATGTCTGTATGGTGTTAGCAAAATAAATGGAGCTGTACAGGAGCACTTTCCTGAGCGTTTCATCAGGTTCACCAACTCTACATCTGACACGTAGACATTGATGAAATCCAAACGCCTATGCTGCGACGACGGATTGTTCTTTGCAACGACACATCTTTTGAGGTCTCCCTTTTTTGGCCAGGAAAGCCTGAGACCATACCCGTGGCACGTTCGTCCTGAAATAGTGCATTTTTGGCATGCCGGAGAGCGTCTATCGCAGGCGACTTTGCGCTCTGGAAATCGAGCCAGCCTGTCAGTGGGGGGGAAGTGGAGGGAGGAGCACAGTTCGTTTACCCTTGCAAGTCCAACAGCCTTTACCTTTCCTCGAGTGGTCCATTTCAAAATGGGTTGTCCGACATGAACGGCCTGGAAGGTGGAATGGGTGGGTGCGCATTAGCAATTGTACGAGTTAGTCAGCTTATGTACCCGCGCTAGTCCAATAAGGGCAATACTCTTGGCTCTGGCTGCGACGGACAAAGAGAGCACCAGATTCTAGTAGCCATATTCCGTTACTTAGGCTTGTGAATCAAGTTATGCAACGGATACGATTACATGTGCTGTATTCTTCAGCTGTTTTTGCTGAGCTGATATATGTGGGCGGTCCCTATAGGAGAAAGGATCGCGCTAGAACACAACTCTCCATAGTATCTTGCGACTAAACTTCGCCTCCCTCCAATCTAGCAACCTCGTTTTCCAATCGTCTAATCTCATCCCTGAGGTGTTTTGCCCTCTTTGAAATATCCTTCATTCCTTTCTCTCCGGCCTTCTCATATAGCTTCAATGCCTGTCTTGCAAGGCTCTCTCGATCCCTTAATGCCGCTTCACTGATGCCCTGAGAGACTCTAAAATTCTTCAGAGCGCGTACAAAGTCAGGAGGGGGTGGATGGGAGAAGGTATGGATTTTGGCCTGCAGTCCTAAGATGGTGGCGCGTGAATGCAATAGTTCGGCTTTTGCCCTTGTAGAACGTGCCAGCGAACCGTGCATGGTCTGTTCGAGAAGCTGAATGGAGGATTGAAGGATCTGACGATGGAAGCTCAAAACTTGGTAGGCTGTGTTTGCAAGCTCAACGCTTGCAGTGCTGATTTGGACAGGGAGACTTTCTGTTGCTGCATCCTTGAGCCCTGCAGCTCTGGCATTGAGACTCATAATCTGAGGTGGATTAAGAGGATCAGATATGACGCATAGATGAGATACAATAGTGGTAAGTTGGTTCGACATTGCCTCGCAAATAACGGAGATGCAGTCATGAAAGGTGGACATGTCGGCGATCAAGACTTCGCGATCATTGGCTTGTATATGGCCGCCTAGTTGCGCAGCAGCTAACTCTACCATGGAATGAAGTTCCGAGGGGAGCTCCGATGTCTTAGAGGGGAGATCGGAAAGTGTTCTTAGAAGAATGGCATTCGAATGTAGGGCGGTCAAGGAAGTTGAAAGATTCTATAGTATTTGAGCCGTCAGTAATGACATGACAGCCTAATAGAGCTGCAAGGCACACGAATGGAGGAAAGAACTAAGCATTAGGCGGAGAATTATAGAAAAGGACACTAACCTGTCGCAATTCGGCGTGTATCTTCTGCTTCTTTGTATCTCGACTTGAGCCATCTAGGTTCAACTTCCTCGTGCAAATATCTTTGTACAAGAGTTCAAAATTCGGATTTTGCTGCAAGACTGTGGGGTCCACTGGTGGAAGCATGTTTATTTCAAAGGGTGGCCGGCAGTGCCGAAATGGTGCGCAGTAGCGACGGCGGAGGGTGGGTAGACAAATGTTGTGTTTAGACGTCGGGCCTGCCCCGGGGAGATGAAGATGCTAAGCGTATGCGTGCTAGCGGCTTGGCAAGAGAATTGGCCAGCCGTGGAGCGCCCAGACTGCTTGTGTGTATGGGTCTCACCTCAATCCTGATGCTAAATATGCAGTGGGATGCCTAAACTACTTTGATGCAGTCGGGGATTGACTGCTTGAGTCCATTTCCAGATATGCAGCCGCATTCTCTATTCACCCCAGGATGCCCCTCTCGCAGACCGCTTCATATCTCTCATCTATGACCTCCCCACTCCCACTGACAATTTTCCGAGCGCCCATTTTGCATATCTGCACTTTATCGAGCTGCAAGTCTTTCGCCCAGGTAAACTCTCGCCATTCATCAATCAAGTCTGTCGCATCAAACTGTCGCCAACTTTTCGCATTCGGCCCGTGTCCTTGCGACCTGTCTACACGACCCGGAGGTTTTGCATAGATGGTGTTGATGACGGTAGCGTGTAATCGTAGAGGCCTGGAGTCTTCCATCATGAGCCCATTGTCGGTGAAGATCTTTTTCAACTGCCTGCCAAACATGTATAACCTGCCGCTTCCATCCTCCGGTTCGGCGTACAGGATACTTGTCTTCTGTGGCGTCTGCATGGGGACTAAACCCTTCAGACGAATGGAGAGCGGCTCTGTATTCGGAAGTGCGGCTGCATTCAGGTTCTCCGCCACGGCACCACTTTCCGCGGCTCGTTCGGCCTCCTTGATGGCGGTTGCAGTGTGTAATAATTCACGGAGGTCCAGTTCCTGGAGTATCTGCCGTGCCCTTTCGAGACCTTGTTCATCGAGGGACATGACGCCCAAGGTCAGATGCAATGTCCCCAACGGTCGCACAGCCTTCATGGGTACCGTGGGCAAACGATCCCCTCCAAGCCTCTCCCTCAGGCTCTGCAACCCACGCTCGAGCTGCGGCCTACTCGCGTCGTTGACAAGCGGTAGGCACAGGAAATGCGTCAGAGGCGGCTTGGTGGAACCTCCCTTTGGTCCCCGGTCTTGGCGTGAAGAAGGTGGTGGTGGCTGCTGGCTACCCGACAGGCTTGTGCGGACTTGGGCATTGTCTCGCAGCTTTTCTCCGTCCAGAAAGTCGTTGTATTCGCCTCTTCCATGCTTCTTCTTGCCCATGGCGCGGTAGGTGGTGGTGGTGGTGGTATGATGATGACGTTTGGATGGAAAAGACAGGAAGGCCGAAGCCGTGGGAGGATCCCAGAGGGGCAGCCGCGGAAGAAGTTGGATGCACGACGGATTGGTGGATGGGAGGAACGAGAGACGAACGGTTGGACTCGTGCTGCTGCGTGCGGTGGGTGCAAGTAGGGTGCGAGCGAATGAGAGGCAAGGCGGCATGGGAGAAGTCAAGATGTAGGACGAAGAGAACGAGACGTCATTGGCGGTAAGAAGGGTCATATACGAGGAAGGAGCAGAGGAGACCAAAGAAAAAAAAAGGGGTCGCGGCAAGGGAAGCCGACTGTTCAGACAACTACACCAAGCTGGCGAGTATCACGAACACGCACTGGCGGCTGGGACTCCCTGGCCGACGGCGACGACTTGTGCATCTGCAGCGGGCACCATAAGGTTGTGCGCTGTGCACAAAAATGACGTAACAGCCATGGTGGGGTCGCGGAACGTGGTGAGCAAGGTGTCACCACGTCGCTTCGCGCGGGGACAGGTGCAATCGGGCCTTTGTGGGCTCGGGATGAGTGGTCTGGGGGTGGCATGTATATAGTCTCACGGGTGCTATGGTGGGTCTAAATTAGGAGCCATGTCAGTGGAATACCAATGTTGGTCGCAGCTACGGAGAGGGACCCTTCATTCCTCGCAAGCAATGCAGGCAAACAAAACACGGCAGAAACGGCGCATACACAAGCCCAATTCCCTGCAGCCAGAAGATCCGAGTCGTCAAAAAAGGAAGAGAAGAGGGAATTGGGAAGAGGAAGAGGAGGGCGATGGTGAGGGCAGGTGGGAAAGGCGCCTTTGCAGGGCGGCCTGCTGGAGCATGGCGGCTACACACCGCATCCCAGCAGGGCCTCCGCGGCGGTGCGGCATGCGTATGTAGGGTGGGGAGTATGGTTCGAGGTATCAAGGCGCAGACGCGTGTGCTTGTGCGCGTCACGACTCGTCATTGTAGAACTTCTTCAGCACCTTCTCGACGTCGTGGAACTCCTGCTTGGCTTGCTCGATGGTCGTCTTGAGCTTCTCGAGGCCCTCATCCTCGGTGATGTCCTTGGTGCCCGTCTCGTCCTTCTTCTGGCCAAAGTTCTGGATCTTCTCGCATGAGTCCTTGACCTTTGTCAGGCCCAACGTCGCCGACGAGCCCTTGAGGAAATGGCCGAGCTCCGAGAGCGTCTTGAGATTGCGTTCAGTGCTGCAGGGGGGAGCGCGCGGGCGCGTTAGCGGAGTGCTCGGCAGCTGAGGAGCAGAGGGTGGGGGTCGGTCATGCGGGGCACACTCACAGGCTGGTGTCCATCTTGCCAAAGGTGCTCTCGGCCTGGGTGAAGAAGTCGTAGACCAAGCTCTTGCTGAACTCGCGCTCATCCTCGTCCTCGTCCATCTCGAGGATCTGCTCGAAGGTCGAAGCTTCAATGCTATCCTTGGCGCCGGGGATGGCCATGATGTCGACCTCCTTCTTTTGTCGCAGTCAGAAGCTGTGCGCAGGCGGAAGCAGGAAGCAGGGGGGGGGGGGGGGAGAGAAAAACAGGGCGGGGGCGGGTAGGGGGAGGGAAAGAGAGGGAAAGAGAGGGAGAGAGAGAGAGAAAGACGGGGAGAGCGAGAGATGGAGGAAGATGGGATGCAGAGGGAATTGATCAGAGGGCGACGAGTGCAGAAGAGGCAAGGCAGCAAGGGAGGCGCTTGCCAGGACGGCGGCCGCGAGCAGAAGGTGAAGAGGGAGCTGGTGAGGGAGGGGCAACACGAACCCTGTCTTCGTCCTGTGCCATATTTACCCGCGTGTCACGCTATGCGCTTAGAAAGCCGTGGTCTGTGAATGCTCTGGCCGTCGCGGGCGCCCGGGTGGCTTGGGGGAGGAGGACGGTGGAGGAGTGGCTTGGGGTGCTGGAGGCTGGAGGCTGGAAGCTGGAGGCAGAGGCAGGATGCGGGATGCGGGATGCGCCGCCCGCTGGATCAGTCTCGAGGGTGAAGGAGGTTGCTTGTTGGAGTTGAGGGCGTCTTAGCGGCTCTTCGATATTTTTCGCGCGCTTGTGGCAGAGGGCCGATGGCCGAGGGGTGGCCGCCTACTCCACCGACTTCACCTCTAGCAGCAGACGGGGCGGATCGAGTGCCCAGGTGCGCGCTGCCCTCTATGACGAAAGAAGGTTCGGCCCGTTTGCTTTTCAGAGCCCTGGAGCCCGCAGCTCGGAAGGGATACCGACGGCTCAAAGGGGAAAGCTGGCGATGCTGCTTCGAGCGAGCGTCTCAGAACTGAGCACGCTGGGGGAAAAAGGTCACGACGTCTCCTCCGGCCTTTGCTGCGCCCGTCAGCGCCCGTAATATAGCCCCGGCCGCGCTGCCTGCGCTGCCCGCACTGCCTGCACTGCCTGCACCACGCCCGGCCAAACATGCCGAGCGTTCCAGGGCCGGGCGAGTGTGGGCGTGTGTGGGCGCGCGCGGGCCTGCCTATGCTTGTCCCGCCCGCAAGCTGTAGTCGGGTGCTACTGCTGCCACTGTCGGTGAATGATAAGAAGAAGCAATGATTGTCACGGGACGTGTCGAGATACAGGGCGCCGCCCACCGCCATCACCATGGATGAGGGGACACTGAGCGACGGCCGTGGTGGGGTCGTGCTGTGATGTCAACCGCCAGGCCTGGCCGTCACGGCCCTCATTCCCCCCTCATCCCCATCCCTCATCCCACCTCAGCCCTCGATGCCTCAATTGCCCTCGTCCTCGCTCAACCGCCCCTCCTGCGTGCGAGCGGATGGGACTGGCGACCAAGGGCCTCGCGAGACAAAGGAGAGGCCCGCCTGCCCTTTGTCCTCCGCCGGGAGGAGCGTGGTGGAGAAGGCACCAGCAGGCCAGGTTGGAGGAGAAGAAGTCGGCGCCAAGCGAGTCTGGACGCGCCTGAATGTGCTGCATCCCGCCCGGAACGAGTTGGAATGGGTAAGACAAGCTCGTTGTTGGCTTGTTTGGGAACAAGGTGGTTATGAATGGGCCGCAACAGCCACGCCTGCCGGCGGCTGCTGGGATCAAGGGCACATACGTGGGTGGCGCAACCTTCGTCACTGTGCAGATGGCACTTGTAGTCCGCCATTCCGGTCCCGCGGGCGCTTGTGAGAGGCCCTGCGTCGTGCCTCTGTGGTAGGGCAGACGGCGTGTGAGCGTGCCCGCCCGTGGACATGAACACCCACCGCAAGTCCGCCCACCACACGCCCACACGTCCACGCACCCGGCCTGCAGCGCCTCGGCCCACCTCTCGCCCGCGTTCATTGACCCCTCCTCAAGAACACATGGCCGAGGGCTGGGAAAGACGATGGCAATAACGTCAGACTAGCCGCACCCCGGTCGGGGACGACGGTCGACGGCCCCCTCCCCCTCTGCGCCGCCCAAGCTGCAGCGCTGCATGCAGGCCAGCAATTGCGAATCCGGCCTGCTCCGAACATAGGCCCCTTGTGTCTGGAGAGGGTGGTGTGCTGCCCGACTCGAACGGACTCGTCAACATTCTGGAAGCAGATGCAGACACGGTGCAGCAGCACGCTCCTGCAAATTGCCCCATGCAGAAAGTGGGTGGCAGTCCTGCTCCAGGAATGGCCGTGAGGCGTGAGGTCTGCACTCGCGCGTCCATGTAGGGTCGCCCGTGTCCAGGTCCGCGCATCGGAGCCGCCGTCGACCGTCATGTCTGCGTGCCCAGGAGGGGTCGAGGAGGGGTCGCTGAGGGAGCATGCGAGCATGGAAGCATGGAAGCATGCGTGCGATGTGATCCGTGCGCACACCGCTGTGCCATGACGCAATGTGCTGACAAAACTCCTGCCATCCCATTTATTCCAACACGCACCTCTTTCCACCTCCCTTCTCGTCGCCAGCGACGCTCGTCCGGGTGCTGGTCCATTTGCTCGCTCGCTGTTCGCTGCCCACCCCTCATCCGCTCCCTCGCTCGCGACTACGGCATTGAGGTTAGCTTCCCGTCGCACGCCTAGCGATCCGGCGGCCCAGCGGCCTAGCTTCCCCACGTCTTGCTGTCTCCATTGTGCCCGCCGTCGATGCTCGAGGCGAGTGCACCCTGGCCACATGCGACGACGCCTAGCCTACGCTCCAACGGGCAACGATCGACTTCATCTGGACGGTAGCCGTGTGCATGACCAATCGAGCGGGGTGGAGCGCAGGGACTGCACCTTGCTGTGCGCGGGTCGCTTTCAAACCAAGGAGCATTCAAAGGGACTGCCGACTCGTCATGAAGCCAGTTCAAAAAGGACTCCGAAATGAACCACGACGGCGGTGCATCATGTGTGTAGCGAATTCGAGAGAGGAAGCTTCATTTTTTTGTTCGCCGCCGACTACATGAACCACGTGGCTCATGCCACTCGTATATACTCCAACACGGTAAAGTACAGTGCAGCAGGTTACGCCATGCCATGTAAAGCCGAAAACCCCAATACAGTCGGAGCAAATCTAACGCTTCGCTCGTCCGACCGTCTTAACCAGTGACCTTGTAGATGGCCTCAGCGAGGCGCTTGACGTTGCCGCTGGTAATACCGGCCACTGAGATTCTGCCGTCCTTGGTGGCATACACCGAGTGCTGTGAGGACCGTCAGCCTACTTTGCCATGTTTTGATGGATGCGACCATGCTGGGTTCGTGCAGAAGCGGGATTGCAAGCTAGACATTAGACTCACCTCCTTGGCCAATACCTCCATTTGCTCAGGCTTCAGCCCAGTGTAGGCAAACATGCCGATCTGGGAAGTGATGTGGCTCCAGTCATGCTTGCTTCCGAGCTTCTCGAGGTTCTCCTTGAGCAGGGCGCGCATCGTGATGATGCGGTCGGCCATGTCCTTGACCTCGCCGAGCCACTGCTTGTTGAGGGCAGGGTCGTTCAAGATCTCCGATGCAATGCGGGCGCCGTGGACTGGGGGGTTAGAGTAGAGAGGGCGGACGAGGATCTTGATCTGAGAGTCGACCCTCTTCTTCTCCTCCGCCGACTCGCAGACGACAGAGAAGGCACCAACACGCTCACCGTACAGACCCTGTTTCCAAGTCAGCAACCGCATTCGGCACAACCACCTAACAACCGGTCACGTACCATGTTCTTTGCAAAACTCTGGGCGAGGACGGGGCGGAGCCCCTCCTTGATGAAATGACGGAGAGCAAAGGCATCCTTGCTGGTGTCCCCGCTGGCAAAGCCCTGGTAGGCCATGTCGAAGAAGGGGAAGTGCTCGCCTTCCTTGACGGCTCCCGCAATTTTGCGCCACTGCTCCTCAGTCGGGTCAACACCGGTAGGGTTGTGAGCGCAGGCGTGGAGCAGGACAATGCTACCCTTGGGCATGGCCTTGATGTCGGCAACCATGCCATCAAAGTCGAGGCCAATTGTGTCCTTGTTGTAGTAGCGGTACTTCTCGACCTTGAGGCCAGAGTCCTTGAAGACGGCATTGTGGTTGGCCCACGAAGGGGTAGGAATATAGATGGCCTTTGCGCCAGGGTAGAAACGCTCAAGGAAGGCACCGCCAATGCGAAGCGCACCAGTTCCAGAGATGGACTGGGTGATGGCAATGCGGCCCTCCTTCAGAGGGGTCGACTCGGAACCGTAGGCAAGCTCGAGAGCAGCCTTGGTGAAGGCAGGGACACCGGTGATGCCGGCATACTCCTTGTCCAAGTTGGACTCGACAATCTTCTTCTCAGCCTGCTTGACCGAGGGCAGGACGAACGGCTTGCCCTTGTCGTCGCGGTATGCGCCAACACCTGCGCGCGTCAGTCACCATCGCTCAAGCCTCGTGGGAGATGGACTGTACCAAGGTTGATCTTCTCGGCGTTGGGGTCGGCCTTGTAAGCTTCGGTGATGCCTGGAAGGGGGTCAGCTGGGTGCGGGAGCCATGGGGGCTATGATTCACACTCACCTAGAATGGCCTGGAAAGGGCGGCGCAGTGAGCATCGGTCAGGTACCTAGCTTGCCAGGAAGGGGGACTTACATCCTGCAGCACGGTCAGCGTTGCCCAAGGGCAATTGTCAGCTCAATGGCACCATGTACTTACAGGAGGGCCCTGGGGCACGTTCGACCAGGCCGAAGCCGCACGAACGCCGGCCTTGACAGAGAACTGCTTCGTGGCAGCTTGACGCAGGGCGGTCCGGGATGAGGAAAGCATGTTTGTGTGTGTGCGTGTGTGGAAGGTGGTGAAGGAGTAGATATATGAGGTGAAGATGGACGGCTGGCAGATGCAGGCGTCGAGATGCTTCAACTAGGAGCTGTTGTCAGGTGGTCTGAGATTATTTACCCCAGGAAAAGGCCTCAGTGCTCCGCGTCTCTGCTTTTGGGCCAGAAATCGGAGCATCCCGCGTCTTGAGTGGCCCAAGCTCTTCCGTCCTCGGCAACCACACGCTAGCCGAATGGGGAAGGCCAACCCTTAATCCCGAGGCCAGCCTGGAAAGGTTAGCGCGTCCAAAAAAGCTCAGCAGCCCTCTGGAGGTCCAGCGGCGCCGTGTAGCTGTCGTCCAAACTTCTGCAAAGCGCTCTTCGACAGCATGCGCTCCGCTCTCCGTCCGGCGAGGAGACTGGTCGACCACGATGCTCGCACACTGTCTGCCTCCATACCGTCCTTCCTGTGCCCGGCCCTCCTGCGCGCACCACTAGCCTCCCCTGTCCGCCATGCCCACGCCGCTCGAGTATCGCACAGTTTCTCAACCTTTGGGCGAACGCGGCAGCATGCGGCCGCCGTTCAAGCTCGCAAATCGCAAATAGCGCCTCATTCTGCCGGCGCCGATGCGCCTGAGGCGTCAGCCGTCAACCAGAGTCTGCCGCGCGCATGTCCAGGCTGCGGAGCGCCAACCCAAGTCTTCGATAAGGATGAGGCTGGATTCTATGATATTGACAGGAAGTCGGTCAAAAAGTACTTGCACTACAAGCCTGCTGAAATGAAACATGACCCCGGAGAAGACAGCATCTACTCAAAGGCGCTGAAGCAGGCAGACCCGAAGCTTCTAGAGGAGCTGGGTCTGAGCCAAGGTGTATTGGATGCAAAAAAGCAAGCAGAGGATGCTACTCCTGAGACCCCCGTGTGCGATCGCTGTCACAGTATCAAACATCACCGCGCTGGGGCGCCCATCATTCACCCCTCGGTCGAAGCCATCCAGGAGACCATCTGGGAGTCGCCTCATCGTCGAAACCATGTCTACCATGTCATAGATGCTGCTGATTTCCCCTTATCTCTGGTTCCGAACCTACAATCCGCGTTGCGCATACCCAAGCTGCGAACCCAGAACCGTCGGGCGAAACACAAGGGATGGGTGGCCAATGATCGCATCGCCGAAGTTAGTTTCATAATTACGAGGGCGGACCTGCTTGCGCCCAAGAAGGAGCAGGTAGACAGATTGATGCCCTACGTGCAGGACGTTCTGCGTGATGCGCTGGGAAGGGCAAACAAAAACGCACGATTGGGAAATGTCAGGCTTGTCAGTGCACATAGAGGATGGTGGACCAAGCAAGTGAAAGAGGATATCTGGGACCGCGGAGGTGCTGGCTGGATGGTCGGGAAGGTCAACGTGGGCAAGTCAAATCTTTTCGAAGTGGTTTTCCCCAAGGGCAGAGGGATTGAATACCAGGACGTCAAGAAAGTACGCACTGCTGCAGAACGAGAGGCTATGATTAATGGCGCCAAGTCCATCGAAGATCTCCTCAAGATTCAAGAGCAGCTTGCTGCCGAAGATGCCGAAATTGTAAACAGCCAAAAGGAGAACAAAAAGCGAGTTAACGAAGCACTGGAACTCGATAAGGAACTCGACGAAGAGTTGGATGAAGATTCACTTCTCCCTCCGGCACAGTCATATACCCCATTCCCCGTTCTTCCAATTGCTTCATCCCTTCCAGGGACAACGGCCTCGCCTATTCGCATCCCTTTTGGTCGCAATCGTGGAGAACTGATAGATCTCCCCGGCCTAGCTCGCACGAACCCAGGCCTGGAGACATTTGTTCAATCCGAGTACCACGATGATCTAGTCATGAAGCATCGCATCAATGCAGAACGCCTCACCTTGAAGCCTGGCCAATCTCTACTGCTAGGTGGTGGCCTTATCCGTCTTACGCCCATCACTGAGGATCTCATCTTTCTCGTTCACCCCTTCGTCCCCATCAAGCCTCACGTTACCCGCACCGAAAAGGCTATCGATTTACAGGCCCAAACGTCGGACCGAAATGTCGAGACTATTCTTGCCGATGGTGCAGGCCCCGAGATGAAATCCGCAGGCCGCTTCCCACTGAGATGGGACGTCACCAAGCACCTAGCTGGCCCGCTGACCAGCAAGGTGGCTGGCAAGATGAAGCCCGAGAACCTTCCGTTCCGCGTCTGGAGCGCTGACATTTTGATCGAGGGCGTCGGCTGGGTTGAGGTCTCGGCGCAGGTCCGCCGCCCTAGGGGCTGGAAACCTGTCGGCATGGTCAAGAAGGACCCGAACCACGCGCAAAAGGCGAAGGCAGAGCAGCAACAGAAGATGGTGGAAGAAAGGAGGGAAAAGGTTGACGCCCTTGACGAGGCTGGGCTCGGCGGCACGAAGCCTGCGCGGACGGAGGAGATGAGGCAAGAGGAAGAGCGAAGGTGGCTGGATGAAGAATGGCATCCTGAAATCGAAGTCTTCAGCCCTCTGGGAAAGTTCGTCGGCGTGAGGCAGCCCATGTGTGGCAGTGTATGGGGTGGCCCCAAGCCAGTGAGCAGTCGCGAGAGGAAGGCAAGGCCTAGGCGGAGCATGGCCTCGGTCAAACATCAGCGGAAGCCTCAGTCCGGGTAGATGCAACCAGCCAGTGTACGATAAATGTTGGGACCCCCAAATAGTAAGCCGAAGAAATGTACGATATACAGGCATGCTATGCGTAAAAGCTACTTTCGAGATATCCAAAATTTTACAGTCATTATAAATTGGTACCATTGAGCAAATGGACCCAAACTCGTAATTCAGCTTCATGAGCCAAAATGGTCCCGAAACAAGGGGATCCTATAATGCACACAGAAGTACGTTTGTAAATTAGCTACGCTGTGTAAACATATGCCATCCAATAACTCCATCATACAAATGTCACCAGTTACATGAACATGCCAGCAGGTTTATGGCGCCAGACCGGACCCTTTGAATATGCCCGTCATACGAAAACAATGCAATCCCTGGGGTGGCGTCAGATAATCTCCCACCCAGCCAAAATATAGCAAAAGAAAGGCCAGGCTAATCGATCGCCGGTGAATTTTGGGCCATGGTTTCATGCCCCAGCATGGGAAGATGAATAAAAAGTTGTGGGGATTGCGAAACGCCGTACGCCTATGTGGCGTGTCACGAGCCCTCTGCTGGGTGCTCAGCATCAAATTGATGCGTTCAAGTCTCCCAGTTGCGCCTAGCGCGGATGTGCGCGATCATAAATGTGCTCAGTCTGGGCGAACAAAGGCCCAAGGTAGCCGTGTATGCCAGGTTCGGCTGATCCATGGATCCATGGAAGGGGCCTGCTTAGTCTTGGCCCTTGGATTTGCCCTCTAGGACGTCGAAAAACGGCTGTTGTTCCTCGGCACAATTGCGCTTTTCTTTATCGCAGCCAGGAAATGTGGCGACCAAGTCTCCTTCCTTGAACTGGCCATTCTTGGGGTTTGCGGGGCCAGATGCGTAAGCGTTGATCATGTTCTGTGGGACGAGGGCGAGCTTTGCCAGAATGGTTCCGTGCCACCTAGGGAAGGTCAGTGTTTTGGTCGAGCAGAAGTAACAGGGAGATGAACATACTGCACGATATGCTCCAGTGCATGGGTCTCAGCCTTCTGGAAGTTGTAACTCCTGTAGATGGGATCAAACCATGCGTCGAGGAAGTACTTGGCCCACTCTCCATTGCGCACGACAAAGCTCAGGGGCATCAAGCCGTCCTTGTCCTGGGTGATGACGAGATCAATGCGATCGCCCTTGAGGTTAGCGAACGTCTTGATGACGCTGTCCGGAGGAACAACGGGTTCGTTGGTGATCATGAGTTTCTGGAGGGAGGAGGGGTTCAGGACGTGAGATTGCAGGTCGAGCGAGGGGTTCATGATCAGCGCGCTGCTATCCAGATACCAGAACCAGGTCGAGCCAGGGTTGAGCGACATGGCGTGTCGTAAGGCGGGGACCTTGGTCCAGGAAGCGGGGGAGTTGCGCAGAGGGTAGTCGGCCGTGGTAGGATAGAAGGTCAGGTAGCCTGGCGATTGCGTCAGTCACAATTCCAAGGATAAGTGTCGCCATATGGCATGGAGGAAAGGGGGGCCATGACTGACCGTGCCTCTTTGCGTAGTCGTCGCGGTTCTTCTTGATTTTGTCAACCCATACGGGGTTTGCCTGGGGGTCGAAAGCCGTGACTATGACAACAGGAGCTCCCGTCCCTATCAGGGCTGCGGCGCTCGAGCCACTGCCACCGCCCATGTGCCGCAACAGCCATACGATGGTCAGGAAGCCTAGGAGGCCAAGGACAAGTGCCCGCGCCTTGTCCCGCCGCAGCATGTTCTTCAGGGCCGGGGGGATTGGGATCGATGATTGATTGCGGGCAGCATAGGGCGGCGGCCGCGACGTCTTGCGCGGAGGCATGGCAAAGTGCATGCTGGCTGGCGCTGAGGTCGGCGGCGGCGGCGGAGGACGAGGCCAGGGAGGCCAGGGAGGCCAGATGGTGTTGAGGCTAAACGAGCGACGGCGGCTGGACGACGGGGGGAGGGCGTGGGGTGTTGGGCAGCGGGCTACCAATTCATGCTGCAGGCGTGGAGCAGGGCGGAGTAGGGCGCAACGAGGAGCGACTGGGAGAGAAGGAATGGTTGAATGTTCGTGTCCGCAAGCGGCAGAAATTAACAAGAGGATGACGGCTTGGCGCCCCTGCCGCCCCTGCTCTGGCCAGATGGATGGGATATGGGAGATCCCCTACCTGGACCCTTGCCTCCGCCGCCCGCCTCGCCCCTGCGCCCTTCTTCTCTTCCTCTTCCTCTTCCTCTTCTTCTTCTTCTTCTTCTTCTCCTGCCCCTCCTCCTTTCCGCCGCCTCTAGCTGCGCCGCCCAGCTGCTCTCCCCTCGACCCCCGTGTCCGCCAATCGTCTTGTGCTGAACTCCGACGCCAGCGGATCACAGTAGGACAGAGTGGCATTCCGCCAGCCCTATCGCCTAGGCCGCTTACCGGACATGCGTCAGTCAACCTGAGATCAGCTCGGCGCCGTTGCCGTCTACCTAGGTACCCGGGCCACCATCACCCTGGGGCACGATGCGCAACGTGACCGTGGGCCATCCGGCATGGGCCATGGCATACGCCTCGAAGACTCCGGCACGACGGCCAAACACCACAGAGGCACCATCGTCGCGGCTCTGCATCCCGATCGATAAGCCACCTGCCAGTGTGGATACCTGCCTATGACGTTGATATGGGTCATGCAAAATGCTCTCTACCTATTTCACCGCACCAGTCCATGAGCTGCCCCTCACCTCACTTTCCGTCCCAATCCATAGCCCATTTCCCATCATCTTGAACACCATCATCCGCCATGGTCGAGAAAGTTCTCCAACTCAAGTGCAGCTGTAACCAGTACCCCTGGGGGAAGCAGGGATCCAACTCACGGGCAGCAACACTATGCTCGAAAACCCCAGGAACCGACTTCAAGCTGGATGAGCAGAGCCCTTATGCCGAGATGTATACTCTGCCCTTTCTGCCTTCCACGATGCACATCTAATCCGTTCTAGGTGGATGGGTACATACCCAGAGCTGCCATCTTACCTGCTCGAAACCGGCGAAGACCTTCAGGACGTTTTGGATAAGCATTCTTCACAGCTTATTGGCACCAACGTGATCCAGAAATTCAACCACACCAAACTGCCCTATCTCCCCAAGATCCTGTCAATTGCCAAGGCGCTTCCGCTCCAGCTTCACCCGGTAAGTGCTCGAATAGACTCCTGTGCACCTCTTTGTATTAATCCTTATGTAGAACAAGGATTTGGCCTCGAAATTGCATAATCGCAATCCGAGCCAGTTCACGGATCCCAACCACAAGCCCGAGATCGCCTTGGCTCTGGGAGATTTCGAGGCTTTCTGCGGCTTCAAGCCTCTCAAGGATATCGAGCGCCTGCTGCAGCTCCCACCCCTACAGGCTTTTCTTCCCAAGGTTAAGAAACCAGACTTTGACGATCAGTCTCTGAAGCATGTTGTCAAGGCCATGCTCGAAGCCTCTGATGATGCCATTGCAAAGACCAACGATGCGCTAATGCAGCTCCCGCGCGATGACTTCGGCGCAGACGCTTATATTCCCGACCTGATCCCGCGGTTGGCCAAGCAGTACGATAAGTGCGACAACGGGACCGTGGTTGCCTTGATTACCATGAATTATTTGCAGCTCAAGGCTGGTGACAGCATATACATCCCTGCTGATGGCATTCATGCCTACCTCTCTGGGGACATTATTGAGTGTATGGCACGGTCAAACAATGTTCTCAACACTGGCTTCTGCCCTCGGGCGGACCGTGATTCAGTCGAACAATTCTGCAGCGTCCTGACTTTTACGCCGCATGACCCAAATGAGGCCAAGTTGCCTCCAAGGTCCTTTGACCGCAGCGAGGGCGGGAAGACGAAGCTCTATGCGCCTCCGTTGAGCGAATTCAGTATGCTTGCAACGGAGCTTGCGGGTGGGGAGACCGAGCGCTTGGGTGCCTTGGGCGGGCCGAGCATCATGGTTGTGACCAGAGGGGAGGGTACTATGAAAGCCGAAGGCAAGGAACACACAGTCAGCGAAGGATTCGTCTACTTCATCGGCCAGGGTGTCTCTCTCGAGTTTCATGCTCCAAAGGGTCTACAATCCTTCATTGCCTTCGTGGAATAAGGTCTGGCAGATTGCGGAGGTTTCGGAGCTGCGGGAGTTGAGGCGAGTTGGATCACGGGAGCGAGATGGAGGCTGAGTCGGACCAACAATCCACATAGCTGTTTACCTGAAAACGTTAGCCTTTATGCATGTCACCCATCGCTTGTTTGGTTTCGTGCCTGATTGAGAAATCCGCGTCGGATCCGCTTCGGTCCCCACATGAAGCTACTCCACCTTCCAAGCTCTCCCCGCACTTCAGACAGATTGCCCCTGGGAGCTTTAAAACCCCGCCATCCTCGCTCTTGCGCAATGGATTGTATACGTACCTGACACATTTCTTCAATCGCCTTCGTTTTGGGCCTACCTTTTTCTGCGTCGCTGGTCTAGTGCGCAATTTGCATTGACATTGCACACGAACCGACCGAATCAAGATAGCCGAACCTGGGGTAACCACGACATCGACAAGTCTCCGAACGTTCCGCGGACGAACGGTAAATCTCATCCACCGTACGTAATGTTACAAGGAATCGGATCCATTCGAGTCCAATGCTGCAATTGCACAGGGTTCGACTATTGGGTCTCGGTTTCCCCGACATTCTACGAACGATTATTGACGCGTGCAGAACCCACCATTTGCCTTGTATTGCTCAAGCAATGACTACAGCCGCGAAACGTGACAGTATGGAAGCCACCATGGAAGCGGTAAACGCAAAGCTTGAAGGCACCAAACTCGAGTCCCAACCGTCGAACAAAAGAGCCATTGGCCTCACGGATCTTCCGCCATCTGTACGGAACAACATTTACAAGTACGCACTGGACACGGAGCTTGTGAACGTCGGAGAATCACCTGTTTCGTATTCGCACACAATGAAGGATGGTGTCCTCTCGTTCAAAGCTTCTCGATCTCCTTTCCCTGTGAATACGGCGCTCTTCTACGTCAATAAGCAAATTAGCAAGGAGGCCCTACACTACTTCTATTCGAAGAACCTGTGGGTAAAGTTTGATGTCTTCAGTGCCGATGCACGGCATGCAAAGACAATGCTCGAGGATTCTGGGGTCCTCTTCAGCACTGCCGAGCCGTCCACCTTGGACGCGCTGAAGCAGCACGCCATGGAGCTCACCTTGGTGGAAAAGAACAGCGCACAGAAGAGGGCCATCGTCATGTTCCCTGCGCAGTATCTGCCTCGATTGATAAACTTCATGGACATGGCAAGCCGTGCAAGTGGCGCTTGGGCACCAGGCCACAAGATCTTCATCAATGTCATGAACACATATGACTTTGCGACTTCTCGACTTCAAGGCGATCTCCTCGAGTTATTCCGTCTCTTGAACAACATGGGTGGGGCCAACGTTGACCCGGCCAACCTCTTACCCGGGTATGCCGATAATCTACAAGCATCCATGCTCGAGGCCACCTTCACTGCCAATTCCTGGCTAGAGAGCGTTGGCAAGATTGTGGACCGTGCAAATGAGGCGCGAGAGAAGGGCGAATGGGACATGGCCAACCAGCAAGGCCAGGCTGCTGTCATCGCAATGACTTACGGTTTCCTGACCCGAGCTGAGCAGCTACACTCGGCGAATGAGGAACTTCTCAAGGAGATTCAGCGTCTGCGCTGGAGATGCGAGCTTGGAATCGCAAGAGCGCTGTTCGAGAAACAGAAGAGCGCGACCTCGACCAGCGGATGGCTCAACGACGCCGACATACCATTGGAGAAGCGCAAGGAGGTCGCTACGGACGTAATGGCCGCCGAAACTGCTGCATCCCGTGCCTTGTCTTTGGCTACAGACTCACCTTCACCCGCATCTAACCCGTGGTTTCAATCTCTCCCCACTGAGCTCATCCCGCCGAATAAGGCGGAGTGGTTTACCGATGCTGAGCGAGGTAGCACGTGGTTCGTTTGCGGTCTTATACATGCTGCCTTGGGTGAAACCCTCTTTGCAGCCGGGGACTTGGAGAGAGCCTGTGGGTTGAATCCTGACGGGGAGGGGTTCGAGAATGAGTTCAAGAAGATTAGAGAGTCCATAGACTTCACTCAGAGGCCCGGCATGCGACTGAAAGAGGCGGTTAGGCTTGCCAGAGGTTGATGGAGTTGTCATCTAACAATGTTTCAACCATCTTTGAGGGGCATGTTCGGGCCTCGGAGCATAGATGCCAATAGAGAATAGAGTCGTTTGTAGGATCTAGGTGCCAACGAGTCAATATTCTGACCTCGCGGGTATCGCAATATGCTTTTTCGGTCAGCCGACTGGAATTTGTACTTGGGTCAATGTGTGAAACACCATGAGCCTGTCAGCAAACGGTCCGCCAAGGCCATGCTTCTGGTGAGTCTCCAAGCAGATATAAAATAGCTCTTCTGACCCCCGCTCTCTCGCAATCTCTTCCAAGAGCCGACACCTCACCTTTTTGATTGGCAACATCATTCAAGATGACCTCCCTCGAGTTCCCCGTCTTGCCACCGCCGCCGACAGTACCGAAGGCTGCCTGGGAATGGCCTCCAACCCCTGCCCAGATGCATTTCCACATCATGGAGAAGCGGTCTCGCAAGCAGTTTTTTAGTGTCACCACACTCCCTCAGCCCTATTCCTCCTGGTCGCCTCTTCCGAATCATACCCAGATGGAAACGCGAGCCTGCCACTGTAACAAGTCCCGCATCCACAAGCTCAAATGTGGTCACACTGTCGCCGTCCCCCGAGATGCGGAAGAATGCGCCCCCAACTGCTTGGGTATGTACGCTGCGCTTGACGCTTCCGACACTCAAGAGCTCGAGTCTCGGATCCGCCGACTTCATAGTCACACCTCCCAGGGGTTCAATGCCTGGGTTGATGGTATTGCCGCCCGCGGTGACGGTCTCGCTCTCGCTCAATGCGCCATGTTCAAGCGAGTCCTCGAGCGCGTGCGCTTCCAACATCAGCAACCCCGTCCGAATGTTAACGCTGGAGACTTTTCTTGTGACCAGTGCGGTGCACAAGCAACTCGGCCCACGGTTGCCGCATTTCCCATCAATCAGAAGCCGTATTTCTGTATCGCGGTCGCCCGGGACAATCGAGACAAGGCAGTCATCGAACAGCTCAAGAGGGGAGTTAGGCCCTACTTGCCGCATCTGGAGCAGCCTCGTCGCCGCCATGTAATCGGATACATGCGTGGCGGTTGCGCGGCGGGCCGTGGACGGGGTGGTCGTTTCCAGCAACCTGCGTTCGACAGGGTGATTGAGGGTCGCATTACAAAGGCAAGGGTCGAAGAGAAAAAGGCCGTTCTCAATCGACTATTAACTGACAATGTCATAGCCGAATGGGAGCAGCATATGATGATCTAATGGGGGCCGCCGGTGAAGCAATAGTGTTCGAGGGTTAATCTTCTGCTCTTTGTTTATCCTTTTCTTCCCTCTTGTATCTGTATCAACATCAGGTCCAGCACCTTGTCAAATTACTCTCTTTTCTTTTCTTCTTTTTCCCTCCAGTGTTCGCATTAGCATCTAAGCAGTATATGGATGGCTAAGATGACCTTGAAACGTGCCACGATATGGCCTAACATGGCAATGACACCCTATCATCTCTTTGCTTGTGTGGAGTACTTGAATGCACTGAAATAGAGTTGAACTTTTATCTCCTACTATCGTATATGATTTGCGGTGTTGTTAGCTAATTGAGAGCGGCGATTTGGGATTACCGAGTGACGAGGTGCCGGCATTAAACCCTAAGAGAGACGAGTGTTACTAACACTTTCCCTAGATATGCTCAAGCCTGCACCAAAAGAGATAGAAATTCGAGAACCACCTGCGAACTCGATAGCATCCTTTGCTTGTCTCGGAACGGGAGCATCACTGTCGATTGAGCCTGTGTCATTTCTCACTGTCCCCATCTCCCCTAGCCTTTGGGAGTCAGACCAACCTTGCATCCTCCAAGCCCACTACACGTCACAGACAATTTTTCCCTCCAAGGCTCATGGTCCCTGCTCTCAAATTCAAAAAACTGCAATAGCCTCACCACAACGAACATGGTCTCGGTTAGGGCAAAGTTCTGCCCAATACACACTCTCGGCCCTCCAGAGAAGGGGATGTACGCCCAGCCTGGCCGAAGTGGGTTTTCTTCATTAAGCCATCGATCTGGGTTGAAAACATGTGCATCAGGGCCGTAGATGTCGGGACGTCTGTGCAGGGACCAAGTGTGGAATGCTACGTAGCAGCCCTTGGGCACAAGTATAGGCGCACTGCCGTCGGAGCCGCCCCCTCGTGGAAGAATATTGTCGTGAAGAGCTTCGCGTTCGTTGGAGGGGACTATGGGGTACATGCGTTGGACTTCGTTGATGAGGGCGCGAAGGTATTTCATGTCCTTGAGCTGGGCATAAGTAGGTACTTCATTCTTAGAGCCAATGTGGGTAGCAATTTCATGGCGGAGGTTTGTTACAAGAGGTGGAGTACGAGAAAGCTCCCAAATAAGATTAGAAAGTAGCGATGCTGTTGTGTCCCGCCCTGCAAGGAGGATATTCAGCAGCTCGCTCCGGATTATGGCGCGATCTTGGGTTTGAGCGATGAGACTGTGTAGGAAGATGTAGCGTTCAGAGGGCAGTTTTGAATCTGGATTCGAGAGTTCTAGAGATATCATATTGTCGGTGAAGTCTGGAGAGGGTAAGAAATTTGCGGTATCTGTGTTTATTGCCACTCTGATCAAAGAGGATTGTGGTGCGACGGCGTGCTTGGGATATGAACGAATAACTGGCAAGGACCGCAACCCCGTGAGAGGAAGAAAAGATGCAGCGGGGGGTTTTTTTTTTTTTGCAACCATGCTTTTGAACAGACAGCATTGTACATACCTCTGATAAGACTAGCGCACTTCTTGAATTTGGGATCTGGTAAAAACATGGCCAGAACTGCAAACCTAGACTTTTCTTTGTCTCTGAAGGGATTTTGGCAATACTCGAATGCCTCGATAAACTCCTCAACCTCTTTGTCCTTGCCACTTTTCGCAAGCGCATCCGTGCTTCGTCCGAAGAGTAAATCGGTGGCGATGTCTAGCGTCAATTGATGGAATAACGGCTGCAAGTCTACTGTAGTGCCATCCTCGGGGAGGATAGCAATCAGACGTTGTGTATGCTTTTCCAGCATGGAAACATCAGCGACTTGTGAGCGCTCAAAGCAAGGGCGCAACATGTCGCGAGAGTGTTTCCATGCCGCCCCTTCGGTCGTGAAAATGCCCTTTCCTAGATAGGCGGACATCTGAGTGATGCGCCCCCGACCCAAGCCCCAGCTGTCGAATTTGGTTGCCAGGATTGATTTTATGTTCTCTGGGTCGTCTGTGAGGAAGACGTGCTGGCCGAGGATCTTGAAGACCTGTGTGTGCGGGCTGTCGCTCAAGCTCCGTGCCCACCATTCGAGGAAACGGTGCTCTCGGTAGGCCTTGATGTTGCCCAAGAATTGATCTAGGCCAAGCAATGGGTCGATTCCGCGCCTGAAATTGGCCGAGAGGCATCCATGTTTTCTGGCGAGAGCGCGTCGTCGATTGCCCGTGGTTACTTCCCAATAAACCCTGCGGGCAATGCATAGCGCCGCCAAGGTGATAGCGAGCTTCGAAAGAAACAGAAAGGCCATGCTTGTGAGAGCAGCAGGCTGTGGGCTATGGTGAGGACCACAGAGGGGCGGGATCAAGGTCCATTTAGACCAGATCCTGTGTTGACACTAGGCAGCAGCATGGTGAGATACGGGAGCCGGAGGGTGGCTTCGGGTAGCGCCCGCACGGTCATCTTGTGGGCCGCCACAAGTAGAGCGACGGAATGCGAGGTCCACGGGTATGATTCTGACTGCGTTGGGACTAGGCCGTGTTGGACGTGGAAGCTAGCGAAGCTGACGAAGAGGGTGCAGCTGACGACGTTTTGGTGTGTGGCTGACGTCGCATGGTCCGACGAAAAGGATTGATGCTGGGAGTAGGTGTAGTGTACTTGACTTGCAGCACACCGGGAAGAGGGGTATTCTAGCGCCTTGGAATGCAGTTTTCTAGCTTTGGGCATACTTCTCATCACACAGGCAGGCCATTTAACGAATTACAGTGTCAAGATTTCCATTCGCAGATATGAGCTAGCCAAGTAGATACATGCCCTAATGACTGATATGCAAGCAGATCATCGGGACGAAGACGAGCTGACCAGCCCGAATCAGTGACTAGGGAGTAGTGAAGAGGGGGGGGGGAGCGTGAGGTAAAGATTCAGTCCTTTCCTATGAAACCCGTAAACGTGCAGGGGAGAAAAACGGCAATGTAGAGTGTGAAGAAGCGAATAAGGAAGGCAGCATGGACACAAGCGGATATCGTGGAGTATTTTGGAACATGGAGAAGGGCATGGGAGATCGGAAAAAAGGAAAACCATTCGAACCTTCCATCCGCTGACCTGTGAAGAGGAAGAAAAAGAAAAAAGACCCCATGGCCGGACCGCCCGTTTGTCACCCGAAAAGCTTGCCGCAGAACACGCAGATGATTGGGAAAGAAGGGGAGATAAAAAAAAGCCGCATAGTCGCAGTGTGCATAACAGAGGCCTTTGCCGAGAAGAGGGAATTGGGTACTGTTCATGCCTTGTGAGCCACCAGTCCAACAAACAGCCTAGATACCACCTTTCCCTCGCTCCCACTACGCTTGTCTTACATGATTTGATCAGATCTGGATCGATCCTGCCCGTTCATGGGTTCCTCATTGGAGCTGAGGCCCAGCTGCTGGGGAAGACACGTAGATGGGGAAACCGGTGGTATCATGCATCATAGTTGGCATATATAAGGAAAGATTGGGTATTCCCAAATCACATCGATGCGTACGTAATCCAGAGAGCAAGGAGATTGTGTAGGTGGAAGTGATTGGGCTGTTTGTGAGACTGGCGTCAGAATCAATGGCCTTAGCTTGAACCGAGCTCCTCGATCGCTTTCCAGATGTCCTTGTTAATAAAGTCGGGAAGAAGCTCGTCGGGGATCTCGTCAACCGGGAGGTATACGTCTTCCATGGTAGGGATACGAGCAACCTCGTCAATGGGGTACTGCTCAAGGCGTTGAAGTTGAGCCCAGTGTATTCCATCAGGCCCAACTTCACGAGGCAGAGGGAGGAAACGACCAACACCGGTCTTGGCACGATCGTCACCCTCCCATTTCATTTCGAGCTGACTAGGCCAAGGAGAGATCTCGTCCTTCCCATTCTGCCAGTCATGGCACCAGATGGTCTTCTCGCCGAGAACGCGGCCGAAATTGCCCTGCATGTCGAGGTTCTGAGGGCCGGGAAGCCATTTTTGAAGCGTGGTTTTGGCCTTGTGGTCGAGAAGCGGTGCGTTCACACCCTGCCCAGCTTCTTTTACCTTGACTTCGCGATCCAGCTTGAGTCGCTGGGCAGCAAGCATCTCCTCGCGGTGCTTGATGTAATCTCCGTACTTCCACTGAGCGACGTCGGAATGCTTGAAGAGACGGCGCATGGCATTGCGGATATAGAGAAACTCTTGCATACGCTGTGCATCTGGAGACATCCAGGTACGGGAGCTTCGGTAGTTTCCTCCAGCATTACCAACAGCTCCGCCGTAATTCGCAGCACCCTTTCGTGGCTTTGTACGTGGGCTGACGTCGTCCGGGCTGTCACGTACATTGCGACCGAGCGAAGGAGTCTTGGCTTCACTCATGCCCTTGCGCTCGAGCATCTTGAGAACATCATACCGGTCGGTGTTCTTAGGCGCTTCCACTTCCTCGTAGTCTTCGGGATCTTCGACTTCAAGGCCCTGAAGTGCCTCAAACAAGTTATTGCCTGAGAATTTTCCATTGCCCTTGGTATCTCGCAATATACTGAGCTCTTCGTCATGCTTGAAGAGATTCGAAATATGGCCGTTGTTGTCTATGTCACCGTTCGAGCCGCCATTGGCAGAGGCCGCATCCCCAGAGTCGGAGGATGCAGAGGACGGCTCTGAAGGCGCGCTTATTCGAACTCCGCCCTTACCGCTGGAGCGGCCGCCACGTGTAGGCCTGCCACGTGAGGCCATCGATGTGTTCGCACGAGGTAAGGGTTTTCGAAAAGTAGTTGTGTAGAATGAAGGCGAGAATTTGAGGCTGTTCTGGCGGCAGATCTTGGCAAAGCACCAGAGGTCGCAGTGGGGAGGGCAAAGGTCGGTCAAGTCGGAGAAGCGAGGGTCTGGAAAAGAAGTAGGAGGTCACCCAGGTCACTGATACAGGCTGTTTTGCCAGGCGGTGAAATGAGTAAAGCTACCCCCGCGCACCGAGGTGTCCCGAACAGCGCAGCCCGTCCAGATTTCTCTTTCTTGAGTCTGTGATTTTGCAGCGTTAGATTGTGGCCGGACGAATGCATAATATTATTGGTTCCCTGCGTAGTAAAGGTGTTCAGCGTCGGTGCGTTGAGCCATGCAGCAAACGGTACCGACTCCACCCGTCTACCATCTACTAGGCTCTGAACCAATAATGTCCCATGACAGTTCATATCCGTTCTCGGAGAAGAGCGGCCGACTAACAAACAAGCATGAAGAAGCACCACGTACCTCTTAGAGATTATGCCGAAATCAGACAGGCCACGTTCACCGGAGTGCCAATAAAATGTCAGCCAAATATTCCTTGTCAATTATAAGGTGAATTGGAATCGCAGCGCGCGGCATCTACGTGAAGCTAGACATTCGTAGGTGAGGACATACAGTTACTGAGAGTGGGGGTGAGGTGGCTGGGCTGGGTGGCTCGCAAGGTATCCTCAGTAAGAAGAGCGTCAAGAAGTCAACTTGTCTGCCGTGACTTTGGAGATGTAGCCGATGAAAGTTGCTGCCTAGGGTCAATGAACAATTCAAATCAATATCTGCCTAGGGGCACAATGAGAGTGGGAAGCCGTTTGCGATCTTGTCCGGCTACATTGCAGCCTGAGGTGGCAAACTCGAGGCATCACGACATGGTACATACAGTGTCAAAGGGGCGGGTCAGTGTGCCTGGTGGTGCCGGGCTACGAGAGCGATGTCCCAACGATGCGATGTCGCGACGCTCGCTCGCGGCGAAAGCGAACTACGAGTCCGGGATTATTCTAAAGCGTGGGATCAGGAAAGTGGGAATATTCCGGTCCGGTGCAGCGAAACAAGCGGGTGCTCTTGACGGGCGATGCCTCGAAAACGTTGGGAGGTCGTAGAGCGGGGGCGAGGTGTGAGGATTAAATAAAGGCGACGAATGCGGAGTGAAGAGGCAGCGGTCTCGCTCTGGGCTTGTATGCGGTCGCAGTTGTTGAGGCACGGTCCGTGATGACTGGTTTCGACCAGCTTGGCCTGTACTACAGAACTAAGGGGGATTTCACTCTCCCAGCCCACTGTGTTGATGGAAAGGAGACTCGAAATCAACTCAGCCACAATCCAAATTTCGAGGAAGCTCACGCATGCTTCGATACGCACTTCTGCCATGGAAGAGTCTCTGGCTTGGGGGAGCCAGGACCACAGCAGTAGGTGACGATGCGCATATTCCCGACGACCCGAACATATTCACATGACTGGGGCTGTTGTTGGCGAACAGAAGTTTGGGCTTGCCTGGTGGCATGGAAACAGGAGCATCTAGATAGCCTTCAGTACCCTTTGCAGGGCCGTTCGGTACATGACATTCAGGAGCAGCTGCGGTCTCTCGGCGCGGCAGTTGAGTTTTGGCAAGTGGTTCGGCAGAGCACGCGCCACCCTTAGGGCCTGGCGGTGTGATTTGGAATGGGTTTTCGAGATGAAGCGAGGATGACAGACGAGAGAGTCTATGATTTTGCCTCGGATGCATGAGACAGGATTGATAGACTCGCAGGTGTAGCGGGCCTGAGGCGGCAATATGTCCCTGGTCAATGGCTGAGTACGTGGTGGTGTGGGTTGGATGGTTGCAAGTCCGGCAACGATGGTATCAGTACCTCTGGCGACGATGCATTCAGCTGCGACCAAGGTCAGCATTGGATATCAAAAGGGTCTGGGTGACGGTAGTAAAACGAAGGGCTCCTGGGGGCCGAGATCAGAACAGCTGGGAGTCAATGTTGGACAGTGCAATGGAGATGATATTTGGTTCTACATAGTCGATAGTGCTACGGCCAGACCAAGACGGGCCCAGGCAGGAGCGGGCCTGAACTCCAGCGCATCAAAATGCGAAGAGGATGAAGAGGGTGAAGAGGGCGCTCGAGGAGAATCAGCATGCATTGATTGCAGGCGGGTGAGGGAGGTGGACAGAAATGGCGGCTGGTGCTGTTGTCGCAGGGACGGAAGAGATGAAGTTGAGATGGACGGTGTGTATGGTTTCACGGATTCGCTAGCGCCACGGCCTCGATTGGCTGGCAGCGATCCGGCAGGCGCGCCCCACGCAGCGGGCAGGCGCTACGCCGCAGCCACTCGCCTTGTCGCACGGCCGACTGGGCCGCTCCTGCGATGCGATCGGCTTGGCGCTGCGACAGGGCAGGCGGGTTTCGTCATGGCCAGGTGGGAAGGCAGGCGCGACCCGCTGCGCACCGCCAGCGCTTACCTTGGGCGTCGCCGTGGTGCCATTCTGCGGCGCTGGGGAAAGAGCGCCGGGGCGCGCAAGGCAGTCGCTGAGCCGTAGAGCGGACGAGCCGTGGAAGGGGGACGACGATGAGATGACGTTGGGTCAAGCTGCGCTGCCACGACACACACACACATACACACACACATACACACACACATACACACACACATACACACACACATACACACGCGCGGCATCGAAAAAAACAGGGAACGAACGCCTAGCCCATGCGGGCGCCACAGATGCGGCCGGGCGGCGGGGAGGGGCTGGCGGCGGTACAAAACGGCATCGGCCCCCCGGATGCTCGCGTCTTCGAGCACCTCCTCTGCCCGTCCGCGACGTCAACCCCCTCCAGAGGCCGTGTTCCCTTGCGCTCGTCAACCCTCCACTCTGCGGCCACCGCAGCCGTCGCCGTCACGAGGGTCTCCCCTCGGCGCGTGTCTGCCGCCGCCGTTTGCCCATAGAGCGCAAGTCGAGGAACAAAGGGCGCCCGCTCCGACAATCGCCGCCCGCCAGCCGAGCCACAGAGAGGCTCCGAATCTCGCGCCTGGCCCTCGTCCCCAGACAGCGCATCGTTTGGGGCTGCCCCAGCCCGGCCGCCTGGCGCGCAAATGACTGGTCGTTAGCTTCCCGCCTCAGCGATCCCCAGGGCGCCTATCTGGGCCGCCCGCTCGCGCCCCGCCCACTCGCTCCAGAATAGAGCCTCATCGGACTGCATGCGCTGTTGAAACGCCCAGGTCGAGCAGTCCACTGCATCGCCTGCCCATTGGGCACCTTGCAGCTGGCCTGTCAAACGGTCCTTGCTCTCTCGCGGTACGTACATTCGCTTCGTTTCATGTCATTGTGTGCTCTTCACTTTACATAGACTCACCGCTCCCCAATCCCCAAGCCCGCCCATTCACTTCACCTTTCCTTTATTGCATTGTGCGGAGCGTTCAAGTACCCTGCCTTTTTCCCATTATTCTATTCAGGCCCATTGTATCGTAATCGCATAATTCTTCCACGTCCGCTTGGCGCCCTCCCTCTGGCGCCTTGCTCTTCTGCCCATCAGCCCCTCGTCCAAAACCTCCCACCTCCTCCTCATCCCCGCTGCATACCTTCTTGGCTGCTGGCTGGCTCCTTGTTTCCTTCTCTTCACCTCTGATCCCCGTCTGCAGACCTCGTTCCTGCGGCCATCCTTAACCGACATGGCTTCCACAGTGAACCAACAGCAACCCTTCCCGGCTGTACCTCTGTCTCTGTCCGCTGGCGATCATGAGATGCGAGACTACTACACCCCGTCAAATGCACCACGACCTACATTAAACCAAACACCATACCTTAAACCATACCTCGGCCTTCGAGCTAGACTCTCACAGATATGGATCAACCGCTGGACTATCCTCCTTCTCCTGGTTCTCGTTCGCCTTCTCTTCGCCATTGCGAGCACAAGTTCAAGCCTCACCTCTGCTCGCCGAGAGGCTCTCAGTGCCTGCAACCAAGTCCAAGAAGTCGGCAGCTCCATGGCTTCCATGCCTCACTACATGTCCAGGGGCGTCAACGAAATGACCGCCTCCGGGGTTGAGAAGGCAGTCAACGGTCTCATGACCATGCTCTCCATGAGCGTCACTGGCGTTGAGGAGATTGTCCTCTTCGTCATTCACATGATGACTAGCACCTACCTCTGCCTCATCACCCTGGCCGTACGCGGTAGCCTTCATGCCGCCGTCGAGATCGGCACCGAAATGACCAAGAAGCTCAACGAGACCATCGACTCCGTCACCGATGACATGGGTGACGCCGTCAAGACAGTTACCGACGGCATCAATAGCATTCTTGAAAAGGCCAAAGGCCTCCCCTTGGTTGGAGATTTCGTAAAGCCCGACATCAATTTGGACGACGAGATAGAAAAACTAAAGTCGTTGGAGGCTCCCCCAGAGCTCCAAGAAGGTCTCAACAAATTGAACAGCTCCATCCCCACCTTCGAAGAAGTGCAGAACTTTACCGACAACATCATCCGCATCCCCTTCGAGCTTGTCAAGGAGAAGATTGCAGAAATGGACAACTATACTTTTGACCGCACCCTTCTCCCCGTGCCGGCCAAGGAGCAACTGAATTTCTGTGCCGAAGGTGGTTCGATCAACAACTTCTTCGATGACCTAATCAACCTGGCCTACACGGCTCGCAAAGTCGGCCTCGCTGTCCTCATTCTTCTCGCCATCCTCGTCTGCGTCCCCATGGCCTACCTCGAAATTCGTCGCTACCGGCGCATGCGTGAGCGTGCCGCCCTTTTCGAGGACGGTCACGATGGCATGGATGTCGTCTATCTGGCTTCTCGTCCCACTTCTTCCGGCATTGGCTTATGGCTGGGCCGGCGCCTTGGCTCCGCCCGTCGTCAAGCTGCACTCCGCTGGGCCTTTGCGTACGCAACATCTGTTCCTATGATGTTCCTACTGGCTTTGGGTTTTGCTGGACTCTTCTCTTGCTTTTGCCAATATCTCCTGCTTAGGAGCATTCAGCAGAAGGTCCCTGAGCTCACGGAAGAGGTCGCCGGCTTCGCCGAACAAGTTGTCACTTCCCTAAACAACGCTTCCATGTCCTGGTCACAGGGTGTGAATGGCGCTGTTGACAAGCTGGACACTAAGCTCAACGACGACATTTTCGGCTGGGTCAACCAATCCACATCCGCCGTCAATGACACTCTCAATGCCTTCGTGGAGCAGATGAGTGACACTCTGAATGATACATTTGGTGGTACGATCCTTCACGACCCAATCAAAGACGTCCTGAACTGTTTGATTGGATTGAAGATTGCCAGCTTCCAGCGTGGCTTGACATGGGTCCAAGAGCACGCCCACGTATCATTCCCGGGTGTGGCCAACGACACATTTTCTCTTGGTGCCCTTGCCGAACTGAGCGACTCTGATTCTGCATCCGAGCTTCTTGCCGATCCTGATGGCAAAACTAGGGACAAGGTTTCTCAGGCAATCGACCACGTTGTCGAGAAGCTACTGAGTGGCATTCAAACCGAAGCACTCATCTCCACCGCCCTTGTTGTCATTTGGCTGCTGGTCTCCATAGGCGGTCTCGTCTATGCCTGCACGCACATGTGTCGCCGCGATTCACCTACAGGTACCGCCTATGTTGTTGACCCCGCCACACAGGAAGAACCGAAGACTCAACAAATTCCCGACGACGCTGCACCGCCCTACGAATATCCAGTCAACAAAGCAGCGCCCTATACGCTGACTCCTCGGCCGTTTCAACCCCAACCTTTCCAGACTTTCGAGTCTGGCCATCAGACGGAAACGGTTCGTCAGGTCGATGCCCGCGCCGTCGGTGAATCAGCCCGTCCAGGCCATCTTCGCGTCAGTAGCTATGGACAACTCGCTGAGCCCTCACCTCTTGATGAGAAGCGCAATCCTTTCTCGGATAGTCCCTCGGAGAAAGGCGGTCCGTCCGCGTATTAGATTCATTTTGTCGATTAACCGGCACTCACCACTGACCTTTTCCTTTGTGTTCTGAGTCTATGGGAGCGCAGGTTAGCTACATCGGCCTGTTGACGAGACGTAATTGCTCAGGTTACGTACCTTGGTCCCTAAGGTTTATCTGCTCTCAAGTCGATGCGATTCGCTCCTTGAACAGTAACCTCAGATTGCAGGAGCTTTGCTTCTCTCTGAGATGCAAACTGGTGTTTTGCAATGCATTCCCTTTCTCAATCATTTTCCCCCCTTGTATTGTCTGAGCCTTGCTCGATAACAGGGGGGATGCTAATGTATTCATGGTTTTCTTAGTCTGTGTCGCTGCTCTGCATTTTTCTTGGCGTTGGATGATATCCCCCCATTGCGTTTCCTTATTTTGCAGCACTCTAGAATCATTTTTCCTATTGCAGCCATGATCAATATCCAGCACATTTTGGTTTTTCCTTTTCGTTCTTGTGCGAGGCTGTAAAGAAGAGTTTTCTATGAGCGCTCACTATATTTATTTCCTTTGCAATGGGTTGCGTGTGTATCTCCTTTGGTATGTCTGTTCCCGAGGTCCTTTCCCTCCCGCGCCTCTCCCGTACACCCTATGTCCCATTTTCCCTTCTGCTGCCAGTGCCACACAACCCCGCCGCCTGCCTGCGGCTTGCCCGGCAGCCCGCGAGAGGCTCTGGTGGCCAGCGCATCGGTGAAGGACGCAAATGGACGCCGTAGGTCTCCCCTTTAGCGTGTAATTGTACGGTGCACGTGCCGGACATATTGGATATGATCAAGCTCAGTACAGCGCCCACCCGCCTTTGCCCTTCTGCATAACTCGCCGGCCCTTCTGGATGATTCCTTTGGACCCGCTGAGGCCGCCGCTGGGGGAAGTTAAACGTGCAAAGCGGGTTGTGGTGCTGATGGTAACAAGCGTTGGAACTTCCCTCCTTGCATTTCTCTCCCCTTTTTTTTTCTCTCTTTTGCAGTTGGACCGCGAAGGAGATCAAGGAGATGCGAGTCGAGCTGGAAGCGACAGAGAATGTGCTTGTGTTGGCAACGGTTGAAGGAATCCTCGTCCCTAGGATGCAGGGTTGGTTTTTGCGCACCTTCTGCGCCACTCTTGGATCCCGTGCTTCGCGCCGGGGCGAATTTAGGAGCTTGTGTAGGGAGTGCGTGGGGGACTGGCAGGGAGTGTCAGTCTTTAAAAGATCGAGAAAATGGGGAGGCAGATGACGGTTTCGTTACCAGATTGCTTATCGTTCTGAGGCTTAGCTGGAGACTGTCGAGTGTTAAATCGAATGGATCCCTCCCCTGATTACGTATTTTGCTAGTGTGATGTGTGTGCCAAACACTGAACTTATTAACCGGCAGCAACGGCTGGTATCACGTAGCTGCGGAGGGAATATCCGCGATCTTGTCTCGTGGAAATTGACACGGAAGTCAGTTCAGATCCGTGGTTCTTCTGGTGTCGCATAGCCTATAAAGGTGCCTAGGTAGGCCTACCACGAGCAAGACGATCATGACCTGTAGTCTTCATATCTAGGCATTATTATTTTAACATACACTCTTGGTTTTCAAAGTTACTGATCATTTTAAACAACTGATACTTGCTTTCTAAAGTATCAAGCACACCTGCTACGTATCTATCTCGTCTCTTCCTCACCTTGCTTATCGTAATCAGAACCTTCTTCCATGCTCCATCACCGCATTCTGATTCTCTACAACAATATGATCCGCGGAAGCATATCTGCCATCTCCAATGTTTACGAACTGTCTTTTGTCTTCTACACCTAAGCAAAGCCAAAGTATTTCATATCATCATTGCCCCGAATGTTAACACTGTGCCCAACACCCTGAGCGTAGATACCCTCAACTCGAGGGCCATATATAGTCCTTGTATAACCGCTTTGGGGATCATTTTGCTTGGTGCTCTCAGGTTTTTCGTAATTATAGCCAAACACGCCTGACCATTGCTTCATGGTTTCTTGATAGTTTTGTGGGCGCAGGGTACCATCGGCTGAGCCATGGTACACTTGCATCTTGGGTCTCGTGCCGTTGTACCCGGGATACATGTCAAAGACAACTTGGGCCCATTTTTGCGGGGTGGCAGTAGATTGACCGTTAGCGCAGCTGTTGTTCCACGCTGCGATTCCACCGCTAGAGGAAGCAAAGCAGCCCGCCCCTACACCCGAGTAGACGATTCCCGCGGCAAAGAGGTCGGGGTAAGTGGCCGCAAGTACATTCTGCAAGAACCGTGTTAGCTTTTGTGCGCCATGCACACTTTCTGCTCTTTTAGGACGGGCGAAAAGAATCAAGGAAGGTGTGAGTGCCAACTTACTGTCATCATTCCGCCAGACGAAGTACCCGTCACGAAGACCTTTGCCGTATCCGCCTTGTATTCGGTAATAGTCCACTTGACCATGTTTGCAATTGTATTCGAGTCACCACCTCCCTCATGGCTGAGCGTCTGCTTGCTGCTGACGTCCCAGCATGTGCCCGAGTGTGGCGATGACGGATAGATGACAATGAAGCCATACTGTTCGGCAAGTGTCTTATAGGGACTGCCGTTGTAATAGGCTTGGGCCGTACCGGTGCAATAGTGTATAGCGACAATAATGCCGGGGGATGTAGCAAGCTTCTTCGGCACATAGATGTAGAAAGCTGCCCTGGTAGGGGCCGTTCCAAAGGACGTCACTTGGGAAAGTTGGCCGGGTGTGGGTGCCCGCTTTGCCAACGAAAGGCCTGAGACAACCGAGAGGCAGGCCGTGAGAGCGGCGAGGACACGCATGATGGGGACTTTCTGCTATGGACTGTCGTTCGTGGGTCTACCAAGCTAAGGAGTGCATGGAAGACCGTCCTCTTTATACTGTACTTCAGAGCCACCGTCGCGCTTGCGGTTGAAGGGAACCCCCCCCCCCCCTCCCATACTGCATCTGATCTTCTGAGCCCCCACTTGGGACCAGACTGCCCTAGGCTGCAGATGGGACTGGTGCTGGGGTTGGATAGAGTGTGGGCATCCCCACACTCTCATGCCTCCCGGGCTAAACCAAGAAATTTGTGGAGCGACTGGCGGATCCAAAGCAAGTTTAATATGAGGAAGCAAGATTTGATTGCATTTCTGGAATCTGGAAGGGGGTGGAAATGGCAGGATGACAAGGCGAAACAGGTGATTAAGTTTAATTTAGAGAAGTGCCTTTTATCCGACGCATGTCCGTTGCCGAAAGCACTACGCAATGTAGAGCGAGAGGATAAATTTTGCACACACGTGAGTCGAGGTGAATAGGACGGCGGCCTGTCAGGTACGATACACGATACACACCGGTAACGGGGGAGTGCATGTGGGAGTGTGCGGGCTGGCTTTCATCCGTGAGCAGCCTCTTCCCGAAGGCTTGGCACATACAGATGGGAATCACATCGAACACGAGTTCCTATTTTAGACGGAGTGAGGAAACTTTGTGGGGTAATGTTTGCTCGGCTCAAATAAAGTGCCGGCATCATGCGTGGGACGACAATCGACTAGGACCACCAATGTGGATAGGAAGGGCGATGCTGGCGCTTGTGTGCACGACACGGAATGGTGGCGAAAGATATGAGACAGCACTTGAACACATGCAACCGCGCAGCTGGATAATTCGTATGTTATCTATCTTCTTCCGTAGCTCGTGGTTATCCGCGGTTGCTGAATGGATCATGGCATATGGGAAGATGCGGCCATCCAGGAGCGTCGACTGTGTCCGTACGGGTTCTGTGCGCAGGTGAGATGGTGTGTTCCACAGACAGAATCGCTTCGTTCGGATGGCTAGGAGACGCGGGCATAACGGGTCCTATGATGCCCCGGGCTCCAGGGGGAGTATCTTTGGGTGCGGAGGATGTTCGCTTTGGCGCCAAAAAGGTGGGCGATATGGTATGTTGGATGGATTCCGGGCGATGTGCCGGCTTTTCACCTCCCGGCCCATACACCGTCTCCTCTCCCGAAGCCACCCAAGCTCAGTCCACCCTTGCCCTCGTTGACCGGTCTCTTTGCCACTCGTCCCTGGGCCTTGACGCCTTCAACGACCTTGTCCAGCTGAGTTTCCACGACGACGCCGCCGACTATCATCTCGCCTAGTGTGGCATGCAGAGTCTCGAAGTTGAAGATGAGGTCCAGCTCGCACACGTTTTCGAATAGGCCGTCGAGCGCCTGGACAAAGACCTGGATGAGATCTAGCAGGGCAAGAGGCGACTCGGTCGAAGTGGAGATTATGATGAAGTAGAGGGTCGCGTAGTGGCGGTAGGTAACAAGCGAAGGGGTGTCGTTGTGCGGGGTGGTGGGCGTGGACGACTTGCTGCTGCTGGCCAAAAGGGGGGGCAGGCTGCTGGGTCAGAGGCGTGAGAGGGCGGGGCATGGCGGGACATACGGGAGGAAGTTGCAGGCTGAGTTGGGTCGGTTGGCAACGAGGGTGAAGATCTCGGAGATGAGGCGCTGCTGGACGCTGGTTTCCTGGGCACCTATTTTCAGCATCGAGGGATGGGGGCGCTGGACAGGCGGATCACGGTACCAGCTGGGTGTAGAACTTGGTCAGGCGCGGCTGGCCGGCGTTGTTGAAGACGAGCACGGCGTTGATCATGGCGGCTGGCGGCGGCGGTGGTGGTAAACAGGAGCGGGTGGGCCTTTTGTCGTCTTCTCACTCGAGGGCGTCACTTGGTGATCGCCGTGCGGGATCTATGGATGCGGGGGTCCAGCGGCGCCGTGGCCCGAGCTCCCCTTAAATAGAAGCAAATCGACAAGCTGCCGCCCGTAGTGACCTCCTTCACCCCCAGCACCACTTGCCATTGCCACCTTCTATCGCCGCTCCACTCCCTCCATCGTCGCAAAATGGAGTCCCTCTCCCGTGTTGGCAGCGCTGGTTTGCGCCGTGCCCTGCGCGTCCCCCTGCGCGCTCCGACGCCTGCCAATTGCATCATCGCCAGAGCTTCCATTGCGCCCGCCGTGTACCGCCCCGCCGCCACTCCAGTGGCTCCGGTTCGGTCATTCCACTCGTCAATGGCCCTCAAGAGCATCCTCCCGGACTCGGAAAACCCGCCGCCCAAGAAGAGTGAGCCGAATGAGAAGCCCACGGTGCCGACCGACATCTCCACCTCCGAGTTCCACGAGCGCGCCGATGCATATCTGGACGAGCTCGTGGCTAGGCTGGAGGAACAGCAGGAGCAATCGCCTGACCTGGAGGTCGAGTTCTCGGTACGTCCCATGTCCACCGCCACGAGGAGCATGCCCAGGAGAGGAGCGCTAACACGCACGGCAGGCTGGTGTGCTTGAGGTCAAGATCCCATCCAAGGACCTCACCTATGTGCTCAACAAGCAGCCCCCGAACAAGCAGATCTGGCTCAGCTCCCCCATTTCCGGACCGAAGCGTTTCGACTGGGTCGTCACTGGCGAGTCCATGACCCAGAAGGAGGGCGGCGGCTCCGGCGACTGGTTATACCTGCGCGACGGCAGCTCCCTGACCGAATTGGTCCGCAAGGAGCTTGGTGTCGACCTCGGCGTCGACGACAGTGTCCCGACGTAAGAGGGCGAGGAATGGACAGGCTTTATGAATTTCTGTATTGGTAGCGTTTTGAACTACGGGCGCGTCCCTAGGACGCAAGCATGGAAACAACCAGCTCGGATGCCTGGCACTGTACCGCGCAGTAGCAATATCATCTGGTCCCCCAAAAGAAAAAGCTCCTCTGAGCCCTTGGTATTCCCAAACCCAACGCCGGCCCATGAATGCAACGCCTCCAACATGCTACTGGCAACCGAATGTCCCCTTCTTGGACGGGCATGTGCCGCTACTACATTCGTCCACTTGTGTTCTTTGAATCCAAAGTCCCCATCACCCGTGCACATATACTTTGTACGGAGGGGGGTAAAGTATCTAGATGTCAAAGTATCTGAATACCTAGGCAGTGATGGCCGAGGTCTGGAGCGCATCCGTTTTCTCGGGCGGCAGATCAGACTAAAGACGACGTCAGCATGCGAGGACATTCTTGGGCTAATCTTTCAGGGGAAGCGCGTACCGGGTCAAATATGATTCGAATCATGAGACTACAGCTTGGACACCGTGCGATGTCCTCTCCGTCGCGCATGTCGTCGATGTTGATCTCGAAGCGGTCGCCGCAGGGGCACGGGTGGTGGTAGATTTGCAGGACTTCGTCGTAGAAGCAGTCCTCGATCTCGATCTCGTCGTACAGGTTCAGCTCCTCGTCGGCCATTGTGGCTGGTGCTGGCGCTGCGCAGCGACGAGGGAACAGGAGAAAAGAGAAGGGAAAAAAAAGAGTGCGGTCGGAGTGAACAGGTGAGCAAGTGGCGGCGGGCTGCGGGGGAACAAAAAAGAGCGACCAGGGGGGCCGGGGTGCCGGGACGCCAGGACGCCAGGGTGTCTCCCGCCGCCAAGCCGCGCCCTCGACGGCATCAGCCAGTTCCACATGTACCGCTAACCTTCGAGTCCCGCCCGCTGTGTCAAGCCGACATCCACCCCACGCCCCTAGCAGAGCCCGCCCGGATGGGCAAGCTGCCCCAGACGCTCCCCCGCCGCCCACCATGAACGATGTCGAGTCGGCCACGGTCAAGCTCGCCGAGCTGCTCCGCCATCCAGAGGACCTGGACAAGATCCCCGGCCTCAAGGCTGAATTCACGCGCAAGAAGGCCGCAATCGACGGCCAGCTACGCCATGGGCTCCGCGAGCAGCTGGAGGTGACGCAGGCCGGCATGAGTAGCATCACCGACGGCCAACGCACCGTCAACCTGATCAAGGAGGAGATGATGAAGATTGACAAGCTGTGTGCAGAGGCCCAGAACATGATACACGACTTCCCTCACATCAACCTCGTCGCCCAGACCCACCGCAACTTCGAGCAGATCGAAAAGATGAGGCGGGACATTGACACCTTCATGGAGCGGTTGGCGAGCCTCGAGGATCTACTGGCGCAGGACGACGAGAACCCCAAGGAGCAGCCCAACCTGCTTGCCATACACTTCGGCCTGACCCAGTTGCGGGACATCCGCGATGAGGCCATGGAGCAGATACGGGCCTCGCAGGACGCCTCTACGGAGCTTATTGAGAACCTCGCCCTTGAGTCTGGCGGAACCGTCCAGGACCTATTCAACAAACTCGAAGACGTCATCGAGTGGTTCGACAAGCACATTGGGGAGGCGTGCATCAACATGATAGAACTCATCCAAGAGGGCTATGACGGCACCGTCGTCAGACTGGCCATCATCATTGAAGAGGAAGAGAAGAGTGACAAGAAGGTCAAGGCATTACAGGACGCCCAGCGTGAATACAAAGATCTAGCATCACGTTTCAAGTCCATCGCCGCCGGTCCCAAAGAGCTACGCGGTTACAAGGAAAAGTTTATCAAGTCGATCGAGTTTGTGTGCCAAGCGAACATGGACGAAACCGCCGAAAAGTTTCAGGATGATCCGGACAAGCTCGGGAAGAAGTTCAAGTGGTACTTCAACAATTTGAACGTGGTGAAGCTTGGAATGCAAGAGTTGATGCCCAAGAAGTGGAGGATTTTCCAGACGTATACCAACATCTACCACCAGCACATGCACGACTGGCTCATCACCCTCATCGACGACGAGGGCCTGCCCAACCCTCAGTTGCTCGCCATTATCAACTGGGTCGACGAATACTACTCCAAAATGCAAAAGCTGGGCTTTGCCGAGGAAGAGCTCCAGCCACACGTCATCGACAATCGCTTCCCAGAGCTTGTCCGCGACTATCGCCAGACCATCATCAAATCCGTTGAAGACTGGATGGACCGCATGGCTGAGTCGGACAAGAAGAACTTCCTGGACCAGAATCAGGACATGATGGAGACCAACGTGGACGGCTACATGCAAACAAAGACACTAGGAGACATGTGGCGCATGCTGCACGAAAATCTCATGGTGGCCGCGAGCAGTGGTCGGCAAGACGTTGCAGAGGGTGTTATTGAATCCATGTTCCGTGCTCTCACATCCCGCCAGCGGTTATGGGAATCGCTTCTGCAGAACGAAACAGCCCAGTACGCTTCGCCCACCACTCCAACCGATGGTGTGCAGAACTTGCAAGACTGGCTCGTTGCAGTGGCCAATGACCAGATCGTCTGCATTGATGAGGCAGGGCAAGACGAGGGGCAACCGTCATATCTCAGCTCCTTTGAGCGCGAGATTACACCTCTGGTTTCTCAGACCTACGCTCCCAACCTTGTGTCCCAAGTCGAAACTCTGCGCCTGGGATATCTCGATCTGGCGACCACATGCATCCAAATGTTCTGTTCGCTCGTATTCACGGCCGACTTCCGCTCCATTCTCGCCGAGTTCTTTACGCCAGCTTGGTATTCTACGAAGCATATTGCCGCCATGATAGCAACCTTCCGCGACTACCTGAACGATTACGAGAGCGTTCTCCACCCCGCTTTGCGCGATATCCTCATTGAACAGCTTGCTGAGGAGCTCCTTGTCCACTATCTTTCGGCGGTGCGCAACAAGGGTGCCAAATTCAGGCGCAACGATCCATTCTCAGACAAGGTGAGGGACGATGTCCTCACCATCTTCGAGTTCTTCGACGCATTCCCGAGCGGCCCGGACATCCGAGAGAGGTGGCGAGCCGCCAACTACTTCCTCAGACTGGTCGAGGTCGACAAGTCGCAGGTCCAGTTCGTCTATGAGGAGATGAAGTCCATGTTCTGGGACGTGCAAATCGGATGGGTAGAGGCCGTGCTAAGGGCGCGAGACGATTTTGAGCGCAGCATGCTCAACGCGGTCAAGGCGAAGGCGGCCGAGGTCAATGTCGAGAGAGGTGTTACAGGCACCATCATGGGCAAGGTCAAATGAGCATTACGGCGAGTCCAGGTGTAATGGGCGTCCTGTGCGTCTGGCGTTGTTCAAGGGCGGGAGGCTATTTATATCTGATGTGAGGCTCTTGGGGGTATGGAAATGGGAATCGGCTGCTGGCAAGTCCTCCCCTGATCTACCATTCGCAGCGTATATTTACTTTATTCCTAGCGGCTGTTGTGTATTGGTGTCATGGGTAGATCGTCCCAGGTTCTTACATACTTTATACCCACACCTCGTACCTCCCGTAGATTAGCGAATACGGACGTGCTTGTTTTCAACTCAAGGAGGGAAAGCTTCTCGTGTCCAAGGTAGCGTCCGCCCGGGCGTCAGATCGTGAAGGCGACCGGGCTCGGTTTGATCCACGCGTATCGATAGTGGGCTGGTGAGTTTGCGACATGTATGTCACAGCAGGCCACGACACGATGCGACGAGCGGCCGCGACCTGCGACAACGGCAACAGCCGGGCAGCAAAGTTGGCACCCACACGTTATTCCCTTTTGCCGGCGCCATGTCCGTGAGGCGAAGCGGCGCCATTCCGTCCACGACGCCTGCGCGAATTCCAGGCTAATGAGCAATTTCTTACGCCGCAGCCTGGCTCAGCGAAACCCAACCAGCGCGCGCAAAATGACGTGTGCCGCAGCCGGTCCAAGAGGTCTCCGCCGCATCGCATCATCTCGCAGGCGCTTTGCGGCCAAATTTCTCCATATCCACTGGTGTTTCGAAACGGCGGGTCTCCCGAAGACGCAAATCACGTGGAGCCATGCCCCTTGTGGCGTGGCGCTAGGGGAAGGAAGAAAAGGGATCCTGACGGCAAGCGAAAGGTACGCGTCCATAAGCGGGTCTGCCGCCTATCAAAATCCAATGCACGGATTAAATGAACCAATCTCGAGGGCGCTGGGGTAGGCACCCCACCGGCGGTTGGTCTCTCAATACCTAGGTGTCGACTCGCGAGGAAGCCAAGGGCTCGAGGATGGACAGGGAGATCACAGAGGGACAGGGTGCACAAGCAGCGCCTGCACCTCACAACTTCCCGACTCGACTGCGGCGTGCCAGGCACGACAGGGAGCGATCATCGCCAAGGCACGCTGCGATTGGGGACGATTGCAGGCGATTGCAGACGCTTAATTTCCGTTATCATTTGATTTGGTGCCAGAGGGATGCAAGCATGTGGAAATGTGGAGCGACCGCCTCGCCGTGGTCAAGGGTGGCGGTTCCAACTGCCAACCCGTGCCGTTCGGTTCAGGTCTGGACGGGCGAACAAAATTCGAAATGAGATGATGAACCGATGCTCTACCGATGTAGGTACTCACGGCACGGTCAAAGGGGACGCGGCGCGAAATGGAGGGACGGGTGGGTTTTATCCAAGGGCGAGGCTCTGTGCGCCGCCCCCTCCCCAGGAGCTCAAGCATCACCCGCGACTTGGGAAAACTGATATAAACAGTGTCCCCGCCGGCCTTGGGGGTGCTTCTCTTCCCTCCATCGGATAATCCAACAGTCTTTTACTGTAGTCACTCTTTTTTCCAAAGCCAACGACCAACAATCCACATTCCCTACCTTTTCTCAATCTATCTACTATCTCAATCAAACCAACCTTTCGGTTCATATACTCCAACAACAATCACACATTCAAAATGAAGTTCTTCGCTGTCGCCGCTGTCCTCGCCGCCGCCGTCTCTGCTGGTATGTCTCGATCCTCTCCGACAAATACTCCATGCACATGGCACATGCTAACAACCTCGTAGAGTCGATCTGCTCCGTTGTCACCGTCACTGAGACCGTCACTGCCGGCTACGGCCACACCCCCAGCGCCCCCGGCACCGTCGCCCCCACTGGCCCGGCCCCTTACCCTACCTCCGCTGCTGAGGCTGCCGTCCCCTCCGTTGCCCCCTCCGGCACTGGCGCTGCCGTCCCCCCCGCTGGCACTGCTGCTCCTTCTGGCACTGGTGCCTACTCTCCTCCTTCTCCCGAGTTCACCGGCGCTGCCGGCGCTGTCCAGGTCGGCGGCATGCTCGCCGGTGTCGGTGCCGTCGCCGCTTTCTTCTTGTAAGAAGTTTCACCCTAGCGGTCGACTTGTAGTAGTAGCAGTAGCAGTGGGGACGATGTGATCTCTGGAGTGGTCTGGTGCGTGGGGATGTGGTATTGCTGGAGCTTGAGGCCAAAGCACGAGGGGCCCATGTGGAAAAGACATGGACGGTGGACGGTGATGCATCGGTTGATGTCGTCGCTGCTTCATTCGTTGGGATTTTTTACCCTTTCGTTGTTTGTATTGAGCTTAGTAATATTAATGAGAGGGACCATGATGTATATACCCAACATTAACATTATAACAACTTTTTTTTTCCTTGAAAAAAACCAACAAAATGCCTTGCCCGCGACCTTGTGTTGTTCCCATCACGAATGCTATCATTTCTAGGCGGTGACACAGGCTACGCAACATGTGCTTTTTGCTCAGATTGCCAAAAGGTTCTCGAATCTATGACCACGCAAGGTATATCCTGGCCTGCACACGAGGCGGTGGAGCAGAGGAAGCCATGTACGAAAACAGCCAACTCCAGCGTCATTACCGCGCCACCAACACACGTCACCTCAGCCACAACGCGTTGCTGCACACGTTATCGTCTACACCGTTTACATGTAGAAAAAGGGAGTGTGGATGCACATCCACAAACATTGCAAGCATCTTCGCGTGAAGAAAAAGACAAGGGCAGTTGCTGCTTTGAGGAAGTCCGATATTGGATTGGCTGGGTACCTTGCATATGTTGCATACGCGCCTATGCAAGGACGGTTCACCCAAGATTGCCATCAACAAGGGTGCCGTGCCGGCTTACTGCATTCACGGGTCGTCCTCCTTGGGGCTGTTTTTTTTCTTTCCCAGTTTTGACTTGTTTGTTTTTGGTGTTTGAAGTATTGATGCTCCCGTGTCGTGCAGTATGGAGCGGGACAAAAAAAAAAGAAGGCGAGGGTGCAAAACGAATCTGAGTTTGCGGCAGATGTGTATCTTGATACATCAACATGCCTGCACGAGCATGTACGTACGTACGCATGCCATGCATGCGTGGACATGTTCGCGTCTCGCGTGGCAGTCTCCGCCCAAGAAATCGACCTAGTCCAAGCATGCTCAGAGGGGCATCGTCACCTGCTCCCAACATACTCCCATCCGCCCCCGTCTCCTACTCTCCTCCACCTTCCCGCATACATGACGCATCCGCTGCCTTCCCACCCAAACTCTTCCCCTTCATCAGGCACGCTTACAAACCACTCCCCCCATTCTTCATCCCACTGCCAGTCCTCCCATCGTCCCAGCACTTCAACCGCCTTCTCGGGCACCATGTCTTCACGCAGCCCCATGCTAATGTGATGCCACTCTCCATCTTCGGCGCGCTTCCAGCGCGTCAGATACATGAACATGTTTGGTGATGTAGGCAATGGAGCGAAGAATTCACGCCAGGTAGGGTCCCACTGCCACTTCAAGTGCGCAAGCGTGGATTGGGGGGATCTGGGCTTAGGGGATAGAGACGGCGTGGAGGAAAGTTGAGGGATATTTTCTGCAAGGAGAGATATCGCTTCTGATAGGTCTGAAAGGTCGACGGCAGGCGATTGAGGCGGAGAAGAAAGAGTCGGGTTCCAAAGATTGCGGAGTCGAAGCTGATGCTCGAATATGTCGAGCTGGGCTTGAAGAGAATTTAGCTCGTGTGTGTGTGCTGCGACTGGGACAGGAGTTAGGATGACGAGGTTGGAGTTTGCGTCTTGATTCTCCTAGTATTACCGAGTATAAGAAGCAGGTCGGCTATGATGAAGTATCTCGAAGGGACCGGACAGACTCACTGGGCGTAGAGGCTGAAGAATGACATTGTGACTATCTTGCATTCGGAGGTCAACTTGTCGAACTGCCTGGATCTGAGTACGGAGTGCGACGATGGCATTTGAAAGTCCAGACACGGCATCTGTACTCGATGAGGGGCTGTCTTGCGTCATCGTCCGCTGCATTACCTGGGTACGGAAAGGGATAGAAATATACAACAAAGCATTTGCTCAAGAAACTTGTGGAAACGATGGGAAATTTTGCAGAGGTCGACTGGAATTAGCGGAACGAGTGCTGGGCACTGACGGTGTGAGTACTTGTCGATGTGGGCAGGCTGAAGAACACGCCAGTATGGACGACCGCTGGCGAATCAGAGCAAGGCAAGCGGCTGACACAATCAGACACAGCCAATCAAATAGCTGGGCGACACACATCTCTGTATCTGCCTTGTCGGTGAGCATGCGGAGATGTCTAGACGTGTGAATGCACCTCACAGCTGAAGAGAGCGTAGAGATCTCGATGGAGATGGTTGTAGCAAGGTTGGATGCGTCCACGTGCAGGGCCGTCTGGCGAGGTGTCAGATGGTAGACATGCGGCTCTTCGCGCCAAGCCACCAGGCCCTAGCGCGCCAAGCCCGCCGCGGGTACAAAATAAATTTCTGTATGGCGCTCCTCCGACCTTTTCTTCTACAACGACCTGTGTCCGTTTTCCCGTCCGCCGCTCGCGGCGTGTTCGGTTGAGAACTGGCAGTTCGTCCGATCCATGGAGCCACCTTTTTTTCAATGGTGTCAATTTCCGGTCGACAGGTCGAAGACGGATTCACTCGTGTATATGAAGCTTGAGCTTGCCGCAAGGTTTGAGCTCGGTGGATGTGCACGATGGGGCGGCTGATTTCAAGTCCTTTGCGAGGCCGTTGGCCGCTGAAGCTTGGGAAAAACCCAGTCTCCTACATGCCTTCTACATGACGTTACTGTTTCGTGATCTACCCACTTCTGTAGTCGCCCTCTTCGAATGGCCGGGTTGAAGTTTTCACTTCCCGTTGCTCCTCGACTCGCTGCCCTGGGGCGCTTTACAGGAGCTTCAGTCCCCCAGTCACTTGGTCTATAACGCCCTTGGGCGCAGGTCCAATACCCAGCACGGTTGCGCTGCCACTGGCAATCTGCGTCCGCCCAGCGTCGTGAATTATGTGTGCAACCAGACCCAAACTCAAAGCCTGCGCCTGCAACATCTCCAGCTCCTCCTCGCTCTTGACCTGCAGAGCCACCTTCATCTGTCCGTAGCGTTCCCAGCGTCGTAGTATCGTCGAGTTGGGCGAGTGTCGAAGGAAGTGCTTGTAGCAGGCCAGGGTCGCGTGCCCGCACTGTGCGCCGATTTTGCCTGCGTCAAGTCAGTTACCTTACCTCTGCCGTGGGCCTATGCTGTACATACCTTTGGTCATGCCCAGGTCTGTCCTTACGACCAATACAAGCTTGCACTCTTCGCTGTGGCCCGGAAACTCGCTGGGCGCATCGCCTTCCTCATCGCTGGACTCGTCTGAATCCTCCTCCTTCTCGCTCCTTCGTGATGGCGCTGCCACTGGGCTGCCACCGAAGAGCCCTAGGGATTTGGCTTGTCCCAGGAAATAACCAGTGACGCCGGCGACTAGGGCGCACGCGATAGCGATGTTGGCCGTTGAGGGCTGCGCGGTGTCGGGCATCGTCGTTGTGATGGTACAGGAGGGCGATTGGAGCGAAGGATGTGTGACCGAGGTAGCGACCGAAACCAGCGGATCCAAGGACCAGACTATGATGCAGCAGACTGCGCGCGGCGATGGGTCGTTTCAGAGTGGCGCTGTGGCGCGTAGTGTGGTGGACATATTCGGGCGGGAAGGCTCACATGCACGGACCAAGAAGCCATCAAGCCTACGTGAAGCTCACCCTAATTCTCAACTACATTGTACCTTGATTTTGCTGGGACTGTAGTAGATCGATGGCATCGTTTAATAATGGGTAAGTCGTACTAACATGGGGCTGTTCAATTGAATTATGGCATACCAGGCATCAGAATACGCCTTGATGACATAGCTCCTTACCTACCTAGGCAGTGAACAGAAAATATTCGAGCAAGAAGACTCTACTAGACCAAAAAGGATCAAACCGTGGCATCTTTCGCCTTCTACTGAATTTAGCGTTTGGGCTTCCATTAGAAGAAAAAGCAATATGTTTGGTTCAAAACATTTATGCTGCATGTTGAAGCCCCACGAACCACTCAACACCACAATGGTCTCAACCAAAATCACCAGTAAGGCTTTATGAGCCCCTGCCTCGTTCTTTTTTAGAAGAACATCATCCATTAAAACCATCGCTACCACTTTGGAACATACAGTGGAGCCTTGACTATGACACACTCCTTGAAGCTATTCGTAGATACGATCCTGCAGTAGTGTCCACTAACCCCTTCGATGACCTAGGGCGTCTCGTCTGTAGATGCCCTCCCAGAGCAACGAGACACGTATTCACCCGCCCCTCCAGCCCTTCACGCTCTTGATTTCAAATAGGTCCATAATCCATACCTTCTCAACGCCCACTTACCGGCAACACGGTGGCATCCCTTCCCCGCAACAAGGTCGCAGCCTACGAGTCCCATATGCTGCCGAGGGAGCATCGCACGACACTCAGAAGACCCCAATCTCAGATCTCGATCTTAGACCTCGATCTCAGACCTCGTACCTAGGTTGCCACCAACATCAAGCCCATTACATAGGAATCCCGAGTCTTGATCGCCCACCAAAGAACCGCACCAGGCTGGGCCTCGGTCGTGGAACCCTGCTCTGGAGCCTGAAAATCTCCGCGCAAGCACACCGACGACAGTGGCGCGTAGACGCCCGTATAGCTCCGTCGCACATGGGGAACAAAAAGGCTCCCTTTCCCCAGATTTCGGGCCCGGAGCTCGGAGCCAATGAGCGGGTGACGTGAAGAGAGGGCGTCCGAGTGATGCGGGTGGCCTGTCTGCTCTGACATGTGCTATGTGACGGAGCGATTCTCGGGCAATCTAGGGAGGAGGTTGCGCAAGAGGAGGCTTGAACTTCACCGCGCTTGACCAATGCCGTTTCGCGGGTGACATGGATGACAACCAGGGCAAATGAGGTGGAATCTCAGCATTGGTATTGGATTTTCAACTCCAGTGGGTATCTGTTCGACCAAACTTTGCCGCGTCCATTTACATGGCTCAACTTCAACAGGCAAATTACCAAAAGCACTATCGCAGCAACGCTTTTGCCCCTTCATCAAACCTTTCAACCTCCAGAAGCCACGCTTTCTTTCCCACGAATATCGCACAACACATTGCCTGTAAGTATACACTAGCATACAATAAATCACAGTATGGGCGCAGATGTGGCCCACGGAGAAAGCTTCGCCTGCCACAAATCACGGTTGGCGGTGTCGCCTGGTGTCAGCTCGCACACGGAGGTGCTCTACGCTGCGACGCTGGGAGGAGCTGGGCTCTGTAGTCGTACCTTTTGCGTGCGTCCAGGCTGCCGGAGTGAACGTACTGCTTGGCCCAGCGGACCGTACTTGGTGGAGTGACTCTCAAAAGTGCCAGGCTTGTTTCAGCCGTCTGCTGCTGTTGCTAAGTTTAGAAATTGCCTATGCTGGTCGTTCTCCTGTATGATCTTGTCCAGGAAATCGGCAGCCGCAACAAGTATACTACTCTTGCTTAAGCCTCCATTACGTATCTCTGGAACGAGATCATGTAGATCATCAAAACCACGTTTGATGAGATTGCGGCGTTTCTGTTCCGAGAGAATGTGGTTGCTACGCTTTTGCTCCTCGGTCAGGTTTTCGCGCGTAGGCTTCTGGCCTGCCGACGATGTGCGTTTCTTCTTGCCGGCATGGTCGTCCAATGACGCTTTGCGGTTCTTGCTCGAGCGTGGGGCGGAGCTGTTCTTCCGTGCAGCCGCCCTCGCTGCGTTAGTCGGAAGGTGTCTGGCCTTGCGCCTCTTCTTGGCAGGTCTGTCTTCATCTTCGTCCTCATTGTCGTCGGAGGCCTCGTCTGACTCGGGGTCGTCCTCACTGGATACATGAACAAAATGGCCAGTCGGGCTCGGCTTTGCATCATCGCCTCCATTCGTGGCGGGCCTTGTCAGTGGACGGGCATGGCGTAGATCGCCCAGCAAGCGGCGAGTAATGTCGTCCTCAGTCTCGACCGGAGACGCCAGATGAAAGCCAGATCCGTTGAAGGCACTGTCGGTACCATACGTATAAGACCTCTTCAAATGGGGCCGCTGCCGCTCCAGCTGAGCGAGTTCAACCTCGTGCCGGCGCTGGGCATCGCTAGAAGCAAACTGGGCCGCGATGGACGCATCTATGGAGCCATTTTCGTGGTGATTTGGGAGCAAGGCGGCCAACTGCTCGTTGATCAAGCCGTGGGATGTGTTCACCATGGGTACGTTGTGCAGGCCTTGCGGAGAAATGTTTTGGGGATTGGCACTGGAAGAGGGCATGCCGTGGAAGCTGAAAGCGCGTCCGTTCATGTGTGACGGGTGGAGGTTATCGAACAAGGCCGACGGAACGTGCATGGCTTCCTGCATACTCCCAACGCGACCAACGGGCAGGGGCGGGTGGGTGAAGACTTGATCGCTGTGGAAGCCATGGTGTAACTGCGTCTGGTCGGGTATGGTGGCGGAGACGCTGTGGACGTGAGCCGGAGAGACCAAGCCCCAGTTGAAGTTGTCGAGCCCATCTTTTGCCTCGGTGGCAGGCGGAAAGACATTGTCTGTGCCGAAGGGGTTCGCATTGTGGAAAAAATCGATGAGGCCCTGGCTCTCGGTTTCGTTAAGGAGGGACTGACCGTTGGGAAAGGCCGAATCCGTGGGCGAGCCGGAAAAATTGAAGTCGGTACTAAAGGTGTCTGCGGAGCGGATCAGACAACGGACTGGCGGCGCAAAACTGGCGCATACTTACAGCCAAAAGGCGGCGGATCCTTCTCTTCCATGGTCGTGGTGGGCTGCGAGAGCGTCGCCTTGACAACCGCCAGCGCCGCTCGCAGCTGCGGTGCTAGCGTCTCCAGCTTGTCAAGTACGGAGAGGGCGGTGGTGAGGGCTTGACGGCGGCCGACACCCTGCGCTCGTCATGGTCTGGCGCGGCGGCCAGGCGGGTGTTGGTTGCTGGCCGGGACTGAAGGGCGCCGTGACGGTGCTGGCGGGCGCAGAGATGGCGCGCGCTGGGCGCCTTGTATGGACGGAGACTGTATACTCGAGGGGCCGCGGCTGTTATCGGGCACCGGGAGGTTGTTTATGGGGGTGCGGGAGGGGCTGCGGTTGTTGGGGTGCTGTTTGGAGATGGCGGGTGGTTGAGCTCAACGCGGATGGCGGACAGGTGCTTTCAGAGGGTCGGGCCTTGGTTGCGTGGGCCGGTCGCGGCTGCCCTCATGAAAGGCGCGCCGGTGGATGCGGCGGCGGGCAGTGGGGTGGACAGGCGAGGAAGCAGCGACGAGCAGCGGCAGAAGGCAGCGATGGCAGCGATGGCAGCGACGGCAGGAGCGCATTCACACCTGAGCTGTTGGGACCCAGCCCTCTTTTTCACATGCCAGACCAGGCAGGCGCGGCGGGCGGCGGCGGCCCTACCTGCCCTCCCTGCCCTCCCTGCGCTCGTCGACCCTGCCTGCCCTGCCGAACCACCCTGGGAGCACGTGCCGGCCGCTCGGTCCTGCCTCCACTTCGCAGCAGCAGCAGCGTCACCGCCCGCCAAGCCAGCCCCAGCCCGGGCGCCTTCCCCATGCGGGACCGCCCATTCACTCCTCCCCCGCCGGCCGTAGACGCTGCTCCTCCTCTGCGCCCTGCCCGCGGGTGCCAGTGCCAGTGCCAGTGCCAGTGCCAGCCAACACCAGCCAACACGCCCGCCCGCCCGCCCGCCTGCTCACGCGCCGCTTCCATGTGCGCCTTGGCCGCGTCCGAGGCCGCCGCTGCCCTCTGCAATTTGCGCTTCCCGCATCGCCGTCCGCCGCCTCGACTCCTTCAAACCCTACCCCTACGCTGCCATGTCGAGAACGGCATCTCCTCCGCCCTGTGCTGATCGGGCCCGCGCTGCCTCCACTCGTACCTTGCGGCGGTCCTCGCCCTGCAAAGCCCGTTCCCATTCCATTGCGCCCCTCTGCTCAACCGAGGTTGTGGCTCCCGTCCGCCCCCTGTACCCCAGTGCCAACCGCGTCCCCGCGTCAGGTGACCCTGTGGTCCATCTGCTCGAGCTCCCTTGATCCCGACCCTCTATCCCCCCCCCGTGCTACATTTGTATGCAAAATGGCCCACCGTGGCCCCGGAGCCGTGGGACGCATGCGCTTTGCCCGCCCGTACGTTGTGTCCAATCTCTGCCTCTGCTGTGCTGACCTCGGGACTTGTCCCCATCCAGGCCTGCTACCGCCTACGCACTTGGTCTGCTCTCCAGTACAGGCCCGCGTCTGCTCAGGCTGCTATTGCTGCTGGCCAAAGGCAAGCTGACCGTCCGAGCTGCATGGCTGCAGGTAGGTGGCCCTTCCACTACCCGAGAACACACGACCCCCCCATCACATCGGGCCTAGGGCTGAGCACTACCTCCACAGTTCATTACCGTCCTACGCCAGGCTTTGGCCCTCCACCGGTTCCCAGCCTTTTGTGGTGTGTTGGTCGGCGGCTCGACACTCCTCAAACTGCCCCTCAGTGCTCTGATCATAAGCATTCAAAGACTAGCTCACTCGGCTTCTACCCCCCTTGACGTCAAAGCCGCCAGACTCATTGCAACCTTCCTCGCTGCCCTTGTCTCGGCCTCCGTTTCTTTCCGTTTGCTCAACAGTGCTCCTCCGAAACTCCCGTCTTTGGCGAGAGCCCGAGCCCCCTCTTATCCCCGATCTCATCTCGACGTAGTCGAGCCTGGCCCATTTGATGACCCCCCTGAACCATCCCCACCCGAAGTCGACGATGCAACCCTCGCCAGCAAATCTTTGTCAAGGGTTGACCTGGCCGGACGGACTATGGACCTCACCCTGTTCTCCGCCGTTCGCGCTCTAGACGTCCTCATCAATAGTGCGTGGCATACTTCGCCCATTGCACGCTCATCTCGCGGTAGTAGAGTCTCTCGCAGTGCCCCGACTGCCCTGTTCTGTTTCTCTGCTGCCACGATAATGCATGCCTGGTTCTACAGCCCTAGCCGGCTCCCACAAGCATACAATACATGGATTTCAGCAGCTGCGGAACTTGATCAACGTCTTCTACTAGCGCTTCGTCATGCTCGCTACGGAACATGGGTCTACGGGAAGGATACGGGTATGGCTCCACTTCTTGGCTCTCTGTGCCGGGACTACGGTCTTGCCGAGCATCTGGGAGACCCTGCAAAAACCATACCTGTGCCCTGTGAGCTAGTACACATGGGGGCTGGGAAGAGTTGCGAGAAACATGCACTCAGTCGGTTCTGGAGGGGGTGGCTATTCGCTGCTAAAATGTATACACCCTTGCAGCTGATAGTCTTGGCAAGGCACCTTAAGAGTAAAGCACGGCCAGGAAATAGGCTGGCCGGCCTGACTCGAGGCATATTGCTAAAGACATTTGCTGACATGGCACGGAGCTCGGCCTTCCTTGGGTCTTTCATTGCCTTCTTCTACTACGGCGTTTGCCTTTCGCGCACTCGCCTGGGGCCGAAGGTTTTTTCGTACAAGACCGTCACGCCGCAAATGTGGGATTCTGGACTGTGCGTTTTGGCAGGCTGTCTTTTATGCGGCATGAGCATCCTCGTTGAACAGTCCAGAAAGAGGCTCGAGATTCTGCTCTTCGTCTTACCAAGAGCCACAGCTACCTGGTTCCCGCGCCGATATCTCCCCGAGAATCGATGGAAAGAGCATCTTGCTTTCACTTTGAGTGCAGCCATTGTCCTAACATCTGCGCAAGAGAACCCACAACTAGTCCGTGGCTTTTTGGGGAGTCTTTTGCACCGAATACTGAACATGGACTGATGAAGCATCTAGTGTACACATTCAATGTTTTATTATTTCTGGTTGATTATTACTCGGCATATACCTAGACTATAGATACCAAGGAGTAGGTAGACTCTTCGGCCATTACATCGTCATATACTGAGATGATATAAGAAAAGCACAATCAGCGCTGTGTATCGTCGCGCATTGTACAGAACATCAGGAACCGCCGTTGCTGCTGAACGCCGGTTCTCCAATGCTGACATGGTATCGTATACAACAAGAAAAATTAAATCAAAACATAGACTCCCACTCTCCTCGCTCTCGTATCAATTTTCATAAACGCGGTCCCATAGGGGACTCTTATTTCTCCGGTGGCTCTTGCCAACGGTATTCCGCAACGGCCACTCCGTCCTCGAACCTTGACGCGGCGCCGGATACCGTGCGAGACTGGTATGCCCCCCATACAGCCCATCATCGACGTCGACATAACCTCCTTGATACTCTGGTCCATAATCCTCCACGTAGGAACATTCGTTCCTAAATGGATTCTCGGGCGTGCCGTCCGAGGCTGGCGAGGTAGGAGACGTCACATCAGTGTCGTTCCCTAGCCCAGAGTCGTGGCTCGAATTGAATCCACTGGAACCACTCATTCCAAGGCCACTCCCATTCGAGCTGCTGCTGTCGTGATTGACCATGACGTTCCTGAAGAAAGGGTTTTGCAGCGTCGTTGCTGCTGCGGGACTGGTTTCAGTGGGACTCATGGGTACAGGCTTGCGTCTTATTTGCGCCGCGGCGGGGACGGGAGGAGGGATCAGGTTGCGGGGCGGACTTGCTCGTGGTAGACTCGATCTGTGGTGGCCCACGATCGGTGAGCCCAGATCGTCTGGCTCTGAGACTTCGGCCACCGAGTGCAGGCTCTGGTAGCTCGTGCGCTTCCCTCTGGCACGGTTGGAGCTATGCGTGTGGTATAGGGCGGGTGCCATGATGGGTTTCGGATCGTTCGACATCACGCCGCCATTATTGATGACATTGTCCATGCCATGCGGCCTGTACGCAGTATCTGTCGGATCGATGCCATCTTCGTCCCAGTTCATGTAGGCACGATCTCGGGCGGCGTGGTCGTTGTGCGGGTTTAGTGGCGTCCGGTGGTCTACGTTTTCGGTCGACTTCTCTTGGAACGCAAAGCGGGGTATAAACCCAGGAGAAGAGGGAGGAATCGAACCATCAGACTTTCCGCGGCGTCGTCTTCGGCATAGGAGACAGCAACCGAATGCTAGGGCGGCGGCACCGAGTACAGCGAGCGGAACGCCGATTCCAATGCCAATCTTTTGACCTTGAGAAAGGCCGGCCGGTGGAGCTTCGGGAACTGAGGTGGAGGACGACGAGGACTCATCAGTAGGCGAAGTTGAAGACGAAGATGAAGAGGAGACCACATCCGTGGATCCAGTTGAGGGAGTTTCGGCCGATCCCGTGGAAGCGCTTTGGACAGACGTGACGAATCCGGTTGTGTCGCTCGACCGAGATGGACTGGAAGCTTGCGAGGTTCCCGATGTTGCTGACATGGCAGACGAGATTTCAGTCAGAGAATCATCGGTTTCGGTGGCGGTCGCAGTCGCAGTCTCTGGAGCTGAAGCTCCTGAGTTGGTCGCAGGGTCTGTTGGCCACGCGCTCTGTGGCCCAAACTGTCGTATCAAATAGTCCTGTATGTCGCCAGGTAGACTCTCGAACCACTCCGGCCTCTTGTCATCTAGGAACTCCTCCCACAAGATACTGGAAATGGCAGGAAGGTTGGTTGCAGCAATTTGACGCAGCGATTGTGGGATCGCAGTGAGGAGGATTTGAGCGAGGGAAACACTGATTGCTGTCAGAGGATGTTCCCGGACGGGGCAGTCTTCTAGTGGGAGACAAGACTCACGCATCTGGTCCCTGCCTCTTCAGCAATGCTTCGGCATCGATGTCACCGACCTTTGGCGCAGGTGTGATAACCGGCGCGGGCTCCTGCAGCACAGCACTTTGGACAACACCAACGGCCAGCAATGGAAAAGCGAACGAACGCATGACTTGGAACGAAAGGCGCAACGAGAGTATTACTGTTGTGGGTAAGAAAAGAGACGATATGTTGTTTAGTCTCAGATCGCTATGAGTGCACCATGGTAACGCGGCGAGGGGTGGCAGGGCAGAATCCTCTTTGGCAGATGGAGGAGGTGGCCACCCTCCTTCTTTTCAAGGCGCGGCACGGCGTCCATGCAGGACGACGCAGCCCAGCAACTCGTTTATTCCCACGTCCCCATCAGCGTCGAGCGATCGGTGCGGCAAAAATTTGGCCACAGCCCACCTCTCCAACCCGCAAGTTTCGGTGTTGATCGCGCCGATCAGGGTCCCCCGCGGGCCCGCTCCGACATGGATGAGTGCAGGTTTGCCCCTCACTAGCCACAGTTTTGCATCATGGCCATCATCGGAATCCTCAAATCGCATCTCCGCGTTCCCACATCCCGGCTTCTCCTCCCCTCGCTATAGGCTGGACCAAGCAGATACACCACGGCTAATGATCCTATGCTACATATCCAACTTTCTGCTGTGGCGAAGTGGCTGTGCAGATACAAACGGCCAGCCCTTTCGCCTGCTCGAACCGAGCAGTGCCGTGGCCAGGGCCGTTGACGATTCACAGGGTTCCTCTTTTTTTTGCTCGGATGTCCGCCTGCTAGTCGCCGTGGACAGTGGTCAGATTCCTGCTTGGCACATTCGAGAGTGACGAACCCCCGCATTTCTCAGTGGACTTTTTATTTTTGGTACGCCCAGTTACCCCCCCCACCCCCCGGCGGTCATGATTTGCCAAAAACGGGACCAGCCTCCCACTTTCCACTCCCCAGGGCGCAGGGGAAAAAATAAATAAATCAGAAGCAGGGCCCTGGACAGCCGACTTCTTCCCGCTCGGCACAGCATGCCGATCCGTTGTCTGCGAGGGGGAGGGCAAGGTACGTGGCTCGCTCTGGTGGGCCTGAACAACAAACGCCGTGCAAGAGTTTGGGTTGTTGGCTGGTGCGGCAACGATGAGAAGCCCTAGGTTCCGTGCCGTCTGCGGCACAAATCTGGAACGCATGGGGGTGCAGTAGAGTGCCATATCTCAAATCAGTCAAGCTGTCCTGTGTTGGGTAGTGTATGGAAGCGAGCACTGGCCCAAAGTTTGGTCGCGACCCGAAGATGATAACCCTCCGGCCGATAGATCAGCTGGTTTAACGTGTGTGAACGGTGCCGGAAGCTTCGGATATTACACGGGCCACAACTCAACGTGCTCCGTACCAAATCTTGCTTTCCCGATGGGTTACATGGTACGTGGTGTATGTCCCGGCCAATCTACTCTTTGTTGGAAGGGAGAATAAGCTGCATGGTGCACTTTTGGGAATAAATCTATTCCTCTTCCCTTGGTGAGAGGCTGCATGCTGCTCCCATGGCTGTCCACAAAATGAAGTTCCAATTTTTTTTTACTTTTTTGGTTCATCAGAGGGCTGCGACGACCGCCTACCGATAGCCCGAGCAGCAAGGGGTTAACCCTATCGTGCATTGATCGGGATTTTGCTCGAGGAACCGCAGGAAAGGGCTGGGAGGTGGCTATCATTTTAATATCCCGAGAATTCTCCCTTGGAGAGTAGGTGTTGAAAAGAGAGGTCAGCTTCTAGACCTGTATCCGAAACATGTTCCAGTATCGACCGGTGTATTTTTGAACCGAGTTTTCTGAAGCATATTGTGACTTCACTCCGTGGAAAGACAGTAGAGGCAGTGGTAGGAAATTCGCTTTGGAACAAGAGTGTCGAGAGAGGATGTCTTGGGAGCCTTGCAATTGCCCATTCTTCAAATGTTATCTTTGCCATCAATTCTTGGAGATTTAATAAAGACTGGCAAGACAAGCCCCAGGAAAATTAAATGCAGCACAACTTTATTTGATCATAACTCCGCGAAATACCATCCAAAAGCGCCCTTGTCTACCAAAGTCATATACTCAGCTCGTGGGCAACGGAATTGCCTTTGCCGTCTCCATGACCTTTTCCTTGGGGATATTAATCCTCATAGCCTCATCCCTTACCCTATTCGGCCCCCCTTCCCTCTGCTGCTGGCGCCCTCCCACGTTATACCCAGGACCCCTCCTCGTGTTCCGCGACGAAGCGCGGCCCCCAGGGCCCATGGGAATCTTCTTCTGACCCATGTAATCGCACCTTCCGTGCGAGTTGCAAAAGCCCGTCTTACACTTGTTGTTGCTGCGGCACTTCATGCCCAGACAGCCCTCGGTGCACACCTTGCAGAGCCCCCAATCGCAATACTCGTTCGCGTCGCAGTGCGCCGCGTTGTGGCAGGGGTTGCCCCTACGGCGCGACGACGACTGGGGCGCGGGTAGGGCGCAGAAGGGGCGCATGCGGAACGGGTCGGCGAGGTCGTGCTCACACTGGCCGTTGATGTCGGATTCAGCAATGATCTTGCGGAAGGGGGATACGGCGCGGGCACCGCGCGGGTCCTCGGGCTGGATTGTCGCGCGCTTGGAGCATTGCTGGCAGATGCCGTCTTCGCAGCGGAGATGCTCCTGGCAGACGGCTTTGGAGTTGCAGTCATCGCCGATTTTGCCAGGTTGCGCGTCTGAGGGCTTTTGGCACACGCTGTTCTTGCACATCAGATCGGGCTGGCAACCATCGGCTGCATCACAGAGGAATCCCTCGCAGCCAAAGGTGCAGGTACTTTGCTCCAGGACGTAAGGGTTTACAGCTAGGGCTGTGAGATTGGTGAGACCAGTTGGAGGCGCGGGGAGATATTTGCTCCAGTTGAAGTTACTGCGAGCCTTGTATGCGCGGCGGAGTACATCCTGAAGAGCCCCAATCGCGGCTGAAGACTCACGCAGGATGTTAATCCCGGAAGCGGTACCTTCAGCTTGGATAGTAAGCTGCGAGTAAAGCTGGTTCGCATCAGTAATGAGGCACAGCTGACTAGTTCATCGAGGAGGAAGCTCACCCAGGGAATGCCTCGGTAGTTCAAAGCATTACCTTGATCGAAGACTGCCTGCTTTTTGTAATTAAGTCCAAACTTGGTGTTGACATAGGACCATTCCTCAACCAATAACAGCTTGCCTTTGGCATCTGCCCTAGACGTTATTGTGTTGTTCGGAAGGAAGAGATTGGCCCACGGTGTTCCAGCTGTAACATCATCGCCTTGAGAAAAATATCCGTGAACACCAATGACGTCAATCGCAGCACAGTCGAATGCTGAATCTGGGAAATTCTGGATTCCTCCGACCTTTTGTGCGCCAGAGATGCCGCCCGTGATGACGGCAATGCTGTTGGCACCAAGTCCGAGCTCTTCTTTGAGATGCGTAGCTATATCGCAAAGCCAAGGTTCACCTGCGACAATGGGCCAGATATCTGACCAAGGTTGGTTTTGAACATCAACGCCCTTCATGCAAGTCAGTGAGGAGATATTCATATCAACTGGCAATGTATCCTACGAGAATGACTTGGTTCAGCGTGTTCCATGAAGCACCGCCAAAGTTCTTGGAAGGGTAATGCTTGAAGAAAACTTCCAGGCGAGTCTTATAGTACTCACGATCTAACATTTATCAGTTCCACCCTTGAATTCAGACTTAGGGCACTTACACTCCATGCCGCTGTAGAAATCTAAGAAAGCGCCGCCGAGTTTCTCACAGTAGGCATCGCATGGTACATTGTTGGATCCACGAAGAGCATGAGCATCGTGAGGCGCAATAATGACCTTGACTTTGCCTAGAGATATATTAGAGAATGGGCAAATAGTGAATATATCCTTTCGAACATGCCTTTGGATATTCGATGGATCGCGGCAAGAGTGTCATCGAATTGATCGAGCATGGAACGATCAAATCCGCCTATTTCTGGCTCGGCCTAAAATCTGTCAATGAATGATTAGAAAAGGGTAGGGGTGAACAGACATCGGCATGGTCTTTGTCTCCTCGCACTGCAAGATAGTTAAAATATATTCTTCCCTGAAGGAGACAGCGAATACTTACTGAACAGTCGGATGACGCGAGCATTGCTCTTTACAATAGTCCGGATGACCTCGTCTCTATAGCTGGGCTGCAAGAACTGCAGGCTGGGAAAGTTCACGCCACCAAATGCATGGTTATCGGCAATGATTCTCAGATCAGCTACCACGATACTAGCAAGAGATGCCACAGACACCAGTGACGTAAGAAATCTCGGCAGGTACATGACTATGGCCAGAAAGGTGGATTGGACAAGACGAGCACCTTCGAGCACTCTTCCAGAAGGCTAGCCAGTCATGATATACACTTGGTACGGTGGCGATCCCTTCTGGACACGTGTAGGCGGAGATCTATAGCCAGATGTCCCTAACGAACGTTTAGGGCTGGTCGCTGTGTTCTCGATATTGAGGATGCTCATGTATATTAATTGCACCGGCTGTGGGGCCAATCGCATGGGCCTGGCACGGATGCATGCTCCTACATGTCGTCCCAGAAAACCGAAAAACAACAGTGGCCTCTTTGCGCCCGGCTGATTCTGGTTTGGGGCAAACCATCCATTGGAGATGATGGAAATCTCGCTTCATAGCTCAAAATGCGTGGACGATGTTCATGCAAGCAGAAGGGATGGGTAAATTCACGGCGTAACGGACCGGAGACCGATCATTGGCTGGTAGGTGGAAAAATGAATTCATAACACCATTACATAAGTCGTCTAGCCAATCAGAGCGAGGTGTTGTGGATGTTAGCCAGCAGTGAGATGAGATGCTGGGTTAGTGTCCTAGGTTCAATGTAGTAGGAAGACTGTGGCTCTGGGCAGTATAGTCGAGCAGCGCAGACCTCTGATTCATACAAAAGCCCAGCGTAATATTTTAGGCTTTCTGTTCTCGCGAGGTTTACTATGATGTATGAATACAACTTGGCCTCATCCTTGGGCGTCGCATAGCGAGGCAATCATCCAAATGATACGCGCCGAACCTAGCGTGATAGATGGGTCGTGAGGATTTTCGGGTGACTTACTGGCAGTAAGTCTGTGATGAAGCTCCAGTCGTAGGGCTTCTGGCTTACTGTTCTAGCCTAGTTCCCGGTGCAATACATGCGCTGGGACCGGCAAATCAGGGCTCTTAGCACGGGCGTCTTCAACAAAGAATGCTTGAATTCATCCTGCTTGCTTTGTGCATGAAGCCTCGAGCCTTTTCAAGGTAGCCAGAACTTCCTCTCCGATGTCCTCGCCGCTGGCAGACGGTGCAAAGCGGCCATGGCGTAAGTCGCTGAGCGCGCCCACTGCCTCCTGAACATCCGAGAGACCTTTGCTGCTCTCCTCTTCTAGTTCTGCAATTTGTGTCTCGAGGCTTTCGCAGGCCTCCTCGATGCTGGCATGGACCGTCTGGAGGGAGTGAGCTTTCTTACGAGATCTGCCGCCCGAAAGCTAGAGAAAAGTTAGCAATGCGCGACAGTGGCATGGAACAGACCACGAAGGTACCTCTTGCTCCATTTGGAGTGCAATTGGGTCCAGACCAGCGACGTTGGCATCGTCGACCTGACGTCTCTCGCGCGCATAGCCGCGCTTCATCTGCTTGGATCGCTTGACCTCATTGACGACATCCTGGCGGACAATGTCCATGTCCTCCTGGCGAAGCTTATGGAGTTCGCGATAAAGATCTTGGATGGCAGGATTGTCGCGTAGGCTCTGGGGGAAGATGTCGGTGAACTGCCGCAGAGTCACAAAGTCGCGCAGGGAAGCAGGCGCGAGAAGGAAGTCAGACAGCAGCTTGGCCTCTTGCGACGGCATGGCAAGATGGATGGCGGGAGCGATGGGCGAATCGATGGACAGCGGGGCGATGGCGGCGGAGTGTAGAGGGAGCAAGGTGGGAGGATGAGACGCGGGCGAGGCTCGTGAATGCCCGGCGCGTCGCGTGCAGGACAGGCCCGTGCTGAAAATCTCCCGTGAACATGGACAGAGTCTGGCAAACCCCATCCTTCATGTTTCTTGCCCGGCTTTTCCATCTCTAGCACTGCGCAGAACAACCGACCAGGGAAAGTTGCGGCGTGTTACTGGGCTTGTCAATCCCGTTGCGTTCTACAGGCACGCGATACGTGGTCGGGAACTTGGCTGTTGCGACACCGCGACCCATTCCCCCAGTCCCCCACCCCCCTGCACCTGACTTCCTCCCTCCCACCCCCAAAACCCTCACATCATACCTAACCTCCACGCTCCGGCAACCAATATGGCTCCAGCACCGGTCCCAGAGCCGCAGTTCAAAAAGGACGAGAAGGCCCTTTGCTTCCATCATGAACTGCTATACGAGGCAAAAGTGCTCGATGTCAAACCCCTCGAGGGAGACGACAAGAAGAGTGGCTTCCAGTACAAAGTCCATTACAAAGGATGGAAGAATACGTAAGTACCCGCCCTCTGCTTGTCTTTTCGTTTGCTGTTCTCCGAGCCCGGCATAAAAGCACCACAGCAACTTCCACTGGCTGAACTGCTTCACTTCACCACTTCCCAGCTCCCTCCACACATTCCTCCATCCCCTCTTGTCCTTGCCATCGGACTGGGACTCTTTTCAGCTGCTGTCACAACAACTGTGCCCTTCTGTTTTCTGACACCGTCCAGGTGGGACGACTGGGTGGCCGAAGATCGTCTCCGCAAACTGACTCCTGAGAACCGCGAGCTTGCCAACAACCTGAGGCACGAAATGCTCGCCGCCCAGCGTGCGGCAAGGGCTGCACCTGCACCCTCCAAGAAGAAGCAGCAGGGCTCTGCTAGGGGCAGCGAAGAGCGCCAGACGTCTGTCTCAGCCGCTGGACCCCGAGGCCAGAAGCGAATGAGGGACCAAGACCTCGAAAAGGTATGCATCACCCACGAGAGGGCGAACTGACTGCAGCTGATTGTTCCCACAGGAGGAGACTTTCCAGAGCCGCCGGGCGGTGAGGATCTACATGCCTGACAGGCTGAAGAGCTTGCTGGTCGATGACTGGGAGAACATCACCAAGAACCTCCAGCTTGTGTCGCTGCCCGTCAGCAAGCCTGCAGGCATCATTCTGGACGAATATCTCGCGTGGGCTACTTCACAGGGAACTCGCACCAGCACCGAAATCGACATTCTTGAAGAAGTAGTCCAGGGCCTGAAAGAGTACTTCAACAAGAGCCTGGGTCGTTTGCTTCTCTATCGCTTTGAACGTGAGCAATTTTACGACATTCACACGCGCACCGAAGACGCAACCTCGGATCTTGCTGGCAAGTCCATGTACGACATTTACGGTGGCGAGCACCTCCTCCGTTTGTTTGGTAAGGGGATCCACCTCACGCTGAACATGATGATTCGCTGACGAAGGCGCAGTCTCCATGCCCGAGCTGATTGCGCAAACCAACATGGACACGCAGGCGGTGAATCGTCTGCGAGAAGAGCTCAGCAGCATGACTACATGGCTCGCCAAAGACGCTCAAGTCAACGCCTTTTTCACTTCACAGTACGAAAACCCCGGGCAAGCCTACATAGACAAGGTCCGATCCAGCACTTGAACGGGTACCCTTTTCTCTCCCTCTCTCTCTCTTTTTCTCGGATCGGGTATTTCTATTTCCTCTGCATGGTCGGGATCGTTTATCAGCTACCTGGTGCTTAGGCGACATGGACTTTTGGGTAGTTTCGGGCAGGGTCACCCGGGTGAGTCGGACGGGTGTTTGGTCTCATGCCGTGCAGCTATCCTGTAGCCTAGGTGTGAGAGTAATCATATGCATATCATAATCACGAGCCCTTGGCTGGTGAGTCTTGCTTCAGGGCGTCCCCCAATACTCGCACTGCCCAATCCAAGCATTTCTCCATACTCTGCTGTGCTTCTCGCGGCATCCCTTGTATCCCAATGGCCCGGCACACACTCTCATCCAGCTCCCCCTCGACATCGCCATTCCTGAACAAGAACTTGTGGTCCTTGACGTAGTTGGGCCACACGACCTTGTCGACATAGCCCGGCGGGTCCTCCCAGAAGCCCTCGAGCGTCACATAGCCGCTCCTGGCCTCGCGCCGCGTCTTGGCCGTGTCATACGAAGTCCGCAAGAAGAGCCTCAGGTCGAACATTTCCCGGATGTCGGCCATGTCGTCGGAGAAGAGCAGGAAGCCATCCACGATGCAGATGGGCGTCTTCCAGCCCGTCTGCTCGAGCAGGGCGCCCACGCACTGCCTGCACTCGTCAACGAAGGTTTGCGGCACGCCGTGCTCGCCCACGCTGTTCTGGTCTTCCTTGGAGACCAGGCTGGGCGGGGATTGGCCGTGGGATTTGATGTGCTCGAGTGCGGAGCGAAGGCGTGGGAGGTCTAGCGACTCGATGCAGTCCCAGTCCTGGATTCCATCCCGGACGGGGATCTCGGCGTCGGTGAGATAGAAGTCGTCCAGGTGCAGGATGAAGATGAGGTGCGGGGGGAAGATGTCGCGGAGGAGGCGCGCCAGTGTGGTTTTGCCACTGGACGAGGGCCCGGATATGCCGAGGAGAAGCACGGGCTTGCCCATGGTGCGGCTAGGGGGCGCGCGTGTGTAGAGGTGACTTCTTCTGTGTCTATCCTCTCTCCTCTCTGCCTTGGTGTATACGCGGGTACCTGATAGTGTGCGGTACTGAGCTCGGGAGGGAGTGACTCGGGTGACTCGGGATGGAAATGGTCGAAGCGATTTCAGATGAGCATGTTTTCCTCGGACTCGATTCGAACGGCACAAGACGCTGCCAAGTAGAGAGGCCGGAGATGTCGAAGCACAAGTCCAGAGACGGGCGCGGGCGCGGGCGCGGGCGTGACATGGCCAGGCACGTGAGCAGGTGTGGGGTTATGTCATGGGCCGCGGCCGGGGATGGCGGCGTTGGGCGCGACGTGGCTCATGCTGCTGCTCTCGCGCATGCCCTGACCGGAGCTTCGCAATATACCAGAACCCGTTCTACGCCCCGATTCCCCAACGTCTGCCCCGATGGAGCCCTCGCCGCTCACCCAGGTCTCGCGCCCCGAGACGTTCAAGCCCAAGATTGTCGGCCTGTACGAGGCACTCTTCAAGGTGCGTTCAGCCGCCCCTCGGCATTGCCTGACCACACACAAAGAGCTGCTGCTGAGTGCGCCCGCCATTGCAGGACGACGATGAAGACGTTGATCTCTCCGACGGCTTCTGGGAAGAGTTCTTCCTGCTGCGACCCGAGCACGCTGCCCTGAAGCGCACCCTGCGCGATGTTGCCCCCGACGACATGCTGCACCTCCAGGCGCATACCCAGCAGCTGTTCCTCCGCGCCATCTTGCGCGTACGCCAGGCCTCGGCCCCCGCTGACGAGAATGCCCTCGATGTATGCGCCCGCTCCGCCCACTGCTCTGTATTCGCTGGCTCACTGGCCAGACCTTGACCGTATTTCTAGACGCCGCCCTCACAAAAAGGTACACCAATCCGAGCTCCGACATCATCTCGGTGCTGGCGGGGCTGCACGACGCCGACGCCGTCATGTCGGATTTCATAGCTACGCTCGACACGGTGATACGCAGTGGACGCGATGGTAAATGTCCATGGCTTCATACAAACGGCAATTGGGGCTGATGATGTGCAGAGACGCTACGGCTGAAGGCAGTCCACACCACCCTCTCCATGACCGCCGCCGGCTTCCATACCGCACTGCCGTCGTACTTCACCCACCGCGATCTCTTCCCCTCCCTGATGAAGTATATACAAGACTGCGAGCACGATTCGCACGTTCTGCCGGCCTTCTACCTCCTCGGCCTCCTCGTCAACTACAACAAGTTCGAGTTCCAGAACCCATACCGGCTTCGTCTCGACGACTTCGTGAACGATGGCATTATACAGAAGATGATTGGAAGCTTTGGAGAGACTTGTTCCAAGCTGCGTGATGCTTATGTCGCTATTCAAGACGACATGCCCGAGGGCTGGACCCTTGGGTCGACACTGAACTACATTGGCTTGGGTGTGCTGGCTCCCGCATCGAGGCCCTCTACTCCAGCACCAGCGCCCGAGGAGACAAAGTCCCTGTTTGCTGCACTACCCGGCCCAGAGATTGGGGCTCTTCTGTCTACATATGACTTTGCCAATGCGAACAAGGTCTTCTGCTTCAACCTGGTGTCTATGCAGCCTCCAAAGAAGGGCGAGGCTTCGCCGTTGAGTGCATTCCTGTCCTTGACCTCCTACCTCTTTCAGCACGCCCACCGTTCCACAAGATCTTCTTTCTATACCTACCTGAGTCTCTTCATCATCCAGATACTTGTTGAAGATCAATTGCTGGTGAAGAGACTTTGTAGTGACGAGAACAAGATTGCAGTGCGGTTGTGTCGCCAGCGACAACCCTATCTGCCCATGACCAAGGGCGAACGCGTACCCATTTCTGTGGTTCTGGATCTAATGATTGATGGCGTCAATCACAATCTCCGGAGGAGACTGGATGTGGAACTGTACATGTAAGTGTGCCACGCTGCCACTCGCCATACCACGCTAAAAACCCACTTAGCCTATGCCTTGGCGTCTTGCTGCGAGTCCTCTCGTACTTGAGCAGAGCCAAAGTGCGCGTGGCCTATCACTGGTCCGAACTCTGGAGGACTTTGCTGTCCTTTGTCCGTTTTCTGACCACCTACACCGCCGACATCAAGTCAAACTACAGATCTTCTGAGATGGTAGACGTCCTTGTGAATTTGTTGACATTTGCCCTGTCCAATGGCGAAAATTTCCTCCCAGACCCTGCATCATATGATGACCTGTTCTACAAACTTGTTGAGACGGGCGACATCCTTGTGAAATTCCGGGACGCATTTGAACTGTCCCAGTCTAGCTCCATCAACACCCTTATCAACGTTTCATCGCATTATCACTCATTGCTTGAGGGCAATGAGAAGGGCAAGCTGCGGAGCACGAACCTGACCCCGCGTGAGGTCAGCACTGTGATCAAGCAGGGCTATGACACTCTATCCATTGAAGCGAGCGAGGGTTTGGACCGCTGGGATAGATTCCGCGAGGCCAACTTCAAGACGTTTCTCAAGAGGATAGCAAGGACAGCGGTCGATGACGCCAAGACATTGAATGAGGATAAATAAGGGTTTGCAGGTGAGAGCTCAACAACCGCAGAATATGGTTGCGAACCAGTAAATATGGGCTGGATTCAGCACTCGGTAAATTCCATTGGGCCTCGGAGAAGGCGCTGCTTACTGGCAACAATGCAACGTTTTCGCACCATTGCAGTTTCCTCCCTTCTGCTGCAATCCAGGGGCAGCCAAGCTAGTAGTCGCCCCGGCTGGACTTCACATCGACTCCTCTAACTACTCTTCTATGGGCATATTGGAAACCAACCATCACTATTCTCCATCTCTTACACCAACAAACAGATTCCTGTTGTCCCTTGTCAGCGCTCGCTCCGCTATTTAAACCCCTCGTTCATTGTTCCTCCTCAATCGTTTCGGCCCAGTCTTGACTCTACCCGCAATTACTTGAGCCGGATAATTCGATCTAGACTGCAACAGTCATGTCTGACGAGGCCACCTCCGGAAAACAAGCTGTTTGGTATGTTCCTTTCATTGTGCCTTGGGATTATCCATGTCTCTTGAATCACACTATTCGCCAAAGTCTATTGCTGATCAACAAAGTGAGCCTGACCTTGAACTCAAAGATGTTCAACGGCCTATAAACAGTGCCGAGCCTGATCAACACCCCGACGGCTACTTTCTCGATGATGAAACAAATCTCCAGCGCGAGATCGGTGCTGCTACTCAAGCCCTAGACTGGGCATCATTAGGTTCCCCAACAGTGAAACCCATTAAGCTTCCACTCAACAACATACATCAAAGGGAGGGAACAACGGCTGGAGCCTCGTCCAGAGACAACTGTGGGGATGAAGAGCTTGCCAGTGTGGCCTACAATCCGAAAACTGTGAGACGCGATCAGTCGAGGATGCAGAAGAGAGCGATAGAGTTGTGGATTCCCCATCCAGCCTCGCACGGTCAACCGGCGCTGTTTGAATCGCCAATTGCCTCTCTCCACTCGCGGTCAGGTAGCATCTCGTCGGCGACAGAGATATCCAGAAGAAGGATCAACCCCAAAGTACTAAAGACAAGGAGAGATATTCCATTACTACCCGAACCGAGAAACAACCTGCTTTCCGATTTCCGGAAAGTTGCATCAATCGATGGCATGAGTCTCTATCGGCTCTGCGACATGGTGCCGTATCTCCTAGCACCAAAACCTGTGATCGTGGCTCAGCTCAAGTTGCTCGATATGCCATTGCACCCATCAGCCCTCAAGGATCAGCACGGCAACGGCGTTCTGGACCAAGATCTGCTGAGCGACCGTGACACGATGTTGATCAATCTACTGTGTCTGCTCCAGACTCCCGAGGCGGAGCGACACCCGTTGGTGAAGCTTGTACTCAAAGACGTACAGACACAGGAGGACAGGCTGATGTTGTATATGAACGTCGACGTCAGAATACCCGAGTTCTCCTCCATCAATGTCTCCGATTTTATCAGGATGGCCTATAGGTGGATGCAGTTCCCCAACCCCGCGCTTATCGCGCGCGAGGGCCTGGACTGCGCAACCCCATGGGCTACCATTGTCGGCATGCTCCGAGAGCGCCGCATCGACATCGGCTACGTTGACAAGCCGCTCTACTTCGACCTGATCCGCACCCGGCAGGGCCAGGATCTGGATGCCAAACTAGCAAAGCTGCAGCACGCCGTGCAGACGGGCGACCTGGCCACCACGCAGCGCAGGCTTCGCAACTCGCTCGCCGCCGCTGGCCTCGAGGCAAACCACTTCGTCTACACCAAGCCCAAATCGAACAATCCAAACGAGCTCTATGCCAAGCGCTTCTCGCACCAGTACCCGCTCGGACGCATCGTGGATCCAGCCGAGGAGCAGTTGGATTCGTTCTTCGACCGGCGAGCGCAGAACAAGTACCAGAGGCCGACCATTAAGGAGGTGGGGCAGACGCTCAAGGAGAAGAAGAAGGCTTGGATGAACACGGCGTTTGGGAAGGCGGTCAAGGGTACCATCATGATATTGGTCGTGGCGTCCATCTTGGCGGGGATCCTGATTTTGTGTTATTTCAAGCTCGGGCAGGAGAAGAAGGGGTATACCGATTAGTAGGCGGTGACTGTTCTGACGCAGGGGGCAAAAGAGGGTAATTTTTAATAAGATAGGTTGATAGTGGAAAAAGTGTACATTGTACAATGCAATGTGGTGTGTTCTCCACAGTTTGATTCCCATCACAATATACGTATGCTTCCTAGTGTACACTGAAAGCACCATATCACAACCTGCCAAAATATATACGGAAGGAAAGGGGTATGTATTGTATTCAGCATTTTCACATTCAACTACGACACAAAGCCAACAAACGCCACCGTAGTTTCCATGGGGATATACCTTAACCGGGCCAAACCGGGCCGAACCAGACAGATGGAGGAGCCAAAAAAACAACCTGCTCTCTTCAAAGTAAACCGTTCTCCTTCAAACACGCCCATGCCATGTCATGCCGCGCCAGCCAATGTCTACAACCCCAGGGCAACATGGCCATCGTAACAAGAAATCGTACACCCATCACATCTTATACAACGTAGGATCCCGCTTTGTCTCTGCCCTCTCAGTAGCCCCCCTATTCCGAATTCTCCTTCGCTCGTTTGAATCAGAACCTTTGTCTTCATCACTAGGCAGTGACACCAGGTATATTAATGACACCGCCCGACCCCAATGCCAGACCACCGCCCCTTCTCGACCCGACAAAACCCTGTCTCTGCCTTCCAGTCCTACCACGTCCAAGCCAATTATATTTGAGCTCCTTGTTCAAACGTCCCATCTTCTCCTGCGCTTCATCTCCGGACTGCAAGCTCACGAGTACGGAGACGCACTGCAGCATTCTACCGACTGTCTCGGTGACCTTGGCTGAATCCATGGGCTGCGGGCGCATGGCAGGTGGAACAGGAGCGTGAGGTTGAAGATGATTTGATGGGTTCGAGTGAACGCTGTGGGCAGAAAAGGAGCCGGCTGACGTGTTGCTCGTAGCGCGGGATCGGGAAGACGAGTTAAAGGTGCTGGACGTCATGCTCATGGTGCTCTCCAAATAGCCGCCGGAGCTGCCTTGGCTTGTCGAATTCAAGCTCCCCATAGCCAGGCCTTCGCCCGTACTGCCTGCTGTGCCGGGACGCGCGTCGGGAATCGGAGATGGAGACTCTAGACCAGCATTAAGGTTTTCAAGGGAAAGGCGGGAGAATATGGTCATTAGTGTATCGTAACGTGGGAGAATGACAGTGTCGCGGAATGTAAGAAGCGTGATGCGTCGGACATCTAGCTCGCCGAGGATTGGGATGCCCTTGTTCTCAGGAGACTTGGTGTTCATCTCGTCGGGTAAGAGTACACCCCAGAAATCGGCGGCTGACGTAGAGTTCATGATACCGGAGCCCCTGAACTCGAGATCAAGGGGCAGAAATACAGCCTGCAAGAAGGGAAGGATTGTAGTGAAAACCACCAGCCACATCTCAACCAAGTGTGGGATTAGACGGTCGTCAGGGACATGCCGGAGCGTTTGATCGAGCGAACCAAAACCAGTGGTCAAAAGCTCCTTGAGATCCTCAATCAGAATAATGGGCGATCGCTTCTGGATGCACCGCTTAATGTGTATCGTCACCAAAGAATTGAAGTCTTCTACAGGCGGGCGGGGATCTTCACCCTCGAAAATCAACAAAACACGGGCTTTGAGCAGTGGCCACGCATCATCGGGAGACATGCCAGTAATGCCAAACGAATTACCTAAGCTCATCATGGTATCATTGGAGTGAGAAAGGCCAGTCCCAGGAGATGGGCCAAGGGCTGGAGTTGGTCCCAGGCTAGAGGCCATGGAAGGCCATTCGGAGCGTTCGGTGCTGAAAGACTGATTGCGCTCTCGAAAGGCGGGCTCAAGTGAGGCATCCAAGTATGCCGCCTTCTCCTCTTTCTTTGCTCGGCGGAGGTGGCGCCCGCCATGTCTCAGGTCCAGGCCAGTCACCGAACTTGTAAATGAAGAAGAATGGCCAGGGGAGGCGGGTGCGGCGAAATTATAGAGGGGTTGTGGTGCGCTAGGATCGACTGGGCGAGAAGTGCTGCTGGCCGAGGATAAGGGAAGCATGTGGTCGTCCTTGTCCTTGAGCTTGTGTTTCTGGCGCGAGAGGAAATGGTGCTTGTGCTTTTCCTTCTCCTTCTCATGGGGCAAGTAGGGGTCGTTGCGGGGCACTAGGGTCGAAGTGGAGCCATTGGCGCCCGAATATAGCGAGGTAGTGGTGCTAATGGTTGATTCGACCAGGCTGGTAGTCGACTGGTTCATCATCATGCGGTTGAGGGCCTGTGAGCTGTGGAAACCGACGCCGATCTTGCCCGGCGAGGGCAGTGCCTGATGCTTCTTGTCCAGCTCGCGCTCCTTGTCGATGCGGATGTTTTTGGGCTTGGAGAAGAGTTTCATCTTGCTCTTTTCCTTTGGCTTCTGTAAATGTGGTAGCTCTGGAGTTGCGGAGGGCTTGGGCGACGAGGCGTGCTCGGGCGGCTGCGCCTGCGAGGACGACTGCGACTGGGACTGGGACTGTGACTGCTGTTGAGGCTGTGGCTGTTGTTGCTGTTGTTGCTGCTGCTGCTGCTGCTGTTGTTGTTGTTGTTGCTGTTGCTGCTGCTGCTGCTGCTGCTGCTGTTGCAAGCCGGGCGAATGCAAGGGACTGCGCGGAAATGCGACGTTGGCCGCCGTGGTCGCGGCCATTCTGTTACCGCCCACGAGGCCGTTCTGGTACGTCATGCCGTTGGTCTTGAAGGTCACGGAGTGGCCGCCCGGTAGAGGAGGTGGGCTGGAAGGCTGGCCACGACCGGCCGGCCCCGCAGTGGTGCCCGGCTCTGGAATGGTGGTCGAGCGCTTTCTCATGTGCTGTGGGCTCTGCATGGCTGCCTGTGCAGCGATCTGCGAGGTGTTCAGATGGCTTTGCGACATTGCGGCGGCCTGGGTCGAGGGCAGGTTGGCCTCGAAATATCCCTGGCTTCGCTGGCGGGGGCGGTGCGAGTACTCGGGGCGCGAGTAGTTGTGCGGAGTGGGGGGCGCTGGGCTGTCGGCAGCTTGCGATACAGCAACGGTGGGAGATTTGGCGGCGCGGGCAGACAAGGGAGAGCGGCGCTGCTGCAGCGTCACATCAGAGTCGGAGTCATCCAGGTCGAGGGGATCCGGCCTCTGGAGCGTGGGCGTCTGGGGCGGGGGGGACGACGACTGCATTTTGGCTGGCTGCGCGCAAGGTGAATCGAGGTCCAACGTGACACGAGCAGCTTTGTCTGCGGGTACGTAAGGGCAGGGCTGAGGCCGGGGCGGGGCGGAGCGGAGCGGGGCGGGCGAGGGTGAGGGTGAGGGTGAGGGTGAGGGTGAGGGTGAGGGGCGGCGGGCTAGGGCACTATCGTCATGGCCAGCATGCGGAATCGGAGGAGAGGCAGAGGGCAGAAGACATGGGACAGCGGGAGAGATGCAGAGGGCAAGAGCTGGGGCGCGAGGAGCTGGACGTGCCTCGCGCCTGCTTGGCCTCTGAAACGGCGCCCCATCGAGCCTGCCTGATCGACCGCCGGCGCGGCGGAGCCTGCCCTGTTTGGGTTTTCTGCCCCCGCGAGCCGCCCGCACCCCGCCATTGCCGTTTTCCATTTTGCAGGACGTCTGCAGGCAGGAGCGAAGCCACCTCGACTCAACACCACCGCCGCATCTCGCCCGCCATGTCTGTCCTCCGCGCAGCATACGCATCGCCCGCCGACGCCACCAAGACCATCGCCTCGGCCGACTTGCCCGCTCTGCCCGCTCTGCCCGCCTCCCCTTCCACCGCACAGCGCGTGGCCCACCTCGCCGCGCTGCAGTCCGCCGTCAAGAGCGTGCAGGCCGACATCAACGTCTTCCTGACCCAGCAGATGGAGCACGACAAGGCAGCAGGCGCGCCCGGCGCCAAGGACGACGCCAGGGACGAGGAGAACTACGGCGAGGAGGTCGTCGACGAGAACTGAACCTTGCAGCCAGACCAACAAAAGTACATGAATTCGAGTCTACATTGGGTATCAAACCAGTGCCCTCTCGCCCTTCCCCGCCGAGCGGCACAATTACACCCTATCTCCACCCGCCCGTGCTCTTCTTGCCCATGCTCCCCCTCATGCATCCAGAGTGCACCACGCTGTTGTCTGGATACACGCGGATGGCGCTGCCCCCGAACCGCTTGTGGCACACCGCGCAGTGCCGGTCCTCGTCAATCACCACCCTCCTGTTCAGCCCACCTGGCACCTTCCGTCCGTGAGCATCGACCCTTCCATCCCCGAGCAGGACCGACGCTTCCACCGCGACCTTCTCCACCCCGCGCAGCCTGGCCACAATGCGCTCTTCGTTCATGACCGAGTTTGCGTTGCGGATCCGTCCTCGGAAGTATGACTCGAGCTCTTTGACCGGCAGCGACGCTGGGACGAGGTCGAGCGTCGTTGCTGCTGGAAGGCGGGCACCGTGCTTGCTGAGCAGTTCCAAAGCTGGCTGCCAGTTGGGCTGGTGCGGAGGTGGGGGCTGCAGGTACAGCGACAGTAGGACGTGGTAAATCGAAGGCTCCGAGTCATCTGGATTGGAAGTTGCTGGTACTGTGTAGGACGGTTGGAAAGGTTTGGTGGGCGAGAGAGGCTGGGGCGTCGACAAGTAGATTTGGTTGCAGTACCTGGACGTGTTAGAACAAAGCCCATCCCCATGGCAGAAATGAAAACCAGCATGCACTTACTCTTCAGCCTTCTGGTAGTCTTTGAGCTGGAAGACATAGATTTGCAGCGCTTGCTTGTGCTGTCCCATCTTGCTGAGCACAATGGCCCGTGCCTCGTAGTAGTCGGGATCTGTCCGCACATGTGAGCCGGTACCTGGGTGAAATGGCTAGATAGGTACTTACCATCGGGAGACAGCTGCTTGAACACACGGTATCTGTTGTATTGAGCGCTGGTCTTCAAGAAAGCCTGCAGCCTTTCCCTCCACTGCATCCGCTCTTCCTCATTCTCAAACTCGTCTGTTCCACCGCGGAGACGCTCAAGGAAAAGGTCGACCAGGCGCTGATGGAAGTCGGGAGTCATGTCGTCCAGCTCTTCAATGATGTGTTCCAAGTAGCGCACAGCCAGCTTCAGGTCAATCTGCTGCAAGAAGTCGAGGACTTGCTGCCGGGGCAGAGTCTCTGCGTTTTCCGTGTCGGCGAGGAACACTTCCATGCCCAGTTCTGGATCAGCCCGCAATGGCCACTCGGCAAATTCCAGAATGAGGTCAATCATCTCTGGGGGAAGCTGTTGGAGATATCCGACGGTGCGCTGTGGCCCCTGGAGCTGCGATGCTACCTCTTCGTCCGCCTCATTCTTCCCAAACTTCTCGAGAAGCTGCAAGGCCTGACGATGAAGTTTCTTCCCGTGCAAGAAGTCAATGAGGTCAGCGTAACGTCCAGTCTCATACAGCTTCTCATTAACCACATCTGGCTCGCAAAAGTTGGGTAAGCGGAAAAGAGGCCCCGCCAGACTGGGGCTAGCGAGCATGTATGCTCGGAAGAGCGTTGTATCCACCAGCTGCGCAACTTCGAGCAGCCTGGCTGCCCAATCAATCTGCGACGGGGGCGACCGCTCCTCGATGAAATAGTGAAAAGGTGGCTTGTAGTCGTCGGCTTGGCTTTCGCTTGGAGGCTGGAGAGGATCCTTGAGAGTGCCGTCCGTATCGATATAGCGTTTGATTTGGACGCGGCACTGGGCCAAGAATGATTGCAGTGCATGCACAGCAAGCTTGAGCTCTTTACCCTCCAAGGGCTTTTCTTGCGGGCCTGGCTCAGCAGACTTTCCTTTGACACTACTCGTATCCCCCGAGTCGTCTTTGAGAGAAGACCTGGCAGATGCAGCATCCGATTCGACCTTTCGGTGGCCCACAAATCTACCCATCATTGTCCGGCCGATGGTAGAAACTGGAGTAGCGGGTGTATCCTTGTTGTCCACGGGGCTCTTTTCCACGGCCTCCGCGGCTTCGGTATTCTCTTCTTCTTCTACGGGCTCACTCTCGTTATCCTTCACACTCTCTTCGGATGAGAGGTTTCCGGCGATAGACTTGGGGTAGAGAGCAATGACTCTCTCTGGTGGAGCTTTGGCATCTGTGAAAAGATCCATGGCCTCGCGGAACTTCCGGAGCTCAAACAGTGCTTGGGCTTTGAGCATCATGATCTCGCGCACCCTTCCTTCCTTGTCATGGAGGAGCGTGTCCTCGAGCATGTTGAGCAGACTGAGCGCCTCATCATACCGCCCGTTAAGCACCAGCTCATCGATTTGCGATTCATAGTTTTGAGCTCCCATGCGCCAGATGCATCGATCACTGGCAACCAAAAAGCCTTTGCCGGCATGCGCCAGGCTGATGTTGGGCTGCGGAACATGGACAAAGTTCGCGTTGGGGAGAGATATGGTCTGCAGCAAGTTGAGGGTGTCAGGGTTCCTTACCTCGAGCCCTCCCTTTGCTGGTGCCTGCAGAGAAAGCATGTAGGGATAAGAGTATGCGATCGTCTCCGGGGCGGACGGCCATGGGACCTGGCGCTTGTCTAGTGCATTTCCATCCGTATCGATGAAGAGGCTGTTCACATCCTTTGCAAGCAGAAGCTCTCCTTCTCCTAGCCGTGTCGCCAAAGGCTTGGGAACCCAACTTCCCATTCCCATGTATCCCATGCCGGACGAAGAAACGGCGCCGAATCTCGTGCCGCCCTGGCCCCCAGCTTCACCCAACGCGCCTGGCTTGTTGATATCGTGGATCTCTTGGCTCTCCACATTGACCAAAATGAATCCGGGATCCATTCCGGCGACGATCTTCGTGCCAGTTGCCCATGTGAGGCTCTTCACGGCCGCAACAAGGGTGATTTCAGTTGCCTCGCCGCTCAGCTCCATCTCCTCCCAAGTCCACAGTATGATCTTCCTCTTTACGGCCACGGCTAACTTACTGACAATGGTGGGAATGCCGGTGCTTGAGTCTTTGACAATGTTGCTGGTCACGGCAAAGGTTGTAGCCCCTCGCGTCTTCTCCAGCTTCTCCTGTAGCGCGTATGTTTGAAGATCGTGAATCGAGACATGGCTGTCTGAGAGGGAAACGAGGATGCTGGCCTCCTTTATGATGGCTAGTTGCTGAATTGGCCGGCGAGAGAATTTCTCTTCCTCGCGCAGGAGGTCCGCAGGCTTGACCTTGGGTGTAGTGGGTTCCGTCTGTTCGCCATTCTGTTCGCCATTCTGCTCCGCATCGGCTTCTTCAGCGACTTCGTTGACGCGGTAGATACGGAGCGATCCAGTGTTCAAGCCTACAAGCACTCGGTCACCTGCGCTGCGTCAGTATCGTGTCCGTAGCGAGAGCTCGCTCCACCCTATACCGTAGGCAAGAATCGACTCGATTTTGGACTTGTCGCGCTGTTTCAGCTCGACGATGGGTCGGGCGGTAAAAGCAGAAAGCATATTGGCGACGATGAGTTTTCGAGATGCCTTCCATCAGATGCTCAGCGGTGTCTTATCATTGTTGCGCTCGTGGGGAGCTCTCACCACGGCCGTGCAGGTAGACAAGCTCGCCGGAGCTGCATCGTCATTGCCGACCAGGCGTCGATGGCCCGAGCGTTCGTGCACGTGCGTCGTGATTCACGTCGACAATTTCTTCGAGCTCGATCCTTGCAATGATTCAGTCTGGCGTGCTTACAGATCACCTTACCCGCCCTATTTCTGCGAGAATTCTCGTATTCTGTGGTTCCTCCCGCCCAAATGTGGCTGTCTAATGGCTGCCTGGACATGTCGCCAGATGGCCACTGCAAGTGACCAGTCCCATAAATAGATTCTTGTGTCTCTTCTTGGTTACTACCGGACATGCATTGCAACTAGTTTATGTTTTTCAAAGGAAAAGTCTCCAAGAGTCCTGTTACATTTTACAAGCTTAATACCTACGTTTCTTTTTCCTTTTTTGAACTGAACCAACCACAAAACCATGGCGAGAACGATTGCATTCTCCAAGCCCGGCCCTCTTCTGCTCGTCGCCCTTCTCGCATTTCCCCTTGTCTTCTGCTGCTATGTAAAAGCAGCACCAGCAGAAGGCTCTCGGCCTGAAATCATCCTTGGCATCGACCTGGGTAACACATACTCCAGGGTCGCAGTGGATAAGTCGGATCGTCCAAAGTCATGCGACAGATCCAAGGTTGCATTTGTTACTGCAGAGGTCATCGGACAGATACCAAGTTATGTTGCTTTCACTGAGTCAGGTGAAATTTTAATAGGTCAGGCCGCCAAAGACCAGCAACAGACAAATCCAAACAGGACGGTTTTTGGCATCAACCACCTACTGGGGCAGACGTTTACCGAAACCCAAGACTACACAGAACAGCTACCCTATCCAGTCGTCGAGGGCCACAATGGAACATCAAAAATTCAAATCACGATAGCGAACAAGACAACCTTGTACGACCCCGAGGATATAATTGGCATGGTTATTGGTGAACTGATGCGCATTGCCAATCATCATTTACCGGACTACAACATTACCGGCTCGGTCTTAACAATTCCGTATGCAACTTCCAATGACCGCAGTCGTGTAAACTCTCCCCAACCATCGTGGCACCGGAATATTCGCTGATGAAAGCATTAGGATAATTTGCAACGGGCAGCCGACCTCGCAGGCGTGCCTGCCCAGCGCATCATGCACGAAGCATCCGCTGCTGCTTTGGCTCATGATTTAAGTTGTCGGCTACCCGAACATGGTTGGGAGGAAATTTGGCTGATTTATGATCTCGGTGGTAGCACGTTTGGTAGGGCTTCATATGGTACTTGGAAAGCTCACATTAACCTTCCATAGAAGCTAACGTCCTTGCGGTTGACGAAGGTGTCTTTGAAATGCTGGGTGGGGCTTCAGACAAAACTACTGGTGGAGACAGGATCATTGAAACTATTGCCGACAATCTCATGAGCCACTCGATTGAAATGGGTGGCAGCGATTTACAAGAGGTTAGGTTCCATGTGATATTTGGAGTCGAGAAACCACGATTTAACTGCCCTCAGGATCAAACAAGAATGGCTAGATTGAGGAGTGAGGCTGCGCGAGCATTATATGAGCTTTCAGTGGACCCTGCTGTGGAGATTCAAATGGATGACTACCATACTGTAGTGACTCGAGCTCAACTCGTGAGTGCCTGTTTCAAAACTACCTACGGTCTAAATGGAGCAAACTCAATTTGACCAACATTAGGAGACACTAACTGAGCCACTGTTTAAAAGGTCTCTAGCCCTGGCTGACGATGCGTTAAAAAATGCCAATATCAACTGGACAAACTTCCAAGGCATCATATTAGCAGGTGGCGCCTCAAGAATACCAGGACTTCAAGACTTACTCGAGAATCATTTTGACATCCCTGTTCATAGCCACATGGCCGCGGAACCAGATGAAATCATCGCTCTCGGGGCTGCGACAATGGGCCAAATTCTAGTACATCAGGACGATTTCATGGGATGCCCGATCGATATTGCGCCCTCATCATTTGGTACGTTTTCTTGTGTCATAAATGATATTTCCTGCTGATATTTTGCAGGGATCGAGACTAAAGGAGGAATAATGGACATGGTCATCAAATGGGGAGCTACAATTCCGACAGAAAAAAGGATCAAAGTGACCACTGTGAAAGACGGCCAGAAAGAAATTGAAATAAAGGTATTTGACGGCAGGAGACCCTTGACAAAGTACAACCGCCTGAGGGCAATTTTGAATATTGATATCCCCCCAGCACCACGGGGCACCATTGAGGTATGAAACCGAAGCGTCGTACGTTATGTCATTGCTCACCGAGTTTTGATACAGATCGACGTTTCCATTGCTATTGAAATGGATTACAATATGACGGTCTCAGCAGTGAATCAAGAGCTGGGTGTATCTCAATCCAAGTCTATGCTGTCATCTATGACTCCGGAAGAATTAAATCATTTGGACAAAATCTTTGAAGAATATGAGCTTAGCGAAGAGGCAGATAGTTTGGAGCTAGATCGCACAAAGGCATGGATTAAAGGTAACCCGGAGGGGGTTGACTGGGGAAACACAGTAGAGAGATATGTCCCAAAACCTGGAAACGAAAACGAAGAGCTGTAATATAGTAATAATGGCTCTGAGAACAGAATTTTTATAGAGAAGAAGGATTTAAATTACTCAATGGGCGCCTACTTGTATTGGAGGGCCATTTTTTGGTTATACTAGCCTTTTTTCCAATATCGTTATAACTCTAGATGTTCAGTTTCTCCCGGGCCCGCAAGATTTGTCGCTTTAAAACACAACCTCATGAGACTTCATATTGCTACAGCTCTGTTGGATCAAAATTTCAGCCTGAACATATGGTTTGCTCCTTTGAGTGTCCACTGGGCTGCGGGTGTGAGCGTAAGGTCGAGTGCGCTGTTTGTGCCCCACATTCTACCCCGAGCACTTCCCCGCAAAGCCAACCCTTTAACCTCGTGGTCCCAATACAATGGTAACTTTGCTGTCCCTACGGTCCGTACTAAACTGCGTAATTGCCTTCAGTGTGGCGAAATCTAACCGGCAGATTGATTGCATGCGTCACTTATCGTCATCCAAGCGGTCTTGGCTGCGAAAACACGAAGGGCAACTTAAGGAAGCGATTTGTACTCGATTTGTAGGCGATTTGAATACCACCGCTGCTTTGATAGACTCAGAATCTTCTTCCTCACTTGCGAGTTCCTCGGCCAAGTGGATTGGCCATCGATTATCGTCATACACAATCAAGTCCGTTGCGGGAGTCAGCGCAGATCTTGTGCAGAAACAGCCCGCTAGCTGATTTGGAGGATGCCCCACATCTTTCCACCTCAATTCTTCAAATCAGTTCTCATTGCGATAACATTCTTTCTCGAAATATATGCGTCTGGGTCCGACACAATTTCAGGTCAAAAACTTCTGGGCAGTTCCTTTGGTATCCCAGGGCCTAATGTGACATATGATTACGTGATCGTCGGCGGGGGAAATGCTGGTCTTGTACTTGCCAATCGTCTTTCCGAATCTGGAGTTCATACTGTTGCAGTTATAGAAGCGGGAAGTTTCTATGAAATCAGCAACGGAAATCATTCTCAAGTTCCTCGTTATATGTGGGACGGGGGGAGCACAACTTTTGAAGATGTGAACCCTCTGGTTGATTGGAACTTCAAGACTGAGCCCGAGGAAGGGATTGGCGGAAAGCAAATCCATTATCCAAGAGGAAAGACGTTGGGCGGAAGCACGGCGCGAAACAACATGATATACCAGCGCGGCACAAAAGGAAGCTACAAGAAATGGGCCGAGGATGTTGGTGATAAGAGCTACAAGTGGGAAAGCTTCAGTAGATGGTTCGATAAATCCACGACATTCCACCCTGCAGATATGAGTAAACGTTGGTCCAACTCCACGCCCATGCATGACCCGGCGGGGAGCAGGGCTACTTCTGGACCCGTGGATATTTCTTATGGCAATTGGGTGCTACCATTCACGAGCTGGGCCTTCAGGGCTGTACAGGCTCTTGGGATGCGGCAGATACCAGGTTGGCTGGATGGGGACTTGATCGGATCAAGCTGGGATGTGCGTACAGTAAATCCGGATACACAAATTAGGGCCTCGGCAGAGACGGCATTCCTACGACCTGCGTTGAAGCGTCCGAACTTAGTCGTTCATCACTCGACCATGGCAGTAAAAATTTTGTTCAGCGGAACAGAGGCTGTTGGAGTTTTGTGTAATACGCTGGGAAAAGAGTATATTTTATCTGCAAGGAAAGAAGTTATCCTCAGTGCAGGTGCTATTCAAAGCCCACAGCTTCTTATGGTCAGTGGTATCGGGCCTCGAAAAATATTGTCATCTTTCAACATCCCAATCATAAAGGATGCACCGGGAGTTGGAATGGGACTGGAAGTGAGCTATTACTGTCATTAAAAAATTTCTGCGAGCACTGACGGACACATAGGATCATCCTGCTGTGGGCATAACTTTCAAGATAAGAGCAGTCAGCTCAACTGCACTCGACACCTTAGCCAAACATGAAGCAGCTACTTTGGAATTTCTCGAATCTGGATCAGGACCGTTGACTAGTACGGGCATGGATATTCTAGGTGATCGAAATTGATACTTGATGAGATCATGATGGCGCTAACATATTTGGCCAGCATGGGAGAAACTACCACGCCGCCTCCTGCCAAATAGTACTTCGAAAGACTTAGGCAAGTCTCCAACAGATTGGCCGGATCTCGAATATATAGTAAGCTCCATGTATCCCGGACAGCCCCCCGATAAAGACGATTATGCCGGATTAACGGCAATCCTTGTTAACACATTTTCTCGTGGCTCAATATCTATTCCATCGGGCTCCATGTTTGATCAACCGATCATCCATGTTGGAATTTTGGGTGATTATCGTGACAGGGAGATTGCTATTGCAGCTGTCAGGAGAATGAGAGAAATTTTGGCCCAACCGTCTTTGGATCAAATCCTCGTCGGTAGCGAGTCCGTGCCAGGAGATGGCTTGGATACTGACGAAGAGATATGGAAATACATTCAAAGTAGTTCGAGAACAATTTCTCATGCAAGTTGCACATGCAGAATGGGCAAGATTAATGATCCAATGGCAGTGGTCAATTCCAAAGGTCAGGTCTTTGGAGTCGGAAAACTAAGGGTGGTGGACCTGAGCGCAATTCCTTTCTTGCCACCAGGCCATCCAATGGCGACAGTATACGCGTTAGCTGAGAAGCTATCTGATGATATTTTGAATGGCGGGTAGGAAGCTCATTACTGCTTGAGAAGCTCAATTATCTTTTTTCTAACGAAATTCAGTCTCCCAAGGCCAATACTTCTAGACCAATCCCTCAAATACCGAATTTGATCCTGGTTAAAGACGCACTTTTACTATTAATTCTCGTTGAATAAGTACACCGTTAGATACTTGTTGAACATAACTTCAAGTTTCGACAAGAAAACCTAAGAAAAAATGTATAAAAAGATGATGATAATTGATAATTCAAGAGCTATCTCGAGCTCGACATCGTATATCGTTCTTTCAATCTGGTTAGTGGCTTATGAGGTTTCAGTTCGTGATACCCCTAAATTTTGTATATCGTACACCTTGCTAGTGTTAATTATGCTCAAAAATAAGAGCTATGTGGAGGATTGGAGAAATTCTCTGGGCCTACTCTGTAAGTGGTCATCTCAAGGCTCATTAAATGTTAAGCAGCGGCATATTAAATAGAGCCCGGCAAAAAAGAACTTCAAGATTAGAAGCCAACAAGTAATGTTAAGAACAATTTGTTCATGTATCACACAGACGTTAATCGTCACAAAGAACACTAATTATCAAATACAACCGTACGACTGTACAACGCCGACAAGTTTCGTATCAATCTGGATAATTCCCTTCGCAATCTGGTTGATATATCCATACTTGCACTACTCAAACACATCACTGACATATCTATCCTCCTTGACCTTGTCAAGCCACTTATTAGCATCCTCTTCGCTCTCCCCCGTCCTCTCACGCCGAATCTTCTTGCAAACCTCTGCCGAACTCTTTGCGAGCTTAGAAGCGCTACCACAAACAAAGATCTTCGCGCCTTGCTTGCCAAAGAGGTCAGCCAACTCCTCGCGATCCTCCCATATGCGATCCGGAACATGCTTCTGGCCGCTGTACGAATCGTCCTTGGAGAAGCAAGGCCGGAGCGTGACGACTCCCTCCGCCTCCCACTTCTTGAGCTCATCTGCGTAGATGTAGTCTTTCTCGTGGTGGCGGCAGCCAAAGTACAGGAACGCCGGGCCCAGGGCGATATTACGCGCAGCCTTGATGGCCGCGCGCTCCTGCAGGAAGCCGCGCATGGGAGCCAGACCGGTACCGGCTGCCACCAAGATTATGGGTACGGTGGGATCTTGAGGCAGGTGGAAGTTTGCGTTTGTAGCGCGGGTGAAGCAACGAACCTTGTCGCCTGGTTCTTGGCGGGCGAGGTATGTGGATGCGACGCCACGGAATTGGCCGTGGCCAGACCAAGCTGCTTCGTCGTGGACATCATAGGTGATGGATGCGGTGAGGCGCTGCATAGGGCTTCCGTCGGGACCTTCTACGAACTCGACGTTTGCAAGAGGGGAGGATGAGATGCTGTATTGGCGTGGAGACAGTGGCTTCAACATGTCGATGAAGCTAGTAAAGGACAGCTGAGTTTCTGGATTATCCTCGAGAAGGTCAAGGATAGTGTAGCGCTTCTTCAGGATGTCCTTCCTGAAGACATCGTCCTTGGCTAGCTCTGCTAGTTTGGCGCGCTTGTTCTCCGGCGTGGCATCAGCGAGAGCTTGGATTTGCTTTTGGGACGCAGGAGTGCCGAGCTCCACTCGCGCCATCAGCAAATCGAATACTGAGGTGGGTCTACCAGGCGAAAGGAAAGACTTGTTGGTGCCAGTGATAGTAACTTCGTCATCCGGTTGCAGACCGAAGCGATGGATGACTCGCTTGACAGTGGCTTGAGGATTCAGAGGCAGGATACCAATGTAGTCGCCGGAGCGGTAGGAGGTACCAAGAGGAAGCTCGACTTCCATGTGTTTTTTTGGAAGTCCGACTTCAGCTCCGCCCAGGTTTTTGTTCACTCTAACCGTCCCGTGAGAAATGTCGGGACCACCGAGATGCTTGGCGAATTTTGGCGAGGAGACGTCGACCTGGAGCTGGCCACGAACGACAGCTGCGGTTGTCCCGCTGGACTCGCGAAGGTCTTTCCACATATTTTCGCTCCAATCTTCCCACGGGCCCATGATGTCATATTTGACATCGACGAAGCCAGTAGGGACGAATCGCTGAGCACCCATCTTTTCGAACAGCTGATCAATGAGCTTGGGAACGCGATGGAAAGTATCTATGGCGTGTTAGTAGCAGCCCTTTTGATTGGAAATTCCCGATTTACCAGTCCAGTCACTATTCCCGACACTGAAGACCGCATATTTGACGCCCTCCAACTTCTTAGACGATGCATTGGCTTCGAGCCAAGACACAAACTTGCGTGCGTTATCGGCTGGTTGGCCCTCATACGATGGCGAAATGATAATCACAGGCTGGTCTTTGGGGATGTTTTCGGTAGCCGAATCGAGAGTGGCGGCTTTGGCCTTGAAACCAAATTGGAGGGCGTTGGACACAAGCTCCTCGGCATAAGCCTTGCAAGTACCGGCTTGTGACCCATAAAGAACTGTAACTGGCTTCATTTCTTGGGCTGGTGGAATGCCGCCATTGGTGACATCGTGCAACGAGTCATGCTTCGCATGGGTCTTGCCGGGCACTGATAGGCCTGAACCGAGGACTGACAGAGTGCGGCCTTCCCTTCTGCGGGCCTTGATCCTGAAGCCACCAAGCTTGAGGGTCAAAGTTACGACCAGATCTAAATAATATGGTCAGCGAGTGTAATTAAACATCAGAAGAACGAGAAACATACTGAAATCGTAGCTGGGGTCTGCCATCTCCACCTGGAAGTTCTGGAAGATAAGAGCTGTCGCCATGATCATCTCCTGCTCTGCAAAGCCCCGGCCAATACAAGCTCTCGGTCCGTCGCCGAAAGCTTTGAAAGCGTTGGGGGGTAGCCTCTCTGCTCCTCCGTCGAGCCATCTCTCTGGTCGGTAGGTACCGGCGTCATCGCCCCATATCGCAGGGTCGTTGTGGAATTTGCGAAGGCTTACAAATATCTGATCTTCTGGGGTGACCTCGTATTTTCCAGCAATTTTGGTGGTCTTGATGGCATGCTTAGAACCGAGGGCAATGGGACCCATGAAGCGCAGTGCCTCGTAGATGGCGTACTTGATGTAAACAAGCTGGGAGATGTGCTTGGCCTCAAGAGGTCCCTCACCAACTACCCGATCGACCTCTTCCTGAACTTTCAGGTATTTGTCGGGGTTCTTCATCAAGTGGTACAAAAGGAAGCCCATGGTACCTCCAGTGGTTTCGTGGCCGGCGACCAAGAAAGTCACCATGTTGTTTCTGATCACTATCGAGAGAGTCAGTCGGAAATTTGAGGGGTTAACATAGTTGGCTTACACTCTGGTGACATCTTTTCTCCAGTCTCGGGATCCTTTCCTTCGAGCATAGCTGCCAGGACGTCGGTTGCATCGGGCGGAGGATGCTTGATCCGCTCGTCGATGATCTCTTCACAGAGATCATGCATAGCTTTGATGTTCTGTTGATAATGCGCTGCTGCGAACACTCGTAGCCTGTTTTCGATGGACAGGCGGTTGGCTTTTTTCCCGCTCTCAAGTAGAACTTCGGTCATTTGATCAATAAACGGGTGAACATGGTCCGAATAAAAATTATTGAATCGATATCCGAAGGAACATAAAGCAATTGCGTCAAATGCCATTCTGTACAGATTGATTAGAAAGAGTAAGGAGCACAAGGAGAACATGTACCTGGTAAAGTCATCATTGCACAAGATCTCATGGTCCGGACCAAAACGATCCCATCGAAGAATCATCTGCGAGACAATATCCAACATGCCGGGGAACATCTACAAATATTTCAGTCTTTTGCATATTTCAGTCGGATCACCTGATATTGCCTCACCTTTCTGATGCCCAAAGGACCGAAAACAGGCATGAGCATTCGATGCGCAATCCCCCAGTTCTCCTTGAGTCAGCCATATCGAATCACTTTGTTGGGGGGATATATACCTTCTCGCCCATGTATGCGGTGAATAAGCCATCTCCCGAAAGCGCCCGCAATTCTTTGAGGGGGCCATCGACTTGCTTCTCAAAACGCTTCCAGTCGAACAAATCATTCACTGTTTCGTAGTTCGAGCACACTACTACGTCGCGACCAGGCAAAGATAACTTGAATATAGGGCCGTAGATGTCGGCAAGTCGCCAAAAGGAAGTGGCTGCATTGCTGGGGTCAATGTCAGGAATATTCCCCAAGAACCATGTCGTGGGCGGCTGAGGGATGGGAATCGATTCCTCCGAAGTTGTCATGATTAAAAGGTATGTATTAGAATCAAGAAGTTGGAGAGGAAGATAGTGGAGACTCTATGGTTTTTTTTGGCGATTGTAGTTCAAGTGGGAAGGAGTTTGATAAGGTGGAATGGTGGGTATACGAGCTGGTGAATGAGGCTCTTTATAAGTGTAGCAACAATGCCATAACCCTGAATTGGAGATCTTCTCAACCATAGCTGTGATTCTGATGTACCGACTTGCATACTCTCGCACAAGTTACGTACGAGGCAAGGACGCATGTGCAACTCGCGAAGGCCAATCGTGCGAAGCGGAGCGAACTTACGGCGATTATCGACGGACTGCATGTTTAGGCTAGCGTCATGCTAAACTCAATGGTAACCCATAGAGTGTGTGGCGCTTGGGAGAGCCATTCAAGAGAGCGGATCTACCTTGCTAGGTGCTATGAACCCCATAAAGAGAGTGCTAGCCATGCTGACTCAAAGGAGGTTGCTTGCGTTATGCACTCCTGAGGTTTACTAAGAGCAAACTTGTCACATAAGCGATGATTTACTGGATTGGGGATTTGTTGCTCGGAGCTACCTGCGCTTGTACCCCGCAACGCATGCAGAAACAGCTTCAGTTGTCATCAGCTGAGCGGTAAACAAAGTTGTACCATGCTTCAATAGTAAGGTTGTGTAATCGCGTGCTAAGGTCAAGTGTTGGTGTGGCGCTCTCGGCCGATCTGCGGCGGTTCTGCTGCGAGGGACGGCTCGGCCGAGATCAGAGCCGAGTGTTTGAGTATGCGATGCGACGCCGAGGAGCCACGGAAAACGGAACAAGCACCTTAAAAGCCGACGGAGACATAGAAGGGTAAATTGCCAAGTATATATAGACTAGAAATTTGTGGTGAGTAGTGCTTTGTGAACGAGTATTGGACAGGCATTTTTGTAAGCTACGGTGTTGCTATCCAATCGCAATGCCATGATTTTGCTTGTCGCTTTGATGGAAATCCTACCAGTCCATGATTTTCTGATCTTTCCAGAATTTCCCAGTTTGTCCTTGAATATCTTGGATGGCAAGGTAAACAGGCGTCTGGGCACCTTGGTCCGGCGTAAGAACGCCATTACCCTTTGTCATGTCTGTATTGACGTAGCCAGGACAGCACGAGTTGATGAGAACTGGACTGCCCTTTTCTTTTTCGACAAAGGCCATAGCTCGAGTGCCGCCAATCAGACCAGCTTTGGAAACGGCATACGCAGCGCTCGGGAAGCCAGCCTCCTTCTCTTTGCCCACCTCAACAGCTGATGCAAAATCTTTCATGATACTCGTGACATCTGCCTCAGTCTTGGAAGCAAGAAAGCGGTTTCGGATCTCTTCCGAGAACTGTGCAAGCCTGCCCCCAGTACTTGCGACATTAACTAACCGACCACCGGACTTGATGATGGAAAGGAATTCATGGCTGGCCTGGAGAGTCTTGTAGTAATTACAATCAAGCGTGGTCTTGACTACATTCGAGTCTGGCAACATGTGAGCATTAGTCGAGACTGAGAGCGCCCATCGCTTACCAAAGCCATTGAGAGCGATGCCAGCGTTGTTGATTACGAAGTCTACCCCATCGCCATGTTCTTTCTTGAGATACGCGACGAAGTTCTTGATGCTATTGCTATCCGCGATATCGAGGGCATGATATCGGATCTCGGAAAGGCCACCATCAGCCATGAGAACTTTCGCTTGCTTGAGTTGATCGTCTTCCTGGAGGCTGTTGGAAGCGGCTTCGCCCCGGCCTTGGTCGCGCGCCGTCAAATAAATGAGGAAAGGGCCATTGTTGAGGGGCGACTTTGGATATTGTAGTGCGAGCAGACGAACTGCTAGAAGTTAGGGAGATGTTACTGCACTTGATCATAACTAATACCGATTGCATATCCGATGCCCTGTGAACGGATCAGACGGGTGATGATGCAATGCGAAGACCATGGCCTACCTTGTTGGCACCCGTGACGACACCGACTCTGCTGTACGCCATTGTGAAGCAAAAAGTTTGGTATATGGAATACCAGAGCAATGAGATGCCACGTTTATTGATGCCATCCCATCTTCGCCTCCTTTAGGCTTCCATGACGTATCACGGCCCCCACTGTTGGTCTCATCGGAATAGCTATTCACCCGAGCCAATCATGTGCTGGTCTTCGCGAGCGTTATCCGTGAATATCACGTGATCCCAATCTTGACCATCGCCATTCTTGGCTGGCTGTATTTGCAGAGTAGGTATAAACGATTGGTTGCTAGGTTGATTTCCCCCAATTCAGCATGGTAGTTCCAACAACATTATCCGACAAATCAATCCGACAGGGCAATTGCAATGCTGTAGCACTGATCCATGTCAGACGAGAACATTTGGGGACCAGCGAATCTCTTTGTCAATGATTCAACTGATGCTGGTGATACTTGAAAATTTTTGGCATACATATCGGCTGCCGCAAGCATGACCGAAGACAAGAGCACAAATTCCACGGCAGCCTCTACCTGAGTATGTTCGCAAAGTACTGGCTGTTGCGCTGGCTGAAGTCTCATAAGGCCTGAAGCGATTTAGAAAATGCTACTCCAAAGTTACCGACTCGAGTTATTAATATCGCTACTCTACAGTTCGAGTTCTCGACTCGCGACCCCACAGCAATGAGTCTTGATGAAAATGAATCTTTTATTCGTCAAATTCAGCTACCGAATTCAGCCACGGAAAACCATAAAAGAGGTCATCCTCATCGCCTGACTCATAGGCATAACATGTCTCTGGGTAGATGCGCGTTGCACCATACAAGATAGTCTGATTCATTAGGCAAAAGAGGCTGAAAGCTCGGATAAGACGTACAAATGTGCTTTATTTAGAATTAACATCACTCAAAAAAACCATTTGTCGCGAAAAGAGTAATGCATCTTTTGGTGTTGCAATGGCCAGCGCGTCAGAAGACATCCGCCTAGACGACAACGCAGTACGCTCCTACACCGAGTATCAAGACCATGACCACGAACTCTAGTATCCTGACCATGGTCTTGAGAATGATGGGCGATTTCAGCGCCTTAGTGGAGAGAGATATCTTTGCTTTCTTCTGGGCTCTACATCGTATGGCGATGGGCCCAATCTAGTACTTGTCTTGGTCCCCAAATATGTCGAGCGGCCAGGAATTTATAGAGAAGATGGATTTTGTACATGTACATGTAGACTTGGGGCCTTCAAGCAAGACCTGCCACAAAAGAAAACCATCACTATCTGTACCAAAAGCTCATTCTTGCATTATTCATTGACCTTCTGTTCCAGGACTGAAGAGTTGATGCTGGAGTCTGGCGCTGGCGTGCCCCCTGTGTTTGCAGAGATACTGCTAGAAGTATGCACTGCTTTCTGGGAGGAAGCCAACCACAGACAGAGTACCCAAATGAAGTCGACAAATGGGAGTCCCATACTTTGGAGACGCAAAATAGAGCGTCTGTCTTGTGTATCCAAGGCATGGGGCGCCCTTTCGTGGACTGTATTCGTGTACTCTATCTGCCGCGTGCTACCTTCGTCAAGAGGACAGTACATGATGGTTCTGATCATGCACAATTTTCTGATCCAAGGGATCTTTGATTCATGGTATGGACCAGTTTACGTTCGCTTCTTCCTCAGTTCGCCCACAATGAAGGGAATGACGTCTCCAGGCCCCACATACTCGAGGCTGAATTGCTCCCACTCTCCAGCTTCCTTCAGAAACTCTGGTGTGTGCCTCTGAAGTTCGCAGCCGCCCATGAAAAATGGCCATCCAAGCACGGTGAAGACAAACTGCATGAGCCTTGCTGCAGGCCTGCCCTCCGTCCTCCACGGGTTGACGACATGCTCGCAGATGATCATACGGCCGCCGGGCTTAAGGAGCGAGTAAAGACCCTTGATGGTTTCCCTCGGATGAGGAACCCCGCACAGAACACGAACACAGCAGATTTCATCAAAGACACCGTCTTCAGCCGTACCGCCCGTCCCGCTGACCTTGAGTATCCCACTCTTGTGCAGCGCTGGGATGAGCGATTCTGGCTCGCCGCCACACAATAGGGCATGGTATTTTTCTCCAAAACCGGTCTTTCGCGCGTTCTCCAAAAGGCCCCTATGCAGATCCTCGGCTGGCTCAGCGCCGTACATGGCTGATATTCTAGAGGGGTCGAAGCGGGGTAGGATCTCGCCACTTCCCGGCCCTATGTCTAGAACGACGCCCTGGCATTGGGAGAGGAGTTCGTTTAGCGGGCCGGGCATTTCGACGGACATGGCCTCTCCATTTTTCGTCCAGAGGCGGGCAAAGGACCTGAAGCGGACCGCGGTAAGGTTGAAGAGCTTGGACGGCGAGCGATCAACGAAGAGAATCTCCAGAATCGTCATGAGGAAGTGCCATGCCGCGGTGCAGAGGAGGATGGAAGGGCGGAGTAGCGTGGGAATGTTCTCGGCTAGCCAGGCTGAAAACGCCATGATGCTCTGGGTGCTCTCGATTGCCTCCCGGTTGTCTCCCGATTGTTCCTCCTCTTCCTGTAGGCCAGATGATGTCCCGCGGATGAGTGCTTAGGTATGGTCCTTCACATGTGCTGATGATTGGAAGATGGCGGGAAAAGGAAGGAGAAGAGGAAGGGCAAGAAGGTGGGAGTGGGGTTTAAATGGGATGCATAAGTTTCCGATTGGCAGGTTTAGTCATGACCAGGGCCAGAAAGGCTCCGGAGCCGCATGGTACCTTGCCTAGTCCAGCATGCGACGCGGGCGATGATGCGTGGAGCGGGGATGGCAGGCGGGGCAGCGAGCAGCTCCGACGCGACCCGAGCTGTTAGCTCTGCTGCTAGCTCTGCTGCCCGCTCTGCCTCTCAACACCATGCCCATCTCAACACCACCTCCCCCCCCTCTGGCACCTCCACTGTCAACCCCCACAATGGCGGCAGACCACACCAAGAAATACGCGCTCATCACTGGGTAGGCTCGGCCGCATCCTTCCTCACCACGAGGCCAAGAGCATTTGCTTCTTTTGGGCCGTGGCTTGGATAAAGTTTCACTGACAGCCGTAGCTGCACGCCGGGAGGCATCGGACACTTCCTAGCCCTCGAGTTCGCCAAACAAGGTTCGCCCTCCCCCCCCGATCCCAAACTCCCCACTCGCACGGCCTCTCCAACCCGAGGAAGAATCCTAACGCGCCACCAAAAAAAGGCTTCCACGTCCTGGGCACCGTCCGCGATCCTTCCAAACACGCACCCCCCCACCCAAACATCACCTTCCTCCCCCTGGAGCTCACCTCGCAAGACTCGATCCGCAGCCTCAAGGCCAAAGTCTCCGCCATCACCAATGGCCGCCTGGACATCCTGTACAACAACGCGGGGCGCAACTACGTGGTCCCCGCCCTCGACTACGACACGGCCGAGCTGCACGAACTCTTCGAAGCCAACGTCTTCGCCGTCATGCACATGTGCAAGGCCTTCGTCCCGCTCCTGATCCCCGCGCGCGGCACCATCGTGCAGACGGGCAGCGTCGCCGCCCTGATGCCCTACGTCTGGGGCGGGCCCTACAACGCCTCCAAGGCCGCCCTGCACTCGTACACCAACACGCTGCGCGTCGAGCTCGCCCCGCTCGGCGTGCGCGTCGTAAACGTCGTCACCGGCGGCGTCAGGAGCAACATCGCCCGCACCCACCGCACCCTCCCGGGCGATAGCTACATGCTTCCCCTGAAAGACTCGTACGAGAAGCGCCTCACGCACTCGCAGCAGCTCGGCATGGATACGGAGCGCTACGCCCGGAGCTGTGTCAGGCAGGTGCTGCAGGGGGATGGGTGGTTCGCCAAGCAGCGATGGATCTGGGAGGGCAAGATGAGCTGGATCGTGTGGTTCTTCTACACGTGGTTCCCGCTCTTGGTGTTTGACTACTACTTTTCGTGGAATTTCGGGCTGGGGAAGCTCAAGGCCTCGCGGAGTCAAAAGAAGACGGCATAGGGTGGAGGCTTAAACCTCGGTTCATCATGATGATGTGGGAACATGGGTGCTGCGGCTCACATGTCCATGATACCCTTCTCCTGTTTTTTTGTTTTTTTTTTTGTAAAAGTCACGCGATCAAGTAGTCACGCTATCAAGTAGTCACGCAATTGTTTTGGGTACATGGCCTTGGATTCACACTGGCGGAGTTGCATCGCAGATTACTCAACAAAATCCTCAACCTGATCGATTGCTCTACCTTGCAAATTTAATTGCGTCCGCTACGAGCAAGGGCCCCCCCAGAAATCTGACACATCTGACACGATACCCAGGTACCCACCATGATCAGCCAAGTCCAAGCCATTTCCTCCCTACCCCTGCCCCCACTGGCGGCGTCCCTACTCCAGCCGCCCGCCCCCTCTACACTATGGAGCCAGAGTACTCCATAAAGGCAAGCTAGTGCGTGCATTGCCGTACATCCGCCCCCACATACATCCCAGCCCGCATCCAGGCACTGTACGCTGGCCGTGCACACCGCTACTCCCCCTCCCCTTCTTCTTTGCCACGCAGCCAGGCCAACGCCTCGACCACCCCGGCCCCCATTCCCCATCCACCACTACCCCACATCCAGGCTTTCCGAATCCCAGATCCCCGATCCCGGGCCCCAGCACCACGTCCTTCTCCCTGCCGTCTTCCCGTGTGGGGTGGGGTCTAGGACCCGGTAGGGACCGTGATGATCACCACTGCACTCGACAATGCAGCTGCCTTTTTGGGATCCGACATGATGCTTCTTTTGTAACTGGTCCGTTCGCTTTGATATTTCGCGGCCCAAGACCCGTGATGACGTTCGTTTGGGGTGGAAAACTTTGGCTTTCCGAAACCTAATTTTTTTTCTCCTTCTCTCTCTCTCTCTGTGTATCCCGAGGCTTAGAGTCCGAGAAGCTTTTGACAAATACTCCGGGGCGATCACCGAGAGCGTGGTCTCGATAGGGGCTTTCTGCTCAGAGTTTGTCACCCTTCTTTTCTTCTTCTACTCGAGGCTTTCTTTTGCGTGGGCGAGCAGGCCTGCCAGTCCTCCAGTCTCCGATCGGAAGGATGCGGAGGTCGCGTAGATTAGCTGTAGAGGTTTATTCCGCAAGGAGACTGTTCAGCTTCGGAGGTAGGCGAGGGGCTGGGAGTTCAGCTGGGGGAATGCTGCGCCTCGTGGTATTAAAGTTCCGATGTTGAGCCTCAGCTGCGGTACGCAACGCCCTGGAATTCCTTGTGTGTAGGTAGTAGAGCTATGAGTCGTGATAGGTACTCCGCCAATATGGAGCACACTTTGATAGGCCTGGATGTACAACCCGGACGCTCGCTGGTGTTTCTTTTGTTAGGCCTCCTGCCTGTCGGCCGCCGGAGTCGATGTTGCGGTGTGCGTGGTAATTTACACCCTACGTACGCCCTACCTGACGGAGCTGCAAATGCCGAGTAATGTCCTACAGTGAGTTCAGGTCGCGTTCTCCAGTCCGAATCCCGTGGCTCTGTCTTTCCGATCCGCAAAAATCAAATTCCAAAAAAGAAGTCGTGGCCCAGTAGGGAATCCACAAATTTGAGCTTGTGGTGATGCACGCACTTTTTCTGCAACTGTCTTCCGCCCCCATGGCACCTCCCAGCCCTTCTATATACCCTTTGCATGTGCAATGATTAGTCACGCCTTACCCGCTGTCCCAGCACTCCCAGCAGTCGGTCGGTGGTAACTCTGCTCGCTCGCCACCGCCCGAGATTCCCGTTTTGGGGTAAAGGGCAGGGATCCGTGCTGTTGCAGAATTGCCGCTTTTGGAAGTGTGCTGCGAGGACTTGGAGCTGGGGGCCAGCCTGTTCCGCTTTACGGACCAAAACTACGCATCTCAGGACGAGAATCAGGGCAAGCGCACGGCACTGCAGTGAAGCGGCTCAAGTTGCGAGGCTTGGCCATGAGACCGATTTCCCGAATCAGGGCAGAGGGTTGCGAGGCCATGTGGAGATTGTATTTAGAGTTTCCGGTGGAGATGAAGCAAAGGGTCTAATGGGGGGCCTAACAACGGCCATGGCCGGATGGGGGCCGCTCCTGCAGCATGGATCTGGAAAAAAGGTACACTTGGAATGATCCAATAAAGCGTCATAATTGATGTTCTGTGTGGTAGAGAGAAAGAACATCGGTGCTTCTTCTAGGACCCGGAGGATGAAGATTGACGGGTTGAGCCGATGGGAGGCTGGTGACCAAGTCGAGTCTTGTAGAATGACGTGTTCAGCGCCAGACCTAGTGACTAGCATGGCGCATTCAATCCCAGTGCCTGATTCGGTACCGTTCAGCGGGTGGATCCGTGGGTACACGATATCGGTTTCGTATACGTCCAATCGCGCACGATTATTAACTAGGTATCGTCAGAATTCTTGTCCGCACTTCTCGATAACCGAAAAAGAAGATGATCAGGGATTTGAATGCACATGCTTTTCGCCAAGTCGAGCTCTTCAAGTCGAGTGGTTGCGCCTGGCGATGTAGCCTACCTGCGAGTGGTGTGCCTAGGTATGCATTTCTTTTACGCCCGTAAGACGTGGAATCGCCGATGTCAACGCTCGTTTGCCTGATTCGAAGATGGTACTGGAGAAAGTTTTTTTGATCAGATGAGATGGAAAGCTCTCCCCTTATAGAGCAATGTCAACGGCCAAGATAGATGCCGCTTTCGCACATGAGTAGGTGCCTGCACGCAAAAGTACCCAAAGATCCTAGGACCGTTGGATTCGGGTATGGTTGTATACCCAAGTACATGCCGAAGATTCGGGACATGCGTGTGGTCGTATGCCGACGAGCAAGGTGTAGTACGGGGAGTTGAGAGGCTTGGGTCGATGATGAACATGTGGGGCACAGCCAAGTTCGTTCCGAGAAAGGACTCGGCCTCTCCAGTCACGTGCCTTGACACACACCTGGGCACCTGAGCAGGGGAAACAACATCCCTGCCACGCGACGCAATGACTGGACTCGATGACATGGAGATTCATACAAGCGGGGGCAGAGTATTAGTTGGCCCAGTGAATGCCAAAAAGAAATGTGCTCAAAGAAGTAGCGTGGAGCTATACATGTGGGTGCTGTTAGTCGACTCTTGGGGGGTTATGCGAGGTTAGATAGCTAGTAAAGGCTTACCCTCAGACGCAGCCACCAGCCATGCATCTATGCCAGCTGGAGCCACACCGCGTGTCGCATCAGCGTCACCACCACAGATCGCTGATGGAAAAAGAAACGAGAAGGACTGTCCAGATCTAAAAACAAAAATATAGCGCATATGCATCAGATAGCGTCGGAAGTATCCCGTTTCTGAAGATCCTAGACGTGCCATTCTTTTTACCCAGTCTCATACCATCGGTAGCTTTCCCTGACAGATTGTTGGGCCCGAGAAAATATCACTGTTTTTCGTGCACATTCCCCACATAAGGCCATCCAGGATATATTCCATGAAACTATTATTACGATATGACCCTCCCCTCCCTTACCAATATAAAAAATAAAATAAAAATAAAAATAAACCCAAACTTTTTGTATCCCAAACCCCTCCAATTTCCCAGTGCCAATTTTCCCTTGTGTTTCTCATTCTTTTCATTGCAGTGTCCGAGTAAATAAATCATGATGAAATATAAGCTGTGATCACGAGGAAGATGCGTGAAGTGCCTATGCAACGTGTGAGATGAGATCTCAGACTGTGAATGAGAATTGAAAAAAAAAGATGAAAAAGGGAATTAGCCCTCAATGGACGTTGCTTGCGGTCGAGTGACGCTGGGAGCGCCATAGCTCTGATGTGCGATTATCCGAAATATTGCCCAACCTTGTAGATGGATTGTTGCAGAGTCAATTCGTCTCGACAAGGTAAAGGTGTCATCTGTTGCGAAAAATTGCCGGCGAGAAACGTTGGATACCATCATTTCAACGGTTATTACTAATGGCCTGCTGTTCCTTGTTGAACGCTCCTATCATGGCTGGTATGATACGCAGGTGGAAAGTCGGGGTGGCCGGTATTGTTACGAACTCGCATATCAAACCTCAGGCTTGTGTTGCCGGCTGAATGAACCCTCTTGTCCCTGTTGAGCTGACCAGAGGACTCGGAAATAGCATGAGAGTCGAATTTGTACCCTTGACTGTTGTCGGGCAGACTGGTGACGCTCTGACCTTTCTCAAGGTGGCCGGTCGTTCTTGCAACACTTGTGCCACCAAAGGTTTCCGAAATCTCTTCTGGCGGAGTCTCCGCAACAGTCGACTCATAATGTGCAGCCAAGTTCTCGGTTTTGACGTCTGTCCCGTTCCTTTGTGCGGCTTCCGGTGCGGTTTCCTCTACTGCTTCCGCGGGACTTTCTAAAGGATCGTAGTAGTAGAAAGGCTCTTTCTCCTTGCCTGGCAATCCCGGGGCTGAAAATCTGTACGCCTTCTGTCCCTCCTCTTCTATACATTCTTCGAAGGTAGAGACTAGACGCTTGCCGCCTCCACCCGGAAGGTCTACGACGAAAGAGGGCATCATGAAGCCCGAGACCCTGCCTCTGATGTATTTGTCGAGGTCGATGATGGTCTTGAGCGGGGTTCGGAGGTCTTCGACGTTTGGAACCAGATCGCATTGGTATATGTAATACTATGATATCATCAGTCGCGAGTCAAGGTGATTTGGCTGGTGTTGGCAACGAAATGAGGGTGGAAGTATCGTTGATCGACGCCACGGTCGAGCACTTGGTGTGATGTCAGTCAGGGACGTACCGGTTCCACGTTCATGTCGGCCAACTTCTGAATCAACTCCTCCATCACGCGTTTATCATCGTTGACACCCTTGAGGAGAACCGTCTGGTTCCTCATGATGACGCCATTGAGAAACAGACGCCGTGTTGCGACTTCCGTCACCCAAGTGATCTCCCTTGGGCTGTTGAAGTGGGTGTGCAGGCACACTTGTTTTCCTGCACGTCGGCCCTGGTTCGAGATGTCTATCAGTGTTTGCGTCCAGGGGTCATCGTCAGTGATGCGGCATGGAGCTACTGCGAGACCTTTGCTGGCAAACCGGACGCGCTTGATATGGTCGATGCGCAGAAGACTGGAGCAGCGGTCAGCGAGAGGGCGGAGGGTTGCTTGTCAAACATACCGTTCGCCGATGAGTCTGAGATGCTCTGGTTGGAGGTGATAGGCGTCGCCGCCGCTCACCACCACGTCCTTGATGGAGGCATCCCTCTCAATGTGGTCGAAGACAATCTCCCATCTCATGCGGCTGGGCTTCTGTGGCTTCTTGGACACGGCAGTCGTGTTACCTCCCACTGCATAGGATCTGGTGCAAAAACGACAGTATACGGGGCATGTGGAGAGGGCTTGGGTGGATTGGTCAGCGGTTAGATAGATAAGGAAGGGAGCGCTGGAAGCCTTGCAAGGCTTGGCGCTGTGGTCTCGGTGGACTGAAAGGTGACGCCCTAATGCCCAAACGCCCCACCCACAGGGCGACGGCAAGATAGGGACTCCAAGCGGGGCTGTAACGACGAGTAGGGGGCGTCTCTGACAAACTTACCGAGGAAGAGGGCCCTCCCAGGGTATCTCTGGATCAAACCAGGGACCTTTGTATCCCGCTCCTCGCCCAATGAGTCCAGCATCAGCTTAGGATGATTGGGAGGGATGCCACATGCCAACGGAATGAACTGTTTTCGAATCGGGTCCTCCAGCGCGTTTTCCCAGTCAATCCGAGAGAGAACCTGAGGGGTGATGCGCGTCTCCATGGACGCCTTCGCGATTCCGGCAGCCACATTGTCAATGAAGTCCTGCTTGGTCCTGATGGCAGTGAAGAGTGGGTTCTGTGATGGCTGCAGGTGTTGAGGAAGCACAGCCTCCAAGAAGTCATACAGATCGCGAGGCTTCTTCAAAGTGTTCCTGATCTTCGAGGCCGACTGTTAGCCGCACTGTTGAACTACAGGAGCATTGGATTGCTCATCGGTCCGATAAGACGACGCCACCGCGTACAGCCGGGACTCCCAAGACGTAGCCGCATCCAATGTTTGCCTCAAAAGGGAACGGCGACATGTGAGTGTGTGTGGAGGGCTGCCACGTACCTGCCAGTTATAGTTTGTGAAAGTGTCTTCGGAGACGTCTTTATATGGAGGCAGTCTGGACCAGTAGTCGCCCCCCTTGATCCCAGTCTGGCCTGCGAAGGTAGAGTAGGCAAGGCCGGTGTGGTGCACATGCAATGGTCTCAGCGTGTTGCGCAATTGGCATGCCCAGAATGGCCGCGTCGTCGCCGCAAACATGGTTGAGAAAGGCAACGTCAAAGATACAAGGAAATCACTGATCGGTGAGGGTTGGCTCTGGGACGAGGGAAATGGCCGAGCAATCATGCAGGCAGAGGCGAAGATAGGGGCTTATAAGTACAATCATCTCGAGAGGTTTCCGAGAGAGTGGGACTGACATTGGCTGCAGGAGACAGACCCATAGAGATGGGTGTCTTTTTTTTTTCTGCTCAGCGACTTTCCACACGGACACGGAAAATTGACATGAGTGTCTCTGGACACAGTGCGAGGCTGCGAGCGTAATTGGCACCACCATGGGCTGGAGACGGGCCGAAATCCACCATGTGGCTACCTGTACCCAAACTCTCTCTTGCAGGTGAGGCCAGTTTGAATAGCTGTGGCACCAATGTACACGCGGGTTAGAGCATGTTGTGACTGTTCCGCAGCCACTCGGCAGTAGCCAAGGGCAATGTTCTGCGAGAGGCTGGAAACGAGCGGAAGGATCGCATAGGGGGCAAAGGTTTAGAGCCTGGGCATGGCGGCAGAAGGCTGTAGTAGGGGTCCGAGGCTAGAAAAGCACTAGCAGGCATACCTATGCCGTTCGTATGCCGGGGCAGGGAATACATATAAAAAGCAATATACACGGCAGAGCCGAGACAGCATGTTGGACGGGCAAAGGTTGCTCGAGGGAGAGGGGCAAGAGCAGGGCCAGGTAGCAGGCAATAGCTGTTGTAAGGAGGTTTGGCACGGTACGGTACGGTACGGTACGGCATGGTACGGTGCAGCCATGAGTGACACAGGCGAGCCTGGGGCAGAGGGGTGGTAGGCACTGCGGTCCGGCAAGTTGCACACAAAACCAAATGACGGTGAGGGCACGTTGTTTACTGATCATGGAGAAAAGGAATGGTTAGAGGCGTGGAGCGAGCAGAAGACGACGAGCTTAAAAGCCTGGCGGCCAGGGCGACGCACGAGGAGCCCAAGACCCAAGACTGGAGCCGAACGCGGCCCCGGAGGCTGCTCCCGCGTCGGCGGCGGAAGCGTGGCCCGTGCCAAGCGCCCAGCGCTCGACCCGCGCCAAGCCTCGACCGCCCACGACATCATCGCCCTAGAGCCCGCCCACCGCCCTGCCACCGGCCAGCCACCACCTCGACTCCACGACGTATACTTGCCCACTACTCCCCCCCTCGAAGACATGGCCGACGCAGAGTCTCCCGCCCAGGAGAAGGCCCGCCTGCGCCGAGAGAGGCGTGCCCAGAAGATTCAGGCCGGCGGGGCCTCGAGGTTGCAGGCAATAACCGCGCTCCAGGGCGGGAGCCACAGGGACGTGGAGAAGGACGTGCCAGGTAAGCTGATCGCGGCTCTTGAGCCCTCCCAGTCCCTTCGCCCGTCGTCGAATGTGTCGGCTTCGCTGCTCACCTAGCCACAGTCAAACCCACGGCCGAACCCACGGCCGCCCCCGCCTCTGGGACAGCGACGCCAGACCCCGACGAGGTGGACATTTCGCTCGCGCCCCACCACTACGACCCGTCATCGCAGCCGCGCGTGCCGTCGCCTTTCGCCTTCACTGGCGACTCCATGCCTCAGTTCCCTCCCGGCGGCCAGGCGCCTGATCCTTCGCAGGATCCCATGATGGCCATGTTGCAGCAAATGATGGGTCCTGGAGCAGGAGGCTTCCCAGGAGGGCCCGGCAATTCAGGACAGCCTGGCACTTCGCCCGGCGACTTCCCGCCTGGCCTGGCCAATCTGTTCTCTACCATGCAAGGCGGGTCTGCACCCGAGCCTTCTCCGAATCAATCATCGGCCTGGATCTGGCGCTTGGTGCATTCCCTCTTCTCGCTCGCATTTGCCTTCTACATGGTGTTGCAGACGCCCTTTACCGGAAGCAAGCTGTCCCGCACTGTGCCTCCTGCAGACGACGACTGGACCGTGGACAACCCGTCGGCTGAGGCTTTCAAGCACTTGTTCTACCTTTTCGCAACATCTGAGGTCGTCCTGCAGTCGTCTCGCTATTTCATCGAGAAGGGTCAGCTGCAGGGAAGCGGCATCCTGAGTAGCATTGGACAGATGCTACCGGAGCCGTACGCTGGATACGTCAGAGTCGTCGGCCGATACAGCGTCATTTACTCGACGGTTGTGAGCGATGCTATGGTGGTGGTGTTTGTTTTGGGCGCAGCAAGCTGGTGGAGAGGTGGGGCTGCTGCCTGAGTATGGCGTGGTGCGTCTAGAGCTCTTTTACAAGCCGGCCTTCTGCAGCCATCTGCCTGCACCGGCTGTATACCCTTGCCGCCCTAGGCATCTGGACATCCACCATCATTGCTCCCGCGGAGGGTGATGCCTGAGGAACCCGGGAAATGTTGGGACAGGCCGATCTTCTCGCTCATGCCATGTCTTGCCAGCATTGCGTCAGTCCTACCGAGCTAGGGCATTCGTGGTGGGCCGTAGGCTAATGGTATAACACTTGAATTGCGCCTCTGGCGATCCACGTATCCATACGTCGCGCGCATCTGGAATCATACAACCAGGGACTCGTCACGCATCTTAAATAGTACAACAATCCGGTACCCTTTTCATTTGTGTCTCACTTCATTTCATGCAGGCCCATGGTACCAACCCACCGGTGCTAGTAGAGTCGAGTCGCAGCCAATCGATTTTGACGCCCAACAACGGGACATTGTATGTCCCGGAGCGATCTGTTTGAATCACTTCCTCAACCGTGTCCCCGGAAAACCATGAATTGCCGCGGGGGTACGACAGCTGCCAATGCCCTACTGGACTGCAACGGTGGTGCGCTGCAGCTTGGCCAGGCTCCCGGCAGTTTTCTTACCAAGCCCCTGGGTCCAACAAGCCATCCTCTAGCATGCCCTCCATGCCTCTCATCGAGTCGTCATCACACTGTTACATAGCACTGCCCCCTCCTCTTCCCAGCAAAAAAACATGCACCGTTCGGCACCTTGGCCCGCCAATTGACACCCGCAGTCACTTATCTCGGCCCTCTTGGTCCCTCAGTCAAGCAATGCAGCACAAGAAACGGCTTCGTGCATTTCCTCAAACGTGTCCCCAGCGTGCGCAACTCTGTGCCCAGCCGTCGTGTGATTAGTATGCAAATATGTCACCGCTGCGGTCCAGGACGGCGATGGGCGGTCACACAGCCAAGAATCGGTCTGGGGTACAAGGGTCACGGCCGTGGTCGGTAAAGGTGCCGTGTACGAGGGGTGGGCCTCCGGTGTCAGACGTACGGGTGTGTCGATGGCTGGAGGACCGGCTTGGGTGAATGGGTGCCCAGGTGCGTCCCAGAGTGGTGGTCGGGTGGCATGTAGCGGGCTCACGTGATGCGCAGTCATGGGCGGATGCGTACGTTGGTCGGTGGATGGTGGTGTTCCATTGTACAATATACATGAAATCTACATGGTTCTTTTTCTCTTTTCCCACGCTTCGCCTTGTCGTCCTGGCCTGCTGTGCGCGCGCTCCTTTTTTCCGATAGTAAACACATATCATACATATCCACGCCTCCAGATCATCTGACCAACCACCTCTTGCAAAAAGATCAGACTGTGTGCCCAGTCTAGAATGCTAGCACCCTGAGATCTTGAAAAAAACAACCCCAAAACACATCTCCCTCTAATTCGCCTGCGGAACCTCACCCCTCGCCAACCGCAACAACTCCGCCTCCCTCCTCTCCCTCTCCAACTTCTCCCTGACCAACACGCGATCCTTCTCCGCCCCGACCTTGAAATCCTTGATGGCCTGAATCTCGTCGAGCTCCTCCTGGCTGGGCTCGACGACGCGGGGGCGCAGCTTCTCGACGAGGAGGTCGAGGATCTCGGACTCGTGCTTGTCCTTGATGTTAATGGTGTGGGTCGGGGTGGCCGTCTCTGGGACACCGGTGGGCGGAGCGGTGGTGGTGCTGCTTGCTGCCGGGGTAGTGGGGTTGGCGAGGGAGGAGGTGTAGATGTGGAGGAGGGAGGGGCCGGCGGCGTCCTTGTGGCAGGAGATTTGGATGGGGATGGTGGGGTTGCGGTATTTTATCCTGGGGAGCATTTCGCGCCAGAATTTCCTGTTTGGGGGGTGGGGGGTTAGTGGTATTTTTCTTTCATGGGTTGGTTTGCGGTCGGGGTGTGGACAGCGGCCTCGTCTGGAGGGGGCTTGACGGGGATGGGGGTAGGCCGTCCACTGATGGTTCGGAGGGCTGGGAAGAAGCGGGGAAATAAGAGAGGGGAATCCTGCGAGTGGCAGATCCGCTGCGTACCTGGCTCCCCTGTGGCCGCCCTCGATCCTGGCGTTGAACTCCATGCTAATCTTTGACACCTCCTTGGGCAGGATGAGTGCGCCAGGGCCGACTCGTATCCATAGGAGCTATTCGACGAATGCATTAGCACTTTCTTCGAGTATATCAATGGGCCTGGCAAGGTCTCTGAGAGTTGGGGGGTCGTCGATGCGTTTCGGAGGTGCTGCGGACGGGGGAGGTGTGTACCTTCTGTATCTTGCATTAGCCGGATCCAATGTTTAAGATGGCGCCATTATGACAATATACGTACCTCGCGCAGCTTGCGCATGCGTTTTATTATGGCGACCATGTTGGCTGTGATGGGGTATAGACGTGAGGTTGCGGAGTTCTAAGCGTCGCGAGATTTTGAGGTTCTCGCGCCAAGACATGTCGACACCCGCGCGTCAATCTGGCCAATCACTTCAGCCTAGCGGACAGATTATCACCATCGCTCCGGCATGGGGCATCTACTTTGCAGGATTGAGTTGGCATCATTTCGTGAGATTCAAGGTCATCTTAAAATAAACCAATCGCTAAATTGAAGCAGTATCCTATATAGTGATGATACCTTGAAGATTTTCTCCGTTCGCTAATCGTACCGTTCCATGGCCGTGACTCGTACCTGATCACGTCCGCATTACAAGATAGTATCCATCGAAAGAACCGTCCCTAGTGAAGACCAATCTACAACAACTGCACTATCCGAAAAGCGCCCTGGATATCTGAACGAGTCGTAGCGTGCGGTCATTTTAAAAAACGAACAATTTGCCTGCTCACTGACGTCCTCCCTGGGCGGGTTGCTGCATGCGGCGGCCCCTGAATATGCGTTAGAGGCTGTCACGGTCGACTCAGACAGGGCAAACTTACATGATGGACCTGCTGAAGAAGGAGATGACGATCATGGGGAGCCACGAGGGCATCTTGGAGAAGCCCCACAGAACGTAGGCGACGGGGACAGCGAGCTGGTTCTGGGCGAGGAAGCCGTTGAATGGGTGCCAGTAGCCCTCATAAGGGGCGGTCTTCTCGTACTCGCCGTCAACGACAAGCTCCTTGAAGGTCTCGGCGGTGGTGGTGGTGCGGTTCAGGGGGATATAGCGGACAGTGGGCGCGGGAGCAGACTGGTCGGCAAGGGGCTTGGGGATCTGGAAGTAGTACAGCGATGGCGGGCCGACCGACCACGAGTTGCAAAGGATGGGCTCCTCGTCGCAGTCGACGGTAGCAAACTTGGGGGGGTTAGGCTGGGCGGCGAGGACGGGCAGGGAAGCCTGCGGGGGTTAGCCAATTGGTTCCGCAACAAGATGCCTCAGGCTGGACGTACGTTCCAGGCCTTGGTCGCGTTTCCGCAGAAGCCAAAGCAGGTGGTGTTTCCACCGTTGACGTAGACCAGCCAGTCCTGGGTGGTGGGCGCGCTCGCAGCCGGGTCGACGGTCAAGACCTCCTTCCAGTTCTCGAGGGTGAGATGGTGCTGGATGTACTCGACGGCCTTCGCAGACGTCTCGACGACGGGGGCCGAGGGTGCGGGGACGGCTGACGAGACGCTCTCCTTGGCCTTGTTCCAGAAGCCCTTGAGCTTGTCGACAAGCGGGATCTGCTCCTCGGCGAGGGCTAGGGCCGGCAGGGCAAGGACGAGCGTCGACGAGAAGCGCATGTTGGCGATGTGGTGGAGAGAGGATGGACGGGTTGAGAGGTTGAGTCGTGTCCTGAAGACGCGGGCGAGTGGCTGCCTTGATGATGCGATGCAGCAGCAGTAGGGTCCAATCGGGCGCAACGGTTCGCGCAGCCAAATGTGGGGACGTTGAGCGTGTGGTGGGGTACCAAGGACGCGAGGGAGAGAGAGAGAGAGGCACGCGTTTGGGGGCCGGACTACGCGCGCGTGGGCTGCGAGATCGACAAGGAGAGGCGGACTGCGAGGATTGAGGAAAAAGGGTCAACAGTGAGGTCGAAGAGAACACGACAACGACAGAGGTCGACGACGCGGCCGTGTCTGGCCTTGGCGCCCCCGGGCTGCTTTTAATTTGTGAAGCTTGGGCCACGCCCGCGCTCTGTTCACCAGAGAACCCCTATTCGACTATTCGACGGGCCCGGCCTGCGGCATTTTGTCGTCAGGCCATGCCGAACCCGAGACGGCCATAATTATCGCCAGCGTCTTGTGTTCCTACCTCTCGTCCTTACTTCCTTCTCCTCCTCTGCAGACCGTTGTTGCGGCGCCAATTGAGCCTGGAGCCCGAGGGAGTCTGCCGTCCGTTCCGTCAACACCACCCTAGCCCGCCCCGACGTAGCCCACGATGCGTTTCGACGGCTTCGCTGCGCTTCTTGCCGTTTCCAGCGCCCTACTTGGCGTCTCTGCTGGCCCACTAGCCGCCAAGAGGCAAGGTAAGCTCCCGCAGTACACGCAATACTACACATACCTCCTCCAGTCGTTCGCTGTGGACTGACCCTACGCCGCAGATGAGACTACTTCGGCTGCTTCAGCCACGGCCTCTGCCTCGTCGGAGAGCTCGTCGTCGTCATCGTCGTCTTTCCGCAGCATTGCTTCCGAGGGTCTCGTCGTCGGCACCATGAGCAATGGCGAGCCTACCACGTACCGGGTCGTCGCCCCTAGGCCCACTGATGAGCCCGCTGCCACCACTAGCGCAGACGAGAAGCCATCCTCGACCACCACCTACACCTTCTCTCGGACTGGCCAGCCTGCGCCCGTCAGCACCAACTTCCCTGTTTGCAATGATGATAGCGTGACCTTCTGCCAGCCCCAGAACATGTCCGACTTGTACGTTGGCAAGACGTACTATGCAACTTGGAACCCGGACAAGTTCCCGCTGAATTCCACTGTGACGGTCAAGGTTTTGTGGGCCAACGACAGCTCTCAGCAGACCTGGTCGTCGGATCCCACCGACAACTCGTGGGGCTTCGTCTCGGTCGACATGAAGAAGGACTGGATGCTGGGTTACAACATGTATAATCTGACTTTCCAGGCTCTGGTCTTCGAGGGCGACAGCCCATCCAAGAAGGCCGAGGCCTACGAAGGCCCGCAGATTACCCTCAAGAACGAACCTCCCAGGCATCTGGAGCCTTCGCCGCAGACCAAGGTCAACAAAGAGGGTCTCATGATTGGACTGCCCATTGGTCTCGGCTTCGTCTTGATTGTTGTCGTTGGACTCTTGTGGGGAATGAAGAAGCACCGCACCATTGGCCTGGGCAACATCATGGGTCGTCGCAGCAAGGGGTATGGAGCCGGGAAGAGCAGGAGGCAGCGCCTGGGATTGGGGAAGAAGGGTGCCATTAGGCTCGAGGAGAGAGAGGCCCAGTCTGGGGGCGTCTACAGCGATGCGGGGCATGGACATCGCGACAGCCTGGGAAGCCTCGTGAGCGACGACGACATCCGACCAGCTCCAGGAGGTAATCATTTCCGGGACGAAGTCCAGAGGCAAAGGACTGGTCGATAAGCATATGTGCACCGTAGGCTCCTTCGCCGCTTCCCCGTGAAGCTCGCATCGTGGAGCCTGGCGCATTCCTTGTATAAATCCATGTACAAACATTACCTCGGGAACCGAGGAGCTGGATGCATGCAGTTTGCATGGCACTTGCAGAGAGAAACGGTTGTTGGTCGATGGCAATGTATAATGGTTTACCTATCTACGCCGATCCAATCAAAAATGAGTCGAGGTTTTAACCTGGAGTGCCACACGTTAGCGCTGCAGGCCGCCACGGGACGACCCCGGGAGGCCCGGCCCTGATGCCCTTGTTTCGGTGCTTGAACCATCCACCTATCGACTCCCGGCTGACGCATCATGCAGCTGGCGCATATCATGTTTTGCGCCGATCCTTCTAGGCTTATTAGCCAGCCGCATCTGCATGCGCATGGCTCCCTCCGTTAATTTCTGAACCTCTATATTCGCTGTTCAGTATCATTTGACCTTTCTAACGTCGTCCTATTCTGGACGTCGTTCTTTGCCGCAGATTCGAAATACTGGAGCCATTTTCCTCGCATAGTCCACTTGCAAGTGAACCTTGAGACTTTGCGATCGCAACCGCTTTACTCATCGCTTTCACACCCTTGACGACGCCACCGAACGCGTCGTCCTGCAAGCCACAGGTACTTTGACGCTTCGTTCTCGGACTCGCAATTTGTGCCAGTTGGTCGGTACCGATTCCCGATAATGGGAATGCTTGAACGATCATGGAAATCCTCGGCTTCCCACGAGACCCAAGCCGTGTAACATGCAGCGCGAAAACGGGGTTATGCAGGTTTCATTTCGAGGAAATAAATTGCGATCCTGTTACCATGGTAGTCTTATCTGATCTACCTGAGCGCTTGTGGCATTCGTCGGAGCTACCATTGTCCTGGATGGTCCCTCAACCATGTCATCATTACGGCTTCTATGCCATGGTTCAACTGTGATTGGATAAAAAGCAAAAGCAAAAAATGAAGCAAGGGGGCACAGCATGCCGCGAGTTGGTCTTTTTATGGAGGACATTGCCCATTTCAGCCTATTGCTGCTGCATACATCGTTGACAACGGTTCATCTTTTTTCGGCTCACCCTACGGGACGGGCCGCCAAGCATTCGAGTATACCCCAGCCCACGAAGATGCTAACCTCCTTGGGGTGTCACCAACCGCACCCCGCCCGAGTGATGGTCTAGGGGCTCACACATAATGTAATTGGCCCGGGACCTAATATCCGTACTTGGCGTTCTTGTGACAGCCAAGATGCATCATATCTGAGAAGTACGGATGAAATCGCCATGTCGGGGCGAGTCATCGCATTTCCACAGACCCGCCAATTGTCATCAATCTCGATCGCCATTGAGGTCGCAACGCTACACCGTTGACCTGTCATGGCGTATTCAAATCCACCAATAAGAATCCCTCAATGGAAGAGCGCAATCTCCAAGTCTAATCTGAAGGCTGCCCTCTCTTTGTTACAAGGGTTCATGCAAGAAAGTCAAATGCGATGCCAAAAATGGCAGGACTCCCCGGCATACTCCGTCGTTGTTGTCGCATCGCATCATATTCGCTAATCTGGGAAGGTATTGCCCTGATATCTTGGCGTATAAACCGACAACATACCACTCTGGAAGCTCCTCCAACATGGCCCGAATGCTTGTACTGAACGGAACTCATTTTCCTTGAAAGGGATATTGGTCATCAAATATCCGTCTTGGCAATCATGAAGCCAAGCCGTGACTCTCTTGCAAATACGCGTATTCCAACCGAACCTATGATATGGAAGCCTAGTGAACTCGTGACTATGCCTTTATATTGATTTTTAAGGTGATAAAAGGCATCGCATTAGCTTCACAAGGGAACTTTTGGTCTTAAATACACTATGGGCACCAAGGTATCGACGGATTTGATGCCTGATAAAATGCTCGGCGGAGCGGGAGACTTTGCTCGGCAGAAAATTTCAACGGGCTTCTGACATGTATCCTAGCCAACCTCCAGGAACATGTATTGATAACCTCTTGAAGTATTCCTGATGCTGTAGCTGCTCTTTTTTTTGTCTTTGCTTGATGAGAATTCCAATAACTCAGTCGCTTCTTTTAACCCCGCGATGGTAAAATCTACCCTGAAAATCACTTTGCATCCACGATGGATCATTCTACTCGCCTCAATGCACCTTAACCCCCTCACCTATGCGTTGAATAATTCCTCGTCGATCTGCGAATCCCTAGGCAGATCCCAAGATGGGCTCTTTATCACTCCTGATTGTATCGATCCCACCTATAGCAATCCAATAATTGACAGCCAGTCAAACGAGACCTTTCCAAGCCAACATTTGAGAGTAGGAGGCTATTTCGAGAATACAACAACTCGTTTCAATATCTACTTGCCATTTAAAGATGCCTGGGACGGTCGCTTCTACCAATATGTATACCCGCTCTATTCGGAGGTTGCCTCAAATGTAACTATAGGCTTTGGTCTTGATAGTCGCGCGTACACCGTTCAGGTCACTGGAGCACAAGGCTATCGTACTGAAGCTGCGGCTGCAAAATTTTCTAGGACTGTGGCAAGACAATACTATGGAACTGATGATCCAATTTACGGTTACATCTATGGCGCTAGTGGTGGTTCTCTTCAAACCATTGGCGCCATGGAGAATACCGCTGACATTTGGCATGGTGCTGTTGCTATGGTCCAAGCCATTCCCATCTCCGTCGGTGGTTCTCAGGCGATGCGACCAATGCTGGGCCTCGTAATGCAGAACAAGAGTTCAGAGATACAAGATGTTTTCAAGCCTGGAGGAAGCGGTAACCCATACCAACTTCTCAATGAAGATCAGCAGGATACTCTACGAGAGATTGAACTACTTGGATTTCCCCTGAGAACATTGGAGGACTTCTATCATGCCGTGAACGGCATATTGCTATCAGCAATCCGAGGCCCCTTCTTATCTATCGATCCCTCATACGCAACCGACTTTTGGACAAAAGAAGGCTACCTAGGCGCCGAACAGAGCCCACTGGGAGACCTGATGCGAAACGCCGTCATCGAATTCAACGCGACCGTCACAAATATCGAGCGCAACGCAGAGGGCGTCCCCACGCGCGTCCTCCTCGAAAACCCGTCCACCCCAAATCCCCTAAAATACGACGACTTCGGCTACCAATTTACCCTCCTTTCCGCCAACGGAACAGCCCTCGGATACCTCATCGGCCAGTACAACCAACAAAGCTCCCTCGTCACCTTCGACGTAGCCGAAGCGGCCGATAACGACGCCTCGCTTTACCCCCTCCTTTCTCCCGGTATCACGGTCCACGTATCCACCCGCGACTGGGTCGCGCTGCATGCATGGTACCGCTACCAGGTCCCCATCCCGGCCACAGACCGCAACTACATCGGCTACAACCACCTCCGCACCGCAAACGGATCATCCATCTATCCCGTCCGCCCCATCAACGTGGCGCAGACCTTCGGCAAGAACTCCGCCGGCGGGGCAGAGCACTCGGGAAAGATCAACGGCAAGATGATCGTCCTGCAGAACCTCCTCGACTTCGACGCGTTCCCCTGGTGGGCGCACTGGTATGCAGAGCAGGTACGCAGCTCACTTGGCGAGGCGGGGTTCGAGGACTCGTATCGTATCTGGTATCAGGAGAATGCGGACCATGAGATCAACTTTACGGGGGAGAGGGAGATGCTGGTCGTAGATTATAGGCTAGTGTGTCAGCAGGCGTTGCGGGATTTGAGTGCGTGGGTCGAGAGAGGGGTGGAGCCGCCTACTTCGACCAAGTATAGGGTCACGGAGAGGAATGGGGTTGAGGTGGCCGAGGAGGCTGGGGAGAGGGGGGGTGTGCAGCCCACTGTCCGCCTTCGGGTTGTGGGAGATGGGATGGTTGAAGGGGATGATAATGTTTTTCGGGCGGGGGATGAGGTAGTATTTGAAGTTCTGGCCGAGTCGCCTCCGGGAGCGGGTCCGATTATGGATGTGGAATGGAATTTTTATAGCTCGGGTGATTTTGCGAAAGGAGAGATTGGACAGGCTGGAGAAACGCTGAAGATGCAAAAGAGGCATACGTATCAGGAGCCAGGCGACTATATCGCTGTAGTGAGGGTGACAGTGCAGAGGGAAGGGAACGCAGAGACTCAGTATGCGCGGGTCATGAATCTGGGTAGAGTCAGTGTTCGCGTTATCTAAAGACCGCCACGGCATCATATTTCTCCCGGAGGTATTTTCTTCCAGAAATATAGGTAGGATTTCGATACGCAATATCGGGGAAGAACGGTATAATTCAATTCCATAGAACTCTTCAACGTCCACCTCGTCAAAACGTAACGTATATGGGAACTATTCATGAAACGAGTACTAGCGGATGCGCCACAGGCCATAAAGGAATGCAAAAAGAACTGAATGACAGAAGATCTGCTAATCCAGGAATACCCAGAGGATATCAATCTTCCCTACTTGGTGCTCCTATTTTTTGTTTCGCGACACAAACTTCACCATCAATGGGTTGGGATCCATGAGGAACTTGTCGACCACATCATCAAACTTCTCTCCAGTCTCGCCCTCTGCAAATTCAACGTCAAAGTTGAGAAACAAGGCTGAAAGGCTTGTTCTCAGGTTCATGAATCCGAGATTCCTCCCCGGGCAAGTGTGCATCCCCAAGCCGAAGGAAAGAAAGGGCTGTCCGTCCGTGCCCATTTCCTCCTTTTTCTCACCATAACGCTCTGGAATCCACTCGAGAGGCTGAGAATAGTATCGAGGATCCAGTTGAATTAGCATGTATGGGATTACAACGTTGACATATCCCGGTATGTAAACTTCGCCTATTCTTAGGCCATGGGCTGGTGTTTCTCGGGGCCCGCCGTGCATGACTGGAGGCTTCATGCGCAGGGTTTCGTTGACGATGTCATCTATGTAGGTGATTTCTTTGACTTTCTCCCAGTCCCAGGTAGAGTAGCCCTCTGGAAATGTGGCGTCCAGGATGGCTTGGAGTTTACGTTGGCGGGCGCGGTCTTTGGCAAGATAATAAATCGCGTTGCTAAAGACGGTGGCAGTAGTATCGCTTTTACGGCTTAGAAAAATACAGGAGTAATTAAACGTGAGTGAGAAAATACCTTCCAGCAATGAAGAGCGTCCTTCCGTCATCTGCGAAAGCTTGCATCGTAGGGGGTGCGCCGACGTCTTTGTCGGCTATGGATTTCGCAATCCAAGAGGCAATATCTTTAGGGTCTTTCAAAGACTCCGCATCCTGATTGAATATTAGCATACATCATGCTAGGATTGACTTGCCAGGTGGACTTGTGAGTGGGGTCAAACTCCCTAAGGGATCGCACTTACTTTTAACTTCTCATTCATGGCACCACCTGTCATCTCAATAAAAGCTTTGATAGCATTTTGAGCCCCAGGGATATTGCTGAGAATATTCATCAACCACGGTACCTCCTGTAAGATGCCCAGAACATCAAAATGCTCTCCAATAGCCGCAAGCGCGTGGTTCTTCTCCCCGTTTACCATGTTGCCGAAATCTGCACTGAATCCCACCTGGCCCATTACGTCGAAGCTGAAAAGCTTCCCCCATGTAGTCGCATCTATGGGGGTGCCTACCCGTTCGTGCATTTTTTCGACAAGCAGGTCAGCCAGAGCCTTGATGCGGGGCTGATATAGCCCCAGCGCTTTTACTGAGAGGCCACGATCCCACACGCGCCGACGCCGGCGATACATATTCTTGTCTCTAGTCTGGTTTATGGATGTTTGTGCGGAATCGGCTTTCTGCTGGGTGTACCACGTCGATTTTGTGCATTCAGACTCGGGCCCGTATAGGAGGGGTACTGCCGCTTTGTCCATGATGCTGATTTCGCGAGGTCCTATTTTTGATCAGTGCTTGGAGTTTTTCCGCTATCGAGCGCCAACATTACCTGTGCGCACATAATCGCCATATTGCTCGTGCATTCTAGCCAGGTCTTGGTAGTATCTGAAATCCCGTCCAAAGAGATAAGCGGCGTAAAATTTTGAGAGCCTTGCGGGAAAAGGACCAGGGAATGTACGGCATCGGTGTAGAAATGCGCGATACACAACAATACTAGTAAATATGCTAGCGTTGAAACAGGTGAAGAGGATTAGTGAGCTTGTCAGAGCATTCAAGATGCTTAGGCCGCCAGAATTCGTGAAGAGATAGACAAAAAAGACGAATGAGATGGCGTATGATGCAATGAAACTGTACATGAATTGCTCCAATTCAATTTTCACCAGAGAAACGTGAACAAGAATGCCAAGAAGAGATCCCGTGACAACAAGGGGGGAGACTTCTCCTTGAGCAATGCTCGAAACAGGATTTTGGAAAGAGGCCATTGTTCGACAAAATTTCTCACATGCGACTGCCTATCATATACATGTTGTAGATGAAGCTGAGGGTATCGCTTATAGATAAGGCATGTGGTGTCATTTCTTGGCTGCATTCATGGTGCCTCAGCCGTGGGCGTCACTTACTGGAAGTCAGCATTTAGCGTAAGGCTACCAATGTCATTGGCAGGCTATATTACTTTGCAGGGTGTTCAGTCGCTCCCCGTGAGATTAATTATGCAGGAATTCCATGTCCAGTGAAGGCCTAAATCTTCTAAGAGAGCGGGGTAGCAGCTGAAGCGGGTAGCCGGCGTAATTCTTATTCAGCACGCCAATCAAAGGAATACATAGACGTCTCTAATACAACTGATCTGACCAGAGGACGCAGAGTTGTGATTTTGATTAAAGTCATGATTAGGGTGTCGCATTCACATAAGATCAGCTATGACAGCTTGAAGATCCCTATCCTCCTCCCCATGCAATCATGCAGCCGCTCCAAAGACTGTTTTCTAGAGCGGCTTTTGTCGTAAAATCTGCTGAGTAAACGCGCCACCTGAAGCATGATCGTTACCATATTGAGAAACAAGCTAACCAAGTATGCGAGCGTAAACGAGATGAACGGCATAACAACCATGTACTTTCTCGTAGTACTTGTTATGACTACGATTACGCAGTGAAAACCGTGGAATTCTGGACACTCAGGCTGCGAACCAATACTTCAATCTTTGCAATTAATTCTGCTATACCATGCATGGCATAATTCGACAGTATTTGTCACTTCGCACACTATAGTAATAGTCTTTACAGCAATTTTAATCACACAAATCCGCGAGGATATTCACTGACCTGGACAAATCATTTCAGGTCGTGAAAATCATCAAAATTCAATTGGTATACTAGGTTCCAGCCTAATGTCGATAATATTAGGGAGTTTCCAGACATCTTACAGAACTATCAAGAAGAAAATAATTTCAAGGCATATCCTTCCACGTCTTCTGCAAGTCCGCGAGGTGATTGATTCTGTCCTCGACCCAAGTATTCTCAGCCTTGCCTTTGCCCTTCCCGCTATCCTTCTCCTTCCCACTTCTAACCCCAAAACTACTCTTCACCCTGAAAAGGAAGCCTTTGCGCCCATCCTCGCTCTCATCATCGCCGTCTCCTGTCTGTGCATCAACCTGCGAAGCTCCCGCCTCGCCCATGCGCTTGTCCTGGAGGGTCTTCTCGAGCTGCATCTTACGCAGTCCAGGCTCATTATATCGGCGAATTGCTTCATCGCGCCAAAGCGTCTGCCAGTGGTCTTTGCCATTGGCCTGTCCTTTGTTTTGCGTCATGTGGCTCTCTGCCTCGCAATCGGTGCATTCCTGCAGCTCCCAGCCCCAGCGACCGAGGAACTTGAGATAGCCGCTGTGGGTTTCGTCGAGAACGTACGTAGAGGAAGAGATGCGAGGCGGAGGGCGGACGAGATAAGGCATGCCGGTGGTTGTTCGCAGCTGTTCGAGAGATGTTTGCAAGGTCAGGCTTTAGACCACAGTGCTAGATGATGCCATATAAGCGATGGCTTGCTGCATTTTAGTGGTGGAAATGTCAATGACTTGATGGTGAGATTTGTTGGTGTTGAGGTTCTACTCTCTTTGGTGTGTGGGTGCCTTGTGAGATGCAAGGGCCGGTGTGCGGCACGAGGCTCATTTACGCCGTAGAAAAACTGGCGGGACGAAGGTTTGCTTTCACCAGAAGCAATCATTATTGCCACCAAAACATGACCGTAAGATCAATATCAATCTAATATCACATCCAAATTCTCCTTTTCGGCATTTTCCCATGGAATTTGCTCCACGAATCCAGCCGCCTGTCGGTATGCTATTACTTCTCTCCACACAATCCATAGGAAGTTGTAGTATAGTTCCATTCTTTCTGCTTCTGGAGTTTCACTAATCCATTCCTCGTCCATGTAGTGGTAAATCTTGAAACATCCTGTAGAAACAGCAATGAACCCGTAGAGAGCTGTGCAGTCCCCCACATCAAACGGCGCAAGAGATACATCTGGGGAGACTATTAGTACACAACTTTCCTCAGTTTGGTCTCTTATGTGATATACTTCATATATTTCATCGTTTGGGTGAGATAAAGCAAGCGTGAACTAAGACCTTTAAGTGGTACAGCGTATGAAAGGGAACAGTAGATATATTGCTTCGTGCAGACCTCTGTTAACCATCGGGATTAGATAGAGAAACTGAGTGTTCCTCTAGACGACATGGATAAAAGTAAAAGGGTCTTTTAATTTAATGTCCCTTTCTGGTTGATCTGTTTGTGAAAGCCCTTGGTCGATATTGCTTACATACCACCCCTCAGGTAGCTCCAACTGGAAATCACCATAGTTTTGGCGGTATTCATGAGAATTGGCTGGGATGGGACAATTAAATTTTTTGGCCATGGAACAGTACCACTGTACAGTACCGATTACAGTCCAGATTGACTTTACCCAACTATCTATGGCTCGAAGCTTCAAGGGCGACTTCGTCAATGGTTGTAGCCTCCGCACCACATATCGAGCTCAAGGCAACCTTCCCAAGATACCCAAGACCAGCCCGGGGACATGAGACCCCCATCTTGATTCCTTCTCAGCCCTCTTCCGGTTGACGGTACCCAGAGAACGGCGACGTCGAAAAAAAGAGCGGGGAGACCATAGACGAAGCCTCTTTTGAAAACATTTGACAGTATCGAAGTGATTTCTGAGAATGCCAGTAAAGTGTCAGATTGGTACGTCAATTTCTTTCGATTATATGGAGTAACGAGAAGAGCGGACTCCTGGAGGTCCGGCCACGAAGTATGTTGGAACCACACACTTGCAAACCTCTTTTCCATACATTTTTGGCCGGGTCAGTCATCAAGAGAGTTGAAGACGGCACAATGATATTCCCACCATACGAAGTCATCGTAGAAGGAGACGGTGAGTTGAGAGCAAACCAGCCCTTGGAAGGCCCAGCACCTTTGGGTCCAGAGGCCTTTCCCTCGTGTATCGTAGTGACGAAATAGCGGCCAAAGATATCTATTACGGGGAGCTTTGCCAAGCGGTAACCCTCGCAAGCCTTCATCTGCCGGCTTGAACCCGGCAGCCACTATAGTAAGGTAGTCATTGTAAAATGTTTTGGGAATGTTTTCGATGTGTATTGACTTTGTGTCTTCATCGTCTTATACGACACATAATTGGTCAATCCATATATAACGATGGCCAATCGGCCTTGTCAGCTTTATCGCATCGGCGACAGTCCTCGGGGCCAATTTGCCACTTAGAAGACTACCGGGATCCTGAAGAAGCTCCAAGTTCGCATTCGTTATTTGTAGAGACTCGGCGCCGCCATGGACACAGCTCAACGCAAGATATCAAAGTACGAAAGAGCCAAGCACAAGGCAAAGATAGTAGACGCCTATGAGCCAAGCCGACCGGAAGTGGCCTTCCGTGTGCTCGATGTAGCAGTGTCCGTGGTGTTGGTTCGCACAGGTCCAGATCCACTCCATGATACAAGGAAGTTCGGGTGCTTTGTACATTGTTGATTGATTCCAATCCAATGTGAGTCCCAGATCTAAAGGGCGGTTGAAATCATATTTCACCCAGCTTTTTTGTCTCGTGAAGAATAACAGGTGCTTTTTCATCAGGCTTTGACCTCCCATCGAGCCAGTAGCATCCTCTAACATCAGACATTCTTGCTTTACTGTTGGCTCGAGGACTTGAAATGAGCTGAGTTGTCTCAGGTCTTCTGACAGCTGGCGTGTTGCCAAGTGTTGAGCTGAAAGGTTTCCAAAATAGCCAGAGGTTTGACCTTTACAAGAGTAGAGAAATCAACAAAGCCGTACAAATATAAAGCCACCTGATATAGATGGAACAGAATATGCTTAAGAGCCTTCATTTCCAGCCAGCACGTTGTTAGTGTTTGATTAGGATTCTCAGTCATCTTGTTGTTGTGTTGTGTTGTTTCCCCCCAGGCAGCCGCTTCGTATTCGTCCCAATCGGGATTGGATCGCTAGCGTCCCAATCCTTTGCTGACCTCCTTCAAAAGGCCGAGGGCGCGCTCGCTGGGAAGTCAGTCCCAACAGACACAAGTAAACGGTGTGTCTGGCTCGTCTCAAGCAGCATGAAGCTCTCACTCCTTTTGACCGGCGCGCTCGCCACCATTGCCATGGCCGCTCCTTACCAGAGGTGCTGGATGAACGGAAAGCCAATCAACTGCGACAGCGTGGCTGACAGTAAGTCCCTATGATTTGGTCACTTTACTGCCATGTATCGTCTATGCAAAGCCTGGAATGTCACGAGCGCACGCTGCTCTGAACCCGAAGATGGCTGATGTCCGTGGCAGGACTCGAAGCCTATGCCGAGCGATACTACAAGTCTCACCCGGAAGAGATGGAGAGAATCCACAAGATGCAGGTTGAAATCGGGAATAAGCTATAACGTTCACATGAGATGAAAGTTGAGGGCCGACGGGTTTGGGCAATGGACAATGGGCGATGCTAGGTCTGTCGCTTCAAGGGATGCGATCGGCAAGCGGGACGCGCTACGGCAGAACAGCGTGTTTTCCCCGCCGCACATCACCCTGGGCCTATCGCCAGCTCCATCAACTTTCAACAGCTGAGAGTTCACCTTGTGCCGCCTAAACCAGACATTGTTGCTTTTCTCCTCGACATCTCTGAGGGATTGGTCTTTGGTGGGGCAATCATTCGGACCGATAGGGGTTGGCCTGCAAAGTCACGTTTCGCCGATATTATCCAGAAGTCAGTGCAAGCTTCGGCTCGAGCATCGCCGCCTTCTTCTATTCGCTATCGTCTCTATGCCCCAATGCTATCGTCTGTTTACCAGGGCCAATCGCCTGTTCTGTTTCGTTTTGAACACTCTGTGCACCTGGTTCTCCCACTCGAAACGACTTGAAACAAACTGTCAGGTACCATGTCCGAAAGTGGCGGTGCGGCTCAGTCAAGCTTTTCTGGAGCCGGCCCACTATCGTGTCAAATCAATCCAAACCCAGAAGCTTCTCCTTTTGCACCACTTTAGCCATTTCGCCTCGCCTGAAGACCGGTAACGAGGAAGTGCTGTCACGCAGACGTTCATCAATTCAAGGAACACCGTGCCGATTTCATCTATACCCCCTCTTCCTATTTGCTCGCCTTCTTCCATCTGTTTCGGGGCCGGCATTTACATGTACCCCGGAACGCCACAGCTTGACTCCCCGCATGAATTTGGCAAGGATACCGGAAGCTAACCCCTGCCCGAATAACATCACAGGGCGACAATTAAATTGAGCTCCACGGATGAAAGGGCGAAACGCTAGACCGAGCGACGAACCAGTGCCACCTACCCCACAAAACGAACATTTTCCATGTTTGAAATGCTGGCAATTCTGCCTAAAGAGCTCGACGGTGTCCGGGCTCGACATCTTGTTTATAGTCGCGCCGTCCCGCAGCCTAGAACTGATCTTCAAGCCTTTCCGATCGGGTCCTACCATTCTTGCACTTCAACGCCCTTACTTCGCAATCGTACGCAATGAAGGTCACCGCTGCCGCTGCGCTCTCCCTCATCGGCCTTGCCGCCGCCAACCCCGTTGAGATTGCCGAGAGGCAGAGCTGCCCGAAGGTGGGTTATGTGAGAATACCCGCGGGTGAATTGCGGAATTGACTCGAATCTCCAGGTCTACGTCTTCGGAGCTCGCGAGACTACAGTCCCGCCGGGGTACGGAACTGCCGGAGGCCTCGTGAACCAGGTCGTGGCCGCTTACCCAGGAACTGGATCCGAGGCCATCCAGTACCCAGCCTGTGGAGGACAGTCGAACTGCGGTGGCGTTCCGTATGAGCAGTCGGCCCAGCAGGGTACCGCCGCGGTCGTGAAGGCTGTGACGGACTACAACAAGAAGTGTCCGAGCACCCAGATTGTGCTCATTGGGTACTCTCAGGTATGGCATAATGTTACTGTAACAAATTATCGTCTGATGTGTTCCAGGGTGGTCAAATCATGGACAATGCGCTCTGCGGCGGTGCAGGCGCAACTCTCACGGGTGCCGCCCTCAATGCCGTCAAGGCTGCCATCTTCATGGGTGACCCCCACAATCGCGCTGGTCTGCCGTACAACGTTGGCACTTGCACTGCCCAAGGCGTAAGTATCCTAATCCCCCCTGATTGATCGTCGAAGCTGATTTGCTCCTAGTTTGCTGCTCGCCCTGCGGGCTTCCAGTGCTCGCCAGCTTCCACCAGCATCATCAAGTCGTACTGCGATGCCGAGGACCCATACTGCTGCACTGGAAACAATGCACAGGCTCACCAGGCTTATGTTACCAAGTACGGATCCCAGGCTCTGACCTTTATCAAGAGCAAGATCACCGCCTAGACGCAACGCAGTGGTGGTGCTGGGAAAAGTAATGGTAGGGTTATTTTCACTGTAAATATGATGGACTACATATGCTATATGCAATCAAAACTGTTGCTCATTGCAAGCGACGAAGTTATACCACCAAAAAACGAGAATTGCCGATATGAGTGACATGTGGCATCGATTTTCTCCACACCGGCATGTGTCCCACCCACGATATCCTTGTCCTTGCTTTCCTAGTAGCCGTATTGGTCTGCGACGATGCACGGTGTTTTGCCAAGCCCGATCCTTTAGCAAAATCCACAGCTTGTAGCTCGCAGCTCGGAGTGAGAGTTGGTGATAAAGTTCGGCAATGATAAGAATGTGCTCATGTTACGATAATAGAGTCTTATGCAGGACGGAATGATGTGTTCAAAGGGCTGCAGGAGTCCCTTTCGCTCAGTTTTGCTGGACTAGGACTAAACAGCAGTGTTATCAAGGGTTTGTGGAAAAGGCAATATTGATTTCAAACATTATACCAGGACTCTATCTGCCCAGCAATAAGAGAAAATAATAGTAAATTACTTCACTCGACGAATCTAAAAACTGCGCCCGCATGTTTCGGATAGTCAAGTTCCGACGTGAATCCAAGGTTGCAAAATCCTCCCCCACCGCTTCCTTCGCGAATCCTGCGGCGCGATCTCCCACCTGCACCCAACATTAGAAACGCAACAAGCATGGCCGTAGGATCAGATTACAAACACTTTTCAGCCTAGAGCTAACCACATGTTCCCTCTGTGCGACGTTCCGATTGGCTCCCAGTCGTTTGTGTAATCCGTGCTCAGGGTTCAGCCCGAAACCGTGCCGCAGAGCTGGGAAACTGCGCCTCGAGGCAAAAAACGGTTGTTAAAAGCGGACAACGACCGTCAAGTCGCAAAAAAGTCACAATCATCTTTTCCCGCTGTATATTTCCCCTCCTTTATCAACCTTTGCCAGCATGTTTACTAGGTCGGCAAAGCGACAGTATGATCGTACGCAAAGGATTCAGTTCGAGATTGCGATTCTCGTGTCGAGTGCGCTGACGTTTGCTTGCTCTGTCGCATACGGGGTCATGCTTTGGAACGAGGCTGGAGATTATTTTGATGCGAGAGCAGAAAAGAAATTTGGGTACCTGGCACCATCAAGAGAGTGAGGGAGCTGTGCGTCTTGATTCTGTTCAATGTGCTAATGGTGCCAGTCAACTTCTATGGATGTATATTGCAACACCATCGATCACGATCGCTGTAGCAATTTCTGGGATATTTGTTTACAGCCAGTTCGCTCAGCCTCTGATCCATGGCGTCTGTGCCAGCGCAATCATGTTCACGGCATGGTTACTGACGGTCGTCGTTTGGGGGTCATGTGTTGAACAAGACAACAAGGTCCTAGAGAGCTACCTCAAAGGTAGGCCAGTATTTCTCGAATTCCGAATTTCTTGTGATTCTAACATTATGCGCAGTTTGTTTCGTGCAAGCAAACCTTTTATCTATTCGTGGCGGGCCATCTAGCTTCAATTGGTTGGGAACAATCGCCGTAATAACTGCAGCGTTAACTACATTTTTGTAAGATGCACACATGCACCCAATACTATAAGTGGAGCATGGAAGCTGACTGATGGTAGCTACTTTGTATATTTGTGTATCGCAGGAAGTGACTTGAGGCGTTTCATGTATGAGGCGAACGCCCACCCACATGTGATGAAAGAAGTCCTGCATCAGACTGATGAAGATGAGCATACTCTACTTGGAAGAAATGGAAGAGAGCTTCCATACGATACCAGATAACAATCCTAATGAGATGGCTGATGATTTGGGTATGATCCTGATGTGTCATTCATATCTAACTTCATTCAAAGTGTAGAATTATTAACAAATAGCAATTTAGTTCAACTCTTGAGCAGAATACTGATAGTAACATCAGATCTGAATAAATTATCGAAGATCATAATATCCCAAGTCCTTCCATGCCATATGCGTAGAATTGGGTACAGGCTTGTAGGCTTACTCGTAATATACTCTGGATCAAACATCACAAGACTTGCACCCAAACTGATAAATCTGAGAATATTATAAACGCTTGTGGTATCGAATTTCAGTTGTTTGTGAGCAAAGACAAGGGGACCACAGGAGTCCTTTCACACCAACTCAACCAAGCCTCCTTGAGTGAGACTCAACCAAATTTCAAGCCCTCCATGTTGCCAACTGATGATGTAATCTTTTATTTTGCAAGAAAATTCTCACAAAGCCCCTGAATAATTTTTTTTCATGATGTTAACTCTACATCAGGGTGATTGGTGCAGAAGTTATTTTATTCCTAGCCAAACCATCACTGCCAGAAGTGCTTGTTCGGGCCTTTGGCAACAAACTTGATGCGTTTAGCCTCTGGTTCTGGTTCTAGGTCAGACAGCTTCATCAGACGCATAGGGCGTTTCAATGACATCTGATCCATGGCTTGGGAAACCTCAACAGCCTTGGAATCGGCTTCAATATTGATCTCTGGTTCAGAGTCAGACAGCTTCATTAAGAGCAAAGGTCGCTTCAAAGACATATGACCTGTGCCTTGGGGAGTCTCCGCACCCTCGAAGTTAGCTTCAGCATCAGGATCAGCGTCATTCTCCGCATTAGTCTTAGTATCAGCCCAGTGCGCCTCGACAAAGCGGTCCTTCAAGGGACCCATCTTATCCTCATTCTTGTGGTGTTTGGTGAAGGTGAAGGAATGGTCGCAGAGAAGACATAAGAAGTTGTGCTTGCGATTGCCGGCAAGAGTGTACTCTGCGAACAAGTAACCCCAAGTCTTGGGCCACTCGATCCCACCAGCTTGATCGCACAAGAACTTGATCTGGAGTATACTGCTATCCCAGTCCGTGATGAGGTTGTTCATGTATGGGGTCAAAAACTGGGGCGGGTTCCTGGCTCGTACGAACCCAAAGGACTTTGACATGTCGTTATGGAGAAAGGTCAAGAAAGCAGAAATCTCCTTTGGATATTCATCTTCCGCAACCCACTTGTATTGAATCGGGAACATATCCAGATTCTGTAGACGAAGAGACAGCTTGTCGGCCGTTGCAACGTGATAATTGGCGCTAACGCTCATCTCGCAGCTCACAATGATGCGTGCGCAATAAGGCGGTACAGTGACGGTTTCACCTTGGTTCTGCACAAACACCAATCCTCCTTCGAAAGCCCTGGCAGCGTGTGCGATGCATCCAAGCGTGGGGTACGTGTCTGCAATTTTATTGGCGAGAAAGCGCTTCATGAGGCTCAGGTTGCGTTTGATAGGCGGGAAAACAACCCAAACCCGAAGCCCAGAAAGCAAGATGGAGACATCGTGGATGTTGTTGAAGTCGAGCTCTTGATGTGTACCGCGCGGCATAATGTCACACTCAAAAGTTGACTTCTCGACCGCGGCTTGCCATTGCATACCCAGCTTGGGGTTTGTCCACATCTGATTCAATTCCTCGCACGCCAAGCCATAGATACTTCCCCCGTTGCCGGCGAACTCGGGATTTTCGATTGCGTTCACGACTTGCTTGATGACCTGAGGGTCACTCTTGACAAGATTAGCAGATGGCGTGAGCCGAACATCGTCGTTAATTACCAATGACTGCTTTAGAATGTCCTTGATCTGTTTTAGAGTTGGAAGAAAGCCCCACGGAAGCTGACTCATGTTCAGCACTTGGGGAATATCCGTAGCCAGATTGCCGAATTTTCCACGCGAGGTTGCCAGCATGGCATCGTTACGTGGATAGATGCGACCGGTTGTGAGGAGATCAATGAGTTTGTTCATCTCGGACGTATCGCACTTCGCGAGAGCTGTGCGGACGTTTTGGAAGGTGAGAGACCGGGCTGTGTCGGCCATTTTTGATACTTGTTGCGACCTGTTGAGCCAAAGTTTGGTCAACGAAAATGAACTAGTCGCGTTCTGCGTCTACGGAGTGCGGAGTGAGGGTTGTTGATTTTGGCTGGGACAACTACGACAGTGGGTAATGTTTTGGAGGGGTTAGGGTTTTGTGTGCAAGGCTGGCCTTGTGTTTGAAAAGCACTGACCAAAAACATTCACTCTGCACCTGGGAGTGAAAGACAAATAAGTGAAAGACGCTAGTTTTACTTGTACCCTATTCCCTTGTTCGCCAACACAAGCTAGTGTACATAGTATTAGTACATTTTACCAAGTCAAAAAGAACGTATAAGTTTTATCCTGTTTACATATATACTGACTGACAAACTTAACTTTAAATAATGCAACTAGCCCTTAAAGTGCATCTAGATAGTTGCCGCCCATACTTGTAATATGAGAAAAGCTCATTATAAGTGCTATAGCATACTTAATTTCTTACATAACAGGCTGAGATCTCACTCTGTAATTTGAAATAACCACTCACATAAATAGCACCAGCAGCCGGGGGATTAAAGAAATCCGTTAGTGTAGAAGCAACCCCGGATCGTGTTCTGGAAACAATAGACTATAATGTCCATATCAGACCAAGTGTTTTGATAGAAAAAGCGGAGTGTCGTATGCGTTGGTGCTTAGCTCGCATGATCTTACACAAAAAGTTGTGCATACTAAGAGCGCAATTGTAGAGCCGCCTGCACTTCTAGTAGCATGAATATGGTATGCATACAACTTGGCTAAAAATGCCCACAATACCGCTTCTGCTTCCCAATCGAACGACCTCACGAGGGCAAACCAGGCACCCCCCCACCGCATCTCACCAAATCACATCATCCACAAACGCTGCCATCAGCCCTGCATCCTGCCCACACCCTCAATCAACGAAGAACATTCTTAGCTCCTTCTCCCTCCCACTCACTTAACCACTCATAAACTTTGTGGCATCTGGCCAATCATCATGGCGCCATTCCAGCGCCGTCAAATTTTTTAGCGCCACCCGGGCCCTCGCTCCAGCTCCAATGTTTCGACGGACCCCATGGGCCGATGCGCCAGCCGGGGAGCCCCTCCTAACTTCGCAGCGCAGGGCGATCCGTGGACCGGATCTCTTGGGAAGGTGAGACGATGGCGATCCCCTAAAAGCTGCTGTCAACCTGCCATACTTTACAATGGGCCGTCCGTCCCTCTTTTTTGCTCTGACAACTGCGGCGGTTGACCCCGGATTTTGCGGCTGTGGGGTATTTCACCTCGATTCTTGGATTTCTTAATTTTTTCTGCCCGTGTGCGAGTTTTTCATACGTCGTGGGCGCATATCCGTCAAGGTCGTTTGAAAAAGCTTGGGCATACACAAACGGGCTTCGTCGCCATGAGCACGCCCAACGCGCAAGTCGTCGGCCAGGCGCTCGCGGAGGTCCTGCCCCGCGACAACGCCCCCTGGTACCGAGTGCCGCACCTCCTATCGCTGAATATTCTGCTGCTCATTCCGCTCATGTCATCATCCGTCGCCGGCTACGATGGTAAGTACCGAGGTTTTGCGACTCCTGTCCCCCGCCAAGGCGGCGACCAAACGCATAAAGGAACATGAATACTAATCCGGGCGGACCACAGGCTCGCTCATGAACGGCCTCCAGGCCCTCCCATCCTGGAAGAATGAGTTTGGGAATCCGAAAGGGTACACGCTTGGTGCGGTCAATGCCGCGCAATCCGCGGGCTGCGTGCTCGCTCTGCCTGTTTGCGGGATCCTATCTGACAGGATCGGGCGGCGGTATACGCTCTTGCTAGGCGGCGTCATAATAGTAATCGCCTCGGTGATACAGAGTGTGTCGGTTAATTTAGGAATGTTCATCTTTTCGCGCGTCGTGGTGGGAGTTGGGGGCATTATCAGTGTGCAGCCGAGTCCGCTGCTCATCTCCGAATTGTGCTATCCCACGCATCGTGGCATTTATACGGCGCTTTTTTGGACATGTTATTATTTGGGTGCGATAATTGCGGCGTGGAGTACCTTTGGGTTGCAGAAGAATGTTCCCGAGAGCGATTGGGCTTGGAGAGGGCCCTCTATCTTGCAGGGTGGGCTCCCGCTTCTACAGCTTCTTTTTGTAGGTGTTGCCCCACTGTTGGATGCCTCTTTTTTACTGACCTTTCATGAGTGGTTTAAATTGCCCGAGTCACCGCGATGGCTCATTGCCAAGGGCAGACAGGATGAGGCTCGATCCGTGCTCGCCAGGTTCCATACTGGAGGTGACGCTCAACACGCCTTGATCGAATTCGAAATGAATGAGATTGAGACAGCCTTGGAGATGGAAGTTCGATCTAAGCAGACAAAGTGGACTGCGCTCATTGAGCCAAGAAACAGGAAGAGAATGCTCATCACTTGTCTCATTGGCTTTTTTTCTCAATGGGCGGTACGTACAATTCATTCCATGAGCGAGATCGGCAAGAGAGGAGCCTTGGGCCTACTTCACTTTGATTTCCAGTACTAACATCTGATTAGGGCAACGGTGTAGTATCATATTACATGACGCTCGTTCTAGATACAGTGGGCGTCACAAATCCCGACACCCAAACCCTCATCAACGGGCTCCTGCAACTCTTCAACTTTTTCGCCGCAGTTTGTGCAGCTTTCTTGGTTGACCGTCTTGGTCGCCGCACCCTCTTCAATTGGTCCGGAATCGGAATGCTCATCTCTTTCACCATATGGACTATCTGCTCTGCGCGCTTTGCCATTGAGGATGCGCCCTCGAAGAGTCTCGGAATCGCAGTCATTGCATTCATCTTTATATACTTTTTCCACTACGACATTGCGTACACGCCATTGGTCCTTGCGTACCCCACGGAAATCTTGCAATATTCCATACGCTCAAAGGGCCTTAGCGTTGAGATGGGCATTGTATATTCTAGTTTGGTGGTTTTGTCGTTTGTGAATCCTATTGCGTTGGAAGCTGTAGGGTGGAAGTATTACATTCTTTTTTGCTGCATTCTTGCGGTCTCGGTGGTGGTCAATTGGTTCCTACTGCCGGAGACGAAGGGGAGGAGCTTGGAGGAGATAGCGGAGCTATTTGAAGATGGGGTTGTGGTGGACAGTCGGAACGCGAGCGTGAAGGACGACGAGGAAGAGGGTATCACTACACACATTGATATCGTTGGTGGTAAGTGAAAGCTAGAGCTGCTTTAATGTTTTAATTGATTTGTACCTTTTGTTCATTTAGAGCATCAAGTGTATGTGGGATGGTGAGATATGCCTTGCAATTCTTGTTGTACAATTCGGATTGATAGAAACGATAGATCCTGACAATGAAGTTATTCCTAAATCGCAACTACGCATGCATGGTCGGGATTTGTGACGTGGTGATGCTCAGAACCCTGGCGTCTAAATTTGCATACTGACTTACCAGAACGCCGCCTTCGACGACACTCTCAGTGAGAGACCCTTTTTCCCTTCTACAGGTGGAGATTTTTTGGAAGTTGTCAAGAGTGCCTGCATCCTTGTAAAGTTTAATCTTTGTTTCGAATTCTCTGCCCTCAGTTCCTTCTAAATGAACTTCATATGATACATATAATTGACGACTGGTATCTAGTCGTGCGAATACGCTGAAAACAGCCACAAATGCCTGTGGCATAGACACCGTGTGACTAAGTAATGTTTAGAGAGCATAAACAAAGGAAAACCCAATGCTTTCGTGTAACTTCTACTGCAAGGTGAAAAAAACTCAGGGTGCGGCCAGCGACTCTCTAATTCCCTGCAGAGAGTGGCCAACATGATAGATGATGGCGTTGCCATGGTATATGGGTGATATTCCTACAAAATTTGAACAGTGGTTATACAAGGTCACCTCACGTCGAACTGCCGGGTTTTTGCTCCATCTATGCTTTGTGCGCATGTTCGGCCCAAGCATCCGTCTGCCCCTCAGTCTCGCCCTCGCCCTCGCCTTCCGCTCCCACTTGCTCTGCGTTCTTCGTAGCCTCCTTCGTAGCGGCCAACAACAATTGTGCATATTCTTGGGCATCCTTGGCCTTGTGGGCCAACTCAGCCTTGTAGATGGCCCATTCGAGGTAATTGCGCTCCTCCTCTGGCTTGGACAGGTCGTCTTGCGCAGTTTCCGCAGCCCTGATTTCCTTCTTTAGATTGGCTTTGACCATAGCACTGTAGGCTTCGTTGCCACCGGCTTCTTCAATTCTAGTTTTGAGGATGTTGGCCTTGTCAGCGGTGAAGTGATCTTTGAAGGCTTGGTAACTTCCGAATTTGTCGATCTGCTCCTGTCTCCAGGCGGTGTAAGCTTGGAGCTGCTCTTCGGGAGTTTCGCCAGGGAAGGTGGCGACTCTTTCTTGGAATTTTTCGGCTGCGGCGGCCGTGTACTCTGCTCTGTGTTTCTCCCTGATGTAGGAAAGTTTGAGGCTATCCAGTTTGCTATCGAAAATGCCGCTGGCCAACTTTCTATCTGCACGCTTATGATGTGCTCGGTATTCTATTTCCGCTGCAGCCAGGGCATCTCTTTCTACCCTAGCAAAGCGCTCTTGTTGAAGTTTCGGGTCGGCGGCCTTCTTCCGAGCTGCCAGTACAGCCCTCTGAGTTGCAGAGGGCCACTGCTTGTTAACAAGAGGCTTGGGGATGCCCAGCTCGAGGGCCCGAGCTCGCATGCGTTCGATGACGGATGGTTTCTGCAAAAGAAGCCATCTCAGCTGCCAGCCAAGGGGACCGAGTTCCTTTATGCGAGCCTCCCCTTCTCTCAGCAAGTATTCGTCCAGGCCACCTTCTTGATCGATAGTCTTGAGCACTTTGGCCGTCACGCGCAACTGTATCCTCTTCTTGAGCGAAACTGAATATAGACTCTTGTTCAGGATGTTGGGCTTCCAGGAACGGCGCGTCTTCGTCTCGGTTTCGGGCGAAACATTGTTGCCGAACTGTATGGTCTGGCCGCCATACAGACCACGGTTAGACTGCTTGAAGAGTTGTGCCTCGCCGTATGGGTACTCGGGTATCACAGCGTCTTTGGGAATGACATCTTTGGGCAGGTGAGAGCCGAGATCGCCGCCCCGTCGTCGTTGCAGCGGATTCTTCTGGTAGAGGGTTGCGGACGTGGAAAAGGTGCGTTGTAGGGGCTGGGGGAATATCCTTGATCTTAAAACCCCCACCGAGAGCAATTGGTGCTGTGGCGGCATGGTGGAGATGGACGGGCGGCCGAGACGTCGTGGGTGCAGAGATGGGCGGCGCGGAGGCCCAGCGAGAATTTCCGCGAGCGCGTCCAGCACGTGACTATGCCAAGCCGAACTCAACCTTTCTCCCGCACCTCGCTCCGCTTCATCTCGCCATCAACTCCACCTTCACCTCCACCACCAACACCTCCCTTTCCGGCCGCATCCAGTCGCCCAGCATGGCTGAACTCGACTTCGATGCCATTAACAACCTACGCGCCTCCATGGGCGTGGCGCCCCTCCCTGTGCCTGGCGCGTCTGCCACTGCCGGTCCCGCCTTCAAGACCGCCGACGAGGGCAGCACCTCGGACGATGAGCCAGCAAGCACCATTGATACCCGCCAGGCTGCTGGTTATGACAACTTCAAGAAACTCCAAGAAGAGCGCGAGGCTCAGAAGAAGCGCGAAGAGCGTGTTGTGCGTATTAAGAAGGAGCGCGAGAAGGCTGCGCGTTTTGCCGTCATGGAGGGCAAAGGCCTTGCCGATGAGGCCGCTGACGAAGATGATATGGCCTGGCTCAAGGGCGCCAAGAAGCGTCAAAAGAAGATCGCCAAGGCAGAGCAGATGCGACGGGAGCTAGAGGAGCGTGAGCGTCAGGCCCAGGCTGCTGCCCAGTACACCGAGGCCGATCTTGCTGGCGTCAAGGTCGCCCACGAAATGAGCCAGTTCGACGATGGCGAAGACCAGGTCCTTGTCCTCAAAGATACTGCCGTCGATGCTGAGGACGATGATGAACTTGAAAACCTCGACCTTCGCGACCGGGAGCGGCTCCAGGAGAAGCTCGACTCTAAGAAGCGAAAGGCTGCTTACGATCCCAACGACGTCGACGAATCTGGCGAGCGGTCCATTCTTGCTCAATACGACGAGGAGATTGATGGCAAGAAGCATAAGGCTTTCACCCTGGATGGCCAAGGAAGGACCATTGAAGAAGCTCAGGCTGAGGCTGCTGCTGCTGCGCAGCCTAAGAAGGTCGCTATTAGTCTTGACATCCTCAAGGATGATACACCGGCAAACGACTACATGGACATTTCCCAGGTCAAGGTCAAGAAGCCGAAAAAGAGCAAGAAATCCAAGTCATCTAAGCGCAAGCGTCTTGAAGATGATGACGCTATCTTGATGCCCGTCCATACCGATACAGACGAGATGGTCATAGACGAGCTAGAGACAAGCTCACCAAAGCCCAAGAAGAAGGCCATGTACGACGAGTCCATCATAGACGACGATGACTTACAAGCCAGTCTCGCTGCTCAGCGGAAGCAGGCCTTGAAGAAACGTAAGAAGATGCGACCCGAGGACATTGCACGCCAGCTTCGCGAGGAGACCTCAGCACCACCTGACTCACCCGGTGTCCGCGACACAATCGAAGCGAATGGTGACGAAGCTGACGAGCCTGCTCTTATCATCGATGAAACTACAGAGTTTGTCCAGAATCTGCGGGCCAACACCGAAGATGATGAGGAAGAACGCCGTCGCCGCCAGCGGCGCAGGTCCAGCAAAGTTTCAAACGGTATCAAGTCCGAGGAGCCTCATGCCAACATTGACGAAGACGGTGACATGGCCATGTCTTACGCCGAGGCTGCCGAAGCTGAAGACACACCTGAGCGTAGCGTGTCTCGTAGTCGGTCCATTGGCATCACAGAGACGGGCCTTGAGCAAGAGAAGACAATTGATCAAGGTCTAGGAGCTACCCTCGCTCTTTTGAGGGAGCGTGGTTTGGTTTCTAGCACTGACAGTGGCGACAAGAACGCTCTGTATCGCGAACGTCAAAAGTTCCTTGCAGACAAGCAGCGCGCAGAGGAGGCTGCGGAGCGTCTCGCCAAGGAACAACGCGAGCGTATGCGCAAGTCTGGCCGATATGCCTACATGTCTAATAAGGAGCGGGACGAGCTGGCTGCTCTAGACAATACCAGGCGCGACCAATTGACCAGCAGGCAGGTGGCCGAGATTTTCAACAAAGAGTACAAGCCAAACATCGAGCTCAGTTACACCGACGACCATGGACGACAATTAAACCAAAAGGAGGCCTTCAAACTGATGAGCCACCAATTCCATGGCAAGAATAGTGGCAACAACAAGACTAAGAAACATCTCGACAAAGTTGAGGCTGAAAGGAGGAGGGAGGCCCAGAGCACTTTGGAAGTCACAAACGCCGGTGGAATGGGCAATGCTCAGGATCAACAGGCGAAGAAACACAAGACGGCTGGCGTTCGTTTGCAGTAAACTTACGCACTTGCGCCTGGATCATACCTGTGGTCTATTTGTGGTCATTTAAGGTCAGTTGAATCTGAGAGTGAAATTTAGGAAACCAGTCATTAATGAAGGAGATTTTTTAGACCATATCGCGAGTCGAGCTTCAAGTGAGACCATGCACGTGAGATTCCATTCGGCTAGTTACAAACGGTCAAGTACTTCTTTTTGCTCATTACCCCGGCATCTACCCGTTCTTTGGTAGGCGCTCTGTTCTATACCTTTTCTGAAACTTAGAACCCGTCACGGATCAATATCAAGAACCAAGAACACATATACTAATATCTCACAGCTATGAACTTCCAAGGCGAAGTCTCATAGGGCGTGCAAGCAATCACCCAGTATCGTAGGCCCGTTCGTCTCACAGGATTGATTTGCAAGGACCGCTGCAGTCAGCTATTAACAAGTGGCTTTTTATAACAGATAGTTGGCCTCAGGGAGCCCGTTTGAGTACGATCTGACGCACAACGGACTTGCAATTCGGTCCGGATGACACAATGATGCGAAGAATCACTTTCTAGCGGATTTATTATCTTGACTAACAACCCTTGTGGCTACTAAGAATGAGATGAATACTACACACCCTGAGGATCATATATTTGTCTTCATATGACCTTCCATCCGCACTGATTTGCCTTCGGCTAAATTGGCTCGCATTATAGACATCCATCCATGGCCGGCGCAAAGGGCTACGTGGGGGTGAGCACACTTGGCCGCTTGGCTATGCTTCCACAATTCCACAGAATATATCTCTACTCTAATTACTATATTACCGTGCGTGCTCATCAAGGCTAAGCACTATGGACACCACCGGCCCAACCATGATTTTAGCCATGTTTGAATTGGACATTGAGACTATGGCCCCACAGTGAAGCCTGATTGATAGACATTTATACATCGTCCACTAATCATCTGCCCACTGGCTTTACTGATACAGAAGCCAACAGCAGAAATGCATCTCTTTCTCCACTTCGCTGCCCTTGCGGCCACCACTTTGGCATCCTCATCTCTGCATCTCCGCCAATCTGTCCAAACCATCACCATCGACACGACCAAGGCTTACCAGACCATTGATGGATTCGGCTTCAGCGCGGCCTTTCAGCGCGCAAACCTCATTGTCAATCTAAAAGAACCCAAGCAGTCAGAGGTATTGAACCTGCTCTTCAATATAACGTCTGGAGCGGGCTTCTCCATTGTGCGCAACGGCATCGGCTCTAGCAAAGACAGCAGCCGCGACTGGATGAACACGCATCTTCCCAACTGCCCTGCGAGTCCCGCCGCAGAACCGGACTACAAATGGGACGGCAAAGATTCAGGCCAGCTGTGGCTGAGCCAAAAGGCGGTAGAATACGGTGTCAAGGCCTTTTACGGCAACGCGTGGAGTGCGCCAGGTTGTATGAAGACTAACGGGAATGATGCCAACGGTGGAATGCTCTGTGGTGTGAGTATACCCTAATGTTCTCCTCCTACTCCGTTGCTTTGTTTTTCAAAGTCAATTTTTCCTCTTACTCGACTGACCCTTACTAGATTACCGGTGCCCAAACCTGCCGCACCGGCGACTGGCGCGCTGCCTACGCCGCTTACCTCGTAAAATACATCCAACTCTACGCCTCAGCCGGCGTCCCCGTAACCCACATCGGCTTCCTCAACGAGCCCGACTTCAGCACCTCGTACGCCAGCATGCTCTCCTCGGGTGCGCAAGCCGCCGAATTCGTCAAGATCTTGCGCCCCGCCCTCGACGCCGCAAACTTGACACATATCGGCATAAACTGTTGCGAGGCCACGGGCTGGAGCGTCGCGGGCCAGCATGCGTCGCAGATTGCGAGCGCGGGCGCCGAGGGCTTGGTGTATGCGATTACGTCGCACGAGTACACGAGTCGGGTGGGCTCGCCGCTGAGAACTAGGGCGCGCGTGTGGCAGACGGAGTATTCGGATTTGAATGAGGGATGGAGTACAGCGTGGTATAGCAATGGTGGGGCTGGAGATGGGTTTACATGGGCCAATACAGTGTTCAATGGTATCGTGAATGCGAATCTGAGTGCGTATTTGTTTTGGGAGGGGGTACAGGACCGCGCGACGAATAACAATAACAACGAGAAGCTCATTCTTATCGATGGACAAAACTATCAGGTTAGCAAGAGGCTGTGGGCGTTTGCGCAATGGAGGGTTGTGAGGCCGGGGGCTGTGAGGGTGGGGACCAGTGGGGCTGGCAATCAGATCAAGAGTGGTGCATTTCTGAACACGGATGGGAGTTTGGCGGTTGTCGCTATCAACTCTGGGACGGCTTCGCAGAATGTGGGAATCAGTGTGCCAAGCGGGTTACAAGGAAAGAGTGCGAGAGCTTGGACGACGGATAACTCGAAGGATATGGCGGAAGTCACTGTCACAGTGGCAGCGGATGGGACAGTGAGTGCGAACATAGGGAATAGAGGAATGATCAGCTTCTTGGTGACAGCAGGGAGTGGTACAGTTGTTTAGAATAGATGCAATATTATGAGTGTTGCACTGAGGTGACGAATTGTTCATTTTTCATGGGATTTACTATTGATTCTTCAACTGACTACGACTTTAGCGCTGTCTGCCCGCAGACAGCTATTTACACTAGGATGATAAGAAGGGCTTCTGTCAATATTTGGTTTCTCTAGTTAGCACGGAGCCGGTAGTGTATGTTCTAACTGCGTTACGTTGTTGAAGCAAACAAGCTGCTTGCATGCAGAGAGTGACGCATTCACAAGTATGCACCTCTCAATTATTCTCGTATCACTTTCCTTCTCGTTGGACCAATGCTTTGAATTTTCCCACAGCATTTTTTACTTTTCGCTTTGCGCGTGAAATCTTTCGTTGGAATTTGTTCACCGCCCTACCCAAAAATTCCTCCTCTTCGAACAATAGCCCAGGCCTCCGCAGAATCTGCGCCACGGTAAGCGGCTGCCGGAATGGAATTGCAAAGTCATCGCGAAATGACTCAAAGTTGGGTGAATAACTGGCTAATGGACGTCTAATGTACTTCTTGCTTAACGGCGATGTGCCTGGTGCTGTTGCGCTTTGAGAAGCAATGGGGCGAGAGTAGAGCGTTGGCTCGGACCTGGTGCGCCGACGCGACTTTTTACGCTCCAGGAGTTGATTATCCGATTTGACCGATGGAGCCTTGACTTCATGCCATGATTCGGATGCCAGTGGTAAATTAGAATCCGAAAGAACACGAGGTGCAGAAAGAGAATATAGCGGTGAAGAGTCTTGAAGGGTGGTGTTATGAACATCTGATGCCGTGCTTGTGTGCTGGGCGCAAATTACTTCTTCAATGCTAGCATAATTTTTGTAGGCCCAATCAGAGGATGATTCCGGGTGTTCAAGCTCAGGGGCGCTCATGGTGTCTGGTACATCTTGATGAAGACCAAGAGCTTTATCGGCTGTCTTCACACTTGCAAGATCTGTGGTGGAAATTCCGTTGAAAAAATACAACACTTGAGACATTTAAAAGAGAGTGTGAAGTTGAATTGGGACAGGTACCGTTATATCCCATGAAAGTTGCGCATTGTTGAGCAGGGTTTTACAATGCAAGGCTATCAGCAAAGAAAACATTGTATCATGTGTGAAAACAATAATTCAACAGGGGAGTTTTCAAGTCATTTGGGTGCATATTGATGGCGAGCATGAAACATTGTAACCTCACACCTTTTTATTTGGTCACGTGTTGTTTTACCTTAAAGACAGCCACCCCCGATGCATTTTCACACAAAAATTTGGAAACATTCATTCCACAGGTAAGCATAGAAACCAAAAACTTCAATTTCTATAGATGGAGAACACAATCATGAAAAACTTCAAAGTAGGCGCTATGGGACTAGTAAGATGGTCTCCCCACCCTGAAGAACGCCCAGCGGTCTATACTGGTAGTATTATTGGTGGTAGTATTATCCCCTCAACGAGTCGTCTTATGCCAGAAGTAAGCCTAACCAACTCTGAAACTAGCATAACAAGTACAAATGCTGGTTCTAGGAAACTAAAACATGCTGCGCCCTGGTTGATGCCCCGCTCAGGGAACCATAACAGAGTCGAGTTTTGCTCTTCCGTAAAACACTGTCTATCACTAGATCAAAGACCAAGAATACTGGAATCATTCCCAGACTTTGAGTCTTATCCACGTGATCCTGTGGTTTTGTTCCAGGAAGAGCTCGACGCTGTGGAGACGGCTGAGATGACTGAGCTAGCTGCTTGTGTGCGAGAACAAATGCCAAGAAAGAATATCGCCCAGCGGTTAATTGGTTTCTTGTTTCGTAGGTGAGCGAAGTACGGTCGCAGCCATGCAGGGTAACCAACTTGGCTTTACGAGCTCAACGATGTGATGACATCGAGGGCTTGACCTTCACAGAGTACTAATTTTATGCATATTCGATACATCAATGTAGATATTTCAAGATTTTGTAACCTTTTGTTAATTTTTCGTAACAAAGATGAGTGACTTATATTACAGCAAACCTGACCCCTACTTACACCTATTCATTCTCAAGTTCAGTACGAAACGCTCTGATCGCTTCAACCATACGATCCAAACCAAGTTTTAGGTAATCCTGTTTGTGAGCAAACACAATCCTGTACCACCCGGGAACGTCACCACCGAAGTCACTTCCCATCGCCAAGAACACTCGGTGGTTGAGCAAAGTCGTCTGAAGCCTTGTTTCCAGGGCTCTCGCGGCCTTCTCTGTTGGTATGCCTGCATCCACCTGTTTTCTGATGGAATTGTCTATTTCGGTCCGAATAAGATCAAAAAGCTCTCCCCAGACGAAGAAGCCCGCATTGGAACCCCTCTTGAATGGGATATTGTGGGCTTCCAAGAAGCGAGCCGTGAGGCTATAGTTCTTGGCCAAACGCAGGCGATTCGTTTGTATGAAGGATTCGACAAAATGATCGTCAGCAAGGATTCGCGAGGAGACGAGGTCCGATAAAGATGAGGGGCAGGAGAAATACGAGTTTGCTTGTGCAGCCCGTAGGAGTGGAACATTGCTCTGGCTGATCAAGCAGCCGAGTCTGATGCCATTGGATCCGAAGTCCTATATCGGAATCAGCACATCTGATGATTTCATAGTACCAGGGTCTCATACTTTGCTCATTCCCCAAAGTACATGCACAAGGCTAGGGTCAATCAAACAATCGGTATTGATAGAAAGGACCGATGTGAAGCCAGGGGCATCCGGTGCATCCGGGTTTTTCCACGTAGACAGAGCGTAAATCTCGTCAGTGATGAGGTGGAGGTTATGTTTTTGACAGAACTGCATATAGGCCTCGAGTACCTCGCGAGTGTAGCATCGACCTATATGTATACATGAGAAGATGGACGAAAATTAAAAGATTCCGACTACCTAATGGGTTATGGGGATTGCATAGCAATAGAGCTCTCATGCGGATGCCTCGATTTTGGGCATTCACAAGAGCCTTTTCGTATGCATCTACCGTCTGAAGGGAGAAGGGATCTTCCTTTCCAAACGAAACACCAATGACTTGTGCCCTTGAATAAAGTCAGTCAATGTACGACAACGAACAGAAGCCTCATGACTCGGCTACTTACCCAACTCGGTATCCTAGATCGTTAGGGAATTGACCATAATGAGGACACGCAAGCAAGACACCGTCGCCTTTGTCGAGAAGAGTGAAGCCGGAGATTTCAACTGCCTGACCAACGCCAGAGGTGACAAGAAGTTGATCCTTGGTGACTGGTTTGAAAGGATTAAAGTGGCGGTTGACGAATCTTGCAATCGTACCACGAAGGCGATGAGAGCCGGAAAAGCCGTCGCCATAAGTCAAAGAATGACTATCAATACTGAACTATAGACTTGTGAGCCTATTTGGGTTTTGAGTCCATGATATCTCTGAATGACACTCACATTATTAGTCATGTGCTCTATGATCTCATCATGCATCAGGGTCTGCGGATTGTTAGTGTCTCAATTTTCTCGATCCATCCTTGTATTGCCACAACTTACGTTTTCTGCAACACCTAAGCTAACATATCCGCCAGGGTTCTTTTCTGGATCCCACAGGTCGCAAACCACCTCAAGCATTGGGATTATGCTCTTTGGGGAAGCAAATACATCTCCTCTGGAGGAAAGATTCGTCTTTTGGGACTCCATTTGATCTCTGGCAACTACGCTACGTTCGGTTGTAGAATAGAAGATGTCCTGTTTCAAATTAAGATTGAAGTGCGACTAGGCTTCGGTAGCATATGTCAATCGATAGGGTCCACCTCCTGTTATGGGATGAGCAAGGGAATTTCGAGTACTTTGTATTATCACTGGGGTTCGATTAATCATGAGATACCGTCTTGTGACTATGGATCGATGTGACCATCGTTTCGGGCCTATAGGGCGTGTCTACATGTCTGGTCCAGAGGGTGGGGCTAACGGAGGTTGCGAATTGGTTTCGGCGGACAAAACTTCCACGATGGGATTCTTGAAATAAGTACAAGCTAACTCTTTCTAGGGACGGAGCCACCACCGCTATTGTTCGGCATTCAGTACGGCAAGCTTGGCTCGGGGGCTCCCTTCCTCTGGTCGCTTACTCAACTCTGTTAGGAAACGTCGCCAGGTGAAAGCGATACTTTAAGAATGAATCAGCAAATTAAAAATTTTATGCCTCATTGGCTTGCAAATCTATTTTTTTTTCGATGTAAATAAAAAGAGAATTTCCAGACAATGCTAAGCATGAGCACTGTGCAAACTGCTGCTGAAGTCTATAGCTGACTTCAAGCACGACAATACATGGAGTCCAAGTTGTGAAAACCATCTGAAATTTCGCATGAGAATCTATGCTACATCTGCTCTCCAGCCCGTCTGGACTAGGGCGGATTCTATTGTTGACTAAGGCGTGGCTCGGGTCGCGACTTGGCACTGACTCGGCCCTGAGTCACATCAACAAGCGTTACATGAAAATTCTGGCATCATTTACAGCGCAATAACCTCGGTATTAAATTGATTCATTACCCATTCGTGAATGTTCTCCTGAATCTGTAAACCACCTGCACGGAATTAGCTTATTAATGTCTCATAAAAGCTTGCAAGCGGTGAACTGATACAAACCGCTTTGCTTGATTGATCAGGTTGACACTAGAAAGACCGATTCACTTTTCCGAATCAATCAATGCTTCAATATATAGATGTCAATAAAAAAACTGAAATCAGAAATCACTTTTACATGTGCAATTGACATGAATTTGTTCATAGAAGATGAAATGTATATCCAAAATTTCGCAGAAGCACATATAGCACGTGTGAGATGCTTGGCGGATTACAGGCTGTAGCAAACGATAAACATTAACCTGCACGCATTTTGATGTATATGTTATGTGTAATTCTTGATAGTGGCTCATTTCTCAGTTGTTGTAAAACATGATCGACCTGCGAAGAATGGAACAGTGCACCTGGATAGACTTTGAATCTTTTGGTCGAGTAACGAAGCACATGCGGGTATGGATTGGAATGCTGAAATAATTATGATTCAGCTCAGCATTCCGTGAAGAAGGAAGAGACAGGCTAAAGACAACCTGCTCTTTATTGGTTTCGCGTCGCTCGACTCCATAACATACACCTATCTACCTATATTCGAGGCTGGAAACTGCTCACAAGCGTTAATCGGACCATTGAAAGTTTCTTATCTGATCTCTCGAGCACTTTGCTACCCACCTGCTGTCATGAGCCAGTGTGGCTGACGGCTATATGACTTCGCATAACGAGAAGCATTCTCCTTCCCATCTCAGCCTCCTTCCCCATGACGATAAGCGCTTAAGCAGTCGCATCATCTTCTCCACGACATGTGAGCCCCTGCACTCCCAGGCCTCGATCAAGGTCGATCTCGCCATTCGGACCTAGTTCAGCCGCCAAGGCCCCTCTCCGCGCCCTCGCTACGTCGACCTTCCTAATCGGGGACCATACAAGCCTCCGGCCCTATCACGACAACCTACCACACCTTCCACCTCAGGTTTGCCAAGAGACACATCCCACGGCGATTTAATGAACGAGCCATGGCGAGCGAGTTTCCAGAGCGTTGCGGCAGGCTTACTCGGTAAACAATTCCTCCCAATGCCCATCTCCCGCGCGTGCATTAGATTTGGTGCTTGTTGAAGCCAATAACAGTGATAAGATGGCAGAAGAGTGCTTCGGCGATGAGACGTGATCGGCAGGTGCTTGTACCTACAGGTCGTGCGAACTTTTCTAGAAAAGAAGAAATGTACCTGATCTCTGCCAGGGACCGGTAGGTATAAATTGGGCGTCGCTGGCCCAAGCATTTGGATTCCTCAGCACTAATCTTGTCTCATTCGCGGTGTCTAAGCCTTCTCCAACATGAAGTCGATTGTTTTCAAGTCACTCCTTCTTTCCACCGCCTTCGGTGCCATTGTCCCCAGGGATAATGAGAAGGTCGACTACAGTGGCTTCAAGTTGCTTCGCCTGTCTCTCCCTGAAGCTACGGCTGAAGTCGAGGCTCAGATTGAGGAGCTTGCTGCTCACGTCTTGAACCCAGGCAAGGCAGCCAAGATCGACGTTGTCGTCTCCCCCGAGAATGTCGACGCGGTGAACGCCCTCGCTGCCGAAAGCGAAGTAATCAATGAGAATGTTGGCGCCATCATTGAGGAAGAAGGTGAAATGGGTATCTATGCAGGTAAGAAACTCATAGTTGCGTTAGAAATTAGATACTTACAAGACTTGCAGTTCCTAGCGAATCATGGTTCACTGCGTATCACTCCTATGCCGACCACCTCCAGTTCCTGCGAGACTTGCAGGGTGGCTTTCCCTCTCAATCCGAGATCATCACTGCCGGAAGCTCCGTTCAGGGACGTACTCTAACTGGTATCCACATCTGGGGTAGTGGCGGCTCCGGATCTAAGCCTGCTGTGCTTATCCACGGAACTGTACACGCACGAGAATGGATCACTACCCTTGTATGTTTGAACAGCCACCGTTTTACTTTTTGCTTACATTATATTATAGACAACGCAGTACTTTGCGTGGCAGTTGCTCACTAAGTACAGCACTGATTCTTCTATTAGAGCGTTGGTCGACAAGTTCGACTTTTACATCATGCCTGTCGTGAATCCTGATGGTATGCAATTTCTAGATTGCCTTAGAAGGTAACTTAAGCTAATTTTTTGTTTCCAGGTTTTGTTTACAGCCAGACGACCGACCGTCTTTGGAGGAAGAACAGACAGACTGTCAGCGGCAACTCTTGTGTTGGTCGCGACATCAACCGCAACTGGCCATACCAATGGAATGTTCCCGGTGGAGCGTCTACTAACCCTTGCTCTGAGACCTACAAGGGTGTTTCGGCCGGCGACTCTCCTGAGAACAGAGGCTTGGTCGCTCAGGTCAACAGGCTCAGGGACGGACGTGGTATCCGCCTCTACCTCGACATCCACTCATACGGCCAGTACATTCTTTGGCGTAAGCACTAATTCCTCCTCCAAGAAAGAGATATTGAATTGAGCTAAAATAATAATAATGGCAGCATATGGGTACAACTGCAACATCCGTCCCGAGAACGAAGCGCAGCACCGAAGCCTCGCCACGGCAGCGGCTTCCGCCATCCGTGCCGTCTCTGGAACAGCCTACACCATCGGCGGTGCTTGCTCCACCTTGTATGCCACCACTGGGGATTCGACCGATTACACTGATGTCGTTGGCAATGCTACTTACTCGTACACTTACGAGCTGAGGGATAGGGGAACGTATGGTTTCGTTCTACCCGCCAACCAGATCCAGCCCACAGTCAGAGAGACTTGGGCCGGTGTTGCTTCCATGCTCAGGAACGCTTAGAGCTTGCTTGAAAAAGTGAATCGTTCAAGATAATCAAAATATTATTGACGTCATCTTGTCAAGTCCCCAGCAATGAATATATGAGTCTTCCGCAATCCGTTGGAAGGAACCACGGAGTGAAATTTCTGATTCATATCTACCAGGTAGTCTACCGGTCTGCGAGCTAACTGCTCCATCAAGATCTTGTTCGGCCGACCACATGCCAATTTTTTAGCTGCTCTTCGGGATTGCAAGGTTTTTTTTTTTCATTTTGCTAGTTTTGTAGCAGCGCCAAGATGGAATGGATATTTGACCCGCAGGTTAACACGTTATCGTCGTTACATATGCATGGTAGTGGAGCAGCTAGATAGAAGCGTTGCCCAAAGTAACCGATACGTGACGTCAGAAAATTGGTTAGTGCACGGGTGAGTACGGAACGCGTACTCATGTGACAAATTGAATAAAAAAACAATCATACACCAACGTACAAAATATGGAACTGACTATTTAGAGAGTATATAAAATGAGAAATGATCAGATCGTTGAAATCAACTGCTTCATCTTAAAGATTGCAGGATCAAAACATTATCATGAGCTCTTCTAGTTACCCTCTTCGCACGTCGGGAATCTACCGAAACCTCCCTACCTTTGATCCTGAAATCAAAGGCCTGAAAGCAGTCGTGTGTGGCGCAACTGGGATATCGGGATTTCACACCCTACGAGCCCTTCTCGACACCCCCGACCGCTGGTCCACCGTCTACGCCGTTTCCCGCCGCCCCCTCTCAGAAGCCCTACTATCATTCTTCACCCCTGAACAACGCTCTCGTATCCACCACATCGCCGTTGACCTCACCAAATCCGCCGAAGAAATTGCCACCCGCCTCCGCAATGTCTCCGCAGACTACATCTTCTACTACGCTTATCTCCCCCCTAAGTCCGGCGACAGCGCTATGAACCCGAGCACCGCCGAGGATCTCATCGAGTCCAACGTCCCCCCCTTCAAAAACTTCCTCGACTCGCTTCACATGGCGGGTATCCGGCCTAAACGCATCCTCCTCCAGACCGGCGGGAAGAACTACGGCGTCCATATCGGCCGCGTGCGCACCCCTCTCGTAGAATCGGACCCGCAGCCCCAACACCTAGAGCCAAATTTTTACTATCGCCAGGAAGAATTGCTGTTTGCGTATTGCAGTGCGCACGAGGAGACGGGCTGGAACATTGTGATGCCAGCTGCCATCATCGGAGCCACGGAATACCCCTCGATGAACACGTTTGTGAGCTACAGCGTTTACGCAGCTGTGAAGGCATACAAGGGGGAGATGCTCGAGTATGGGGCAGGAATGGAGTCATGGCAGTTTGAGGCGCTGCATGCGTCAGCGAGATTGACGGGGTATTTGAGTGAGTGGGCGGTGTTGGAGGATAAGTGTAGGAATGAGAGGTTCAATGCGGGAGATGGGGGGATGTTGAGCTTTGATCGGTTTTATGAAGAGTTGGCGAGGTGGTATGGGGTTGAGGGGGTGCGGAGGCCGGAGGTGGATGAGGGGAAGCTGAAGGTTTTGGAGATGAAGGGTGGGGAGGAGGCTCCCCTGGGATATGGACCGCCTTTGAGTATAAAGCAGAGCTTCCGGTTCGTTGACTGGGCGAAGAATGAGAAAAATCAGAAGGCTTGGAAAGAGCTGATGGAGAAGTCGGATGGACAGTTGAAGAAGAATGTGTTTGAAGGAAGTTTGGATGAATTCATCATGGGCGACTTCAATAATCTTCCATTTGGATCGCTTTCCATGAGCAAAGCTAGAATTTTAGGATTCTGTGGGTTTGTCGATACCCTAGAAAGCATCTTCGAAATGTACCAGGATATGGCTAAGCTGGGGCTGCTTGTTCCAATGAAAGTAGAGGCAGCCAGACCCCTCATATAGTTGGAGAAGTACTATATACCTTAAGATAGATCCTAGAAGTTGCTATGTAGATTAGTAACAATTCATATAGTTCCCTCAGAAATCTTGCGCTCATTCACTGTCGTATTTGTTTATATATTTAAAGCCATCTCTCAACAACTCTCATTATGGAACATGTGATTAGATGAATACTCTAATTCGTGAATATCGATTACGTTACGATTATATATACATTTAAGCATAGTTGAGGCGCTCCTCAGTCCATCCGGGCCTGAGGTACTCGCCATCAAACCTAGCCTCCCAGCTGCTGTTGACAACAAAGTCCTGCTCAAGCTTGATATCAATCTCAGCACCTTCCTCGCTCTGAGCCCAAACGCTCAGACCAATAGTGTTCTCGCCGGCATAGTTGAGCACACCCGGAGGAACAGGGAACTTGATCTCGTTTCCGACGTACGGGTTGAAGCGACCATACTGGTATCCGTTGACGAAGAGGTGCGTGCGGACCTTGGTAGATCCAGGAGCGTTAAGGACGAATGCGAAAGCAGCATCAAGGCCAGCGGGGACATCGAGGTTGATGGTGGTGCGGTAGAACTTGATTCCGGGGCCGCTGACGCCAGTGGAGGTGGCAGTCTCCCACTCGGAGTCATCGAAGCCAGGCAAGTGCCAGCCAAGACGTTCTGCGGTGAGACCACCCTCGCTCAGGGAGCCACGGACAGGGTCGATCTGGTAGGCCTCGCCACCTGCCTCTCCGGCAATCTTCCACTTGCTGAACTCAGCGCCACCCTCTAGGCTGGCGCGGAGGATACCGCGGGGCTGAACGCTCTCGGCGCGCAAGTCGTGGCCAGAGTTGTCCTGAGTGATCAAAAGGACGTTGGTGCCGTTGGTATTGACAGTAGCGTTTCCGAACGGAAGAGTAAGGTTACCAACGCCGACAGTCGAGTTTCCGAGATACGAGCCCAAGAATTGGCCGTTGAGCCATGCGCTCCAGCCGAAGGCCAGGCCACCCTGGAGGGAAAGGCTGACAGCAGTGGCACGGCCAGTGAAATAACCGCGGAAGAGGTGGAAGCTGTTGTGAAAGCCGTAGTCATCGACGTAGAGGACGGGGAGGGTATCAGGCTTGGTGGGGTTGGGAGTGGTCTCGTGGTCAGCATCAACCCAAGCAGCACCAGAGTCGTCGTAGTCAGGGAAACGCTCGGGAAGACCGTCATTGACCTTCCAGGAGTCGAACGGGGGAAGAGGAATGGTGCCGTTGAAGCCGGAAACAACAGCAGTCAGACTGCCGTAGGGAGTGCGCTTGGCTTCGATGGACTTTCCGTTGAAGGAAAGGGACTTGATATCCTTGGAAGCAAAGACTTCGATCTCAGTAGCCTTGGAGATATCACCCTTGAGAGCCAAAGCATCGCCTTCCTGGGAAACGTCACGGACCAAATAGGGGCCGTGAACAAGGATGGACTGATCAACAGGAGCGAAAGGATCGTCGGACAGGTTAGGAGCCCAGTACAAGTACGCAGTTGGCTTGTCAACAACAACAACCTTGACGCCATTGTCGAATTCAATGACGCTCTTTCCAGTAACCTGTGCGATGTTGACGGTGATTCCCTGGTAGTCGTGGTGGAAGGTAGCGTTCTGACCACCGGTGTTCTTCACAACATGGCCCTTTGTGGCTCCATGGAGCCTGAACTCGGCCGTTTCGCCGACACCAGTCCAGAGAACAACCACGGGGCTCTCATCAACAATGGAGTATGTGAGAACCTCGGCAGTAGAGTAGGTCAAAGACTCGTTGCCAATGGCAAAATCAGTGACCAGGATCTTGGACTGATGGCCATTGATGACAATGGATCCGCCGTGCTGGGGAATAGTGAGGTTTCCGGCCGAGGTGGTAACGTGGAGCTTGAATGACTCCCTGGTTCCGGATGGAGAGTAGTCGTGGATGGTGACGTAGAATGCGCCGTTGGTCTCGGGGTTGCGAAGTTCACTGGCGGTGATGGCAGAGTTGGTAGTGTACGAAGTGCTGTTGCCGAGGCGGTCGGTAACAGTAAGGTCTTCAGCAACTCGAGTGAACAAAGCCAAGTTCTTAGTTTCGTAGAACTTGCTGTCAATCTTTCGGTTTTCCTGGATAGGAGAGCTGTAGTCGTACGAAGTAGCAACGACAGGGCATGCAAGAGCTCCCCAGTTGGTTCCACCGAACATCATGTACAGACTGATTGCAGAAACGCGCTGGGAGATCAGGTTACGGTAGAAACTTGATTTTGTCAGTCTATCGTTTCAATTGACTGGATCATTGAAAACTTACAGATTGGCGAAATCAGCGCCGATGTCGTTAGGGCATCCGCCCTGAGGTCCACCCCAAGGGTTGTAAGATCCACCCTGGAACTCGGGGAAGAAGCTCGGCTGAGTAGGCGTGAATGCCTGGAAGTGGTCATAATAGTTGATGGTGAGGTATGGAACGTATTCGCCGTTGGTGCCGGTACACTCGTCCAAGTTACAGCTCCAGCAAGACGGGTAGCTGTCAATGCCTGCAACATCGACATTACCGATAGCTCCCGGAGAGTAGTCTTCAGACCAGGACCTAGTGCGCATATTGGGATCGTTGTGGATGACTGGCACATCGATTCCATTCGCACGAGCAACCTCCTGCAAGGCCTCCATGTAGCGTCCCGCGGGTGGGTTCGGGATCTTGTTGAAGGTGTCCCTCCACTGCTCGCCGTATTCGTTCTCTATCTGGTATACAAGGGTGTTGCCGCCGTTGGTGACGAGGTGCTTGCTCGTAATTTCCGAGTACTTGGCGAAGTATGGCTTCCAAGCGGCCTCGTAGCGCGGGTCATCGTCTCGTAGCTTTCCGTACGCGCCGGTGGTCAACCACAAGGGAAAACCTCCTGCATTGGTCTCTGCGTTGACGTAGGGACCGGGACGCGAGATAACGTAGAGGCCGACGCGTTTCGCAATCTCGTAGAGCTTGGAGAAGTCGTGGGCACCTGTCTCAAAGTCCAGCGTCTGGTTGTTGTGGCTGTGGTAACCCCAATGGCCGTAGAAGGCAAAAGCGGTGAAACCGGCAGCCTTGATCTTCTCGAGAAGATCCTCCCACACCTCTGGAACGGGGATACGCCAGTAGTGGATTTCTCCAGAAAAGACGAACAGCCTCTTGCCATTGACCTTGAAGCTGTAGTGGTCCCATTGGACAACCTCATTCAGACCATTGTCGTGCTCTGGCCAGTCACTCGGATCGCTGACCTGGGCGGCGGCCGAGTCGGGGAGGAGGGAACCTGTCAAAGACAAGGCCGAGAGCCATTGAAGACCATGAACGAGCTTCATGGTTGCGATCGTGGAGCAATTGCAAAGCCACGCCGATGACAATCGAAACCAATTGAGGCGCGCATGGTGCCTTTTGTATGTCGGCCAAAAAAACGGCAGGATGATCTGCACATATTGGGATCAAGAGACTATCGGAGCTACAAGACGGAAGCGGGATGGCGGTTGCGGGGTTCTGGGCGGCATGGGAGGCTGAAATTGGTGGGTTTGGCCAGGAACGTGGAGACCAAGCACCGGGAAAATTGAGCGGAGAGCACTAGTCCGGACGAAGAATCTACCGAGCACCGACCCGAGCTCTTGCAGGCGGATGCGTTGACCAGTCGAGCAACATAGGCGATAATAGGCTTTAATTGCGAGAGAATATCAGATGAAGTCGTGAGAAATGAGGTGAAGGTCAGAGGGCTAAGATGCCCAGATGTTTGGCAGCTAGCTTGGAAGGTACTAGACACGGCTCCGTTCTACATGCCTCGGGGGTCCGGAACAGCTAGAAGATGCAAAGCGACGCATGATATATTGAATGTGCGTATCGTTACCGCGAGGTTGGTGGAAATTAATATCAGACCATGTTTTTGAAGGCCTTGACGATCCACATAGTCCGGTTTGCGCATCACGTGTTACAGGGGCACAGGCCTTGGGACCTTCGGAGACAACCCAAGCGCCGCAAAAAACATGGACATGACGCATGGTCAATTTCACGAGAAACCGAGAGGAATCGAAAATCAGATATGCGCTCCCTTGATGAGCGAGGCTATGGTTTTTGATCAATCTTGAGGATTTCGGCCGGCTGCTCTCGAGGGCTGGGGTATAAAAGTTATAAGCATCATCGACTTCTGGCAAGAATTTGGACTGCGATGCTCGAATAATCAGGCCTCTACTATTCGGAACGAGTATCGGTACTGTGATTTGCCCCTTTCGGAAATGCATCCCCCGGCCTTCTGATGTCAGTCATATAGCGCCATTGGGGAACACTCCCTCGTTCGCATCGATACGACATGGATAGCGCACGGGCCGCTGGGCCCTGACCGATCTTCTCTGCAAGCCTAAACCCGCGCTCACTTGTTGGGGAAGAGACAAAGGAAAACAACGATAAGCTAGTCGATCAGCCCGTAAGTTGCGGTACGTCAAACGTCCCCACCGTACATGTCGCGCTGTTCTCTTATGAATATGAACTGCCATGCATGTGCGGAGAAGACCCTTGCAGCTCTTCTTGGAGGGTCATGATACAACTATGGATGTAACGCCGCAGACACGACCGTAAGGACACTGTTTTACAATAATATATGTATGTAGAGAAAGATGACAACGGCTTGCCAGGAAACCTGAGGGAATCGAACATGCCTCACTGTGAAGACTTTGTAGCACTTTTGTGTTGTAGGGCGAAGGGGCCCGATTTGGGTTATATCCTGTTTCTTGAATCTCCCTGTGTTATTCATATAACCCTCCCATATTACTCTGAATACCCAACTGAGTTTCAAAACGCCAGCATGTGGAAAAAGGGTCCCGATTGCCATGCAAGAGTCTGCAGCCTGGTTCTTGGAGCGTAAGCGAGTGATAGTTAACTGTGCCTGGAAGGGGGACCCTTGTTAAACCTCTCATCTTGAGCGCCCGGCTATTTTCGGAATAGCGAGGCAAATAAACAGACTATAATAGATGATACCCCAATCGGACTAACTAATAGCGGCCTTTGAAATGATCTCTCCAAATGTAGTGTTCAGCCACCCTTTTTCTCGCCTCCAATTTCTCCAAAAATTTCCAATCACTGGAATAGCTTTTCCGCACCTATCCTCGGGTAGAGGATATTTGTTTGTTTCTAAAATCTTTGCATCTCCTTCACGGCGTCTTTGCCCACCCAAACGATCTGTCTATTGTGCCTCAACTTGTCATATGAGTCTCCAGTCCCGGCATATCAGGCTTCCTTATACGGTCGCTTTGACTAGATCAATGCGTGTTGCGCAAGCCAGCATTATATGCAAACAGGCTTGCAACGATAGCGATGCCGGCGATTACGGTAGAAGCAGCGAATGAGTAACGTATGCCATCGTAGTATACTAGTCGAGCTTTGAGCTGGATATCAGGTGGCAACTGTTGAAGTGCAGTGACCGAGTGTCTGATATCAGCGATAATCTAGATTGGTCAGTATATACACTAAAAGACTGATAAATTTCAGGAACTTACTTGATATTTGTTTGGTATACCCTCCAAAGCCGATGGTAACCTCCAATTCAATGTGTTTTGCACGATTGTGGCTGTCACAGCCACACCCCAGACGCTACCCAAAGAGCGAATAAGATATACAGTGGATGCCGATACAGCATGGTCTGTAGCGTTTAGCGATATCCATGTAACATTGAAAATTTGACGCACCGGCATGATCGAAAGACGCAAGCGTTGTAAATAGTGTGGCCGGATATATGATGCCTTGGCCTAGATTTGCCGGAAAGATGAAAATAAGGTATTTCCAGGTGCTGTCATGAAATCGCAGCGAAGTGACCAGCGCGTTCCCGAAAGCCAGGAACAAGGCGCCGAGTCTGACTAAGGTTATGAGCTTTCCCCAACGTGACATGACAATTCCAGCAATCAACCCTCCAATAGGTGTTGCTAAGGAAGGTATGGCAAGACGCGCGCCCGCTTTTGTAGCGGAGTCTAGGAGCACAACTTGAAAAAATAAGGGAAGCATAAATAAATACTGGAAGAACGTTAGAGATATCTCTCGAAATTTCCAACCCTATACGTACCGCATACGCTGCAGTTCCTGCGCACACATTGGCGGTTTGAATAGCAATTGGATTGCAGCCCTGAAGCTGCCGCAATGGGATCACAGGTATCGCCGTCGTTCTTGACTCTACGACGATAAAAACTCCTAGAAGCACAAAGCTGATAACCAGTGATGAAATCACCCAGCCGTTGCTCCAGGGGAGTTCGTTGCCCCCAAGACTCAGCCCAACAAGCTGGATCGAAATCGCCGTGACGAGTAAAAGAGCACCCGTGAAATCGACTCTAGCTTTGATATCTTTCCATGTAGGTTTAAGCTCCATAGGGTTTTTGATGACCAACCATCCAAGAAAAAGGGCGACAGCGGAAACGGGGGTCTGTAGCAAAAAGCACCACCGCCAGCCTATGGTGTCTGCGATTGAACCACCGAAAGAGGCACCACAGATTGCGCCAAATCCAAACATTCCATTCTGTAGAGCCTGATACATTCCGCGCTTCCGGAAAGGTATCATGTCAGAATTGACGATGGTTGCTGCGTGGATTATTTAGTCACGTGCTCGGGATAATGGTCCCGAGGTCCGGCTATCTGGACTCACTCACCCATTGTCATTAATCCTCCACCTCCGAACCCCGTCAGGGCGCGCATACAGTTGACCAGCACAATGTTCGTCGCTAGTCCACATCCTAAGCATCCTGCCGCGAAGGTAATGGTTGACACGAAAAAGCAGATGCGCCGCCCAAAAATGTCCGAGAAACGTCCGTAGAGCGGCTGGAACGCGGTGCTCGTGACAAGATAGGCGGTCGTCAACCACGATGCCGTATTGGCAGCATCAAACTCCGAACTGATAACAGCATACGTGGCAGCCGTAATAGTGCCGTCGAAGCCATACAAGAAGACGTTCGCGAAGATTGCGATTTCGATCCACAAGAACCCTCGAGGCGGGGTCCAATTCTCTTCCTCTGGTGGCTTCAGTAACGGTGTGTTTTCGTTTAATTCCGGATCTGCGAGCCCATTTTCTTCAAGGGGAGAAGAAGGCATGACTGCTAGAGATATTGGTGTGGCTCAGAAGTGTGCGGTCGCAATCAAGGCATGCTTGCTTCAAATTTTTGGGTTAAAAGATGGTGGAAAATTTTAACTGGGAGGGCAACTCCGAAGTATCGGATCTGCACGCTGAACTTCTTCCGGCTGTTTGGAACGTTCAATTTGTGGGGAGCCAGGAACGGGGTATCGTTCAGCGTTTTCAATGCGAGGATGAGTTCGCAGCAGTCCTGCAGGTGCCTTGGCCATGACGTGGTGCAATCCAGGCCCTGTCGCAGTTAATGCGCACTAGAGGTGCGATGCCCCGCCTGTACCCAACATCAACGTGCCAATTGATAGGTCAATCAAACTTTCCGGACCGGAAGCACACTGTCTATTCGAAGCAAATGTGATCACGCAATTATTGGATACCCTGACGCAGTGAAGCCAAATGCGAGATAAAGGTTAGATGCCCCGCCATCATCTTCGTCAACATTGCCACTCAGTACGAACCCAATTTCGACACCGATATCGCAAAGTCGTCCTTATAGTGCGGAAAGCAAGACAAGGTCAATGTACCCTTCCTGAGAAGGATGGACGAAACAGGTTCTAATCGCTGCAGTTCTCTCCAGGACGATGAAGAACCTCATCATTGCAGCCACTCTCCTGCAGCTGGTCGCAGCCGATTGGCAGTTTAGGTCGAGATCTGATCTGGCACCACCTCGACTCAACATTACTATTCCTGCCTCCGAAAGAGTCGAAAAGGGCTTCCTCTTTGTTTCACCATTCGCTGGCTATCATGACTCTGGGCTTGATCAGCACGGCCCTCGTCAGGCAGGTCCCTACATCTTTCGCGACAATGGGGACCTAGTATGGTCTGGCTATGGGATTTATTCAATTTGGGCTACGAACTTCCAAGCTGGTAAATGGAAAGGCAAAGACGTTCTGTTTAGCTTTGAAGGTAAATATCCTCGGGTTTGACAGCCGCGATGGGAGCTGACAGGCTGCAAGGTGACCACAACCCCGGATATGGTCATGGTCATGGTCATACGACTATCTTGAACCAAAACTATGATACGATCAGAGAGTTGCGGGCTGGAAACCACAAGCTTACTGATAAGCATGAGTTTCATATTGTCACCGATGAGACTGCTGTCATTCAGATCTACCAGCCTGTACCTCGTGACTTGACACCATGGGGAGCATCTGAGGAGCAGCAGTGGATTGTAAATGCAATCTTCCAAGGTAACGAACCACCATTGCTCCCAAGATTGGCTTATTGACACGCGCAGAACTGAACATCGAAACTGGTGAACTTCTCTTTGAATGGGCCAGTCTTGATCACGTCTCTCCGGACGGTAAGACTAATTATTACTAGCCCGAAAGCCGTTTGTTTGACATGAAGCAGAAGCTATCTTGCCCATCAATCCTGGCCAGGCTGGGTCAGGATACAACTCTTCCGACGCTTGGGACTACTTCCACGTGAACAGCGTCGATAAGAATGCCGATGGTGACTACATTGTCTCCGCCCGTGATGCGTGTTCTGTCCACAAGATCAACGGAACCGATGGCTCCATCATTTGGCGTCTCGATGGTAAAAACTCATCGTTCACTCTTGGAGAAAACGTCACATTCTGCTTTCAGCACCACGCTCGTTTTCACCCTGAGCTAAAGACTGAAGAGGAAGGAGATGATATTGAAATTATCTCCATCTATGATAACTCTGCTCATGGTACCGAAGACGGTCGTGGGACTGAGGTCCACACTGCACCTACTAGCAGCGGCAAGATCATCAAGCTCAACACCACTTCATGGACCGCCGAACTCGTCCAAGGCTTCTACCCTCCGGACAACCTTCGATCAAAGTCCCAGGGATCGACTCAGCTTCTGCCCAATGGGAACGTTATTGTGAATTGGGGGTCGTCTGGCGCGCTTACCGAATACGACAGCAGCGGCAACGCCCTCTTCCACTTCTACATGGACTCTGCTTACCTCGGTCTCGGAGTAGAAAACTACCGTGGTTTCCGATATAACTGGACCGGAATCCCGAGCGAGGATCCTGCTATTGTCTCTTTGGAGAACGAGGAGGGCACCACCATTTACGTCTCATGGAACGGGGACACTGAGACCCGGACTTGGCGTTTCTATGAGGTTGCCGACAGATACGGAGCCAGAAAGTACCTAGGCGAAGCGAAGCGCACGAGCTTTGAGACCAGCCTGCAAGTCCCGAACGAGAGTGTCAAGCATGTCGTTGCGGAGGCTGTGGATGCTAAGGGCAGTGTTCTTCGTTCTACTGGCGTTGCCAAGCTGGAGCCGGAGATCCTTCCGTCCAAAGTTGGGGGAAAGGCCCCGGCTATTGTTGTTCAGAAACAAAAGCAGTCCCTGATGGAGCTATAGGTCTGTCATATATTCAGTCCAAGTTCTTGCGCGCCTGAGCTATTGGTTTCACGGATCGAGATGTCGCCGTCGCTCTCTTGAAAATCGCCTTGATTGCGTCTTACGAACTGGAGATCGTCGATCAGCGATGGAGATTTAGGTAGTATAGAACATATAGAAAAAGTCACTCTTTTAGTATTCATGATTTTGGACCCAGACCAGAGCCTCGTTACTGTACTTTGATACGATCGGGCCAGACCGCTAGAAGAATGAGTGTCAAGGGCGAGGTTGTGTATTCTTCAGCACGACCCAGCAAACCTTGGTCCAACCCAAAACGTATCCCCCGCCACGTCATTGCTACGCATTTAGACAACGAATTCCAATTGCTTGCTCATTGGTACCCAATTCGGCATTCAGGCATTTTTCTAATGGCCCTTCTCGGACTGTCGCCTTACGGTGCAAAATGTCCGATGGATGCGGCACAGCCGGATTTGCTTCTACGCGACCTGTAAGACATCCGGTCGGACTTGGCCTGATGCACAGTGGATGTGCAAGGCGTCCCAAAACCAAATTTCCCCAAACATTTTTTGACTGCCCATATCCCCGGTCCTTGCAGCGGTAGACCCCACAGTTCTCTAGTTTCAATCCTGCGACACTTACTGTTTATCGTTGAGACGCTTCAGAATCGCAACCAAGCTCCAGCTTAACCAACATGGCAACAGAACTCCTCCCCCTCAGCATTCATTGGCGACGTATGTTTATTCAATCGCGACTTCATTATACAATATGAAACTAAGAATGTGCAACAGCTCAGCTACCAGAACCAACCCGAGTAATCATCATCCTCGAAGAACTGGGCCTCCCTTACGTAGGCCTCTACATCCCCCGCGCCTCCCTCAACACCCGCAAATACCTCAAAATCAACCCCTTCTCCAAAGTCCCCGCCCTCCACGACCCGAACACGCGCCTCATCCTCCCAGAAGCCTCAGCGATAGTGCAATACTTGCTCGACACCTACGACGAAGATGGCCTCTTGACGTGCAGCACATCGCCAGACAAGTACCAGCTCCTGCAGTGGTTCCACTTCCAGAGCGCGATTTATACCCCCGCGATAGAGGCGCTGGCAAATTTTTCATACTTTCAGAATACGGGCGTGCAGTCGGCAAAGGAGCACTATACTGCCGAGGTGAGGCGGTGTATTGGGGTTTTGGACAGGCAGCTCAAGAGGCAGGAATGGCTCGTGGGGGATAAATGCACGTACGTGGATTTGGGATTCGTCGCGTGGAATGCGGTAGTGGGGCGGTTGATGGCGGGCCGGAGGTGGAATCCTGAGCATGAGTTTCCGCACTGGTGGAAGTGGCATATGGTGCTGATGGGGAGGGATAGTGTGAGGAAAGCGATGGGGATGAAGACTGTAGAGAATGTGCGCGGGGAAGATAGGAGGGTTAGGGGGACGCCGGAGCTGGACTCTGGGACGGAGTTTGATAGTGAAGAGGATGATGAGAGTGATATTGAGTTTGTGGAGATTATGGATGTGGAGAAGATGGCTATACCTGCTATTAGTATTCGAGCTGCAATTGTAGAGACGAGAGATGGGAAGGCCTGGAGTTGAAGGTTTTTGAATGGGAATGAATTATTGGCGGCAAGGCATTCTATACAGATGCATATTCCTTACGTGACTGAGAAAGCCGAGAAGAAATTGTAGCGCTGAAGTTTTCTGAGCGACAACTGTTGAGCATAAGATTCGTGTTAGAATTTTGGCCGCAGGAAGAGCCCATCTCGCTCGGCGGCACGGACTCGCGTGCGACTTGGAAGGATCAACCACCGAACTCCGCTTGTTTCAATCCCGATATATCTCGCAAATCTTTTTTCGTTATTTCCGTTTTAAGGCCACTACTGTTGCTAGCATTGGTCAATGATTAGGAAGAGTGGTCCGCATGGTAAATAAGGTGTTTTTAAAATTGTCGTTTGCTGCGTTGCGTGGGGATCTGGTGCCTCCAAGGAACATATGCTCGTAACGAGCTACGGACTTTGGAACAAGTCGAAGGAATGTCGTCTTTCGTGTTGTCGCACTTACGGATATCGGCTCGGAATTTTCTAGCTATACTCTTCGCTTGTAACCTCTTTTAGTGAAATGCAATGTCAACAATTCGGAAACCTCTGGATTTATGTTTAGACTGCGGATGGCGCGGGAAGGACAGGACAAATATTAAAAGAGACGAACGCCAGCGATAATTTCAATACCATAACAGACTCACCAGACCTTCTCTATCATTTCAATTTTCTTCTACTTTCTGGCCATGCTCTCCAATCTTCTTGTGGTTGTCGCGAGCCTTGCGGCCGCTTCATGCGCATTGAAAATTCCGCGAGGCGTCACAGATGGCACCTATGTCGCCTATATCAATTCTACCGGCCACGAAGTACATGAGCTTGTCAGCTCGCCATCTCGGACAGTTGAAGCTCGATACTTGAATCCATACTCTCCAAAATGGTATTTGGAGCCAGCACCCACTGGCCTTGCCCGCAAATACCCCTACTCGGTTTCATGGTGTGGATGTGGGTTCAACATGTAAGTGGATTTAGGTGGTATCAAGAATGAATGGAACTAAACTTCTACTAGAGATGAGACAAACACCGCTGATGCGACGGCCGATCTTTACAAGCAGATTGATGAGGATGATGACACCAAGCTGATGCCCGGAGAATCATACTATAGGTAAGTATTTCCTGGGATCTCTTTCTTTATCTTTCTAAGACTTTATAGTGTACGAGGCTCTGTAGTTGCTTTTGTCTGCAATTATATTCCTGCCGAAGGCCATAAACGATACCCCAAGAGCGACTTGGTTTCCGATGGTGCCCACATGGTTGACCAAAACTGTGGCAAGAACATTGCTGGCACATGGGATACTACTTCTGGGTACGTAATCAAGCAATTCAATCATGTCACTATGGGCGATTATCTAACGTCATCTACCCATATCTAGTTCGGGACTATTCTTCGGTCGTATGCGGATGTCAGAAGGATTGGACTTTTGCAAAGATGCCACAGGTTCTTCTTCGAGTACATGTGAGGGAACTCCTGGCCACGAAGAAGCCAACAAAGAAACTCCCGGCTTCATGTGCAGAACATTTGGTTGGTTCTGCTAAGGAAGCGCATCCGGGTCGAAAAATGCGTCGGCCACAATGTGTATTCTAATGGGATGATAGCCCGAGATCATATATTGATCACTTTTCTTCACTTGAATCTTCAGCTCTTTGCAGTTCGTTCACATGGACCATATTTCTGATACTGTCTGGGCATTGCATAATCACTTGGAGGCTCCATACAAGGTGGCTGTGGCTGTTGGAGAAGGGAGCCCTTGGCGGCTTGGTCAGCTGACCGTAAACTAAACGACCCTCTTTCAGAAGCTTCACGTACAAGAATTGATCCTTTTTTTTCCAAAGAAGTTTTCATAACATAACACATTTTAACTTTTGGTTTATTTTCCCTCTCGCATCTCCTTGATTCTTATGCAAATCTGACCTACCAAACCCGGGCGAGTGTAATATTTTCGGCAGATAGTTCCCAAAAAGCCCATAGCCGGCGACCGGAGCTTTGTCTGCGGACTGCATATGCTCCGGTTTGATGATGAAGGACTGCTGTCTTATATTTGGTGTGCGGGGCCCCACGAAAGCTAAGGAGCGGCAATTGGTGGATGATCTGGGGTCGGCACGTGGCCGCGAGCCGAATGTTTTAGCCTTCCCCTTTGGGAGTGATCATCATGTCACGCGTGAAGCATTCCCCCAAAGCCCAATATCGACGGGTGGAACTCTTGTATTATGTCTGACATCACTAGGAAACATTTTTCCAAGCTATCGGCTATCTATAAGAGGCCGGCGAGGTTTCTGGTCCGTTGACATTGTGCCGACTCTGCGCAATCACCACGACAGTATTGCGAGATCCCCAGGACCAGGCGGAATGTCTTCGGACACAGGAAATTGGCCGCTTCGAAGGCCAGGTACATGCAGAATGAAGAAAGCATATAAGAGCTCTCCCTCTTGGAGCTGGACATGGGATCAATCAGCCTGGCTATCACCCAGTCTCGAGCGATTTGATCAATCCAACCCAGGCTGACATCACTTTCATCATGAAGCTCTTCCACACCCTTTTCTTTCTATTCGCCGCCGGCATCACTGTGGCCGTACCCACCAAACGCGCAGTGGCACGGCCCATGGAGAACCTCAACCGCGGCATTGTCGCCGTACGATCCAGTGACACAGATGTCTTCCTCAGCTGGCGGCTTTTGGGCCTTGACCCCGATGGTATCGGTTTCAACGTTTATCGCTCTCCAGGTAGTGGCTCAGGCACGAAGCTGAACTCCGAGGTCTTGACCAAGGGAACAAACTTTGTCGATACTACCGCCGACCTGACCCGCAATAACCGATATTGGGTTCGCGCGGTGATTGACGGGAAAGAACAATCTCCTGCGAGTAGCAGCTTCGACTTACCAGCCAATAACGCCCAAGAACCAATTGTCAGGGTTCCCATCGGCGCTGGTGATCGTATCAAGTACGTCTGGGTCGGCGATCTCGATGGAGATGGCGAATACGATTTCGTGATTGATAGACACGGTACTCAGCAAGCTTTGGAGGCTTATCGAAGGGATGGCAAGCTATTATGGAGGGTCCGCATGGGCCCAAACAGCGAAAACCAGAATAACATTGAGCCTGGGTCTTCCGGTATCGATGTTGGCCACTGGGACGGAGTCACGGTTTACGACCTCGACAGCGACGGAATAGCCGAAGTCGCAGTGCGCATCGCCAATGGAGTCGTATTTGGAGATGGTCAAACATTTGGCGAAGCCGACAATGATGACGAGCAATATATCGCTGTTTTGGACGGACAGACTGGGGCTTTGCGAGGTGCGACAAAGGTTCAGAACGACTACATTGAGCACGGTCCGTTCGCTGCGCGACTAGGTGTAGGCCTTCTTGATGGCGAGCGCCCGCACATTGTCGCATTCATGAAGAACAGGATGGATAATGGCACGTTTAACCGTAACATAGCAGCGTGGACCTTTGATGGCACTACAGTGACTGAGGAATGGGTCTGGGACAACAAAAATGCTGGTAGCGGATCTGACGGACACAACACTCGCATTATCGACGTCAACGGCGATGGCATTGATGAAGTGGGAGAGATCATGTTCATGCTCAACGGAGATGGAACCCTCCGGTATGATATGACTACAGCAGGCATCGGCCACGGGGATCGCTGGCAAGTAGCGAAAATGGACCCAAACCGCCCAGGCCTTCAAGGATATGGCGTGCAACAGGACAACCCATCGAAACTCTGGGAGTACTATTACGATGCGCGTGACGGAAAGATTCTATGGAAACATTACGGCGGGAGTGTTGCCGATATTGGCCGCGGCCTCATCGGTGACATTGACCCTGATCATCCAGGCATGGAGTCGTGGAGTGCTGCAGGATCTGGATTGTACAACGCACCGTCTGACGAACTTCTCGAGACCGACACCAAGCTTTCTCCTTGGGCGCATCTTAGCCTTTGGTGGGACGGCGACGACACAGTCGAGCTCTACAACGACGGAAAAATTGAAAAGTGGGACCCCCAGAATCCTACCACTTCCAATTCCCTCCCACGAATCTTGCGCATCGAAAGTTACGGCGCCATCAATCCCGGAGATCCAAACCCTGGGTTCCTGGGTGATATCCTGGGTGATTGGCGCGAAGAAGTCCTCGTTACCAACGAAGCATATGACGAACTCATCATTTTCACGACCGATCAGCCCACAGACCGTCGTCTCTATACGCTTGCACATAACCCAAATTATCGAAACGGGATGACTATGAAAGGTTATCTTCAGAATGCCCATGTTGATTACTTCATGGGTAGCGGGATGAGCACGCCGCCCAAGCCCAATATCTATTATGTTCAGTAGAGGATTTGCCCTGTCAATCTCGCATTTATTATTTGAGACACTCTGCGAATAAAAGTCTATTATTCATAATCCGAATATGATAATGTGTAGTATACATTCTTTTCATGGCTTGACACGTCATTCGGGAGGCTTGTTCACCAGCCACGCGAACCATTTACCAGTTCCAGTTGAGACTAGGGCTATTCCGAAATTAGTGCTGCATACTGCATGGTTCGTACTCCCCGAGCTGCAGAAAAGCTTACCGAATGACCCGATATATCGGTACGCCAACTCGTTCCGCGGTGTTCTGGGCCTCAATATAGGCTGCAGCTTCTTCAATTCTCCGATGCACCGTGAAGCCGACCGATGCATCCTCTACACTCTTCTAGCTTGGGGCCTCTCTACTCAGTGGATAGTAACCACTTGCTCGCGTATCGGTTTTTTCCGCTGACCTTGAGTTCTTACTTCCACCGAAAGACGAACGGAGAGACCGATATACCCTAGTAAATAACTTGTTCTCCTTGAATAGAGGCCCGTAGGTAGGCAAGCACGCCGCGACAACAGAAGTGTTCGGCTCAACCTCAGCCCAGATAAAGGCGGTAGTGATGTTGCTGTATTGGTTTTTACCGTAATCTGTGAGGCGGTAGATGGAATTGTAGAGGAATACAAAGCGAATGATGGCTGACACGCAGACGAAGCCTCCGAGCCAGAAGATGCCAAGAATCGAGATCTTTTGCTTCGTGTTGACCTGGAGCGACTTGATCATGGGTATGGGGAAACAGAGAATGGCGAGGTCGAAGAAGATGGAGAGGGCGGAATAGGATATGTACCACGCGTTGAAGTCGAAGCGGTGCTTGGCCGAGGCGGCATTCTTCCAGGCCGCGTCGAAAGGGTCGGTTGAAAGAAACACCAACTGTGCGTTTTGAGCTTGCGCATCTGAATAAAAGTTATCGGGAAGAGCTTACGATCAAAGCAGAGACCCACCATAGAGTCAAAACGCACATCATGAAGATACATGCTTGTTTGAATCTGTGATTCACCGAAAAGATGATGTAGTAAAATGAGAGGATCGATATTTTGACGCTATACAACGCGGTAATGAGGAAGAATGTTGATATCCAAAGGGTCTAAATCCGGGTCAGTGTTTTTCTTCAAAGAGCCCAAGAGCTTTATATATACCCTGAGGGCTACGTTGGCGTATTCTCGCGGTGGTATTGTGATCGTATTCACACCGCCAATGGCTCCTGCTACTATTGTGTTGATGGAATGACCCCAGCAAACTATCAGTGTAATAAAAACTGCCCAGTCGTCTATTTTGAGCATTCCTTTTACTTTGGATGTTCTCGCATAAAATCGTAGGCCCACGGCGGCGGATGCGATGATTGGTAGAGATATAGCGACGCCCAGGAGAGATGTATCAACAAAAGCCCTGCTCATTTCTGAATCCGAGTCCGCCATTTTCAACGAAGGGTAAATGATTTTGATCTGGCCGATTGACGATGATAGGAAAGTCGAAATATGTGTTACTGTGATGTGTCCAAGTGAAAAGAGACACCGATGTGGACACGCTAAGTCACTATGCACTTGACATATCTTCCTGTCATCCCCAACAATATCGTTTCACCCTTCAAATATATGCTATGTGCTGTTGATAATGGACGAATATCCGATGTTTCAAAATGTTCCGGAGGATGGTGATGTCTTGTATCATATAATGACCTAGTGGGTCGGTCTTTATCTGCAAGCAACTAAATATTAGCCATACAAGGAACTCGGCGACTCTATATTCGGTCCAACACTAGGCAGCTACAGGGATGTCTGACATGGAACTGGTCTCGCTGTCCGAAGGTGGACACCATTACGTGCTAGCCGAACTAGCGGCGCAGATCGATCAAACCAGGGCCACGATTTGATAGCGACCAAATTTCCTTCTTTCTGTATAAATCGAGATGCATGAGAGTGATTCGTTGTCTGCAGCGCCGCTCGGGTACTGACTGCAGGCGGAATTCTTACGCAGAGCGGAGCAGCAGGCATCTAGATTACCAGCAAGCAGGCCTGCATAGGTTTCAATAGACTTGAGGCTATGTTCAGTCGTTCCGATTCGATGGTTTCGAGAATGGGGTCAGAATTTGTGATGACGTGAGCGAGGGATCCTGATGATGATGTAGCTTCTGCGCAAATCTTTTCTTTAACATATATTCACACTTGAATCTAATGAATGTTTAGTTCTCTTCTTTCAAGAAATAAAGATGACAATTTACACTAACCGGTCGGTAAGCGATACCCCGACTTAGTTAATTTCCGGTTCATCGCCCAAACATGAATTCAGCTTAGTGCTGCCAATGAAAATCAAGGAAGTGCCGTTCCAAGTTCTGCCTCCGCGGTCGAATACCATCACCATCCATGTGTCGCATGGGTGTCAAACAGATCCGACAGCTATTGGACTTCTTGCGCTTAGAGTCAAGATATTCAATCCATGCGATCTGGAAAGAACGCGTGATTTGCAGAGCTATCGCCTTTTGCTCATGGGTCAATGTCGACTGATCCTTATATGCCTCGTCCTCAACCATCCTGCAGATTCCATCAAGGTATGTCCAACTATACTTCCACTCATCACAGACAATCTGCATGCTCTTGTTGTAATTGAAATCTGGAACCGAGTTGCTAAACACAGTCTGGCAATCATGAAGCAAGACACGGAGAAACTCAACGGCTTCCTTAATTTTGGAGTCTGTGGAAGACTTCTTGTTGTTGCATGTGAAAAACAGGGGAATACTTCGAAGCCGGAATGGCAAAGACGAGGCAGTCCGAGTGTACCATGTTGCAGATACAGATGTTCGGATGCTGAGGGTAAACTTGATCCAGAATGGGGGAAGCTCGACAGTCTCACCTTTGTTCTGGACGAACACAAATCCACGCTTCAAAGCTTTTATCTTTGGCTCAACGTGCTCCCATGGATCGAGATTCTGAAGGGTGGTGAGATTCTCTATTGATGGAGGAAACACGACCCACAACTTCGAGCCAGTGATTAGCATGGAAGTAGTGTGAGCAACATTGTGAGCAACACCATCCGCTCCACTAGCTGGAAAAATATCGAGAAAAACCTCGGAACGGTGGATAATACCATTTTCGGAGTCTGTGTGCGGAAGCTTGGTAGGGATTCTGTTTAGCATTGGTGAGGGAAGGTTCGTAAGAGCAACATTGCTGGTGTAGTTCTCGTTCTGCACATTGCTCAATAACTCAACCACTACAATTTTTTTATCCCTTTTGTCTCCAGCATTGGTGAAAAAGTTGTAGCTCTGTGTTGGGCACTCAGTCTTCATGATGGTCTGTACCATATCAAGTGATGGAACTGTAACCCACGGATATGCCTTTTGATCACCTAATACAGGAAAATGTGCAATATCCTTGGATAACACGTTGTCCTTAAGAAGACCTTTTATGAATTTATCCCGAAATGGCTGGATATGTTGGCTCCAGATTAGGGTGTTTACCATCTTAGCCAGAGGCCAATCTAAGCTGGATGTACTGTCCAGGGCGACATCTATTCCTTGATAAGGCATTTTCGCTTTTTTGAAAATCAATTTTTGGAATATATGGACTAGGGCTGTTTATGGAGACGACTAGGGGCTGGGAAAAGTGTTTTACAAGCCTAATTAGTGTCAGCAGCACATGCCCTGATTCATTTACTAGACATGTAGGTGACTGAGATGAGCACTTTATTGGTGAAAGGTCTGATTGAAATGTTGCAGAATGTTCTCTACATTCTCAGGTTACAAAGAAATTTTGTCGCTGTGCCAGTGGAAATTGTGCGTCAACATGTACCAAACAACCAAATCAGAATGTCGTATGCAACCATCCTCCACGGATACTCCAGATAGATAAACATTTCATGTAGAGATCTCTATATAATTATTAGAATATCCAAATGAAGGACTTCTTTGTTTATTCAGTGGCTCTAGTTCAGGCACCTACCTAGTATGAGCGAATACCTACCTAGGTGCACAAGCGATCACGTGATATAATATTAAGCATCCGCTAGTCGCTTGAGCCTTTGTTTCGTAACACCCTAATATTTTGTATAACTTATCGTACAACTTGCTAGTTTTGAATAAGCTCTAAATAAAAGACGATCTCTGTGACACCTTCAAATGTTCATATCGACAAGACTCAGTTGCTTAATATTGATATTATTATCATTATCATTGGTCTTGCAATGACCTTTTATCTATTTTCATGCGTAATTGCATGCGTAGTTGCATGACGTTCTGCTGCTACCATCTATTCCATGGCAACCTTTCTAAGCAGTCGCCGCGGTGACGGGAACAGTCGTCTCGGCAGTGCAGTACCTTCCAGTGGCGGAGTTGCAGTCAAGGGTGAGTCCCTCAGACTTTCCAAACACAGTCACCTTCTCGCCATTGAGCTCGACAACCTGCTGCAGGCTAACGACTTTGAGGATGTTAGCTTATATCCCAAAAGTCGGTGAGAAACTACTTACACCAACTAGTACCCTCGTAGGAGAGGGTGTAGTCAAACGACTCGGGGTCGCAGACCTTGCTTTCCTGGAAAACGCCCTCGGGGGTCAAGTTCTTGAACGAGCAAGTGGATGTGATAGCCTCGGGCAGCTCGGAGTTGGTGTAGACTGCGGTGATGTCCTCAGATTTGTATCCGTTGGCAGCGCTGTTCTTGGCCACAGACACGGCCCAAGATCCCATGTCGGAGCGAGGGACGGCAGCCGCGCTGGCGGCAGCGATGAGGGTAGAGACGGCGGCGAGGGTGAAACGCATATTGATTAGATTGACGATTAGGGGCTGGTAGCGAGTGTGTAGTAGTAGAAGCGAATGGATGGAAGCTGAAGTGTAGCGATGGATGGATGCAGAGCTGTTGGATGAGGATCATAACCAGCGCGACAGCTGTGATCTTATATATCAATGTACGGCGGTCCCGACGTCACGGCAGCATTTAGGGAATGCGCAGGCGCGGAGAATCCACTCGCCTCAACCCATTTGGGTTATTTTTAGCCGGTTAGTTTGCCATGCATGCAACGGTCACTGGGTCAAGTGCCGAGGAGTGGGGAAGTCGCCCCTTTTTGCAGAAAATTCATGGCGATCATAAATGTTAGCCTACGCCGGTCCAATAAGTGCTCGCCAACGTCACGGAAACGAGGCCGAAAACGACAGTGTCACGTGATTTACCAAAAGGGGCAACGGGCCGATTTCTTATATTGTTTCCGAATCATCAGCTGAGGCTCTTTCCACCGTTAAGCGATCACATTATCTTATTCATTGGCGTTATTGAGAGCTCGAAGGATATATAAGTGCTCTCCTATTCCTATTCTACAAGTGAAGTGTATCTTGGTGCGTGCTTTTGCAAGAAAGAAAGGACTACAACCATGCTCCGATAGGATAATCGTATTCTACATCAACGCCAGATATATTAAATTCAATAAAGCATTATAAACAGGATCAAGTACCGGAGTTGTAAGGGGTGGATACGATGTGCTAACAAGATTCATGGGGATAAATTATTCTAAATATAGCCGAGATGAGCCGAGGCACGGGTAGGGGCTCGGGAGCTCGGGAGGGGTGCATGACCCCAGATGCCGCCACCCGCTGTGTGTGGCCAACGAAAAAGCTTCAGTCGGCTTGTTTGAGCCCTCTCTGAGAAATCATTGTTGTGTACGCAGGCTTGCATGGGTAAGCTCTTTGTGTTATCTATTAGGGGCTTGCACTGAAGGGAGCACCTCAAGCAATCTAGCATGACACATGACGATAGGACTCTCTGAACCCATACTTGTGTCATAAAAAAAGAACAGATAATGAGTATGGCTACAGAATACTCCTCATGCATTAGGTCCAGGATCTCCAACTCACGCGCGTGGGATGCCAAAAGAATCATAGATCCAGTCGGAGTCGGAAGGAGGCAGGAGGCCGGAGGCCGGATCAGCTCGCTCTCTGATGATGACATTTAACCATCTGTCATCGGTTCAATGAGTCTTAGCATTGATGACAAAATTGGAGAAACACAGAATACGAGATTGGAGAAACACCGAACGCGAATCGGAGTAGCTTTACATACGAGAAACGTACATAGAACACGAATTTGGAAATTACTTGATTAGAGCTGATACTGGTTGCACAATCTTTTGCAGTGGCCTTAGATATATCTTAAGAGCATCGATATTTTTTTTTTTTAAAATAGCAATACATTCATCATAATTCTAGACCTAGAGTATGTTCTAATAGTCAATTGCAATTATATCCATAGCTACACATCCCGTACAAATAATGCACTTAGAATCAGATTCAAAGGACAATGATCGGCCAATATTCGCCCCTCCCCCCTCAAGAGCAATGCTCTGATGCCTGCCTTGAACTACTTCTTCTTGGCCTTGTTGACGAGCATTTTGCCCAATGACTTTGCGACACCCTTGACACGAGCGCTAGAGTTTCGCTTTTGCTTATCTTTCTCGACTTGCCGCATGGTAGTCAAGCGATCGGGAGATACGAAGTCGCCGAATTCAATCGATCGGCATTTTCTTTCCTCGGCAGTCACCACAGAAGATAGTGGCTTTGCCCGGACTGGCTTGTTCATGTGGCTGTTGAAGTCGACATGACGGGGAGATCCATGCTCAGCAGGCACCACAGAAGATAGTGGTTTTGCTCGGACTGGCTTGTTCATCTGGCTTGCGAAGCCGACATGAGGAGCAGAGCCACCCAAGTTATTGCTGTCGCTTTCGTTGTTGTCGTTGTTTTTGTTGTTCTGAGACATTTTGGCTGACGATTCCCGCAGGTTGTATCAAAAAAGAAGGTTATGTTGTGCAGTTTGCTAGGGGGGTTCAAGTTGAGGAATAAATCATTCATGCATCTTTATACATCGTAGGTGTTGGTGTTGAAAAAGCATAAATCCATTATACTTTCACAACAGCCAACCTAAAACACTGTTTTAGATAGATGGAATGCATACAAGCAGCAAGCAGTATACTGGAATTTTTCTCATGGAAGAGACTATCTGCCTATTACGGTATTGTTTGCTTTCAATGTGATGTATGGCAAGCAATGCGAATTATTGGAGCTGTTTGTATTGGCGAGACACAATGCCAGCGCAAGCGATGATACATCGACACACCCAAACGTCCTTTGGTCGCTTATAAAGTGAGGTTGCCATAGCAGGTCAAGATCTTTTATACCTTTCTAGCATCACAATTACAGCGCATATGACTTGAGGAAATATCTTCAGGGCATTAGATTCCTCTCTATTCAACATGGAAGAGTTGTCTGGACTTATTCTTGAATGTGGCAAGGCTAATACGATAAATCGGGTAATTGTCATCCTATACATATATTCTAGTTTGATCTCCTACGGGGGTCGCTATCGCTCAGGGCATGTCGCTGGGTGGGGGAGTCTTTTATGTCCATGAATCATCTGATGTGGACCATGATACGAAAACTGGATTCAATTTGGATGCTCAAGGTGGATAATATCGATTCAAACAGCAGACCCACTGGAGACTACCTCTGTGTTTCCTCCTAGGTTTTCATGTCTGCAGAGACTTGCGATTTATCCGCAGGCAAGTCCATTTTGTCATTTCCCTCTTCGACCGTTTTCTCGTTGATCTCTAATTTTTCCGTTCGCTGGATGCCAGGGGTCAACTTGGTCCTTCCATTGGCCTTTTTAAGGATTTCTATACCCAACAATGACGCGTTCTTGGATCCATCCACGATATCTTTGGGGATTAAAGCACGTTTGGGTCGCGTGAGGCTGGGGCTCGGGTTGAGTTCGAAGTTGATCTTCCTTAGCGGCATATCGTCGACCTTTTTGGGAGGATAAACTTCCTCGTTTTCGTCACGAATGTAATTTGTGAGACGCGCCATTATATCCGTGTCGTTTTTTGAACTGACAATGTCAAATCCAGCAGATGGTTTTGTCGACATTGAAAATTGTACTAACTGAGTAGGTGGTTATGGGATCCGCTGTCAGACGGCGGTGGAAGTGATTTATTGACACTTTGTTTTTGGAAAAGGCATTTTTGCACGTAGAGAGTTTTGAGACAATGATCGTAGCGATGTGAAAGAATAGAGTGAATATTAGCAAACAGCTAACCTTACGTAATACGCCGTGTTTGTGCATGTAACTAGCTAGCTATACCTGAGCAAAACTGAGTACCCGTCTCAGTTGCCTGTGATACGATACATCAAAGTTCCATGGCCAAATACATCAAAACCTCCCGAGTTTGGCCCGTAGTCGCCGCCACCTCCCTCAATGCGAGCAGCAGTGCTGTTGTTGTTGACAAAGTCGCGGAATGCTTGAGTCCAGGATGCATTCATTCCCTTTACATCAGAATAGTGTGCGTATATTGCCTCGAATCCAGGACGAACATTGTAGCGCGACTTTGCGGAGACCACCGGAAGGATCCCCTCCCAGCTCCTGTAGGGTACGTAGTCCACGTCATGGCCTGTGTTGTATTTGCCAGTGTATTCAGCTCTATAACGCAGTCAGTATCAAGTTTTTGATCTATGGACGCCATGAATAAAGAAAGTCTTGACTTACGCATTCAATATCTGATGTCCGTACAGTGCATAGGTGTCGACGCCTTGGTTAAACCCTTGCTGGCCGATAACCCCGAGTAAGGCAATGCAGAGCAGCGCATGGCCCTGGTCACGTCCCGCCTCTTGTCCCTGCATGAGTGTCTTTCCAGAGCCCGCTTCAGTAAAGTTGGCAATGGAAAAGAACGGCAGTGCACCGTTAGCGACGGCACCGTCCGCAGGTCCGTGCTTGAAATAGTTTACCGCAAAGTCATACATTGTTCGATTACCGTTGAAGATTCCGATGGCCATCAAAGACGCAATGTTGCAAAAATCCCAGTTCGCATAATAAAAGTCCGGTTTGTTGTTGTGCGTATCCAGAAAGAGGCGGTTATATTTGGCAAAGACATCGTTGAGCATCGTGCCAAACCGAGTTTGGTTACGCTGTGGCCAGCCACGATAGGAGCGCAAAAGCTCGCCAGCGTTCGCAAACTGATACCCGTACAGGCCAGCGGCGAGGAACTTGTCTTCGTTGCCGTCAATGTCGGTAAGAATCGCGCTCCAGCTGTCCAGGATTCGTGCCGCAGCGTCGGCAAATGTCGCGTTGTCCGTGATGAGCCAGCGAAGACTCAACTGGTAGGCAGCATGAGCAGAGCGATACGCATGTCCATAGTTTTGTGTAAGGTTGCCGTTAGCGCCTCGAACCAGCACCTCCTGGGGAACCGGCTGCCATGTCGGCTGCGCAAGAGTGCGGGTTTCGAGAAATTTGTATGCCGTGTACCATGGTTCGTCTTGCTGCTTGACGTGATTCTTGACGCGGATGATGTCTTCTCTGGTATGTAAAGCGCCCGGATGCGCAAATCGACCATAGTCGCGGCGCTCCAAAGTTTCGCAAGATGGAGCTGCTCGAACGGCGGTCAGGCAGGCGACGAGAAGACAAAGGAATTGACGATACATGTTGATGATTGGTCCGAAGCCAGAGGGTATTGCTTGATGGCTTCCAAATGGCAAGCCAGTACCTAAATACTCTCGCGATACATACTCTACCCAACTCGCGCCTCACGATCACATGATTTTGACCGACGGCGGGGCGGGGTCATAAGGCTGTTACCCCACGGGGATATCATGAATTAGCCCGAATTCCCGGGCATGCTCCGCGAATTATCCCTACCCCAAATGAAACGCGGTGGATCTTTTACCGCGTAGATGACACTTCTTTTCCACAGTTACGGGGCCGGCCCGGGCCTTTGTCCAGATCCCGGGGAGCCATCTCATATGCGAACGAGGTTCAAACAGAACCCCTGCCCGCCGATCCTGGAATATACTCGTGACCATCTATGATGCAGTTTCATGTCATCAATGTAGTGTATAGTCTCTAGTCTTCCTTCACACGGCCACCCTTTGACACAAACTTTCCTTCGCTCCAACGTCAATTCTTCAATGGTACTGCAGTAAACCAGATCGGGTCGAAATTAATAAATTCATTTATTCTCCATATTTGAATTGATCATTGAAGTTCCGATTACTGTGAAGCTAACTTGACATCACTGTATAAGATGTAAAGCACCTCTCAGTAGCTCAAGATGTGCCTCCAACATTGCATCTGGAACAGCATACTCTGGATCTCAAAGACGATTGATTCCAAAAGAAAAAAAGCCTTCTAAAAAGCTACCTAATGCTTCGTCCCATTAACCCCCCCAGTCAACTTGAATGTAACATTCAACGCATGCTCATTGGCAAACAACGGCACAAAATCCGACACCATAAACCACCTCGGCTTGGCCATCCCCTCATGCACAAACTGGCCCCCGACCTTGAGATTCTCAAACGTAACATTTTGGATGTTCCGCGTGGCATTGTACCCCAAAATCTGCGACGGATTCACAATCCCAGACCTCTCCATATCCAACTCCAAGTTGCGAAACGTGACATTGCGGATATAGCTCCCCGGCGCCGTGGTCCACATGCCATTCTGCATGACGCGCAAGTTGACCAGCTGGCCGCGCGTAATCTTCTCCACGCGCACGTCCTCGACAAGCACTTCCTCGACCCGATTCGCATCCCCCGCGTTGATGGCGATGCACCCCTGATACCACATCTGGCCCTCGTTATGGTCCAGGACGTCGATGTTGCTGATGTGGATCCCGCTCAGCGTCTCCGGGCTCTCGGGATTGCCGTGCGTCCCGATATTCACCGGGTGCGCGAAGTCGGGCAGCACGACCGAGTCGCGGAACGTGATGTTGCGCGTCTCGCCGTAGTAGTCCCAGCGGTGTCCGTAGATGGCGAGGGTGTCGTCCGAGTTGCGCAGGAAGCAGTTCTCGGCGAGGATGTCCTGGGAGCAGAAGAAGTCGAGGCCGTCGCCGTTGCCGGCCGAGGTGAAGGCGCGGTAGCGGTTGATGTGCACATTCTTGGCCTCGCCCGTGGTCAGGGTGAAGCCGCTGGCGTTGAACGAGGTTACGCCCTCGACGAGGATGTTGGTTGAGCGCTCGATCAGGATGGCGCCGCCGTTGGGCGAGTTGTAGAGGAAGCCGTGCCCGCGGATGCTGGAGTTTGTGACGTTGTTGAAGTAGACTCGGGCGTTGAGGAAGGCGCCGCTGTCAAGGTAGAGGGTTGTGTGGGATGGGACGGTCAGGTTTCCTCCGTCGACTTTGGCATAGGCGGAGCCGTTGTTGAGGCCTGGACCAAAGTACCATACGTTTTCGGAATCCTCAGTGGGTGCTTCATGATCGATTTCGTTGGTGAGAAGATGGAGCGCCTGCCACTTGTCGTCGTTGATTTCGAGCATAAGGTCCACGTGCCGATCAAGCTTGAAGCTGATGACATCTCCCTCAATGGTGGTGGGGATTCCCAGGGAGATGGGCCTGATCGAAGCAGAGTGAACAGCGCCAGCTTTGTACTGGGCTCTCACCTCCAAAGGACCCTGGTCATAGTCCAAAGAACTGACGGTGAGGGGATGGGCGTTGAATTGGTTGCGGGTAAAGTTTTGCTCAGAGGCATTCACTGAGTATGTAGGCAAAGAAGACCAGATATCATATCCAGGGATGCGAGCTTGGACAACAAAGTCGCTGCTAGTTGCGACACCTTCCGGGACTGCATGAACCCGGATGCCCTTTGGAGCATTCATCTTGGATTGAGCAATCGTTGCAAACAACAAGAGCAAAAACAGCAAGGTCGAATTGTATAAAGACATTGTTTCAGGAAGGCGGCAGCGAGCCTTAACAGTGCCATAGCTTGTCCGGTGGCTTTTGTACGAAATTGCTACTCCGATATCCCCAGAGTCTTGTTTGCGGGGCAGTATGCGGGTGGCGGTCCGCGACTTTGCCCGGTGAACATCATCTCACAGGATTCGCGCGGAAGCGTTTCCATAATAGTCAGTGTGGTCGAACTTCCGCCTCGCGCGGCTTCCCAAATTTTCACTACGCAGCTAGACATTACCCTTCAAGGATACAAAAAATAGCGCTTCATCGCATCGGTGAGGATGAAAGTAGGGTACCCGGAGCCCCGTCACGACGACCCCGCATTTCAACCGCTTTTCCGCAATGGGGCGCTCATCCTGGCCGCAAGTCTCTTTTCCATTCTTGCAGGGCTAGTTCCAGCCTGCTTCATTCTCTCTTCCGTCACTTGTAGCGACAAAGGAAACCAGTCCGGGAGTGAGTGGTTCCCGGTCGATTCTCCGGCAAGAATCATCGAACCCAGCGCCTGACCACAGAGCCACGCGAAGCACATGCCCTCTCCCGCATATGCTGTAGAAATCCATTCAGCGCCTAGACTTGCGTTTCGTACTGGACGCTGCGTAACACTCGTCGGTATCCTTCCCACAAGAGGCCTGCCATCAGTGGATTGTCCCTCAATGCCGGTCCACACTCTCTTCGCCCGGCCAGGGAAGACGTCCTGGCCCTCTTGTTGCGGAAAATCTGACCTTTCGGCTCCCCAATTCTCGTATCCAAAGTAGCTGGGCAGTGCTCCATTCAGATATGAGGCCGTGATGTGGTTGGGAGGAAGACTGTCGTCCATTGTCGCCTGCGTCGCGTTCGCCCACGGATCATCGCTACTCATACCAATCGTCTCTCCGCCACCAAACATGAATTCCCCATTACGCGGCATTTGAACAACGTAGTCGAGTCCATTCCGGTAAAGAGACCAAGCTCGGCCAGTAGGAAGACTTCCGTTGCCTGTATAGGATGGCCACTTTCCTGCTGAAGGGATGTCGGTACCACCAAGCTGTGCGCTCATGTGCAATCTTCCTCCCCCGATGATTCCGCCCAGACCGGGTACGAGGTGTGGAATCCAAGCGTTTGCTGCATGAACGACATGGCGCGTGCGGATCTTTCCCCGGGGTGTAGTAACTTCGAAAGTTGAGTTCTCAGCGTCGACGAGCGAAACGTTCAGAGCTGGAGTGTTTGTATCGAGGGAAAATGACGGGTATTTCTCGAGTAGATCCTTCAGCGTGTGTGTGACAAAGCGATACGGCCAAATTGCACCAGCTACCTTTGGACTCCCAGTAATGATGCCGGTCGCTTCCCACAGCATGGAGAGCTATAAGAGTCAGCACAATCTCAGTAATCTCAGTACTAGAAATACTATCCTCCTCGCAAACAAACCAGAAAAAGAAAAGGGGCGGTAAAGACTCACATTCCTCCCTTCTTCCCCCTCAAACACCCCAAACTCGGCCCCCAAATCCGGCACCTCCCTCCTGAGCACCTCCAACTGCCCCACCGCAACCCTCCACTCCTCCTCCTCAAAAAACGCATCCACGCTATCCACAACCCTCGCTTCCGCCGCTACCCTCCCCTCCTCCCCCAGCTCCCCCGCCGCCTCGATCAAAGCCTGCACATGCGCACTCCGCAATCGCGTAATCTTCTCCGCCTCCTCCCGACTCACCACCTCCTTCGCATTCGCATACTCTGCGTACGACGACGGGCGAATGTGTCCGCCGTTCCGGCCCGTGGCGCCCGAGCACGCTTCGCGCGCGTCGAGCATGGCGATGCGCAGCGGCGGCACTGCTGCTGCTGCTGCTGCTGCCCCGCTGGATTTCAGCAGGTGCGAGGCGATGCTGGTCCCCGTCATGCCGGAGCCAATGATGACGATATCGACGGCAGAAGGGAGGCGGGAGGACTGGAGGTCGGAGATTCCGGCCAGGGGTGGGGTTTGCCAGTAGGAGATGGATGGGTTTGGGGCGGGGAGGCCGGGGTCGAAGGGGGTGGATTGGGGTGTGGAGGGGGGAAGGAGGGTGGTTAGGAGGAGGAGGTGTTTTAGGGATTTGGACATTTTGAAAATGGGGGAGAGGGGAGCTTGGGACTGTAGGGGGTTAGCTGGGAGAGTAGAGGGGTCGCTGTTTATGTAGTCGGGGCCTGGGGACCTTGGTGGCCCTGATAACATGGTAGGCTCCGACTAACTGCCGACACGGGGACTCACATAGATGCCTTGCTGGATATTGTAAGCTTCTTGGTGAAGACCAGTCGCGAGCATGGCCTGCTCCACGGTATTCCGCGCGATCCGCATGAGGTAGTCGGCCGCGTACATTGTCGGGGCCTGTGGGTGGACGCGTCTGCTGGACTGAATCACCCCTCCTCCCCAATACAAAATCTCCAAGGGACGAAGTGGCAGGTATAATAGGAGTCGCTCCCGGAGCTGATGGTTCTTATCTCAAAAAAGTAATCGTAGACGCTGCATATCATCTTGGCGTTCCCGGCCCCGCATGGACATGCCGTTTCGGGCATCGACTTTAGACGTACTGTAACCTTACCCAATCCCTCGGGTCGGCGTACCTGGATGCCTTGATTGGGACGATGAGATCTAGGTTTGGATATGAGATGAAAGGTGGGTGGGCCCTCTAGACTCACTGATTGCAGCGCCCTTATCGTTACAGCCGCCCTTTTCCCATGAGAAGATGCTAGAGTCTGTTTCCGAAAGCGAAATCACCGAGGGCGACACGAATCAGCCCAGAGATGTCCTCTCGTAAACTCAAGACGCCCTTCTCGGGATTTGCAAGGCTTCACTAAAGGTCTGTGGCAACTCAATTCCGGCTTATGTGCTTTTGATGCTTCTAACAAAACCCTACTCACTTTGAGTAAAAACAAAATACTCATCGGGTCTTGCTTTGCCGTCTTCTGATCACTCGGGCGCTCCGTGAAGTAATGAAACGAAAAGATCATGTTCAGCTAATATAGGTAAGCCTGTAAATCCTACAAGAACACCAGACGATTTCCTAGTATACTGGATCTGATGAAAAGGAATGTCATCGATCATTCAAACATCACAGTCTTGTCGCTCATGCAATCCGTCACGACAAGTAAACCTACACACAACGTCCCTAACCTCCAGCTTCTCGACAGCCCAGCTATTCGACGAAAAGCCTTCTAGTATCATTTATCTCATATTTCAATCCCAATTAATCTTCAAAGCTGGAAATAGTTAGCACTGCCGGAACACTGACGAATGTGCGGGTCAAACTTACCACAGGGGAACGGCCAAAACCCATCCCAATCCTCGGTCAGGTAGGCATGATATGTGTACTCTCCCAACTCTCCACCCTCACCCTTTGGTCCCAGAGGCTTTTCCACCTTGTGCACCTTGCCTTGCGGCCCCTTCGCCGGCCTTACTCCCTTCAACTTCGCGACTTCGCGCAGCATGGCCGTAAGCGCCACCTTGGTCATCGACAAGCCGAGGCACTCGTGTGGGCCAGCACCAAGGAGTACGTATGACTCTTCTGGTCTGTCCAGCTTGACGGTAAGCGGGTCAGGGAATGCCAGGGGATCGTGGCTCGCTGCGCGCAAGTTGACGAACACGGCGTCGCCGGGCTTGAGCTTGAGATCACGGCCCGCGTCCTGAACTTCGACATTGGAGACTACGTGCCGCGATACACCTGTCTCACCGTTCAGACGTGCACCTTCGAGCATGTATTTAGTTAGCTTCGCGAAGGCATCGTCCGAGTCGGATTTTGCGAGGTCAACGATGGCATCCCAGTGCGCGCGACCCTCGCCCACGAGGTAGAATTCTACGATCTGGCCGAACAGCTGTCCCTGGTTCGACACCATTCCTCCCGCCGTGCCCAAGATATGCCCCCAGACAAGCGTATCGGGGTCCATGCCAGGGACGGCGAGGAGGCGCTTGATGATGTGGACGCCGTACGTCTTAAGCGGAGAATCTTCTGCCTGGGGCCAAATCGCGCTCATCACAGACGACAGGATACCTTTGTTCTCGATAGCCTCCACATTCGCAGCGACGATCTTGCCCAGGCCCTGCGTTGCAGCGCGCGCCTTGACGTGCAACGGGAACGACGCTGCAGGATCCACGTCGAAGAAGACGAGCGCGAACACGGCCGACATGATGAGGTAGAGCTGTGACTCCGTGAACAGGCCGTGGGGACGTTCATCAGTCTTGAGCGGCAGCATGAATAGCTCGCTGCAGAAGTGGACGTGCGCCATGTTGCCCACATCGCGGATGATGTCGACCTGGTTGAAGTCGGCGATGCGCGCACTCTTGTCCGACAGCAACTTGCGTGTGATGGATGTGTAGTAGCTACGGACTTGTTGCTCCCAGTCACGCACATACAGCGCGTCGGACATCATCTTGCGCGAGGCGGCGTTCTTGGGTCCGTCGCCCGCAAGCATAAAGTCCTTGGAGAGCGGGCCCATGAGGTACTGAATGGCCTTGCCCCAAGTCACCTTGAAGTCTTTCTGGTTCTTCATGATGTCGGTGGCTGCCTTGTGCGAGTAGATGAAGGTGGGGTGGGGAGTGAACTTGGGCTCATCGAAGTTGTAAAGCTTGTCCTTGCCCAGGTCCCTGAGCACGCGTTCCATTTCATCGGGAGTCGTGAGCGGATAGTGCGCATATACGGAGTTCTGGGCAAAGTGCTGCGGGAAGGCGCGCAGGAAGAGCTTATAGAAGACGCAGCCGTTGTCAATGCTGGTGTCGGTATCTACGAGGTTGTACCCCCAGTTGGTGAGTGTACGTGGGTTGTAGTCAATCGTGTAGAAGCGGTCACCCCTGACGAGTGCAACGGCGTCTGACAGCACCGCGCGCGAGACAGTGTATGGCGGGCATAGTCCGGAGCCAGGGGCGAGTGGCTTCTTCGCGTCTTCAACGACAATACCCGGGTAAATTTCAACCTTGTCGGGGTGGTCGTAGAGATGCTTGAGCTGCTCCTGAACATAGGTATCCTTGGTGATGTCCTCAAATGTATTGTGTGGCTCCAGGCCGAAATATTTCCTAAACTCGTTCAGAGAGCCCAGGTTCCAGGCACGCGCCTGCTCGATACCCAAGACCTCGATAGCACGCATCACAGCTGGGACTCTATTCGGACCAAAAGAGTTGGCGCAGTCTTTGACGCTGGAGACGAGGATATCGACAAGCCCTTCGTCAGGCAGCGTGCCGTCCTCGTTGCGCTTGAGTCCTGCGAAGGAACGCTTTGAGGGGTCCTTCTCGGTCTTCTTGTATACCTCGTCTAGTTTAGAGAGAAACTCGTACTTGCCGAGCGTTTTGGGATCGCGCTCTTCGCCAAAGAGCTTATCCCACAGCTCCTGAGTCCACTTTTCGTCGCGGTCCGAGACGGTGGAATGCCAGCGGTACACGAGATTGAACTCGGCTGAGACCTGGTTGCCCACGCCGATGGGAACATCCTTCATCTCTGCGCGGGGATTCAACTGCCAATTGTAATCGGTGCGGTTGAGATCGAGGATGGTGCGCACGTAGTCGACCAAAATGATGTTGACATATAGTCCACACGTGATCAGTCGGCCCGTCTGGAAGAGGTCCTCGTCGAGCCTCTTGACCTGCTCATCGAAGGCCTTGACTGCGTTCTCGTCCTTTTCATCCTTTACTGGCTTAGGCTTTGGGAAGCGGTTGCCCTCGTTGATGCTCGCCAGATTCTCGACAACGTAGTTGTGGAACCTGTTGAACATGACGAGCAGTGTGCCCACTCCCGGGGGAAAGAACAAAAGGCGAGCTTCGGAGAAGCAATCCGGCTTCAAGCGGCCGTCTTTAAAGGTGCGCATTTGGTTTTGCTCTTCTTGGTTGCTGCCATATAGAGGCGACAAGTCGAGGTAGCTCGATGTGAGCGAGTTTGAGTAGTCCTTGTGGTCTGTGCGGAAGCAATCATGAATGATGATACTAGCGAGGTAGAACAAAACACTGGAGATGCGGTTGGGGTGCAGCTCTGAATGTTTCCTGGTCATGACGCTGTCGAAGATGACGCCGGGGTCTGGGAGACACGGGGTCTGCATGGTAGCCGGCTTGACGGTCCTTGCATACGGAGTCCCCGCGGCACCCAACTGCGGGTGTTTGAGCGAATTGAAGGACCCGTCTGCGGACCGGTACTGGAACTGGCGGCCGAGATAGCTCTGTGGTGGGTGCTCGAGATCGTTCCACAGCTGGGTGAGGAATTGGTTCGTCAAGGTCTCCCTGTTTCTGCTGCCATCTGGAAGTTTGGCAGCGGTGCGGATCAGGCCCTCCATGAGATAGTCCTTGTCGTCCTGCAGCTGGCCCGTCAATTTTTCCGTCATGATTTGGACTAGCGTCTTGACGTCGGCGACCTTGAGGTTGGTAATGTCCCTTAGGTCGCCTTCGATGCGCTCATAGAGAGCATTTTTAGCGTCGGGGGTCAACTGCGAGCCGTCTCCCGTCTGATCAGGTACGGGGGCAGTGGCTGCGCTGACAAGACTGCTCAGCTGCTTGAACGGCCCCCCAAGGGCCTTGCGCAGCTTGTCGAGCTCCGACAGATCATCTTGCAAAGGTGGCATGGGGCCTGTGCGTGTGTCGATGTGATTGGCATATGCGCCGTTGGCCGTCATATCAAAGGTGTTGGTGCTGGGAGAAGTGGTCAATGTATTTTCAATGAAGATGAGTGTAACGAATTGCAAGAAGAGGGCCCCAGGGATGTGGAGAGGTTAAAGCACCAGTCCCACACTCGAAGGTTATATATATGTCCTTCGATGTCCCGAGGACGGAAGACGAAGAAAAACACAAAAAAAGAAACGTAGGGTGCCAGCGGACCATATATGACTGGAAGAGAACGAGGCATAATCGGGCAACCGACTTGGAGGTAAGGCAGACCGGCCCTAAGAGCCATCGAAGAACCAAAGAGACGGTACTCACACCCTGAGAGGTCGGTCTTTGGGCCTTCAGCTCAAGCTTTCCGACCCCAATGCCGGGCCTACGTGATAAGCAGTAGTCCCTCCGCAACTCAGCCTCAAACAGCAGCGTCTATTCCGAGTCCTCCACGGAAGCTGCCGTCCCTGACAGAAAAAGGCAACAAGGATGGACGGGCAGGAAAAAGGGCTGGTCGGAAAAAACAGGGGACGGCTGTCACCCAAACCCAATTGGCAAGTGTGAAAAAGGTCAAATAAGAAAACCGGTACGGTGCGGTACGCTCCAACGTCCGGGCTCGTGCCAGGCGAGTCCGTTACTTATACCTTTCTTTGATTTGTGGGGATGAAGGCGGTGCCCGCTAGGCTGGGACGCGAGAAGAGGTGTGCGTGATGATTGAGGGTATGGCAGCGGCTGAAACGCCCCTGTCCACAAGTACGCTCTGGTGATGGGATGAAGAGACGGTCACCGCCCCTCTGCCAGATTGGGGCTTACAGCGAGTCCAGCCCACGCAGCGCAATCCGCGTCCCCGGTCGCGCCTCGGCCCGCTCCACCAATCAGCAGGCCCGCAAAGGCGGCGGCGGGGCATGTTGGACGTATCGTTCGCGTCGTGTTTCTCAGCTGCAGGCATGGGAGGGCGGCGGTCGGGGGCTGTTGTCACGCTGGGGAAGTGGGAGGCGTGAGGCGGGAGGGATGGGAAGAGGCGTAGGGGGTGGTGACGTAGGGATGGGCAGCGAAGCAGACGGCCCTCTGTCCTCGACGGCCCCTTCCCCCGACGTCCCTTCCTGATGCGGAGACCATGGTGCGAGGCTCGAGGGCTCACCGGCACGCCAATTCAGCTCAGCCCAGCCCGGCCGCGCCCAGCTGGCCAGCTGCCTCTGCTCTTGTCCGCCGTCCTTGCACCTCAGCTCTTGGTGTCCTGACGTCCCCACACCCCGTCTTCCCCTGCCGACTGGCCCTTATCACCTCGGCCGCACAGGCCATCTGCATCTCTCGATGAACACCCTACGCCTAGTTCGAAGCAACCGCGCAACCCTCTTGCAGTTTACATCTCAGGTCTTCCACCCCATCCCAGCCAGCGGTCAGCAAGGCAGTCAGCACCCCGTCTGCCTCGTCCGCCTTCTCCGTCCTCTCCGCCTCGCTGCCTAATCCCCAGCATGCCCGCTGCTACAGGGCCGTCCACTCCAAGCGTTGCACTCGACAGCCCCCCCCCTTTGCCACCATGCCATTGAATATACACCCGCCTATCCCACTCTGGGACGGCCGGCACACGGGAAACGGGTACCCGCCGCCATACTACCGTGCACCTAGCACCCGCTCTCTACATCACGAGGCTGCCATCCCACGTGCCCAGCTGTGCATACGCGCCCGTCCAACACGCCAGACGCGTACCTGCGCTACCACCCGTCCCACTAACCCAGGCAGACACAAAGGCCCACCTATCCGGAACCACCTCACTGACCCAAGACCCCCCCCTTTTGCGTTGAACGTGACAAAACATGGCGGTACGCGCAAGACACCGAGGCAAGGGAGCTGCGGTGCGGTGCGGTGCGGTGTAGGGCAGGACAAAACCAGTGCTTCTGACCTCTTTGTTGCTTCTGTCCAGTCCATCTGCCGGACATACATCCACCCATCCATTCATCAATCGACCCCATACTCCCTCCTCTACACCTACCCACCCACTCACTCACTTCATCCACCGATCCACAAGCCAAGTGCAACCCACCGAAATGCATTCCCCCCGCGCCGCAAAGCCACAGCCCTCCACGCCGCAAACGCCAATTCCCAAATCAAGAAACGAGGGCTTTACACGGAACCAGCACGTGGCCAGGCATTGCGTAGCCCCGGCTTTTTCCTGTCTTGGGTAGGTGGCTACATGCACGCATCCCATCACTTGATGCCAGCACACCCACCAAACATGCTCGTAGTAGTAGCAGTAGTCCAATCAAATGCATTTTCATTAAACAATAACGTCTAATTTTCGTTCGTCCCCTGTGCTTTTCTCTAGTCATGATTCCGTGCATGCATGCATGCAGTATAACGGATAGCGTGGGGAGGGGGAAAAAGGCTAAAAGATGCACACGATGCAGTCTCGCCTCATGAGCCCAGCCCAGTCTATTCCATAACCAAGCTCCTTCACAACCCATGTCACCACCCTATCCCTTTTCTCCCACTATGCCCATCCCGCCATCCTTCCACATCCACCTTCAATCCTACCGACCCACCCAACCAGTCAACCCCTCACCAAATCCCGGGCAGCATGGCAAACCTCTTCCTCTTGTACCGATCCCCAAACTCCTTCCTATACCTGCGCTCCTTCTTCTTGGCCCAAACCCCCATCTGCGCCGCCGCAATCACAATAAACAGCACCGTGGCCAAATTCCAGCTCACCAGCGCAACCCCCACCCACGCCAAAACCTCAAACAGATAGTTCGGACACGTAACCCAGCCAAAGCCGAAGCCCCTCGGGATCCCCCTCTCGGTGCTCCCGGGCCTGCGCAGATCCCTCAGCGCGAGATGCGTGCTCAGATTCGCCAGCTCGGCCGCCACGAACAGGGCCAGGCCCGCGTACGCGACCAGCGGGTTGCCGTCGCGGGCGGTCGGCGAGTCGGGCCTGTAGATCCAAAAGGCCATGTTGAGGCCCGAGAAGATCCAGTAGTGGCCGCTGTTCTTGAAGATGTTGAAGGCGGGCATGGTGGCGAGGGAGAAGCGGTGCACGAAGAGGGTTTCCAGCTCGCGCTTGGCAAAGTGCGCGACGCACATGAACAGCGTGAGGGTCTGGAGGTGCGAGGGTGGGGCCGACGTCTTGTACAGGAGGGGGCGGGCGTAGTAGAAGAGGGGGTGGATGAGGAGGGGGCCCAGGTATTCGACGATGAAGACGGTGCGCCAGGGGATTTGGGGGCCTGCGGGGGGTTATCATGGTTAGCAATGGGACGAGGCGGTGGTGGGGAGCAATTGTGCCGTGGGAGGGGCATGACATACCCAGGTCCTTGACATCGACTGCGCTCTTGTTCCTCAGGCCCGTGGCATGCACGCTCAAGTCCGCCTTGCTGGGAATCGGCGTCCCATCGCTGCCCTTGGTCACGCGCAGGCGGTGCACGCTGAAGCTCGCCTTTTGCGCAATCGCGTCGAAGATGGCGGCCGTCGGGGCATCCGAGGGCACCTCGATGGTCTCGGGCAGGTTCTTGATCGGGCGGCCTGTCGTCACGGCACTCTGGCGTTAGCTTTTTGCTTTTCGGCCATCCGGAATGCCTCAATGCTGCGCTGGCATGGAGCAAGACGTACCGCGGGGGCGCACGACCAGCGTAATCGTAGAGGCCATGGTGCGGGGTGCTGCAGTGGCGATGGCGATGGCGGGCGTGGGCGGGAAACGTTGCGGAAAACAAAAAAGAGTCGAGGGGAGCCCGGGCAGCAGGCCTCGGACGTTGGGGATTGGTGAGGCCTTGGCACACGCACGCGCGCCCTTGCCGTGCCCAGTTAGCCGCGTCTGCTTTGGTCGGGGGACGGGCAAGTATGCTGCTGCTAAGAGGCAGGCCGACGTTTACAAGAGATACACGATGATTTCTTAGAGCGGGCACTAGTGCATTTATATGCAGCGGGCACGCTTAGTGAACCATACTCTCCGCTGAGCCTTATCCATCTTCTCGCAACCTTGGCCCAATCGGGAAATGCATTTACATGACCACCACGCGCCCGTCAGTCCTCGCAAACGCATGTCAGACACTCAGGAAAAGTCCAAGGCCACTTGCTTTGCTACCTCGGCTCCAACACACGCCACCAGTTCACCGACGATGCCCTTGATCGAAGTCGAGTCTCGCAGGTCGCCATCCTCCCACGACACGAGGCGCTGGGCCATGATTAGTGGGTATTTGCAGGAGCTGTCACGTTCAAAACTTACCCTAGCCTCGACCGGCGTTGGGACTCCCCGGACCTTGATGCCCTGGCGGCCAAGCTCGAGCTGCTCCTCGATCTCTTCTGTCGTCATCAAACCGGGGATGCGGAGATCAAACAAGGACGTGCCGTCGCTCACGGCGTCGCCACCCCCTGCCGCCGTGGGATGGGGGTAGTCCGAGTAGTCGTCGGCTTGATCGTCGTCGTCGTCGTCGTCTGCTGCTGGCGGCGGCGGCGGCGCTTTGGCCTTGAGCCGGCGCTCTCGAGCCAGCGACACATAGGGCTTCTTGTCGAGCAGCCGTCGCAGCTCCCCGTCTAGCGGGTTCCACTCGTACGTCTCCGGGTCGAGCACGTGTTGCGGGTGGTACTCACCCTTGTACCGCATCTTGGCGCACGAGTGGATGTAGTAGCCCATGTAGTAGAACTGGTAGCCGCCTTCTAGTGCCAGAGCCGCCTCCCTCAGGGCGCTCAGCTTGCCAAAGTTCCACTTCTCAAAGTCGGAGTGGTAGACGAGGTAGACCCCGCTGACGCAGTGCGGGAGCAGGTCGAGAATGCCCATGGCAATCAGACGGCCGTCCAGGCGGTAGCACTGATGGTAGGAGCCGAGCAGCTGCTCCTTGCCGTTTACGGTGGCAGAGGCGCGCTTGAGCGGTGAGTTGCACAGGAAGCGAGTGAAGCCGCTCGGGCTGATCTCTGACGGCTTCTCGCCGTGGACATGCTGCTGGTAGTTGCTGAACAGCTGGTACTTTTCCTGGGAGAAGGAGTCAGGCTCGAGCGTCACCTCGAAGCGGTGGGCCGGCTCTGGGGGACGCTTGACGTTGGCGTACTCGCTCTCGTGGACCGCGCTAACCAGGTCAAACGTATTCCGCTGCCGGGCCTTTTCTCTGCGTGCTCTGGGTCAGATGGGGCCACACGGGCAACACAGGCAACACGGGGCATAGCAATGGCAGGGAGGCACGCACTCCTTGGACTTTGGGTGGAGGCGGGCGGCCTCCTTGACGTAGGCGTCGCCTAGCACATGGGCGTTCCAGCGGTTGATGGCGCGACGGTGCTCCTTTGCGGGCACAAAGTCTGCGGCGGGGAGGCTGAGGTGGGATTAGACGGGCGCTGGACGTGTACGTACACGGGCTCGCTTACTGACCGAATGGTGTAGTGGGGGCAGCAGTGCCGCAGAACGTCCGGCTTGTAGAGGATGGTGCCAGAGCTGGGAGCTGGTTAGCACAGACACAGGCTCCGTGGAGGAGAGGGACAATGTCGTGCAGGCGTGGGCGGGTCGGCCTACCGTCTCCAGCCGCGGTCCACCAGACCCTGATAGACGTCGACGGTCAAGCTTTTGGACGAGGCGTAGTAGCTGGCTCCTGATTATGTCATGCAAGTCAGCACGCGGGCGGTGGCAGAGGCGACCGACGGTGGAAGGGCAGCCGGGGGGGCGGGGGCAGACCGCCTCCCGGATTCTCCCGCTGGACGGTGCGGGCGGTGGGCGGTGGGCGGTGGGCGAGGGCGAGGGCGAGGGCGAGGGCGAGGGCGACGGAGACGGTGCGGAGGGCAGCGTGAGCTGTCGCGCGACCGTCTCACGGCGCCGTCGTGGAGCCTGGTGTGAAGGGCATTGGGAGCGGCATGCATGGGAGCTTGGCGCGGGCATCGGCTGGGGGGCAGGGAGGTGCAAGCAAAACCAGGCAACCTTAACGGGACCTCAGCGGAGGGCGGCGGGGGAGCGACGTACGAGACTTGGGGGTGCGGCGGCCGGTCGAGCCATCTTTGCAGTACCCGCAGCCCTCGCTACTGTAGCCCAGGGGCGAGAGCAGCGACGACATGAGGGAGGCGGGAGGCGGGCGGCGGGAGGAGGGCAATGCGGTGGACAGCAGTCGAGTCGGTGCAGCGACGGCTAATAGCTAGGAATGGCGCGGGCGAGGGCGGTTTGGAAAATGGGCCAAACCGCCCGCGATCCAGCGAAACGGGCACGAGCCTGAGGCGAGGCAGGTGGTTGGAGCAGCCGCTGGACGTACCGGACGGGCCTCACCAGGGACTGCATGAGGGCAGCATAAGCGTGGGAGCCCAGCAGGCCCAGCAGCCCAGTAGGCCCAGCAGCCCAGCAGCGAGCAGCGCACGTCAGGTCTGGCGGCGGCGGCGGCGGCGGTGGGGGCAGCCAGAGGGGGCGTGGAGCGTGGAGCGTGGATGGGCGCGCGAGGGGAGGGGCAGCTCGCAAAAAGATGGAGCGCTGACAGGAGGGTATTAGGCATTGGACTGGGCCGGTGGTGGCGGCGAGGCGATGGTCATGGTCGAGGTACTGCTGTCCTGCTGCTTCCGTGCTGTGCTGCACCGTCCTGTATGCTGCATCTGCACTCTGGCGGCTGGGTCCAGGAACACAGGCCCGCGCAGACACGGTGCCGGCTCTGGGCCTGCGACTCGTCTTCTGCTCGCCAGCCAGCCCAGCAGCCCGGCCGCCCAGGGGGTGCAAATCAGGCCCGTCCGCTCTGATCTCTGCGCTTCGCGGGCCTTGGCGCCAGTCGGAGGCGGGCGTGTGGGCGTCGCGAGCAGTGACGCTGCAGCAACCGTGACCCAGCCGCGACCTTTTAGTTTCCCACATTTTTTACAGTCCCTGATCCGAACCACCTAAAACACCTACACCATCCACGATGCCCTCCTTCTTTCTACTGCGCAGGCCCTCCCAATATCCTCAGCCCCGTCCCCCGCGGGACTGAGCCCACGCCCTGCCCTCTGCTTCTGATCTGATCCCTCTCCCTCCCTCCCTTGACCAAAGAGGATCCTGATCCCAATCTCCCCTCTTCTCAATCCGTCACTCCGCCGTTGGCTCGGCTTCATTTCGTCTGTTGGCGCCCTCGCCCTCGAGCCTGTCGCCAGCCCAGCCCAGCCAGCACCAGCGCCAGCGCCCTCGACCTTCCCTCCCTTTGTGCCGCACCCTCAGCAATTCGAGGCCAGTCCAAGAAGCCCCCAGACACCAGACCATGGCGGCCACACAGCAGCTGTCGATGCAGTCTCGCACCGGCCGCGTCAATCAGCGTACGTCTTTTTTTTTTTTCCCTTTCCCTCTCTCCCTCCGCCCGCCGCCTGGCGTTTGCGCGCGCATTGCGTTAACTCCCGTTTGCAGGGTACGGCTCCCAAGGCGAGCGGCTAGTCGCAGGCGTCGTTCCGCTCTCAGCCGACAAGTACTACGTGCTGCTGATCCAGTCCACCCGGCGCGGAGGCTGGGTGCTCCCCAAGGGCGGCTGGGAGACGGACGAGGCGACGGCCCAGGACGCGGCGAAGCGCGAGGCCTGGGAGGAGGCGGGCATAATATGCAAAATCAGCTACGACCTCGGCCTGATCCCCGAGCGGCGGCGACAGGACCAGCTCACCGCCCAGGCACCCAAGGCCTCGTACCACTTCTTCGAGGCCCTCGTCGAGAAGCAGGAGGCTCAATGGCCCGAGATGCACAAGCGCTCGAGGCAGTGGTTCACCTACTCGCAGGCCCGCCAGGCCCTTGCCGACCGCCCGGAGCTGCTCGACGCCCTCGACCGATGTACCATGCACCGGTAGCCTCTGCTATCTACAAGGCGGTTCCCACTCCGCCGCCGCCTTGTCTTTCTTTTTCGCGAGTTTTATATCTCATCACTCGCTTCATCTCTCTCTCTCTCTCCGACTAAAAAAAGACATACCCCAAAGTCTCCGAGGGAGGTTTTCCCCCCCTTCTCCCTCCATATTCCCCGTCGTCCCAAAAGAAACCCGAAACCCTCCCTCCCCATCCACCGTAATGCATCCCGCATACTCCCCCCATCAAAAAAGCCAGTCCACGGGAAAGGGAGGAGATTTCGAATCGGACCCATAGACCTTGTTTTCCCACTCCCTGTTTTTTTCTTTCTCTTCGGGAAGGCCTTTTTTTTCTATACTACAGCGGACGGACGCCCTGCTCCCCCTCTTTCAGGGGAGTTACCCCGGGCCATCTACCCTCTATCCGCTCTGGGCAAGAACGCGGCGTCGGTGGTCTTGGTTTTTTTTCTTTTCTTCACTACTCTGTCCGGATGCTGTTTGAGGCCTGGGCCAGCTTATCCACCGAAGCTTTTATCTACCAACCACGAGAGTACTATTGCCTGTGTGCGCACTAGATAGATGGCATGACTGGGCCGGAGAGGTGGGCGCTGTGCTGTGTGGCATGACATGGCAAGTGGCAATGGCGCAAAATGTCAGGGCGGGCGCGTACCGTACCGTACCTGCCGGCTTTGGGCAGCGGATGACTGCACCCCAACGCTTGGGGAAGGAGGGCGTAGCCGAACCGAAATGGGTCCGTCCGACCTTGAGATGCCGAAATGCAAAGCTGGCCGTTGCCAAGCACTGTCTCGTTTTTTTTTCTGCATGTGGTGGCTGGCTACGTGATTGTGTGAAGATGTGCACCACCGTGTTTTTTTTTTTTTGCGGGTTGAACAGGAGGCCGTTGGAGGGAGTGGGGAGCGAGGGGTGTGGCGGGAGTGGGATGGATGGGTGGTGGGATTTCGCCGGGGGGGGGGGGGGAAGCACGTGACCTTCTTCTGCATCGACAGCGTCCTGGCTTTTTTTTTTTTGGAGACTGTGCAGGGATTAGTAGTGTGTGTCTAGGGCGTAGACCCGGTAATGGTAGGTTTCGAGTGTGATGCCCCCTTTGGACGAGTTTGGTGTTGGTTGGGCTGAGGCTCAAGGAAAGACGGTGCTAGGGCTTGGGTCTGGGGGGGCGGCTCTGCTCCGAGGGGATGGGGAGGGTTGACGGTTTTTGGACGCTTGATGGAAATTATGGAGAACGGCTTTTGGGGGGAGATGCTTGGTGAGGGCTTGTGCGGGGGGCAAAGGCTTGTTGGTAGGGGGGGGTTGGTTGGCGGGGTGTAGGATTGTGGAGAGTTGGATGTGTTGGGGGAACGGGTTCTAGCTAGATAGATGGGTGTAGTGTTCAAGGAGCCTTGCAAAATAGTTGATACGATTATCATTGATCTGTAGAGAGGATGTGCTGTGCAGAATGTAATAGTAGATAGGCTGGGTTGGGAAGGCTTAAGATTAGTAGCGGCTTCATGGGTGGGGTTTTAGTTTAGGTGGAGGTGATGTGACGATCTTAGTTTTCTTGTGTTCTCCTATTGATGGAATTAACAGCCTACATAACATACTTTGGTTTACGTCTGATCCAATTCCTGCCAAAGGTAAGCCGGAACCACTAACTGAAGAACGACAAATGTTTTCGCTTTACCTCTCCCCCTTTACAAAACTATTTCTTAGTTGTCTTTTATAAGACTTTTGCGCCTCTTCTAGCAAAAGGGGGCTCTGCAAATCATGTCACAGACGAGATTAGCTACTCCGGGTGTCAAGATGAATAGTGGGAGCTTGGTTTCTCAGAGGCTCAGCGCCGAGGTCTGGTCTCAAAGATGCTCAGCCTTGAAGTGCCAACTGCGCCCCTCCCAACTCCTAATTGATTCAACCTCGTCTCCGCATTAAAAGATACTGCGTTCCTCCCAAATCCCATGTCGAACAACTCAACCTCTTCTCCGCATTGAAAGACACGCGAACAGTAGCTGGTCTAATCGCCCACTCTGAGCACCCACCCACACCTTTCGGATAGTTGACTCAGTAGCTGAAGCTACTTCGGATCATAAACTTCAAGAACACCACCTATTCTGCTATTCCCCCACGCGTTTTGTGTCTCCGGGCATTGTTTAGGGGTAGCTCTTGTGTGTGTGGGTGCGATTTTGGGCTCCCCAGTCTGCACGAATTTTTGTTTATTCAATTTGAATATTTTGCTATGATTATCAATACCTCCCACATGCTACTATTCACTCTATTCGTCCTACATGCATCCGCAATGCCCATCTCTGCGGCCACCAGACGGTCCAACGGCGCGGGCAACTCCCAATGGGGCTGGTCCAACGAGGCACTCTTTGGGCTGCTCGGTGTCTGCGCCACCGTCATCTGCTTCGCTGTCGGGTTAGCATGGCCTCGCTTACGCACACGGCTGCGGTGCTGCTCCACTCGCCACCGGACAAGTGAGTCCACTTTCCTCTAATATTGTGTACCCATCTCCATGTTAAAACTGTGTGGCTTGTTCTTGTGCTTATATCGTGGAATAATAGGTTCAGAAGATCATGAGCTGCCTATACTTCGAACGCCGTTTGCTGGTGGGGAGAGCAATACCACCCTGGTAATCAGAATGGGCTTCGAGAGGAGCATCAGCGGGCCTGCACAGCCCTGATGGGTACGATATGCTGGCATTTTGGAAGAGTGGCTGGAAATTTCAGCCTGGTGATGTCTTTCATTTGTCTTTCATGGCGATATCGGAGTCCGGAAGGCATTGCGCAGCGTTTCGATGTTTTTTCTATTCTATTGCGAGACAAGATCGCACACCTGACCTGTACTTCTAGAAATAATATTGTATTTCCTAGACAAAGAGATCTTGTCTCCATTCTTCTCTCTAATTTCTGATGGTGCCCTCAGGATCATTGTCAGGCTGAATAGCGGGGCTTAGCGGTTCCGATGCTTACGCCAAGTAAAATGGGATGAAGCCTGACACTACTACTGCGGGGATAATAACTTACTCCCATCTCGATTTTCTTTCTCATTGACTTTGAATCCATGTCGACTATACCTTGAAAACCTCACGTGAGAATATCTGTCGTCTCTTTAGCTCCTATCTACCTCCTTGCACTACACGCAATCAGATTTATTTTATTAAGGCGCTCCGCTTTTGGAAGCATTGCCATATCTAGAGCCTCGTCCAATACGCCATGGATGATGAGCGACTTTCCCGGAAATTTGAAACCCTGGATATAAAGGCCCCGATTTCTGAACTACCGCCGTACATTTACACCTCGATCGAAGTCGGCCATTTCCGCGTCGTCACTATCCTACCCGGAGCCTTCGACGACGACATACAAATCGAAATCACGGAAGTTGATGACAATCTCTCTCAAGAGCTACAATACGAAGCATTATCTTATGTCTGGGGCTCCGAAGAAAACCCTAAAAAGATAAATGTTATTGAAAGGGGCTTGCAGTCAACTGTTTCTGTGACACAGAATCTTGCTCAAGCTTTGCCCTATCTTCGACATTTCGATGCACCTAGAAAGATCTTCATCGATGCTATATGCATTAATCAAAATGACACAAATGAGAAGAATGAACAGGTTCTTCGCATGGCGGAGGTCTACAGAAAAGCATCGAATGTTATCGTCTGGCTTGGCGTCGAAACTGAAAACACTGCCCATGGACTTGAAATCATAATTGAGGCTTATAAATCGATACCATATCGAGGGAATAGTTTGGATTCAATATTGAGATCGGTTCCAGCTATGGAATTCAAGACATATGAAGTTGATTCCACGTGGATCAATGCAATTAATGACATTGTCTTCCGGCCATGGTTCAGGAGGCTGTGGGTACTCCAAGAGATTTTAGTTTCGAAATCTGCAACTGTAATCATCGGGAAGAAAAAAATTAGCTGGACCCAATTTTTCGGAGGCATTTATTATATTCATTGGACGGACCCAATAATTTCGCAGGCAAACGATTACGCTTTGTGGAGGGACCAAACTATCGTGGAAATGCATCATATTTTAAGACTTCATCCCCAGTCCCATTTTAATTTGCCTAGAACCTACGGTAGTTTAAGGCAATTTCGATGCAAAGACGACAGAGACAAAATCTATGCAATTCGCATGCTGAACACGCAATTACGGAACTGGATCATTCCAGATTATTCAGCAGCCAACACAGCGGGTCGTGTTTACACAAGCCTGAGTATCAAATCGATGAATTCGAAAGATACCAGCAGTCTTCAGCATGCAACTTTTTCATCGAAACGGTCCGATACACCTTCCTGGGTTCCTAATTGGGCATTATATAACTCTACCTTATGGCCGGTATTTGAATGCATCAGTATCAGCGCGAATTCCGTTGCAAAAGCCGAGATTTTAAGAGGAGAAAATCCTGTACTTTCTATCGATGGTCTTGAAATTGGCCAAATCATATCCTTATGTGCCCTCCCAGAACTCTCGGATGCTTCGTTCTATGACCGGAGGAAACTGGAAAATGGATTCCTGGTCTCCTTCAAGAAATGTTACGAGGATATTACAAATAAATCTCTCAATATAGATCATCTCAGCCGTTTGTTGTTTCTAGATCGGTTCAAGGAAAACCACCAATCACCGATCAATCTGGAATCTTATGAAAGATGTAGAACGAGGGTCTGGGAACAAATAGAGAACCCCGAAGTCTATCATGAAAGGTTATCGGTGATATGGCCAAGCGATATTTCTCTCTTCATTACACAAGAAGGAAGGATAGGAATAGGTGCAAGAGGCATACAAGTCGGTGATACAGTGTGTGTTCTGCTGGGCACTGATCCAGCTTTTGTGATACGAACCCAGGAAGGCACTGGGAAACATGTCATTATCGGCTGGTGTGTCTTGGACAATATTATACACGGAGAAGCACTACTTGGAACCTTGATTGAACCATGGCAAGCAGTCAATATTGATATACAAGACCGGTTTGGAAAGTATCTTCTAGGCTGGCAGAACAAAGACACAATGGAAGTAGTCTACAGAGACCCAAGGTTACCCGAAGCAGACAAAGACATTTACGATGAGGATGATAGTCCAGGAAGATTGTACAAGCATGGGCATGAATGGAGGGCTGAAGACCCTCGCCTGACGTCCGATTTTTTCCGCGCAAGGGGACTGGATATCAAAACTTTTGAGTTCCTGTAGCTCTCTCTTGTAGACTGATCATTGACTCTGGAGCATTCAATGTATCAAATTTAACATGTCTAGCGAAATATATCAATGCAATTTTATGAGGCGCATCTGTGTGCGCCTTTATTCGCCTGCTCACTGACTTGCCAAATCAAGTCTGCCACATGCGTTGACTTCGTTATAGAATTATAGCATCAGGAGTAAAAGCACCAGTCAAGACGACTAGCCTTCTGATAATACTCAAGGTACGCTCTGATAGAGGTCTTTACATGGAGAGTTATCCACCTGTATTTGAGTATTAATAAATGATATATTTTGCTTGATACAATGTCATAATTCTATCCATCAGCCATATTCATTCAAATCACCGCATCTCTAATCCCTCCCTAGTAACTCCTCTTAACCGGCTTCACACTCGCACACTCCCCCTCATCCAAAGTCCCCATTTTCACTCCCCTCGTCCCCCACTCCACCTCGTCCCCCAACCCCCCCTGCCACGTCAAACTATGCACCAACCACTCCCCATCCTCCCTCTCCGGAAAATCATCCCTCGCATGCGCCCCCCTCGACTCTTTTCTCCTCACCGCCGCCGCACTCGTCTGCACCGCGCACGTCAACAAGTTCCTCAGCTCCAGCGTCTCGACGAGGTCAGAGTTCCACACCAGAGAGCGGTCCGTGAGGCGGATGTCGGATGAGAAGGTGTGCTCGAGGGTGCGGAGGGAGGAGTGGCCCGAGGAGAGGGAGGTAGCGGTGCGGAAGACGGCGGTGGTGGATTGCATGGTGCGTTGCATTTTTTCGCGCAGGGTGGAGGTGGGGGTTGTGCCATTGGAGGTCAGGACGGTGGTTAGGTCGGTGAATGAGGCGAGGCCGATGGAGGGGTCGCTGGGGTGGTGGGGGGAGGAGGGGGTGTGGTTTTCGGCGATGTGGTTTGCGCAGGCTCGGCCCTGGAGTAGAGGTTAGCCAGTATTGGTATGGATTCGTGAATCATGTCCCTAAAGAAGAGGAAGACGTACAAAGACGACAATGTCCAGCAGCGAGTTTGCACCCAGGCGGTTCGCGCCGTGCACACTCACGCACGCTGCCTCACCGGCTGCATACAATCCTTCGACCACAACATCCTCACCATTCTGCACATCAAGCACCTGTCCGTGGTAATTGGTCGGTATGCCGCCCATACAGTAATGCACAGTTGGAATCACGGGAATGGGCTCGCGCGTGATATCGATGCCCGCAAAAATAGCCGCAGTCTCTGCAATACCGGGAAGTCTTTCCATGATGATGTCTTTGGGTAAATGGGATAGTTGGAGATGGATGTGGTCTTTGTCCGGCCCACAGCCTCGACCTTCGAGAATCTCTAGGTTCATGGAGCGAGACACTACATCCCGAGATGCGAGGTCTTTGGCGGTTGGCGCGTAGCGCTCCATGAAGCGTTCACCAGAGCCATTCAGGAGATATCCGCCTTCTCCCCGTGCGCCTTCTGTTATGAGGACCTGCAATTTTCATCAGTGCTTAGCCTCTTCGCAGGGGCGGCATGTATCATGAATAACACTTACGCCTGCTCCGTATATGCCCGACGGATGGAACTGCACAAACTCCATATCCTGAAGCGGAAGCCCAGCACGAGCCACCATGGCATTACCATCGCCCGTGCTCGTATGCGCACTCGTAGCGCTAAAGTACGCCCGCCCATATCCTGGAGTAAACAGAGTCAGCAATCACCCTTCCCTAAAGCCTGAACAACCACTCATTGCAAAAGAAAAAAAAGAAAAGGTTTGTAACACACCCCCAGTCGCTAAAACCGTATTCTTCGCAAACACCCTATGCACCACGCCATCCTCCATCCCCATTGCCGTAACCCCCACACACTTCCCCCCGCTCATCATCAAATCCAGCGCAAAGTACTCGACAAAGAACTTGACCCCCTGCTTCAAGCTCTGCCCATACAGCGTATGCAGCATGGCATGCCCGGTGCGATCCGCCGCACACGCCGTCCTGTACGCCTGCCCCCCCTTGCCGTACCCGAGCGACTGGCCTCCAAGGGCGCGCTGGTAGATTTTGCCGTCGGCGGTGCGCGAGAAGGGCATGCCGTAGTGTTCGAGCTCGACGACGGCGGGGACGGCTTCGCGCGTCATGTAGTGGATTGCGTCCTGGTCGCCGAGCCAGTCGCTGCCTTTGACCGTGTCGTACATGTGCCAGCGCCAGTCGTCTTCGGTCATGCTATTCGAGGTTCGTTAGCACCTCACACAGTCACCACCGAGCCCCGGGGGAGACTCACTTCCCGAGCGCAGCGTTGATGCCGCCTTGTGCGGCGACAGTGTGCGAGCGCGTGGGGAACAGTTTAGTTATGCAAGCCGTCTTCAGGCCAGCTTCTGTGAGGCCTACGGCGGCGCGGAGGCCTGCTCCGCCGGCGCCAACAACAATAGCGCTGTGGGTTGTCAGGGAATTGCCTATGCAGACCCTAGGCTGGGGGATTGGAGGCCTACTCATAGTGGTGGTCTACAATTGTCAGGCCCTTGACGTCTAGAGTGGAGCTCGATGCATTCCGGCACTGGAGCCCGGCGGGTTTGAAGGGTGGGCTGTGGGCATTTACTCGTTGCCGCCGTATGGCACGCGCAAAGGCACGCATGGCGGGAGGTTGGACGGGGCGAGGATGGGGAATGTCGGAGATGTCAAAGATGTCATGGTGCCTGGATTGGTGTAGGAAATAAGGCGGAGACTAGGTGTCGTCGGCTTGCCCCTCTCTGGGGGTCGTGTCAGTCCTCGGCTGTATGAATCGATGCCTGTCAAGCTTGTGAGGGCAAGGCGTGACGGCTTTTCTTCTTCCACGTGGGGCAAGGAGGTAAATGGTAGGGACAGATGGGCCCTTGACTGTATAATTGATCAATTAATGTTAATTTTCCAGGGGCTTTGTATGGAATTGAGCGTCAAGACATGTAGAATACCGTCTGATCTTTTGCGGGGTGATGGTGATGCGGGAGATGCGGGAGGGTAGCTGCATGACTCGTGCGTTACCGAACAGCCAGAGGCCGGCGTGAAGGGCCAATCGGCAGCAAGTCATTAGTGGTCCACGCTAGCTTGGTAGCCGACTTGAGCTTGATCGGCTATACAAGTCACAGCTGTTGAGAAAGAGAAAGGATTATATTTTTCTGGAAGGGTCCGATTGCATTCCCTTTATCCCGAACAAAGATGTTCATCATCATGGGGCTCATGAGCGTGTCGTACGAAGAACAGACAAAGAGACCAGAAGATACCCATCAAAGAAAACCTAGTTTTGGACTGCACATTGTAAGTAAGGAAATGGTATCGTAAAACGATTGTATACGCCTCGTGTGGATAAGGAAATCCCGTTACTCTCTCCGTAGCCGCGTCCCCAGCTGGTGCTAGTTCCTGGTCCATGCGTTGTCGACGGCAGGACTTTCATGGTCACGATCCTCGTCTCTTCCACTAACAATGTTCTTGGCCTGCTGGATCCCTCCTTCAATGGCGCGCTGGGGTCCATTGTGGCTATTGCTGTCCTCGACCTCCTCTTCTACTCGGTCCGAGTACCGATTGAAGTTGGGAAGGTAGTCGATGGCCCGTTGACCGCTGCCATGCTCCTCGTCGGCGATGAAATCAGAGATGCGGCCGGGCACGACCTTGTGTAACCACGACTCGCGCTCGGTGGGCACGGCGATGATGAGAAACTGGGGAATTGCCATCAGCCCAGGGACTCTGCCCTTGAATTAGAGGTCGACTTACCTGCCAGAGAAACACAAGCCCCGCAGCCCCCATGAGGATGCCCGCAACCCGCTGCTCCTCAGCCTTCCACGGCCCAAAGCACGCCGTCGTCCGGCCAAACGCCTTCTCGCACGCATCACTCTGGTGGTTTTTGTCTGGAAACGGCCACGCCATATCATGTGTCGAGCGGAATCCGCAGCAGCTGTTCGCGTCCTGGATGGCGCGGATGGACTCTACATTGCGCTGGCGGAACAGCGTCTGCCAGCGCTCGTGCAGCCCACAGTCGAGGCCAGACGGTGGCCCGACGTGGGTGCCCAGCAGGGTGATGACCACGGTCGAGTAGATGAAGATGAGGGTGTTGGCGACGATGACGAATGGGGGGCGGACGGTGCTGTTGCGAGGTGCGCGCTTGCGACGCTCTTGCACGCGGGTCAGGTCGTAGCCGGCTTCGAGGAGCAGGCCCGAGATGATGGGGAGGGCGGTGGTGAAGCCTCGCAGAGCGCGGGGGATGGGGAGAGAGAGCTTGCTGGAGCGACAGGAGGCATAGCTGTATGGGTGAGTTAGGCTCAGGTGTTGGTGGATAGGGTTGGGTTCATTTACCCAGCCAGAGCGGTGACAAGGATGAGGTACACGATGCTCACGCTTGTGACGAGCTGCTTCCGAGTGTAGACCATTGCGACGGGAGATGTTGGAGCGGATGGAGAGCTGGGCGTCTGGGAGCGAGCTGTTAAGTAGAGGATGTCGAGCTGGCCACCAGGTAGGTAGGTAGGTAGGTAGGTGTACGGGCTATGTCACCGGGTCGCAGGCGCTGCTGTCGAGATGGCTGGAGAATGAGGGGCAGCTGCATCAGCCGCGACACAACTCACCTACACTGCATAGCACCACATTGTAGAGGGCTATTATTCGGCCCAGCTATCTGTTTTTGAGTTTCGCATTCCCTGTCTCTCATCCTGCCCTGCAGCCGACTCCTCTGGTGATTGGCCTTGGCCGCTCGGCTTTTGCTTTTCCCATGCGAAAGAGCGGCAGCGCCATCGACGACGCAGACGATCGTGCAAAGCCGTTGTATCGATTTGATCTAGGGTCCTTATCCCGTCAGCGGCTCTGGCACTTGTCTGGATGGACACCAACACCGGTCCATCCGGTTGGCGATCAGACGGCGGGCGTGAAGGGTACATGCGACGTCACCCCGCAGCCGTCCGTGCCACAGCGCTGTGGTTTCGAAACCCCCCGCAGACATCCCGCATCGCCATTTCCATCTCGACGTCCTTTTGCTGTTGTTCGATGACGGAGGTGTAAGTTCGTTGCTGGCGGCAGAGGGATGCTTGGCTCGTCCACACGGCCTAGTGTCTGGGCTGTGCTTCGAGACAGCTCCGCTGCACCTAGTCTGCATCCCCTCGCACCATACCGTACCTCCATGTGCCATGGCTGTTTCCCACTTGCATTTACTCCAGGTTTTAATTAGTATCATCGTTTCCGGAGCGTGGGTCCCTTTCCCCTCATCGGACTGCACCGTTTTGTATGCAGCATGCACAGTTCGCATGACCACCTTTGTCGCCACAAAGTGTTCTGGGGAGGCGCTTCCTCATGCTCACGCCATCTCAATGCTGGTTTTGGATATTGGGAGCGGGGGTGAGCAGTGCAGAAATTTGCGGAAACAGTAACGCTTTTTAGATAACGGCTCCCATCCTTCTGATGCCCTTATCATCGCTAATCGGAACTTTAGTGCTGTAAGGATTTTTCAAGCGACCAAAATCGACAGCTTCCCATCACTATTGCACGCGCGCTATGGCCCAACCACCAAATCGTTCAGTCAAAAAAGTGCATTTCAAGGAGACCTTTCAAATCATCTCGAATCGACCAAGACCTTATGGGTCGAAAGCTATAGATCAATCATCTATATCGCATGTAGACCAAATGATATCGCACCACCACCAAACCCCGCGGGAAACCGTTTCCGGCCATCTCCAGTCGTCTCAAAACCCATCGGGAGCCAATGCCGCCTATGCGCTAGATCTTACCACGGTTGGAGGTCGCATCACACCAATGCGCCGAGGCATAATCAAGACGAGCTCCAATACCGCATCAATGGCTCTCCAGGAATTCTCAAAAAAAGAAGGCGCGGTCTTTTTGGCGACCGGCTATGGCCGTGACAACCAAGGGAAGGGATTCGACGTAAAACTTGTTGAAGTCGCATAAGGAGTGAACAGCACCTTGAGGAGTTTGGACGGCGTGTATTCATTCACATGACTAATTTCTAAAAGATGGCCATCTCCGTGCACTTGCTAGCACGTCCATGGATTCTATTGACCTTTCTATTCTGGAGTATATGGCCTACTATGCCTTGCTATTGTTTCGTAGATATTATTGTACCATCGCCAGTTCTCGACAATAGGACACATTATTATTGGGATACTAGGCCTCAGCGAAAACGCACAATGTACCCTATTTCCCACAAGCCCTATATATACCTTCAAATTATAAGCAAATACCCTTGTTCTTCTTCACCCATCCTCAAAATCTCTACTTTCCCACCCCAGGTGCATGGCCGAAAACAGAAAGCAATTTCTCTAAACGCGATTTGCAACTCCTCACAACACCAAAAAACTCTCTCCAGGCACCACCATGGCTGCAAAGACGATCAAGTTTGTCGAAACTCCCCAGGTCTTCACCATTCCTTCACATTTGGTCACGCAAACTGATTTCAATACCAAGAGGCGCGCTGAAAAGAAAATGGACCTGGCCGCCGCGAAGGAACTTGTGGATAAAACAATGGCCGAGATTGAATCCCAGGACGAGCTTGAGAAAACTGCTATACGCGAGAAGAACACGATTGAAGCCGCAGGGAATGCCAAGATCTGGTTCATCGTTGGGAAGTAAGGCTGGCTGGGCATGGGGAACGACAAGTTTGTGCTGGATGCGAAAACTTCAGTTGTGTGGTACGACTGTTAGCACCACTGGACTCAATCATGTGCTACCTGGAATGGGCACACACTGGTAAAAAAGAAGAAACAATAATCAATCTCTGCCTCCTAGACCTTTCCTACAACAATGAAACATTTCCTTTAGCCCCAGATTTATGAAAGTAGCAGTCGTAAGTGAAACACAGAATCACTTTTGTCTTAAAGAAAGCCCGGAGACCATACAAGGTCGATCAGATTCACAACCATACAGCCTCATATCATTGATCTTGTGTTAACGTTTGGCTACTGTATTGTCCGTATTCTCGCCAAACATCTGTTGAGAAAAGGCAAAGTCTTTGTCTCTACCAAAGTATAACTACAGTGGCCCCTTATATTCCCTCACTTCTTACAATAATACTACATCTATCCACAATTTCTCACATACGCAATATTGAATCCGGCTCATAGTGTCATCCTCAAATTCCACCCCTAATCAGTCCAGTAAGCCCTCAACAAATATTGGTCATCGGCCAAGTAGAGTCCAAGAGCGCTTAGATCTGGACGGCCCAGCAACAATGGCACAGGGAGGAAGGGAAGTCTGTGATACGCACTATGGTCCCTTCCCTGGAAGCTCTTCCAATTCTATCGCATCGCATAGTACGTCATCTAAGAAATCAAAACGGTAAAATATGCGTCACAGACCAATAGCAGAAACTGGATTTTCCCAAGTGACTCGACATCGGCACTAGTAGTATCTGCTGCACATTAGTTCTATATATGTTTGCAATATAAAGCTGTGTCTTCATCTGATTAAATGTGTTTACATTAAACGGAACCTGATCTTCTTGCAATAGTAGCATGATGCGCATAAAGATAAAAATGAGTAGAGTACCCTAAAAGACTGCAGATATAGGAATGTCCCCTGGTCTAAAAATGTATTAATTTGACAATATGCAAATTCGTGTTGTGCTCTCTTGAAAAAGCGCAGACGCACTTTGATTTTGTTGGTGCCTATCAAGACTCTTGCGTGTGATCAAACTCCCTTTGAAAAAAAAAACTTTCCATGGTCTAGTCTTACTCATCAGCCAAGGAAAATGAACATGATAGACTCCAAACTGACCAAATCCACTTGTATTTGTAACCGATTTTGTGATTATTTGTAATCCAATTTCCAGAATCGGCATGAAATAGCCAGTTATACAATCCCATCGATCGATTCCAAGCTCAACAGCATCCGGGCTATTATTCTTGATCATATTTCTAAAGAGTAGTCGACTTCAGTGGTGCGATCGGCCAGAGAGGGCTGCAATCTTGCTGTTCGCACAGTGCTCCGAATCAGTATTCAACACCCATGCCTCTTTGGTACATGTGCACTACCAGCACAGCAATCCCGAGTATTATGAATTGCAACTGATGAGTAATCCTCTGCACCCACTGGGGTGTTTACTATTCTGAAGTCCGTTCGACGGCATTGTATAGCCGAGCCCAAATATTGCCTGGCATGCTGGTGGCTTGTGGATCGACACGCGTAAGAAACAGATGCGAAATTTGATTGGTGGAACCGTACGTTTCATTGTAATACAACCCGCAAAACACATGGCAGAACGCCAGGGCGTCATCTGTCCTCGAGCAGCCGGAGGCCGGCTCAAGTATCGGATCGCACAGCGAGAAAGGGTCGTCACAAGACACCTCTTATACCCAAAAACTCTGAGCCACGCGACCTCATGCACCCCACAAGATCGGCGGCCCCACGGTGCCCCTTCATCAAAAAAAACTCCAAACAGGGGAACGGCCCGTCATCTCCATCCCGCCAGCCGCCGAAATCTCCCAAGAAACATGCGGAACAATCCCCGGTCCATCATTTCGTTTACCGTTGCAGACTTGTACGCTGGATTTTTTGACCGCGATAACAGTCGAAAGATGGGCCGGCTTCCGCGTTCATGATGGTATTAAACTAGGGGAGATGTGATCGAAAGCCCGCATCACCACTGCCCTCTCAATCAATTCCTGAGCCCAAGACATCATCATGCTCGGGTTTCTTGTGCTTCTCCCAGCCCTCGCTTCGGCGTTCACTCACCCCGGCCTCCTCCACACCGACCGCGACTTCCAGCGCGTCATCGCAAAAGTGAACGACGGGAGCGCCGAACCCTGGAAAACGGGCTGGAACAAGCTGACCAGCAACTCCCTCGCCTCGCCCACGTACGAGCCCTCCGCCGTGGAGACGGTCTACCGCGGCACTGGCTACCCCGAAAACTACCGGAACCTATTCCGAGATGCGCACGCCGCATACCAGCTCGCCCTGCGCTGGAAGATATCCGGCAATGCCACGTTCGCAGACGCCGCGGCCCGCGTGCTGGACGACTGGTCCGGTACGCTCAAGGTCGTGAACGGGTCTTCGGACAAGTTCCTCGCGGCCGGGCTGTACGGGTACCAGCTCGCCAACGCGGCCGAGATACTGCGGGACTACAGCGAGTGGACCGGCCTCGAGGCCATCAAGGATCTCGGCCGCCGCGTCTTTTACCCCATGAACCATGACTTCCTGGTCCGCCACAATGACGCCGAGATTGACCACTACTGGGCCAATTGGGACCTGTGCAACATTGCGTCGATGCAGGCCTGGGGCGTCGTGCTCGACAACGAGACCATGTACAACGAGGCGGTCGATTACTTCACCAGCACCGGCCAAGGGAACGGGAATATAGAAAAGATGATTTGGAAGCTGCACCAGGAAGAGGGGTCGAATAAGATGCTGGGACAGGGCCAGGAGGCTGGGAGGGACCAGGGCCATGCTCTGCTGGACTTTGGACTGCTCGGCGTGATTGCGCAGCAGAGCTACAATCAAGGCCAGGATCTTTTTGCTCTGCAGAATAATCGTATCCTGGCAGGGTGAGTCTACCGATGCGTCCATGTAATGTTTTTTCGACTGCTGACGGGCTTGCAGGGCTGAATATGCCGCAAAGTATAATCTTGGTCATGATGTCCCTTTTTCGCCACTCACGACGAGTACACATGGTACGCAGGAGGTCATCTCTCCTGACGGGCGCGGGGGCCTAAGGCCCATTTGGGAGCTCCTATATGCCCACTATGGCGTGTTGAAGGGACTGAATGCGTCGTGGACCGAACAGTATCGTGATCTTGTAGTGAAGAATGGCTCGGGCGCCGAGGGTGGAGGAGGGAACTATGGGCCTAACTCCGGGGGGTTCGACAATTTTGGCTTTGGGACCTTGATGTACAGGTTGGAGTAGTTGATTTATATACTGATGGAATGAACAGATAATTCCACATTATGTGAGCTGGCTTTCACACTCCAACTTACAGACACAACTGGATGCTTTTTGACCCGATGCTACCCGCTTGCGTGAATATTTCTGGGTATTACGTCTATAAAACAATATCAAACGAAGCTTCGAATTTTTAGTGCAAAAGACAAAATTTCCTGGTGGATAGTGTGACACGAATAGCATATTAGGTTCATCTCAGAGGGATACCGAAGCTGGCTTGGGAGAGCAGATACTCTAATCTTTTTAAGCAAGAAAAGAAGTGCAGGAGAGAAAGCCGTATACAGAATAAAGATACTGCGCAGACAAAGAAGTTAATACCATCGGTGCAGCCTTTACCTTGAGTATCCTTCCTCATCATTTGAGATTAAGAATTGTCAAGACAACCTCAAGGGCGGTGAAACCGAGTACCAAGATTCACCACCTTCCACAACGTAATACAATTCAAGAATAGTCGCAGCTCTAGCTAAGTAAACTAGCCAATGTATACTTGAGAAAAAAAATTAACCTAAGACTAGTCGAGTCTTGATGGAAACAATCGTAAAATGTGTTGGGATGGAGTTCGACGGTTCATGGCCTCAACGCACAAAACAGACTAAATTAAATATCTAAAACAAAATATTGCATAATTTCAGGAAAGACTGTGCTGCCGGTGAATGGCTAATTGTGAATATGACCACCGATTCAAGTCAATTTGACCAATCTTTATACTTTTCACACTCCAATACCGTCGATCTGCATTACTCATTCTGCCGTTTACTTAATTTTCCCAAACTCCTAAAAACTCTACTGCGTTATATATCCCCCAAATGACTTCAACAAAGACACTTATTGGACCCATCGGAACGAAGAGAGTGCGATTTTCAGAAAGCGTTGAAATCATCGATGAGTTACATCAATATGCAAATAAAACCGAAGGGGCCGGCAAGGCAAGATATAGAAAGAAGCTGGGAAATTTGGCCGATCTGCCACAAAAGTTATCGGACACATCTTGTCATGAAGCTGACTTGAGACGTCCGCCAATACCATTGTGGATCATCGAGGGAATTTATCGTTATATCGCAGTACCGACAGCCCCAAGTCTTACAATGATGGACGTCACTGGAGAGATCTTGCAGCTAAAACAAGGTATAGTAAAGACAAAGGCAAACTCTGCTGTCTACTCATTTCGGGAGTTTCTTTACAAACGAAAGCTTTTGTAGGCTTGGTTGAAGCGAAGGCCTTATGGATTTGCACTCTTATCGTAATTGAAAAGCTCAAATTGTATGTTTGGAGAGAAAAAGCTGGTGGAATTGTGGTCGTAATTTGACTGGTGACTACTAATAAGGAGGTTCACACCTGCAATGTGTTTTGAACGCAAGAGCTATACCTAAATAGGTGTACTCATCATTGTATCTTATCTCATCTATGGGCCATTTTGTAATGTGACAATTGATGAGCTCGTAGCAGTAGAAATATCTTCCTTGTATCTGTTCCGCAGCTATTTAGATTCGTTTTCTCTCTCTCGAGAAGCGCTGAATCAATCACTAGTTAGAGAGGTGCCTGGTATTCTACTTTAAGAGAAGAAGGAAACAAGATCAACAATCACACAGTGCGATCAAACTGAGCTTCTTCTACAGCATAGGTGAAAATTTCGATAGATTAACTTCAAATGCTAGCATATCTTTTACGCCTCCTAAGATGTTGTACGCGACCAATCACACAACAAGCAGCGCCTTCATCACCAGAGTCTACTCCCCCGTCATCTACAAGGACAACTCCCGAGCCCAAGCCAAATTCAGATCTTCAAAATGAATGCCCGAAGCTCACCATGGGTCGAGTAACGTCACATCTTTCCTCTAACCGTATCTATGGCACGTCGAATGATGAAGCTAGTACATGTAAGCCCATTACCCGGCCCAAAATATACCTTCAGGTAGGCCGTACTGACCGTGAGTTTTCCAGCACACCAAATGAGCGCGCGGCCCATGTGCCAGCCCAAGAGATTTTTGGAACATCAGCTGACTCTAACTCATCTAGGCACTCAACAGATGCAGATCCGAATTCATTGGGGAATCCCGCCCATACTGACAGCTCATCAGCTTCCTTTTCATCAGGCTCGACCTCAAGTTCAACAAAGAGGAAGAAGAGCGTTTTGCGGAAGATTATAACATCGACAGCTGTCGCCCCGCTTGCCTTTGGTCTAGGGGTTGGTGTGAGCCTTGCAACAATGCCACTCCAGATGATACTAGACAAGAAAGAATTCGAGGAGGAAGGGACCATCGACTTTTTTCTGGATGAAAATATGGATATTTTCGAAGGCTGACGGTGTCTTTGACTGTGTGCTTTAAGCCTGCAGGGCGACTGGCATCTGCCTGTAATACCTGCTTAGATACCTGGGCAGGTAGAAGCTCTGCAACAAAGACCCCAGAGGTCGTGATGACGGTATCTATGAGACCATAATCTAAATATAGTTTCAACCCCTAAAAATAGTTTGATTTACAAATATCTATTTTTTAACCTTATTCTAGCTGTAAAAACTGTGACACGGAAAAGACAAAACACGATGTAAACATTATAAACTATCAACCATCTTGAACTCTGCCTTTGCTCTTTCCACAAACGACTTTGGCGAGACTTTCAATGCTACCACTGGCGAGTAGCTCCAGCACCTGAAGGTTCGCTTCGAACATTCTGGTTATAAAGTTTCTCACCTCAATCGCTGTCAGCGAGTCAAGCGGGTAGTGGCTGAGCGCTCTTGTGACATCCAATTCTTCCGGCTCCATGGATATGACTTCAGCAATCTTCTCCACCAGCGCGTTGCAGACAACGACCTCGGCCTCAGCACGATCAGACGCGGCCTTGAATGCAGCGCTCCACGACACCTTCGCGGTAGCCGACGAAGAAAGCGACGCAGCAGCCTCTGCAGCCCGAAGTAGATGAACAAACTTTGCGTCATTCGACCAGAATGGACGCATGGTCGGGGTGATGCGCATTCCAGTGATTGGATGGCCGTTGCAACTTTCCATCTTGCCCTCAATCGAGGCTTGGATAAGACTCAGTACTTCGGCCTCGCAGATGGTGTCGCTGCCCAGGTTTCGCGCAACCTCAGCTGCTTTTTCGGCATCCTCGGCGAGGTACCCGGCATCTGAGACGGCAGTGAGGTCTATGGACGTGGCAAGGATGCCTTGGCCGCGGAGCTGTTGTGCAAAGCCGTTGAGGAAGGTATTGGCTGCCGCATAGGCGGCTTGACCACGATTTCCAACTGCGCCGGCGGCGGATGAGATGCAGATGAAGAAATCAAGGGGATTTGAGCTGGAGGAGAGTATATCATGCAAGTTCTTCGTTCCTTGAACTTTGGAGGCGATGACGGAGGTGTATTGGTCGTATGTCATCTTCTCGAAGAGAACGTCCTATTGATTCGTTAGTATTGGATCTGCGTACATAAAGTTAAAGCATGAACGTACATGAAGAACCATGGCACCGTGTATGAGGCCTCTCACTGGCGGTAGACCCTCCAACCCTGTCGAAATCAAGTGTTCGACATCAGCCCGAGTTGATACATCGCAACGGCGGACTATTATGGCAGCTCCAGACTCATTCAAAGCGTCTATTTGCTCTTTGGCTTTGCCCTTCAGTTCTCCACTTCGAGACAGAAGGACGATATGCTTTGCGCCTTTGCCGACCATCCATGTGGCTATGCTGCGACCGAGACCCCCGGTGCCACCAATAAGAATATACGTAGCGTCGCTCCGGAGAAGAGCAGCGCCCTTTGCAATCCTTGGGGCCTAAAGTCTATTAGCGGTTGGAAAGCTACGGGAGCTGTCTTACTTACCATGATTAGTTCGTCATCTCGTGGTAAGATGACAATCTTAGCGCCTTCATTCGATGTCTGCCCACTTTGAAGTGCTGCAGCTGTTTGCCCGATACCAAATGACTTGATACCGTACGCAGGTTGAAGCTTTCCGTACTTCAAAAGCCTTTCGACGTCAACTAGCAGGCGCTCCAGCACGCGCGGACGATGAGCAGCTAATGCGGTGGTATCGACGGAGAAAAACGAAGCGTTCCTGTCCAGTGCAACATCTCCCATTGAGAAAGGACCTGCGCCTACATTGATGAAGCGTCCAAAGTCTGCAAGGCACGACCAGGCTGTGCGAAGGAGACTGCCATCAGTGACCGTATTGAGTACAACATCAACACCTCGGCCACTCGTTGCATCTCGAATGCTTCCGGCAAACGAATCACTCCGAGAATAGAATATTCTTTCTTCTGAGATGCCAAACTCTCGTTTCAAGAGCTCTTTGTCTCCAGCGCTTTTTGCAGTCGTCCAAACATCTGCGCCGATCATCTGAGCCAACACAAGTGCCGCCTGGCCAATCGCACTAGCAGCATCATAGACCAACACAGTATCATTCTCCATCAACCGAGCGTTCTCTATCAACGCATAAGATGCGGCGCAGTATGCGACCGGAATCGATGCAGCTGACTCAAATGAGATGTGATCCGGAAGTTTGAGCAGAAATCGGCAAGGCGTGCGGGTAACGGTTGACAATGAGCCTGCAGGCGTCAGTGCCGCGACGCGATCGCCAACCTTGACGTTGTGGACTGAATGGCCGACAGCAGTGACAATACCGCTCGCCTCGCGGCCGATGGGCGCACCAGCCTGAACATCACTCGTGCTGAGGCCGATGGCTTTAACTTGAATGTCGACTTCATCAGCCAGCAAAGGAACTGCGAAAACTTTGTCATCTTCGAAAACGATGCTGTCAAGGGCGCCTGATGTGGTGATCGAACCTCGGAGGGGTCGGGACAGGTCGGCGAATGTTGTGGGCTCAGTCGCAGGAGGATTGATCTCATCATTCACATACTCGTTCATGGTCTCGTCGTTGACAATTCGGGGTGTGAAAAGCTTGCCGTCGCGTACCATGAACTCTGTCTCCTCCGCCTGACTGTCGGTATTCAAAGTTGAGGCGAAGACATCGAAAATGGCGCTCGACATATCTTCACTATCCAGCTCAATGCTTCCGTCAAGATCCAGCGTGATGAACTTCATCAGGGTTCCTTCTGAGCGGAGTGTGCGGCTTAGACCAGCAATCATGTTTGCGTCTGGGTTGATGGAGTTGGCGTATGCACCTCGGACTACCCACAAAAGTCCTTGGACGGATGTCAAAAGGAGTTGTAAAGCTTCGAACTGCGCTTCATCAAGATTCGAAAGTACTGGCTGATCCAGCTCGTTGAGAAAGATGCAAAGTTTGTCCTTCGCAATAGAGGCGATAGCGGTAAGCGAGCCTGTGATCGGCTTGTTACCGACCACTGAGGCCAGGTGGTCTGCGATGACACTAGCAGCCGCAAGTTGTGCATTGGAATCTCCATGCACAATAACGATATCAGAGTTGAATCGAGCCGATACAAGGTTGTCGGTTTCCCCAGACGGCTGGAGAGCGGGCTCCCACTCCAGCCTGTAACAGAGCTCTCTTGCACTTTCAGCATCCATATTGACGGCGTTCTCATGTAGGGGAGTAATCAGTAAATCCTCTATAGAGACGAGTGCTTCGTTGGAATCATCCATAGGTGTTGCAAACATGAATAGTTTATTTGGAGAGAAGTTGGATAGTACATCGAAAGGCTCGCAGTGTGCCTGTAGGCAAGCACCGGGTCCTGTCAGAAAATCAGACACCTTTGTGGAAACTGTAATCTTTCCAATGGAAGAAGGTAGGTGGACTGTTTCGAGCGACTCGGTGCTGAGGATGGGCCAGTACATGGAGATGAGCGATTCGAGGATGGTCGGATGTAGAATATAATTTGTTTCGAAGTGATGCGGCATATCGGTGCTTGTATCAGCTAGAACGACACGTGCTGTCGACGCTCTGCAAGATGCCCGGCAATCATGTAATCCTTGAAAGGTGGCTCCGTATGAGACCCCAATCTCAGAAAGTCGCTCATATAGCACAGAAGGTGAAAGTGGCTCTGTAGCAGCTGCTGATACGGCTGCTATCCTTTCCCTCAGCTTGTGTTTCTGCGTCTGCCGTGTCCGTGTACTATCGACATCATTTCGATCTGCACTGTTACAAGAAACTGAACCCGTACAGTTTTCCGTCCAACCTTTTGCTTTTGACCAAGATCGAATGTAAAAAGCGCACTTGAGCCGCGTCGAGACATTATCGGAGCTCGGTCGTAGGGTGATAGTCATCTCCACATCTTCCTCCACCAGCATTACAGGGTTGACAACGTGGAGGTTTTGGATCTCCAGACTTTCAAAAGAGATATCTTTCTGCTTTGCCCTCTGAGCCATAGCTTCAAAAGCCATTGACGCAAAACCCGAAATGGGGAAGATGGTGACACCCTGCATCTTGTGATGATGCAGCCAGGGAAGATCATCAAGCCGCACTATGTTCCTCCAGGTGGGCTCAAGGTCCGTCGAATAGGTTGCCAACACGCCGATGATATCATTCCTAGGCGCATCGTGAAACTTGTGGATCTCAGTGAGCCGGCTCTCGTGCCAAAATTTGGTGGAGTGGTTCCATGAGTATCGAGGCATGTCGGTTAGAACCTGTGGTGACCTCGGTAATGGCTTAGGAAAATTGATTTCCGCCATATTTAATCCAGACCCCTTGACAAAAAGGCTCCCGACAAGAGCGAGAGCAGTCTGGTCGGCTTTCTTTTTCCTTGAGAGGACCGAAGAATAGGTAATTTTTGCTGCTGGCCCCCCGACGTGCTTGAGGATCTGTTTGATGGGGCCTTGAAGAGCAGCATGGGGGCCGAGTTCCACCAAAAAGTTGACGCCGGTCTTGGAGTCGCCAACAGATTGGCACATGCTCTGAACTGCCTCGTCAAAGCGTACTGCACAAGTCAAATTTTGTACCCAGTAGGAAGCATCAAGCTCAGAAACACTTGCTTCTCGACCGAGGAGCGAAGAAAAAAACCTGATCCTCGTTGAAGTTGGGGGCTGAAGTTGTATGAGTGACTCGGTGTAGTCTTTGGCAACGAGGTTCATGTGATGTGAGTGGTATGCTGTATCAACTTGCAGCTTCCGGGCGAACATATCCGGGCTTTCTTTCTTGAGCAGAGCTTGAAGCTCTGCAATAGCAGCTGAATCTCCGGAAATCGTGACGCTAGAAGGACTGTTGATGCATGCGATCTTAGCCTCCCCATGTGAAGACTCGATTCTTTCTAGCAATGGTGCAATTTCGGTAGGACCACACCCTACTGCCATCATACACCCATCGAGATCCGGAAATCGTTGTTTTAAGATCGGGATCAAACGGCCCCTGTGGAATGCGATGGTCATTGCATCATCAAAATTGATGATTCCAGCTGCGTAAGCAGCACCAATCTCCCCAGATGAGTGACCAGTGACAGCAGAAGGGTATATGTGCCACGATCGAAGCAAGTCGGTAAGAGCCAACTGTACAGCAGTGCATGAAGGTTGGCTTATGTGAGCTGCATTGACCAGAGTATTCGCTTCGTCTTTTGAAAGCTCCTCAAGGAGAGAGAAGTCAGCGCCGATTGAACGAAGATGTGAGTCAGCCTTGTCGAGAGCAGCAGCATATACGGGGTATTGTTGATAGAGCTCACGACCCATGGCCCACCATTGAGCACCTTGGCCAGTGAAGACCCATCCAAGACGGAGTGCCTCGAATTCCTGCTTCGCAGGAAAGATCTTTCCACTTGATAAGGCTTCGACGAGCTCCACGGCGGTAGATGCCGTGATAGCAACCCTCCATGGATGCAGCGACTTTCTTTGACCGAGCGTATAAGCCAAGTTGCTTAGAAGGTCATTCTGGAACACCTCAGGTCGTTGTTCCAGGTATACTCCTAGCTTCGACATGATGCTCTCCGTGCTGACTTTGTCATTGCCCGAGATCAAAAAAAGTCGCTCCATTACTTGCGTGTCGATCTCGTCGTTCATCTTCTTACGCTCTAGCGGTCCTTTGGTCATTACGACGTGGCCATTTGTGCCACCGAACCCAAAGCCATTCACAGAAGCCCATTTCTTGCCTAGTGGCCATGGCTGCTGTCGGATGGGAACTTTGAAGCCCCAAGTATCTAGGGGAAGTTTCTCGTTTGGATGCTTGAAATCGTAGTTGGGTAAGATAAAACCGCGCTCCAGCATGAGCGCAGTTTTGATCACGCCCGCAATGCCTTGATCCTGTTGGTTAAAACATCTATTACACAGAGCAAGGGACATACCGGCGGCGGCTTCTAAGTGGCCGATGTTTGATTTCACAGACCCAACATAAAGCGGCTTTCGTTTGTTTCTCCCTTCGCCAAAGACGCGGTGAAGCGCGTTCATTTCGATGGGGTCGCCAACCCGAGTTCCTGTGCCATGTGCTTCCACGTAGCCAGTATCCTTGGGATCCATGAGGTTTTTGTCATATACCGAACGAATAAGTGCCTCTGTTAAATCCGGCATCAGAAAATTGAATTCTCAAGTTCCACTGAGGACTTACCCTGAGCAGCACCATTTGGCATTGTGATTCCAGGCGTCTTTCCATCTTGGTTGATTCCAGTGCCTGCGATCACGGCCCTTATAGGATCATTGTCTCTGATTGCTTGATCCAGAGGCTTCAGTAGGAGCATGGCACAGCCTTCTCCCCTGCCGTAACCTGACCCTCGCTGGTCAAAGGCGAAGGATCGGCCAGCCTCCCCCAGCAGCCTAGACATGGACATGGAGATCCAGAACTCAGGGAGCATATTCAGGTGCACACCAGCTGCAATTGCCATAGTCGAGTCACCGTGGCGCAGACTCTGACAGGCATTGTGCAGTGCAACCAAACTAGATGAGCAAGCAGTGTCAATTGTGTAACTGGGACCACGAAGGTCAAAGAAATGTGATATGCGGTTCGACTGCATAGCCATATGGCAACCTGTTGCTTGGTGCATTGGCATGGTCTCTGCATCCCGAAAGAGATCTGCATCATAGTCGGAGAACTGTGAAAATTTAGGGGGAATTCTGCATGTACCAAGGAAGGAAAGATCTTACTGTGCCACCCACGAAAACGCCGACATCCTTTCCGACGATTTCATGCTTGGGAATGCCCGCACTCTCCAATGATTCGAAAGTGCATTCCAGCAAAAGTCGCTGTTGAGGGTCCAAACTTACCGCCTCTTGTTGGGTGAAGCCAAAGAAGGGCGCATCGAATACAGTGAGGTCGTGTGTGAGGAAATTGCCGCCGCGTGCATTCGTCGTACCACTCTTTCCAGGATTTGGATGGAAGAAGCGATTTGATGAGAATCGACTCGATGGGATATCCGAAAACCCCGTTCGAGAGCGTGCGAGCAGCTCCCAAAACTCATCTGGCGTACTGACATTGCCTGGAAATCGGCAAGACATGCCGACAATAGCGATCGGTTGGTGCTTAAGTTCAGCATGCGATTTTATATACCCGTCTTTGTAGCCGTGTATGTATGCAGTTTCGTAGGACGTGGCGGATGTGGGTGTGCTGCTAGAGGAGTTGCGATTAGCATTGCTGCTGGCGTCACCAGCGCCATCGGTATTGCCGTTGGTATGAGCGGTCGTATTTGACGTGGAAGAATACGTAGGGTCTCTGGTATCAACACCGCTGATTATCTCCTCCCCATCTATTGCTGGGGTAAAAACGTAAGGAGCCATTCTGGACAAGTACAACCTGCTGGGCCAAAGATGTTAGGCCGAGTAAGATGAAGATGATTACTCCAACAATCACAAAGAGCAAAAGGAGAAAGAAAGCTATAAGCTTGGGGGTGGCTCTACATCCGGGAGCCGTGCGTCTGGAGCATTGGAGAGTCGACTTAGAAGCTGTAGTTACTGCTCACCGGATCAAACTGCATCACAAGCGCGAACCCCCACGTGATGATGCACGAAGCGCGACCTCGGGACATAGCAGGCATCATGACTTGGGGAAGCAATGCCTAGTCATGTATAGCCCACCCCTGGGTCATTTTCTGACGCGACCGAATTCACATTTGTCGCTTTTCTTTTTCTCATCCTGTTCATTTCCGGCTTCCGCATTGCCTCCAGCCCCGCTAACATGGAAGAGACGCGGCCTTGCTCACAATACCGCTCTTTGTGCTGGTTCATAGCACGTCTCCTGATCCGTGCAAAAGCAAATCTCGCATTCGGATCGCATTCGGATCGCATGCAGCCATGAGTTTCTACGCGGGCCATGGGCTTCCCGTAGTCCAGAAATAGGCTGTAGCAGGTGGTGTTTGCGAAACGGATTGGCTGATGATTATTCGTCCATCAGGCAGTTGTTGAGGCATGGGAGTTCTGAAGATGGGTTCGTGCGACGATGAGGGATGGAAGATCGCCACGACCACACGGAACCACGTTGCGATAACGCTAACTCGCCTGGGACATTCTGCGCTTCCGCCGCTAGTGGTAGTTCTAACTTCGGGCGTATGATATTTTTTCCGTTGCGCCCCCAGGCTCTTCAAACCGCTACCCATCGTGGGGGATGGCCTGCATGCCGCTAGTTTAGCTCCTCCACTGTTCAACATTTCAAAGGTGGCCTTGTTAGCGTGGGTACATGAGATCCTCGCGACTGTAGTTTATACGAAGCAATTTCACGACCTGTCTTGCAGTTGGATACTAGCAGGCCTGAAATATCTGTATATATTGCAAAGTGGTTCACGATTACCTCATGTTGAGTGGAGTCTGTCAGAAACGCAGCGCTGTGTTCCGAAACGGGTTGGCGTGGACGCAAACAGTCCGCGTTGCAGGGTCGAGTTTTTGGTTCTGCCGTGGGTGTCGTTTATCCGTATATGATATAGCTGGGTAACATCGCACATAAACACGCACTCTTGTCGCTATGTTTTGAGGCCTCTCGTATAATTCTCCAAGCCAGGCGCTGTCGTTATTTCTTCAAAGTTTGAATACCCCTTGCTTAGTCGATCGTCTTCTTCACACATCATATAACGCTCACTATGAGATTTCTCTGTTTGCCAGGCGCCTATGGTAGCATAGAGGTGAGCCCAGCCTGACTCATTGAGTAATTCCGAAGCTGACAGGTCACAGAAATTTAAGGTTCAATTAGCACCGTTGACAAAAGAACTCGAGTCCGATGGTACGGCTTCTTTCCACTTCATTCAGGGACCATATGAAGTTACTCCACCCAACGGCTATGAGGAGTTTTTTGGTGGCGGACCCTACTATCGCTTCATTGTGCCCTCAGAAGAGGATTCCAACACTACTGATGTGCTCGAGCGAATCCGCGACTTCCCACAGCTGGAGACGCCGGAGATGACGATGCGAGAGCTCATGACTTATGGTGTTGCTCGGACAGACGACAGTGCTCGTAAAACCCTTGACTACCTATACAACATCATGAAGACTGAAGGCCCCTTTGATGGGATCGTCGGTTACTCTGAAGGCGCTACCATCGCCGGAACTCTACTTCTTCATGAACAAATGAGGGCAGATAATGAAGGAAGAGAGCCCATGATAAAGTGTGCCTTATTTTTTGGTGGCTGGCCACCAATGAGGCCGACCCTTGATGGAATCGTTCTTGCCGATGAGAGCGATCTCATGATTGACATCCCGACATGTCACATAAGTGAGTTTTCGCACAAATTCAGTCTGGAAATCCGCTTACGTGTTTCTTAGTTGGTTCATTAGATCCTTATCTTCATGGTAATATCGCACTCTACAACATTTGTGATCCAGACACCGCTTTCATTTTCGACCATGCGAAAGGGCATACATTACCCCGAGACAAGCACATGGTGAAGGAACTTGGCGACACTGTGCGCCTAATGATAGACGAAGTCAACAGTAGCCCGGCCAGCCCATAATGATTTAACCCTTCATACCTGCATATTTGCATCAATACCCTCCGTTCATATATCCCATGGTAGACTACAGAGAGTCCAATGTAATCATTCCCTTCTAGCTGGGCTAGAAATTGTCAAACACAAATTCAGATTGAGCAATCGCTTCAATCCAAACGCTGATGCCTATTCTATCTACTTGAGATTCATGTAGATACATAAATTGGCTTTCGACATGGTTCCAATTTCATACGGTAAGTGCTTGTTTATCTGATGTCAATCGCCAAGTGATCCATTTATTTTGATTTTCGTCATTTTACTTGCCTGTACGGTTGTATGAAACGTTTGAAATGGAAAAGGCAACTTCAAAATTGCCACCACATCATCAGCTGATCAGATAGGCTCCCTCGTTCCCCACTCACATATAGTGCTTGTTACCGGGATGATACCCCACCTCGGAAATGATCGAGTAACAAGTATTCTCCGCAACAACTAGATCTCAACAAAGGGTCAGGCTAGCAGCTTAAACTTTGATCTAACCCCCCGGCTACGGGATCTTGCGGTGTCACCTCGAGAAACGAAACACCACCCGAAACATAAGAAAAAAGACCCCCAACACATCATATGTGGCACCTGCTTTCTAGCCTATACGTCAACTGTTGGGGAAACAGGATCGGCGGCCAAACCGAAGTCGCAACTATACTCGATGCACAGTTTGAAAAAAAGCACCGTATCGCCATCGCCTTGTCCCCCCCCCCATAACGCATGTACGACACATTGCTGATCCACGATTAGTGAATCTGAATATTGGAATCTAAACGATTAATTCTTATTACGCGTTAGATGGCACCCTTGGGAATATTTTACCATCTAGGAACAGTATATCTCTATCTGCTCCTCCGACAATCCAGGTTTCGTTCACGTGATTACGTTGAAAGCCTTTGTGCAGCTTGATTCCACATTCTCAACTATTCTCTCGTCAAAATTGAGGAGAGAAATGTCACAAGATATGGAGCAGAATACTGGATGGAAAGCTTGGGTTGCTGGTTCCAAGCGATGCATGGCATCCACGAGGGAAAGTGCAAAACTTTTCATGGTGAGTGTCTTTTATTTTTTATAGTGAGACCTATTTCTAATTGGAAGTAGAGAATTTTCTCTTACGCATCAAAACTTGATGCCATTTTTCTTACCGCCTCGGTCATTGCATCACTATGCGCAGGAGCCACACTCCCACTAATGAATATTGTCTTCGGTACGCTGATAATGGACATCGACTTGACCGCGCGAAATAATCCAGACAGCTGACGATATTTGTCAGCTCACTTGGTACGAACATTTCATTCGCAACCTGCAGCAGATATCACCGGAGATGAATCGCAAAGATTTATGTCTTCTATCAATCAATATGTGTACGCTGCCTTGGAATCTCAAAATCCATCAGAATCTTGGCTGAATTTGATAGATTATACATTTTATACCTTTTTTTAGGTCGCTTTATACTTGCATACATAGCCATAGTAAGTTGTTTTTTCCCTTTGACTGAGTATCTTTCTCTAACCTCGTCCAGATTGGCTTCCGTACTACGAGCCTTCGTATATCAGCATCTATTCGACTCCACTACCTTGAAGCCGTCTTTCAACAACCCATCTCGACCCTTGATGCCCTACCTCCAGGCCAGATAACTGCCATTATCACTATTACAGCCAACATATTACAGCTCGGAATTTCTGAGCGATTGTCGTCCCTTGTCCAGGCCATCACCGTCATCGGCGTCGCTTTCGTGATAGGTTGTACTTTCAGCTTGGAATTGACGTTGGTTACATCAACAGGTTTGGTGGCAATTGTGGGCTGGTACTCGTTCATGACCCCTTTGGTGGTGAAGAAGCATGCGGAAATGCAAGAAGTCGAGAGAGAAGCCAGCGGCGTGGCGAGAGAAACACTTGCGGCTGTGCGTATGGTTGCAGCCTGTGGAGCGGAGGATAAGATGGCGGAAATGTACGAGAGGTTGGTTGATCGGGCTGCAAAACTAGGGAAAGAAATGTCACCTCTTTTGGCCTTGCAACACTCTCCAGGTTAGAAGATATCACCAGAATCGCTACCAATCGCTAACAGGCTATAGTATTTTTCACGATATATGCGTAAGAAACGACTCCAACTCCAAGGAGAGATATGGCTGATCACCTTAGGACTTATGCACTGTGTTTCTGGTATGCCATCAGGATGTACCTTGACTTTAAGTTTGCCAATGTCGAGACTCTCGTCACGTAAGTTACATTGTGTAACCTAGATTCCATGATTAACTATTTCCAGAGTTCTAATGTCTGTCATGACCATGTTAGCTCACATCAACGCCGTTTCCGTTCCATTAACAGCAGCCTCAAACTCCATAAACGCCGCCACCATCTTTTTTACTGTTATCGACGCTCCGAAGCCTATTACCAGCAATATACAAAGCAGAGATATTTCTCTTAACGACGATATTATCCTCCAGAATATCAACTTCGCCTATCCAGCCCGCCACGATATCCGCATTCTAAGCAATCTTAGCATTACAATTCCCTGGGGCAAGACAACTGCAATTGTTGGCCCTAGTGGCTCCGGGAAGAGCACAATCGTCGCGCTCATCCAGCGATGGTACGAGCTGGGCGGGACAGACCCCATAACCAACTACCTTCGCAACGGCTTTATCAAGATTGGAGAGCGGAACCTCAGCGACATCGATCTGCACTGGTGGCGATCGCAGATTGGCTTCGTACAGCAGGACACCTTCCTTTTCAACGATACGATATCCAAGAACGTGGAGTACGGGCTTATGGGCACAGAGTGGGAGTATGCATCAGACGACAAGAAGCGGGAATTGGTCAAGCAGGCTTGCAAAGAGGCTTATGCTCATGACTACATAAAGATGCTGCCTGAGGTAAGTATACGCTGTCCGCAACGAGAAGCCGAGTAACTGAAAATATGCACAGGGGTATAATACACCGGTCGGAGACGTGGGCATCCAGCTCAGCGGAGGTCAACGGCAAAGAATCGCCATTGCCCGGGCAATCATACGGCGCCCGAAGATCCTCATTTTCGACGAAGCGACTAGCGCACTAGACGTTGCAAGCGAACGCGAGGTCCAAATCGCACTCGAGCAAGTATCTCAGAACCGCACCACTATTGTCATTGCACATCGACTTTCCACCATCAAACGCGCCGATAACATTCTTGTCATGACCCAGGGACAGATCGCTCAGCAGGGTACGCACGATAGTCTGCTTGGGGATGAAAGTGGAATGTACTGGAAGTTGGTGAATGCTCAGCGGCTTGCACTGAGAACCGTCGAGCACCTCGAGCAGGATGCAATGGACGAAAAAGAAATTATGAGTGTCGAAGAAAAAGCCGTATCTGAGAAGGATGTTCAGATGAGTGAGAAGGAGAGCTACTCTCCGCTGTACGAGCCTGAAGCAACTGTATTTGATGAGGAAGAGCCAATGCTTGGTCAGGATAAGCCTATACCCAGGAGCAAAGCCATGGTATTCGTCATTTTGCTTGTGGAGCAGCGTGGAAATTCTTTGTTCTATCTTCTCATGCTCATAGCCGCGATTGGAGCAGGCCGTAAGTTATTCCCATAACATTAAATGGAAAAAGCTAAACGAATTCTCAGTGAGCCACCCAGCCCAAGCATACTTATTTGCACGTCTCATATCCTCATTCGAATACTGGGGTGAGCCGCTCCGCAGCATTGACAACTTTCTCTGCCTGTTACTACTAGTGGTCGCATTCGGTGTTGGCATCAGCTACTTCGCCTTAGGCTGGATATCGAATATAGTCTCTGTAGTAAGAACCACACACCCTCTGACGATGTCACATGCTTACCACCCCAGCGCACAACCACCAGGTATCGAAAAGAGTACTTCCGAAACATCATCTCGAAACCCATATCCTTCTTTGACGATCCCCAAAATTCTATCGGCCTCCTCACCGCACGCATAGCAAGCGATCCGTCCTACCTCCAACAACTGCTCGGCATAAATATGGCCATGGTCCTCATATCTATTTTCAGCCTTGCTGGATGTATAGCTACTGCTATAATTTTCCAGTGGAAATTCGCTCTTGTGGTTATCGGCTCGTCGATGCCGATCATCCTTGCCGGCGGTTGGTATCGTGTACGCCACGAAGTCAAGTTCGAGGAGCGCAACAACCAAGTCTTTGCGGAAAGTGCTAGATTTGCCACGGAGGCTATAGGAGCTATTCGAACGGTGGCATGTTTAACCCTCGAAAAGAGTATATGTGAGCGATATGATGGGCTGCTCAAAGAACATATCAGAAAATCTCAACGGGAAGCGAAAGTGGATGGAATGGTGTTTGCAGCCAGCGATAGCTTAGTCTTATTGTGTATGGCTTTTGCGCTTTGGTATGTATACTAACCAATTACCTAACTGTTTATCACTAACTGCTTACAGGTATGGCGGCACACTGCTCTCTGACTCGGAAATTTCGTCGTTCGAATTTCTGGTGGTCTATCTCTCCGTCATACAAGGCAGCCTCGCTGCTGGCCAGTGGCTCAGCTTTGGACCTAGTATGTTTAGGAGTGCTTCTATATCTCTTATAGCTTTACTAAAGAGTTCCAGACATGGCCCAGGTCTCGCTTGCCGCTGATAGAATCCATTCCATGCGCACGCCCGAATCTGACGTCGACCGCCAAGCAACCCTCAACTCTGCTTTTCAAGATCGAAACTGTCTCGATCTTGCAACGACTACAGCCAACAAAGGTGCTGACATAGTTTTCCGAGACGTATGGTTCACATATCCGACACGTGACGTTCCTGTCCTCCAGGGCTTGAACATCAGCGTCCAACAAGGGCAATTTGCTGCTATCGTCGGAAGTAGCGGCTCGGGAAAAACCACCGTGATATCTCTACTCGAGCGATTTTACGATCCCCAAGGAGGCTGCATCATGTACAACGGCGAGAATATTTCAAAAGTACCGATAAATGCGTCTAGGAAGGGAATGAGCCTAGTCGCGCAGGAGCCGTATCTCTTCCGTGGAACTATCCGCGAGAATGTGCTTCTTGGAGTTGATGCAAATGGCGTGGACGATGAAGAGCTCTACAGAGCATGTACTGCTGCGGGAATCCATGCCTTCATCTCCTCGCTTCCCAACAGTTACGACACGTCCATTGGGAACAGCGGTGTCAATCTTTCCGGTGGCCAAAGACAACGCCTAGGCATTGCGCGTGCTCTAGTCAGAGATCCATCTGTGCTACTCCTCGACGAAGCTACGAGTTCTCTTGATAGTGAGACAGAGAAAGAGATACAGGCCGTTTTGGAAGAAACAGGGAAAGGCAGGACTATGTTGGTAGTTGCGCATAGGCTGGCAACCATTCAGAGAGCTGACATTATTTTTGTTATGCAACGCGGCAGAGTTGTAGAAAGGGGAAATCACAAGGAATTGATTAGACGGGGTGGGATTTACTGGGAGATGTGCGAAGCCCAGGCTGTCGGTAGTTAATCAAAGGCCTCTTTATCATATTCAACATCACTACATGTATTATTTCAGCAAATAGAATTGATAAAGAGATATATTCATCTAGCATAAAGCTCTTTGATGGTATTTTGACTCTAGGCAGGAGGTAGTGTCACAATACATATCACGTGATTACCCGTTGTCTACCTCCTACCAGGTAGGTAGTACGTACGGCTAAAAGACATTAGAACAAAACAATTTATGAAGTATTATTACTATAAAATCCTATTATATAACTCGCAGTCTTTAATATTGTGGTAAGAAGGTAGCTTGGGAAAAATGCTTTGCTTCTTAGCCATTTTCAAATTGACAGAATTTTAATAACAGGTTCATGCTTGTGGTTCAAAGACATTATGACCTAGCATCACCTTTTATGTTTCAATGATGCTTTATTGATGAAAAAGTTATTTAACAAGTGAAAGTTCTCTCCCGGAAAAGGAATATCTTATTCTATTCACTTAGTATCTAACAGAGCTTATACACAACGTCCACTATTGATAACTACTCCTTCGCAGATATTATTCACTATAAATCTTCCTATCAGTCAATATGGCAGCCGGAATACCTGATGAGCTATGGGATAAGATACTCAAAGACCTGCCATTGACGGATGTTAACTCCATGACACGTGTGTCTAAAGCAATCAACAGAGTGGCATACCCGTTCCTCTATCGAGATCTGAAGCTTCTCATCGACCCAAAATCGCCTCTACTACACACCCTCATACAAAATCCTGAACATGCCAAATCTGTACGTCATCTCGTCGTCAATTTCTGCGACAATTCCTTCATATGTTCCACAGAGAACGAACTGAAACAGAATGTTTTCGGCCAGGATAAAATAGTCGAGAAGAAGGTCTATTCTCCCTGCGATGAGATATATAAGATCACACCCGTCATTCGTGGAATGCAATCACTTCATTCTCTGGGTTTGTGTCAAACAGCCAAGCTCCCAGTTCTTGATTTTATGAAGGGAATCGGCGCTACGGAATTTTCTGGGTTGAAACATTTTAGCCTTGACCATTTGTGGGATGGTGATTATTATGCTGAAAAAGATTTACCTGGATGTCCGTTTACGGATCGCCCTTGGTTTCAGCTTTCGGATCTACCTCAGGCTGAGGAAATTGAACTAGAAGGCATTCAATTTGGTAATCCCTTCAAAAAGGAAGGAGACGATGACCCTACCCTCATCGCCTTGAGCAAGCCATCTATTACGAAGAAGTTAAAAATTGATACTTGCGCTATCAGTTCTTCCGATCTCAATGTTCTACTCAGTCATTACACTAATCTGACCTCACTCGAGTGCTCCATTCCATTGGAAGTAGAGTATGTTCAAAAGTGGTTTGATCTCTCGCAAATAACGGAAGGCTTACTCATGTCCCAGAAGACTTTACAGCATTTGTCTTTCCAATTATATTTATCCTCGTATGATTACCCGGACGTTTACAACCACTATCGGGTCAATCATGGAATTCGTTCATCTTTAATTTCCTTGAAAGGATTTACTCAGCTTCGAACTCTTGAAGTAGAGTACGCAATTATCATGGGCTGGAACATCGAGGAATGTCCCACGCTATCACATGTTCTGCCTCCTAACCTTGAAAAGTTGACGTTGATTCGTTCTATGGGGGAATCGCGCTATTATCAGTGGGACAACTTTATAGAGGACGATAGGGTAGGACCATGGCTACAAGAATATCTGAAGAGCGCACAGTGCTTAAAAGAGGTAATTCTGCACGTTCCTGAAACCCTACCAGAGTTCAGACTTCATAAAAGGTTTATACCAAAAGTAATAAAAGTAACAATTGAAGTAGACGATTACTAATAACTTTGTTTTATTTTTATTTCGTCAGTTCTGCATATTTATCACTCTTTTATTAGTTTTGTATATTTATCTTGTTATCAATTTTTTCTTTAATTTTCAATACAGTTTTACTCAACTATTCTATCAATCTATCTACTCAACTTTCAAGGTAGCATTTGTGTAAGAGATAATTTGTATAACAGGTAGTGAGATCTAGCAAGGCAGAATTTTTAGGAATTTTGCAAACTACAATTCCTTTGTATTCAAGGAACTCAGAACAGCCCCAGCTTTCGGGGTATTGGTTTTCTGATGAACATGGATTACGTGCTAGATATGAAGTTAGAAATGTAATTATGCAGTGTAAACTGCTAGGGGGGTTAACATACGCAAATATCCCTTGGGTTTAAACCTTTTTCCATAGGCAGCAGACCGCATTCCTCTCGGAAGAGTGTGCTTGTCATCATCGCTTACAGATGCATCTGTGTAATAATTATGCAGGGCCATGATCTCAGCACAACTTCCTCGTTTCCCATGATACTCGCTAACTGGGGTAGGTTCGTGTTTTTTCATGTGTTTGACATAGTTATTTAGCTCCATGATGATCTTTGGTTCAATTCTCTTGCCATGCTCATACACTGAACTCTCTCCTTTCATAGAGCTCGACAAATAGATGCTTTGGTTCACAGAGATGAGCCCCATCATAAGTGGCTTTCTGGGCCGCCTGTTAGAGGGTAGCTTATTGTAATTTTTCTCCATTTCATGCCAAGCTTGTTTTGCGAGCCCGTAGAGCTGAGTGTCGTTGAACAATTCCGATATTGGTCGAGAATACTGGAGTTTGACGGACCAAACATAGTTCTGTCGATTCAGTCCTGATCTATCTTGCTTGAGGCCGAGATCTGGTGTCGAAGCCTCTCCAATATTCGGGTATTTTGATGAGTCGGGGTTATTTGGAAGATTCATGGGGAGGGTATGAGAGTGACGTTGGGCATGCCCTACGTCTTGCTGTCCTGAACGAGGCATTTGCTAACCGGAGGACGATTGGGATATTGATGGTACTGTAATCTAAACGCTTAACTTGTGTTCAGATACAGTCAACTATGAAGGGCAATTCAGTTTTGTTAGATAGGAGTATCCATCTTATAACGACTAATAGGGGATATAAATACTGCAGTGGTTCTAAGACACTGACAAACTAAGACACATGACTGAGACTGACAACACGAGACAAAGGACAAACACCACTAATTTTCATGATCAAGAAGAAAAAAAAAGAACGGAGCGCACATATGATTGAAGTTTGAGACTTACAAGACACAAAAGCATCACGCCGTAGCCTCTCTCACTATCCCCTACGTTCGACACTCAACTAACAAGTTCTACCCCAAACAAAGCCATTCCCACACGGGCATTGAAAAACGTCCAGAATCAACCATTAAACAATCTCAATCTCCCTCAAACCCGTCTCTCTAGCCGCCGAACGGTGGCAACCTAACGCCCATCCGGGCCCCTAGACACCATCGACCACGCACTCTGCTGAGCCAGGCTTAACGTGCAATTATATGCCATGGCAGAATAATGCATTGTTACTGCTCGGAGTGCGAGACAGTGTGTTGGGAGGTGCTGCTGGGATGAAGGATGGGGGGGTTAGGGAGGGGCTAAGCCGGGGGCGTGGATCCAGGTTAGTCCCCCTTACACCATTTATGCACAGTATCTAGTCTCCCGTCGTTTCTGGCGAGTAAGAGGTCTGTGTTGAAGTCGAGGAGGGGGTGTCTGCAGTGGGTGCTGTGAACTAACATCATGGTTTGAGCGTCAATGGCATTGCTTTAGGGGGCGGACTTGGGGGGTATTTGGGGGAAATGTGAGAAAAAAAAGAAGCAGATTTATAGACAATAGTGCGAGGCTGACCTCATTCTGGAGTCCTGAGGATAGTTGCCCGCGGCTATGGCGAAGACATTAGAGTCCTACTCGGCTATCCCGAACATAATATTGGATTCAGAAAATGTGTAGAGTATTTTCTTAGCCCCATTCACATTCGCCGCTTACTTTTCCGTGCCTTTGGTTGAATTGGCGGTGCTGCTATTGTCCTTGATGGGATTGCTCGTTCCAGGAAGGGATGGGCTGGGATGTATAATCTATAGCCCGGATCTGGCGAGCATGAAGATATGGATAGAGCCATTAAGTTTCATACCGAGATTCTCTAGCTGGATGGAGTTTTAGCAATTGGATGATTGAGGAGGACAAGAGTTAAAGATTCAGAGATGCAGCCGAAGGAAAGAGGAGGCATGAGTGAGAACATCTCAAAGGTGATTGTGGGCGATAGATCTACGTCAAACGAGCTTCCGAGAGAATTTGAAGCTGTGGTGTGGGGTGGCGTTTATATCCAGCTCACTCCCAGTGTCAAAGCCGCGGATTGCACTGATCTCGAAACAACCCACATCCGCCCTTTACACCCTTCCCCCTTATTAGTCCCGCCTGCTCGCTCTCCAGAGCTACTAGCCCATTAAAAGGTGATAAACTAATCTGAACAATTCAAAACTCTAATTCATCCCATTACAGTGACTCTAGCGCCCTTCTCCGACCATTTTGCCCATATACCCTGCCTCTTCAAAACCTCATATCGCACAATATACCCCCGCCTTTCTTTTGTGTGTACATATGGCACAGGAAGCCCTACCAAGTACTTTATCCATTCATCCATGCACTAATTCTACCATAAATTCCCCCCAAAAGGACAGTACACCCAAGATGCACCCCTCTCCCGACCCCCCGCCCCCCCACACTCCAACTAAACGCCCAGAAAAACCTCCCACACGCCATGCCACGCAAAACGTCAATCCAAAACCATATTAGCCAATATACCCGAGGAATTCCCCACCTTGCAATCAAAACATCGCACAGACCACAGCAATCCATCTATTCATCAAGAGCCCTTGGGCCGAAAAAAGTTTCTGATACAAGAGTGAAGACCAAACCTTTCCTTCCCCCAACCTCCCCCCAAACACCCTCAAAACCAAAGCCTCAGAACGGGAAATCCCCGCCTTCCGGCCAAAAATATAAAATTTATGATGCTGATGCGATGATGACGATGATCAGATGAAACCACCCCTCCACCCACCCTACCCAAGAAAACGAAAGAAAAAAAAAACGCCGCCTTCTGCAATGGTATTTCACCATCCCTTCTGCCCATCCGACAAGTGTCAATCTCAATATCGTACCGTAGCGTAGCAAGCACATATTCCCCTCCCTCCCTTCCTACCTGCTTACTCTCCCACCCACCCCCTCACCAAATGCAAATAAATTTCGCAAGCTCGCCCCCCAAAAAATTCGCATGTGCTGAAAGGCAAGGTTTAGAATCCCACAGCGAGCATCAATCCATACCCCAAAGTGATGATGACAAAGAACGTGAGCACCGACGCCGGCACACCCCTGGTCAAAAAGTGCTTGACCTCGAGGTACCGCTGCCCCGTACGCTGATCCTCCATCATGATAGCCGCTGCGATCCATTAGCCCACATCCTCACAAAGCTGCACACTGCAAAAGAACTCGCGCAAAGGAAACGGGAGGGATATGCAACTTACTCATGTTCGGGAACCCAGACGTCGGCAATCCCATGGCGGCCGACGCCATGAGCACACTGCCCATAACCAGCAGATTGGGATGGGGCTCCGCCATATTCTGCCCCACCTCCTTGACCAACGGCAGCACAATGAGCGCAGCGACCGTGTGGCTGATGAAGGTCGCAACCACCATCATGAGGCCGGCGAACACAACCAAGACGCCATAGAGGCTCATGCCCTCGACGCCCTCGGTGATGCTGCCGGCGAGGGTGTGCAGCAGGCCCGAGGAGTTGACTGCCTTGCCGAGGGACAGGCCGCCGGCGGCGAGGATGATGATTGTCCAGAGGAAGTTGTTGAAGTCTTCTTTTGTGAGGATGTTTGTGCCGAAGAAGGCGACGATGGGGATGATGGCCACGACGCCCATGTCGCCGAAGACAGGCTCGAGCTGGTGACTGATGCACCACAGGACGATTGTGAGGAGCGTCACGATGGTGATGAACCATTGCGTGCCGGTGAACTTGTCCTTGAGCGGCCGGATGGGCACAATGGTCGTGTTGCGGCCGGGCTGGAAGGTGACCAGCAGGAGCAGCCAAATTAGCACAATGGAGATTATGCAGACGGGGAGCGCGATGAAGAACCACACGCCCCACGATGGCTCGGGGGACATGTTCTGGAGAGCGATGAGGTTCTGTGGAGACGCGATGGGGGAGGCAGCTCCGCCAATATTCGAGGCCAATGCGATACCAAGCAAAAGGGCCTTGGTCATGTCGGAATCAGAGGGGAGGTTGCGGAGGATTGGCTAGAAAACGTCAGTGATCCTTCCGTCGAGAAAAAAAAAACACACGAAAATACGCACCTGGATAATCGAAAAGCACAGCACCGGCGCAGCGACATTACTGATCCACATACTCGCAAAGGTAGCAACAAACATGTTGGTTACCAGCACAGTGCGCGGCTTGGTGCCAGCCTTGCTCAGAACAAAAGTCGCCATCATCTTGGCAATGTTGTACTTGGACAGGGCAGCAGCAATGGTAAAACCGCCCAGCAAAAGCATAATGACCGGAGTCCACATGGCCGCAAACACATAGCTGGCGGCCGGCTTCGTCTCAAGGCGATGCCCCGAGCGATCATCCCTGACTACGCGAAGCGTGACTGCCAAGAAGGGCACGAGTAACGACGTGACATAGAGAGGGATGACCTCGGTGGCCCACAATAAACTGACAAAGACGACCAGGGCGAGACAATTTTGCTGCTCCGCCTTTTCCATGAAGGGTACGAGCAAGAGGGCCAAGAATACGGCCAAGATGATGATCAAGAACCAAAACCTGTAACTAAGCAGCCAGCTGGGACAGCGGTATCTGCCAATGGGTGTGACGACCTCCTTGATCTCTGGCTCAGCCTCGTCACCCTGTAACCGGACTCTGCCTCGATTTGCAGTATCCCGGCCCAGGAGCGTCTGCGTCAGACCAAAGTTAGCCGCCTGTGCCTTGCGCTCGATACCAATCATCTCTCGCCACACGGTGTTGCGCTCCCATACGACGTGTTCTCTCAGATGGAGTCGGAGCTCCCGTTTTGCCTCGGCCACGTCGCCGTTGGTGCAGACACGAGAGTAGGCTTCTTCGACACGCGACAGATTGTTGGACAGCTTGTTCATGGTGCCTTGGTCGAAGGGGTGGGCGGGGTAGACGTGTTTCTGGAGGTAGTCGCTCTTCAGCTTCCGGTCAAGGATCTTGTCGTATTTCTTTAACACCTTCTCAAAGCCCGTCCTGTTCAGCTGGATGAACGACCGCAGCTCACACAGCGACACGTAGAGGCTGACGATCCTCTTCTTAAGAGACACGCCCTCGTCGTATAGTGCCGAGAATGACATGTCGTTGTAGTCATCAAACGCGCCGCTTGCTCTCCGCTTCGAGGATGAGAAATCTGTCGAAGCAGCCATGTCGTCGTGGGCGCTGTGGGTGCCCCAGGCTGACCGACGGCGTCGGCCGTCTGTACTTCTTTTTCGCAACTGGGACGTCTCGTTGGCATCTTCGTCGGAATCGGCGTCCTCCTGCTCTTCCTCCTCTTCACCCAAAAAGGAACGTCCGCTCATGGTGCTTGGGCGCCTCCCGCGGTTGTTTCCAATGTGCTTGAATACGCTTGCACTGCGCCCTTTTCTCCCCGCGGGGGCATTCTCCTGTTCGTGCTCGTATTCCTCCTGCTCCTCCTCGTACGTCTCTGCATCTCGCAGCAGGTGGTTGAGCTCTCCATATATTTCGAGCTCCTTGAGCTGGTAAAACGAGCACACCTTTTCCAGCTCGGCGTCCAGCTGAGTTGTGAAGATCTTGTCGGGCTCCTCGGGGCTCCCGTTCAGTAAGGGCGACGACTCGGCATCGGTAGTCTGTGCGGTCTGCTGGTGGACTCGGTTCTCGAGGGTGTATATGCTAGACAAAACAAGACACCTGTTAGCAGACGGGTACTCGAAATGGTCGAGCCCAGGGGAATTGTCTCAACGTACAGTTTTTTCAGATTGCTGTAGGCAATGTAGTGGTTGCTCCAGTCCGGCACAGCATTGAACTGCAGGCTGTGCGAGAACTTCATCTCGTCCTCTTCGCGAAGCTGCTCGAGCTTCTCCCTTCTCTTGTGCTCTCGTTTGCTCTGGTGGTGCTGTCTCTGAACGCTGGCTGAGTAGGCGGGGAGCTCCTGCAGCTCAAAGGCGGGTTCGCTAGGGCTACCACGGAAGCTTGCGATGCGGTCCAGGGTGACTGTCTGCGTCGCGGAGCAGGGCGAGCAGTGATAAGGACAGGGCTAGTTGCGGGTCGCGGGAGTCACACGGGGCGGTCGAGGGTCAGGCGGCGGATGATGGACCCGCGGCATGCAGGCAGGCGGAAGCGGATCGTGTCTAGTGGTGGAGACGGGCGTGTGGCTTGGGGAAGACGTGGAGGAGCGCAGGCCCGAGTGACGTTCTGTTCAGAATTGCGACTCTGAGACTTGGCCAAGCGAATTCGCGGCCCCGACCATGTGCTCGGCGGATTGGCTGTCGGTGCTCGCGGCCCTGGCACCAGCCACGGTTAGGCCCGATGGAGCCTAGTCGGAGAGGGCTGGGGAGCGTCTGGCGTCGCTGCGAAGCTTGGGGGGGAGAGCCAAACTCGGTCTCCTCGTCGCTCGTCGTCGTCCGCCGCGGCCGGAGAAAAGGTTTTGTGGAGAGAAAAGCAGGCACACAGGCGGGCGAATGAAGTGGCTCCTATCTTATCGCTGCGCGGCTCCGTCGGCTACGTCACTCCCACGGCTCCTCCAGGGCTCATCGGCCAGCTACTGCCAGCCGGGCTAGCGCACAGCGCGGAACAGGAAACATGCCATTCGCTCAATTGCCATGCCAGACGCCGACCGCTGCGGAGGGCATCAGCCGACATCACGAGAGCGGCCGGGCTTGGGGCATGGACCCAGTGCAAGGTTTTATTCAACAAAAAAGGCAGATCCGACCAGACTGCGCTCTTCATTCATCGTCTAGCTATATAATGCCTCCGTCCCCGGGTGGAGACGGCGAGCCGACGTTACGGTCGGGCGTTTAGACTGCAAGCAGACGTCAGTAAAATGGCCAGTCGTCGGATACACACTCAGCGAAACTCACATCGCAAGTCCCAGCCAATCTGGGGGCCGAGCTTGGGCAGCTCGTCGGCAACGCTCTGCACGTCCTTGTCACCGCGGCCAGAAAGGCAGATGACAACGTCCTGGTCCTTCTCCATCGTCTTGGCCAGCTCAATCGCCCCGTAGATGGCGTGCGCAGACTCCAGCGCGGGGATGATGCCCTCCAGCTGCGAGATCAGACGGAACCCGATGAAGGCCTCGGCGTCAGTCGCCGCAATGAACTTGGCCCGCTCGCTGTCCTTCCAGTTGGAAAGCTCAGGGCCGACGCCGGGGTAGTCGAGACCAGCCGACACCGAGTGCGTGTCGTTGATCTGTCCGTGCTTGTTCTGCAGGATGTAGGTCCGCACGCCGTGGAGCACACCCTTGGTGCCTCCCGTCAACGTCGCACTGTGGCGATCCGTATCCACACCGTCACCGCCAGCCTCGACTCCCAGCAGCTTCACAGACGGGTCCTTGGAGAAGGGGTAGAACATGCCCACGGCATTGCTGCCGCCACCCACGCACGCAACAACCGCATCGGGGAGCTTGCCGCGCTTCTCTTGCATCTGCTGCTTCGTCTCGTCTCCAATCACCGACTGGAACGTACGCACAATGGTGGGGAACGGGTGCGGGCCGATGGCCGATCCGATAATGTAGTGCGTCGTCGAGAGCCTCACAACCCAGGCACGCATGGCCTCGTTGACCGCGTCTCGCAGTGTCTGCGCGCCCGCCTCCACCGCAACCACTTCGGCTCCGAGGAGCTTGATGCGGAACACGTTGAGTGCCTGGCGTCGGACATCCTCGGCGCCCATGTAGATGGTGCACTTCATTCCAAACTTGGCGCACACCGTGGCCGTCGCCACACCGTGCTGTCCTGCACCCGTCTCGGCGATGATCTCAGTCTTTCCAAGCCGTTTGGCAATCAGGATCTGGCCGAGGGCGTTGTTGATCTTGTGACTTCCCGTGTGGTTCAGGTCCTCACGCTTCAGCCAGATGTTTGCACCTCCAGCATGCTCCGTCAGTCTTTCTGCTAGATGCAGATGGCCCGGGCGTCCCATGTAGTCGTAGTATGACCGGTACTCTTCCCAGAACTTCGGGTCGTTGATCGCTTCGTCGAATCCCTTCTCGAGCTCGGCCAAGCAATCCATGAGCGATTCGGGGACGTACTGGCCTCCAAACTCGCCAAATCGAGGCGGAATCGCGTGTTCACTCTTCTCGCCGTCCGTGTTCAAGGCCTCGAGCTGATCGGCCAGACCGGGTCCATCCGGCGTGTCTGCATCGGTAATGACCTTGTCAACGGTGACGCCCGTAGGCTCCTTGGCCTCGGAAAGAGCCTCTACGATTCCGACCTCCCTCGTGGTGGCGCGAGAGCTCTTGCCGCAAATCTTGTCGCAGTACTCCTGGACAGCCTTGGGGCCCTCGCCAGGGGCAGCACTGGCCAGAACGTTGACAATCTGGCTGCCAATCACAACACCCTCGGCAATCTTGCCGACGCTCAAGAAATGGTCGCGGGTGCTGACACCGAAGCCGACTGCAGCTGGAATGTTTCCGGAGTACTTATGGACGCGCTCGAGGAGCTGGGGAAGGGCGGCGTTCATGGTACCGCTGGCACCCGTGACGCCCATGCGGGATACGACGTAGATGAACGAGTCGGCAATCTTGCAAAGGACGCGCATGCGGTGCTCCGAAGTAGCGGGGGCAATCAGGGGGACGTAGGAAAGTCTGCCATGCCATTAGTCTAGTCAACTCCCACATAAAATCTTCATACTCACCCGTAGCTGGTGCAGTAGTTCCTGAAGCGCAGGGCCTCCTCAGGTGGAAGATCCACAATGATGAAGCCGTTCGCGCCAGCCTCCTTCGCATCCTGCAACATGCGCTCCTCGCCGTAGCTCAGCAGCGGGTTGTAGTATCCCATGAGGAGGACGGGAGCCTTAAGGCCACGCTTCCTCGCGTCGCGGATCATCTGAAGGCATCCTTCGGTCGTAACGCCGTTCTTGAGGGCTTGCTATGTGCAGAAAACTGTCAGACACTGTTCGAGTGCGGGGTGTGGCGAATGAGTCACCGTACCGTGTTCGACTTTTGAATCGTGGGACCGTCCGCAATTGGGTCGGTGAAGGGCATTCCAAGTTCAATAATGTCTAAGAGAGTCAATTTGCTGGGCTTGAAATAGTTCTGGTCCGTAAAAGCCCATCACATACCAGCGCCACCCGCCTCCATTCCGAGCAGGATGTCGGGGGTTTCTTGGGCGGTGGGGTAGCCCGCAGTCACATAGGTGACGAGAGCGGACTACATTCATATTAGCATCCCGAAGCCATGCATTGTCTGCAAAGGGAGCATACCCTGCCCTCCTTCTTGCATTGCGCGAAAGTCTTCTTGATTCCCTCCATGGCGGTGAGTTGGTAGCGGGGTTGGAAATAAGGTACAATTGAGCAATCTCCAGCGGAGAAGACGAACTTCTTATGGATATACCGCTAAGCTAGTGAGTCACTTTCGGGTCAGTCGGGAATTGGACACGGTAGGGCTTAGAGTGGAGGATGAGTCTTTTCGTCGGATAAATTATTTGAGAGGGACATCTGGTCCCGCCGCTCTCGGCCGCGCCCTCGCCCGCACTAAACTATATGTGGCCTAGCCCAGTTTGGACCCGGAAACCACTGGGCCGACGTCAGCCATCTCATGTACCTAGGTACATCCAGATATCACCAGTATAATAGCATCGCCAATCTGCTTCTAGTAAATTGGGCTGTTTTCTACTAGATTGAGGATTCTCATCAAGGATGTGCAGGAACAAAAGAATACCCCAGAAACCACTTGCCGATCCAACGCTCAGTGAATATCCTCGTTCAAGCATGTCATTGGTTTGTACCTAGGTACATTCATTAATTGTGCAACAGTACTAAAAAATCTTAGAAAAATAAATATTGGATAATTCGATAACCAAAAGGAAACGTTAGGATATAGAAAGATGGAAAAGTTACTCCCGCGGGAAACTACATCACCATACCATCATCGTTCACCTGCTGTCCCTGTTTGGTTCAATGTTCCCAAAGAACACCACGAGAACGGCACAATAGGCCGCAGATGCAGCAAATGTCTCGTGCCTCTTTGCAGACGTCAGCAGAGCAAGGATTCCTGAGAATACGAGAGTGAAAACCATGACAATCATTATACACAGCATATATGCTCTGTTGCTGCCTCCATCTTGCACTTGGTCATACAGTAGCCAAATAGGAACGTCAATCAATACTACCAGAAGGAGTAAGAAGATGATGTTGGTGAGCTTTTCCACCCGGAAATGGGTGTAATAAATTTCATGTTTGTCTTCATCCTTCGGTGGCTTTGCAAGCATGTCGTCCGAGTCAATCTCGGTCTTTTTCTTTGTTTCCTATACTCATTTTAGCAATTGCTTTATCATCATCATGTAGTGGATTTTTCACTCTACCTTGGAACGGAACAACCAGTCAATAGGCCTGCAGTGAATTGTATGTAATAGTCTTCCGACCGTGCTGTCCATTGAAGCATACTGTCTACCTCTGCGTATGCATATGAGGTCTTCTCTATTATCAATCCAAGAGGCCTCTCTCGTGTTTATCGCTGTACGATTTGATATGAACTTGGCAACGGCGTCGCAATCGTTATGTGTTGGCTTCCCAAACGCCGACATTCGATGGGCAGCGGTAAGAACATCCGCTTGACTAATAAGCATTATCAATGCCTCAAAGAGCTGCGTACTTACCATATGAACAGTACACCTTCTCGATTTTCGCCAACATGTCCTTATGTTTGGCGGCCACTTCTTTTCGCTTCTCCTTGGTTAGATTCCCCTCACCTTTCTTGGATTTCTCCAGTCGGTGTGTACAGAAGAGATCTGTATCATCCAGCTCTCGTACCATCTCTACCTCCATCCTGTGAAGGTCCTTCTCTAGTATTCTCAATTCTTCTTGTCTGTTCAACAACAACCTAGACTGTAGATATCCAAAACGGCGATAGATAGTGAAGCCGTCATCATTGTCTAGGAACACTGCCGTACTAGGGTACCCTTTGTGATAATCATTGACTGTTTTGATGTTACTCTAAACCCGCATTGTATCTCAAACGATAGAATGATTTCTTACTGCGACGCGTTTCGATTACTCGCCGCCATGCTGGTATTCGCTTGATCAAAGGCCACCTTGGTGGGTACAATTGAAATTGCCCTGTCGTTCCATCAGCATGTTTCCTTTTTGCGGTTATTGATAACACGTAAATTTTACTTTTGCATTTTCCTTCTCTCCATTTCCCTGGTCTTCACTCGCCCTTCGGACATGTACTGGTGATTGCGGTACTGCATTTGAGTCGTGTTGAATATGTACTGCCGAATCTCTGCCTTCTTCTTCGTCTGCTTCATTTCGCACGAGAAGGTTGTTCTCTTCTGTATTCGTAACTACAGGTCCAATAGAGTGGGGAGACGCCACAGATTGCGTGTCATGCATATCTGAGTTCGATCGATGAAGACTACTTTCGGTTGGAGTCATCTGTGTCCCTAGTCCCGAGGCTTGCCCATTCTCCATAGTATTTTCATCACTTCTACGATTCATGACAATATTCTGATCAGGCTGAAATTTTGAGGCTCGAGAATTGAACTCTAGGGGCTTGTAAAATGGAGAGTGATAAGCAAGAGGCTTCCCGGCTGATTTATCTACCAACTCCCAACCCATGCTTGTACAACCACACGTACTCATTTCTCCTCTGCATCGTCAAATTCTAGATCTTTCTCATCAAAAATTTCCGTCTTCTTGTTGTAAGAAACTTCATATCTCCAACTTCCTGCTTCCCTTTTCGCTGATTTGACTTCTGCGCTTTCCATTATGTTTGCTTTGTGTATGTAAACTCTGTCCCCCACAGAAAATGCTTGAGGCCATGCCTAAAATTCACATCAGTAAGATAAACAGCCCGTAATTTCACAGATGGGGCGTACCGCTCTATTTGAATTTGCGCTAACGAAGGACATGTCAGTTTTCTTTCCTCTCAGAAATATTCCCCCTTGATGGAACTATGGAGATGTCGTGTTTTGTCGTCTCTGCTTTATAGATGATCGAATTGGATATCTTCGTGATCGAAACTGATCGTAAGTGGGATGAGTAGGGATGATATGTAAAAAAGAGCAGGTTGCAGATCGAGCTGCCTAAAAGGCTGACCCATAGTCACCAAGAGAGCCAGTGGCGGCACACCGACTGGGGTGTACCCTGTGAGTCGGACATGTGTCATGCTATCACCTAAGGAGGCATCATCATAGTTTTTCAGGCATCGGGTGACGCAGCGGCACAACTCATCACCGGGCCCAAGCGATAAAAACCCTGACAGGCTCCCACTGCATGTAAGACACCTCATCGCTTCACCGAAAACATGCAGCATCCTGCAAATACGTAGATACAGAAAATGATATCAGGCTATTCTGATCCGTCCATACGGCTTCGAGAAGTCAAATGACTTTGAGTATAGTGGTTCCCGAACTTTCGACTGAGCTTCGGTCGAGAATTCGAAAGGCTTCATGGCAAAGTCTATCGTTCCATTTCCATGCAGAATTGACCAACATCCGCACAGACCTCCAATTCTGCGACTGAATCTCACTGTCGAATGATTCAAGATCACTCTCGAAATTTCCAGACATTTGCCATCGGTGGCCAACACTTTCATGATCATACGCACCTTTAATTGGATGAGGCTGTCAGATTTAGCCGCTCATGCCTGCTACAGTTCATGATGCGATTATGATAAAGCTTCATGTGACAATTAAATAGATGTTTTTCCCATCTCCTCGTTCCGACTTCTTTTTGCGAATTTTGCGACCTAAGTGATGCTACTGGAGCTCTGTCAAAAATCCTTGCCATCTAGCATAACCTCTTCACCGATATATTCGAGGCTTTAACAGTCAAAAATGATCAAACACCAATCAAATAACGGAACATCTCGCTGCGAGGGAATGCACCGCAATCGTTAGCTTGCTGGGGGTAAGTGGGCTGAGCAGAACCATGCAAGTCGTCGGGAGCTCGCAAAGCCTTCTACTTCATAGCCACCCCAATGATAAGGCCTGAGTTACCACACAAATCAGCTATGAGGTTACACTGAGAGGTCTAAGCCCCAATGATCCTTAGACACGTGTCCAAAAAGGTCATATGAGTTTCAAGCCATCGGAATGTCATATCGATAACTCGCCTATGGGGGGCCATTTTCGCCCCCCCGGCCGGAATTCTTATTTATCCACCGATTTGTCATTTCGGACATTGGCAAAATAAATACTAAGTGCCTGTCTCCCCGAACCCGAAGTGCATAGCCCCGCATCAACTTTCACAGCCTTTCGCTGCAACTCGAGATGTATTAGCAGTCCCAACCATGGCTACAAAGATCATTCACAACAACATAACTCTACTAAATTCTGTTATGCTAGACTTCTAACCTTCCATCGCCCCCATTCCCTCGCTTATCCGATACCATGATACTCTGAATCGATACATTGAGCGAGGGTGGAAATAATGTCAAAGCCAACAAAAATTATACTCCTTGGATCAAAAGAGAATATAGGATAATTCAGGAAAAGAAGCTCTCTAAAGATTACTATACAGGAAAAACAACAGTCCGAATACTTATTGACGAAGTTTGAAAATTTAAAGTGGCATATATTCCATCTTTGTATCAACCCTTTATGAATAATTCTCTCTGTCTTGGGTTGAAGTAACTTCTAGTGAGTATTTATCTCCCGACAAAAGGCACTCCGAACCCCTAATACCAAATGTTTTCAACAGCATCACATACTTGCAAGAAGAAAAAATTCCACTCTATAGCAGAATAGCTTTACTTGATTCTGTTCACTAATTACTACAAAACTAAGCGGTAGTTACTGAGTTATATTTTTCTCAGGCCACCTTAAAGCCTGAAGTGCTCTGGAAAACTTCTATTATAAGGTTAAATTTGTTAGAGCCTCGGAGAGATTTCCTAGCAAAACTAAGCATATAATTACTAGAATCCGGCAAAACTGAGAATGTAAGCGCTAGAACTAATAACACAAGTTGTAAATAGAAAGAAAAGTGTATAGCTGACAAGAAAAAACATGTCATAAAGAGAAAACTAATAGTATTAACAGAATTTCTACTAAAATTACAGATAATATTATCTTGAAATTCAGACTTAGAACATAAGCCGTAGATATGATAGTGCATTCTCTAGGTTTGGCTGCCTGCAGTGCTTAGTCAGTCTGAGCCGAGCTGAACTGAACTCCGGGACATGCTGATGCCGCGTGACCCTAACTCAAGTTACACCAACCTATACTTCAGCCGCACAGTGCCCTGAGTCCGAAAATTCGACCTGAAACTTCAGCTTAAGCTGTGAAATTCTGCTAGGTGGGCGATCGGTGCGCCGAGAAGAATATTGGTATTTCAGAGTGTTTTTACTACAGCTTTACTTATACTATAACCTTACTAGATTATTCTGTTGCTTGAATGTTAATGTAGGCGTAAAATACATAAAAGTAAATGTCTCTAGTATTGACTATAAATCGATCCAAGTGAAGAAATAGTAGTGTGTTATGAGAGCGACTAAGCTATAAGTTTCATCTGCGGGAAGCTTGTTACATATTTTTAATTCCTGACTAATGGGTGAATATGACTGTAAAGCCCGATTCATTAGCGATAAAAGTGAAAAATGATATTTTTACGCTGTGTCCTCTGCTACGATGGAATTAATCGACTATTAGTCCCATCAAACAATTAATAACATTCAAAGATTGAACCATAGTCATTTTATGCAGAAAAGATTAGATTCTTGCTCACTTCGAGATCCTAAAAGATTTGTAGGCTTTAGTATTTTGTGGAGTTCAAAAGATACAGATGGAAAGACTAATTCTACCTATTATGTTTACAAAGGAAACCAAATGAGTGGAAGTGGCTATAACAGCTTTAACATCTATAGCATCTTGAGGTCAAAAAGCAAAGCATATGGCCAGAATAAAAATAAAATCCATCAGTTCCAGCAAGCTCCGCTCGCTCTTATCACTAAACAACCTATATGCTCTAAAGTCCGCTGGTGTACCAATAAAGCGGAGCATCTGGTGCTTGTTGCCGTGATACTCGGTAAGCTCGTTCCGGTTCCTTCAAAGTCCCATTTTCATCGAACCACTTTGTATATTGCTGTAAACGAGAGGCAGCCGCATTGTTGTGCTCATATTGTTCATTTGTAGTTGCGGACTCGATTTGGCTGGTGTTATATGTAGCTACACCTGAACACGGCTCGCAAAGCTTATTTGGCTCTCGCGTCAATCCTATACATTGGCTGATATCCGGTAAAGTCAGCTGTAACGCTCTTCCTGGTTCTCCCTTGAATGTATTCATAGTTCGCAGGCATGGGAACTTTAAATGACCATCAGTGTCGAAAAGTTCGAGAATTTCCGGTTTACTCTGTATGTCTGATAGGCAGTCCTCACATAATGTATAGGGTTGCTCCACAAAACGACATGCCCGCAGTCCATTCGGTTTGATTTGTCCCATCCATTCGATATTAAAAAATTCATGATCGTTGGTAATACAGAGATGCCTCGGTAGCGACTGTTCTTTGATCAATCGCCAATTAAATACAACACTGTGTTGTGCCGCAGGATTACCGCCGGCCTTCTGCATTTGCCATCGCGGATGAAGGACCTGGCATTCGCGGCAGATTGATATTCCAGTTGGCCCCCCAGGATTGCTAATGCATTCTAATCCGAAAAGACAGAGTAATCTCTGACTATTTGGCATTTTGATAGATTGGTTGCCTTTGTGTATTTAGTTCCCTTAAAAAGAGTGATAGAGCAAGAGAGAGCAAGAATAATTGACAGATTTGAAGACGCAATCAAATGTTTTTCAATGAATACCAAGCTGATGAAATTAATGATAATCGTAGAGAAATAGAATGGCCCTCATGTAGCAGTTTATATACTTGCCATCGTCCCATCTCTGTAGTAGCTATGACTGGAGTATGATTCACACTCGATAGCGACACCCATGATAACACCTCAGCTGCGCCTCTCCTCTACAGTGTTTCTTTGATGAAGGTAAATGAATATTTTCGGAGATTCACGGACAGTAATTTCCAGGCACGAAGACGACGAAGGCTGAGCCGTCGCCCTTTGCTGTGCTTCCCGTCCACTATACAACTTTGATTACGGGAAGACGGCTACAAACGGCCGTGCAGAAGCTCATTTCCAAGCACTAAAGACACAAATACTAAAAAATATCTTGGCAGCAAAGCGACATAGATGATCGGTTGGTATTACACCTAGATCTCTGGTTCGGGGTCTGGCAGTTGCATGTATAGTCCCGCCCCCAAAGCTATCTATATACAATTTCCTTCTGAACATTAGACCCCTAGCTTACCATAGCTTCAATTCGTGAGGATCACGCGGATAGCAACCGATAAGGAGGAGTCCTCAATTAAGCCATGTGATCGCCGCTCAATGAAGTCAGGGCGTCGCCGCAATTCAAGATTGTGCAGCTAACACTCTATGATCGACACGGGTGGCGAGTCCTTATAAAATGGTACTATGTCTCTCCAACCCCTTGACGCTCCCCTTTTCTCTGCGCTTATTAACACTGGCCTGTGACGCATCGTGCCGTGCAGCAGCCCTATCCACCTCGTAGCACCTCTTTTACAATCAATTGAGAGTGATTCACCGATTATATTTCAGTAGTATATACATTTTACAAGTATACAAGGTTGTATTTGACTCAGAGTCCTGTGATACCAAGATTCGCAGGCCCCGAAGCTGATCCTGAATGTGCTTGGGACGCCGCTAAAAGAGCATTGGGGTTGCTTAAGTAACCCTCAATTGTGAACCAGCGCCTGAACGATACAAGTCTCATGGTGTTTTGAGATAGTTGATGCCAGTTCTCACCAGTGAGTCCACTAGTCTGGATTCGAGGTCTAACCACAGCCATACAGGTGCCACAAATTGAGTATCGAAGACGCACATAACGGCTGCATTGGACGGCCTCTGGTATAACTTGTCTTAAGACTTCCGCCAGTTCACCTCCGAATAGATTCCGTAGTCGTATGCATTCGTACACAGGATAGCCGTCGTTGAATAAGCCCCATATCATACCAGGAAACGCAGTTTGAAAAAGCGGTAGGCAAGTTGTGCACAGCTTATTGGCCGAGGTAACAGGCCCACAAGGCCCTTTTGTCATCGGTGATATTGCTTCGTACCAATTCCGTGTGAAATGGACCGGGTCGTTGGTGGCGCAAGGCCATTGCCCCGCAGATATTTTTGCCTCCTTCTTTCTTTGCCAATAGGTCTTGACCTTTTCAAAGCTACCCTCCGCTTTAGCCAATCGAATATGGAACCAAGGGTGCAATTCTTCGCAAGTTACACACGGAGTTTCCCCCCTGACTTGTCTTGTATGGTCTTCCTGACAACAGACTCCCAAAAAACAGGTTTCAGGGTACCCTGTGGGCATTTTGCTCCAGTTCTCAATGATATAATTTGATATATGTTTATATCCTGATGACTTTGCTGATTTGGATGAATATCTGGCCTTCAATTACGAGAGGTATTCGGTAAGGTTTTGGTTTTTGGTATCGTTTGACGTAAACCAAGAGCTCGAGAACAGGGGCTTGGGAAGTGTGTAGATGTAAAGTGAGTGGTTTTTATTCAATACCTGGTGATACAAATGTTCTTTCAATTGTTGAGGAAGTAATGTAGGCCCTCAGGAGCATCTTATATACATATCTCTGTTCTATATCCGTGATGTGTGTGACTGGAGTATATGATTCATACCCACCAACGTTCACCATTTCATCACCCCCGCTATGCCTCCCGCTCTGCCTCCCGCTCTGCATCCCGCTCACAGTGGTTCTTTGATTGGGGTAGCGGAGCTGAGTGACTCGATGAGCCTTGATTCCCAGGCACCAGGGAACGAAGGCTGAGCCGCAATGTTGGTCACAGTGCCGGAGCATGATCCCCTCCAACGGAACATCCGGGTCCTGGTCTTGCGGTCTAGTTGTGATATGTACGGCCCTTGTGCATTGTTTCCGTACTTTTTCCGGGTTTTGATAGGTTTGGTTGACTGTACGGGCCTTGCGTGAGGAAGACGTATCCAGCTGCTGGTGTGGAAGGGCCATCTTTTGAGCAATGCGGTAGCCAGTCAATGAGATTTGGGCGTCGCCGCAATCTTAAACAGCACGAACAACCCCACCTCATGACTGATACGGGAAGTGAGTCCTCATAGGAGTGTTCCATATCCCTCGATATCATCGTCATCGTCATCCCCCTCATTATCCGCAGGCTGCGACTTTGTGGCCACCTTATCTGCCTCCTCGTGGCACATGCCTGTCGGCGTAAAGTATTGGACAATGTCAATCTTCTGCAGATGACCCTTCCAACATTTATCGCAAGCCGTGCCCTTCCTCTTGACGACGTTGCATGTGACCCTTGTGCCCCGCAGATTCAAATCACTCCTGCGCCACCGACAAAATTGGTAGTCGGGGTCCTCGAACGCACAAAGGAACCGTCCATGGGCCTCGATATTCTGTTTCGTAATCTCCTTTCGAGAAACTTCTGCTTCGATGCGGGCCAGAGCATCGGCATTGTTGTTGGCCCACGCCCTAAGCTGTTGTGGGTCGTACCGTTTCAGACATTCGATACAGACTTTGCTAGGTGAATAAACTTTCTTCCCAAAGCCGAGGCAGTGACTGCCCGCTATACAGACGACCGCAGGTGGGAGCTTGAAGGAGTCGGGCGAAGAGGACATCGGTCGTTGGGGTGGTTGGTACTCGTCGGCGCGGGTCCGCTTGGATGGTCGTTCGGACGAGTGGGGACGGTATAAGAGCATGAACGGCGGAGGCCCCGGGAGACGGAAGGGCGGACTACCAGGTAAAGAATAGAGTAGGGGACGTCGTTTTCAAGAGTCTTTGGAGGTCGGCGGTCTGAAATCCGGGATAAAAGGCAGCGGAAAGGGGCGCATATTTCACGGTGACACAGGTCCAAGTCTTGCCACTATACTTGTGCGGCGCATAGACATCCGAAACGAGGAATACAAAAGTAGCAGAAACAAAGCTCCTCACACAGGTCAGCTATGCGCCCTCCTATGTATGGTAGTAATCTAGGGGCGGTGTGACATAGCCGACGAGGTGATGGGCACTTAATTAAAGCCGGAGAGCGCACCAATTGGCGCAGGGCGCAGGCGGATTCCACGAAATTCTACCAGGCTCAAAATGTGTTTGGCAGAGCTTCGCCCATCGTGAGGCAAATGATCTGCAAATCCTGGCATCGGTGACCCTTCCCCACCCCACACCAGAAACACTGGCTTCTTTCTCCGAGGAATCTGTTTCCTTCCATCGGCCCGGGCGTACGTGTGGTTCCGAGATATGACCATCCGCCCTATTTGAAATACTGTGTGCGCGTCGTCCACAGAGCATCAACCTCAGCCCCTGGGCAGCCCATTGTGGCGAATGGAGAATTCTTGCTTGTTCCTCACGTGGAATCGGTCTGTTGACCTGCCAATCAGGCCCCGAGGAGGCGGGAAAAACGTGACAGAAGGATTTCGTAGCGGTTGTTTTGCTTGGGCCTGGCGGAAATAAACGGCCCGTGTGTTCGTACTTGATGCAATGGCTGGCTGGCACGGCACGACCTGTCATCGCCAAATGGATCTGCGGCGAACCCGGGTGCCCACAGGACTGTTTCATCCGCTGCATTTCTATGGATCGACCAAACTCTATCGAGGGGACCCCTGTAGCCACGTGTGACTGCACCGAGGTGAAGAAGAAGACGGCCCAAAGATCGTCTTCGGCTCTGCTCGGATATCTGGACGACCGTTGCTTGTGGAGTAGCACAGGCCGTGGACCTGCCTCCTGACACAAAATCTTCCCTCGCCTCGGCTTCCGCCGGAGTTTTGGGCGTCGTGTGAGAAGTACTCCATGCTCAAGAGATGCTAAGACGAGGTGGACGGGCAAGACGTCAGTGGTCGGTGGTTCGGTCGAATATCATGGGGTCGCTAGTGGGAGTTGGGTTAGGCGCGGAAGAGGCGCTGACGTTGAGCAGCTGCTTTTGGAGTGAATAAAATGCTTTTTGTGACCCGGGAAACCTTTGACCCTCGTGAACTCAGTTCTGGAAGTAAAAAGCAAATATACGCCAAAACGTGCAGACGCGGACGATAGGGGCCTTGAGCGGGGCTTGCCCAGGTTGGGCATAGGTGCCAAGGGGGCGAAACCCAATTCCTTGCCCGAACGACTTCTCCAGCAATTCTGACGTGTGGTTCACTCCTTCACATCGTTCTTCTAAGGAGGCAGTCCCATTCACTCGTCACGCTAGCCGGGTAGCTTGGTCAGAATGCGGTGCTCTTGGCGCTCTTGATTGCGCCCGAGAGCGGCAGTCGTTGCGAGTTTATCAAAACACACTAAACACACTCACACAGGACTCAGTATACACCAGCTCGAAAAGCAAGTATGGACTCAGAAATGGCTGCATCTGCAGGTCTCTCGGCTCATCCGACGATCACGCTTCATTCTTCCGGAGATATCACCCAATTGATCGGCACTGGTGAATACCAGCAGCCAGTGATTGCCGCTTCAGCGATACTTCGCAAGGCAAGCCCCGTATGGAATGCCATGTACACTGGGAGCTGGTCTGAGAGCACAAACTCCGAGATACAATTCCCAGATGATGACGTCAACACAATGCTTATCGTTCTGAACATTGCCCATCTCAACTTCAAGGGCATTCCCCGCGCCAGAGGGCTCTCGCTCGAGACGTTGGTTCAACTCTGCGTGATTTGCGACGAGTACGACACCCTGCCTATAGTCCGGCCTTTTCTTGACATGTACAGCTGGGCGCGCGACGACTACACCGACTGGGGAAACGAGATCGAGGACCGCTTCTACTACAACGAGTGGCTTTTCGTTTCCTAGACGCTAGGCTACAAGGAAAGCTTTCTCGCCGTTGCCAAAGACCTCATTTTGACCATGTCCATCGACGACCAAAAACCTAATAATCGGGCAATGGCTCCCATCTACCTCAAGACACAGTATGGCGACACATTCGGGGACATAATGTACCCAGGCGTCTTTAATTAGTCGTGGCATTGCCGCTAAAATCAAGGATATGAGATCCAATTCATTCTTTTGCAATCTAGCTACATCTAAATTGTTCCCATTAATGAGTTTTCCATCGTCCCACTAACACCGGCTCATAGCGCACATCCTCAAGATCCGAGAAGACACGTTGACTGCCGTGTTAAACCACTATCGACAAACTCATCAACGGAGCTGTATGTTACAACCTGCCCGACCAGGACAAGTTCCAATCCCAGCTCCTGGGATATCTCATCAAAGGCATGATCAAGATGGATTTGTACACCTCGAAAAAGACGGGTGCAGATGTCACGGTCAGCATCAAGACTTTCGAGCGGCAATATGGCAGCATCAAGGCCCCCGCTCTGAACTGGCGCCATGAAGGTTGTTTTGCAGGCATTGTGCCCATGATTTCAATACAGAGAACTATTGCCTCGATGGCAGATGCTTCACTCGACGAGTTTATGAGGCAAATGGAAGAACAGGCGAAGAAATGAGCGAGCCTACAGGCGACATGAATACCCCTAGGTGACAATGATTCATCTTGCGCATTGACTCTCTCTACGGGCATTTTCAGGATCACAAGGTTTTGCTGGACTGGTAGCTGGCATTAGGCACGAAGAGCATCTAGATTTCCTCAGTCTGCTATGTATACATGTTCTTCTAATACAGGATCTGATATCATCTCCATTGCTTGGAATCATTCATGCACTACTCCTAAAGTGAGCCTACAGCACAAAATAGCGGCCGAACCCATTGCCTAACCCTTTGGTATCTACTGGATGGATCCTAGGAATCTGTACCGATCCCGGCAATCCAAGCGATGTCACAAGTCACAGATCGCGGTACGCCCGCGACCCATGTCCACAGGTATATCCCTTCATCCAATCTCCATCTTATCATTCTCTTGAACTTTATTTTCCTCTTCCCGCCCATCCCCGACTGTCTCCTCTACCAACCGCACAAACTCCGCGAGAGCCTCCTGCTCCTCGCTCGTCCCCGCCCCTTCCCTAACGCCTTTCAACAGCTTCATCGCATCTGCATCCCCTTTCTTCGGCGTCCAACGCTCCTCTCTGCCACCCCGCCCTCGCCCACGATACCTCCCGCCTCGTCCTCCCCGCCTACTCCGCCGCTGATCCTCCGGATCCGGTTCAATCGTTGCGGCAAATATGCGCTGCAGCGACGCGAGGAGCGTAGGATGTGCTTTAATCAACTCTTGATATCTCGGGTTCTTTGCTACGAGGGAGAAGTCTGTTTTCTTGCGGAGGTATTTTGGCGGGGGTTTGGGGGGAGGGGGTTGAGGGATTTCGGGGGGCGCGGGGGCGGAGGTGGAGGGTCTAGGTTCGTCATTGGCGTGGATGGGTTTGTGCTCTTTGAAGCATGTTATTGAGCAGCTGTAATATTGAATTAGCGACTGAGCTGTAGGGATGCGCTGGGGGTGTGGCGGAACGTACTAAGGTAATGAGCATGTGGGACATTTGTATTTTTTTGGTTCGGTGTTGCAGACGCCACAAAGGACCTCTGCCATGGTGAGGTATCGTATCAACAGAGAATATTTGGTTTTTGGGTGTGGATTTTATCAATAACGTAAGTCGTAAAACGCAAAAGCAGTCTGTCGTGGAGGATGTGCAGGAGAATGACGTTGGGGAGGAAATTGAGACCCTGGTCCAAGCTCCGTAAAATTGCCCGAAAGCGGTTAGATTTGCCGCGGTGAACTTCATCAGTCCACCGAAACCTCTGCAAGCGTCCTCCACCCCCCGACCATCCCCGCCATGTCCTTCTCGTCGCCCCTGCACCAATTCGTGCGGCGCACCGCAGATTTATGGACCTGTTCCGCATGCGCCCGCTCTGCTGCCCGAACCACACGCGCCCGAAACACCCCTACCTTCCAAAGACGATGGCTTAACACTACCAAAGAGGGCCGGCAGGGCTCTGCGCCTTCGATGGACCAAGTGCGCGATCGCTACAAACAGAAGAACCGGACAACCATGTATGGAAGACTGTTCAAAGTCAATGGATGGTGCTGACGGACACAAAGGAACTATGTGTTTAGTATCATCCTCGGTACTACTGCACTCTCATACGGCTCGGTTCCTTTTTACAAGATGGTACGTCGGCCAAAAACGCATATTCCGGTTCCATGCCTGACATTGGCTGTGCACAGATCTGCCAGACGACCGGTTGGGGAGGCCAGCCGATCAAATCGGCCGCCCACGGCGGAGACCCTGACGCCGACCCCGCAGAGCGCCTCAAGCCCGTGGAGAACCATCCTAGAATTCGCATCACATTCAACGGATCCGTATCTGACGTCCTCCCTTGGAAGTTTGTGCCGCAGCAGCGCGAAGTCCGCGTTCTTCCCGGCGAGACGGCCCTCGCCTTCTACACAGCCACCAACAAGTCCAAAGAAGACATCATCGGAGTTGCGACGTACTCCGTCACGCCAGGACAAGTGGCCCCTTATTTCAGCAAGATTCAGTGCTTCTGCTTCGAGGAGCAGAGATTGAACGCTGGCGAGACCGTGGATATGCCCGTCTTCTTCTACATTGACCCGGAATTTGTCAAGGACATCAACATGAAGGGTATTGAGACGGTCACATTGAGCTATACATTTTTCAAAGCACAGTATGATAAGGACGGGCATTTGTCGCCCGTACCCATGTCATGAGGTTTGTACGAAGGACCATTTCTTCACTCTACCTTGTATCATAACTGTACAGAAAGCATCATCGGCGCATGGGAAACACATGCTCAAAAGTCATCAGAAGAATATACTACAAGGAATCGTCATATCGACCGATATCACAATGAACTCACATGTGATGAGATTGCTGTCGGCAGGATTGGTGGCGGATCTTTGTTCGCCCGACGCCGACCCTCATCAACAGTCTTTCGCCGGATGCATTGTTCACGTTATGAATAGTTTCTGACATGATGCGAGAACGATGTGAATGCTCTTAAAAGCTACTTTCAAGTTCTTTCAAAAGATTGCGTGCATCATCTAGACGCGTTGTAGTCTTACAGAACATATGCGATCATGCTGGCCTTTGGCCTATTGAGTCTTGAACATATTATGAGGCACCTAGTTTCATTGGTCCCAACACTGTCATGTATGTTCAGGTGACTAGGCATAGACCAAGCGCTTTGGCTTTGGTTGCCACGCACCCTTACCCCCTCCTCTTCGTTACTTTGACCTTCAGCCTGTGATCCACAACACAAACCTTGTGAAAGTAAGGTTTCGTCCTGGAATCGCAGTACACCATACCGTTTTACATATCTAACTCACAGGAGTTGGATAGTCATCTGAAAAACGGAGAGCTGGCGGAAACCAACCCCAACATTTTTCTTCGCCTCGCCCCAGACCTGCCGCCCAGCGACATGCATCGAACAAGAGCGCGCTCAAGGTCGCGGCCGCCATCTCAGCATCCAACCTTTATCAATTTACAGGGCTCAGAGCAAGTACGGACCGGTGACGTGAGGTCAACATCAGTGACCAGCATTCGCGCCTCCCCGCCGTGGCAGCAGGCGAAGCTTGTGGATATTCCACCGACCTCTCCAACATCTCAACCGGCGTTCCCTCACGGTCAGTACACTCTATTCTTCCAGTCTACGTTCTCATCGCTACACTTTCAATCGCTATCGTACCATCTTTTTATCCATCACAGCAATGCAGAAGCTGTTTCCTATCGCATCCAAACGTTGCATGGCTGTCTGAAGGAACCAGCATTTCCACTAACGCCCACCAGATTTTCGAAACGTTACCAATAACGACACACAACCAGCCACTCAAGCCACTCAGCCAACCCAGCCTACAGGCAACTTCCAGTTGCTCAGTTATGCACCGGTTGTTAACATTGATAAGAAAGGGGGGCTAACACTCATCCTTGGCTCCATACAAAATAGCAATGGACCCCGTCAAGTGAACGTCAACCTACGCACAGTCCAAAACATCAGCCCTTTGTTCGCCGAGGTAGTCTCCAAGGCCAGAACGGGCAGCTCGATGATGGGTCTGCGGCGGAAGAAGCTCGTACTGGACGACGACCCAGACATGATGATCATCATCATGCGCATCGCCCACCTCGACTTTCTGGACCTGAAGGCGAAGAAGTTCACGTTCGAGCAGCTCCTCCAGCTCGCCCGCATCTGCGAAAAGTACGACACCAACCACCTGCTGACGCTGGTGATTGACGCCTGGCTCGAGCCGCACCGCGACAAGGTGCTCAGGCCGGGCTACGAGCAGTGGCTCTGCGTGGCGCACCAGTTCGGCCTCGAGGACGACTACCTGCGCCTGGTCAAGCACCTCACGCTGAACTGCGAGGTCGACGCCGAAGGCGAGCTCCTCGCCCTCGACAGCGCAAACCGCCTCAGCGGCTACTTTCCCGCAAACTCGCTGCGTAAGCGCGCGCCCCCCCCGCTCCCTACCCAAAGCTCGCCATGCCATGTCCCTGACCTGACTGCCTTGCAGGCTGCATCCGCTACGCGCGCCAAAAGACGCTGGCAAGCTTCCTCACGACGCTGTACGGCCACGTCGACGCCATGATCGAGTCCAACACCTGCATCGCGCCGCAGACCACCACGCCCCCCTTGGAACCCGCCGAGTGCACAGAGTGCACGCTGCTCAACCACTCGTCCATGATCCGCCACCTCAAAATGGTAGGCTACTGGCCGCACCGGCACCAAGCCAGCCTGCGCGACTCGGTCAGCACCGTGTTCGAGCAGCTCACCTCGGTGCAGGTCCTGCAGTGGCGCCCGCGCTACGATTCGTCAACCTCGTTCACGAACGCGGGCGCGTCGGCTGCTTCGGTGGCTTCGGCGGTCGCGCATAGGCATGACCGGTGCGATGCGGGGAGGGCACTCGCGGTCAAGATCCAGGGCGTGCTGGAGCGCATGGAGCAGCCTGTGCTGGTGGAGACGGTAGACAGGCTGAGGAGCAATGCGGGTACGTTGCATGGCGCTTCTGCCGCATCCCCCAGCACTGATGCCTCTGCCACGCCTGCTGTCCCTCCCACCGCTGCCGCTGTTGCCTCGGACCCTCGTTAACGTGTGCCTTTTTTTGGGTGGCGACGTGTAGCAAAGGTGGATGAGTACCCGAATACACTCCACGATGAGAGGGGGATGTTGGGCCGCAGTGTGGATCCGGAGTCGGGGGTGATTATCAGGAGAGAGTTTGGGCAGGCGGGTAGAGAGGAGGGGTAGAGAGTTGGGTTGGGGTGTGGCTATGAGTCTGCGGCAGCGCATAGAGGTGCTGTGGCAGATGTTGGATCAGGCATCAAGGGCGGAATTTTTGCATATCAAAGTTCAGCGCGTGTGAAAAATCCCATGTCTCATTGTCGGCTTGGCGTGCAGCTTTTCTGTGAGCTTTTGGTGTATGGTGTCTTGAGTCCATGGCTTACGAGGGGATGTGCTGCACATGTTTCCCGAGCCGTTCCATGTGCTCACGTGTTCCATGCGCGAATGAAAACATGCCCTGAAGCCTCATTGATTGACGGTTTCCTCCCTCTTTCCTTTCCTAGTAATCTACAAGGCCAGGAAATGGTTAGTTGGGGGCGAAATCATGGTTCAATCGGCTCAACGTTGTATAATGAGTCCTATTACATATCCCTTACTTTCGACAGGTACACTGAATTTACCCAGAAGGTAAGTTGTGAGCTGCATAATCAGGTGATGGAAACTTGGGTCGGGGCAGGCTGAGTAGCGGACGGCGGTCCAGGGCGTTCCGATATCCGAGGGTGTGCCAATTGGTGGACCGGCGGACCAAAAGCTGTGGATCTATCTCCCACGTGAATGGAGAGCCTCTGGTACATGATTTGCAACTGCACCGGCGAGACTGATGATAACCAGGTTAATGGGCGCGCATACATGCTCCCTTTGAGGAGCGGAAAGTGGGTGAGCCTGAACTAGCGGCCATGGTTGCACCAACGAAAATTATTCCACGGGAATTTTTGAAACTCTGTAATCAACACTTTTTTCGACAAGTTTCCTAGAGCGGAAGCTTGAGGATGAGATGGATGAGGCATGTCTAGTGTGGTGAGTCGGTAGCAAGACCATCGCGCCGCAGAAAGTTGAGGCGCGCCACAAAAAAGCTGAGATAGGAGCTGCTTGGGACCAAATCCGTGGATAAGGCCTGATAGAGTGCGAGGGAGATCAGCTGGCTGGTTGGAAACTTTGAACCAAGTTTTGAAGCCAAAGGTGTGGTGGTGATCATCTGTCCCGGAGACTTGGCATGGCAGCAACGGTTTCTCATGCCTCACCATGGACCCTGCGACAAGGCAGAAGGTCGGACTGTTGGAGAAGAAAACTGTCTGGGTCGCACCAAACCCCTCTATGGCAGCAGCTTTGCCCCAAGAGAGTTGATTAGCAGTCTTAAACGGCATTTTTTAGATTGCCTATTTAGGAAGGTTAAGGGTGGGAGCAGTTAATAATTGATTTAGTTTTCAGGGGTGTAAGGAAATATTACGAGAGAGGTGGCTGCAGCATTTCACAGAATACTCTCTACTACCTGATTAGGAAGGTTGGGCCCTATAATTAACAGGGCCAGTGGAAGGCATAATTATCATGTTTCGACGGTCTTCTGTATTTTTCTAATCAGGAAGGTTGCTGCACAGGGGGTGTAAGAATTTGCGAGTGATGATTACAGCGTTCTATAGCTCTAAGTCCCTTCCTGACTAGGAAATTACCTCTTTTGCGCATTCGTCCGTTGTGTTCAGCTATTGACGGGTTTTGTTTACCTTCCTAAATGGGAAGGTTGACAGCACAAGCAATGCTATGGCTTAACATGATTGGCTGCACCAGATCGAAGATGATAACTAAGAGACAGAGCCTTCTGGGCTTGAAATGGCCTAGGAGAGATCTAAGAATGATAGGTATTATAGTGGATATACTGCATTACGAGTATGCTGTGCGCAGAGTATGTCACGTCAGTGGTAGCACACTCATGATTGAATGTGATCAATGCCTTCTCAAATTTTTCTGTCCGCAAAAGTATAGTTTGTTAGATTCGTCACCATAGAGTACGTGTCCAAAAGGCCGAGCTGCGGAGACATGCCTGAGGCCATTACCTATAACACTCTATCAGGATACACGCCAACCCATGCCCAGCCTGAAGCAGCCCATACAACAGTACGCTACTGTTCAAATTCCGATGAACCAGGCGCCTCAGAGCAGAGCAAAAGATACATCACTTTGAAACTGCGACATCACAAACACACCGTGTAAATGCCATCGCTCTAGTGCCCGTACCACGGATCCACGGTTCACGGCAAGTGCGGGCCGATCTGGAGATATGTACGTGTCTTTTTTCAACACCTTTGCGCATTTTCCCCTAATTGGCAGTATTCGGGTATGTGAAACGAAACATTTGTGCATTGGTGGTCGCGTCGCATAGAGTGCCGAGCTGGAACAACACTAGTCTCCTGCAAGGACCAAGGGTGAAGGCGGTTTGTCTACCAGGTTACCCTGATTAAAGGTTGCAGCGACTACAAGGTCGAAACTCTTGCAGGGACTACTTGAATGCAGCTGTTAGAGCTCGTATTGCGAACAGATTTCTGGCACGGTACCTTGAAACCGCAGGCAGGTATGGGATAGTAGGATTGCGGGAGGGAGCAAGTGGCGAGATCATGGCAAAGGAAAACTCATTCCGTTATGTAACCATGTCCGCCTATAATGAATATAGAACTTCCGGAGCAGGAAGTTTCAACGTGGCATCAAATTCAAGGTTATAGTATCCGAGATTCCGCTGCTGCCTTGTTTAATGCCACTCAACACGATAAGCGACGCTTTGGCATTAGCAGCAGGGATGTCTTATTTATTTGACGTAAAGGTAACTCTAGCAGTTTCATGAATCCAATGTGCTTAAGAACGTAGTCACTTGTTAACTTCTTAGCTATAGTTTCTGAATTTGTATATGCTGTCGCGCCAAGCAATAATCCTATCTGTACCTGGAATCAACGTGTTCTTTTAATCACCAGGAGCCATAATCACACCTGGAGATCACATACTTCCCGTCAATACCAATACAGTCCGTCTTCTTCCGCACCCTACCACCTGTGTACGACAGGGCACACAAGATGTCCATACCTTCCACCAAATCCGGCATTTCAAACATGCCACGTTGAAACATGCACGCAATGTCCCATCCCAAATCCCATCCCCTCAAAAACGAGCATTAAAAAAAGAATGAGCGCAAGAACAGAAAGAGAATATGGGTACAAGGCTGCCCAGAGAACCCCGGCATGCCGCGGACACAAGGCGCTAACGATTAATGTCATCATCCCGCCCATCAACCGCGCAATCCCGCTCCACCTAAATCTCACCTCCATCCCATCCCATCCCATCTCCTCACCCAGACGTCGCATCTCTCCATCTCCTTCCTATCTATTGAATCGTGCGTACATGACAGTGGCCGCACAGCTTCTCCCGATAATAGAGTATCTGGCCACTATCACATACGCGCAATGCGATAGATGTGTCGCTGAACCTATGCTCCCCGCTCCGCACCCGCCTCTCCCTGCTTGCTTGGATACTGTAGTATTCTCTCTCCTTCGATCTACATACCGTAGGATATTCTCCAGCGAAACCATTCTCAAAAAACCGTCTTCTCATCAAACCCGACACCAATCTACTATCCACACCATCATCCTCCTCTCCCTCCTCTCCTGTCCTCTACCCTCACCCCCACCAATCCCAGCCCCCTCCATCCCGTCCCCACTCCACTTCACTCCATTCCGTTCCGTTCCACCCCTGTCCATCCCCGCTTCCAAACCCCACGCATTCCTACAACGCCCTAACCCCACCATCCCATCCCGGGCAGGTAAATCCCCCCACACCACACCTCGCATCCTCTTCACACCAACGAAGGGGCGCATCAGAGGTAAGCAAGGCTGTCCGTGGACCTCAGGCCTAGCTGGCACGTACGCCACGCCATGCCACGCGCCCGCACACGCCCGCGCACGCGACCTTCAGCCTCAGCCCCCAGCCCCCAAAAAGAAGGAGCGGGAACGGGAACAAGGGAAAAAAAAAGGTTATTCCAACCTCGACCTTCCATGAACCGGCTCAACTCAACTCAACAATACACTTCAATCCCTCAACTTTCTTTCCCCCTCCTACCCCCTACCTTTTCCCATTCCGAAAAAAGTCTTCATTTACCAACCCTTCGGTCCTCCCAATACGATCCAAACTACGTGCCGCCCCAACCCCCTGGCGCGCTAAGCTCAACCTCATCAAACCAAAACTCTTGTTACGACGCTAAACAGAGACGGACGGGAAACCACACCCTGGATGAACATTACACTTTATCATTTCTCAGACTATTTAATTTTTTGGCTTTTGGGCCATGGTGCCACTTAGCACCCACCCTGCAGCCTCCAACCGGACCGAGCAACGACCATGCCAAAACCGAACCAAACCGTACCGTTCCAAAAAAAAAAAAAAGAGAAACCGCCCACCGAGAGATTAATCGCCGCCGTCGCCCAAGAGGGTATCAAAGGGTGGCGGGCGCTACCGGCTAGCAACGAGCAAGAGGCAGCTAGCAGCGCGCGCGCGAGCATGAACAACGAACATTATCCGGCGTTATGAGTCGTAAACTTCATATATACCAGCCTCATGAGTCTTCATGAAACGAGAGATAGAAGGGATAAGGAAAAAAACAAAAGGGGGAAAGAGGAGCGCGAGGAACAGGCAAATAGGTGAAAGCATGATGGATGCTAACAAGACATTGCCGGAGCCAGCCAAGCACCGTTGCCAAAACCAAGGTCCACAAGGTCACCGCATCCCCAACGGGCATCGATTATGAACATTACCACTCCAGGTAAGATTGAGGACCATGGGGCAAGGCGATTTCGGCTCAGCGCTTAGAGAAGGAGCCAGGCGGCAATACCGACAGCGCCGGCCATGGGGAGGGCAGTAGCCCTGGTGGCAGCGCCAGTCTCGGCCGGGGCACCAGTGCCAGAAGCAGTGCCGGACTCCTCAGCGCCAGTGCCGGTTGCGGTAGCGCTCTCGATCTCGGAGGCGATGCTAGAGGCAAGGGAAGAGGCGGCAGAGTTGGCGCTCTCAAGGGCGGACGAAGCATCAGAGGCGAGGGAGGAGCTAGTCGAGTCAGATGTAGACCTCGAGAAAGTTTGAACAAGACTTACGCAGCGGAGGAGACGGCAGAGCCAACGGACTCGGTGGCCGAAGAGAGAGCAGAGCCGGCGGACTCAGTAGCCGAGGCGAGGGCAGACGAAGCACTCTCAACGACGCCACCAGTTCCAGTGGAGGTAGCAGAAGCACCAGTCTCGGAGCCAGAGGCGCCACCAGTGGTGGTGGCAGTCTCAAAGGTGGTGAGAGGGGCAAGAGCACCGGTCGAGATTGCGCTAGCAGCAGTGCCCGAAGCAGAGGAAGCGACACCTAGATGTGTCAGTACAGTGCCGTAGCGGCAGGCGAGATCAAGACGTACCCTGGCAGTAGTTGGAGCCGAAGGCGATGACACGGGCAGCATCCTCGGCGCTGCAGGCCTCGTTGGAGCAGTCGCGGATGCCGTAGCCAAAGTCGACGTTGGTGCAGTAGCAAACGAGGTCGCCGGCAGCGCAGCCGAAATCAGCGCTGGCGATGCTGATCATGTTGCCGACGCAGGTTTGCTGGAGCAGAAGCGATCAGCAGGCATTGCAGAGCGGAGGCCTGCCATTGGGTGCGTGCAGAGGCAGGCCGAGGGGGGAGAAGCAAACTTACACCGCAGGGAGGCAGGTCGGAGAGGGACTGGGCCAGGGCGAGGCCAGCACCGGCAGCGAGGATGGCGAAGGACTTCATGGTGCGGGGTGGGGGTGGTGAAGATGGGGAATTGATACTGTCGAGAGGGGGCGAGGGAGAGTCGACGAGGACTGGGGCGCGTGGGTTGGCTGAGAATGGATCGGGTAGCTGGGTGTTGGCAGTAGGGAGGAGGGAGAGGACAGCAGGGAGGGGGCGGTTTATATCCTGCAGCGGGAGGGAAATGGGGGGGGCGCGACGGAGGGTGACGGTGAGTGACGGTGACGGGCCAAACGGCAGGCGCATTGGAGGTGGCTAGCTCGCTCTTTCCCAGTTTCTGTTTGGCAGGCAGGCAGGCAGGCAGAGCACACCAGACACGCCCGCCCGACGCTGGACATGCAAACAGAGAGGCTGGCAGGGGAGGCTGCTCGCGCTCGCCAGCAATTCCCTAGCAATTCCCTAGCAGTCGACCTCCAGCTAGCCCGGCAGGGATCAGCTCTTGGGACCCCCAAGCCGGCGCGCAACCAAGGAAATGCAGGAACTGGGTCGCGGCGCCCGCCCTGCCATTGGCCCGCGCCGCCCTCGATGCCGGATAGCCACTCGGATCAGGCTCGCGAGGCTTGGGGGGCAGCGCGCAGATCTGGGCCGCGGCACCGCTCCAGCCTCTCGCACGGCCGCTGGCGGTGATGGCGGTGATGGCAGCGATGGCAGCGATGGCAGCGATGGCGGTGATGTCGCCGTGCGTGTACAACTCACGGCCCCTAGTTCGTCTGCGGCAATGCGCCATGCCCAAAGCGCTCCCTCTCGCTCCCAATCGCCCCGTCTCCCGTCGCAACGACACCGCCTGCCGCCTGCGCCCGCTGTTCTTCGCCTGGAGAGCAAGCTGGGTACACACACACACCTCACAGCATGTCCGTTTTCGTCGCACAGCGCCCTGCTAGCCGTGGCCGTTGCGCGCTCCAAGACGCCCGGAACGAGTGCAATTAAATCTTGGCCGGCCGAGCTCCCAACCACCAGTCGCCTCGCCGCCTAGTGACTGTCCTGTGACGTCTGTCTATCCTGAGAGTGGTCCTCGTTGCGCCCCAGAGCCTGTTCTCATTTCCTGAGCAAATCTTGCCGACCTCGCGTCCCGGTCCCAGTCCCAGTCCCAGTCCTCCTGCGTCGCCGGACGTCCCCCCGCCTCCCCTCGCCTCGCCTCCATCCCCTCCATCCACACAGCCAGCAGCTAGCAGCCAGCGTGCAACACGGCGCCTCCATGGCCAGCACACACCAATCACCGCCCTGCCGCCCCCGTCGTCCGCGCCAGCGACTGTGGCGCAGGCCCAACCCAGAACAATCTATCCCGCCGCCAGGGAAATGTGCGCCCCGGCCGCCTTGCTCGTGGCTTCGCTCTCGCCCTCGCCGTCCGTCTGCTCGGCCAGATGCTTCTCTTCAGCTGTCGTGATGCACTGCATGTTCGCGCCTTGATCATTGCGACCTCGAGTCAGAAATTGGCCGACCAGTAGGAAGGGTCCAGCGCGGGAACCAAAGAAGCAAACATACCCAGCTTGTTGATCGTCTCCATCCACTCATCGTACGGGTCCGAGTCGAAGACGATCCCACCCTAGACAAAACCTTGAGCGGCAGTTTCAAAAGCAAGATCTTGGGCACTTACCCCGGCCTGGAGATAGGCGATGCCGTCCTTGACCACCATCGTCCTCAACGCGATGCACGTCTGCCGCGCCCATCCATCAGCTGTCAGACTTCACGCAGGGGGGAGGGGGAGAGTAGGGGGGAGGCTGGAGGGCTGCACTCACGTCCATGGCACCCTCGACTTCCTTGTCACCTTCCACGCTGCCGTAGCCAAAGTACCCCACCGCACCCGCGTACACTCCGCGCTTCTCCCTCTCGAGCTCGGCGATGAGCTCCATGGCCCGCACCTTTGGCGCGCCACTAACCGTGCCTGCAGCCACATTAGCAGCGGCCACGCCAGCAGTCGCATGCAATTTGTGCAAATTTCATCATTCCACTCACCTGCGGGGAAGATGGATCGAAACGCGTCAAAGCGCGTCTTGCCCAGTCTCAGCACCCCCGACACCTCAGAGACGAGATGTTGCACATGCGAAAACTTGCCGTCATTAGCATTGGCCTCGTATCGTGGCTGTGCCATGACGGCGGCCTACCTTTTGCACCACCATGAGCTTGTCCACGCGCGTGGTCAAAGGATCGCATACGCGATTGACGTCATTGCGGGCTAGGTCGACCAGCATAACCTGCATCATGTCAAAGTAAGCTTCGCACCCCCACCGCCGCCAACGTCCACACGTACATGCTCGGCCCGATCCTTGATCGAGTTCTGCAGCTCTTCTGCGAGCGCGTCGTCCTCCTGGAGCGTCTTGCCGCGCTTGACCGTGCCGGCAATGGGGTGGGTGATGATGCGCCCCTGCTCCTCCTTGACCAGCAGCTCGGGGCTGGCACCGACAATCTGAAAGTCCTCACAGTCGAGGAAGAAGAGGTAGGGCGACGGGTTGACGTTGCGGAGGTGCCGGTAGATGTTGAAGGGATGCAGGGACGTGGGTCGGGCGAAGCGCTGTGACGGCACGGCCTGAATAATGTCGCCCACGTTGATGTGCTTTTTTAGCTCCTTGACGTGGTTCTCGTAGCCGTCCTTGCCAATGTTGGACTTGTACTCCTGTCCGAGCTCAATGGGTCCCTGCTCGGGCATAGGCACCTCCTTGTCCTTGAGGATGGAGACGTACTGCTTCAGCGTCCCCTTTGCCTCCTCGTACGCCGCGTCCAGATCGTCCAGGCTCTCGGGCACCTTGATGTAAGTTATGATCTTGACCACCTGCGCAAAGTGATCGAGCGCGACGACGGTGTCGAACAGCATGAAGAGACTCTCGGGCACGCCCAGGACGTCCTTGATGTCGTCACGCCGCGTCTTGGGCTCAAAGTACTTGACACAGTCATAGCCCACGTATCCGACGGCTCCGCCGGTGAGGGGAGGCAGCTTTATCGACGGGATGGCGGCGACTCTGCTCTTTGCGAGCTCCTTCTCGAGGTTGGGGAGGGGGTCCGTCTCATCGCCATGGCCGGGGCCGGTCTTGATGACCTTGCGGGGATCTGCAGCGCGTCAGGGTGAAGGAAGAAGAGGGAATGGCAGCGGTGAGTACGGAGAGGGGGAATCACTGACCAGCGCCGATGAAGCTGTACCGTCCGATGGTCTCGGTGGTGGCTGCACTCTCGAAGAGAAACGACAGTTTCGACTTGGACCTGTATACCTAACTCAGCATCCGTGCCAGCGGTGTTTCAGGGCAATCGGGCAGAATTGGGCGCCACGATGCCTGTGGTTTTTTTTTTCTTCTCCGTTTCGTGCTCTCCTCTCCTCTCCTCTTCTTATTCTGCGTTTCTTCTTCCTCCATGGCCACGTTTGTTTCAGCCGGCCACTTTGGTTTTCCTCCGCAGTGGCCACTCCTCCCCCGCGGCTCCGTCGCACGCGCGCACATCCGGAACGACTATGAGTCACAACTCACCGTGACGAAATCTTCAGGTATATCGACGACGGGGTGAGGAACTCTGCGGATATGGACGAGAAGATGGGGACGAGGTTGGGCGGGTTCGGGCTCTCGACGGCGGCGGCCAACACGTCGCGAATCGCGTCGAGCGACGGCTGTACGCCTAGCTGTGGGAGGGTCATGCGGTCAGTCGGGGGGCTCCGCTACTGGGCTGGCCGGGCGGGGGGCGGGCGAGGGATGCACACCTGTGACGCCATGGTGTCTTGCGGGAGGCGGATCGAGGGCGAAGAGTGCGCAGATGCAGCTGGTGGTCGCAGAAGTCCCCGCACACAGGCCTGGAGGGGTGGGTGAAGGCAGAAAACAATCAACGGCCCTGGCGGACGGCGCACAGGCTGCGCAGCCAATCGGCGGCCGCCACAGTCCCGGGGCGGACAGGGCAGAGCGGGGCCTCCCCTAGGCGTCCCTATACCCCCCGGCCGGCGGCCCTCGCACGTCGCCAGCGCAAGCGAGCGGCCGCCAGACGCAGAACAAGTCCAGCGCCGCCGCCCTCAGCTCCATCTTTCTACGTTCGACGCCCCTCCCGGACTTCTCCCCCGACTGCACGTCACCGACATCAGCCCGTCGAGCCCGTTGCAGCCGTTTCCTTCTCTGCCTCCCGCCTGCAGCCCAGCTGTCGCGCCTTGTATAATTTCTCGCCCTCCGCCTCCCGCCTCCCGTCTGAGCGCGCGCGCACATTGTACAGCGTGCGCCTGTCCTGAACCATGTGGGCGAATTTTCACTCTGCCGGCGCCGCCATGAGCGCGTCTCCGCTCCCCATTGCGCGCCCCTTCACCCCGCCGGATACGGACGTGGAGTCTGGCGCGCCCGACGACTACTTTGCCTTCTCCAAGCCCTCCGGCCGCGGTTCCAGGAGTTCCAGTCCCATCTCGGAGCCAGAGCGTCGCGCGCCCATGTCTCCTGAGGCGCCTCCATCGCCCTCGGACCTTTGCGCCTCGGGCAACCCGCTCGTCACGGTGCCCAAGTCCAGGCCGACCAGGCCAAAGTCCATCTCGAGCTCCGTCTCCAGCATCGCAGACCAGCCGTACACGCCCACAAAGTCGACGGGCTTTTTTGGCCATGCGCGCAAAAATACTGAGGGTGCCCCACAATATCCCTTCACGCCAGACAGTGCGCGCGACGCGCCGACCAAAACACGGCCGAAGGCCCTCACGCGCATCTCAGACCCCTATACGCCCACAAAGTCCTTCAGTGACGATGGCGCCCAGCCCCATGATCCAAATGGCCCTCTGCAGTACCCCTACACTCCAGACAGCGCCCGCGCATCGCGCACCTTCTCCTTCCCGTCGGCTGACTTCCCGACGCGTCCGCACCTGGCCACGTCGCCCGTCCAAAAGGCTCTGTCCTCGTGCATCCTGACCTTGGAGACGCTGGTGAAGACGCGCGAGCCCGACGATGAGCAGATGGAGTACATTGTCGCCCAGATCGAGGCCCTGGCCAGCTCCCTGTCGTCTCCCGAATCTGGGTCCCGCGACGGCGAGGAGAGCATCTTCCCTGATCTCGCGCGCCAGCTCAGGGCTGCAGGACTGGGCATCTCGGGTGCTTCTGGCATCGATTCACCACTTCGAAGCCGCAGCGAAGAGAGGGCCAAGTCCAAAGCCAAAGCCAAAAATGCAGAGGAGGCCGAGGGCGCGCATTACATTAGTGAGGTCGAAACGTACATTCAAGGCGTGCGCAAACACACCGAAGACCTCAAGATGCGCATGGAAGAGATCAAGCAATTGAACAGCATCCAGCTCGAGGTCATTGATGATTTGCGAAAAGAACTGCGCGCCCGTGATGAAGAGATGCCCACGATCCCGGAAGCGGACGAGGTCGAGGGCGAGCTGGAAGCGAGCGAGCAGCCGATATCTGATATCGATACCCCTGCCGTTGATATCGCTGATGACGAAACCTCGGACGCGGACACGCTCGACAGTGACATGGCTTCCAAGGCGAGCACGCCGGGTGCCCATGCGCCCAAGCAGGGTCTCTTCTGGGGTGCCGTTGGCGGCGCGCTCGACGCTGTGAGCGAGATGCTGTACGAATGGTAAGCGACCGTTCGACCCTCCGCAGCCAGGCTCCCGATCGATGACCCCCTCCGCGGGACGGGCACACCCGCCGTCCCTGGACGGGGACCGACTGGACACACAAGCCACCGGCTGAACCTCCGACACGACGTTTACGACCCTGACGGCCCCTAACCTTTCGGTTCCGACTTGCATAGCGAAGGCGTTTTGAGGATTTTTATTAATCTCCTTTTGTTTGATTTCTGCAACGCGTAATCAGTCATCTCTCTTCGCCCCGTCCGCCCTTCGCTTTTTTTGCAACTGGACCAATATACCCACCCTCGATTAACCACATCGATAATCCACTTCGACCAGGATACCCCAAGTAACAACAGTACAATACGTTTAATCGAGAAGCGAGCGATTTCGATTTCGATCGCGCTATCCTGGATTGCATCCGGAGTTCCAGTCCCTACCACACACACTAAACCACCCCAAAACAAACAAACAAACAGGGCGCACGGCCCACGCGTACCACTAGTCTCTTTTCTATTTTTTTTTCATTATCATATCTCCTTATCCCTGTTCGACTAGATTGCTACTCTTCCTCGACGCGTTATTCAATTTGTCATTCGCGCCTTTGCAAAACAGATTGGAATCTCGACTCTCTGTTGGTCTTATTGCTCGACTACGCACGTCACACATCTCTTATTGTTTGGGCTTGCGATGCGCTGCCCTAAACCACACACACTCACTACGCCACCGCCGCGTTACCAAAATTGCATTTTTCCTTTATGTTTGGAGGGATAGAATAGACGGACACTCTCTTTGAAGGTTGCTAGACTGTCATTTTGGCTTTTGTCTGCGCGTCTTTTTGTTGCATGTTTTGTGCATACACACACACACTCTCTCTCTCCCTCTACTCTCTACTGTTGGTGTCTATAGCAGATGCCTGTTTTTTTTTCTTTTTGGTTGAACAAAAAATTGTCACTCACTCACTCACTCACCTACTCACTCATACTTGAAGACTACCTCAGATGATGGTAGCCAGGTTTCCCAATATTTCCTTGCCAAAGTCATTCGACGCTACTTTTTTTTTTTACATTTCGCTGTTTGTTTGTTCAAAAATAGTGCTTTTTTCCCAATTTTGTCTAATCTCACCATCCATCTCTCTACAACTCTTGCCTTTTTTTTTTCTTTCTTCATTCTTAATTTCTCGTTTTTGGGTTTGGTCTAGGACGAAGAGTCTCCCCGCCCTTTTCTTAGGAGCTACAGCGCCGCACGGAGTTGGGATGGCGAGGGCAGTGTACCCAGACGCTGCGATGGACAAGTCAGTCGTCCCGATCAAGCAAGCAGTTTGTCCTTGGGACCTACACCTGCTCCCCCTCCCCACGCTCTGTTTTTTTCGCTCCACTACTTACTCCTGGTCCCCTTCTTTTCTGCCATCTTTCTAGTCAATGTTTCGTTTCAGGGGGGTCTTTGGGAAGGGGTGGATAATGTTTTTTTTCTTGTGCGTGCGTGCGGGCTTTGAGGCCGCGGGCATGGGATGGGAAGGAGAGGATATGTGGGATGGGATAGGATGTATGTGAATGTGAATAAAGATGTCAAGGCCATGGTTGCTGCTTTTTTTGCGTGAATGTGTGAATGTGTGGATCTTGTTGTTGTCCTGTTATGGGTAGGGTGTGGGGAGGTTCTACGCAGGTTGGTGTGATGTACTGTGTTGTGGTGCTGGACTGGGGTTGGTGGGTTGGTAGGTACCGTGTGAAAAGGCTGGCTGGCTGGCTGGCTGGCTGGCAGCTCTTCTCTGTGGTTAGCGGGTGCGAAGTTTTACCTCAGCTTGTTGCAATGCTATTGTTTTAGTTTGCGGTGCGGAGGAAGATACATTGTATGCGTGCGTACGTGTGCTTGAGCGTTTTGTGACTGTGGGAGGGGCGTGGGGATGGAGACTTTGGGTTAGGGACACGCGGTGGATGGGACGGGTCCGTTTAGGACCGGGTGTGGGTAGATTAATAGGTCGTGGAGAATTGGGAAGGCGACTTGATAGCAGGGGTTATATCCATTGTGTGCGGGGTGAACGTTGTTGGGGGAGGGGGCTGTTTGGGGAGTGCGGTGAGAAGAGTTATGGTTTTATGGAATTGATTCGGGAAGTGTCTAAGATCTTATAGACTCTTGGGTTCGTTTATTGCGTTTTTCCCCTTTGATTGAAATATCCTTTTGGAAACATTACTGGCTTTTTGGGGGGGTCGGACAGTGCCACGCGTGGTCATATCAAAGTATTAAAGGACTTGAGGTCTATTGCATGTCTACCTTGTATATAGATAGACTGCTGGACCGTATAGGCTTCCTACTCACTTACAATATACTAAACTCCTTTTGCTAAAATGATTAAAATGTATACAGATGGTCTAGCATGAAGATAGTAGCTGTTCGCAGGTTTTTGTATTGTTTTAGTTGTTGGCAACATTATCAAATTCGTTTTATGTTTCACGATTGCTGATTACGATGTGTTCCTACCATTGATGTTCTTGTTATATATTTAAGAAGCCGATATTTAGGAAGTCAGTCTCGAAAATAAGCTACCCTGCCCATTTCAAGGCAGTGTTAAGTCATGTCAGCGATACAACAGACCCGCATATCGCAGGCATCACTCCGTCCGATGCCCGATAAGACTCCAAGGAAGATTCTACAAACCTCGAAAGTATATCAAAAACCATATGCCGAAGGACTGACGTCAGCAATAGATCATTCCGGTGGCACAGCAATGTATAGAGCCAGACTGTCGGGTGGAGATTGAGTTATCGATACTGCAGCGTCGGGTCACACTACCCCTGGCTTGTTGACGCAATGCGAACCAGAATAGCAGCATGGTTTCTTCCGCGGAGTGCTTGTTCCACGCTTTGTTTTAGAATCACCATGTACCTGGCTCTGCATTCCATTTTTGGCAACTGAATATTATTTCTCATTATGTATTTTCTTTTTCTTAGTTTGTGGTCAGCCATATCGGAATCGTGCTGGTGACGCCTTGTCGTACTAGACGTTCGACGCATTTGCATGAGCAAACCTAGTCGTGCCGTGCAGTGCCATCTTAAGCCATGACAACCGGCTCAAACTTGTCCTTTCTCGCCTGCGTCGCGCCCGACGCCTTCCATGCGCTCAGGATCAAGTCCACGATATTATCCACACCCTTGTTGTGCTTGACGACGGCGAATATGGTCGGCCCGCCCTCGCGCATCCTCCTGCTATCCCGCTCCATGACGCCCAAGTCGGCACCCACGGCCTCGGCCAGATCGATCTTGTTCACGACCAGCAGGTCTGACTGCGTGATGCCAGGGCCGCCCTTGCGAGGAATCTTGTCGCCGCCAGACACGTCAATGACGTAGATGATAAAGTCGGCGAGCTCGCGCGAGTAGTTTGCGGCGAGGTTGTCGCCGCCGGACTCGATGAGGAGGAGGTCGGTGTTGAACTGGGCGTGTAGGTTGGTCAGGGTGAGGAGGTTGGTAGATATGTCTTCGCGGACGGCGGCGTGGGGGCAGCCGCCGGTCTCGACGGCCACGATGCGCTCGCTGGTCTGGGTCAGATGTGTCATGACGGCCGACGGGTGGCTGGGAGGAAGGCTTACGCGGGGAGGGCGTTGTTCTTGGTGAGGAACTCACAGTCCTCGCGCGTGAAGATGTCGTTGGTCACTGCTGCAATGGAGAAGCGGGTACGCAGGGCCTTGCACAGCTCGAGCATGAGGGCGGTCTTTCCGGAGCCAACGGGCCTGCATGAGGTTCGTTAGCGATCTACACGATGAAAAATGCACGACAGTGGTAGAGGTGGCATGTAACTGAGTCACGGTTCAAAAGGAGCACAGGGACCTGCAAGCTACGTACCCTCCAATACCAATGGTAAAAGCTCGATCCTCCCAGTCCCTGCCCTCGATGATGGGCATCTCACGTCCCAAGAAGCTCCCCGGCCCATCGAGGATCTCGTGGGTGTGGCCGTGGTCATCCCCGCCGTGCGAATGCGAGGGGCCGTCGTGCGAGTGTGAGTGGGCCATGGCTTTGGCTCCTGAGGTGCAAGAATTAGGGGTAGAGACAAATTGAGGGGTGCAGGCCTAATCGGGACAGTGTTGAAGAAGAACAAAAGGGCAGATGCAGGGACGAGGGGCAATGGATGAGGGCGGAGGTTGGCGATGGTGGGGCACGAAGCTGGACGTGGGGGTGCCGATCCCTTCTGACAGCCGACGGCGCGACCTCATGTCTCACATCTCACAGAGCTTCAGATGACGTCTCGACATGTTGATATCGCACCCGACGGGCCCCAACAAGACGCTCTGCCCTTGGGATACGCTCCGACGACCGGCGATTGATCTAGCGAGCGCCGATAGCCGTTCAATGGCTCGCAAGGCCCCCAACGCGTCCCAGGTCGGGCCCCGTCGTCCCTAAAAGCACGGTAAGTTTTGGACTGTTGCTATATTTGCCCAGCAGCGATGAGGACGAGCCAGTGCCAGCTCATCGTGCCTGGACGAGGATGGCCTGGCGAATGGCATTGTGTGATTTGAGGACTTTTTCCTCTGGCTAAGATTGCGGGCGCACGGCCAGTGGCACTCAAGGCTGCGTTCTTGGACTGGCTGCGACGGTGTGCGACGGAGGTTAGGAGAGTTGGCCTCGGAGCCCAGCCTCGTGGTTTGCAAGGCTGGCTTGAAGAAGGACTGCGCCGCGATCCAGCAGCTCGTGCGTGCCCGGCGCATGGGTACGGGTGCGGGTGCGGGTGTGGGAGCTGGTGCAGGGCAGACGCTCAATCCGGACAGACACGAGTCGATGTTGTGGCGCTCGGGCCATGCCGGACGGATTGGGACGATGGGTGGATGATGCGTCCAGGCACAATCCCTACTCCACCCTCGTGCTCGCGCTGGCTGCGCGCTGCGACTGGCCGCATGAATGCGTTATGAGGCTCGTTATACCTGTTCTCCACCCTGCATGCCATGCTCGCTCTCTTCCCCAGACCAGGGTCTCCAATCTCGATGTCCGCCTCACCAATTTCCACAAGCGAGCATCACCATCAGCGCCCCCGTCTCCGCAAGCGATGACAACACAGCCCTCCCCGGCCGTGCCTCTGCGCTGCTCATTTCGATAGTTGGGCCTCGACTGACGCAGCGTGTCCAGCTCTCTCTCACCGCATGCGAAAATCAATGCGCAACCTTTATATGGCAATGGGACGGGCATGGGTGCCGTGCAGCAAGACGGTGGATCCGCGACGGATCATGGCCAAGTTTCGGCATCTCCATGGAGACGATCCCACACGAGCTGCATGAACACGACACGCGCCTGATGTTTACGCCCGGCACTGTTCAGCTGCCGAGCGCTTTCTTAAACCTCGTCCTCCCCCCGAGCCTCCCACAGCGCAATCGTCCACCACTTTGATGTATTTTTGGCCAGCCCAGACCAGACCGTCTGACTCTCTGACTCTCTAACTCGAAACTACCACCTCTCGCTCTGCCCTAGGCGCAAGCGTACCAAAACAACACCCATAGGAGTGCACCTGACCGCTTGCCGAGCGTCCCCATAAATCCCGCCAGCCAGCCCTGCCCTACCCTCGGCTCTGTTTGTTTTGATCGTGTCATTTTTCTTCTTCTGCCAACTCGACGAGCCCATCCCACCCCAATGGCCATGATGTCCGGCGCTTGGGAGAAGTCCCACCACACCGAGTTCACGCTCTGGGACATTGACCGCGAGTTCCAGAATGCCTACGAAAACTACGAGCAGTGGCAGGCCAAGAACCAGCGCAAGCGCTCCATCTGGGAATGCTTCGGCGGCCGCAAGCAGGAGGACGCCTTGGCCCGGGCCCTGAGGCTGGGACGCAGCGTGCAGAAAATGTTGGAGAGCGGCAGGGACGCCTTCGGCACCAAGTTCGAGCGTGGAGACTGTAAGCCTGAGATGCCGCCGCCTATATATTGACAGACCTGGGCGCTGATCTTTGCTCGCAGCGATCTGCCATACCATCCTGTCCGCCCAGCTACAGCGCTGCCAGCACGAGATCACCGTGCCTCTGCTCGACTGTGCGCTCGCTCGCGTGCCAATCGAGTTGCCATACGATGATCTCCTCACCGCCGCCAAAGCGATCCGCCGGGCATGCCTGTACGCGCTGCGGGACCAGTATGTGCGCCTGCAGACCATGGACTTTGCGCCCATCCTTCCACCGCCCAAGTTTTCGGTCGACTATTGCCCATTCGCCCTGCAGCTGCAAAAGAGTCACCGAAAGGGCCTGACCATCACCTTTGATGCGCGCAAGGTTCGGCCATTCGACGACCACGACGAGAGGGAGATCTGTCCTCATTGCGAAGCCCAGATCTCCGTCTCGGCCCACACCGGATTACCCGAGTACAGGCGCCTACTCTTTGCGTCCCACATCGCATGCAACTCGAGGACTGCAGATGCTCGGGCGAGTTTTGCGTGCAACAGCTGTTACAAGGAATTCGACGACTCGTATGCGTTCCTCGACCATGTCTTCCAAAAGGATATCGGCAGCGACCGGAGCTGTCTGAAGAGGAAGCACAGCGATGGCCATCTGAGCGTCACTGAGGTTGCGGTGGAAAGCGATCCGAAGCTGGTTGAGACGTGCTTGCACAACTGCATGCAGAGAGAAATGAAGAGGATGAGGTCGATGCAAGAAAAAGGGGAATGGTATCAATGACTACAAGGCCGGGAAAAGCCTACCGATTACGACTTGCGCGCGCGTCGCCGTGGAGCGACCAAGCGCACTGATGAACGAACAACACCACCGACAAACCCGACGACGACGACCAATGACGAGAAAGCGCATCCAGCGAGGGACTTTTTCAAGCAACTCCCCGGGTTTCCATTTCCATTACCCTCGCGCCTTGCATGCATCCCTTAGCGTTGAGCATTGTTTCCCCTGGCTACTGCGATACAGCGCGTTCTGTTTATTCTCCGGCGTCTGGCACTTTGAACCATATATCCCTACACTTCTCTTCACTACTACCCATTGGAATTTTTTTAGGGGGCGCATCGGAGTTGTCACGGACTGGTATTGCCTAATGTTTTTGCTGTCTAATGTATCAAATCATTACCACATCTCGTCCCATCTCATACGATGCCATTAGCAAGTAATGATATTCTTAGTCACTTCACGGCACCTTTCTTCCGTATGCAGCCAAGCTTCTTACTCACCATCACAGCATCCAGCATCATACCAAGCCTAGCCTTACGTACAGACGAGGACGCCGACCAACGCCATCTTGGCAGGCCCGAACCCCCAAAACAACAAGAAAAAAAAGAGACACCATCATCATCATCATTATCGTCATCATACCAAGCCGTGCCAGCGCCAATGCCAATGCCGCCGTTAATTTACGTACAGCTTTGGCACCGGGGCCAACGCCATAATTCCGCCGAACCACAAAAAAAACCGAACTGGCATCTGATGCATGCTCGTTTCCGGGACGACCCACAGCAAGACGACAGAACAAGGCCGTGTGGGTACCCATCCGAGCCACCCGCGCTAAAATGAGATTGCCGTAGCGCATCTCAAAAATTCAGATGGTTTCCTCCCAAAACAAGGCAGAAACACGCGAGTGACCTTGGGTAGTCGACGATGCGATGCTGTCTTTGGGATGGACCGGATCGCTAGACTGGCAAGACAAGCCCGCAAATTTTTTTCTTCATCTCCCTAGCAGAGAGTACCGCCAGCTGCAAAAGTCCAAAAGTAGCAATGCCGGAACGTTATCGCCCATTTCCATTCCCCGCCGGGCAATTATTCGTTGCTCGCTGCTCTGGGCGCGTACATGCTCGTACTCATCCCAAGACTTGACATGTCTTGGACGCTATGAGAGAGAGCGCGAATGTTTTTTTTTTTCTTCGTTTTCGTACAACGATCGCCTACCCTCTTACCGCAATCAACATGGACATGCTCGACCCGAGCCACCCACGCCTAGAATCTTGGGTACTCACGCCCACACCCCCTTGGCACTCGCGCACTGTCCTACCTTCTTTCTCTCTCACGTGTATCAACGTCAAAGGTGCGCCCAGGAATGCCCCATGAACGCAACGCACCCGCCTACACGGTCCCGCCCATCGGCCCTTTGCGTCAGCCTTCCCGTTATAGCCGCGAGAAAGAGAGGTCGAGAGACTACCAGGCCACGCACCCGCAAGAGAAAAGGCCAGTGTAGGTAGCCCCGAACGCCGCGGTTCCCTAAACTCGGGACCCTGCGTCCAGAGCAAGGCCGCGGTATGCTTACGGCCAAAAGCCACCCTTCCCGCCATGCCCCCTCCCCCGTGTGCAAAAAGTTTAATGGATAAGAGCGGGAGGGGAAACGTACGATTCTTACCCCCTTCTACACCTGCGCGCCCTGCGGCGGGCCGAGAGAGGACGAGACGAGACGAGGGTGGATGGATGGATGGGGGGTGATCGTCCGCCCGCCCACACCCCTGGATGGATGGGCGGTGCCATGAACTTGGGGGCCGGAGGTTCCGTCTTGCGTACCATCTGCTATCCGAGCTTTCCAGAGTGCTGGGCTGGGCTTGGGGGGTGTGCGTAGAGTGAGGAAGGGAGGGAGGGAGGGAGAGAGAGAGAGAGAGGAAATGGAGCAAGGAAGATGGTGATGTGCGGCGCCCAGGAGGTGCAGATCTGAGGACGAGGCCGTGGGTTCCGAGTGGTTGCCTGCGCAGTTCCTTGATCGTAATGGAGCGCAGTGTACGTGTAGGCCGGATCGCTACCTACCTACCTACCTACCTACATGCCTAGGTAGGTACGCGGTGTGTATCAATCACATGTAGGTAGCGACCTCACCTCCCTCCTCCTCCTCCTCGACCCGCCATTCCGCAGCTCCACTTGTACATGCCAAAAACCGCTTCTCGGGAGTATCCACTGCACTGCACGGCACTGTAACATGGCTCCGCGTAAAGCGGCACGCCGCCAACGCGCGCCAATCCCGCTCCGCTCTTGGGGCGTCTCGGTCGCGTCGCGGCGTCGACAAGACAGACGCCTTGCCTTGCCTCGCCTCGCCTCGCCTACCTCGGGGACGGTGCCGGGGATAAGAAGGGTATTGTGCAAAGGGTTTGGGTGGGGAGACGGTCGACGGGATTAAGAAATGGTTCGGCAAGGGGGGAAATGGGTACGCAGGGAGGTGCTAGGTACCTAGATAGGTAGCTGGCTGGCTGGCTGGCTGGCTGGCCAAACGCCCTCCCCAACGACCGCAATAAGTGTACCAAACTCCACAAACGGGCGAGGCCTGGGCGCTAGGGGTTGTACCATGGGCGAGGGGGCGGTTGGGAGCGTAGACCAGAGGTGGAGGGCGGGCGGGGGCGGGATTTTTTCTCTCTCTCTCTTTTCTTTCTTTGCTTTGCTATCTTTGTTGCTTTGTTGCGTGCGGGTATTGGGGCTGGGCTGGGCTGGCTGGGCTGGGCTGAGCTGAGCTGAGCTCAATGGATTCCGAGAAGAGGGCGTTGGCATGTGGTTGGCCGTGCAAAGGGGGCGAGGCAGTGCAGTGCAGTGCAGTGCACAAAGCACGAGACCGAGTCCCCGCCAGTTGCGAGACCGAGTCCGCCAACAGCTCGCAGACAGTGCAGGCTGAAACAAACATCACAATCCAAGACAGTCAGACCAAAAACGTTGGAGATTCCAAAATGTTTCTTCTCGATTTCAAGCCATGTGCTGGCCTTGGTTTGCGGGAATAGTATAAGTATAGAAAAAAAAATGTTAGAAAAAACTTTGGGGATATCATAGAGGAAACCGCCTTCTTTCCCTGGCCCTGACCCTTCCTTTCCCTTGCCGTTCCCTGTTCAACTCGTACAAGCAAAATAGAAATATTCCTACTGCCCGGGCGTTTCCCAGCCCGTGCAAAAAAAAAAAAACCAAAAAACCATAACGGTCCCTCAAAAGTGCCAATCCACGCACATGTCGGGACCGAAATAAAGAATAAAGGTGCAAATATGTCTTCCCAGCTGGGAAAAACCCAGCCCAGAGGCACACTGCTGCCAGGGCCCCTGGGACAACTATCGTGTAGAAAACGAAAAAAAAAAAACGCCGATGCTGAGGTAGAGAGGCGTCTTTTCCCGTAAAAAGAACAACCAAAGCGTAGAGGCCTGGAGGTGCGTGGGAGGGAGGGAAAAAAAAGATATCCCCGCCTCCGCTCGATTTTGGAAAAAATAAAACAAAACCCGGAATATACGCCGTTGCCCATGCCGCTCAATGGAAGCGTTTGCGTGTCTCTGGCCGTGGCTCAGAGATGGAGATGGATGGAAAATCGATGACACGCGTGGAAATATCATAACAATCGTTGCGAAAGCCGGCGATGTGGTGCGAATCGGCTATTCGGTGGTGGTGGTGGTGGTGTGGTGTGGTTGGTAGGTCGATGGATGGATCCTCATATTAGACTCCTCCCCTTCATCTGAGGCCGCGCGACAACCATCGATCCCACCAGTTGCGAACGCCCAGGATGCTGTCCTTGCCGTCGTTGTGGCCGTCCTGGCCGGCAGGATCGCCCAGGATGGCGGAGAAGAACCAGAAGCAGGCGGCGACCCAGGCGGCGATGGCGACGCCGGCGGCGACGGCGGGCGAGAAGAGGTGGATGACGACGAGCATGGGTGGGGAGTAGTCGGTGGCAGACGAATACGAGTAGACCAGGTGCAGTTGCAGGTTTAGCGGGGGCGCGAGGAACGTCTTGATTTGGTCGGCGAGAGGCGGCCGTTTCGAGAAGAGGGCCAGGGGAGCGAGCATGAGGGCGATGAGGATGGCGAAGAGGGCGTAGAACATGATGCCAAAGGAGAGGATTGCGCAGGCGCCGGACAGGTAGAACTGTTGGGGGGTCAGGTTAGCATTTCTGTTGCGGTGGTTGTGGTCATGGTCGCAAGCGTGACCAGACGGGCACTACATACCAGGAGCTGCACAGCCTTGTCCTCGGGCCCCTTTTCGCGGTACTCGCCCGAGTCGTAGAGCACTGCCGTCACCTCTGGGTTGGAGGACGAGGCGCGGTTCTGGCTGCGCGGGGCGGCCGATGCGAGGTCCTGGGCCTTTTCGGGGTCGAGGTGGGCGCGCGGGGGGTACGAGACATGGCGGGGGTGCTGCTGGAGCTGGAGCTGCTGGAGCTGCTGGAGCTGCTGGATCTCCTGGATGGAGCGGTGCTTGCGGCCGGACGAGATGCTGCTGCTGGGGCTTGGCGGCGACGAGGCCTTTGGCGACAGGGGATGGGAGGAGATGACCGAGTCGTGCGGGCGGTCGAGGGCAACGGGAGCAGCGTGCTTCTCGCTGTACGGGTACGGGTACGGGTAGTGGTACTCGGACTCGGGGGCGTGCTGCTGGTGATGGGGGTTCTGGCGGTGGTGCTGGGCCGGCGGCGACGAGGGTGTCTGGTGCGGGCGAGCGACGGTGGCCGGAGAGGACGCCGGCGGAGGCGACTGGGGGTCCATGGCCGGGCTGGTGGAGGAGTGCTACGGGCGGGCAAACATCAATGGCAGGGGCGTGGCCGGTGTCGAGGGGGAGGCCGACGAGGAGTCGGTCATGATATAGGTCGGGCAGTGTCTTCCCCTCAGGAGAGGCAAGACGGTGGTTACATACAACTCGCGCTCTCAAGAGACTTGGGAGACGGTCTTGGGCTTGGCTCCTCTACAACCGTAGCCGTCCCCAAGCCCTTGGCGAAAAGCTGGGCAAACTGAAAGCGCGCCCACGCGCCCAATCACGGCGGCGCCCCGGCGGCCCAGCCTGGAGCCCGTCCAGGCCGACAAGACGGAATACGCGGCAGCCCGTTGCGCGCCCTCGACTCCATCCTGAGCCCTCTTCCGCCGCCTTCCTGCTGCCCTCTGGCCCCCGTCGCCCTCGACTGGCGGCGCCAAGGGCTTCCATCCATCCATCCATCCATCCTCGCACTCCCTCCCACGCCAGCCTGCACAGCCCGCCCAGCCCTCCGCTGGCCGATGCGTATCATGTGTCGCGCGCCGAGATATTGGCCAGAGGAATCTCGGAACCCTGTGCGACGGCCTCTGCACCGCCGCCGAGCCCTCAACCTGCCCAGCCGCCACTCTCGCACCAGCTGCAATCTATCTGCCTTGGACCCGTCCTGCCCTGCCTGCCCTGCCTGCCCTGCCTGCCCTGCCTGCCCGGCCCTGCCCTGCACTCGGGGCCCCAGCCCATGCCTGCGCTTGCTTGCTCGTCGTCCTCCCGGTCACGTGCCGGCCCACAGTCACCGCCCGGTGGCTGAAACAGCGCTGCGGCTGCTTGGCCTCGGCTTTACTTTGGCTTTGATGCTCCCCCCGAAGCCTGACCCCTCAGGCGCTCCGTTGTTGGAGGGCCTCGTGGCCATGGCAGACTTGGGACGACGACGTTGTTTTTTGGCTTGTGCTGCCTCGTCGCTTCATTTCCCCATGCCCTCCCCCCTCCCCCCTTCATATCCCCGCCCATCACCGTCCGACCACATCCTGTCCCGCTGCTCCAAACCACGGTTAACACGGCGCACGTTGCAACACCAGAAAATTTTCTCTCGTTGTCCTGCCGGAACGGCCGTGCCTCACCATCGGGGACAATCCCTCCCAAACGCCCTCCAAGACAGGAATCCCCCCTCAACACCAAGCCCCAAAACCGTTGACAGCTTAGTCCGGGGCCGACCTGGCCCTCTCTCTGCCCGTGCTTGTTTTCCCTCACACCCTCCGATGGCTAGTCTCCCCTTCATTGCCAAACGCGGGGCGCCTCCAGCTAAGGTCGCTGTTGCTGCTTCGTCAGGCATCCGAAACTCGCCTTGTCTTCGAGGCCGCAAGGCTCCTCGACACATGTCAAATCCGCTGCCTGCCTGCGACTCCATCGCCATGCGTCGGGACGACCCGGGCGAGATGTGCACCTGCTCGCGGATATGGCTACGTTTGCACGACCATGCGCCCTAGACGGGCACACCAAGCCGCCAAAAACACTCGTTCTGCTGCAAGTGGAAGGTTTGCTCCCATGATCGCCTACCAAGACCCGCTTTAGGTTCTCTCCAAGCTCTCGTCACGTTTCGGGAACACTCGGAACACCTTCTGGACTATGCCACCTCTCGCAGCATATAAAGTTACCGCTGCTCTGGGAATCGTCGGCATGCGTTTGCAGCTGCCAGTCTTGTCCATGGCGAGAAAAGGAATTTTCCGCCGCCTGTGCTCCGCCAAGCCTCCGCCATGCAGGCAAAAGGGACTCTCCGCTCAGTCGATCGTCGCCAGTCTCCACGTTGATCTACATCTGCCAATGTCGTGGCCACCAATGTAGGCCTAGGTGCCGCCCGACAGAAGGAAATGCCCAAGAATCCTGATCGTCTGCCATGTCTCGCTCGTCGGATCAGACGGCATTGTTTTTATAACACATCATCGCGCGTCCGCTTCCATCGCCATATCTCGTCCTCACCTGAAGTGCTTGGTTCGGTCATGGTCACCACCACGCGGCAGGACATTTCAGGCTCGTCCAAATCACCACTCCCCCGCCGATCCCCTGTCGTGGCCCCGCTCGATCAGCTTTGCCGTCACACGAAAATCGGACCCTCGAGACGTTCAATGTTGATTGACCCGCGAGAGGGCCGATGGCCATGGAGTACACCCATGCTGGATGCTTGGGGAGGGAAGCCGTGGGCTGTATGCCCATGACGACGACTGCAACCAGCCAAACGCATAAACCCCAAAAAAATATTGGAACAGCCAAGGCATCTCGATGATTACATCCTTCATGGAGCCAAGCCTCTGGTTCAAGCATGTCCAAGGTGTTTTCATGACAAGCGCCTGCCTCGGGTCTATCTGCCGACTCCGCTCTGTGATTACTACGTCACGCCCCTCTTTTGACTATTATGACTCTTCTGAAAGGTGTTGTGTATGCTTTCCTCCCACATGCGACGTGATGACTGTTCCTGAACATATGCATGCTCCCAATCGTCAGGCGCTCCCATCCTATGCTGATCAGCTCTACAGGGGCAGCAGGCGGGAACAAAGCAAATCGCGCGAGCGGAACCAAAAAAGCATTCCGCGACAATATTGATGAGCAGTCCAAATCTCCTCAAACCAACCACGCGACCGCAGCGACTGCTTCACAGTCGTCCATACATGAACGAGCCGATGCACAAGCTACATAACGTGAAGATGCCGATAGAGATTAAGCTAAATCAGAGAATGCCATCCAACCCAGCACCAGAACCAAGGTCGGTGAGCAAAAAAGCTTGACTAAACGGGCTACGCCGATCGCCCATGAGCGGAATCGCACGAGCCAGCCCAGCGATTGTCCGCTACAGTTTGATGGCCAAACACAGGCGTTTGATGATGCCTCCCGAAGAACGGCACTCCGCCGTCCCGACCGCGCTCCCGGCCTGGGAAGCGAAAGGTAGGCGTCGTGGTCGATGTGAGGCTGCCTGGAGCCCGAGAGCATGGGAGATGGGGAGAGAAGCAGATCTGGCTGTGGTAGATGGGGATCGCCTCGGGATCTGCGGCGGAGAGGCTGGGCGATGGGCATGTTGTCAGGCCATTTGCGGTATTTAAAGGCAGAGAGGGGATGTGGTAGGGGGGGTGTCTTTGTGGATAGTCACGCAGCCTTCACCCGGTTTTGTTGGCGAGGGGGGAAGCAGTCGTGAATAAAGAGAAGAAATCGATCAAGCTACTCGATGGCGGAAATGCACATGTGCGCAAACGTGTTCGATCCTTTCCCCAGTCGTTCAACCTCGACCGAGGCAAATGATTCGATAGGTGAAGACTAAAACCCCATCCATCCATCCATCCAGCCAGCCAGCCAGCCCTACCAGACCCCATTTTCGGCACGGGGAAAGTAGCCCTCTTTGGCGCTGGAGTACAGTGTACAATGAGGTAGCAATCGCAAAAAGGGTTCCAAAACGTACATGAAGCATCCATCGCAGTGTACAATGCCTTGTCTTCTCGCCCTAGGAGCATCCGAAGGTTTGGAAAGTACATGTACCCTTTGAGGGCTGCGCAAACGCTGGCGGGTGGGCGCGGATGTGCTGGTTTGAGGGTTGTGCACCCTTTTTTTTGTTTTTGTTTTTGGGGGCGCGCGCGGGGGGTTCGAGGGTGGGGATATTACAGCGGAGTGCGAGATTTATGTGAATGGGGGGGGGGGGGGCTATAGAATGCGAGAGTTGGGTTGTCGGGGGGTTAGAGACGTGGGTGGGGGGTTGGTGGAGATGGTTTATCTGCCCGGGCGGTTGTTGGCGGGATGTCGAGGGAGGGGGTTGTTTGGTTGGTAGGAGTCGTGAGGTGTTCGTTTGCGTTCGTTCGGTCAGGGGTGTTTTTTAGGGGTATGAGGGGCTGCTGGGGGCGGATAGGCTGAACCGTTGATTGGTGTCGGAAAACCATGCGTTTGACCTCAATTGGAGCTCGGATTGGGAGCAAATTCTTTTCGGCCATCGTATGATGTTGCTATGGCTTTATGTTCTACTTTTGGCCATTGCGGCGGTTCGGCATTCGCCCTGCGTCTGAGCCTGGTTGGTTTAAGAATGTGTGACTGCATAGGGCTAGATGGGTTTCCAGTACCGCGGATACTGGTCGTAGAGTCATAAACACTGTGGTTGGTTGTACAGGATATGCTTGGATGTTGGACCAAGCTCGGATTGCTATCATTGGCGGTTGAGATCTGAGGCGTATACCAGGGGATCAAGTCAGTAATACCCCTTAATTTTACACAAGGAAACACATTGAAATACTGGAATGAAACTGTTTACCCATATTTCTAATCGAGGCAAAGGCCGAAGAGTGCCTTTTTAGCTGAGAATCGCTCGCGCTGGGATATGCAGCCACCTCCGCGGCATACTTTCAATCACAAAGAAAGAGTACAAAAGTTCGAACAATGGAGGAAATACGGCCCCAAATTTTACAGCGACCAGACAGGCGTACAAAAGTGAACGAGATTCGCTATGACTAGATCGCCATAAAGCTTTGTTAGGAAGTCGCCTCATCACATGGATGTAGTGCGAGACCTCCAGCACTTAGGTCTTCACGGTAGATAATAACATCTTATATATCATTAATGCTCCGTACATCTAAACCTACAGGAAAAGAGCCGGATGTAGTCCCCTATTTCATGTTATACGACCTAATTAGTATGACTTAATCCAACTGTGTTTTGATGAAGAAACCCACTTTATATTTGTGATAGAAGGGCGGAGTTGCCAGTGCCACGGAATCTTACACGGCTAGACCAGACACCAAGGGAGTCACACTCTTTGTGCAAAATGGGTTTGATCACGATGACCATTTATGTATAGTAATAATCAAAAGGAGTCCCTGAGTATGCCTGGAATACCTTCAAAGCTCTTGTCCTGCTCTGAATCATCGAAAACAATCATTCAGACCCAGATGGTGAGACGTGGAATGGTATAAAAGTTCAAGTTGGGTCCACTCCTTTTTATCTTGCAGGACGCTCAGAAGCAGGCTCTAAGACTATTAATCCATCAACTGATTTTACCTTTGGACGCCATAATTTTGGCTCACTATTGTATCGTGAGCTCCCCTCTTCCCAAAAACCTCCTCTTGGATCTAAGGAGGATACACCGAAAAGATGAGCAACACTGATGTAACTTCATCGCATTCTTCAGCGACATGTGTCTTAGGATCAGGTTGTAAAAATGACAAGGAGACAACACAGCCTGGTCGAACTCTTTGTGGATAGTGCCAATTCATCGCCATTCCCAAGCTAAAGGAAATAGCAAAGGATGTAGACCCCTCTGGCCAAAATGGTATCCTACAGGAAGTCGAAGATTACGAAACTTATTTAAAAGAGCAGAGTAAAAAAAGGCAAAGATGTGCGCAATCCTGGAACCGGTTTATGAAAGGGAAGATTGGCGACAAGACTTTCATCCTGGAGACGACAAACGGTGTGACGCGGTGGAAATCCGCAACAGGTTATGCAAGCGATGCTATGAGTTCCTCAACAAACAAAATTTTCCTTGGAAGAAAACAAAATCCCACAAAAATGTTAGAGGGTATCCTTGCATATGGGGCGACGAGGACTTCTTGATCGGAGCGAACTATCCAGGTAAACCGTGGTACGACCAGCCGAATAAAACTTTCTGGAACCCTCCAGAGGAAGAAAAAGTAGGCGAGCTTTGGTGTGAAAATACGGCTCCGGACAAAGGTGGTCTCTGCCTAACTGGGTTTCAACATGCAAACCCAGCAAGATGTCGTGATCGGATGAGAAGCAGCCACCCGAATGGCTACGATCACTATTTTCACGAAGGTAGACTCATGAAAAAACACTGGCCTGAAGGTCTCAACTATGATGAATATCACTGAAAGGCTCTTATTGGACTTGTAAAGTCGCCCAACTACGAATCTAAATTGGTTGTGGCTTATTTTAGCAGCAGGGCTCTATCTCGTCTCATCGTTTATCGTAATTTCTTTGTTTGATTTTAAATATGACCAGCTTTCATTTTCTAAAGCGTAAATGTAGTATTTGTTTTACCTAGAAATACTAGAATTTTCAAATTGGAGTAGACTGGCCTCCACTGGCAGCACATCTTTGATAGTTGGCAGTTGTCATCAGTCATCCTCAACACCTGAGAATTTACCCCACTTTTGTGGACGCTTATTATTTATGCTACTACCGTATTTCCAAGCTCTCCATGTATGGAGCATAGACTGGTGGGTACATGTATCGCTCACAACCCCACTCTAGATAAGACGGTGATCTTGTTGCATTATGTGGGTCAAAATATAGCATCTGAAAATCCAATGCGAAGACCACATCGAAAAGACCATTTAAGGATCGAAATACTTGGTTAGATGTGCCATTCTGGAAACAACTTGTTTTCGTTCAATCATCACCTAATTCAGACCATGTGGCGCTTTCTTGGGCTCGCCGGCGACCAATCAGAAACGCAGACCAAACTACCACCACAACGTTCCCTCCCGGCATCATGGTATCGTTCAAGCTCGCTCTTTGAACTGGAGCGACGCGCCATCTTCTCTCGAAAATGGATTCTGCTCACCCACAAACTTCGGTTCAAAGAACCTGGAGAGTATCTATCTTTCAATTATGCTGGTTTCTCCTTTTTTCTCATCCTCGATCGTCAAGGAAAGATCAATGGCTTCCATAATGTGTGTCGCCACCGTGCATACCCAGTCGTTCAGCAGACATGCGGCAAGGCCAGCGTTCTGAGTTGCAAGTACCATGGCTGGTCGTACAGCCTCAAAGGCGACTTAGCAAAAGCACCAAGATTCGACACCGTCAAAGACTTCGACAAGACGCAACACAGCCTCCTCCCCATCCACGTGCACGTGGACAAAGTCGGCTTCGTATGGGTGAACCTGCAAGCCGGCACTCTAGACATACCGTGGGCGTCCGAGTTCGGAGGCGTCGACGAGCAACCTCGGATGACGCAATTCGGGTACGACCAGGGCTATTCGTACGATCACACTTGGGACATGGACCTTGACGCGAACTGGAAAAGCGTGATGGAGAATTACAACGAGTGTTATCATTGCCCGACTAGCCACCCGCTTATCGCCGGCGTAAGCGACATTCCGAAATATCGCGTTGAGCCGAATGGGTCGACGCTCGAACATACCATTGTGAACAAGAGTGCGCCTGACGCGCAGGATGAGTTCCGGCGGTCCATCACGTTCTTTTTTCCTTCGACGTCGGTCACAGTCACGTGGGTACCATCACCCTGCTTTGTCGTCCTGTCCGGGCTAACTTGGAGGCAAGGCGTAATTTCTTTTACATTCAGCGCATGATTCCGCTTGGGCCGAACAGCACGAAAGTGGAGAATGAAATTTATCGCCATCAGGATGCGAGCGATGAGAACTTTGCCGACATCATGGCCTTCTACAAACAAGTTTTGACCGAGGATAAGATGCTCTGCGATGGTGCGCAGAAGAACCTGAATATGGGTGTCTTTGTGAACGGGGAGCTGCATCCGGATAAAGAAAAGGTGAGTTGTGACAAGCTTCATAGCCAAGGATTTCTGGAAAGCTTACATATGACTAGGGTCCAATCCATTTTCAGACTACTGTAAAGGCTGAGCTCATGCGACATCGTGAGAAGGAGTTGAATAAGGGGGGGAAGGAAATTTGGCCGGCAACACCGAAAGTTGGCGGGGAGATGGATACAGAAAAACTGAATGAGGAGGAAAGGTTTTGTAGCGAACTAGAGGCAGCTTCTTGTACATCGAGGCCTGAGTTAGCTTGGTGAACTTCTACAACATGAGAAAAGAGGCCAATACAATCGGCGAAAGAATAGAGGGGCAGGTTTAGACCTAGTTGGTACAGATATACAAAACTTCGATTGCATTGTTAAATCTAAAAGACCTGGACTTTTTTTGCTGAGGTCGCAAAGAAAAGATAAAATGACAAAGATAAGAGTAAAAGAGAAAGCCTCAAGCCAAAAATGAGTTGAACTCAAAAAAAGAGTAAGCCCAGATGCAAGATATGAGACAAATGATTTTGGATGTTGAATGAAGAATAAAATGTCGGCTCGACTCAGTTCAATGGGCAAGATCTCTTGGAATCTGGAAACTCCTCTATGCCATCTGACGCTCGTTTCCTATTTATATCGCTAGATTGAGCCTTTGAGCGAGCGATATAGACGTCATCATCTTGTTCCTCGGCCTTAAACCATTCATACCCCCCGGGAAAATTCTTGCTCCACGGCAGTGCCTCCGGCTGCAGTTGTGAAAAAGTGACATCCTTGCCGAAGCCATCGAAATTCGCGTCAGAGATTTCCATGCTAGACGGGAGATCTAATGAACTCTGAAAAAATGATTTTCCTGTTGTTGTCAGTTAATGATGTTCGTATATACAGCATAGTTCAATCGTACCCTTAGAGAATTCCATAGTCTTGGGAGATGAACATTCGAACAGAGTAAGATCTGCAGTAGAGGGTGATACTGGAGGCGGAGGGAGAGCATAGAATGCATCTTCTTCATCATGAGAGATCATCAAAGTGTACCTCTCATCCATGCGTAAATTCGTGAAATGTGCTCTCCCAGATCCCAATGTGGCTGCCACGTAGCTACAAGAACAATCGCCTAAGACTAGTTAGCTGAAACATAAAAGATTGGATAGGTCGTCTCATACACTCTTTTTTCTTCAATATGAAGTGTCTCTGAGGGATTTGTCCGAATTTCGAGCATGATCCAGAATGTAGATAAGCTCTTACTGGTAGATCCGAGTCAGGAGGCAATGCCACAGTTATCCATGTGGCGATAAGTTCCCCCGTAGTGCCAGTTGAGTGGAATTTCAGTCCCCGCGGCATTAACTGTAGTTTCCTTTTTAGTTTCTTAACATATCTTACGCGATCAACCAGCGTGGAAAGTATATCGGGGAATGCTTTGTCGAGAACCTGAAGCATTGGCCGCAGAAGACTGTCTAGGGCATGGTCACAATTAAATGCGTCGGTGTTCTCGTCGTATGTCCTGCCGCAGAAGTCGGTCCCTTGGATTTCATGGACGTCCTCATAGTCGAGAAATTTATTATTGACTAGCCATTCAGAGTCATGAAGTATGACATCGAAGTCCATGAGACCGGGATCAATAGGGGAAAAAATCGTCGATATGGTTCCTGGAAGCGTTTGGAGACATGCAATTAGTGCTGCAATCATATGGGATGCGAATCTCGTTTCCGGTTGTATAGGCTTTAACCGTGCTAGCTTCTCCAAATACACATCGGTAATTGGTTTGAATTTGCAATGCCGATACATAATTCTCCACCAGATATGGTTGATCTTGATGGGTGTTCGGCGCATACAGCAGATTTTGTTGATCTCCTTGGAAGAATATTAGTTGGGCAACTATTCACAAATTTCGTACTCACGTTGCTCTCTTGATACTTGTGAAAGAATGGCCTCAATTCTGATGCTGGGTTTCGCTGATGTAAACATGCGAGCAAAAGCTCAGCCACCTCTTTTGGAATGTATTTTTCGACTTGGAGGATGTCTGCTGCATTCTTGAACTTTTCGAGAAGCTCGGTATATTTTCCTAGTATTTCTACTTTCTCTGTATGCGAGCGATTCTCCATCAAAATAGCACGGGACCAGATAGACGTAATCTTCCTCGATAATTCATCCGAGGTCCCGAGTGCTTCGCGGTCGCGTCCAGTCCTGCCTTCGAATAAGCAATATCCGTACCTGAAATTCATTGCAGTATCCCTTTCGTTCGACAAAAGCAAGCCATGGAGATAGAACTTGTTTCGATATCTAACATCTAGTAAGATATTTCCTAGGGCCGTTCTGATGATGGATTTTGGTGGAGAAATATCGATGGTCATCCCCAGCCATTGTTGGAATGTTTCGAGGCGAATTTTTTGGCTCTTCTTCATCTCTCCTGCCACGGTGCGAGAGTTTCGTGCTTCCCCAATAATTATAGAAACATCTTCCCAGGAATGTGCCTCCAGAATCCTTGGATTTTTGCTCTTCTTCCTCCTCCTATCTCGCGCCTTTTCCTCTGCAATCTTCTCCTGGTTGATTCTCTTCAGAGTGCAGGCGAGGATCTTTTTCGTGTTGAAGCCAAACGACCAAGAAAATTTGGACGCCTGAAACCGAACAGAATGATTCTGTGGGTGTCGGCGCATGATGAGCGTGGCTAGCTTCATACCCTCACCATGCTGGCCGGCCTGATTTTCCTGTGTGGCTTTGGATGTGCCACCGAAGCCCAGATGCCACCTGAACAGGTTCGCATTGAGATTTGTGATTTCCAGTGTGCCTTCATGTTTTGCGTCGTATCGAAAGCGGATGTACCCGCACAGTAAACGGGAGTCGTCCACAGGATCCAATTTCATGGGATGAAATACTCGTATCAGTATTTCCCTTCCAAATTCCCGCTTCTCTGGGCGAAAATCAGTTTCGGAAATGTCGAAAGAACGAATGATTGCATCCTTGCTATCTCTTGTTAGATAATCAAGAGCTAGGCGAAACAAACGACTAACAAATTTTGATAGTACTCGCGGAACGCTTCCGCACCGCCCCATCCAGGCTGGTATTTCGTGTTAATGTTAATAGTCTCTACTGAGCTTTGGCCGATCCCATCGAGATCATTTTCGCTTTCATTTGTACTGTCTGAGTCGTCGTGATGGTCGTTGTGATTAGTGACAGGATCTGGTGGATCGAGATTGGGAGCCTCTGACGCCATTGTTGCAGTTGAATGAAGGGTCTTGAAGCTAGTCAAGAAAGGGTATACCGGCAAAATTGAAAGGTAGTAGAAGATTGAAGAACAGTCGAGCTAATGTGTAAAAGATGTGGGGTGCAATGCTCAGGTGGAGGTGGGGAGATAAGTGAGTAGAACACAAGTTTTATATTGGCTTACGCCACAGTTGGAGAGTAGCTTTACCTTTTACGGCTTTACCTATGATCAAAGCCAAAGAAAAATAAACTTAATAGACTGGTAATAGTATTTTTCTGTTTGCGGCTTTCAGTGATTATATCTCCAATTGAGTATTACTTCGGCTTCACCTCTAGGCGAGTCTAGCAAGTGATTACACCGGACACACCTGACTCGAACTATCTAACCACCTATCACCACCCACTTAAAGTCATACCATCTTACCATTAGAAAAAAATCGTAATCATCATAAGTATAGTCAAGAATCGTAACCCTCCTCTTACCCGTATGTGTCATAGAGAGCAAAGGAAACACAACACACTATAAACCCTCTAAACACCACTCATGTACACTCATCCCTCATCAAATTCACACCGCAAAGGCAAACGGCACCAAGAACGCAACCCACCATACCCGCTCCTTGCGCCTCCCCAACGCAACACCCCCCGCAGCCCCACCCGCACTTGGAGCAGGCGGGATCTCCGTCCCCTCTGCGTTGCCCGATGCCATGGTCGAACTCGCTGCCGTGGCCGTGGAAAGGGTGGAAGAGGGCGTGATGCTAACAGTCGAGCCGACAACTGTGACGCTCGTGGAATCAGCGGTGGTGGAAGAAGAGGCCGACGTGGAAGCGGCGGTTGTGGTGGCTTCAGACTCAGAGGCGGAAGCGAGGCTCGAGGCTTCGGAGAGAGCGGATGAGAGATAGGAAACGACGGAAGAAAGAGCGCTAGAGGCCGCGGAGGGGGCTGATGTAGGCTCCGAAGTAGCGTATGTTGGGACTGAAGTTGGAGGGGGGGCTTCGCTGGCAGGGGCTGAAGTTGGCGGAGCCAAGGAAGAGGGCGCTGCTGCGGAAGACTGGCCTGGGGCTGTTGTATCTGGTACAGGCGCTGATGAAGCCCCGGAAGATACTGGCGGAGGAGCGGCAGTAGTGTCCGAAGGTGCTGGCGGGATAATGGTTGTCTCCGATGGCGAGAGGGTTGGATAGGCTGCCCCGCTTGAGCTGACTGGTGGGGGAACAACAACAGTATCTGAACCAGACGGAGCAGGGTAAGAAGCCGCAGCAGAGCTTTGTGGAGGAGGTACAACAATCGTGTCAGATGACAAAGGAGCTGAGTTGGATAGTGGACCGGAGGTCGCTGGTGGAGGTACAACCACAGTATCGGACGGCAATTGCGTAGGATATGGAGTTTGGCCTGATGTTGCTGGTGGAGGGACCACGATGGTGTCGGATGGTGGATATGTAGGATAAGGAGTGAGACCAGAAGTGGCAGGTGGGGGAACAGGAACAATTATTGTATCCGAATATGAAGGGGTGGGCTCCGATACTTGGTACGAAGTGGGAAGCTGTGGTGGCCACGTGGGTATCGTTGTCCCTGGAGGGGGGATGGAAGGATACGGATATCCGGGGGAGGAACTTGGAATCTGTGGTACAACCGCACTTCCAGGGTAGCTCGGGGTCGGGTAGGGTCCACCAGGAGAGCTCACGTGGGGCAGGGTAGGGACAGGTGGGCCGTAGGTTTCGCTTGGTGGAGGGACATGCGGCCCATAGGTGCTATGCGGGGGAGATGGCGGGTTATACGAGCTGAACGGTGGTGACGGTGGGCCATATGATCCAGATGGAGGGATGGGTGGACCATAAGTAGGGTGAGGTGGTATTGGAACGACCGTGTCTGTCTCGCAAGGCTCCTCGGATGCGGAGGGCGGCGGATGCGGAGCAACGATAGTATCCGTCTCGCATGGTACTTCAGAGAATGTTGTTAAGGGAACAGTGGCAGAGCTATGGCCAGTCCCGTATGGAATTGTAGCTGACACGGACGCTGTTGGAGTCAGCCCTGTGTTGCACGACTCAAGCACTATCGAAACATTGGACAAAAATCGTACGTTGAGCACGTACAATTATGCGGATAGCCATATCCATGACCTAGAACACCCGTCGAAAATGCTGCCACAGTCCAAACTGAGTATGCTCGCGTCATTCTGACCAAACGATACCAATTCAACTTTGAACGATTGACGGATGAGGCCTCTCCCTGATTGGTCGAACGAACTGACCAATTTTCAAACCCGCATGCGACGCAAAAGACTTGGCGAGAGGAGGTGAAGAAGGGAACTTCCAGTGCCTCGGTGCCTTATATTGAATTCGGGTGGCGGTGAAGCTTGGACATTAGTGAGGTGGTTGACGAGGCTGGTCGGGGATCCGTCCCAACCTCTTCCGAAAAACATGTTTGTCGCACACCAACGGCGGCACAGCCTGTGGGATTCAAGGCACATGCATGGCGCCAAGTAGTGTATCTTTAACAATCTTTATCTAGTGGCCCTCGATGCATGGTTGAATAGAAAAATGATGGTTTGGATGCTGCTCAGCTGTTGTGACGAGTGGTGGAGATAACGCGCACGGACCATCATGGAGAAACCTAAACAACGAGATGCGTCGTCACACGTCCATGACACTTCCGATCTGCGCACACACACTGGCTTCTGGAGACATGACATGCCACAGCCATGTGTAATGCTCCGACATTCCACACCAATGTCCCGGGTTTCCGCATCCACCGTCTGCCACGTCTGACTGGTGGACACATCTACCGCCTGGAAACCACGGCTTGGACAATGGATGATCTCGCCAGTTCATGCGTCTGGAAATGCGAATACCCGAGACTTGGAACTGGATGCGAACGTGTCTCTGCTCACCGCTGCTCGCAAGGGCATGGGCGATAAGAATGACGGTCACGGCAGCATACAGCATACGAGTTTTGTAGCCGCTTCATTATCATAAGTCGATGCTCAGTCGTTTATACCCGAGTCAGCCATGGAGCCCTGTCGGCAATCGAACACGAGCCCTGTATGGGTTCACGATGAGCTGGAGATTAGGTGATGACAATTTCTAGGGTAAAGATTTGAGCACAGGCTCAAGCCGGCGGGATGCCAAAGCATGCCAAGCAAAGGTTGAGTGATTGCGATGTCAATCCTCTGCCGATTAACTTCACAGCTAACTGACTCGGGCTACCAACTCAAGATGGTGTTGTGACGGTTTTGAGATCAAGAAGCGATGGTTCTAAAGAAGGTAGAATTGAATATTTTGATATCAACAAGGAAGGAATTTTGTTGGACCTGTCTCGACAGGTCGAACTCTACTGAAGGAGTGACATGAAAGGGTATATCCGCCTCGCACCAAAATGCACCTAATCCCGACCCAAATCCGAATCCAAATCCAAATGAAAATCCCAGCCGAAAACCATTACCCAACACCTCCCATGAATGTCAACATAGGAAAGGTGTGCCCAAAAGAATGACAGATCCCCCGCTTGTTGGCCTTATTATCATAACATATTTGTACAGTCCGTTTTCCATCGCTTTTACACCACATAGCCAGTGTCTAGACCCTTTATCTCGTGCGCTCGGTCCCGCTGGGGTTCTTTGCGTCGCATGAGAAGACTGGAAATCAGGGCAACACCGGCAAGCGCAGCCATGATGATCCAAACGACCCTGAGAGCATCGACGTATGAATCGATCATCTGGATCTTCGTACTCGATGATTCCGGGCCGCGCACCCGGACGACCAGTGCGACTGCATCTTTCGCATAGAGCGCTGCATCCTCAACATAGAAGGGCCTCGCCTTCAAATTCTTGAAGAACTCGTTCTGGAAGACCGAGGTTCCGACAGCTACACCGAGGGTTTGCCCGAGGAATTGGAAAAAGGTGAAGTTGGTAACGCCGATGCTCACTTTCTCGTCGTCGGCAGGGTCGTTGACAAGGGAAGCGACGTGCAGGCCGGGGTACAGGATGCCGATACCAGTACCAGTTGCGACGCCGATACCGACCCACATGCCCGTCGGAGAGTCGCGAGTGATCAGAGACATGAGCGCGACACCGACGACGGTAAGCACCCAGCCAAGCCATACAGCCGGCCGCCAGTAGTTCAACTTGCTGACGAGGAAGAAGGAAACGCCAGCAAGCGCGGCGAACGAGAGGGTCCAGGGGAGCAAGCTTGTGGCTTGAAGCGACTTGGCGATGTTGAAGTAAAGCGGCTGTGAAACAAGTCAGCATTGGCGCCTTGTTAGCCAGGGGCGATATAACCTACCAGAAAGTACAGAAGGGAGAAGACCACCATGCCCTGAATCATGGTTCCAAAGAGCGAGACCAGGCTAGTGACGTCCCAGAAGTCGTCGAGCATGACGATGGAGGCGAATGGAGAGAACCATGACCAGAGACAAAAGCCTACCAAACCGACGAGACCGAGTTGCAGTGGCAACAGGGTCTTGAAGTCTGACCATGTGTGGAATGTACCTCCCTATCAGACGGGTTAGCGCATCCTTCGGGGATCGATGCTGTCATAAATTCTCCGACCGCGCGACTCCGGATCAGGAAAATCAGGAGGACAACTTACCCAGGTCAAGCCCAGTAGGAACGAAACAAGCGATCCAGTGAAGAGGACTAGTCCCAGCCAATCGATGCTCCTCAGCTTGGGAAGAACCGGCTCCGTAGGCGCATCGCGAAGCTGAGCGAAAAAAGCGAGAATGAGAAGTGCCAGGACGCTGAAGGGGAGGTTAAGCCAGAAGATCCACCTCCATTGGCTCTTCACCGCAAGTACCTGTCCAATCAGAGGACCAGTGACTGCGCCAATTGCCCAGCTACCGCGAAGTCAGCTGAAGCTCTCAACCCAAGGAATCGAGACTTACATGGCTCCAAGCAAGGCAGTCCACCGCCACCTATCCTTGACCATGGCGAGATCCGAGATGATCAGGTTAGATAAAACAACAATGCCTCCAGCGCCGAATCCCTGCAGAGCACGTCCAAGAAGCAGCCCCATAAGGTTTCCAGAAACGGCCGAAATGAACGAGCCAACAGTGTAGAACGTGAGAGCGCTAAGAAGCAACCCTTTGCGCCCAAAGATTTCCGAAAGAATGGAAAAGAGTGGGAGGAAGGTGGTAGCAGCGACCAAGAACGCTAGTCCCAACCACCAAGACTGCAGCGCCGTGGCATCCATGGCCGTAGCAATGGTCTGTCATCCCGTCAGTCTCACATCTCCCAGAGAGGCAACAAGATGGGGGAAGTAACTTACCGGCAGAGCACTGCTCAAACTCGTCGCATCCCACGCTACAATCAAGTTGAGCACAAACACACACCCACCCGTGGCATGATATCTCCAATCCACAACATCCTCAACCTCGACATACTTCTCGTCCGGCTTGAGCAAATCAATACTCGGCGTCGACGCATTACTCTCCGCCCTCGCCCGCCCCATCTTCTCCCCATCAATTACATTCCTCTGCTGCTGCTGCTGTCGCTGCCCCCTCTTCTCCTCGCCCCCAGGAGGCCCCATCATGCGCCCCGCGGTGCCCCCATACCTGTGCATCGTCCCCGGAATCGACGGCATGCCGCCGCTGCCACCCTGTCCCTGCCCCGGAAGCGCGTTGCGCTCGCGGCTACGGCTCTGGCTCCGGCGGCTGCGGGACTGGCGCTTCGCGTCGCGGGCCTCGCGGGCCTGGTGGCGGCGGGCTTCCATGGCTTCGAAGGTGAAGCGCTTGGGGACAGGGGTAGCCCGCGGGGTCTCGAGGAACTGGGAGAGGCGTTCTGGGAGACTGGTTTTGGGGATGGCATATTGGAGGTGTTGGCGTTGGCGGTCGTTGAGGTTGGAGAGGAAGTGGGGTGGGGCGCCGCCGGGTTGGGCGGTGGGTTGTGTGGAGGGGTTTTGGATTGGGGCGTGGTTTGCCATTGTGAGTCCTGGTTTGGAATGTGGTGTTGCTCGCAAAAGAATGCTTGGTTTAAAAGAAGGTTATGTTGAAAGAGTGGAGGGCGTATGCATCACAGGTGTACCAGCTCTCTCTGTGTGTATCGTCGAAAGCGGGTCGGGGCCCAAAAGCTATCAAAGCGAAAGCAAGAATCGAACGGACAATCAAGTCCTCGAGCGAAGAAAGAAGCACGAAAAAGGATCGTAGAGGCGTAAAAGGAGAGGCAGATTCCTAGATCTGAAGAGCTTGCGATGGAAAAAAACAATAACAAGCCGGGCTGCACGTCGTTCTTATCCCATGCCTCCCTTCACGCCCAGTCACGTCGCCAGTGCAACAATGCTGCCACACGAGAGGGTTTGTGCGCCCCTCCCCCGCCCATCGGACTCTGTTGCCAGTGTACCTTCGACCCCCCCGGTCGATCCATCAGATCCTCACCCAGGCATAGTTGCTGCTCTGATCTCACGAGGGGGCCAAGTAGCCCCTAGCACCCCTGCCACGTTCTACGCCCTACCACCTCCCCATTGTTATCCTCACCCCTGCCCCAGCCTCGCCCGACCTACGCTCCCAACTCCGAATCGAAACCTGAACCAACAGAAAAGCGCCGTTTCGGCCAGGCCTATGCTTCGGGTATCGATAAGCTGGGTACCTCGCTGATGGGGAGGCGTGCCTGGTGTGTCTGCTTGGCTGGATAGGCGAGCGCGTGCGCGCCATGCGTGCCTTGCAGGATAGAGCTAGTGACTACGCCTCCGGACTTTTGCACTGCTACTCCACTGGTCGCGACGTCCGTAGCAGAGGGCATACGCAGGGTTGTGCGCGTTTGCGAGCGTTTGTAGAGGTGGGAAACGCATCTGTTGCTATATTTTGTTTTGTATCGTGCGAAGTGGTTGGGCCGGGGCAGAGATGCACAAGAAGAACCCCAGCGCTACTGCGAATGTTTATAGAAAAGATAAAAAGCACAAGGCTTGTTGAATGTACGTTTTTGGACTTCAGCGTGAGCATGCGCATCGTATCCCAACTCATCCCGCGTCGCGCTCGCGCCGCAGGGCAGAAACACGATGGCCGTCAACGTTCGTTTGGAAGCGCGTGTCAAAGGCGCTGCCCAGTCCAGGTTGCGCTCGCTGCACAAGTTTCTGTTTCCGTTTCATCGCCGCGTGCTCTTTGCTCAGCCATGCCCTGGGACTAGGCTGGTCTAGTCTGCCGCCTCGCTACCGGGGCTCGGGTACTAAGAGTTGGTGTATAGATCCCCGACTTTACCCATTTGGATATGCCCGAGCGTGGCGCAGAGGGCTGGAGTCCGATGCTGGGTTGAATAAGCGTGTATAAGGGTACTGGCGAACGCCATACGATTTATGCCATAGTGAATTGCCATGCTTTGGCCTTTCGGGCTCTGGGGTCTGCTTGACCTGAGCTTCAGCGTGGCGATATGCATCTTAGGATGCTCTTTGTGTGCCAGTACGAGATGTGGAACAGCGAATCTATCAAGTCAGTATAATGAATATTGTTCTGGTCCCAATCTTATCCCAGTCCGCAACCGCCACCGTCGCCGCATAGCCCCCATGATGATTCATCCACGCTACTCCTTTCGTCATCGCAAACTACTAGTCCCGCATTATGCATCTTCAGCCATAGGACTGTCTACGCTTCTACCCAACCTTGGCGCATGATCGTGACAATTGATATGGAACAGGGTACCGAAGCGAAATGCAATGCTGCTGGTAGAGTTCTGTCTTGATACCATGTGATTGCACTTGTTTTACCATCTGTCAACAATTGATCTTCGGTTGGACAATGCATGGGTCATACATACAGGTAGAGATGTGAAGTCATCCTTTGCTGGACGCTAGTAAGCTGGACTTGACAATAGATATTGCTGTAATGGTTAACGACGAGAACCTGTTAGATTGTTTTGAGCATCTTCGCCCCATCTGGACCGATTACAATCAGCTACATTTCATTTTACACGTGGATAAAAGTTATCGTGACCGGGTCAATGATTGCATATGGTCTATTCCTGGGCTACGTAATCTATAAGCAGGGTATCTAGGTCACACGCTCAGAACTAATCACTGATAGTTTAGACGTGTTTGCATCATCGAAACTGAGGCTAGTTGCATGAGTTCCCTTGGCATATGCAATAGCTCACTGTTGAATCTTTCGTTGGGTCCCGCCACATAGTCGAGGGGAACTAGATGGCTAATAGTATAGTCGCTGCTGCTGATGGCAGCAAGTGCCTGGGTGGATCAACCACCTAAAGCATACGAGTGTGTCCATTGCTGGCCCGCGAATGGATAGCTAACATCTCAACGAAGCACACATAGTGGGCTATAGGCTCATCACACAAGCCACAATTTGCTGGCAGCTCCTATAAAGGCATAAACAGGCACATCAGATGTAGGTCACGGAGGACCAGGCAGCGAGGAACGACCAAGTCACAATCAGTGTGCTGGCAAGCGGAGCTCTCCGCATTGCACGGAATGTAGGGTGGATCTATCATTTACAGTCAGTGACATGCAACGAAGGCGCGCAGATAGTAGAGAGGTGGGATGTGCAAGATCAGACAGCAGTTGGAACAATTGAAGTCCACATGAAATTCAGAACAGGTCTGTGAATAATTGTTTTATCATCATTGCAAGGAAAAGAACAGAAGAAAAAAAAACTTACCAACACTGTCTAAACTGCAAACTGAATCGGATCAGTTTAGTCACTCAACCCTACGACGCTTAAAGAAGCTATCAATGTTCTTCTGTGAGGCATCGTGACGAGAGCTGCCCACGCCGCCACCAGTGCGCTTCAGGCCTTTCAAGTGGTCCTTACCATTGACGGTTTGAATGGTAGTCAGCCATCGGCCCGCTACCTTGAGGGGCGCTTGTGCACCAGAAAGCTCGGATTGCACACCAACCTCTTGAGCACCACTGTGAACACTGCGTGCAGGATCTGGTGCGTCTTCATCCAAGGCTGACGTCGCAGATGCGAAGGTCCTGATTGGACATGAGGGAGGGAACTGTGCAGGTGGCGCAGAGCTGCCATCACTTGAAGAAACTGGAGCTTCTAGCGGCTTCCTTTCCAAAAGAAGCTCTAGGTAACCGGTGTTGGACCAACCACCTAGATGGTCCAAGGAAAGGTGTGCTGCGGCAGCAAGCTCGGGAGAGAAACCGACGCTCTTGGGTGGGAGTCGCAAAAGCAATCGTTTCCAGAGAGCCGACAACATGATGCCATGTGAGACTACAGCAACCACGCTATCACCATCCCCCGAGTCACTCAAGAGTGGCAGTAGATGACCGTCCAGGAACAAGTCGGCGCGTCTGACCATGGAATCCTTCGATTCCACGTCGACGATGTTGGCAGGCTTGGTCTCTGGGGGCCGCTCGTGCCACTTCTTGCCCTCCAAATAGCCGAAGTCTTGCTCCATAAGTACTGGCAGTTGTACCACGTCCGGGACTTGGTGCGTCGAGGCCTGGCAGACTGAAGGTTTGGCTTGGGCTTCATGTATCAAGCCAGCAGTCTTCGCGGCACGCTGCAAATGCGAGGAGAAGATGTGGGTGAACTTTAAGCCAATAGCCTTGAAATGGAGGCCGAGGCGAGTTGCCTGTTGCCAGCCATGATTCGTGAGTTCCGAGTCTCTGGTGCCAGCACTGGTCGTGGTCAGAGCTGAAAGCTAGGGGACGACTGAACGGGGAAAGCTTACTAGAGCTGGGCAACATTGTCGACAGTCTCACCGTGCCGAATCAGAAACAGCCTCACTTGGGGCGCCATGTTGCCCGTTGGGCAGCGTCGGTGACCGTGATGGGCGGCATGGGAGGGAGAAGTAGATGTGAAGGGAGTGGCTGGCGAGAAATGTCGGCTATATTTTCGCATGAGGCCCGTGCGCTATTAGTAAGCAAATCGATTTCCCCTCTAAGCCCGATGTGCTTCCACCGTAGAGCACTGAGGTACATGACCCTTGCGTCGACCTGAAATCAATGATTGGCCTTTCTGTGTACGAAACATGTGGTCGAGAATTTACCAATGAAAGCGGAAGAATATGATGATCAAATCGACCTCCTAAGAGCTTGTACGAACACAGAACTACCCACCTGAGAACAATATACAGGGTCATCAAGCCTGTGACCTTTTCTAGCTAACGCAAACCCTAAAAAAAACTTTGAAGCCATAATGTACAGCTGTTTGGTTAGGGCATAGATGGGGTCAACTGTCGCGTGATGAGATGCTGCAGATCTATTACGCCCGTTTGTAGCTTCCAAGGTTTTGTCCGAATCATTCGTTCTCAGCTTCTTCATCACAATTGTCGTGTGCCAGGTTGCCAGCTGCCCTCTTACCTTGTACCTCCACTCGACACTCCAACCTACTTGATCCGTGCACCTCTGCTCAATCACCCCAGCTCTACTTAATCCGCCCACCTAGAATTCTCTAGGTAATTATTGAGTGAATCACTTGACTTGATTCACCCAGCGTCAGTTTAACCTCTTGTCGCCGAAGATCTGGCCTTTCCAACCTCCATCGAGCAAACACTGAACGTGGAAACCTCGCTCTCGCCCTCTACTATAACGCCTATTACGCATACAAAGTCGTAGCATGATCTTCACCTTTCAAACAGAAACTTCAACCCTCCAATATAATCTTTGATATATTGGAGCCGGCACCAGCAGACCGTATCTAGAAGTTACGCGACTCACTCGATCTCAGTCATGACAGGCCAAACAGAAAAGTCGTGGAAAATGGCCCTCTCAATACCTTCTAATGATGGTGATGATGATGATGATGATGCAAACGAGATGCAAGTCGAGTCTCAAACATCACCAGCCTCACGCATTGGCTCCCACTTCTCGGGAATGTCAGATGACGGCGATAAATCGGCTATGTCTCGTTCGTTTCCAAGACGCGCCTTGAATAAGGTGCAGTCCAACACCTCAACGACAAAATACGCATATGAAGGAGACCACGAGCGACGAGATAAGCCATTTAATTCCCTGTTTAACGCACCCACGACTTCACGCGCAGCGAACCGTGAGCTCAGTGAACATGTCATTTCTGCAGAGCAATCGCCGCAGCCGGCAGAGCCCGAGATGAACAGCACAGAAGAAAATGACTTGTTTGCACAAGGTTCAGATGTAGCCTCAATCTCACAATCAGATGATTACGGTTCACCGGAGCCACCTGTATTTGACACTGATGGGGACCACGGGCAGAAAGCTTCAGACTTCGGGATTCCTTACAAATTGCGTCCCATCAACCGCGAGGTCGCTACCACATGCCTTGACCAAGATAAGTCAGGTAACTTTGACCCAGACGAAGAAAAAAAGAAGGACAGGGAAAGGCTGAAAGTGTCACGCCGGAGGAGGAAGAGGCCTCAACTCAGAGGAAAGCCTGCGAATACTCGAGCCAGACTCAGATTTTCCCGTTTCTCGCCGGTTCTCCGTATTACTGGCGGGGACAGGAGGAGAGGATATGCAAAAACTTCAGAGAACAACTCACTAGAAGCCATCGCTACTGAGCCCCAAGCCCCCATTCTGGACCCGCTTGGTGAATTCAATGACTTGACTGGCCACCCTGTAGCGCGAGGCTGCGTGCAATGTCGACAGCAAGGGGGAAAATGTTCAATGATTAAAGACCGTCACTGGCCGTGCAATATGTGCAGGCTTCTTGAGAGCGAATGCCAGCCCATCGTGCCTTCATCGCTGATGAAAACCAAGTGCGACCGATGCACGACCCTTGGCGCACAACACGTCTGCTCCTTTGAAACTCAAATCGCATCTAATGCGGATAGATGCGACCAGTGCGACTATGATGGCGAGGAATGCGTTGCTCCAATGGTCACAACTCGCTGCAGTATCGACGATGTGATGTACAGCTCCAACCGCAAGCATATAAAGTGCACAAATTGCCGTGCGAACGGAAAGCGATGCTCACTAAAGAACCTGGATGACACTCCTCCTTGCAAAGGTTGTGTGAAAAATGGCATTGGATGCACATTCTACGATGTGGAAAAAGCGCCCAGAAAGAAGAAGAGTGGCACCAAGGGCAAGGACAAGGCAATTAGGGGGGGCGGCAATGCTGGTCCACCATCATCCACGCGCACCAGTGAGATGGCCTCTCGTGTCAATAAACTCGGTCGCGAAATATTTAGTGAGCGAGACCTTCTAGACCTCGAGGCTATGGAAGAGAATGCTTCTAGGCCTGGGCCCGAACCCACTCCCAAAGAGGAGATGGAAGATTGTGAGGGTCACCGCGGCGTCACAGAGATGACCGCGACATGTTTCGCTCATCCCATGTCTTTCTTGTTCGACGAAAAGGATGAAAACAATGAACACTGCAACTGGTGCACATTACCTGCCTTTGGATTTTTCGGACATTTCGAATTACAAGTATTCATGCTGCGATGGTGCGATGGCCGCGGATTTTCTGAACTCGGAGGTGGCCACCGGGAGAAACACGACGCAACGGTAATGTGCTCCAGCTGTGTAATCAAGCGCGTGCAAGTTGTCACTTGCGAAAACCATATAATGGAACCCATACCAGGAGTCAGCATGTTCGAAGACCAGGACATGGATGAGATGACAGACAGGCTCCTTGAGGCCCCCCCTGGATCATTTGATCAGCACCGCGAGCTTGAGCGATGGTGCAGTCTATGTGTCTCACCTGCAAAATGGAGCTGTGGATACGAGCAGGTATCACTCGAGCAGGAACCACTCGAACAGGAAGAAATTGAAAAGCAACAGCTCCGGGGCTGTGGCCTTAGGCTTTGCCGTCAGTGTCACGTTCAGCTCGAGAAGGAGTACAGAGGAGACCTCGAGGGTATGATATCTGCCATGGACAGTATTCCAAAAGCCAAAAAAGACGACGAGAGCGAAGAAGTTCAAATTCGGGCGGACGTGGGCTTATTGCTGAAAGAAGGAATGATGATGGTGAACGTTGATGCAGAGCTGGAAGAAAATGATCAGATGGACTGTGACTGACCCGCATGTCCTTGGGGACAGGTGATGCATCTCTAGACCTTTTTAGATATGATTACTAATTTCCTCAACATATCATCATTATACAGCCTTGCTTTGCTACCACTCTTGGGTACTCTTAGCATCACTGTCCAACAGCTCAGAACTATCTGTGATGACGTCTTCCTATTTTCATTTTAGTATGCCTCAATCACTTAAATTCATTTGGGACAGGTCCAATCCAGAAAAACACGTTAACTTGGAAGATTGAATTTTACTTAATCACTCTACTCAAATGGCGTCTCATACGGCGCCTCCGCCTGCGGCGTAATCCTCGCCAAATGCCTCCTCGCGCCATCATCCCAATCCAAAAGCGCAGAGTGCGCCGTAACACGGTTATCCCAAACCACGACCGTACCCGGCGCCCACTTGACGCGGGCCTGGAAGTCGTGGCCCTTGGAGATGTGGTCGTAGAGGAAGTTGAGCAGGAAATCGCTCTCCTCCTTCTTGAAGCCGACGATACGGCGCGTGAACTGGGGGTTGACGTAGATGGCCTTCTCGCCGGTTGCGGGGTGTGTGCGGATGAGGGGGTGGATCGAGGTCACGGGCTCGCGGCGCACGATTCCACCACGGTTGCGGCTGTTTTCGGCTTGCTCAATTCCTATGGATGATTAGCTTATAAGTTTTTGGACAGGTTTAAACTGGGTCGCTTACCAGAGTGCACTGCCTTCAGTCCGTGGAGGCGCTTCTGGAACTCGGGCGACAGTCTTCGGTATGCCGCAGCCTGGTTTACAAACAGGGTATCACCGCCAGCGGCAGGGCCGTCCAAAAGGTACAAAAAGGTGGTACCCGGGGGCTGCTTCTCGTAGGTCACATCCGAGTGCCATGTTACGGAGTTTGTGCGCTCTTCGAAGAAGTCCCTGGCAGTGGTGTCGTCCGCACCGCGGTGAACAAGATGAATCTCGGGATGCCCAGCGGGACCGCCCGATGTAGGGTGAATGTGGTGTCGGCCAAAGTATCCTCCAAACTCAAGAGCATCTTTGATGGGGATGTCGGCAAAGTCCTGGTCTCGGAAGGCTATTGTGGTTAGTTTGATGGCCTGCAGCGTGGATGCCGGTAAGACTTACCCACAACCTTCTTTTGCGCTACGAACAAGGCCAGCTCGTCCTTACCGGCAGCAGTAAGCTTGCTCAACTGAACTCCCGATATTTCGGCACCAGTGTTGGCGGTCAGATCGACGACCTTGGCATCCTTGAGGAGGTTCGGGAAACTCGGGTCGGCAGCTTTGCCATGCTCGGTGTGCTCGAAGGGCTCAAGTGGCGGGTACCTGGGTATTGAATCAGTACCCTTTCGAGGTGTGGCAACTAATGGACACTGACTTTGTTTCCGGCCAGGTTGGGAGGTAGTGTGGGTACTTTGCAGGTGGCTGCCTGCCCGTACCCTTCAACTCTTGCTCCTCCTTGAAACCAGTAGGGCCCGAATTGAAAGCCACCTTGTATGCACCAGTACCAGAGTTGACATAGTCAACCCTCTGTTGAACCGGGTTCTCGACAAGAGCGGGTGCCATGATGTGGGTTACGAGTTCGAGCGTAGATCTCGATGCTTCAAGTGCTTTACAATTCCGGTCCACGAGCACAGCAGCACTTTATACTCTGCAAAGCACACCTGCTCCGAACTGCGGCGACTTATCGGGAATGGCGGCATTTGAAATCAGATAAAATGATCGCGCGACCCCTCCTTTGTTTCCCTGTGGCTCGCGCAGTCAAGCATCCTCTGCTCGTCATCGTAAACGCATTTCCCCTCACTCAGCCCTGGGTCAGGCGAACGAGACGGCTTCAAGGCTGTGAAGCCTTGCCACTCGAAGCACTCCAGCTATACCCGGATCAATCAGGACAGGGCTAGATGGCATCAAACATGCACAATATTGTACCATTTGCGATCGGCTAGGCCAAGGTCGTCGAGGAGGGAACCCCTACGACCATGCCAAGAGTAGTCCGCGGATGCTTAGCAGTAAAACGCGCTCGTCTCCGCAATTATATTTCCCTTTTATATTTGTTGGCGAGGTTGCGCCGGTATCTTGGGTGCTTATCATCTGGGAAAGCTTCCGACGAATGTCGTTTAGCCCCCTGCCAATCACGCAATGCCCCGCGAACACTGGAGATGGCGAATCAACCTCAGGCATTTAACGTTAGCTACACACCACCAACTGCGACATACGCGACCCTCTTGACGTGATTGTCGGAACATTGCATTTTCTCAGCACATTGGCAACGGAGTTAGGCCTCTTGTCGCCTGGGCTGCTCAAGATGTGGAGCTACGTGACATGGCATGATGGCCGTCAAATTGAGCAACAGCCGCGCAGCGCGACTTGATGGAACATTGCATAATGAATGCCGGGCAGCATCCGGCCAGCTTTTCGGGAACCCCCACAACCTGGTGCCGGGGATGGTCGAAAAATTTCTACTTGACGCCTGCAGGCACCTCTCTTATAAACCGAGAGGCTGGCTATTGTTGCTTATTCCATACAGCGCTGTACCATTCGGGCTTCCAGTATTGAGGCAACATGGTTCAGAAACCCTCAACTACAGCACCGCCAATTGGCGTAGTGCCAGATGTTCCTACCAAGGATGTCGATCTTACAGGAAGTGCCAGTACCAGTGAGACCAACATCCCAAGGTACAACACCACGGGAAAGAACCGTGACGGAGTCACTTTTGCCGGCAGAGATCTCGGTTCAGACCATTACGAGCCTATCGACAGCTACGAGGGAAAGCACCGATACGATCCCAACTTCGATTGGGAGCCAGAAGAGGAGAGGCGTGTTGTGAGGAAGGTACGGGAGCCACGGCCTTATATGTCAGTTGCCAAGCTAACACTGCCCAGATTGACAAGAGAATCTGTACCTGGGTTTGCTTGATGTTCTTCGCTCTCCAGCTCGATCGTGGCAATATTTCTCAGGCGCTAAGCGATAACATGCTAGACGACCTTGGCCTTACCACCAAGTAAGCCGTGTCTTCGCCAATCTCGGTCCCTCCATACTGACTTACCAGTGACTACAACTATGGCCAAACGATCTTTTACGTCAGTTTCCTTGCTGCTGAGCTGCCATCGCAACTCATCAGCAAGTGGATTGGACCTGATAACTGGATTCGTAAGTTGGCATTTTCGGTATGTTGTAGGCACTCAACTAACGATGCGTAGCTGTTCAAATGTGAGTGTGGAAATGGTCAAGAAGTGGCGTTTTTAAAAATCTTGGCAGGGTTTCTTGGAGTCTCGTCGCAAGTATGCAGGCGTTCTTGAATGGCCGCAACTCCTTTTATGCATGCCGTGCGCTTCTGGGTCTTATCGAGGGCGGCTTTATCGTAAGATATCTCGCCATCAATTCAATACAGTATACTAACCCTGTATAGCCCGATAACATTCTTTATCTATCATACTGGTACACCGGCTGGGAGCTACCCGGCAGGCTCAGTTGGTTCTGGGTCTCGTATCAGTCCACTCAGATCATCTCAGCATTTTTCGCCTATGGTATTTTGCGCATGCGTGGGGTAAGTTGATCCCTGATTCTACCCAGCAGTGCCTTTAATTGACCTGGACCCAGCACAATGGAATGGAAGGATGGCGATGGCTTTTCGCCCTCGAGGGTACCTTGACTGGTATCATTGGAATCATTTCCTGGTTCTACCTGCCTCCTTCGCCTACACAGACGGCCTCACGCTTCAGAGGAAAAGATGGGTGGTTCAATGAGCGTGAAGAGAAGATCAGTGAGTCTTTGCTGCCAATCACCTTCTCAGCCCTTTGCTAACTTGAGTAGTGGTCAATCGTATCCTACGCGACGACCCTTCAAAGGGTGATATGCACAACCGCCAGGCCCTCTCTCTCAAGATGCTGTGGCAGTGTGCAACAGACTACCATATGTGGCCAATATATCTTCTTGGTCTCTCTTGGATGATTCCATCGACCCCGGTCTCCTCTTATTTGACACTCAATCTCCGGTCGCTTGGCTTCGGTACATTTCAGACCAATCTGCTCACAGTATGTCACCAACAGCTAGAGCCATGATCATAACACTAAGCTTTCTCAGATTCCTGCCTATGTATTGTTCATCGTACAGCTGCTCTTTTGGACCTGGCTCTCTGAGCGCGTCAACGAGCGTTTCCTCATCGGCCTCGTTAGCCAAATCTGGGCCCTCCCCCTGCTCATCGCCATGGAAGTTCTTCCCGCTGGTGCCTCCCCATGGGCTCGCTGGGCCCTTTCTAGCCTAATGGTCGGCCATCCCTACGTCCACGCCATCATCGTCGCAATTACCTCTCGCAATGCTGGCACCGTCCGCACCCGCACCGTCGCCAGCGCCATGTACAACATGTGTGTTCAGACCAGCAGCATCGTTTCCTCCAACATCTACCGTGAAGACGACAAGCCGCTATATCGACGTGGAAACAAGATCTTACTTGCCATCTGCGCGTACAACTTTGTTATTTTTGTTGGTGCGAAGCTTTTCTATATGCATGTCAATCGCAAGCGCGATCAGATCTGGAATTCGATGAGCAAGGAGGAGAAGGAGAGATATTTGGAAACTACGACTGATAAAGGGAATAAGAGGTTGGATTTCAGATTTGCGCACTAGAGTATAGCGTGAAAAAAAAACATGTTGGTTTGCATATTACAATACATAGAGGTCAATAGGTTGAAGGTTTAACTGCATCTGAGGGTAGAGAAAATCAGGACCTCCGCCCATCAACATACAGGTCAATTCATCATCATAAATGAGGATATTTGATCCCTCCCTGACTCTAGATGCTACCACTATAATATTTTCCGACTCTTTACGCGCTTGCATTTACTGCGGGAAACATGCTGAGGTGCATTGCTCTCGCCTTCCAGTCACCATCCACTCTCCGAATGAAGTCGTATTGACATCAAGGTACACATAAGTAATTTTTTGTTCAAGGGAGCTGTGACATATGCTGATTTGAGTAGAGTATGCACATTCCACAAAAGACACTTGATGTTGGGTAGCGAGAGACGGGTAGTTAAAGGGAGTGTATGATAGCTCAAAGCGACTATGTAACATATTCTAGCTGCATGATGAATCGTAAAGCAAGCCAGGGGTATCCCAAAACAAATTATCTGCCATTGACCCCCCTCCTTTCGATGTCAGATGTATTGAAGGGTGAATTGGATCGTGTCGGAAAACTCTTTTCTCTGCCTTGAAATCTCAAAAGTCTGTAGCAGCTTCATGAGAGTCAAGAAAGCAATCCGATCCGAGAGAGCTACGGCTGGGCAGATTCGACGACTAATAAAAAGGTCAGAACGCATCAATGAAGCCAAAGCAGATCTATGATTGTGGAGAGACCAACCCAGTCCCGAATATCCAAAAGTTATCAGCAGCTATTCCACAAGAACCTGGAACTACGCCATGTATGTGTCTCATTGGCTGTTCATGTTAGTTTGAGCCATGTACATCGCCATGGCTTCCTGACCTCAAAAAGCATCGGATGTTTGAATCTCTGTTCATCGTGGTTGATTGTCCACTTATCTAAAACCAGCGCAGTACCGGCGGGTATGACATGTTCTCCAAGCACCATATCGTCAGTTACCAGATGGGGTGAATCGATGGAAGCTCCATTACAGCGCATGGCCTCTAACAGAACGGCACGGCAGTATGGCAAATTCCGCTCGTCAAAACGCGACTCGCCACAAGACTCAACACTGTTGGCGAGTTCTTGAACGGCATGCTGCTGGACTTCGAGGCGCGACGATATGGAAAAGACGAAATTTGTGAAGAATCCTGGGAAAGAAGCGTGTGCAGCGACAATCCAGACCATGGCAAGAGTACATTTCTCAAAGTTGCTGATCTCTCCCATCTCCTCTAATTGTAAGAGTGTTCGTCCAAAACAATCTGTCGACGTGCTACCTTGCGGCTCAACGTGCGCAAGAAGCGAATTCATTAGTATTGGTAGTCTGGACCGCCATTGACGAGCTCGATGATAGGAAGACGTTGAAAAAAATTGTAAAGGCACAAAATAGTCTTCCTTGTTGGCCATAGGGACCATCAAACTCCTGTCACTGGTCAGATAATTCACTTTCGAAATACTGGTCGTCTTACAGCATCTCATTCATCATGTTAATAGTTTCATGGAACAATGGTTCTGGCAATTTGCCGTGGCTAGGTCCAAGCAGCATGGAAAGAAAATTTTCCAGGCTGTATTCAGCAAAAACAAATTGGAGCTGGTCTTGGTCCATAGGTCGCAAAGTCAATTTGCCACAGAGATTTTCAAATGGCCTTTGTATCACCTTTCCTGCGCTTTCCAATCCTTGCGATCGAAGGCCTCTTTGTATTATTTGCCTATGCTTTCGCCAAAGGTTATTTTGTTGCGACGCGATAACTCCCATTCCGGTCCATAGTGTTTCGGATCCTATGAAGGAGGTCTCTCTGGATGAAGTTGCTGCGGCTCCCGCCACAAGTAGTTCCTCAGCAATTTGAGCGTCGGCGATGATAACGTAGCGCTGCCGCGCCATATTTATTGTGTAGATGCCACCGTATTGTTGACTAAGAATTATTATCTTACCAGCAGGGCTCTTTGGAATATTCAGCAACATGCCTTTGGTCCAGTCAATGGGAGTCTTGTAAGTAGCTAAATGATCTCACCAATGCCTGGCCATCCACATGGCCCCGGCGGCAGACGTGACCTTGCACGCGTCTTCAGCAAACATGAAAACAAATAGATAATCGCTGAGAGTGCCAGCAAGATAAAGAGTGCTAGAACAGCCATCTCTGCTACAGTGTAGTATGAACGCCACTGTTGACAGGTGTGTGGGAGATCAATGATCGGTATTCCAAAAAGCGTCGTGGATCTGACTTGACGCTAGTCCTCGAGCTCAAGTCTGGATGCATGCGGCTGAGACTATCTCAAACAAAGTTAACAGTATAATTACGCCGGATGCCTTAACATCACATTGCAGAATCTCGAAACAAGTACCAAACTATGACTAGCTCGCATGATAGGTGCGATAAGGTAGTTCGACGGGGCTGACCGCATAGTCTGCGATGTAAATTACGACCTTCGGTGTTTTTTTCTTTTCCCCACTCGGAGAGAAATTCCTGCGGTATTAATCCTCTGCTGATCGAAGCCCGAAGTTGTTCTGTTTCCCACCCTCTTAACGACGAATAAAGCCCCATCATAGAAATCCAGTTCGCTTTATTAATGATTATCGCTATTCAAAAGCAAGTTTATTGATCGACATGGACATGTATTGTACGAAAGATAGGCTTTCTCTGCAGAAAATCAAAATAGCTCAACGTGCGACACTGTGACGGGCGACCCAAGCTTCTGTACGACGGGCATTTTGTCAAATTCTTCCCAGTTGCACAATTTGATCTCAGAGCTCCTTACCACCCTGTTGCCCACGTTGCCCGTGTGTCCCCTTACGTCTGGTTTATTGGTAATAACATACCAGCCTGTGCGGAGTTAGCCATGGAAAGTGGCGATGGTCAATTAGGCACATACTCCAGGCGAAGGCTTGATGACTCCAAGCGTTAACAAGCTCGGACCGGGAATGCACCAACAGCTTGGCAACGTCCGCGCCATCTCTTTTGTGGATCGTAATGAGTTCTATGTCTTCCCCAGCCTCACACGCTATGGCCCGCTTGCCGATAACTAACTGGTCTTGTTGTTTCGATCGGAAACTCCATTGGATTGATGTTCCTGCAGAATTAATGCTGAAGATCGGTGTCCAATGATTGTAATGGAAGGCCTCCGCCCCAAGGATGCGGTTCGCGTGGCGTAATGCATTAGTGACGAAAGCTAAAGAAGTGCCATCAGGCGAATCGTAAGCCTGGCGCATCACATCTGCTTCTTGGCACCCGTTGACCGCAAGCAGCAGTGTGCTGGACGCCACCTGGCTCACCGAGAGTGACTGCATGAGCGCATCGACCATGGTTGGGAACTCAGCATCGGAGTAGTGACTAAGGCAATTACCCAGCCAAAGTACCACAATGTGACGGCCACGTAATTCACTTGTCTTGGATAGCCACCGGAAGAACTGCTCATATGTCCCCACGACTCCACATAGTTTGAGGAAGTTGCCGAGATCGCGACCGTGGAATTCGCCTGCCAAGCGGCAGAGGCCGGCGTAAAGCTTGCTTTGAACAACATCGTGTGCCAAGTATTGTGTCTTGACTCTGCGCTGGCATAGCTCATCCAGAATTATCGAGGTGTGCGGTATAGACCTGGATAAGCACTCAGTATTAGATCAGAACCCAGAAACCAGAATGAAAAGCTCACCCAGCTCCAAGCTCTATTAGCACACCATCATTTCCAAGAAACTGACAAATTTGGTCGATTTTGTCTTTCATGATATCATGGTCAGCTTGTGGACCACAATAGCTCGGGCTCTTTGTGATTTGCTTGAAAAGATCGTGTCCAGCATCATCCCATAACAGAATGCTGGGTAAAGTCTTTGGAACAGAATTGAGCCCAGCGAAGATAGCTGAACGCAATTGCTGCTCCTGAAACTGCTCTTCTGACAATATATCAACACTGAACATTTTGAGATCCTTCGTGTGGGTTGGCACTGACGAAGTCCTCCAAATTTTGCAGCTCACATTAATATATAGATTTTTTTAGGCCTAATTTATCAAAATAGGAACGGACAGTTTGTTTCAATAGAAGCAGGAGTGCACCGCTGCAAGTCCCATGGTCAGAAGCGCGAATCCAGAAACCAGTAAGTTATCTGGCTTAGCGGATGAGAAAACCGCTCAGATTGTACATAAAATCAGTCGGTCGTTCTACTCCGAGACGTATATCAACAAAATAAGCTGGGTACTGCCAGTCTCGTCATGCGGAGATGAGAGCGGAACATTAGTGGATACAGCAGCGGGGACCCGTGGAGCACGGTCCATACAACGCCGGGGTGCATGGGCACAATCCACGATGTATTGTCAGCTCCGAGTGAAGAAAGAAACTGATTATAAAGCCCTGTCTGAAGGTCGCACATGGATTGAGGCCAATAAAAACGAGCTGCTTATTTAGTCTTGTTTAGCTGGATCTAACAGCGGGCAGTAGCTCAAGCCTCAAGTTTCGCTTAGCCTTGCGCTCCATATCGGCGGTGAAGATCTTATCCTGGATCGATATCCAGCCGTGTAGCTTACCAGCTAGAGAAGAAGTTGAGATCGTCGGGATGCTTCCGATTTGCACTTGCAGATTAGCTTCACCAATGGCTAATAAATCTGAGAAGACACATGCGAGTTGATCTATAAATCACTCTGACAAGGCGACCACCAGATTCTCATTAAAGAAAAGATGGAGTTCCAAGTGCAGCGCCTCATCGTCATTGGGGGTGGTTGTTTTGGTCTCGCGACCGCCCTCGAATTATCTTGCAACGAATCTTTTGCCCAAGCTCACATCACCATTATCAGCGCATCGGAAATTCCTGACAAGAACTGCTCAAGCTTCGACATCAATCGCATTGTGCGAACCGACTACACCAACCCTTTATATGCTTCGCTAGCTGCTGAAGCCTTGGACAAATGGCGACACAGTGATTGGGGCAAGGAAGGACGTTTTACCGAATCTGGATTGCTGATGCTCGGTGAAGCCAAGGATGGATACATCGCATCCGCTCTGGACCTTGCGCGGAGTCGCGGTCAAGAGAAAAACATCACCGAAGTTGCAGGCGGTGAAGCTATCCGCAAGGCTTGCACGACTGGTGGCCAAAGCGGCAGCTGGGGCTACTTGAACCACCACGCCGGATGGGCAGACGCGGCCAGAACTCTCGAGTATGCTTACTCTGAGCTCAAAAAGCTTGGACGGGCCGAAATAGTCATTGGTAATGTTTCGAATTTGCTAGTAGAGAAACTCGCGAACTCTCAGCCCCGCGTTACTGGTGTCCAGCTGGATGATGGCAGGGCATACTCTGCCGATCTCACCGTTCTCGCCGCCGGTGCTAGAAGCCCGATGCTTGTTGATATGCGAGGATTGGCTGTGGCATCAGGCGAAGTTCTATCTTACATGACACTGTCTCCCAAAGAAAGCAGACGACTCCGCGATATGCCAGCCATCATCAACCTCAGTAAAGGATGGTTTGTGATACCGCCGAATGGGAACGAACTCAAAGTTGCTCGTCACGGGCAAGGCTTCCTCAACTCTCACCGCTTCTGCCATCCTCTAATAGACGGCGAGGCCGAGCTTTCAATTCCGAGCTGGGAAAGGGACGACGAAGAACCTATGCTGAAACAGGGACTGGGCGCCTGTCGCGAGGCTCTTCAGGAGCTTATTCCTTGGCTGGCCACGAGAGAATTCGAACGAACTCGCATCTGTTGGTATACGGACACCACAAAGGGAGATTTCATCATTGACTACCATCCCAGTTTGGGTGGACTTTTCGTGGCCACAGGTGGCAGCGGACACGCATTCAAATTCATGCCCGTCATTGGTAGAAGAATTGTGGATGCTATCCAAAAGAAATTAGACACTAAATACCAAAAGCTTTGGAGATGGCCTGAGCAGAAATTTGACTCTGCACCGGTTGATGTTCAGAAAGCTGCGTTCCAAGCCCGGGGAGGCGATAACAAAGAGTAGATTTAATAATCAACTGATTTAATTCCATCTTTATTCATATGTATATCGTAGAGTGCACATGTTACAATTATATATATCTTTGATATTTTCAGATACGTGCGAACAAGAACTGGTGACATCTTCAGTTGGTAGCTAGCACTCTTTCCAAGTCAGAAATGTTGTGTTCTATCCAATAATCTATATCCACCCGAATCGTTCGGATAAGTAAAGGCCTTAGATTGTTCCATCGTATTGATTTAAAAGTGAGCCATTGGTGCGATTGGCAGTTTTGTAAGGCAATTATCTTCCGGCTCTCCAATTCCACCTGTGTTCCTCCCCCGACAGTAGCTGTGGAAACAAGTATCATAAGAGCTGCAAGAAGACTTTTGTATTAACGGGGTATCTTTATTAACACATAAGTATACTGAAGAGAAATAATTTGCTTGTAGAAGGCTTCGATTGCAGCTACCTAGGCCTATAGCAACTATCATAGGCTCTCTATTAGCGATAGGCCAAGTCTTGGTGAGTCAGCTTTATGATTTTCATTACGGGTTTTTATTAGCTAGGTATCTTCGGAATGAGCGGAAAGGAAGCTTCATACTTGAATGTCTATGGTTGAATGTGGAACCCTTTGGAGGAGCCTGGTTGCACATATACTTGTGTGATAAGCGTGCTGTGGCAAGAGTTGGCAACTGGTCACCCTGCGCTGGATAGCTTTAGAAGAGTGTGGCAGATAACTAGCTTGTATAGATGTTTTCTTTGTTAGCTAGAACTGTAGGGCTTGAACGTATATCATATTTCGCCCATGCAATGATCATTCATGACTAGCTATTAATATGGGTTATATTATTACAAATTGGTCTCTAATATCACATACGACCATAGGACTGTGAAAATTAGGCTTCCCGTCCGCTCAGCCATATACAAGCACAGTACCGGTGGATTAGTAGTTAGGTGGGTGACCACTAGCGAATACCCGCTGTCGTATGTTTTTTTGTTTTTTTTTGGTACGGTGCGAGGGAGAAAACATCGCCGGAATCGCAGCAAGTACCTCTAGGACCATCGCTACAACAACTATTCCTTTCGTTCGCATAGAAGGAGCATTATTCTCTCCACACGCACTGAACCTCCAGGTCACTTGTTTTTTTGTTGGTGGGGCAGGCGTGTGGCATTAGTTATAGAAAGTTTAGCGTGGCCGACGTTCGGCCGAGTCCATCAGCTGTCATCCGCTCGCCTTAGTCAGGCAATTCCGCTCATTTCTAAATAATTAAATTTAAGTACTAAAGTATTATGTGCGCTATTGATTTGCCTCCCTTATCTGTTCTAATGTCTTTAAGGCATAAGTTGCTTTTTTAGACTAGATTTGTAACCTGCAAACATAGCGTGCTTCCTCCCCTAAAAGAGTTGCACTAAAATACAATCGTACAGTATCGATTTTTGACGTCTTTAGATCTACCAGAGTATGATTAGAAGCTTTTGAAAGGGGCCCTTTTATGCATCGCTTCGACAGAGAAAAGACTTTTCCTACTATCAGGCCTCCAGTTTTCAGTCTTCAGATCTAGCTGCTCTCTTGAAGTTCATTTCTTTAAAATCAGGCTTCAATATGGTGAAAATACCACACATTACACCAATTGGGTCGCTCGAGAGATGTAATATACCCGTTGTTAATTTAACTTAGGCCTGCAATGCTCCTTTATCAATAGAACCAACACCAGTGTTTGTCAACGTCTGCCAATTTGTTTCGTATCGAACCAGCGTTGAACCCATCCATCACGACTTCAAATTGCAATTGGCCGCGATTTTTTATGGGAGGGTCTTTTTCAGAAATGCACAAAAGGATGAAGGAGTCACATGGAGCAATACTGTAAAAATTTGTGAAGGGCGGCAATCGATGGATTTAAGGCCCTGCGTTGGCCCTTCTAAAATTTGAGTAGATGCAAGGAAACGTCTCTTCTCCACCCGCCGCCGGTCAATTTTCTTCTTGTTACATGTAGATGTACCAAGTTCTGCACAAATTGAGAAACCAGAAAGATATTATCACCAACCGATCCTTTTTCGCTTCTCTTCACTAGACTCAAGAAAATTGCTTGATCGTTTTCCACGAGCTGTAGTTATGGAATCCACTGTTTTCGTGATCAACAACGGGAGCTGAACTTCTTCCACCTGGGTGGAATCATATGTGTCTTGCTCCTCCTTGTTCAAAATGATGCTGATACGTTGCCTATTATCTTCACCCGGGGTCAGGGGAAGTGCTACTAGCGCGGATCTTGAAGCTAGTAATTCGGAACAAAAAGGTGTTCGAGACAGACTGTGCCTTGCCGCATCTCCGTTTTCTTCCATTTGGTGAAATATAATTTCAGAATCATTCTGTTCGAGTAAAGAAACCGTCTTTTTACCATTGGAACAGGTGATGACGGGCTCATTGGCTCTCACAACTGATGGAAGATTATTGTTAAGGTTGGAGCGTACTTGGCCGGTGGTGCGAAGGACCAGATCGAGGCTATGTTCCGTTGCTGCTTCTGGACCACCTACTACCTCGGAATGAGACATGCTCTGAATACTACCCAATCGGTAAGTGAAAGGGATCGCTATCATTTTGCTTTTCGAGACGTCATCTACCGGACGTTTCCCCTTACAAAAGCCTCCAGAGACGGTTCTTCCAAGAAGAAGATCCCCAGAGTCTGAGAATTGCATTTGAGTAAGCGGTTGATCTGCGACCACATGTGTTCTTGGATCTGTCTCTTGTTCAGTAAACTCGTAGCCCAATCTTTTTTAGAATGACCTTACTTTCCGTCCCAAAATACCACAGTATAACGTTACCAAGTCTCGATATTGCGAGAACAGGCTCAGATGGGTGGAAGATAAAATTCCTATCCGCGGCGGAGAATGCCCTTGTAGTCTTCTTTCCCAGACATTGGAAATTTGGCTGTGCGTCTGACAAGCTTGAATCGCCATATACTGACAGGTGCCACTCTTTGTAGATACTTTCTTTAGTTCCAAATTTCATGGGGCCTCTAACCGCAAGAAAATACTTCCCGCTAGGAGAGAACTTGGTTTGGTACCAGTCGTCTTCGTTGTTTCCCTCTAATGACAGATCTGAAATTTTGATACTCTGGGAAAAAAACGATATTTCGGGATCTGAGTTGCTTTCTCGCGATTCCTTAAGGAAGATGAGGTTTTGATAATAAATGGCATATGAAATCTCCAGAGGGTTGATGGACTCAGGAACTAACCTCAATATGCATCCGAGTATTGCCACATGGTGTAAATCTCTTGAAATGGTTGTCGGAAATGGAAAACGGGTTGATGCAGACCGAGAAGCTCTTTGGTTTATGATGAAGACATTATCCGCGGGCAACTCGTAGTTCACTGACAAGAGACATTTCTGATCCTGGATCCTCACAATGCTATAGTTCATCATCCAATGTCTACTGCACTGTAAGATACTATGCTTTCCTTGACAAGATAGCTTTTCAAATAGTCTTCGAAGAATTAGCCTGATTCAACTGTTCGTCCAAGAACACTCACCTGCATGGTGTAACTTGAATGATACCAACTCTTGATCCGTCTGAAGAATTTTCTGAAGCAACAGTTATAGGTTTTGGTTGACCGTCTAACCCAAACAGACTAGATGCATCGGTTGTTTCTACTTTCAGAGATATCACACGGGTATTGCCGGTTTCAACCCAAAATCTTGATTGCATGAATGCTGGAATGCTGGAGTTCCATATCTCATTGGGTGTGTCTTGTAGTAAATATCCCCATTGTTTTTCCAAACGTAAAAGGTCATGCCGAAATGGCACCAAAATATCTTTGAGCTCATTTATAGAGAGTCCGTACAGCTGTGGTGGTGCTCCGAAGGTCCAGGACGCTTCAGTCCAGACTGAAACAGCGAATTTTGAGGAGAAGAATTCCTTGATCATAGTAATGAGAGCATTTCGTGATTGATCATATCTGTGATGCCTTGAATCTGCTGAGGTCACAGCCTGGTGTGCATGCCAAGCCCAATGTTGTGTTGCGTATAAGGACATGGGATATTCTTTCATTAGTTGTGGAACAGTGGCTTTGTTTGCCGAATTTCCACTAAGAGGCTCTCCAGGAATGCAGTGCAAGATATAAGAGAGACAATCCACTGCAATTGACGCATGGACTATGTGGGGAAAAAGCATGAGTGGAAGAGAACGTTTTGCCGATTCAGTGAAGAACTCCTTTACCGATAGATGAATAAAACGGACTGTTTTATCTGCGGTAGTTTCGATTAGGGCGCCAGACATTTTCATCAATGCTGACGGAAATTTGGCAATATACCGACGCTTTGAGATAGGCTTTCCAACATCGATGGCGAGTGCAACCTTGAGTTCACTTTGCTGCAATGGCCGGATGCTCATATAGACCCACTGAAACAAGCGTTCGACGTTGTTCCATGCTTTTGCGCCTTTGCAAATCGTTCTAAGACGTTGAAGAATTCCGACATATATGTCATCCAAGTCTTCGAATGTATTGAGCTCGGATATTGCCTCATGTCGATCTTCCGGTGTCAAGAAATCCGATCGCAAGTATGTGACCATAAGGTTTGCCCAAAGGAACATGGAATTGGAGCGTCGCGAAATTTGGCTGACAATCTCATCTAATGATTCCGTTTCATCCAGTTCATTTTCGTCAAATAGGCGTTGAATTTCGGGCCGAACGTATCGCTCTATATCTTGTAATTTAGATACCTCATCAAGAGGAACGTGTTCTCTCCCAAAATCTCGTAGAATGCCGTCAAATGAGATTGTTGGACGACAACTCAATAGAACTTTGCAAGTCTTGCCGATAGTTAAGACATCCAGATCCTGAAGAAACCGATCGTAGTCTTTGCATTCGTCAATTCCATCGAAGATTAGAAAAGTTCCAGGGAAATGTTCAAGGTAGAGCGCTAAAAGTTCTTTTGTTTCAGAATCAGAAGCCTTTATCTGACCAGAGCCTTTTGAATATTTCATCACCATAGCTAGGTCGGTTGCTACGCGGCTGTTTCGGTGATGATGAAGCAATTGTGTTACAACGGCACGAAAAGCCGAGCTTGAGACAGCAGCTGCCTCGTCCCGTTGGTCGAAGAAATAAAATGCAGTTGATCTATTAGCTCTGTTTTGGGATTTGCAGTGCTCCGTTATTGTTGCGCACAATACAGTTTTACCATAACCAGGTTTTGCTGTCAATCAGCTTGGCGTATTTTCCAGAATAGCACAATGCCTTACCTTGCAAAACAAGTAGATGACCGTCGCCGGAAGAACTTGATAGACCGCTGGAGCCCTTATCTGTCAAATCAACCGTAGAATTTCCTTGCCATCTTTTGTACTCCGCAGAGTCTAAGATCCAGGAGGTAGTGCCAGGAGACCGCTTGAGATTTGCTACTTCCAAAGCTGCCTACCAGGGAGGCGAATTGAGCCAAGATTTTAAATCTTCAACTTTGGTTCCTTTCCAGACATCATTATTAATAACCATGTTTGCGTATATTTCTGTACATACGCTCTAAGTTGTGCATTATATCTTCGCCTCGCTTTCGAGCTCTGCTGGCATCTTTCTCGATCTCTTCGTATACAGTAATGCACCTTTCCTCAGACATTGCTTCCAGTTCAAGTTCTAAAACTGTCTTATGACGATTCATTCTGGTTAAAAATTGGCTGAAATGCTCGTCAAAAGGCTTCCATGCCAGCTTTGCCCTAAGCTTCAGACGCTGAACCACTTCTGCTTATAGATCAGTTGCACCTTCCCTCATGAAGATAATAATTACGTACTAGGAGTAGTCAATAACGATATGACATATCTACACATGTCTATCAAGTCAGTATAAAGATCTGATAGCGCCTTGAACAGTTGACCATTGGTTGGGTGGTTCGGCTTTGCTAGTCTTTTCTCGACATAAATATTCCATTGATTCAACATGCCGACTCGACGAGTGAATATCGAGAGTTCAATGCAGATTGAATCTAACAATGCATTGAATTTGTCGAGAAAGGAGGAGTAGTTCTCGCTTAGCTGTTCTCATATATCAGAAGCGCTAGATGCTATAATTAGTTGCCGGGGCATACCTTGAACACAAGTAGTAACGATCCCCACAATAAGCCAGCGATACGGGGATCAGATTGGACAAAGGCTGTAATGATAGCAAAATAGGGTTTGAGCGAATTTGAAAGTGCAGTAATCCTCTCATAGAATTGTCGGAAAGGTCCCTGAGCAAAGACATCATGTTCTTTTGCCTTCGCAAGTACGTAGTCTTTCATCATCTTAACATTCTCAAATGCAGAGAACTCCTTTTTCTCCTGTTCTGTGAAGGTCTTGTCAAAAGTTTTGATAGCTTCTTCGAAAACGGTAGGCTCTCTACATCATAGGTATCAGTAGATAATATGAGGTTGGCAAGAAACCTTTGTAGATTACCTATCTTCACTCGACATGGCAACACTAGAGTGTTCGTGATCTATGTTTCATTCGAGCGAGGTATTTTACCAACTGAATGGATAAAGTCAGACAGAAAAAAGGACATCAAGAGGTTGGGAGTTGATGACATGATGTGCGGGGCTGGTCTTCCAAGGCTGTGGCTGTGCAACGCATTGTGCGGGGCTGTGCTAGCTGATCGGTCAAGACAATGTTACCCAGCTTATCATGTCGGAACCATGCGCACAAAGCCATCGGGCGGAAATATGAACGCTCATAAATTAGTTTATTTCGTACCCACTAATTAATCAACCAGTTCTTAAAGGAAATCTTTCACAGAGAACTCACCAACAACAAAGGCGATAGAGAAACAACAAAAGTCTAGCGTCTGAAGCTCTGCTCTTCATGGGTATTTTCCTTTTTTATGCATATTTAGCCCTTTATCTTTTTGAGTTTCAAGCGAAACCCTAGATTTTGAAGAAAATCGCACATTAGAGTAGACAACAGTGTCAGGGTGTTTCAGAGAGACAATGCTCAGCACGATTAATCAGATGCTTATCTAGGAAAACGCAGTACATTATACACAAATTTTGGTAAGATGGCTGAATAATAATGAATTGATCCACTGGGAACAACTGTCGACATATGCAAAGAGCAAATCATACGTGTCAACTCGTTAAGAGATTTCAACATTGCAACCCTGCTTGATCGATATAACTAATGTCATTTTCTGTTTCTCCGCCCCCACCAGTTCTTTTTCTTCTCCCCCGGGAAGCCTGATCATCCCAAAGCTCTGGAAAAGTCGTACAATTGTGTAGCCAGCTTCTGTAAGTGCGAAATCCACTAATGGTGCGCACATAACGTTAGCATCAACAGTCTAGATAGTCAGATTAGCAAAACTACTTACTACCAAGGCAGGTACGTGGACCTCCATGAAATGGAAGGTAGCCCCACTTGTAGTTTGTTGAGTCATACTGTAAAGGCATATCTTCACCCCATCTTTCTGGGCGGAACAACTCGGCATCCATTCCGTAAAGGTCAGGTCTTCTGTGCATCGAGTAAACGCTGAAGGCTACTGCGCTTCCCTTTGGAATCAGAACAGGAGCTTTTCTATCCGGACCACCTCCTGTGGGAAGCACTGTAGTTCGCGTCGCTGTTCGAGTGTTGACAGGAACTGACGGATAGAGTCGCAGTGCTATATGAACTAGTAAGGAAATTGCAGACGGAAGCTGAGTGCAAAGACATACTCTCTTTGAGCACATTCTGAAGATAGGTCATTCTTCTGAGATCTTCTCGACTGAACATTGAGTTTCCGTCACATGTGGCAGCAATCTCTGCGCGTAACTTCTCCATTACCTGGGGATGGCGTACGAGCAGAAAGCTGATTCAGTCAGAAAATAATTGCACCTGAAAAAAGAGAATAGCGATCATCACTCACAATGCCCAGGACAGAAGGCATGCTGTAGTATCTCTTCCTGCGGTTAGAAGATTGATAATCTGGCCCCGGAGAGCAGATTTATCCGTGGTACGTTGCGAAATTGCATCAAAGAACACATATTTATCTGAATTCTTGTTCCCAGATCGGGCAGAGAAAAGATTACGATGGATGATTTGGTCTGCAAATTCGTGCACATCCCGGCAAGCTCGCCGAAACACGCTCCCATCCACGAGCCAGTAAAGATCAAGGAGCCTGAATCGTCTTGTGACCCATTGTTGGGCAGTATCGAATGCCGTCGCGAATGTACGCTCTCCAACCTTTTCTGGAGTGACTAAGCTTCGTATTGACTCACCAAATAGGAATGCTGTTGTAGTGTCAAGAGTGAGGCGGAAGAATAATGGCTGAAGGTCGATCACGCCATGTCTGTCGTGAATAATCTGAATTAGATCATCTGCGGCGGCGCGAAAAACTTCGAGATTCTCGTAATTTTTGTGGTTTAGCTGTGGTCGCAGCATGTCCCGGGAATGTTTCCAATCCAAGCCCTCCTGCGTAAAAATGCCATCACCAAACATGGGGTATGTGACAGCTCGACGGGGTCCCATGCCGAAGTCTGATCAGAATTTAGTCGTTGAAAACACTTAGTTCTCATTCGTACCGTTGAACCTAGTGGAGAAGATAGCCTCAAGATTGGCCGGCTCTATGGTTCCATAAGCCTTTGTTCCAAGAAATTTCTGCTCCAGTGTATTTCCTGTCTGACGAAAGTGGAATAGAAATAGCTCCATCAAGCGTGATTCGGCATCTGCTCTAAATATTTGCTCCAGACGATCGACGCCAAACGGTCTGTGGTTAGGGAGTCGGGGGGCGGGAAGACAGCCATAACTACGACCTATAGCTCGGTCTGCCTAACTTGATTTAGCAGCGTCACTGCAGCCATCTAGATATGTGCTTACCATTCGTTGTTTGTAACAAATGAGGAGTTTCGTCAAGCCCCCAGTAAGCAAAATGGACACCAACAAGAACAGAAATATCTGCTCCATCTTTCAAAGACGCTCTAATTTACAAAACGTGTTTAGAAAAGATCGTAGACAGCACTATTTGAGTTCCCTGGATATTGGTTGAGGTCCAAACTCACGAATGTCAATAGGACTGATGGGTGACTCACATACGTATGACGCGTTTTCCAGATTGCAAAGAGCAACAGATGGCCTGACCTGAGTTGGTGCGACGCAATGAAAATGACTGTTGAAAATAGTACAACATTGAACCACAGGCGCGACTATATGCGCCAGGCGAGCCGTGCATGTGCCTGCCTGTGCCGCTCTCTTGGCCTGTCCGCAAGCAGCTCGAAGACAGCATTGGCTGTTGGTCCCATCCAGTACATATCTTGGCTATTTAATGGAAAAATTTGCAAAATAAAGAATATTATCGTCCTGACGACGGGGCATACTAGGAAATCGAAGCAATCATAGAAGATGTATACGAGGCTTGAAGATTGCTAGAGGGGGCAAATTTTGAATGTGCCATGTTTATGTCAGCCTTTCGACACGCTATACGTCAATCTTGCACATTTGGCAAGAACTAAAAGTTAATTTGAACAAGCACCAAGAGACACTATAAAGTCCTGATATCTTAGTTTATCTCCAATCCAAATGCCCATATGCCTAAAATAATCAACAGGGCCCTTCTTGAAGCACGTCCATTTACATGTCAACCCAAGCCCCGTCCATCCCTCATATACAACCCACAGCAATACAGCAACCCCAGCCACCCAGCCTCACTGGCACACACACACATACTTAGGGCAGCAAAACGCAGAACACAAGGTGCATCACATTAAAGCAAAGCACACACAACTGAACACGTGAAGAAGCATCCATTTCCTACTAATCCTCCCCTTCTCCCCATCTTTTTCCCCCAGGACGAACAGACAGATAGACTACCATCGCGCCCCTTCCAAAACTCCAAACGCCCCTCTGGGAACCCCCCAAACAGAGATAACATCGACAAAAAACCGCAAGACTCGCAAACAACCGCATTGAGGAAAAAAAAAGAGAGGAGACAAGGACAAATTAGCCGCCCAGAAGAAAAAAAAACAGGACAGAAAGTGAGAAACAGACAGCCTAATAGCAGTCCGGCAAGGCCAGCCCCCATCAACTTTGAACCTCCACCAGACTGAGCGTCTCTCATCTTGAGGCCAAACTCGAGCAAACAAAAAGCACCCAACACTCTACAAAGGGCGGTCGGGGAGCGGGTGCGGCAAATTTGCTCGTCGGAAAAAAAAGAGGGAGAACAAGAACATCGGCCATATATTTCGCGTGCACATGTCAAAACTCCATCTCACGTTAGTAATCCCCTGCCCAATTCTCACTCTCTATTACTTCCCAACCCCTCCTCTCATACACCTTCCGGGGGGCACCGCCATAAAAAAACAACAACGAGAAATAGAACACGTCGGAGTATATGATCTCGAAAAACAATGTTCCATGATTCTCTCGCCCAAAACCTTCTCACCACACAGCCTTTCCGTCACGCAGGGGTTCCACCCCCCACAAACGGCAAAAAAGGCTGGGCGTATATGACATGCTCGCTCGCCCTCTTCTTCTTCCCCTTTGGCCAAAAACCTAGAATGTTCGGTCTTCAAAAAAAAATCCAAATGGGGTAAACAAGCAGTCCGATAAAACAGGATGAGAGAGATTGATGTGGGGAAAGATAATAAAAATGAAAAACGTACAACGCCGCGCTATACAAAAAATATATGACGAGGTCAAAGGACTCGATTCCCGGGAAACGTGAAAATGCTAGACAAGTCGAACAGAGCCAGAGGTGGGGAGGTTGGGGGGGCGGCATCCGGCATCCCTTTTTTTACACACACGCACAAGAGAGCAAAACAGCAGCAAGTAAAAATAGAAAAAAAGAGAACTAGAAAAAGGGTATATAAACGCCAGTTTCAGAACCTTTTTTCCCTCTTTAGTTGCCCTTTACTCTCTTGTTCTGCCCCACCCGTGGGCTCTGCTTGACCTTGGGAGCACCGTTCATGTCACCGCCGCCGTCGTCACCTTCTATTTTGGCTGTACTTCTCCGTCGCTTGTTGCTGACGTTTGGGGATGTGTTCACGCTCGCTGCATTGGACTGCTGGCTATGCTGATGGACCATGGGGTGGGAGGCGGGTGATGGCGTGTGCGTCTGCTGCATCAGGTGGGGCGAGCCGTTCATGGGGCCGTTGGGGAGGAGCTGGTTCTGCAGGGCAGGGGACATGAACTGATGGTTAGGCGGCAGTCCAGGCTGGACCGACGTCTGAGGTGTCCGCGAACCTGGCGGCATACCCGGTGGCATTCCTTGCTGCTGCTGCTGCTGCTGCTGCTGCATCTGTGGGTTTCCAGGTGCGTTACCCTGCATCTGGTTCGGGTTCTGTTGACCTTGCTGTGGGTTGCTCTGGGACATCATGCTATTCCAATGGTTCAAGGCCTGGTCAGGATTCAAATTTGGGTTCTCCTGGTAGTGCGCCATGAGGTTGGTCATGTGGTAAAATGTTTCGTACGACTAGCTACGTCAGTACATAGTGCTTTGCGTCGGCTTGTGTCGGTGTTACCTCGAGATAGCTCTGCAGGACAGGCGGCAGGCCCATATCTGTGATGGCAGCATACGGAAGCTTATCGCGTGGCAGTACAAATTCTCCCCCTTCCTGCTGCAAGCGCATTGCCTTGGCCTTCGCCGCCTTATTCATGCGGGGCGACTGAGTCTGGCCCAACGGGTTCGGCGAGTATGGCGAGAAGAGAGCCATGAGTGCATCGCGCTGGATGTACTGCTGGTAGTTGTTCACCTCAAACTGCAGCCACTCCATCTTCTCAGAGCCGGCCCAGAAGGCAGTGAGCCTACCATTACATACAACCTGCGTGGATTAGCCAAGTGATTTGGGGACAGCTATTCGGCAAACTTACTTGGCATTGGTTCTTGTACGTATAGATGAACTTGGCACGATCACACGTGACCTTGATCTCTGTGGGTGACGTCTTCTCCGTCGCACCGTCTAACGTGATTTGGAGATTTTCTACATCCGTGTTGAACTGGGTGTAAAAGTACCGCGGCATGGCGGTGTAGATGATCTCGAACGTCTTCTTCATGTCAGACTGCGCTGACGAGATGACGTGTATAAACGAGCCGCTTTCGGTGAAGAACTTCTCCACAAAGTTTTGCCAATGCGGGATCTGATTGACCTCGGCACCCCGAGACGACTGGTCGCAATTAGCATTGTCATCCAACTCCGGGACGTGCCACTTACGTTGAATCTCCCAAGTTGATCTGCAAAATTTAGCAGTTTCAGCGTGCCCTGGCCGCCCTGAGTGGGTGCAGGCTTCTGCTGCATCATGGCCATGCGCGCCGCAGCCTGGGCTTGCGTAGCCTGAATCATCTGCGGATTCCTTTGCTGCATCTGCTGTTGCTGAGGATTTTGAGCTTGGGGTGGTTGGTTGGGCGGCTGCTGTTGTTGCTGCTGCATATTGGGGGGCTGATTCTGAGCCGGCGTTTGCTGCGGTGGCTGCGGGCCCGACTGCTGTGGTGGTGCCGGTTGGGGCTGCGGCTGCGGTGTGGGCTGGGGTGCTGGCGAAGCCTGTCCCTGATGGCTCATGGCGGATGGCGGACGCAGTGGTCCCTGTGGGGGTTGTGATGTGGTGGGTGGGCCTTGGTTACCGGATTGGCTATGGTTACTCGACTGTGACTGTACTTGTTGCATGGCAATGGCCTGCTGCTGCTGCAGATGTTGCGCTTGCTGGTGCTGTTGCTGCTGGGCCTGCTGTTGGTGCTGGGCTTGTTGCTGATGCTGCTGCTGTTGCTGGGCCTGAGCTTGGGCATGGGCTGCGGCTTGGGCCTGGGCTGCGAGGGCTGCCTGGGCCTGTGGATTGCTGGTTGCTTGCTGCTGTTGCTGCTGTTGTTGTTGTTGTTGCTGCTGCTGCTGCTGCTGCTGCTGTTGCTGTTGGTGCTGCTGTTGATGTTGTTGCTGTTGTTGCTGATGCTGCTGTTGCTGCTGTTGCTGGTGTAGCAACTGCTGCTGTTGTCGAAGGTGCGGCGGCAGTCCAACAAAGTTCGGAGCCATGTTTCCTTGCATCATCTGCGGGTTCATACCAGCGCCCATGTTATTCGGGAAGCCCATTCCCATGCCATTGTGCTGCTGTTGCTGCTGCAACATCTGCTGTTGGCGCTGCTGGAGGAAGGCGGCCTGTTGGCTTCTTTGCTGCATCATGGCTGGGTTCACTGCGCGTCTAGGGTTAGCAGCAGGCCGGGTGCGGGGACCAGGGAAGGACTCACTCATGTTCTGATGCTGCTGCTGTTGCTGCTGCTGGAACATGTGCGCGGCTTGTTGGGGCTGCAGATGGGAGAGCGCGTGGGCAGTGGGGTTGACACCGGGCGGCATGCCTCCCATCATGGGCTGCGGCTGGCTGACGGGACCACCTTGGCCCGACACGCCCGGGTGCATCTGCATGCCCTGGTGCATGGGATGGCCGGGGTTTGGGCCTGCTCCGCCCATGCCGGGCTGGCCATGCGGCATGCCCTGGGGGTGCATGGCAGCATGGTTTGGATAACTTGTTGTCATCATGGTGCTCGCGCGATTTCAATGCGGCGCGCGGCGTCGCGGTTCCCTCCAGATGGTCTCAGACGGGGAGGTGCAGGGCTCGATGCGGCGGGAGCGGTGGGTGTGCGATGGGACTGGCGTGTCTGAGTCGAGTGCTACGCGCGGCAGCGGTCTATGTCGAGGGTGGGCGCTACTATGTTACAGGGACAGCATGCCCGTGGGGTATCTACAAGGGCGGCAGAGGGTGCCCTCGAGCGAGGGGGGTGGGTGCAAGGCCGGGCAGAGGCTGGCGGGCCGCGAGAGTGACGGCGTAGGTGGCAGTCGCGCTCTGGTGCTGGCGGGTCAGTCGCGGGCGGCGACGGAGCGTGGGCGGTGCGAGAGCGGCGGACCAGAGGCCGCGGCTGGGAGGGCTTGAGGCTGGGGCGTGAGGCGCGTCGAGGACGAGCGCACGCGATCAGGACGGCACTGGGCAGGGCGAGGTGGTGGGCTCTCTGGAGGATGGGTCGGGCGGTGTCCTGCGGTGTGCGCGCATCCGCCTCGTTGGGTGAGCGGTGCGAAACAGGGCAGCGGGGGAAGAAAGCGCCGGGCAATGGGGGGCGCGCACTTCAGTCGTCGGTCGGTGGTCCCCGGGGCACAGTCGCGAGCGCAGGAGGGCGTGGCGGCTCGCAGACGTGGGCGTCGTGTCGCGGTCGATGGGGGGAGATCAGAGGGAGTGTGGTGAGGATGGGTGCATGGGCTGTCCAGACACCACGGCGATCCGGCCCTAGGGGGCGTTTCGATGCCGACCACTGACAGCGCAAGAGAGAGGCTGGGCACGTGTAGTATCCCGCCAGACGTCGGATTGGGGCCCGGAAAACGCGTCCAGCAAGCCGGCAGCGCCGTGGGGGGTTCGGTGCAGATGGCGCGGTACCCGTTGTGTTGGCTGAGGTCGCTGAGGTCGCTCTCGTCGCTCTGCTGGCTCCCGGCGAGGCGGCGGCTCTGCTCTGGGGGGAGGGCGAGGGCCGGGTCGGGCGCAGACGTGGAAAATAGCCTCAGGTGCACGCTGCCTGCACGTGAGCCCGCCCTAGCGCGCTGCTAGCGCCTTGGCCTTCGCGACTTCTTCAACCTTCGATAATTTTTTCTTCTCTCTCCTCCGTCTTCAGCACCCGCACCGCCCGCGACAACGCCCTCGGATTCCGCCTGCCTCTCGTCCCGCCCCCTCGTGCTGTCTCTGTTCGCGTCCTGCCCCCCAGGATCGCAAAAACGAACGTCTCGGCGCGAGGATGGGGCGCATGCAGCGCCTGTCGCGGTGCGTCGTGCGTCGTGCTGGCTGATCACAAGGTATGTGTATTGCTTTTCTGCTGCTACTGCTGCTACTGCTGCAACCCCCTTCTCCTGCTCTGGTGATGACCACTACACAAACTTCTTTCCCATTCTTATTCGACCATGCCGAAGTATATGCTGTTCCGGATGCCTCTCGCAGGGCGTCTGCTACTTGCCAGTAATTTCGTCTGACCTCAGCACTTTTGCCTCGACCTTCTAGCGCTGTTCGGTGGACCGCTGCTGACGATTCACCTTCTAGGCCACTTTTTTCTCTCGCAACGCCTTCCCTCCTGGAACATGGTCATGACGGTGGATTGTGTCTGCCGTGTCCGCTGGAAATAGTCCTCGGGTATTCCTGAAGCTTCCATGCATACTAGCCCGAGCGGGCAGATATGAGACGCTCGACTGCGTCGGGTTGTCAAGCTGGGATGTGAGCTAACACAGCAGCACATTCGCATGAAACGGCGTTGGTACAGGTTAGTGCATTATACCTCTCTTCTCTTTTCCCCTCCCTTGTCATGATGAAAACCGTTCCACATTCGCAGTTTCCACGCTAGCCACCGCTTGAACCCATCAAAGGTGGACAGTGAGCGCAATTCTTCCTTGGATGTCTGATCTCTACAACTTGTCCTGTCTATGCAACTCGCAGCATCTGAAAGTCCACTGCTGACAGTCCACGCAGATTGCAGCATTTGAGTCCGTATTGGCCGCTGTTCTTACCAAAAGGAGCCTTGCTCTGTAAGCAGTACCTCCGTTTCTGTAGCGTCGTAGATGGTGTAGATTACATAGATGCAAATGTGAAAACGTTGTACAACACATTCCTTCTCGCGATCAAGCTTTCATGCCTTCAGTGTGCACGTGTTTGGATTTTCCCATGCATACTGCCAACAAATAGTCATTGCCCCGTCTTGTCCCTAGTTCCTTATCTGCAGCCGTGAAAATCGCGCGCATGGCTTTTCGTATGCGTTAGGTATGCGGAGCTCTGCTCGATCAAGCTACCGCCTTGCACGTGCTTATGTAACCGGTCACCAGTGCCCGCACTGACGCAGCTGCCAACCCCAGTTCGAGCTACCACCCACTTCGAGCTCCAACATCGACCGCGAGGCTCGCAGACTCCCGCCGATACCTGCAGCCCTTTGAACATTATCACCGAGCGCCACGATCTTCTCCGCGACTCGCTCTTCCGCCCGCCACCATGCCTGACGTCGTCGATCCTCGGATGATGTCCGTCCAGCCACGGATACGCTACAACACCATCGGCGGCGTGAACGGCCCATTGGTTATCCTCGAGAGCGTGCGTGCCATGCGAAGCTTGCGCAAACCCGACGCCAGCTTACCGACGTGTGCAACAGGTCAAATTCCCAAAGTATAACGAGATCGTGTCCTTGACACTGCCCGATGGCTCGGAGCGGTCTGGCCAGGTCCTGGAAGCTCGAGGTAGGCTGCATACGCCCTCTCCGACATGACCGCAAGCGCTAACTCCGTCTTCAGGAAACAGGGCTGTTGTCCAGGTATATGCGAACACCTCTCGTGACGAAATGCGATTCTGACGGCGGCGCAGGTCTTCGAAGGCACATCTGGCATCGACGTCAAGAAGGTACCCGCCCCCGCTCCGCGACCAGCGACATATCTGACATCTCCAGACCAAAGTCGAGTTCACCGGTCACAGCTTGAAGCTCGGTGTCTCCGAAGACATGTTGGGTCGTATCTTTGATGGATCGGGTAGGGCCATCGACAAGGGCCCCAAGGTGTTGGCCGAGGACTACCTTGACATCAACGGTAGCCCCATCAACCCATACTCGCGTGTAAGGACGCCGGTCCGCTTCAAGGCTGCGACGGAGTGCTGATTGCGCACAGGTTTACCCCGAAGAAATGATCTCGACCGGTATCTCGACCATCGATACCATGAACTCCATCGCTCGTGGCCAAAAGATTCCCATTTTCTCCGCCGCCGGTCTCCCTCACAACGAAATCGCCGCGCAGATTTGTCGGCAGGCTGGCTTGGTCTCCAAGCCCACAAAGGGCGTCCACGATGGACACGAGGAGAACTTCTCCATTGTCTTCGGTGCCATGGGTGTCAACTTGGAGACGAGCCGTTTCTTCACTCGCGATTTCGAGGAGAACGGTAGCATGGAGCGTGTCACGCTGTTCCTAAACTTGGCAAACGACCCTACGTAAGTTGCCATCAATCTACCAAAGACTATGGCTAATCTATCTCAGTATCGAACGTATCATCACCCCTCGTCTTGCCTTGACCACCGCCGAGTACTACGCCTACCAACTCGAGAAGCACGTCCTGGTCATTCTTACCGATCTGTCGTCCTACTGTGATGCTCTTCGTGAGGTGTCTGCTGCCCGTGAAGAAGTGCCAGGTCGTCGTGGTTACCCAGGTTACATGTACACTGATTTGTCTACCATTTACGAGCGCGCTGGACGTGTCGAGGGACGAAACGGCTCCATCACCCAGATCCCCATTTTGACTATGCCTAACGACGGTATGTTGAGCTTTGACTTGCGATGATCATAAGACTAATTCTCCTAGATATTACCCACCCTATCCCCGACTTGACGGGTTACATCACGGAGGGTCAGATCTTCGTCGACCGTGGTCTCTACAACAAGGGTATCTACCCCCCGATCAACGTGCTCCCGTCGCTGTCGCGTCTCATGAAGTCTGCCATTGGTGAGGGCCGCACACGAAAGGACCATGGTGATGTCTCCAACCAGCTCTACGCCAAGTACGCCATTGGTCGTGATGCTGCCGCCATGAAGGCTGTCGTCGGTGAGGAGGCTCTGTCCTCCGAGGACAAGCTCTCCCTGGAGTTCCTCGACAAGTTCGAGCGCACCTTCGTCGCCCAGTCCGCCTACGAGTCGCGTAGCATCCACGAATCCCTTGACCTGGCCTGGTCACTGCTCCGCATCTTCCCCAAGGAGCTGCTCAACCGTATTCCCGCCAAGGTGCTCGACCAGTACTACCAGAGGAGCCGGGCCAACGAGGGCGACCGCAAGAAGAAGGGCAGCAAGGACACGAGGGACAACTCGGGCGAGGGCGGCGAGTCGGCCCAGCAGGGCGAGAACCTGATTGACGTCTAAGGGAGGCTATGGAACTTGTCCCGAGTAGCAAATGTAGGTGTGCGTTTGATAGAGCATGGCGGGGAACTTGACTAGCGAGCACGTGCCATTGTGTGTTGTTTGCCTTGTACTGAGTATATAAGACAATATTTCTTCATGGAGGATTTTGTGTGCGTGATGTTCAAGTGCCAATGGAGGGAGAAAGGGGGGGAAAGCAGTCGTGTCGCGCCTTCCGCGGCTCTGGGGTGCTGGCGAAGGATGAGGAAGGTGCGGGCTGGTTGGGGCTGTGTCAGCAGTCCGCGGGTGGCATGCATGAACCCCGCAACGTGGTCTCTCAGCCTTGGGGGTTCTGCTTTTTACCTTGACACTCACACTTTTTTTTCACGAGAAACTTACATATATCTTGTCAGATATTTTACGTGGGTGTCTGATCGACTGGTATCGTCTTGCGTTCCTTCCTGCGAGCAGACGAGGCTGTGGCTGGTCTGGGCTGTCGCTTGGCCCGGGTTTCCAGTGCGGTAGGGATTTCTTGATAAGAGGCCGCCCTCGGCTGATGCTGTAAATTTGGACCTTTCTGTCCTGCATGTCAACGGACTGACGTCATGGGCAGCCACGCTGGTATGGAAGAGCGGGCAGATGATGGTCAGGATGCCCCTGTGGATCTGGAGAACACTGAAAATGAGACCTCGGAGAGTTCCTCCGGTACTAAAGACCACAGTCATAAAAGCTCGGATGACTCAGGTTGGGATTGGCTACCAGAGGTCGACTTTCTCCCTTTCAAGAAACGTTTTCCCTTAGATTCCGCTCTATTGGAACTTCTATCGACTCCAGTTATACGACCAAATTCTAAAGCGGGCGGTCTTGTGCCGTCACGAACGTATACAACCAGAATTATCCCAGCACTGACTTCACATGCGGAATCGGCAAACCATGTGGATGGTATTTCACCACCATCAGTCTACCATAGTCCAGCATCCTTTTTCAACACTCCCGGGTCCATGATGAACTTCTATTCTCCAGCGTCTTTTATGAGTACCCCTGGCTCTTATTACTCAGCAGCTCCGTACCCAGGGCCAATGGACCCTAGTTCCTACTATGCACCGGCTCCGTACCCAGGGTCAATGGACACTGGTTTCAGTCCGTTGAATGAAATTGCCGAAGGGCCGCCAATAGCGCCAACTATACTGCACCAAACAGTATTAGGGCGACTAAGTGCAGATTATAAATCAGAGCTTCATATCAGGGGACTCGTTCCAACCATTGAAGATGAGAAAAACTGGTCTGGAAGAGGACAAAATGTTGAGTTCCAACCACAAGAACAAGTCCCACTACAACTTCTGTCGCATCTTGGATCTTCTCCATCAACAAGCGTTGATAAAGTCCTGTGTATGCGTATCGCACTCGCCAGGAAAATGATGAGATGTGATAGAAAATTCAAGGTGCAGGATGCTATGAGGGAAGTGGAGCACCTCCACAAACTTCGACATTCTCACATCATCCAACTAGTTGGTACCTATCTACAGGGACGTAATTTTGCTATCCTCATGTATCCGGCAGCTGATTGTCATCTTGGTACTTTTCTTCAAGACACAGAAGATCTAAAGGGTACCTTTGACCACATGGTCACTCAATCAGGATCCCTAGAACGTCGTTTGTCGTTCCTCTTGAGATCGATAAATTGCTTGGCCTCGGTACTATGCTTTATACACAATCACACAACAAAGCACATGGACATTAAGCCCGCAAATATCCTAGTCAGGGAGCTTCCACATGATTCCTGCGTCGAGTATCATATATACATCGCTGATTTTGGCATATCGCGTTCTTTTGAACCTGGAGATCATAGCCAGACAGAAACTCGTACACCATTCACCCCCAGATACTGTGCTCCAGAGGTATATGATGATCAAGCGCATGGACGTTCCGCTGACATATTTTCGCTCGGTTGCGTCTTTTCAGAGATCCTCACTGTAATCTCTGGCTCAGATTTGGAAAATTTCCATGATTTTCTCTCGGACAGTCTAGATAACTCGTATCGCAACAGCGTGGACAGGCTACACGATTGGCTGACCAATAAACTTATTGTAACGAAGAGCTACGAGTACCTTTGGAGTCCTGGAATTAGTGGTCTTGGAAAGATCGTCGTTGGTATGACACAGCATAATCCAGCCAGACGATGCACAGCCGAGTTTCTGAAGAAGAGACTTGTGAAGGAATTAGGAAAGTTGGATGGCTTGGATACTTCTTGCTGTGGGCTTCCACCTGAGCCTTATGTGTCATACAGAACTGAGAGACTACTGCTGAGGGAACTACGAACGAGACAATGTTGAAAGCAGGATGCTATCCAGAAAGAAGGGCTCTCTGCCTTGGCCACATTTTAGCATATACACCGCTCACGTTGCATACTCTAGTAAGCAATCAGAAGACAATGAGAAATCTAATGTGTCTAGAGTAAACATTTCTTAGACGTAAAAAAAAGAGCATCGTGGCCGGTGATGTCCTAAGTGTAAATATTAGAATATTACGTTACATGATTACATGATTACTTTAAAGGCTACTCATATTCTCATCTCTACCAGAGTAGATGCAGGAATTCACTAAGAAGCTAGGCCGAGTCAAGGCTGTTGAGTTCAGTTTGCGTTATTTATGTAAGTTGTTCAGAATACGTTGTCATGCATTCATTCACGGCTATATTACCAATCAATGATAGAGAAAAGCCTGCCAACAAATTCACGCCCAGACGGCAAAGCTGGCCGTAGTTCATTCTCTCTCCTTATCTCAACGCCCAGACTACTTTCAAAATTTCCTGATTGGGCTAGCATGCGAATACGAGGTTCCACACATATGAACATGAGGCTGTGCAATTGATCGGCGCCGTCGCGTGATATAAGCATAGCCCACCCCAACATCGTAAACGATCATGCAGTTTCTAGTTACTTGGTGTCACTACCCCTAGAAACATTTAAAGTTTATCTTCAGGAACACTACGACTACTTCTTTCGGTCTCCATGTTAGCTACATATCATCGGTCATGGCCATTGCGCGTTCAAATATTGCCTCGGCCACAGTAACATGTTTCGTAGCCCTCATAACAGCGGTGAGATCTCAATGGATCTATCCCCCTCCCCTCAACTCGGATTGGATATCAGATTACAACTCGCGATCGAATCAATCGGAGCAGAGTTTCCCATCGTCAAACGAACAAATAGAACTCATTTATTCTGATACATACGGCCGTGGCTTCGAACGGCCAGACATAGCCCTCAACGCCATCGATCAACTATCTTATGAAGAGCGAAAAGGGGAAACAAATCTACACAGCGATTTTGGGAGGGAAGATGTCGTAGTCCGCTCAGGAGACATAATAGTTATGGACTGGGATGAAAACGACAACAAAACCATCATCCTATCCTGTCAAATCTGCATGCACGCGGAAGACCTGGACAAATCCATGATATTCAGCGCATGCGACAACTGTACATCCCCTCTCCCCGCCTAATTCCCCAACTAAAATCCCCCCAGACTCCCCCCAATTCCCTTCCACCCGCCTATCCGTCCAATCCACCATCCAATCCTCGAACTTCTCTCTAGCAGAAAACTTCCTCGCATTAGACACCGACGCCTCCGAAGCAAGCTCAGCATCCCACCTCATCCCTTACCCCCATGCCCCCGGCATTTCTGTCATAGTCCCACCCCTCTCCTCCTCAAGACAACGCCACACAGTCGCAGTCTGCATCCTGACTCTCTCCTCACCCCCCGCCCTGGCAACCGCACACACTGTTCCCTTCCCCGTCTGGGGCCTCGAGCGCGGCGACCGCATGATCTGGAGCGCCGAATACCCGAGCGGACGTTACGAATCAGATTTCCAGCGCCGTGGGGGTGGTGACGGGGGGATGGGAGTCGGGACCATTGTGGGAGTTGTGTTTGGCATAGTGGTGGTTTTGGGGGGAAGTGGGGGGTGGGCTTTTTGGTTGGTGATGAGGACGAGGAGGGAGGAGAGGGCGAAGAAGAGGGGAGCTGTGGTGGAGGTGTTGCCGGGGTATAGTGTGGATGGGGGACCGCCGGGGTATGGGGAGGTTGAGTTGGAGAGGAGGGGTTGAGGGACGGGAACTTTGAGGTTGTTACCTGGGTTTAGGCTTTACTGATGAAACTGAGTATTTGTTGTAGTTCATTGAACAGCAAAAATTGAAAAATGCCTGTTTTCAATACGAATAGACTCTGAAATTCAGGTAATATCTTAGTGGAACGATTCATATACAAAGTAAAACATCTTCCTTACAACACTCTAACCACCCTTTCTCCACCACTCTCCCTCTTCCTACCCTTCTATAAGTCTTCTCCGTCGGATCTGAGTCAAGTAATTTTTCCAAAACAAGACATTCAACAATCTCTTGCACTACCCCTTTCCTTCCATGCAAGACTCGCACTACAATTGCCGCGCAGATCACCTCACCCTCAACCTCCTCTTCACGATCTAAGACCACCCATCCTATGACATGCTGGCCACCCTCGTCACAGCCCATCAGCAACCTTGTTCTCGGCGGAACCTCAGCAATGCGATACTCGCGCTGCAACTCCGGTCCCGACCTCCCGCCCGAGATCTCGCCAAAGAAAACCTGCGCAGACGGATCCTCCACCCTCCCCGTCTCCTCACAAAAATGCAAGTCCCCAAACCTCATCTCCGAGACCCCAGCCCGCCGTACACGACACGACAACTTCAACGTCCCCCTAAACCCCACAATGCCCCGCACCTCACCGCCCTCCTCCCCCGCCACAGCCCCAACATCAAACTCACACCCCGAAACCAACGGCACCACATCTCCAACCCATCCCACCTCCCTCCCCTCCCCGTACGCATACCCAATTCCGCCCTCCCAGCCCATCCAACTCCACGACGGCGCACGAAACCCGGCGCAAGGGGCTAAGGGCCCTGTCCGCGCGTGCCAGAGCAGACATGCGTCTGCGCCTGTGGCCCAGATGCCGGCGTAGATGGGCGAGGCGTAGCGGTAGCGGAGGAGGGAGCAGAGGCCCTGGATGGCGGCCCAGCGGTCGGAGGAGAAGGTGAGGGTGCAGGTTGTGTAGTGGGTTGTTAGGTCGAGCCATGGTTTGAGGAGGGAGTGGGAAGGCCAGGTTGGGTAGGCGGGTAGCGTGATAAAGGGAAGGGGATATGATTGGAGGGGGGTTGTTGGCTGGGGAGGGGGAGAGAGGAGGGTGAGGTGAATGTTTGTGCGTTGGGGGTTGGTGGTGGAGGTAAAGTAGGCTAAATCTTGAGGGACCTTGTTTTGGTTGTCGGGCGTGGAGGCTGGCGATGGGGATGTGACTCTGATTTCGCGCATGGAGCTCTCATCGAAAATTCCTTGGGGACACTCCCAGAGTAGCTGTTCCTTGGTGAAGTATAATATGCGTTTTGATAAGAGGCGCTCTTGCAGTATCCAGCCCCGTGTGTTCCAGACCGACCGCTCGATGCTCATGTCGACTGGTGTGTATTGGAAATTTATATCGAACTCGAAATTTTCCCAAGCCAAATCTGCCTCTCTTTCCACATCCACAGTTTCATCATTCATAGTGTATGTTGAAGTCCCCGAAGCTGCGTCCTTGTTCTTTTTCTCGTACTCGATGGTGAACGCGGAGCGTATCGAGATCTTTGCCGGTACAGCGTCCCGTGAAACCAAAAGCCCCTGATCTTCGTTTGTTTGCCCCGAAAAAGCGTCAATAGCAGCCAGAGTGCATAGGGATCGGGCAAAGATAAGACCCATCTGGCTTGACTGATTTTCCCAGTCTTTGCTATCGTCTTGTATGATGCACATACTGTCAGCCCATAGATACCCTATGCCGAGCTCAGCAGTGATTTTTATGGCATCTCTAAATGTTTTAGGGAGTCGGTCATAGGGGATTGATGAGCGCGCCTCATCAATTTTGTTGCGCGTGATTTTCCAGGGTTGTGATTGGCTCCATCGGTGGCTGAGGGTTAAATAAGGAGGAGCTCGATCGCTGAACTCTTCAAGGCACACTTCTGGGCCCTTTTCCGATAAACAGCATCGTAATAAACGGATAGGGTGACGGTATTCCATCGAAGAGTGGTGCTTCATAGAATCCAAGATGTTCTTCTGACAGTGAGCATGGTTGTTTTGGCATTCGTAAAGAATGCCCTTGATTTTAAGCAGAGTGGATGACCATTGGACTTCTTCAATCCCCAACAGGTTCGAGAAGGATATGCTTCTATTTTCTTTCTCGGTCGTATCATGTGTAGGATTAGCAGAATTTTGACAGAAAGCCTTCAGAGGGATGTGACAATGAAAATTGATGTTGCGGCGAATCCTGATTGTTGTGATCGGGATGAGTGCCGCTCCATTTCTTTTGCCGGCCTTGGGCTTCATCTTAGTCATTGATTCTGTGTATCCTTCTCTTTGAGAACAGTCGTGTCCTGAGCATTGAAGGCTCCAATCACCCATATCAGTGGTCTTTGCGTTACATCGCGGAATAGCGCCTTTGATATCATCCTGACGGATAGGACTATTGAAGTCAATTGTATAGGATCGCAAACTCTCGGTTTGTAATGATCTCACAAATTTACTTGCCGAGGATACCATACGACAGAGGGGGCATTTTTGTGTCAAAGGTGCCAGTTTATGCTCAATGGGCTCCTGTCTGGCTTTAAAAGAACAATTTTCGCATAGAAAAGACATATGAACAATTAATGAATTCTGGAAGAAATCAGGAATCGTGTGTGCCGGGCCTCTTGGGAATACAACGCCTATTGCTACCCCGCATTTTAGCCTGTGTGCTAGTTCTTGGCACGTGTTAATTCCCAGAAGCTGTCGTCTTGTAATGTATTCTATGCGTCGTCTTCGCGTACTATATCTGATATCAGCTACACTTCACAGACAGATACGTCATTGAATAGCCTACCACTTCATAAATGCTACCCAAAAAGATAATACGAGGGCACGAAGGGGTAAGTAGCGCGTCCCGACGCAGCTAAGCTAGCCCTACATTTCTGAAGGTCCACGGCTCAGACGCAAGGTGATGCTGACCTGTATGTAACAGGCCGATTCTTCATTAGAATCGCTTAGAGGGAAAATAGAGTTCATACTGCGCAATGGATATATTGACGAAAGGGAAAGCTTTGAAGACTTATACAGAGAATCATACCGCATTGTGCTAGCAGGAAGAGCAAAGAAATATCACGATATGATGACAGAAGTTATATACAAGGAGTTGATAAGCCGGTTCAACTCGCTCATCAAGCGTGCACTTGGTGTGCTGACACCCGCGTGGGCTACGAAAAAGGAAACACTCACGTCTTCCGATTCCGGCACTGAGATAGAATTCTTCACTGCACTTGAGGACTTTGGGAAAGAGTCGACATTCATATTTTCCGTCATAAGCGAAATAACCGAGTATTTGGTTGGTTTAGACATCTTTTTGGGTTCCAAACACGGACTGCTGATCACATCATAGGATATGGCTTATCGCAGAGACAAAAGACTACCATACACATTTCCTATCGGCTGTAACATATTCCGCAAGATATACCAGGAACAGATTTTTGTTATCGGTGCGACTGAAAGCACGTTACAAGACCTGACCCTAAATTGGATGATGAGAGAAATCGAAAGAAACAGAAGTCAGGAGATGGCGAACATCCCACTCCTCAGATTGACTGTTCAATTTCTAAAGAGCATCTCAGAGGGAGCTGCATCATCACACGAGGTACCCTATTCTATATGCGAAAGTATGGTCCTTCGAAACTCTGAGAAATTCTACCAAGAAGAGGCAAATGCATGGCTCAAACATTGGCGGCAAGATGCATATTTCCAGCAGGCCTGCAGACGAATTGAGGATGACTGGAACTGGTGTCTGCCAATTTTTGGCCAGATAAGCGCCAATAAGATCGGCGACATTATGGAAAATCAATTAATATTACAGCAAAAAGAGCAATTACTTGGACTGGGGGCTAGTGTTGACGCCATAAAATGGCTGCAGAATGAAGGAGAAAGAATTCGCTCTCGAGCACTCATGAACCAGCCAGAGATTCCCCAAGCTACATGGTCATTTTCTAAAAAGCTCTACAGATAGACCATAGTGTACATTAGGACCAGTCTATATAGTAAACAATTAATCCTAGTCGTTCCTTTGCCTCTAGATTCTTAAAATGCCAAGTTCAGTACTAGCACTATGTAATCTGCAAGCAACCTGAGAATGACTTGTTCTACTCACTCTTCCTCATTTCTTTTCTATTACAGAGATCTGTTTCCGCTTCCATATCATCGCAATACCCACCATCTGTAACGCAGCAAAGGCCGTAGTAATCTTCATCTGTACCGTAAATTCCTCGGCAAACGCCCTGATCACGCGCTCTCAAAGACCCTCAGGAAGTTCGTGTATCAAAGCAGTAGACCTCAACAGCTCATGAGCTTGCTCCGGACTAACTAGTTTCGCAAGCTCGCGGGTGAGATAGTTATCAAAGGCACACGTCACGATGGCAAGGCCCACCGCATCCCCGAGAATCCTGAACTCGATCAAGGCGCCGTTTGCCGTCGCTTTTTCAAGTCAGCAATTATCCCAACCCCTGATAGGCGATGGAAAGTAAATTCTCACATAAATGGCGAAGTTCGACTACATGAGGAGTAATCAGTATACTGAAGCTAAACGTAGCTCCCGCCCCCAGCCCCGCTAGGACCTCATAGGCGTACACAGCTTTTGGCAGATGTCCATTTCCATGTCGAGTTGCTGCTAATGATACCGCCGAAAAGTGGACCTGATAGTGTGGAAAGAGCCATATCGGCGGCCATGAGAGCCCCGTAGCCGGGATACCTGTCCTTGGGTACCATTTCTTGAATAATGACAATTGTCAGCGCGAATCCGCCAGCTACTCCAATTCCTTGAAATTCCCGAAAGATGATACTGTGGATAATCAGGTATATTCAATGAATACATGTGCCGGATGGTTTGACATACAGCTGTGTCATATTCTGTGCCGCTCCATAAGCACCGGAGAAGATTGTGAATATTGCCATGGTGGTTAAACTACATGTTTTCCGTCCAAGGTTATCGCTGAGTTTTGCCCATATCATGATGAAGCCTGCTTGGGTTAGCAATGAATGGTAAGCCTCGCATATATGATCCCCTGCCTGTGTATGTAAAAAGGTAACTTGTAAGGATCCATCGACTTTGATCGAATCCTCTGAGGCTTTTTGTGATCGCAATGAGGGAAGTGCTGATTATATTCACCTCAAGATTTACTAGATATAGTCTTAGACAAAGTCTTGCCAAGTTCTAGTTGAACTGCAGCGTATTGTGCTGTGTGGAAAATACCCAAAAGTCATGATGTGAAGCTTTAGTCCTGTAAGATAATTTGATCTTTCACCATCTTTTGATTCAAATGCATCTTTTTCCGGTAATTTCAATGAAGTGTTAATGTCTTCGTTGTGTGCGGCCATTTGGGAAATTTTGCTGTTGTTAAAATCGTCTGGTTTTTTTGTTGCAATCAAACCAAAATTTAGAAAAGGGACCACAGATGTTTTCCACAGGCGACACTTTAAAAGCCAGTATCTGGAACATGTTGCTTCAGAAATCTCTTGTTGCAATATATATGCCAATTAGACAAGACTGTGCCCTAAAGCGTGCCATTATTACGAGTTGGTGCTTGGCGCGCGTACTGCTAACCCATTTTCGGCATTACCAAACCATCGGGACTAGATAATGTGTGACCATCGACCAGGGTCAGAATCTGTGCCGTGCTAGCTTTAGGCCACCAACTAACATGACACCCCTCTTGCAGGAGCTTTTGTGGGGCGAAGCAGTTGCAAAGTTGCGACATCGTGGGAAGGTTGCCTGATTGGATGCCTGATAAAGTTGTGTTCTGATGCGATGGACATTTGCCGCCCCTAAATTTCTTTCTCGCTTTTGTGCGGCCGTCACATAAAAAACATCTTTGAACGATTCGATGCCTGCACAGCTCTGGTTTACTTTCTTGGTTCTTCTGTCCCCCAGAAGATGGGTAATTTTGCATAGAAGAGCACCTACAACGCCGCCTGCATGATGAAAAGAAAATCGAGGCTTCGTTTAATTGGATTCTTGCTTTATGTAAAGTTGATTATGTAGCTAAATGGAAGAAGACTCCTCCATATTGATGGATTCATGTCCGAAAACTCTACCAGCCCATCCTGGAACTGGAACTCTTCCACGTTGGACCATCTGCTTTAATCAAGGGACTAACACTCCTGAAAGATCCACTTTTCTCCTTGTGGGTAGGGTGAGTTTGACCTAATCGTACATCAGCAACATGCTTTCCAAATGTAGTGTCTCATCAACATACCCATCCCGAAGGGAGTAAAATTATAATAAACATTTTCCCAATTCTTCTTCGGCACCACATACAGCTCATGCATAAGACCAATATGTGGGGTACTCTTTTTCTTGTTATAAAACATCGCCATGCCCCTCTTGTGCAGAGGCCCCAAAGCCCACTCGTGGAGTTTTTCAACAGATGTCCAGTACGAGATCCACACCGCGGTGTTTCCGCTGTCTCGATCTGTACCATAAAGGGTTGACGTCTTGCCCAAGTCTATCTTACGTATTAGTAACAAGTTTGCGGCAGGAAGATTTTTGCATACATCCGTTCTTCTCGCGGTTTTTTGCGAGGTCTCGCCACATGTCGCCGAAAGCGTCACCCAATGCTAGAAAGTTTGGAGCAAAACGTCCTTGCACGCTGGTAGTCCGGCCTGTCAGTACTTGTGACATTTGTAGCGGAATAGTAGATTTATCTACGCACTGGTTGGACTGCGCTCCCAGGATGAATACCACCATATCTTGGTCGGACGGCTCTTTTGAAAAAGAGCCATCATGCTGAGGAATCTGTGCAGTGTATTTTCCTAGACGAGAATCTTTCAAACTGGAGTCTGGAAGAAGCCCTTGACGAGTAAAAAGGAAGATAAAAAGGCGTGTAAGTAGGAGGAGGAATGAGGGTGCGATAGCAACACGGGGTGGTAGAAAGATCAGCAGTGATGCCTGGAGACAGGCCCCAACGAGAATCCAAGTAGACATCTGCAAATCATCGCGCAGTTGTATGAGTTTCGGAAGCGCCATGGCATCTAACTATGTTATACTGAAGCTGGCCCCGATGTGGATGAAAAAATGAAAGATCTCAATCGAAAACTGTGAGGAATTTGCGGAAAGCATGGGAGAGGAATGAGAGTTATTAAAAGGCGTAGATTTAAGGGATGCACTAGAGAATCGTGGCGTGTCACTATCGTTTAATTTCTTGTTCAGACTATGGCCAGATCACATGAGAGGCATAGCCAGCTGTGATGTGCGACGTGCGTGTGCAGCCATCCTTCGGTTTTTACGGCACACGCCAAGACCTTATCTGGACCCAGCCTCGACGTTGCATCGCTTACTCCGTCAGCCCCCGCATAAGGCTATCATGTCAAGGCAAGGCAGTGATTATTTATCTATTTCTTTTAAGGCAAACATGCGCTCATGTAACGGTAAGCGTGGGCTCTCAAGCGGATGTTTGAGTCTCACCAGTTGAATGTAAACGATGCATGACCATTGGTATGGGAGACATAGTCCGGTGAAATCTATTTAAAGATATTTCGCTTGTGCATCTACAGCTCATGGACTAATAACGAGTTATCCATGAAGTGTTTCTCCTCCACCAGTCTTCTCCGCCTACTCTACACGGATCTTACTCAAAGACAGCAGATTTCGGCAAGCCGTCTAGGCACAGAACCCAACGAACATATTCCCCGGTATTTGCGATCCAAGATAACAAGTCAAGAGATAAACCTAGTTGTGGTCTTCGATGCCGAGATCTCCGAAAGAAGAATCGTTGCAAAGCCTCGAACGGGTTTAACGGCAACGCCCCTCTCGATATCATCATTCCTTTTCTTGATTTCTCGCATGGAATTCTCATTCTCAGCCGGCACTGAAGATAATTCAAGCTCTCGGCGTAGTCCCATCTTCTTCAGCCTCAAAGATACCCAATTGGTGTTGATGTATCGAAGTATAGGTCGGAAGCTGGGTAAACATGCCGCAATAAAATATGTTCCCGGTTCTGCCAAGGCGTACGACATGAGAGGAGTGCATTTCCATGAAGGATCGTCGAAGATGTTGGCTTTATAAAAGCCGTGAAACTTCAGAAAAGACGAAACGATGCCGCTAGAAAGGAGGTTAATTGTGGTTGCATATGGTATAAGAGGTTGTGTTCCACGTACATTGAAGCAGTGAGGAGTGTCACTGTTAATCCAATTTTTGTCTTAACAGTCGTATGAAGCATCCAGATTTCGGGCAAGGGCATTGCCATCATTATCAAGTCCTCAGCGAAGTTGGCGAGAGATATGTAGGCAAAGAATTGTTGGATGTCGATGCAACTCTTTCGGTCGACCTCAGTCCAGAACGCCGAGACCGGTGTGCACTGAAAAATGGTGAGAAAGGTAGCAACAACCAAGTGGATCATAAGCACAAAGGCCATGCCATATGCCACTTTTCGAGTAGCGCCAATGCGAAATATACGTAGGAAGATGCCAATAATGGCCAATTTGGAGAATGCGACAGCAAACATGTATGCTATTGGCATGATCATGAGCGCATTTATAAATAGGAACTTGATTTTTTCCGGGTCTTCTATCAGTATCGCAAGAATGTGACGCCCAGCTCCAGCATATGGAACCGCAGCTGTACAAAATTTCTGTCAGCCTTGCGATATCTTCAAATACCTAGGCTTACTTACCAATAGATAACCCGCATAATATGAGGTTGGAAAAGAGTGCAAGAAGTAAAAAGATATCATCCAACCCGAACGGAACGCCTCTAATTCGGTGGCAGATTGTTCTGAGGCTAAATGCTATAACTTCCAGGACGACCAACGTACTACCCACAGCGATAAGGATGGTGCCGGTATCAGCGGTCATATATTCATCTGAAAAAGATTTATGTGAGGAAGCAATAGTATTAGAGGACATGGTATCAATGTAGAATCAAAGATTCGGTATCAAACGAAACGGTAGGGACGTTTGACAGATGAGGAAAGTCTACCACAGTTTATCGTTGCCGTGGAGAAACTCAAGACTTTTTAAAGAAGGTTAGCAGATACTATACATGGTCTCTTGATTTTATGAATTGTGTAATCCCCGACATGCATGATTTTATGGGGGTCTCAGTCATGTAGTGAGCGAGGGGCCATGATAGAATTCGACGCACAATTTAGCCGGAGATCCTTGCGAATCCAAACGGTGTGCGACACCGAATGCCTTATCGGGTGAGTCCAAGGCAGAACTAGCAACACAGGACCTAATTCAGAAGGTCGGGATGAACACAGAAATCAGATGCATTAATCGGTCTCAGTGGCCTATATGCGTTAGCTGCGCATGCCAGTTAAGGCACGTCTCGAGGCCAATTATTCGTGCTTTATCTGAGGGAGCTACAAAATAACAACAAAGAGGTTATACAGAACAAGTATCGGTTGACCAGTGGGCGAGGAGGATTGCTGTAAGAGCAAACTATAAGCCTGCTAAGACCTGGTCCATGCGCCAAGGTGGAGGCTCTTACACTATCACCATATCGAAAAGTTGAGGACTTATACTATGAAATGGCCTTATGGGTACTCTTATGAAACTTTTATCTGGTCTTGGTCTCCATTCACCAACTGTATACTAGGCGCTATAACTTTTCGCGCAAGTCACTCCTTTTTGTCTTCAATATTCACGCCAGTTCAACGGATAGAAGAAGACGACGCCATTCCACGAAGGTTGACTCAGATGTACGTTATTCGAAGCCAGGTGATCCTGTGATCTCCGCAACCCCACCCCCAATAGCCTTGATTTCTTCGCCCCCCTCTGCTATCCTCAGCGCCGTCGGCCCCATCGCCAAGGCAGACTGCCACAAGCACCACCACACCTCGCTGGACATTAGCACTGTCCCTGAGCACGACGTCGTCCCTCAAGAAGATGAACCCCGCGAGCGGTCGCTCTCTGGTGGCCCGTTGGCTAGTGCATTACTCCCTGGGTTTTGGCCCGATAATCCTTGGGCGCTGTGGGAGGTGATGTTGGCGCGCAAGCGAAGGCGCGGATACCGTTCAGCCTTGTGCCTGCAAGCAAAACCCGCGTCCCATCGACGAGGGACCCCAAATCGTCGCTGATCTATCCGTTCTATCGCCATATCCTGGCTATCTCTTCCGAGAACAGTGCAACTAATAGCAACGAGGACACCGCTGGACGGAAGCACTGCAGGCCTTTCTTCAAAGCAAGCCCTGCGGCAGAAGCAGATAAGGCTGTCGCCATTGCCCTCGCCGAGCGCTTGAGGCCAGGCCTGTACGTGCTGGAAGATGGTTTCAGGTACATGTTCCTGGTAATGCGATATATCGTCATTTGTGGTTTAATAGTCTCCTTGTAAAGTCAAATCTGTGCTCATCCAAACATAATGGTACAATATAAAATGATACAGTAACAATAATACATCAAGTGCTTTTGATGACCCTCATGTCAACAAAGAGAGTGAAAGCTAAAGGCAACGCGCGTGATTTACTTAGCAACCCAAAACGCGCTAGCACGCACGCGACTCGCATCCAATAGATACCGCGTGGGAGCCTCTCCAAACACCTTCTCTCCTCCTCAAGATACCTGTCGCCGCCACAGCGTAAGTAACTGCTGATAAGGATGGGGCAGCATGAGGCAGCAAGATTTCTCGGCACGTCGCCGGAATTCGACGACATGCTGTTCCTCGATGCCGTCATCGCCAGAGCAGCGCACTCGACAACTCGTGGAACTCAAGGACATATCAGAGCTAACAGACGATACCGGAAGTCAGCATGGATTGCTTCCAACACAACTTCGAGTACAATTCCCATGACCACCACACGTAAGTTTGCGTCGCATTATTAATCCCCTTGCTCTGTTGGAAGGGGGTTGTAAAAAGATTACTGACGGTAACGACAGCTTCATGCCAATGGACGTGGAGCTGCAGGGACTTCGGTTCGGGGATCTCCTGGGGCCCGATATGAGGCGCAGGATCATGCGGTTCGTCCGGCACATGGACGACCATAGCTTCATCAAAGCCTTCGTTCAGGGAGGTTCCCGGGCAGATGGCAACAAGAGGAGCGCCTGCGTGGACGGACGGGGATGGCACGGCCCCTAGACTGTCCACGGGAAACACCTCACCGTCCGGGTCCAGTACCGATCCGAGGACGAGACGTACGTCACTAAAAAATACATGATCAGCCACAGCTGGACGAACAGAAGGGGAGAAATGCTTACAAGATGGGCGGGCGGAAGGCACCTGTATGACCTTCCACGTCAACGAGGACTGGTCCGAGACCGGCGCAGGGGTGCAGGAAGTGGGGGGTTTGCGGAGAAAGCGGAGGGTGTGAAGAGCCCGTGGAATGGTTGGGTACCGACCGGTATGACATACCCACAACCTACAACGATGATACAACTGACATTAATTTACAGGGGCCATGGGGACCGTGGATGAAGATATGAGTGATGATCCATCCTCGAGCCCATGTTGAATTCCGAACGATTCTAACCTCGAGCCGCAGCATGCTCCCCGGGCTTTGCCCTAGCCCCCGGCCCCGGGTCCTCCTCCCGGACCTCCACGCCCTCCAGGCGCTTTGTGGTAGCCCCCGATTCAGTAGGGGTATGTGACCAGAACCCGTCTCCTAGTCTCTTCACCCAAGCCCTCAATGGCTTAAAGGGCTGCTCCCCCGGTCGCGGATTCATGGGGTCCTCTGCAAAGTCGTGGAAGAAGACGCCCCAAACGACGACGAAGCCGATCAGGGACCACTGGACGATCTTGGTCCACTTTTGCCACTGCGGCTTAATGGACTTCATGCGCAGACGGCGCTTGAATTTGCGCTCGAAGCGGAATTGCTGCTTCTCGGTGAGCTCGCCCAGGTTCGGCGGCCACCTTTTCTTTGCGGGAAAGCGGTTGCGGGCGAAGTCGAAGGGCAGCAGCTGGGGCTTGGGCTGGCGGCCCAGCAGGCGCTGGAGAAGCTGTAGCATGGCGTCGGGATCCGCGGCGAGGGGGGGGCGACGTAGTGCAATCGGGCAGTGGGATGGATGAAGAGGTAAAAAGATGGGACGAGGCGACCGTCGACTGACGTCCAAACAGAGCCCGCACCAAGCGACGCGACCCGGGGCACGGGCCCGCAGGCACAAACTCTTGGCACCCCACCATATCTTTTTCGCGCCTCTGACTCTTTTCCTAGACCGGCCGCGGCGGCGACACACACGGCCTTCCCTTCCTCGCTCTCTCGACCCGGAACCGCGCTTTTCTTCTCTGCGCTCCTTGCTGACTGCGCGCCCGCTCTTCTGCGGCTTTCTCACATACATTCCTGTTTTCTTTTCTAGTACACCCGCGGCCATGGCCGAAGCTCCTGCGCCCAAAGATACCCCGCCATCGGCTGTCGCCGCGACCCTGAACGTCCTCGACCCAGGCGCCGCCTCGCAAAAGACGCTCCAGCTCGAGAACACCGAGAAGCGCGATACTCTCATCGAGGCTGAGAAGAAGTACCAGAAGCTTTGGGAGGACAATGGCGTCTTCCAGCCCGATGCTCCCTCCCTCGACGAAGTCCCCTTCGACACTCCGCCCGACAAGATTCGCGAGCAGTACCCCAAGTACTTTGCCAACTTCGCATACCCCTACATGAACGGCACCCTTCACGCTGGCCATGGCTTTACCGCGTCCAAAGTCGAGTTCACCGTGGGCTACCAGCGCATGCTGGGCAAGCGCTCCCTCTTCCCTCTGGGCTACCATCTGACGGGCATGCCCATCAAGGCCTGCGCCGACAAGCTGGTCCGCGAGGTCGAGCAGTTTGGTCAAAACTTCGAGCGCTGCCCCGTTGACGACATCATCGAAGAGCCTCCGAGCGAGGGCGCAGTCCCACCCGCACCCACACAGGCAGAGACCAAGACGGACCTGGGCAAGTTCAGCGCAAAGAAGGGCAAGGCTGCCGCAAAGACGGTCAAGACAAAGTACCAGTTCCAGATTATGCTTTCGCAGGGCATCCCGCTCGAGGAGATTCACAAGTTCGCCGACCCCTACCACTGGATCAAGTTCTTCCCGCCTCTGGCCCGCCGCGACCTTACCAGCTTCGGAGCTCGCATAGACTGGCGCCGACAGTTCGTCACCACCGATGCCAACCCCTACTATGACAGCTTCGTCGCCTGGCAGATGCGCAAGCTCCTCGAGCTCAAGAAGATCATCTTCGCCAAGCGCTACACCGTCTATTCACCAAAGGATGGTCAGGCCTGTTTGGACCACGACCGACAGAGCGGCGAGGGCGTTACTGTGCAGGAATATACTGCACTCAAACTAAAGGTGAAGGAATGGTCTGATGCAGCCAAGCAGATTCTCGACGGCAAGCTCCCCGCCGACGCCAACGTCTACTTCATCCCCGCTACTCTCCGTCCCGAGACCATGTACGGCCAGACTTGCTGTTTCGTCGGCCCTAAAATCGAGTACGGCGTCTACAAGGTCTCGGATAAGGAGTACTACGTCTGCTCTGCCCGCGCTGCCCGCAACATGTCGTACCAGCCCGGCACCGGCTTTGACTGGGGTGAGTACCCTCAGGTCGCTTCTGCCAAGGGCAAGGACTTTGTCGGCACCGTCATCAATGCACCCCTCTCGGTCCACAAGGATGGCGTCAGGATTCTTCCCATGGAGACTGTCAAGGACACCAAGGGTACCGCCGTCGTCACCTGTGTGCCCAGCGACTCGCCCGACGACTACATCACCCAGATGGACCTCATTAAGAAGGCCGAGTACTACGGCATCCAGAAGGAATGGGCCGACGTCGAGATTCTTCCCATCATTGACACTCCTACCTACGGAAACCTCACCGCCAAGAAGCTGGTTGAGGAGCTCAAGATTCAGTCTCCCAAGGATGCTGCCAAGCTCGCCGAAGCCAAGGAGAAGGCCTACAAGGAGGGTTTCTACAAGGGTACCATGATCTTTGGCGACTTCAAGGGCCAAAAAGTCGAGGATGCAAAGGACCTTGTTCGCAAGCAGCTCATCGAATCCGGTGACGCCTTTGCCTACGCCGAGCCCGATGGCAAGGTCATGTCTCGCAGTGGAGATGACTGTGTTGCCGCTCTGGTTGACCAGTGGTTCATGAACTACGGCACCCCTGACAAGTCTGGCGATCCTGAGTGGGCGCAGAAGGTCAAGGACCACATCAACAAAACCATGCAGCTCTACTACCCCGAAGCCAAGCACGCATTCAACGGTGTCATTGACTGGCTCGGCAACTGGGCTTGCTCTCGAAGCTACGGTCTCGGCACAAAGCTACCCTGGGACGACACCGTCATGGTCGAGAGTTTGTCAGACTCTACCATTTACCAGGCCTACTACTCTTTTGCTCACCTCTTGCACAACGAAATGTTCGGCAAGGAGCCTGGACCCCTCGGAATCAAGCCTGAGCAGCTTTCTGACGACGTGTGGGACTACATCTTCGCCCGCCGCGACCGCAGCAACATCCCCCCTACCGACATCCCCGAACAGGCATTGAAGACCCTCCGTCGCCACTTCGACTACTGGTACCCTCTCGACATGCGTACTTCTGGAAAGGATCTCATCCAGAACCATCTTACCTTTAACCTCTACGTTCACACAGCCATCTTCGACGAGTCCAACTGGCCTCGTTCCTTCCGTGTCAACGGCCATCTCATGCTCAACGGCGAGAAAATGAGCAAGAGCACGGGCAACTTCCTTACTGTAGAGCAGGCCGTCAAGAAGTTCGGAGCTGACGCTACCCGTATTGCCCTTGCCGACGCCGGTGATGGAATCGAGGATGCCAACTTCGAGGAGTCTGTCGCCAACAGCATCATTCTCAAGCTCTTTGAGCTCCGCAAGTGGTGTGAGGAGATGGTCCGTGACGCTGTCGTCGTTGAGGACAGCTCCAAGTACCAGCACATCCGCGACAATGACAAGCCCAAGAACGCCGACACCATCCAGCGCAAGTCAGGATCGCCTCGCACCCTATGGGATGACCTGTTCGACAACGAGATGAATGCTCTTGTCGCCGAGAGCAAGCAGCATTACGATGCCACCTTCTACAAGGCTGCCATCAAGTCTGCATTCTACGACTTCACTGCCGCCCGTGACTTTTACCGCGAGGTCACAAAGGCCGCCGGACTCGGGATGCACGAGGACCTCGTCAAGCGTTACGTCGAGCTCCAGGCCCTCATCATCACCCCCATCGCACCCCACTGGTCTGAATACATTTGGTCAGAAGTGCTCCAAAAGGGCTCATCCGTCCAGACGGCCCTGTGGCCCGAAGTCCCCACCGTGGTCCCCTCGCTCAGCGCAGCCCGCGAATACGTCCGCTCCACATCATCGAACATCACCTCGGCCGAGGGTGCCGCCGTCAAGCGTCTCGCCAAGGGCAAAGCTGCCCTTTTTGACCCCAAGAAAGACAAGAAGATCACCATCTTTGCGGCGCAGGCGTGGCCCGCTTGGCAGGCCAAGTATATTGACCTCCTTCGCTCCGCCTACCCCAACATCGACATCAAGGCTCTGAGCAAGTCGGTTGACAAGTCCGAGTCCAAGAAGGCGATGCCCTTTATCAACGGCCTGAAGCGTAGGCTCGACAATGGCGAGAGCCCGGATACCGTCCTCGATCGCAAGCTCGCGTTCGACGAGCTGGCCACGCTGCGCGCCATGGTGCCGGGCATCAAGCAGACGGTGCAGAAGTGTGTTGCTGTCGAGGTTGTGAGTGTCGCTGAGGGCGGAAAGGAAGGTGTTGTTGTCAAGGAGGATGGATCCGAGGGGGAGAAGAGGGCGGAGCTTGCGCTGCAGGCGGGGTCGGCGGAGCCCGGTGCGCCGAGCTTTGCATTTGAGAATGTGGAGGGGTTGCCTTTGAGGTAAGAAGATATGATAGGCTCTGAGGGGCAAGGGACGGAGGATGGGTGTTACGAATGGCATTTTCATGATTGAATGGATGGTATGGCATGGCATGGTACGGCATGATAGAAGGATGAGATGATGAATACTGAATCAAAAAATGTTCTTTTTCTTTTTCCAACCGTCAGCTTACATGGCGTTAAGTGAGGGATGTGACGTGTCATGTGTGCGCTTTCAGGCTTGCAGGCTTGCAGGCTTGGTGCTTGGCGGTGAACTGGAGGGGAGGATGTGATGACTGAAATATACGAGGGTGGGTTGGGATGCGGTCTACTGGTCAGGGGAGGGAGAAGGCGGTCAATGGGGTGGGTGAGTTTTGGAAGGCCAGGCTGAAAACATGAAGGTGAGCATAGGAGTAGATAAGGATATGAGGTTTGGAAATAAAAGTAACGGAACGACGTCTGAGGTATTGTTGACCTTAATTTGTTAAGAAGAAATTTTAATTGAGAGCTACATTTTGTAGGTAACTGATCTAGAGCGGGGCTCTGATAAGGCGGGGGTGGGGGGCACAAGGCTGAGATACGATAGTATGGATGACGAGGCTAGATTGCGGTGCTGTGATTGACAAGTCTCGATGCGCTGATGTGAATTACCCGGCTGATATAAGATAGTTTGCATGACTAGGCTAGGGAATAGGAGGATTCATGGATGCGTTTGAGCTAGGGCGAGCCTTGGACGTAGGGGAAGTCACATGGGATGTAGAATAGGCGGTAGGAGCCTTGTAAAAGCCCTGTGGTATTTTTGGTAAGAATCTTGTTTTTCTTTTTTATTAGGCAAGCTTATTAATGTGGATGTCTACGTTTCTCAACCGATAAAGAGGGTGGGGATGATAGGTGGGTGGTGGAGGTTGAGGTCTTTTTTTGCCTTAATTGCTTAGTACATGTAGCTGAATAGCGATATGAAAGGCGGGATTATCGAGAAGAAACGTATATGCGAAGTGTATATTGCTAAGGCAATGAAATAGAGGTCGAATTTTAGGTGCTAATGGCATAATCTTAGGGGCAAGCAACTCGTACTGATGAGAGTAAAGGGGATGTGCGGATGATTACTGACTCAAAAACATGATCGCCGTCGTCAGCGAATAGGAAAGACCTGCCATGGATCTTGAACTGGGATTTATATTGGGTTACAAATGAATTGAAAACTACTAGTTGTCATTGCTTGATTTTGGCTACCCTTTATAGTTGTTCCCTAAGCTGTTGTCTCCATCTCCCCTGATGTTGAATTGACCTGGATATTGATGCGACATTCCATTGGGTTTTGCACCATTTTCCACTTTGTCCCCTGCTATAAAAGTTGCGCCTTTATTCGTATCAACATTGAAATGTCCGCTAAACACATGGCCGCCCCTTTCATCAGTGCGTTTCTTGATTTCCTCAGCAATGGCCTCACGCATGAGGCGGTCGTTGTCGTCTTTTTCGGAAAATCTCTTGAAGCACGCCAATTCCTCGTCTTCTGTACCCTTTATATCGTCCTTCATCATGTCATACTCCGTCTTCAGGTCGGCTCCTTCAGTCTCTGGGAGTCTAGCAAGTTCTATTTCCAAGGAAACGATCAAAAAATTCAGCTGCTGCTTGTTGAAATTCATCTCCACGAAGTTCTTCCCTTCCTCGTCTCCAGGAATCATGGCGTAAAATTTCACGCGTCCAGCTATAAGCTGCCGTAACTTGCGATGCTTTTGACATTGAGTTCCGTTTACGGGTCCAGACTCTGCTTTGGCAAGACTTGGTAGAACTCTCTCCCAGGTGGCGTGGCTCTTCTCCAGAACATCCGCATAAAGCTCGAGGTTCTTGCCGTCTTTTTTGATCACCTCCTCACGAGTCATTCGAGCCAACCGTAGATAGGAATAGTTAAGATGAGAAACAAGTTCATTGTGCTCTTCGTTGAGAGAGCACATATTTTGGAAGCTGAAGGAAGGTTTGAAGCATTCAAGGCGATTTTGCCGGACCTTATCCAGCGTCGAAGTCATAATGTGAAGTCCTACAAAAAATATCTCGGTGACAATATTAAAAGACTGAGTATTTGATTTCGAATCTATTGTGGAATATCACCTGGGGGCAGTGGGTTAATTATATGAGTCCCTTCGATTAGAACAGGCTACCTCGGCATCCCGATCTCGGTATCTGTGATTTTCGGTACACAAATTCCGGCTTACAGAACAGCTAAGCCATGATGGATTACGCAGATCAAATCCTGATAAGGTTCAGCTGAATCTGCCTTGTGCCTTGTTGATATGACAAATCTTGCAGAAAGACGTCACGGTTGCTAGGATTGGTTCATGTCGATGTGACGTGGAAGTTTCATTCACGATCAGGACCACAATGTCAAGAGTATTTGCCTAGACTAGGCTTTCTTACAAGGCATATCTCGGTCCAAACCATCCACGATGCCTATGATAAGCCCCATTGACAGCACATTGGGCATAATGCTGTGTGACCACTTCTACTTGCACGTATCGAGTGGATAGAAAGGATGCGCAGCCCTAAACCTCAACTTTCCTTGGTCTCACCGGCTATGTCTCACTTCTTGACCGCTTTCTACGCAGTGGTCAATTGGTACGGTAGGGGTTATCCACGTATATAGGCCCGCATTGCCTGGTACTTAAAATTATTGGATACGTGTCCATAGTACAAGGTATTTCATGCAGTCTAACTAGGCATCACTAAAATTTGCGAGCTCTGCAGGCCCAACCAAATTAACACCAGCCCACTATACGTCTGAACATCCTACCGGTCTGCAAGGGTATTGCTCTCCACCACCATCCTCTTGAATCACCGTTCTCCTGCGCTTCATTTTATTGAATCCGACCAATGGATCTTGGCAAAACATATTCGGGAGACTTTACATGTGCAAATTCGGGGAGCGTCCGCTACGGCGATACGAACACCAACGAACAAGCGACGTACACACGTAAGGATCTACCCATGTACATAGCAGTATTTATTGCTCACATATGCTAGACTGTAATCGTAAGGGTCGCCAATATTTGCATGACATGAAACACTGATGTATTACGATATCAAGTAGTCACTATTAACACCTTCTTCAATGTGTCCAAAGGTTCGTGAGCTACATTCCATGGATGCCAAATAGAAAATTAACACCATCTAGAAGAAAAAATTGGAAGGAGTACATCTAGCAGAAGCACTCCTACTCCGAAGGATACCTCTGAGCCTCTTAGAGATTCATTAGGAAGACCTGGCTTACGGATGCTGAGAAGGGAAATGAGTGCGATCTCGATTGATCTCGATGAACATCTGAAAAGGCAGCGGATTTATGACAGCAACACAGACGAAGAGAACGAAGATGGCCAAGAGAGCGACGACGAGGACAACGAAGAGGACGACAACCAGGACGACGAGGATGACGAGGACGAAAGATCTATAGATGACGGCAATAGCATACTAAGCAATTCTGAAGATGATTTGCACTATTACCAGAGAAGTCCTGTGTCTAAAACACGGACAGTAGCATATCTGATATTGAGAATCACTTTTGGGGCTATTTTGTCATCCTTGGCAAAGGAGCATGTGAGAGGACGAAACCAAGTCAGAAGATGAAGAGAAGGGTACAAGAAGTCGATTGTCAGCTTTGATATTGGATTACGATTGGCGCAAAGTTCAGCTCTAGATTGTAAGTTACCACTGTCATTTCAAACGTATCGGTCCTTGTCTTAAAGGCTTTTGAGGATTTTCTTCGGGAAGCAATGAATGGTTTTGCAAGACATAATTTTGACAGATTCGATAGTATTCTCTAATCTGAAGCTTTTAGTATCAGATCCATTCAATGATACTTGTCTCCCGCATTGATCGACCCCGAACCTCGTATCGTGATGTTTCTATAATAATGGCCTTGCCCACGCGGAATTGAGCCTCTCGCAATTTCATCTCCGGCCCTGAAAATGAGTCCGTTACTTCCCTCTATATCAAATCCGTCATATACATGACCTTTTGATTTGCGACTCGTGACCTCGGCTTCCAAAACCGCCTTCATAGATTCATCGTCATTCTCGCATGCGAGCCCATGCATCAACATGAGAGAGTCATCATCTAACCCACTTGCCTCGCTTTTCAGAAGCCTCTGCTCACGAATAGAAATTGTATCCGCGGGGAATAAGTTCTTCAGATCCTCAAAGTCTGCGCGGAGAGCGGCAACAAGAAGCTCCAACGTCTTTTTATCGTAAACGGCCCATCTGAAAGTATTGACGCCGTTACGATATTTCGCAGCATATCTCGTAGTGTATCTATTCATAAGATCTTTCAGCTTCTGGCTTAGCCCCCGAGCCTGCGAGTCCGGTTCTCCGGCTATCCGCCCACGCTCGTCAGGGGCGTTCTTTTTGAAGCGGTTGCTTCTGGTCCGTGCGTCTTCGAATCTGACCATGATGCGATCGAAATAGACCCGACATTCTTCCAAAAGCTCACTGTCCTGTATAGGCTCGCGATCGTCGCCAAATCCCATCGATTCCCCCCACCGTGTAAGAGCCAGGCCGATGTAACGCAGCTTAATAACCAAATCCTCGCAGTCTTTCTCGATGTTGCGGCTGTACTGTATATATTCGAAGCATTGTACGCAGGACACAAAGAGGCCCGGTAGGCCTAAGACGGTGCTGAGGCCGGTATCAACCATAGCGGTGGCGATTTTGATTTTACTGTGCGTAGCAAATGTCAGTAGGACCCGAAGAGCCGTTCTCTGCTAACTCACCAGGTAGAGAAGTCTTCCAACCCAAGAATATCCCAGGATCATCGACAGTGAAGTAGAACCCGATCAATGAATCAAATAAAAGCTGAATCGACTAAAGGAAGCCCGGCACCCCTAAAATTCAGACTTCGCTACGTACGTTCCACACAGCAAACGCCTGTGCGATTTTGAATCCGCGCCACAGCGTTACAAGCTTCTCGGTATGGCGGCTCACGTGGGGCCACGAAAGGCTTCAGTCTGTACGTTCAAACCACAAGGCTGTGGGTGAGGGTTCCAGCGCCTCCCCGCCTTTTTCTTCCGCATGGAGGCGAAAGACGTTGGAGGCTTGTCAGCAGCTTTGCCACGCATCTGACTCACCACGTGCCGCTGATATTTGTTGCGTGAATATTGTCATCGGTCAATAACCATCAGAATATCATTATTGAGGCTACTCCCTCACATCGTGATGATGGCTTAAAAAAAACCCTTGCTTGTGGTCTGGGAGCACAAGCAGGGGGCCTGATGCATCCTTGGCTTGAATCGGAAGGACACGATTGACTGCACTACCATACATTTTGCAGCATAAGCGCATGAATACACACGGTTCCGAACATCCCCGACCTAATCAACGACCTTGGAACACATATTTGTGTTATGATGGGTTTTCATACTTTGCAAAGGCTGCCACAGACCGGTCAAGGCACTTTGGGCTTCCGAACTGAAGAAGGACGTTAAGCGATCGGGTTCTCGTGCATGTCGTTCCACTGTTTTGCAGACACGTCTACGTCTTGAGCACAATTTCACAAAACGAAAAACGCTATTTCATTCGCACGGGCCTTTCTGGCACTCCGTGATGCTCATATAACAAAATCCCTGTTCCTGTCTGCCTTTCATACAACCTCCCCCAGACAAAATCCCAGAACCAACCCAACCAAGGAAATTCGTTATCCAGTAGACCGGAATCGTCATTTACTTTGATGCAAGGAAGACATCTACCACTTGATCTTCTTGTCCTTGCCAATGTACTCATCGATGATGCCAAGGTAGTACTCCTACAAATCGTTAGCCTGGGTTCATAGGGTCGGGGAAAAGAAAAAAACTCACCTTGAGGTCCTCAGCCTTGGGCATGTCGTCGCTCTTGCTGTACAAGTCGTAAGGGTTGAAAGCCTTGACAGCCTCCAACATCTTGTGGTCCTTCTCGTTCATCATCCAGCGGTAGGCGCCCTCACGGTGCCATGGGTAGAAGGAGTGGTAGCGAATCATGGCAAGGCCCTCGTCGGGGATGGTGGACTGGGCCTTCATGATGTGGTAGAGGTACTCGTCGTGGCCCCAGGAGAGCATGACGTTGTCGAGACCGCAGCCGGGGACGTAGATGCCGTGCTCGGTGCTGTAAATCTCGTTGTCATGGTCGGGGTTGCCCTTGAAGGTGTCGGGGTAGATGATGCGCTTGTCAAAGGCGCAGCCGACGGGGAAGGTGTCGCCGACGACGTCCCACTGACCCTCGGCGCCGTAGAAGAAGAGGAGCTTGCCAAGATCGTGGATCAGGCCCGTCAGCTGCATCCAGCGGGGCTTTCCGTCGCGGCGGATGGCCTCGGCAGTCTGGAGAAGGTGGTCGATCTGGGTGAGGGAAGTGTCGGGGTCGGACTCGTCAATGAGCGTGTTGAGCTTCTCCATGGCCTCCCAGATGGTCATCTCGGCCCGAGTCTGGTGGTGGAACTGGTAGCGCGCGCGAAGGTTGTAGGCGACAGTCTGCTTCTCGTGCTGCTCGCGGTAGAAGTTCTTGACGCGGTCGCATGCTTCCTCGTACTGACGGAACTGCGCCTTGTCCTTCTCGGCGTCGAACTGGGACTTCTCGTAGATGTCCTTCTCCTCCTGGGTGGCGTTGCCCTGCTTGACCTTGAGAGCGGCCTTGAGGACGTTGACATCGTCGATGAGGTCGGAAGAGGCCTCGAGGGCGAGACCGTCGGGCTTGTTGAAGGGCTCGGCCACGTTGGGCTGCTCGATAAGGGCTCCGGGTGCCATTGTGGGAAGTCAAAAATTGAGGGGTATCACTTGGGAAACACGCGACAGTAGTGAAGGGGTTGGCTGCGAGAAGATGGAGGATGGAATTGGAGTCGAGTTGATGACTTGAAATACTCGAGCGATGAATGGCAGATACTTATCCTTTTGCTCCTCCACAGATTCGCGCCTGCTGTACAGGGTATTTCTCCACGCCATCAAAAAGAACTTCACCACGCTGGCCGTCCGAAAAAGCTCCAGCCTACCAGCGACAGCAGAATTTGCCGTTCTCCAGGATCAAGTGGACCTGTCTCCGGCAGTCTCCACGTCGCGGCGATGCGAAGAGGTTGGCGTCGACATGAGGAAAATCTCCCCGCCCCGCAGATGGTCCACAACTGGCAAGAATCGGATCTGGGGATTCTGGAAACGCTCGCTGAGCAAGCTTGCCGGGTAGCACCAGGTAATGCGACGACGGTGGTTGGATGCTAGCTGCTTAGAGCTGGATTTTGAGGGTCCAAAGAGGGTCCCCGCCTGTTCGTACATGCTGGATGGCGCAATCTTGTTCCTATTTTGGCCGAAGGAGGGAATTCTCGCCGCTACGTGAGATCTCGACGGCGCGTGTCAACGCTGGGCCCCTGTGGAGGTTCTTGCTGATCACACGGATCCGACGCATGATGACAGCATCCGGCGGGCACGTGAAGCTCGGTGGTGATTCAGCCGACGGGTTCCCAGACGGGATGGCGTGGGCGACGCCATGGGGGTTGGTGAAAAGTTTGCAGAGTGTCCAAGAAGGCTTCGGGGCGCATAAACTTTGGTCCGCGCGCCTCCGGCCCGAACAATGACCCGGCGGGGCATGCGTAGCGGGGTCTCGGAAGAATTAATCTCATCAATCACGTCGAGTAGATGGCATTTCCGAGCCCAGAACGGAGAAAGCCAGCCACAATATGGGGCTCCAAGCATACCCACGGCAATTGAACCCCCGCTACATATACCCCAACCCTCCTGTCCCGCCATGAATCCAGCTCTCTCCAAGTTTATGCTTGCTCGTACACCAAAACACATCCTGCACCCAACTCCCACCATGAACACTGCTCTGCCTCTCAACACCGGTGCCTCCATTCCCGCTCTGGGTCTGGGAACCTGGCAGTCTGCCCCTGGCGAGGTCAAGAAGGCTGTCGTCCACGCCATTGAGGCCGGTTACAGGCACATTGACTGCGCCTACTGCTACCAGAACGAAGATGAGGTCGGCGAGGCCATCCAGGACGTCATCTCCCGCGGCATCGTCAAGCGCGAGGACCTTTTTATCACCAGCAAGCTGTGGTGCACATTCCACACCAGGACTGAGGAGGGGCTCCAGAAGAGCTTGGATCTTCTCAAGACCCCCTACGTCGACCTGTACCTCGTCCACTGGCCTGTTCCCATGAACCCCAACGGTAAGCTTGCAAGCACGGCATCAATGACATGTTGCTGATAAGACCAGGAAACCACCCTCTTTTCCCCAAGCACCCCGATGGCTCCCGTGACATCGACCACAGCACCAACCACATCCAGACCTGGAAGAGCATGGAGAAGCTGATCCAGACTCACCCCGACAAGGTCAAGGCCATTGGCGTTGCCAACTACTCGGTCAAGTACCTTGAGAAGCTTCTCGCCCAGGCCACCATTGTCCCTGCTGCCAACCAGATTGAGAACCACCCTCTGCTCCCCCAGCAGGAAGTTGTCGACTTCTGCAAGCAGAAGGGCATTCACATCACCGCCTACAGCCCCTTGGGCAGCACTGGCTCTCCCCTCTTCAAGGACGAGGGCGTCAACGAGGTCGCCAAGAAGCACAGCGTGGGCCCCGCAACCGTTCTGTTGAGCTACCACCGTAAGTCTTACGTAAATCGTCGGCATTTGACCCTATCTGACCCGGCCCAGTTGCCCGCAACTCCTCCGTCCTCGCCAAGTCCGTCACCCCCACTCGCATCGACGAGAACCGCAAGCTCATTGCTCTTGACTCTGGCGACATGGAGAAGCTCGAGTCTATCCACAAGACCAATGGCATCACCCGTTTTGTGTACCCGCCTTTCGGTGTGGACTGCGGTTTCCCAGACAAGCCCGAGGGTGTTGACCTTAGCGGTTGACTTACCCCGCCTCAGTTGGAAGAAAGTAAAGAAAGCAGAGGAGGTATACCCCGTCTATAGAACTAGATTCGACCTTTGTTTATATGAATGAAAAAAAAATGCATTACCGGGCAACAATCGTACCTCGCAGTGTCTAGTGATCTGGCTTCTCAGCTATACCCCCTTGATTAGGTTTAGCATCCCCCACTTCTGATGTGCTCCTAAGGCTGCTATCTTGTGACTATTCTACTAGTGGAAACTTGTTGTTACTGTGGCACTAATCTTGATTGTCTCTAATCATTCATGCGTGAAATCTCAATATGCTCATTTAAATGGTAAAAAAATCTATACTACATCTACAACAAACTTTTCACATCATAAAATCACCTATACCTCACCAGTCTCAAGGACAACCTTGATGACCAGGTTACCGTTGTCGTCCTTTGTCTTTCCAGCCATCTCAAATGCCTCAACTTGCGACTCGAGACCCTTGAACCTGTGGGTCACCAACTTGGAGAAGTCGGGATAGTCAGGGCCCGTCTTGGAAACAATCTCAACACCGGTGGGGTACGTGTTCGCATATCGGAACACACCCACAATGTCGACTTCGCGCAGCGCAGCTGCAGAAATGGGAAGCGTCTGGATCGGAGTTCCCATTCCAATGAGCAGCACCTTTCCGCCGGGTCGCGTAGCCTACGATTTCATTAGTACTCCATAGAACCCCACTCGTCGGACCAGCAACTCACATAAATCGCCGCCTGCACACAACTCGGCACACCGGTACACTCAAAGACGGCATCCACCTCCCCCACCACCGCCCCGCTGTCCTTCTTCACCTCCCCAATGGCCGCTGCCGTCTCCTTGGCAATATCGAGGTTCTCCTCAATAGTCGCCCCGCGCTTCATCGGCACGGTGAAGCCGCGGTGCGCAAACTTGTTCGCGACGGCGAAGTCAACGCGGCCGGCGTCGATGTCTGCGATGACGACGGTGCCGGCGCCCGCGATCTTGGCCATGGCCGCGACGAGCAGGCCGACAGCGCCAGCGCCGAAGACGAGGACGGTGGCGCCGGCGGGGAGGGAGGCGCGGCGGGAGGCGTGGATGGCGACGCCGAGGGGTTCGAGGAGGGCGCCGAGGTCGAGGGAGATGTTTTCTGGGAGTCTAGACACACGCATTAGCCACTTCTCCTTCTCCCATCCCATGACACTGTCCGGCTACGATTCCCCTCCTCCAAGACTCCAGAGAGAAAGCAGGAAAGTGTGGGGGAGGTGGGTTTGAACATACTTGTGACACCACGCGGCGGGATGATTAATCCGATCCTGCAACGTGCCCTGCGCGTGCGGAAACGCCTTCGCCGAGCTGCGAAACTTCATGCCCTTGCAGATATTGTAGCGCCCGCCCTTGCACAGCTCACACTGCTCGCACGGCTGGCCGACCTCGAGCGCCACCTTGTCGCCCACCTGGAAGCCCTTCACCTCGGAGCCCACGTCCACGACCACGCCCGCCGACTCATGGCCCAGCGACATGGGCTCGCGCACGAGGATGTCGCCATTGCGGTAGTGGCGGTAGTAGTGCAGGTCCGAGCCGCAGAGGCCCGTGGAGCGGACGGAGACTTGGAGTTCGGTGGGGGCGGGGGCAGAGAGCGTGCGGTCTTCCTGGAGGGAGGGTTAGGGAGTATGTTCTGGGAAGGGTGTAGATTGAGAGCGTACGATTCGGAGGTCCTTTGCGCCGTGGAGGACGGAGGCGCGGATTTGTCTCGAAGACATGGCTGTGGGTGTGATGTGTGGTGATGCGGGGTACCAAGGGCAACGGCAATGGGCTGATACTATGTGCTACGCGCGTTTCCGATGGTTTTCTTCGGATTTGAAGATGATTCAGAAAGCTCCTGTGAAGATTGAAGGCGAGGGGGAGGAAAGAGGAGCTCAATCTCTGGTCCCAGACCTGGGCCGAGTCATACCCATATCGCATGGCGGCCCTCCGTTTCCGCACGCAGCTGCGTTCATTTCCGCCCCTCGGAACGCACCCTCTTCGGCGACCTTTCCCCGGAAATACTCGTGGAGGGGAACAAGTTCCCACTTGGATGGTGGGAGGTCTGCGTCGGCGTTTGAAAATGCGGGACCACAGAGGCCGAGGCGGGGCGCTGATTGGGTGGCTCGGAAAGAAATCCGAGGGATAAAATGGGAGACAGATGCCGACCGGAGGAGCCCCGCGCTAGAAGTTGAGCTTGCGATTCTGAAGAGCTCTCTCTCTTCTCTTTTGGTTTCGCGATAGGCTTTGATTTCAATTTGCACACGATTGTTACCCTTGAGCATTGAAATCGTTCAATCTCTCGTCATACATTGAAATCCACAGACCGACAACCACAACCTTACAATGCCTTCGGTACAGCAGTTGTTCTCCCTAGAGGGCCAGACTGCCCTCGTGACGGGTGGAACCAGGGGTATTGGACAGTCAATGGCGCTCGCGCTTGCTGAAGCTGGCGCAGACATTCTGCTTGTTCAGGTTTGTCCAGCAGCTCAAATGAGTTGAGGCGAAAGTAATCTGACAGTACACAGCGTGACACCTCAAACCAGACCACCAAAGAAGCCGTCGAAAAGCTCGGCCGCAAAGCAACAATCTACACTGCGGATCTGTCATCCGCATCCTCGGTCTCAGAATTGGTGCCCAAGGTACTCAAGGACGGTCACCGAATTCACATTCTGCTCAACTGCGGCGGCATCCAACGCCGTCACCCTGCACACCAGTTCCCCGACGATGACTGGCAGGCAGTGCTCCAGGTGAACCTGAGCTCGGTCTTCACTTTGTGCAGAGACGTTGGTGCGCACATGCTAGCCCAGGAGCCTGATCTGCCTCTAAACCGCCGCGGTTCCATCATCAACGTCGCCTCGCTGCTGTCCTTCCAGGGTGGCATCACCGTGCCTGCCTACTCCGCCTCCAAGGGCGGAGTCGCACAGCTCACCAAGGCGCTTTCGAACGAGTGGTCGAGCAAGGGCGTCACCGTCAATGCGATTGCGCCGGGATACATTGCAACCGAGATGAACACGGCGCTGATCAATGACGAGAGCCGTGCGACGAGCATCCTCCAGAGGATCCCCGCGGGAAGATGGGGAAACCCCGACGACTTCAAGGGCGGAATTGTATACCTGGCGAGTGCAGCTTCGGCCTATGTCAGTGGAGAGGTGCTCACCATTGATGGCGGCTGGATGGGCCGGTAGAGAGTGGCTTGGTGGATCCCCTTTCTTGCATCTTCTTCATTGTAGAATGGTTTATGAAACATACACATCTAGACAAGAACAATCCCTCGACTCAGCTATGCTCGGAACAAGTGCTCATAATTCTTCCTCCTGAGCTGCACGCATTCCGAGATGACGTAGGCGGGGTATGCACGTACATTCACCGGCAATTCCTTCCCGGGGCCCCAAATCTCGCTTCGACTTCCTTCACGCACATCCCGGCCCCAACCGTAACCCCAACCTCCGAGCCTTCCATCCCATCCCGTTCCAGCCCACCCGCATTCCAAGTCCGGAGACTCCCACCACACCTGTGCGAAATCCAGGAACACTTGCTGCACGTAGCCAGGCCCATTGCCACCACGTCGACACGTCTCGCTTCGCACGGGATCTAGATCTGGGTCGAGTTCACGGGGAAAGTTTCCCCATCGGCCAATTTCGGATGCTGTACTTGGCGCGCCATCTCCACAATTCTGCTCCACACCGCCTGGAGCTCATGCACGGCTCCATCACGATGCTCAAACGGGCTGCATTTCGCCTGTCGACCGTCTTGCCAGCCTTCCATGCCATCGTGTCCCACAGAACGGCGCGTCCGATAGTAATCCAAAATGTGCCAATCTGGACATTGTCGGCGAGCATGTGTGGGTTTTGTGCAATATGGGGTAGCTTTCCAGAAATGACAGCTAAGCTTGCAAGACAAGCTGTATGTAGAAGCTTTACGGACGGGTCATCCGCATACGCGTCGACCAGCTATGCACGGCGTCCGTGGGATCCCACACCCAGGCGGTAGGATCGAATGTTTGCTGCTGGATGAGAATTTAGTGCACGGCATGGACCCTGAAGCTATGGCCCACTCGAAACTGCTGGACTGGATATATTTCAGGCCCTCCAACACTGCAGAAACCTCCTCCGAAGCTGCAAAAACCTCCTCCGACTTTCCTTCTCACGCCTCCCCCACACTTTACCCCTTCTTCTGCTCTTGTGAGAAATCCAATTGACACACAATGCCTGCCGTCCGCCGTCTCAAGGTTGCCGTCTCAGGCCTGGGTCGCATGGGCGCCCGTCATGCCAACCATTTCCTCCACCGCACCCCCAAGGCCGAACTCGTCGCTGCCTTCACACCAGACCCCAAAGAACTGGCCTGGGCCAAGGAGAACCTCGAGCCCTGGGGCGTCAAGATCTACCAGGACTTTGACCAGCTGCTGAAGCATGAGGGTCTCGAGGCCGTCTGCGTGGCCACCGTCACCACGGTGCACGCCGAGCAAACCATCAAGGCCATTGAGGCCGGAAAGCACGTCCTGTGCGAGAAGCCCCTGAGCACCAAGCTCGAAATCGTACGTCCAGGACTATCCCTCCCTCCCGTCCCCCCAATCCTTCCCTTGCCATCTGATGTCACATCCGCCGATCCTTCCTCCCCCACCCCCAAAAGCAAACAAAAAGACATACGCCGCTAACGGCCCATCGCTATAGTGCCAGCAAGTTCTCGAAACGGCCCGCCGCAACCCGCACGTCAAGGTAATGTGCGGCTTCAGCCGCCGCTTCGACGCATCCTACCTCTCGGCCTACGCCGCCACCAAGTCCGGCTCCATCGGCCGCCCCACCATCCTCCGCTCGCAGACGTGCGACAAGTACGACCCGTCGGGCTTCTTCGTCGAGTACGCGCAATTCTCGGGCGGCATCTTCGTCGACTGCAACATCCACGACATCGACCTGGCGCTGTGGTTCTTCAGCGCAGAGTCCAAGGCCCTGCCCAAGGTCCGGTCCGTGGTCGCGTTTGGCGTCACGGCGCTGGAGCCCGACCTCGCCAAGCACGGCGACGTGGACAATGGCGTCGGCGTGGTGGAGTTTTACGATGGGCAGATTGCGTACTTTTATAGCTCCAGGATGAATGCGCCCGGGCAGCATGATATGACGGAGATTATCGGCACCAAGGGCAAGTTGGCGGTGAATGGCAATCCCACCACCCACCTGCTCGAGACGCACAATGGGGACGGCATCCAGCGCGATATTCCCCAGAACTACTATGAGCGGTTTGAGCATGCGTTTGTGGAGGAGGCGAGGCAGTTTACGGATGCGGTCCTGGAGAACAAGACGGTGCCTGTCGATCTGGAGAGCAGCATGGAGGCGGTGCGCATTGGTGTTGCGCTGCAGGAGAGTGTGCGCAGCGGGAAGAAGATTTGGTTTGATCGCGAGGGGAACCGCGTGGATGAGAATGGACAGGCTCGCGCGAGGTTGTAGGTGAGAATGTGGTGCAGCGTATGGGGCGTTTTTCCTTTGGCCCTTTTTTTCTTCATGAAGTTGGAAAGCAAAAGTACGATATGTTTAGAGTTGGCAATATGTCGCCTTATGAGTTACTAGATGGTAAGGTCTTGGGCTCGGCCTTGAGAGAATGAATTCATCAATCTGTCATCAATCTGATGCATCTAGACACGGCCTACACCCCATTGCAACATAACCTGGCAACTGGTTACTATTCAACTTGAAGTTTACAATTGCATATTAATTAATAACGCTAAGGTCTGTTGTGTACTAAGCTAATTTTGAAAGAACTTACTGAGCGTAACATTTTAATCATTTGTTCTTTTTACTAAAAAAATACGATCTCGAAGCCCCCATTACTCCTACGGATCTTTTGCTAAAGCAAATGCTCTAGTCATGTCCATGTTCTCCTAACAAGCGGATGTGATACGCGTTCGTTACAATCTGCCGTCAGAGCCCAGAAAAGCGGCGTAGCTTGTGGGCCAAATCCTAGCCGGTAGAGCACTATCACGTGCGCGACGCGTTCACGAACTTTCGAGACAGTTGATTGCATGTGCACACGCGTTACCATCATCCGAATGCTGGCCTTTCCCTCTTTTCTCGCTTTACAACCTTTTCAGACTGAAATCCAAAACCAATTGACGCGTAAGACAGCATCCTCGACATTAATATTAACGCGCAAGGAAATGTCGTCTTCAGAGCAAGTGCTGGCCCAGGGGACAGCAGAGAAGGATGAGGAACCCTTCTACAAGTCGCTATCAGAGGCAGAATCTGATGGAGATGACGATGGTGATCGCAATTTCAGCCTTGCTTTTGACGACTTGAGGAGTGTTTCCACAAGCACGAAGATATCGTGTAACATTGTCACTTCTTACGCTAGTGCATGGACCCAACAAGAAGCATTCCGCGAGCTCTATCAGAATTGGCGAGTAGCCTATATCGATACCTGAGAACCGCAGCCGCCGATTGCTGACTATAATAGGCGAGATGCTATTGTTGCCCAGTTCAAGCTGGCCCCTCGCGATTTTACCACGGACGTGACGGAACAGAAACGAAGCATTCTTATTCGCGCAGTCTGCCCAAAGACTCAAGAGCTCCTCGGTTACATCAAATTTTCCTGGAACAAGGATGAGGAAGGTATACTTGAAGTAACAAACTTCAACTCACGCTTGTAGCGATGGCACTTGGGTATGGGTGGAACGGAGAAAGACGGCGATACAACGCAGGCAGGACAGCATGGAGAGGGACTGAAAATGGCGGTTCTTGCACTTTCGCGCCATCCAAATCTCTTCAACGTCAATATGGAGAACACCGGCTTTCGATGGAACTTCAACTTCGATATTGATCGAACTCTGGTGTGTAGGCTGACCCGCGTTTCTGACCACGTCATCAAGAGACAAGTCGCTGCAGAGCGCAATGTCAAAAAGCGGACTGACAAGCCACGCATCTGGTAAGATGTCAAGATTGTTGTCGGTGCATCTCGCAAGATCCGCGACTCCGAATTTGGCGAGAAGAAATACAAAGGTCGGAGGATTCCGCTCGCACAATTTCGTAGCTGGCTCAAGATCACGCTCGACATTGATAAACCGAAGAATTGCATCCAAACTGCATCCGGGGACATCCTTCTGGACGCGGAACACGCGAATAAAGTTTACCTCCGAGGGCTTCCGCTGGAATTTGAGAATACAACCACGTTTCCCTTACAGTATGGCTACAACATTCTACAGGGCAATACGGAGCGCGATAGAAAGTCGCTTTCCGGTGATGCAGGTCAAGCACCGCGAAAGTTTGGCAAGATATGGAGATCAGCTATCGGATCCTCCGAATCAAGAGCTGATGCTCTGTAGAGATACACAAGTCTCCTACTAAATTACTGGAACAAAGTAGGCGATGTGACAACCCTAAGCGTCAAGGAAGCCGTCAAGTTCTCAGGCATCATCCAACTAGTGTGGAACTTTCTACTTAAGACGCCTACCGATGAGAACGGGCGAACTTCGTTTTATTACGATGAATCAGATAACAACGTATTTAAACCTCCAAGGCTACCCTCATGCTCTAACACATCCCTCAGGAACGCGATATTATTGAGCACAACCTGCAGCGCCGCCCAATTCCGATCAATAGAGAGTTTTGGGGATTGCTCAGGGGCCGCGGTCTATGCCAAACCGCACTCGAAATGCTCCAAAACCTGTTTTTAAAGGCGCCTATCGTTGTCCCGGACCATCCATATGCTAAAAGCATAGATTGGGCACTTCAGTGCTGATTTCAAGCGCATTCAGATCTTCAGTCCATCGAGTGCACCTATGTAGATGGCAAAAGTTTGGCCATTAATATTGCTTACGCGAAGCCTGTTCTGAGGATCAACAAACATTGGCTTTCGTTCAAGAAAATGCATCTCGACGTGTTTTGCACAGATGATCAGCCTCGTGATCTTGCTTCATTCAGATGTGATCACATCATTCGCGAACTCTGGGGCATTATTTTAACAGAGATCCTGCAAGCGGAGCCGGCTGACGGGAAATTGGCCAAAGACCGTCGCTGGCTGAGATCCATGGCAGAGGCAAGGTGCGACCAAATCATTCGCTCCATCAACTGCAAAGCTACAAAAAGTGCTGGCGAATTGCTTGTCTCCTCGAAGTTGCCCCGGCATCTTGATGGGAAGCCTGTCAAGGTTGTCTTGCATAAAGGGGAATGCACTTGGATTGCAAAAACCTCGAACTCCATCAGTAGTGGTCAGTTCATATCTGAATCTCGATGAAGTCTTCTGATCATACAATAGAAAGGAAATGCCCCTGCCCGGTCAAATCTGTTCCATCTGGCGACCTTGGATAGGACTTGTCCGTGACCTTTCAAGGTTTAGACCCGTCCGTCCAGTATTTCCCCAAGGTATGCGTGGATGTTGAAGGGTCGTTCTTCAACGTTCCTACACAGGATATGGCTCAACCTGCTGCTACAAGCGCGGCCATCGATCTGGCTGGTACCCCTACAACGACCTTGGCTTCTATCCGCATTCGAGCTCCGCCAAACGCTAACACAGGGGTCCGAGGCTCGAGATCAACCACGTGGAAGGAAAAAACTCCTCAGAATGATGTTGACTCATTATATGCGGACCCAACGCCTGCTCCAGTGTTCCACAGGGACATAGCTCATTATCGTGGGTCTTGGATCGACCCGTCACCTTCCCAAAACGGACCTGACTTGGACTACGCCGAGTCGGGAAAGTTGTCGTCAGAAGGGCCCTTGGAGGCCAACAGTGGTCGACAACTACAATCACAGCCAGCTCTCGACGTCTATGGTGAGTTCTCCCCTCCCCCACCCCCTTGTGCTGTCAGGCATTTCGTTGACTCTTCACAGAGGTGGGCGCCAAGATCAACAACCTGATTATAGACTGGGGGACCACTTTCATTGCGAGCCACGACTTTTATCGAGCGAAGAATAGAATTGAGGAGGAAGCTTTTATTGCGAAGTTGAAACCGGAGTTGCTGGCTAGTGTGAGGAAGAGGAAGAGGTCGAGCACTGAGCATCTAGAGAGAACTGTTCGGCATCGGTCCAAGCAGGCTAGAGTTGAAGATGCTATTGATCTTGATGATTAGTTTTGCGCAGATACCCTTTGTCTGAATCTAAATTCATTTTGTATGTTATTTCATTTACATATTTTGTCGAGAAGATTTACATAGGCAGCTTGGAGGTTGATTAAGCTTAATTTAATACTGTACTATATAGCATAGCCATGGCACTACTTTTATGTAGTTCGTTAGATCAACATGAAAGTTTCAATATAGAGGAAACATAAAGAAGCCCCTATAATTTGTTTCAATATCTGTTTTCCGAAGCTCCTTTTTGATATAAATCTCCTGTCGTTCGAGCGTACGCGAAAGACCTTTAACATGCCGTAACGCAGGCGAAAGCATGATTATGTTGAAGATATTAGAAATAGTGCTTTTCATGGTTAAGAGAACCGGATTTTAAAAGTTCTGTCGCTGGCTATCATATGTCAAAAGTCTTTTGTATTTGTCAAACTCGATGCTCCTCCAGAAGTCTAAGGTAGAAATATTTCAAGAAGTACAATGACACGCGATTGACGGTGAAAGCAAACAAAATTTCCATGGATCTGAAACCTAGTCGATTGATACTCGACAGGGACCCACAAAAACCGCCGGTTGTCTAAGTAGATCCAATGGTCTCGAAAAAAAATGTGACGTAGCTGTGGCACTTGGTTCGAGAGCGATAATTCAATAGGTGGACGTAGAGGAATTAGTCCCTGCTCTGTTCGAAGGGAATGACCATCTGACGAGAAAACGACTGTACTGACACAGGAGTCCTCTTTCTCGAGCACTATCTCTCTGAGCCTCGCTCCTGTTGCGACTTCCCACACCTGAGCCTTTCCATCATCGGAGATTGACGCAACGAATTGGCTGTCTGGCGAGAAGGCAATCGCGCGAATAATGGAGGAGTGAGTCTGAAGCATACAGTAGCGCTTTGTTGCTAATTCCCACATTTGAACCCCAGAATTCAGGGACCTAGATATTACGAGCCGACCATTTGGTGAAAATCCGACACCATGGATAGGGCCAGTATGAACCTCTAGTTTCAAGTGGCACGATCCTGATGCTATATTCCACACCCTGACTGTTTGATCCCGTGATCCAGATACAAGAAGTTGACTATCTGGTGAGAATTCAACGTCAGTGACACAATCCTCGTGTCCTTTCAGTGTCTTGTACAATGACCCTGATACTGCTTCCCATATTCTGATTTTACTACCAAAAGCCGCGGAAGCAAAAAACTGGCTATCTGGTGAGACTGCCGCGGCAGAATTCAAGATAGTTCGATCCTGTGGTAATCGATAGAGAGTTCCCGATGCTACCTCCAAGACTTCTGCTTCTGTATCTGAAGATATAAACAGCCGAGTATCTGGCAAGAACGAGAAATAATCAACCCCAAGGCCTTCAGAAGTTTTACGAGATGGCTTTATTGTCGCATCCCATAATCGTATAGTAGAATCTCTAGAGGCTGACGCAATAAGCTGACCAATTGACGAAAAAGCAATAGCTATAACACTTCCAGTATGCCCTTCAAGAATGCTACAACACATCCCTGTTGCTACATCCCATACTCTTAGTGTAGAATCAGCTGAGGCTGATGCGACTTGCCCAATGTCTTGCAAGAAGGTAACGGCTTCAACACTGTTAGTATGACCTGTAAGTGTCTTGCAGTATGGCTCTCCAGATATCTTCCAAACTCTTAAATTTCCGTCTCCTGACCCTGCTACGACTACCTCGTCATCTTGAGAGAAACTGATACTCGTTATCTTGCTTGTATCCCATTCAAAAACCCTATGATATGATCCCGTGGCTACGTCCCATATTCTTAATATGGTGCCAAAACTGCCAGTAGCAAGGGTGCTAGTAAATTCTATTGAAGCCACCGCGACTAGCCGAGCGTTTGATGAGAAGGCAAATGCGGTGTTCGGTACGTTCAAGTCGTCTTTTAGAGCAAATTGATTACAGCATAACCCTGTAGATGCTTCCCATTCGACGACTTTGAGACCAGCACCAATTGACAAAATTCGCCGGCTATCAGATGAGAATGCAATAGTATAAGCCACTGTATTTTCTTCATACACGAGCCTGTGTAGATACTGTCTTGTCGTCATGTTCCATACTTCTACTGTTCCCGGGAAACACGCCGTGGCAAGGAACTGTCCGTCTGGCGAGAACTTTATCGCCTCTATCGCTACTGAATGGCCTATCAGAATATCGCGACAGCATCCGGTCATTGTCTCCCATAATCCCACCGCCGATTCTTTGTACTGTGAGGCGAGCAACTGCCCATCTGGCGAGAATGCCAACTTCTTGCGCCATTCTGTACGGGAATGCAGCACGCTAAGGCCGGTTTCCCAGTCTGTATCCATCCCATGAATCATTTCGGCCGTCAGTGGCACTTTTTCTGTATAGAATTGTCGCACTGGGCTTGTCTTAGGCGAGAAAAGGAGAGCAGACGAGTATATCTGGAGGGGTGCATCCGTAAGTATTGACGCAAATCGCGACAAAAATCGATATGCATCGTAGAGAAAACTTGCAGTTTTACTGGATAACTTTTTTTGGAGTCAGTTAAAACCGATTAATCACTTGCTCACTGGGAAGAACATACCTCCACTAGCGATCGTAGCTTTACTACCAAGCGTACACAACGATTGGTCTCTTTCATCAGACTCATGGCCTCAAGCCAATGCAGAAAATGCTCACGGAGAAACTCGTCCGTTGTTCCACCGTCTCTGACGCTACACTTGCCGTGTTCCAAATGATCCACCCAGTAGCGGCATGCATATTGCAACTCAGGGGACAAGTTGGCCGCAATTCTGCTGTTTTCTATGTCGTTTCTAAGCATTCCAGGATCGGAAAGTGAGCACATGTCTTGGCGGAGGCCGCCTTCTGCCCGCGACATGAGACTGAGGCAGCAAGATGCCAGCTGTTCATGTGTGTTGTGCCTCGGTACCCAAAAATCAGGGTTTTTGCATCTCTTCTTGTCCAGTAGGAAGTCTCGAAATGACGGGTGGTGCAAATGAAGCGGTTGAGGGTGTTCTGTAATGTTGATGATTGCGTGCAGATTCTCTAGTACCTGCTTCACTTCTTCGTCTGCATACTGGAGCAGCTTACTAAGTGACTGTACAGGCAGAGGAGAATACAGTACCACCAGGCTTCCGAGGACGTACCTCATCGCTCTGCACTGCTCTTCCCTCTCTTCATCTGTATAGGCTGCGAGTAAAGAGTGCTCAAGCACAGTGGTGTATATCTGGTCGAGATGCTTCTCTGGGGTAGTAGAAACATTGCAGTCGTTGCGCAGGATTACTTCCAGCCTTTTGGCCGCAAAACGCTGCCCGCATTCGCGAATGAAGACACATGCAGTAGCGGCCCATATGAACAGACCACTGGCATTTCGGGCCAGCTGTAGAATGGCTTCATCACCTGGCCAGCCGGCAAGTCCAACGGGCTGAAGCTTGGTTTTCAAGAAGATCTCTATGTCCTTGTTGACAATGGACGTGGGTATGTTGTGAAGTACGAAGTCTTTGTGCGCCGCAGCAGTGATCTGGCTGAACTCGCCTCGAATTGGAACTTCCGGTCGGCTCGTCAGCAGTATACGCATTCGGACATTTCCCAGCGACCGAGCCTCCAATAATAGCCGTATAATGAGCTGGGCATCGTTGTCGTTGTCGCATTCGTCCAGCGCATCGACAACTATAACATATGGTCCCTGCTCCTCCAGTTTCGATAGCGGACGGAGAACGAGATGCTCCCACTGGTCGCGCAAGGCCTGGCTGGCAATGTCACCGCGCTCTGTCACAGCCTCGTAGATGTACTGACGTAACACTGGCACATTCTGCGACAGCTGGACTGCGATACTTGTGACGAACTTGCTTGCATGGCCAACATCTCCACCGCCGCGAGAGAAGAAGAAGCTAGCCGCTAGCCGCTTCTCATTGTGGTACTTGCGTGCGACGGTCCGCGCGATGGTCGTTTTGCCCGATCCCGCCAGCCCACTCAGCCAGAAGATGCATCGCGGGTCTTGTCCTTCTGCCCAGGTGTATACTTCTTTGAGGAGGTCGCTGCGCGTACCTTGTAGGCAGAGTGACTCGTGCTGTTTCGCGTACGAATTGAAGGCCGCTTCTGCGGCGTAAGGCAGCCGGTCGAGGGAATCTTGATCGTGATGCCTTTGGCCATCAGCGACTTGTATTCAAAATGCGGATTAACCTACTGCACGGCGATGTTTCCATACGCGTTGAATTGGCCAGCTTGAATGGCGATGCGATTGTTATCGTTGGTGAAGTGACCGGGTTGGTGAGCAGGCAAAGAGCTCATATTGACCTCACCAAAGGGCTAAGCGCATGTCTGATGGAAGCACAGGCCAGTGTAAACTCTCAGGTAGTATGCGAATAATGTGCAAAAGTCATCGACGGTTGATGTCCGGACAGCCTCGTGCGACTACGCGGCGTAAGCAGGTGCCCGGAGGATTCGCCAAGCGGCACAGGCGACCCCGCAGCTGAGCTCCCATAGACGCTCTGCGGGACTGCTCAACCATAACATATATCTGTTCCTGTCACTTGTAATTGGAACAGGAGCCATCATGGAGGCTAGTAGTCTTGCCATCGGTACCGTTACACTCGCTGGTCTCTTCAATAATGCTGTGGATTGCTTCGAATATGTACAGCTTGGCCGCAACTTTGGCACCAACTTCCAGACCAGTTTGCTCAAGTTGGACAATGCAAGACTTCGGCTCTCGCGCTGGGGCCAAGCCGTGGGCCTGAGCGGTAGTGTGGAGCACGCTCGATCATTGCAGGAATCTTCAGTAAAGATAGAGGACATACCCAAGGCTGAGAAAGTGCTAGGCCAGATATTGGAGCTGTTCGTTGAATCTGAGAAAGTTTCGGCACGATACAAGATTTCTGTGGGAGCTGATGGCTCAAAAACTGCCATTCTCGATGCAAATACCGATCTGGATGCTGTGGGTCAGTACCTACACGAGAAGATGCGTAAGCTTTGCATCAATCGTCAGAATGGGAGTACATTGCGACAGAAAGCGAGATGGGCACTTTATGAGGAAAAGCGCCTCAATCGGTTGATTGAAGATATTATAGAGCTGATTGACGATCTTGTGGGGATATTTCCAGCCATTGAAGAAGCGCAGCTTAAGCTTTGTGAGGCAGAGGTCTCTGAGATTGGGGCGGAAAGTCTGTCCACTTTGATTGAGATCATTCGTTCACAGGACAAGGATCTAGAGAAAGCCATATCCGCCGCCATGAAAGCTACTGTCAGTTAAGTCGACCCCAAAAGACCGTGCCATTGACTGATCGATTCCAAGGACTATAAGCAGAGCACTACATACAACAATTACCACAGCAAGATTGCGAACCAGGCTACAACCATGTCTGTCTACGGAGGTCAGACTATCAACTTGTGACGTCTACTCAGCTCACTTGTTTCGGTATCTAGCTGGTGGTATACTTTTAGATCCACAACCCACCAACCTAGAGCACAGAGCTAATAGTTGTCGACCCAACTATCTGTCGTGGCGCTGTATGAATTTGTAGAACAAGCATCACGTTGAAACTTTTAGACAGACTGGGAAGCGAGAACGCATGAACATTTGAATGAATGCAAACCTAGTTTACCTGCGTATATATACAACTCACATTTGGTTATACATGTGAAAAATCCTTGATCCCGCAGTCAAAGTTGCCTGTATAGCGCTTTTAACTCTTCGAAAGTTTAAATTACGTCACATATAGCTAGACTTATATAATAGTTATCATTAGCTTATTTATCGAACCTCTTTACGAATGTAATGACTTAGAAGTTTATCTTCAATCAAACTGTGCCCTGTAACTATTACGAGGTAGGATGCTACTAACTACTTCTCATTATGGCCATTGTAGTCTTGCAATAGAAATTTCTCGATTGTAGCAATGGAAGAAGAGTTTTTGCGCTGAATTGACTGGTCTGTCATAAGCCCGTACTTCTAACAGACTCTGTACAATTTATCCGCCATCCCTACACTCCCCTGTATTCAATGGCCCCTTAGGTGACATACGGCCCGTCGATAAGTTGGTGACAGTAACAAGAGTCTGTGTCGTCAATCAGCTTTATTCTTATTTGAAAATTTTGAAATCGCTTACAAACAGACAGTCTAGAAAGAAGTTGCTCTATTTTCTTTTTTAAAAAAAGGATATCTTGTGGTGAGAGATTTCGGCCTTGAAATATTACTGAATGCAAATCAGCTCAGTCAGGTAGACGGTAATTGATAAGGTAACTTGCAAAGACTTCGAAATTGAGCTGCACATTGGTTCCCCTTTTGTCTTTTCTTGAAGTTCCAAAACCTCCTTATTGTGTGAATCCTTCTGTGTTAAGAGGCGGGGGCTTTATGCACGACTGACAGAAACAAGGCTAGCGGACGAATCATGACAGCTCGGCACCACCTTTGCTGGAAAAATGATCTGTTTGGAATGAATTCTCACTGGACTAGAGTCTTTTCTATGTATGTGATTGGCAGACTACGATGTCCACGTGGAAGGTCTGCTGTTATGCTGCGAGTAAGACGAACACGAAGCCCTGATCACGAATGTGCACATGACTTATCGGCGACGATAAGACAATCTACTCGCCTATATCTTCACGTAACTGATACTATCTATTTGAAAAATGTGAAGAAAAAAAAAATCGGCATAGAAGGCAATGCTTTTTTTTTGTCTGTTTTAGTTAATATGTGGTTAAGTTACAAAATTTTCAATCTAAGAGTTGGTATGGACACCAAGACGTTCCATTACCTAACAATTTACATGGAACGCAAAAAGCCACCCATATTTATTGACTTCTCTAGATTAATATCCGATCATTCTTTGTGTCCGCCATCAAAGGGTTGTTGTGGCCCAGGGAGCTTCGGAGCCATAACTCGGCAGCTGTGAATATAATATACTTTGTGTGTTAGTTAGACTCAAAATGAATTTCTGAAGTCTTTACCTGAAGGTGACATGCGTGTTAAAAAAGTGATCTTATGTTGATTTTAGCCACTTTAGCATTCCTACTTGATGTTTTGCTTGATTGATGATCTTAATTAAGGCAAGTACGATGTAGAAAAATCATCGATGAGCTATGCAGCAAACCGCACCTGAAGATAAAGACCTCTTATTGTTCTTCTTATATAAATAAACATGCCCATTTATCAATTCCCTACTACGGATAATTTAGGCTAAGCGTGCAGTGATGCGAACACGCGGCCTGGCTCGGATATCGCAACTCTATGCTTCCCTCAATGCCGTCATGATCATCCGATCCATCTTACCTGCATTTTTTGTGTGTCTATGTTTTGTTTTGATTCGTGCAGCCAAAACACTTTGCGGGGAACTTACGCGCATGGAGAAGAAGCGAGATAAGAGCGAGGCTAAGGAGTGCGACAGGGTCATCTTTCATTACAATGATTGGTTAGCCGCTAGTCTCGTCTCAATCTAATGTTTTCATTCATTAAAATGTTTTCTGGCTGCATGCAAGGCATAGATAACGAAATATACATCGAGTCCGCTTTGTCCGGGAGATTAATTAATAGTAAAGAGCAACAACGCCGATAAGCAGCATCTTGTGCTATATTTGGGTAAAAGGCAGTAGTTTAACAGATTTTGAAGTTTGAATGGATATCTCATGAGATTTTTGGGATGCTGCAATCTCAACCCAACCTCGGCTATGGAGAGGGTGTGATTGAGCTGTCGGCAACTAACTTCGACCGAGAAAACCGGTGCAAATGGACAAAGGGAACAGTATGCGGACCTGCTGTCATATTGACTTCCGACGGCATCACTAGCTTTATGCGTATTGTTAATCTCATCTTCAGAAAGAGCTTGTTCCTCCTGTCTGTGATGTTATCGGTGCGAATATTGCCATGAACAAGCATATGAGACCTGTACTTTTCAGTCGAGTCTTCGTTGAAGAACACACTCGATCGCACTTAAAGGTGAAGTCTCATTTCAAAATAGTCTTCGGGTTTTGAAATACATCGACGAGTCCTAATACATGCTCTTACGATAGATCTAAAAGCAGTAAGTATGTGTAATGTTGAGTTTTAGGGCGTTTAGTCTTGTCCGCCTCTTGCCGGCGGCATGCTGAACATGACTTCCCGCGATAGATTTCTGTTCGAACTAGGGTTTAGCGACCTACTACTATCATGTCGAAGACATTCATGGCCGGACAAATTTCGCTCACGCCAGACCTTTGTTTAACTAATCATCGGCCTGGGCTTGCTTGGAAAAGGCCCTATTTAAATTCAGGAGTCGGGCCCGAGTAACTCCCCTCATCCCCGGACATCCGCTACAGCTTAAATACTTGCGCTTGGCCCCTAAAATCTTCAGGCTCCACTTTCGTTAACTTTTCTTACTTTCTTGTAGTAATTTGTGCCGATAGTCAGCATCTGACTCGGTCACGTGCTGTTTTGCCTTTTTGGTATTAGTGCACTGAGCCACGCCGGCACCTACACATGCACAAGTACATCTAATCATGGGAGGATACGTTCTTTATGTGCAGTCATGTGCACTTTTTCTCCTATTTTCTATTATCACGGCTCAAGTTTCCGCATCGCAGGATTTCTCTGCCTTTGGGCGCACCTCTCATCCTTCACTGGAAAATCGATATGCAGATACGCAAGCAGCAGCAGTACGACCGCACTGGATATCGCGCAGTAATTCATTTTGGTTCAAAAGGAGCAATGCACAGGGAGACCACTCGTATGTTTATGTTGACCCTAATCAAGGCGTGCGTCGGCCTGCGTTCGACCACGAAGGGGTGGCCAGTGCACTGAGGCAGCAGGGAGTCAAAGCCACGGCTGCCAACCTTCCGTTCACCTCGATCGACGCGACCGAAAATTGCACGACTATCAAGTTCCATGCTGGAGACAAAAACTGGAAATGGACACAAGATGGTACTTTGGAAGTATTCAATGGCGAGATTGACGACGGAATCGATGGCGAGACTTTGAAGCCATTGGCACAAGAGCGCCCCCCAGTCAAGCACTCGGCACCTACTAATATTAAGTTTATCAACAAAAAGAACACACCGGTTTCCATATTTTGGGTTGATGCATTCGGTCGGGAGAAGCACTACCATGATATCGCTGCCGGAAGTACAGCCACGCAGGAGACCTACGAAGGTCATGTCTGGCGAGTAACAGATGGAAATGGTGAGGCTATTGCCAGCTTTGCGGCAGCATCTGAAGAGAAGATCGCTGTGATTAAAGATAAAATTTCTCCCGCCAGGCCTCTACCTAGGACTTTGAATCGCATTAATAAGCGGCAAACGAACGTAACCGTCGACGGCCCCGGTATTTTCTTAAGAGACAACAATGTCTGGTTCCGTGAGGAAGACGGGAGAGAGACTCAACTATCAACGACAGGAGCCCCGGGCAGCGGATTCGCGGACCAAACATGGTTCTCTCCAGACAACAAGTTTGTCATCGCCGTACAGTCTACGCAGGGTGAAGATCGTGTCATCTACATGGTAGAGTCGAGCCCCGAGGATCAACTCCAGCCCCGCTTGAAAGAGCTGCTATACGAGAAGCCTGGCGACAGATCGATAATTTGGCGACCGCGTATGTTTGACTTGACAACCAAGCAGGAAGTTCCTACCGACGATACACTCTTCCAAAACCCATACAACATCGATATGGATAACGGTGGATGGAATGCCGAAAGCACAGAGTTCCGCTTTGGATTCAATCAGAGAGGGCATCAGATCTTGCGTGTGATCGGCATGAGCACCCAAGGTCATGTGCGCGCACTTGTGGAAGAGACAAGCAAGACCTTCATCGACTATGCGGGGAAGTTTTACTATAGAGAGGTTCGCGCTCCCAATTCGAGTGAATTGATATGGGCTAGCGAACGTGATGGATGGAACCATCTCTACCTGTACGACCTGAACAGCGGCAAGCTCAAGAACCAAATCACCAAGGGAGAATGGGTTGTGCAACAGGTAGATTACGTCGATGAGGAGGCACGACAGATTTGGATCAGAGTGTTTGGTGTTGTGCCTGGCCAAGACCCATACTATGCCCACCTTGCGCGGGTAAACTTTGACGGTACAGGCTTTACGGTCCTTACAGAAGGTGACGGTACCCACAGCTGGTCCTTCAGCCCGGACCGTACAACGTTCACCGACACTTGGTCTCGCATCGACATGGTCCCAAGAACAGTCACGCGAAACGCCCAGACTGGAGAAGCGATTGGCGATATCGTCGACGAAGCGAGTCCTGACTGGTTGAGAGGGCCAATGCCTGAGCGCTTTGTCGCCCCTGGCCGAGACAATTCTACGTCGATATACGGCTTAATTCTCCGACCCAAGGATATGGATAACAGCACCAAATACCCTGTCGTCGAGATGATCTACGCTGGACCCCAAGGCTTCAATGTACCAAAAGAGTTTGTTAGGTTCGCCCAGGCCCAGGAGATCGTCGACTTGGGCTTCGTTGTTGTTATCCTGGACGGCATGGGCACCAATTGGCGTTCTAAGGCGTTCCACGATGTCTGCTGGAAGAACCTTAAAGATGCGGGATTCCCAGATCGTGTTGCTTGGATGAAGGCTGCTGCTTCGACACGCCCTTGGATGGATATTAGTCGAGTTGGTGTAATCGGTACCTCCGCCGGTGGACAGAACGCCATGGGTGCTCTTCTCTTTCACAACGACTTTTATAGCGTTGCTGTTGCAGACTCTGGATGTCATGACAATCGTATAGACAAGCTTTGGTGGAATGAGCTATTTATGGGGTGGCCTGTCGACAAGAGCTACGAGGAAAGCTCTAACACTGTGAATGCAGCTAAATTGGAGGGCAGCCTTATGCTCATTGTTGGGGAGCTGGATGATAATGTGGATCCAGCCAGTACTTCGCAGGTTGTAAATGCGCTTAACATTGCAGAGAAGGACTATGACTTTCTTTTCATGCCAGGTGGTGGGCATGGCGTGGGAGCAAACAACCCATATGCTTGGAAGAAATCAAAGCAGTTTCTGTGGAGGAAGTTGAAGGGTACTGAGCCGCCCAAAGATATGCCAACATGGGATGAGGTCTGATCGATACTTTTTTCATTTTTATTCGAGGCTTCCTGCACTGATAAGACTACGTTTTGGTTTACCTCGTTGCATTTCCAATTGATACGCTATTCATCAAATCATTATAGTATTGTGTACATCAATGAGACCAAAATCCCCCCAAAATCCCCCCAAGAAAACCCTACGCTCCCTGTGAACGAACGAAACAGTGGGTATCTCATAACTAATTATCCTGTTGTACCATAACCCATCACAACATCATCAAGAATCGATTACATCAAATAACATGCATGCCCTCCAGATCCGCATTATTTTGGTCATCCCTTTCATACAATCTTTCAGGCTGGACCTTGCGACGGAACAAATATCGATTAAAGAAATATGGCACCTGTCGGAGACCATAGGCAGCATGAATATGCGTTGGCACAGAGAAGATCTGATCGAGCTCCTCGAGGGTCTTTCCTTTCGTTTCCTATCTCCCATCAGTACTATTGCATGATGAAGGAATCGCTGACTTACCGGAAGGAATAGCAAAACCAGGATCCATCCTACAATGTTCCACGCAGCATACCATCCAAACGCGCCCTGAGGCTTGAAAGCTGTGAGAAGCGATGGCCACGTGATTGAAAGCACAAAATTGAAGAACCATGTGGTTGCAGTGGCGAGCGACATTCCAATTGTTCGCACATAGAGCGGGTATGCTTCAGCCGAGTACGTGAACGGCACCGGACCTTCGCCAGGCGAGTACACGATTCCGAAGAGGTATATGCCGAGGGCGATACATGCGACTCGCGCAGTTTGGCCTTCGGGAATGTAGAAGGAGAATCCAGTGAAGAGTAGGAAGATGCTCATAAGTGGGAAAGTGGTGAGCAGTAGGTTGCGACGACCGAATGTGTCGATTGTGTAGACGGCGGGGATAGCGAAGAGGAAGTTGATGACGCCGAAGCCGAGCGATGCAGCTAGGGCGGATAGGTTGTTGAAGCCAGAGTCTTTGAAGATGGAGGAGCTGTAGTACGCGATGACGTTGACACCACAGAACTAAAGATCGGTCAGAAGTGGCAAGATATATGGGGATGGGAACTTGCCTGCTGCATAAACATGACAATTTCACTGGCCAGCATCGCACGTCGATTCCTAGGGACGGTAAAGAGCTCTTTGACTTTGCTTTGACCAATCTTCATGTTGTCCTCAGCCTTTAGAAGCTCGGCCATGTAGAAGATGTCCCGAGCAGCTTGGATCTTATTGTACCGGAGCCTGGTCATGGCATCGTAGGCTGATGCGTGTCGGCCCTTGCTCATGTACCAGCGAGGAGACTCGGGACACATGAAAACGAATAGACACACGATTACAGCAGGGAACATGGCAGATGCCATCATGATACGCCAGTTGAGTCCAGTGATATTTGGCGGGTCTGGGACACCGTAGAAGGCGAGATCGGAAGCGTAACCAACCATGATGCCAAATGCAGTCCCTAGTGGATAATTAGCTGAAAGCTAAAAGATTTCTATGTTATTTCCTTACACATCTGCCATTGCATGACCAAAGCACCGCGAATAGCGGGAGGTGTGCATTCGGCGGCATAGATGGGGACGGTAGCTGACTTCGGACCGATACCGAATCCGAGAGCGAACCGGGCGACAAACATGTGCCACCATGTCTGTATCCATTAGTGCTATGGTTGATGGCATGTGGAGTCATGCTTCTCACATTGACAAAGCCCTGCCAGAAGCAGGCGATGGCACTGAATAGACAGGTAATGAATATAGTCCCTCGTCGCCCAAACCAGTTGTTGAACGGTGTGGTAAGCCAACATCCAATGAATGCACAGCACATGTACGGAGCACCGTTTGTTAGACCGGTGAGCCAGGTTGATCGCGAATCAGTGCCACCGATGCCAAATTGGCCCAGGAAGAAAATCTGCGCTCCGTTCACAACGGTTTCATCTGGCGTGATGTCAGCAAGGCTTCAAAGAACCAGCGAATTAGAACTTACCCATGCCCTGGACGGCAGCACATACCGAGCACAAAACAATTACAAGGTACAAGGTAAATGGCTGTGACCATCTATGCGTGCTTTCCTTGTCGAGAACCGCATACTCCTCGTCGGTAATGCCGAGTTCTTTGGCGCGTGACAAGTCTTCGGGGTTTCTTGCCAAACATGCACCGATCTCCATTGCTCTCACATCTTCTTTCTCGGCTAGAGCATGTTCGTAGGCATAGGCTCGACCCATCTTGCGCAACTCATCATAATTGTAGCCCTGTAGAGGGTTTGCGAGTTTGGCGTTGATGTTTCGACGCGCTCGTTCGGCGGCTGATTGTGCGACTGAGGGGCGGTGGGCTGTGCTGGCTCCAATGGAATCGCGGCCTTTGTGGGATCTATCTTCAATGTGGGAGTCGGGAGAATTGTCCCGCTTCTCCACCGGCTCAATACCCGTTGGGGCAGACATGGCGTGTAACGTTATGGAAGGTAGTCAGACCCTTCTTACCGGGTTAGCTACGAGCCAGATAGAGGTTCACTTGGGTAACTGGTCCGTTTGGGAAATCTCACTAAGAAGTAGAGCCTCCACGCCCGAGATGTCAGAATGTGGACGTGTCTGGAGACGCAGGCGGGGCATTCATAGATAAGTATTTACCAGCCACTGACGTTCAGGGTGACCCCTTGCTGTGCCTACCGGACAGACATTTAGGCCCACCGTTCCGTTCCCAAGGCTGCCCCAAGCCTTGGGATTAGCAGCTTGTTGCTAAAAGCGGCTATGCTTAGCTGCATCGTGATCTCAGCTAAGACTCTCCGCAACCCACGATTTGGTTTTTACACTTCATTAGCGGTTTTGAAATATCGAGATTGCAAGATGCGATTCACTTTCCTTCATGAACAAGAGCTTGCAGTAAGTACGTACGGTATGCTGAATGTTCAGAGGGAGAGAAGCAGAGCCGAGGGCGATGATGTCAGAAGACAATATGAAAGCATGACGTGAAGGCTGACAACGGGGGCTGTTGGATGATCTTCGAGCCAAGAAAACCAGTGCGGGAGACTTAGCAGAGAAAAGCTGGGGTTGGAACGCCTTATTCCGTGCTTGAATTTCTTGAGCGGTTTTCGCAACTCCACATCAGGCTGAAGTCAGAGGTGCAGCTTCGAGGTATACCTAGGGACTTGAAAAAGGGCTTCGGTCAGAAAAGGGGACTGTATCGCAGCTTCTCTCCTCTAGTATTCTAGTGGCTTTATTTGGAAGTCTTCCTTGCCGTGTGTTGGTTTGCTATCGCGACTTGCAACTGAACATCCGATCGATGGATCCAAGCGACGCTCGGGCCGCATCAGCGATAGACGTCATCCGTCACAATCCTGTGAGGCGCGACAACTGTGCAGCAGCCGGTATGCGCGATCAATAAGGCGGATTCCGATTCCGTGGCACAGTGAAATGCTATTTTGTAACGGCTGCGATGCAACGGTGATCACCAAGCGTTGAAGCCCGCAAAACCACACAGGTGATCGCGATAGCTTTCTGAAGGCAGAAAAAGAGGTCAATACAAGCATCAAGGTGGTCCACTTCGACACGGGGTTTCACTCTTGTTGTGGGCGGCGAGATCTTGTCATGCTTAGTGAGAGCGAAGCCAGGGCCACGAAGCTTCGACATCATAATCGGCTGCTTGCACTTGGCTGCGTCTCTTGGCCGTGTCTTGGGCAAGGCTTGGAATGCGGAGAAGATACCATACATTACTTACATAGGGACGGAAGATTCTGTGGGCCTGCAATCCTTAGAAAGGGTAGAACCACATCAGACGGACGGACGGCGATGACGTCATGAATATACAAGATAAGCCATACCGAAATGGGCATGACCCGAGGCGGCCAGGAGCAAGCTCGTCCCATCTTGATCAATGGACATGGCCCAAATAACTTGGCAGAAAAGGGGTTATTGCCATGATGAAGGGAGGGTAATTGTACTCGGAAACTCTGCTTTGTAACAGATTTTTTGAAATGTTCACATCAGGTCATGAGCCATGGCACTCGATTCCATCCTCGATGTGCACATACCGCACCCTTGACCATCTCCTATCCTGAACCTAAACGTAGTCCTGAATTCTCATCTTTCTTGGAAGCTGAGAATTCCGAAATCTTCTGTTATTGGTGTCGAAGACTTGTGACGCAGACGGAAAGTACGCATCCATTCATCCAAAACACATATTCAGAATGTTTTAGCCAACAACCAATTGACGGCATAATATTTCGTCGACCTTTCGTGGCCTTTTGCCCGAGGTTCATGGCCTCTCTGCCAGGTTTGTGTCAGCACTGCTCAATACGGCGAGATTTGGCTCTGAACTGTATGACATTCGCATCTTCACGAGCTGAGGAAGATCCTTCAGCTCCCTAGTTGTTCGTGGCCTGGCATTGTGCATTTCCAATTGGATACTCCTCTGCTGTTATCAAGTTCTCCATATGCGGTTCAGAGAGGGGTCTGGATTTGAGCCATTTAGGGATTGGCGCTCAGTGCCTGGTTGATTGATTGATTGAACTGAATTTTTTCAGGCCAAAGGAATCGCGGAGCAGGAGCGCTCGGTACACTATTGATTTTTCCAATTGAGCGAGAGGTGACTGATTTTTTCTTTTCGTGAAGTTCCGACTTTGCTGGGATGAGATATTACATAAGCAGAATGAGTGTTTGTGATTGGGTGCAATGGCTTAGCCGGATCGTGAGGCTGAGCAGTCCTTCGTACATCGGAGCTTTGAGTCACCGGTAGCGAATCAATGTCGGGTGATATTTCATCTCAGAACACCGATAGCGTCGGTGGCCTTCCTATTCCGTTGGTCTATTCATAGGCGGTGAGTAGTTAAATAGCGATGCCTCTGCATAGAAAAGCACCTTTTAACCTTGCTACTCAACCCTTTCATTTTAAACATCACATCGTTTGATTTACAGTCCGAGAGTTTAGAGGCATCATCATGGCATTCCCAATCCAACGAGTGCGGCCCGTTATGGCGACTGTTGCTGTAGGCGGTGTTGCGACAGGCCTGACGTACACTTTTCTGAACCGAAATGTCCACGCAGATTCCAAGGCGCCCCAGAGAGTTTTTGGCCGAGGCCCTGCATTTGTCTCTTTACCACTTGAGAGCTCCGAAGATGTGAATCACAATACCAAGCGCCTGCGATTCAAGTTTTCGAATGAAGATGATATCAGTGGATTATCTCTATCATGTATGCCTCTCTCCAGAGTCCCAATCCGAATTCGGCTAATGAGGTTTCAGCTGCGGTCCTCACCATGTCATGGCCCAAAGGAAGGTGGACGCCAGTCGCACGACCATACACTCCAATCAGTGCACTAGACGAACCTGGAGTTCTCGAATTTCTCGTAAAAAAATACCCTGACGGAAAGCAAAGCACACATCTACACTCTCTCCAGCCAGGCGACAAACTTCTCTTCGCTGCGGCTCTTCGCAGTCACCAATGGGTACCCAATAGTACCCCCCACGTGACTCTGATTGCTGGTGGAGCAGGAATAACGCCGATCTACCAGCTCGCTCAGGGAATCTTGCGGAATCCAGAGGACAAAACAGCCATTACGCTGATATATGGTGCAAATACCGACCAGGACGTTCTGCTTCAAAAGGAGTTCGATGCATTCAGGGCAGAATTTGGAGACAGGCTCCGGGTTGAATACACAGTCAGTCGGTCGGGTCAAGAGTCGCCTTGGAGAAAGGGACATGTGACAAAAGAATTGTTGCAGGAGATTCAGGGAGCGAACAAGGCTGAAGGTCCAGTCTATGTGTGCGGACCACCGCCTATGGAGGCTAGTCTGGTGGGGTCAAGGAAAGAGAAAGGAATTCTGGAACAACTGGGGTACCAGAGAAGTGAGATTCATACTTTTTAGAGATCGAAAGTCATATCTAAGGGAAACTTCGGGCCTACAATCTTCGCACGCCTTCATATCCCTCTCCCCAGAATATAGTTTGGGGTGTTTTAAGATTTCAGAATAGCATGTAAGGTAAATGCATACAGATAATTCAATAAAGTACTATTGCGCGGCTTGAGAAGGCCGGTATCTATTAATCGCGGACAAGGCTGTTCTAAAGAGCTATCGTATTCTCCGATATAACCCCGAGCGTAGCGCGCGTCATCTCGACAGCAATCAATGCATCGTGAATACATGTGACTTGCGATGGTATTCACCAGAAATAGGTTATCAGTTCCAATATCAAATTAAAATCTCTTTCTAAACGACTGAGACTGACAGAGTATACTAAATCGCTTTCGTAAGGTACCGGTTTAGATAATCACAAACGGCGCTAAACTCAATGCAGTCCTTGATCACTATACCTCATAGACAAAGTCGGATTAGTGATCGGCCGACTCCGAGTGCAATTCCTAGCTGTTCCATTCAATCTGACTCGCAAGGACGGACGTCTCTTTTGGGAACCTCGGCCACGGTATAGACTTTGACTAACCACCGTTGCATAATCCTGGCATTCAGGCCCTGCGGAAAACTGGTTCCCATGGACTTTACGCTTAGAATGCCATGACCCACCATGGTCCACCATGAATTTAGATCTTAAATAATCTAATCATGTAGCGATCACTAATGCCGCCGTTTGGTTGTGGGGGAAGCATTTGTTTCATCTGATATTTAAACAACTCACGGGTGCGAGCATAGATAGACACAAATCAACAACTATTCCTCTCATATATTCGAAGCCTGAAAATTATTTACAACAATCATGTCTGATCTTAAAGAGATTCTCATCATCGGAGGTACCGGAGCCCAGGGTTATCCGGTAGTCCAGGGTCAGTTGCCAGACACTCCAGAACAAACAGCACGTAGCTAACATATGGCAGCTCTGGCAAACAGCAAACGCTACAGAGTCAGGGTTTTCACCCGTAACCCTGATAGTACTCGCTCTCAGGAAATCGCCAAGCTTCCCAACATCACTCTTGTTCAAGGAAGCCAAGATAACCAAAAGGATCTCGAAAGAGCCTTCAAGGGCGTATATGGCGCATGGGTTAACCTCGATGGCTTTACCATTGGCGAGAAGGCTGAAACCTTTTACGGCATCAGGGCCTATGAGATTGCAAGAGGGGAAGGTGTCCAGCACTACGTATGGGCTGGAACTGACTACGCACTGAAACTCTCAAACTGTACGTGTACCATTCCGAAATCATTGGAGTGCATTGGAATAGAAGAGAGAACTAACAATATATCAGGGAGGAAAGAATATCACTGGGGTCACAATGATGCCAAAGGCAGAATAACTGATTACATTCTGTCGCAGGGCCAAGAAGGCATGAAGAGCTCCGTTTTAACAACCGGACCTTATATGAACATGCTGAACGATGGGATGTTCACTCCCAAAGAAGAAGAAGATGGTTCAATCGTCTGGGCGAACCCTGCCAGTATGTTCTCCCAACAAGCCGCACCGTTGTCAGCGATGCTAATTGAATTTACAGAGGACGGAAAAATCCCGCTCATTGCACTAGAAGACGTCGGTGTTTATAGTCTCTGGCTCTTCGACAACTTGAAAGAGTCTGCCGGTCTTGACCTGAAGGTAACCACCGACGAAGTCAGCTTTGCCGACATTGTGCGCATTTTCACCAAAGTCACCGGCAAGAAGGCAACCCACAAATACCTCACGTTCGAGGAATATTTGCCCCTGGCGGAACCTTATCCTGGAGCATACTCTAACTTCACGGTTCATCCAAGAGAACCACGTGACGAGTCTTTCATGACCTGGAGGGAGAACTTTACGGCTTGGTGGCGCTTCTGGGGCGAGGGTGTGGTTCCTCCGCGGGATATTGCGTTGCTCGATCGAATTCATCCAAACCGCATCAAGAATCTCGAAGATTGGATGAGGAAGACTGGTTACGATGGCACCCGTAAGCCAGTCCTGAAGAATAGCGAGGATCTGAGGTCCAAGGTTGCAGCTGGCAAATTCTGATAAAGTTTGGGGTACAGCATGTTTCATTTACTAATTTTGGAAAATAAGTATGAAGTGTTACCAAATGTTAAGGGCCTTGAACATAGACTCATGGCATTTTCTGTCGAAATCCCGCATCTACACACGTATTATAACTCTGCAGCTAATTACAGCCCTCTACGGCATTGCACGTCCATTATTCTTCTTTTCCAAGCGCACCAGTGATCAGATCAGGTATTTAATGAACAAGGTCCAGGCCGTCGCAACAATGCAAACAAAAACTGACATGACGTATATTGTCATGGGCCTGTAAACGCTCCGCCGAGTCAGAGGGTCATTCTCTTTATCTGTGATCTGCGCCAGGCGCTTTTCGCGCTGGCTCCGAGTCATGGTCATGCCTTTTCCGAGAAGTTTATGGTCAACTATGATGTAGCACAAGCCGATTCCGAACCCAACAGCTTTGATGGCGATGCCGACTTTTAGTACTCGATGATATTCCATGTTCTCTGTTCCATCTTGCAGCACCCCATAAACGACTTCCATCTGCGAAAATGTTAGTGTAGGAAGCAAGAGGCTATGTAAGAACTCACAATAGTCGCGTGCGAATTTGTGAATGATTTCCAAAGGCCGAATGCGGTACCAAGTTTGTTCTGATCAGCAACCAGAAGTGTGATGCAAGCCTGGAGGGGCAGCCCATTGACCGATCCTGCTAGTGCAGAAAACACCAAAGCGACAAGTGGGTGTACATTTGAGAACCCAATGAGCGCATTCGCCGTAACGTAAAGCAGTGGAGCCAAGGCGACGTAATGAAACCGATGACCCCATCGATCAATCGCATATCCTACGATAGGTCCCATGAGAATGCGAATCACTTTCTGCCCGGTAGACATAAATCCGGCAACTGCCTCGGTATAGCCTTTCATGCGAATCATGTCAGCGGCGCTGACACTGAATGAATTCGCAGCACCACTCTGTAGCAGTTGTGTCCCTGGGAGCATGAGATATTGCCAAGGTAACTTGAACAATGAATCCCATGAGAAAGCGCGTTTGGCGTTCAAATTGTGGTTGGCAGCGACAGCCTTTGCCCTAGCTGATGTGAGGCGCAGGTTTTTGGGTATGAAAAAACGTTCGAACAGTATGTAGACGATGTTCATGATGACCGACGCAGCACAAAAGCAGGCTGGTATCCAGAAAGACCACCCGTACCACCCCAAGTTATCGCGAATGGGAATCGCGACCATCCCAGCGACGAGGCTGACCGTCGATGAGATCGCGTTTTCGAGTCCGAAGGCAAGAGCAAGACCAGAGGCACCGAACCAGTGGTACATGAACTGCAATGAGGGCCAAGGTCAGTCCATGCCCAATGTCAAGAACAGGCGAACACAACTTACCTTTTGCTGTGCAGAGTCAAGTACTGCTTGTCCGAATCCCATCAAAATGTGGCCACCGACCAAAACCCTCCACGCTGCTAGGTTGGTCGCTAGGGCCGCGATGATGGCTCCAACAAGAATGATGACTGTGCAAAAAACAGTGATGGGGTTAGGTCCCCACCAATCCAGAAACATGCCTCCAATAATTGGGAAGACAGTGTTTACAAAGGAGTCGGCAATGGCAATAACACCGAACTGGGTATTGTTGATGTCCAGCTCATTGCGAAGTGTGTTCTTCAAAGGCCCGAGACTTGCTTGTGTCCATGTGGTTCCGATGGGAAAGCATACGACGCATGCCATGGCGATCCATTTGTAGGTCCAAGGTATCTCGGGCGTGATTTCATCTTCAATATCGGAATCTCTTGACTCGGGGCGATTTTTCTCGTCTGAGTTGGATTCCACATCTGTGGCGTTTGTTTCTACATTGATATGAGCTTTGATCTCGGAACTTTCTCTTCTCTCTTGAAGAGTAGCCATGACGCAAAAAAATTAATAAATAAGAAGATCCTCAAAGGCTGATCGGTGCAGGAGTTATGTTACTTCGATTTGATATCTATAAAAACCATTCAAAAGGCCCTTTATGATCCTTCCAAGTTACAGCGCATTCAGCAGCATTTGTCAAACACATCGCCAAGCTACAATAATCCTGTTGATATGCTCCACAGGTCTTGGACCTGCACTTCTCGTACTACATGTCTGACAGAAGAGCAAATAGCATCTAATCAATCTTATCAAACCATCGTATCATGTGGAGAAAGCAAAAATCAGATGACTTGGCGTGGGAAGCTTGCCCAATTTAGCTTCTCGGAAATAACCCGGGGAACGGAAATGTTTTCCTCCATCACTCGGCCCTGCGATACCCCGAATCCCGTCTGCATCCAGGCGCCGCACGCACAAAACAGGACGCACGGTACCTATACTACTAGGATATCTCGTGTCATGGGCGGCTGAGGTTGCCTGGAATGGCAGTTGGCATGAATCTGTTGAACACTGTCGGAAAACTGTTCCCCAGGGAGGCTGAAATTTTTCCGCGCTGACGAAGAGCACGGATATACAACATGCTTACAGATCCAGTAGAAGTGCAGTAGAATCCACGCCGCCTTGGCTCCGGGACCTGAGTCTGAATCATGTGCTCTGAAACCTGATTTACCTAGCTTGGTATTCCGCTCAAATCATCCTGAGCGTCAATACATTTGACTAGTCCTGGCTTTCTCTACTAGCTCGAAATCTGAAGCGTGTGCAAGGATTCCATACGAATCCTGTCCATCACAGTCTCTTCAATATTGTTCTAGATTCATCCGAAGTACTCTGGGCATCGTTGAGGCAAGGTGCCGAACACGGCATAAAAGCTTCAAGGGAAAATACTTGACGAAGCTCTCCTAGGCCTATAAGACTCGTCAGAGCTAACCTGCTTCTTATATATGCGGTGAATGTTTCTTTTTAAAAGCGGGTGGAATGAGTAGCAATTGTAAGGTGGCGAAGATGAGATTACAGTAGGGTTATATATTACATAAATGTGCACAGGTAATTCGAAACGTCGTCATTCCTTGCCAGACAAGGGTAAGGAAAATGGATCTTGCTCAACAAATCCTTGTTGATCCCTCAAGCAAACCGGCTCTAGCAACAATCATCCATCCATCCAATCATACTCTGGAATCTCACATTCGTCCTCTCCCCATCCTTCTCCAATCATTTTGTAAACTCTACTCTTGTACAAAGCCCAAATGAACAGATTTCTGAGAGTCAATCCTAATGCTGTTTGTGGAAACGCAAACTGCGAATAGCCAGCTGGAAGGTTTCCATACCTGTCAGAGATCGAGCGGAACACTTGTTCGTATCTTTCGAGTGCATTGGCCACATCGGAGCTCTTTTCCACTTTCGAAAGTTCTCCTGCAAGAACATAAGCGCTTTGGATTGCGAGGGTTGTTCCGATGCCCATGATTGCAAATGCCGCATCGCCCAGCAGCACAGCTCTGCCATTCGTCCATTTGGAGAGTTTGATACGTGCTGCACGTGTCATGTAAAAGTCTTCAGACTTTTCCATGCCGTTGAGAACGCGCTCCGCTTCCCATCCCGCATTTTCAAAGTATTTGCGCAAAGTTTGCTTTTTGTCGTCTGTGCCTTTGTTCATTGCTTCTTCGAGAACGGGATCGTGATCTCCATGTTTCGCCATCGTAACACTGAGGTAAGCTCCCATCGTTTCTGGACTACGATGCGGGCGAATCATGATCCCCAAGCCCTTTGGTGCGTTGTACCATTTCCACATGCGAGAGTCATTAGGCTGTCGTGGTATGCTAAAGAAAGCCTGGTATTGATCCATGAACCTGTAGCTTCCCTCTATCGTCTTCTCGTCAATGATGAGTGGTCGAGTTGTTGAAGACAAACCGTCTGCTGCAACCACAACATCAAAGGTTTCCACTCCTCCGCTTGCGTATGTGACCTTCACTCCATCCGCACTCTGATCAAGGGCTTTGATGTAATCGCCATATTGGAACACCACCCCTTTCTTATCCTTTGTCGCGTCCAGAAATAATTCGGCAAGATCTGCTCTCAAAATCTCATGCTCTGCTGTGAATATCTCCCCTACCCCAAACCGTGCAAAAGGCTTTCCTTGGGCGTTGAGTATTTCGGTTCCTTTCTCAGTCGTGTGACGTGCGCGAAGTTCGTCCTCGAGTCCCATGCGTTTCAGGATATTGATACCACCACCACGAATATCAACCGCTTGGCCTGTGACTCTTGGTGAAGGCGATCGTTCAATTATCTTAATGGAGGGCGCGTTGCGCGTTTGAGTAAGCCAGTATGCGAGGCACGGTCCTGCGATTCCAGCGCCGGAGACTAAAATCTTGAGTTGAGGTAAGATTGCCATGGTTGCGCATTGCGCACTTTAGACTTTCAGAGCATCCTAAATATTCCATGGCATAGAGCGAACATGTCCACGTCATGAACATTATTTAGGCAGCAAAGCTGTTTCGGTCATGCATGTCACGATGGAAATCATTTACTTGAGTGGTATTTGGCTAAAGCCATTTTTATCTCCGTTAGTTTTTCGGGTTGTTCTATCTCCGCTAAATCGGATGTCCCATCGCCGTGTATTTGCATGTCCGTCCCAACACCCCGAGTTGACTCGGAAACCGTCGGTACTCCGATATATCCGAGGCCGACGCCGCAAAATATGACGGGACAAATGCTTAATAGAATAAAGCACTACATAGCATTAATTTTTTATCCACGCTGCGTATGGCTTGGTCTTTCGTTAAATGTGACATGCGGAGGTCTAATAGGCTGCCATAGCATGATGTTCCACGACTGATCTTTCGTCGCAATCAGAGGTAATTGAATATCTTGCCGATATTCGCTACGATCCCATAGAATATAATGAAGAAAACACCTTTTCCCCTTATCCGGGCTTCAAACTTGCGATGGCAAACTGGCTGATTACCCAGATTTGTACTTAGAAGTAACCGCCATCACCTATCACACAACTCTGCATTAGAATGCACTCTCATGCCTTCTACAGCTGGATACAGGATTCTCTTGATTAATTTATCGTCCAGAGGATTCTACAATGGCAATGAAAAACACAACGATGTGCTTCGTAGTCCTTCGAAGCAATATTTCTCCAATATTTCCTGCTCTAAGCATCCTCCAAAATCGCCAGACTCGCCTTCTCGCTCATCATAAACCATGCAATGAGCGGGAAAGTACCCGGAACGACTGGGAAAACCGAGGCATCAACAACACGCAATCCCTTAGTACCCCTAACGCGGAACTTGGAATCCAACACAGCAAGCTCGTCATCGTCAGCCCCAATCTTTGCCGTGCCTGAAGCATGATGTCCATACGCCTCAGCACGGACATACTCAGCCAACTGCTCTTGAGTCTTGACATCGCGCCCCGGAACAGCCTCTCCAATGGTAGCATTGGGTCCTCCAGGCACCGAGTCGAAGATCTTGCGCGCAAACTCGATGCCATCGACTAGGGCCTGCACATCCTCATCGCCACCGTCGGTGAAGTACTGGAAGTTGATTTCTGGGACGTCGAGAGGGTCCGAGGATGTGAGCTTCACGTAGCCGGCCTTGTTCCTGGGGTGCGACTCTGCGAGGGTGAGGGTGAAGTAGTTTCGTCCTTCTAGATCGCTGGCGTTGACGTAGGGAGGCAAGTGGCCAAAGACGATGTTGTCGACGCCATAGAAGATGAGGTCGCGCTCGCCACGGGGCGCGACAGACGAAGTGTAGAGAATGAACTCGTGGAAGCCGAGGGCAGTCCAGGGCCCACGGCCCTGCTCCCACTCCAGGTAGCACGGGTTCTCTTCGATAGGTCCGTCATTGACGCAGCTATCGAAGAAAGTGAAGTTCTTGGGGAACTCGTGGATGACTGGAACTTCGTAGTGGTCATTGAGGTTCCGCCCTACGCCAGGGAGATCGACGACTACAGGGATATCGTGTTCCTCGAGATGAGCGGCCGGGCCGATACCGCTGTGCATCAAGATCTGGGGCGTGTTGAAAGCTCCACCAGCGACGATGATTTCTTTCTTCGCCTTGACGGAGCGTGGGATGCCTGTTGAGTTGGCGGTAGCTGCGCGGGGGTCGGCACGGTAGAGCTTCTCGCCTTCGAGGTAATCGACAGAAGTGGCGCGAAGATCGTCGTCCAAGTTGATCTTGGTCACAAAACTGTTAAATTGAACAGTGAGTGGGATGCCGCTTGCAACGCCATCATTGACTCGGTTTCCGGCGCTGTACCGCCACCCTCTCTCGTCCTTCTTGAAAGGAATCTGGTAGATGTCATTCTGGAAATCACGATCGGGGCGATCCGCGTTGATATCGTTGTCAGCAATGACATCCCAGTCGTTGCTCAGACTCCTCTCAGTGTATCCGAGGGCAGCAGCAGCTCCCTGAGCAAGGCTGATGAGCTGACCAGATTGCTCATTCTCGATCAAGGACTTGTCGGCGATTCCCACGGGTTGATATCCTTCAAAGCCGTGGCCACTAGCGTTCTTGGGAAGATAGATGTTGCGCTCCAGCTTCTTGAATATCTCCAACATATGTTCATGCCTCCATGTCTCGTCACCAGTAATTTCAGCAATGTTGTTCCAGTCCCAGTCCGATGGACGGACAGTCAAGCCACCGTTGTGTGTATCGCAGCCACCAAGCGTGCCAGCCCGAGGATACCACAAACCTAGCTGCCTGGAGCCCTCCGGCGCGTCTTGGCCAATCCAATATCCGCCTTCAGGTTTCTCGTAGACGATCTTGCTATTCTTCGCACCCTGTGTCTCATTTGCGTAGTTCTTAGTGTAAAACCACCAACCCTGGGACTCATCCCACTGTGCCTCACCAAACCAAGATGGAATGCGCTGACTGTTCTCGTTGGTGTGGTTCTGGCCGGCTTCGAGAAGAAGCACGGAGAAGCCCGCAGCTGCCAGGTTCACAGCTGTGGGGCCACCTCCCGGTCCGGAGCCAATGACAATGTAGTCGTAGCTGTCCGTTTCATAGGCATCGGTCTGCCTGGAGGTGTGCTCGTGTGGCAAAGAAAGAGCAGAGGATTGAATTGCGAGCAAAGCTGCCAAAGAGAGAGAATTAGCGACCTTCATGTTGACTGTCGCGGATAGTCGGATGGTTCCCTGGCTGTCAATGAACTTTAACTACCCGGTGGATGCCGTAGCATTTATATAGTGCTCATTCTCGCAGCCAAGAAGCACAACGTCCTCATTTTCATAACTTGGAGCATGCCAAGTTCCTATGAGTGCACTTCTACAGGGAAATTCCTGTAGAAGTCAACATAGTTGACGATCTCATGCCGCCCAACCTCCGCTGAAGCCATCACGAGCGCGAAAATGAACGGTGCCTCGGAGTGCCGACGGGCAGAAGTTGCGCATCTCGCGCGTGGTGCAGTAAATCACTCCGACCCGCCCCCGCAGCGCTTATCCCAATGATGTAGATGGCGGCGAAGTGGCCCCCTCGACAAATTATACGCTCCGTATACGTCCTTGGCATAAGGCGTCCATCTAATCTGATTGATCAGATAAGATGAAAATTTAGCCCCGATCTCGGTCTTGTTGCGCATGCCAGCCAGGCGTATTCTACGTTGCAGGGTTTATACGCTGCAGGGTTCTTACGGGCCGCGAGCGCTGATCATTTACATAAAATATCTTCCGGACTCACCTCCGTCTTTCTGCAACCCACGTCCCACACGGAGAAAGACGCGTAAACTCGGCACGCTTGCCGAATACTAACACATCTTGGCTTCTCTTGGTAAAGAGCTTCCCTCTATACCGAAGCGCGATTCGTCGGCTGCTGCCAGACGATTAGCTTGACGCTTTCTTGTAATTGCTTCTTGCTTGGCATGTACTGATCTACATCAGGGAGGGGTTTCCACTGGTCACCAAAAATCGCTCGGAACACCAACTATGCCTAGCTGTCCATAGTAGACCAGGTGCGGGATCGTAGACATACTGTGCCATCCAGCGCAATTCGCGTATTTTCGGACTATAATTCTGTTCCAAGAAATTTTCATCGGGATAGGTGCGACTTCGGCCACTCACAACCAGGCCTCCACTTGAATTCGCCGTATCCTCGTACTAACGTTTTGCCAAGTTTTACTCTGTGTCATCTTCCTGTCCATTTCCCTGACCTCTTGTAGCCCTCAACTTGTCCTCTTGCGCCGTCCTCATACCTTTAGGCTCCCAGATTAATATCAGCCGATATACGATAGCCGAGGCCATGTATCTCGCCACAACAATACACGTATCGTAAAACATGATAAAGGTCAACGAAGAGAAAATATAAGTGCCAAGCATCGGTTTGACAAATGCAAAAAGTCCGGCCAATTGGTTTAGCAAAATCGTTCCAGGACCCTCGTCGAGACGCACTTTTGAATGTTCTTCCAGCGACTGGTGCAAGTAACCCGACTTTCCTGTATGCACATTGCTTGATGGGATTCCAAATTCGGACATAGCCCAAGCAAACCTTGATGTTGGCTTGTGATGATAGGCATCGAACTTTTCCACGCGTCGCATAAAGTACCATCGGGCAAAGCTGATCAGGTGGACTGTTACCGGTATGACGGTCCACAAACTGGATATTCATGTTGCGTTGCAATTCCACGGTATGACAGTCTTGACGTCTAGTTGCCAGCTGACTTCAAGTACATTAATCATGGCACCCAGTGCAAGCAAGAACTGAAGCACTGATGTCACGTATGTATTGAAAACCGTCATTCTTAGCAACAAATGTGGGAGTATGAATTGTTCACGAACGTGTAGGTGAAGGGTCGCGGGACAAGTACCACAGGATTTGTAAAAGATTGCACAAGTGACAAAATTTGCGTTCAGACGACAAAATGGCAATCTCTTCCATGGAAGGCGAGATCACCGCCAAGAGGCTTGGTGTAAACCCGAGCATGACCTGTGAACTGGCGAACATGGCTGTTGCTTGAGAACTGAGCCTGTCAAGTACGCAGTCGTAAACTAGCGGCCTACAATATTTTATTCATTCTTTTTGCCTTCAATACTTGGTACTGACCATTGAAGCAGGCACTCTCTATGTTTCGATTGTTTGTTGCAAATGCACCTCGGTATGTTGCCAACTCCGCCGAACAATTGGAGTCGGGCTTGCAACCTACCCCCAATCCGCACAACCCATTGAGAATATTTTCAAAGTTTCCCCAGAATTATGGAAACCATTTATCGAATTTCGAAATACTGGATGGAATAGTGGTACCCATTCTTTCCGGCTGGGAATCTGATTTGGCGTGATGATGTACGGAAGAAGTAGAAAATAATAGGCTTTGAGTGTTTAAGTGTTATGGTGCATTAGGTTAAGGAGGAGATTAGCAGTGCCCGCCCCTTGATGGTCTGGAAGGAACTACCTGTCAAGTAACATTGACAAGGCCGCCGTTCATCTCCCTTTATACTGGATGGCCGATTAAAATCGATTGATCACACCACATAAAATAAGCTGACGTGTAAAATAAGGATGTCAGAGCCTTGTAGGAGTTACAAGGCTGTATAGCGCTTAAGATGCTCGATATGCACGTGGGTTAACCAGAGCCCATAGAAAGTGCCTCTTTTCATTGCTGGAAAAGCATAAAATGGATTTAGAGCACTCTACCAGGGATTTTGGTTTTTTTAAAGAACTTTTTTGTGATTGCCTAGTTTTCTAATTGAAATAAAATTTTCTTTTATAGACAGTTGCAGCTGCTAACAACTGAGCCTAGCAGAAGTGACGATTATGACTAAGGCTGGACAATTTCCAAGCAGTTTGCATCCTTCTAATAAAATAAATAAACTAACGCGATTTATGTGTTCTTCAAAATCATACCAAGCTAATTACAGTCTCATATCAATAAAATTGTGTTGAGAGACTCCAAGGGATCCCAAGAAACCTAACGTTGAGAAGGATCCGCCAAGATACTCTGCAACCAACCCGAACGGCTTCATGTGAATGTACACTGCTCTCAGCCTGATCCATAATGTTCAGAAACCTCGACTAATTACCTAGTACGGGCAAGAAACGGCCCCAACAACACCTTCACAGAGCCTCGGGCAAGGCCAACACCTCGCTTGCGAATCCGGTTTAGGAGAGCCATGATTACGAGGCTGAACTCGTCGAAGGCGCTAGCAGGCTTTGAGACTTTGGAAAGCCCAGGAGGGTTTTGATTGGGCTATGCGTAAGAGATACGGGCATATCAAACTCGAGAGACATAATGTAAATACGGGACCCCCACACCCTCCAACAGGAAAATGGGAAATACCCGCACCAATTGTACCATCGGAGAAGCTGGTGGCACCCTCTTCCTGCCTTATCGAATCTCTCTACGACCGCTCTCCACACCCGGCACCCTGCCTTGGCCGGAGGAAAACGGTCTCACCCAATCTCAGCCCCCATGAGGTTTGATGAGGTTCGTGATGTCGGTCTCAGCCCCCAGCCAAGCACGTTCCCGCCAAACGCATTGTCGACAACCTCGCCAAATCTCCACACTGGGCACGAGCCCCGCAATGAAGACACCCCTCACCACTCTCCTCAGAAAGGAACTCAAAATGTCGAACAATCATGTCGTCATTAGATTAGCCAATTATCTAGTCATACGTAGAATATCTATGCAGTCCGCACCATACATACACAAAACAGGCATGCAACCTCAAGGGGGGCAACGCATTACCCTCGGGACTGGGAAAATGGTGCTGTGAAGGGAGGAACTTGGTCCAGACATGCGACCGCAAAAAACACCCGCTCGCTTGCTCGCTCGCCTGCCCGCTAAAATGTCGTAATAGAAAACATGAATGAAGAAAGGTAAAAAATGGGGGGGAAAGAATGCCGACATGGAAAAAAAAAAGATGAACCCGGATATAAAACACAAAGCCTCGGAGGGGGGGGCACCCACTTATCCACACGCCCAGCCCGACCAGATATACACGCCCCCCCCTTTTTTTTTTCTTCCCTTCACACTCCGTCCATGCATCGACTACCCTCAACGCTTACCCACTACGAAAACATACTCCTCCTCTTGGCCAGCTTTGCATACTGCCGTTGCGCCCTCGTCGTCCCATCCTCCAACTCGAACCCCGCATCCCCGCCCGCGCCCAGATACGGGCTGTGGTTGCGCATCTGCTCCTGACTGACGCCCTTATCCGCCTTCCTGCCGAACCTCAGGCCTCTCTCGCGCAGCTTGGAGAACCCGCCGCTGACGCTGTTTACGAATCCCGGCATCGCGCCTCCTCCTCCATTCGCACCCGCACCCACGCCGCCGGCTGTCGTCGATCCGTGCGGCACCGAGCGCGCGGATCCATGCTCGCTGTCTGGATGCGGATGCACATGCGGCCGGCCATGCACATGCCCGTGATGATGATGATGATGTCCGTTATGCGCATGCGCCAGCATCTCCTTTTCGTTGGGCTCCATGTACAAATGGTCACCCTCTGTATTGACAAACCAATTCACCATGTACTGCTTCCCCTCGGGCCCGCCTCCGCAGCTACCCGCTAGCAAATGGCTGGGTGGCGAGTTCACCGCGAGGGCGAACAAATTGGGGGGTTCGGAGAAGTCGGTGACCAGGCCGCCGCGGTGGGAGAGGAAGTAGACGAGGACGAAGACGTTGAGCAAGAAGACGAGGAGGAGGATTATGAGCCAGCCTTTGGAGACGGTGTCTACGCCGCCGGAGCCGTATTGTTGGGCTTTTACGGTGGCGTTGAAGAACTGGGTTTGGGCGTTGTCGAGGAGGGGGGCGGTGTAGTTCTGCACGGGCACGGTTAGCGGGGTGCGAGTTTGACGGCGGGCGGGGGTGTTGACGTACGTAAAAGGAGACAAAGGGCGTGTCCTGCATCGACTTGAGTAGGCTGCCGCCGGACATTGAGAGGAGGGCTTCTGCGACGCTGGGGAGGGCGGGGTTGAGGTCAAAAGTTGTGGGGTCCGAGGGGGAGGGTTGGAGGATGAGTTGGGTTAGGAGGCGGGAGTTGCTGGCGTTGCCGTCATCAATTCCGGTGTTGAGGGACAAGCTGTTGGACCAATCGGTGCCAATGTCGCGCCAGTTGGGGACCAGGGTCGTGTCGGGTGCGCTCGCGTTGCTCTTGATATAGGCCTGGCCGTCTGCGGTTTCTTCGTTGTCGCCGCAGAGTGCTTGCATGGAGCCGCCCGAGCCTGTCACGTTGTATTGCGTGCTGCAGAAGGGCGAGACGGTCATGCGGATGCTGCATAGGACATATTGTCCCTTCAAACTACCTCCGCCTTGGCCAAGGAGATAGATGGAACTCCTCCCCCAATTGGCGCTGGTGTTATTGAGGATGGTGTTGAAGTGTGTAGGGTACCTAGCGAATACAGGCGGATAATCCCTCATGAGTACTTTATCCTCCTTGGTCCACCCGAATAGCTCGTCTACCAGGGTATTGTTGACAGTAGTCGCGTTGTCCTTTTGTGTCATCCACGTGGAGCCGGTGACGGTTTCATTTCCCCAGGTGGTGTATACAATCGGGGCGAGCTCTGTCTCATTCATGTTGGCACAGAGGACATTCATGACAGGCGAAGGCACAGAGGCACGCAAGAAGTAGCTGCCCTCGGAGTTTAGCTCTTCTGGCTGCATGATTTGGTTACGCTGATCCCGCGCTGCCTGGAAGACGCCAGTATGGGGAAAGGCCATGGTGATATTGTTGACAGCACGCCCATACCGTTGCGATACCTCGGTGGTGTTGATAGTATGGATCCATTGGCCGGTAACGGTGGTATTCTCGTAGAGCATGGCAAATGCTTGAGGACGCTTGACCTGTTCCGAAGTACCGTTTCCATTGCTGGCCTCTTGGTTCCAGGCGCCCAGAAATCGTTGGTAATTGTGGTATGACTGGCCTGCGTGCTCAATCTGCGTACAGGTAGACTCTCCGTATTCAGGATCGCCGCGAATTGGGGTCTGGCATAGTGCTTTGATGTGGTGAATGTTGCCAAAATCTGCCAAGACACTTCCCGCCATGATTTTGTGGTCCCAGTCTCCGAACTTGAGCGAGGGCTGCACGAGCGCAGTCGCCGCCGGCGTGTAGAGGGTCGCCAGCGTCGCCGACAACAGACTGAGAATGCCCAGCACCGAAAGTCCAGCATACTTTGCCGTCTCCCAGTGGGTGATGAGCGTACCAGGCTGCACGACCCATCTCCACATGCTCAACTCGGACAAGGTGACGCCACGACCATGCTCCTTCATAAAAGCCCTGCGACTCAGGACCTGGCCCAGGAAGGCGACAAACGACGTCACAAAGGACAGCTCGATGAGCTTGGCCATGATGGATGTGAGCAGGATGGCGTCCGAAGGCTTAAAGGACCCTTGGCTCGTAATCATGCGCCCCCACCGCGGAGCCTTGAGGGCGATGCCCAGGAAAATGCCAGACCAGACGGTGGAGAACAGGCATATGATGACGATGCTGACCGAGACCCAGGTGAATTTGGAGTGGTAAAAGTCCTTTGCCGTGGGGCACTCCTGGGTGGGACGGAAGTCATTCTCGTAGGCCGACTTGATGGAGTAGGCGCCCGTGTTGGTGCGCATGCGCTGGCCGTCGGCGTCGCCGATGAAGCGCTGGTAGTCGTCGTTGAGGCTGGCGCTACTCTTCCTCGCATTCTTGAGCACGCCCCGCGGCGACTCCCTCCCCTCGTCGCGCGGGCTGAAGCGCTCGCGCCGGAGGTCGGGCGTGTTGTCGGCAGAGTCGGAGGGGAAGCCGCCCATGAGGGGCTCGGCGGTGCCGGGCGGACTGAGCGTGTTGGGGCTCTTGACCGGGGGGCTCTTCATGGTGATGGAGACGGGCCTGCGGGGGATGGACTGTATGGACACGCGCCGCGTGGTCTGGGGCACGACGGGGCTGCCCAGGCCCAGGCCGGCGGTGGCAGCGCCGCTGTGGAAGCTGTCTGCAATGTCGCCCTCATCCTCTTCCTCGATGACGGCGGGTGGTGAGGTGCGGTCGGCGGGAGCGTGGTCGCTGGTGAGGCGCGAGTAGCCGGGACGCGACGCGGGCGGGCTCGCTGGGGGCGGCGCATGCTGGGGCGCAGCCAGGCCGAGCGAGTGTGAGTGCGAGGTAAAGCCCAGAGCAGGCAATTCCTGGTGTGGAGGCGTGGTGTTGCCTGAGGCGGTGGTGCCAGAAATGTCCGAGGCTTCGTTCAGCAGGCCACGGCGGTCGGCCATTTGCCCATAGGGCTGCGGGAGGCCCCTCGTTGCGGTGGAGTAAGTTTCAGCCGTCGTGCTCTGTTGCCGTATCGCAGCACACCAGAGGACTGCGTCTCTGGGTAAGCCGAAAAGGCGACTGGTGCCTCGTGTGCAACTCTTCCTTTTCTTATTTTTCTGCTATGTGGAACGGGCGCTCGTGGTGCGACGGCGGTAGCAGCAGCAGTGGCAGCGGGCGCGGGGGCGACGAGGGTGGTAAGGGTAAGGCGAGGGGCCAGGCAGGGTAGGGAGATGGAGTTACGGTGGGACTAGCAAGCGGACGGGCGCTGGGAGGGAAGCAGAGCAGCGGGCTGGGTGGCTAGAAGAATAGTAGAGGGGCTTCTTGCTGGCACATTCACCGACCGAGTGACGGTGCTAGTGGAGGTGGAATCGCTGGCCGCAGTAGGCGCAGTAAGGCTCTCAGGCTCAGGCTCAGACCCCAAGCCTGGCCACGGCCGGCTCCAGTTCCAGCCCCTCGACTCCACGGCCGCTCGAGCTCGAGCTGAGAGGATGCAGCTGGCCAGCTCTGGCTCTAGCTCCAGCTCTGGGCGCGTGCTGCCGTGGACCGCCCGCCGCCGTGGCGCAAACGGCCCCCAAACCCGTGCCGCACACGCACAACCCTACCCTCGCTACGGCCGTCCACTGGACCCCCCCCCCCGTCTCGACGGCGCCTTGCCCCATGCTACCTGACTGATATAAGAGCGGCTCCTTGGCTGCACGCCTGATCCACACGCGCGGCTGCTGCTGCTGCTGCGTCGTCTTGCGTTGCCCTCTTTTGTCTGCGTTCCGTCAGCCTGCGGCCCGCCCCAAGAGCCTCATGTGAGAAGCTGCTGTGCCGGGCCCGTTGGCATGTCTCTCTATACATCGCGCGCCGCGACTATAGCCCACGGCAAGGGCTGAGAGGCGGCGGTTAGCGGTTGGACCAGACCGATGTAACCGTGTGCCCGGCCGTGCAGCAGCTGCTGCGCAGCAATATTGGCCTGCGTGATGGGAGAGAAGGGGAGGGGGGTCGTGGTAACGGTAACGAGAGCCATGCGCCCAGAAATTATCGCCTCCTCTTCGCCCGGCGGTCCGCCCGTCATGCCCTTACGTGGACGGTGAGCGAGCAACGAAAAAGCCACCGACTCGTGAGAACCGGCGCAGACACGAGCGACTAGGCCGTTACTTATACAAGACCTTGGGCCATTGGATTTATTTATGGACTTCGCCCTTCCATGGCGCGTCCCGGCTACGACCACCCTGGCCCTGCCCTCCTTGGCGTGGCGGGGCAGTGTACAAGAGACCCATACCTGCTGCCCTCCTGGAAGCTTGACCTTCGGTACCAACTGCCCGCCAAATCCCCACCCCCCCCCTGCAGTCCTCACCCGATCCTCTTGATGTGGTCGTCGACGAGGCACTTCCAATCAGCGCTGCCGTAGTAGATTGTGTGTCCGTCGTTGTGCGTTTGCTGCCCCGTGCTGGGGATTGTATCGCCCAGCTGCCAGAACAGGTCGCCAGCCATGCCCGTCGCTCCCAAACTCGTCTTCTGCCACTGGCTCTCCACCGGACAATGGTCTGCCGCATTCGTGACCCCGTACTCTTCGAACAGGCACGGCTTGTTCAGCTGCTGGCAAATCTTCGCATGCGCCGTGATCCAGCCGTTGCCCCACGAGTTGGACACCCCCCACGAGCCCGGGTACAAGTGGAAGGTGCCGAACGAGATGTTGGGTAGCGCCAGGTTGGCAGCCCAGTCGATGCCTTCGGTGAATTGGTAGGGGTAGGATCCGTCACCCGCAAGCCCAAAGCCCTCGTCGCCCACCGTGATCATGTGGTCAGAGTCCAAGGACCGGATGTAGTTTGACGTCTGCCGGATCCAGCTGGTGAGGACCGACGTCTGACACCCGTTGCAGCGAGGCTCGTTGGCAAGCTCCCATGCAAACACCGCGTTGGAGTTCCTGTACCTGGAGATGACCGCCTTGATGTACGTCTGGTAGAGCGTCTGGCATCGAGAGGCCGTGTACCATTGCGCATTGGAGCTGACGCCGCACGCAGAAAAGTAGGCTGCCATGCCGCCGTAGTCGGTCCAGTTGTTGACAAAGTTGATGATGAGCTTGATGCCATGCTTCTCAGCCGCCTTGACAACCGCATCCAGACGCTGGAGACCATTGGCTCCCGTGTTGATGGTCGCAGACGAGCCCGAGAAGAGCTGGAAGTAGACGGTGCCTGAGCCGGGGTTGGACTTGGCATCGTTGAACCCCCAAACCCGCAGAATCTTTTGCCCAGACGTCTTGAGGTGTCCCATGATGACATCGACATCGTTGTCGTTGGTGAGGAAGGGAATCCAGTAGCTGTTTGTTCCAGCGTAGTCTACCAAGATTAGACTCTTGGATGCTCGAATGATTGCTAATGCAGACTTACACTTGGTAACACCGTCAATGTTGAACTTGAGTCCGTCTACCTTGGAAATGGATGCTCGTGGTGCCACATTCTCTACGGCTGGAAGAGCTGCTGCGGCAGCGACCAAGGCAATGAGTGCAGTAATGGCCTTCTTCATTGTGAAAAGAGTCGGTCTGAACTTGGATTGAATGGATTCCACAGGCACCACTGCATTTTATACTGTTGGCTTCACCTACATTCTGCTATACAGTCCCAAAGAGACACGGATTCACCCTTTCCGCGGCGAAATGAAGCCCGGCGAGCTAGAGGGCAAGCAGAGCAATAGAGTTAGAGCGCGAAATAGGCCAAGCCTGTGAATGGTTCCAGGCGGCAGGAAAATGTGGAGAGCAGATCCGCGCATGAGCAAGCTGGAGAATCCCGGTTCTGAGGTTCCGCGAAGCAAATTTGCGCCAGTAGCCAGTCCCTGGAGTGTACCTGCGTCTAGGCCAGGCCCGCCATGGCTTCGGTATGAACATGCATCCTGCACACGGATTTCGATCATGAAGGAAAGCTCAAAATGTAGCTCAATCATCGTCGTCCAGAATACTGGACACTTTGCAAACTGCATTCCCCGCCACAAAAGAGGCTTGCGGTATTCGAGCGTCTACTCCCGTCTGATATTGGGGACTGCCTTCGAACTTCAGGAGAGCGTCCTCCGTGCCAGGAGGGGAAAGGTCAAATCTGGGGATCGTCTAAATTCCTCCGGCGAGGTAACCCCATAGACCTAATATATTTCCGCTAGGATCGGCGCGTGTAAACGACCGAAGGGGAGAGAGCCAATGCCAGCCGCCCGTCTTGTACATACGCAAGCCTCGTCAAGCGTTGGCGGGACCGAGAGAGCGTCGGCTTGACGATTAGGAAAATAGGCAATCATGGCATGTGGCTTGACGAGATGGTGTAGTCGAGGTTGATGAGCTTGACATTGCCTGGGGTTGGTGGGTGTTGAGCCCAGGTGGTCCGTGCTATCGATAAAAGTCCCGCCTGATCATGGGAGGGACCTCGGAAGGGTTCAACCTTGCATCCTGCAAATCACTCCGTCGAGAAGCAGAAACGCAAGACAGCGCCTTTTTTGCTGCTTACTTCAGACTTGATGCCTACATCTCGCCGTGAACCATGTGCTCACGCCTTTTCCCCGGGGATTTCGTTGCGACTCAACAGCTGTAGGATTAGGCGCAACCATACTTTGCGGGGTCAGGGCTCTCCATGTGATCCAGGAGCGCCGAAAGGTAGCTGACATACGTCGATACCTAAAAGGTAGGCCTGGTACTTGTATGATTCTGAATGAAACCCCGGAAATGGGTGTTCTCCTGGTCCTGTCTCCTTGCTTCCCTCTCTCGCGAGTCGTACCCCGCCATTCAGCTCTGCTGCGAAAACAACACGCTCTCTCCTTTGTCATACCGTCCGGGATGGCCAGACTTCCTTGGACACGTGTCTAGGATCCCGGGTGCTGCAGGATACGGATGCCATCTGTAGCCATGACATGTCTCGCTGTCTCATGGCCCGCCGTCGCCAGTGGCCAGTCAGAGGAACCACCTGCCCACCATTATGCACCCAGCCCGGGTTAACGCGCCATCTTCAACGACGGCGGATGAGGCAAAAAGCTAAGCTCTATCTGGAGCCATATGAAAGAGACCGGCCTTGCATGGGGCCTGCATGGCATACTTAAAAGTGGCGGCTCCTTCGTGGGGCTTCCGTGACTGACGCCGAAAAGCACTGCTTGCTCACTACTTCCACGGCGCAAAGACTGGGACCGCGCACGCAGAGCCTTTGACCGCACACGACAGACACGTCACGCCATGTCTACAGACTCGGACTCTGCCCGTCGAACTGCAGAGGCTCGTGCCGCAGTAGCCGCCTCGCTCGCGTCGGTGGGCAGCTCGGTGGACAATGAAATGCGGACACGAGCAGCAGATCTCCATGCCAACGCAGAAGCCATCTCCAAGCAAGAAAAGGAGCTGGAGAAGCAGACGGCGGCCCTGGCCAAGCAGAGCGCGCAGTGGCAGAAGATGGCCGACAACAGCACCAAGAAGCTGAATGAAATCGGCGACATTCAGAACTGGGCCGAGATGATTGAGCGCGACCTGCTTGTACTCGAAGAAACATTGCGATTGGTCGAGGGAAAGGATGCGCCCGAGTCGGCCAGCGGCACGAATGGTTGGGGCCTGTGAGGCGCCTCACCGGAATATTTCGAGTTCTGGCCCCCTCAGCCTTGCCGACCGACAATCTCTTCAGCCATCCGACTGTTGCCTGCATGCGCCGTGGGGAACCATCCGCCGAGTGTCGAGCGTGGCCTGGTGGGCGTCCCAAACGGCCCGGCCCTGTACTTGTCATGTATGGAAATGGTTATATGTGGGAGGATTTCGTCTGGCTACTGCCACGGCCCTCTTCCTCGGAGGGGATTTGTTGTCATTCATGAAGTAAATGGGAAATGAGCGACGACCGCTTCCATCGGCGTGTTTTGTTCTACTTTTGCCGTGAATACTTGATGGTGGCCGTGACGCGCCCGTGTAGATGCCTAGCCGAGGGGCAGCGAACGAGGCACGATAACGCCCCAGCAGAGCTGTTGAAGGCGTGGCTACGGCATTGCTCCCATCAGATGGGCGCAGACGGGTGAAAAGGCGTTGAACGGCCGTCTTCACTCCTCTGCTGTCACCCATCGAGGGCCCGCTCTCCCGTTGGTTACTTAATCGCTGGTCCGTGCGCCCGGCGCGACATCATTTCGAAAGTACTACGCGGGTCTACCTAAAGCTCCATCCACCGACAACTCCTCCTCCTCCTCCCCGCGCCCACCGCAAACGAAGAGGCTCCCGACCTGCGTCTCTGGCACACAAACCCCCAGCCAAGGACCTCCCGCTAGCACAGTGAGATCCACGCCTGCACCGTGGTTTCTTACGAGCTTGCTCCGCTTCCCACGCCTCTGCTCAAGCCCTTCTGCTTGCATCATCCGCCCACCCTCACCCTCACCCCAGCACGCACACCTCACCCACCACAGAACGCGCGACGACCGTTATTGATCTTGGCTTTTGGGCCTCCCTGCCGACGCTGACCGCGATTTCTTCACGCCACCCTCCACACTTTCCGCAGCCCGCTCAGGCAGCTCGAGCCGCCCGCCGGAAAGCTTTTGCCGTCCCGGACCCATCGCCAATTGCCCGTGCAGCCGTGGCTGCGGTCCGGGGCTACTGATCGCATCAGTCGAAGAGGTTGCACCTGAAGGCCGCTCGCCTGCCGAGCGACCGGCGCCGCCATGAAGATCAAGAAGCAGGCTACGTCGAGACATGAGTCGACTCTGGTAAGCTATACCCCGCTCACATGCTTCTGCCTGGTTAGGCCACTAACTAGCCGCCGCAGTCGCCCATGATCAAGGAGTTTGTGCAAGCAACCGCTTCGATTCCGCTTTACCAGATCCCCGCCCACCTCGCCGCGTTCCCCAAGCAGTGGCCGTTTCCCCGCGGAGACACATACCACTGGATACCCGTGTTGAATCGGTTCGATCGCATACTAGAACTTTTTAATCAGGAATATGGCTTGGTAGACGGGCCGCAGACACAGCCTTTCCAGCGTCGGCTGTTGCTCAAGGGCGATGCAGAGGAGGGCAGCACGGCCTCAGAGCAGGCTACGACTGACGCAGTCTTGGACAAGCTACACATATCTCCCGAGGGCGATAGGGAGCTTATTGAGCAGATCCTGAGTTTTACTCGCCTGTTGTTAGAGAACTGTGGCAATCGGAGCCTGTATTCTAGCAGCGGCCACCTCGACAAGCTCCTCAATACCACGTCCATCTCGTTGCTAAAGGTCACTCTGCGCCTGAGCCTGCGCCTCGCACAGCGCTACCATGCTGCCCGAATGCGTCTTGCGCCCGCCACCTTGCACCCCACTCTGCTCGCTAGCCACTACAACATCAATCTTGACAAAGTCTTGAAGCTGGCCTCCCCGTTTGCCAAGGGCCCCGCAGCTGCTGCACCGCTGTTTGGCACTCCCTCTGGCAAAGGCAAAGACAAGGCATTCGGTGATCGCCGGCCAGAGTCCGACCGAGTCAATTCTGCAGATTTGGTCGGCCTCTTCCAGCTTCCAGCATCGGCCTTGAAGAGCGAGTATGGCGGCGTGCTGATCTCGTACTATGAGCCATCCGGAACGTCAAAAGAAGGTAGCACCAAGCCGGCCCCAGCCGAAGCTCCGACCACGCCAACCCCTGCTCGCCGAACCAGCAATGTTCGACCGAACCAGACGCCGCGGCAGCAACAGTCGAGTGCGACGGCAGAGTCGCCCTTTACTCCAGTCTTCACGCCCGGCGACTCCGAAGGCAACCGTCCGTCTGGGCCCAAGACTTACGAGCTGTCCGCGGATACCGTGTCGAAACAGAACATTCACGAGCTGTTGAAGCGGGGTATTGCAGAGCTCCCAGAGAATGTGCACTATGAGCTACTCCACAAGCTGCGCACGGCTCTTGTCCTCAACGCAGGAAATGCTGGTCGTGAAGATGCCGTCGCCATACGAACTCTTGCCATTGCCAATCTGGGCTATGTGCACGGAGAGAAGGAGTTCTACGTAAAGCTAGGGCAGCAGGACAACGATGAGCCCCGCCGACTTCAATTAGCTTATCAGCTGTCTGAGCTGGTGCACCCACCCGGCAACGGCGAGACGGGTGTTTCCATGGAACTCCAGACGTACGCTATCAACGCCCTGGAAGCTCTCGCAAAGCACAAGTCAAAAGCAGCCGATGTATGTGCTGCGCTCAGCGTGAACGTCAACCATGGTGTTCTCTTCTACGTGGTGAGGAAACTTGTCTCAGAGCTTGGCACTGAGTCGACAAACGGATCGGAAGAGGATGACTGGCGCGAGTCTCTTTTCTCTCTGTTGAACACGCTGCCTACTTCCCAGGCACGCACTGGCGAAGGAATGGTATCTGCGGGTTTGCTCGAAATCCTTGTAGAAGTCCTCAAGCTTCGCACCGACAAGGCCGAGCGCAACCACCCGAAGATACTCAGCTTCCTTGACACGTTTGTGTATAACTTGCGCGACGCGTTCCCCGCACTTGTCAGTGCAAAGGGCCTGGACATTATAGCAGATCTTCTCGCCTACGAGGTCGAAACGTCCAAGAAGCTTGCTGAGGAAGGCAAGGGTATGCCTAAGGAATATAAGACGCAGCTTACCGATTACCAAATCCCCTTCTATCACCAGCAGACACTTCGTTGGCTCTTCAAGTTCATGAACCACATGATGTCACATACTGGAGGCAACTTTGACCGCCTGATGCGGAACCTGATCGACTCGCCGCAGCTCCTGGGTGGCCTCCGGTCCGTTCTTTCCAACGCAAGCATCTACGGCTCGACTGTCTGGAGTATGGCGGTCAATATCCTCACCAACTTTATTCATAATGAGCCCACAAGCTATCAGGTCATCGCAGAGGCTGGCTTGAGCGAGGCATTCCTCGTAGCGGTATCAGGAGAGCCGCTAGCCAAATCAGAGCCAACCTCGGAGACTGAAAAGAAGGCCCAAGACGATAATTCCCCTGCTCCCTTGCCAGCTCAACTCTATCCGCCCCGTGATCCAAACTTCCAATTGGCATCTGGGATCCTGCCAGTGGCTGAAGCGATCAGCACTCTGCCCCCTGCGTTTGGAGCCATCTGTCTCGCTGAAGCTGGCATGAAGATGTTCCAGAGCTCCTCGGCTCTAAAGCATTTCTTCGAGGTGTTCGAGAGCCCTGCTCACATCAAAGCTCTGGATGCCGATCCAGAAATGCCCACTTTGATCGGCAACTCCTTCGATGAGCTCGTCCGCCACCACCCTCCGCTGAAGGAACAAGTGCTCTCTGTCTTGAGCGAGACTATCACTCGTGTTGGGCGGCTGTGCTCTAGCAAGGCAGAGAAGGATGGTGTAGGCGCGAAGCTGTGGACCGAAGGCAAGGATGGGAAGATTTATGTGGCTGGTGGCCGTCAAGCACTTCTCGGTCCTGAGGGCCCTCTCCACAGGTACCTTTCTAGTGAGAGCGATGTAGAAATGCGGGATGCCGATGACTCCCGCATCTCAGAAGTGGCTTTGGATCAAATCATTGAGAACGAAGATACTGTCAACGGTCCTACGACAGACCAATACATCAGCGTCCTCTGCCGATTCCTCGGCGGCTTCTTTTCCAACCACGCAATGTGCGCTTCTTACATCGAAGAGCATGGAGTAGAGTCGGTCCTTGACTTTGCTACCCTGCCCTGCCTTGACACAAAGTTCAACGAAACAGGCACCATTGCTGAAGAGTTTGGTCGCGTCGTTCAGGTCCTCGTCGAACAGAAGCCCCACATTACGGTGCCCTCGATCCTGAAGCGAACCCAGCAAGCTTTGGACCGTCTCGAACCGTTGATGCGCCATTCTGGCAAGCAAGCCTTCTTCGCCCCATTCACGAGCGCCGACTCGGCCGATCTCCAGAACTCGTCTGAGGTTAATCAGACTTTGACGCATGGCACCGAATACGTCAAGTCACTGGTGTCCGTCCATACTCTTGTCAGTGCTTTGACCCTGACCTTCCAGGGTCAGATGTTTAACACTCGGTCTACGCACAACATCTCCAGTCAAGTGAATCTTGCGGATATGTATGCGCGCCTTGTGGATAGTCTTGGCCGACTTCATCGCAGCTGTGTCTGGGAGGAAATCCTCCTCCAAAAGACTATTCCAGCAGAATGGGAGAAGGAGACTCGCATAAAGAGCACTGGTTTTGGCGCTTCCGAGGCAGATGATGTCCTCCGCCTGGGTAACACTGACAAGCCATCCGAGACTACCGAAGGGACATCCGAAGAGACACCAGCCGGTTCGGCCACTGCTCCAGCCAACCCAGCTCTGAGCCAAAACAGTGCCCGTTTCAAAAACACGCGGACTCTACGGTACCTCCTTAGCAAGATTCCTACCGGAATAGCCCCCTTCTTCCAGTCCCTAGGAAAACTCCTGCTGTTCCGCCGTAGCCTTGAGTCTTATCAGAAACAGTGTGCCATAATTGTTTCAGATCAGCTCGCGCAGGCAGTCATCGACCAGCTTCAATTCGAGGGACCAAAGTCTTCTGAGTCGGCCGAGGACCGATATGCCTACTGGATTGTGATCTTGACTTCTTTGTCTCAGCTCATGGTTGACAGCAACATTGACCGCGTATCTCCACAGGCACTCACCCTGATCCTTGTTTCCTTCAGGAACCTGGGCGGTTTGGCGGTGTTGGGGGAGATTCTCAACACTTTCTTCGAATCGGCTGTCTCTATAGTGCGGACCCAGGGCGCTGAATCCAAGGAAGAGTCTCGATTGCTGAATCTGTCTTTGGGTGGTATCAAGATCGTTCTGGCGTTCTACTTGCAGATCATCAACAACAAGGTCATTTCGGAAGCCAGCCAGACCACCTCGATGCAATCTCGACCTGACCGGGACCGTGATCGACCGGATTTCTTCCAGGCTGCTCAGTTTTTGGTAGAACTGCGTCATGCGGTCATCGTACCCGTGCGGAAGATCTGGGATTCAGAGCTCATGGACAAAGCAACAACTTCTATTGTTAAAATATCCATCAGCATTCTCAAGACAGTTTTGGATGGCGATGGCGAAGCTGGAGCCTACCGAAGCGTGGATAAGATCCCAAAGCGCAACAAGCCAATCATCAAGCCCTGGAAGCCGCGCAGCGACGACCATTTGAATCGCCTCAAGGAGGCCAAGTATGCTGAGGATCTTGCCGAAGAAGCTCTCTATCGATGCTGCGATAGCTTTAACGCTGCGCGAGAGTACTGTCATAACAAGACCCGGGACCCCCGTTCGTCACGAAACCCTATCCCTGGATATGAGCTAGCGGCTCGAGGTCCGCCGACATCCTCACCGAGCAGGGCTGAGGTGGTCGTTCCCGAGCCTACCGATAATGCCAGTATTGTTACGGGCGATACGGCGGACAGAGACGGTTCTGAGGCACCCGATACGCGATCCGTTCAAATGGAGGATGTTGACGAATCCCACGACGCCGGAGCACCTGCTTTGGACACTCCACAGCCTGAGCAACAGCCAACTGATTCCTCAAGTGCGTCTCAAGACGGGCTTGCCTACCAAAAGCGGATGGCAGTGGGCAGCGTTGCGGAGCCCGTCGCTTTGGACGACTTGGACAAAGAGCGTGCGGAACTTAGGAAGAACCTCATCGATCGCTCTCTGGACATCCTCAACTCCCATGACGATGTCACTTTCGAATTGGCAGAGGCGATTTCTGCAGCAGTTGCAAAGTCTCCGGACCCGGCGGCCATGCGTTCAGAAGTCGGATCTACCCTCGTTCAATCATTGATTTCGTTGCAGAATGGTGATGACTTCCGCCCGCAGGGTAAGAAGATTGCGGCGTCTGCCCACATTCTCGCCCTCGCCATCCAAGACAAAGAGTTCTACGATGCCGTAGTGGAGGAGTTGAAGGAGAGCTTCTCGACCCTGCTCGAGTTCATCAAGATCTTCCCCGACACGCCGGCTGAAGAGTCTTCTCCGTGGGTCGGTCAGGTGTTGCTCATCATAGAGCGCTTGTTGGCAGAAGACCAACTGCCGCATCAGATCCAGTGGACGCCGCCAACCGAGCTCACATCGGAGCCTGTAACCGAGGAACAACTGCCCGAGCCCATCGTTAGCATCGAGGAGAAGCACCAGCTATTTGACGCCATCATTGAAATTCTGCCTCGCATTGGCAAAGACGAGTCCTTGGCGTTATCGATCATGCGAGTCTTGGTCATGCTCACTCGCACGCGCAAAATTGCGTCGCGACTTGCGGAAAAGCGCAATATTCAGCGCCTCTTCTTGATGGTAAAGCAGCTTACCGGCATCACCAACGAAGGTCTTCGAAGTGCATTCATGATCGTCCTCCGACACATGGTGGAAGATGATGACATGATCCGACAGATAATGAGGAGTGAGATCCAGGGTATGTTCGAGTCGCGCGATCGTAGGCAGACCGACACGACTGGCTATACCCGCAACATGTATTTCTTGGCTCTTCGTGCACCGGACTTGTTTGTGGAAGTCACGAACGAGAAGTTGCAGCTCGCACGCTTCGATCCTAACCAGCGCCCTCAAGCTCTGGTTTTGAAGAAGGACCCAGCCAGCGACGAATATGAAGCCCAGAATCCGGCCACGCGCTCAGAGGATATCCCCGAGAGCGACCGACCGAAGGAGTCAAGTGAGATGGCCAAACAGCCTATGCTTGAGAGGACCAAGACTTCGGATCTCAAGGTTCCTGTGGTGGAGAATCCCGACGGTGTCATCCACTATCTCCTCTGTGAACTCTTGGCTTACAAGGAAATTGAAGACAAGCCGGATGCACCTAAGCCTGCAGAGAACACGGAAGTAGGCCAGGAAGCGTCCCAGTCTGCATCTGAGCCTAGTCCGGCGCCGTCCACCTCCACTGCTGAGCCCAATAAGCCCGAGAAACCGGAGTTCAAGGCAGAGGCTCATCCCATATACATCTACCGCTGCTTTATCCTCAAGTGCCTCGCGGAGTTACTGCAGAGCTACAACCGCACCAAGATTGAATTTATCAACTTCTCCAGGAAAGCCGACCCATACGCCATGACACCCTCCAAGCCCCGATCAGGTGTTCTCAACTACCTGTTGAACAATCTGGTACCCGTTGGCAGCTTGAACCATGAGGGCGATCTGGCTTTCAAGAAGAAGGTCGCTACCTCCAATTGTGCGATAGATGTCATCGTATCCCTTTGCGCAAAGACGGGAGAGTTCTCTACGCCCAGGCAGGCTGCAAGCCAGCCGTCTCCATACGTTGAGACTGAGTCCGATCTGCTCTTTGTACGGAAATTCACTCTCGAGCACGCGTTAAAGGCCTTCAAAGACGCTTCCGCTTCCGACGAGCCCTTGGACATGAAGTATTCTAGGCTCTTGAACATTGCCGATATCTTCTCCAAGATGGTCTCCCAGCGTTCCAACGGAGAGATGCTCAACCAGAATGCCGATCTTACGCCACCGTTGAAGCAGATGGCCAAGATCATGTACGAGAAGAATTTCATCACGATTCTGACCACCGCGATTGCGGACATTGATCTCAACTTCCCCAATGCCAAGCGGGTTGTTAAGTACATTCTGAAGCCGCTGAAGTGGTTGACATTTGTGGCCATGGACCTTAGCACAAAGTACGACACATCGTCGACTCCTGACTCGACAGAGGAGTACGAAATCTCTTCGGCTTCAGATGACGATATGATGGAGACAACACGCGAGGAGACCCCAGATCTCTACCGCAACTCAACTTTGGGTATGTTTGAGCCCCCCCATGAGTCGGAGTCGGAGCCCTCGGACGATGAAGACGATGAAGAGATGATGTACGACGACGCCTACGGCGATGACATGGAATTCGAGGAGGAGCTCGGCGACGGTGATGAAGTCGTCTCAGACGAAGATGAGGAGATGGACATGGGTGAAATGGGGCCCATCGAAGGTTTGCCAGGTGACGTAGACGTTGAAATTGAGATTGACGAAGAAGGTGAAGACATGGGAACAGATGACGATTCCGAGGAGGATGATGAGGACGAGGATGAAGACGAAGACATTGATGAAGACGAAGACGACATGGATGATTTGGATGAGCTCGAAGAAGTCACGGGCGACGACGAGAACGCTAGTCTCGCCGATGATCACGACGATGGCTGGAGCGACGACAATGGCGATTTCCCAGGTGCAGTGGACATGGATCCTAACCTCTCCGCCGGTGCTTTAGGCTTCGTGCTCGACCCGCCACAGTTGATGCCCCGCATACCTCAAGATGGCGACATTGACGACTTTATGGAAGACGACATGCAAGAAGACGAAGGTATGTGAATGCTCTATCTCCTGGGTACATGGGCCTTGCTTGCATTTTACTTACACATGTATGCAGATGATGACGACGAAGAAGAGGATTATGACGAAGACGACATTGTGTACAATCCCGGCCTAGAGGATGACGAAGATGGTATGCACGAAATGGGCTGGGGTTGGGACGAGCCGCCGCCTCCTGTCGTCCGGCATCCGAGTCGGCTCAGTCCGTGGATGTTCCCAGGTGGACCTGGCGATCGCATCCTCGTCCCAGCTTATCGATCACATCGACCTGGCGGTGGCCCTCGCATGGCTGATGACGGTGTGAACCCGCTTCTTCAGCGATCTGGCCGCCCATCAGGCCGTGGAGATTCCAATTTCTCGGGACGCAACGAAGGTTTGAGTGATTGGGTCTCAGCTATTGAAGGTCGCGGCCCCCGACTTTTCCCGACTGACAGCCCAGTCTCTTTTATTAGCAACCTCCTCAACGCTATGAGTCAGGGAGGCACGACTTTGCACCAGCACAACGGTGCACTCCATCTCTCAATTAGTAATTTGCCATTCGAACTTCCACCGCCTTTCGATTCTGGATTCCGTCGGGAGATGCAGCGTGCCCGAGAGAGCCATTTATCGCGCTCGGCGCGAGAAGATCCTCAGTCTGTTGTTGCATTTGCCAAGGGCACAACGAACAACCGCTGGCAGGAAGAAGCGCGGATTCTCTATGGCCCTGGTGCCATAGAAAAGAGCCAGCGTGTGGTAAACTCGATTCTCAAGATCATGGTACCACCTGCCCAAGAAGCTGCTCGCAAACGACAGGCAGAGAAGGAAGCTGAAAATGCACGACGATTAAAGGAAGAACAAGAGCGAAAGGAGCGCGAGGAGCAAGAGCGCCGCGAGGCCAAAGAACGCGAAGAGCGCGAGAAGCGAGAAGCCGAAGCCGCAGAAGCCGCTCAGCGAGCTGCTGAAGCAAGTCAGAATGCCGCAGACTCGGGTGCTCCGACGGAGGCCCAGGCCATGGAGGGCGTCGAAGCCGGCCAAGTTACTGTGGAGCATCGAGCGGAAGAAGAGCCCACCGAAAACACGCCACGCATCACCACGACTCTACGCGGTGAAGAGTACGATATCACCGATCTCGGCATCGACTTGGAGTACCTCGAGGCACTCCCAGAGGAGCTTCGTGAAGAGGTTTTGATGCAACAGGTAACTGAACGGCGAGCCCAGGCCCAGGCCCAGCAAGCCCAGCAGGCTCAGCAGGCGCGATCTCAAGAACCCGCTGGACAGGCTCCCGAACAACAGCCCAACGACATCAGCGAGGAGTTTTTGAATGCTTTGCCGGCTGACATTCGCGAGGAGATTCTTCAACATGAAGCACAAGAGCGCCGCCGTCGCGAGCGTGAAGAAAACCGCAGGCGAAACCAGGCTGCCAATGGTGGCCCTCGTGCCGAGGACATGGATGCGGCTAGTTTCCTCGCATCACTGGATCCCGGACTACGACAGGCTGTTCTCATGGAACAGGACGAAGACGTGCTGCGCCAACTGCCTCCTGAAATTTCCGCCGAGGCTCGAGCTTACGGAGGTGACCGCCGACTAAATCAATTTAACGACTACGTCCCCTCCGGCTGGCGACGCGGAACGGACCGTCGCACCGCTCAGGATGATCAGTCCCAGAAGAAGAAGGCTCGTCCTTGTGTGCAGATGCTCGATAAGGCCGGCGTTGCAACACTTCTCCGTCTCATGTTTATCCCACAGACAGGCAGTGCCAAGGTCAGCCTGAGCTCGATTTTGAGATATGTCTGCGAGAACCGCCAGAACCGCGCCGAAGTTATCAGCATACTTCTCTCGATCCTGCAGGACGGCAGTGCCGATGTCAATGCCGTCGAGCGGAGCTTCGCTCAGCTTTCCCTACGGGCCAAGCAGCCACAGCAGTCAGCAGACAAGACACCCAAGATATCGCGCAAGAACGGTGCCTTGTCTATCAATCCTGACATTTCTCCCTTGATGGTGGTACAGCAGTGTCTCAACACGCTTACACAGCTCACTGAGAAGAACCCGGCTGTGTGGTCTTTCTTCTTGACTGAACATGAGACTGCTGTAGGCTTCAAGAACCGCGGAAGCCGCAAGGGCAAAGCTAAAGAGACGAAGTCGACCAAGTTTCCTCTGAACGCACTCCTCGGCTTGCTCGATAGGAAACTCATCATCGAGAGCTCTTCCATCATGGAACAGCTGACTGGTTTGTTGCGTGTCATCACTGCGCCTCTCCAGATTCTCAAGAAGGAGAAGGAGATTGCTGCTCTCGAAGCCAAGAAGAATGAGGAAGAAGCTGCGGCCGGTACTGCTGCTACGTCCGGAGAAGGCCAGCCTTCTGGAGCAGAGAACACCTCGACTGAGCAAGCTGAATCACGCCCTGCAGCCCAGCCGCAGAGCGAGGACACCGAGATGGTCAGTGGGCCTGAGGGCACAGCCCAGTCAGCTGCTCCCACTGAAGGCGAGGGAAACACATCGAAGCAGGAATCCAAGAGCGAGGATGAGAAGTCTAAGAGGCACCGCCCGCTTTCACCGCCCGATGTTCCCGAGGCCAACTTGCGCTTGGTTGCACGCATCCTTGCGGCTCGCGAGTGCAACTCCAAGGTCTTCCAGGAGACTCTTTCAGTGATCAGTAATCTCTCACCCATCCCTGGAGCTAAGGAGATTTTTGGCAAGGAACTTTTGGGCATTGCCCAGGACCTCGCTCGTTCGACCTTGAAGGATCTTGCCGAGTTGACGAATCAAGTCTCCAATGCCTCATCGCCTACTGATGTTCAGGGCATTGCTTTGTCCAAGTTCTCGCCAGCTAGCTCTGATCAGACGAAGCTGCTGCGGGCTCTCACTGCTCTTGACTATTTGTTCGACCCCACTCGGGACAAGGAGAAGGCCGACGGCAGCGCCGAACCCCTAGAACCAGCCCAAAAGGACGACATCTTGCTCACTCTCTACGAGGATGCAGCGTTCGCGCCGTTGTGGGACAAGCTCAGCGAATGCCTTACTGTCATTCGCCAGCGTGGCAACATGCTGACAATTGCCACGACGCTGCTTCCGCTCATCGAGACGCTCATGGTGGTTTGCAAGAACACGACTCTGCGAGAGACGCCTCTGAGCAAAATGTTGCCGAAGGAGTTTGCGCTGTCAAGCCCCCCGCCAGAGTCCAGGATGGAAAATCTGTTCTTTACTTTTACAGAAGAGCACCGAAAGATTCTTAACGACCTCGTGCGCCAGAATCCCAAGCTCATGAGCGGCACATTTTCCTTGCTGGTCAAGAACTCCAAGGTCTTGGAGTTCGACAATAAGCGCAACTATTTCAACCGAAAGCTACATGCCCGCACCGGAGATCGCCACCCACATCCGCCTCTTCAGCTTGCTGTCCGTCGTGATCAAGTCTTCTTGGACTCTTTCAAGTCACTCTATTTCAAGAACGCAGACGAAATGAAATACGGCAAGCTCAGCATTCGATTCCACGGCGAAGAGGGCGTTGATGCTGGCGGTGTCACTCGAGAATGGTTCCAGGTCATCGCTCGCCAAATGTTCAACCCGGATTATGCCCTGTTCGTTCCTGTGGCTTCCGATCGAACGACTTTCCACCCCAACCGTCTCAGCTCCATCAACCCTGAACACTTGATGTTCTTCAAGTTTATCGGCAGAATCATTGGCAAGGCGCTCTACGAGGGCCGCGTTCTCGACTGCCACTTCAGCAGAGCAGTTTATAAGCGTATCCTCGGCCGCCCTGTGGCTCTCAAAGACATGGAGACTCTTGACCTTGACTACTACAAGTCGCTTCAGTGGATGCTTGAGAATGATATCACGGATATCATCACGGAAACCTTCTCCGTCGAGGTTGAAGCTTTCGGCGAGATAGTCACCGCCGACCTCATCGAAAATGGACGCAACATCCCTGTCACCGAAGAGAACAAGCACGAATACGTCCGTCTCGTTACTGAGCACCGCCTTACTGGCGCCGTCCAAGAACAGCTCGACGAGTTCCTTTCGGGCTTCCACGACATCATCCCCGCAGAGCTCATCTCGATCTTCAGCGAGCAAGAGCTCGAGCTGCTCATTTCTGGCCTGCCCGACATCAATGTGGACGACTGGAAAAACAACACCGAGTATCACAACTACACGGCGGCATCGCCGCAGATCCAGTGGTTCTGGCGCGCAGTCCGCTCCTTCGAGAAGGAAGAGCAGGCCAAGCTCCTCCAGTTCGTCACGGGCACGAGCAAAGTGCCGCTGAATGGGTTCAAGGAGCTCGAAGGCATGAATGGCTTCTCGAGATTCAATATCCACCGGGACTATGGCAGCAAGGAGAGGTTACCGTCGAGTCACACATGTTTCAATCAGCTCGACCTCCCAGAGTATGAGTCGTATGAGGACCTGCGCAAGCAGCTCTACACGGCCATGACGGCGGGTGGAGAGTACTTTGGCTTCGCGTAATGCGGGAGAGAGCGGTTCCGCTTGGGTTATTGCCCGTTTGCATTGCTGGCGCTTCTTCTTCTACTTCTACATCTTTTGTCTGGGAATGGCATGGGCGGTATGGATGGGATGGGAGGCGTGGGTTCTTTTTTTTGGAGGATTCAGGGATGGAAAGGAGGAATGTATCATTTGGAATGAAATGGGTGGTGGATTGAGAGGGGAAGAATGGAGATGTTTGTGTGCGACGTATGGATGGGGCGTTCTTTGTCTGATTGTTCCTTCTTCTTCCTTTCACTTATTGCTCTTTTTATGGAGGTTGTGGAGGGGTGGAGGGAAGATGGGGCATAGTGAGATGGGAATGGATGAGATGAGATGAAAATGCAGAGATTGGGCTCTGGGAGTGCAGGCTCGGGGTCTGGTCCTTGTGTTTTTTTTTCTTTTTGGGCGAGAGGGAGGGTGAAAATGAGTCAGTAGGTAGAGGTAGAAAACTTTTTTCTTAATTCCGTGTGTGAGTGTGTGTTGGTGATGATGGTGTGGTGTGTTGTAATTCTGATCGATGGTGGTTAATGCGGTGAAGTTGTAAGAGGGCGGACTCGGTGTTTTGCGGTTGCTGGATCTCGGTCTAGGAGCGGTGCGGAGGGTGCGATTCTATGTTGCGCTTATGAGGTTGTGTGGTGTGTCTAGGGTCATGTAGATGGCGGTGTTTTTCTAAATTATAGCTCTGGAGGGGATGTTCGTGATGGTAATGTTTTTGCTGAGTGACTTCTAAGTTATAGTGGTAGGAGTGGAACATGTGGTTTTCATAAAAGCGCTATAGAAGGTGCTTAGTAAAATGAGCTTTATAGCCTTTTAAATATTAATAGTTATTGTAAGTTAAAAGCAGAACGTAAATGTGCAGCTTTGTAAAATATTAGTATGATAAGAAAAAAAGTAATGTAAAAGATGTCTAGCGAATAGCGTGACAGGAATTTGAATTGCTTATCCAAGTCTTATATGGGCAAGGCGGTCACGGAGAAATTGCTCTATAAGGTCTTAGACATGATACCATCATCAACTTCTGGAGGAAAGAGAATACTCGTGTGAGCCGTCCAACTGCCTCTTCTCTCGTAATAAGACCCACGGCCCCGAAGAACTATGACGAAGATACTATTCCAATTGATGTCGAAGAACACAAGGCCTAGAAACTTCTTGAAAGTCGAAGTGGTAGGAGGCTGAAAGTCCTCTTTCTTTAGAAGTTGAACGGGTATCATGGTCTCTTCATGGATCGCAATGCCCGTCAAAGAGGCAAGACTCCATTCGTTGTCAGCATCCATCTTGCATGTGAAGTTCACGACTGCAGCCTTGATGTGAACGAATCGGCACATCGATTCCTCCATCACTCCACTGCCTTGTATCGGCCCTAGCTGCTCGCTCCGTACAAAACAGATATCTGGAAAGACGGGATCATTGTCTATCTGATTAGACCAGGCGTTTCCTTTTTGTAGCATTTCAACCTTGCTAGAATTGAGCTCCAGCTCAAATCTGAGGAAGATCAAATCTGAGGAAGATCAAATCTAGTCGAATCTCCGCGTTGCGATGATATAGACCATTCCAGCCTACCCAGGACCAAGACGGAAATTCGTTCCGTCGACCTTTGCATTTCTGCATGATCCAGCATAGACCTGTCAAAATTCCAGAATCCCAACTCTTTGTTTCCATTTCCAGATACCCTAAACCGAAAAAAAACTGTCCAGGGAATTCGGATACTCTCTGAAGACCAGAACACCTGTTACATGGCCATGTATTTTTTCCTCTGCTTTCCATGTCGCTTCGTACGCCGGCAATTGCATTAACGCGATCTGCCTCGCGCGTGATCAGACGTCTATTGAACTCTCTGGCGAGTTCATCGAAAGTTTTACTGAGAAGGTCCGCTTGTGGCGTGACCGGGCCCCTCCTTTTGATGCGATCGATTAAAGGACGATTTCCAGGATGGAGATAATTGCGGGTCGGGTTATCCACGCCGTGAAGGTCCGATTTTCAATGGAACACCACCTCAGTCTCAGTAAAGTACAGAATACTTCGTGAGAAAACCTTCTCTTGGTATGTCCAAGCTCGACTGTTCCATGGTGATTTGTTGATGTCTACATTTGCCTCGGGTCGAGGATCTCCAGCATTTGCAACAAATAAGCGGTTGTCAACTAGTAAATGAGGTGCAAGGACCCTCAGAGAGCTCACTCTAGGCAGTCCGTAATGTGGTCCGTTTCCCGCTGTTGCGACAATGGTTAAGTGAGCTTGTTGGTAAATGCGGTGCATGTTCTTGATCTGGTGATTTTTCTTCAAATCATCATGCTGAGGAATGCAATATCTGTCGACCCAAAGAAAACCTAGACCAAGTTGCTTAGTGACTTCCATTGCATTTTTGATAGTCCTTGGGAACAGATAACCTTGCTCATCGTTGGATGTGGGGGCCTCTGACTGGGGTCCCCAGACGTAGGAGAGTGCGGCGTATCTGATAGCCCGCTCCGCTGCAGGAACGACATGTCCAGTGCCGATATCTAATAACTGGAAACCCTCCAGAGATAGATATTCATGGCTAGTACGATATGCTCGCCAATGTCCGTGTTCTTCGTCGCACTGCTTGACCCAAGACTTGAGTTGTGGACAATTGATACTGTGATCCAACAAGCAATTTGCGGAGACTTCGAAGATTGATCTGCGGGACTCCCAATAAGACTGGTGAAAATCGTAGCCGGGGTACTTGTCTTGTTCGAAGACTAGCAAACAATCTACCGCGCTATTCATCTCATCGGCTCCCAAGGCGAGCATCCTCATGGGAAATCCCGTTTCTGGTTTTTTTGCGTGCGATGTAGGCCATATTAATCCAAGCATGCAACAGAACTTGCATGAAGGAGTCAGATCATCGAGGCTTCGGTGTTGAAGGGTGAAAACCCCATGTTTCGCTGAGAAGAGTTTTGGAAGGCTTACCTGCACACATTTTGAGCAGATATTAGGATTGTCTTGTTGCGAAGGTTTGCGCGAATGCCTCGGGAAAGAATCTCGTATAGGAATCAGAGGCTTCATTGCCACCAAAAGAGCAAGTCTTGGATGGAAAAATGCTGTTCCATGCAAGCACGGTAAATCGCAATAAGAGCGCGCAATGTAGATCAGGATTTGAAGTACCCAGAGCAACTTTGAAACATACTGTAGTAAGAGACAAGCTTCATACCGGACGGACTGCTTACAATATCCTATGGAAGTATATGTATTGTCACGTGGCGTGCTATCAGTTGGCAGAGATGGCCACTAGAGACGCATTGCATTCCGAAGTCAACGGACGGCGCAGCTTTTCGCCGGGAGGGATCTTCCCATCCTGGAAGGCACCCCACCGCTCAGCCTCGAATGCGGCGCTTCACCGGTACCACCGGGTGTCATTCGCTGGGTCACCGGGATGTTGCGCAGATGCGCTCCCTACAGAGGCCGACTACGAGGCTCGGCGCGGAACAACCTATCCACGACGCGTCGGCTGTCTGCTACAGAAAATGCGGCGGAGACCGAGTAGGATGGAACGAACGAACGAACGAACTACACAAAGACGCCATGGATCCATCTGTAACAGATGAAAAGCAGGCTGAAGGTAGCCAAACCACCTTTATTAGTAATGAATCGGGAGATACTGCACGTATCGTAAGAAAGCCGGGGGAATTGTGGGTATTCTATCCACCTGGGTACGATAGCTACACGCATCCTCAATTCCTCAGATCTGCTGGTATTGAAGACATCATGCGCCTCGTTGGTGAGGGACAAATCGTCCGTATCATTGGTGACAGCGAAGCCGCTCAATACTTTCCCTCGGGAAGCGTCCACGACAACCATCATCATCTAATGAGAGCCGCAGTCCAGGGCGACATTGCCAAGGTTTCGCACCTCCTGGACCAAGGCAGCGACCCAGACGATTACGGCGAGTACTACGGATCAGCCCTCGTGGCTGCCTGTGCATACGGGCACGCGGACGTTGCGAGGTTGCTCATCGGCGCGGGTGCCGACTTGAATGTCGCAGACGGCGTTCCTGGTACCGCTCTGCAAGCCGCCGCGTCAATCCGAAACCTGGAACTCGTCCAGCTACTGCTGGATGCCGGCGCAGTGGACACTCTCGGGGGGAGGTACGGCAGTGCAGTGCGAGCTGCCGTTTTCGCAGGCGATTCTGGCATTGTGGATGCTTTGCTGGACAGGAACTTCGAGTACGATTTCCTATCAACCATGGAGACCGCCTTGAAAGCGGATCAAGTCGATCTGTTCGAGAAGCTCTGGGAGACGAAGCCGAATCCCGCCCAGTTTTCACCCTCGATGGGCCCTGTGCTTTGCGCTGCCGCTGGCTTGGGTTCGATCGATCTCGTCCGAAGGCTGCTCAGCATCGGCGTGGACGTTAATTCACGAAGAGAAGGGTGCGAGACAGCGCTTCATGCCGCGATTGGTTCTTTGGAGGTGATGACACACCTACTTGATAATGGTGCGGATGTCAACGCGAGCGTTGGGAAATTTGGACCGGTTCTCCAGGGCGCAGCCCACCAGGGCAACCTGGATGCGGTACGTCTACTCCTCGATCGAGGAGCTGATGTGAATGCGAGGGGCGGCCGTTATGACAGTGCTCTTCAAGCTGCATGCGTGGCTGGCAACGAAGAGACGGTGAAGATGCTGATTTCGAGTGGCGCAGATGTTAATGCGCAAGGCGGCGAGATGGGGAACCCTCTTCAAGCGGCAGTTTGGGCTGACGAAATGGCCATCGTGAAACTCCTGCTGGAGAAAGGGGCGGACTGCAACGCGGAGGGCGGTGAAATGGGGACGGCACTGCAAACTGCTTCTCATAATGCTAGCACGGCATGTGTTACAATGCTCTTAGATGCCGGTGCGGCGGTAAATGTTGCTGGAGGTTTCTATGGCTCGGCGCTGCGCGCAGCCACTCTTCAAGGACACGAAAACATAGTTCAATTGCTTTTAGAGAAAGGAGCGGATCCTAACCTGCAGAACAACAACCACGACTCATCACTCGCAGCTGCAGGATCTAAAAAGCTGTAAAAGTATTTTTGTTAAGCTAAGATAAGGTGAATAGGCGAAGCGGGGCTAGAAGATAGTTATGAGCGGGAGGTGATGCCGAGAACTAGCCCACTTTCATCCATATTGTATAAGTCTTCAAGCTGGATGTTTAGCCTCAGTCTTGTACGCTCAAACAGCTCCAGGAAGGTCCGCACCTGGGCTGGAGTAGCGGCCTCAGCCCTCGGAGCCTCAAGCTTCCTGCCCACTATCGAGGCTATCCTTGGGTTGCGATTGATGAAGTGGAGGACCCAGCGCTTGCCGAGAGGGGCCTGATCACCGTTCATGCGGAGGATTCGGATGGCCATTTCACGGGCCCGAGCATGTGAGGGAGAGTAGCCGCGGGCCTCTTCTTCGAGGATCCACTCTACGAGAAACTCTTCTTGCTGAGGGCTCAGCCGTTGCTGGTGTTGGTTGCTGATGGCCTTGCGTACCTGGCCCTTCATACGGCCCCGCAGCGTCGATCGAGGGAGGCCGTACGCCTTAGCAGCCGCTCGCTGGCTGTTATAACGGCCTGCATTGAAATCGGCGATAGCGCTTTGTATGGCTAGTTCTCTGGCGTCCATTGTGGATGGCTGGTGTTGAAAGTGATCGAGGTTGACGCGGAGGGGCAAGTTTGTTGAGGGTGGGCGGATCCTAGGGGTGGGCGGATCCTAGGGGTGGACGGAACCCTTGTAGCCGAGCTTAGTGTAGGTATCTTCGAATTTTCTGCCGGGGACAATGCCTGGGTGTGATTTCGAGATCAACAATATCGACGTTGCGCGATCAAGGTCTGAGGCGCGGATGAGGTGCTAGGAATATGCGTCTGCGTTGTCATTAGGGACTCATGTTGTATATTTGTGTTCTTTAGCTATTGAGGCTACGACGGGCTCCATGGCGGGTGATGAGCGGTTCTGGCGAACTTTTCAAGTGCTCAGATGGAGCAGCAGAGTAACAACGTATTGCTATGTTGTTAACAAATGAGAGAAGGACGAAAACAAAATCGAAAACGCTCTCGGTCCCTTTTTATACCTCCTACAACATTCACCACGTCGTTCTCGGCACTTCACTAGCACAAAGCAACACCGCACGCGACAGGAAAAGAAAAGCAGACTAAAGACAAAGACAATGGTATCTATTCCCCTCGTCAGACTCTCATGAAAAGATGTAGAAAACTATAGTGATGTAGAAATCCCAAAACACCGAAGCTTATGACGCTTTATTTTTCCTCGTCTCATTTCCCCTCCCTTCCTCCCCACCCGCCACCTCCTCAATCGCCTCTACCCCCTTCCCTTACTTAGGACCTCCCCACTCCCTCTCCGCCTTCCACTTCTTCCCCCCACCCCTCCCCTTCTCCACCCTGCCGCCTCCACTCCCACCATTCGGTCTCTTCTGCACGCCGAGCCCCTTCCTCTGACTCCTGAAGCCCGCGCCAGACCCACTCTTCGCCCTGCGCATCTCTTTCGCCTCCTCGCCGTCGTCATCGACATCCATGTCATCCTCGCCCTTCCTCTTCTTGTTGCTGAACTTGAGCTTGCCCTTTTGGCCCCTCTGCGCCGCGTCCTTGCCGCGGATCGCGTCCACGTATGCGTTGATGCCCGCCTCGAGGGAGAGGCTCTCGTCGTTGACGTCGACGTCCATGTCCACGTCGTCGCTTGCCTTCTTGTTCTTGGCGAAGCGGACGGGCGCACCCTCGTCGTCGTCGCCGAGGATGAGCTTGCCGTCCTCGTTCGTGGCCGCCTTTGTGAGCTTGGCGGGCACCTTGCGCGAGCGGAGGGGCTTGGTCGAGGATATGTTTCCGAGGGCGCGCTTAGACAGCAGGTCGAGGGGCTCGTCGTCGTCTTCGACGATATAAGTCTGGCCGCCCTTGGCGGGAGCCGCCTTGCCGGCGCGCTGGCGCGACTGCGAGCGGACAAACTCATCCTCCGAGTCGGCGTCGGAGTCCTCCTCGCTCTCGGATCCGTACACGGCCTGATCGTATTCGGATTCGAATTTGCCCTTTGGCTTTTCCCGAGGTGCCTCGCCGTCCTCGTCTCCTTCCTCGTGCGCCTGCTTCTTCTTCTTGCGCTGCTCGCGCGTCTTGCGGATGTTGGTGATGAGCTTGCGGTCCTCGGTCGGGCAGGCGCGCTCAACCTCCTCAACGCCAAACTTGCGCACCATGCGCTCGACAATGTGCTTCACCTTGGCCTTGAAGTGAGCCTTGTGCTCGTGACTCCACACCATCAGGTTGGAGAGCAGAGTGTTGAGACGCGGCCTGACCATGCTCTCGGGAAGAGAGACGACCTCGACCTTGACGAAGCCGAGGACGCTGCGCACAATCTCTCGGTTGGGGTTCTGAAGGAAGATATCCATGAGCTCAAGGAGATTCTGAATCGTCTCGTTCGATATCCTCGTGTGGAACTCGTACAAAATGCGAGTGACGGCGGTAATAGAAGCGGAAATCATGTGCGGCGTCGAAGCTGCGAGACCAGCCGACACCATGGTAAAGTATTCCTCCAGCGAAGCCTCGACAGATGGGGCATCTGCAGGCATGTTGGGAACCTTGGCCTGGATGACAGTGCCGCCCTGGGCCATCCTCTCGCCCATGGCCACCAAAAGGGCATACGCAGCCTCACGCGCCTTCTCGTTGACTTCCTTGGCCGAAATGACGACCTCGGAGAGGATGGCAGGAATGAAGTGCAAATCGGACGCAGGCAAAAACTCAATAACGACCGAAATAGCAGCTAGTCTGTCCCTGCGAGAGGGAGCCGAGGCCTTCTCCGCACTAGCAAGGAGCAGCTGCTGGAGATCGCCATTTCTGGCCTTGAGGGCCTCCTTGCCAATCTCAGACTCTGCAAGACGCGGGATGAGCTTGTACGCCTTCTTCTGCAACTGAGGGTCGTTGTCCTTGTCAATCATGTTGGCAGCCATCCTGAACAGGGCGGGATAGCTGTCGCTGGGAAGGTAGAGGGAAATGGTGATGATGAGATCCATGAGCGTGTGGCTCATCGGCGGCATCTTGTTCTGGGACTTGTCCTGCTTTTGCTTGTCAGCCTGCGTCTGCGAACCCTCCTTGGGCAGCGAGGCCTCAAGGTTGGTCGCAACGCGCTCAAAAGTCTCCATGAGTTCCTAGACACTATCAGCATGGTAATTTCCGTAGTCTTAGCAAAGTACGCACCGGAGCAGGCACAATGCTCAAATAAGCATTGATGGTCCTGAGAATCGTGCCCCTGTACTGCGGGAGAGTCTGGCTGTAAACATTGAAGAGGACTGCAAGCATGTTGCCCGCGAATCCCGCCAAATGCTCGAGGTTCTTCTTCGCATCCGCCTTGGAAACGCGAGCCTGGGCAACGAGATCTTCCTCGCCATCAAGCTCGACAATGGCCTTGTTGCTGTCAACCAGATTCTGCAGAGCCCTGCAGACATCTGTTCGCAGGTCGGCCTGTCCATAGAGCAGGTTTGCCAGCATCTCGGCGAAGCTCTGGTCAAACGACTCGGTAAGGTCGAGCGGCAGATCGCAGTAGCCCGGCAGGATGGACCAAATCTGCTGCACAACCGTCTCAAAGACCTTGATCTCCATCGTCTTGTCCTTCTTTCCGTGATCAATGACCTTTTGGAACAGAATCTCACTGAGCGGCACCATCTCGGCGCGGAAATGTGCGAGCCTGGTGTTGTGCACGGAATCGCGGAGCAAAGGCAACAGCCACACCCTACCGGTCTGTCCCGGAGGTGGCCTGGGAAGATTGAGCGGCAAAATCTCCAACACGACATCGGGACCCATGGCGGTGATGGCGCGAGAAATGACCGCATCCGCCTCCTTCTTTCCAGCAAACGACTCGTTGCTCCTCAGCTCACCGACAACCTTGAGCACTGGCCTCAGGATAGGATCGGACCTCCACCTCAGCGCCTCGAACATGGCAGACAGCATGTTGAAGACCTCCATCCACGCCGCCTGGAACTTGACGCTCAGCAGATCCTGTGCCGTCTTGGCAATCTTCTCCAAAATCTTCTCATCGTAGATCGAAGGCTCCAAAATAACGCTGTCGGGGACAATATTGACGAGGAACGAGATCAGGCACTCAGACGCAGAAATGCGGATGTTGTGCGATGGGGACTCGAGAAACGTAGCCACCATGCTGAACAGCTCAGGCAGCTTCGCAAACGTATCCTCGGGCTCAATCTGGGCCGAAACCTCGTATCCGCGCGAAATGACCGCAATCCACGGCGGCAGGAGCTGAGAGTCGTTCTTGGAGGGCTGCAACTCCGAAATAACCTCGAGCAGGCGCGGCAGCTTCGCCGATGAAATCTCATCCGCCATGCCCGCGAAGATGACCTCGAAAATTTCGAACGCGGCCATGGTCAGGTACTCATTGCTGGACCGCGAGATGTTGAGCAGCAACTCGCACAAGACGTCAATCTTCCTGCTGGGCCAACCCCCGGCAGCCGTAGCCACCGTCTTGATCAGGTGCAGCGAATGCATGAGTTCCGGATCCGTCGCGTTCGCGCCCTTGTTCCCCTTCTTTCCCTTCCTCCCCGCCGCCTCGGCAAAATTCTTCAGCATCCTCAGCGCCGTCTCCGCGCACATGTCGGCGGCAGGATGGTCCAGTGACGGGCTCGGAGGCGGGTTATTCAGCATCTTTGCGAGGGCCTCCTGCGCGCGCTTGCGCACCTTGGGCCTGGGGTCGACGGCAATCTGCAAGAGGCCCGCGACGGCGCGGCGGGGGCTGACCTGCTCCTGGGGCAGCTCCCACGCCTTTGCGTCCTGCACCACGAGCAGCGACTCGAGGCATCCTATCGAGGAGCGGATGAGCGGGGCCTCGGCGTCCGAGTGCGTGAGGGCGGGTGCGAGGCTGGTCAGGATCTCGGTGAACTTGGAGCGCAGCAGCGGGGCGGGGACGTGGGGGGTGACGAGGTCGAGGAGGTAGATTACGGCGGTGGCGGTCTCCTTGCTGGCGATGCCCTGGGGGGAGATTTGGCGGCCGAGGAGCGCGAGGAGCGCGGCGAAGTAGGCCGTGGGGGTGAATTCCGACTTTTGCTGGCTGAGCGTGGCTTCGATGGCGGAGAGGACCACGGCCGTCTGCATGGGCGTTAGCTGCTGCTGCGCAAGAAAAAAGCAATGCATGTAGGAAAGAGGCAATTACCTGCTGCTGGTTCTGCAGCTTCGGCTGGTCCCGGATCTTGGTCAATCTCTCTTCGAGCGACATGGCGGGCGGATCGACGAGAGTTGACGTGGTGAGGTCGCGCCGAGCAAAAAGTTCGAGCACAAAAATTAAGTGTTGGTTGGCGTTCTGCCGGGCGGTGAGGCGCTATCGCTCGATAAGCGGCACGTGATGCGACCCTTCACCGCATGGGTCTTTATTCTCGACGACATCGGATCATTATTTTGGGCCTTTGGGCGGTTCACTTGAAAAATTATCCCATCATCTTCGCACCTGTTGAAGAATATAGCATTAGCCTAGTCTCTCTGGCACAAGTCCGTACGTCCATTCACACCTCATCACTACACCCCAACACCAGAGTAACGACGTGTATTTACAATTTACAAAGTTACTTCTCGGGAGCATACTCATTCATTCGCCTAATCTGTGACATCACCACCCTCTCAAACCGCTCATCAAGCTATTATCACCCACACCATCAATTTCCTATCCAAAATACATACACATATACATACACCCCTTTCCTCCCTCCCTCCTCCCTCCACATATCCCAAGCAATCCACCAGGGTATAAACCATCCATCTTCAAAAAAAAAAAGGCGCGCGCATCCATGGCAAACCCCCCCTATACACAAGGGCGCCCAGAAAAAAACTGAAATATAATACAAGTCTCGCTCGCCCCGACAAAAACAAGCCAGAAACAAAGAAGAGGCTCAAAAGAGCGCGGCATCGTCGCCCTTCCTTCCTTCCATTCTCTCTCGTCCTCCGCATTCGATAAGACAAAGCGAAAGAAAGGGGTGTGCATGTCCAGTCCAATCCAATCCATTCCATTCCATCCATTCCGTCCAATCCATCAGTCCATCCATGTGCCCCATCCCATCCCATCCCATCCCACCAACCCCCCATAGCAGCCCAAGGAAACCAGCCAGCCATATAGACAGATAGACAGCAAAAAAAGCCAAGGGGTAATAGTAAACAAGAAAAGCCCTCTGACAAAACAAAAACAAGACAGACAGACAGACAGACCCCGCAAGTACAAGAAGACAGAGAACTAAAACATCCTACATTGAGAAGCATTAGTCACGAGGGGGCCCCGTGCTTTCCAGCCCGGTAATGCCCCCTTCGCAAATTCGAATGAAAAGTTTTTTGTGTTTGTGGTCTCGGGTCTCGCCCAAACCATCCTCTTCCTCCCCTCCTCCCAGAAAAACATCAACCCCCCTACTCCTCCACCATCCCCATCCCCTTCCCTCCACCCCCACTCCTCAAACTCCCCTTACTCCCCCCCATCTTCCCCAAGCTCAGCAAACTCAACCTCTTCCTCACCCCCGCCATGCCTCCGCGATGGTGGTGTTCGGCAGTTCCCTTCTCGCTCACACTCCCGCTGCGCGCACTCTTCCCGCTCTTGCTCGTGACAGGTCTGTTCTCACCCCCCACGCTCTGCCCGCGGCTGTGCTGCAGCGAGAGGCTCCGCTGGCTGGCGCCACTGCTGCTCTGCTGCTGCGCTGCAATCGCCGCGCCGGGGAACGAGGGCAGGGCCTCTGGCGTGGGCGACGTCTGGGGCGCGAGGAACGAGAGCGAGAGGCGGTTCTTGGTGTGCGAATTCGAGTTTGACGTGGATGAAGGTGGGTCTTTGCTGCGAGAGCGCGTCGATGTGGAAATGGAGGCTGCGTCGAGGAGTTCGTCGTGGGTGAGTTGTTGCTGCTGCTTTTGAGACTGCTTGATCGAGGCTTCCTTGCTGGCCGAAGCTTCCTTGGTGCTGGCATCTTTGCCGCTTTCTTTACCTGACTTGACCGAGTGCGTGTCACCATTCAGCCCGCCCTTTGTGAAAAACGCAAGACTAAGACGTTTCTTATCCTGGCGCACTGGTCGACCATCTGGCGGCGGCGACATCACTCTTGTACCATTGACTTGCGCGTTCGGCGGGGAGGTGGGGCTCGCGACTCGGGATTGCTGTGCGGCTACGAGCCAGGACGCAGTCGGCGATCGCACGGGCTGGAAGTGGTTGACTGGCATCAGCTGCGACAACTCCTGGGAGTAAGCAACGTCGAATCCTGATCATATGTTAGCGGATGGGGCGGGTAAAGGGGTTCTGGAGTGCATACGCTGCGTCAGGTCTGCCTTGGTGGCCTGCTGAGCAGGCCGGGTATACAAAGCCAAGCAGCGCCTGATGACCAAGACATAGTCGATCAAAGCAACCTTGAGCGCATTTTCAAGCAGGTTAGGTTCACGACCTGCCTCCATCTCTTCTTGAGATAGAGTCGAATGCCGCTGGTTTGGTAGCAAGTCGTGGTAGTGAGACACGCTAGTCTCCGAGTTCGTATCAACAGCCAACATCAGCTCCTGCGTAAGGGTTCCCAGGGCTGACTCTTCTCCCTCGGTGATCCTCTTCTCAAGAGCAGTGAGCTCAGCCGTCTTGCGACACGTCCGCTCAATGGCAGTCTGAAGCGGCGTGAGCGTGACATTTCCCACGGCAACAATCTCGCTCCGGCGCAGAATGGTTGGGAAAGTCTCGGCAGTGGTATACACCGTCTTCTCGACCGTAACCTCCTTGGAGTTGTCGCCAGTGTTGATCCGACGAGACGCAGTGGTGAAGTGCGACGGCCGAGAAAGGAGATAGTAGTCCCTGATCGACTGACCCACCTTGGCGCGCTGGTAGATGGGGTGCATGAGATCCTTTTGCGGGCTCACAGGATAGATCTGCAAGTATTGGCCCTCCACGTCCATCTCCATACCAGGGGTGAGGATCTGAGCAGAAGGATGCTGCTGCTGCATGCGGTCCGTGAACGTCGCCAGGCGATCATTGGGCGATCCTTCAAAGATGAAATGCTTGTCTCGCAGCCCGACAGGGAAGCCCAGTCCTTTGTAGACGACACGGAAGTAGCGCAGGTTTTGTCGCTCGCCCTTGGAAATGCTCTCGTAGATCTTCGCCATGGCATGCTGGGTCCGGGCGAGCTTGGCAAAGTCAAACACATTGTGCTCGTACTGCGTCGCCAGCTCCATGTACGTTCCTAGGGCATTATCCCACGACTGACCGTTCTCGTAGTAGTCGATCATCTGGAAGTACAGCTGCTCTTTGCGCTCAAACGATGGCTGTTCGGGGAAGTTGGGGTCGACAAGGGGATCGACAATGGTCGCTGGATCCCACTCGTACAACTCTGCGTGTAGACGGAGAGCCAGACCCGCCTCGGTGAAGTTTTGCGCATCCGCCTGGAGATCGACCAGCTGGTGTACATACCGGATATAGATGTCCTCCTTTTGCATGTCCTTTAGGAACTCCATGAGGTGGAGCGTGTCCATGATGTGGAAGACCTCGCCGGTAGCCTCGGTGCTGTGCACGGCGACAAGCAAATCGAGCAACTCGTCGATGATGGTGATGAGATTCCTGACAGCGGCAAGTAGCGCCTCATCCGGTTCGCAATTGATAGGCTCGAACAAGTCGAACAGCTCCTGAATGAAATGCTTCTGCAGGACAACCTCGGTGAGATGCTTCGACTTGAACAACCGATCCAGGCAGTCAATCATCTCAGCCTGGATGAGCGACATGTCTTCGCTCAGCGTCCATTCGCTGACAATCATAGTCTGCAGCACCTCGATCGCCACGCTCCTGAGGCCTTCGTGCACGCTGAGGCACAGCTCGACAATAGGCGCCACCAGGCCAGGGACATACTGCACCTGGAAGCCGCCCATCTTCTCGAGACCATACAGCTTCTTGTCTTCAGCGCTCGTCTCCCAGCCAATGGCCTCCCAACTCCGCTGGAGCAGATCCGCACCAGTCTCGCGAACATCACCAGCAATCTTCCACACCGCACGGCGCTTCTGCTCGGGAAAGGTCTCGAGCGCGAGCGCATCGCTGCCAACAAGCTTGAGCAGGGTATCAAAGAATGCGCGCCAAAGCTCGGTATTGAAGAGATCGGCCTCGTCAGGATGCGGGAGGAAGGAGTCCATCAAGATGCCAGAGATCTTCTCCAACGTCCGGATGGTAGCCTTGTGATGATAAATGTGCACGCTCAACCACGTGTTGGGGAAGGCCTCGCAGTCCAAGATGGACATGTAAACCTGCAGCGACGAAAACAAAAACTCTGCAATGTCGTCCTTGGGCCAGTCCAGGTGGATGAGGGTGGGCAAGCTTGACATGGCCGCGAGCACCGCCGAGATCTCGACGAGCGCTTCGTCAAATGTGGCCGCGGTAGTCGTGGGCCGGGTAGGGAATGGATAGGAGGTGGGGAATAGGAGAGAAAGGTTCTTCTTCGTCGGTCTGGGATGCGACTGGATCGCACGGTACGAGTCCACGAGCTTAGGGAAATAATCGCTTGCTTCCTGTCCCAGCTCCTCAACCTGCAATGCAACGACCGAACAGCAGAGCCGCACCTGGTCCTTCCACTGATCTGTAACATTGTCAATCTTGCCCCAGTGCGGTGCAAGCCACTTGACGGTGCTAGTGAGAAGCGATCGTCGTGTATCCGGTGCCTTGAAGATTTCCAAGTCGGACAGGTGGTGGATGAGCAGCAGCTTGTACAAGATGAGCTTGCCCTGTGCTCCGGCACACGACTTGATAAAGCTCGACGTCAGCTTGAGGATATCCATCGAGGACATGGACGGCGAGAGCTCCGGCAACCAAGTGTGGAAATTCTGCACAAGAATTGTCTTAGTTCCTATCAGCACTGGAGAAGGGTTCGTCATCAGCGACTCTAGCGACTTGAAAATGGTGTTCAAGTCCTTGGTGAAGGTAGGCTGCCGGCTTGTGATGCCAATGCCCGCCTCCTTTTCCTTTTGCTGCTGCCGGGCATTCATGATGAACTTGAGGATATGTCGCCCAACCTTGAAGGTGGCTCGCAGTCGTCGTGAGCAGTTAGGGTCCACTGGGTTCGCAAGCAGCCGCGTATAACTCCGTACGAGACACGACGTAGCGAAGGGGTAGTTGAACTTGGTCTCCGCATACCGGTCGACCAGCGGACCCAGCTTGAAGCGCCTGTCGTGCACGATGCCAAGCACAATGACCAGCGCGTTGAACACCAGGTCTTCATACTCGTCACTCCCCGCATACTCGACAAGAATCTCGAACAGCGCGTCAAAAACCTCGTTGAGCAGCTTGACAATCTCAATCTCGGGGACAAAGGGAAATTTACGCAGGAGCCCCACCAGCTCGCCAGCTGGCTGCTCCTTCCACTTGAGCAGTCCGAGAAGGCTGGGGTCCTGGGAGTATTTTGTGCTGCAGAGGAATGTCCTGAGATGCAGAGACGCCATTGGGCCCATGACTTGCTCGTCCTTTCTCCGTGCATTCCACGGCAGGCCCAAGTACGCGCCTTTGCCGGCAATCATACTCGACGTGTACTCATCGTAGCGGTAGAGAGCCAGCGAGTGGTCGCCATCCCGGATGAAGGCGTCCTGATTCCAGAGCGGCATCCAGCACAATGCGAACGGGAATCCGGGGGCATCTGCAACGCTCATCACAATGTGCGAGCCTGGGACATCCTCTGGGTTGATGGCCAGCCGGACAGTCAAATTCCACCCTTCGCCTCTCTCTATGGCAGTGGTCCGCCACGCGGTATGACCCTGGCTGTTGCTGGACGGGAATATGCACCCTTCGATGCGCTCGCCCGACGACTTGCGCACCTCAATCGTTAGCTGCAGATTCCCCATGGACGACGTCTGCGCCAAGGGCACGGTCCCCGTCTTTGGATGCGACAAAAAGGCATTCTTAGGGAGGAATGGCTCAACCAGTGTGAGGTAAATATCGCTTCGCGGTTTTGTGGGTGCACCAGAGAACCCAATCTTCTTCGTCTGCTTGATATTATGCAGCAGCGTGGGCGTCGTCTCGACCAAGCTCTCGGCATCCTTGTGAACAAAGGCCTTGAGGTGGAGCGTCAAGCGACTAATCTGTGTATTCTTCTTATACCTCCCGCTGGTGCTCGGGTGGATTTCATTCAGGATGTCGTCCCAGCCGACATCATCCTCCGAGACTTCGTCCAAGGCTTCTGGTATGGACCACATGGTGATGGCCTGGTCGGCCTCGGACCGTGCTCGCAGCAATGCATCGACTCTGAGCACGCCAAACGCATTCGCGCGCTTCAGCGTCTTCTGGTCCCTCGAGTTGGCCCGCGACTTATTCGCCGACTCGGGCCGTCCATTCGAGCTCGTCGCCCTGTCCTGGTCAACACTCGCGGGTCGCACGTCCATCTGGCTCGACTCCTTGCGCTTGGTACCAAACATGACGCTGCGCCGTCCGCCCTTGATGCTCCCAATCTGGGATTGCAGCCCAGGATTGCTGGAGGTGCTCTCCCGCGGAGGGTCCATCTGGCGCGAATTCGAAGCTGACCGGTACGGCTCGTTGGTCAGCAATCGAAAGACGAGATACAGGCTGGAACCCGAGCCCGACCCCTCTCCAATGTCGGTCGAGCTCAGGTCCACGAAGAGCGACTTGAGCTTCTCGCCCGTCAGCGAAATGGCGACTCCGTCCCGCGACGTCAGGTCGAAGGAGTATGCCTCAGAAATTGGTTGTGGCGCCGAGCCGGGCGCTTTGTGGCACAGATGCATGCTGACCTGTGCGGATCCCTGCACCACGTCGCCTAGGACTTGCTTGAGGTTTACAAACAAATGGTGCAAATTATGGTCGTCAATGTGGGGGATGGGCCGCTCGTCCAAGAGGTTCATCATGGACTGCAGTTTTGTGATTTCAATGGCCGAGTCGTCGCCCGTCAGTATGCGGCCGCGCTGCGAGGGGCTCCGCACAATCACGTCGCCGCAAAGCATCTTGTTGCCCGTCACGAGATCCCAGACGGTCGTCTCGCGCACCTTTTCCAGCTCTTGTGCCGTCAGAACCTTGTGCAGCAGCTGGCGCCGCGCCGTATCCAGCCGCTGCACGAGGGCCGACATTTTGTCCAGGGCGCTGTACTTGCGGGCGAGCAGCAGCTCGTGCAGCTTCGTCGAGTGCCATTCGCGCAGACACGACGCAATCTCGTCGACCAATGGCTCCTGGGCCGACGTGGGCGTCTCGTCGCCAATCTTGAGCATGGGCACGGGGGCGGGCGGGCGCGGTGCGGTGGGATCGGAGACGGGCGACAGCGGCAGGGCGAGCTGCTGGAGGTGATCGGAGCGGGCGGTCCACTGCGAGTTCTGGCTGGCGGTGCGGCGCTTGGTGGAGCGGCGGCGTGAGAGGGGACGCGAGGCCGACGAGGGCAGGGCAGACACGGTGTCGGAGCGGGAGCCCCTCTTGGAGTGGTGCGAGAGGGACGTCGACGTGCCCTTGGCCGGGGGCGAGGCAGCGCTGGTGCTCTCGGTGGGCGTGATGACGCCGTTTGTGCCAGGCTCGCCATTCTCTCCAGCAGCACCAGTGGCAAGAACAGCGCTCGCCGTCTTGCCCTCGCCCAGCACCTCGCGCACTTCGACGCAGCAGCGGGGGAAGATGCCCGAGAAGACGCGGGCCTCGAGCGTCTGGCCCTTTACGCTGGTGAGGCCGGCCAGCAGCGACGGCGGCGCAACCAAGTAGCCGCGGAACCAGGCGCCATCCTTGCCGCCCTGCTCGATGATGTACAGCTCGTCGCCAATCTCAAGAGGCAGGTCGGCCGGCGACGACGGCTGGAAGGGATAGGTGCAGACGGCGAAGGCGATTCGCGGGAGCGGTCTCCAGGGCATGGCAATGGCTTCGGGGGGGGGAGGGAGGGAGGGACACAGGATCTACGGGCAGGCAGCGGTCATCACGGGCGGGGCCGGCGTCAACGGAGGGGACGGTGGTGGTGTTGGTGGTGGTGTTTGGTAGGGTGGAGGCCGTGTGGAGATTGTTGATGTTGGAGCGTAATGCGAGGGCCGCGAGGATGCGTGGATGCCCCTGACGGGCTGCCGGGGGGGGGACGAGTGGAGGAGGCACACGAAAAGCTGGGGGACGGCGCCGCAGCACCACCGGGGCGAGGCGACGGAGCACGAGGGCGCGAGGCTGGAGGGAGCACGAAGCGGAGCCGGGTCGGGTGCGGCGTGGTGGTGATGGCAGTCGGTGGTGAGCCCGTCCGGAGGGGAGAGGGAGGGGGGGCTTCTGCGGTCAGTTCTCGCTGCAGCAGCGGGACGGCGATGGGACTGCAGCTGCAGGCGCGAGTAATGGCAGGGCTGCGGCAGTTCAATGCGGGGAGGGGACGGACGGACGGGGTGTTTTGCAGCGTGCGCGTTTGGGAGGAAGATGTCCAGGTCGGGCGGGCGTGGGCGCGGGCGTGGGCGTGGGCGGTCGTCAGATGTTTTGGCAGGGCAGCGTCGCGACAAGCGTTTTTTGGCACAGCTGGACGGCGCGCTCACCCACCACTCCCACACGCACTCCCACACGCCCTGCCCCGTTCCTGCAGCGCGCTGCACCGCAGAAAGCACCCCAGCCCTGGCCCAGCTCCAGCTTGACCCAGCCTGACCCAGCCTGGCCCAGCTCGACCCAGTTGGCCCGCCCTGCACGGGCCTGGGCGGGCGTGCATATCAATCCATCCATGGCTCGCCGGCAGACGGGCGGCGGCCGCCTCCTTGGCCTCAACACGGCACTAGACGGCCGCACAAATGCCATGTCTCAGCTGCCTCTGCGATGCTGATGCCTCGTCTCCGCCCGCTGCCATTGATCGCCGCCGTCGCCGCCCTGACAACCGTTGCCGGCCTCCTGTCCGTCCTGGGTGCGAGCGAGCGAAGGGCCCCGGAAAATTCACTTTGGTGGGAAGAATAAATCACAAAAGGAGATCGTCGCGTAGATTATATCTGCCCTATCTGGGACGCCCCCCAGGCGTCGGAAGCCATTCCGCCAGCGCGCCACGCCAGGCCACGCCAGGGCAGCCCTCCTTTTCTTCCCTCCTGCGAACATCGTGGGAGGGGGGGGACCAAACCCACCGCGCACCCGCTACGCCCGCTACGCCCGCTATGAATAGCCCGAGCTGCCCGCCCGCAGCTATTCTGGGACATGGCAGAACACCGCTCTCTCTTTTTTTTTCTTCGCTGTTTCCTGATCTACACACGCGCGGCATGTGTCGCGTTTCATCTCGTCTTCACTTCGGCCAGCGGACCGCACAGAGCAGCAGAGCCATGACAGAAGCCAACATCCCAGCCCGCGTCCACACAAGAAAATTTGGAAATGAAACAGAGATGCGCAAGTCTAGAAGGCCGTCCCTGCTTGACCGCCCTTGCCCTGCTTGCTTGCCTGCTAGCCGTCCTGCGCCCCCTGTCCTGTCCTATCCTTTCCTATCCACCACCACCACCACCACAACCCGGTCGGGGGGAAGCAAGTCGCACGGCTTTCCGCTGTGCCAGTCGCAGCATTCGTCCAAGCCCTCAACGCTCTCCTCCTCCTCCTCCTCCCCCTCCGATGTGCGCGTCCACACCTTAACACGACCGCACCCACCCCCTCCAGCCGCCGTTGCACACATGGATGCGCGTGCCCGAAACACGTCGTTGCTTTGCTCTCAGGCCACCACTTATGCACACCCCTCTCTTGAGCGTGCTCCTAACGTGTCCATGCACCGCGTATTCCTTCTGCCGTTTCCACCCCCGGCCGCGCTGCTGAGCTACCTGCGCAACGATAGGTCCGTGTCGCAAAAGGAGAGACAGGTCGTCGACCGTTAGCACCTGGGACGTGGTCCAGGAACCGACCGTTTTGCTTCTGACATGTATCAGATGCGCAGTGCGAGCTCCGCCGCGCTGGTCGGCGGGGACGCAGGCACCCGTGGGGCAGAAGGACGAGTGCGAAGAAGCAATCACTCAGGAGCCACTCCCGCCGCTTGTACCACGTCCTAGTCCCGACTCTTGGGCGGGGAGCATGTGATGTCGTGCCCATGTTTGGGACCAAACAAAGGTCCTTTGTGTCTAACACCCAACCCGTTGAGGGTCCAGCCGTGGGCTTCAGGGGCAGAGCCACTGGATAAAGGAAAGCGCAACCATTCCATACGCCACATAGGGCTTCCAAGAGCCAAGGTGGGCGGACGCTCCCGCAGACGGGATCCTACGTTTATGTCAGCAATTACATTCCAGAGCTTTGCATAAAAACAAAACAAAGACTAGACTACGCTGGACATGGCGAGGCAGCAATAGGCAGACTAGAGGAAAACCAGCTCTAGGCGGGCCTTGACAAACCCGAAAAGGGGAGGGGAGGGGAACAGGTATACTCACTGTTCGAGCTGGATGCCCATTCCAGAAATGACATCGCAGCGATCCCACTCGAGATCCGTCACCTCCTCCATCCTCACATCATTCTTGTCATTAAACAGGATCCTCCTGCCGTTTCCTACGCCAAACGTCTCCCATGTCGGGGACCGAAGCTGCTGCCCAGAGGCATGATAGGTGGCAGTGCGATTGTTTGGATCGTAGAACTGGATGAAGGATGCCCAGTAGTTCTGGATAAACGAGCTGGCGGCCGACGTGCCATTGTTCCAGATGGATCCGATTTCGCCAACGTGCAGCGCCTGACCGACGTTCCATCGATACTGCCATGTGGGCGCTGTGCCGTCCTCGACATAAGACGACGAAATGTTGAGCCCTGGGCACGTGTAGCGAATGTGGCCGTACACGTCCGAGGCTACATTCCTCCATCTCGTGTCGAGCACGGCGTCAGTGGGTCCTTGCCATACGGACTGTATGCGCTTCCTCTCCACTTGGTCCAAGTTGGGGAACTGATCGGTGACGAATTGCTCGGCCTTGGTTAGCGACGTGACCGACTTGGGCGTAAAGACGGTGCCCTCGTTTGTCGTATCCCCAATAATGGTCGGTACCTTGACGAACTTGCCCTTTTTGAGCTCATTGTACGTGTAGTCCTGGATAAAGTCATAGTCGAGCGTGGGGTTCCAGAAATAGAGCGGGGGATTTTTCGCCCCGGGAAACACCAGCTTGAGGTTCCTGACGGCGTCCTGGAACTTGACCGCATCGAGGGCGCGCAAGCAGTCGAGATGCTCGCATCCCGTCTTCTTGAGCAGCTTGTCATACGACCACTGGCTCAGAGAGACGTTGCGCATCGGCGGAAATGCCGGCGACTCGGCAGCAGCAGCATGGAACAGGCCGTCGTCGCGGCCGCCATAGGCTGTCAGTTGCAGGACGACAGAGCCCGCGCCCGCGCTAGCACCGCCGAGGGTGACATGGCCAGGATCACCACCGAACTGTTCTAGTCAGAATCGCGATCCAGACGCGCACCTCTTCGAGGCTGAGACTTGCCTGGGCAATGTGGGCCTTGACCCATTTGAGCAGCTGTCGCTGATCTTTGAGTCCGTTGTTGAGACTGAGCGAATCGTTTTGGACGATTTCCTCGCTGGCGAGGAATCCATACGGGCCGACTCGGTAATTGAAGTTAACCACGACCATGCTCCCACCGGCGGCGTCGATCAAGTCAGTGCCATTGTAGTTGGCGTTGCCATTGACATTGAAGCCGCCCCCCTGAATGAAGACGTAGACGGGCAGCTTGCTCTCCTTGGTGGCATTGGTCGGCGCGAACACGTTGGCGAAGAGGCAGTCTTCCGACCACTTGGTGCCAAACTCGAACTCGAGTTTGGACCCCGAGCCAATGCAGATGGGACCGAACTAGGTACACGTCAGTTTTGTGGTACGGGAATAAGGGATTTTTTTTTTTCGTTTTCCTTCCGTCGTATATAGTCTTACCTCTGTAGCTTTGACGATGCCGTGTTGTGGGAGAGGGTCCTGCGGTGCTGCGAACCGCATTCCCTCTACGCGTGATGCAGAGCGCGCATATCGCATGCCCAGCCAGCTCGAGATGCCATTGCCATGGGCCTTACCCTCGTATTGGGCATAGCCGAGGTCGACGACGGTGTTGACAGCCACCAATTGCTGGGCGCAAAAGGCGATCACCAAGACGAGGGCCAAAACCATGATTAAAAAAATCGATGAGGTCAGAGACTGGGATGATCGGGGGGTATCTTTGCAAAAACAAAATCTTGTAGCACAGGAAGATTATCGACCACGATTAAAGAGACAAGGGATCAAGATTGAAAGAAAGGGGAGGGACAAAGAGAGGGTAGGGGTGGTGTGTCGTCTCGCAGTGTCCAGATGCGGATGACCACGGCTACAGGGCAGCAACGGCAGAAGAGGAAGTCGAGAGGACGAGTGCGCTGGCAAGGGATCCAAAGAGGCGGTTACTCGATAAATGCATGGTGACACTAGGACATCATCATCATCATCATCATCATCGAGGGCAGAAGGAACCTGGTCGGGTCAGTACTTGAGCAGAGGTAAGAATAGGGATCCCCGTCCGCGGACCAACGCACCAGAGGGAGAAACGTGGGGAACGCAACGTCAAGGACTCTGGCAGTAAAAAGCAGCAGCGCAAGGGCGGAGTCGGTCACGTCACAGGGAGGGAGCTGGGAGGCAGCAAGTAGTAGTGGTAGTAGCGGTAGTAGCGGTAATCGTGAGGGTAAAGAGAAACGAAACGCGTTGCTACGGCTGGAGCTGGAGCTGGAGCTGGTGGTGCTGGTGGTGCTGGTGCTGCGTGGACGGGAGTCGAAACGGAGCGGACAAGTGACGAGAGCGGCAGATGGAACAGCAGCGGAAACAACATGGCTAGATATGTGTACAGGTGCTACCTATTATAACGACTGAGGGATTAGCTGGACCGGCGGGCGGCGGGCGGGCAGGCGTCGTGGTCTCCAGCCCGCCCGCGCCCTTGGCCGCGCGACTCCGCTGCGGATACGGGCTTTTTTCTGGGCTGTGTCGTCGCAGGACTGCTCGCGAGGCGGCAGGGGGTCAGTGTCAGTCAGTGTAAGCAGCGGCGGCATGCACGTCCAGACCATGTCGCAGCCATGCAAGTCGTGGCTCCGCGACGTCGATTGGGCGGGCCGCGGGTCGAGGCCCTGAAATTTGGCCGAGGGCCGCTGACGTGCTCCCGCGCCCGTTCGCGTCCGGCGTCGCCATGGTGGTGATGGCAGTGATGGTGGCCGGCGGCTCGAGGTGCTGCGCGCATGGGGATGGGCTGCTGGGGCAGAGGAGAGCAGAGGGCGGGCGGGTCGAGGCTGTCGACGACACGGATGAGGTCAGGCGCCGCCAAGTCACGGCCGTCGGGACCCTGCAGCTGGGGAAGCTTACCTCGAGAGCCCCATCCTTCGCCCGCCCTCAAATGGTCCTTCCTGTGCCTAGGCGAGGCCAGCAGGATCGACGGCCCAGCTCGTCGTGGTCGGAGCAGCCGCTGATCGGGCCCGATGCCTCGATGCCTTCTTCCAGGCCTGCGCCGGGCCATGGGCGATGACGAGATGTCCGGGGCATAGATAGCCCTTGCGCCGGGAGAGGCAGCATCGCATCACGCCGCCACGCTGCCCGTCGCAGGTTGCTCCACTCGACGGTATCTTTAGAAACACGCCCACCTGCAGCTCGTCTGTTCCAAACCTGGGAAACACGCACAATGACATGCGCTTTCGGCTTTACTCCGAACATGAAGAAGAAAAACTGGTGCCTCAGACTCCCCCCTCGACCCGGCAACTGTGCACACGGACCCGGCGCGGACACCGGCCGCTAGCCCTCTGTATCTGTACGGTGCATGCTATAGCCTTTGGACGTTCTCCTCTAGCCAGCCACGCGCCCACCTCCTGGACGTAAACTCCCGCCGGCACTTTTTCTTCGCCTCGCCATCCTCCGCCGCCCTGTTCCTCGGACCCGCGGTCTTCGTCCTCTCTCATGGGGTGATCCCCATCTTACTGAGCGACCGACCGACCGACCGACCCAGCAAACTGAGCGAGCGCAGCCCAACGCCTCCAAACCTGCCCGCCCACCTCGCACCATCCTCCTGAGGACCTCCTCCTCCTCCTCCTCCTCCTCCTCCTCCATCCCCGCGATTCGCGCACAAAAAACCACATCCATGGTTAAAATCCGCCCATGGCGGTGGCTGTGATGCGGTCCGCCGACGCTCAACCCAATTCCAGCTCCCGCCCCGCTCCCCAAACGGAAAGGCACGATGCCATGACGACGCGGGGTCGACGTGCGGTCGACGTGCTGCAGCTGCCTAGGTAGAGGTAAGGTGACTAAATGTACCAATCGTCCCGCTGGCCATGCAGCATGTGCGATCCTTCTGCGCTGCTCCGGGGGTGCGAGGTGCGGGTTCGCGGTCTAGAACGCTGCGTGCGTTCGGGGTGTGCGAGGCTGAGCCGCTGGGCCTCTGGGAGGGGGGGACTGTGATTGGGGCAAAATGTATACATGCGTGGTGAGACTATCAGTATTGGAGGATCGTGTAGGCTGTAGCTTGGGGGGGATTCCCATCAGGTGTGTATGCGCCATGTCACTTGTGTAGTGTCTGTCGCCAGACAGCCTTGCCATGGATGGCAGGGGGCCGTGGTAGCTCTAAGCGCAGTGTAACAACCTTAGCTCGTTTACCGCCGCGAGCGAGCCTGGCCCCATTGGGATACCATGTCGGGCCTTGGCCATGGCACGTTTGGCTCGTATTCCGTGCCTGGTCTCTAGGCTGCAACGCCGTGTCGACCTCTTTTGAGCCAGTCTCTGTGGATCCAGATCTAGACCCGTGGTCGTGCATCGCATGTTCTATGCATGAGCGTTTTTATCCGTTTTTTTTGCTTTCTGCGCAGCAAAACCGAGGTTTGAAATGGGACATGGGCAGAACTGCATTACACGTGAAGGAGAAAAACTTCACAGCATGAACATGGCTGGTTCTCGTATCCTGCTAGGCTTGCAACCCATGCTTTAACTGTCGTAGCTAAGCCGTCGGATAGGCAGAAATATTCTGTGGCAGTCTGTCATCTGACGGGCGCTGTGTCATCTATGTTCATTTGGTCTCAGAGATAGTTATCAGTGACTGACTATATTAAATCTCCCCATTCGTATGGGCAGGGGGGGGGAGGGGCATTTCTAGCGGACTTTAACGGTTTTGTACTCGATCCAACTCTTCTGCCTTCTCATATTCTGCTTAGGCCGAGCATCCCGTTTTTAGAGGGATTCACTTGCGGGAGATGGCCTTGAAGATAACACGGACTACGGGAATGATACCAGGCTCGGGGTATGTTCAGAACACATCAACACCAACACTTTCCAGTACGTGCAGACTGTTTAATTCGTTGCATTCAAAAACAATGTATATTTGTGGCCCAGTTACAGACTTGCTGATGTGCACCTAATTCGCACGCTATTTTCAGTCAAATGTCAGAGGTAACTACCGTTCATTGCGTTTTGTAAGTGGAGTGGGGTTGGCCATCACTTCTGGGCCTGTGCGCAACAGAGGAACCTTCAACTTCTCTTGACTGCCTGAATTGTTCCCAATGGCGCTGCATCTTGGACGTATCCTGCACTTCCAGTGTCTTCAAAGCTAGAATCATGCCGCAGGCCCACTCACGTCCTCCAGGGCAATGGTCCGTTCATAACACCACACATAAGCAACTCAGCCAATACCCACTCAAGAGCCACCATCAAGATGGCATCTGATCAAAAGGCATTCGACATGTTGAAGTGCGAACACCAATGCTACCAGAATCCCGCTATATTGTCATCGGCGCATCTGCAAACCCTTCATGAGGGTATCAATGTCCATGCATCTTCGAGACCCGAATCATCATATTGTCTAGCCTTTAAGTAGATAGACTGCACACTCAAAGACTTGGCCTCGCGGCCGTACTGGCAAAGTTGCCTCGTGCATTTCGTTCGATCGCAGGCCTAACCTACAATTGATTCAGACATCAAGAACGACAGCATTTTCGTCTCCGATATCAAAGGACCAAACCCAACAGTCAAACTCGGAGACCTGGGCCTAGGTTCGCAGTGTCTTCCAGGCAGCCAAAACGCCCGCATTCTGACACAAGACAGTACGCCTGGAGGGCTTTGACGATTATCCCGTGCAGCCGCTTGCCATGCGCGCTTCCGAGGTGTGGTCAGGAAAGGGCTGTTTCCATCGCTCCGACGTGTTGGCTTTCGCTGTCACGGTCAGCCATCCCCTTTTTCCTTCTGGTATATGCGTTGCGCTGACAGGTGTAGCTTTCCGGCTGGATGGCTATATGCCCCAGGGACATTGGCCACAGCCTTGGGCAATGGCAAAGCTCCTGAGGCTGTTCCCTGGTTCGGTGACGATGCATCCCACCGATGCCAATTATCAAGGGTACTTTAGGATCGCCCAGCTGCTCGAGAGGGCGGGGTTTGATGGTGGTCCAGAGCCAAGCTGTTTCTAGACCTTGTCGTTTGAGGAAGAACTCAACAAGCTCAGCATCTCACCGGCGCTGGCGGCTTTCTTGCGTTGCCTGCTTGTTAGTGGACTATATGCAGAGACATACTGCTGCTCAAGCGCTTAGATCGCTACAATTCAAACATCTCGCCTGACACAGATTCCTTTGCTTGTTCCCGAGTTCGAATAGCTCGTCTTCGAGCAGAGCTTTTGGCAGAGCATCAGGATTCTCCGTCGAGTGGAAGTGCAAGCGCAAGCGGCCAAATGATACGGGAGGGCACAATGTTGTAGCTAGACACTCGGGCCGACCTCATGCCGTTGGCTGATTAGAATGCCATCAAAACAGCTGAGTGCGTTGAGCGTCTCTGTTGCTTTGTTTGACTTCCTCCATATGCTCCTTTTAATACAGCTTAAAGTCTATAATAAAGCATATTGCTTAAATTTAGCATCTTTTTACGACAGTTTTTTTTTGTTGATAATCCCAATACTCTACATGCTGTAAACACACAACCCATCAACGCTCCACGAATGCTCTTTTATTCATACATTTCTAAACTCGACCCAGCATCTCGGCTTCGCCCCTCACACCCCCCCCATATAACCCCAGCCGCCACTCAAACCCTCCACCACCACCACCATCTCACCTAAAAATCCGTAACCCTTCCATTAAAACTCCAATCCCCCCCCGCCCCCCACCTCAACGGCTCATTCTTCGGCCCCCCCACCTCCCCCGTCTTGGGATTGACCTCGCCCTCAAACTCGGGCGGCGCCCCCCTCCGCATATTCGGATGCACCTCCTCGCCGCGCGGAATCTCCTGCGCCCCCGCATCCTCCGCCGCACTGTCGGGCGATTGGTTGATCTGGAATTTGCTCGGCGCAGGCGACGACGAGGACGAGGACGAGGACGAGGAGGCGGGGGACGACTGGGGCGTGCTGAACGCGCCCGTGCTCTGCCGTTGGAGCTGCTCGAAGCGCTCCTGCTCCTCTTTCGGGAGGCGCGGGGGCGAAGGCCCGGATGTGAAGGGCGAGGAGTAGCGGGCTGGCGTGGTGGTTGTCAAGGCGCGGGTGGCGGCGTTGTGCGCTGCTGGGATCATGCGCATGCGCATGCGCATGCTCGGGCGCAATCGCACGAGGGCGTTCGTGCGCATTGCGGATGTGAGGCGGGTGCGGATTCTGTGGAGATATTGGCGTGTTTGGCGTGGGTGTTTGTGGGTGTGTTGGACGCGCTGGAGGTGTATTGCGGCGAATCCGAGTGGTGATGTGATGGATGGACGGATGGGACAGTTGGGGCTCGAGGACTTTCGTCCAGAGCATAGAGCCGCGGCTCGGCGGCCAATCGGAGCGGGCGCGGAGGTGCGGTTGCAGAGCTCCCTACATCTTCCTATGCCTGGAGACAGGATCCATCTACAAGCTCACAATTCACACGACTTCGCTGTACAAGCCCGCAGTTTACTAATCGTGTCATTTAAATAGTTGTCTGTTTTCTGCCCCCACCCGGCGCCGCCCAGCCAAATGATATCCCACGCAAATCCCAGCATCAACGCCGGCCTATCGTACACCATGCATGACATGATAATGCCGCCTACGCAATGAACCCACTCGTCGTTCCCAAGTTCTTCGCACTTCTCCTCGCGTCCAGGAACAGACCCTCGCACTCCGTCACGTCGTCGACCTCGATTTGCCCGTTCTGCCGTCCGCTGACCTTGGCGAGGACAGAGGCTGGCGTGAGGAGCTGCAGCGCATAGCGCAGGCTGACCTTTTCGCCGAGCTGGCTCACCTTTGCGAGCGCGTCTGGCGAGATCTGGAGCTTCTCCGTATTGGCTCGGGCCTGGACAATCGAGTGGATTTCCTTGGGCGCGTAGGGGTGCGTGGGGATGATGAGCAGACGGGCGAGGAGGTCTGTGGGAATGCCGTGAGGAGATGGTGGCAGGTTCTCGCCTCCGCGAATGTGAGTGGACCCGCGGTTCGATGCTAGGATGACCAAAGGAGATAGTGGTGATTCCAGAGCGCGGTTGAGGAAGGTAAACGCCTCCAAGTCGAGCATGTGGACCTAGACTACGTCAGCATCGTTGCACATCAATTGCATAACCCATCGTACCTCATCGATGAACAGCACACCAGGCACCAGATCCGCAACACCCTGGTCAATGTACTTGTTGACCACCTTGTTAATCTCCAGCCTCAGCTTCTCCGTGATTTCCGTCTTCTTCGGCTTCATGAGCTGGCCCATCATGCTCATGATGTCCTGTCCGCCCTGTGGCCGTGCGTTTGCAACGTCGAGATCGTGAAGCGTCACATCCTGCACAATCTCCTTCTTCTTGTGCACGTCGCCCTTGGGTATAGGCACGTACTCCTCCGCCTCGAGGTCGAATTCCGTGGCATAGGCGTCTGAACGGCCGACGCGCTTGACGGCGCCCGTGTTGGCTTCAATGTAGATGACATCTCCGAGGCGGACGCGCTCCTTTTGTATAGCCTCGTATATCGAGGGGTCTAGTCGAAGCTTCTTGGTTCCCTTGGTCGACTTGAGCGTGATGAGCAGATGTGATATGGTGCGACCGTAGCCTCCGAGCGGGTTCTCGGCCTCCTCGGGCGTGAGCTCCGTGACCTCGCCCTCATACACCTCCTTGGTCTCCTTGACGCGCAGGCCTGCGGTGCGGCAGAGTTAGCAAGATGTCGAGACGTGTGCGGCGTTGCTTTGGGGGCATGCACGTACCGATGGCTCGCCTGAAGTTCTCCATCAACGCCTCCGTCTTCTTCACCTCCGCAGAGTAAATCTCGCTACCGACAATGGGACAAAACGGCACCTTGGTGCCCAGCTCCTGGCTCACGGCGAGGGCGAGGGCCGTCTTTCCCGTCCCTGGGCCGCCGGCAAGCAGCACGGCGCGTCCGGACATCTTCTTCGCCTTGACGAGGTCAACGACCAGGCCGCATGCCTGCGGACAATGGGTTAGTACGGGCTCGCAACGCGCTGCGCAGGACAATGTGAGATGGCACAGAGCTAGGAAAGTATATACGTGCCTCTCGAGCTGCCGCCTGGCCTACGAAACCCCCGGCATTTGGGTTCGCGATGCCGGTCGATGAGTTCAATCCCAGACCCTTGATGTGAGAGTGCGCGGCCGTCCTGCTTTCGCGCGACGTGCTCTTGACCTCGCTGACCGGGACCGAGGCGGCCATGGTGGGCGTGGGACGCTGAGGGGGAGAAAAGGCTGGATCGCGTCGAGACGGGCGCGGCGGGAATGGCGCAGATGGCGAGAGCGAGGGGGGTGGGGGTGGTGGTGCGGCGGCGACGACGTGTGGTGTTGTTGCGCTGGAGATGTTTGGGGCGGCTGCTCGAAGCTTGCACGAAGGGAGGGTTGTTTTTCGCGAACCTGGGGGCAGCGAAGCTCAAAGTCCCATCCCCGGCCTCGGCCAATCAGCGTCGCCCTGCTAAAATGGGAGGCCGCCTGCCGTCGCCGCCGTCGACGTCCTATTCGACTCCGCCTCCGCTCACGCTGGGAGACATTCCTCCTTCACAGAATGCTCTGCACACACACGCACACACACACACTGGGAGGCTGGTGGAAGCGCTCGGTTTGCCTCGAGCCACCACCGCCTTACCTCTGTCATGAGGCCTCCCTGTCTCTTCTCTTTCCCTTGTTCTTTCAAGAGCCCCCCTTTCCCTCAGCTCCACAGCCCATCCTTTTGACTGGGAGTCCACGACCCGCCTGCCAGCCTTGACCCCCCTTTGGCAGGGCAGCGCTCCACTCGACTGCGATTTTTCGCGCGAGTGGAGTCACCACTTTGGCCTGGATGCAGTTGACTAACCACTTCGCAGACCCTCTCTGCACGCAACCCTTCGGCACCTCACCACCGGCCCACCCCACTCGCCCCCCCCCCGAACCCTCGCATCTCCTTCTCGGCTGTCGCTGTCCTCCCTTAGTCACGTTACGTCACATGGGCATTCCCGGCACAACCACGGACCAAAAAATCACAAAAAAAAGTCGTTTTGATCATAATTATTCGCCATTCCAATCTCTCAGGGAGCTTGAGTGGACTATCATACACGCAAAAGACCGCCGTCCCACAGTCGCCCTTTTTTCCTCGCAGACGCCCACCATCCATCCATGTGCCCACCACATCCCCAGCTAGGGAATCAGCATCCAAAACAGACCAGCTTCATCAAGTCATTACCCATTGCTGGTGGTACCCGCGTACGTCTATGCTGCTGGGAAAAGGGGGGCGGGTGGACTAACGTGAGCCGTCAAGAATACTGTACAAGGTGGGTGAAGGGCTGGTCCGATAGCAAGAGGGGAGTAGAAACTCGCAATCGTGCAAAGCAAACTGACAATATGCCTCAGCCCTCCTCCTTCGCATCACAGAAAGAGATATCGGAAAGGCCCGTCATCGAACTTGATCTCGGAAACAAAGAGCGCCAGTCGGTCTGCATCATACATGTCATGTGCAGGGTCGATCTGGACGGCTTGAGGCGACCATGGATGAAGAGCAAGAAGACATAGTGTTCCAAAAAGGTTGAAGACAGCAAGAGATGGATTCTTCACAGGGGGGCAACACGCCAGAGGACGCAAGAGGTGGAGTGCTCTTGCGCACGAAGCTTATTCCTCTTCGCTCTCCGAGGCACTCGACTCATCGTCGCTCGATTCGGCATAAGCTGTTGCAAAAAAGTCAGCTTGGTCACGAAAATGTACAATGTGCTGACGCTTACCAGGTGGAGACTGGCTGGTGCCAGAGGCAGCCCCTGCGCCGAACGAGTTGATCTTCTCCTGGAGCTTGCGGAACGTCTCCTCCTGCTCGCTCTTGCCCATGGGCTTGTTCTTCTTGGGCTTGCCCGCCGCCGCTTTGTGCACCGGGCGAGGAGGCTCAAAGTCGTCATCGACCACGGCGCCCTTGGGCCCGCGCACCTGCTTGATGAACTTGAACAGTTCGCGCAGAGTATCGTCATTGATCTCGTCCATGTCCAGCTCCATCTCGTCGTCGTTGACGTTGGTAAGGTGGGGGCATCCATTTCTAATGATTTGGACGGCTCGCCTCATATCCGCGTCTCCGAGAGTGCTGATACCATCCGAGATCTCCTGCTTCTGCGCGAAGCTCAGAGGCGGTGGTGCTTTGGTCTTTGGCTTGACCTTTCCTGGCTTCACAGGAGGCGGCACGGAAAGAGGGGCAGTAGGCTTCCTCTTCACTGGGGGGGGCTTGGGCTTCTTCTTCGGGGCAACCTTGGGGGATGCGCGCTTTCCCTTTTGCTGCAGAAGGAGTTGCTGTGCCGTCTCGTTTAGGGCTGCAATTTGCTCCTGGATGGCCCGGAACTGAGCCTGGGCGGCATCCTCCTCCTCTTCCTCTTCCTCTTCCTCTTCGTCCGAGTAAGTGGCGGAGCCGGGAGACTGAGGATCCGAGGCTGGAGCGTGTTGCGCTAGCCACTCGGCCTTCTCGCTCCACAGGCTATTGAACAATTCCTGGAGCTGCTTACCCATCTTGTTGACCTCGTCACCCTCGGGATTGAACTTGAAGCAGTTGTGGAAGACGAGCTGGGCGTCCTTGTGGAAGTCCTTTGCGCTCTGGTAGACTCCCGCCTTCAGGTTCTTCTCAATGGTGCCAAAATCCATGGGCTTCTTGATGATGGTAAGGTAGGACGGAATGTTCAAGGCCACAGGGTCTACGGGAGTCATAAAGGGGTACGAGAACTTTGCGTACTTGGGCTTCGTGATCTCGGTGATGACGCTCTCGCAGAACTTGAGTTCCTGCTGGAACTTCTTCTTCCTGGGCTTTGCGGCAGTATAAGGCAAATCCTTGGAAGGAGGACGGTGAATCTCCCGCTTTGGGCGGTCATTGGCACTGGACGAGTCACGCCTGATCAGGGGCATGCCGTCGGCATTGAGTGGCCATGCGCTCTGAGGAGCCGGGGCTGGGGCCGGAGCCGGAGCCGGAGGCGGCGCAGCGGGCGTGGCTGGAGCGGTAGGTGACTTTGCCGTGGGCGCGACCCGCGACTCTCGTCGGGGTTTGGCAGCTACTGATGGCTTCTTGGGCTTGACCTGCTTTGTAGGCTCCTCTTCCCCGGCCTTGGGCATCTTGCCCATGCCCTTTAGAAAGTAGGCGCGCATGTTGTATCCAGCCTGTGTGACAGGGTGCTCCTTTCCATTGAACGTGACGCTATTGTCGACAATTAGATCAAGGTCGTCCATAAATTCACGAATATAAGTATATTGTCCATCCTTGAGCTTTGTCTCCATTGTGCCAAGGTCCATGGGCTGCTTAATGATTTCACGATATTGGGGAATGTTGAGGGCTTCAGGGTTGACAGGCTCCTTGAACGAGAAGGCGACCTTGATCTTCTTTGTATTCCGTATGCGCTCGAGGAGGAATTTATTCTGCGACGAGGTCATCTGGGTGCCAGGCCACTCCTCGTACGTGGCGGCGGGCTGGATGCCCGACTGATCCTGCGCTGGTGCCACAGCAACCGCAATGCCGTTGGTGTGCGAAGACTGCTGGGACGGCACTTCAGGCACCTTGAACTCGGCCTGGGCAGGCGACTCGTCGTCGGTCTTGGTACGCTTCGCGTCGGGAACTTCGTCGTCGTCATCCTCGCGGGGACGGACCTTGCCCGAAGTAGGCGCATCTTCCATCTCCTGATCCTTGCCGGTGGGAGACTGTGCATTCAGGGTCTGCAGCGAGAGCTCCGTCATGGGCTTGGTGGGTGCACCAGCCGAGCTGGACGCGTCCTGCGAAAGGTCCATGGCGTCGCCGGGCGAAGCGTCTTTGGCGGGCAGTTGGGTTTCGGGAACCTCCTGCGTGCTTTCAGCAGAAGGCTGGGTGGCGGAATCTACCGGTTGCACGGGGCCGGCCTCGTCGCGCACGTCCGAGGTTGGGGCCTCGACCGCGTGGTTGACCGACGTGGAGGCAGGGTCAGCGGCGTCAAACAGCGAGTTGGCGTCGGGCTGGCTGTCCGGAAGGAACTGCGCGATGCCCTCGATTCCACTTGTGACGTTTGTAGTAGGCTCGATGGCGGGAGCAGGCTTCTCGTCAGCGGACGGGGCGTGGTTGCCGTTCACGGTGGGCTCGGGTTGCGCGGGGGAGTCGTCGGGCTTCGCGTCGGGCTCGTCGAAGAGCACATGGTGAACACTGAGGGAAAGCGATTAGCCAAGGGTCGCTCGCGGGCGGGGAGGGAATGCGGCGAGGCTGCGCAACACAATGGGCAGGCGCGCGCATGCGGTGGGAGCGACTCACCCGTTTGTGTCGGCATCCACCGCCATGGCGTCTGCCGGCGTTATGGACGCCGCCTTGATATCCAAAGGCACTTTATCGAAGGCTGGTGATGTCATTACTGCCATAAGGCCATGAAAGATGGAGTTGTGGTGCGCACGGCCGAGAGCGGGGGTGGTGTTTGACTGCGCGCAGCAGGGAGCACGGGCTGCAGGCCTGCGGGCGGGCTGTTAGCAACGGTCGAAGGCGCGGCGCGCGCGCGCGACGGAGGCGCACGAGAGGACGGGCAGGAGCAGGAGGGCTGCTGGGCGAGGTGCAATGCAGCAGATGGCGGCGTGCAGCGGGTGCAGGGTCGGGGTGAAGGTAGGGGTGTTGGGAGGCGAAGTGGCTTGGGGTCAAAAGCAGTCGCGAAAAAAAGTCAAGGAGGGGCGCGGGTTGATATATGCGGCGGAGGCTGAAACGCCTGAGCGGACACGTGACGTACCAGTAGTGGCGGCGAGGGTCCTGGGGCTACGGGCGCGCAGCCAGAGACAGCGGCAGCGGCAGCAGATGAGTCAGGGCGTGTAGGCAGGTAGGTAGGCCGGGCGCCGACGCGTTTGCGGCGTGTGGTTGCGGGCGCAGACGGGCGGCAGGCGGCAGGCGAGAAGGGAGCAGACGGAGGCAGTGTAGGCGGCAGCAGAGGGTCAAATGGAGGCGGCGTGCATGCGGGCCTGCGAGCCTGCGAGCCTGGGTGCGTGGATGGGCAGGCAGTGGGTAGTGGGCTGGGCTGCGGGCTGCGGGCTGCGTGGGTGCACGGATGCGCGACGTGGATGCGATGGCCGGAGCGCGGCGGCGCTAGCGAGATGCAGCGGCCTGGAGGGCGAGACTGATGGGCGCGACTACCTAGGGCGTGGATGCTACGGAGAGAGAGAGAGCTACGGGGCCTGGGGTGCTGCGCGTGCCCGTCGAGGCTTGGGGGCGTCTGGCGGGGGGGCGGGGTGCGAGTAATGGAGGCAGGATCCGGAGCAGCGACGCGTTGATTGGAAGCAGATCGGGGAAAGGTCAACAACCAGAACGAACGAAGGTTGCTGAGATGGGCGGCTGCCGTTTATACGTCCACCGACCGCCGTGCTTGGCGCTTTCCCCCTGAATGCGACTAGCAGGAGCCACCACGTCACGTGCCCGCTGCCGTCCACCGCTGCACCGCTGCCGTCCACCGCTGCACCGCTGCACCACCGCGCGCGCGCCCGCCAGCCCAATCCGCGCCCCAGCCCGCCGCCCGCTGCCCTGCCCGCCGCTGCGCCCAACCCCCATTGGCCCTGCCCTGCCCGTTGCGCGCTTTTCTGCGCTGCCTCTGCGCTGGTCGCGCAGCCTGCGCCGCCGTGTCCAGGCGCTGCATCCCCGGCCGCGCGCCGCCGACCGCCCAATTCGACACAAGGGTGCCGTGGCCCGTGCGCCTTCTCCACAAGAAACTTTTGATTTTTTCTGCCTCGATTGGGCGCGCCCATCAACACCTCTCCAGCTCGCCCATCGCCAGCCAGCACTCGTCCCACGCACCGCTCCCGCTGCACCCGCTGCACCCGCCCGCCCGCCCGAGAACATGCCCGCCGCCGTCGCCTCGCGCTCGGCGAGGAATTCGCGCGCCGCTCGCGACCCGCCGCCCGCCAAAAAGACCAAGCTGTCCCAGTCGCAGTCGCAGTCGCAATCGCCCGCGGCTCCCCGCCAGAACGGCCTCAAGGCCCTGCTCGCTGCCGCGCCCAACAAGAAGCCCGCCGTAGCCGCCAGATCCACCCGCAACAATGCCAAAAAGGACGCCCGCGTCGAGGATGCGACCGCCGTCGTCAGCGGAGGCCAGGCCGGCCACGGCGACGTCGACATGGGAGACGCTGGCGACGACGTCATTGAAATCAGCAGCGCCGAGGAGGAGAGCGTCTACTCTAGCTCCGGCGACGAAGCCGACGCCGATGCTGCCGCTGGCGCACAGGAGGTCCAGCCTCCCAGCGGACACGCAGAGGAGGAGGACCAGCCGGTCGAGGATGGCGAGGAGTTGTCGTTTGGAGAGAGGCTGCGTGCCCAGGAACCCGAATCTGCACGTACGCAGCAGATTGTCGACGTCGAGAGTGCCTTTGTCGGCCCATCAGCTGAATCACGAGCCCTAGCCACTGCCTCAAACAGCCGCCCGCTGTCCGCTCCCTCGGCCACTTCGCTCGGAACCGTCCTCACCCAGGCCCTTCGCACAAACGACCAGGAGCTGCTCGACTCGTGCCTGCGCGTCATCGACGTTGACACCATCTACGCCACAATCGAACGCCTACCTTCCCCGCTCGTTGGAACACTGCTACAGAAGCTCGCCGAACGCCTGCACAAGCAGCGTGGGCGTGCCGCCATGGGAATTGTATGGCTGCAGTGGTCGCTCGTGGCACACGGTGGCTACCTGGCTAGCCAGCCGCAGCTGGTCCGCCAGCTCGCTACCCTGAACAAGGTCCTCAAGGAACGGGCCAGCGGTCTGCAGCCGCTGTTGTCCCTCAAGGGCCGTCTTGACATGCTGCAGGCACAGATGGAGCTGCGCAGGAGGAACCAACGCGCTGCTGACGACGAAGACGATGCCGTCATCTATGTCGAGGGAGAAGATGACTACTCTTCTGGCGATGATGACGCCAGCGATGCCGGACTTGGAAATTCGAAAAAGCGGACGTGGCAGCAGTCGGACGGCGCCGAGAGCTCAGACGACGAAATGCCCACAACTATGGAGGTTGACGAAGATTCTGAGGGAAGTGAGGATTCGCAAGACCTGCTCGACGAAGAGGCCGAGGAAACGGACAATGATACTGGGGATGACATGTCGGAGCCCATGAGCGATGACAACCTGGATGACGGCGAGGGCGTGTCTGGAAGCGAGGAGGAGTCCAAGCCAGCAAAGAGATCGACGGCCGGCCGTGCGAAGCTTCCCCGTCGATTCTAAGACCAATTTGTATACATTTCTCTAATATGTTACCATGCGAAAGGACTGGTGCCACGGATGCCAAGCGCGTCCAGCAAGACACTTTATCATATGTGGGCTAAAAAAGGCGGCGTTTTGTGGTAGATTTTCATGTCACGGACTTAGATGTCCGTATGCCATTGTGCTGCATGGCTGCTGTGCTGCATAGCGTTGGAATAGAACGAGTTTTCTCTCTCTTCAAAAAAATTTCGTATTCAGTTCCAGAGGTTTGGTTCCGCTAAGCTGCTAAGCTCATGATCGCCTATTGATGTGCCATGAACCAGGGCATACCCGGAATAATTTTAGTCCGTCGAGGACGACTACACGTCAAGTCGCAAACAACTTCTTTGATTGCCTTGTTGCGCGAGTATGGACTCGAGGACAGCGCAAGTAGTCACAGATTTCAACCCGCGCACGATGGATGTTGTTTGAGTCCCAGTTTTCCATGTCATTTACTGTTTCAGCCGTCAAGCTACGACTGAGATATGTCGCTCCGCACCTTGGGACCATTAGCACTTTGTTGTTTGACACTCATCCCTACGGCTTTATCACACAACACAAGCGCATGCTCAGTCTCACATTTTGTTTCCCCACAATGACGACTAATCCGCGTCTATATTACATCCACCAGAGCCCTCCCTATCCACCCAAGATCCCACTAACCACAGTCATCCGAGATTCCCTCCACCATGCCCAGAAAGAACAAGAAAAACACCCACAACCCCCCACCCCCAGCCATCATCATAAGCAAGCCCTCCTCCCCTCGCCCCCCGCCCACGCTCAAACCCAAGAAACCCAAGCCCGACCCAAAAACCGCCCCCTTCCCCCGCATCCCCGCCTCCCTCCGCCGCCTCAACGGCCAACCCCTCGACCCCTTCTCCTCTCCCTCTTCCTCCGCACAAGAACACCACCCCATCCTCCGCCGCACGGGCGACGGCCGCCTCTTCGAGTACTCGGCGCGCTACCAGCCCTGCGCGTGCCCTGCGGGTGACATGTGCACAGGCGACGACCTGGGCGATGTCCTCTGGGGGCTCAAGCATGAGCATGTTCCTAGGGGCAGGGAGGTGGGTGCTAGGCGGGAGGATGCTGTGGTTGTGGAGCAGCGCCGGGGGTGGGGGGAGCCGAGGGTGAGGAGGATGCAGGGGTTTGTGTTGGAGAGGAGGGGGTCGGTGGAGGGGGTTTTGGGGCATGTTGATGATGAGGAGGAGGAGGAGGAGGAGGAGGAGGAGGAGGAGGAAGAAGAAGAAGAAGAGGCAGAGAAGCATGCAGATACAGATGCGGAATCTATTTCGGTGACCTTTGAGTTCACAAGCAGTCAGAGAGATTTGGATTTTGCGTCTGGATTGGGACCTGAGGCGCTTGAGAGGTTCTGGGAGGAGGCGGCGAGGATGAGGGTTTCGGTTGCGGAGCTGGCGGCTCGCCGGGCGGCGCGACAGGCGCGTGGCTAGGTAATGGATTGTCAGTGTCAATTTTAGAAATATAGACGTTCATATAGTATGCCCGTACCTAAGAATTCAATTACTTGTCGATGAAATAAAGTGTCTAGTCCTCCTCCAAAACTTGAGTGAACATGTCAAGTCACAAAGTTTTTCATTTTGTGTGGCCATCCTGTTAAGACTAAAGCACGATTGAATTAAAAAATAGCATTTGTAAAAACACAATCTCGACCTCACTCGCAATATCGACTGTCCCGCCGTAATCCTATTTTTGTGCTAGGCCACCATCAGCCATTCTCCAGTGTACCTGGCTTTCTAATCCCGCATCAAATCCCCCCAGTCATCAGTACTTGCATATTACATCATCACATATGTAGCCCTGCCCTAAACTTCCACATCCCCACCAAGTAACATCCTGCCATCTCCCCAAGCCCATTCATTATTCAAATCAGAAGGGAGAAAGAATGCCCTCACCAGAAACTCAACCTCTCACACCACCGCCATCATCATCCTCGTCTACTTCAGTGCATACTAGAATTGGGAGCCACACATATGGCGTCGGCATCAGGGAACTTTGAAGTGCAGCTGACGGAGCTGAGATTGGTGATGCCACGATAGAGAAGGTACTTTCTCGGTATTTTTGGGCAACGGAAGGAGTTTTACCTTTTCTCCAAACTCTTTAGCTTACTGATTTAGTTTTGACCTTCCAAGCTTGCTAGAAAGTTTCCCATAAATTTTTATGTTGCAAGTTGTCATAAAAGCAGTCACTTGTTCTCTGAACGATGAAAATGTATAAAATTTGTAAGCGATATGCTAATGCTGATAAATTTTTGTTCAATGATTTGTAGGAACTGTGCTATAGGTTACCAAAACGCAGTCCAACGGCTTATCATCCCGTCTACAATGAATTGATACATCTAGTGACCAACATGAGCCTGGTGCGCCTCCCCATACCTGTTTCCGGCCGGCTTGGCCGCATCCACAATCTTTCGCATTTCCTGCTTCTCCTCCTCTGTCAAGACCACATCTCTTGATGCCCAATTCTCTTCGAGACGCGTCGGCTTCGTTGTACCTGGGATCGCAATCATGCCCTGAGCCGCCACCCATGCCAGCGCAATCTGCGGGGTCGTGCAGCCCTTCTTCTTCGCCAGTTTCTTGATCTCCTCAACGATGGATTTGTTCTTGTAAAAGTTCTCACCCTGAAACTTTGGAGCTTTTGGATCTGTCAGCGGACTCGTACAACAGAAGGAGGTCCGGTTGCAAACCTACACGTTCGTCGGAAATCGTTCGGTGCAAAGTCGTCGGGAGTCTGGTAGTCGAAGTTGTCGACGAGCCAGCCATGGCCCAATGGGCTGTAGGCAACATAAGCCACTCCCAATTCCCTGGCCGCTTCAATCAGCCCGTCAGTCTCGTGCACAGTCTCAAATGCCGAGTATTCTGCCTGCACGGCATCAATCTTCGCAACTGCAGAGGCATCAGTGTCCCACTTTTTTACACAATCCTACGGCTCTAACTTACTTGCGTTAGCCTTCCGTAGTGTCGCCGCCGAGCATTCGGAAACCCCAATGTACTTCGTCTTCCCCGCTTTTCGAATCTCGTCGAGCGCGCCGATGGATTCTTCGAGGGGAGTCTTTGGATCGATGCGATGTAGGTAGTAGAGGTCGGGCGTGAATCCGAGGCGCGAAATCGTGCCTTCAATGTACTCCTTGATGTGGCTGGCAGAGTTGGTGACGCCCGACTCGCCATTGAAGCATCTAACCCCGCACTTGGACGCGACTATGTACAGTCGTTAGCAACAGTCATCTCATACCAGCGTGGGGTCATGTAGTCGCACTGAAAACCTTGTCGCGGACGTTGTGCTTGCGGATGAAGTCGCCGAGCAGCTTCTCGTTCACACCGGCTTGGTACACCACCGCCGTGTCCCAGAATGTGCAGCCGAGCTCAATTGCTTTCAGCAGGACTGGCTCGGCTTGTTCAAGGCTCAAGTCGCTTCCAAGACCGAAACTGAGGCCCATGGCGCCAAAGCCAGGCGATGGAACTTTGATGTCCTGGAAAGTGAATTCTTTTGTCATCTTGATTGTTAGTTGGGTGTTTGAATCGTCGTCGTGGAATTGGAAACAAGCGGAACGACAATGTCCTGCGTTCCTAAAGGTGTAGTTTAAATAAGTTTTTCTAACCTCGGTTTTTGCCGGGGTTAACATGACGTTGAGAGTGATGAGGATATTGTTGCGTAGCTCCGTTATCCCCGTAGTCTACAAACCTTTTCGGAGGCTTAGGATCGGTGAAAATGTGGGACCAAAGGCTAAGCAAGCTAATGCAACCTGCTTACACGCTCAATTTTGGGCCCCAAATGCCTGTCGGTGTTTGGCAATCGTACCTGGAACGAATTTAGCGTGCTGCACTGTTGGTGGGTTCAGAGCGATCTTGCTCAGAGGATGCTGCGAGCAGGGTACAACTGATAGCACTATGTTTGGATACTGAACATCTGAATTGCACACAATGCTATAATAAGACTACAGCTATGTGTATTACAAACATTGTTGTTGCAATGCTGGAATGCGCGATCAAACGCCTAGTGATGCCTATCTTTCTGTGTTATTGAGATTCTCCTGTATTGCTCTCTCAAGGGAGGAAGCACGCCACAGCCAGAGAAAACAAAACATGGTTCACAAAAAGGCGTTCTGTATCCTGATCGGCCTATCTGTAGCTCTGCAGCCAATAAAAATAATCTAGAAAAGTTGGTAGCGCCCGTTACCCTGGGACAGACGTTATACTAACAATGTCAGAGTGTGCCATTCCTCCAGTCCAGCAAAAAAATCAGGCTATCGGACTATTGCCCACTTCCTTACCTGGTTGAATTTTCTCTTTAGTTTTATAATGACCATGGTAAGATTTAAATTCCCAGCCTTTTAGTGAAGGTACAGTCCGTTAAATCCTGACCAAGCCGCTTATAGACTATTTCAAATTATAAGATTTAGTGATTATGGAATAAACTACGCACTATGTATAGGCTAATAAATAAAGGCATGTGATTAATGGGGCGTAAGTTAATGGCTGATGTGTGGATTCTTTTATTACAAAACGAGTGAGAGTGGAAAGCAAAAGTGGTAGCAGACTGTGATCTCGAGTCACTAGCTTTTGGGCAGCTTGCCCGCACTGCATTATGCAAATAGTTTTTTGAGGTGTTTCTTCCGGTACGAGATATCAGAACGATCCAGCGAAATTTTTTTGGGGTAAGTGAGTATCCTGCGGCTTCCTTTGTGTCCTTATCTATTGTAAAATCGGCCTTAAGTACTCCAGCAGTAGCAAGATACATGAAACTCTGAAAATCTTCGAGTTTATTCCATTAATGACTAATTCCCAATCAATGTCGATACAACAATGCCGTTGTTCGCCCTATCCCTTTGGTTATCCAGTTTCTTTATTTGCTCTGCAATACTGAACATTTCACTCTATCTACCCGCGAAAAGTTATCTTTGTCTGCGCCGCAACGTCTTTGTTCCCTCAGCGCCACTTCACGAGCTTACAATAATTGAACCTTTCCTCCCATACAGCTCACAAACAGTCTTTAACCGTGTTATTTCCAATGTGCATCCTTGTCTTCATTCACCATAAACCCTTGGTCATCGCATCAGATGAACTTGAAATGACTATAACAGGTAGAAAACACACTTTTAGGACAAAAAGTTCCAATTTGGAGCCCAAAAGCATGCCAGAAACATCACAGCATTCGAATTCACGCTACAATTTCCACCGCGTAAAGTCGTTCATCCACTCTATCGGGGGCTTCATGTTCAAACTACCTTTCATATCCAAGGCATCGCATCCATTCCACAGATGTTCTAGAAAAGGCGACAAGAGAACCACTCAACCGAGTGTCGCAGATGAGATAGACAGACGGTCGAGCCTAAGCCGCGCCACGACTGCTGTTACCAGCATGACTGAATTTCTTCTTCTCCAGCCATATTCCGAGCGTCTCTATACGGGTGCTTCGCGACCCAGCTCCACAGACTCTAACTTTCAGTATTATCAACCCGAACTAAGTTCTAGTACCAAAGCCATTTACACGGCCGAAAGTAGGACACAAGAAATTAAGACACAAGAAAGTAGTATACGAGAAAGTACGCCACAAGAAAGGACAACACAAAAAAAGATTAAGGCCGAAAAGATTGATTATGATCTGAAAGAATCAAATTTGGATTTGCCGGAAATCAAGGATGAAGAATGGCCCTATATTCCGGAGACTGCAGAGTTTATATACAACAATTCTACCGAGGCGGAAATCGAGAATAAAGAATGGAAATATATCCCGGAGACTGCAGAGCTTATATATACGGATCCTACTGAGGTAGAGGACAGGCGGGAGGTGAAAAGGAGAAAAATAATCCATCCTGGAAAGATAACAATCGTTGAAAACTTCAGGAAGGTAATACCGTGAGATGGCTTGATGCTTTGCCACAAGAGCGATACTGGCAGGTCATAGTATTACATCAAGGGTGTTTTCTGGGCAAGGATGAAGGAGCTTCTAGACTTAATTGCAAGCAATATAAATAATTCTAGTTTCACCACATGCCCATTTCAATCGACGAGCATTCTTTATAGCACGGAATTTTAAGATGCATGTGTCGGTCTTTACAACATCCTACTTGCTGAGTGATTTTCTTTCGCCGTTACTATAATTTATATCTTGCCAGAATGCCCCAAATATCCAGTCAATGAAGACAAACCCATTATGCTAAAGGTATCATTGTAAATAAGATTTTTTAGCCATTTTCAATCCTCAGTAGATTGTGTTACGAGTAGTAAGTCCAGCCCCATTGCTTCAGTATCAGACAGCTGTTTGGATTGTAAACTAACAACTACGTCTGTATTCAGTGCACCGTATGAGCAGGAATTTATATAGTTCTAATGGTAGCAAATATCTCGTGGTGCTATCACGCAGGTTTTTGCTTTCACTACCGTCGCTTTTACCACTAATTTGACGAAAACTTTACAGAACAACAACAAACAAGGTACGCAATGTCTCTATTCTCGTCTCCGAACTCATCAAATGTTTCTTCAAACTTTGGGAGCATCATGGTTTCGCCAATGTCTTCACCGGGGCTTCCAGCGGAGCAGTTCCGTGCTCTAAAGGGTAGGCAGGAGATCGAGAAGGCCTACAAAAAGCGTGCCTCGCAGTTGACCAACCACTCACATTCTGATACAGTCAATACGAACACAACCACTCCCACTACGCCGGCCTTTGATCCTCACGATCCCCACGAGTATCACAAGCGGTGCACTAAAAAGTATGAGTTGACCAAGGAGCAAGAGGCAAAGCGTGCTGCCGTCCGCTGGGCTACGCGTCTCGCGCTTCATGATACCTCTGAGTTTCCCAGGGAAATTGCAGAATATAAGCCCAATACCACGGGGCCAATTCCTCAGAGACACATTGGCGGGTTTCACAGGCGCTGGAACAAGGATGATCGCGAGGATGATCACCTGGGCACGGCATACACCCAATCATTCTGGGAGAACCACCCGGCTCAAGGAGTGCACCAGCCGCTCTTTCAGAATGCTAAGGAGGTACATAATATGGCCAGTTATGTTAGTGATTATGGAAAACGTCCCTCGTTGTCGCCTTTCGAAGGTCGCCGCCGCCGCACCCTCGAAGGTTGTGGGCCTGAGCGCGCCACTTCAATGGATAGTGGCAGGTCTGTTGGGCGCTCATCTGCACCCTCAAGAAATAACCAGAATCAAACTTTCCACGGTGTCAGCGAGCAGAAACACGCGGCAGAACAGACGCATCTCTTCCTCAATTCGGCTTATCCCGACCCGCAGCAACATCCGCTGCGCAGTAAGTTCAGTTGGGGCACGACCGCAACCAAACATGACCCTGAGAGCTCCAAGTCCAAGAGGCGCCCCTCAATCTTCGCGTCGCTTCTAAAGTCCTCGGATTCCAAGAAACAACCCTCGATGCCCAAGAACGCCAGTTTGTTCTCCAATCCTCAGTTGCCCAGTTCTCAGCGGACGAGGTTGCGTCGCAAATCTTCTGTCACTGGGTCTCGGCGTCTTAGTTTCAGAAGCATAGGCCGCCGGGGAAAGTCGTCGGACTCTGACAGTGAGGAGAGCCAAGGATCCACGACAGGGACCTTCAAGGAGAAGTTGGGCTTTGGAAAGAAGGAGTAGTTGGAAACATTTGGACCTTCGGTGAACAACTGTCAGGCCTTCCGATGCTAGGCTTTAGCTACCACGTCCATCCAGCTATTGTGGGTTCAAGAAACCATTGAGGATTTGGTATAGATGATATTTAAGGAAGTAGAAATGAAATCATACATGAAAAATCACTTGTTCACATTGTGAAGTGTGCAAAGTGATGTGTGATACATGTGACCCAGTGCCGCCCCGATGTCACCAACTTCGACGTCAGGCTTGGAAGAAAAGTGGTTATACATGATGATTCAGCCAGCAAGACAGGATAAACATTTAGCATGAGAGAAGACATCTCCATCTAACCGCCCTCTTCTATTGGTGGCTTTCTGTGCCGAGCTCTGTTAATCCTTTGGAAAAGCAAATACTTTTTTTTCATCCTCAGTTTCGTCCATCGTACTGAGTGCCGGGAAGTTTTCTTACCTTGTATGCCGATACGACTAAATTTAATATTTTCCCTCGATGACCTTTCATGACTTTTGATCCGGGGGTGCCGTATGCAGACTCAGCTTTAACGGAGACCAGAGCACGGGTCATATAAGTCTCTTCTTTGAAATCATGCGCAGTAACACTGTGAGTTGCAAGTAGATATGCGAGGATATACACTAGAATGCAACTACTGCGTCATTGACTTCATGCTGGCATACATTTATAGGGTGTTCCTGAAACGCGCGTTACGCAAGACCAAGTTGTTTTGAATCACGATTATTGGCGCAGGCAGATAATAGTCCGAACGAGTGATGGTTTTTCGGAAATTAATCAGAACGTCACTTTCACGGATTAAAGAACGTATCTGCATCTCCTGTGTGCCAGTTTGAACGTGGCGAGCTGTCACTGATCCAGTCGCCCTCGGTAAGGCGATCCGGTCGTTTCTAACGAAGATTGCGTCACACTGCCGGCAATATCTCAGCGCTCGACCGCGACGGTGAGCTTGAAATAGATGTTCATATTTGGTTTGATGTTCAAATGACAAGTCATATCAAAGATAGTGATCGAAACGATGGCTCGGATGCTCGGAACAGCGGAGGTTCAACGGGCCTCGTCATACTTCCAGTCCACGTCGGAAGTTAAAAACTGCACGTGAAGGACAGCTAGTGCGAGTGCCAACACAGCGATAATTTTGGCTTTACCGTGGAAAAAAGCGGAAGCTAACTCACCAATACTTTTGTAAAGTCGCTTTTCGTGCCGAACCCTGGTAGGCTGAGCTGTAGTAAGCAGAAGCATGCATGGGTAACCCAAGCTGACATGCAAAAGCTTATGTCCACTTCAGCTGTATTGGATGCGAACGCCCGCATTCGCCCAATGAAACTAGAATTGTGATACTACTGAAACGAGATCGTTCTTTTGGCGGGACAGATGAGTCGTCGTAGGGGTCTGCATGTTGCTTGTTTTCTAGGGTCTTGTCAAGTTTCAAAAATAACTTTTCGCGACAAAGTTCTTCGCACGTGTTTGCATAGATCAGCATAACTACAGATTTGTATAGCGAACCGTCATAAAATACAGGGCTGCTAGGCTCCGCCAGACCAAGATTTTCCCAAGAGGGAAAAATCGAAAGTGGTATTAGATTGAACCGACGTCTCGCCATCACCAAAGCCCATGTCGCTGTAGACCCAAGACTGTTCAGCCTCTGGAATCTTCATATGATCGGAATAGAGACATAGAAGAGTTATCCATAATTTTCTCGAAGTCGTCAATTATGGATTCTGTTCGCAATTCGGGCTCGGCAAGCCTCTGGCGTTTCAATGCGCGCTTCTGCAACAATTCCTTTGCATTTCGTATACGCAAATAGAAGGCTCGGGGGCGATCAAAATAGGAGAGCAGAAGTATGTGGGAGCAATTCTGTACAGAGGGCGCATTGCGGCGTGTCGGAAGACCATGCCCCCTGGATGCGTTCCCCAAGCGTGAGCAAAGTACGACCGATTTTGCGAAACATGGCCTATTTAAACGCCACATCTATAAGCTGTTACGTTTAGAAACTGAATGTGTAAACTTTCATGCAAGTGTTTTCTTTTCTGTGGCGGGCGTCATCCGAATGCGTGGGCTCGGCTGTGGTCGTTAGACTTAAACAACACCCGACCGCCGCCTCCGCAAGGCCTTGTTTTCTCACAACGCCCACACAATGCGCACGCACCGCTATAACAAGGCATTCCGCCCGTGCTCTCAAAATCTCGATTGCGGCACCAGCTGACGACTACTGGAGATCGTATGGACCCGCCCTTCCCCGACCGAACAGCATCACCTCTCACCTCGTAGCATGGTAGAACCGCCGAGGGGGAGGCCAATTGTCAATTTTTCACGGCCAGGTTGCTACAGCACCAGTGAAGAAACAGGCTCTTCTCCAGCTGCCGGACAGCCCGCCTCAACATCTCCACTGCAGATCGCAATGGCATCGTCGGAGAATTACTCGCAGAATAACAACAACACACAGTCACATGACAACCATTGTTCAACAGATTTCTTTTTGGGAAATGTACCTGAAGAACAGCCTCCGCCGACAGCATTCTCTTTACCTGCCTTGCGAATTCCTTCTAGGTCATCATCGTGGGAGAGCGTACGACCCGACAGTCCGCCCGCGCCAGCAAACGGCCCGCTTAGGGTAAACAATCAGTTGGACCATAGTCAGTCAACTCCAGAAGAAGAGGATAGTCAACCAACCTCCCCCGCCACTCCTTCATCGCAGTCCGGCGAGGATCTGGACATGGGCATGACGACGCTTCTGCAGCATGGTGTTTCTACTCGGCGCGCAAGAAAGAAGGGTCGGTACTACAGCTATGCCCTGGCTAGAGATGACCACATCTCTCTGATGGTCGGGGAGCGGAACCACAACCACAAGCAATGGACGCTCAAGGACATGGTCGAATTTCAAAAGTCGCGAGTCGATATCGTTCCTGTAGGTTTGGAGGACCGGGATGAGATTCTGGAGCAGATCATGTACGATGCTGCCAGATGTCAGCAACTTCTGCTCCATTCTGAACGCCAGGTGAGTCCCTTCAATGTGCTTCGCCAGTTGACGAGCCCGACGACGCCCAAAGAAGACGGAAAGACTGACGTCACGCAGGCTGCACGGCTTCGACAGAGCCAACGCACCAAGAGCGCTCCGTCTCTTTCAATGATGACCAACCCCCCCATGGACCACTCTCGTCGCATGGCTTCATATGGAAACTGGGATCACTCGCGTCGCTTATCTTCTCACGCACTCTCTGATCATCCCTATCGCTCATCTTTTCACGGAATTCCCCCTCGTACTTCTTCGTATGGACCTCCTTCTCGCACTTCATCACATAGACCTCCTCCTGCACACCTGCGCCACACCAGTAGCAGCGATGTCTTCCGAACTAGGCGACAGGGCCGCCATCTTTCTGTTCATGCTTCGCAGCGTTCCCGCGGCTTTACTCCGACCCACAGCAGATTGGCTTCAGAGGTCAGAACGTTTGAGCCCAACCCAACTGTAACCTTCGACTCCTTCCTGTCACCCCACTCGTCTGGCAAAGGCGAGGCTTACCGCGGTGCAAACAATGCTAAGAATGAGGCGTCTGGCGAAACTTCTGGTGAGAGCGCAGAGAACGAGGCGTTTCCAATCAAACTTTCGAGGCGACTCTCAAGGATGGCCAGCATCAAGAAGATACGCGCGTCTGTCAGCCCGTCCAAGGAAGCGATACCTCCGGTACCTACGATTCCTCTCCCTACAGCTCCCTTGCCTACAGCTACTCCGCCTAGGATTACACCCGCCAATGGATTCACTAGCTATCCGAACAGTTCGGCCACCAGCTATGCAGGAAGCTCTGCCAATAGCGCTGCGGATAGCTCCGCCAATAGTAGTACCGCCAATAGTTCTGCGAATAGTTCTGCGACTAGTTGTGCGGACACGCCCACAAACACGCCTGCCAACAGTTCGGAACTCGTCGTGGTAAAACCCAGGCTGGTTAGGCGCCTCACCAAGCAGGCTCCACTGTCGAATATGCGCGGGGCTGCCAATGCCGCAGAAGACAGTCCCCAAAATTCGTCCAGTGAAAACGTCGGCAAGAGCGAGGGCCGCAGTAGCTCGACCTGGGCGCGGCGTATGAACAGGATGCAGAGTCTCGCAAACATCCGGGGTAACTCGATCTCGATGCGACGGGATACGCCGCACAACTCATCTACCGAGAGCATCGAGCCTAGTGAGGATCGCCCCCGTTCAAGCCGGGCGAAGCACGTGAACAAGATGCCGAGCAGCGGGAACGTCAAGCCCAACGAGGTGCGGCAATCGCCGAAGCGGTCTCCACAGCCGTCTCCACAATCGTCACCGCAGCCGTCACCGCCGCAGTTTCTACCGATGGACTGCCAGGGTTTGACACGGCAGGCTACGCAACCGCCTCCTCAGCCGCCGAAGCGCCAGAAATCGAAGCTGCAAAAGCGCGTCAGTAAGATGAAGAGCATGCCTTCGATGAAATTGTCGAAGTCCAAGTCCAAGGGTGCTCCCAGCGGCAATCGGCCGCCAGGCGGTGGAAACTAGGCCAACCAGCCACACGGGCCAACGGTCGCACATATACTTTCTTTTCAACCCCCCGACCTCTTGATCCAGGTTCTACACAGTTCTCTTCCAAGGTATACACTGAGACGCCTCTTATCCACATTTCCTACAATGCTTTCGCTTCGTTTCGTATCAGCTGCGGCTAGCAGCTCTTTGTATTCGTATTCATTCGCATCATGGCCCTCTCTTTGAGTCATTCAAGCATCGCAACTCGGAGTCATCAGCAACATAAGCGGTGACCAGGACCAACCCTTGTCAGTAATGTAGCATTCTATCGAGATCATTTTCATTGGCGTTTTAATGAGAAGAAAAAAAAAAGCCCCCGAGGCCACAGGGCGGGCGACACGCGACCTCATACCTAGGGAGGCGGAGGGGGGAGGGGAGGGAGCAGGGTTATGGTAATCACAAAAAAGGCACATCAAAAGCACTGGGCAGCGCCGGAGGAGGGTATCCTAATGGTAGAGCGACTCGAATTGAAAGAATTTCCCCGAGCTGAGGCATTTCTGGGCAGGATCGAGAATGGGTGAGATTTCGATAATTGATTGGCTTGGCAGGTGAGGTTGATATTCGCTTCGGGACACGCGCTAGCCGACGTGTCAAAACGGCTAGCGCGACACGTTGGAACCACAGGGCCAGCCAACCAGCCGCCGTGTCACGACACCCCGTCCAGTCCGACTCCAGCCCTCCAACCGCCGTCCTCTCTCCACGCTCAGGAGAGCCCACCTCCCTGCCCGCGCCTGTCTTCGTGGCGCCGTCTCGACCGTGTCTGCCCTTGCCAGCGCAGCTTGCTAGCCGTCTGCTAACAGCATGGCGCCAGGGCCGCTTCGCAGAGCAGCCTGCATCCTTTCGGCGATGCCACCACTTGCAGGCCAGTTTACCGCTTCCGCTCCGCCAAGATGAGACCGGTCAGCTAGATTCGCGATTCAGGCCCGGCTTATCTACCAGGCCAGGACTGAAATACTCACGATCTCCTCGTCCCAGGCACGTCCAGCTAGCTGTCAGCGATCATCACCCTCGCCCTCCACTGGCGACGCTCCGCTGTTATCGGCACCGTTCGCGTGCGAGAAAAAGTAACTCATCGCCCCGCCTCAACAACCACGGCCAGGCCTCTAGACGTCACCACCGACCGCGACAACATCGACAACAATAACAACAACAAGACCGAGCACGGAACCCACAGCGATAGCGATAGCCGCCGCCGCCGCAACGACCAGCAACCGCACCAGCACCAGCACCACCGCAAAACCCGTGCCAGTCCCAGCAAGACGATTTCCCCCCCCGCTCGCCGACGCCGCCACCACATGCTCGACCTCCACTCTCTTTTCCAACCCTCCTCGACTTGCCACTCCGGATCCGGATCCACCACGCCCGCCGGCGCAGCAGCAGCAGCAGCAACCACCAACACCGCCACCACGGATTTCTCACGCTCCAGGTACGGCGGATACAGCGGCACGCGGGTCGCCCAGAGCATCGACCCCATGGACGGCAAGACGCGCGCCTGCAACCGCAACCTCACCTTTGAGACGTTTGTCGGGGAGCAGCACCTGGGCGTCGACGAGGGCACCAAGAAGAAGGTGCGGTTGGTAAATCGCATCTTTGGCAAGTTGAGGGGGAAGATGAGGAGGAGGGCGGGGTGGGAGAGGGCATGAGGTGCGTGGATTGTCTCAGACGTGCTGTCACCTAAATTGCCAACTGCGCGTTCCTCTTTTTTTTTTTTCTCCTTTGCCTTTCTGAGGATGCGGGAGGCAGCTTGTGGTGGCAGCGTTTCCCTTTCTGCAAGACAAGAGGTTGCACTGGGGGGAGGTTGGCGGGCGAGCAGAAAGAAGACATGCATGCGTACTTGCTTGCTGCGGATGTGTCAATGGCGCGTCCAGCATGCAATTGGATGACCAGGCGTTGTGGGCGGCGGGGGGTCGGTGTTCGGGCGTCTGTGCCATGCGTTATGCGGTGAATCTGCCTCCCTCTTTTCCATTTTATCGCCTTCCACCCCGTCATTAGACGTGGATAGAACTCCTTTGTAATGAGGGTTACGGCACCCTTCTCTCTTTCTTTACTTCTTCTTTTTTTTTCCATCAAGAATTCCCCTAGCTGAAGGGGGGAATCTGCTATACACTTTCGCTCAGCAAGACTTGCAACGATTGGACTGTTTCATCATACCCCATACCCCAGACTTATTTAGTTTTCTCTTTCTTTCTTTCGCAGGGCAGGACAGTACAGGTTAGAACAGGGTAGGAAGTCTTGTATACACGTATTCCACCTAGGTACTCGAAGGGAAAAAATAGTAATATAAGAAACCCAACATGCCACATTCATCCTTCTAGCTTTACTTATCCTGACTACCGCCACTACACAAGAGTATCTTACTGCTCCTCGTTATATATGACAAAGCACCCAACGGCCCCAAAAAGTGGATCCCACCCTCCGGCCCGTTCCGCCCCTACCCTAGCCCCTATGCAAACCTGAGGCACAACTCTCTACACCTCCCCCCACGCCCTCCCCTACATCCATCCAGGCACAGCAAACGCCCGCTCCACGAGTTCGGCAGTCGCATGCCTGGCAGATATTCCAAAGCTATTCCACAATCAGACAGCGGCACTGGCCGGATTGCCTGTTTGTTCCCTGTGCGCGTGGTATTGGCGCATCACCTGATGGTCGTGTCACCCCACCGCGCGCGACGCCATCACCCGACCCCAGGCTAGCATACACGGCAGTCGGAGCGGAGCGCAGCGGGGAGCTCCGGGGGAAAATTCAGGAGGGGCATGCGGATAAGCTTTTTTTTAGTTTGCGCAGGGTCTTTGCAACGGCAGTGTGGGTTCCTTGCGCTATGTCGATGCAGAAGCCTAGTATGGGGAGGGCCATGTATGTATTCCCGAAGCAGGCGTGGCGTACTGTCACCCTTGTCTGTAAGAGTAGCTGGACGCTAGATCTCAGGGTCTGCGGGCTCGAGGTCTAGGTCCACGACCCACGGCGCTTGTGCAGGTCTGTACCTGACCGTCATGATGCTTGCATTGACCATGAGGGTTTCTTTGCCAAAGGCAAGGGGTGTGGATGTGCTGCTCATATCGAGTAAGACACCGTGCTGAGAAATGGCTTTCTGCTCGTCGACTTGCACACGCTCGCTCTGTTGTATACATCCCTCTTTTATATCCCCCAGCTCGCCTTCGGACCACTGTACGCGCTCTGCACCCCACCCTTCGTGAATATGCCCGAAGCAGTGCATCCGTGGTCGGCATCTCTGTGCCGCGCGCAAAAGATGCTCGCAACCCACGGGCTCGCCATGGGTGGTGGCATCCAGAATACCGTGCGGTGGGCCGTGCGTCATCATAAGGTCTATCGCTGGGAAGTCGGGGACAGGGTTGGAGGCAATGGGGATGGAAAGCGGGGTGCTAAGGTGCGGCGGGTTGTAGCGGTCCTCATTCCGCCAGTAGGGGAAGGCCCAGTCGCAAAATTCGGGCTGGTAAGGGGAAGCGTATACCTATTCAGATCAGCTATGGATTCCAGAGTGACATTGATATGTCTGGTGTAGAGGCTAAATGCATGTGCTGGCAAAAAAAAAAATGCATAAAGATGCAGTATGAGACGGAATGGCCTGATACGAGACGAAAAGAAACATACCCGCAACTTCGCTCCATTCTTCAATACGAAGCTATACGTCCCCTCGTCGAGAAACGTAACTCCGGCCGCCTTGGCGAGCTCTCCAGTCCACAGTTCCCTCGCTCGTGCAGGTAATGATTCATCCGCTTGGTTGAGACGTTGCATAGACTGCCCTTTCCGTCGATAATATGCTTCATCTAAGCTGATGTCGTGATTTCCTGCAATGACAAGCTTCAAGTCTGCATCAATAGAGGCCAGCATCTCCAGTGTTGCTTCGTACTCTGAGTACCGTCCGACCATGGTCAGATCGCCGCAATGTAGCAGCACGTCGGCCTTTGGGAGCGGCGGCCGGAAGGCAGTATCCGCACTTGTTGCATTTTGCACAGGAGACGCGTTGTGCGTGTCAGAAATGACGAGAAACCGTGTCTTTATAGGCGATGACGAGGAGAGGGTAGACATGGTTGCAGGAGGAATGAGGAATGGAGCTTGAGCTTGGACGCTGACGAGGGGTGGTGGGGTGGTGTGGCGGATGAGTGGCGGTGCGCAGAAACGGAAAGGACGCCATATCCGACATGAATTGAGCATGGCAAAAGGTAGCTTTCTGGGCCACATTTTGCTCAGCATCGATGCGGCATCTAAATTGGCACCTGGAGCACTTGACTCGATTTGGAACTCGACTGGGTGGTGATGTTGCTGTTGTTGCTGCTGCTGCTGCTACTTCCTACAATTTCCTGCCAAGCAGAGCCAGCTTCGCTCCTTCCCTTACAGCTTCGCTAGACGAAAGCCAACAAACCCACAATCATCGTGGCATCTTCTGACATTTGTACATTTCCTCTGATACATTCGAGCCCAACCCTTCCACTCAATATACCACGTCCGTCCGGTCTACATCTTCCATGTCCACTCCATCTGTCCCTACACACACAGAAACCCACCTGGGCAGGTACCAAGGCTGGCACGTGAGATGAGGCAGGAGCCTTCAGCACACCACGAACAATCCCATGGGACCCGCTTCAGGTATAGCTACCCGGTCTCGATTGACTGGAAGCAGATTCCATCCTCATCATGACGTCCGCCGGCGGCGTAGATCTCGGCCAGTCGATAGAAATAAACTCAGACCGTCGCTGCACCCCAGATTCACCAACGCACAATGACAGCTGAAACTTCCAATTGCGGCAATTCACGAACCCTGGCACAACGTGCGGACCGTCGCGTTTCAAGGCCGGTTGCTTGCAGGCAGACTTTCTTCTAGAGACGAAGCAGGAAGGTCGCGCTCCTTGGACGCAGCCTGCCATCTATGGTATGCAAAAGTGTTGAGGAGGGGTATCGCCATCGCCAATGGGCAGGAATTCGTGCCGTGTTGTTTTCTTTTTTTCTGGGGGAAACAAGCCGCCTCGGGAAACTTCCCTCTTCTCAACTTCTACATGTCCCTCCCCTCGATGCTTCCGGGAATTCGCAATGAGCGGAAATCTTCGCATTCATCCACTCCACCCGCTGAAGACGTGTCGTCTTGGCACCCAAGCGTCTCAATGACGCTGTCTGACTTTGTGCGACGGTCGATCGATGCTGTTCTGAGATGTGTCATTCTTCGTGAGCAGGCGCCTCCTTGCTTCAAATTTCTGGAGCCTCGTGGCGTTTGCCGAGGGACTACGGGCGAGCGGCAGCAACGGCATCCTGGCGCATTCGTTCAGCAGAGCGTCGTGGAATTGGGACCGCTATCCTGCCTTTGTGTTAGTCTCGCCTGCTGTTCACCCTTTTGCCTCGTCAAATCTGCTGTACAGGTCGCGTCTAGGGCGCGATGCTATCGGCCTCCCGTCAGTCCGTTCCCAAGTGCTTGGTCGAGGTTGAAATTTTTCCTCAACTTGATCCTTTGAGGGACTGCATTTCCGAGCTGCGAGTTTTCGCCGGCCAAGGGGAAGGGAGCAGTGCACACCGCAGATTCGACAATCGATACGAAGGGCGGGACTCCGGGCAGCGGGGACGGCGAGGGCAGAGAGCTCGATAATGTACCATGCAAAAGTCTGGCCAACTCTACTCGCGCCATGACTTTCCTTTTGCGGCTCGTCGTGCAGTCCCCAATTCCTTCAGAGTCGCGGAGGAGAGTCTCGACGAGGTGCGACACCGGGATCAACGCGCTGATGAAGCAACGCTCTGCAGCGGGAGGCGACGGCAGCGCGACGGCTAACGAGCCGGCAGTGTACCTAGGCACTTTTTTCTAATAAGGGTGAGCATCCTGCATTTTCCGCATGCTCGCTTCGTCATCCCTAGAACCGCCATGGGCTCGTGGTGGATGGTCTGAGAATCAGGCCATTCTCACGTACCCGTTCCTGCATGCGAGGCGTTCGGGGGCCATGGATCCGCGCCGCCGTCTGCACGTGGACCCGCAAAGCCTGTAGCAGGCGCAGGTAGCGAGGCCATCGCGAGCTCTTCGAGGCATTCCGTTATCAGATCCGGAGAATCTTCTTCAGCCCTGTGATGATGGAGTGTTTGTGGTCCTGCGACTTCACCAGCGCTGCGGGCGCTTCCGTCGTGGCCTCCATCCCCGGGAGATCACAGCTTGGCGACATCACACCATGATGAACGCACCCAGAGCGACCTGCAAAGCTTTTGTCTAAGCATGACCGGCCGTTGCGACTAGCACCCACTCAGAACTATACCTCTCCATCGCGTAATGCCGAAAACGTACGGCTTGCTCAGAGCGGCTCGTCTGAAAACGGGAGGCCATGGTTCGGACTAGTCGTTAGTATAAGCGTAGACAAAGAGAATTGCAGGACAGGCTTCCGGCGCAGAAAAACCTGCCAGTCGTGACTATGAGACGACGGAGCTGGCCGCCCTCGGGTCTTTCAGGACTGCGATGCTACACTGACGGTGTTGAAAGGGCGTCGGATTGACTAAAGGATTGCTCGGCCGCTGCCTGGCTATTGCTAATGTGTCAACCACGTGGTGTGCAAAATGACAGTCAGCCTTACGTATCCTGTCAAATTCTGTCGAGTTCTGTCAAGTGCCGGGTGTGGCTCATTTGCCTTCGTACTCGGGCCTCTGTACACGGGCGCACCCAGATTGCCTCTGCAACCAGCACGGCAGCTCCAGAACCTCAACAGCAGTATGCTGTATACACGTTCGACCCACAGCAGAAGCCTGTGTTTCTAAATGAATGGGCTTTTGGAGCTGAAGCGGCGAATCGGCAGCGCCCAGCCAGTCGGCGCTGTGCCACGACTAGAAAGGCACATGCACTCGCTCGGCCCGAATGGATCTAGACCATCCACACAAGGCCCAGCGACCCCTCTACCGGAAGCTGCCGATGTGAGCTGTTCATCGTTCGACCTGCGCATCTGGTCGAGCGCGCTCAAGGCTTTGGCGGCATGCAGCCACGCTGACTAGTCCGGGGCCCGTGTCCAGCGGGGCCGCGGGCGCCCAGGTAGGCGCCCAGGCGAAGCTGGGGTGTGGATGTTATAAGGAATGGAAGCTCTGGGATCGGGTCTACTGTTTTGGTTATGATACTCACACCTACCACTTTGAACACTCCAAGCGAACAAACCCAGCCCTTCCTATTCCGTTTCCCTGTGCATTGGATCCCTGGACTACGCGAGTCCGCATTACGCCTGCCATTGCACCTCGGCCGCACCACTAAACATAGTCGGATACATATACGAAGCTTGTGTCTGCCTCCTCTTTAAACACAGCTTCTCCGCTTTTCAACCTCCTCCTCACCCAGCCTTTGACCACAGCCTTCCACAGTTGATTCTTCATCGACCTCGACAACACACCAAAGCCTGCCCTGCGCAGCCATCACACACCATGGATTTTTCAGATCTATCATCATATCCGCTGGTCGCCAATACCGACTACTCTCCGACCTTGGATTCCTTCTCCTACCCAGAAACCCTTGACAAGGCATACCTCGCAGACGCTTACACGACATCGCCCGACCACTCCCTCACATCCTTCCTGGACTGCGAATCCCTCTTCGACCGTCCCGTAGCATCCGTGGAGCTGCCGGCCGGATTCAGCCCAGGTCCCAAGTCTTCCGCCGTTTTCAACTCTTCCCTCCCAGCCGCAGCATCCGCCTCGGCCAATCTCAACTCATCAAGCTACCGTCCATCGCCATACAACCCAACACCCTTTGGCCAGCTTGAGCAATTCCCCCAAGGCGGCTTCTCCTTCGATGCCGTGCGGCCCGGTTCATTCGAGATCTCGCCACAGACGGCACACTCGCCCACGCCCTCCCTGTGCGGCGATGGCGCACCCCCACTCCAGCCGTCCTCTCCCGAACTCTCTCCCCGCCCATTGAAGCGCGAGTCCCCCTCTTCGCCCCCTTGCATTACCGAGGAGCCCGCCCCAAAGCGTCCCCAACGCAAGCGGGGACGCCCAAGGCTCGACCGCAAGGATTCCGACACCCCCTCGACCTCATCGTCGACCAAGTGTGCACGCACAACACGTCTCCCACACAACCAAGTAGAGCGCAAGTATCGCGAGGGCCTCAACTCCGAGCTCGAGCGCTTACGGCGAGCGGTACCAACACTGCCCCAGAGTGATGAGGGTGGCGTCATGGGTCAGCCAAAGCCCAGTAAAGCCATGGTGCTTGCAGGCGCCATCGACTACATCAAGAAGATTGAGCGTGAGCGTGAGATGCTGCTCGCCGAGGTTGAGGCGTTGAGGGGAGTGCGATGGGGAGGACGGAGATCAGATCCCATGGACGAATTCCTTGTCGAGTAGATAATGCGGCCTTCGCTCCATCTGTCTCTTTTCCCCTCTTCTCTCTCCCCGGTGGAGTTTTCTTATTAAAAGCTTTTCGAGTATACAATGTATGGATGGGCGGCGTTTCTGGGCACCTTTTCTTTACTCTACCAAAGATCAACCACCCCCCCGACTTCTCGACTCAACCCTCCATTCCATCAAGTGCTGATGAAGACGGAGAAAACACATTGCGAATGTTTTTACGGCCGTTCCTCAACCCGCATCATTTTGTATTGAAGGGGACAATTCGAAGAGATCCAAGACTTCATTTCAATATTTGGAACGATAGGATGTTCATGATACCTCTAATACTATTCCATGGCTTGATCGGTCTTCTTTGTGGATATATTCATATCTGAGATGATGATAAGACTTTTGTATGAAGGTTATAATAGCTTAATGATGACGATATTACACCAATCCGATATATGCTTCGCATACTTTCTCAACGACCCCTCCAGACTTTGTTGAGGTACTCTTCGATGCTCATGAACTTGTGCTCAGGAAACCTCTTGTTCCATTCGTCGCTCACATCCCATGCGCCTCGACCGAGACTCACCAGCAAGGAAAGCGCAAAGCTATTTGACAACTTTGCCTTTGCCTCGTCCGAAATTGCAGGGCGAGCTATCTGAGGAACCCACGACGATGTAAGTACATCGTTCTCGACATCTTTTCTCTTGACATGGTCAATTTTCCAGTCCCCTGGACGTAGCACCTTGCCTAGGGCGATGAGCTCGTTATACGTGGTACCTACAGTCGCGTGAACATCGGTACAGGATGAGTGAACGAGAAAGGGAGAAGGGGCTTGACTAAGGGATAACGTACGGCAGCCGCGCATTCCACCAACAGTTGGCCATGGGCGATCATCAGCAAGCGCAAGCGCTAAGACGTTGGCAATATCACTCGCAGCCGTGAGGACAAAAGGCTGATCCCCATCCTCCAAGACGATGGCACGTCTGTTCTCAAAGTCAATGAGCCAGGGCAAAGTATTCAAACTCGGGACCAGCGGGTAGGGATGGCCAAAGTAATCCATGAAGATGCTTGGCTGGAACAGACTGTACTCGAGCACCACCTTGTCCCTGTTCACCCCGGCGAGGTAGGCAGCCGTGTCTCTGCGGTGCTGAAACATGGCCACGCCGTTGTCGTTCTTGATGGACCATTGCGTGGGTGCAAAGCGCTTTACTCCTGCGTCGATGCATGCGTGAATGAGGTTCCTTTCGATTGCAGCGTCAGGATCTGCAGCAGGCGTCATGAAGCTGAGGCAGGCGTCGAAACCTGCCAACGCCTCGGTTAGGCCGGTTCGGTCATTGTAATCGACTGTCCTGTAGGCTGCCCCGGGGAGGGGGTTGTCTGGCGCTTTTCCGCGGGTAAATATAGTGACTTTGTGGTTTGCTCCAATGACCGTGGGCAGCAGGGCGCTGGGGAAGTCTGGAATAGGTTAGAGATTCGGCTAGAGGGCCGGATCGGGAAAGCAATGTAGTGGAGGTGAACGGGACGTACTTCCAGTGCCGCCTGCTACAGCCACTTTGACCATTGTGCCTTTTTAGATGATGTCTTTTTTATTGTTAGAGAATAAGTTATGGCTTAGTCACTATCAAGAACGAATGCAAATTGGTTATTACGAATCATGTATATATATGACTGGGACGATAATGACGTGTTGCATTTGAAGTCTATTGGCTTTTTATGTAGAGATTATATATCATTCTAAACGTCGGATGCATAGCGGATGCAATTGAAGGTGCTTACGAACGTAAAATAAAATACGGACAAATAGCGGACTCTTCATTGCGCAGTAGATGAATTGCACTCGACTTTGAAGCTGGGGAAGGGATACATCAAACCAGCGACATACAATGGCTTAATGAGTCACTCAAGATTCATTTCCAAGTCAGCCGAAATATGCGCACCAGGCGGATTACTATTACTATTACCTCCCCACAGATCCTGAATCCCACGCCCTGATCATCTCGCTTCCACCCGCAGCATCTCACGCCCAATCTAGAATGTGGACCCTACCTTCTCAAGAATTCTGCTCCACTACAATACCACGCCACTTTGCCGCATCTCGCCATATAGTGGTGCCGAGGTAGCGGTCGAAGGATGGTGGTAGGGTGGGTACGCATCCAGGCAATCCGGTGAAGACGACGCCTTTTAATATCGCTTGGTGGAGAATTTTTTTTCTTAACAAAAAGGTGGAGCTATACGCAGGGCTTATAGATGTGGGAATTGGGTTGAGGCTCTGGCGCGATGTTTCGAAGATAGTGGTCGGATCTTTTGCTCCATCTGGCACGTTTTGTGATGTTTGATGGCGTAGTCCACGCGGGAAGCTTCAATTGTGCCCCCAGCATGCGCACATCACATGCGTACCATTCGACAAGGAGTACTCTCGGGATACGGAGTCTTGTCTCGGCTTACATGTAACCTCTCCGTTACCCTGAGAGGGCTGAAAAGGTTGAGGTGTCACCGAAATATTGCCTCCGCTGGGGTAAATGGACAGCCTGGCGCTTCGACATCGATATCCCATGTGCGCCATCCATTCACCCGGTATCTTCTCGCACATCTAGTTCTCAACCCTTGACCCTTCCCTTAGATTCCGGCCCCTGCTTTCTCGGGGTACAGAAAGCCTGTTCATCATGTTTTTGAGCACGTTCATCCGAAAAAACAGTGCTCTCGGGTCGGATCGGAGGCTATTTGATTGTGGTGGGTGCCGAATTGAGCTTGGAATACGGGAATATATATTTGCTCGTACAGGGGATCGCTTATTTCCTGGGAATTCTAAGAAGCGTGCATGATAGATGGGGCGGTATGCTTGGGATAAAATGTCCATGTCCAGCCCACACTCTTCGTATCAGCAGGTCTTGGAATGTGCTCCGAGATGTAACGGTCAAAGAGTTGTTCCAACACCAACTCCTCCTCCTCCACTTGTGTACCACGTCGACGAAGCACCTCCGTCGGATACAAACCTGGCCCAGCCACCACCCTGATCCCCTACCCGAGACAACACACACCACACAAGCCCAGGCTTTCCCTGCATACTTCCTCGCCGACCGGCTCTAAGCAGCAGTGTATACGTCTGGAGTGCGAGAAGGCGCCATAAAGCCCCCCAGCCATGCATACCGGCCCAACCTGAAACCCGAGTCCCAGTACTTGTTGTACTGGTTTCGCCCAGCCTTGCCTCGGCGGCTATGATAAACCGGATCGAGATGCAACATTTGGGCTAAGAGCATTGGCGTTGGAACTGCGGAGATGTGCTCTAGTAAGAAACAATTGCCTAGTTGACGTTTGTGCCTTGATCGCTGTGTACAACACAGGCGCGCCGCAATCTATATATAACCACCGCCTCGGAGGAATGAGACCGACGCTGCTGCTCCGAGGATTCAATCAGACATGCGCACCCCTTGATGGCGATGGATGGGTATATGATGTAGCCGTAGTGCCAGGACAGCGCAGATCTTGCCGAGGGAGAGGGAAGCTCGGGGGGGGGGGAAGTCGGACACGGACACGTGATGAGGCTATCACGATCCCAGGTACCTGAAGGGGCAGGTACACGCTCGTTCTCTTGGAAGAAACATAAGCACTGCACCGAAAATCACTAGCTACTCCCAGCTAATGCTCAGGCACTCGAGCGCGGGCGGTGGGCCCAGGGATATAGATCCTCCGCCGGGATCATTTCCTTCCTCCTCTCCCACCGTCCATCGTAAACACTCCCCCCCCCCCCGAATATCCCCCCGAGCCCATCATTTCCCTGAACCACAGAATGGCCTGCACAGCTTCGTCACTTGCAACCACACGTCCAACCTGTTGTGGTACTATTCCCCGCCCCAACCTCGTCGCGATCGTGTGCCCCTCCAGCCGCGCAAGCACTTACCCACCTCCCCACCTTCCCGCATGCCCATCCTCCCACTTTTCCCCCCCCCGAGAACATGGCACGAATAGGAATGCCCCCAGCGCCCTTGGACAGTGACTGCAAACGCGAATCCAGCTACGCGTTTACTGCCATGGAGCATACCGGGCCTGCGAGCACCGCAGCCAGCCATGGTGGTGATCTGGGGGGGCGGGATGACGTATACACGGCCACTACATTGGTATGCACCGAGGACCCCAGCAGCCAGCCTGGCAGGCCACAAGTGCCGCGTAGAGGGCTGGCTTGAGCTGCGCAACGGCAGACTAGGCATCCCGCCCCCCCTCCACGAGTCCATCCGAAAACCCCAACCACCAAATCCTCTCCACGCTCGCCCATGGAATACCCACGCCGGCCGTAAGGATCAGAGTTGACACTTGGCGTCATGCCCTCTCTCCCTCCTTCCTTCCTTCCCTCCCACTCTGCCTGCCCCCGCCTGTCGTCCCCAGCACGGCAAACATCCCAGCACGACTGGAAAGAAGACTGCCTACTGCCAACCTCACCTCACATCGGTTGCTGGGCCTGCACAAACAATCTAGCCAAACCTTGCCATATGGAAAAAAAAAGTCAAAGACAAGAATACTGGAAAGTCGCAGTCCAACATCACATGCCCACCACACAAGCCCGTGAAGAATATGTATATATATGGTATCATAGCCCTACAAACCCCCTCCCAATCCCATCATCAATCTACCCTCTCTCACCTCCCTACAACTTCCTCCTTTTAGACCCCAAAACTGGTCCTTCCTCCTCGGCCATGGAAACGGGCGTATCCTCCACCTCCAACCTCCCACTCGACCTCTCGACGCTGCGCCAGTTACTCACGCTCTGCTGCACCGTCTCGAACATTTGCCTCGCGTCCTCGACCACGCCGTCCTCGCCGGCATTGAACATGACGGCATTGACAAACATGCGCATGAGCTCCTTCTCGAGCTGCGCAGAGTTGACAATGACCTTGGGCGGCACGTTGTCGGGCGTCAGGGGGAGCTCGATGACGCCGCCGCCGCCGCCAGGACTGCCAGCGGGCGTGTCCGAGGCGGCGGCGGCCACCAGCTTCGCCCCTGCTGCGATGGCCTTTTGGATCGACTTGAGGTCCGTGGGGCGGCGGATGATGTCGTAGTAGCCCTCTGCGTCCTTGGGCTTGACTGCCGTCGTGAAGGTCGAGGCATGCTTGTGCGAGCCAATGTCGTTCATGATTGGGTTGCACATGCGAGAAAAATGCCGAGGGGCAATCACGACCCTTGGCAGCCCGGGCGTGCTGGGCTGTTCTTCCGATTCCTCCACCGACGCCTCGCGCGCATTTCGCTTGCGCTTGTTGGGGGCGAGTGACTGCAGGTTGCCTCGTCGCCGTGTCGACATGGTGGGTGTGGCTACTGAATCCTCATCGATGGCATCGACAGATGTTCCGCGCTCCGACTTGATTCTGCCTGCTTGGGACTCGGAGTCGTGACCAACTGTATCCGTGTGAGACAGTATAGACTGACTCCTGCTTCGCTCTCGAATCGAGCCGCCGGCCTGGGACGAAGCAATACTGCCTGGCCTGTTTCGTTTGATAGGGGCTTTGCGTCGCGACCGGCCCTGGCGCGTCTCTATCTCTGGGGGAGCATCTTCAGCCGCCTCTGATTCCGGTGCAGGCTCCGTTGCAGTCTCCGAGTCTTTGTCCGTCTCCTTTTCCTTGCCCTTCTTCGCTCGTGATTTCCGAGTAGACCTATTCTTAACCTGGCTCTTTGGCTGATCCAAAGGCTCCACATCGTCGAGCGGCTCGACTTCGGGACGCGGTGCAGGTGGTGTCGATAGCGTCTTAGCCACTGGCTTCCACATGGTCCTTGCAGATCGAGGTGTCCCGGTGGCGCTAAGCGGTGATCGAGGCTGGGTAGGTGTCGAAAATGCGGTCCTGGCCTGGGTGATGAGCGGGTGTGCAGGAGGGACCGCTGGCCTACCAGCAGCAGCTGGTGGCAACGAGCCGGGCTTCGCTGTAGTGGCAGATTGGCGATTGTTGGCTGGTGTAGAAACCTGAGGATACTGCGGAGCAGGAGCGGGCTGCTGGTGAGCACGTGATGGCTCTTGTGGGGTCACCTGGAACGGAGGCAGCATTATCCCACCTTGAGGAGGATGCTGACCCATGGGCGTCTGGTGTGGAGGAAACGGGGGGTAGCCATAGTAGCCCTTGCTTGGGGTGGATGCCTGTACTCCTGGAGAATGCGGTCCTGGTGGATGTTGACCTGGGAAGCGCTGATGTGTCGGGGAGTACTGCGGCGGCAAGGCTCCAGGAGGTGGGTACTGCGGTACGCCGTTGGCCGTGTACGGCTGGATGGGCTGCGGTTGATACTGAGCGCCAGGGGAGGGAGCATGCGGTGGATGTCCTTGGTTCGGAATATGCTGTTGCTGTACATTCGGGGGTGCAGGGCCCTGAGACTGCGGTCCTTGGGGTGGGTAGGGAGAGCGATGGGCGTAGGGGGTAGGGCCATTATATGCAGCACTCCCAGGCTGCGGGGGTGGGTACCGTGGTGGGGGTGCCAGAGGCTGCGGGGTCCGTGATGGCTGCGGAGAAGGTGAGATAGAAACAGGACCTGGATGAGATGCAGGCGATGGAGCAGTCTGGTCCGGTGCGAGCTGCTTCTTGCGCGGGGATGCCCCAGGCACGGGCTTCACATCGCGTTCGACGGACGGTTGGCCATTCTGGGTCGGCGGCGGCAGCTTTTGGGTGTCTGCGGGCTGCGCAAGGCCGTCTGGAGGGGCATTCGGTGGGGTCTGCTTGTCCTTGACTACGGGCTGCGGGCTCGCGGTGTTGGGCGTAGGCGTGGGCGCAGGCTTCTGGTGGAGGACGGGCGACTTGCGCGGCGCGCTGGGGCTGCGCGAGGCCTGCGACTTTCCATTCGCCTTCTCCTTCAATTGCTCGTCCCACTCGCCGCGCTCGATGCCCTGCAGCTCCCTCTGCAGGCGGTCGTACTTTTGCTCGTCCTGGCGGATCTGGTCGGTGATGTTGGAGCGGTACAGGGCGTATAGCTTGTTGACGAGCTTCGGAATGAGGTGCTGATGCTGCAGCGACTCCTGCACCGACGGCAGGCTGGGGCTCGGGGCCTTGCGCTTGCGCGAGGGTTTGACGTCGCCATTGGTCTGGGTAGGGGTGTCCAGGTCCTGCTCGTTGCGCAGCTCGTCCTTTAGCAGCGACAGGTAGAAGTTGCGCAGGGCATCGGGGCTGAGGCGGCCGCTCTGGAAGCGCACATCGCCGGTGATGTGCGGGTTGCTCTTGAGCAACTCGGAGATCCTGGCGAAGACCTGGGGGTTCACGCCATAGGCATGCAGCGACTGAAACAGCAACAGCGACTCGAGGTTGGTGTAGGCGGTCAGGCTAGTATTCATCCCCCAAAACCAGTGGGCGGCGGCGGCGTGGGCGTGGGCGGCTGAGGCAGCGTCTGGGGCACGCGGGCGACGGGCGGAGGGCGGTAGAGGCGCCAGCACGACGACTTGCTGGGGGCGGCTGGGGGCAGAATGGGCATCCGGCGGGGAGCGCAGGCAGGCGGCGATGGAGGCGAGATGGGCGAGATGGCAGGCGGCGGGGGCGAGATGGAGGGCGACGCGGAGTCGCGGTGGGCGATGGAGTGTGCGCGGGCGGTCGTGGGTTTTGGTTGCAGGAGCGCGCTGCAGGTCAAGTCTCAGGTGTTGCTCAGTAACGCAGGCCAGGCAAGGCAAGGCAGGCGGCAGGCCGGTCGCTGCCCGGCCCAGTCACGACCGCCCGCCGCCGCCGCCGCCGCCGCCGCCCACCCCGACCGACCGCCCAAGGCCACGGCCGCGGCCTCGCCCACCGACTGCCCACCGCCCACCGCCCACCGCCTGGCCGAGTCGCCGGCTGCTCTGCCCGCCAGCTGCTCTGCTGCTCCCACCCAGCCCGCCAGCAGCCAATCAGCGCCGCCCCAGCCCCAGCCAATCACAGCCGCCGACGCGCGCGAGGCAGGCCCGGGCACGTGCTGGCGGCCCTCCCAAATCACGGGGCCTGCGCGGCACTGTGCTCTCCAGGGCTTCCTCTGCGGCGCCGGCGTCGCGCGTGCAGCCGGGGGCTCTCCTCCAGTCCAGTGCCGCGTCCATCATGGCAGAAAAGCAACGCAGAGGCGTCGGCCGTTGCGCCCTCACACGCCCTCCCAGCGCGCGCTGCTGCCGGGCCCCCCCATCCCTTGGGCAACACTCGCTCCCCTACCCCCGCCCTCTGCACAGCGCTGCATATGCTGCCCTCAGCTGTGGCCGCCCCTTCTCCACCCAGGCACTGATCGACGCCTCTTCCACGGCTGCTACCCAACAGGAATGGGCGCCTCCTTTTCGCATCCGGTCCCATAAGATTACTGCCCCCCCTCCAAGGCCATCCTGATATCAACCAAATATCGGCCGCTCCCTGTCCATCATGCCGACTGCCACTTGAAACACCAAGGAGAGAGCCGCCTGCGTCGTCCCCAAGCAAACTTCATAAAATCGCCGTCCCCGCCGCCGCCAGTCGCCCCCCCCCGAGCCCGTGAGCAGAGTCGCCAAACCTGCAATCCAATCTCGCTCTTGACCAGACGATCTCCGCCCGCGCCGTTCATCTCCACCACCACCGCAGCCCAAAACCTCTGCGGACCCTGAACCGTCCCTCTGAACCCTCCTCCCATCCATCCCATCCATACCTCCTGCCCACCCGCACCTCTCACCCCGCCTGCACCCTCGATTCCTGCCCTGAACGCCGCCATGTCCTCCGACACTGAGACTGCCTGGAAGCCCAATGGCCGGCCCCAGTCGTAAGAGCTCCCGCAAGCTCCTTCGCGAGCTGCCCGCGCTAGCCTGGGCAAGCTCCAGCTCCCCCGGACCGCTGCTAACATCATCCTGCAGCACCGTCGCCAAAAACTTCATGAGCGAGCTCGACGACCTATTCAAGATTGATGGCGGCCTCGAGGAGCTCGACCAGAAGGTGCACGAAAAGTACGCCCGCCCCGAGTTCCCCCCCGTTTTCCCCCGTTTTCCCCCTCTGCCGCCGCCGTCGCCGCCGCTCGGCCTTTCTTTTTGCTGGCCGCCGTGCAAGCCGCTGACCTCACCGCCAGGAAACAAGCCGTGACGACGCACGCCCAAGAGCTCGAGGCCCTCGAGGCGCGCCTGCGCGAAACAGAGGAGCGCCTCAAACAGGCCAAAACCTCGCCCTCGCCGCCCCGCCGCAAGGACAGCCAGCGCCGGACCCCTGTCGAAGGCACCTTCGCCGACGCGGACAAAGCTCGGGAAGCCGGCAGCCCTGTCGCGCGCCACAACGCCTACCCAGGTGCGCTGCCCGCGACCCCTTCCTCTCACAACAGCGCTGATTATGTCCTGGTAGATCGACCGCTCACCACCCAGCGCGATGGCGCCAACCAGGCGTAGGGGCTGTCACGAATGGGGGGAAGAGAAAAAGGGGGTGGGGAGCTGCGCGTTTATGACATAACGAAAGAGGGCTACTGCTGCGACTCGGATGGAGGCGTCCCAGCGAGCAAATCTTGGGCATGGGAAATAGGAGGGAGGGCGGCATTGGGCGGACTGCGTATACCTTTTTTAATCGACGAGGGCTTGTACCATATCTTTTCTCGGGGCCATATCCTTTGAACCATCGGTTTAGGTGAACCGTCTTTGTATTTCCACCAAATGCAATCTTTGTGCGCGCATTCGCTGCACTTGAGTTTGAACCTTGGAACACGCGCCCACCTCGAACCGGATCCTTTCCCAGTTGAGTATCCTGGATGTGCACCTCTCCCTCTTCTAATTGACTTTGCGCAGACCATCTGTGCCATTGAAACGCCCATCTCAATGCAATCATTAAACTGCGCATAATCGCGGGCCCCCCCTTTCATGGGGCCCCTCACCACGCGCTTCAGCCCACTTGAGCTTTTTCGGATGGTTCCTCCCGCACGTGATGCGGGTTTAGGAGAACCCCCATGCTGACTCAGCCCATGCACCGCTGCTGGCCGCCGACCCATCCCAAAACGGCAAACAATGTGGAAAAGACCGTCTAGGGAATGACCACGCCAGGCCTCCGAATAGTCCAAAACTCCGAAAATTCATCATGAAATATCTCGTCAGCGTACCCACGATGGACCGACCGGCGGACCAACCTGGCAGAGCGATGAGGCATCGCTCCACTCAGAGGAGGGCAACATGTGCAATTCCGTCACGTGGCTGCGGAGTTAACGATGGGTGGCGCTGTAGCTTCAGGCTGCCTGCTGAATGATTCACCACTCGGGGCGCGGAGCCATTCAGAATTGGGAAGAGAATATGGCGGACCGGGCTTCTGGGCTGCAGAATCGAATGCGTGCGCCGAGCAGCACCATCCGCCTGTGGAACGTCCAGGACGCATATATAAAGCCCTGGGCTGGGCGTCTTAACGTCCACACTCAGCATCCACACGCATGCGCCCATCCAACATCCCAAAGACCATAAGATTCGTTCACGTAGTTTCACAAAGAAGCCCGGTGGTTCCTCTCCAACGCTTCGTACATACATACACACCCCCCCACACCCGACCATACATAACCATGGCCGACGACCACACCCGCTATGCCCCCCTCCACGCCCATCCCAAAGGCCCCGGCGACTCCCGCCCCACCGCCCTCCAAATCATCCAAGACACCGCCCCCCTCTCCCTCCTCCCCGGCAAGACCGCCATCGTCACAGGCGTATCCTCCGGCCTGGGCCCCGAGACCGCAAAAGCGCTCAAGGCCTCGGGCATGCGCGTCTTCGGGCTCGCGCGCGACCTGTCCAAAGCGCGGCACGCGCTGGGCGACGCCCTAGAGGACGGAAAGCTCGAGCTTTTGCACTGCGATCTGGAGAGCTTGGAGAGCGTGAGGCGGTGCGTGGACGAGTTCAAGGCGAAGCAGAGTGGCGGGTTGCACGTCCTGGTGAATAACGCAGGGGTCATGCAGACGCCCGAGGGGAGGACGAGGGAGGGGTTCGAGACGCAGTTTGGCGTCAATCACCTCGCGCACTTTTTGCTCTTCGCCCTGCTCAAGGATACCATGCTTGCGTCCGCGACCCCCGAGCTTGGCGCCCGCGTCGTCAATGTGAGCTCGACGGGGCATCGGTATGGCAGTGTGCACTTTGAGAATTTGAACCTCGAGGGGATTTACACTCCGGGGTTGGGATATGGGCAGGCTAAGACGGCGAATATCTGGATGGCCAATGAGATTGAGCGGCGCTATGGAGGTCAAAACTTGCATGGGTTTTCGCTGCATCCGGGAGGTATTTGGACGGGGTTGCAGGTACATGTGCCCAAGGAGCAGATGGAGATGTGGAGTAAGATGGATAAGGTGAGGGAAATGATGAAGAGCCCCGAGCAAGGGGCCGCGACGCAGGTTTGGGCTGCCGTGGCCAAGGAGTGGGAGGGCAAGGGTGGGGTGTATCTGGAGGATTGCCAGGTTAGCAAGCCTGTGAAGGAAGGGTATACGCCATTGGATCCGGGATATGAAAAGCACGTGTATGATGAGGAAGGGGCGAAGAAGTTGTGGGAAGTTAGTTTGAAGTTGGTCGGGTTGGAAGGGGACGAGTAGGTTATGACTTGAGAGTCGTGTATGATTCTAGGTGAGTTGATAGCTCTATAAAAACTACTTTGCTGGTTAATCAACGTCATAATGTGAGCTTTGGTGCATTGATATAGAGAACAGCATCGTTAAGCCGTGATTATACGCCTGATACATCAGATACATGTCATATTTCTCTAAAGAGTACCCTGTTTTCTCAGGTAGTAAAAGATAACTGGACATATTGCTGCTCCCATTAAACTTGTATACTATTTAGCCTTGGATGATATACGTTGAGGGGTGTTATAAACTATCTAGTGTTAGAATACTTACCTTGAGAGCTTGAGACTATGAAAACATTTTTGAAAAGATAGAAAGAGGGGTGCTCAAATGTTTCTCGTCTAAGATTTTCCGTTCTTTTGCACAGACACTAGTCAGTGGTCACTAGAAGATGAACTATGATAGATGCTCTTCACGGCGAAAGGCTTCGGGTTTAGGTGAAGCAGGTTTGGAGGAAACTCGCTTCCAGCAACACTCTCTTTACTGCTCCTAAATCATTGAATACTCTTATGAAAAAACAACCCATTGAATGTATAATGCCGACTTTTATACTGGTTAAGAAATTATAAGAAATGTCATACACCTGATCGAGCGTTCCTAGCTCGAATACAGACTACAATATAGATATACACAAGAGAATCCTACTCCTCAACCGACCCGCTTCCCTCATGTCAACTTCGAGTTTCGGCATAAAAGTCCTCCAAAATCACAAAACTCTCCACAAGCTCATCCATAGATCCAATACAGCGCCTCATAGTCCACCGTCACCATCTCCCCCTCAGCAACCCCCTCACACGACCCCGGCGCAACACCACCCTTGGTATTAAGCCGATACACCATCTTGACGGCCCCCTGACTGACCGCCTCGAGCCTCAACCACGCAACATCAGCCGCCTTGTCAGGCGCATCAACCGCCTCGGCCTTCTTCGCCAACGTAGGTTCCATGCCCTGGATGACAAACTCGGGCGTGGTCAGGTCCGCAAAGAAATGCTCCCCAATCTGCGCCTGGCTGTCTTGGACCAAGTTCTCAAGGGGCGGCCGGGCTGTCGCCACGGCACAGGAAGCGTCGTAGAGGGTTGCAAGAGCGCCGAAAGATGAGGGGGCGGCGGTGGCATTGGCGCCGCAGGTGTAATTCTGGGTGCCGTGACCGAGGGCGATGAGCATGAGCGAAAGGTTAGAGGCTGGGGGTTGGAGAGTGTTTGCCGGCTGGGCGATGCCGGAGAGATCGCAGGTGGTGTCGTTGGTGTTGTTGGATTGGCGGGCTGAGAGATGGTGTGGGGGGCGCAGGAATGTTGACAGTGGCGCCGCCAACGCGAGAGGGAGAGCGAGCGTTGTGAAGATTGCCGAGGAGAGCATTTTACAAAAGATTGGAGTGATTTGATGTTGGTTCTGGAATGAAGGATGACTGAACGGGAAACAAGTTTGGTCAAAGTAATAGAAGAGCTTCCAGAGCCCGAAGAAGAGAACGGCAAGGGGAAAAAAAGAAAGTAAAAGCTGGGTATAGTGCAGTGGAACCGTGTGCTATCGATATAGATTGCAGAGGCAGGCACCCGATTATATACACCTCAGGCCCAAATCACTGGCCTCGTGATTCAGAGCAAGATATCAGGCAAATTGCCAGCCATCACAAAGGACGCCAACTTCAAACACAATCGTCCCTGATTGTGCCACCTACTGGGGTCAACATGTCAAAACAGCGGCCCGTCTACTATGCTCCTGCGTGCTGACAGCAGTAGCTTTGTGTCGCGAGCGGGAGAGTCTTCTCTCTCAAACCTTGGAGCTTCTCGAAAGGGCAATGCCACTGGCATTCCTGGCTACGCGGGATCGAGATCCCGGCCAAGGTTTGCGCCTGGTGCCGCGTTTTAGCAGACGTTCTCTGGCATGAAACTGACCACCTCGCCCCGCGGGTTCTTCTGGGCACCGTTGGATCTGTTTCTTCAGTACGCAGATTTTATTTTGCCAACAGTCTACGCCGGATGAGAAGCCTGTGTTGATGGTCGTGAAACGGTACCTGCAGATCTTGTTGCGCGATGTGAAACATCGCTTCGCAGCGAATGGGAGAGTGCCGGCAGCCTGGGGATTGACCCTCGCAGTGAAACAGCCGCTTTTTGCGCCTGAAAGACCCTTTGCGGAGAAACTTTTATCTGTGATGGTCTGGTGGAATTGCTGTGATGCTTCGATGCCGCTCTCTTGGGAACGACATCATGTGTAGTGCATTGTCAAGCCGATCTAGAATCGCACTCGCCTCTCAAAGATGAAGAGCATTGCGCATGCTCGCATACTTGGCGTGCATAGCACTCGTAAAAGCTGAGCTGTCGCAGGCAGAAGCCATCGATTCCTTAGGCATGTATCAGCACTTCTCCTAGATCAGGATCGCGGGGGTGCTAGAACACGTCGACACCCGCCGCAGCGGAGGAATTGTGCCCGCGGAATGACCAGATGCTGAAACGTGACGAGGTGCAATTCGGTGTGATCGTGTCACCCCCATGTCGTGCTCTGCAGCGCGGCCCTACTTGCATCCTACATCGATTCTCCGCTTGCTGGGGTTCGCAGAGGTCGCTCTAGTTTCGAAGAAACAATGGCCCGCCGTGTGAACGAACCTTGGCGCGGACGAACCACAAAGCGTCGGAGATGAGAATCCTACATGGGAATTGGCCTGAGATAGATGAACAGGCAGCGTGTTGTAAAAGAGAGCTCAAGTCGGACCGGCCGAAAGCGGTGACATCATGTGACTAAGCTTTCTTTGTGCCCCGAACCGGCTTAGTGTTTCCCCTCCAGCCGTCTTTCCGCAAAGCCACCGCTCAGCCTCGAATGGACGCGTGGACCTGGGACCGCGTTCTAATATTCTCAACGCGGCCGCACTATTGTCGTCCTGGATAGCAATGCTAATCTCTCTCTGCAATTCGCCACAATGAAAGGGCGACGAAGCCTCCAAGAGCTAGTCCAAGATGCGGGCGTCAGCCCAATCCTTGTTCGACAGCCTTGTCTGCCGGCTCCGTCTCAGCCTGCGATAATCGCCAGCGAGGAGGACCATGTGCAAGCTCGCAACCTGCTAGCCGAGCAAAGGAGAAGAAACCCAGACTACAAGGACCCAAATAAAGAGCTGAAGCGACTGTTCAGAACTTCCAAGACCAAAGAGAAGCTCCTAGACACCAATCGGTGGGAGTTTTCCCAAGATGAACTTGACCAGGCCCTCTCGGCTGTAATCGACAAGCCGACGACCAACCCTGGGCTTGTCCAAGCCTTTTTGAGCCTCGGAGCCAAGGTCAACTATGTCGATACATCCGAGACGAAGAAGGGCAAGAACAATAAACCCGACAATACCCTCCGAAGACGGAGTACAGTTCTCCAGCAAGCAGCGACTTTGCGACGCGCGGACTCTGTCAACATACTTGCCAGCTCTGGAGCAGACCAAACTACCCTGGACGAAGGGCTCAAGGCGGCCCTTGCTGCAAACGACCACTCTTGCACGCAGGAACTCCTCCGACATGGCGCAGACATTAATAAATTTCCAAATGCTTTGGCCGATGCTGTCCGATCAAACGACCAGAATCTCGTCAAATTGCTCTTGAGAGCCCCCAAAGCACTTCGCTCAGAAGTCATCTCATCATGTCTCCCGGCAGCAGTCCAGCAAAAGTCGGAGGCAGTGATATCCCTGCTGATAGGATATGGCGCGGATCCGAATTTCAACAGCGCAGGTGCTTTGCACATGGCCATTTCAGCTCGAGAGTACAGGTTAGCGGTTGCGTTGGTCGCTGGGCCAATACCCCTAACGCCCGTTTCACTTCAAGGATTGTCAGAACCCGTTTTGAAAATGCCTACTGCACAGGAGCTCTATCAGTTCCTCCAGCTCTTGTTCTGCTGTGGTCTGTCTCCGGCAACGCCTGGGCTACCTGGGCTACTTGTCGCCGCTTCAAAGCGAAATGACACTCCACTCGCTTCGCTTTTGGTCACTTATGGAGTGCCTACTACTATGAACGAGGCTGAGTGCCTGAGGATAGCCATCATGAATTCAAATTGGAGGCTAGCGGACGCAATTCTGGAAACGAACATCACAGCGAACCATGCCTCTGTTGCCCTCGCAGTCTTGCCTGCAAATGCCCCGCCGTCGGATCGATTCCGGGTAATTAGCGCACTCGTGCGAAAAGGTGCTACTGGACCCCCACTAGGACGCTGGCTCGTCAGGGCGGTCGAAGAGGGCGATTTTTCGCTAATGGATCTATTGCTTAATGCAGGGGCACCACTAGAGTCAGGGAACAACAGGGCGCTTTCCGCCGCTGTGGCCAGGAAAGACATGCATAGTCTACGGACACTACTCAACTCACGACCACCCCCAGAGGCTCTCTCTCAGGTCTTCCCAATGATTAGGTCAGGATACTCGCCATCCGAAAGGTTGGAAACGACAAAGCTCCTGCTAGCGCATGGTGCTCGGGGCACAGAAGTCGACCAGGCTTTGGTTGACGCAGTCGCCGATACCTCAAGTACAAGGGACGTGGCCCTGATAACGGAGTTGGTACGCAACGGGGCTAGTGTCAACCACAACAACGGGGAAGCCATTCGCCTAGCAGTCACTCAGGCAGACGCATCAATCTTGCGTCTACTTTGCAACGCCAAACCGTCCGCTGCCTCTGCTTCCGCAGCTCTCCCATTGGCTTTCGATACATCTGGAGGGAGGCATTCTTCTACATTGCAAATCATTGAACTTCTTCTCAATCATGGGGTCGAAGAAAAACCTGCTCTTGAAGCCCTGCAGACAGCCATAACTGGTGGATCCGGAAACCTGGATATCGTGCATCGTATCATTGCTGCCAATGCTCGACTTCTTGGCCCAGCGTTTCAATCTGCAATCGGCATTGAAGATGTCAGAAAAAAAGCGCCGATCCTCACGTCGCTCTTGAAGATGGGCATTCCCCAAGGATCATTAGATGCAGCCTTGATCACAGAAGTACGACATGTCGTTGTCAATAAAAATTCGACAATCCTAAAAATTCTGCTTGAATACGGAGCATCCGTCAACTACAATGACGGCGAAGCTTTGAGCATCAGCATCGCCTCTGGGCAATCTGCTCTAGTTTCTCTTCTCTTGAACGGCAAAGAGATACCTTCTCGCGCGAGCACTACCAAATCTCTCCGTGCGCTATTTTATGATGCCGAAACGCAAAGTAAAGCAGAAGACCAAGGCAGCATTATGGAGATTGCTCAGGATCTGCTTCGTCGTGGTGTCGACCAGCCAGCAATTGATGCAGCATTACGTTCCGTCATGGACCCTGCAAACCACACCCGTCATTTGGGCGCTCTTGTTGAACTTTTGTTGAGCCATCGTGCAGATGTAAACACTGCAGAAGGTGTATGCTTTGTTTATGCTGCAAAACGCAAAGACTATTCGCTGTTTGCTAAGCTACTTGCTCATAACCCGGACTTTCCTACAATTGTTCCAGCACTGATGGCCGCTAAGCTTGAAGAAGAGGCGATGGTAAAATCACTCGAACTCTGCTTTGACCATGGTTGTCTATCAGACGATCTTGGTCATGGCGGTCGCCATAAGAAGCCGCCTCTTGTACTCGCAATGCAAGAATACCCACGCTCAGGGGATCTGGTTAGAGTTTTGCTCGACCAAGGATGCAACTCAGATGCTGTTGCCTACGAAACTATTGATGAATCTGTTGGCGAAGAGGCACTCCCGGCAATAGTATGGGCATTGGCACAGCCGCAAAAATTAATCTCAAGCAGTGCCATTCTTGCCCTGCTCAATGCGGGAGCATCACCAACGCGCCCAGCGCCAAAATCCGAGATCACTCCAATAGCACTTGCATCCCGTGAAGGCAGAGCGGACTTGGTTCAGGACCTGCTTGAACGTGGTGCTGACGCCTCTGCACGTGACAAATGGAATCGATCTGCGCTCTTTTACGCCAGCCGAACCTCCCTGACATCTATCGTCCAGAGTCTTTCAGCCTATGCACTCAAAGATGATGGTAGTCTTCACGAAGCCGCCAGCTACCTTCAGCTTGACGTTGCAAAAATATTGATCAAACAGGGCCACAGCCCCAATTTCCCGTCTCGATTACACTCTGGCCGAAACGCACTGGGGGAGCTTTGTCTCAACGCCGACATAACCAACGGCAACCAGCGATCCAAAGTGCGACAACTCATCCGTCTATTCCTCGATCACGGCGCAAACCCCAAATTCAAAGCTCGTAACGAGAAGTCTGCCGTTCTCCTCGCCCTCGACAATCCCCACAGTGCTCTTGAGATTAGTGAAGCATTGCTTGAGACTGAGATATGGGAAGATATCAATGACGAAAAGCACATGTATCGCTCCGAGACGGGATTGTGGTATTCGCCGCTCAAATATGTCGAGCTGATACCTTCTGCGAGTCGCGCGCCATACAAGCAATCCCTCACCTCCCTCCTCCTCGACAAAGGCTGCGAGCCAAAATTTTACTCCGAAGAGGCCGAGCAGCCAGACGGCGCGATCGGCATGCCAGCATCAATAGCTGCACTCCACGACCGCCAAAAAGAGCATCAGCTAAGCCTCAAGCTCGCAAAGGAGGCCGCAGAAGCCACCAGCAACCTCGAAGAATCCGCGCACAGGGACGCCCTCCGCCGCAAGCAGGAGCAGCAAGACGCCGACATGGCCGCCGCAGCCGCAGCACAGTCCCACTTCGAGAAGCTTGAGCAGCAAAAGCACGAATTCGAGATGCAGCGCGTGCGCTCAGCCGAGCGCATGAAGCGATCTGAAAAGGTGGCGTGGCATTCACTGCAGATGGAGCAGGAGCGCGATGCGGCGACGCAGCGGCTGCAGATTGATGACACCAAGGCCAAGGCTGCGTATGCGGCTGAGGCGAAGATGATTGCGCAGCGGGAGAGCGAAATGGAGCATCGCACGGGGATTGAGCGGAAGGCGCTATTGGAGAAGGAGCAGCTTTTCCAGCGCAATGTTGAGAGGCAGAAGAGTTTGACGCAGAGGCTGGATGAGAGCGCACAGTTGCATGCCAGGCTGAGACAGGATAGACCAGCTATTGAGGGGGCGCAGTGGGGAAATGTGGATTGAGTTTGATGTAAAGGGGATGTGAGGAAGTGGAAAAGTGATATATAATTATATTCTAAGGTACATGGCACAGGCAGCAAACATATCTTTTTAAACCCCACAGAAATATCATACCCCAGCAAATGCGTGCAGTTTCGTACATCCTATGCAGATCAACACAAAGGAAATAAGCCTATGCTCAGTGCCAGACTACAGACCAAAGCTGACAGCAGAAACATTCTTCTTTGCAAGAACTCAACCGATTCTGGATTCCGGATCCAGGATTCAAGGTCGTTGGAAACGTCGCCAACAATATTACTGCTCGGTGATGTCGATTTGGCCATCTCAGAGACTTTCTGGGACGTTTCGATGATTTCTTTCATGCGAATCTTGAGCTTCTCGTATCCCATTTCCACTCTTTTTACATTGTAAGTTTCAGTATTGGTGCGATTTATTTGTGATTGTAATATCTCTAATACCTTCTGAGCGGAATGTCCATAGCTGTCGGTTTGCTGAGGATCAACTCCCATATCAAGGAATAGATTCCACACTTCTAATAGTGCCTGGTATTCATGTTCGAATAAACGATTTCCTCTAAATCCACTCATTGTTGTAAGAAAAAGGACCCAACAGGCGCTTGGTTCGATTCGTCGTTTTTCGCAATTGCCCATCTGAACGATTCTTTCTATCATTGACGACATCTCCATAACGTCCATGATTTGGTCGTATAGTCTATTAAATAAAGATTCCAGCATATAATTAAGTAGCGGCGCGATACAGAACCGTTTGTCTAACTTCTTTTCCACTACATAAAAGACGTACGGCCAGCGGAGATTTGAAAGAGCTGCGAGAAAGAATGGCTGTTTATTCCCGAAACTACTAAGGCTTTTCTCAGGTAGCCCGAATAGATTACAGAATCCGAGAATGAATTTTTGGTCTCGTAAAGATTGAAATGGTCTGATAATCGAGGAGTGATTGATAGCTGATAGGTCCTCTGTCACAATCTGTTCTGCGATACTTTCTACAACAGTCATATTGACTATTATATTTCGGGTCGAAAAGGATTTGATTATAAGCAGTACATCGCACATAACGTCCCAGATACGTTTGATCCGTTGAATGTTGTTTCCTGCTGCTCGAGCTGCAGCTTTGATAGCTCTTATTTCGTATAAGTAGGATAGAAAGATGGAAAAGTTGGGATCAAAATCGAAACCAGCAGATGACTGCAGCTGCATATATATTGGATCTTCCAGGAAAAAGTCCAAAGCCGTTCTATGGAAAAAATTGACTTTCTGATTGTGAGGTGCTGGATACTCCTTATCTTGCGAAGATTCGAACAGACCAAGAGTCTGGTGTTTGATTTGGCGGACCAGGCCTTCGGAAAGTAAGGAGTAATATGCTAGAGAAACTCCAGCAAAATCATTTGAAATGTGATCAGTGCTTGTTCCGAGCTTCTCTACCAAGGCAAGCTGAAGAACGTTCATATGACAGCCAATATCGCATTTTCTGAGATTCAAGATCATCGACATAGCTCTTGCGATATTTTGATGGCTTTTCAGGTCCATCCCGTTGAGTATATGTTGGTTCATGTCTTTAAGGTCACTGGAAAATTGTTCGATTCTTTCCAAAAGCTCAAGTTGAGGTTTTCCCTCTTGAGCAGCACGAACAATTGATCGAACCACCAAAACGACCCAAAGGAACACCCCTTGAGCCTTCTGGCAGATGCCACTCACGAGAGATGATTGAAGCTGAGGTATACCATTGGAGAGTCCCTGCAGCCTTACTGAAGGGTGCAGGTGTTCCGAGACATATTGTTTGATATCTTGGTAAGTCAGGTCTTCTATCTGAAGATGTGGTTTATTCTTGAAAGCATCGTCGAATAAGACCTAGGGCCGACTAGAAGCGAAAATCTTAACATGGGAGTGATTAGAGCAGTGTTCCAGAAATTGAACCAGTTTCCGATGATCGCCAGAATATTCGTCCAGGCCATCTAGGAATAGACAGAACTTAACATTTGTGCTGGTTTGAATTACAGAATCAAACGCTATTTGAAGCTCGTCTAATGTAAGAGGGGTCTCCAGATTGCCTTTGGAGAGTATAACTTGATAGACACCCGGGAAGGCGGATGGTATGAGGTATGGTACTTTCTACAGGATGATGTATAAGATACTCCGTAGAAGCCCTTCTTGAGATTCTTGGAGTGGCGATCCAGCGGCCCAAAAGAAAAATTCAGCCCTGAATAATGTCTGGGAATCTTTCCATTCGTCTAGTCCTTCCTTTGTTTTGGGATTTAGACACATGTGCTTCATGAGCGTCGTCTTCCCAGATCCAGGTTTTCCTGTGATCCAGTACAAGCCGTTGCCTTCTCGAAGCCACTTTCCAAAGTCTGACCACGAAGCTTTTTCTTTGATCGGAGCTTTGAAGCTCCAATCAAAGGTCCCTTCAAGAGCGAGGTTGGCCGTCTTGAATCTTGTGTTGATCATTCGGAAATGAAGTAGATCTAGCACCTTCTGACAAGTTTGGTGGAAGCTTGGATCATAGATGGCAGCCTTCGAAGATGACTCTGATTGCGTTTGAAAAGTGATGGCACGTTCTATATTAGGCGTATGTGCGGAATGAACTGAAGGTTCCTGTTGTTTTCCGAAATGAACTGCGCGTGCACTTCCGTCTTCGAAATTTAGCAAGACACTAACAACTTCTTCGCGTCTGGCTTGTATAGTTGGAACTGAATCAGAACCCTTCATCCCTTGTCTGTGATTCTGGCTTACATTTTGACCTCGCGTGTATGCTTGTATCTCTACGATCTTTTGGATGTTATCGAGACGATCACCAACATGGGCCCATTGAAGAATTCCCCGAGCATATTGAAGAAATTGGATATGGAAGCTGATTCTCCGCTGATACCCCTCAAGCTGGTGAACAAGCTCTTCAACCTCTCCTTTCTTCCATAACATCTTAGCTTGTAGCAGGAAGATTTTTAACGAAAGAACGCTCTTGTTTCTGCAATGTGAACCGGTTGAGCATGGAAATGGTCTTGTTTGCTACGTCGATACAACCTGTGGTGATGTCTTCAAAGTCCTGGCGAATATATTAGCCTTATTGGGCAATCGTTGTAACAGTACAATTGATACCTTGTATTGAGAGATTAAAGCTTCATCCCTGGCTCCAGTAAACCTTTTGAAGCCGACAACCCATGATCCAAGCTCCTCAACTTCTTTTTTGATCATATCAACATCGACAGAAGAACCATTCTTGTAAATTTGGTGCCATTTGACAACGAGCTTCGTTGTGAACTCTGCAAATTGGACAACTGATGTGGCAATACTGAGAGCACCGAAAGGGTCCATTTTAAATGAGGAGAATGCTTTTAGTCCGCTTAGAAGAATTTCAATGTGAGAAACGGATGAGGGTTTCAACGAAGGGGGACCGGTGGAGCAGTAACGTTGTAGCTCATACTCAAAACCTATGCCTGTGCATTCAATCAGGTTATGTGAGCTCATTACAAGACCATCGAGCGAGAAGTCCACCACAGCACCTTCAACCCTGGTTGCACATACCATGCATACTACCGGACAAGATCACAGTAACACCCAGAATCGGCCATACCAGGCCCCTATCCTGTACCATCATGGCGTACAGACAAATAGGACCTAGACCTGCCTAACGTATTGCAAAACCCTCCCATATCCAACACTACTGTGTTACGCACATCAGAACCCCACTCAGACTGTGCCCTTCCATTACCCCCTCCAGCACGCCCACATCATCCACTCCGCCCGTCCCTCTGACAAACCCCACACTAAACCTCATACAGCAAAGCAGCAGCGAAAGAAGCCAAAAGCTGACAGCATACCACAATACAACATGCATTTCTCTATCCCACCCACTCTTTGGTCGTCTATAACCCCCTTCCAAAATCCCGGGGTACGGGCCCAATCACCCCCTCGGAGGAGGAAAAGAAAAATCACAGCACAGGTACTGATACAAAGCATCCCCGGCACCTCACATCGTAAAATCCACCTCGGGCCCCCTCTTAGCGCCGTACACAACGTATGGGACTCCATAGTATGCACATAAGACCTCAGGCTCCCGGGAGCCATCACGAAAGTTCCAACTCCCTAATCCTCTCCTCAATATCCGGTACCGCACGGAGCTGAAGCTCAATCTCCTCCCTCTCGCTGCAGAACCGTTAGCTTCGATCCTCAAACCCGCAATCCCACAACCCACAACTTCAAAAAGAAAGGGGCATGGGCAAAAAAAACTTACTCTTCAAGCTCCAATCTCCTCTCAGCGTCCAACTTTGTAAACACAAAGCCCCCCTGGCCATCAAACTGCAAAATCTTCTCATGATACTTCCAAAGACTCCGCCTATGGCTGACCGTCATGAGTGTAATGCCCAACCGCTTTGCTTCATCATACATTACACGCTCGATCTCGAGCGTGACCGACGAGGTACACTCATCGAGAATGGCATACTTGGGCGCGTGGTAGAACAAGCGCGCCATGGCGACGCGCTGCTGAAGACCGCCAGACAGCACATCGGTCCATTCCTGCTCAGCATCCCACCCGCCGGGACGATTGACAATGGACTCGATCTCCACCACGGACAAGATGTTGTATAGGTCCTGGTCCGTAATGCCCTTGTCGCGCATCTCGCGCAGGTTATCTGGGTAGATGATCTGCTGGCGCAAGCTCCCGCGCGACAGGTATGGTCTCTGGGGGATGTAGAAGATATCCTCAAAGGGTGGTTTGCGGACGGTGCCGCCGTAGACGGGCCACAAGCCGCCGAGGATACGGAACAGGGACGATTTTCCGCAGCCATTGGGGCCGACGATGAGGAGGTGGTCGCCAGGTTTGACCGCAAAAGAGAGGGCGCGTACGAGCACGTCGCCGTTGGGCGATACAATTGGCACGTCTCGGAACTCGATATCCGGGCCCTCAGTCACGGTGCCGCGCCCGCTCAGCACGGCAGCATTCTCGTCCGTGTCGGCGGATGAGACCAGCTTCTTTTCGAAGTGGCCGGCCTGGATGTCGTCGATGACGTCGAGGAGGGTCGACACACGCGACGTGTAGCCTGCGAGCTCGGTGATTTCCTTGTACGAGAACATGACGCGGCCAAAGGCATCTGAAGACATGAGCAGCATGCGACGGTTCGTGACGAAGCTTTCTGTCCGGTCGCCCATGCTCTTCCCGTTGGTCCCGGGGACCTTGAAAAAGACAGGCACACTGCAAAGCAGCAGCCCCAGAGCACCCCAAAAGTACTTGATGACAAAATCTTCCATGACGCCGTGGTAGAAGCGCCGCCGCAGAATCCGGTTCACATGCTTGATGAGTGTGAAGTAGCCCTTGTCCAGCGTGTCCTTTTCCGCCTCGTGGCCGTGGTATAGCGCCACCTCCTCACTGTAATCGATTAGTCTTGAATGTTGAAATCTAAATTCTCCCTCTAATCGCGCTTCATCCGCAACATATCTGCCAAATGGCGGCGTCAGCGCCCGCATGACGTTTGCAGAAAGCTGCACCAGTAAGCTCATAAAGAACAGGCCCTCCCCTCCCACGCTCCTCGACAGCGAATAATTGTATATTATCATGTCGAGCACCGGCTTCGCGATATTCGAGTATAGTTCTGCTAGGCTGTTTGAGAACTTGGCCACATCGACGGTAATGAGCTGGTCGGCGTTCTTGATGCGGTCGTCGAGGGCCGAGAGGGTGTAAAAGGTCATGTGCGAGAGGTATCTGTTGTGAATGTAGTTTGTGAGACGGGTGCGATACTGCAGCGAGAGCTTGCACTGGTGGTAGGATAACTGTCATCTGGTTAGCCGCCACCACGGTCATCCCAAGTCCTCCGAGATGAAAACAACTCACCATGGAATTCGTGAACGTCGCGGGAATCGCAACCGTCATCCACCACACCAGGCCCGTCAAAAAGTCCTTGCCCTTGCCCCGCACCAGACTGCTGACAAGCCGTCCGTCCAGCTCGGCTACATACAGACTGATCATGGTCCGCAGCACCAGGAAGATGCTGTGGCTGATGAGCAGCCGGAACTCCTTACTCCTCCACCCGGGGATGACGATCTTGAGCAGCCGCAGTAGATTCTTGAAGAATTCGCGGTTCAGCTCGACCTTCTTGCGGCCAGTGGCCTCGCCCTCGCTGGGTCCCGTGCTCTTCTTCTTGTGGTCGGAGCGCTGGGCTGCGGCCTTTTGTTCGGCGATGGCATTGCGGATGCGGTTGATGAGGGCGACGAAGAGGGTCAGGTAGACGGCGCGAGAGATGCGTGTGCGGTGCTGGAGGTAGCGGGCCGTGAGGTCGTTGACGAGGGCTTTGGCCGAGGTGCTGGAGAAGCGCGCAGAGGCCGGGGCCATGAACTTGGACAGCACGGCCATGGCGGGTGTGGACGTGTTAGGGGGTCATCCGCGGAGAGAAGCGTAGACGTGTGTTGAAGGTCGAGGTCGAGGTCGAGAGGCGGTCAATCGGGCATGGCAGGCAGCTTGGGCGAGAGACACATGATGGAGCGACGTCGTGATGCGGCGGGCGGCTGCGTCGCATGTGAAGGCGGCCGAGGCTTGCGTCCCCACAATCTGACTAGGCCGTATCCGGAATGGCACGGCCGTCCCCTCCGCGTTTTGGCTTGTGATCCTCGGGGCATGGAACATGTGGAGAGAGAGAGTTTGGGGTAAACAAATACTGCCATGCTGATCAACGCGAAAAGGAAGCAGCGCGAGCTGGAGGAGCTTCGAAAACAAATACCCGGGGTGGATCGTCATCCAAGTCGTTGCACTGCAGACTGGCCCACGTCATGTGATGGTCGCCCACACCGTCAATGTCGCCTGCACGGTACAGGGCCTATGGCCAAGACAAACAATTTCTACCTTGTATTGTTTGATATGACCAGACTAGACTATATTCCAGATCTACAGACCTTCTAATTTGGAAGTATCCACCCCTCATACAGTCTTCCGTCTAATGCGAGAACGGATGGATCTTGTACTCCCCATTCTCCTCCGGCCTAGGAGCTACCGGCTTCTCCAAAAACTGCGGATACAGATACCACGCCAAATCCCTCCCTTCAACCTGATTCACCGTCCACCCATTACCCAACCAAGCCAGCCGATTGGCCCTCTTCTTCTTCTTGTCCGTCCCACCCACCCCACCACCCTGAACAACCGAATCCACTCTCCCCAACTCCTCCATCTCCTCCGCCTCCTCCCCAACATACCTATACACATAATCCTCCCACCGTGGACTTCTCATCGCCTCCCGACAATGCAGTGTGCTTCCCGGCCACAGCCCTGCCACCCGCCCCCACGCATCCTTGTACCAGCTACTACACTCCTCGCCAAACACCGTCCCCTTGAAATACGCATCCACGTACTCTGCAAAGTCCTCCTCGCGCTCCGCACGCACCTCCATGGCCGCGATGTTCTCCTTTTGCATCTTGCGCACGCACCGGACCACGTAGTCGCCCACGGCCTCGATCATGGTGGTTAGGCTACCCGCCCCCGTCGCGCTGTTGGGGCCCAGCATGCAGAACATGTTGGGAAACGAGGCAATAGAGTGCGAGAGGTACGTCGTGGCGCGGTGTTCCCACTTCTTGGTGAGGGGGAGGCCGTGGGTGCCCAGGACGGGGAAGGGCGGCGGGCGGGAGGCGTGGAATCCCGTTGCGCAGACGAGCGCATCTAACTCGTGGTATGTGCCGTCCTCTGTGTGCACACTCGAATCCGCGATGCGCGATATGGGCGATGTGACGAAGGAGACGTTGGGCTGGGTGAGGGCTTCGAGGTAGCCGGGGCCGGGCGTGAGGCGTCGGCAGCCGGGGGAGAAGGAGGGAAGGAGGGCATCGAAGATGTGGGGGTGTGTTTCTAGACGTGAGCGCATGTGCTCTGTAAAGGCACCTTTGGCTCCCAGTTGCAGGTCTGAGCCCTTGATTGAGAAAGGATGCATAGAATTGGTATCCGCTTCAACCGCGAGGCGGAAGGCTTCGTAGTGCGCAGGGTCAGAGAGGAAGCGGTCACGGACTTCCTGCGGGATCGAAAAGCCCTCGAATCCATGCTTATCCCAAAGATGTTGACTGAAGGAGGGGGAAATCCATGTCTTGCTGCGCGCAAAGGTCGTCACCTGCGTGCCTGGTATACGCTGGAGACAGGGGACGATTTGGATGGAGGAAGAGCCAGTGCCGATGACACCAATGCGCTTGTTGCTGAAGTCATAGCTGCAGAGGAGAATTAGTATATTTCCTCAGTGCGCGCGGATGACGAATACCTTTCATTCCACCTGGCAGAGTGCATCAGCTCTCCTTTGAATGTGTCTAGCCCTTGAATGCTCGGCCACGCGGGATTGTTCAGATTTCCCCGGGCACTTATCAGGACATCCGATGTATCTTGAATGATATCCCCAGTAACAAGATTCTTCACTGTAACATGCCACTTTGCTGTCGAATCGTTCCAACGACATTCGGTGACCTCGTGGGAAAGTCTAATGAACCGATCCGCCGAATACTTCCTTGCCACACCTTCGAGGTATGCCTGGATCTCGCGCGAGGGTGCGTAAAGCGAAGACCAATTGGGATTCGGCTCGAACGAATATTGGTAAGAGTGGGCTGTGCAGCGTAAGCCAAAATTCGAGGCAAGGGTTGCTGCACGTAGATAATTCATCCACACTTACAAGGCACGTCGCACGCGCAGCCTAGATACCTACCCACATCAGCTCTTATCATGCCCCCGGCAGTTCGGAACCTACCTGTTTTCCCACCAAGTGCCGCCGATGCCTTTGTTTTTCTCATAGATTACGAGCTCGACATTGCGCAGTCTCTCGGGTATTCGGATGCCACAGTAGATACCTGAATAACCCGCACCTATCACAATGACCTTCATTGACCGCAGGTTCTCAACAGGCGTGTCGCGAAGCACAAAGCCAGATGACTGTGGGATTGAGACACCATTGGTACCATTGGACAGGCCATGGCTGTGGATATCGGCTGGAAGATTGGGCACTGCACTCATGGTGAAGACGATGCGGGGAAGGGGAGACGTGGCTGAGACCGAAGAGGAGCTTGTATCCAAAACTTGGGGGCTGGACTAGAGTCTACACGCTAGAATACATGAAAGGAGAAGAATGTACATTGGGGCTGCGGAGCGATCAGTTATATATTAGATCCAACGATGCGCCGCAGACACCGTACGCACCGATAACACATTTACCAGCCCCTCATCAGCACCTGGATTGCCGAACCGACTAGCATCTCGTAGCGCAGAATGAGGTACCGTATTCCAGGGGTTCGACCAAGTTGTACGACGGAGGAATCTGACTGCATCATCGAGCCTATCAGACGGCCATCTCTCCACACCAAGCACACGCCACTCGCGACTCCACCTCGTAGTGCCCCGCTCCGAGGTCACGTGACGTCGCTTCATGCAGGGTGGGACAATGGATCGGTACCCAGGTAGAGGTCCAGGGCCGCGGAGCACTTTGCCATTTCGGCTGTTGGCAACGGCAGCAGTCTGATCCTCGAACATCCCCACTTGACACGAAGGGGCGTGCAGCATCAGTAAAAGAGGTACCATTTCTCGGCGGCATAATCTCGGCCAGCATAACGCGGGGTGGCTACCTGGGAACGGGGATGATGGCGATCTAGATTATGTCAGCAGTCTATCCACACGTTCGTCATGACTTTGTACCACATACCTGATTTCCGAGGGCGATTGACAGCCTCGAACTGTCAGGATCCCATCCAAGACTAAACTCGCCGTCCACACTTGGGTCCCACTTGTCGCTCACCCAATCCTTTGCCCGCCAGTTGGCAATGGGCACTTCTCTCTTCTCGATATCCCAGACCGTCACGGCGTCGGGCCCTGCAGCGGCTAGTAGCACACCGTCGGGGGAAAATGCTATCTTGAAAGCTTGGCTTTCGTCGGTAGTGGTCAATTTTTTTAGGCATTTGAAAGGCTCGTTGGCGTCCCATACGCGGGCGACTCCTGACATGGCGCACGTGGTGAGCACAACAGCGGGCGACGAAGGTTGTTCGGAAGGTGATGATGCATCCACACTGGAGCTCGGGCGTGGCCGGAAATCCAAGTCTGTTGGGTAAGGATCCGGGTACTCGTGAGTCTGCAGAGTCAGCGCATCGTTGTGGTGCAGTATGCCCATGTAGCTGGTGCTCTCTTGAAGACCCATGGCTGCAATGATGCCAGACTGCGGATCGTGTCTGACATCCTCCCACGTCACGTCCGTCTGGAAGGTCCGTTGGACCTCGAGCGCATCGCCAATCTCGTATATCTGAAAGAGGCGTATGCCACAGACGACAAAGGCCGAATCGCTGATCCAGAGGGCATCGAAAATGGCGGATTCGGTGAAGGCGGTGAAGGCTGGGATTGAGTCGATGCTGTTTTTCCATATCTTTATGGATCCCCTCTCGCCGTCGGTTGATATGGACAGTAGGAGCTCCTTGTCCTTGTTCCATCTCAGAGTATTGACCAGGCCGGCGGTCGAGGATACAATCTGGGTGTTCCTATTGTGGTCGACCTTGATCAGTTTGTCTACCATCATCTTCTCGCCGACTTCGTTGGAGGACTCTTCGCGGGCTGATAGACTAATCTCGCCCTCGGAATGCCAACACAGTGCCGTGATGGAGAATTGCTTCATGGGTAGGCTCATATCGAGAATCTGGATGGGCGCTTCATGACCGGCTGGGGGTACTGCATGGATCTTGAGCAGCGACTTGCCGGCGGTCAGCAGGACGGGGCCACTGGCTGGGCCCCAGGACGTGTGCTGGACAACCTTTTCGGGGTCTTTCAGGGCGGGCACAAAGGTGGTCGAAGGGGTGAGATCGGCGACAAGGATTTCGTCCGTCTGCACGTCGGTGCTCTGGCCGATGCTGAGAGTGGAGATGGGGAGCTCGGCGACGGTGGGCGAGTCGGCCTCGGAGGCAACGGCCTCTGACTCTGCGCGCACACTGTTGGTCACGTGGGTGTTGCCATTGTGCTCAATGTCCATGGCGTCGCCGTTGGTGTGGGCGTGCAGGCGCGGGTCGATGCCATTGGGCTTGCCCTTCTTCCTCTTAACGCCCTTCTTGGGCGGGGGCTCCTGCACGGCGCCATTGGCTTCCTCTGCGAGCTCGTGTGCGGGAATGCCCTGGTCGAGGGTGAGAAGCTCGCCGTTGGGGACCGAGTAGGGCCGGCCGTGGTCGCGGCCAAAGTGGTAGCGTTGCTCGCCCTAGGACAGATGTCAGTACGGCGCTGGGCGCGGAGGGAGGGAGGGACTCGCGTTGCCAGCCTCGGCCTGCAGCTTGTCGAACCACAGGCCGTCCTGGAGCAGGTTAACGAGGGCGTGCTGGGTGACGTTCTTGGCAAAGGGCAGCGTCTCGGGGTCGCGAATCCAGCATCGCGAGAGCTGCAGGGCGGCGTTGCCGTAACCTGCACCGAGTCAGCGGGCGCGCACGGCGGGCGGAGGGCGGAGGGCAGGCGACGTACCGGCCTCCTGGAGGTAGCGCCACACCAGGTAGTTGACTACATTCGACGAGAGGGCCTCAACCGTCATGGCGCATCGTCGCAGGGCCGCGTGCGCCTGGGGGCCTGGAGGAGCTGGACGGGCTGGGGCTGCGGCGCGTCGGCGGGCGCAGGGCGGGAGCGGAGCGCGAGCGGGGCGTGGAGCAACAGCGGGGCGGCAGCGGGCGGCGGCAGGGCAGATGGGGCGAGGTGGATGTGGCGGGCGTGGTGGTGGACGAGAGCGTGAGGTCGAATGCGGTCGAGGTGCGATGCGAGTTGCAGGTTGCGGCTTGAGGGACATGGAACGGCCGAACCGAACCCAAGGCCAGCCGCTGGGCAGGGCTTGTGCGCCAGCGCCAACACGATCGCCAGCGAACCCACCCGCCTAAACACACGCCTAAACACACGACGCCGGTGCCTTTCCACCCCCGATCCGACCCTGCACCGCCAGGCCGAGCCAAGCCTACGACACCGACTGCATCCTCTGCACCCTCCTCCACGCCTGCCGGCCGCGGCCCTTGCTACCATGGCCCGCATCAACCTGCCCCCCCTCACCCGCTCCCTGCTCGCCTGCCTCATCGTCTTCACCCTGCTCAACTTCGCCCTGCGCCCCCAGGCCTCGTGGGTCGAAAAGGTCGAGCAGCCGCTCATCAGCGCCGGCAATGGCGTGCCCTACCTCGCCGTCGTGCCCGGCGCGTCCTTCATGTATCCCTGGACCTTCCTGCTGGCCACCGTCGTCGAGCAGAACCTGCTCGGCCTCATCACCACCGGCCTGACCATCTTCTACGGCGGCCGCTACCTCGAGCGCGCCTGGGGCTCCACCGAGTTCACCAAGTTCGTCCTGTTTGTCTCCATGATCCCCAACCTGCTCAGCTTCCTGCTGTACGTCTTCGCCTTTGTGCTGACCAAGAACGACTTTGCCCTGTACGTATATCCCGCTGCCTCCCGCCCTGCTGCTGGCTGTTCGGCCCACTGACAAACCCTCCCCCAGCACCACCACCGTTTCCGGCGGCATCGCCATCCAGGCCGGCTTCCTCGTGTCCTTCAAGCAGCTCGTGCCCGAGCACACCGTCGCCATTGCCAAGGGCCTCGTGCGCATGCGCGTCAAGCACTTCCCCGCCATCTTCCTGCTCGCCAACACCATCTCCGGCATTGCCCTGGGCACCGAGACGGCCATGTTCCTCGCCTGGTTCGGCTTCATGACCGCCTGGGTTTACCTGCGCTTCTACCGCGTCAGCCCCTCCATGTCGTCGGCCGCGACTGGCGATGGCTCCGTCATCAAGGGCGACGCCTCGGACACGTTCGCTTTTGCCCACTTCTTCCCAGAGCGCATGCAGGCGCCCATTGGCAGCATGGCGGACCAGGTGTACAACACGCTGGTGTCGGTGGGCGTGTGCACGCCCTTTTCGGCCGAGGACATTGACGCTGGAAACGAGCAGGCGAGCGCTCGTGCCGAGGGGGGACTCCCCAGCATTATGAACCCCAACAGCCGTGGGGGCAAGGGCGGAGCCACCCGCGCAGAGGCAGAGAGGAGACGTGCACTAGCCCTCAAGGCTCTCGACCAGCGCCTGCACGCCGCCTCGGCCCGTGCTGGACCCTCCGCCGCGGCCGCTCCAGCACCCCCTACGCCCTCCAACATGCTCGGCGAGACCAATTACGAGCCTGAACGACACGACGAGCCGGCCAAGCCAGCCTCATGATGAGTTGACGACCCGGATTTTGACGAGGACGAGGGGAAACGGCGCATCACACCTGCGTCTTTGTATCTGTTTCTTTTTCCTTTTTCCTTTGGTACCATCGCATAGCCCACGGCGTTGCGTCGTGACTTTTTGTTTTGATTTGGGCCTGAGATACCACACATTTTGGCTCGCCTTGTATGTATTCGTGTACCTGTTACCGTGTTCTAATAGACTAGGGCTGCGAAGGGTAAGGGATGTCGAATCCTGTTCCTCTTCACCAGCCGCGGTTGCACGCCCCAATTGTCGCACCACGCCGATTCTTTATTCATGACGCCTCCAGGCCCTGCTACGTGCGACCCATGACAGCCTGACAGATGTCTACATGACACGTTAGCCTACATAAATGCGCGCAGGAACATTTAACCCGCTCAGGAGCTGGGTCGCGACACGGCACCTTTGACAAGTCCCGCAGTCACTACCACGGACCGGCAACAGCTTTAACCCAAGACATGTACGACATCCTCGTCTCACACCACCAGGCTACCGACAGATCCTGCACTGGGAAATCTCTTCTCTGCAATCTGGCCGCGCACTTCATGTTTACAGGAAAGCTTCGTGCTGCAGCTCCCGAGTGCGACCCAGCACCGCATCACGATCCATATCCCTTGGTCGAACACAGACCCAACGACACCAATCCCCATCTCGTCGAAGAAAACTCAAATGCTCTGCCATGGAAAATATGTATATAAGGCGCCAGGACGCAAACGTGGAGCTCTCCGACACCACCCAGCCTCCAGTCATTCATCAAGTGCTCAACAAGGCCCACGTCGTCTCCATTCGTTCTGCGCCCTTTGCCCTTTGCATACAAGATTATACGCACCCATCATGCATCTTTCCGCCTTCATCGTCCCCATGTTCGCAGCAGCGGGCGCCCTCGCCGCCCCGCCGAGGGCTGTCGCATACCGCTCCCGCGATGTCGTTCTCCCGCCCCTGCGCCGCTTCGCAGCCAACGACACGGGACTGGCAAGCGTGAGTCCCTCCCTCCCTCCTTCCCAAAGCATCTGGCGCTGGACACGTATGGGAAGGCGCCATGGACGAAATGCACGTGCCGCGAGTGAAGGACGGCAGGTGCTAACGTGCATCCACAGCTCTTCATCTGCGAACACGTCTACTGGACCGGCGATTGCGAGCTCAAGTACGTCGCCATGGGCTCCTCTTCCACCGACTGCCAGGCGTTGGATGGCAAGGCGAGTGCCATTGGCCCCGACCCCGGGTTTACGTGCACGTTTTACAAGTCAGTCTCCCTTTTCTTCTCCCTTTTCACCATCCTTTGCTTGGTCGTGTGTGGATGCTGATGTGCACTACCAGGAGCGATAATTGTCGCGATGTCCCTGATGGCTTCCTGACGCTTACGTGGCCGGGCGTGCCGAACCTGCTGCTCTCGCCAAAGGGGAATTGGAATGATGCCATCAAGAGCTTCTTCTGCGTCAAGCAGGAGAGGGTCAAGTACTAGGGGTTGGGTTGAGGGGAAGGAGAAGGAGAAGTTGAGGGGTGAGGGGATGTTAGTATGGGAGCGGAAGTAGGGGGAAACGAGGGGGGAGGGTGTGTATAGGGTAGTCATTCATTGAGTTTGGGCTGAATCCAAATGATTTTGTGGGAGAAATCTCGTGCACCGAATGCGACGATGCGTTTGTTTTGTTTGTTTGTGGGCTTTGCATAATACTAGGGCCGTTCCCGAGGAGCTGGGGGTTTGACACCACCTGTCGGGCCTAAGATTTCCTGTTCGACTTTCCACAAGGGCGTAGCACTGCCATGGGTTGAGAAATGATTACCTGCATGGGACTAGCTGGGTCAGAAATTGTAGGCCTATCAACGCCAATGCATTCATTCAATCAATTCACAAGATATGTACATGTGATCCATCAACTGAGAAAATCTCGCAAAAGAATCTCACAAGTCGACCTCTGGCCATCGTGCTTACTCTTTGTGTTCAAGTCCCATGCCCTGGAACTGCTTCTTTGCGCCCTCCCATGCAGACCCAATCACACGCACCCGTTCCCCGTCGCTCGGAGCTATCTCACACTGGAACGGGTCCAGCTCGAGTACGATGCTGATTGAAAACCTGTGCGGGACGACGTCCATCTCCTCTCCATCAGGACCCCGGGCCTTGCGAAAGTCAAAGGACCAAAGGAAGCGGGATATGGCCAAGAAGAGGGAGCGTTCGGCAATGTGTATACCTTGGCAAATGCGTCTGCCTGAACCAAACGTAGAATGATCTCGCTTGGTTGTGTCCATGAGCGCAGCGGACTCTCCAGCGGGGAGACCGTCTCCGAGATAGCGGTCTGGGTTGAATACATGTGGATTTTGGTAGCGATTCTCGTTCATGTTGATGGTCCTACATTGGCTGAGTTTAGCGTTTTACAAATCACGTCAGGGGAGAGAAGGGCCGCTCCATACCGGATGTTTTGGATCACCTGTGCGCCTTTTGGTATCTCGTAGCCTTGATACATGTCCTTGGCAGTGGTGCTGTGGGCCATGCCCAAGGTAGCAGCCGGGAGCCATCGGAGAATCTCCTTTACACATGCCCTCGTGTAAGGCAAATCATTCCAATCATCAAGATTGGGAAGTCTCTTCTTTCCAATCACTCTGTCGACCTCTTCCTGTCCCCGCCGCTGGGCTTTTGGAAACAACGCCATTGCCTGAATGAACCCCAAAAGGGTAGTGCTAGTCGAATCGCTGCCACCCTCCAAGAGCATATCTGACATGAAGGCGGCTTCATCATCGGAAAACTTCTCTTTGGACTGGATGGAAGAAAGGTCCTCGCAGAAGCTGTGAACTCCCAGTCCGATGGCTTGGTTCTTCTTTGCCAAATCCCAATACCTCCGGTAGAGTTGCAGAGTTTCGTCCAAGGCCCGCTCTGCTTGCCTTTTAATTGGATTGAGTAAAGTCAGAATGCAGCGGAGGATAGGATAGATATCCATGAGGGATGCCATGACGCTCCTCCCCAAGACGGACAGTGCATCGATTGCCTGTATATAAGTCTAGGAATGCCTTTCCATAGTTGAATGGAAACTAAAAACCCACATGATAAAGCTTATCAATCTCGTGGCCGTCGTACGTTGGACATCCAAAGCCAAAAATCATAATCGTCGAGAGGCTTGTAGCGAAGCACCGTAGGTGTGATTTGAAATTCGCCGGGTCCTCGAGCAGATGATGACACAACTGTACAGACTCCAGGTCCTGGTAGACAACATACTTCTTGGATTTTTGTACGTTGAACAGTTGGTATGTCAATTTCCTCAAAGTGCGCCACCGTGTGTTGTGAACCTGCAACAGATATCGAAAACCGCCGCTCAGGACATTGGAAGCGATGTACATATCCGGACTAGAGATTGCGGAGCTTAGTCAAATGCGAAAAAAGTAATGACGGGGAGATTGGAAAAGATTATGACCGGCTGGAGTAGATGGAAGATTTCCTATCTAAAAGCTCCTTCACAATTACATCGCTAGAAAGTACCACCATTGTCTGGGTGCCCAAGATGACCGAGTAGATTGGGCCATCTATCTCGTGGGGTCAACACCAGTTTGGACTTCAGGATAGTATATGAATCCATAGATATTCTCACACTGATTTTGCCCATTTTTGCAAAGTTAGGTGACCGTCATTGCTGGCAAACTGGTGGAGACTTCCGAGGACGGGGATTGTCGGTAGCCCGGGCGGACAGCTCTTTAGCCGGCGACCTATCATCAATAATCGAATAAGGAGGACTATTCCGAGACCAAAGACGGCTACCACTGTGGGGCTCATCATATTGGACATGAGGAATGAATGCTGAAGATCCAACGGCAACGGCAAAATATGTTATCCTTCGAGAGGTGTATCCACAACTAAAAACAGCTCATGCGGATGTATTTTAGTCCCGTGAACATTCGGGCCGAGTCTGCATACCGAGATTACTCCCAAAAGAATTCATGGGTCCCTGTAGTTAGCACCTACCGGATCACCTTGAATACTGTTTCATGGCCAATTATCCTTCCATGGTTGGTCTGCCATGCCATGCGACTGGAGCATCGTTGTAATGCATCTCCGACCAAGTGCAGTCGGACGCTCGCCCCCCCAACGTAGCCGACTTGGCCGACCAATAACGGTCGGGATCTCGGGAATCCAAAAAGTCACAAGGCCGTGAAACTAGGATCGAAATCCTGCAAAGAAGGTATATATCGCCTTTGCAAAGTCTTGCTAAATTATCTTTTCATCATTCCCGCTTCCAGCACACGTCAAGTGACTGTACCTTGTCGAACAACTATTCTCAACATTATCCAGCTCACCATGCCTCAAAATTCAGCTGCGCCTTCAAAGGGCTTCTTCATCGTTGTCGGTTGCGGCTATGGTGGATTGGGCACTGCAATCGAACTGCGTAGGAAGGGATTCGACGTGGAAGTCTTCGAGGCAGCGAAGAAGTTGACGACTCAGGGTATTTTTCACCCTCCCCTGAGATCCCCCCGACATATGAAACTAATTTCAAGTAGGAGACGTCATTCGTCTCAGTCCTTCTGCTAGTAGGATCATTGCCAAATGGGGAAATTCCCTCGAGGAGATCCAAAGACAGGCAGCAATGATACCCAAGGCTTCCTATCTTGATAAAAAAGGCAACCTTCTTTTAGAATCGCCACTACCCACGGCGGACGAAGGCTTCCCTGAGCTTTACTGCAACCGCGGAGAGGTTCAGAGGGTCTTATATGAGCATGCCATATCCTTGGGGATCAAGTTCCGTTTTGGTGCCCGCATCACCAAATATCACGAGGACGATGAGGGTGCTGGGGTCTACGTAGGCGAAACTCTCTTCAAAGCTGATGGGGTCATCGCCGCCGACGGCATTCACAGTATCGCCCGTACAGTAGTGACGGGGCGTGAAGATAAGCCAGTTAGCAGTGGATACGCCATCTATCGATCATGGTTCCCGCTGGACGTGTTGAAGGATGACCCCAAAACAAGCCATTATGTCACCAGCAGAGAGAACTCATTCCATGTGTGGCTTGGCAGAGACATTCACTGCATGATTGTGACGAATCAAAATTTGAACGGATGTGTAGTATTCTGTACCCACAAGGTTCGTCTCCCCCATGCCGGTTTTCTAGAGCCTCGCAATCTGACTTTTGGATCCAGGACACCAAGGAAAGCCAAGAGTCCTGGAATATTCCAGGAAATGTTCAAGAAGAATTGGAGCTTATTGAAGGCTGGGATGAGACGCTGAGGACCCTTATCAAGAAGATACCAGCTGACCGGCTCATTGATTGGAAACTCATGTGGCGCGATCAAGCCAGACAATGGGCTTCGGATAAAGGTCGCATCGTATTGCGTATGTTTGAACCCCAGATCCCATTATAGTTATCAAGCAAAAGAGTAGCGCTGACGGATATCGACAACTTCAGTGGGCGATGCGGCTCATCCCCATCTCCCAAGCTCTGGTACTGGAGCTGTCCAGGCTTTCGAGGATACGACTACAATAGCGGCAGCCCTTGATATTATTGGCAAGGGGAATGTCCCGTTGGCATTCAGAGTGTTTGAGAAGTTAAGGTGAGAAGTCGATTCATTGTATGACCGAACAATTACTGAGAGTTTGATTAGACGCGAGCGAACCTCCTTGACGATGCGCCTAGGTTGGGAAACACGGCATCGTTGGCACCGAACCGATGTCGAAGCAATCCGAAAGAACCCAGAAATCATCAAAATGCCGCAGCCAAAGTGGATGATTGGCCACGATGCGGAAAAATACGCGTATGAGAAGATTGAAGAAGCGGCCAGGAGCGTACAAGAGAAAACACCCTTCAAGTCCACCAACACCTACGAGGGCCACGTTCATGAAGAATGGACGATTGAGACAATTATTGAGCTGGAAAAAGATGAAAAATCTTTTGAGTATAGGGTCAAGGGACAATAGGATTGAATGGGGTGATGCAGCGGGCTTGACACCTTTATCATTTGCAAAGGTAGGTTCTCGACATGATTATATCCCAGTTTCAATGACCTTGCGGTAGAATGGTAGAGCTCAAGATCTCAAGAGCAGTGGGAGAATGGAATATCATCCAATCTATCTCGCTGTGCCAAAGGCCTGTCCTTGATACAGCGACAGCCGATGCTTTTCGTTTTCTCTTCTGGTGACGAACCGAGCGATGGGACCTGACCGAGTTGTTCCTCCATCTTCTGATTCGAAGCAAATCGACCTAGAGGTATCATATCATATCCTTTCAAATCACTCAAGTAAACTTCATCAGCTAAGTGCTCACATAAATCGATAGAAGCCCGTCCATGCATCGACACGTGGCGTGATGGTTTTTATGCATAGTCATGTCAGTGTCGTACCAACCAAAGTTACTGGGACTTCCTACCTGTACTTCTAAAGGATGTTACGTGTGGCGTCACAAGCTTCCCATCTGGAGCAAATATCTCGCTTGCGAGCCTGGATCCAACATCGGAGGACGTCAGCTCCACCAAGAAACTGAATGAGCTGATGAGGGGTTCGATATATTCGGGAATATGGTTGAATGATTGGGCCTCGAAACTACAATTCTTCCATTCAGCAAAACACCATCACGAACATCACCTCCAGAGCTATCTTCGGGCACATCTGTTGACAGCCACGCATGGCAGGAACTTGGGAAAGAGGAACTAAGCGGATTTGCTCGGAATCGGATTTACCGCCGATTGGCTCCGCTTATATTTTGGGCTTGGCACAAGCGAGGCTGAACCCACGGTCTTGCCTGCAGCTCTGAGAGATTGGAGAATGCCCAGAACAAAGGGGAAAACGATTAGATTTTATTATAAGACATATTTCTGAGTGTTAGGATACAAACAAGAACTTCCTGCGGATTTCCCAATTACTTCGCTCTAGCTGAAGTAGTGCTGACCATTATCTGCTTCTAGATACGAATTTGTATTAGCGGGTAAACCTATGCAGGCAATAAGGCTCAGCAATCTGTCTTTTTGGGTGAGGTGAAATTATAGCAGCAGCTTTCATTGAGTCAAAACTCTTGCCAAGCTCCCGTCTTGTGTCGGCCCGCTTCGTCGATCTGAAACTGAAAGAACCACCAGGTTCCATAGCTTTCACAAGCATCAAGGTCGCCACCATCTCTGGCCAAGATTTCCCTCCAGACATCGCGCAAAAGTTTGGCTTCAATATCATGTTGAGCATTCTAGCCCTTCTTGGTGACCACAGGAACTTTGACGTACTCGCCTATATAGCCCCAAATGTCCCCAAAGATGATCTCGTTGGGATCATTGTCGACTACAATGTAGTCTTGATCTTCAGTACTTGGGTGTAAGACAGAATACGTGGTAAAGACCGCGATGTTTGATGCTGAGGAAGCATCCCATCATTTTGTGTCGCTCGTTTCATCGGTATCCTCGAGGAGAGGAAAGATGGCTTCTTCTTCTCTTAGAAACTGCTGGATAGTGAAGTAGAGCGTCGCGGTTGTGGAAAGTGACTAGCAGCTGCCTGGAGTTTCGATGAAGGCGGGTCAGCGATTCTGATACAAAATCTTCTTCGAAGCATCTCCTCTATGGACGGTTAGAAATCTCAGTGGCGACCAAACAATAAACACACCAAAGCTGAACCTATTCATCATGAAAGGGCGAGTAAGTATCCACTTCTACTTCTTCCCTTTTGCAATTCGAACAGTCAAACCTATATACTCTCTACCAGGTACAGCAGAGTTATAATCAATAAATTTAGGGCCCTTACTCGCACACCAGATCGATATCACGAACTTTATTAAACCTCACCCTCACCCGCGAGCCGCCCTAATGCCCAAATATACTCAACCCCTCTCTGCAGAGCAATGACCAGACGGCCCGAGGTCATCGGGCCGTCCAAGCAGATCTGCATTATTTCCGCCGTTTTCTGGCCGCTGAAATATTTGATATTTATTTTCACTGGAAAAGAAGGACAGTAGCACGATAGAAGCTTGTTCTTGAGAGCTCAATACATCACCATGGACGACTTACATTAACGATAGCAACTGATAGACCACCTTGTCGCAGTGGCTTTGGCGAGTACCCAGATATCCACGAGACGGTCCGAAACGCCGTACATGCCCCACTTTCATTATATACGACCCCATATCTTTTAACCAGTCGTGGTGAGGCTCTTCGCGCCCTGTCCGAGGGTTGAGGCTTTTACGACCATCGACGACAGCATCGTCGTCCCATTTTATTGGCATCACCCTTCGAAAACCTTCCCAGGAAAAACCGCTAGCCATTGGGCAACTAGCATAGTTGCTTTTGTTTTTCTACAAGTTCATTGTAGTATGATATTAACTTTGAACACTATGGAATCGCTCGCAATTATACAAGAAAATGGAGGGGCAACGTCTGCCCCGACCACCAGTTCTGCGGTGCGTAGGCGCCGCTCAAAATGTAGTGTAGCATGCGTTAGCTGCCGTTTCCGCAAAGTCAAATGTACGAGAACAACAGGGATCAAAAGGGCGACGGGACTTCATTCGCATTTGTACAGGAAGCTGATGTATATCGGGACTTCTAGGCAACGGCGGCCAGCCATGCCCAAACTGTGCCGTAAGTCTATTGCCTCACATGTCCCGACGGAAGTCATTCACCTTTTCTCGTCCTGCATTGTCCTTACATTCTCGTATTTCAGGATCATCACACCGAATGCGTATATCAGCCCCAAAAGAAGCGACTAAAAAACAGGACAGCATCTACTGCTATTCTTGAAGGTATGCAGGAACGCTTGTCCAGAATTGAGGCGCTGGAGAACCAAAAGGGTGGACAGGCACTACAGCCACAAAAAAAGCGAAAAACCACCACTGACTCTACAGCTACGTCAGAGATCATGCAAGCGAGGCTTGCAAGAGTTGAGGCCGTAAATATCCAGTCAAAACCATGGGAAGAGAAAGAACAACAGATAAAGAATCCCCGACAGGGTGGCACAGGCGTGGAGGAAACTGTCGACTCTAATACTTCGCCCCCAGAAAGTAACAGCGACCCATATTCCGAAGTAGCCATGATCATGGAAAACCCTGGCCAAGTGACAGAGAACTGGAATATATGGGATGATATTTGTAATGAATCTGCTGACATGATGAACTTGTCAACGCCCGCTATTGAAAAAACTCCAAGGACCCCAGCACAAGATCACGGTCATATTCAGATCCCGATCCACTATGAGAACGACTACGCCGCATCTGAGGATACCCCAGGAGAGTCGTTCGAGGATGATGACTATAGTTCCTTCACCCCAGTTGAGGATGTGAGTATGGATCGGAAATGTCTTCAAGAATCAACATCGCTAACACCATGGAATCTAGTCCGCATATGAGTATTATGGTCTGTTGGCCTTGAATCAAAATACCAGCACTTCAACTAACTTATTAAAAACTAGGTCCTGGTTCCTTCCTTTCTCTTTGTTCTAGATCAGGCATCAGATGGGTTACTGAGAAAATCGGAGCTCCAGATTTTGAGGGATTAGCGGCCAAATTAGTTAGCGATCTGTCCCAATGGTTCCGGCCGCATGCGAAATTCGACCAACAAAGGACGGCTGAGCCCGATGAGGCTACCGCATGGCTGTATACCGACGCTTACTTTAGCGAGACAAGCCACGGATTCTTGAGTGTGATTCCTCGTCAGTGGTTTGAAGGAAAGTTACGTCTCCATTTCAGCAAGCTCAGATCGAATAGCTTTTCAGATACCACGGGCTGGTATGCCATGCGTAACACTATATATGCTGCAGGCTCTCGACTGCTGTTAGCGAAAAGAAATAGGCCAAATGCTTTCAGAGAGGCTGTGATCCAAGGGAACTCTTATTTTCAGAATGCGCTTTCTGTTCAAAGCGACCTCATCTTGGTCGAGAATTCCAGGGTGGCAGTACAAGCTCTTGCACTCATGGTCAGTACACCCACGTCTCTTATCTAGTTTATCTCTTTCGAAATAGTGATAGTTCCACAAGAAACACTGACCTTCGTCATGATAGGCGACGTATACTGAGGCCGTTAGCTGGCTATCCCTCAACTATAGCCTTGGCACAAATGCAATGCGATTGGCTGAGACTAAAGGGTTGCACAGACAACCACCTCCATTATCAAGACTGCCAAAAGAAGAATTGGAATTGCGCAGTCAAACATGGTGGAGTATATACTGCTGTGATAGACATTGCGCCGCGCGCTTTGGGAGACCTGTGGTGTGTAGACCGAATGCTTCCCGATGACCCAAAATTTGCTAAGTGGACTAGGGAACGGACGACGACTGCATCACTGTGCAGCTACCAGTCAACTCTAAGCACGATGGATTTTACGATTACGAGATCTTATCCTGGAGTGTTCGGAACGCGCAAATTACTTCAAGTATTGCGAAAAGATTGAATCAGATCGAGCAGAAGACCCCGTCAACTGATGATATCATTAATTGCATGAATGAACTCAACGAATTACTCGGTGAGCTTCAAAAGAAATCTCCCGTTCATGTTTCACTTGATTCCTCTCAGCTCTCTACTTCCAACCCCCTTGGAGTCCCGACTGCTTCCATCTTGTTTCTCGTCTTATCATATCATATCAGCGTGATTCAGGTGCATTCTATTCTTGTATATCCCTGGAACATCGCGCGATTGGGTTTAAACACTACCCAAAAGATCCATCTTCGGCCTCAAATGACTGAAAGTAGCCGAAGATGTATCGAGTCAGCGCGAGTCATCATACAAAAGCTCAGTGGAGTAACAATTACACCGTCCACACCAAAATGGTAAGCATTGAGTGAATGTTCCCCATCCCTGTAATTTGAACTTCCAGAGCTGATTCTAGACTAGGTGCGCCTTCTTTTTTCCGTTGACAGCATTAGTCAATATGTTTGTCCATGTATTGCAGCACCCGGATGAGGAGTCTGTGGAGTCGGATATTGCGCTTATGCGCGTTGTAGCTGGACATTTCAACTACCTGGAATACATTATACCAGAGCTCTCTTTCCCAATGACGAGAGATCTTGCCAATCTAGCGCAAGCTGCTGTTTACCGCGCTCGGAGCGGGACTGGGCATACTCTTGACCACATAACAATGTCGGATATAATCATCAACCTACAAAATATCGAAAACCCGGAGCAGCTTAGTGTATAATTCACCTATCTTGCCTGATTTCTTAATAATCTAACATCTAATAGGATGCATTGTTTTTTGGTGGAACTGACTTCAGCAACGGGAACTGGAGCAGTATTTTATCAGACAAATAGGTGGTTTAGGGTCCACACCATTGATTTTTATCAAGAATAGACATTTTCTATGCAATAAAATGCAAAGGACTCTTGTAGCTCTTTTAATGTAATATGTTACTAAGCAAACCAAGCTCACTATAGGGTATAATGCTAATGATGCGGAAAGCACAAAGGCTAGACCTAGAAAACTCCCGTGCACCCTCGACAAACGTCGAATTTCAAATGAAAGAATTTGGCTCGAGATGGATGCTCGATGGACCGAAGACCAGGCAAGATAAAACCTCTATCATCTATCAGATAGGGCAACAGGAAAAGGGAAATATGTCGTTGCCGTGCATACCAAGCAGAACCAATGCCATAGATGAACCTGACCGGATTGGAGACGACCAATTAGAGTCTTGTCGATATTAACGCCAGATTGCGCGTTCAAGGAAGTTGTTCAAAGCAACTTCACCAACCGCACCAAAGCTCTCGGTACTAAAACCTTCGTCGATTGTATCGAGTGTGGAGTTTCGGATCTCGCTGAATTTATCCATGGACTCCATCATTTCTGCAGTGAAGTCTTCAACAACAGGAGACAGGTCAAGAAAGCTGAGATCCTCCAAATCCTCATAAATGAAGGAAGGTGACACTTGCATACCGACACGAGTATTGATCGGCGTTAGAAGAAGGGGAGGGCGACCCTGACGGCCGCTAGCTGGTGCCATATTCATCGAGCCCTGGGTTAGGGGAGGAGGTTTTGATTCGGGCGTAAACTCTGGTGCCTTGTGGTCTTGCAATTCCCACCCAGTTCCATCCCGGATTTGCAATGCCGAAACTGGAGACTCTTCAATAGCCATGGAGAGGGAGAGAAGCTCGTCAGCTTTATCCGTTCCTATACTAGGGTGTTCGGTTGTTCGCAGCTCCGCGAACATGGCACGCGTATGGTAATCGAGCATGTTGGAGTTCTCACGGCGTCGCAGCCAGTTGTTTTCGTTGCTGAGAGCCTGCAAAAAGGTCATCAGGTTGACCGAAGAGTGTGTAGTGTTGCTCGTAGGTTCGGGCGTTTTCGTCTGCTGTCTTTCCATTGCCGTCGGCGTGCCCCTAAGATTTTCTATCTCTTCCATGCTTATGGGACGATCCTTGAGGTCTTGTATCTCTGCGCGTTGTGCAGCGACTACTTGATGAAGTTTCTGAAGCTCTTCGGTGGCGATGCCGAGTTCTGATTGCAGCCGGCCAACGTCCTCGGATTTTGCCGTGGCCTCGCGGTGCTTCGCTCGGAGATGCTCGATTTCAAGCTCTTTGGTCTCGATGATTTCCTCGCGTTCACGAATTTGAACGATGGTGGCGTGATGTTCGGCGGTCAGAAGTTGCAGTCTCTTCTCGGCTTCGATGGTCTGGTTCTTGGCCGCTTCCATCTCCTTAGCCTTGAGGACCCAAGGCGCAAGTCCTTGCTCGATCTCGATATTGTGCATCAACACCATAGCGTGTTCATTCCAGGCCGTTGCTTTAGAAGACAGCACGCCAACATTGAATGTTTCTAAAGCCATTAAATATGATTTGAGGGGGTGGAGGGGTGCATCGGGGTCTGTCTCTTCGTCGCTAGCTGCCTGCTGGCTTATGATTTGCGCGAAGTCTTGAATGAATGTCTGGTTCGACTGCAGAAGTTGGTGAAGCGATTCATCCTGTTCAACCAACTCATCAATGCCAGACGGAAATTGCGGATAGAGGTTGTCTTCACGCAAAGCCTGAAGAGTGGTAACAAGCTTCGAAAATATTGCTGCACTTTCTCCGAAAACACTGACAAGCTTGGCAGTCTTTTCCGAGAAGATCTCATTGTCTGAATCGGGTTCTGCAATACCAGATGTGACGAGCCACATCATCACGGTGTCTAGAATGGCTTTGATAAACTCTAGACTGGCATGCATTGAGGCCCCACGAAGCATGACCTCGTTTTCGGGATGAACATCAAGAAGCTTCTTGAAATCGGATGCAATGCCTTGGAGGATCTTATCGGAACGCTCCGTTGACTCCGCAGCTTCTTTCATATGGAGCTCATCCTTTTTCAGAGACTCGAGTATCCGTGCCAGATTCTTCTCGACTGGAATGAGCTCCATGTCGGCAGCGCCGAACATTGTAAATTCTTCAAGGGTAGCCGAGGGTACTGCAGACCAAAATTGCTCACTCCTGAGCTGGACACGTTCCAGGTGATGGATACAAGTCAAACGCAGGACGTCGTTGAGAGGGCGATCGGTCTCTTCAATGGGTCGGGAAGATGCTTCGAAAGATAGTAGAATCGTCTTCGATAGGTTGGCCTTGGCACTGACACGCTTGGCGCGGAAATATGCACGTAGAGACTCGTTCATGTACACTCCTGATGACTCGGGTAGATAGTGCTTTACAATATGAAGCTCCTCTTCAGCCTCCTCGGCCTGGACCTTCTGCAGCTCCGCCGTAATCGTCTTGACGGTGGTGTTGAGCGTGGCTCCGTGGAGACGACGGTTAAGCTCCATGACTTCGTTGAAACGACCAGTGGTGTCCTTGACCTGCTCCTCGCTCATGGTCTTGGATGCTTCGGCGTCGGTCATCTTGGATTGGAGATCAAGAACAAGATCACGGAACTTTGTAATGAGCATTTCTTGGTCAGCGATCTGTGCTTCCTGCAACGCAAGCTTCTGGGATTGATCGGCAAGTTCGAAGTCCTTAGCTTCGAGTTCGGCACGAAGTTCGTTGGCGTGTTCGATATGTTGAAGCTCAAGCTCGTCACTAAGCTCTTTGAGACTCTCTAAATCCTTTATGGCCAGGTCCTTTTCGGCGATTCTTTCCTTGAACTGCTGGTTTTGATCGGAGAGATCTTCAATCATCTCTTCCCATTCGTTCGCAGCATCCAGTTGTTGTCGTAGGTCTTCAATAGTAGCGTCGGCTGTGACGAGGCGTTCCTCGAAATCAGACCTTTCAGCGCGAACCTCCTCGATGTTGGCAACGTCCCTCTCCAGTTCCCGAATGCGCGCGCGGTTTTCGGCTTCGGTCTCTTCTGTAATTTCCTTGAGCTTCAACAACGCCTCTCTGAGACGATCGCGCTCGTGTTGCAGGCGGGAAAAGTTTGCGGTTTGCCTGTCTTCTTCCGACATGTCTTCGGTGAGCATGTTTGCTTCATCGCGCAGAATCTCCAACTCCAGTTCGCGCTCCTCTAGACGTGAGCGGACTTGCTCCAACTCTTGTTCAGCCTGTTCGGCTCGCTCCTCGGCCATTTCCTTGTCCAGGAAGGCGATTTCAAGGTCGGTTTCGAATGACTGGCTCGTTTTCTCGAGGCGATCGACGTTGCTCTCGAGCTGTTTCATGGAATTCCGAAGATCGCCATTCTCCTGGTGTAGGCTTTGGCATTTGGACTGCAGCTTTTGTATTATACCCTCGAAACGCTCTTTGTCTGCTTTGTCCTGTTGCAGTGATTTCAACTGCTCCCTATCCTCACCGTGCTGTTTCTCCAGATGCCGAATCTTTGTTTCAAGTGTTTCAATGGTAGAGTCTTTGGCGGCCGAGGCTCTTGCAGCACTAGTAGCGGCGGTTGAGGATGAGGTGGAACGAGCGCCGGTAGTGGCAGCTCTGGGTGATGGCTGCGCGATGGAGGCTGGACGAGCCTGGCTCAGTCTCCGTGGTGCAGGCTTTGTGAGAGCCACTGACGTTGGGCGAGCAGATGATGCCGAGGCAGCGGATTTTGGAGGGGCTGCCGGGGCAGTAGAGGTACGTTTGGCGGAGGCAGGCTTCACAGGCGTCTTTCCAATACTGGAAGGACGAGGTCTTGGCGTTGCTGGTTTCGAAGGTGAGGGTGCAGCTGCTCTGGAAGGAGCAGGCTGGGCAATGATCTGAGTAATGGAGGCGGGTCGGATGAAAAGACCATGTGCAGGCGCACAGCTGAAATAGCGCTGGCCCTGGACAGAGCCGTCATTCTTGCCCGTGGCCGAAGGCAGCTCTATGCCGATGAATTGTCCATCTGCTACGTGGATTTCGCCAATGTACTTGATCAAGCCTTTGCGACGGTCTGTCGTCTCGACTGTTTGGCCGACCCTGTATTCAGCCATGATGGATATGTGCGCCGAGGCCGCTTTGTCGAGGCTAGCAGCACAAGTGCACCTGCTGAGATACGGCCAGAGGGGTGTGTTATGAGTGGAGCTGAGCTATTGTGGGTGGGTGTGTTGAGAGCGAGCAGACCCGGCTCGGGGAGGGGGAGGGAAAGGCGGGCTAGCAAAGGAGCGGCGAGGATTGAACGTGAACAATGCGATTCAAAAGAGTGTGAAGTGTTCGATGCCCTCCCTTGGGTGGCGTGCAGGCCGGCAGCGTCGACGGGGTGGAGTCGAGGTGGGAGCGAAGAAGGGGGCCCTGCGGTGGTTTGTGAGGCCAGCGTCGTGCTCAGATCACCACGCGCGTCGTTGTCAACACCACGCCAAGCATCGCGAATGTCTTAGTCAGCAATCGCGTCCCATTATTCTATCCAAGTGGGTGTCTGCAGGCCTACAGATATTTGCCTAATGAAGCTTTTGGTTCGCATAATGTCCGATGATGAGTCAAGGATTCGCATATGATGCCAGTATTTTGGTAGTTTCTCATCAATCGCTGTTTGAAACGCAGCCAACATTGTGCCAATGACCAGACTCGTCATGCCTTTAGAGAAGCCTCGCTGGGGTCATTATGTTTCTCAATTTATGACAGGTCTCACAGCTTAATGATGTTACAACTGTGGTTTACCACAGCGGCATGTTTCAAATGCTGACATGGAATATTATCTCACTGATTTTCAAATTTCCAGCTAAGCGGGGCAGCATCGGCCCTGTCATTTCACAATACATCACTTTCAATGCAGATAAAATTTCTCCTTGTTTTACATTCACCATCCATCATTCTCTCTCTAATAAAGTTATTGCGACAAGCTGCTTTGCGCGTACCTTATGTCTGAATTCGACAACCCACACTTTACCTCCGATAACAAAAAATCTATTCTCTCACCCAAATCAATACCTTCATTCGCAATTGCTGACAGTCCCTGGCTTCAAGTGTGTGGGACGGAACCAAGAGAAGAAATGACACAGGAAGCCCTTTTTCACAAACCCCGCCGGTTTCTCTCAATAAAGAAAAATCTTCGACATCCGTTCCATCAACCCTTACTTCCTACAAAGGCCTACTGGAGGCGACTACTCTGCAGAACAAGTGGCGCTTTACTTTGCAGTACCACGATCAGATGAGTAGACTTGGAAACGCATCACCAGAATCCACCTCGGAACCTGATGACAACGACTTCTCTTCTCCGGTCAGCAAATCATTGATTGGGCTTGCTCAAACGTTCTTGCAGAAACTCACCCTTTCAGCTGACCGTACGGAGGAAACCGTCGACTTGGAAGCACAGAACAAGGGCCACGCGCATGTACAAGTCACTGCCGATGGGGAATGGGACATTGAAGCTCAGCCCGAAGGATGTGGCAAAGCCGGTTCTTTTCGCAAAGTTCTGATGAGGTTTCCCCTGGCGAATCAACGCGCAGCAGGGCAGATAATCTGATGGAATCAGCTAAATAGGAATGCTAGATTGTCAACTGATGGCAACATGTGTACAACCGCCATGCTCTCTCCTGATCGTTTATAGTTATTGTGTAAGAAAGAATATGTGAAGTGCTACTGCTTAACCTAACCGCTAAAAATGGCTCCGTGAAATAGATTTATATCTAAGCCCTCTCCGATCGCTAATATAAGAAGCCATGACAGTCTGCTATATTGATGATGCGCAGGACTCGTCTTAAATTATTGTCGTGAGACAGTGAGGTTTATGTGAATCCAAAGGCCAAATTTGGGGGGACATACACCATTGGTACGAAAACATTGTTGACATGCGTCCTTGCGGTGGAAGTTCATACTGCCATCATGATTCCTCCTTGTGCTATTTCTGCATCCGCTAGATACTACTCTGATCAGCAATACATACCTAGATAACCGCTGTTGCATCGTGGGTACAGGGACATCCTCGTGCCAAACGAACAGAGATGAAGATTTGTCCTTATCCCCGCAATAATTGCGCGAAAAACCAAACTCGAAATCCCGGTCTTACTGAGGCCTTCGTCGATATTCGGAGCTCAGTCAATGGCTCGGCAGTGAAGGTGCCAGACTCGAGTCAGGTTGGACTGGGGTTGGCATGGTATGTGAATAGTGGATCAGCGCCTTGGTAATCGAATGTAACGACGTGCGATGCACGCGTTGCTACTACTATACCCCAGTCGGTAGTCGCGCCGAGGTTTTGGCGAGCAAAAGCATCTCAACAGGTTTGACATCTCCAGCTTCCCGCGTTGACAATCCATGTCGAGCTTAGTTCCGACCGTTGGGCTGGAATCGGTATCCCGTGGGGCTCCAGGATTTCTTGGCTGGGTTTATTGCATCAGGTTATCTTCAGCCTCGACTACGACTAGGATATCATCTGTCGTGCCCAGATTCAATGGACTTATTTAGGTACCCCGCATACCCCGGTTTCATGGGGCCGTGGTTTCGCCATGAAAAAGGCTAGTGTCGCAATACTAAGGGGTACGGGCCCCAGGTAGAAATTTCTATATAACCCCAAATGCCTCCACCTCCTTTTTCGGTAGTTGCGAAAGTGTCTTTGGCTTCTAATTTCTCTGGACACTGGTCGGATTGTCGCCATGAAGTTCACCAAGGCTCCCAAGGAGAAGACGGAATTGGCCGTAGGCCAGGACTTATTATCTGTAAGTGTATGGTTGCATGGATACCTACCGCTACTAACACACTACAAAGGCATTGCCAACAGATCGAGCGCCGTGGTACCGCACAAAACACTTGCTGCAGCTGAACCTTCTACTACTCATTCCTATTCTCAGCTCAGCGGCAGGCGGATTCGATAGTGAGTGAAACTCGTTCCAACATCATATGAAAAACAAAGAAACAATGACTGATCCAGAGATTAGGTGCTATCATGAATGGCCTACAGACAGTCGACCAGTGGTCAGAGTATTTTGGCCATCCCAAGGCATCAATCCTGGGGGTCATGAACGCTGTTTACCCCATCGGCAATCTCCTCGGGTTGCCACCAGCTACATGGCTCTCGGACCGTTACGGACGCAAAGTTCCAATTTTCGTTGGAATCGGGTTGTGTATCTTCGGAGCCGCTCTTCAGGCGGCAAGTCAGAATCTCCCAATGTTCATTGTGGCGCGACTCCTGCTTGGGTTTTCCGCTTCAGTCATGGCTCTGCCCTCCCCAATCCTCATCACCGAGCTTGCCTATCCAATCCATCGCGGAAAGATCACTTCAGTGTACAACACATTTTACGTAAGAAACTCATCAGGGATACATCATATGAGCAGTCTCGCTAATGCACAAAAAGTACTTTGGATCCATATTCGCGGCATGGTCAACTTATGGGACGTTTCGAATCCTGTCTACATGGAGCTGGAGGATCCCATCACTCCTTCAGGGTGCGATTCCTCTATTTCAGCTGGCTTTTCTGTGGCGCGTACCCGAATCACCTAGGTGAGTCTTTGACTATTGGATGCGGCTTGTTGTTCTTCCAACTTATGCCTTTATGCAGATGGCTTGTTGCCAACGGTCATGCCGAAAGAGCACGTGCAACTCTCGTCAAGTACCACGCTGGTGGCGATGAGGCCTCTGCACTTGTAGCTTACGAGATGGGAGAAATCGAAGAAACCCTTCGTACAGAACGACATCTCGCATCGGAGATATCCTACATGGACTTGCTCAATTCAGCCCCAAACCGAAAAAGAACGCTCATCGCAGCTCTTGTCGGCTTCTTCGCTCAGTGGAATGGTGTCGGCGTCGTGTCATACTATCTCACCCTCGTCCTCGATACTATCGGCATTACGGCAACATCGGAGCAGGCACTCATCAACGGCCTTCTTCAGATATTTAATTGGGTTGCCGCAATTGGAGCAGGCGCCCTCCTCGTTGATCGGCTTGGTCGTAGGACACTCTTCATCACGTCTGCCGCGGGTATGCTTGTTTCATACATCATCTGGACCGCCCTCACCAGCTATTTCACGCGCACGCTGAACCAGCAAGCCGGCCATGCAGTCGTGGCATTCATCTTCGTCTTCTACTTCTTCTATGGCATCGCATTTACACCGCTTCTTGTATCCTACCCTGTTGAGATCTTTCCCTATGCCTTGCGTGGACATGGCGTCACAGTGGCGCTCGGGCATACATATATTGGTCTTATCATCGGCCAATTTGTGAACCCAGTCGCGATGGAAAAACTCGGATGGCGATACTACATTTTGTTCTGTTGCTTAAACGGAATTCTTTTGGTAATCTGTTGGTTCATGTTCCCGGAAACAAGGGGCAGGACTCTAGAGCAGATTGCCGAGGTATTTGATGGGAAGAAGGAGACCCATGAAGATCAGGATGAAAAACTTGGGGATGATGCCGAGAAGTCTGCCGTCGAGCACGTCGATCGGATAGATGCATAAGATAGGAATGCGGCAATTACACGTACTGTGCACGACCCGGAACAGGGCGCAAGCGTGGGGCAAACTCCGCGACCCGAGTGCGAGTGCGATCACCTTGAAATTTGATATGGAATAAACTTCACTTCTCGTTCTACTCGAAGCATTCGTCGGTTTCTTTACGTGCACCCACTGAACACATCGCTCGAGTTCATTGAATGATGGTATCCGACTGTGAATTCGTGATATACGGGTCCACCCTGATTATCTCTTGACGAGGCACAATCGTTCGTGACGTAAATGCGCCGGAGTGGGTCTTACTCTTGGACCGTGCAACAAAAGTGTGGATACTAACCTGGACTCCCGGATAATAGCCCTATCGGTAGTACTGAAAGTGCGGAAGACTGAGAAGGTGCTGGGTCAGATGCAAAATGATGAATCTCATCTCAAAATTGTGCAAGGGATGCGATGTTACTGTGTTTGGACAAGCTGCGTCATTGACATGCATCGCGCTAGTGTGAGGCTCGGGGAACCTTGAGTACAGGTCTGAAACATCGCGGGGGCTCTCTTTTGGGCCTTCCACATCCCTACCAGATCAGCCGGAATCAGGTCCGTATCTCCTAGCGGGCGACTTAATGCCTTCCACATGCTTGCTCTGCCACAACACACCGAAGATTCCCATATGAGAGATTAACGGCCCATGGCAATGCAAGAGAGCACTAGAGAACATCAACAGGGGAGATTCCGGCTTGGCAATCAGTTACAGGCATTCCGAGGACCAATCAGGTCCACCTCGGTCTTGGGAAAGAAGGCACGTGGAGCTGCAGAAGCAGACGAACCAAGCGCGTTTGATACTTAGAACAGATCCATGCTCCGCGGAGCAACAAGAGGGCATGAAGGGACAATTTTAACAAAAACCAAGTCCCGCTTACATCTCATGACCGTAGTGCGCGTTGCTCATCAGGTGAGACTTGAGCAATCTTTGACACACAATGAAGTTTTGGTGGCACACTATAAGGGAGGTTTTTGTCCAGGACTTGCAAAGTTAGATGACATGGACAAAAATGTCAAGCGATAACGTATGTAGCAACTTCCTCTCTGAAGCGTATTGATCTCGGTCTGTTGAACAGGCGCACCTAGTTGTATTCGAACGAAGGAGGCTGCCAGAATTTCATGCTGATCATGTTGCCCCAATCGCGCGTGGATTGAGCGACTAAGCGGAAAGTATCGAGACGTGGTTTATAAGCTTATATTGAGTGCCAGAGAGTATAATGTCAATGGTGAAATAATGGGGTGTGAAAAGACTAATGTAAGGTGCCATGGACGCAGCTTGTAAATCCGCTCATCATGGGTGCTTCTCAGCACTACACACATTTGACCATACTATTGATACTAATAACAAATGTATATGCTCTTATAGATTAAAGCCAACGAAGTCTAACTCTCTATCTTCAAACCCATCGAGACGAGAGCGATAGCGTGCTAAGGGGTTGCAAAAATGTCACAAAGATACGAACCGATATTCATATTGGCAGAATAGTCATGCAAAATTACCCACAACTAAGTGAAGATCATTACAGTCTTGTAGTTAAGCCGTAGAAATCCTTGGGTCAGCTCAATGCACAAGCATAGATTAGCCTTAACTTAATTAATCAAAGCAGTGATATAATATAAATACTTATTTGGAGTTTACCCTGAATGCGGGGCGAATCCTTCCAGGCGAATTCGGGAGCGATACGAGATAATCGCACTTAGCCGGGCACATCGGTTTTCTGAACAGAGCTGATCGCTCATAGTTTATCAGGTGAGGCTAGACACTTGAAGCTTCATCAAACATGGGCAAATATAGTTTGGTTTATTGCGTTATTTCATGCAAAGTGCAGACTTTGATAAACATCTTCGCTACATTCAATGTTTTTAGAGAAGGTTTTATGGATGTTATGGGACAGTTTGCAACGTAATTGCCGACCTGCTGACGTTCAGCTGAGTCAGAATCTTACTGCAGAACAATTATTCCAGGTAAGGTTAAGAAATTGATATATAAACCTGCACTACATCGAACCCAGCGGTTGGGTTGTGCTCGCACAACAAGACGGGGGCATTATAAATGCTTTACTAGACACCGGATTTAGAGCCACGACAGAAACGGCTCAAAATCATGCGTCGATTAAGACTCTTTCTTGTCCTTCCGACTACGGCAACAAGCTTGGTATCATCTATTACCAAGAACCTGCCCGCATTTGACACGAATATCCTAGCTGAGGTTTTAGTTCCCCAGAAAATAGCAGCGGGAGCAGAGCTGTTTGAATACGAAAGGAAACAGCTAACAGATGGGGTAATCAGTCGTATTTCTGATACAAGAAAGTATTGCGATGTGGCCAAGCTACTGAGGTTCGCTTCTGAACCTTCCCCGCCAAAAGATGAACTTGCAGAATGCAAGACATTTCCTGGTGACAACTCCTGGCCCAGAGAGAGCGAATGGGGGGCCCTCAATGACCTACTTGGAAGCAATTTGATCACTACTGTTCCGATTGCGTCTGTATGCTACGAAACAGAGTGGGGTACGAAGGACTCGGGAAAGTGTCATTCTTTGGTTGATAACTTCAACAAACCAGATACACAGTATGTTTCCTAGAAATGCCTGACTGCTGCTTTATCTCCACTAATACCAGTTCTAGCGAGCAGCATCCCACATCGATTATGTGGCCTATTTTCCAAGGGAAAACATGCATGGCACGTACAGATGCATCAATTTCAGATACATGTACTTTAGGAGGGTTTCCAGCCTATGCTGTTAATGTTTCAACCGTTGCACAAATCCAGTCAGCAGTCAACTTTGCTCGAAATACCAACATTCGCCTTGTCATCAAGAACACAGGTCACTGTTACCTTGGGAAATCAAGTGGAGCTGGATCATTGAGTGTTTGGACTCACAATTTGAAGGAAATTAAATTCCTTCCAGAATACAACACCACAGGATATTATGGAAAGGCGTTTAAAGCTGCTGCTGGAGTTACAGTCAGGGAGATGTACCAGGCAGCCGATGCTAACAATGTATCTGTTCAAGGCGCCATATCTCCTGTAAGTGCATTTGAATGAACTGAAAGGTGTCTTGAAAACTGATGAAGTGAGTTTAGACTGTCGGGTATGTTGGTGGATACCTTCAAGGCGGCGGGCATAATCCATTGAGCGGTTACTATGGCATGGCTGCGGATTCAGTCTTGGCCTATGAAGTGGTAATGGCGGATGGCCGATTTGTTACTGCCTCAGAAGACTCGTATCCAGACCTGTTCTGGGCTCTCCGGGGAGGTGGAGGCGGAACTTATGGTATTGTGACCTCAGCAATATTCAAAGCCCATCCTAGGATCGACGTTACCTATTCTACATTTGTTTTGGGGAATAGCTCTGATGGAACTCAACTCGTGTCGCGCGAGAATTTCTTCAAAGCCGTCCGAACGTTTTGGGACTTGTTTCCAACAATGACAGACGCTGGAACCTACTCATTCTTCTTCATCTTTAATACCGATGGGCAGTTGACCCTGGATATGAGGACATTTTTTGCGCCCGGTCACACTCCAGAATCGTATCTCAACTTGACCAAACCGCTCTGGGACATCGTGGATGAGCTCAAAATACCCTTCACCAAGCCCAGAAACACAACATACTATGATTCATTCTATTCTGCATATTCAGATACCTGGGGCAAAAGCGCCTTTCCGCTTGGACATGCCAATTCCCTACCCGGAAATAGATTGATTCCAAAGTCCAGCTGGACGGACAAAACCAAGGCCCAAAAAACATGGCAGACATTACGTGCGCATGTTGAGAATGGTAGACACTTTGGAATCTATCATCAGGCACCTCAGAACCGACAAAATGTCGACAACGCGGTGTCGTCAGCATGGCGTAACGTTCAATGTTTCTTCATTACAGCATCACCCAGGTTTGCAGCAAATGCGAGTGCGGAGATCATTGCGGGGGCGAACAAGGTGCTTAATGAGGAGATACTACAGCCATGGAGAGATATCACCCCTGCAAGCGAGGGAGGTGGTACATACCTTAATGAAGCTGCAGTTGATGAACCTAATTGGCAGGAAGACTTTTACGGCGAACAATACTCGAGGCTGCTAGTTGTGAAAAACAAATATGACCCTTCGGGGCTTTTTTACGCAATAACTGCTGTCGGAAGCGCAGAGTGGGAGATTAGGGACGTTGAAATGGGCGTAAAAACTCAGAATGGCAAGCTCTGCAGGAAAAAAAAATGAACTTCCTTGTATGAAGCACTTTTCTAGGAAATAAAGAGAGGTAGTTTTATTTGTAGTCGCTAAGATGTTTGAACCCTAAATGCCAGTATTCCTTAACATGATGGTTTGAATACTGTCCAATGTGCTCCCAAAAACAGGCGCTTATGTAACACCGAATGCTATGATTTCGTGAATGGCTTGTTCATTAGACCATGCCGGAAGCTGCAACAAAGATTGAAAGACCAAGTAGGATCAACATGTCTTTCTTCAAGCTCATTTTCTTGCCAACGCCTTCCATTGCTGCCACAGCATTGAAACATTGAAATGCTGGTTGGTCTGGATCATATGGCCCTAATTTCTCGATCAGACAGGATTCCACTGTCTGAACATCTGTGGTAGTGCAGAACATGTAGCAATCTTCTTTTGAATTAGGAAAGGAATAAGTTTGAATAGGATTGACATGTCCGTTGCAACATGTGTCTATAATCGTGGAATTTGAGCCCCCGATGGGTACAGTGCAGGACGACGCAGCGGTCTGAGGGTTCGGTAGGGGGCCAGAAAACGAGCAAGATGGCGCAGCCATGATAAAAATCGTGATTTATTCTTGGTGTGTTTCGTGGATATCTGTTGGAAGATTTGGCGCTTGATGGTTACAATGATGGAAATTATTGCCCAATGTCGTCCTGTTTGTCCAGCCGGTGCTCCTAATTCAAGATGACACGTGCATCAATGTAGTCGAGATACGAGAGAGATAATTATGAAACGATTCCGTGAGATGAAGATGCAAATTGGTATGAACAGAATTGATGCGTGGAAGAAAGTAGTGAGATTGAGTATTGCGTTGTAAGCCCTGCCGTTATCAGAACGTGGCAGATTTTGGATCGCGAAAAAATGAAAGGAAAGCCAAATGAAAGAAAAAAGCGTTGATCTCGAAGTACACGTTGAAACTCGAAGAGCTCCATGATTATACACTGCTTTCATCGCAGTTCTAAGTTTGGGTGTGGGGGCGCGGTAAACCTAACCAGTTAAGCGTCGGCGGCTACTGAGCGTCACCCGATCGGTTGGCTATCGACGCAAGGATGTGTACGCGCCGACAATCCCTCAAAACCTTTTTCCGACTGTGTAGCCGCTTTTGAAACAAACTTTCCAAATCGGCACTTATTTTGGCATACAGTCCTGCCCTAGTCTAGCGGGTTCTGTAGCAGCCACAGCAGCCACTTAATGCTATACTAGCTCCAGAATTAACTCCCTTGATTGGACGAGGCGGTGTTGCGAAGTGTGGAGGACCGCATTGTGGCTGGGTTCAAAATTTTTCCTATACAGACACCCACCTACGTATCTAGGTACCTGCCTGGGTAAATGGGTATCAGATGCACTGGAAGATCACATGTTATAAGAACCTGCCTTAAGGCCTGGCAGGGGAAATTGGTTGTAGCTCTTGATGTTTCAAAATATGTGGTACGTTAGAAAAAGCATACCTGGAGCCAGAACTTAGCCGCAATTCACGACCAAGCCAAATAGGTTCATCGGACAACGGTAAGGGACATTTCTGGCACGACAGGCAAGACAAGGTATATAATAATCCTACAAAAAGCGTAGAAATTTGACGAATAGTTTGAAAGACTTGTATGGAGGATCCCCGTGCCAACAAAACCACATAGCTAAGTTCCCTCTCACGGCACATGCACAAATATGCCAACGTACTTCGAGAATTGCAGTGACCTCGTCTCTGCCACTGCGACTTAGTCATCGCATTGTCATCCAACCAGGCTCGATCACACCTTTTCTACACCTCAAAAAAAGTTATAGAAATTCTTCCGCTTCTTCCTGCATTCATACGGGTCTTAATCACGCTAGGCCCTACTTGTTCTCAGCATCTACAGCAAATGGGCGTCATCTATCGCGTATGAAATCCTTCTTTTCACTAAGGTTCATGCCAACTTTCCCTTGAATCCATGACAATTGCTTGTTTGTCATCGATTCTCCTACTTCGGATCTCTCCTCTCTTCTTCACCAAAGTGCAGACCGACGGAGTCGCAAAAGACCATGTGTCTTTTTATAACACCACGAGCACATATCTGATTACTGTGATGGATAGGCGCGTTACATACTAGTTTTCTCGAATCCCAGCGCTCTATGTACCTTCTGGATCCCAAATCCTTCTGGTAGTATACCTCCTCTCTCCATGACGCCATTTCGTTTGTAATGGGCTACAACGGATTCCTTAGTTCTTTCCAAATTCTAGTTCTATTAGAGTCATGGGTTTATTCAAGGCCCTGGAATCCACCCAAGCAATATGCTCTATTCAAGCCTACGGGACAGGCCATACCTTTTCGCCTCTCACATTTTGAACTTCAGGCTTTCGAGCGCACAGGCTACTCGATATGATTCATCGCCCCAGTTGCATAGCCCTCAACCTTGGGCAATCCCAGTCCTTCCTTTATCGCATCTCCAGAGTAGACGGGGCCCATTCGAATACGTGGAATTTATATGTTTAAACACTCCCTTCAAATCAAAGCGCACTGTGGTCGAAGAATGGCACGCTAAGTTCATTTTGCTTGACTTTCTTGACAACATTTACTGGGACTGGATAAGTCTACTACGTTACGAATAGCCGTTTTACACTGCATTATTGGATTTATTTCGAAAAACCATCATTGTCGAGATCCGTCGTATACACCATAATATCGTTGCTTCTGCTCTCTTTTGGTTTCCCCATAATTCCAAGACCTCTGCGTTCGCTAACCTTAAGGAAAGAAAAATACAGGAAACTGAAAATGGCGAGAAGGAATCAACGCGCCGGTCCAAGGACACGAATATGAGCTGACGTGGCATTCAGAGTGGTTGGATGTATGTGTCTCATTGCTAGACTCGTTCTCCCCTCGACCCCCAGAGATATTCTATCGTTGCTTCCTTCATGACTAATTCGATTTGGAGTCAAAAGCTCTAGTGGTATAATTGAAGCAAACCCTTCATGATCGCAATATTGTGTACCGATTTGAAGGCGTCAATACGCGGGCGAGCAAAACGCGAAGCATTGCTGAAAAACCATATTCGTATACCACAGACTTCCACACTTCTGCATATTTCGAAAGCATTAAAATGATGTATCGAAATCTGGCTTTAGGGCATCCGAAGCTTTATCACCTGCGAAGTACACCTGCTAGGCGTGTTGAGGCCATTCACTATTAGCCGTGAGGGAGGAAATTGGTTCATCTGCTGCAGGAATATTGCGAGGTGGCGGGCTGTATTTGTGAAGTTGCCCCACATGAACAAGTTGTAGAAGAGACTCAGTATTTGGAAAGAGAGCTGGAAAATTGTGGCGTCAGATCAAAAAGCAAGGTGCTTTCGGCACAGCAAGTGGCCTTGGCGCAACGAAATTATTGACGCAACTACGCCCACTGACGTGTGTTTATCACTGCGGCTACAATTTCCCAGTAGAATCAATCCTTCAGACGGCAAACATGATCAACTGTGCCCAATTTGTGATCAATGGTTAGCCGCTGGATCCCTCAAAATCGCTCGTAGCAGGGTTTCGATCCTAGAAAGTTTAGTGACTTAATGCCAGGAGCCTTGAATTTGGGAAATGGGCCTTTTCAATGTCTAGAGCCCACGGTTGAAGCACTTCATTGCCCCTGAAACTACTGAAGTTTTGCAAATAAGCGGCAAAGACGCTTGTGCTGTTGTTGGGGGTGTGCAGATGTCATGGGCGTTGCCAATGCCAAGTTTCCGCCTTTCCGCTGCCGAGCCACCAAGACTAACCAGTCGGATACATCGGCAGAGCCACGTATTGCTCCTATATCAACTCCAGCCAGTCAGAACACGCAGAGGATATGAGAAGCACGGAACTCGGGAACCGGCAACCTCAGGCACCTCGGCGCTTTACGAATCCCTCCCGCCGAGGACTTGGAAGGTGGAATATACCAAGAGAAGCCCCGGCCCCTCCAGCGGAGAGGACTGGGCGGCGGGCCAAGCAAATTAGACCCACCATTTCTTCAACGTGAGCTGTGGTCGGCACACCGTGATCACCTTGGAGTCTCCTGGAACTGTGCCCACTTTCTGTGTCAAAGTTCGGCGGCTGTATGTTCCCATTTTCCGGGCACTTGGTGTGAGTTCAGTCGTCAGAGAGTGCTGCTAGACGCATTTTGAAGTCTATTCAGCTCAAGCTGAATCGATGGCTGCAGGCAAGACCAAACCCACATCACTGCCCCAACACAGCCTCCACTCGGGTTCGCAGCTCCACGGCACAAGACCTATGACCTCAGTATGCTTACACGGAGAGCCCATCATTGAGTGGGTAGCAATGCCTATTATACACGCGGCCGAGGTGGACACGACAGCCCGGGCAAACCCGTGTTTTCCGTGCCAAATGTCTTAAGGCACCCGAAGAGGAGAAACCAAGACTCTTAGATTCCGGCTCCGCCGTCTGAAGCTCTGCTTGCCACGGACACAGAGCCCACGCCGAGAGATGTACCAAGACATTTTCACCCCAACCCAAGACGTAACTCTCCAACCACCCCAGCGCCAAGTGAGGTATCCAGCGAGAAAAGCAGTCCATCTTCATGGTGAGGAGACGCCATCTTGTTAGGGGGGCACGGCATTCAACACGAGGCTTAATGAGGCTCATAGGTTGAAGAATCCTTCATGGGCTGCTCCACCGGGCTCTGAAAAAGAAGCGTGATCCTTGGAGATACTGATGACCTTGAGAAATGACGGACATCCGGCCGCGCTTAGTGGCAATATGTGATCGTGCCTAGGAAGTGAGGATCGACGGGCGGACTCCCCCCAACCAGGCTCTTCAGACCATCCCCAGACGAAAAGACAATGTTGAACAAACGCTGTATCAGACTCTATTTTGGTACCGTTTCACCTATTCGCTGTGGTCCTTTAAAAGTACTCCTATCCGTCATACGATACATCTGGCATCCCACCGTCTCCTCATCCTGCATACCCTCTTTCTCGGAAGAATTATCCCACGAGGCTCCTTTCGGCTCTCATCTGTTATGGCGTTTTAGACAGTCAGCAGGCCTGGCATTGCGTGGTTTTCGTTAGAGCTTTTCCCTTCCAGGATTTCCTTTCCGACCCCTTCTCGATATATCTGCCCTGGCGGCTCATTCCAACTCCTAAGCATCTCGTTATACCTCGTTACACCTCAACCCTTTCCCTCAAGCCTAGCCACTGGAAAGGGTCTCACCCTTGAAGCAGCGTCCACAGGGCCGCCAAGATGCCAACCCTCGATGTCAGTGAACTGAATATCGTGATCGCAGTGCTGGGTAAGCAACCCGCTTTGGCCCCCCATACTTGGTCTAACTGTTCCAGGGGCGTTCACTATCCTTTTTGGCATCATTTCTGTGAAGTTGAAACAGAAATGGTATCTTGGTGAAGCACTGCCTGCTGTCATCGTCGGCATATGTCTTGGCCCTATAGCTGCAAAATTTGTCGACTCGGAAAGATGGGGCCATGCAATCGAAGGCCAGGTCGAGGACATTACCTTGGTAATTCCTACTGCCAGGCACTGTCATGCGTATTACTGACATGATTTCAGGGCATGTGCCGAGTCGTGATTGGTGTTCAGCTGGTGATGGCTGGATACCAGCTGCCTGCGAAATACCCTTGGCATCGCTGGAAAGACATGGCTCTGCTTTTGATCCCTGTCATGACCATCATGTGGCTTTGCACTACAGGATGCATTATGCTTATGATTCCGAAGCTCACAACGGTACGTCATTCTACTGGCAACCCTTGATAGCGTGACACTGACTTGGTATCTTCAGCTTTCTGCAATGGTCATCGGATCTCTAGTTACATCTACTGATCCTGTATTGTCTCAAGCCATCGCAAAAGGCCCTTTTGCTGACAAGTACGTTCCGCGCGCGTTGAGAGAAATCATCTCTGCCGAAGCAGGGTCTAATGATGGATTCGGATTTCCCTTCCTCCTGTGAGTAACGAATCACCTGACATGCGAACACTTGCTAACGTGATCAGACTTGCCACTTTTCTGATTCGTCATGCCGAAGATCCCAACTTCAAGCCCGACGCGTCAGCGGCGTCCGAATCAGCACATCGCCTGATGGCTCGTGCTGGCGATGTCGGGCGTCTCGGCGGCGGTACAGGCAAGGCTATGGAGCTTTGGATTGTCGAGGGATGGCTTTATTTTATCTTACTCGGTGCCATCGTTGGTGCCGTTTGCGGTATTGCGAGCATGTATGCGGTGAACTTTTCACTGCGAAGGTTCGCAACGATTGCAACATTCTGCAACAGAACGAAGCTCACCATAAATACAGGAAATGGATTGACAGCGAAAGCCTTCTCCTATTTCCCACCGCCCTCGGCCTCTTCGTCATCGGCATCACTGGTTGCGCGGGTCTCGATGACCTTCTTGGATGCTTCTGTGCTGGCGCCGCTTTGAATTGGGATGGAAAATACCTTGATGAGACTCTTCAAAGACACGACGAAGTCAACAGCTGCATCGACGTCTTGCTAAACTTTGGAGGTTTCATGTACATTGGCACAATTTTTCCATGGGACGAGTTCAACAACCCCGACGTCACTGGGATAACGATTGGGCGACTGATGGTCCTTGGATTACTGGTACTCTTCTTGCGCCGTATTCCTGCCATGATGGTCATGTTCAAGCTTATGCCCAACACGGTCAAGTCTTGGCAAGAAGCATTGTTCATGGGTTACTTTGGCCCAATAGGTACGTGTTCTTTGACCCAATCAGCCGTTGCAGTCACCTGACATGGAATTACAGGCATTGGTGCAGTATTCTACGTAGAACACACCCGTCACTTGTTTCCCTCCATCGATAATGCCGAGACCCAAGAAGAAGAAGACCTCCTGCGCGCCATGGGACCCGTCGTTTACTTTTTGGTCCTCTTTTCTATAGTGGTCCATGGCCTTTCCATACCCGGTCTTGAAATGATCTATCGATGGCGCAACATTCCTCCGATTGTCGAAGAAGACCCTGTCGAGATACGCCCACTCAGCAGACACTCTGCTCTTCCCAATAACGCATACATGGATCCCAGACGTGGAAGCGTTGTAGTCATGAACCGCTTCTCTCGTGCTCCTACCATGGACCGGCAATTCAGCTTTTCAGATCTTGAAAGACAGTTCGGTCCTCCGGAGGTGCAGGGCTCGCCGCCTCCATTCCCTGGCAACTCAAACCCATTCCCCGGTCCATCTACCTCGGGCAGGCGAACGAGCAATGATAGCTCGCATACCGATCAGAGCATTGAGGAAGAGAAGGAAAATGCTAAGAAGGAATTCGAAAAGTTTGATACAGAGGATTCGCGAGACGATTCTTTCATACGAGCTAGATCCATGAACGGAAGCGGCTTGACCTGGGCTGCAGACGTTCGAGACCCCAGTCGGGATCGGGGACCTCTACGTAACCCAAGTTTGGACACCACAAGGAGTGGCGGCTTGACTTGGGCTCCAAGTGTGCGAAGTCCCAGCAGTCGAGCACCAAGCATGCGAGCTACAAGTACGGACAGAAGGTCTGTGCGAGATGTTAGTACGGAGAGAGGTCAAGCGCGCGACCCATCGTCGGATAGAAGGCCGGGCGTTGGCGTTGGATATAGTACACCAAGGAAAGGTTAATAGAACGTAGACCGGGAAAGCATCATAGACCGGCAAGGCAATACTTTGGCGTTCGGCAGGCTCGGCAGCGCTGATGTTCACTCGTTTTTAAACACAGCTTGATTATTACATAAAACGGCATTACGAAAGATTCATGAAATGAAAGATGGCTGCATAAAGTGAATTGAACATGGCTGTATTTGACACCAGCCATACGATTCGCTGGAGCTTTTTTCCTTGTGGTATAAAGCAATACTTTGATCGAAGATGAAGATGTAAACGTTTCAAATTATGTACTAGAGGACGCGGGAAAATATCCGTTGATACACTTCCAACACGGCGTCCTGCTACCGGACTTCAAGCCGCATTGCATCGTATTGAACGTAGAGACTCTCGGGCAATATGGCATTTTCGTGGTTCGTGCCCTTGTAAGGCAAGCTTAAGATGAACGAGTTTTCTCCTTCGTGGAGAATAGTTGCATTGAAAATGAACTTGTGCGCGACATTGAAGCAAATGACGGCTGACCGGACTGCACATGAACTGCTGTGGTAATAACTACCGACTCTATTAGCAACGCGAAAATTGAATGTACAGGAGTTTGGAAAGGTTAGAAAGTATGTGATGCTACTTACGGGATGACCCAAGGCTGCAAGTCTTTGCCATTGACGTTGACTGCGTATGGTAGGTTGGAATACGGCTCGCTGGCGTTGAACACATCGGTGTTTCCGGCCGCAGATTTTGCGCCAGCTAGCTGTACGGTAAATGTGGCGATGCTTCTGTTCTTGATCTGATCGGCGGTAGCATCAAACAGAATAGTCCAATTGTTGATGTTGTCGTAGACTGGTTCCGGCCGAACGTAATTTGCTTTGCCTCCAAACACGCTCCAATGCACGTAGTTCAAGGCCGTCGCAGGGTCATCTTCACCGACCTTGAAGGTAACTCCTTCAGGAAACTCCTCGGGAAAGTCGTAAGCGCCCCAGTAGACACGGTACTCTTCGGGGTGCAGATTCCGATCGGGAGCGCGCGCATAACCATGGCGATATTCTCCAGAACTCTTATCGGGCGTTCCAATGCGCCATAATTCAGTACCTGCGGATTCTGGCTTCCAGTTTGCAGAGACTGAAGTCGTTTCTCCGGCGGAAACCTCGACATCGTCTTGTGTATAGTCGCCGAAGATGCCATCAGCGAAGACGGTAAATCTATAGGTGCCTGCTTTGACACGCGGAATCGTAACCTCACCACTGCTCGAGATATCACCCCAGTACTGATAGGCCTTGGTGTCGTAAACATTGTCCTGAAAATATCTGCCATTCTCGGACAAGATTGCGATCGGCCTAGTTGCGCCTTCAGGAAGGGCGACCTTGGCTTCGAAGGTGCCCCTGTTGGAAGTAGGGACGTAGTTCGGAACATGGGGGGCGATGGAGTCGTAAAATTCGGCATTCCAGTCTGGCCTAGCATACTGCTCTGCGTCTTGGCGAAGCTCGTCCAGTGTGGTTTCTGGAGAACCCTTGTTGAAATGGAAATATTGCGGCTGGAAAATGTTAGTGAAATGTTCGTTATGATGATTAGCAGCTGGCCAACTTACGCCAAAAGTGCGGTCAAAGCCGTCAGTAATGTTGGGAGTCTGCTCGCCGTGGTGGTTGGAGACGATGTAGTTGTAGACAATACCGTCCACAACCAGATCCGAATGGAGTGGGCCACCGAAATAAGTTTCGACGGTATTGTGAACAAGCCATGCACCGAAAGTGGATCCATCAGCGCTGCCTGAGCCATCCGCATACATTCCATGTGCCTTATGATCCCTCCAAGTATCCTGAAAGGTATATTTGGTAAAGTAGTCTGCAACACCCTCAACGTATGGATCATCCCGATGAGCAAGCCACCAAGTTGCATCTTGAACAACAACTTGGCCGTCCTGATTTGGCCTTGGGGCCGCAAAATCCTCGTTGGTCACAAAGTGGGTGAAGAGACTGGGAGAATGATTTGGGCGGAACATGGTTCGGAATTCCTGCAGGTTGCGCAAGAAAGGAGACGTCTTGTTGTTATAGACGAGACGGCTGAATGTGTGCAGTCCAGTCTCCCCATCCCGCAAAAACCAGTATTGCTCGAGCCGCTGCCCTGTCGGGGCATATGTCTCGCCCATGGAGATACCGCCATAGCTCGTTCCGGTCGAATCGTTGCCCTTGAACAGTTTGAAAGTTGCGCCATTGCGTCCCGGGGTATAGAATCCAGATGGAGTACAGTAGCAGTCGAGATACGGGCCGGTTCCAGTGCCCAGCATGTTCTGCCCATCAAGAGTGAGGGCATTGATGGCTCCGGTTCGCTTGTCCACGGCGGCGTAGAGACGGTCATTCGAAATGACTAGGCGACTGGCGTCCTCGGTGGCATTCAGAATGGCCCAGGCTTGGGGCACGAGGAGAAGCGCCGAAAGGGCGGCAGAGAAACGCATGGTGGCAGCTGCTGCAGGCCACCGCAGAGGATGGACAGAACCATATTTATAGCCGCTGTGCTCCGAGGCGAAAAATTAAATGAAGCCGCTGGAAATTGCGGGTTGATCGTCTCCCTGACTCCGGGGTATGGGGTTACGAGGGTCGACGGCTGACTCCACCAATCAGGCGCCGCCTTGCTCGGGCGAGGATTGCCCGAGATGCCCCGCGGCACGTGCAAGCACGCACCCGTCGCGTGCCCACCTGGGCAGGTGCGAATGGGACGTCACGACGCGAAGGACCTCGCCAACCTCGCCAACCTCGGAGCCTCCCTCATACACCAACGCAGCCCGGCGCCCTTCTCCCCGCATAGTAGGGGCGTTGTACGAGACGCGCGACCCTCAGCCACGGATCCGAGGCGCCACCACTACCTCCCTGCCCGACAGGAACCATGAGCTCCGATGCCAGCCAAGCACGGGAGGACCAACCCCTGCTGGCCTCCGACCATGGACGCCGACACGTCGTAGCCTTTGCCCCGGACGACCCAGAGGACCCCCGCAACTGGTCTACGATGCGCAAGTGGCTCATGGTGGCTGCCATCATGCCCATCGACTTCTCCGTTAGCTGGGGCGCCTCCGGCTTCTCTCCAGCTGCAGGCGACTTTGCGAAGGACTTGGGCATATCGCCGCAGGTGGCAACGCTGGGACTAAGCATGTATATTCTCGGCTTGGCATTTGGTCCGATGACTCTGGCACCTTTGTCTGAATACTTTGGAAGAAGGCCGGTGTACATCATATCCTATGGCCTGTTCCTCCTGCTACTCCTGGCCACCTCATACACTCAGCATCTTGGAGTCTTTCTAGTGTTACGATTCTTCTCGGGCTACTTTTCCTCGACCACCATCTCCAACTTTGGGGGCACTATAGCAGACCTGTTTCACCATCAAGATACAGGCCCGGCAATGAGCTGGTTTCTCTGGGCTGCCACGGGTGGTTCCCCAACCGGTTTTGTCCTCTTTTCCTTCATTGCTCCAGGCCGCTCCTGGCACGACGTATTTCGCATCATGTTCTTCATATGCTTTGTGTTCTGGCTGATTTTGGTCGTTGCTCTGTACGCTCTTGGGGAAACAAGACACAGCGTCCTACTCAGCCGTCGTGCCCAAATTACTCGCAGAATCACGGGCGACGAAAGCGTTGACATTCCAGACGAAGCGAAGAAGCGCAGGCCGCGACAACTGTTCGGTACAGCCCTTGCCCGGCCTTTTCGCTTTCTGGCCACAGAAGCCATTGTTCAATTCGGCGCACTCTACAATGGATATCTATACGGCCTGTCTTTTCTCTTCAATGGCGCTTTTCACCTCATCTTTGGCCCCAACGGATATGGAATGGACATCATGGGCGTCGGGATTTCGTTTCTTGGGATCGTGGTAGGCATCACCTCAGGGCTCGCTACCAACATCTATCAAGAAAGATACTTTCAAAATCAGATCATCCGCGCTGGCGGACGTGATGTTCCGGAAGCGCGAGTTCATCTTGCAAAAATCGCAAGCGTGGTTCTCCCGGTATCCCTACTGGTTTTTGCCTTCACTGCAAACCCAAACATTCATCCAATCTTCGCGATTGCCGCGTCAACGTTCTGGGGCTGGTCATTCTATACCCTGATCCTGATGACATTGACATATACCGAGGATGCATACAAAACCCACTCAGCTTCTGCACTTGCTGGGATTGGGTTGGTCAGGAATCTAGCTGGGGCAGGCTTTCCCGTGCTGGGTCGCGTCATGTTTCTCAGTCAGGGAACGCGAAACGCGAGTCTCATTTTGACTGCCATGGCTGTAGGTATGCTGCCTATCCCATATGTCTTGGCTAGGTACGGCAAGTCCCTTCGACGGCGCAGTCCATGGGCAACGACGCATGAGGATGACAGCGATGATGAGGATGAGCCTTGAAATCTTTTTTTTATCGTTGCCTGGAGACTCTAAAAGAGATGAATCAATGCCCGCATAATAAACTAGTGAGCAATCATAGATCTACGAACAATTATCTTAGACTGATAGCATGAATTTATTGCATTTCAAGCTTGCGAGCAAGGCTGAAGTAAAGGAGAGCAAAAACAAAAAGGCTATGTCAAAAGCACAGCCTGCAGCAGAAACGCAACCGAGCTCTTCATGTCTCAATACCAAGCTGTCGCCAAATGCTGTTATCAGCGCAGGTGAAAGAACTGTTGACGGGAACTGTAGGGTCGTTGAAGGCTGCAAGGAGTTGATCGATCGAAGCCCATAGTCCCACACCGTTCATGAATAGCGTTAGGGCGATGATCAGCCAGTTCAAAAGTGCCATGGAGGTCTTTTGCCACCCGTTGAATTGGTTGTCCCAGTTGATATACAACCACATGACACCAGAAATGCCAAAAGTAAACCACGAGACGAACAATGCTGAAGAAACGGATAGGATCGAGTCGAAAAGTGGGATCGCGTTCGCGAGGATAAATGCGAGCGTCCAAAAGATCGTACCGATACCTAGCCAAATGATCCAGGAGCGTTTTGTATTTTTGTCATACTCATCCTCGGCCTTGAGATAACGTAGAACTTCTACGAAAACGTACTTGATCGATGTATGCCCGAAGACCAATGACGTTCCCAAAAGCGTGGGTAACAGAAGTCCATATGAGACTTTGGACGGGATAGGCGGCGCCGTACCCAAGGCAGGACTCGTCGTGAATTGACCAGCTAGCGAATATATGACAGCTGCAACGATCGTGTACATGGGGATGGCGAAGATCTGGAGGATATACATTGAAGGCATGAAATCTCTGGATGCATCCCGCATCTCAGCCATGACCGTTATGAATGCCTGGTTTCCGGCATATGCGAACGCAATATTAAGGACGGAAGTAAAGCCTTCGGCGAATCCAGGGTTCCCCACAAGAACTACCTCTTTGTCCCAGCCGGGCGGTGCGCCATTAGGCTCAGCAACGCCTAGTGCAATCATGACGATTAATACAGCGGTAAATATTGAGATGGTACAGATGACTAGACCACGTTAGAAAGCCACGGCGAATTAAAATGGGATATCTTACTGCCAAAGTCTGCCATGAACTTCATTTTGCGCGGGAAACAAAGCATCCAGGATACTAACGTGGGGAATAGGATGAAGAGGACTGTACACAAAGCGTGTTCGGAAATACTGTTCAAAGCGATGCTCATCGTCAAAACCGATGATGCGCACGTAAGAACGAGGTTAAGAACAAATGCGGTTCCAACCAGTGAGGCCAAAGGAGCTCCGCCGATGATTCTGAAGCAGTCCACACAGTTGAGAACTGTCGGGTATCTTCGAAAAAATTGCAGCAGAACATATGCTGTATATGTAACCAAGATGCCCATACCGATGATGCATATTATTCCAGGTATCAATCCTAGAGTCTGCATAGCTGCAGGCAAACTCAGGATTCCAATACCGACCTGATTCGTAATATAGATCAGCGACGCCTGCCACCTGTTGAGCACCTTAAAGCCCGAGTCCTCTCCAATAGCTGGTCGATAGACACTACCTTGTCGCTGCGATTCGATCTTCTCAATATCTGTGTTGTCTGAGGGTGCGCCGTGGTTTTTCTTCGTAATGTCGTCATCGTAACCGCTGTAGCCCGCGCGGTCGCTGTTTGTATCCGGATACCTTCCCCACGAGCTCATATTGGAGTCTTGCATGCCAGATTCTACCTTGCCTCGTGTCCAGCTCTCACTACCATAGGTATTGATATCAAATTCCCTTCCTGTGGCCATTATTCGATGGCTTTAGACCGGAATGTGGAGCGGGGTTGCCTGTGCAGTAAAACTGTGAGATAAAACCTCGAGACCTTAAATACAATAGTCAATGGGCGCAGATTAGGCGCCAATACGACAAGACAAACGAGGAATGGCGCCCAGAAAAACCGATGATCTATGTACGTATGCTGAGCTTCGAGCGCGACATCGATTGCCATGCACATCAGCCACATGCATTCTCTTCTGTCTATTGCACGCTATTCGAGCCGGGTGCGTGTGATGCTCTTGCTCAGCGTCTTACTCTCCAGCGGCTTGCAGGCGAATGACGCTTCTGGGGTCCACCGTCCACATGGCATTCCACATTAGCGTCTTAGGTTCCCTAGTGGCATGCGTAAGTGGCGGCATTTGAATGCCAAGTAAGCCCTCCCGCCGTGACTTCCGTCCTACCTGCATGGGTTCCAGAGCGGATAGCTGACCGAGTAGTTGGTAGCGAGATCTCGGCATGGATCTGTCGGCATAGCTCTAAGGCTAACTACAAACTTTAAATAAGGCTAAAAAGTAAGTAGCTATTTAACTTGATTTTAGAAACAAATGGTAGTAAAGTCATCTAAGTAAAACATTACACTTCTTTTTTACTATTTTAATTTTATTGTTAATACGCCGTATAGCTATAACATATTCTTCTAACAGTTAACACTACTCAATGTAGTAGGCTGAAACAGATATAATAATAAACATAGCTAACAACGCTGCACCTGTAAACCTAATATACTGTTAGAAAAATTACGATCAGTCAAACAATACGCAACTTACCAGTTACTTTTTCCAGTATTAGTCATAAACGCAATATAGATAGCAGATGATAATAAGGCAGCAACATCAAACCCGTTAAAACTCAGCGTCATTTCGTCGATACCCATGCCCCATCCGATAACTACTACCGCTGGGATGACGAAGAGCGTTGTTTGTATACACTTTCCCACTGTTGCTTGAAGACACATATCCATATTGCCGTGGTATCCTGCCATGATTGGTTCCAAGTCATTTGTAAATAATGGAAGCAAGACTATGCCGACGAAACTTGTAGTCAAGCCGGTTTGATTCAGTAAACCTTCAAGGCTATTGGTAGCAAAGTAGGTATTGAAACCAATAAGTGTAGTTGATAGAGCAATGACGGCAATTGCGCTCGCAACTCCAAGCTGATTGTGGTTCGGGCGAGATGAGTCTTCATCCTCCTCCCCTTGAGCTTCGACTGGCGCTATGAGGACAGTGTGGGTCCAAAGCTGGAAGTACAGTAGGCTAAAGTAGACAACGATAAAGACTACGGAGATGGAACGTGACTGGTTTACAATGCCTCCTTCTACGGGTTTGGCGAGCAATTGGCTTGCTGTTGGTAGGACGAGACCTGTGACTGCAAGGGTGAGCAGAGACCCGAAAATGTTCGCCACTGTCTCGTTGAATGCTGCTTCCTGTTGTTTTATTCCGCCAGCCATGAAACCGAGGCCTAGCATCAGATGCATATTGGAGAGGATGCCTCCGAGGAGTGAGGTCTGTAGCAGTCGGATTTGGCGCTTTTTGAGCAGAACAATTGAGGTGATGAAGTTGACTGCATTTCTGAAACGTCATTAGACTATATATCTACGGCTTGATTATGATAATCCAAGGCCTTACGTACCCAAAAGTCATGTACAACACAGCTTGTATCAACTCGCCATATTGCTTTCTCATACTTTGGAGCCCGACGCCCATCAAAACCGAGGATGGAAAAATAGCCAATAAGTTCATGGAAAATATAAGCGAAGGATCTTGATGCGTGTAATTCATAACGAAGCCGATGATCACAAAGACAAAAAGTAGGTTGGTGTAGCGGTACAGGATGTGTTGTAGATCTCCGCCCACAGTACCAAGCCTCAGCTCAGCCGCTCGCGGCTCCTTTAGCTTCGAGAACAGCATTGTTGTTGTTTTAGTACCCATCATGGCGAGTGTTAATTCTGGATTTCTGAGGCTTGTTCAGTCGATATCGAGGTACTCTGGAACGGAGGTCGTGGACAAGCGCAAGCCAAAATAATCACGTTTGCCTGAGGTGATTGAAGGAATCGCGTCAGCCCTAAGGTGGAAAATCGATTAGCTTTTCTTGGCGACTGGGCGCAGCATCAAATTTTTCCGACAAGTCATACATCCAAGTTTCAGTCACGTCAGTCCAGGACTCCGCTGTGCTCAGGGAAAAAAAGCCCACCTTCTTAATAATAAACAACTTCATCCACATGCAGACACTGTTCTGAAAATGTGACCATCACAGCTACGTCTATAAGAGAGTTCGGGTTTGTCTTACAGGTCTGTAAAATCTCTATTATTATTTAAGCGCGAGACTGCAGGAGCTGTGTATGGCCCAATACAAAATGAGTAATTATAAAATCTCTATAATAATAACATACCTAATACTGCATTTTAGAACATTATTTACATAGTCGCCCAGAAATCAGATAAGCAAAAACTAAGTTAGGTTTTAAAAAACAAGTCTACATACTGCTAGAAAAGAGAAGCTTATTAGAGTTAACAGTAGATATAAATGCTTATTATACAGAAAGCCTAGCTAAGTGACTCCAGACGGCAGCTACTCAGTTAAGTATTAAAGTTCACAGGGCAACAGAATGCCTCAACCCTAGTTAGCTACTATTTTAGCAATATAAGTAATGTAGACAGAGCTTTTTCGTTTCTTAGCCTCAACACACAATATAAAATTACTAGAAAATTTCGTTCTGCAACAATGCCGTAGAATTGAAATCTCCCGCTATCGATTTCTACTAAAATACTTAACTTTTAAAACAAAAGCTAAAGTACAAGTCCCCTATAAAAATATTTACAAAACAAAATAGTAAATTAAAACAGTTAATAACTCAACAAAGAACATGAAGCTCTAAACTTAAATAGATAGGCTGTACTACCAACAACAGAAGCTTCGTAAACAGCTCTTACAAGAGCATCAGTCGTACCAGCGGAAGCTGTATAGTCCTCAAAAAAGCGGCTTAGAGGATCAAGACTGGCGACGAACGTACTCTCGGGACGTGGTCCACCATATAGTACCTGAACGAGCTCGGCTTGATAACTCTCTTCGTCTAACTGTTTGGTTAAGAAGCGAGGCAGACGTCGCAACACTCAAGGATCTCGTGTTGCTTCTCACCGGAAAGATATGCTCACGGGAGAGGAGGAATTCCTGCACAATTTCAAAATCTAGTTTTTCCAGCAACTAAAGATAATAGAAACGCAGCTGTTAAGGATGAATATACTTTTAGCAATACAGTTAGATCAATCTATTTTTCAGATTAAAAAAAATGTATCGTTTTATGATGTGCTCGGTTTATCTCTATGGCAGAGGAGGTCTTTGTTCATCTAGCGATTGTCCGTTGGATACTGAAGTGAATCTTGACAATTCGCGGGTTGTAATTACATGAGTTGATTGGAAGGCCGGCCTAATCTCGGGCTTCTCCTGATGCTTAGGTTTTCGAAAGGTGCTTTTTGCTCTCAATTCTTGACATCCTGAAGGGCCGGCGCAGGATGATGTTTCTGGTCCGCGGCGTGCTGGGCGTCTGCCAAGGCATCCAAGCAGGGCATGGCTGGAACCGAGTAAGATCGAACGAATGGATAAATGCCGCAAGCGCAAGCGCTACAGTTCCACAAATGTTACTCAGCCAGTTGAAATCTCCCAGGATGCATGAAGAGCTGGTGACGGCTCGGCCACTGTACAGAACTCGCTCCCAGCCACATCGTATTATTACATGGAATTTGATCTTGTATTTCCGGTGAACAAGTCTATACACCCAGTTTTCTCCAGCCTGACCATAAACATACACCACTGTTAGTCAGTTGGCCATTCCACGCATGCATTGAAACCCACAAGCGTCTGGTGTCTGTATCCCAAAAACAAAAAGAAAACTGGTTATTTGGTCTACAGTTTGCTTCTATTTAGATCCCAGCTTTTCTGCAACAATTTCCTCGCTTAGCTTCCACAGCTTCTCGCCCTTTTCCTTGCTGACCACGTATGGCGGCACTTCAAGAGCCTGGCAGTCACTCAAAAAGGCAGCGTCTCTTGGCTCAATCTTGGGGTCTAGTGCCGCCACTAATGTAGTCGCAGCCCCTTGATCAATATTCTTGTTGAATGGGATCTTTATCTTTGCCTTCTGCTCTTCTGTCAAGTTCCCAATTGTCTGCTTTGCTGCGCGACTCTGCACTCCCCCCGGGTGTAGTGCAAACGCGTTGATGCCTTCGTGAGAATAGAGAGTGTTCCAATGCACTGCAAAAAGACTGTTTGCAGTCTTGCTTTGCGCATATGCAACTTCATCGTTATAGGCCTGGTCATTTCCCCTTTCCAATCCCATGAGTTGCTTGAGAATGTCCCAGTTGGGTTTTTCGTCCTCTGCCAAGGGCTTGCCCTCGAAGTTGTAGTCAGAGAAGCGGAAAGGAGACACGACCACGGCTAGACTGCTCACTACCACTACGCGAGTTGCGCCTTTTGGCGAAGCTTTCGCTGCGGCACGCAATTTTGGGAGGATGGTGGTGATGAAGAGGAAGTGGCCGAGGTGGTTGACGGCGAAATGAGTCTCAAGGCCATCGGACGTGACTGTTTTTGGGCCATGGAATGATCCCCCTGCGTTTGCGACCAGGATATCGATTCTAGGGATCTTTTCGTTGTTGAGAATCGTGTTCGCAGACTCGTGGACGGCAGAGAGGGAGGTGAGATCGAGTTTGTGAGGCAGGAATTTGACCGATTGGAAGTCGTTAGAAAGGGCGTTGGTGATGGCTGACAGACGAGAATCATCTCGGCCAGTGATGATGACGATAGAAGCACCGCCAGCAGCAAAAGCTCGAGCAGTGGCTTCCCCGATTCCATCCTTAGATACGCCAGTAACCAGGACAATCTTGCCCTGAGCTTGGGAAGCGTAGGCATGGGCGACCTCGAGAGCACTGGTTTTATCGTCGAAGTGTGGGTTGGAAGCCATATTGAATGATGATCCAGCTTCCTTCGTGTCTGCTTAAGGGTAGTCTTGGACTTAGAGGTCAGATGTTTGATGGAATGAATGCAGAATGTTGGTACATGGAAAGATGCAGAGCATGCGTCTCTTATACAGCCGAGCTATTTCGTAGACTGCTAACTTGGCTACGGCTATCCCGAAACTATCCTACTGCACTAGAATATGTCATATAGGTGGACGTGATACTGCGGACCAAAACTTGTCCGTCCATCTCTCGTTTGGCAAGCACCTATCGCGGACCACAATGTATCGTCTTGCGGCTTGGGTTGGTAATACATCTTCCCTAGCCAGTGCCTCTTATGACCTCTGACAAATGCACAAATGGAGACGTGGACACCAAGGTCCCGAAGTGACTGCTAAGAGTATGCTGTTTCGGCCCTTCCAAGGAAACAAGCGGATGGCTTGGCTGACCTCGCTCTACTTTTTTCAATGCTTCTACTAAATTAGCAACCTAACTGGACTCACGCTAACTAGGTCAAGCACTTTCCCCTCTTCTCTTCATTTTTTCCTAAATGACAAATGCGCATCGACTGCTTACGTTGATGTACAGTTTGGAGTTTATGTACCTATGCGGATGGTGCACCGCAAGTGGGCCATATTCGACTAGCATGTTAGAATACGACAAAGCCTAGCTGTCTAAACAGCAACTGCAGGGCAAGTTTACGGATGCTGTACAGGTCATTTGGGTGTACGGCACGAGGAGACTCAGTACGGGGAGTACCGTCACGGCCAGGGGGCACTGCGAGACGCATGAATCGATCATGCGTAAGATGAGCGGTTGCGAACGGGAACTAACGTTAGACGAAGCTTGGGTGGCTGCCCTCCGCATCAGCCAATCGTGATGGTGCGCCTGCGAGCCAGCCAATCAAATAGCGCGGCCAGAGCGACCATCGACCTCGCGCACGACCTCGCGCATTTACCGGGGACGCTGTGAGCCGAAACTAGCTAGACAAGGTTTCGGCGGCTGAGGCTCAGAGACATCACCAACCAAGACCGACAATTCACGAGCCAGCCAATAAAGCGGCGCACCCGGCGAGCCCATCGACCCTACATATTTACAGGGTAAGCTGTGCGGTCCTAACCTAACCCTAACTCCTAACTAACTAACTAACCCTAACCCTAACTCCTAACCCTAACCCTAACCCTAACCCTAACCCTAACCCTAACCCTAACCCTAACCCTAACCCTAACCCTAACCCTAACCCTAACCCTAACCCTAACCCTAAAAAACCCTAAAAAAACCCTAACCCTAGAATTAAAGCCTCTAAATCTCTTTAAAATTAATTTTCTTCTATTTTAATAGCTGGTCTAGTTACAGAGTTATAATAGTTTAAAAAGTATAACTTTTTTTGGGTTTTTTTTTAATGTCACCTCTCTGTATTTACTAGCTAAAGTAAGTATATAGTATAGTCTCTACTAAATCGCACCTGTTTTTTTTATACTTTAAATATTATAATTATAATAACTAGATTATTTAAAAATATAAAGTAATATTATAAATATAAGTAGTTTTAAAACGCAGGCTAATACTATTTCTAATTAAAGTTTTTATTACGCGCTAACCTGAATTAAAATTTCTATTTTATAACTTACTCTATTTTCTATTTACTAAACTAAATTAGTATACTTCTCTATTTTTTTTTTTTTTTTTAACTTATTCTGTAAGTTTTACTAGCTTTTCTAGCTAGTAAAAAGCTAAGTAGAACTTGATTTTTAGTTAAGTTTTTTGTTATATCTCTAACCGCAATCGCAAGCATAGAAAAAAACTCTAACTCTAATTTAATTAGTTTTATAAGCGTTATACTTACTATATAATTACTTTTCTATTAGTTAGTATATTAAATTAATATATTAGACTTTTTTTAAAACGTAATTTTATACTTTTTATTTAAACCTGCTATTAGCCTAGTTACTTTTAAAAAAAATTTTAGTATAAATTATTTTAAAAAAAAAAATTTTTATTTTTAATATTTAGTAAGCTAGCTATTAAATTTAAATAAAAGTTTTTATTAATACGGAGGTAATTATAAAAAACTGTAGAAAAAACTATAAAAACTGCTAACTTAATAATAATATACTAAAAGCTTATAAAAATACGTTAGAGCTTTTAGCAGCTATACTAGCCGCTATACTAGTAGTAAAAACTTATAATAAAAAAAAAATTAATTACGATAATAACAACAGCTGCGAAATATATCTATATTTAAATTTTAGAGCTTTTTAGGCATACGCTTACGGGTTCTAGGTATTTATAGTATGCTTAGAGAGTTTATAGTGCTTTTACCACGGGCTGCTGGAGCTACAGGAGTCTTGTAAGGTGCAGTCAGGAGGTGCCAAACAGCCCCTCATTTTCACGTTCATTTTGTGGCTGCCAAGGGCCCCGATCCCTGTCATCATACGCCGAAAATGACGCCGAAAATGCCACAATCTGGCCCCAATCTGGAGCTGAAATCTGGAGCTGCCAAACAGGCCCTGAAATCGGACTTTGTGCAGACGAGGTTCGTCACACCCGCTCGCTTGTATGGCCCGCTCGCTTGGAATTTACGTTATCTGTTATCTAAAATCCGTTGGCGGACGAATTCTACATATTTTCAGCAGGAGGCCCCGACTGCTTCCGGTTGCACCGGAGCTATCACGATAATCTATTCTAAAATTATTTAAGAAGCAAGATCCAAGCCCTACAAGACTTTAAATCATCTCTTATTCGTACTTTTGTTTCTATGCGCAAAGCATCTAGCAATTTGTTACTTGCCAATATAAATCAAACCTTGACAATGATGGAACAATCCCCCTCTTTTGCTAGGCAAGATGTACCATACATTCAAACCCCATACGAAATCGACCCTTCCTCAGGAAAAACTGCTCGCTGCTTGATGGTCTTCGAAACCGTCTTGAACCTTTCCCAGTCGGCTTTCATGATACTCGCCCCACTGGACTTTTTACCGTGGTTTTTTCCTCTCAATGCCGAGCTGATGGCTTCAGAAAAGATGCCCACCACACAATCCGCCGAACTACCAATATGCATTCGGTTTGGCGGGGCATTCTTGATGGCTGCAACTGTTCCGATGATCCTCGCCATTCCCAACCGCCACGGCGCTATTGAGAGGAGGCAGATTGCGCATGCTTCAGTAGCTGCCTTTGAGGCTGCTTGGGTTCCATTGATTTTGGGGGAAATTTCAAAGAAAGACAACGTCCTGAACATCCAAAAAGTCTTCTTTAGCCAGGTGGTTTCGATGTCTGTAGCCATGTGCTTTCGACTGTACGCCATTTTCGTCAAGCCATGTTGGTTGGGAAGTTACAGGGTCAAAAAAACCAGCAAACGTTCTCAATAGGTCACAGAGCCTATACAACGCCGATGCCCTTTTCTGGGGGAATTCAGCATGTTGTCGGGTACTGGTTTTTTACGGGAAGTGAGATGCGAAGTTTGGGACCGGGATTTTTAGTCACATGCACGTAAAAGAGTGGCGGAGCAGGTCGAAAAGCTACTCTCCTGCAGGGGTAAATTTTGTGTACATGATTTGGAAACATGGGGTTTTCGTTCCTTGTGCATCCGATTGGCTCATAAAATGACGGCGGATAATTATGCAATCGTAAAAGGATCGTATACATCAAACTGATAAGCTCTCTGCTGTGATTTGATTAGCCATTTCAGTTTCAGCTCCGGCTTTGTATGCTCGCCTTTGGCCCCTCTCTGAGCTGGCGTAGCTTGCAGCGCGACGATGGACTTTTGCGTTAACCCTCCGAAATGTTGAACATCACCTTTGGTATCGTGCCATGCAAGGCCGAAGAATTAATTGAGTTATTCATGTTGTTGCTAGCTACGCTCTTTTTGCGCGATCACCGGGGTTAATCTGGATGCTCTGTGCTCCATTACACGTGTAGCCATTATTCCTTCGGCTGATCGCGATCGAGGTGATTAAAACCATATAGTGCAACTAAATACTGCGATGCTTGAAAGTGCGGAGACAGGTCTCCGTCTAGAATCAAAGAGAGAGTAGCCGCTGTAGGCTAACGTCGACAGCTGGGTAGAATCTAAGTGACTAAAACTACATAAATAAAAATGCAAACGCACAAGCATAAAAATGCCATCTATGCATTAAAGGGCTTGCGGCCAACCATAAGATACATAGGCGTGAAGAGCTTCTCCTTCGCTCCAGCAACCAAGGAGTCAGCAGCAAGCGCAAGGTTGTCTGCCGCCTTCTGTGTGCCAGCAGGAGCGAGACCAATAGTCTCTAAAGCGCCGACAAACTTGTGCACGATCCCGCGGCCAAGCTTAGTCATACGCAAGATAGTCAAGACATCACCAATAGTGCTGATGTACTTAATATCACCTGAAATTGGCCAATACCAGGGGGCGGGGTCGTCACGGTTCGCCATATCCTCGTGGTGCTCCATTTCAAATCCCACCGTCTTCATGGCCCTGACAGCAGCATCTACCTTCTCCATATTAGATATACCGTCACCAACCTCAATTCCGAGACGGATCTCACGGTGGTGGGGGTTGTCGTTGTCGTACTTCTCGGTCATGACCCACTCGTAGACACCAAAGACACCTCCAGGCTTTAGGACGCGGAAAATCTCGCTGTAGACGCCTTCAAGTGATGGGGCATGAACTGTGGCCTCTATGGCATAGACGACATCGAATGAATTGTCAGGGAACGACATTTGCTAGTAAGCTGTTAGTGCTGCACGGAGCACGGAAGCAGGGTTCTGTACCATGAAGTCTCCCTTAGTGAACTTGAGTTTATCCGAAAGGCCTTCCTTCGCAGCATAGTGAACGGCACGCTCAATTTGGTAGTCGTTGTTGTTTAGGCCGATCACGTTGGCACCGGTGAACTTGACAATCTGGCGCGCGGGTCCTCCAACACCGCAGCCAACGTCGAGCACGCGCATTCCTTCCTTAATGTTGATTATGTGAGCCAGGTAGTGCTCGTGACGAGCGATAGCTTGGTGAAAGGGCTCGCCATAGGCAAAGCGGCAGAAGTGGAAGCTCTGGCACCAGCCAGACTCGTACAGATCAGTGGCGATGTTGTAGTAATGCCTGGTGAGGGTGGCGTACTCGTCTCGGCGAGCCTAGAGGAATATGAGCATATGAAAACCAGGAGCAGGGTAGAAGGCCTACCTTGCGTGTCTCCTCGGTCTCCTCGCCGGCAGACTTGTCCCAGTGCTTAAAGTACTCCTCTACAGCAGCTTGTTGCGCAGATCTGTCCTTCTGCAACATGGCGCGCATGCTGTTCTCGGTAGCGGCAGATTTACCGTGCATGGCCTTGTTAAAGGCCGCATCACGGGCATGGTCTTCCTTCTCGAGGGCAATTGGAGACATTCTCGCTGCTGTTGAAACCTTGAAATATTGTAGAAAGTGTGAAGAACAAACGGAGTAGGCTAAAGTACAGGAACCACACGTAGAAATGTGAGCTGGTGGACAATGAGCAATTGGGATGGAATAGGACAACAAAGTGGAAAGCTGAGTATTTTAATAAAGTGAAAGGGCCAGTGCAGGATCATTAGACCAGGAAGCCCCTGTCAAAGATGACCGTATAGAGCGGCCTATAATTGGCCAGAACTGCGGTGGACCATCGGCGCTTAGTTTAACCGCCACCCGAGTGCTACCAAAATTTCTCGTCTAAAGTATAGATGTAAAAAAAACAAAAAACTTTTTTATTATCAATAGCTAAAACTTTTTATTTGTATTTTTTCTAGACTAGAGTCTGTCTAAAGTATATAAAATAATAGATTTTATATACTAAAAGTAAATATACTATAACTACGCTAGTCGCGTAAAGACTAATATAGCTCTATAACTGATCTATCGCGTGGTAAGGCGCGCTCTTTAGCTTTATATAAACAGAATTTTAAGACTTGCGTCTATATGTAAGGACATAGAGCGACTTGTCTCCGATACGGCTCAGGTACCACTTAGAATAAGGGTTCACAGAACTAGAGAACAATTACAAATCAGAACCTATAGGTTTTGTACGAAAAAACATTTCTAAACTACAGAACTATCTAGAACTATCACAACTTTTTATAGTTTCTCTTTAGTATCTATTCTAAGTCTAGTCTAGTTTTATTTTTTAGTTATTATAGAAGGGTACGAAAGAATAAAAGATTAAAGCTGAGTTAGAGCTATGTCAGAAGTCGGAGGCTGGGAATCAGATGTGAAGTTCTGAATCACGTGCGCGATGCTCAGAAGTGAATATGTTCGGACTTTGTGCGAACGAGGTTCGTCACACTATGCAGTTTAGTTATAGATAACGCTTCTAACATACGTCTATGGCGTTAGAAATAGCAGCTCTAACAGCAAAATTAGAGTCGTCGAAGAGCTAGATTGTCTATAACGCCTTACGGTAATCGAAGCAATACCGCATAATCCTCTCCAGCTATTCAAATAGTTTTTCGTCTATTTCAGATGTTCGAATCTCACTTATGCCTATTACTACATTCTCTAGATCGCCGAGAATAAGCTTCTACCGTTTAAAGTATTTAGAGCGCTTACCAGCAGTATTTTATACAATGCGTAATCTTGATGTAACAGTAAGCTCCTAATCTAGTGTAACTATTAGAGGCAAAAAGACTACTGGCGAAGAAATCTGTAGTAAGTTAATGATAGCAGGCTTAAAGATCTGCCCGGCAACTGGCATTGCTTCCTCATCCACAACACCACCACCCTCGCTGGCGGCTACTTTAGCGCTTCCAGCCTCCTCTCCTCCCTCTCCTCCTCCCTCTATAGTCACAGTCTCACTATGCTCAAGCCGCTAATCTGGGACATTTACCAGCGTCTTCCTGCCCTCAGGGTCGCCTATCGCGAGTTTGTTAACCGACGACGCGTCACATCGGCAAACACGCTCTTTGCCGATATGGAGGCCCTTCTTAGAGCCATTTGTGCACCTCAACACGAAGGGATCACGAGTATAGCTCATGTGTCTTACATGGAGCCCCACTTACGTTGAAAATGTTTACAGAAAGAATCGCAGAGAAATTAGAGGCAATATAGCACCACGTCGTTCGGAAAAAGTGTCAATTTCGCACACAATAACAGGGGTTCGGAGAAAAGCACGGTGCGCGGGCGTTCGGACGTGAGAACGCGTGGATAAAGCCCTCAAGCCCCCTTCAACCCTCGTTATGTCCACACCATATTTTGCTGATGGCCAACAGTTATTTGATGTATGTCTTATCAGCACAGTCCAAGAATAAATTCATGTTCGGACCTGTCGGCTTCTTGTCGATAGACAAAACGTGGCGAAGATGATTAGAGCAAATGTGCTGCCCTAGCTTAAGTACGTGCAGGGAGATCCTACCAATAGACGGAATAGTTTGCGGAGATGCACATGAACAGGGTTCTTACCTGGAGTGCTCGTTCTAAAAATCTGCCGCTAGGCCCAGCCATATCTTCGGATTCGCTTTACATCCGGAAACCGAACGCGAACTGTAGCGCGAGGCTCACGCGGATTAATTATTAAGTTTCTGGCTTAGTAATACAGCACGGCAATAACGGCAGCTTTACTCGTCGACAGAGATGCTTACGTATTTAACAGCCTAAAACTTGCTTCTTACTAATTGCCTAACTATAATTCTAAAAAGCAGCACAGATAGCCACTAAAATAAAGTAAATATATTAATCTATATAATATAGCCCTTTAACTATACTAATTTTCTAAATAAGTTATTATCGTAACAGGCGCTGGATCTAGAATTAGCTTATTTATGACGCAGGCTTCGCGGAAGCATACAGCCAAAGTCTACGCAGTTAATATCTTGCCCATATCCGACGTACTGAAGAAATCAGATAGTCTGAAGTTCCCCCAAGCCGATCTCACGTGTCGGAAGTGGCGAAGTTGATAACGAAGGTATGTTGGATTATGATTGATCTAAGACAATCTCTAGCTCAGCGACGAGTTTATGGAAATCTGGCAACGGAGGTGCACATTTGTGCGTGGTATTAATAAGAGCTGTTATATACCTCCGTTTTGCTTCGGCGCGCGAGAGACTCTTCTGTTGTTTTTAAATATTTCTGAGTTTATATTAGCGTCAATAGCTAAAGACTAAACTGTTTACTATTATATACTATTTCTCACGCGCACGATGTGCCTCCTTACTATCTTTTTCTAGTCGCATTATAATGCTATCGACATTACTCTCTATTTTCCGTAAGATTTTGTGCTTAGAGTTTAAGAAATAGGTATCTCCGATATACTTACAGCTGGCTTGTACGGCCTGTATAACTTTAATTATATCGCGGAGTGCGGTTTCTGCGATTCGGTTCAGATTTTTTAAAGTATTGTTAAAATTATGGCTGAATACTCTGTCTGTTAAGTATTTACGTTAATAATACCTTCTCGTAGTTTTATTTTTAGTTTTTATAAGGTTGGACGGCTGCGTACTAACAGAATTAGATATTATAAGCATCTGTCGCGCGTTCTATCACAGGCATATAATTTATTTAACAGTACTACAGTAACAGCGAGCTTCAGGGAGGTAATAGTAGAAATATCAGAGAGGATTTTGTGATGGCAGGTGTAATTAGTCGAGACAATAGAAAGATATTAGTAGCTACGCTAACTTAATCGTATAAGCAAAGTAAGGCTATAGTTGTAAAAAGTAGACAAGAGAAAAGCGAAAGAGATATTAGAGGTACTAAAACAGTAGATAATAGGGGTAACAATATCGCAAGTGTAAATAAAACGGTTTTAAATGCGAAATCCTAGATATTTTGTATGAATCAAGATAACGTTTGGGAAGAATAGCGTTCTGAGAGCATTTGGTGTTGGAGGTTCCTTTGATTGCGACCTTTATATCCTGATTTCAAATGCTCTTCTAATCTCTTACCATGACTGCGAGACCATGACATACATGGTGTGAGTGCGTGATATTGAGGTCGGTCCGATTCCTGACATCGCCCCTTGCTTATCATATCACAGACCCGAACCCCTTGTTACACGGGCACATGGCGCACTCGCACTCGCACTCTTGATAAGGCATGGTGCGAGCCCTACCTAACAAAATCGTCCAAAGCCCAAAGAATTGTCAAAATTCATCTTCGCACACCTTCCTTTTCGAAAATTTTTTACCACCATCTATTTTCGTTTTGGCCTTTCTTGAGTCTTCCATCTTTCGCATCCTTTTCCGCTCACAATGAATTCGTCATCCTCAAAAGTCGCTCATTACGTACATGCTTTGCAGGCAATACTGGTCATTGCAGCTATGAGCCTTACAATTCCTAGGCTTTTTATGGATTACCATTATAAGAAAAAGGAAAATACACTTGCACTGACTATTGTTCGTCTTACATTCTATTTTACTCGTGGTGTTCGGGCTAACAAGGTTGCAGGGTGCTAAATCACTGGTTTTTATCGCGTACCAGGTACTGACAGCGCATACGACTTGGTTCAGTCGATGGCATAGCTACAAGGCAAACGTTTTCATGAATTGCTTCGAAGTAATGGCCTGGGCTGGTGTCACTTTCTTTGTATTTGACCCGAACGTCTCGAAGTGTTCAGGACTTGACTGTACGTTAAGTTGGCTTGTGGTAGCACTCTCCGGTATGATCACGTGAGTTCGGAATTCCATGATACCGACGCTTTTTGAGGAACTGAGTAAGGAAATACAGCACATCAAACGTGTATACATCCATTCACTCTGTTAAAGAGTTCCGCAAACATCGTGCGGGAAGACTACCGGACAGAACGGCCCAGCAACTTGATGACACGGAATTGTTAGCCTCGACACGGACCGAATACCCAAAGCACAACTAGTGTTCAATCGCTCTGTCTTATTTGTAAAGTCAGTCCTTAATGCTGTGCTTGTTTCTTAGGGCAATTGAACGTTCTTCAGGTCTCTTTCACAGGCAACATGGAACATAGATAGGTCAAATACCACAAATCGTGGCTGTTTCAAACACTGTTTGTTCTTGCTGCTTGAGATCTACTCGCACAAGTAACTTCAGACATTGTTGCATTCACAGTAATGTCGTTGTCTAAGCTATGGTATCAGGCAAAAGTAGTGTCAGCGCGCCAAGAAGTCGCTCAAAGTAGATAGTTAGAAGGGGTAGAACTATCAAGGCAAGTAAGTCTGTAAAGGACAACATAGCGATCAAAGATCACCCACCCGTGCCGCGCTAACACTACTTTTGCTTGGCAACATAGGAGGCATAGTTTCAGCAAGTTAATTAGTCGTGCTTGGAAAAGAAAGACCTTGTGGACACAATAGAGTAATGTGGCTAATCTAGAAGTGACTTTTCTTAAGCTCTGATCTCTTATGTGTACAGAGAGGTGACATTAAAAAAAAAAACTTAAAAAAAAGTGTACTATTGAAACTACTATAACTCTGTAATTAGACCAGCTTTTAAAGTAAAAATATAATAATTTTAAAAATATTTATAAGTTTAGCTTTAGTATTTAAAAAAAATAGTTTATATAATATTTATAGTTTTAAAAATTTAAGTAAAAATATAATAAAAAAACGCAAAATTAAAAGCTGATTTTTTTTCTAATATACAGTTTTTATTTTTTATTTATTTATTATGAATTTTATTTATTCTAAACGTTTAATAATTTTATTAAAAATATTAATAGTAGAAATATTTTTAAAAAAATTAAATTATATAAAAAAATTAATATTTTATATAATACTTTTAACTTTTAATAATTACTTCTAAATATCTAAATATTAATAATAACGTAACTTCTAAATAAACTACTTATTTTTAAGTACTTTAGCGCGCGCGTAACTATCTACTTAACTATATTAAAAAAATATTATAATAATTTAATATAAATAGTAACTAAAGTAGTTATATTAGATTTTTGTATAGTAGAGTAATATTAAAATAGTTTAATTAAAAAAACAGCAGTTTTTAAACTAATATAACTTATTTACTAAACTAGTTATAAAAATAAAAAAAATTAATTTAATAGAGATTTATTAAAACTTTAATTTTAAAAATAAAAAATTAGAGTTTGTATTAAAGTTATAAAATTATAAATAAGCTTAAAGTAGAGGTTAAAAATAATACAAAATTAAGTGCTGATTTATTTTTTATCTAGTATATAATTTTTTTTTTATTATTATCTACTTGTATACTATATATATATAAAAAAATAGAAAAAAAAATTAAAAATCAAACTATATAAATAAATTAATAATTAATTAAATTATTAACATTTTGTATAATATCTATTAGCTTTAATAACTGCTTTCTTACGTTTAGATAAAAATAATATATAATTATCTATTATTTTTTGTAGAATTAAATTCTATTTTTTATTTATAGTATTTATAAATAAAGTATTATCTTTTTTATTTTATTTTTTACTTAATAGATTAGAATTTAAATTTTTTTTAAATTTTTTTTTAATATAGTTTAGACGTTTTTTATAGGTGTTAAATCTAAACTATAAGCTAGATATTTAAATAATTCAATTTTATCTCTTTTAAACTATTTTAAAACTAATTTAAGTGTATAAATTTTTAAATTATTTTATTAAAATTTGCAGTTTATAAACTAATTAGTATTTATATTAATTATATAACAAACTTTGTCTGTATAAAGTCTGAATTTACTTTTTAATATTACGTATATAATTTTAACTTTTAACTCAACTTTAATTTTAACTTTTAATTTAATTTTAATTTAAGTTTCAATATTTAGCTATTTAAATTTTTTATTTTTCTATAACTAAAATAGTACTAAACTAAACTAAAAATAGAAGGTTTTAGAAAAGAATATTAAAAAATATAATATTTCTAAATAGCTGTGTAGTTTAAAAATATTTTTTTAAAAAAAATCTATAAATTCTAATTTATAGTTACTTTTTAGTTCTGTAAACTTTTATTCTAAGTAGTATTTAAGCTGTATTATAAATAAGTTGCTTTGTGTTTTTACAAATTATATAATTTAATAATTAATAAAAAATAATTTAATTAAATACTAAATTTAATTTAAAAATTAAAAAAAAAGTAGATAAACTAACCGGGTTTTATTTGTATTTTAATAATAAATTTTAATACTTTTTATATATAATTTATATTATTAAAGTTATTTTCAAAATTAGGTGTTTTAATAAATACTAATTCTAATTTTCTTTCTATCTAAATAGCTTTTTATACTAATATAATAATATTTTAAGCTATAACTTAATTAGTATTAATTTTTAATTTTTTTTAATTTTTTTTAATTTTTTATAATTTTTTTTTATTTTTTTTTATTTATAATTTAATTTTATAAAAGCTATTTTAGATTCTATACTTTTATTTCTTTTTTTTCTAATATATTTTTTTCTAGAACCTAGACTTTTTTCTATTACTAATATATTAAAAAATGTAATTTTATTTAAATTTATATTTTTTATATTTTTTTTAATATTTTTTTATATATTTTAATTTTATTTCAGCTTTTTGTTATTTAAATAAAGTTTATTATTACTAATTTTTATACTATAATTTTCTATTTTTAAATATTTTATATACTTTTTCTAGATATTTTTTTATTTATTTTTTTAGAGCTTTTAATTAAATCTTTATTAGTTTTTTTTTATTTCTTTCTAATAGCTTAATCTTATCTTTATTTTGTTATTTATTTAAGCTATTAAATAATTTTTTTTTATTTGTTATATAGTAATATAAATACTTTTTTTATTTTTATTTAATATATTAGAAATAGTTATAATAGATGTCTTAGCTTTTAATAAAAAATTAATTTTTTTTATAGTTTAAAAAGTAAAGTTCTATTTTATTTTTATTAAAATAAAATAAAAATTTAGAATTTAGTTTTTAAAATATTTATTTACATACTAATATAACTAATTTATTATTATATAATAATTACTTATATAAGTAAAACTTAACTTTTTTAAACTTTATTTTTTTAATATTGAATTAACTTTTTAAATCTAGTTTTTTGCTTACGTAATATATACTAAATATAATTAACATAGCGTAAAATAAAAAGTTTAAATAACTTTTTAAATAAAAAATAAATTAGCTTTTAAATTTATACTTTTTTTACTTTTACTTTGAGCTTATTAATAACTTTATAATTCTATTATAAACTATATTTTTTAATTTCTAAATTTAAAGTTTTTATAAATTTCTATTAAATAATTTTTTTCTTTTTTTTATAACTAGTTTAGTTAAAAAGTTATATCAGTTTAAAAACTGCTATTTTTTAATTAAACTATTTTAATATCACTCCTCTGTATATATAACTTTAACATATATAACTTTAATATATATAACTTTAATATATATAACTTTTTATATTACGTTTTTTCAATACTAGTTTTCTTTATAAATATATAAAATTAGCTATTATATTTTTTTAGCTAGTTTTTTTATATTTATTAAATATAGCTAATATTTAAAGTAGCTAAAGTTAATATAGAGAGGTAAGTTTGTTAAGAGTGGCCGGAACCTAGAAATAGCCGAAAACCTTGTGCCCGAGCTTATGTAGCTATTTCAGAAGAAAAAATGTGTGAGATGTAAATAATACTATCAGCAGCCGTCACACGGCTGGTCCTTTTCCACTGGGCTTGTCAAGTAGTGTGAAAGTGTATCGCTTAGTGTGGCTTAGAGTAAGCGACTTTGAAGCCTCCAGGCATAAGATCTGTGTAGACTCGATCAGGATCGTACTTTTCCCGAATATCGTTAAGCTTCTTGACGTTCTTGACCCCGTAACTCTCAAAGACTGGTTGACCCTTGTTGGCGTCGTTCAGATATATGAAGCGCGACGAAAGATTCTTTTCCTGGAGCTGCGACTCGATCTTCACATTCACATCTTCGACAAATTGAGCGAGCTCAGCATCATCCTCGGCATTGCTCCAAGACATGCTCTCCTCAACCCAGAACGCGGGTTCCAGATCCATGTTCTGCGGAAGGCCCTGGGACATCTCCGCAAAGGTTCGTGTAACAGCATTGAATGCGATACCGCAAAAGAATCCGGGTACACGATTGGCGATGCCTCTCTCCTGAAGCATACCGAACCAGTTATCATGAACGATGTCCATCGCCTCGCGAGTCGCCTTTACCGATACGACACGGAACCTCTGCCTAAAGCCGTACCCGGGACCACCTTGCTCGAAAGCAAACTTCGTCAGGCGGCTGTACTCAGCTAGTGATAGTGGCTGCATAGTAGCACTCTCGTTGACAGCCTTGAGTGTGCCGTCGAAAAATTGGACCGCAGGACCAGATGTTGGAAGTACAGAACCATTGTATATCAAAGTAGCCTCGTAGCTGGGCGCGGTATAGTTTGGGCCCCATCGGGCGACCGGCGTGATGGCGAAATTCGTGTCTACATCACCGTTAAGTGTGTAGTCGAGTAGAGCGTCGAGGTATAGATCCTTTGTCTCTTCTGATTCTTCGTACGTCGCTTCGGCGCGGAGGGTGGTTTCGAGCGGGAAAGTCTGGAGGTCAAAGCGTGTAACAAGAGCAAATGAATTGCCACCGCCTAGCAGAGCCCAGTAGAGATCAGAATACTCGCAATCTGCAGTAACAGTGGCAATGGTACCATCGGCAAGAACGACCTGCACCTGTCAGCAAGATCTCTCATAGGATGCTTGGTATCGTACTTCAAAAGCCTTGATTTTGCCATTCGATGATGCGAGACCGTGAGCATAGCTGAAGTATGAGACTCCACCACCGAGTAGCAGCCCCGGAACACCGACGGGAGGAAGTCTTCCTCCAACGACCGTCAAGTTGGTGCCGTCCATGTATTCAAACACATCGCCCCATCGTGGCCCTGGGCCAATTGACATCGTCTGTTTATCTTCTGACAATTCAAGCACGTTCAAGTTCGTGCTTGAGATCTGCACACCCGTGGAGTTGATATTGGCTGCATCAGGGATAGGCATGTGACCTCCTCCACGCATAGCGAACGGCGTAGAGGTGTTGACGAGAGTCTTCACAGCAAAGGACAAATCGTTGGCGTCCCGAGGCGCAAAAACACAGGCGGGACCGAGCCAAGACGAAGCATCCCATGAAACTGCGGGTGTGAGCTGATGCTATCGTAGAAGGAAGAACGAGTGTATCAACCTTGGTTTTCGTTTTCATAGCCGACATCTTCGGGAAGGAACGTCAGATTTGCGAACCGGGTCTTCAAAATGTTGCAAGCAACGGCAGGGTCCGCGTGCTCTGACACATTCGCGATAAAGTCGGTTCCATAGCTGGTACTTTTAGTAGCCACGAGAGGCAGAAGACCAAAGAGGAGCCTTGAATGCATAACGCTTGTTGGACCGAACGGATTGATGGCTGAGGAGTGATGGTGGGTTAATTGCTGCAGGCGATAGCATTTAAATACTTCGCCTTGCTACTACGGCGAACGATAGGCACTACAGCTATTTACTAATCATAGGGCGACAAGTTAAAATTTGTGTCGCTTTTGACGGCTGTGTCCAGTGTAGATTTGCCACTTACACATCGACCCGCGGGTAAGGTGCGCAACGGAGCTTCGCCTTGGAAGAAGCCTAAGGAAAGTGGTTCCATCCTGCGTTCGGACATTTTCCAAGCTGCATTGATCAGCGGCGGATTCGTGACCGATCGGCGTGATTTGCGGTCTCGATCTCGGTCTCTCTCTCTCTCGGTCAGATGCACGAACCGCAGCTGTATTGCGTACATCTTGCGGGTCCAGACTTCCTCAAAACACACTTTTACGTAGCTGCAGAAAAAGTGCACAGCCGATAATGGTAATCTCAAGAAGCCCATTTCATTATGTATGAAACCGCAGGAAGATTCGGATATTTCATCCCCTCCAAAACCCGCCACCGTTCATCTGAGGCCCGGCTTTAACGTGCACTGGAGATTTCTGGGCGGATTTGAACTGACAAAATAAAGACAGATTCGGCTAATCTTGATTGCGACGCGTCAAACTACGGAGCACCTGTTCAAGAGTACGACGAGGCGAAACTGCGATGCGTTGGCTGTGTTCAACATGGTATAAAGTCTTTCGAACCCCCTAAAGAAAAGAGTCAGGGTTGGTTCTCAGACAGGGGCAATGACAAGAATTGGGTATCAATTACGTCTATCGTTAGATAAGAGTCATGAGATAACGAGACAAAATTTTCCTTAAAAAATTCCAACGGTAGACTGCTGAACAGATTGCGCACAGGTATCGCTGTCAATACTTGGGCCCTTAAATGCGTACCTGTCGCTCGTGGACTATCGCAATAGTCGCGGCTTAGCGCCCGACAGCACAATCATGTGCACCTTGCTTCGGGTTAGCCACTAGTACACAGTGATTAAAATCCACGGCTGGTCTTAGCGTGTCTGTGGATATGCGCCTTGAATGTACTGCACAAACTCCTTCGGGGCCCGTCGTTACGATTGAGCCGAACAGTAATGGTTCCGATGAGCTACGGGGCAAATCAGAATCTGAAGAAGACACATGGGACCGCAAATACGCAAACAGGATCGGTATAGATAAATTCGATCACAAACCCGGGCACGTGGGAATATCACGTAACAAGTGCGTAAGTCAAGTTTCAGGTATCTGTGCAGAAGAGACGACCCTCTACAATTTCGCTCTACTAGATACTTTAGGTCAACTCAAAGGGATTACAATAGTCTAAGTATCTCAGGTCTTAACGCCCCCCATCAATTAGTGGGTAAATTTGTGTCAGATCTTTGTGCGCTGGGCGAGTATCCTATTGTCGCAGTAGCCGTTTAAATTTTTCGCCTACTCCAGTGTTCGCCGTGCGGACACGAAAACCGAGACCGAGACCGAGTACGAACAGATTTATCGTATTCGCTTTCGTACGGATATACCAAGCGGAATTCTTCCGCATGATAACATGTATTCAATTGTGTACAAAAGTGTTCTTGCAGTGACTCGGCACCACTTAAAAAATGCTTCTCCCCAATCTCTAACGAAGTCGAGAGAGCACTTTCAATATGTCAATGGCCGGAGCTGTAGACCCGAGTGTTGATAATAATATGTCGCACTTTTGAGTGCTTCGGTGGGTGGTCTCATTATAAAAATTGGTGTATTGTGTTGGTTGCACCCTACCTAGCTATCTAACGGAAAACTCACGGCAAGCTTAGTAATGCATATTATTCTGGCGTGAGACATAATATTATTAATTACAGTAGGGTGACACGAAAAAAACTCTTAAAAAAGTTATACTTTTTAAACTACTATAACTTTTTAATTAGACTAGTTATTAAGATAAAAAAAATTTAATTTTAAAAAAACTTAAAAGCTTTTTTTAGTTTAAAAAATACTATATAGCTCGGGTTACTGCGGCAGTACGAGTAGATACTATACTACTAGCTATTAAAGCACCTTTAGTAAGTATACTATATTAAATACTAATCTAGATATTATTTTACTAGACGGGTTTTGTAGAGATATTAACAGATATATTAAATTACTTTAATTAAATAATAAATAAAGTTTTAGAGCTATTACTAACTTCTACTAAGCTGTACAGAGTTAACTTTTAGTAGCTGTTATTTTTTAAATAAGTAGTAAATTTTAGATTTTTCTACTAAAAACTAAATTAAAAGCTAACTAAATTAAGCTATAGAAGTACAGTTAATTATTGCTTTTAGAGCTAGTAAGTTTCCAAACTTTTTTTATACTATTTATTATTATTTTTTTTAATATTATAGATATAACGCTGACATAATTACAGTTAAACTTCGTTCTCTAACTTATATATAACTAGAAAAATTTCTACTCTATATAACAGCTGTTGTTTAAATAATAGTAGAAAAACTTATACTATTAAGCTTTTTAATAGCTAATACTGCGCGGCTTCTAGTTTTTATAGTATAATATTAGTATATTATAATACTAAATATTTAGCCGGATATAGTAAATATAGTTAAGCTTAGCTATAAGAGTTCCGCCTATTTTCTAGTTCCGCTTACTTTTAAAAAAATAAACTATTTTATAAAAATACGTATATTACTACTAAGCTTTTTAATTAAAATATATAGATTTAAAAGCTTTTATAGTAGCCATTTTAAAATTTTTAAAAAAAATTATTTTTATATAATTATTTTAGTAAGCTAGCTAAGTCTGCTAAGTTACTAATTAGCTTATTATAATTTTTATATTTTTAATATTTATAAATTATTAGTTTTTCTATTTTTTTTTACTGTTTTTATTTTATTATTAATAAGCAGTAAGTATATTATTTTATTTTTATTTTGTTTTAGTTAGTACGTACTACCCGTTGCGTAATTTTATATATTTTATAATATTATTTTATTACGTAACGTAATATTAATACGTAATCTATATTTTTATTTTAAATAATAATAAATATTTATTTTAATAATTTTTTCTACTTTTAATTTATAATAATTATAACTATAATATTTTTTTAGTATATAACTTTTATATCTATTTTTAGTTTTTAATTTTTTATATCTATATTATATAATTTATATAATTACTACTGTCTGCGTACGTACGTTTCTATTTCTATTTTACTTTTTAATACTATTATTTTCTACTATTTTAATTATTTCGCGTATATTTTCTACTATTATAGTTATATAAATATTACAGTAGAGTTATATATAGTATAATTATATATAATATAGCTTATAGTAGTTATAGCAAAAGCTTAAAAAAAAAATTAATTAATTAAGTAAAAGAATTATTAATATTATAAACTGTTTTTTATAAATATTACTTTTTATAAATACTATCGCGTACTTAGATATTTTTTTTTATTTTAAAAAAGTATTTAGCTAAAAAAAAAAAAAATTACCTGCTATATAAAATATATATTTAAATATAATAATAAGAATACAGAAATAGTTAGCGTATATAATTTTATATTTACTAAAAAAAATTTTTAAAATTTTATATATAAAGTTTTATCAAATTATTATAATAAAAAAAATATACGTAGTAATAAAAATTATTATAATAATATTAGTAATATTAGTAATATTAGTAATACTAGTAATATTTACAGCTTAAAAAACTGTAAAAATAAAGTCTATATTACTACGCTAATTAGTTTACTATAGCTACTAATTTTAAAAACTTATAGTTAACTATAGATTAGTTTATAAGCTAGTTTACAGTCTGTAGTTTATAAACTAACTATAATAATTAGTTATAATTTTAATATAAGTTTTAAAACTTACGTGTACGGATATAAAATATAATAAAACTTAAAAAATAAATAATTTATACAGTTATTATAAATATAACTAATAATATTTTTTTAAATAGTAATAGTTTTTTTTTATAATATTTATTTAGATAGATATTTATAAAAGTTAAATTTTTATAGTAAAATATTAGAGCTTCTACTTAGAGCTTTTATCTAAAGCTTATAGTAATTTATTAAAAGTATTTTATTTTATATAACTACGCTTTACGTTTAATACTTTAATAACTATAAATTATAATACTTTTATATTATTTTTAAAAAATTTTTTAAAGTTTTAAAGTTTTAAAGCTTTAAAACTTTAGAGCTTAAAATTTTAAAGCTTTAAAATAGTATTATTATTTTTTAGCTATTATTTTTATAATTTATAATCTGCGATTTATAATATATATAGTTATAAATTTATAAATTAGTAAACTAGTAAACTTATAAAATAGAAATTACTTACTTATTTATTAATTGTTAAGGCTGTGCTACAGGCTATGAGCGAGGCTAGGGAGCAAGTAGCTGCTTGGGTTGATTCTCGGGGATAAGTACTGGTAGGGTCACGTGAGTGAAACGATGTGCGATATGCTGTACGGGTCTCCGTGTTGGCAGATAGAGCACGATAGGTTGATAGTCAATTCCAAACGATAGATTTGCTAACAAGGTGAACACAATTGTAGAGTACAATTGTGTGGACTATATACATGTGCCTGAGGCTTCTGCTCAGTACTGCTCAGTTGCTCAGTACTGCTGAGCGGACTGATCAACTGAGCACGTCACGTGACCAGCCATGGCGGTGCGACCCTGTCGGCCCCGTCATTGGCCCACGTTTGTGGCTCATAACACTATCCCCCCTCTAGCCTAGCTCGGTCCTCTGAGCTAACATATGACGCGCGGGTTTCCCTCGTTGCTGCCCACTTTCGCAACGATGCCTAAAACACCAACAGTCTCCAGTACCGTCCGCCGTCATCGCCTAGCTGATTTTGTCGAGGCCGTAGGAGAAGTCATGGTTCAAAAGTGTTCGACTTGCGTAAAGCATAAACGAGTGTGTAAGGTGCATGTTCGTTCCGGAAAGTGCAGTGAGTGTCTGCATCGCGGGCAGCGGTGCAACATTCGCGTTACTCAGTCCGAGTTCCAGCGTCTTGCTAAGGAGAAAGAGAAATTGCGACAACAGATAAAGGAGTCGCGCGAAGCGCAGGATGCGGCTGTGAAAGCGCATGAAAAGGCCTTGGAGGACTTGCAGGTGGCGAGAGCCAAAGAAGAGCGGCTTCGTCAACAGATGGACTTGCTCGATCGTCGTGCGGAGGAGGCCATATCGGTGGAGGAACGAGACCTGGAGGAGCAAGAGCAGCGGGAACGCGAGGCGTTGTCCGAAGTTCTTACTTTCGACGGTCCTTCCGAGGGTCTTGCTCTTAACCTTTCTCCGAGCACTTGGAGCGCTATCGAGGGTTTTCCCGACAACTTCTGGGAAGTACCCGTGTCGTCCGCTGGTCCCTAAGTGTTTGGTCGTGTACGATGTGTCGCCTTTCTTCGGGTATGTTTTCTTTGATTACCCCTGTGTAGTAGTGGAGGTGATTTCGTCTTCGGCTTTCCTTGAGTAGTCGCTGACAGTTCTTCAGGTTTCGTTCTGGTTCCCAAGTGTTTTCCGAATCTGGGTATCCTTTCCATTTGACCAACCATTCCTGTGCGAAGTGGTTGTCGCGGAATTCGTCTCGTCCTATCTCGCGGTAGCCTACTAGCGCTTCTACTTCGAATTCGACTTCTTCTTCCGTCTCGTAATGGAAGTGTTCTTGGACTGGTGTTTCGGCGTCGGCAGGTTCCAATAGTGACACATGGAACACTGGGTGTATTCTAGCATTGGCAGGGAGTTGGAGTTTATAGTTGACTGGTCCCTTTCGTTCTAGAATCAAAAATGGTCCGACCTTGACGTGATCCAATTTCTTGCTTGGTCGTGTCGTTCGAAGATTTTTCGTGAGAAGATACACTTTATCCCCCCTCTTTAGCTGAGGTGCCATTTTTCGTTTCTGGTTGACATAAGAAATGGTCTTGCGTTGTGCTGTCTCGATATTCTTTCGTAATTGTTCGTGAAGTTCTCGTAATTCTCCCGATTTGTCCATTGCTTGACTTGCAACTGGCTTGATTCGTTCTTCCTTAATCCTTGGTAATAGGAGATTTGGGTGTGTCCCGTGTAATGCATAATAAGGAGATTGCTTCGTCGTTACTGATTCTCTGTTGTTGAATGCGAGTTGTGCCATGGGTAGTAGTGATACCCAATTATTTTGTTTTTGGTTGCTATACATCCGTAGGTATGTTTTCATGGTCTGGTTTGTTCTTTCTGTTTGACCGTCTGTCTGTGGATGGTATGCCGTTGATAATTTTCTTTTAATTCCGATGGCTGACATCAGTGTCGTCCAGTAGTTTGATGTGAAGAGTTTGTCTCTGTCGCTGATGATTGATTGAGGCAATCCGTGATACCTAACTACGCGATCCAGAATAACCTGTGCTAGTTCCGGCGCAGTGTAGTTGTCTCTAAATGGAATCATTTCTGCGTATTTCGTGAATCTGTCCACAACCACTAGGATGGCATTGTAGGGTACTCTGGAAACCGGGTCGTGAGACGTTGGTAATCCGGTGACAAAGTCCATAGCAATGTCTGTCCATGGTTTGTCTGGTATTTCTACAGCTTGTAGTTCTCCATATTGAGCGTGTGTACTGTGCTTGTTCTTTTGACATGTTGTGCATTTCTTGATGAACTTCGCTACTTTGTCTTTCAATCCAGGGATGTCGTACGTTCGTTGTATCAGTTTGATCGTTTGTTCGACACCTGGGTGTCCGTGCAACGGATCTTCGTGATACTGCTGGATGATGGTTTGATGAAGTTCTTCTGGTACTTGTTGATGTACTGTCATGATAAGATTGATGCTGCGTGCTGGCCCTAAAGTGCCGTCTGGCGCTTGCTTGAGGATAGCAGCTTCGTTCGTTGACTTGGTTCCTGCGATGTCCGTCCTTCGACTCAGAGCATCTGCTCTTCCATTTTCTTTGCCTGGTGTGTAGACAATCTTGAATTTGTACTGTCCTAGTTCTTCACTCCATCTGGTATGTCGTCGGTCTAATGGTTTGGTTGTCGTGAATGTCATTAGATTCTTGTGGTCCGAGTATACCGTGAGTTCTGAACAGCTTTCTGCGTAGATTCTCCAATGCTTGAGAGAGTCTATGATGGCAAGTAATTCCTTGTCGTGAACATCGTAGTTTTCTTCAGCTCCGCTGAACTTTCTCGAATAGTAGGCAATCGGGTGCCATTTGCCTTCTTTTTCTTGACTGATGCATGCTCCCATTGCTAGGTCTGATGCGTCTGTTTCCATGCGTAAGGGTTTTCCACTGGTGAAAGATATGAGAACCGGTGGTGATATGCTTGCTTCTTTGAGTGTCTCAAAGGCTTGTTGTTGGTCTGTATCCCACTTAAATGGTACATCTTTTCTTGTTAATTTGGTGAGTGGTAGTGCCTTTTCTGAGTAGTGATCGATGAACTGCCTGTTGAAGTTGCAGAATCCTAAGAAGGATTGTATGTCCTTGACGTTCTTTGGCGTAGGCCAGTTCTTGACTACTTCAATTTTCTTTGGACTGATCTTGACTCCGTGTCTTCCCACAATGTGTCCTAAGAATTCAACTTCTTCTTTGTGGAATTCACATTTCTCTGGTTTGAGTCGTAGTCCTGCTTTTCCCAAACATTCCAGTACTGTTCGTACGTGCTGGACGTGTTCCTTGAGGTCCTTGGAAAAGACTAGGATGTCATCTAGGTATGCGATGACGAATATGTCTAGGTGTGCTCTCAACACGTTGTTGATGAGTGCCTGACATGTCGCAGGTGCGTTGGTAAGACCGAATGGCATTACAAGATATTCATAGTGCCCATACCGCGTCCGGAATGCCGTCTTCCATTCTTCACCTTTCTTCATGCGTATCAAGTTGTACGCGCCTCGGAGATCTAAGGCTGTAAATATCTGTGCTCCAGATAGCCTATCTCTGAGCTCTTGAATGTTCGGTAGTGGATATCTGTTCTTGATCGTGATGTTGTTGAGTTTCCTAAAATCCACACATAACCGTAGGGATCCATCTTTCTTGGGAACAAAGATGATCGGGTATCCCGCCTCTGACGTTGATTCGCGTATGAATCCTTTCTTGAGGTTTTCATCGAGGTATGCTCGTAACGATACGAGTTCTTTTTCCGTTAGACTGTAGATGGGCTCGAAAGTCGGATGCTTTCCTTCCTGAAGGGCTATTTCGCAGTCCCAGGGCTGATGCTTAGGTAACGCTCTGTCGTCTACCTCTTCTCGAAAGAGTGGTTCCCATTTGCTGTACTCTTCGGGGATTACAGGAGTTGCGCGAGTTGTCTCCAAATCTCTCACTTCTTTGTCCGGTGGCTCCTTGTCGGATCTGGTGGAGTCGACCTTTCTTCTTGAAAGCGTCTTAGTCGATCCCTTGCTGCCTATGTTATTCAGCGTGATCTCATCTACCATCGAACGCTGCCGATGCGTAGGTCCCGATGCGATGGCGCACTCGCATCCTATGAACGAAAGCTTCTTTTTCGCCCAGTCGATATATGGGTTATGCTTTCTGAACCATGGAAGTCCTAAAATGACGTCGTGGATGGCCGTGCCCATGATGTCGAAGGAGATCTCTTCCTGGTGTCCCTGGATGTCCATGATGGTCGTGGCTTCTTGATCCATCAATGCTTTTCCTGGCATCTTCCTTCCAGTTGCCGTGTGGAGGAAATAGGGTCGCTCGTGGGCATGCGTTCTTGCCTTACTACGCTTTACAGCCTGCTGTGAAAGGTAGTTGCGCTGAGCCCCTGTGTCTAATAATGCCTTCATCCAGTATCCATTAAGCTTGACAGGTAGCTTGACTAAGTTCTCTGAGTTGGTAGCGCACAATGCCTTGGGTCGATCCCAGGCGCTAAGTGCTGTCCTAAAAAAGACTCGTTGCTGAATCCATACAAGCGTTTCTCATTCCAGTGACGTTCGCAATCATCGTGTAAGCATGTTTGCCAGAGATCTTGCGTACATCTCCTGTTGACTAGCATGTTCGTTGCGAGTTCTTCAGCTTCGTTCATCCCGGGGAAATGTTGTGATTGTCGTTTGTCCCATAGGTGAGTGTCGCATACATGTGTCTCGCAGTCGAACCATTGATGTTTGCATTCGCGTGGTTTGGATGGAAACCAGTTTGCGGCCATCTTGTCCGAGTAGTGGATTTGACATTGGTCTTCTCGACAAGAGGTCCATGAGTAAGTTACGTGTTTTGGATTCCTTGGGTCTAGGTAGTATTGCAGTTCTTGCGTGTTTCGGCTTCGTAGAGGACTTGGAACCGTGTTTGGTTCGCTGTCAGGGTCTGGTAAAACTCCCAGTTTGATTCCTGAATCTGGTTGATTGACTCGTTCCCATGCCTTGGAACTGCGTCGTTGTCGGCGTTCCTCTGGGTCTTGATTTTCTTTGTCTGAGTCATTGTGCCTCTTTGTCCGTTTGCGCGTTACAGGTGATTCTTCCCGCCATGCGGGCGTTCTTGTCGAATCTCTCCTGTGTTCCTTAAGAGCTTCGGCCAATTCTTGTATTTCTTCGAGGTCCTTGTTCATCCTGAATCGTGCGAGTTCGGGTGGCGTGCTGCCATCGCTGTTTCTTTCGAACTCGTAACTGGCGTCGCTTAGATAGTCTTCGTGATCGTGTGCTTCGCGAAAGGCTTCTTCTTCCTCGGGGCTAGGTCCTTCAAATTTGACTTCTTTAAGGATGCTCCTAGGCTCCGTTTGAGTGCCTTTGTCTTGATACTGAACACAATCGAAGAATCCCTCCGTTTCTCCATGTCGCAGTGGTTCGCTGTCGCAGATGAATCCCGTTTTCTGGAATCTGTCTACGACGACTTTCCATTCATCGTCTGCGTCGGATTCGTCATCCGGAGTGGTTTGCAATACATTTAGCTGTCGAACGACCTTGTTCTTTGATCGACAGTCTCTTGCGATGTGGCCTGTCTTTCCACACGCGTAGCAAGTTATAGCCTTGCCTTTAGGCTTGTCGTTTCTCTTTTTGTTACCTCCTCGTCCCGCTTCCTGGATATTACCGAGGACCATTGGTTCGTCACCATAGGTGTCACGAGTGAGATGCGTTACCTTGCGTTCAACTCGTTTACCGGTGTTGGCGTTGTAGTACCCTTTGCCATAGCTTGGTTTGGTACGTTGTCGGTATCGTGGGTTTTGGTCCTGGCGTAATTCCATACGCAGTTCGTACAGTTTCTGATCGATGTCGATGGACTCATTTATAAGTTGTTCAAGCGTGTCGAGCTGAGCTCCAGAACGCATGAGTTCTTCTTTGACGTTGGGTTTGAGTCCTTGGCGGTACATCGTCATAAGTGCCTTGTCATCCCATTCCGTGAGGATCGACAGTTGCTGAAATTCGTTGGCGTAGTCAGCAGCTGAAGCCCGTTGTTTGAGATGTTGGATGTCTCGTCCGGCAATTGTATCCTTGTTGGCGATTCCGAAGACTTGTTTGATCTTCTCCTTGAATTCATCGAAATCCTCCATCCATTCGTTGACGTCGTCGTTGGCTTCGCCGTCCTTGTACTTGATGAGAGCTGGTTTGATCCATTGAAGTGCTTTGCCTCTCATGTACGTGGCTGCGAACATGACGCGTTTCTTTTCCTTAACGTTTCCACCTTGGAAGTCGAAGAACAAGTCGAGCTGCAAGAGCCAGTCTTCGAGCTTGCTTCGTTCTCCATGGTAGAGGTCAGGTGTTGCTACTTTGATAGAATTGTTGTCTGCCGTGTTAGGTTGTACGATTGCACCAGTAGTGGCCTTAGCACCAACAGTGCTACTGGTTGGGGTTGAGGGTGCGCGTGATCCTGAAGTGGTACTCATCTTGAAGGGTGTTCACAATGTTAAGGCTGTGCTACAGGCTATGAGCGAGGCTAGGGAGCAAGTAGCTGCTTGGGTTGATTCTCGGGGATAAGTACTGGTAGGGTCACGTGAGTGAAACGATGTGCGATATGCTGTACGGGTCTCCGTGTTGGCAGATAGAGCACGATAGGTTGATAGTCAATTCCAAACGATAGATTTGCTAACAAGGTGAACACAATTGTAGAGTACAATTGTGTGGACTATATACATGTGCCTGAGGCTTCTGCTCAGTACTGCTCAGTTGCTCAGTACTGCTGAGCGGACTGATCAACTGAGCACGTCACGTGACCAGCCATGGCGGTGCGACCCTGTCGGCCCCGTCATTGGCCCACGTTTGTGGCTCATAACATTAATAACTTAATAATTTCTTATTATTTCTAGTTACTGTTTTATTAGATATCTAACTAGTATTATTTCTGTTTTTTTTTATTAATTTATATTTACTGTTTAGTTTTAGTTTAGTACAGTAAAAAAAAAAAAACTTCTGTAGCTTTTTTAATAAATTATTAATTAAAATTTATTTAAATTTAATAATAAAAGTTTTAAAATTTAAGCGTAGCTAATTAGTTTTTTAATTTTTAATTTTTAATTTTAAAACTTACAGCTTTTATATTAATTTTTAAATTTTTTTTATTAGTTTTATAAAATTATAGCTAAATTTTATAACTAAGTTTTTTATTTATTTAAAAATTTTATTAAGTTTAGTAAAAGTTTTAAAACTTTTAAAAAATAATTATAAAATTTTTAATTAGTAATATAGCTTTTTTTTAAACTAGTAAAATAGTTAGCTAAGTTATTATTTAAAAAAACTTTAGTATATAATTAATATTTAATAGTAATAAGCTAGCTGTTTTTTACTTTATTTAAATTATATATTTAATAAAAATTTTACTTTTTACTTTTGCTATAATAAGTAATAAAACGTTTTCTTTTAATAAAAGCTGTATTATTAACTATAGCTAAAACTAAAATAGCTTAATAATATTTTAATTTAATAATAAAGAATTTAGTAAAATTAAAAGACTAAAAAAAATATATAGTATATAAAAAAAAAATCTAATTCTATTTACACAGTTAAAAAAAATCTAAACTAATATAACTACTATAACTATTTAGTATAATTTTTAAAACTAGCTATAAAACTAGTTATAAAATTAACTATAAGCTGCTTTTAGTATAAATATACAGCGTAGCTATTTATAGCTAATTTTATTTAATATTTATTTATTTTCTAAAATTATATAATACTACTAAAAAATTATTTTAGCTAAAAATTATATTATTTAAAATATTTTACTTTTAAAAATTACTACTAAACTTAGTTTAGTTTTTACAGCTAAAATATATTTAAATATAGTAATTTACTTATAATTTTTTAAATTTTTAATATAAGTTTTTTTTTATAAGCTAGTTAAAATTTAGCTGTTTATATAAACTTTAAAACCTAATTTATTTTTATTTATATTATATATATTTTTAAATTAAATATTTAATTTTAGTTTTATATACTTAAATAGTTTTAAAAAAATTTATATTTAAATTAAAATAGCGGTTTTAACTTTTAAAATTTTAAATTTTCTATTTATTATTAAAGCTATTTTTAAATTATAATTAATAAAGTAAAAAACTTAATATTTACTAAAAAAAAGTTTAATTATTATTTATATAAAAAATTTAAATAGCTATTTTACAGATCTAAATATATAAAAAAAATAATTATAAACTTTTTTTTAAAAATTTATTTTTAAAGAAAATTTTTTTACTAAAAACTTAGCTGTTATTAGTATTAGTTACTAACAGCTTTATATATTTAATTTTTTATATAGCTTTATAGCGTTAATTAAAAAAAACTATATATTTTAGTAGCTACTTACTAGCTATTATAACAGTTTATATTAAAATTAGTAATAGCGCTTTATATAGCTAGTTCTCTAGTATTTATTATAGATAGCTAGTGTTAAAAGTAATTAAGGTTAACGCGGAGGGGCAAGTTTGTTAAGAGTGGGCGGAACTAGGGGGTGAGCGGAACCCTTGTAGCCGAGCTTAATATAATTCTTGTCTTAGAACTAAGTCACACAACAGTGATATTTTCAAATTTCTCCAAGTGGGAAACCGTTGTTAAAAGTAACTTAGCGGGCTGTGGAGCAAGACATATGATTGTATTGCCGTACTGTAGCACTTCAACATTGTGTCTCACGTCGCATCCATTGGCATGACAAATAAACATACGCAATTTATTCATCTTAGTCTTGAATCTTCTTTAACACATTATCTGGAACTACTCTCTCCCAACCTTGCGGTGTGATCTCGCGAATCGGCCTTAGCGCTAGATACTCATCCTTCCCCCTCCTCTCCTCTGCGCACAGCAACTTGATACCCGTCCGCTTCTCGTTATACCAATGTGATGTGCCCTTCCTTGGATTGTCTTCTCTCCACTGCTGGCTCGTCTTCAACAATTCCAATTCTTTATTCGCGCATCCAACGGCAAAACTCGTTTTACCCTCCCGTTCATCCGCCAATACCGCAGCAGGCAGTCTCGCGCCACCGACCACCTCCTGCCACAACTGTCCCTCGGCAATAGTCTCAATGTTCTCAGGAGTAGTCATCAGCTCTGAGTCGTCTGGCAGGCGAATTAACCAAGATCCACGGATCATGGATTCTAACCAGACGTTGCGGTGGGGCAGGGCCAAGCTTATTTTCGATTGCATGTCGGCGCGGATATGTGCTCGCCAGATGGAACGGTCGTTATTGCCACAGTCAGTGGTCATGAAAGCATAAATCTTCATACCTTTAGGGGCGTAATCAGGTCTTGAGACGAGCTTTTCTAGGCCTGTGGTAACGGTATTCCAGAGTAGGTCGTCATGGGCGTGTGTAATGGGACTATTGCAGGCCCAGCGGCACGTTGGAAGAGGCAATCCATACAGACGGGAGCAGTTATAGATGAAAGTTCTGGTATTTGGCAGCCGAATTAAGTCATCGGGTGCCGTGGGGTCCGCGAAAAGTGCCTCGCAAGTACGCACTCGGAGACGCACGTGTTCAAGTCTTGGAAGTATATTGCGGAGCGAGTGGCAGAGGTGTGTTTCATCTCCTTCTTCACGTGCATCAAAGCCAAAGGTTTCGAGCTCCAGGTTTATGCAGGAAATTGGCAGAGCATCGACAAGCCGAACCAGGGCCCCTTGCGGAACTACGTTATTGTAATCTTTACTGAGCCAGAACGAAAAAGAACGGAGGTTCTCCAATTTTGAAATCAGGGGCACAAGTTGTGCTATTGGCTCGATTCCTTCATCTGGCTGAAAATAAACTGTAAGGGAATGGACGTATGCGCCATACTTTGAGGCCTCAAAGTGCTCACAGAAGCGGATCAAGTTGCCTTGCTTGAGTGCAACATTTCCGTATAGAATGGGAACCGTCGCTCCGTACCAACGACGGCTTACCAGGCAACAGGATGCGAGACCTTGGTTAGTCTCACTGCTTCGCCTCAGCTCTGTGAATATCGCGATCCAGATATCGTCGGGGACTTTCGCGGGGTTTGAGGTAGTCATTGCGGGGTAACCGAAAAAAGCTGGGGAGCTCCCTTTTCGCGGCGTCGCTCAACCAGGATTGCAAGGATAAAGAGGATAGTCTGTGAAGAGGTATTGAGTGTCTGCCACGCTGGTTTTATGAGAGGGGTATTCTGTCACATGTTACATACACAAAGCTTGGCGGCATAATCACTAGCATATATCAGCGCTATTTATAGAAAGTAATTAACAATTCAGAAAGGTTTTCTCAATACTAATCAGCTGGAACTAAAATATAGATAGAGTTGTTAGTAGTGCTAGAAAGATTGTTGCAATAAGCGAAAGAAGGCTTCTACATGGTCTGTAGCAGTATTAACATGCTCGCTTCTGCCATAGAAGAGGAGTTTTCTCTGGATGGAGCATCTGTAGTAGTAGCATCATACCAGTATCATCCAGTGTGGCCATGGCACGCGCTCTCGCGGCCTCTGGGCTTTCCCCATCGTGTTGCATTGGCATCACAGTGTGACGATGGAACATGGCAACCATGGCTGCAACGTGTTCTACTTGGGAAAATTTCTTTCCGGGACACGAGCGATTGCCTTCGCCCCATGGAATGTACGCCCCATGGCTGGACATGACAATTTGTTCGCGGTCATGGACCGGGCCATCACCGCACGACTCGAGTATCCAACGCGACGGTCTCCACTCAAGGCTGTCGGATCCCCAGTATCTTGGATGAGTGTGGACACCAGTCAGATTGAGCAATACTCGGGTGTGTGGCGGAACGACGATCGTCTTATCCAAAATGGTGAGATCGACAGGTTTGTTCTCGGTTCCTTTGACGATACTCATGAGTGGGTCGTACAATCGCAGAGTCTCGAGCTAGTTATCGTCAATAACAGCCATATCTAGCTTTCGCAAGCAACTTACCAGCACGGCTAGAGTTCGAACAAATCTGGGGAAAATGCTATAGTCAGTTTCCAAAACATCATCATCCCCAACAATATACAGGATTTCCTCAGCCATCCAAGATTGTACCTCAGGGTGGGCTGCGAGAAGCATAAGAGTAAAGGCGAGCGAATGCGACGTAGTGTCATGGCCCGCGAAATTGAAAACGAAGATGTTTCCGATCACCTCGTCCTGAGTTATGAGCTGGTCTTCCACGGAAGCCCGGACGAGAGAGGTGATGAGATTACCCTGGGCCTTTTCTCCTTGTGCGCTCTCAGCCTGCTCTTTGAACATGGCTAACATGTATTGCTTGAACTGTTCCGCTGCGTTGCTCAAGAGTCCAAGTTTCGGGATGAAGGCGAGGCGCTTCAATGCGCTTGGGCCAATAGCAAGAATCAAGATAGCATTTTCGAGAATAACGGCCAAAGCGTCGCGATAACTCAGCGGGCCGCGCGCCGTCTTCTTGTCACGTGCTCCATAAAAGTCGAAGGACTTTCCAAAGGCAGCACGGACGAGTACGTCAAGAGCAAAAGTCCTAGTATCCTTGGCCATGGTGGATAATCCATCAACGTGGGGGTTCTCCTTCCAATATTGGAGCATCTGCTGGCCCTGGCGCAGAGACTCTGTCCATACCAAGAGATTGCTCTGCTCGTTGAAGCTCGCAGCCGTGCATTTTCGCTGGCGCAGCCAGTCGGAGCCGTTCATGGTTGATATGTTTGGCCCAAAGACGTCAAGCATGGCCAATAGCTCTACGGGGCGAGCAAATTCGCCTTGCCGTTCCCTTTTGACAATGTCGTGTATCGTATCCGCATTGCACAAGTAGATCCAGTTCTTCCCTGGCGTCGCCAACATGATGACGTCACCAAACTCTTGATGCGCGCGAGTCTTCTCCTCGAATTCCCAGCCCACATGGCAAAATCGAGTGAAGTTTCCGTTTCCGAACGGAACGTATTGCAGGATGGGGACGACGTGGCGAGCCAGCAGCATCCATACTGGGTTCTCTGGGCTGATTGGTACAATGATAACGGGAATACCGACCTTGCATGCGATGAGATAGTTGCAGGCGAGACACCAGGCTGTGGAAATAAGCAAAAGAAAGAGGGGCAGCAAGATGGCCACTGCCACGGCGAGCATCTTGAGGGGATCTACACGTGAAGCGGTGCTACCAGCCTTCTTGAAGTGATGAAGGCGTGCGACTGGCTGTACAGCGCCAGACAGATGTGAATTGCGCTTATGTGTCACGGCTACGCTGTGCCGCATCGTATTCAAATTCAGTTACATAAGCAGGCCTGTCAAATCCTGCTTTGAATGACGAATAGCTCTTACTCGATAACTATACAGGTCTATTCACAAAAGCCCCACATTCCGTTTTGATGAAATAGTCGATCACGTTGACGGCATGCAAAATTCAACCATTTGATTTGCTGCAAGACAACCAAACCGATCCATTTTCCCTACACCATCGCTTCGCTGTTCGTCTTGATCCGCTATTACCCGAACCGGTCAAAGCCTCAATTTGCGGTTCCAGCCAACGTTATATTGATAGCTGGGATACATGGCGATGGCAATGCCTCATTTGTGAATCCACATGCAACCATTGCACCGGAACAATAAGCGGTGACCCTTTGAGCGTTGCGATGAATGACATAGGTAGGCCGCTCGAACAGGATGAAGAACATTCGGTTGGCCGTTGCTGCATGAGGGACCTGAGTGGTTTGCATTCTATCGATTCCTATATATTAGGTTTGCTGATAAAGCGACATACTTGCAGGTTTGTGTGAGGTTGGTAAGGCTAGGACATGGCTATAAGAAGCTGGTGGCTGCTAGTTTCAGCCTACCAGGTTTCTCTACCTTTTTTTGTCTCGATGATTTCCATCATTCTTCTTTTTCAATAGAAACATTTGTTGATCCACTGTAGTGGCATCCCTATGCCAACTAGGAGGGCACATCGGGCAACCGCTGTACTATTGTCATCAAAGCATTCATGGCCTCAACTCGCGAAGATAAGGTCCATGCCAAAGCTGGGAGTGCGAAATTTCGAGCGACATTCGATGTGACGGTGAGAACAACAAATGTAGCCGGAAGAGTGAAGAAGAGTGTTGTTCACCGCCGGAATTCTCGACCTCGACCAGTATCTCTTTTGAATCTCCCCTCCATCGGTATTCGGGAACAAAATAGCAGTACTGAATCTTCTCCTGCTTCAGAACCTCTGCTTCGTCGCGTTTTCATTGCCCAGACCCCAGGACAAGTGTGGATGTTCACCCACAGCGGAACGCCCATGATATGCGGCAATACAACTACTGGTCCATGGCCACAGATCAAAGATAAAGTTGAAGCAAAACGACGCTGGATAGCTCTCGTAATCGTTGATAATGGAAAAGATCCTCCTACGGAAACCATGCTTCAACAGGCTCGATATTTTGACTGCCCAGAGGATGCCGTCCTGCCTAAACCCCACAGGCCCTCCCATATATGCGCTCTAGTACGCAGAATCGAAGCCTTGCAAGAACTCGGAGTTACTCCTTTGAGCAATGAAATGATTCAGACTGAAGGTCAGTTCGTATTTGAGATTGACAGCCCTCTGTAGGCTTTACGATTTTTTCATGACTGAGATTTACCTAGTTCAAGAGCTTATTTCATATTGGAAGACGTCCGATAGTATCATTTGGAACAATCAACACTTTGCTCTGCACTTGGCTACAGCCATTTTAAGCGACAAATCTTTTGAAGAGTCACTGTGGAATCTTCGTAAAATCAACTTGACACTCGTCAGAGAAGCCCTTAGCGCCGAAGAGGGTTTTTTGCTAGCTAAACACCTAGGATGCATGGCAGGTATGGCTATCAGTGGAGTACTTACTCTTGGGGTAGGGGCTTTTGGGTTTTGGGCTGGTGCTGGAATGTCAATGGTGAAATCTGATGTTGTGCACAGGGCTGTTTGGTCCCAGATTTGCCGGATAAGCGGTAAAACTGATCGCTTCCGGTTTATTTGGCAATGTTAATCCATCTCTGAGTGAATTCCGGACAATCATATTCAGGTTGGGATAGATGTGAATTTTATTTGCACATTTCAGTCATGGTGCTGAGGGGCTAATGCTGCAAACTGTAATCGCCGGTGTGCCACGGGAGGTGTAGTTACCCATGGGACAACCTTATGGAACATGTCGATTTCAACAAAGTATTCTGATTATCTTACGGCTGTAGCCACATGGCCTTTCCATCAAAGCCAAGGAACATCTTGGCATCTGATGCGACATCAGTGTGGTCGCCACTCCGCGGAATGCACACGACAGCCAATCCGGCAAGCGCAGCCGACCCGTGAGCTGACACCCACACGGGGCGGTCGCCGATATCAAGCCCATCTCCACCTTCGCCCAATGCAAGACGACTTCACCCACAGAGGGAAGACATGCCACTAAGAGAAATTGTTTCCCCACGCCACCCGCGCTTGCTCGTGACAAACGCATCCACCTACTTAAGCCATGGCTCTCTGGCCACGTCCCCGTGCGCATCATCGATACCGATACCAAATGCTTCCTTCAAAAGACGATAGTACCGTGCGCGTTGCAGCAGGTTCGGGATCGTCCTCACCAGTAGAGCAAGGACATAATGGTCAGAGCCATGAGGCTGAATCCGGAATCGCCTGGAAGAAACAGGCCGTTGCTGATCTGAAGCCATCAAGACATCGTCAAACGTGAGTTTGAGAATATGGACAATAACGGGTGCCTTCTTGAATTGACTAGGTGATAGATATCCCGGCGCACTCTTGTTCAACATTGCGACCTTCATCCTCCCCGCTCTGTACTCCACGCTCTCCAAGTTGTGGGTCGCCAACATTGACTCCTCTATGGTCGTCACGACAGATTCCTACACGTATATTTCAGTTGTTGCCGAAGTACTCAACGAAGGCCTACCGCGCGCTTCATACCTAGTCATCGGCAATAAAAGCTCTCTCTCGATCAGAGACCGCCTCCAGCTCACCCATACTCTCATCCTCTTCCAGTCTGTCCTTGGGCTCATCATGAGCATCAGCTTCCTGGGCGGTGCATCAACGTTTGCCCAAGGATTTGTTCCCATCGAGGTGAGAGCGGCCAGTTTGACCTACGTCCGTATAGCCGCCTTTTCTGCCTTTAGTTCTGCCATCGAGTATGCAGTCAATACTTCTACGCGAGCTCTCGACAAGCCAGATGTGCCCCTCGTCATCAGCTCCATCAAGTTTTTCGTCAACATCATTCTCGACCTCGCGCTTATCTCGCGCTTCCACGCACGCGGTGTCTCGCCAACGGTCAATATGCAGGCCGGCATCCAGCTGGCATGTAACATGACCTCCGCCTTTGCAGGCCTGGTCTATTTTCTCTACACGACAAGCATTGGCCCTAAATATGATGCTTTCGCCGACCCCAACGTAGAGATAAAGATTACACCATCGCTGTCTGCTCTAATCGTGCTCGCAAGGCCAGGTATCTACTTCTTCATCGAGTCTGCGATCCGTAATGCGCTGTACCTATGGTTGGTCTCGGGAATAGTATTCCTGGGCACTACCTATGCGACTGCGTGGGGCGTGTTTAGCACAATTCGTTGGGGCCTGGTCATGGTGCCTGTCGCTGCCCTTGAAGTGACTACACTTACCTTTATCGGGCACTCGTGGGGCGCGTTGAAGTCTTCTCCCGGATCTGCCTCAAACTTATCCTGGAGCCAAATATTCCACGTCGCGCGTTGGTCATTCTACTCCATCCTCATCGCAATGGCCGTCGAGGTACCACTATGTTTACTCATGTCCTTCTTCGGAGCGCATCCGTTTGCGCGGTATCTCTCAGGCTCAGACGAGGTGGCTCGCGTTGCAGAACGAATGTGGCGCTCCATAGACTGGTGCTACATTTTTTATGGCATCTCGACGCAGCTTGCGGCGATACTGGGCGCAACCAAGCCGATGTGGTATCTGGGGCAGTCGCTTGTGTCGAATTTGCTCTACGTGCTGCCGTGGGCTATTGTTTGTCAGACGGTGGATCTGACACAAAATGATGCGTGGACTTTCCATGCGCTAGTTTTTGGGGGGAGTCTGGTGTTTTCGTTTGTGGATGTGCTGATCGTGGATGGGATCTGGGCATGGAGGCTGAGACGGGTTGGTGTCAAGGAGAGAAATACTTAACGGGGATATGTGAGGATACCTTTGGCGTCAACGGTTAATACGCACCATCACAGGCGATGGATAGTTAGGCATGTTCTCGGTCGAAATCTTCGAAGAATAAAATTAAAAGAAGTAGGAATATTCTAGATTTGGACTTGCAACTTTGCTGCAATTAGGTGTGTGTAATCTCGGAATCATTTACATTTTGACTTTTTGCTGGGTTGAATTGCGCTCCACCAGATTCCACCAGATTCTCTACATTCCAATCTTATCTTCTGAAATCAAAGCTTCTCCTCTTCCTTAACTTCCCCTTTCAATCCCTCCTTCTGAGCCACCTCGGCCATATCCCCATCCGCCCCAACTCTCATGTCCCTGCCCAGGTACTCCGGGCCAACGAATGTCAACAAGATAACATAGGCAAACACGCACCCCATGAAGATGCAAATCACCTTGCCGTACTGATACCTCTCGACCTTGCCCTTGGGCGGCAGCGGAAACCTCTCCCCGATGGTCGCCTCGATGGTCGAACTCGCTGAACTCACCAGATTTCCGAGCTGATAACTCGTGCCCACAACAAACGTCCTGAAGCTGCCAGGCGAAAGCTCCATGAGGTGAATGGGGATGACACCCCACGCGCCCTGGACGCAAAACTGCTCAAAAAAGGCGGCGGCCATGATTCTCTCGCTGGAGACGAAGGTGTAGGGATACAATAGGGCGCCTCCGAGGACGCACATGACGATGATGCTGAAGCGGCGGCCGAAAATGGAGGAGCAGTAGCCGACAAGGGTGCCGCCGGCCATTGCGCCGAGGTTGGCGACGACTTGGGTTACGGTCACAGCATTGGGTGAGAAGTTGTATTGATTGGAGAGCATGGTAGGGTAGAGGTCCTGGGAGCCATGGGACTAGGCACGAGGTCAGCGACGATTGTCTCCGTGTTGTGGGGGCAATAGTGGGGGCTAAGGAGCTCGGAGTTGGAACCGGACCGAGAGGAGCGTACCATAAAGTTGAATCCGGCCATCAACAGGACCATGTAGATCAGCAGTAGCCAATGGTTTCTCAGGGCGACTTTTCCCTCTTGCATGAAAACTTTGGCGGCATTGGGCGTCGCCTCACGAATGCGCTGGCGTTCGAGGTATGCGTTGGTCTCGGGAAGGCAGAGGCGGAAGATGATGATGAGGAGGGGCGGGCCCGCACCGAACCAGAAGAGCTGTGCACGGGTATCATGTGAGTTTCTTATTTCGACAGCAGGTGGGTTATGTATGATCAGACTTACCGGCCTCCAGCCATGTCCGACCGTGTTCACAAAGGCCCTCGCAAATACCGTAGCAAGAAGATAGCCAAATGCGTACCCTTGCTGTAGCATACCCGAGATGATACCTCTCGCGTCTTCGGGGCAGTCTTCGAGTGCTGTGCCTACGTCAGCATACTTGTTTGCACGCAACCTTGGCATCAGATAATCAGATCCAAAGAAAGAGAGAAACTCACCAGTCGCCGCAGCATTGCCGTACAATCCACCCATGGCAATTCCAAACAGCGCCCTCACGCCCAAGAAGCTCTCATACGTCGAACAAAACCCCGTGCCCAGCTCCAGGACAATGAACAGGGCGTTGTTGACCACAAACGGCCATTTCCTGCCCCACCTATCGGCCGCGAGCCCGAAGATGATGCTGCCCACCGACCTCAGCATCAATACCAAGGTAATGCCCCAGGTAATGTCCTTTTTGGTCTTTCCAAACGTCTCGGCCAGGTCCTCGACGGTCAGCGAGACGGTGAAGAAGTCAAACGCATCCCATGTCCAGGCGACGAAGGCGACGAGGAAGAAGAGCCATTGCTGCTTGTTCAGAAGGCGCAGGAGAGAGATTGGGTTTGAGACCTTGGCCATGGGCGGCTTGAGGGTGGGCAGGCGGGTGGCGAAGTAGCGGCCTACGGAGAGGTGCTGTGTTTCGATGTTGCCATGGCGGCTGGAGACATCGTTTGTGTATTTGGGGGACTGCTTTTCGGGGTCCATGTTGAAAAACAGTTTGAGCGAAGCTCTCCAATCGACCAGAAGAGGTGGAGTCCGAAGTTCAGCAGGACGATGGATGGAAGAGAAACGGGAGGCGAGGCAAGAAATAAAGCGCCTCGTCCGAGGACCCTGAGAAGCAACGGACGAACCGATAAGAGCTGTTCCTCGAAAAAGAATTAAAGGCCTAGATTTCTAGACCTAGACCAACACCCTCTTTCTCGCCAAAAAGCAAAGAATGGAGCAGGTCTAGACAGAGCAGCTCTTCTTGCGCTCTCGCCGTCAGCACGCGCACCGGCTCCCCTTTTAAACCAACCCTCTCCGTCTCGACCCTCCCAATCGTCAGCCAGCGTCACCCCGAGCCCGCAACCCCAGACCCCAGTCCCTAGACCCCAGTCCCAATCCTCCCCGACCCACGCACCGCGCACGCGGACATTCCTCTCCCCAACACGAGCAATGACATCCGCCGAGCCCATGCTCCCCCAGCAGCGGTAGCAGAAAAAGCCCCGACCCCGCTTCAAAGCACCTCCAATCGTCGGATACCCACTCGCTTGTCATTCGCGGAGACGGCGGCTAGGGAGTCCAGCAGTGCGACGATGCAACGGGGGGGGGTAGAGTGTGGCGTACCGGCGCCGCCAGCTAAGATTCGCTAAGCAATGGGCTAGCGCGCGGACAAGGCGTCTTGGAAAAGCTTTTGCTTGCTTGCTTGCTTGCCTGGCGCATGCTCGTGACGTTGTCTTTTGTTTTCCCCATGCTGGGTGTGCAGGTGTATACATGTATACCCATGCGACAGACATATTCCCCTCGACCTCACGGCTCGCGTGTCTTGGTGGTGGAGTAAAAGATATAGGCATGCCGCCCGTCCATCGCATCGCCGCACTCGCTGCTCCCGCCGTGGTGCATCATAGGGACGGCATCAAAAGGATGGATCGGCGCTCTAGCACGCATCTGCATGGTTCCATCACATCTGACCAACCCAGCACACGGCATCTCTCTGCTCGCTCGGCCGGACCCAAGCCCCCGCCTGAACGCCTCGAGGCCGCCCCGTCTTAACACATGCCGCTATCGCCATGTATGCCTCCCCGCACTCCCCGCGGAGAAATCCGGCCTGCCCTACCCTGCCCGTCGGAGGACTCAGGGACGTTTCCTTCCTTCCCTCCTCCCCCCCGTCCACGAAAAAAAGAAGAGAGAAAAAACCCCGCATCCAGATTCGGAAACCCCGATAGCACGTTTCCTACTCCATTCCATACTAGGCCATACTATGCGGGTGGAAGACATGTACGCGGCGGTGATGCTGGCCCCATCCCTGTTCCCGCACCCAGCACCGCGTCCGTGGACTACGGTGGAGTGCAAGTTTCATGGTGACGGCGGTAGCGCCATGACACGGGCGCGGGAAAAAACCGGGGCCCCACCTCCGTTTTTTTTTCTCTCTCACTCTCGAAACGGCTGGGGGAAAAGCGGGTTGTGTTGTGTTGGGATGGTGCTCACACACCTCTCCGAGTCGTGCGCCTGACAGGCCCGATGCAGCGGGTAGGCGGGTGCATGGCCAGGCCTGGGCATCACGGGGAGGGTTGGGATGGACGGGCCGAGAGCCACGGCAGACAGAGGCGTCCAGACAGAAGATGGAAAACAAAAGGAGAGGAAGAAGAAAAAAAAAAGCCAGCATGATGAATCGAGGCGGGAAAAACATGTCTTCATACGTTAAATCGCTGTCTATATGGCAAATGCTAGTCTCGTGCGGCATACGTTGCTGGGCTGTGTAGTATAAATCCGATCCATGCTTTTCTACCGTGCTCTTCCCCCGTCCAAAACTCCAAAATGCAATGCTTGGAAACATAAACTTGGACATCGCCTACCCCCTCGACGCGGCTCGCGAGCCCTCCGCCGAGCTGCCAAACTCCTCCGTCAGTCGCTCCAGCTCCGTCATGCGAAGAGCCTCCTCGACCGACTTGACAAAGTGCCGGCGACCCCCGCACAGCTCGACGATGCCGCTCGTCTCGAACAGCCGCCACACGGGCGACCTCTCGCCGGGGATCCTGCAGAAGAAGACCTTGACGTCCCGCTTCCGGTACGACTCGACAATCTCGGACAGCACCTGCGCGCCCGCACCGTCGAGCGACGTGACGCCGTGCACATCAAAGATGATGTTCTTGTTGTTCTCTTCGCGCCGCACGCGGGGGAGGGCAGGATGCGCGGCGTTGGTTCCGTGGTCCTCGAGACGCTTCAGGCGGTTTCGGAGATTGCCCGTGTTGGCAAAGGTCAGAGGCTCGGGGATCTTGACGATCAGGCAGCCCTCGATGAACTCTAAGCTTCCGGGGTCAATCTCGGCGTTGGCGAACTTGTCCGTGGTGCCAGGGACGCGTCCCAGGATCTGGATGCGCGGGCGGGTCGAATGCTTGATAAGACGCAGAATGGACAAGCCGATGCCGACGCCGATGCCACGCTTCAGATCCCAGAAGATGGTAACGACGAAGATGACGCCCATCAATGCCAACTCGGACCACCCGCGGATGCGCCAGAAAAACTTGATGTCGTGCGGGGCTTCCTCGATGAGCGAGTAGGCCACGACCGAGACCATGGCGCACAAGACGCCCTTGGGGAGGTAGTAAAAGTAGGGAAGCATGAAGACGGTGCAGAGAATGGTGATGAACGAGAGCAGGATCGAGCTCATGGGGGTCAGACCTCCCGTGGACGCGTTGACCTTGGAACGGCCGTAGCCGCCAAAGGCGGGAAGTGCCATGAACAGGCCGCCCGTGATGTTGGCAGTGCCCAGGGCGATCAGCTCACGGTTTGCGCTCAATGGCATATGCACGCCGTCCTTGGTCCGGTCTCCGCTGCCCAGGGATTTGGCAGCCACCGAGGACTCGAAGAAGCCGAGAAGGGCGATGATGAGAGCTGTGTTGATGGCGTCAGACGCATACTTGAGGTGCGATGCCTGGAAGGGGAAGTGGACGGAAAAGATCCTGCCGCTCGACTTGACGTCGCCCAGGATGGCGAGGCCCTGTTCATCCAGGCGGAACCGCCAAGCGAAAATGGCGGACAAGACGACGACGACGAATCGGTCGGGAATGTAGGCGACCGACGGGTATCTTGACTGTAGCCTCTTCTTCATTTCCCTGCACCACCGTGAGCTGGTTGTGCATGAGCAAGTGGGAGCAGTACGTACCTAAAGAACATGATGATGCCAAAAGCGGTAAAAGACACGGCGCAAGTCAAGCCATGGGCATTGTGGATGTTGCGCACGAGGAATACGAGCTTGTCGAGACAGCTGCCGTGCGACACCTGGTCAGCGGCGAGCTTGGCCAAGCCCATTTCTGGGATCAGCTGGTCCACGAAAATGACGACGCCAATGGCACTGATGAAACCTCGCAGAAACGGACGGCTCAAGACGTTGTCCAGGAATCCGAGGCGGAAAAGTCCCGCAATGAAGATGAAGGCTCCGGCCAAGCACGTCACGATTCCAGCAATCTCTGCATTGAGGGCGCCGTCTTCGTCTCCGCTCGTGCCCTTTTTGATATTCTCGCGGACTACCTCGCCGGTGAGTAGAGAGCCAGGCGCTTCGGGACCCACGACCATGAGCGGGCAGGAGCCCAGGATGCCGTAGATGAGCGGGTTGATTGCGAAGCTGTACAGGCCGTGGACGGGCGGCAGATGGCCGAGGTTGGAGGCGTACGAGAGGGCCATGGGGATGTAGAACGAGGCCATGGTCAGGGCCGACACAAAGTCGCCCTTGAAATATCGCCATTTGTACTGGCGGGCCCAGTTAAAGATGGGAATGTAGTAGGCCAGGTACATGGCCCTCTTGTGGCGGATGCCGTTGCGCTCGGCGAGGAAGCGCGTGGTGCTCATCTTCTGGCCGGGCCCGCCGCCGAGCACACCGTCTGCGAAGGCGTCTCCCAGCAGGGCGTGGGCAACGTCGGAGCTGTCGTCGACGGGCGAGTCTGGACTGCCCGGATAGCGGCCGCCAAAGCCCAGCTCGGAGTTGAAGCTGCCGTAGCTCCTGTGGGTCCACGGGCGGGGCGACATGGTGCCGTGGTTGCACTGCTCATTGTTGCAGTCGGACGCGGCGTCCCAGTGCTGGTGCTGGTGGTGCTGGTGGTGCTGGTGGTTGCCCAAGAGGCGCGAGCGCACCGTGGGCTCGAGGTCGGCGTCGCTGCTGCCGCCAGCAAGCTCGGGCGGAGCGTTCTCGCGCGTCGAGTGCACCGACGAGCGGTCGGTGGGGGGCACGATGCCGCCGGCCGAGAGGTCGAGGTGGTGCGGCGGGCTGGTGCTGCTCGAGGCGTGAGGCTGGGCACCGTCGTCATGGTCGTAGAAGGACGGGCGGCTGCGCATGGTGTCGTCGGGCGAGACAGAGCCTTCGGAGGGCAGATGGACCTCGCGCAGCTGGCTGGGAGTCGCGGGAGCGTGGCTGTCTCGCTTTGGCGGCATGGTGGAGGCTCGCGATGGGCTGCCAGACGAGGGAGCAGGATGCGGGTGCAGGTGCGGGTGCAGGTGCAGGAGCAGGGCCTGGCGATTAGCCGTACTTTGGTTGGACGAGCCCGGCTTTTCTCTTTTTGCAAGGGAGACGGGACGCGCGAGGCATAACGCTCTGGGGGTGGAGAGGGCTGCTAGGGCGAGTGGGTTTCAGGGCAGAGCGGCTTTCTTATTATTGCGGTGAGAGAGCAGGTCGGCCGTGGGCCGTGGAGCAGCCGTGGAGCGGCGGTTGCTGCAGGGCGAGCGGGCCTAGTCTGGGCAGCCGTCCCGAGGTCGAGGCGGCGTCGTCGTCGTCAGTCGTCAGCCGTCGGCGGCGGGACGGTCATGCTGCAGCTGCACGCGCCGGAGTAGATGCTAATGCCAATGCTGCCACTCGCCGGCACCCTGGCACCCTGGCTCCTCCCGGCCCTGGCCAGGAATAATTCTCTCGGCGTTGTCGGAGTTTTCGCGCCCTGTTTGGGCCTAGCGCCGTCCCCCCACCGCCCGGCAGAAAAAGCTGTCCATGGAGTCATCGGCGCCATATATCATCTGTCCCGCCGCACGACCGCTCTGCCCCTCCATACCTGCTCATTGACGACTGCGGCTCCCTTCTTCTTCTCCTCCTCTCCTCCACGTCTCACCGGCATCGTCTGCTCCAATTGGCCCTCCCATCTCTACACCTCCCACCAATTTCTCCCTTCCCCCCCCTCGCAATGGCCTTCCCCACACTTCACGCCCGCGCTGAGGCCAAGAACCTCGAGCACCGCTCCTGCTTGACTCCCACCACGGCCAAGAAGCTGATTGACGCCGGCTACACCGTCAATGTCGAGCGCAGCTCCACCGACCCCAATCTCGCCCGCATCTTCAAGGACGACGAGTTCGAAAAGGTTGGCGCAACCCTGGTGCCCGAGGGCTCGTGGGAGAATGCCCCCGCCGACCACATCATCATCGGACTCAAGGAGCTGCCCGAGGCCGACACGCCCTTGAAGCACACCATGGTGCACTTTGCCCACTGCTACAAGCAGCAGGGCGGCTGGGAGCAGGTCCTGGCCCGCTTCCCCCGCGGCGGCGGCACTCTGTACGACCTCGAGTTCCTGCAGGACTCCACTGGCCGCCGCGTCGCTGCCTTTGGCTACCATGCCGGCTTTGCTGGCGCCGCTCTCGCCCTCAAGGTAAGTTTTCTGAACAGAAAAAAGCAAGCAACGGCGTCACGGTTCTAACTCTTCTAGACCTGGGCATGGCAGCTGACCCACCCCAACGGCGAGCCCCTCCCCGGCCTCGAGACCTTCACCGACGGACGCGGTTTCTACAACAATGAGAGCGAGCTGATTGCCCAGCTCAAGGAGGACGTGGCTGCCGGTGAGAAGATCGCCGGTCGCAAGCCCTCCAGCCTGGTGCTCGGCGCCCTGGGCCGCTGCGGCAGCGGCGCCGTCGACCTCCTCGAGAAGGTCGGCTGCTCCGAGATCAAGAAGTGGGACCTCCCCGAGACCCAGAACCGCGACGGGCCCTACCCGGAGATTGTCGAGTCGGACATCTTCGTCAACTGCATCTACCTCTCCAAGCCCATCCCTCCGTTTGTCAACCTCGAGAGCCTCAAGTCTCCCGAGCGCAAGCTGAGCGTGGTTTGCGATGTTAGCTGCGACACCACCAACCCTCACAACCCCATTCCCATCTACAACATCAACACCACCTTCGACAAGCCCACGGTCGAGGTCCCCGCCGAGGGCAACGGCCCCAGGCTGTCCGTCATCTCCATTGACCACTTGCCCTCGGCCCTGCCCCGCGAGTCGTCCGAGGCTTTCAGTGATGCCCTCCTTCCCAGCCTGCTTGCCCTCAAGGACAGGCAGACCACACCCGTCTGGCAGGGCGCTGAGAAGCTGTTCGACGAGAAGGTGGCCACTCTGCCGGGTGGCAAGCCCGCCAAGGAGATTTAGATGAATGAGGCATGTTTAATGTGATACCAAAGAATTAAAATGGTTTGGAAATATTTGGTTAGAAAAATGGCGTTGGAGGGAAGGAATATCTCGGAGGGGCCATATGACGCATGAAGAAATGTTAAGAGCCCGTGTATCAGGGCAGTGTTTTGATGCCCAATGTTTTTTGAAAGCTTTTTCATGTGCACATTACATTACTTGCCGGTACCTGCCCTTCGTTCGTGTACATTTCCCAGCTTTTCCTCTCCACCCCATCGGTCATACGACTGCAGCAACTCATCCGTCCCGTCTAAGCATTGCCGCACATGTCCTGCCCGCACCCGTTGCGCGCCCACACGCCCGTGTTGAATGTCACGCACTGGCCCGTGCCCACCGCCCGCCGACGGCTGCAGTTGGAATCGCCGCAGATGATCATGGGGCCACAGGTGCGGCTGCAAGGCTGGTCGTAGTTCACCCAGAGGGCCGAGAAGGAGCCTGCCGGGCCACTGGAAAGTCCTTGTTAGAATCGGGAAGAAATGAGAGGAAGGTTGGGAAAGAAAAGCAAGGGCTAATTGCATACCCAGTCGTTTGGTATCCTCCCGGGTGGGCTTCGCCAATGTAGTTTTGGCAGTTGGTGTCCGAGTAAAAGTTGACCTGGCCTGCGGAGGCGATGGAGAGCAGGCTGGTAGCCGCGGCGAGGACGAGGGTTGAGAACTGCATTTTTGAATCTTCGGATGGGTAGTTATGGATCCTGTAATGAACTGAAGCTGGAGCTGGCGGGATGAATAAAAAGCCAAAGCAGGACGTGAGCTTTTTATACTCCATCCTCGCACCTCGATATCCCAGCCCAGACCTCACCCCAAGCGTAAACCCAAGCATTCAATCACCCTCTTCCCTCCGTATAGCCCCAAAATACCCACCCTCCCCTCTCACACCGCCAGCACCACCTCCCTCCCCAAGCCAAGCCAAGCGCCCGTTGTGCCCGCTAGCCCGTCAGCCTCCCATCGCCCAAACACGTATACGCGGGTACACCCGCTTACTATGCTCTCCACCCCAATCTATACCATCGCACTAGCACGTGGATATAGTGACGATACGAGCGCTGCTCGGGGCTGGCGTTGCGGCGGTACCTCGCGCTAGGCCCGATGCGGTGTTTGGTAACGGGCCCCAAGGGTCCACTTTTGTGCTCAGTCAGCCTGACTTATGGTTGCACGTGTGGCTAGTTGTCCAAGATAGCTTGGTTTTTAGGATAGTATGTCTCGGGGATTTAGGTTTTTTTTTCCTTCTAGTCCAAGAGGATTTTGGGGCAATGGGTGTCTTCTTGTTTGGGAAGGTCAGGTGCGGTTGAGGCTGATATTGGCGGTGCGGGACGGAAGATTAGCCTGCGAGGTCATGTAGTTTAGCCATTTTTGGCGGCCTGCTGGCGTCAGTTTTTTGTTGGTTTTATTGGATTTGGATTCCGTAGGTCTTGAGGATGAGTAGATGGGCCTGTAGGCGCTTTGCGTCCACCGCCCAGAAAGAGCTAGACCGCAAGTTGAGTGTCACCCAAGAGGCATTTTGATTAGTGGTAAATTTTGGAAGATTAATTTCCTGTTCATCATTGTTTCAATAGGGCTGTCAATCTAGATGTGTCTGATCTGCTGACGTTCAAGTGACAATACTCCTAAACTCGCGAGCAACACCCCTAGAACTACTAGCACTTTAGAGTGTGAAGAGACTAAGGACTGTTGCCAAAGTGCGAGAAAAACAAAGCTCCCTAAAACCGAAACTTACACATTCTTGCTCATTCTTGTACCTACCTTTTTCTTCCTCAAAGAAAATAGAACGATTACATAACTAAGACACGTCCCTTGTAAACTCGGCCGGGCGGTGTCGTATCACGACGTGTGTTGAATATAGAGGCCTTGGACCTCGGATGCGGGTACCTTTTAAAATCATCCTAGACTCTATTAACCTTCTTACTGTTCATATTTATCATTCGTTCAGCGGTATGAGCAAGCCATAGGGTGTTGCGGGGGTTCTCCAGATGCGGTAGGCTTAGTCATCCTACGCTTGAGCTGCACATACCATGTACAGCCTGATTTTTGCAGATTCAATCTCAATCTATTATCTTCCTTTGAAGCTCTATATTATTAGAATGTATGATAGGTCATCATCCTAGAAATCTGGTTGATCTAAAAGTGGCAAAAATGGACGTAAGGCTGAAATTGTGCCACGGCAGGCCTTGCTCTTGGCTGCTCAGCCACGAGATCAGATGCCCCGCATCGCTGACGGCCCTCTAGGCTCCCAGTGTCATCCGACAGAATCACCATACCTGAATCCAACAGCAAATATCTGCACGAGGGCACTTTCGATATCCAGCCATGGAACACGCTCCTAAAAGTACCTACGATTACCGTCCCTTGGAGCATGAGGATTCAATACGTCTTCTGGAAGTACTTCCCGGGGCACCTGGAGCACCACTAACGTGTAAGATCGTTCCGAGTCGTATCAACGAGGCACCCGTCTATGAGGCTCTGTCCTACGTTTGGGGGCCCCAATCATTCCCCAAACTTATCACGGAAATCAAACATCCAGCGGACATACCCAAAAGTACGAGCCTGGACGGTGCTCTACGCGCCTTGAGGTCCGAAGACAAATCTCGAATGTTATGGGTTGATGCCATTTGTATCAATCAACACAGCTTACAAGAGCGAGGACACCAAGTTGCGCAGATGGGCAACATCTATCGCAAAGCTACAGAGGTCGCTGTGCGGCTGGGCGCTAAGGATTACTCCCAAATCTTTGAAGTCTTCGAGAGGATTTGAAACCACTTTCCATTATTTGGGATGCCAGATTTCTCATTTCCAACCAGGGGGGGGGATGGGAGAGATGGACGTCGAGATTCTCAAATCATGTGCTTCAGGCGTTGATTGGAAGTTGATGAAGCTTTTTTCAATGAAGAGTGGTTTGAGCGAGCCTGGACCATACAGGAATGCGCACCCGCTAACGATCTGATATTCTATACTGGTATGGATAGAGTAAGCTACGGGACTCTGATGAAAGCAGTTGTAGTGGCCATGCATCAATGTCAAGGCTCTCGAGCATTACAAGAAACGATCCCAGAGAAAGAAAGAGCACGTGTCGCATTCGCAGAAGCCTATATCCTCCGGGCATGGTACCGCTTCGATCTTCACGAATTTCATAAAAAAAAGAATAGGCAAACCACCTTCTTCGCACTGCTTCAGTATACCCTGGATTTTGATCATTGTAAATGCACGGACCCTCGCGATCGAATCTACTCTATTCTGGATGTGGCAGAAGACAAACTCCCGATTATTCCCGACTATACTTTGGGTTTCAAGGAAGTTATAAGCGAGGTGGTTCTCAAACACGTTCTAAGCGGTAATTCGACCCTCCTTGAGGCCGCTGGCTTGCAGTCAGATAGTGATCGACGAAACCCCTCTTTTCTTTCCAATCCAGGAAGCCTTTGGAATCGACTCTACGGCATGGACTTTTTTTTTGATAGCCTCAAGACTGAGCCGGCGGCAGTCTGCAAGGATACTAATACTATTCTAAAAAGTACGAAGGAATTGCGAACAGGTTCTTGTTCGGCTGAATTTAGAAAAACCCTCGCTGGCACAATCAGCATTGACAGAGCTGATCCAAAGTCGGCAATACCCATGGTCTGTTCGTATGAAGAGAGTCTCGACTATTATGACCATGTGTTGGCTTTCTACATCCGTCATGTATTGTCCGGTCGGCATATATTTGCCACAGATTTGGGTTACCTTGGAGCGGGGCCAGAGACGACAGGAGGAGATCAAGTGGTTATTCTCAAAGGATGTTACGTTCCCTTTGTGCTGAGAGTGGTAGAGAAAGGTAGAGATAGATGGATATTGGTTGGTCCCTGCTCTGTGACTGATTGAATGGATAAGGCTTATTCAGAGCATGTTGTCAATGGCCAAGATGAAAGTGAATATCCGAGAAATTCGACGGACAATCAACATCATAGTCAATATGCACGAAGTACTCCATACAATAACCTTACGAAAGAGCTTACGATAAAGGGAGAGCCATGTTGAAAGCTAAGGAAGGGAATATTCGTCATTTACTAGCGTTCAATTTACTTTTATAGTCTCGTTTTCTCGTACAACGAGAAAGACTATGTCTTTTCCCGAGCCTCTAAAATATTTTTCCCGGACAAAATTCAAAGTACTTTTAATTTTTGAATATAATGCTGAAAAGAGTTAACCCAAGTCCGCTAGAGTAATGGCCCAAGGTAAGCCCTTTCGGTTTATCTTCGCAAAGCTCTAGCTTTCTAGTTTTTAGTCATTGAACATTGAAACAGCTTCAGGCAGAAGGTAATCTATTCGTGAACACTAGCCGGGTGTTGAAAATTTAGATTGGTTGGGGAAAGCGGGAGCAAAGCGTAGGTCTGCTTTACTGGATCCGTACTAAAGGGGAGTTGACCGATTTGAGTACGAGCGGGGAAGCGCGGATACGGAAACAGGCAGTTGCATGGGATGATGAGGGCGGACGAGACGGCGTCGATCACTTTAAACAAAAGAAATAGAGCACAATAGGATGGAAATTATGATAGGAGTTTTCAGGGGGCTTGCAGTGTTATGCTTTCTTATGGGGTCGAGTATGTGTGTCATTTCATTCGCCCGGGTATTTCATCCTGAGATGTTTTTTTTTCTCCGAGATACGAGTGGCTAACGTTTGGATTATTGGGGTAGTAAGAGCGATATGCGTGTTTTTTGTCGTTGAAGGCTGGCTTTTGCGCCGATTGGTAGATTCGTTGGGCATGCATGCACAATACGTGTACCTGCGCAGAAGAAATTCACTGTGCTGATTCAGGTAGCAGATCAGTTCAAAGCGTCATGGGAAAGTGCAAGCCAAGCTTTTGCGCCGACAGGTGTAATCAAAACAGTGCGTTACTAAATTCTATAATTTGCGGTTAATCATCGATTTTCATTGCCGATTTTTCTTTCTTGACGCTAAGATGACGAAAGATAAATTCCTTTAGAACATGGTCCGGGTCGCTAATCTTACAGTATTGCAGGGCCGAAGAAGAAAATAGACTGTCGGCAAACTATCCCTCGCTAATTACAAATTTTCTAATTCTGTGCTGTACAAACGAAACGGCCCTCACAGATTAAAGGCCGCAGAATTAAAGAACGACAATCCATTTCACTTGAGGTAGAACCATGCCTTGATTCGGTTCTCCTTAGAGAAGCGTCGACTCATGTCAAGGAAACCTACAATCAGGACCCGTGGTCTTAGTTTCATGATAGCTTATGCTGAATTTCCTTTCCACCACTATTGTAGGGTTTTGTGATCTCTCTGGATTCCCTTGTGAGCTTGGTGGCTGCTCATTCACGCTTGTCGTGGTTGTGCTGGGACCTGTCGGCGACTGAACCCTTTGAAGTATGCTCTCTAGACTTCCTGATGTGCCCGCTCGTGTGATGTTATCTATTTCGTTCAGCGCAATTGTGACATCCCCTGGGCGTCCTTGAGACCCAAGTCCCTTTGACGTCTTTGACCCGACTGTATTGTCGGCGCCGCCAGTAGAGCTATCGTACGGATATTTGGATGAACGGTCCTTGTAGCGCGCGTATGAGGTGACCGATGGGAGTTGTCCTCGTATCTTCGACCAGATAGGCTTAAGGGTGGGAATGGTACCAGCAATTATAAGGACATAAATTTCCGCCATGTACCAGATAGCTATAGGACCCCAGGCATAGGTCACATCAGCCAGCTTTGTCAGGTCGCGCATGTACCATACCTTGACCAAAGTAGCTGCCGCTGCACTGAAAACCTGTTAGCATCTAGGATAAGGCATTCTTCTATCTTGCCGATGAACTCACAAGACACCGCCCCCCATGAGAAAAGTCAGACCCCATTTGGTGCTGTTCTTCATTTGCAGACGCCATACCATATAGGCAGGGAAAAATGCCGTTACTAGATCCATAATGGCGTTCCAGATTGCTTGAATTCGGCCGCCATACTCTAGATACCCAGAAGGCAAGCACTTGCCAGGCGTAGCAGGCTTCCATGTCTTCTCCATTGGTGTACAATTTCCGAGTAAGACACCAATTATAAATATATTTAATCCGACCATGATGAAGGTGACAGTATATAGTATCCACCGGTGGATTGCTTTTGCCGACGAACCAAGTAATCGGATCAAGAAAAACACCATGGAAATTTTCCCTGCGGTAGATGCGACGATCGAGATTGCAGGTGCGATGAATGTATACTTTAGAGCCTGCTCACGGTCGTGATCGCTTTTAATATCGAGAAGGTGAAGTCCAAACCCGTATTTTACCCCCGCAGAGACCAGCGCCGCGCAAGCAACTCCAGAAGCCTGGGGATTGTTAGTTAATGGAGCGCAAAACTGGTTGTAAGAGAGAACTTACCATTGCAAATACCATGAAAGCATCGTCCCAACCGAAACGCTTCAGTGCTACCAGCCGACAATAGCACCGCCCTGCTACCACAAGCATGGAAATGGTACACAAGCTCCAACCCACCTCGTTCAGTTGCTTTTGGTAGCTTTCAACCATTCTGCTCGCTCCACGAAGCTGGAAAATCAGTCAAAGGGGTTTCTTGAATGCCTAGTTCGCATGTGAAGGATATGTATATGTCGAAAAGTCCACCGGGTTCCGTGATCCACTCGTTCTCGGGGTGGCGCCGTCCCTAAAGTAAGGCAGAGGAGTTAGACTTTCGGAGCATGGGGCGGATGTTAAAGATCAACTCTAAAATCAGCCTTTGGGCCTGTGTGCAGTGATGAACACAGGTATAGCTATTGGGCCTGCTTTTGGGTGATTTTTTGAGGGGGATTGCCATCCAACTTTCCCTGGGGGGATCAAAACAACGAACACGTTGTGACTAAGAATTGGTGTACGAGCCACCTGAGACGTGCGCCGTCGGGACGGAAGCAAATGCATGATCCATGGTCGAATCACCACTTAAAAGGTCCAGATGCAGAAGATACGCGGGTGCCGTCCATAGGACAAACGAATGTTGCGGGCAGATCCTTAAGGTTGCGCTCCAGTGAGCAACCAGAAACGAGAGGCGTTGTCAGGGTAAGACGGGCTCTACTAACCCTGCCCCGCGAAATGGAAAAACGATAACGAGTGGATTTGACAGCATCCCGACCATGATCGACTTTTCCTCTTCGGGCAACTTGGCATTGCATCGGTGCGCTTCCTTGCCATTGCCAAGGTCCTAAACTGTCGTGATGCCGCATGCCCGCTCTGCAACCCCTAGAGCTCATGTCTATAGACAGCAGCCCCGGCGCATTCATACAAGCATCAGCGTAACGATAAAGTATATATAAATGCCCCAGACTCTCTGCTTTTGCAACCAAAGGGCTTTGTATTTCTAGCGTACGTTCCCTGTGCTGATGAAGGCCCTTAAAGGAGGCGCGGGCCAAGTGCAGTACACGGAGTCGGCAGCTACTCCCATTGGTCCCAAAACGCCCCTTGTCAGCAACTTGTGGCTGTAGGTTCTGGACATCGCTGTTTTATATCGATACAAATAGTCCTATCGCGTTGGATGCATTATCGCAAAGTGGAGCATCGTGCCCGAGGCGAGATCTCATCTGTTCTTCCGACAGCCAGCACCCAGGGTTGTTACGCGATAGCATCGTGACCTACAATTGCCTCCAAGAAGAACAAAAGGCAGATCAGCATGCATGCAAGTCGCTAGTCATGATCGTCGTGGCCTGGTGTTCTGTGCCGTGTAGCGTGCTTTTTCATTCGTTAGCATCTGTTAGTTGCTTCTTCTACACATGAACTTTATTTGTCCTTTGACCTTGTTTTCAGTGAGCTGACCCATCGCTCTGTCTTTCCACAGACCATGGATTCTCTACAGCAATCAATCGAAGCTGCAACCCAGGCTGCCGGCAAGGGGACTATCTCCGAGGGTTCCCGAGTGAGCCTACTGGACGCTGCGACCAAGCTGGTCGCAGCACTGCAGAAGCCAGAAGATGCAATCACAAGGCTCGCATACTGGGTACGTGCATCAAATACAGAGTTCGAAAGAATCATTTAACAGAATTGCACAGCCATCCCAATTTATGGCTGTGAGGACTCTGCTCAACCTTGACGTATACAACATCATTCTGCAAAGGGGCCAGGTAACATCAGCGGAGTTGTCAGAGATCACGAAGGCAGACAAGATCTTGCTTGGTGTGTTCTGGCTTTTTCATTATTCGGTAAGATCCGATGCTGATTTGTGATCCAGAGCGACTTCTTCGGGTGTTGACTGCGGCCGGATATGTTGCCGAACCGGATGTGGCGACATATGCGCCCAATGCGCTGACCAAGACCCTTGCCAATCGAGGCACAGCTGGCTTGATTGAGGCAATGTGAGTGCTAGTGGTCTGAGCCCTAGTTCATGAGACTGAAGCATTGGTAGTTTCGATGGCGGCATGAAACCAATGGCATTGCTTCCAGCATATCTCGAGAAAACGGGTTACAAAAACCCAGATGACCAAGATGATGGGCCGTTCCAGTTTGGAACCGAGATGCAGGAAAGCAAGAATTTGTTCATGTACATGGTCACTGAAAACCAGAAGCTTCTCGGTTCATTCCAGACCTTTTTCGAGGCTGATCGCGGAAGCCGTCCAAACTGGGTTGATTGGTTCCCGGTCAAGGAAAAGATACTGGATGATGCAACAAGGCCCATCGATGAAGAAAGTGTTCTGTATGTCGATGTGGCGGGAGGACGAGGTCATGAGCTTCTTGCCTTTAAGAGGAAGTTTCCGGAATATCCCGGTCGATACGTTCTTTATGACCTCCCCCAAGTAGTTGAAGATGAGACACTTCAGCTTGGTGATGCAGTGGAAAAGAGAGGTTTCAACTTTTTCCAGGATACTGTTTTGCCAGGTAAGGAGAATATACGAGTTCCAAGTACATACTGATATGCGACAGGTGCACGCTTATATTACATGAAATTCATCATGCACGACTGGTCAGATCAGAAATGCTTGACAATTCTCGGCAATATAACAGCAGCAATGAAACATGGATTTTCGACCCTAGTCATAGAGGATTTCATTTTACCGGTAAAGGGCTGTTCTCTTCTCCCTGCCATGTGGGATATGGAGATGATGTCGTTCTTATCCGCGATGGAACGTTCAGAGAGACAGTGGCAGGAGCTCTTGGACAAGGCTGGGTTGGAAATCGAGGGATTCTATACCCCGCCTGGAGATGGAACAGGCATTATTGTCACCAGACTAAAGGCGTCTGATAAGCAACCTTAATTCCTTGTTGACTCTTGCCGTGGTCATTGTATAGTACAGCTGTTGTTAATTAATACTAGAGGGTTAATCTTGCCTGAAATATCGGTTTCTAATAGCATGGTTAATAACAGAAACACCATTATGCCTCCTCTATTAAAAAGAAGCAGCTCTTAGCGGCTTTGATCACACTCTAGGACAGATATGTAGACAAGTGTGAATGATTTAGAGACTCATTGCTCTAAAGAGCATAGCTTAGCTGTGTCCTTCTTCTCATTACAGCAACATGTTTTTGCGAGCTAAATTCTGTGACGTGTGTCTTTTCTCCTGATTTATATATCAGAACATCAATGGCCTAAGTAACGTTCCTTCAAGAACGAGACGGATTTTGTTGGGGCTTGGCCCATGACTCGTATGGCCCCTTAATGAACGTGATTTGTGATACCTTTGTGGATTGAAATAATCAAATTTCCGAAGATTTCTCATGCCTAAAAACACGGAGAAAATGATGAATTACTTTAGTTTTGAGTATTTCGCCTGGGCTTCACAAGCGCGTTGCAAAACCGTGATCTTGATCTAATCTCTTTCGGTCCTAGTGCCCCGATGACGCAAGAACCTCCTCAGGCTATCGAAAGAAAATGCATCACCCTCACAGATAAGCATCACCGACAAGACTAAAGCACCCCTCCCCGTTGTCTCTTTGGCCTTCTGTAATCGTTTTTGTAAGCTTATCCCTTCTGAAAGCTCAATTGACACTCTGTATCCATCGACCACGGAGATTAGCATTGATCAGCAATGTTTTTGTCAAGCAGGATATCGAGAGCGGCTCGCATCAGAGCTAGGCTTTTCTCTACTACAGCGCGTAGAGATGCTGATTTTACCCATGCTGTGGTAGGGGCTGGCGTCGTCGGGCTTTCTATAGCCCGGAAACTTCAGGATAGGGATGGCGTTTCCACTGTATTGATCGAGAAACATGGCTCCGTAGGCACCGAGACCAGCTCCAGGAATTCTGAGGTATAAGCCCTTTAATGAAAACTTCGACTTCAACAGCGATGAAACAGAATCAATTTCTGACTTACGGACCTAGGTTATCCACGCCGGTCTGTACTATGGCAAGGACTCTCTGAAGAGCAGATTGTGCATAAAAGGCAAGGATATGTTATATGATCTCTGTCAGCGTCATCATATTCCGCATCAAAACTGTGGCAAGTGGGTTGTCGCCCAAGACAGTACGCAATTTGCCGCAATAGAAAAAGTCCATGATTTTGCCCAATCAGTTGGTGTACCAACTCGATTTCTCTCCAAAGCTGAAGCTTCACGTCGTGAGCCTGATGTTCGAGCCGAAGCTGGAGTTCTCGAAAGCCCGACTACTGGCATCATCGATTCGCATGGTCTGATGACTTACCTGCAGGGTGATTTCGAAGACAAGGGTGGGATTACAGCACTACAATCTCCCGTGACTTCTATCAAGCCCATCGATTCCGGCAAAGGCGGATGGGAAGTTACGACCAAAACTCCTGAAGGGGATGAAACCACAATCACAGCTGAAACACTCATCAATTCGGCCGGACTCCATGCAATCCCGCTCTCCAACACGATCCTTCCGAAAGAAAGACATAAGACGCCATACTACGCAAAAGGGTCATACTTTTCCTATAGTTTGTCTCACCCGCGCCCCAGAACCCTCATCTACCCAGCCCCAGTCCCAGGTCACGGCGGCCTAGGGACTCACCTCACGTTGGATCTGGGCGGACGCATCCGCTTCGGACCAGATGTTGAGTGGATCGACTCGCCGGAGGATTACACGCCGAATTCTAAAAACCTAGAGGCAGCAATGGAGGATATCCAGAGTTATCTGCCTGGTGTGGAAAAGGATGCAATTGGGTTGGATTACGTCGGGATCCGGCCTAAACTTCAAGGAAAGGGAAGCGTCTACAGCGGAACAGGCTTTCAGGACTTTTACATTGTCAAGGAAGAGGGGTTCGAAGGTTTCGTGAATCTTTTGGGCATCGAGAGCCCGGGCCTGACGAGTTGTCTCGCAATTGCGGACGAAGTAGAGAGATTGCTGTATTGATAATAAAAACGGGGCGGCGCGGATCAACGTCGGCACCGCGTCAGCTGTCTGCCAAGCCTGCCGGCCGGGCATGGCTGCGCTCCCCAGCTAGAACCGTGTAGGACTCAATCAAGAACATGCCGGCAGGTTCCACTCTCCTTCCTGAAGACGTGGACGAGATTCTCAAATGCCAAAGCAAGCGGAGACGAGCATGCTATCCATGCCACCAGCGAAAGGTTGGCTGCGATGGTGGCCGCCCGTGCAAGCGATGTGTCGATAGAGACCATCCAGCTCTTTGCAGCTACGACCCGGGTCAGCCGCGAGGAAGAAAGCGACGGGCCGAGGATGCTGAGCCATGCGAGCTTCATCAAACGGCCGAATCGAGCTCACGGCGATTGACATCAGTCGGCGCAGGTGCTCGGGACGAGGAATCAACACCTGCAGCGAGGGCAAGGGTTCTTCCGACCGCCCAATCGGCAAGACGGGGGTCGGAGACGATTGCAGCAACAAGGCATGGCGGCCGAGAAGAGACTAGTGGGCAGTCACAGGACTTCTTGGGGAGCTCTTCTGTCCCTGGTTTCATCCTAGATGGAGTCCTTTCCGCGAATGCGAATCGCTCTGGAACGAGCCAGGGGGAGCTTCGAAGCTTGCTCCTGCCAGCTCTTGGTCTTCAGCGCACAGAACGCGGCTCAAAGGCAGAACCAATTCATAAATTACCCCATGTCCAGCGTGCGCTTGCTTTGACAGCGCAGGGCTCTGAAATTACAAGGTGCATTATGCTGAAGGATCGAGTGACACACTTGGTCACATGGCGGCTGACATGAATGCAGGATGTTCCAATGGTACAAGGTCTCGGTGTTTCCGCTAAATCCTCATATTATCGATATCACTGCTTTTGAAACCGAGCTCATTGCATTTCTCGAAGATGCCGATTTGGTGAAGGCGGGCCACATAGAAGTACCGTCTTCGGGTTGGCTAGCGAGATTCTTTGCTGTTCTCGCTGCCGGTACGCAATTCTCGCAACACTCTTTCGAGAAACGTACAGCAGACAGCAGAAAGTATGGTAAGATCGAATCCCTGCTTCAAGTGGGAACGCTGATGCTGATGCCCTTTATTTGTAGTTGGCGATGCGTTTGCCTGTCTGCACGCAGATTTTGGGTACATCACGCCTAATGCTTCGACCATATGTACGTTGGGCATACTTATTACAGTCTTGCAAAACAATCTGGAAGCCGAAGTAGCATGGTCATACCTGGGACTTGCTAGTCGACTTGCGCAGAGTATAGGCTTGGACGGAGGGTCAACAGCCACAGGACCCTCCCCGTCGTTGTCAGACTTTAATAATTGGTGAGGGAACCTATTCATTACCAGCACTTGTATTGAAGAGACATTGTTCCTAACGGTTATCAAGGCAAGCAATCGTATGGCAAGACAGCCTTCTCTCCATGTGTCTTGGCCGGCGACCTTGTACACTGTCAAATGCAACCCGGACACAAGAAGACGGTGGTCAAGCTACCAACTTGGATTACCGCCGAGCCATGTACGAGCTCGCTGCATCCTCGCTTGCCTTTGTGAACGAACAAAATTCATTTCCGATATACACGCCCTCACCCTCTAAGACACTTGAGCATGCATCACGGCTTCAACGTCTGCTGGAGAACCTGAAACCCGAAATTTACCGCAAAGACTGCAGTAGATCTATTGCAGATAACACAGAGCGCTTAGCATTTAGGCTCAACTTATCATGCGCGCTCGCTACTCTGCTGCGCTCTGCTCTAGAAGAGAGGCCGCCGTGGTTGGCCTTCCCCGAAGAGCGCGAAGAGGCTCGGAAGATGTGTACCGATGCCTGCATAGCTGCAGTAGATTCCTTTGTTGGCCTGCACCATGTTTCTGTCGTGGCGGAACGTTCCTGGTCATTCATGCACAATGGCTTGAGCTGTGCATTGATATTGCTTCTGATTGACGAGGGGAGTCGCAACGAAAAGGTACGCAACCTTCAGAAAAAGCTCATTGACATTGTGAGTACATGTTCCTCCAACGAAGACCGTGCATCGCCGCTATGGGGTCCACATGCACGCATATTGTCTGTCTTCAAGCTACTCGAATCGACAAGATCCGCGAGGTTATCTGCAGCGGATGCTGGGCAGCAACCAACCAGTATTCCCTCAGGAGTAGGACAAGGTGGACCGCTTGAGCAAGAGACCTCAGATACTAGTTGTCCCCCTTCCGAGCCTGGCTTCTCAGACATGACCCTGCCGCAGGATGATTTACAATTTTTGGACTTTCTTAATCTGCCAAACCCACACCTGGGCGATGGCAGATTGATCGGAATGTACGACTCTATCCTTTGGGGTAATAACAACTTCATCTGAATTGCAAGAATATTAATGGATTTTGTGACTCAATGGAAACGAAAATAGCCGCTTGTTCCTTATTTGACAATTTTGCCTTCATAACATCTCGTACCTTCCTTCAGTTTTCCTTCTCTCACATCACCCTTGATGTTCTGGTTCACTTGGCTGCTGCCCTCTATGCCACCAAGCACCGCCTTGTTGTCACCAGGTATGCGCATCTCGAATGTACTCTCGACGATGGTGTATTCCCAGTATCCACGCCTGACAATGGGCCTCGTCTTTCGTATGTCCACCTTGCCATCTGTGATCACACCGTTGTTGACATGGATGCCAACGACACAGCCGATGACGATATCGACAGTCCCCATCGGCGGAGTGCCGGGTAAGCGTAGCGTAGAGTAGTACTCACATTCGAAGCGCACCGGCGAGTCTGTGACTACGGGCACTTTGAAGTTGCCATTTTCTTCTTCCACGCCTTCGACTGTGCCAATTCCTGTTTGCCGGGCTACACGGACAAGTTGTGACCAGTCCTTCCTGAGGCCCGCCTTTTCAAACTCGTCAACACCGTATTCAGACCATTCAGCGCTTGCGTTAACTACCTCACGCAAATTCCAGGTCGCAAGATTCCAGCAAAACTTGCCCGTCTCCTCTGCATTTATGGTTGTATCTTTTCGGCCGCCATTGGGCGTGGTGTTGGCAGCGAACATGACATACGGGGGATCGAAGGTGAGGTTGTTGAATTGGGAGTAAGGTGCTAGATTTGCTTTGTCAGTCGGTGAGATCGTAGAGATCCAGCCAATTGGACGTGGAACGACGCACGCCTGTGGTTGAGTTAGTTCTCTTGATGATCCATGCAGGGACGCATGAAAGCCACCTTAAATGGATGATATGGAAGTCCGTGATCGGTTTTGCCGGGTTCGAAAAACATTTCCAGTAGCTTTATAAACACTGCAAGTGATGAATAACTAGGGAGTTCCTCTTTCCATCCTACAGCCTTACGACGCTGGCTGGGTTCATAAACTACAGACTATTGTTCTCCGAGACGGTACGGGGTGTCCGACGTTCTGAGCTTCACAGCTCCACAGCCTCCGAGCCTCCGAGCCTCCGAGTCCGCGCCACCAAAGCCACCACGCCTTTGACCGTATGTTCATAATATACGCCGCATACGTCATACACGAGTGCCTAAATGTCCAAACCTTCGGAAAACATTGCTGTCATCACATACCTCCCGCTCACCGCTTTGTTTCGACAGAAGGTCACAGCGATACATTACAAGTTATATCACAAGATATCATACCTATTGTGTTGAAACTAATGCATTCCAGTCCAGCGTTCGAAATCTCCTGCATCCAGATCAAACATATCCAACATGCGTCCCACACTTTGCGACACAATGTCATCCACCGACTGCGGCTTTGTGTAGAACGCCGGTACAGGGGGGAAAATGATTCCCCCGCTATCGGTAACTGTCGTCATATTCCTCAAATGTATAGCATTCAGCGGTGTCTCTCGCGCGACGACAACGAGCTTTCTCCGCTCCTTCAGCACTACGTCTGCAGCTCTTGATACGAGGTCCTCGCCGAATCCAGTTGCAACGGCGCTGAGTGTCTTCATGCTGCAGGGCACTATAATCATGCCCATTGTTTTGAACGAACCGCTTGAGATCGGTGCCGCGACGTCGTTCGCTGAGTAGGTCTTCGTTGCGAGGGCTTTGAGATCCTTCACGGTGTAGTCGGTCTCGTAGGTTAGAGTTGCCGCGGCCCACTTGCTGATGACGAGGTGCGTCTCTATGTTCATGCGTTGCAGGGTTTTGAGCAGGTGGACACCGAGGATTGAGCCGGTTGCCCCGGTCATGGCGACGATGATACGCATTGGAGCATGGGGTGCCGCTCTTGTTTGCAACATTGTGAATTCGTCGTGCTCCATTGATTGGGAACGCGCTGAATGTATGGGTATTCGGTATTTCTCTTCGTTTGTAAGGTCTTCAGCATCGTGGGTGGCGTATTGAGGGTTGACGATTGATTTTAGCGCTCCAGGAGTTGTTCTCTCCATTAATGAGATGACTCTGGATCGAAGTTGAGGGAGAAGATACAAGGCCGCTACGCAATTGAAAACAAACAGAGCAAAAATCATCGTCAGGTGGGGTTGAAACTCAGAGTGCCGATGTTGGCCTGTCAAGTTATGTGCGAAGTCAGATGCAAGACTGGGTCAAAGAAAGCCACCCAGCTCCTTTTTATGAGATCTCAGCAAGACGACAGTGCAAGAAATGCAGCACTATCCCTAACTATGAAATTATTCGGAGGCGATCCACTTGTAACCTACTCGGCCGATCAAACTTTTTTGGCATGCATCGCGGGCTACTCGGTAGTCTCGGTCAGCTCGGACATCATCCACTTCGCAGAAAACCAGGGGTAGGATTGCGGTTATCTCGGCCGAATGCCTTGACAAAGTTTCTGTGCAGGCCATATGACGCAAGCAGTGGGTATGAGCTCTTTTTACAGCACTTCCACCATTTCTGGCGAAGCTCGGAAGCCGCAAGGTTGGAATGCACAAGCCTGCAGCCTCGGAGAGCTCGGAGCTCTGTCAAACTCGTGTCAACTCAGCCAATTTTCACCATGGATCTAAACATATAAATCCAAATTGCTATTTCATTCGTTCAGTCCTGAAATATACATTACCTTTGGATCGTTCTATTCAACACCTTTGCCCCATCTGCGTCTTTCGAAGGCCATGGCTGCCCCTGACAACAAAGAAATCTCCTCGCTGCAACTCGAGCCGCACCTGAACTTCAGGACTTTCGTTGAGGCTCTGAAGCTTGACAATGACCTAGTCGAGATCAACGAGCCAGTCGACCCTAATCTGGAGGTCGGAGCCATAATCCGGAAAGTATGCGAGACGAACGATAGAGCGCCGCTATTCAACAACGTCAAAGGCGCCAAGAAAGGGCTTTGGAGGATCCTCGGCGCGCCTGCTTCTTTGCGCAGTAAGCCTGGTCAGACATATGGGAGAGTGGCTAGGCACCTTGGGTTGCCGCCGACGGCAAGCATGCGGGAGATTCTGCAGCTGATGGTTGCACCCGCACATCTCACACCGGTCGAGCCACGGATCGTAGAAACTGGACCTTGTAAAGAAAATATTCTGTCAGACGGCGAGTTCGATTTCACCACTCTACCTGCGCCGTTGCTTCATCAGTCCGATGGCGGCCGCTACATCCAGACGTACGGGATGCATGTCGTGCAGTCTCCAGACGGGAAATGGACAAATTGGTCTGTTGCACGCGCGATGGTGAATGATAAGAATCATCTCGTTGGTCTTGTCATTCAACCTCAGCATATCTGGCAGATCCATCAGATGTGGAAGAAGGCTGGTAAAGATGTGCCATGGGCGCTTTGCTTTGGTGTCCCGCCCATGGCCATTATGGCGTCCAGTATGCCCATTCCCGACGGCGTATCGGAAGCCGCCTATGTCGGTGCTATGGCTGGAAAGCCGTTTGATCTCGTCAAGTGCGAGACCAATAACCTCTACGTTCCAGCGAATTCAGAGATTGTGTTGGAAGGCACGCTGTCGATCACGGAGACTGCCCCCGAGGGCCCCTTTGGAGAAATGCATGGATACGTGTTCAAGAACGATACTCACCGCTGGCCTGTGTACAAAGTCGACAAAGTCACCCATCGCAATGACGCAATCCTGCCTGTTTCCAACTGTGGACGGATTACGGACGAGACGCACACCTTGATTGGCTCTCTGGCAGCAGCGCAGATTGCCGAATTGTGTCAGCAGGCAGGACTGCCTATTGTCGAAGCCTTTGCTCCTTTCGAGACGCAGGTAACGTGGGTAGCGCTGAAGGTTGACAATGCAAAGCTCCGCGCCTTGAAGACAACCCCATCTGAATTTCGACAGCGCATCGGCGACACGATATTTTCCGTCAAGGCTGGATACACGATCCACCGTTTGGTTCTCGTCGGAGAAGATATTGACATCTACGACTTCAAGGAAGTGTTGTTTGCGTTCAGCACGCGTTGCAGGCCTGGCACGGACGAGACGTTCTTTCAAGACTGCGCTGGGTTTCCGCTGATTCCATATATGTCGCATGGTACAGCGGCTCCCAACAAGGGAGGAAAAGTCGTCTCTGATGCATTATTGCCCATCGAATACAACGGTGTTCCGGACTGGGAGTTGGCTGACTTTAAACATTCTTATCCAAAGGACCTTCAAGACAAGGTAAATGCAGCTTGGCAACGAATCGGTTTTTCGTAGCCGGATCGACTAGATTTACTAGAATTTTTGTCCAGACTACTAGACTTTTATATGTTTCTCTCTGAATGCATGTGGTGCTTTTCCAATCTCACACTGAAGCTTGTATAGCTCATGTCGCCCGCATGCGATACATTTCATTCGACATCTGCAGGCCCTGGCGTGCGTTAAAAAGTACATAGCTCTATCTTTGTGCAAACATTACTGTAAGCCTTACTTGCCAAATATTCTTTCCAAATATTGTAACCAGTTTTCTCCTAATCAACCGCATTAGCAGAGCAGTATAAGCTTATACATGAACAGGTTTCCCGCAACATACCTAAGACCTTTTTCATTTTCTCCTCACTCCACCCTGCCCTTGCCATCGCCAAAGCAAGTTCTCCCCGCTCCGCCAATGGTCCAAGTGGCTTGACAACTTTCTCGCTCCCCCAAGGTGTCAATCTTCTTGCATACCCTTTATCCCTGTTACACCACGCCATGAAGTCGCTCGGCCTACCGTGGCCTTCCGAAGAGTCACTTCCAATTCCAACCAAATCTTCCCCGATCAGCCCAATGACGTAGTCCAGCGCCTCCACATAATCATCAACCGTACTATCGTTTCCTTTCCTCATGTGCGGGCCAAACTGCGACAATCCTACGAATCCGCCTTTCGCTCCGATGGCCCTGATGAGCTCGTCCGATTTATTCCTTGAATGTTCTTTCAACCCACTTGGCAAAACATGCGAAAAGCAAGGCGGCTTTCCTTCTGGTGCGTACTCAATCACATCTTTAGATGTTTTCGGTCCAACATGGCTCAGATCGCACACAATCCCCAGCTTCGCCATTTCATCCACAACCTCTCTTCCGAAACCTGTCAGCCCGCTATCATTCAACTCAGTATACCCCGCCCCCGAGTAGTTTTGCGTGTTGTACGTCAGCTGCATTTTTCTGACGCCCAAATCTCTAAACACCCTCAGGTAATCCAGTTTATCTTCGATTCCCGCTGTATTCTGCCAGCTGAGCAAGACAGCTGTCTTTCCGGCTCTTTTGGCTTCGCGGATGTCGCGTACGCTATGTGCCTGCGTGATGATATCGGCATGCTCTTCGAACCATTTTTTCCACTGCACGACGTTTGCGATCGAGTCGCGGAAGCCTTCCCATAGGCCACATGTACACGACACGCCATCAATTCCGCCTGCCCGCCATGCGCGGAAAATTTCTGGGGAGAAGTTGCAGATGTTGAGGCCGTCGAAGTGGAGGTTCGAGGCGTAGATTTCGCGAGCTTCGGATTCGCTGACCATTTTTTGGAAAAATATGTATAAAACGCAAGAACAAGCTGCTTTTTAGTTGTCATTATCGGATAGGGATGCCGACGCTGGGTTATACTGGGTCAGAGCATCACGTGATATGTCGCCATTCGGACTGCATGCTTGATTTTATGGCACATGACTCAGGCTTGGATCCTATCTCCCAGGTTTCCACCTCAGACCCGCATTGCACGATATTTTGAGCCAAAAAAGGCAATAAAATGTCGGGGGAGGCCGACGTCGGAAAATCCATACCGATGTGACGGATCAGAACTCATGGGCTTGCTGGATGGGGGTGGCCCTTACCAATGCTTGAACAAGGTTTAAAAAACATATTCAATTCAATTTTGATGCTGACATAATCGTTGTCTTGCTGAGAAATTTCAACCGACTGGTGGTACAGCTAAATCTATGCCTCCGAAGTTACAATACTGGATCCTCCTCTTTGTCCACTTTCAGCGGGAACTTTCTGTTCAGCCCCCAGATAATCACCGCAATTACCATTTCCAATGCAAAGAACATGGCTGCCATCTCGTATCCAATCGTAAAATGTGGTGCTTGCCCCGTATTATAAACGAAGAGTGGAACCCAAGCCTGGAATGTGAAGGCAATAGCCTCTACGATCCCAATGATAACGATCCTATGCTCTGCCGATTCTGAACAAATCTCCTGGATCCAAGTAATGATGAGTGCTCCAGCACCAGTTTCCAGAAACGTCAGGATCCAACCAGCAATCATGGCAGGGATGTTGTCCTCGGGCCATATGGAGAGGATAACGCATCCCACGAGCGCAGGAACACACGCGGCGATGATGACAGGCCATCGCTTACCAATCCCATCAGAGATCCATGCATATGAGAGCGTGAAGAAAATCTGTGTCCCATATCCCGCTGTGGGGATGAGATTGACTTCTTCGGTGCTCCACCTCTTGGTCGACTTCAGCCACACGTTGAAATAGCTGTAGATACGGATCCCCAGGACGTGTGCAATGAAGATGGCGCAGAATAGATGCAACTGCCAGCATTTTAGGATAGACCAGAGTTTTCGCCCCGTGAGCCTCTTAACGGGCGTTCGGTAGCAGGCTTCCATGCGCGCGATGGCCATTTCTTTTTGCTTGGGGGCAAGCCAGCGTGCTTTGGAGCTTGTAGGTTGGTCTGGAATGGCAAAGTAGCCATATATACCTACGGGAATACCAATGATGCCTGCTTTTAGCATTAGCTATGGTACTGAGGAGGTAAGAATGAGGCCAAGGCATACAGTCGAATATGAAGAGCCACTGCCATGCAGCTATCCCATGTCTTCCATCCATTTGTAAGAGCCCTGCCTGAAGATAACCCGAGAACATCTGTGCGGCTGCTGATGAGGCTTGGAAGATGCATGCTCGTTTGCCTAGCTCGGCTGGAGTGTACCAGTTCCCGAGCAAGGTCATGATTCCAGGGTATGCGGATGCCTCTAGAAGGCCGATGAAAAATCGCAATACGAATAGCGTCTTGACATCTTTCGCAGCCGCCATTGCCATGACAAGAAAACCCCAAACCAGCTCAAGGGTAGGTAGCCATATCGAAGGGCGGATCTTCAACATGATTAGCTGCGAGGGAATCTGACCCAGAATGTAGCCGATGTTCCAGTACGTGGTAAGATAGTTGAGATCATTGCCGCTAAGGTTCAAGTCTTCTTTCATTCCGGAGACGTAGGCATTGCTAATCTATAGGGTATTAATATGAGGCTATCAATTTCTGATTGGGTATCTTACATTTGTTTGGTCGAGATATTTCACAAAATAACTGATACATGCATAGGTGAGAATCCAAACTGTACTTATCAATAAAATTCTTTGTAGGGGTTATACTGTACACACAGTCGATTTTTGCAATGAAAGCCCTCTCTTCTGGACTCTTATCCAAAGAATCCCAAATCACTGTCGAGATACGTTTGCTCAATGACCGTTTTTTCAGCGGTAAGACATCTATGTCTTGGTTGTTTATCGGAAGATCCGCTTTTACAACGCTACTTCTGCGAGACATTTTACTGTCCAATCAAGATTTGATGCAATGTCCTCAAAATCGGCTTGTCCTGTCGCGTCCAATGCCAAAATATATTCCTTCTCCATCAGATGATAAGGGCGCTGTGTTCAGGATACGGGCCTAAGCACGCAATTGATTAGGACATGATGCGATTGACAAACAAGTAGAATGATCTGTCACCGGTCATAGTATTTTCCCAGTTTGGGACATTCGTCGGGGTGTATCCGATTATTTCCAGATTGGCTCTCGGTTGGAGCAAGGATCAGAACGCAACAAATCACGACGATAGGCAATCCTGGCGTAAATGGCTGGAACATGGCAGGATTCTATTGCGAGATAAAGCATGGGTATTGTACTTCGCTAGAGATGGGCAGATGAATGCGATCTTTGCTTCGCATGTGGGGGAGGATGACTTGGCCGTGATGGCATAAGTAGAGAAATTATAACTGGCCTGTTCAGGAGCTCGCAGGAGCGAAGAACCAAGCGCAATGAAGTGGCTATAAAATAACTAAAAGTTGTGATTTCTTCCAAGGGGAATTTACAAAGCACAAGGGGTTAGAGTATCCAAAAAAGTCACGGACCGGGGTCCAAAATCGCAGAACAGACACACAAGGGCTACTCCTAAACATTGCCCGTTAAACTATGGACTTATCGAAATTGGAAGGGTAAAAACGGTTCTAGATAGAGTTCACAGAATTGGGTTGATGTATTAGAACATTGTGATTGAAAGGACTGTCAGAGCCCATGTGCGTAAAAAAAAAAGGACTGTCATATTCGTGCCCCTTTTCTTTGGCGAGATTCCTCTCTTGAGATGATAGTAGTAAAAAATCCCAATCGTATCAAAAAGGGTGTTAGAAGATAATTACCAATCATACGGTTCGGAAGGCCTCTACAAACCTGATCCCAGTCTCTCAGAATCAGATCCTCCCAATACCATAATTGGCATTGACAGTATTCTTGACATTGCCATATGCGATCGGAGTCACCAAGTTGGCTTTGTACTTGCCCAACTCCGCCAGCGGCGCCGTATCCTTCCTACTCGGCCACGCCCCCGACCCACTCAGAGCATTGATCTCGCAATTCCTGCCCAAAGAACCCGCGCACGAGCTCCCAGCCGCCGCATCCGGGACATTGAAGATGCCGCCATCGCTCTGGGAAGTGATGGGCAGGTTCGAAGTCTCGAAGCGGTTCCCCTCGATCAGCACCCGTCCGCTAGACGAGACGTCAAAGTTGTGGCCCGTGTTGGAGGCGAACCAATTGTTCACGGCGTGCACAACCTGGGTGCCAGACGATGAGCCAATCTTTGGCGCGCGGCCCGAGACGTCGTGCAGGTAGTTGCGGTCCAGAGTGATTTTGTCGCCGGTGCCGGCGATGATGATGGTCCAGTAGTGGTCGCCATTGCACGAGTGCGAGTATTGGGTTCGGCCGTCGAACTCGGTGTTTGAGATTGTTACACGGGAGGCTTCGTAGCTTGAGGGGTGGCGGTTAGCACGGATTCTCAAATATCTGGTGAGATGGTCTTGGTGGGCTTACTGGGAAACAAACATCTGGCGGCCAGTGTTGCTGATCTGATACATCACCGTTAGATTTGGTGCAAAAAAAAGGGGGGGCGAGTCCTGATGTTTACCTTGCAGTGGTCTATCCAGACACCATCGTTACCCGATAGGCTGATCGCATCGCCTCCCCATACATACTGCGGGTTGAGGTTCTGGTCTTGATTAGTGCCCAGCTAGCTGGCAAAGCCATAGCAATATACACCCACATCGATATGAATATTCTGAATGATGATGTTCTTCGCGCCAGCGTTGAACCTCAAGCCTTTGCCGAGCAACTTGCCCCTGTTCCCGACGCCGACGAGACTCTTGTTGCTACCCACAGGCATCCCGAGATAGCTCGCTTTATCATATTTGACCGTCACTGGTCTCTCGTTGGCATCGCATCCGGATGTCTTGATGGTATCCTGGCCTCCGTTTTCGGCGGTACAAGTATCGGTCAAACGGCAGCCCGTCTCAGTGACGGTCCCCTCAGATCCGAGAAAGTCATAAGTCTTGTCAATCAAGATGACCCGTGGTGTGTTGTCAGCAAGCCAGGACTTTAACCTGATGGAGGGATAAGTCTAGATGCCGTATATAAGTTCCTTTTGAGGGACTCACTCATTGATGTCTTTGGGCACAGCTGCTGTTGTAGATCCACCTCCAGTGACGCCAGCAGCGAAGCCGTACGGCTTACCTACCACTTGCGCTAATGTAGTGCATGGCGCTGCAAAAATCCAAAGTCGATTGAAGAAAGAGTAATGCATCTTAACGATTAGTTGCGCCTATTCGGAGAATAATGGTTCTCAAAGGAGCCTTCTTCGATTATATAGTAATCTCCTACCGGCAACTTCGGCAAGATTCTACAGTAGCCAAGCTATTACACTCTGTTACTACACCGAATAAAATATCCCTTAATTAAGACAGGTCACATCTAACAAAGAGTAGGCTAGACTAAAACCTCCAACTCGGCAACAGACCTTGTCGGAAGTATTCAAGCGACGGATAGACATTTCGCATTCTCAGTGCTGCCTTCTGCGCATCATCTTCACAGATATACGAGATGTGTACCTTTAATCAACCTAAGATTCTCCAATACGTGGAGAAAAACGCACACACTTGAATCTCCAGCAAGGGGAGGGGGGGTCATGCTGGCGTCTGACGGGTCAAGTACCCCCCTTGCACTTGCCCAATGAGCCCTCACGCTCTACTCAATGTATCAGCGGTCCTTCCAGTCTAAGCTCTAGCCATCCAAACACCAAGCGAAGAGAGTGTATACATGGAGGCTAGTTTCTCCATTGACTACCATTCCTGGCCCTTGGGATACGCCACGCTAAGCGCTTCGGCTCCACACAGCCATGCCAAGAGCGCGGTCCCCCGTCACCATAGAATGAAGGGGTATTGACTAGCTAGCCGGGAGACTTTCAAATGTACACATGTGCAACTCTGCCGCTGATCTCAGTGTTCCCTGAGGAGTCGGAACGGTCTTCTCTGGCTTCAAAAGCAGCCCGCTCAGACGTTCTCAGCGCGTCATCCACAAAACACGAAACATAGCATCACGTCAAACCCCCCGAGAAAATCTCCCGGCAAAAAAGAGAAGAAATCCACAGTTGCACATTCGTCTACCTGACTGAGAAGGCGAAAGAGAGCCTCCAACCCCGCTTCACTCTGCTCCACTCACCCAGGTCCAATCTTCTCCTCCAGCGCCTCGCTGCCACCGACCCGAGCAGAGCCAGAAGCCCTTGGAGCAGAGTGAAGAAAAGAACAAGGACATCTCTCCCCTCATCGCTACTTCGGCGCACCACCTCCAATTAACATATGAAAGCGAACGCACCCCATCACTCCCCATTCAGCCTCCCTGTTGGTCGTGCAGCTGACTTTCCACCATTTCGCTGGCCATGGGTCTACTGCCTAGGATGGATGCTATTTGAGGTGCGGTAGATGAGACAATCCATACTCACCGAATAGCCAGGAAGCCAACGACGGACATGGAGGGCCGTGTTGTCGTGGCATGAAGCTGATCCACGTCGAATGGGCCATGCGTTTTCGAAGGAGCGGGTTCCAGATTCCGCGGTGCACGCCTGGCGTGATGTAATACCTACAAGACGGGCAGACGGGCAGACGAGCATACGCATGTGCACACGTATATCCGGGATCCGTTGTGTGTGCCATGTATGCGTGGAGCGGGCTCTCAGAACGCATCGAAAACGCATCCTGGCTGGCTGGCTGGCGGTAGTATCAAAGCATTATATAGTGTAAATCATGTCCTAGAAAATCAATCACCCCCGGGAGGGCCGCGCAGTTAGCCGAATGATCAAATAGTGTTGCTGTTTAACCTGGATCGTCTTCCTTGATGAAGTACCGAAACGATTCGCCCATTGCTCAATAGGCTCGTCGTTGTCGCTGAGATTGAAACGGGGGGTTTACAGAGTCTCGCCGCCCAGATACTGATGCATCCGGCGTGGTGCTGGGGATACGAGACCGAGATTGCGGGAATGACGGAGAGGGGCCATACCAGTTCACGTCTGACAGTTGCAGCTTTCGGGCGCGCTGATTGCTCCGATTGCTGCCGGCCTTGTCGAGGCGCGGCTGAGCATAAGGATTGTGGGTTTTATCCAGACCTTTACGGGTTTCAGCACGGTTCCTATTCGGGTTTGCCGAAAGAGGGTATTGAAAGGGGAAATCACCATCAGTGTCGTTGTCGTCACGAAGGTCGTAATTCAGGACCAGGTTCTTGATACGCTGTTGCTCCTCCCTCTCTGCCTGTTGCTTGTTGCGCATGGCGACAGCAAAGGTGGAGTCTGAGGGCAGATCGATCGAGCGCGCCTGAGTCTTGTTTCCACGCTTGCTCAGCAGCGAGAACTTCATCGTGCTCACGGGCACAGGAGCTTCGTTGACAGGTTCCTCGGCAGCCGCGGCCTGCTCGCGAGTACGACGCATGGGGAGTGGGACGTCAAAGACGGGCTTGCGCTCAAACTTCCTCGACTCCACACTCTCCGACATCAACTTGGCTAGTTCACGGTCGAACTCGGCATCGGCCTCCGGATCGCGTTCATCCTCTTGGCGCGTGACGACAATCTGCTCCTCTTCGTCATCAGAAGAGGCCTGTTTGATTGGTTCGTCATCACCAGAGTCTTCAACCTCATCGGCAGAGGACTTGTCATCATCATCTGGACCGTCATCCTCATCATCAGGGCCGTCGGCATCATCATCGGAAGCAGAGACCTCTTCCTCATCAGGCTCAACCGGCTTTCCAATGGCGGATGTTTGGTAGTTTTGCTTGACGGCTTCGCCAAACGCGTGCGAGGCTTCCTCGAGGTTAGTAATCAGTTTCCACTGCGGCCGAGTAAGGCTGAACGCATCCTGGACCATAAAGTCCACATCCATGGGTAGAGCTTCTTTGAGGCAGATGTAGTACTGAAAGTAAGAGAGGAAGAAGTCAAGCTTCTTCTTGGCTGCGCCCTTGTCGTAGTACATGCCACAAGTCTCTAGCAGGTTGCAGACCAAACGAATGCGAAAGTAGTCGTCAGGCTGGTCCAGCGGGTTGAAGTTCCCTGGACGTGCATAACCACCTTCCCAACCGTAGTTTAGGAGCTTATAGAGAGTATCGAAGATCAAGGGCGAGTCGACCAGTCGGTAGATGTACATCTCACCGAGGTACTTGACCTCTGCCATGCGCCGCTGGTTGAACTTGAAGTCGTTCAACTCGAGGCCAAAGGTAATGGACTCCAACAGATCGTCGATGACCGAAATGGCAAAGTCCTGGTGGTAGCGGTGTATGGTGCCCAGGATGACCGAGAGGATATGGACGTTGCTGTACTTGATCTTCCCGGGCTTTGTGAAGACCTTGTGCAGGTAGCGGACGACCTCTTCTTCCTCCCAGTGCATCTTGCGGATCTGCTTGACGGTCTTGTCCAGCGTTCTCCGGCTAAGATCCTGGTACATGATCTTCCTCAAGAATAGCTCAACGGGTGTCCTCTCTTTCTGCTCAATCGCTGCGCGCTCGGGTGGGTTCACGTAGTAGATGGCGTTCTCAATGAGCATGCGCTCCTGCTGACCGAGAACTTGAGCGCCCTTCTTCCGCTGCAGCGTCTCCAGAAAAGAGGCCATCCGGGGCGAGGTTTCAGGGTTGCGCAAGAGATACCTACCGCAGTTTTCGAGTAGATTGCACATGATCTCAATGTTCATTCTCGAAAACTCATCAAGACAGACTTTCAAGCAGTGGAAGATGACATGCTCAGGTACGACGCCAAATTTGGTGAGCTCGGCCAGATATCGCACATTCTGCGTGCGGACCTGTCCCAGGAAGTCCTTGGATTTGCGTCGCTGGAGGCTTCGGAATTCATCATCCAAGTATGAGACAAGTCCTTGCGAGACGTCGGGCATGTGCTTGCCCAGGGTTGCAATCAGCCTAGAGTAGAGGGGTAGGAGATCGGACCGGCCCTTGGGAATGTCCTGGACGGCCTTGATGAGGCGATTGCGTGACGCCTTCGAGTTCAAAAAGCAGAAATCGATGGCAGTCTGGTCGACAGAATCCTTGCCGCTCAATTCAGGCAGACGAGCAAGAATGGCATCGACCTGGGCGCCTACGGACTTGTTGGCGATGGCGGTAGACTGATCATCGGCATCAGCAGCTTTGGCTTCGGCCAAAGGTTCCGCCTTGTCCTTCTCCGCAGGGTCTGGCTTGGCCTCGACCTTCTTACCCACCTGCTCGTCATTGTCAGTCTTCTTCTTCTTGGGCTCCTCGAGAAGAATTCCTGGGACGCGATCCTTGAGGTCGATGAGGTTCTCGTAAAAGCGGCGTTCTTCCTCGTCTTCCCAGATGCCGGGACCGTCTCCCTGGCCACGCAAATAGTCTCCGGCCTTTACGAGGCCAATGGTGCCATCTCCGGTATTCGCGGATGCGTCCTTCTCCTTTAGATCGGGCATCTCCAGCTCCAGAGCATCGGCAAGGACCTGGGCATTGGTCGACAGTCGCTCCTGTGCCTTGACTTGCTTCTCGTAGTTGGCCTGGCGGTCCTCAAACACTTCGCCGGACTTGACATAGGCCTCGGCATTCTTGCGGCCTTGGTTGACGAGATGTTTCTGATCGCGGAGCAGGTGCGCCTTCACATCCTCGAAATAGCGAGTGAGTATATTCTTGAAACGCTGACGCATCTCAGGGGGGATGATGGGGGGATCCTGGGTTGCGGAGCCATCCTCCTCGCTGCCGGAGCTTTCCTCGTTCTTGTCCAGGGTGGTGGTTCCGTCCTCGTTTACGGTCTTTCGTCCCTCTGCCGACGAGGTCTTGGCTCCCAGAATGTCCCAGGCGAATGCCTTGACGAAGATGACGACCAGGGGCAAGTTGATGTGCTCGCGGTCATGGCCGAGCATGTCCTTCAATACTTCCAGAGGGAAAGGTTCCGCATCCACATCGGAGCGGTTGCCGTTGGCAGTTGCCTTGGCCTTGCTTGATCCATCGACGAGTTTGGTGTTCTCCTTGCCTTTGGCCGCTTCCTCAGGCCTGGAGACGTCATCCAGGCTTCTCAAAACGCCCACGAGCCACAGCTCAGTAGCCACGCGCAGCAAGACGCGCTGACGTGCCAGGCGGTCCTTTTCCTCTCTCTCGCGCACGTCCTGGGCCAGTGTTTTCAGATGAGACTTGTCGGGGGTGCTCAGCCCTCTCCCAATGTACCATCCCAGGTAGGCGGTGAACTCGGCGGGGCCAAAGCGCTGGTGCAGGGCGCTCACAATCTCGACTCCGGCGGCAATCTCGCCAGGCGACTTGAGCTTACACAGGCCTTCGTAGCAGGCGGAGATGATCTCTGACAGGTACTTGTGGAGGGACAGGGTGCGGACTTCCTGGAGGAACTGGGTCTGGGACGAGGCAGTGATGGCGGTGCGGAGGCGCTTGATGAAGGCGGTGTTCTTCTTCATGGACGAATCGAGCGAGCCTTGGACGGGGAAGACATCTACGCGCAAGGTTAGTGCTAGGCCGACGCGGGGGGGGTCCGTCATACTCTGCTCGCCGTCCCATGCTCTAAAATTGAGCTCGCGGAGCTCTCCTGAATGGTGTAAGCGGGTTGTAGCCCCCAAAATGGACAAGGCGGGCTTACGTTTTCGCTGCCTCTCCATGGTACAGCAGGTTCCGCAGTGGTGGAGGGGCGGAGAATGACGGTGGTTGCAGCTGGTTATGATATGTGAACATGGAAATTTTCTATGTCGGGCGCGGTGTCTGCTAGCATTTGGGGGGGTTCGCAGCGTGCAGCTCGCGGCAGGGCGAGGGAGAGGGTTGGGCGGGCTGGGGTTGGTGGGGGACGTGTAGAGCGAGAATACCCAAGTGGGTTTGCGAAGTTCCAGTGTTCCTGCAGACGTTATCTCCAGGGTCCGTGCACGGGCTTATGTAAGCACGTGAAGGGCAAGCGCGAGCATGTCACTATGGAAGGGGCAGGAGCATCCAAGGCACGTGAAGGAGCCCTGTTGGAGGCACCTAGTATCCCCGGGTACTGGAATGGCTGGTTTACATTGTGGCCCTGGAGAACTGGGCGGTTGGGAGGAAGAGATGGCCAGTTGAGAACCAGCTTTTGTACACTTGACCCAATTGTTGGGAGCCCCAGTAGACACCTAGGTACCCCATGGACTGGTAGAGTCCCCCCCGCCTGCAGCCTGGAGACAGCCCCGTAGGCGCTCGATGATTTCCAAGATTCCCGGCATCAAAGTGCAATCAAAGTGCAATCACGTGTCTAATCTCAGTTGCTTACCGGTCGATGCGTACTTTTGCGTCGGGTGCATGCTCGAAAAAGATGTCGAGCTGAAACGAGTGCACTTGGTTTTGGTCAATATATGTCGTGGCCCCTTTGCATGGATCCAGCGACAAAAAAGTACCGTGAGCGATACTAAATCGAGCACGCCGGAGATTTTACCCTCTACCACACACCGAGTCTCGTCGGTGCGAAGCTCAGGTGATGCAGTCTGGACCCTTTTTCCAGAAATTGGCCTGACAAAGAGCCGTCACTGCAGCGTCCCCTCCCAAGGAGAGCCGACGGCTCAAGCCATGTGTTGAGTGTCTTGAGGATGCACGATCGTCGGTGGGCCAAACCATGGGCAAATTCAAGGACAGCAGCGGACGGAGGACTAGGACGGGCACAATTGGCATGGACGCTAGAGCAGGTTGACGCGACCGGAGCACGGCATGTGGAGCGGGCGACTCAGCAGTCTCCCAAAGCGAGTGGGTGACATTACTGGAAAAGGCCCCCCTAACCACGGGTTTTTCTTGGACGGCCTGGTGTCACGATCGGATACGACCGCTCGTTCGTAAAGGAGGAGCCATGGCCGTGCGGCGTAGGGCCAAAGGGCTCGAATTTGCAGAGGGAAAAAGGTGTCAGGGGTAGGCGGTTCATGCCTCAGTAGGCTCATGAGTCGCTCATGAGTCGCGCGCGAGCCTGGCCGGGTACGTACCAAGGTACCCCATCGAGCGTATGCCTGGAGTCGTGGTGGTGGTAGCAGTAGACGACAAAAGTTGGACGGAGACAAAGTCTACGACGGCGAGATGCAATGCACAGCGTCTATCGATTTCAGCCCTGGGGGCGACAGTGCGGCGATCAGCGATCGAGGCCGGAAGATTGCCACCTCGGATTCCAGAAGATCGGCATGGTGATGGTCAAGTGAGCGGTTCCGAGGCCTCGGAAGCTGCGGCAGGGTGGCTGCGAGCCGTGCAGCACCAAGCGGCAGGCGATCGGCACGTCGACGCACCAAGGCGACCAAGGCCTGGAATCTGGAGAGGGAGCATGTGGGCGGGTGGCAGGCAAGCTGCGATGGCACCAAGCATCACGACGGCAGCGCAGTGCAACGGGTGGGCGTGGTGTGTGTGTGGTGTGGGCTGTCTGGAGGGCCCAAGGGAGCTGGCGACGTGACGGCCCGACGGCCATCTGGTGGCATCTCTGCTCGAATTGCACCGACGTCGTCCCCACAGACCTCGTGTTCGTCTACGGAGGATGCTTTCTTTAGCCGTCTCACCACCCGCCGGCGCGCGGCGAGCGGAGCAGGAGAGCAGGAGAGCAGGAGAGCAGGATAGGGGCGCCAGCGAGGAGGGAGGAGGGAGGGGGACCTGCAGGCGGGACTCTTGGGGCGTGCCGTGGCCAGGCGGGTAGCGAGGCTGGAGAGGTGTGCGAGCCAGAGAGGCATGCAGCGACGGTGTTGACAGCCAGCACGAGCACGGAGCGGGCACGGCCGCGACATTGGCCAGACTGGCGTGGCGGTTTGGGCGAGGCTTGTTAGTCAGGCCGGGCAGGCAGAGGCCCATGATACGCCGTCAGGGGAGAGGCCGGGGCGCCGGGGCGGCTTGGCAATGAAACCTCCAGCAGAGGCGCGGGCACGACGGAGCACGACGGGGCAGGCCAGGGCAGGCCAGGGCCGCGTGCATGAAGGGCGCAAATTCTTTCCTGCCGGTGCGAGATGATGCCATGCTCCTCCTCACCAGCCTGCGTGCTGTGCTGTGCTGCTGTGCTGTGCTGCGTGCCAGCATGCGCGCCGCGGGTGGCCGGGCGGAATCCGCTCTCCCACACCTGCCTGCCTGCCTGCCCGCTCGCATGCCCCCCGTGTACTCGGCTCCAGACTCCAGAGAGGCCCCTGGCGCAGGCTCAGACTGTGCTGCTGTCACGCCGTCGGTCCGCCTGTCTGCCCGCCTGTCTGCCCGCCTGTCTGCCCGCCTGTCTGCCCGCCTGTCTGCCCGCCTGTCTGCCCGCCTGTCTGCCTGTCCGTCCGTCCGGAGTTGGCGTCTTTGCTTCTGTCGGCTGCTCCCACGCCTCGCACCCAGTCGTGCCACCCGCCCGCGGCAGGCCAAACAGGCATGGCGGCGCCTTGAAACAGCAGGAAACGAGGCGAGGATGCCCCCAGACGCCCAACGGCAGCGGGCCAGGGCCGGCTGGCGCGAGGCGTCTCGAAATAGAGTCGCTGCACAGGCGCGTCCCCTGCTTGGCTCGCGCGCCCTGGCTCCCTGGGGCACAAGCGGAGCAAAAGTGGAACAGAGGCCAGCGGCCGGCTCGCCCGAAGCGGTTGGTCCCCCCAGCGAAGATCGAACAGTAGCCGCGAGTAGCTGCCAGTGGCTGCGAGTAGCGCCTGGGAATGGCTGCGAATGGCTGCGAATGGCTGCGAATGGCGGTACACGCCTGCAGCGGCCTGCCGGTAGCTCGCAGTAGCTGCACGTAGCTGCACCTTTTGGGCGCGACTCAGTCTTGGACGCTGCACCCCCCCGAGCCCGCGCTTCTTCTCGTGCCATCGTACAAACCAGGGCCGACCCCCTCGCCGCTGCCTACTTCTTGCCTCTTCTGCCACGCCTCTTTCTTCCCTCCTCCGTGTGCGCTCTGCTGTAATGACTTTGTCCTTGTTCTACTAACCGCCTCTTTTCTTTCCCCTACATTCGTTTCCTCTCCACCCTCCCCCGTACCGGGAGCCGCGCGAAAAAAAAAAATCTGGATACACACCAATTGACAGCGCCCCCCCTACCGATCCACCGGCACCTCTTTCAAAAGAGCGCCGCTGCGACCTCGCCTTTCGTTCCATCCACCCACCCTCGACCCTCCGGCCTTGTGCGACGACGCCTCCGCTGCATCACTTGACCAGCCGCTGCCGTCGCCCTCGCCCTCGCCCTCGCCCACCACCCTCCACCCGACTCGGTGCGTGCCCACCGCTTCTGCACCCACCCCCCGGGCCGCCGGCTAACAGCAAGCCAGAAGTCGCCAAACGCCGCTCGCTGCCTCATGATATAGAGTAGCCGACAGCCCCAAGCTTCGCCTTTTGCTCGATCTCCTTCGCTCGTTCACCCCACCCCGCCCGACCCCACCACTCTCGCTCCCCCATCAGCCAGCTCCCCACAGCCGCCATGTGGGAGCACCTGAACCTCGTGGCGCGCGCCGACGAGGATGGCGTGCCCTCCATCACCGACCCATGGCCCACCAAGGATGTGAGTTTGCTCCCCTTCCGGGCCCTTCCCTCATGACTGACGGCGACAGATTGTCTACGTCTCCATCATCGGCCCCCTCATGCTCATGGCTCTTCTCGAATGGTTCCTATGGCTCGCCGCCTTCATGTACTGCTTGGTCAAGGTCTTCCAAAAGGCCGAGACCATCAGCGTCCGCATCCTTGCCGTCATCATGATGTTCCTCTTCTGCGGTTTCCGGTACGTACCCGGCCCATGACTGCCCGCCTCTCCCGTCTAATGCTTGTCCAGTGGTATCTTCCTTCCCATCATGGTTGTCACCCTCCCGCTCCCGCCGCAGGTGGTGCAGTACTTCCCCACGGCCATGACCGAGGGCCTGCAGTGGTTTGCCTTCTGGTCCTTTGCCGGTCTGCTCACCATCCCCTGGCTGTTCTGCGTCTACCAGCTCGTCACTCACTCCGTTGGCCGCTCCAAGAGGATCAAGACGGTTCTCGACGAGGCCTCTGCCCCCAAGGTCGTCATCATCATGCCTTGCTACAACGAGTTGCCAGACGTGCTTCTGCGCACCATTGACTCGCTGGTCGACTGCGACTACCCCCCATCGTGCTTGCACATTTTCCTGTCCTTTGACGGAGACGACGAGGGCGAGCTGTACCTCAACACCATCGAGAAGCTCGGCGTTCCCTTGACCCTCGACTCGTACCCCAAGTCCATCGATGTCACCTACCGTCACTGCCGCATCACCGTCTCCCGTTTCCCCCACGGTGGCAAGCGTCACTGCCAGAAGCGGACCTTCAAGCTCATTGACAAGATCTACACCGAGTACCTCAAGCGCAACGACAACCTGTTCGTCCTCTTCATCGACTCCGACTGCATCCTGGACAAGGTCTGCATCCAGAACTTCATGTACGAGATGGAGCTCAAGCCTGGAAGCAAGAAGAACATGTTGGCCATGACCGGCGTCATCACCTCGACTACGGACAAGAACTCGATCCTCACCCTTCTTCAGGACATGGAGTACATCCACGGTCAGCTTTTCGAGCGTTCCGTCGAGTCTGGCTGTGGTGCAGTCACCTGTCTGCCCGGTGCCCTGACCATTCTTCGCTTCTCGGCCTTCCGACGCATGGCTAAGTACTACTTTGCTGATAAGGCCGAGCAGTGCGAGGATCTCTTCGACTACGGAAAATGCCACTTGGGCGAGGACCGTTGGCTCACTCACTTGTTCATGATTGGCGCCAAGGAGCGGTACCAGATCCAGATGAACACGGGAGCTTTCTGCAAGACCGAGGCCGTCCAGGAGTTCAGGTCTCTGATCAAGCAGCGTCGCCGCTGGTTCTTGGGGTTCATCACCAACGAAGTGTGCATGTTGACTGATATTCGTCTCTGGAAGCGCTACCCCATTCTCTGCATCATTCGTTTTATGCAGAACACCATCCGAACCACTGCCCTGCTCTTCTTCATCCTGGTCATCTCGCTCATCACCACCTCGCAAAAGGTTGAGAACCTTCCCGTCGGTTTCATCGCCATCTCGCTCGGTCTGAACTGGATTCTCATGCTGTACTTTGGTGCCAAGCTTGGTCGCTACAAGATCATGATGTACCCCGTCATGTTCGTTCTCAACCCCTTCTTCAACTGGATCTACATGGTTTATGGCATCTTCACTGCCGGTCAGCGTACTTGGGGAGGTCCCCGTGCCGACGCCGGTAAGGCCGACGACAAGACCACCCCTGCCCAAGCCATCGAGCAGGCTGAGCAGAACGGCGACGATCTCAACGTTGTGCCCGAGACGTTCAAGTCTGCAGCTGAGCAGCAAAAGAACCGCGCGGGAGTTACCCCTCTCCAGCCATCCGACAATCTCGAGGGACGTTTTGCTCAGGCCGAGAGGCTGCCAAACGGTTGGTACCAGCAAGCCAACGACTCTGGTCTCACCTTGCCCAACACGCTGCCTCGCAACCCCAACGTCCCCAATGTTCCCCTGCACCCGCGTTCGTCCATGGACTCGTTCGTTTCCGGCACGTCCAACAACAACTCGGTCTACCTGCCCCGCCGTGTCGAGAGTTTCATGGACCCCGAAGACGCTCGCATGTATCACAAGGCTCAGGCACAACAGAAGCCTGCTGGTGGCGCTTACTTCGAGGCTGAACGTAGTGACAACTCTCCCTACCAGCTCAGCTCTAGCCTCGACAAGCGTGGATACCACGAGTCTGTAGAGTCTTTCTCCGACGACTCCGTGTACCAGGGACAAGGAAAGCTGCCGCAGCGACCCCCTCACTCGCGTGGCAACAGCGAGCAGAACATCCACAACGCTCAGTATTCTCCCGCCACCAACTCTCCCCTCGCCGTTGAGTATGGCGCTAGCGACCTCTCCCCACCCCAGGCCACCCACGACCGCCACGCCTCCAACAGCTCCCAGTCGAATACCCGCACTGGGCGCAGCCCTCTTGCACGCCAGAGCTACGTGAGGACTGCTCCGGGTGAGGAGCTCGGCTACGAGATGCAGCAGCAGCAGCAGCAACAGCGGAGCTTGATGCGCGACGTTTCTCCCGCGCCGCTCGCCTCGCCCACGGAACAGCCCTCGCACGGACGCAGCGAGTCACGCGACTCGGAGAAGAAGAAGCGCAACAGGCTCAGCAAGAAGCACCCAGGCAACTAAGGGCCTGAGGCTTCCCACCATGGGTAGTTCTCGTTTTTTTATGCTCCTACACTGGATCCCATTAAAAGTCGTTTTATGATGGCGTTCAAGCAGTCCATTCAGACAGTGCTTTTCCTACTCTTGTCGAATCACAAGCACTACATCCATTCCAGCATCCGGACACCAAACGGCGTTTTTTCTATTTCCGAGAATCCATATCTATACTAGACCTCCATACCTCACATTCCCTTCAACCAACTTGTACATACAAACCACACAACTGGAGGCTGGACGACAAACCACGGCGGCGGCGATGGAGGCAATTTTGCGAGACCATTTTTGTCTCTTTTTCGTCGTTTTTTTTGGATTCTTTGCTTTATTTTCCTTTTGGCTTTGAGCATGCCGCTTCATGGTTGTTTTTGAGCCATCTGGCTAGCCAGGTGGAGACTTTTTTAGTCGCACTCACGCATTTAACTCGCACCACACCCTTTTCCTTGAACCTACAGTCTATATCATCACCTATGGATCCCACTCCATCCCCTTAATGATGGCCCGGTTCCTTGCGCTTGGAGGCGCGGAACGGGTTTGCAGACATGTACACGAGCGTGTATATATGGCAAGACGGCCCACGAAGGGGTCATGCAAGGGCGCGGAGTGAGCGCTTGTAGATGGATGGGATGGGAGGGCAAGGGAAAGAGGATGTGAAGATGCGATGGGATTAGATGGTTAATGCACATGCGAGCATGCAGATACACACAGACACAGAACCTTAATGTTTAGAATTGAAGTACTTCCTTCTCCCAAGCCTACCTGGTCCCTCTTTTGCTGCATTGTGAGCATTTGAGCAAGCGAAGACTATACGAGCTTGTCCACGACTTGCTCATCGAAATGAAGTCACGGATCGGATCTGGCTAGCTAAGAGAAGGATCTACACGATGAAAGCATCCCTCCACACAGTGAGCTCTGCAACAGAAACCTTATTCCAATGCAAAAAACCCCACCCCATCCCATCCCACCCCACACACACTTCAAGCAACGACTATCCCGCTTACCTCGGCCCTTCTCCCCGCCTCCTCAGCTCTAGGTTCCAGGCACGGGATCCGCTGTCTCGGCTCGTACATGTACCATTGCACAACGAACTCTAAATTTGATCGACGTGTGCGCCAATGCCTCGCGAGGGCTTCATCTTGGACTGGGGGATGGAGGGGAGCGTTGCGTAGTTTGCTCGTACATGTTGTGGGGAGGGAGGGAGGGAGGCATATTTCCACTGTCCGTCCGTCCATACATCTACCCATGCGCTGGTATCGGTGTATACGTACATGAATGGTGTCCAGCCAGTCAGTCAGTCAGTCAGTCAGTCAGTCAGTCCGTCAGCCTGCTCCGCGGGGGACAAGTGTGCGCAATGGATGGAGGCGGGGACACCGGTTTTCCAGCGTGCACAGCCGAGATGCAGTTTCAGGAACGCCGGGCAGGCGTTTGGGAGACGCGATGCACGCACGCACGCACGGCATGCATGGTGCAGGCAAGGCCAGGGATGCCGTCCCGCGGGGGCTGCGTACCGCGGCCATGGACTCGGGTGTGTGTGTGTGGTTTCGGCGGCCGGCAGGGAAGGAGGGGGTACAAGGCAAAGTCGGACGGTGGGGACAGGTATCGAGGTATGGACGGTGAGTTAGGGGACACATAGGAAAAAGGCCATACATGGCCGTGAATCTATATTGAGAGTAAAGCGCTCTAATGAGAAAAAAAAAATCGTCTAGAGTAAATCCATCGTCTACTTTTCAACTGGTGGTTCGCCAGAGAAAGCATAGTCTAAATAATGTCAAGGTGACTGGAATATGTGCTGAAAACGAGTGCGGACGGGGTATACATGTGCTGTGAAGAGGATTGAGTGTTGGTTAAATGCAGAAAAGGCATGTTGAATGAGGAAAGCGGTGGAGACCAGGATATTGAACGCCGCCAATGCTTTCAGATGCACGAGCCAAGGAAAAACAGAAAATATGCAGAAACGAAGTCAAGAGCCAAAGACAAATCAGACACGCTTTTTACGCTTGGTCCCACACTCCGCTCAGTCGTACGGGCCCCGTATGGATCTTCTGCTCTACGAGATCGAGCTTTGCAGTCGCAAATGACAACTTGTGAGACTGGGAAATCCGTGCAAACGCATTCATGCACCACTGGGTGCGTTCTTCATCGCCCTGTCGAGAGTAGAAACTGGTCACGACGAAGAGCGGAACAAGAATATTCTCCGTGGTGGCGAAACTGGTGTTTTGCGTGCAAAATTGAACGGAGCGGCAGATGAGTGAGGCATACTCTGCCATCTGCGAGGAGAGATCGCTCGCTGGGAGTTCCGATAGCTCCGAACGTGGAACTTGCGAGTAGAGAGAATTCCGCGTGTCGAGTATCAAGACCTGTGAGGTCCAATACAGACAGTACACTGTGCAGACCTCGACACTGGCAAATTGTAGAGGGTACGGGACCGAATCCGCACCAACGACAGTAGCAGGAACGATCCAAGGCCCTGGCATGTTTGCTTTTACCCGATCGTACCACGAAGAGAGTGCTTGCTCCATTCGGGTCAACTCGTTCAAAAGTGCAAGTGCTGTTGTAGATGATGATGTAGACGAGGACGATCGCGAGGATGCGCCGGGAATGGCCATGCTATCGCTAGCGCGCAAAATGTTCGGGAGAGGAAGGATGATCTCACACCACTGAAAATACAGCTCGTTACGACTAGTGCGAGAACAAGAGTAAATATGCCGTGCTGCGTCCCGATATTCATCAGAAGAGAACAGATAATGCCGGCGAGATGCCAGGCTTTCGAATAGCCCCTGGTTCAGTATGTAGACGTGCAGTTCTTCAAACTGCAGTGTCTTGAGAGACGCATTCAGGAGCTTAGTTGCCCCTTCGATATGGGCCACTTGGCCAGTGCCGCCTTCGTTGAACATGAACAGTTCAGTCGAACTCATCACGAGAGTTGTTGCCAATAGATCCTTTCGTTGCGTCGAATTAGGTTCTGGAAGAGCCTTCTGGACCATCTGCAATGCGTGCAGGTACATGTTTCTTGCGTGGTCAATCAGTCTCTCGTCCTGATACTGACTACCAATAAAAGATGCAGCCAGTGCCCCAATAGCTGTGTCGAGGATCGGCGACTGCCCCAGCCAATACGGGAGTAGGTATCGCCAACCACCCGACTCGTTTCCAGGCGTCAGCAAGTCAGTAGGAGTTTTTTCAGGGCCAAATCGTCTATAGTAAAGATCGAGGAACACATCGACCATGGCGTGGACATTTTTCGGGTCCGGGTTCGGAAAATTGGGCCATTGGGTTTGTGTGGGAACTGACGCAGACGGAGGAGACTGAGAGATGGTCGGAAACTGAGGTTGAGAGGCAAGGTCCAGGACGAGGTACTTTTGTGCGTTCTGAGTCCTATTCCAGAGTGGTGGTGGGCCAGTTGAATTGACGTTGATAAAGATATGGCCCATGTCATAGCCTCCGCATTGTTTGTTCTTGTTGACGCATTCGGTACATCGAGGCTTCTTCCTGTCGCACTACACAGTCAGTGCAAAATACTCGAAAATCATGGGTAGATGCTGCTCACCTGTGCCAACCTATCTCGACATGGCCTACAGCTCCCCTTCTTTTGATTGTCAGGGAGCATAGCTGCTTGTAGCCTTTGGCCACTGACAGCAAGAGGTAATTGGGTGGGCTTAAAAAGTATGGAGAGGACCGGCACAAAGTACCGAATGTGGAAGCCTAGGGGCGGCCTAACAGCGGAACGGCCGATGGGTGTGTGGTTCCAACGAGAAACGATCGGTCTTTGCCAAGTTTTTAAAAAGAAGTGGGAACTGCAAGGATGGGCTCTTGGGCGCGTTGGCAGAGGTTCAAAGAAAGTAAGGCAGACTTGTGGATATATACGGAGGGTGAGAAGTGGTTACGGGAGCTGGCAGAGCCTTGTGCGCCCTAGTAATTAAGTTGTTATCAGGGGGAAACGGCGTAGACGCAGTGTATAAAGATAGTAAACATGCTGCTCACGCTGGGTGTCCTGTGTTGGATACTCACTTGTGAAGCTCGATGCTGCGATCTTTTCTAGAACAAGTATAAGGATTGCCTGAATTTCTAGACATGCTGGAATGAAGGGTCAATTGGCCCAAGCATGAACCTGAACGCCTGGATATAGGCGGCCGTAGGGGCGGGAACGGGGAGACAGGTTCGTCCGTGTGCCCACCTGGACGGTCAGGCAGCCAGCGGTTCCTTGCTATAGTCGCTCGAATGATGCGAACTCATGCTAAGTGGCCGTGGAAAATTGCCATTGTTGAAGTTAATATTATTAGCCTAACCCCCGGACCAAGCCGGAGGATTGCTAGTCATGGGCGAGCCACAGCCATGGACCTGGAGAGCCTCATGCTCGTGACTGTGGGGGCCAGGGATAGAAGACGTCTCGAGGCCTTGAGGTGCTCGGCCCAGCCGCAATGGCAGGAAATCAATGCCGTTCGAGGGATGGTGGTGGTGGGTGTGTGGCAACATGTAGCCGGAGCCGGCCAGACCAGTGCCAGTAGAGGTGCCTGATAGGCCTGAGCCCCAGGGAAGCGGCTGTGCAATTGCGGTGCGAGCCCGCAAGCTGAGACGGTAGCTCATCGAGGCAGTGATGCGGGACGCGTCTAGGCGATGATGAGTAGAGGTGGAGGTTCGGGGTCTGACTAAGGCGTCGCCACGTGATGCTCGCCAAACGCTGGTGCGAGCATCTGGACAAGCTTCAGATGACTGCAGGACAGACAACCGCGCCCACCACACGGCCGGCTTGCTCACGGCGGATGGACTGCGCGCAACTGTCGCTGCCAGCGGGCGCGCCGCGGCGGGAGATCATCGTCGCATTCTAACATTAGAAGAGGATTTTCCCAGACAGTGCCCAATCATGCGCCTGCGCCGGCGAAGGCTGAGCGCGTGTCCCAGTCCCCAACCCGCCTGCTGACTACGCTCTGTCAGGAAGCCGTGTCTCACTGAACGTCAACAGGCCTCCCACGCGACCCGTTACGATGCCGCCACCTTATGCGACCACAAACAAGCACCGTGTGTGTTCCTTCGCGCGTTCCTTCGCGTGCTATTCCGAACCCTGATCCTGACGCCTGCGCTTCTGCCGCCTCCGATGGCCGCAGCCTCTCCACTGCTGTCCTTGCCGGCCGAGCTACGAAACCGCATCTATCACTTCTACTTCAGCCAGCCCTCCACCGAAGCACCGCCGCCCATATCGCGGTCGCCTCTGGCCCTGCCCTCCACATGCCGCCAGCTGCACCGTGAGACGCGCTCGCTGGCTCTTCCCGCCACCACCTTCAAAGCCAGATGCTGGCGCCTGTTCGAACTCCAAGACCGGTTCCGCCGAGTTCCTCCCACTATTTTGCCCAAAATCAGGCGCCTGGAGCTCGCCCTGCCCATATATGCTTTCCAACAGCAGTTCAACGCTCTCCAAGGCCTTCGTTTGGCCGACGCCGGCGTGGCAGAGGTGGAAGAGCTGTTCATCCAGTACGAGGGGCGTGTCGTGTCTGAGCAGCTGGAGACGTCCATCATTTACAGATTGGAGGTTGTGCTTTGGATGACGGTTGCAACATGCCACAATGAGCGTCTGAGCAAAATACGCATCGCACACGGTGGAGCCTTGCGAGACCACGACATTGTACAGCTGTTCTCAAGGATGTCCAAGCTACCCCTGCCCTTTGCCTCGACCGAGACATGGACCACACATCCTGAGCTTGAGCAAGGCCGATTCTATCTCGTCAAGACAGGCATCCGCGGCGAAGAGCAGCGGAGGGTCCTGGTCCTGTTCGGCCATACCGTGCGGGAGGCCGAAGAGTACGCCAAAGTAAAGAATCAATTATCCGAGGTAGCCATTGTCGTGATTCCATTCCATCATGATGCTGATATTACGATTAGGGAGGCATCCTGGAGAATGTGCTCGCCAGGCGACCTGACATTAGCGATGCAGTTGAACTTGATCATGAATCCCTCGCATATGAGATTGAACAACTTTCCAGGAGCTTCCGCGTGGAGCTTGATTCGCTTGCTTACTTTTAGCATGGAATGGACTGACTCGAGAGAATAGGTAGCTTTGGTAGTCTTCTACTTGTTCTTGCGGCCCTGAAACAAGGCGCTGGTATAGTCTAGATTAATTACTATCAGAATTGCCTACCAGAACCTGTTCATTCGGCCTTTGAGTGGGTTTCCAACAGGCGTGTTCTAAATACAGCGGTCGTACAGTTGCGGTTGACTTTTGTTCCACTAAGCCCTCTTGCTCAACTATGACAATTGCAGGGCACACACAAGGCAGATTCCCAAGGTACAAGGCGGTCACTTTCCTGGCGTCTCCGCCTATTCGAGCCGGTCTTCTCCCGGCCCTGTAACGACCGTTAGGGCTTGGTATGGCCCCGGCCGACCGAAGTACGCCCAGCTTCAACTCATCGTTGCACGATCCTAATGGCTGGATGTCTTCCCTTGTCTCCGGAACGCAACCCCCATTACGTCTCAAGGCAGCCACATAGGCTTCGCCGACCCATGGGTTCCTACAGCATTTTCATCCAGGTTCCACATGTTCCAGACCTCCATGAAATGCACCATTACCCGTGGCCCCATTACAACGGGGCTCTTGCCCAAATCAGCAGGTAAACCTGAGCAAGCTGCATAATGCTGTAACTTCGTTAGCGAGACCATGTTCTTCGGATGGACCGTACGATGGTGGAAAAGGGCTTCCCATGCAACGTAGCTAGCCGCTCTATACGTGTTGATATTCAGTCTAGGTCTCATATCATGCCTCAGAACCCTGCAGAGTCAAGGATTCGAAAATGTACAAGGAAACACCATGAGTGTAATGCATCATGAACATGTTCGCTCCTTCCGTATCCACGCTCACAAATTCTCCGATATGCTCCGGGCGCTGGAGGGGCTACGACTACAATTCTTCACATTTGGAGTAGGCCCGATTTATCTCAAGGCCACCAGCCCCCGCCTAATCAGATCTACTGCAATGGTGACATACTTGCCGATGTGGCTCCACTAGCCACCGTATGCCGCCGATGCCGAGGTCCAGGCTACTTTCCATGCCGGCGATAGGTGCCTTACGCATCAAGTCCGCATGCGTCCCATTTTGGGGCCATGGCCAAAATCGTCCGCCGGAAACATCCACATCGGGTTCGAAGCCCATGGATATGCGCACCATATGATGTGGAGGGGTCAACCTGCGTCTGTGCAGCGTACTAAGTGTGTAAATCCCTCCAGATCGAGTACTGCCTAATCTTCTATTTTCGGTTCGGCTCCCCTCCATCACAGCCACCATCAACATTCTAGAGCAGTGGCAATTCAAACATCATTCAAGCAGGGCACTTATTGACCAACCCAAGTACCTGCCTCTTGTCAGTTACGTGTCACGACAGTCTCAGAGGCTGACTTTGGTACCTTGTTGTTGCAGGCATCACGGTGAAAAAAAAGGCAATAAAAACTGCCTCGATCAGATGGTCCCCAGAACCTCAATGTACATGGGTCCTTGAGGTTACAACTACATCCACTGCGGATATTCTACCCTGCAAGCCAGTCTCAAGCTTATCCTTTTGACACTCGTCCGAATGCACACCATCTACCCTGACAGACGTGCAGAGTTGGCGTTCCAGCCACACCGGCACGTAAGCACTCTGTTCAGTGCGGTTAGAACTACCCCGGTGGTTGATATGAGGTCCGCTCAAGGTTCCACAAGGACCGCAGCTCTTCACGACTCCAAGATTGCGTCAGCCTTGCGCGCCAGCGTGCGAGTTTTGTACAACACAATGCAGGTACCCGCCACCTTTGTGCTTCATGAGATCAATGCAGTATATCGCACATGTCAGTTGTTTGATTCTAATTTCGTCGACAGAATTTTCACTTTAAATCACATAGCCAATGTCGCTTATACTCAAAATGCACCTAACTATAGCTTTTGCCGTCATCTCCGCCACCCAAAGTGAAAGCCTCATGTCGCCACAGTCAATGCCTTGTCTTTTGGTGCGACCTGAACGCCACGGCCTTCTGGGGGCCTCATTTCGGTACTTTCCAAACGTCCTCACACGCATCCGCGGGCTTCTCCGAGTACCACAATCTGTCCCCTCAACACAACAGCAAACTGCTACCTCGATTCTTGGAGAGTATCAGAAGCAATGCAAGAGCGCACCCTGGTGCGAAGTCCGGACCCCATGGCCTGATGTCGTCAAGATGCCGAACCCCGTCCGTGAGCATCCTGAAACGCAGCCTCATCGGCCACGTCCGTAAATCACGTGTAGGGGATGGAACTGTTCGTAAACAGCGGGGCTCTATTCCTTCGTATCCGCACTTGTATCCGAACAGGACAGGCGTCCTCCACGCTGCGGCTTTCGACTAGCATGCGAGGAGCGCCGTGCTTTTTTTTTGGGCTTCGTTCCACGCCTAGAGACTCCCTTTGCCTCCTCTTACTATAGCGACTCTTGTATAGTTTTTGCTTACTACGCTCTACGCATGCCAAAACAAAGCTCGGGATTGCATGCAAGCTATCGGTATACCGAAAGATTCTAACGAAATCGGCCCGTGCTGGCTAATTTTCCGGTCCCTTCTCACAGCCTTACGTTCCTCGCTCTGGCCGCCCTGATCATCGCGAGCCGCATCCTCTACCGCGGAGACTGTGGAGCAGTCAGCAAGTGCAAGGTATGCAGAACGCCTAACTACCGTCTACGCTACGCGATAGTCCATTACGTGGCCTACATACTGATCGCTATCCCCGAACCTAGTCAACTAGGACTCTTGCACAGCTTCCCCACTCTTTAAAACTGTGCTTCAGAGCCTAGTAACGATTTTTGAAAGGGATGAAATTATTTTATTTCCCTTGCGCAGTGACATTTCGCTCTCGTTAATTTGAAACTGCTCGGCGCGTACCCCTTCGCCATGTTAACAGACTATCGATTCCTGCGCGCAATCGGCCCATTCCGCATCTCAGCTTCCTGTATTGCGTAGTGCCAGCACGAAATCGTCACGCGATAGTCGCGGGCGTCTCTTCCTATTCTGATATAGACATCAATTTAGCCTTCAAGGAGAGTATAGATATCATTAGCTCCGGAAGTCCTGCAAGGCATCCCAAGCAACGTCATCTAGACCACATAAATCAGCCATGCCAAATCGTCACCGCCTCAATCACGGCATCCTGCGCCGACATGAGGCCTTGATTTCGGCAATATTTTTGGTACAACGCACTTTTACTCACATGGCACCGTTGAATGGCCATAGACACCCAACTTTGTTGTCTCCATCTCCATTGTTCACTAATCCATGCCCAGCTCTCAGGACCCTCCCCAAAGCCCGGGACTCCCGAAGCCCTGCACCACCATATATGCGCATGCGGACGGCAGCAAATGCCACCGACCAGATATGCACTCACAAGCCTACACGGGACGGGTACGAGTCGAGACACCCAAGTATAGCTCCCGACCGGCGCTAGCGCCCTCGTGGTTGCTTGCACATATTGCTCGTGCAGACGGCACAGCACATTTGCACGGCGGCGAAAACTCTTCCATGCGCACACAGGGGACTTTGAACAAAAGAGAAGAATGGAAATCAGAGAGAATGAGCGCATGCATCGATGTTGTGTTGGACTTGACATTGCGCTGCGTTGCGCTGTTCCATCCAAATCATCCCCTTGCCCTCCACTTCGGCCAGACCTCGCGCCTAGGGTACATACATTATCAACATCCTCTTTTTCATCCATGGAGCTAGGGATGTCATGTACCGTGGCCGTTAGTTGGATGCCTGAGCCCCAGATTCTAACCCCCTTCCCTCTCCCCCCACCCCTGGCCCCGGCCCCAGCCCCTTATCCTCACAACCTAGTCAACCCACAACGTTGTATTTTTCATCTGTCGCATGCAAACACATAGATATACACGGCATCTTCACCAGTATTGCGGGTCCAGGATAGGGCAAACAGCAGTGCTTCCGTGCGACATGCTGGGCGCTGGCGAGTGGCTGCGAGCCTTGATGTTTGAGCCCTGTGCCAACATGCGAAACGAGAGTCCCTCCTTTTTGAAGAGAAAATCAAACCATGGGGGGTTGGTGCCGTTGGAGTAGATGCTGGGCGGCAGTTGCCTAGGGTACGGGATGTAGAGTTAGGTGCTGAGTGGATGGTAGGCGAGGTGGATTTGCTAGGATTAGGATCCTGAGCGGGTATCCTGAAGACTATTATGACAAGGTCAGATATGTTATCATCTACCACGATTATATGCTAACAGTGCGGATATGCGGTAGGAAGAGACAGGACCGGAGGAATGCTGCAGGATGATCACCGCTTGGGAATCTTATCTTCAACTCGAACGAGATGAATCTCAGACGCCAGATTGCTTCTGCAAGGAGAAATCCGTTCTCTCCAGTGTCATCATCATCTCTGCTCTCCCCACCTCCAAACCCCCACACATGGATCCTGAAGCAGTAAACAGTATCTGCATTCATCCCACTTGCACAACCTTTTCACCATATCCGTATCCAAACCCACCCACTGCAATCTTTTCCAGTGGGGCCAAGCATACACACCCATCAGTGTCAATAAACGCATCATCACGGCAAAGTCCCCAAACCATCTCTCCCAAACCTAATCATAGCCTTAAGAAAAACACTCACAACACAGACGCCAGAAGGCCAGAAAGAAAGAAAGCAAAAACCACTGTGTCAGAACCGGGTCGTTCAAACATGCACACACCCACCCCCCCTCCACAATCGAATCCTTCAGACCAGAAAGAGAGAGGGGGGGAACTAACCGCGCAAATCACAGTCACTGCCGCAGCCACCACGGCGGCGCGCTCCCGTTCCCGCCCGCTGCGGCGTAGCAGTGCATCACCCGTCCATCCATTCGCTCGACTAAACAGTTTGCTCCAACCATCGCTGCTGTTATATCGACACACTCACAGGCTGGAGCAGCGAGCCTGGGGGGAGCGTTGTGCGTGGCGATTATGTGTGCGCGCGTGTGCGGCGCGGTGCAGCGGTGTAGCGGTGGGAAGTGAGATGATCAGGGCAGGCAGGGAAACGGGGTGGGAGTTGATGATTGCAGTGCAGGGCAGCGCAGTGCAGGATAGAGGAGGGATGGGTGGGCAAGGTGAATGAAAGGGTGCTGGGGATGATTGCATCGCAGCGTGTTGATCCCCGCTGCTAACGCCATCATTCCGTCCATCCCATCCTGATTCTCAGCGTCAATCTCCTGGTTTGTCGTCGATTCATGAAGACCACAATTTGGACTTGAACATGTCCAATCCCCACACCTAGAAATCCATCAGCCCCATCTTCCTTTGCAATCCTCCTCCCCCCATAACCCAAACTCGACTTTATTAATTGCCTGTCCATTCACTTAATCCCCCACCCCGCCACCAACACTCTCGCCAAACCCCATGCTCCCTTAGCCGAAACCCCACCAATTGCGGCTGCAGCACATGCACGCCTGGGGCGGACCGTGCCTGTGGCACAGTATGCAGAGCACAGTGGAGCCAAAAGCCAATCTGCAAGTTTGGCTGGCTTGCTTGCCAGCAAAACAGTGTGCGTAGGGGAGAAGAAAACAGAATGGAACATCGGCGTGGTGGCGTGGTGACCAAGTATGGATGGAATAGATGATCAGGGCAGACAGGGTGGAACGAGCGAGCGATGCCATGTCATCGCACGCGCTCTCAGCCTGTTTTTTTTTTCCCTCTCCAGGCAACAAAACAGCCTATATTATGGATCCCAGAATTTGGGCAAAAAAAAGGGACACTCGAGTGACGTATATCCCGCAGTGCAATGCACGTGTATTCCCACGGCGATTCCCGCCCGCGTCCACGCGCGCGTGTAGTAGCCATCCTCCACGCACCACCTAGTCGCTCGACCCAGACAAGACCCACCAAAACGCCCAGTTACGCAACATGGCGTAAGTAAGTAGGTAGATGGGCTGCGCTTCATCCTCCATGACCGCCATCCCCCCCTCCTTCCTCCACACAGCTGAACACAGAGTGGCGCCGCCCTGGCCCAGCCCTCCAACTCCTCTCAACACACCTTCCCCCCTCCCCCGCCGCTTACTTGTGTGGGCATGCATGTATGTAAGTAAAACTGCCTAGCCGCAGGGCTTCACCGGCCAGTTAGCTGCGTAGCAAGCCGCTCGCTCCCTCAGCCTGGCCGATGCCTATTTTCGCTGACGTGCATGCACTTTTCTTCCATTCATCGAGCCTGAAAATGAACCTGTAAGATTAGCGGCGAACAAGATCTCTGCGCAGGGAAAGCGAGAGTATGCGATGGGGATGGCGAATGCGACGTCGATCGTGAGCACCACGAGCCGGGATCGGCGAGGGCGGGGGCAATTGGGGATTTAGCTCTCGAGGGCGGAGGGGAAGGATAAGGCACGACAAGCAAGGCATGATTTGTTCGATTAAGACTGGGGAGATGTATGGCAAATTCCAATGCGATTGCTACTCAGCTGAACACGAGGTGCCGATGATGAGGGAAAAACTAGAAGACTAGAGACTAGAGGATAGAAACCATATTCCCAACCCAAGGTATGCTTACAAGTACGAACCATGCTCGCATACAATCCTTACACGCCCAAACAAATATCAGGAGATGAAGAAGAAAATTCCAAAGAAAAGATATCCAAACCCATTACCAAAACACCTCGACACCTTCCTTGCCCATCTATCCAACACCTAAAGAAGCTATAATCGCAAGGCTCGCCTTCCCATGTCCCACTATACACTGTCGTCCCACTGCATCGGATCCCCAGCTCCATGATCTCGCCCAAAAGCAGTCGTTCCCAAATTAGAATCTGGAGGGGAGCTGAGGCCGTCACATGGCTGGCGGACACGAGCGCGAATACGGGCCGGCGCAAACGATAACACCAGACTATGACACTTCCGGTCTGGCACGGCGGAAGCAAGGCTCCGCACGGCCATGATTGCTGCAGCTCTATCGAGCTTTTTTTTTGCTTGCCTTGTGTCGGTTTTCGTAACTATCGGGGCTCTCGTGCACGACGTGTTTTGAACAGCCGATGCAGCAAAAGTGCGAGTGTCGCATCTTGTCCGAATACGCTAGCGAGGTCCGCCACGGTGTACTGGTAGCTGTGCAGCGAGCAGCGTAGTGCAGTGCAGTACAGCGCAGGAAGGATCCGTGCTGGGAGCGAAGGCGCGCCCAGGAGCCGGGCATTCTCAACGCCCATTTCTCTCTCATTCTCGTCGCCCTGCGAAAGCTTTCGGGAATGCAAGCACGCGATGCACTCGCAAACCCGAGCATTTCGATTCGCGGTTTTTGAGCAAGCGGCGCGCTAAGCTTCTAGGGGAGAGCCGGATGTGGCTTGGCAGCCTGGTTCAGGTCAGCTTCGGGTTTTAACGAACAAACGAGAGCGCGCGCGACAACTCCACAGATCTACAGAGCTACGACAATGCGTAAGGAAAGCGATGACTTACGTCGTAAGAAAGAAATTCCCCGTCCCGTGTGTAAATTTGGCTCTTCACCGGGGCAAGGAAGCGACTCGCTGCGCTTCTAGAAGCCGGAGCGAGTCAACATGGCGTCATCCCAGATGGACGGGTTTGTCGACATGGCCTTGAGGTCTTCGATGTAGGCACCAGACGTATTCGGCTTCATCATGTGCATCTGCTGGTGGTGACTCGACCACTCACCCTGCACTATTTCGGGAGAGTCATAGTCGTGCGATCCATCGCTGAGTGCCAATGATGGCACCGAGCGGGTGTGAGGAATCTGAGGGGGCGACACCGAGAGTCCCTGTGGTGGCCACATCCCCATGGCGGAGGGCGAGTCGCAGAAACCCATTGAGTTGGGATGGCTCTCGGGCTCAGGTGTAGACCACATGTCACCAGGCATCATGCCAGGCATGTCGTTTTCGAAGCCAAGACCGATCGGCATCTGCCCGTCGTCAGACCATGGCTGCGCGTTCATGTATGGATCAAACGGCTCAGCCATGGTTAGATGCTCAGGGTAGGGAAATGAATCAGGCGTCTGCGGAGTCAGACGGCCAGAAGCCAGAAACCCGCTCTTCTCCATGGGCTGCGAGAAAGGCATCATGTTTTGCTCGGGGCTGCTCGAGTAGGAATGGAATTCGTCGACAATCTGAGGTGTGTATGGAGCTTGGGTCGGCAGAGGCGTGAGCATGTTGAGGCTTGCAAAGTCTGTTCGCTGGGCCATCTTTGCGGCAGTGTGAAAGTCCATTTGCGAATGGGTCCGTGTGAGCTGATTGCCGTTTGATGAGGGGACGCTGCGGGGCGAAGTGTGGCGGCTCAAAGTGGGGACAGTGTTTGCAGAAGGGAACCTCTTGGGAGAGACGAGGTGCTTCTTGGGGTTGCGGTAGTTGCTGTCGGATGTGCGGCGGGTCCATCGTGGCTCGCAAGGAAGGCCTTTGGCGGTGCATCGTGAGCAAGAGGGAAGCTGCAGAGGTCAGTGAAATGCCTTGAAAAGAGACCATAGAGTAATGCATACAGCTTTGTCACACTTTGTCTTTGCCTTGGCGCAAATGGTGCATGCAATTGCTCTCCTGTTAGACATTCTGGCGTATGGGTTGGTCTGCTTGGTGTATGTCGGGTTTTGGGTAAGAGCAGGTGCCGACTCGAGCTTAGTTATGGAGTTCATGGATATGGTGCGGCGAGGCGATGATGGAAAAGAAGATGTATTCGAGTGGGTTGAGGATGGGAGAGGAGGATGGGAAAGTTGCGGAGGTTATAATGGTGAGGTGTTGGTGGAGGTTGGAGAATGCTGTAGTGGCTGGACCAAGATGCGGAGAGACGTAGGTAAGATATGTATACAGGTGAGTTGAGCAGCTTGCCCGGGGACTTGGCAGCACAGTAGGGGCCCCATACAGCGGTCGTCCAGTGCAGGATTTGATTCAGATGCTAGTGCCAATGAGACGCCAGATAGGGTTACCTTGGCCTAGAGCAACCGAGCTCCTTCCAAGCTGGTCCGGACAGGCCTGAGTGGGACTGACAATCCTGAGCTTCTCAGACGGCACCCCAAGCGCCTAGCCTGGCCCCATGCCGCCTTCTGTCCCAGGGATGCTGGCACGATCCGCTCTGGCGGATGCACTGAGAGTAGCAAATGCATTGCCAGTTTCAGCTCAAGAGGCGTCAAGGGCATGTCCTGCATGCTGACAGGGCCCAGCGTGGCACGGGCACATGGGTTGATCTGAGCTCGCGCAATGACGATGGCAGGCCGCGTCCTCTGAAGGGTGTGGCTTGAGCCCTACGGACGTTCGAGGTGTGCCTCAGTTACATGCATCGCACAATCAGATGCTTCATGCTGTTCACGAGCCAGCGTGCGGCTGGCCAGTAGCGAACGGTCGGAGGGAACCGCCAGCGCCAGGGCCCTGGCAGCCGGCACACAGCCGCCACGCAGTTCGTTCGCAGCGTGCCGGCGTCAGTGGCTTTCGCAGCTGGCAGCATCTGGGTCGACGCTGTGGAACAACCGCCGCGAGGCAGATGGTCAAGGCAGACGCCCGTGTGGGGAGAGGCGTCTGCACAGCGCAAGTCTACCAAGTCCAGCACAAGGCGACAAGGGGCGGAAGGACCAGGCTTGAGGCATAGCGGCAGGCGCAATATCGAGTCGAAGGCTGGCGAGGCATCGAGCTACCCTGGTGGGGAGATCTGTTTTTGGTGCAGTCGTGTGCATTGGGGTCCAGGGTGTGCGCCCAAAGAGGTTTCGCTCCCGCGCGCTGGCTCTGCACAGTGGACTCGGCAGTCGACAACGCTGCTCGACGGACAAAGTGAACGCCTGCTGTTCCTGCCGCTTCGCCGATGCTGGCCTACGGAGATGATTTTGACTTCTGAGGTAAAGCCATGCCGGGCCAGTCATCAAAGCCGTTCTGCGCTGTGGGGGTCCTGGGAAGACTAATTAGCTTCGGGCCTTGGAGAAATTCCCCTTTGGGACTGTCGGGCGTAATATTTTGGCGTGGCGAGTGTGGCAGTACACGCCCACGGCCCAATCAGAAGTTGGGGGATTTTGCCGACTTTCCTGAAGTGGGGGTTTTAGCCCGTTGTATGGCCGGTTAGAGCAACTAGGGGTCGCTGGCCGTCGGTAACACAAGCATTCTGTAGCGAGTTTCAAGAGTACTGATGGGGTATTATCCGACCTTCTAGAAGACCGCGACGGCCTTCCTCCACCACCTTTCCCCGGATAGTCACTTTTCAAAGGCCTGTATATCCGTCTTGTCTTCAAGAGCCTGTGACGAAAGTGGAGAGTAGGCGGCAGGGTCATGATTCTGGCGATTGCAAGGCACTGAGCTGCATTGTGGAACTGCATCTCGACATGTCCGAAGCTTCCTCCCTCGACAATTCCACTCGCCCACAATGGAGCCCTATCCTTTTCTGGCAGCGACAAGAAAAGAACTGCTGGAGCACCTATCGGAAAAAAGATTGACAAGTATTTTGGGCTCTGGGTGGGCTTTGGTGGCGCGTATCGAATGTGCAATCTTGACTAAGTCGAAGAGAGATGCAGTAATCAAAGCCCTAATTTGCCACATTGGGATGGGGAATGACTTGCATGCGGTGGCTTTGGACGTTGCGTACATGGCAGCTAGCACAAGAGACTTGGTGTTGCTGAAACTGGGCTGAGATTGCTCTGGACTCGCCCTCGAGCAAGAGGTGTTGCAATCTCGAAGCCAGGCCAAGGTACGAGGGACTCGGACAAAGGCAGACACAGGAGGAGAATCACATTTTCGGCTCCTCCCGCGTAACGAGGACCGTTTCCAGTTCGTTGCGCAAGATGGTAATGAAGGCCCCGTGCAGACCGTAGGATCCAGAATGAGACAAACGGCTGCTAGATGGGCAAGAGAAGGGTCGAAGTCATGATTTGATGTGCTTACGGCAACACTGGTGGTAGGCGAAATGAAGATTAATTTTCTCGTCTCTCTTGGATGCCATCTGATCTAGAACGGCCTGCATGCAGCTTCACTGAACAGGCCATGGCTGCGAGGTGTCGCCCGAGGCTGCTGGGCGACAGACGCACAGCGATGGAAGCCATCGAGTCCGTAGTACGGCCCCAGGTGGTAGTCTGGACGTGTTTCAGGCCATCTTAGGTGTTGCCCAGCGGTTTGGGACATGTACGGAGTGAGCACTGCCATGGTCAAGGCGGGATGCTGACCGGGGTTCATGCAGGTACCCATCAGGGCCTGGCGTGGACAGACGTCCATCAAGTCCCCGATCAGCTTCATCGGCATAAAAAAGAACGATGAAAAGGCACATGAGGTCCAGTTTGGCTGGGCTAATTAGCACAGCCTCGACACGCATGCCTACCTGGCGTGCATTCGGGTTCCAATGATAGAAAACCGTGGCAGCCTCGGCTGCGGAGATGAGGGCGAGTGGGGGTGGCCAGAGTCGCGTCGCCTTTCCCACCGGACACAGAGGAGGCCATCTCAGAATAGTCCACGGTGGAGGATGCCGCGGTTGTGGTGTGGGCGGGGGGACGATGTCTGGTGGTAGTGGTGTGGTGTGGTGTGGTGTGGCGACGAGGCCCTGGGTGGTGGTGTGGTTTGGTACAGACAGGAGAGGCAAGGGCGCCACCCACAAGCAAGGCAGGCACGACGGGTGTGGTTATCGTGTCACGCTAGTGGTGCATCGACGCTTATCGCGCACAAAATCGTCAACTCACCGGTGCATCTGGCATCCCCTCCACCGCGCATATCTCGAGAGGCAACGTCTGATTTCCGCCTAGCACCTTTCGCACAGGGAAGTCGGTCTGGTCGAGGGCATGGCGACGGTCGCTGGCACGAGGGACTTCAACCCCGCTCTGTTTCTCACCGGTGAAGACTCATTGGATGCCAACCACCCCCCAGACCTGCTCATCCTGAATCAGCCAATTACGAGCTTCGCCGCCTTTGCTCGCCTCTGGAAGCACACCCAGTATCGAATCTGTGCCGATGGCGGGGCCAACAGGCTATATGACATGTTCAATGGGGGGCTGGAGACGCAGCGGGCGCATTACGTAGGGTCAGGCATCGCGAGACGTACCGATTTTTCACTGACCCACGCGCCCAGCTCCCCAATGCCATCCACGGAGACCTCGACTCCTTGCGGGGCGATGTGCGCGCCTATTACGCGGCTCAAGGCGTCGACATATCGCAGGATCACGACCAGTACAGCACGGATTTTGGAAAGGCCATGCAGAAAATCTCTTCATCCCGCCCCTCGTCATTGCCGCGGGACATTCTGGTCCTTGGTACGCTAGCAGGACGAGTTGATCAGGGCCTTGGCCTCTTGCATGAGATGATTCGGGAGGAGACGCGCGACCCGAGGCTGCGACTGTGGCTCTTCTCCGAGTCCAACGTCTCCTTCATTCTCACCCACGCCCAGAATGCCATTCGTGGGTTGATGTCCAAGGGCTTGTTCACTGAGAATGTCGGGCTGATTCCCGTATACGGCCCCGCCACCATCACCACGTCGGGGCTGGAGTGGGATGTCGCCGAGTGGGACACGCAGATGGGACACCAAGTTAGTACGAGCAATCACGTTAGGGCAGACGACGTCTACGTCCAGACTAACGCGCCCATCTTGTTCACCATCGAGAGGGCCCCTTTGGACAATGATGGCGCAGTGTCGGACAAATGTGCCGGCCGAGAGCACGGCGCCGTCGTCGAGATGTGAGGTCGGGCGGGTCCATGGCATTCCATGCGGACGATACGTTTTACAGGCCTCCCAGCACGTGCGCGCACCCGCGTTCGTTCAGGCGGAGGTGTAAGTTGAGGCGATTGCATGCCGGGCCTATGGGGAAGGCCTGGCTGAGATCAAGTGGCAGTTTCCAGCGGTGCAGTGGCCCGGGCTTGGGCCCTGCGCGATTGCATTTGGACGGCTTGGAGCGCTGTGGGAAGGGCAGAACGCACCAAAAACAAAAGACTGAAAACTGGGGCGCTTGAGCCGCAACCCAGCCCGCTGGATCCATGTTTAAAGTGCCACTCCAACGCATCTCTCTTGGTGAAACGGGGGCTACCGACAGGCTGTCTGTGTGCGTGTAGCAGGGGGGGAAGACGACGATGGAGGGGCAACGTGAGACTGCACACACGCACACGCAAAAAACAGGTAGTCGTGAGGGCGCTGTGCATCAGGATTGGGACGCTGAACAGAGGTACCCTTTGCCAGACTACACGGCGCTAGACGTCTTCGACATGCAACCGTCGCCAGTCGCTGCACGATGATCCATGGGCCCGTGCGGGAGACGGTGGTAGGTGGGTAGATCCCGCTGCCAAGTTTCGCGCGAACTGCCCTTGTGGAGATGGAGGGTTCGCTGCTCCAGTTTTCAGGCTTTCAGGCCTTGGTGCACCCTGCGGATCCCCCGGCCGCCTGCAGCTGCACACTGTCGTCGTCGACTCTCGCGGCCTCATCGACTGGCCCCTCGACGTGTTCCATGGGCGGCGTGCGCCGCGCAGGGACAAGGTCGAGGGCGGGAAAGGCGCGCGATTTATCAGCGGACCCGAGCAGGATCGGGAGCATAGCAGGGCTGACTATGCTCAAAGCAGCCCAAGAGACAAGATGATTTAAACGGCCAAGAGCAGCGACAAGGGCAGCAGGTGCTGACTGGCGCTGATTGGTGCGAATGGCCAAATGGATATCGTAGTGCAGGCGGCGGGTTCCCAGCCCAGAAGGCCGCTGTCGACGCTATCGACGTCTCTTCCTCCAGCTCTCACCCAACAAAACCCTCGCTCTTCCTCCTGTCCTGCTTCGCTCGCTGCCCTGTGGACTCCCTCGAGTCTGTTCTCTCGCTTAACTCCCTCTCTCCGCACGCTCGCTCGCCCACCCGTTCGACAGGTTCCGCTGCGGACCGCGCGCTCCGTATCGAGTCATTGTGATTGCTCCGTTGCCTTTGGTCGGCTCCACGCCCAAGCTTTCCCCAGCTCTCACCCGCCGTCGCCCCCCAACACTCGGACTCGCTGCTCCCACTGCGTCTCCCCAGCGCGACGCCCTGCCTACCATATAAACAGCGGCCGCTCTGCCCAGGCCATGTTGTAAATAATATCCTAATATCCGTTCGGCTGCTGCGTCGAGCAATTGACCTGGTCCCGGCGCTGAGCAGACCCAGAGCAGGAACGATCACCTCACTGGACCAGAAAAAATAATAATTGGACGACTCGAGCCAGAACCATGGCGCCGTTGCAAAAGGCCGCCTCCAATGTCCCGCTCAAGGCGTCCGCAGAAGCAGACTCATCTGACATCCAGCAGTCTGGCCGGTCGTCTGCCAGCCTCAATGCTGAACGAGCCGCCGCTTCTCTCCGCGACGTCGAGCCCAAGCCTCTAGAAAAGTCGAAGAGCACCCCGAATCTGCTGCAGAAGACGCCTTCGAACGAGTCCGACGAGTCAGCCCACGACAACAGGCCATCGACGGGACTGACACCGCCGCCCTCGCAGCAGCGACGACTGTCCGCTTATCGGCCCGCAGTGTCTTCGCCCCTCAGAGACTCGTCTTCGGGCTCGAGCAATGAACTCGCCGATGAGCCCAAGCGGCCCAGCGACGAGTTGCGGCCATCATCAGATCACATAAAGCCTGCGGGAAGCTCGCCTTCACGGCGACGGCCGCCTCCCCGGCCTCCGCTGCGGCACCCCGCGAACCAAAGTACACCAGAGCTGTCGGAGCTGGGAGCATATCGGGTCAACAGTCCGCTTACGATGCGAGACTTGGGTACCGACTACACACGATACTTCAACCCCTTTTCGGACAGCCGGAGGAGCTCCTTTGTCGAGAAGCCGACCACGCCACTGCCACTGTACCCTGCGAGCTCTCGCGCAGTCACCCCCGTGGGTCCTTCGAGCCCTGCGAATCCCTTTCTCACACCAAACGCTTCGACCACCATGCTGAATACTGACTACGACGCCGAAAAGCACGGTTCGCTAGTAGACGATCGATTGGCCGCACCCTACGACGAGAAGGGAAGTCTGGCCTGGCCTCTGTTCACAGACAAGGAGGAAGACGACGATGAGATGCACATGCCTCATCCCGACGACGACATCAAATACAAGGCAAAGTGGAGTGATCACTTTTCGAGGGCCAACATTGCATCCACCATTGGTCTCTTCTTCATGATCCTCGGTCTGCTCTTCGTCTTTGTTGCCCTCCCTGTCATGTCCTATGCGGGCATCATCAATCTCAGCTCTACATATGGAACGCCACTGAGTCAGATGCCAAAGTACTTCCCGCAGCAAGAGACCTGGGCCACGGTGAACAACGAAACCTACCCATTGTTGCAAAACATCAGGACTGGCCTGATCGACCCTGATACGCCCAAGAGCGCCATGACGATGCAAGGCGACAGCGGCGAAGAATTCGTGCTTGTCTTTAGCGACGAATTCAATGACAACAACCGCACGTTTTACGAAGGAGATGATCCATTTTGGTTTGCGCCAGATATATGGTACGGTGCGACGCAAGATCTGGAATGGTACGACCCTGACGCGGTCACAACGTGGGACGGAACACTGGAGCTGCGCCTCGACAAGTTCATCAACCATGGGCTCAATTTCCGATCGGGCATGTTGAACAGCTGGAATCACGTCTGCTTCAAGGGAGGAATATTCGAGGTGTCCATGTCGCTCCCAGGTCCAGCAGCCGTCATGGGGCTTTGGCCCGGCGCGTGGACCATGGGCAATCTAGGGCGCCCGGGATATCTCAGTACGACCGACGGCATGTGGCCCTACACATACCAGGAGTGTGATGTCGGGATCACCCCCAATCAGTCGAGCTACGACGGCATGTCGCGCCTGCCGGGCCAGAGATTGCCATCCTGCACCTGCCCGGGCGAGGACCACCCGACACCGGGGACGGGAAGAGGAGCGCCGGAAATCGACATTGTCGAGGGTGGGGCCAGTTATGGCGGGCTCCCAATCGCGACACAGAGTTTCCAGGTCGCACCGTTTGACATTTGGTGGTATCCTGACTACAATTTCACGGCCTTTCCAGATCTGAGCATCAGTTCCACCAACGGCTACACTGGCGGTCCGTTCCAGCAGGCCATTTCGGCTACGACCAACCTGAACAAGAATTGGTACGACGGCAAACAGTACCAGAAATACTCGTTCGAGTATGAGCCGGGTGAGGGAGAGAACGCGTACATCATCTGGAAGGTGGGCGGGGAGACGACATTCGAGATGGACGGCCGCGCAATCGGTCCCAATGGCAACATCAAGGCGCGCCAAATTGCCGAAGAGCCCATGTCGATAGTGTTGAACCTGGGCATCTCCAACTCGTGGACTTGGATCGACTGGGAGCACCTCGTCTTCCCGACCGTCATGCGCGTCGATTACGTGCGGTGGTACCAGAAGGCGGGCGAGGAGATGGTGACGTGCGATCCGCCCGGCTTCGAGACGACGCAGTACATCAAGGACCACATCAACGCATACACGAATCCAAACTTTACAGTGAGTTTTTGCAGGTGGCGTTTGCAGAGCGCATGGCTGACGAGGCATGATAGCGATGGGACCAAACAGGTCACGGCTGGCCAAAGCACAAGCTCAACTCGGACTGCTGAGATCCATCATCAGCACCACCGATCACATACTCCTGCAAGCCGCGCAAACACCCCTCCCTCTCCCACCAACAATTCTAGGATACGTTAAACAGGCCACGCAACCGAGTCTCACTTCACATGGTATCCCGCTAGTCCCCGTTACCAATCCCATCACCTTGTTTTTATTTGCCCCCTCCCTCCCGTCCCGCGCGTACGCGCGCACATACCCTTGGGAGCCCCAAGACCCTTCGGAGCGCCATGGCGGGATCAGATCGGCTCCCCCCACCCACTCCTTCAACTCCCTCCAATCTTAGCATCACTCGGGAAATCGTCGCTGATATCCGGCTACCGTAGCGAGATTTTATTCCACAAAAAAACAAACTAGGCCCGGTTTTTTCCCCTCTCTTTTGCTTTTTTGTTTGACACGCACAAGCCGGTCGTTGTCTTATTTCCCCGCCCACTCACCCATTGGTCTCGTCTGTCGGAGTGTGCTCCGCGGGTGGGCGTCCGAGCCCCAGCCTCGGGGAAAGAAGGGGGCAGGGGGGTAGGCGGCTATCGCAATCTCCCAACAATTGGCGATGAGGGGGGGCGCTTGGGGGTGTAGTTTGCCTCTTTGCTAGGAGGGTGTTGAGGGTAGTGCGAGTGGTATTTGGAGGGATTTTTTTTAACATCGTTTTGGAAGGGGGTTTTTGCTAGGGTAGGTGGGGATGGGGGTGTGGAGTAAGGCGAGGCTGCGTATGTGCATTTGTTTGCGCAGGGGGGATTGAGGCAGGGAAGGGAGGTGTTTTGCTTTTGCTCTTTTCTCCTTTTTGTCTTTTCTTGTCTTGTATCGTCTTTTCTGGTCTTTGAGGTTCACACCCTTTTTTTGGTTTTGCATGCATGCATGGGTGCAGAGATTCTGTGTATGCGGTCATCAGTCTCTGTCTCTGCCTCTCTCTCCTTTAATCCGCTGGGTTTATACACCACAGTTTTTTTTTCTTCTCCTTTTCTCTCGCTTTCTATCCCCTCTTTTTTTCGAGGCGGCAATGGCGGTCATAGTCAGTCAGTCAGTCATCTGGTCTTTCACCTTTTTTTTTCCGTTTCGAGCGTCGCAATGGCAAAAGTGTGCGTTGGGTCAGTCGGTCTCTACTGGATAGAAATGTTTTGTTTCTAGGCGCTCATTGGGGGCGTTTTGGGAGTATGGGCATGGTAGTTTTCTGGGGTAGTGGGGGATGGGGGGATGATTGATTGACATGCAAGGGAGGGAATGGGTACGGGCGCGGGTGTGGGAGCATGAGGGTATGCTGGGCTATGCATGCATACATACAAGATATATAATAATGTGAATACAAGGCACGTAATGTTGCCGTCAATTATTTTTTTTTGCCTTGTACTCTTTTGTGGAAAGCTGGGGAGGGGGAAGATGGTGGGAGGTGTGTAGAGATGATGAACAGGGGACTAAACATGAGTGCGTCGACGACATTGGATGGAACTCAAGTCATGTGGTGTTAAAGCTTGTGGATTGTTAGCTCTTTGTAAGTTTTTTAGATACAGGTAATGATGCTATTGGCGGTAGTAGTATTAAGAAGGTTGAAGTAGGCGATATTAATACATACGACCACAGGTCCAAGAATCTAGCGCTTCCCGTCTGCTCAGCGGTACTCAAGCTTGGAACCGGCGGACTAGTAGTCAGGTGGGTGACCACTGGCGAATCCCTGCTGTCGTATGTTTTTTTTTACTTTCGTTATACTCATTACATGTTTTGTCCATCGTACTACACCTTGCTAGTGTTGGTTGCTTAAACTCAAAAAGAGGTGTTGTTAGCTTTGCATTACACATGCTGCAATGCTGTTTTTATTTTTGTTTGCTACACAAGTATGCAATAAGGTAATGAACCTATATAGCCTCCTAATCACTTACTTTTCCGTGTGTATTAGGAATATTAAGTGCTCTTAACACTAAAAAACATTTGAGCAATTTGAAGTTGAACGTGCAAGCCTCGGAAGAGAGCGTTTTGTAGTAAAAAATTCAATACCGCCAATTACCCACCCCTCCAATTAAGTCCTTTACCATTCACAAAGCTCTCACTACCAAACAAGCTCCTCACACCTCCCCAGTGCATGCATGCCCAACATCTTAGAAACACCTCACCCAGCCGAGGTTCCCAGCCTCCCCATCACAACCCACTTTTAAAAAGCCAACATTCCAACAAATGCCCAATCAAACAAGCCATGAAAGAAAAAGGACCGACAAAATACCATTTTTGTGCCTATGAAGAAAAACTAGAACAAGTACATCTACCGGCACCAAAGTTCATCCATGCCATCCTATAGCATCCTGTACCACATATGCTCAATATCAGAACTCGCCCCCACAAATCCCCCCTTCACTCTCATCTTCCCCAGCCTGACCCCCTTACATACACGCCTCGCTACACCAGACATCTACTAAATATCAAACAAGGGCTTGAGCTGCACAATGAGCTTCCACTCATCGTTGCTGACCTCGTCCCTGAAGTGGTCCTTGAGCGTATCGATGCTCTTGCGCGAAATGGCCGAGTAGAGCGTGTCTTTTTCCTCGAGGTGGCGGCCGTATAGGGGCTGGTTGGGGCCCTCGATCTTGACCGCGACGGAAGGTTGGCCCTTTTTGCACACAGGGATTTGCTTGTGGTCGCGTTCGATTGAGGTGCTGTTATAGAAAGTCAGTCACATGTGTCGGTTTTGATATGTATGGTCTGCTTTGAGTAGATAAGAGGGGAAGAGAAACACTTACACTCTGCCGAGATTGATGATTTCCTTGATGCCAGTCACAGGATTGCGCTTAACGGCCGCAATGGGCGTGGTCAACTTGAGACTGCCCTCGATCACGTCAACACCAACGACAATAGGGTCCTTCTTGTTGAAGACGGCAACGGGATTGAGCACGCAGGGGAACACGGCCAGCATCTTGGATTCCTCCTTCTTCTGGGCTTCCAGCTGCTTCATGTGTGCCGTGAACTTGTCGAACAAGTGGTAAATGATGTCGGCCTCGAAGATCTTGACGCCGATTTCGTCGGCGTAGGCCTTGGCGTCCTTGTCGACCTTTACGTCGAAGCACAACATGACGGCATACTCTTTGGACTTTTCCAGCATGACACCTGCACGCAGGACATCCTTCTTGTAGACAGGTCCAATCGAAATGGTGGCCACGGGAATCTTGGACACGCGCAAGAACTCGAGCAGAGCCTCGAGCGATCCAAGAGTGGATGCCTGGACCGAAACACCGCGGCCGGTAGTCGAGACCCTGCTGAGCAAGTGGGCGAGATCGCCCATGACCTCGTCCATGAGGTCTTCCTCGTCGTCGTCCTTGCCAACCACCAACAGGCGGGATCCGGCAATGGCGTTGTCGAGACCGTCGGCGGCAATCTTGATACCCATGGCGGCCTTGACTTCCTTGTTGTGCACGTATTGAGACTTGATGCGGAGTTCCTTCATCTCGGCTGGGGTCAATAGCGCTCGAATGTTCGTTGCTATGGGTTCTGGATTACCACACAGCACTATGCGGTCGCCTTCCCGCAGGATACCGTTGGAGAGAACAACGTCAATGGTCGTGCCGAGACCCTCGATGACCTTGACCTCGAGAACCGTGCACTCGACCTCGGAGAGGTACATGAGGTTGGAGGTAAGACGCTCTTGGGTCAACTTGATGATGAGCTTGATCATGTCGGGGATACCCTCTCCCGTGTGCGCCGACGTCGGGCAGACGGAAACGTACTTGGACATGTTCTTGTTCTTGTGGAAGATCTCAGAATTGAAACCCTGCTCTTGCAGTTGGGTGTGCACAAACTCCCAGCGCTCCTCAAACTCCTGCTGGACAGACTTCTTCTGCAGGTTGAAGCTGTCCTCGAAGCCGTTGTTGTCAATCTTCTTCCAGCCAAAGAGACGATCAATCTTGTTGAGGGCAACGATGAAGGGCGTTTTCCTGCTACGGAGGAGCTTCATGGACTCGATGGTCTGGGGTTCCAGACCGTGCATGATGTCAATGACCAGGATGGCAATGTTGCAGAGCGATGAACCACGAGAGCGCAGATTGGTGAAAGACTCGTGACCAGGAGTATCAATAACGAGCAGACCGGGGACGTTGATGTTGAACGAGTTGTCCTGGTTGACGACAGCCGTCTTCTTGAGCAGAGCCTCCTTGGGGAAGTAGGTAGCACCAATTTGCTGAGTGATACCACCAGCTTCGCCCTCCTGGACATTGGTCGATCGGATCTTGTCAAGAAGCTTCGTCTTACCAGTATCGACGTGACCGAGAATACAGCAAATGGGAGATCGCAGGTTGTCCTTGGAACGTGCCGCCAGAGCCTCCTCGTGCTGCTTCTTCCTGCGCTCGGCCGCCGCCGCTTTTCGGGCAGCTTCTGCTCTCTGCGCAGCAGTACCCTCTTCATCGGAAGAGTCATCATCTTCGCTATCCTCCTCGGAGTCGGAGTCTTCGTCTTCGTCGGCCGCAGACTTGCCATTGGCCTCCTTCTCCGCCTTCTCGACCTTGGCTGCTGCCTTCTTTTCTTCTTCCTCGTCAGTGTCGGCATCCCAGCTGTCTTTGACGCCCTCGAGCTCATCGGCCTGGGCCTCCCAGTCGTCGAGACCATCGCTCTCTTCGCCCTTCTTGGCCTCAGCCTCTTCGCGGGCCTTTTGGGCCTCGGCCTCGGCAGCTGCGGCCTGCTCCTCAGCGATCCTCAGCTCCTCCAACTTCTTGGCGGCTTCTTCGGCCTCCTTGTCCTTTTGGTCGTCAGCCTTGCCGCCTCTCTTCTTCTTGCGGTTGTCGTAGACGGGCTTCTTCTTCTCGACGGGCTCATCTAGAGCTGCGACCTTGGCACCACCAGCCTCCAACATTTGCTTGAGGCGGAGGTCGTTCCTGGCTTTGGCCTCCTTCTGCGCCTTGGTCATGTACTTGCCCTCCTTCTTGAGCTGCTCAATCTTCTCCTTTTCCCTCTGCTTCTTGAGGGCCTTGGCCTCTTCCTTCTTCTTGCGCTCTTCTTCGGCAATCCTCTCCTCCTCGAGGATCCTAGCCTTTTCCTCCTCTGCCGCGCGGGCAAGTTCCTCCTCGCGCTTGCGGCGCTCCTCTTGTTGCTTTTGCAATGCAAGAAGAGCGGGATTGAGCTTCTTCTTCTTGCCGCCTGCAGCGGGGGCGGCGGGCTCTGGGGCAGCGGCGGGGGCAGCGGTGGCGGCGGGCTTCGCTTCCGCGGGTTTGGCAGCTTCGGTCTTTGCGGGAGCATTGGCCTTTTTCTTCGCGGCCTGGGAGATGTGGTCAGTGGAAGTTTAGAGCTAGAAGTGCAATGGAAACACGAGAGATTGTTGAGTATGCAGATGGGATGGTGCATACCATTTCCTTTTTGCGCTGCTTCTCCTTCTCCTTCTTCTCCTTCTCCTTCTCGGCCTTAGTCTTCACTCGTGGGCCGTCATCCGCCTTGGGCGCGGGTGCGGGCTTCTCCTCAGCCTTGGGCTTCTTCTCCTTCTTGAAGTTGCCGGCGAAGACATCGTCGTCGTCGTCGTCATTAAATCCGCCCTCCTGTGGCGCCTTGCTTGCGAAATCGCCATCGTCATCGGCAGCAGTCGGGTCTTCGCCCTCGACGAAGTCGTTGTCCTGGTTCTTCTTGTTCTTCTTTTTGCCTCGCCTTTGAAGTGCAGCCATCAGGCCGCCGCCCATGACGTCCTCCTCGGCGGCAGGCTCGTCGTCCTTGGGCTCAGCGGAGGCATCCTGCGGCGCGATGGACTCGCCGAGCTCAGCTTCCCAGTCGTCCTGCTGGGCCTTCTTGTTTCCCTTCTTCTTGGGCGGCATCGTGAATATGTGGTATTAGGCGTCGACGGGGGTATCGACGAGGGTGTCGTGGTAAGTGTCGGTTCGGAGGCGAGGAGCTGTATTAGTACCCAGTGGCGGGGTTGAATGGAGTTATGCTAAAAAATCCGACGACTACGGCCGCTAGAGCGCTGACGGGTGGGTCCCCTTTATAGAAAAAACGGGAAAAAGGCCAGGCGCAGAAGGGAGCGACAGAAAATGGGAGCGGATGGCAAACGCACACACGGCGTCGAAATTCGCGACGGGCGATTCTGGGTCTCTGTGGTGGGGTTTCCACGGTTGCGGAACGGAACTCTTGGCGCCAGCCGAGCACGCCGTAGCTGGCGGCCAATGAGCGCGCAGCCGTACCAGCAGGACGTCACGCTCTGGTCAAGGTGTTGATGCCTGAACTTTGGCGGCACGCCCAGTCATGCCTCTGAGTCTTCTCGACCCTTCAATCATGACTCTGCAGACTCACCGAACACGAGACGACGGATTGGTATGGTCGTCCGGTGACTCACAGCATGGCGGAGCACTGGGAGCACTGGGCGACCCTCCCAACAGCGCACAAATCACAGCCACACACGGAACCAGCCAGGCCGAATAGACATCTCAGTCTTCTGACCATTATCGGGTCCTACAAGCCCTGCAAGCACCTTTCCCCCACAGTTCACACACATCACATCCATGCACAGAACCCAACCACTAAGAATCGAGGTTTCATTCTCCATCCCCATTTCACCATGTCCTACAAGGCCTCTACCCACTCGTTTTCCGTGACGATGCAGAGAATCTCGGAGCCAAGGAGAAAATAGTCTTGGCCCGGAAGATGACGGTAAGACTAAATGCAAATCAAAACTTCTTCCTTGGGCGTTCCCCTTCGCCCAACATGTTTGTAAACAAAAAATATGAAAGCCCGTGCAGAGAGAGATCCAAGTATCAACTTGCAAAAACAAAAATCAAAATGAAAAAAAAAAAACGCCAATAGCCCCTTTCCCCCCTTTGCCCCAGGATGTGTGAAAGGAATGCGATGCTTTAGAGGCGTAATTAAGCAATACTTATATGGTTCAAAATGTACCTTCTCAGCCGCTTCGCACCTTGCGGCTCGAGGAGTTACAAGTATATGAAAAGAGAGCAACGACTATTTTGGAGGCATACATTCGTAAACGGCCGTCTTGGCTGTTTGAGAAGGATGGACGAGACGTGACTACTGCATTTGGCCGACGAGGATGGCCTCAACAGCACTGCCGATAAACTGCTTCTTCATGGTGAGATCCATGCCGAACCTAGATGAATGTTAGCACCTTGCTATTGACAAACGACGACGAGCAAACATACCTCTTCTCCAATTCTACCTTGACTGCCTTCTTGGTGATGGTCATGAGATCGGAGCTGGCAAGAATGTCCCTAATCTCAGCCAAGATGGCATCGTCGCTGGGGAGATTCATGTTGGCCATCTCCATGGTGTCGTAAGCGCCATAGCCACTTGGCGCAAGGCTCATGCGAGAGTGGTTGCCATAGCGAGGGATGTCGAGGTGAGACATGGGGCGAGATGGTGGCATGCCTCCATACTCGGATCCCGCCACGGAGCCTGCACCCATGAAGCGCTTGGTGCCGTACGAGAAGCCAGAGACCTCGGAGCGGTCGTCACGCATCGTGTGCTGCTCCCACATCTCCGCCTGGTAGTCGTCCCACTTCTTCTTGGGGATGCTGGCAGGGTCGAATTTGCCTTCGTCCGAGATGACGACCTTTTGACCCTTTTCACCAGTGACGACACGAGTGTTACCCCACGAGAAGTCGTCCATGTACCAGAAAGAATACAGAGGCAGAGCGAACGAGAACACGGGCGTGGCAACAACGTAGATCAACATCCATCCAATCATCTCCCACTTCCTGCGGACGATGAAGATGATGGCCTGCAGACCGTAAATGGCTCCCAGGAGAATAAAGGCCGTGATGGGGATCGTGTCAGGCTTGGTGATCAACATGTAGATGAGGTATCCAATGTAGACGACGATGACGGGCTGGACAACGGTGGAGACCAAGTCGAGGAACACAATAAAGCGCATACTGAAGCAGCAGAAACCACAGAGTTGCTGCAGCGGAATCAGTTCGACAAGGTTGTGCACGGTCGAGTTAATCCAGCGACGACGTTGAGACATGAAGACGGCGGCGCTGTCGGGAGCAATGGTCCAGGCGTGGGCTCGGAAGAGGTACTTGGTCTTGTACTTGGCGTGGAACTTGAGGAGCAGGGTCGTCAGATAACGATCTTCACCAAGGTGCAGCAGGTTCTTCATGTGGAGCGTGTCAACACGAATCTCTTGATAGGCCTCAACAACCTCCTTGCTGACGAAGAGGGGCTTGCCAGTCTCGGCAGCACGAATGCGGTACATGGTGAAACAGCCGGGAAGACAGGTGACGGAACCGAACAAGCTCTCGAATGCCTTGGTCAGGTTGTGGGAGATGTAGTATTCGTACACCTGCATCATGGTAACGAACGAGGACTTGGCGTTGGTCAGCGACGTCTCACCGCAAATGGCGATGAGGCGAGTGTCGTTGAGGAAGGAGGCTACGAATCGAGTAGCCGAGTCATCAGCCACGACTGTGTCGGCATCGATTTGCAGGAGGAACTCGTAAAAGGTCGGGTTGACCCCAATAATGTTGCGGATTTGATGGTACATCTCAAGTTCCATAGGGCTCATGGGAAGGTTGTAGTGGACGCGGTTCAAGAACCTCATGAGAATCATCTGAGAGTCACGCTTTCCGCGGTTACCGGGTTTCGAGACTTCAGAAGGCTTGCCAACCTTGACGACCACCAAGAAGGGAACGATGTGGCCTTGGACCTCGTAGAGACCAGAGTAGATCTTGCCCATGTTGTGTTGCTTGAGACCTTCACCCAAACTCTCAAAGCTGAGCGGATCGGGATCCGTGTTCTCAGGCACACCAAGAATGTCGAGCACGATGCGCGGGGTTGGCTTGTCGTTACCCTGTCCGATAATCATACCATCGCAGACAATGATCAAGAGTTTGCGCTTATCGTCATATTTCATCCTAGCGGCGGAGTCAATAGCACGGCGCAGCGACTCTTCGTCTTCCGTGTAGGCAGGCACCGTGGCAATGACAAACTTGTCAATGTTCTCGGGGATGGTCTTCTTTCCGAACTGGAGAGCAGCCAAGAATTTGAAACCGATGACGCTGACGAGGAAGATGGAGATGGCGAGCAAAAAGTACGTTGCGAAGAGACACTTGGCCGAGTTACGGTTGTCAACGTCGCCAACATAGAACAAGTTGTCCAAGCAAATCTTCATGTCGTTCTTTTGCTTTTGATCGAGGTTGAGCGCGTCCCAGTACTTGCTAATGTCGGTTCCGGCCTGGACACGGAAGATGTCAAGAACGCCTTGAGCCATGAAATTGGTGTTGGGGTTCCTGTCCTTCTCGCGAGTAGGGGGCCACAAGTCCTGACGGCCGCCGAGCATGTAGTCGGAGAGGTCATACACTCTGTTGTCCATGTAGGCGATCGAATTACCCTTGCCAGCCAGAGTCTTAAGGTATTGAGGGCTGTATCCGACGCGACCCTTCATGTAGTTGGCCTTCATGAACATTTGCTGCTCCCACCACCAGTCAGGTCGAGAGTCGTTGGTCCACCAGCGGAAGTCGTGGTACTTGGCGTTAAGATCAGTGGTGCTGACGACGTTGTTCTGGTTGGTGTAGTTGGAGGTCCTGTAGTTGAGCTGGACAGATGGGTGGATGGAGCCATCAACGCCACTGCAGAGAGCGGAAACTTGCACAGGGAACAGGTTGGTGGCATCAGTACCAGCGTACTTCTTGAGAGCGCTCTGGGGAATGATGGAAGGGTAGTGAGACGGCATAAACTTGCCGAGGTCGTATACAACACCACGGATGGCGACGTAGGCATCGTTGTCGCCTTTGCCGTCGTAGGATGTCAACTCGGCGGTCGAGTAAACATGCTGTGTCGGGCAAATGATGGCGGGCAGACCCATCATGAGGAAGATGACAAAAGCACAACTTAGCCAAATGAGCATGTTAATGGCAAGCTTCTCACGCCACGCTATGCGGATGTCGGGACGCTTCATTCTGCCGATCAGCCTGATCGCGATGTCAGGAATGAACCAAGTGAGGGCGTAAACAATGAACAGCCACCGCTTACGGCTGCCCGAGACTTTGACGGTGTCAACCTCTTCGAGCTCGTTGTTTGGCGACTTTTCGTCGATGAGCTTTGGCTGCTCCATGCCGTGGAACATGTCACCGTTGGTGATGCCAGAGGGAGCCTCGGAGCGGGCGTCGATGTCCCTGCTGCCAAAGTAGTTACCGCCCTTGTCGTCGTTGTAGAAAGCGCCAGGAGAAGGTTGGAGCAGACCAGTCCTTGCATCGCCAAAGGTGCGGTTGGCATCAGGAGTCATCAAGTTGTCTTCGGAAACAGAGATGCCACGGTTGGCCAAGGCCACATCGGAAATGTCGGCGACCTCGAGCCAGCAGCGCTCGCTGAGGAACACACCGGTGGCGCCCACGCGCACTTCGTTCTCCCGCCAGGGCTTGTTGTCCAAGACGGTCTCGGCACGTTCGCGTTCGCTGCCAACGATGGCGGCATCGGGATGTTCGGCTAGTCCGAGGAATTCGGCAAACGGGAGGAAGATGCTGAAGTCGGCGACGCGAAGACGCTGGCTGAACTCGGCAATGCCCAGTGCCTGGACCTGGAGACGCACGCACTTGCTATCGAATTGGTTGGCAATCCTGCGGTCGTTGGGCTTCAAGCAGAATACGAAATAGGGGTTGGCCTTTTTGAGTGACGACTCGATGGTTCGGAGCGAACTGAGGAACTGGCCGGCCGCTCCAGTTGGCTTGGAGGAGGAATCGCCCTTCTTGGAGCCAGATACATTGCTCTCCGTGTCGCTGATGGGGTCCTCGTCGAAGACGTTGACCTGTCGACCAAACCTGCCCTTCTTTTCCGTCTTGCGACGGGCCATGCTGGGCATTCTCATGGGCTTGGAGGACACGGAGGCCTGCACAATGGCGCTCTTCTCCTTGGGGTGGGTAACCTTCTTCAGGGCATCCTGGCCGAACAGCTCCTGGACGAAGCTGCTGCGGGCAGTCTTGAGCAGGTTCATCATGTCGCCAGAGATGAGCTCGGCGTTCTCGTCAATCAGACCCTCGACACAGTAGTCAACCTCTCCGGCGAAGTGGCGGACGGTGAAGGTTGGGGACGTGTTGGGGGTGGGGAAGTTGCTGCCGGGTTGGATCATGGTGGTGCTGCCGGGCAGAATGGCATTGTTCTTGCCATCGAATCGCTTGCGAATCACCTCGAGGAACTGCATATCGGTCTTGGAGCGGCGCGTCTGGTCGTCCAGGATGCTCAACAGGCCGTTTCCAGGCTTGAGGAGACCGGTCTTTGCCTCGGAGTTGTCATAGTATTCGAGCTGGGGCATGGTGATTTCTTCGGCCTCCATCTCCTGCACCTGACGGCCGAAGAAGCTCTGCTGGCAAAAGTTGTAGAGCGACTCGTTTGCGGCGTTGTTCAAGAGCTGGTCCAAGGCGGATCCGGTGGCAGAAGACGGGGCGAAACCGGGGAAATCGACAACCGAGACGGTGTTGGCGACCTGGTCCGGAAGCACTGCAATCCTGGAGTTGATCTGCTCCATGACATAGGCGACCAAGAGCGAGTAGAGAGTTCGTGCCAGCTCGTCGGCGTTGGCACGGGCGCCCTTGGGGTCCAACATGACGGTGACTCGCTCACGATACAGCGTCTTGGTCTTGTAGCGGAGACTCTGCTCGAGCTCGGCGGTGCTCACGCCGAGGAAGGCAGCCACGGGGTTGAGGGAGTCCTTGTTCTTCACCATGGTGATGGACTCGCCGCCCTCGTGGGAATAGCCTCCGCTGTCGTCGGCTCCAGGGGTGGTGGATTGGCCCGTCTCGAATTCGAGCTGGCCAATGTGCAGGATGGTGGCCATGATCTCGCAGATGCCGGCAATGTCCTGCTTGGAGAACTCGAGCTTGCGGAGGGCCGTCTTGAAGTCCTGGAAGCCCTTGGCATCGTCAATGCCGACCTTGAGCTGCGATGGGTGGCCGAGGTAGCGCCATCGCTTGTTTGCAGTCAGCGAGGTGCGGGTGCCGGCGGGATCAACGCCGACGACATCGAGGCCCAGATGCTTCCTCTCGGCGGGGCTGGTGCCGGAGAGGAGGTAGTAGAGAATGTGGTAGTTTCTTTCCCCGGTGGGCACCGAGGCAATGCGGCTGCGCTCTAACCTGTGGGCGAGGAGCTGGGCTCCCAGCAATGTGGCGTGGTGCGAGGTCGAAGTATTATACTGGAGCTCCAGCAAAAGGCCGGACTTGGAAGCAATGGGCGTATTAATAGACTTGGTAGTAGTAAATGCATCAAAAACGAAGTTGGCAAGCTCAATCTTCTTGGAGAGCGGCGTGGCCGAATATGAGAGGAGGGCCCTGAGGATGTGGCCGCGAATGGTGGTCTTGCCGGCGCCCGACTCGCCGAGGAAGACGATGGCCTGGTCCTCGGAGCGCTGGCCCAGACGCAGGTAGGCGCGCTGTGCGAGGTCCTCGGCGGCCTGGTGTGCGCTGCCGTCCTTGCCGCCGTCGGGCCCGCGGCTGGAGTCTGTGTATGTGTTGAGGGAGATGACGGCATGCGACGAGAGGGTGGCGGTGGGGAGGTGGGCGTGGAAGCGCGAGGCAAGATGGGCCGTCAGGTGCGTGTCCGACTGGAGATGCTGGGGGAGGGAGGGCAGCGACGGCTGGGCAAACTGCGGGACGTTGCCCGAGAAGTTGTTGCTGGCCATGGTCGGCGGCGGACGCGTCCCCGGGGGAGCGCTGAGCGAGTGGACTCTACAGGCAGAGGGCTTGACAGGCTCTGTTGCGAGGTTGTTGTGAGGGGGAGGGGGCCGGAATGCTCGCGGGTGCAGTCAGGAGAAACAAGACGAGACGCGGCGAGCCTCTCTTGTGTGTGGGCGGACGCAGCAGGGCAGCGAGGGACGGGGGAGTAAAGGAGAGCAAGCAATGAGCGAGTGTGGGAATGGGGGCGGGAAGGTTTGCAAGTGCAAAACGAGGGAAAGATGTCAAGCAGCAGGAGGCGGAGGCGGGAGAGCTGGGGTGGAAGTCGACGGGCGGGCTCGCGGCGTCGAGGTGGTCCAGATGATGGGAGCTGGGATGTGGCTTGGGGACAGCCCGCCTCGTCTCGCGTGGGCCCGTGCTCGATATCCTGCTGAGAAAACTTCTGGCGAAAAGGGGCCCCCGGAGCCCGCGCCAGCAAAAATAGATATAATACCGCCGTTACTTAATCACGCTCCGACCCGCGCTCCACTCTGCCTATTGATGGGCCACGCCCGGGCGCGCCAGCGTGTTTCCGGCCTGCGCTGCCGCTGCCTCTCGAGACTGCGGGCAGCGGCAGCAGCAGCAGCAGCACCACCACCACCACCACCACCACGACAGCGTCCACGACGACGACGACAACATCCACGGCAACGAACATGGCCGTCCATGGCGCTAGCAGGCGCCGGTCGCTGTGCCTCGAGCCGTTGTGTTTTTGTTGGTGCGGCAACTCGCCGTCCTCGTCCCTGCTTGGTCGCCGCCTGCAGCATGCCCGACCCCCCGAGTGCATCAGGAATAGCCCGGTTCGTCCCAGCCCTGGCGGCCCTGGAGGGCTGGCGGACTCTGGGGTAGATCGCTGCACGTCGCCATGCACGCTATCGTAATCGATTGCGTTGAGCGACGTCTCTGAGCCCTCTTGTGGCCGGCCGTGGTTTGGTACTGGCAGCCCAGCTGGCCGAGCAACGGGAGGGGGAGCGAGGGCAGCGAGGGCAGCGAGGGCAGCTGACGGTCGCATGCTCTGGCTCCCTCCCGCCGCGAAACCTGAGGCTGCACGGCCAATGCATGGCCCAGAGGGTGGTGCGGTGCTGCGTGCTGCGGTGGTGCTGGTGCAGTGGTGGGTGCAGGGCAACGCTTCTTTTCGTAGCCTCGCTCGCACCCAGACTCGCTGCCACCCTAGGCCTCCTAGCTCCCCTACACAAAAGCCCATCCGGTGGCCACCTGTCGCCCGCTTTGGGCCCTGTCGCCGGCCCCGAGTCGAGAAGTGCAACGGCCGCCCGCTCCTTTTGACGTCAGCAGCGTGGCCTTGTCCAGCCTGTCATCCGCCCGCCTGCTGCTGGGCGCGGCAGACTGGCAGGCTGGCAGGCGTGAGTGCGGCGGGCGTGCGGGCAGGCGGGCATGCGGGCTTGCGGGCGGGCAGCCGTGGAAATGGTGATGGTTTCGGCTTTGATGAGCTAGGGAGCACTCCAAACACTGGGTGGAGATTCAGATGCGCACCTCATTTCATCCACTCAGGAAAAAGACGCCATGCCAGACTGCCAGCCGAGTCCAGGGCGGAGCCGCTCTCCGTCGCCCGCTGTCAGCAACTCGCCGCCAGCCATGCATCCGCCGCCGCCGGTAGTCTTGTACGCTGCACACGGCACCCACACAGACACAGCGCGCGCTGCCAAAACGGCCGTCCCCACCGCCGCCAGCGCGGCCCAGCTCCTGCTAGCACCCAGAATACGATACGACCCTCCATGAACAGCGAGGGAAAAAAAAAGAGGGCCAGTCGATGCAGTTAAAAATAGGGGGCGTGGGTCGAGCTTGGGCTGCTCAATGCAACCACTCACGCCACGCAGCCGGGTGACAGGCCGCAAATTGAGCAATCACTGCGTCCATGGCCGCTCGGTGGCGGCGAAAAACAAGAGCTTGGATCCCGGACTAGCCCGCCGCTGGAAGCATCCGATTTGCATCGCCTCAAGGGGGGTTGGCTCTTGGCCTTCATCTGCTTCTGGCCGGCCGACGGGGGTCCCCAGCGCCTCCCGCCGTATTGTATCCGCTCCGCCCAAACCCCCCTACCCGCCCTCGCCGTCCGGGGCACATGGAATGTTCTGCTGCCAAACACCATCTCGTCCCCTCCTCGCACCGCGCAGCCCGACAGCGAGACGACGTTCCGTTTTCTTTTCCTTCATACAATCGTTTAATTCCCTCCATTCGTTTCCCGCGTCCGCCAAAGGTCGCTGTTACGACGCCATCAGGGGCCACCCGCGCCTTCCCACCCTCCCCATTCCCCAGTCCCCAACCCAACCCCGTCCCCGTCTCCCGAACCCCCATCCCCCTCTCACGCAACCCGCTCCTCTGTTTTGACGACATACGCTCGCTCACCCAACCCGTCCGTCGTTACGCCAGCCCGCCCGCTCCCGTCGCCGGATCGTAGCCTCCCTTCGTTGTCCAAGGGGCTACGCGCCTCAGCCCATCGCCGGCCATGAGTTTCGTCAACAACTCGCGCATGTCGGTCTACTCGACCCACTCCAATGCTGCCCGTCCCAGCCATGCCGCCACCCAGATGTCCACCACCACCCTGTTGAACAACCTCAACAACGCCTTCCGAAATGGCACCCCCTACCACCTCGAGGCCAGCACCAGCCTGGTCGTCAACACATGGGTCAACGCGAGGAGCATGGTCAACGACCGCATCGGCGGCACCGTCGACATGGAATTGGGACGCAAGGCTTGGGAGCACGCTCGCCGCAGAGCAGAGGACGGATGCATCATTCTGGGGTATGTCCATGCCGTGTGCTGAACCTGCTCGAGATGAATGACTAACCATGGCAGTTCATTGCACGACTCCTCTCCCTCCCTCTTCTCGCCCTTCATCTCGGCCCTGCCGCTCTCCATCCCGGGCACCTTGTACACGGCCCTCGAGGCTCTCCGCGCCTTCACACATTGCGTGACCCCGCAGAACCCCTCCCAGCCTCTCCACTCGGCGTTGGCTGCCGTCTTCACCATCAACCTCCAGGGCAACCTCGTCGGCGCCGAGATCAAGCTCTCCACCGCCGGCATCGACACCCGGCGGGGACTGCTCGACATCCCCACCGAGTCAGGCTACCGCGCCTTTGATGCCTTTTACTACCTCAACTCCAGCTCCGCCAGCAGGGCAGAGAAGGAATTCCTGAACCTCAAGGACCTCTCCGACTACTCCCTGCTCAACAAGTCGGGCACCTACAACCCTCCTTCCTACCTTCACGACGCCGACGATGCAGCGGCGGCCGAAGATTTCCGTGCCAATCTCAAGTCTATTGGCATCAAGGGCCAGAAGCTGCAGAACTTGATCAGCTCCCTCGTGGCCATCCTGAAACTGGGTGACACGCTCGGCTATTTCGTCGACCAGGAGACCTTGCAGGCTCTCTGCGAAGAGTGCGGTGCTCTGCTCGACATTGCCCCCGAGATTCTTGAGAAGAAGCTCAGTGCAAAGGACCGTGAGACTGTCATTGCCGGCATCTACGAGGCCATCGTAGACTATGTCGTCGCCCACGCCAACGCCACCATCAAGGAGGACATCCACCACAGCAGGTTCGGCTCGTCGGGCAGTGACAGCGACCGGCCCGGTGTCATGACTCCGCCTTCCGAGGGCGAAACCGGTGACATTGTCAACATTACCGTGGTCGAGGTCCCCAGCAAGGCTCTCGGCAAGGCAATTGCCCTGCGCACCGTCTTTGACGACACCGAAGGCATCAACGCCGAGATGAAGGAAGACGGTGTGCAAATCACCCCTGCCGCCACTTCCGTGCTGGAGGGCATGCGAGAGGCCGTCCATGAATGCGAGGCAGACCTCAGCATCGACAGCGCTGCGCTTCGCCAGCATCAGACCGATCTGGAGAAGCGTGAGGTTGTGCTCGAGAAGGTGGCTCTGGAAATCCCCGAAGAAGACAACTTCGTCAGGGAGCTCCTCATGCCGGTAAAGGGCGACGGCATCGTGTTGGGCAAGCACAACCGGTTCGATCTGCCCATTACTGTGGCCAGCAGCAGAGTCTGGTTCCACCTTGCTCTCCACCCTTCGGACGCCTCCCCTTCCCAACTCACACAAGACGTCAGCCGGTCGTGGGCAGCGGGTGTCATTTCAAGGCAGCTTAGGGACTGGAAACTTCCCGAGTGGGCCAACCGTCGCAACCGACAGCTCGACTTTACCGCAGACTTTGACCACCAAGAATTCTACGAGCGATACCACTTGCTCGGCTGCATGGAAGGCAGGGATGGCATCCAGAACTGGGCTCTCGAGCGCGGCTGGAGCAACGGCGAGGTGGTCGTTGGCCACCAACGCGTGTGGATCCGTGAGGGCACCTGGTGGGAGGCCGAGTCTCAGCTCGACCTCAAGGGCCAGGAAGCCGGCTCTGGCAACATCATGGGCAACATGGTCGGTGCTGGAGGTCTCGAGAGCGGCTATTCGTCTCAGCCTCCGGGCGCAAACGGCAGCGGCTTCTTCCCTCCGCTCCCAGATGTGACCCCTCAGAACAGCCACACCCACCTCCTGCAGCGCCAGCATAGCTCGGCAACCATGGGCGCCCGCAGCGCCATGGGCGGTGCCAAATCTATTGCTCCCACCACCGCCCCCACTCTCCACGCTGGAGCTGGTGATTACGGTCTAGGTCTCAAGGGTGATGAGCAAAAGGGCATCACCTACTACGACGCCGAGGGTGGTGGAAACACCATGGTCACTGAACAGCCCATTGGTGCCACTCGTAAGATGTGGGTCGCTTTCGTGTGGGCCATCACCTGGTGGATTCCTTCGCCCGCCCTCAAATTCATCGGTCGCATGAAGCGTCCGGACGTCCGGATGGCCTGGAGAGAGAAGTTCGTCCTGGTTTTCCTCATTCTGATCCTCAACGCTCTCATCGTCTTCTTCATCATCGCTTTTGGTAAACTCATGTGTCCCAACAAGGACAAGGTCTGGAGCCGTCAAGAGGTTGCATACCACACTGGAGACGACGACTGGTATGTCAGCCACCGTGGTTATGTCTACGACCTGTCCAAGTTTTGGAGACGCCAGCACAGTGACAGTCGGACCGAAACCACGAATGAGAACATGACGCCCTTCGCCGGAGCCGACATGGATCCTTATATCAGCCCTCCCATCTATGTCGCCTGCCCCAACCTCGTCACGGACCCTGTCATGACATTGCGCCCCAACGACACCGACGCTCAAAACAACCCCACTGCTATGCACACGTCAGGAAACCGCACAAATGCCCCCGACAGTGCAGCGCTCAGCCGTTCCGACTGGTACCCCAATGTTTTCCTGCCCAAGATGCGTGAGTTCCGAAAGGGCGACCTTGTCTGGGACGAGAGCAAGATCAAGAGCGAGGGTTTGAACCAGAATCACTATTGGTTCTGGATGAATGACAGGGTGTACGACTTGACCGACTACTTCCATACCCTCGACGAGATGGACAACCTGGCATCATACAGCTTCTTGGATGACAAGCTCGAGGACCTAGTCAAGAACTACGCCGGCACCGATCTGACCTCCAAGTTCCAGAACTCGCTCAACGAGTCGGCCCAAGCCGAGAACTTGCAGTGTCTTGACAACCTGTTCTACATTGGAAAGACCGATTTCCGCAAGACCCCCAGGTGCCAGGTCACCGACTACATCCTCCTCGCCTTCATGATCATCCTCTGTGCTGTCATCGTGATCAAGTTCTTGGCTGCTCTGCAGCTCGGCTCCAGGAAGCGTCCAGCCAACCAGGACAAGTTTGTCATCTGCCAGGTGCCCGCCTATACCGAAGGTGAGGACCACCTGAGGAAGGGTCTCGATTCGCTGACTGCTCTTGCCTACGACAACAAGCGCAAGCTCATCTGCGTCATTTGCGACGGCATGATTGTCGGTGGTGGCAACGATCGTCCCACGCCCAAGATCGTCCTCGACATTCTCGGTGTTGACCCCAAGGTCGACCCTCCCGCTCTTCCCATGTGGTCCGTAGGCGAGGGCAGCGAACAGCTCAACTACGGCAAGGTCTACTCTGGTTTGTACGAGTATGAAGGCAACGTCGTCCCTTACCTTGTCGTTGTCAAGATGGGCAAGGAATCGGAGCAGACCAAGTCCAAGCCTGGTAACCGTGGTAAGCGTGACTCGCAGATTCTCCTCATGAGCTTCCTCAACCGTGTCCACCACCGCGCACCCATGAACCCATTGGAGTTGGAAATGTTCCACCAGATCAACAACATTATTGGTGTGGATCCGGAACTGTATGAATACCTGCTCATGGTCGACGCCGACACCCTGGTCCGTCCCGATTCCCTCAACCGCCTGGTCGCCAGTTGCGCAAACGACTCCAAGATTGTTGGCATATGTGGTGAAACTAGCTTGGAAAACGAAGAACGGTCTTGGTGGACCATGATCCAAGTCTACGAGTACTACATTTCTCACAACTTGGCCAAGGCTTTCGAAAGTTTGTTCGGCAGCGTCACCTGTTTGCCTGGATGGTAAGTCGTCTTTGACCCCACTGTTCGGACCATGCTAATTCCCCGCAGTTTCTGCATGTACCGTCTCCGCACCGCTGACAAGGGCAAGCCATTGATCATCTCGGACAAGATCATCAAGGAATACGCCGACACGAACGTTGACACCCTGCACAAGAAGAACCTGCTCTCTCTTGGTGAGGATCGTTTCTTGACCACGTTGATGATGAAGCACTTCCCCGGCATGTCCTTCAAGTTCATCCCCGATGCGTATGCCCTTACCGCTGCCCCCGAAACCTGGAGCATTCTTCTCTCCCAGAGACGTCGCTGGATCAACTCCACCATTCACAACTTGGCCGAACTCATCTTCTTGAACGACATGTGCGGTTTCTGCTGTTTCTCCATGCGATTCGTCGTCATGATTGATCTCTTTGGTACCATTGTCCTGCCATCCGTCTGCGTCTACCTTGCCTACATCATCTACATGGTCGCAACCAAGCAGGGCCAATTCCCGTTGATTTCCATCATCATGATTGCGGCTGTGTACGGTCTCCAGGCGCTCATCTTCATCATCAAGCGTCAATGGCAGCACATTGGATGGATGATCATCTACATCCTCGCGTACCCCATCTGGTCTTTTGTCCTTCCCATCTACTCCTTCTGGAAGCAGGATGACTTCTCCTGGGGTAACACGCGTGTCGTCATTGGAGAGTCTGGCGCCAAGAAGCAGGTGCTCACCACCGACGACGAAGGCTTCGACCCGAGGAGCATTCCGCTCCAGAAGTGGGACGACTATGCCATGGCGAACAACCTCCCTGGTCGCCGTGGCTTCGTCGGTCACTCGGAGAAGGGACAGAGCGCCTACGAAGACGATGGCTACGAGATGAACGACATGCAATCGGTTTACTCTTCTGTCAAGCCAGCATCGACCATCATGGGCAACATGCATCACATTTCGCACATGCCACCTCAGTCTCCCGGGCCTTACCAGGGACTGCAGGCACGCCAGTCGACGTACTCGAACTTCTCGCGGTACCAGGACAACCCGCAGGATGGCCATAACCGCCTCATGTCCATGGGCGGCATGAGCGACCACTACAACTCTTCTCCGTACGGAAACCGCCCCAGCATGGGTGGCTTCCAGAGCTCGGACAACCTCATGGCCTCTACTCCTCCGATCCGCGGTCGCAGCCCTCTGGGCTATGCCCAGTCGCGGCCGGGCAGCACAGCCAACTTCCAGGGCATGATGAACGGCCCGAGCGACGCGACCATCATCGAGGTGGTGCAGGCATGCTTGAGGGAGGCCGACTTGGACCGGGTCACCAAGAAGCAGCTCGTGGCACTTGCCGAGCAGCGACTGCAGACCCAACTTACTGGCGAGAGGCGCATCTTCCTCAACCAGCAGATTGATCTTGAACTTGCCAACATGCTCTAAGCGAGCAGCGTGTCGACTTTTGCATTAGCGGTGTTGTACATGGATGTCTCGACGACGGAACCTTTTTTTTTTCCTGACATTTTGCGTGCGTGTTCATTTGGGGTCAAAAATCATCAGTGGTCAGGCTTGACTAGGACCATTTTGTCATTCCTTGATTTGTGTTGCCTTCGCAACAAGCGGCGCTACTTGGGAAAAGGGAGCTCGTCTCATTACTGGGCTTTGGGTTGCATGTGCCGTTTTCTTTCCGGGACCTCATTCAGAGTAATGATAGTAGGGCGATTGCGCTATATATAGATAGCTTAATACAAGACTCGAAATCAGACCACCGCTGTAGCTGAAGCTGAAGCTGAGACTGAGACTGCCGAGACTGCTGATTGTGAGATGGGATGGCGGAGCAGTGCAGCGGCTGAGTCTCCGTGCCTCGACACGTGCTTGTCCATGTGCTTGTCCATGTGCCGCGGAACAAGGTCGGGCCGGGGCCAGCAGCTGCGGCCCAGAGCTCCGCCATGCCCGCCCCAGACATGCGTAACCTCCGCCTCCGCCTCCCGCCGCCCTTTTGTATAATACATGACTATTTCTGCGCGAGACGTCTCCCCAAGAATAGCTCCCCCATAACGTAGCCATGGCGCCCCGCCGCATCGAGCAAGACGAGATTGAAAAGTACTGGGAGATATTCAGTTCGCTGTCCAATGGGTCCACGCACCTCGACGGCGCCCAAGCCGCTCCCGTGCTCAAGAACTCACACCTGCGCGACGACCAGCTCGAGCGGGTCTGGGATCTTGCCGACGTGGACAATGACGGCAAGCTCGACTTTGAGGAGTTTTGCGTGGCCATGCGTCTCATCTTTGACCTGATCAACGGGGTACGTCCGCCGGGTATCGCTGACATCGTGCCTGTGCCCAGGAGAGAGAGCTACATGGGAGCTTTATGCCCCGCTCCCAAAACTCCCCCACCATGTGACCCTGGCTAATTGTATACCTCGTGCCTGAATTAGGAATCCTCCGACGTGCCCCTCTCCCTCCCAGACTGGCTGGTCCCCGAGTCCAAAGCCCACCTCGTGCAAGCGACCCGCGCCCTCAGCGGCTCCCAACCCGCCTTCGAGCACGTCGACGAAGACGACGACGACACGCCGGGCCTCCGCGACGGCTTCGACTGGTACATGTCCCCCGGCGACAAGTCAAAGTACGAGGAAATCTACACGGCGAACCGCGACGGGCACGGCAACATCTCCTTCGACGCCCTCGACGGCCTCTTCGCCTCGCTCGACAACGTGCCCGACTCGGACGTGCGCTTCGCGTGGAACCTGGTCAACCCAAAGGCGCGCGAGAGCGTGGGCAAGGACGCTTGCCTCGCCTTCCTGCACATTCTCAACCAGCGCAGCGAGGGGTTCCGCGTGCCCCGCTCCGTGCCCGCGTCGCTCCGCGCGTCGTTTGAGAAGGCGCACATTGACTACGACGTCGAGCGCAGCGGCTCCCGCTGGGCCGAGCGCGCAGAAGACAACACGGCGTCGGGGAAAAAGGCAAAGTTTGGAGATGCGTACCTCACGCGGCTCGGGGTGGGGGATCGGGCGGCAAACTACGGCGCGAGGGCAAAGGGGACGGATCACGGCGGCCGCACCACGGAAGACTGGGAGGAGGTGCGCCTCAAGAAGCAGCTCAAGGAGCTCGAGGAGAAGATTGAGCGCGTGGAAAAGGAAGCCGAGGGCCGGAGGCATGGCCGCAGGGGCGACTCGAAGCCCGCGCTCGTCAAGCGCGAGCTGGAGATGCTGCTCGACTACAAGAGGGGCGTGCTGCGCGATCTGGACAGCGGCGAGGAGGGGGGTGGGGGTGCCGTCAAGGGACTGGCGGGCATCAGGGAGGAGATTGATACGGTCAAGGAGCAGGTTGAGGGGTTGCAGGCGCATTTGGATAGGAGGAATGAGGTGTTGCAAAGGTTGAGGGAGGAGATTGAGGAGGAGAAGGTGGGGAGGTAGGTGGTTTGATTGGCTGTGGGTTGGCTGGGGAGGGTGATGGAGGAGGGGAAAGGGGGAGCAAGGGCATGGTGTTGGCCACGATAAAGAGTAGATTTCCCAAACAAACAATTCGGTTCCATGGAAGTAAATGGGATCAAAGCTTCACACTTTGGACATGGCAGCGGAACAAATGGTCCCACGGCTTTATATTGGGTCTTTTCTACATGGCAGCGATGGTGGGTGTCGTGTCAAGTCCAGCCCCCATCCTGGCCTTTTCTCTATTTCCTCCGGGCCCATCCCGTCCTGAAACCGTTTCCGAGTATTGTGCGGGAGGTGGAGGAACGTACGTCTCATATCCTGCACAGAACAGAGGCTGTGAGTTGGGTATTCCATTGCATTCTAGGGCCCAACAACCTGGTTATTGTGAAGATTTCCTTGAGCCTTTTTGGCGTAGCCTGCAGAAGACGGACGGTGGAGTCTGCTACTCGGTACCTGTGTGATTCTTCTTCTTCTTCTTCTTCTTCTTCTTCTTCTTCTTCTTCTTCTTCTTCTTCTTCTTCTTCTTCTTCTTCTTCTTCTTCTTCTTCTTGTTGGACACTTCGGGTCTGGGGATTGATAACGTCTGTCCTTGCGGATTGCAGGTCTACGCATGCACAAACACGCCTCGTGGGGTTTTTATATAGGCAGGTTGTATGGTGGGATGTCACTGTGCTTTTGGCGTGTTGGGGTGTGTTGCATTAGACAGAGGGAGGGTGGGGATGGTGGTGCTGGGCTAGGGGTAGGTGGGTGGGTGGGTGGACGGGTGGTCTTGGGATGGTAAGATGGGAGTTGTACCGCGTTGTGGCACTTGTTCATGGATGGAGGCTTGGACGGTACGTCAGTGCGAAAATTTGGCCTCTTTTATCTTTCCACATCTTTGGCTGGGAAGTGTAGTTGCCGTCGTTAGTTACTTCAAATGCGGGAGTGTAGAAATCGGTCGATGGGTGGGGTTTGGGAGGCGTGATTATGTGTAGGGGGCGGGTTATACTATAGGCTAGTATCGAAGGCGCCGATGTGTGGGAGTAAGGCTTTTGAGAATTATGTGAGTGTTCAGGGCGCTACCGTGCGAGAGTGTTACTTTCGGGCTTGCCATGAGGGGGAAGAGCGGAAGATGGGGGTCGAAATTTCGATTCCTCGACCGACGGTGATGATAGTGGCCATGGAGTGATGCGGGAATACGTTTGATCGGATCGTGATATATGCATGCTTTTTGGCTGGTTTACTTGTGCCTTGGATTCATTACGATATGCTGGATGGTGATGTGTACGTGCGTGCCTGGGCATGTTACCAAGTGGCTGTCTTCGCCTCTTCTCTTCGGATGATTCCGGCCAGGAAGCTTTCTTTCTTAATTACGGGGAGCATATATCTCACTATAATCTTGAGCTTTTGTCACACTGCGAGGGAGCATGGAAACGTTGCAATTGGGATTTTCGTTTTGATCTTGGCTGCTTGTGTGGATGGTGATGAACGTGGTTAGCCACATGGCGGCACATTATCGCGGGCTGAGTGCTTCGGACTCGTACATGAAGGAATTTTTTTGGTTTTTGGTGGCGGAATAGAAACGATTTCTTATACCTCTTTTTCTTTTTTTTAACACTCGAAATAATGTGCTTTCCAAGGTCGAATTGGGGTATTCGTTGTGCAAGTGTCCTGGCATGTAGACGTGATGGCTAGGAAATTTTACATACATCCATTACCATTCTACTGGTAAATAGCGTTGTTCGGTACTGACGGAACATTTTCAACATTACTTTTGGCACATTTTGTACCCCATCTGCGTCGTGCACAGTGGATACTAGATTGGTGCTTTTGTTTATCGACGGCCGATGGGATCGCCTTTTGCAATGTAGTAGCAGAGGATCTAATTTTGAGGAAGTTCATGGGTTAATTTGATCTAGTTTTCATTTAGCAAAACCACTGCTTTCATGTTCTGCACGAGAAGGCTTTTTCCTCAAGCACAGTAGGGCAGTAAGTCTCGTGGTGTCGAGAAATCTACTGTAGCTTGGAATTTTCAATATGCGGCTGCAGGTCTGCGGACGAATCATATTATCAGTCAGCAACGTTCTCGTGGACTACTTTATGTTCTTCGCTGCGAGCAGTGTAGATCTTCTCCTTTCGCTTGGTGGAGATTGGCGGCGGCAGCAGAAGAAGAAAGGTGACGTCGGGATCAACAAGGTAAATGAAAAATGCCCTCGTTCAGTGACCACTCTCTTTTCCACTGCTATTGACCAAAGATGGTGAGCGACATTTTGTGAGGGGCATTTGAGTTCAAAGCCCAGTAGGCCAATTTGATAATCAAGTCCAACCACGGATGATTCGAATCAACTAAGCCTGTACAAATTGGGTCCGCTGCGTGATCGCATCTCTTGGCCCAGACATTGCATGAGCTCAACATTTGGGAAAGTAGTTCGGCTGATGGGAAAGGGGTTCTTTGACCAGCCGATCCCTCGATCTCGGAATGAGGCTCACGCCTGCAGATCCACCAACCAAGCTACTGATATATCGGTGGCTGTGCACAAGCTTTCGTGGCGTTCCGGGATTTTTTGCCGGTTCGTCTCGGAGCATCATTTTGTAGTCACTGTGCACAATGTCGAGCTGCCGTGTGCGATGATCTGGTTGTAATGGCGATCTGGTATCGATCGGACAGAGTTTCGACGGTGTTGGTAAACGCGGCCGCACGAACAAAGACGGCATTGCATTGCATCCCCTGATTCCGATTAAATCATGACATTACTAGTAACGCATTACGGGTCAATCCAGGTATAAGAGGCAGAGGTCGACTGCTCAGAAACATCATCCACCAGCACAAGCTCAGTCAAATCCAGCTCGTACCGTGGCATCCACTCTTTTGGACATTTCTTAATTACCAAGTCACTCTCTACCGGTATCTACCATCACACTCTTTACAAGATGCTTTCCAACTTGATCACCTTCACGACCATCCTGGCCGTCACTTCGGCTCTTCCTGCCGGGTCAGAAGTCTCTCACTCTCCCTTTGAGACGCAGCATCAAATTGCCAACGTAAGTAAATCGCTCATGAAAAAACCATCAACTAAAAATTCCTAGTTTGACAACGATGCCGGTCTTCCTGCCCTAGCCGTCGCCCCCATCGGTACAGCCAATTTGATTCTCTTCAATGGCATGGCTCTGGTCCAGACCCAAAGTACCGCAGAAGGCGTCCCATACGTCGATGCCCACTCGGCTCCAAACTATGCCGCCTATTCCAAGTTTGCTGTCCCGACCCTTCTGCAGGGTCAGCCGGCCATGTCGGTCGACTACCCAAGCAGCATCGTCGATCACTTTGACTTGGGCGGCTTCTGGTACGGATGCGCTGCTGGTAGTGAGGAGTCTGTCATTGGCGTTCCTCTACCCTGCACTATCGAGATCAAGGGATATAAGGATTCGGAGGGTAAGGAGCTGGTGGCTACTCAGGAATTTGACTACAACATTAAACTTGGCGATTTGAACACTCAGATGATTCAGGCCAAGGTGGATAAGAAGTTCAAGGGTCTCAAGAAGGTCGAGTTCTTCGTCTCGGACGATACCTACACTGCGGCTCTGATTGACGATGTGGCTTACACCGTCTACGTCAAGAAGCAGGGTACCCACCCCTAAACGCTCACGGCTGTTCTCGACGGGATGCTTTAGCATCTGCGCAAAAAGCGGCCATGGCTGCTTTTACACCATATTAACGATATTTATCATTCAAATAGTTAATATTAATGTATGGTTGTCTTACAAGATTAAAATATTTGTGAGCAAGTAATCATTTACCCACTAAAAATACTTTTACTGCATGGATGCTTCATGACCCAGAGCATTTTCGTCTGTAGAATTCTGGTTTGATGATGAGCTAGCACCACTGCGGACCAACATTTATCCTCAACGTATTCCTGACGCTTGAGTGTTAAATTAGAGCTCTGGAGGAAAACGGTATTTATTTCAGAAATATCACGAAACACTTATATTGCATGGCTTTCGCAGTCCTTTACGTTTTATACGTTCATTTGTAGCTACGCGCCATCGCTCTACACAACTCATATATGGAGGAATACTTTTCAAGAACACTTTTTTTTTCCCCGTACTGAAAATGCAGTTTTTGTCTCCTGAAGCCGAAGTATACGCCATAACGGGTGGTGCCTACGTTCTCTGGATGGTCACAGTGGTTACAGCAATCCTGGGCAGCCTACTTCTGATTCCTGGACATGTAACACGGAGAATCTACGAGTACTTCCAAAGACTTCCTTCTACTGAACTGAAGATGAAGCAAATGGAATTTTCCGATGTTCCTGTTCTAGTGAAAAGCGCCCCGATCCCTACCGAGAGACCTGAAGGAACGGACACAAGAGAGCGGCAACTGAAGAAAAAGGCCGGATACCAGGGACCATCAGCTCAACCGCAATCAAGATTGCTCCAGCTTCCAGCAGAACTTCGCTTGATTATATACAAACATGTTTTCAAGGGGGCCAAGAGCATTCATATCCATCGTCGATGTAGAATAGGCAGATATGACCTCGTTGGCTACTCTTGCTCAAAGGAAAACTCATCTCTAAATCCATGCAATTGCCGAGCAGATTTATTTGGTTTAGGAAGCTATCCTGACTTGAAATACCATACAAGCCCGTTGCCGCTACTCAGAGTGTCTCGCATGATGTAAGATTGAGATGCGCTCCATTACCCAAAGGATGATACTGACGAAGAGTTCTATAGCTATCACGATGTGCTCTACCTAATCTATGAGTCGTTCGAGTTCGTTTTCTACTCGCCGCACACTTTCCTCCTCTTCGCCCACTCGATTCCCGAATCGCATCTTCAGATGATCAGGTCGCTTCGCCTTGATGCCAGCAAATTCAAATTACTTTTTGGCATCTCTTTTGAGGACCCGCTTGCATTCTTACCGCTCCCGATTCGGGAGGCACACAAATATACAGCACGCCTTACCCCTGCAAGCGCTGAGTCGTCCTTTATTAGGCGCGCTGGGCGATGGTACGATGCCATGCCTCACACTCCCAGCGTTTGGGGTGCCATGTGCAACAAGCTAGTTGAAATGAGAGGCCTGAGGATTTTGCGTATGAATATCATTGGGGAGTATTTCCCTGGTTTAATATCCGAGCCTGGTTCGAGGGAAGAAGCATGGGGGTTGGCAATATTTGATGAAAGCTTCATTCTGCAGCCGCTGGCACGGACACGGGCGGAATTTGTACGACGACGGCAGCTTCAGGTCTTCGATCTCAAAGTCAACTGGGCGTCAAATTCAGCCATTGACCACAAAAATTGGGGGCTAAACGTCACAAGAAGTGTGAGACAGCCCGAGACATGAAAGTCGACTTTGTTTTTAGAAGTCCGATCTGAGTTTAAGAATGCGATATCATCATTTGTGTCGAAACCTTCCTATAAATTTCGAAAATTTAAACCAAAATTTAGGTCATATGCATCTAAATCTAAATACAAACAAATAAATCCACCCTTATTGACCATGTAGCTCAGCCATCCAGTCTCTTATCCAATCCGCAAGCGTCTGTCGAGGGGGCACCCGAGTCAGTTGGAACCCACACTTCCTGCTATCCCAATTTTCATCACTTGCTGGCCAGTCGACTTCGACCTCAAAAGTGTCGAGCATGCCGCTCTTTTTACTTGCGATTTCAGCCAAGGGCCCAAATACAAAACTCTCATTGATGATGGGCCCATCAAGCGAATCTCCAAGCATATTGGCAAAGATTTCCCTACCTAAATGCACCCTCAAAATCTGCAAAGACTGCATGGTCGAGATGATGAGGCAAGCAAAGTGCCAATAACCCATATCTCCGGTTTTCTTCTTGTTCCTTTGAGATTCGTCGAGCAAGTGAAGTCCCTTGCGATATTCGTCTGGGAGATGTGCAATGGATGACGCAAAAGTGAACCACTTGATTCCATCGCAATGCTTGGCATTGAGGTAAAATGAGCGTATTGTATGGAAATGCCTGGAAGGAATCGTTGTCCAGAGGAGGGTGACGGTGTCCAGCTCGTTTGTCTGGAGTGTTCGGTACTGATAGACTACGCTCTCCACATCTTCATAGCTGATTGAATCAGTAATATTACAGACATTCGTTCTAACATGGCTTACAATGACTGACACGTCAGGATCAGATTCAAAACCCCCAATCCCAACATCTCGAGATTGTCGGGCCACACACGATTGAGGGTTTGGTGTGGTAGACACCCCAGCTGTCTAGTCGCGTGTACATGAGAGAGTATGTAGCCTTCACAGCAGTGACACGAAAACGTTCTTAGACCCATTTTGGGGCCTGCGCTGTTCTCCACAAAAAGATGAATGTTATTAAGTCCAAAGGCAAGGTCGTAAATGACCAGACGAATCTCCAGCGGCAAGCGAAAGAATCCAGTCTGGGTACGCTGTCGACCAAAACGCGCCTTTGTTTCCCGCATCTTGCGGGCTGACTTTTGACGTGCAATGGATTGGGAAAAGGACGAGCTCGAGTCCGGCTTTGGCCACAGCTGGCAATGGTCCCGACGACGCTTCCATTCTGTTTCCGAGATTCTCTCTTCAGCCTCGGCATAGAAGAAGTAGCAGTAAGCAAGAGGCAGCAAGGGTATGGCACAAATTTTTCCAAGGGTCGAAAGCCGCCCCCAGCCAGTCATGTCCGTTGTCTTCTTTGTAAGTCTTAACCAGGTGGGCAGCCTTATTCTGTGGCCCATGATGAGGGATGTTACCCGGATCACAGCAATGCTACTACCAGTGTCGTGTCTGTATAAAGATCCGACTGAAGTCGTGTCGCAGTGGAAGTGCCGCTGAGGCTAAGGCAACATTGTTGCTTACCGTGCCCCGTGCCAAGTGTAATCAGGCCCTAGCACCACCAACACCCTCTACGTAGGGGGTGTCATCCTGACCGACATGGATATTAAGGCATAGAATAACAGCGCTCGGAACAAAATTCTGCGGTTGGAAAAGTCAGACAGCTCGTGATCTCGCCGAATGCTACGCTCAACAGCAATGTCTCTCCGCACCCACACGACAAGTCTACCATCGACCGACCGACACTATTGCGTCCTGACCACAAAACACTGCCCATTCTACGTGCTAAATGTCCATCTTACCCAATCAAATCCCGTGGTTCGCAACTCCCAAGGCAGTTTCACATCACACGGTCGGACACTTTTAGGGCCAACCGGTCGGACTAACTCGCTCGCGTTGTGGCTTACTCGCATGGCAACCCGCTCCGCCACACACGGGCATGAAGCCCCCCTCCCCCGTCCTCGGCACCGCACCGCAGTTTCGTTTCCACACGCCGTTTTCCTCTTGTGAGCAACAACCGTGGCCTAGCGCCTTGATCGACGTCGCGCTCGTGCGAGAGGATGCTCGAGGAAGACGTGCTGACATGTCAGGGCGCGCGATGACGCCGTCTTGGGCGGGCGGGCGGGCAGTGAACGAGGCGCGGGGAACACACACGTTGCTGACCGGCCGTCGCAGACCGAGGGTTTCGAAGCTATAAGGATGCAGCGTTTGCAAGAGGGGTGGGATTTGGATTAATCTGCATCAATCTGTTTGTGAATTTGTTCAATCTAGCCGCCGTCGTCTCGATAGTAATTCAGCTCGCAATTGTACAGTACGCTTTGCTGCTGTTCTCCCCCTCTACATATACCCTGCAAAGAGTATATATCTATCCTGCACCATGACCCACGCCCTCTCCCTCGAGATCGCACGCGCGCTCTTCCAATGGCTCAACAACGAGTCCACGGCCGAGCCTCCGTCCACGTCGTCGCCACCGTCTACAGCCCAGCACTACGTCCGCTCGCCTGAACTCAGAATCTACGACACCATGCCCGAAGTGGAGCGCAATTCACGCCCAGTGTCCCGTGATTCGTCTTCGAGCCACCGGTCCTCGTGCTCCGTGTCGAGCACCCGGGACCCAGAGCAGCAGCAGCAGCAGCAGAGGAGACGGTGCAGGGCCGAGGGCGAGAATGCGACCACCCCGTTGCTGGGGATCAAGGGGTGGTTCGTTGAATGAGAGGGGAGAACGGGGCCGAGGTGTGTGCTTTTTTGATTGTTCGCCTTGAGCAAGTGCCGAGCTGATTGCTTTCCCAGAATGACTTTAATGACCTTGCACGAATCATGGACTTGGACTGTATACTGTCCACCCCTCCTCCCCTCCAGCTCGGATATCTAGCGCAGCACAACCTTTTTGGAATTCAGGGGAGTGAATCGTGGAGCCGACAGAACATTTAGTGCTTTGCTTTTAAAAAAAAGGGCTGGGCATCCGAACCAAGGGGGAGGACTGTATTGCCGCTCATTTACCATTCTCCCGATTACGGGATCTGTTATGATGTCGACGCATGCCGAGGGCTAGGCGGACGTGCCGGAAGATCTATGGCCGGATATCGAGGGTATTCGGATGATCCCAGATATCCCTTGAGGGGCGGCTAAACGACACAAGACGAAATCAGATGGACCGAAACTGCGCAAGTGCTGTCTTGTTGCGATGCCGACATGACCACGTCGAAAGAGCGCGGGGAACCAAAGGGACACTGCTGCACTGCCACTCTTTTTAGATGTAAAGCACGGCCTGAACCATAGAAAACGGATTCTTACACTATATACTATCGCTTTGTCCTTGGGCAACAGGGACCATGGCTTGCTCGTATCATCTGCACGCGCTGGTTTGAACTGCACACTTCACTGCCACCCCACGCCAGCAAGAGCACGGAATCCCACCATGGCTAGATTAGAAATGCTGCTCTGCAGCACACTTAGACTACAATAAGAACCTCTACTCATGAGCCAACTCTGCCTCCCCGTCTATCCCCGCGCCAAACAATCCACTCCAACATCCGGAACCTCGTACCCCCCCCCCCCCCCTAGACGCTAAACAGTGAAAAGAATCTCCGAACTTCGTCACCAAGCCCATCTCTCACATGCACAATGCACACATCACGCTGTTGTCCAGATGGGTTCGTGCATACCGCTCACCCCCAGAATCTCCGGCGCATATGCAAATAAATGCACGCTCCATCTCGCCTACCTGCCTCTGCCCATTTACATCTACACGCATCCTCACTCGAAGACTTGGGTTTTCAAACCCCAGCACAAGCCCCAGCACAAGCAAACCCCCCTCCTATCTCAGGAGGAAGCAAAGAAGACACGGGAAAAGGCACAAGAATGTGAGTTGATCATCATCATCATCATCAATGAATTCATCGCGCATTTATCCAGAGTTACAAGGTATCATCTCTTCCCCTTCCCTCACCGCCCCCAAACTTCTACAGCCCCTACAACCCCGCCCGCAACCTCTTCTCCTCCTCCCAGACATTCCCATCCACACCCCCCTCCTTCTCCTCGGCATCAAACACCACACTCCTCCTCCCCCCCCCCCCCCCCCCTCCATCATCATCATCATCATCATCCTCCAACGCCCCCGGAACAACCCCCTCCACATCTCCCGGTGCCGTCCTCGCACTACCCAGCGGCACCTCCCCCCCTGCGCCCACACCCACATCCTGCTCTTTGCGAAACAGCTCCGCCCTCCTCAGATCCCCCGGCGTAGGTTCCGCACTCATGCTAGCCCGGCCAGCAGTAGCGCCAGTGGCAGTGGTGGCAGCAGGAGAGGCAAGGGGTGTGTTGTTCGTGCTGACGGACCTCGAGCCGGCACCCCAGCCTTTGCGCTTTTCGCTGGCCCAGGCGCCCCACGACGAGAGGTAGGCGCCGGCCGAGGCGCGGGCGTTGGAGAGATCGGGGGCTTTTGCGTTCCCTGGCGGTGGAAATGGGGTTAGTTACCGGCAACTTTGGGGCTAGGATGTATAGTTTGCGCGAGAGAAACGAAATGGAAAGTGCCGCGCGCGGACCGCAAAGCCCAAACACGTAATCGGAATAAAAAAAGGGGGGAGTATGAAAAAAAGAGAGCAAAAGACATACATTTATTCCCCGCCCCCGCAGTCCCCGCAGCCGCCTTGTCTTCCGCCTCGGCCACGGCCGGACTCGCAGGCTCATTCTCCCTCTCCTTCTCCCTCTGCAACCTCGCCTCCTCGGCCCTCTTCCTCTGCGCCTCGCGCATGGCCTCCATCTCAGCCCACAGATTGTTAAACGCAGAAGAGACCTTCTTCTGCCCGACGGCGAGCTGCCGGTTGAGCACCTCGCGGCTCTTCTCGAGCCGCTCGTCCAGGTGCATTTCGGCTACCTGCCTGCGCGCCACGCTAGGATCAGCACAACGAGGCTCAGGGAGAGGACCTGGAACGTGGGGGAGGAGACGAGACTGGTGGGGGTCTGGTTGGCCTCTTGTGGTGCTTTGGGAGGGTGGAGGGGGGAGGGGGGACGGACGGACAGACGTGGAAAAGAGCAAGGGGATGGGTGCTACGAAATCAAACAGGAGGGTACTGACTGTGCTAGACGCCTTTGGACGTCTTCCATACTGAGACCACCCGAGCATGGGTGCTTGGGATCGACAATGTCGAAGAGGTGCGAGTCTGTAAACTTGTTCCAGATGCGAAAGTTTTCCGTCTCCATCCATGAAAGCATCCACTCGGTCGAGAACTCGCTCGAAGGGTCACCCTCGTAGTCTGAAATGAAGTTGTCTTTATCCTTGTTCTTCTCCGTGTAAAGTTTATATTTCGCCGCGCTCAACATGGCGAGAAGGTATTCTTCAAACTGCATGCGGATAAACTCTTCGCTACCGGCGTATCCATGATCCTTTGGCCGGCTAGGATTGGACTCGTCCCATGTGTCTTGGACCGTCTGCGCGAGGAAGTCGATCCACCGCCGGTCTGGAGTCGATAGGACGAGCGCCTGGCGGAGCGAAGCGGATGTAATGTTTACCGTGTGATCGTCTAGATTGATCAGAATATCGCTATAGCGATCCCTTTGTTGAAGCAAAAGCGAGTTGGTCGAGCCAACAATGTAGGATTTTGTGTCTTGGTCGGCCAGCATATCAAGCTGCTGGAGCGGCGTGTAGGGGCCGAAGAGCGAGCCCTTGCCAAACAGCTGGAGCGGCAGGCCCATGTAGGTGAGCAGGGACTGGCGCTCCGACGTCTTGAGCGAGGTGGGCACGGTGAGCTTCTCCTCGGCGGAGTTGAACTTTGGGTCTGCCGAGTCTTGGAGATGGCGGATCAGGCCAGGTATCAAGGAGATGAGGGCAAACTGCATCATGCAGAGGCGCTCGCAATGGGAACCGAAGAAGAGCATCTTGGGCTGGAGCAGCGCGCACTTGAACAGCACCAACGTCTGCCACTTGAATTCGTGTATCATCTCACGCAGCGATATGCCAAAGTAGTGGTCCATCTCCCCCTCCTGGTTCCTAAGCAGCTGCGGCAGGCTCTCCTGGAAGCGCTGCATGATCTCAATGTCTGTAAAGTCCTTTTGCGCAAACCAGGCGGCGGTGACGACGCCCAGCTGGGCCTTGATGGCGCCAAAGTGCTGGGGGCTGTCGCTGATGACCACGACGGCCTTTTGCACGGTGCTGCGCGTCACGTCGGCGGGGCGGTTGATGAGCTCGTTGGCGTCCAGCTGGCGCGTGCACGAGATGCCGAAGAGGCTCGTCGCCGGGTGCGCATCGTCGGTCGCGGAGCGGCGGAGGGTAAAGTACGAGTAGTCTTCGGAGGAGCTGTGTGGGGGGTCAGACGGGACGCGAGACTCGAGACTCGACACGACTTACGCGTGGGCGCCGTCGCTCAGGGCCATGAAGGGCAGCAGAGGCCACTCGTTCTCAATGGCCGGGTCGGTGCCCTCGTCGACTCCGAGCCACGTCTCCACCTCCGGGCCCCGCGCATGGTGGAAGTCGACGATGCACACTATGGGGGCAAAGGGCGCCATGCTGGAATGGGAGGGCAGAAGGGGGCGCTATCGTCGGAGCAGAGGGAGAGGGTCCATGTAGGCGGCGCGGGCGCGTGGGATAGGCGGATTAAGGTTCTGCTGCCGTGGCGGTGGCCGTGGTCCGTTGATGGTCAACGTCGAGGGCTGGCGGTGGTGGTGCCCGCCCGTCAGCCTTACCCAGCGGCGCTAGGCCCAAACGGGGGCCATGCACCCTTGCCGCCGATCCCACACGTCCGCCATGGACGCATCACGTGCGCGCGCCCCCCCAAAGGCCAGAGGCCAGAGGCCAGTGCCGGCGCCCGACTTGCGACTCGGGCCACCCGACGACGATTGCAGCTGCGCGTCCAGGAATCGGGGACTGGGAACTCCCCATCTCGCCGCCTCGTGCGCCCATCCTCGCTAGGCCTCCTGGTAGCCTGCCCCCAGTGCCCCCATTGCCCCCGTCTGTCGCGGTCCAATTCTCCGATACGCTCACCAGGGCGCGCCAAGGCCGCATTACGTGGGCATACGCACCGCTTGCTTCATTTCGTAATGTCTTTTCTTCTAGATACCTGCGTACTGTGTCCTGCGAAGAAATAGGGAACCGCCGGCCCCGCGATGCAAAAAAAACACATCCAGGGCGAGGCCCGAAAAGAGACATTCCCCTCCATTTACATGGCTGTCCGCGCAGCCCATAGCCCGTAGCCGTAATGCGCCCCATGTATACCGGATATGATTCCAATCCCACACTGCCCGTCGCCTTCCTCCGTCTACCCATGCGGCAGCCTCATCGTCATTCATTGGCCATTATGAAAAAGAAAATGCGTCAAGCCTACACCGTCAACGTCATTTCGCCAAAATTCAGCAACATTTTTGCGCCGTGATATCGAGTCCTCGTGTCCGTGTCCGTCTAGCTGCCATTCTCCTCGGCCGGCTGCGCTGCTGCGTCGACGTTGTGGTAGTCGAGGATCTCGGAATACCTGTTCCGCGTTAGCTCGTCTGTCCCGCAAAACCACGGGGGGGTGCACATGCATCATGATCTTCCAAGTGTCCACGGGCAGGTCCGCATCGTTGAAGGACCAGTCGAACTTTTCTTCGGCGACCGGCTCGTCGGTGGGGTCGTGGTAGGGCGCGAGGTAAGGGTGCGCGAGCGCCTGCTCTGCCCGCACGCGCTTCTTGGGGTCGAACACCAACATGTTCTCGAGCAAATCGACGGCTGCGGGACGTCAGTTTCGTTCGAAAAATCCGGGAAAAAAAGGACTAGAATGATTTTGGCAGTACATACCGGCTGGCTCGGCGTTCTTGAACTTGTTGGCCAAGGGTTGCCGCTCGCGCTTGGGCAAAGACTGCACAAAGCGTAATGTCTGGCTCCGTCAGCACTTCTCAAGTCGCTAGCAGGGTCTAGACTGCCTTACGTTCTCGCTGCAGATGGTTTGGATAACATCGTCTGGCGGGGTGCCCAACAACTCGGTGATGATGGAGAACTGGTTCACGTGGTCCTTTCCGGGGAACAACGGCTTGCCCTCGAGCATCTCGGCGAAGATGCAGCCCGCGCTCCAAATATCCACCTCGACGTCGTACTTTTGCCACGTGAGCATGATCTCGGGCGCACGGTAGTATCGGGTCGAGACGTAGCCCGTCATCTGGGGGTCCTGTATGCGCGCAAGGCCAAAGTCGCAGATCTTGAGATCGCAGTTCTCGTTGACGAGGATGTTGCTGGGCTTGAGGTCACGGTGCACGACACCGGCCGAGTGGACATATTTCAGGCCGCGCTGGAGTCGTTAGCAGGGGCATCCCCGAGGGGGGGCGTGGCTCTGGCGCGGGTCGCCACCTACCAAGATCTGGTACAAAAAGTACTGGATGAACTGCTTCTCGAGCGGTCTCGAGGTGAGCAGGCGGTGCAGATCGGTGCCGAGCAGCTCGGTGACGAAGTAGCTGGCGGGTCAGTACTCGGGCGGGGCTCGGGCGGGGTGTTCGAGGGCCACCTACATGTCTTCGAGGGGCGAGATGAAGATGTCGCTCAGACTGATGACCTGGAGGGGCGAGTCAGAGGGGAGGTGGGGGTGCGGGCGGGCTGGCGGGCAGCGGGGGGCGCGTCAGGCCTACATTTTCGTGCCGAAGGTGCTTGAGCAGCTTCAATTCGCGGTATGTGCGCTTGGAGAGCACCGGAGTGCTAAAGGGCTTCATGATCTTCTTGATGGCCACGGCCTGGCTGGTGAGCTGGTCCTTGGCCGAGCTGCAAACCCACACGTCAACGGGCCATCGGATCGGGGGGGCTCTGGAGGAGGGGCGCAAACATACCACACGAGGCCAAAGGCGCCCATGCCCACGGGCTGCAGGTCGGTGTACCTGGAGGGGTGTCAGCGAGTCCGTGGCTCCGTTGCAGGGCGCGCGGGTGCAATGAGCATGTGGGGTATTCCGCACCTGCTTGTTATCTCAAACGTCGTGCCGAAGATCTGGGCGCGCACGAATTCGGCCATGATGAGGTGGTGGGAGAGTGGGACTGCGGCAGGCGCGGGGTGGAGGAGGGGAGATGGGGCTGCGGCGGGCGAGGAGGGGCGGGCTGGAGTGCGTGTTGGATGGCGAGGAGACGGGAGAGGAGGAGGTGGTGAAGTGTTGCGGTCGCGGGCGCGGGAGCAGCAGGTTTGGTCTGCGATGCAGCAGCCGCTAGGCAGGGCAGGCGATGGAGGTTATTGGATCGGGACTCGCAAGCCGCGGAGCAAAGTCTGATCGAAGGCGACTACCAGGCGGGTTCAGCTGGGCCTGGCCACGGACCGAGCAGAATCTGCAGGTTCTGCACTGATTGCGCTGCTTTGACGCCGACACTGGCGGGCAACAAACGCGCTCGGAATGGGAGGAACCAGTAGGGCCGAGGGCGGGCAACACAGACAGAACGGGGGGCAGAGGCGTAAGGCGCGGTCGTGAGGGTGGCAAAACGGTGATCACTGCCGGGTCAGGGGACAGAGGGTATTTATACGGGCGTCTGGAGGGGACGAGCAGGCGGAATACGATGGGCGAGGGGCACGGCATGTACAGGAATTGCATTACAGTGATGGGTGCCGAAACCTGAATGATGCATCTGGCCACTACGTCATAATGGAGAAGGGGGATAGAATTTTCCCCATGTTTGCCCGTGCACTAGCGGCCTAGTAGGGGGGCAGTGGGCGCGCTGGGATGCTACATGGTACATAATGCCTGGGACTCCCCCTCTGCGCGCTCCTCATGTGCTCTGCTCAGTCGCCCTGCCTGCGACGTGGACCGTCTGCTGGCGCCCATTCCGTCGGCCTGCCCCCAACCCTCGCGTGGCGGTCAGGCTCGTGCTCCCGGGTAGAACCCCCTCACCGCGCTGGCTGGCCCCATCAGGCGAGCCCGGCTCCCGGCTGCATCGCCATGGGACGAATCGGTGGCGGCGATGGCGGCGATGGCGGCGGTGCCAGCGATTCCGGCCATGGCTGCTGGGAGTGCTGTACGGGATGGGACAGCTCCTGACAGGACAGGACAGGACAGGACAGGACAGGACAGGACAGGACAGGACAAGACGGGTCTGTTGGGGCGGCGGCGATTCAGGTTTAGGCAGAGTCAGCGGCCGCGTCGCGCCGGGCCCGTATCCATGTGTGAAAGCATCTGCGTCTTGCTGCGAGCTGCGAGCTGCGACGTGCTGCAAACAGCACGCCTACGACGGGAGAGGCCAGGGCCTGCTGACAGGACCAGCGCACTCGGGAGGCAGTCGGGAGGCAGCCGGAAGACAAGCTTTGGCGCGACTGGCGTGCGTGGGCGTGCGTGGGCAACGGGCGGGCGGGCTGGCGGTGATTGGGCGCGGCGTCACGTACAGCACCATGTCTTGGCTGGGCGATTGCGCGAGCGTGAGGCTCATGGGCCGGGCGATGTGATTACTCCAAGGCTGAGGGCGGCAGCGGCAGCGGCAGCGGTAGGTCCGGTGGGCGTGGATGCAGCGCGAGGGAGGGCAGCCAGCGCGGAGCTTAATTTAGCACGGGGCGGCATGCGCTGGGTGTGGTGGATGGCGGATGGCGGATGGCGGAGGGTGGATGCGGGATGCGGGATGCGGGATGCTGGATGCTGGAGGTGAAGGTGCCTCCTGTGCTGTGCTTTGCTGTGCTGTGCTGTGCTGTGCTGTGCTGTGCTGTGCTGTGCTGTGCGGCCTTGTGCTGTGTCGTGCGGTGCCGTGCTGGCCATCCGCTGGGCACCCGCTGGGCCTCCGCCTGGGGGGCGTCCCAAGGTCGCGACGACGCGGCGGGCGCGGCCGGACTGCACTGCAGCGCAGCCCCGGGGCGGCGACGGGTCCCGGGGCTGGGCCGGCGAGCGCGTTAGAGGCAGGCTGGCAGGCAGCTCACAGCTCAGCTGCATGCGAAACGGCCTGGCGCGAGGCCTGAGGCGAGGCCCCAGAGCGCGAGAGACCAGATGGCCACAGGGCGGCGGGCGGCGGGCGGCCAGCGGCGGGCGGCCAGCGGCGGGCGACGTCTGCGCTGCACCGCTGCACCGCTGCACCCTAATAATCCAACGGCAATAATCCATCCACTGGCCCGCCTCAGCAGCGACTGGCGACTGGCGACTGGCGACTGGCGACTGACGGACGGCCGTTCGAGTCTGGGGAGGCTTAGCTTGCACCCTCGCACCCTCGCTGCACCCTTCCAGCTTCTCTCGCTCGCCCTCCTGTCTCTGCCTCCGCCTCTGCCTCTGCCTCTGCCTCTGCCCGCCCGCGCCCGTCTGCCGCCTGCCGCCTGCAGCCTGCACGGCGCCCGACGTCCACTGCCCTGCCCTGCCCTGCCCTCCCCTCGCCCCCCGTCGCCGTTGGCTGCTGTGGGCGCTTTGGCTCTGATCTCCCGTCGGCCTAGCTGGACGACCAAGGCTCCCAGCCGCACAGGCCTTCTAGAGCCCCGTCGCCTGTCCCCAGCACTGCACTACCTTACCCTCTCCCGCTGCGACGTCGACAACCTCCTCGACCCTCTGGCCAGCCGTCCCCACGACGCCCACCAAGCCCCAAGCTGCTGCATCGCCGCCCACCGCCCTCCGCGCCAGCCCCGAGCCGCCCTCGCTCTGCTGCCTCCCCCCCCGACGCCTGCGCGCAGCCCGCCCCCGCCCCTGGCCCAACCCACGACGCGAGGCCCTGGGAACGCTGCCAGACAGCCGACGGAACCGTCCACCACCCCGTCCGCCAGCCTCCCACCACGACGCCCGCGCCTGCGACAAGTCTCGCACCCGCCCACCACCACCACCCCGAGCCCGCCAGCCCGACCAGCCCGACCAGACATCCCCCACAGCCCGCCCCAATCCGCTGACGGCGACCCGGCGACGCGCTGAGCCGAGCGCTCGACCTTTGTCCTCGACCTCGACCCCATCGTGTCTGCGGCCGCGAGCCGCTGCGAGCCCCACGCGCAATGGGCATCTGCATGAGCACCAACAACGAGGATGTCGAGCAGAAGAAGCGGAGCCAGGCCATCGACCGCAAGCTCGAGGAGGACTCGCGGCGGTTACGGCGAGAATGCAAGATTCTGCTGCTGGGTAAGCCACCTGCCCTGCCATGCCCTGCCCTGCCCTACCACTGACTGTGCTAACCCGCCAACAGGCTCCGGCGAGAGCGGCAAGTCGACCATCGTCAAGCAGATGAAGATCATCCACCAGAACGGCTACACCCAGGAGGAGCTGGCCATGTACCGGCTGACCATCTACAAGAATGTCATCGATTGCGCAAAGGCCCTGATAGGCGCCATGCGCCAGTTCGACATTGAGCCAGAGGAGCCCGGCAACGACGAGTACTGCGATTACCTGCTCGAGTACACCGTCGACCCCGACCCGGAGAAGCCGCTGGACCTGCGGGTTGGCCAAGCCATCACCTCGGTCTGGCAGGACCCTTGCGTGCCCAAGGTCCTCGAGCACTCGAGCGAGTTCTACCTGATGGACTCGGCGCCCTAGTATGTCGCCGCCCTGCGCGCGCCCTCGTCTCTCCCTGCTAACCTCTCTCTCTCCGCCAGCTTCTTCGACGAGGTGAAACGTATAGCAGATCCAAACTACATCCCCATAGAATCCGACGTCCTGCGCGCACGTACCAAGACGACTGGTATCTACGAGACGCGATTCACCATGGGCCAATTGAGCATACAGTGAGTGCTGCGCTTGCGCGGTCGAATCCCAGGGCGCTTCGGCTAATGTGAAACCACAGCATGTTCGACGTTGGCGGCCAGCGGAGCGAGCGCAAGAAATGGATACACTGTTTCGAGAATGTCACATCTATCATCTTCTGCGTGGCCCTGAGCGAGTATGACCAGGTGCTATTGGAGGAGAGCTCTCAGGTACCGTCCCCCCGCCCAGCATCCCCCCTGCCGCTTTGCTGACATGAGCCAACAGAACCGAATGATGGAGAGTCTAGTCCTGTTCGATTCAGTAGTCAACAGTCGGTGGTTTATGAGGACCAGTATCATCCTGTTCTTGAACAAGGTCGACCTGTTCAAGGCCAAGTTGGCCCGATCCCCGCTGGGCAATTATTTTCCAGACTACTCGGGGGGCAACGATGTCAACCGCGCAGCCAAGTACCTCCTATGGAGATTTAACCAAGTCAACCGAGCCCATCTCAACCTATACCCTCAGTAAGTTCCTCTCCTCGTTCCCTCGCATTCGCGTTGCGCAGACGATGCTGGCATCGGTCCCCAGAAACTGCCAAGCATCCCATTACTACCAAACGGCCCGTCTCTCTTCATACCTGTCTCGTTGCTAACCCCCATCCAGTCTGACGCAAGCGACCGACACGTCGAATATTCGGCTCGTCTTCGCCGCCGTGAAAGAGACGATATTGCAGAATGCTCTCAAAGACTCGGGCATCTTATAATCGCCACCCCATCCTCCTCCTTCCCCGCCGACGAGGCCACACGTCGACTGTTGTGCATAAACCGCCTCCCTTACCACCTTACCATATAATACACGAGCCCTACGATCGCTTCCCCGGTCGTTCCACACCTGACGCACTTCTGGGTAACGAATTCAGGAATCTGGGAGATATCATTGCCTCTTTCGCCTCACATGTCAGAGCGCAGCATCGGAGTTTACACGGCGTTTTGAGATTCCCTTGGGAATGTTTCTGCTAGTCTTTTTTTTTTTGGTGGCCATTGCAAACCATATTCCCCTTTTACTGGAGTCGGACAATTTTTTTTTATTCTTCTTCTCTGTTCATGCCCATACCAGTCCAAATTTCCTTTTGATTCATCCTTTCCTTTTTGTGTGTCTGTGTGTGTGTTGCTTACCTGCCTGGCTGCTATCACAGTGGTTTGTCCACTCATATCTACCACCCATTCCCCGAGTTTTTCCGGTCCAAGTACTCTCTCGAAAGAAAAAGTTTGGGGGGACATGGCCTATATATCTTTTTTTTCTTTTTACTGCGGAGAAGGAGGGAAGAGAGATGTCGCAGGGATCGGGCCACCCTGCATGATATCATGGGGCGCCTTTGAGCGTCGAAGCATCTTTTTCCCCTTGGATGAAATGCTCCCACCGAGGGAGAGGGAGGAGGGGGAGGCTGCAGTGTTGATTTTTTTTTTTCATTATAAATGCTTTTTGCTCTTGCTCTTGCTCCCATTTACCCTCCCCGTTTTTCCCCCGCCTTTTCAACAGACAGACACCCTTTGTGGCAAAGTGAGTCGATGCTGTTGATGCTGTTGTTGTGGGCACCATGGTTTGCTTTGAAGGGGGAGGGTTGGTGAGGTTTATTGCTTGCTTGCGTGGGCTTTTTTTTGGAGGGGGCTGTCTTGTCTTGTCTTTTGTTGTTTTTGCGTTGCGAAGGGATAGCAAAGGGAAACGGGGGGGGAGGGAAGGCCAAAGAAAGGGGGCTGTTTGTACGTTTATATAAGTCTCTCCTTGATTCCATCCCATCATCATCATCATCACCATTACCATCATCTTCCATTATCCATTTTTCTGTCGTTCTGTTCTGCTCTGCTCTGTTCTGTTTGCCTGACTACCGAGAGCCTTGTTTGAACTGAACGAAACCGATTGTTTCCGTCCCCTTTCTTTTCCTTTCCCAACTCTTCTTCCATTTCCTTGCCGGTTATCTTGCCATTTCTTGTTCGCCCCCCACCCCCTTTTTTGGGAGGGGGGGTGCCTGATGTGGACGTGGCTACCTAGTTGGTGGTGGGCGGGTGGTAGATGTTCCGACCGTGGACGCGGGAGAGGACGAGTCTTGCTACATGGATGGCATCCCCGAGTCCGACTACAAGCTACAAATCAATCTCGCTCTGGTGCTCATCCGCTCGTAATCTGCGTCTGTATCTGAACTTTTGTCTTTCTTGCGTGGTGGTGGTGGTGGTGGTGGTGGTGGCGCATGTGCGTGCATGGATGGATGGGATGGAGAGGGATGGAAGATGGGCATGCTAGCTCCCCTTCTGTACGGTCATGGACGGAGAGACGGACACATGTTGTTGGGGCACGGCCCCTGCAGCTTGGTGTTGCCCTTGAGCGGCGAGGGGGATGGGTTGGGCGAGAATGAGAGATGGTGAAGGCTTTGTCATGGCTCGTGTCTTGCGTGCACGTTATAGAGTGTCTCTTGCGATGTGTGTGTGTGCTGTGTTGAGGGCGGCTAGTCGCATCAAAGGCTTTGCATATTTTGACTTGGCTGTGGTTTTTTTTTTTTGAGGTCCGATTGACGGCCAGACTAGGCTCTATGGCCTACTAACATTCAACCGCAGTCCACATCCATCTACCCTCCTCAAGTACGCAACGCAGATGCCAGGAAAGAAGATGTCGACGCAACATGACCTCGTCCCCTCCACTCCTCCATTCCTCCCAATCCTCCAATTCTCCGTTCTGTAAACCCTGCCCTACCCTGCTTTGCCCTGCCTTGTCGCCAACAAACTTAATCCCAACGTTAAGAGTACGCGGCTCCCAAGGGCTAAAACTTTGGCGGCCTTCTCTCCGAGACCAGTGGCGAGCGAGGTGGGAATGTAGGGCATGTGGGTGCGGGAAGGGCCGGGTGAGGGGTTGCGAGCTGTGGGCTGCGTTTATTTTGGGGTGAGTATTAGGGCGGTGGGTGGTGCGGGTGAGGGCTTTGTGAGAGGTAAGGAGCGGTGGGGGGAGCGGTCTGGGTTTGGGGAGGGAAAAGAGGGTGTCTGGTGGTGAGTGATGGGAAGTAGATGTATCGAGCGTCTTTTCTAAGGGTCGACATGAGTGGGTTAGTATTTGGTTGTTTTGGCGAACAAAGCCATGTTTGTTCCGATGCTGACTTGTCTCTGTACTTGTAGAGTCGAATATGGATACAATCAATTGAAACATATAGATAGCACCAAGAGTTGTAGATGGCTACTACGACATTCAGGTAAAAGTTACCCAACGGACTCATTCGAGCCTGTGTTTCTCGGTGCGTTTCATCACATCACCAAGCACTCGGCCTTCTATAATCTTCAACACCATTTACTCCTACCAATTCCACCTCTGCCCTCCCTCTCCCTCAACACCACACCCCAGAAACGAAAAAAAAGGGGCTCCAACGCTCTTGCATCTATACCACGCCTTCTATCCCGCACACGGCAGGGTCGCAGCGTGGGCCGGAAGGGCGGAGATTTGTTTGGGCGCGTGGCTCGGTGTCCGAAAGGTTCTGCGTACTACCTACCTGGCAGGGGTTTAGGGGTGCGAGTTGGCGTTGAGGTGCGGGTTGGGGGCACAGCGGGGGAGCAGGAGTAAGCTGCTGACAGGGGCAATCAGGAGTGCATGGTCGATGCATATGGTGTAGAGGGGTGGAAGGGAGGGTTTTTGGTGTGCGAGGGTTCGACGAGGGTGAATTGGTGTAAAGGGTTGCTCTTTCAAAGCATGGGTGATGTTGAGGTGCTGGGTCTGGGCTTGAGATGCGTGGGCTGTGGGGAAGACGAGAACGGGTATATAGGCAGGGGTCGTCTGATATAGAAAGTCGGTGATGGCAATGCGTGGTACGAGCACATGGAAAGTCTACCACGGCGTTTAGACTAGGACCAGATGGGAGATATGCCCTTGCAACCTCTTCCTGGGCATGTCCAAGTCGTAAGCAAACGTCCATCTTTTCATAGCATGAAGACTGTTATTTTTAGCCCTGCCATGCCCCGAGTTTCAATATACCCATACCTTGCCGCCGATCATGTAATCCAGGCAGCATCACCGAGTCTGCAACCTCGACGGCATGACAACGGCTGGAATTGCCCCAGAGACGAGCCATGCAGGCAGTGGGTTGAGGGCACTCCAGGCATCACTGCAAGGCAGAGTGGACATGAAGCAGCCTCGGAGCACCGCCGGTCAAGCGTATCTATCCCGAACGCACCTTCGGACAATTCCCACCAGTCGCGAAAAAACGGTGCCTCCAGAATCCTGCGAACTGGGCTGCCTTTCTGACGTTTGACAATGTCAACATCTTGACCCCGAATCCTCATGCCCGACCGAATGCCCCTTGGAGGCAGCAGTCCACCCACCCATCTACCTACCTAGCCATCTACCAGGACCCAGCCTACGCCCAACGCCCTCTTTCTCCCCACAACAACAAAAAAGAAAGGCCCTCTGTCCTTCTGTCCCTCCGTCCTTCCGCCCCCCGGCGCTCGCCCCCGTTTCAACCTCCTCCCCCCCAAACACAAACCACAGCCAGCCACAAAACCCTCTCTGAAACAAGCCCTCCCCTCCCCCTTCTTTTTTGTCGTCCTCGTCCTCGTTGCGCCCGCCCGCCCGCCCGCCCGCCGCCTGCCGCTCGCCGCTCCGAAACCCAGCCAGCCAGTCATGCAGCGGGCTAGCCAGCGGACGAAGCAAGGCAAAGGAGGCGCGCCGTTTCGTGGGCGCGGTGCGTGCGTGCGGTGCGTGCGTGTCTCGGGCTCGGGACCGCGCGTGCGAGGGGAGTTCCGGCCGTGGCGCGCACGTGGGGTTTCGTGGTGGATGGTTGCGCCGCATACGTATGTGCGTTTCTGTACCCAGCCTGCCTGCCTACCTGCCTACCAACCTGCCTACCTACCTACCTACCCACCCACCCAGCTGGGTAGCAAGCAAGCTTGGAAAGGAAAGTTGTGCAAGGGAGGGTGGATGGATGGATGGGGGTTGGGAGTTGTGCAGAGGGATCCAGGGAGATGCCGTTGGCAATACTGGGAGAAGGCTGCGTGGTGGGCAAATGGGGAGTGTACACGCGTAGGGAGGTAGCCGGGTACACACACACACACCTACCTAGGTACGTAGGCAGATGTCCAGGTATAAGGTAGGACGGCGGTACGTACCCTGGGTATCCGCGCCGCTCAACACTCCGGCCATCCGTCGTCCATCCATCATGACATGACGGCCATCCAGCGCGCCCAGAAACGATCCCCAAACGCCCAGCCAGCGCCCAGAACCCCCCCAGCGGCAATCTCCCTCCCATCCCAATCACCGCCCTCACGCCCTGAATCGCCCTCCCTCGATACTTTTTTTCCCCCGTCTGTCCGTCCGTCCCCCCATAAACTTTGCACCATGACGCATGCACTGCACTGCACTGCACTGCACATACCTCTCAGCTGCGCCCCCTCTCCTCTCCTCTCCCATCCCGCGCCGCCGCCGCCGCCGCCCCCGCACAGACCCCCTCCCCAGGCGACGGCGGACTTTCCGTTGACTGGTACGGGGATAGGGGGGACCTCACGACGCAACGCGTTAGCGCGGGGCGGACGGACAGACCGGCGTGGGAATTTCGGGCCCTCTGATTGGTTCCGGGTGCCAGCGGGCGGACGTGGGGGTCGCGGGCTTGCGGCGGGCTTGGGATTGAGGTGAGGTGAGGTCAGGTGAGCGGTGGGAGATTGGGGTTCCCTGGGGACGGGGGGCTGGACGGGTCTTTTTTGTTGTTGATTTGGAAGCTGGAGGGAGGGGGGGGATGAGGGGATGGGTTTTTGGGGGCCCCGGATTTGTTCGTGCGGGGGGGAGGGAGGGAGGGAGGGAGGGAAGAAGGCTGGCTTATTGCTTTTCGTCTGGTGGGTGGTGGGCTGAGTGAGGGCTGGTTAGCTGCGAGGGACCGGGACGCGCGGTAGCAACAGCTACCTACCTACACACGTAGAGGTCGTCGCCCATCATGTCCGCCTCCCTCCGCCGAGTCGTAGGTAGTCAGGTCGCTCGCGCCGGGCTCGAGTGCAAAAAAGCAGGACCAAGGCTGGACCTGCGGATCCGCAGAACCCACGCCTCGGCGGAGAAAAGCAAGGAAGCAAAAAGGTCGTACGGGAAAAAGAACAATTTCCAACAAAAACAAGAAAAAGGAAAAAAAGAGCATCATCAAGTCGTCACCATGGAAATGTAAACATGATTCGTTTGCTGCAATGATAAAACACAGATTTGTATTTGATTTGTTTTTTGACCGGTCCAATCGCAATTTTGGAGACAGAAAAATGGATAGACGGTAATGTACCAGCCCGTAGCTGACTGACAGCCTGCAACATGTTCCGCGCGCTACTGTGGCAATTTTTTGGCTTCTTCTTATCCCTTTGCGAAAAAGTAATGGAAAACCCAGAATGAGATCCCGACCATAGCCCCCAACTCCCCGCATAGTGCCCTGCAACAATCCATTCAAGCATGGTTTTGTAGTTATATAATGACCCGAAGCGAACAAATAAGGAAAAAAAAACAAAAATTGGGTAGTCGTTAGATCGTGAAAACGCCCTTGCTGAATGCCGCTTGCTACTGCCCTCTCGACTCGTCTCGACTCGACTCGCCTCTCTCGCTATCGTATAGGGGCGACCTCTCTCGGGCTAGGAAAGGTGGGAAATCCTGCCAATTTGGTCCGCCGGGCAAACACTTGACTCATACAGCCGTCTTGGAAGAGAAAAGGAAATGGAGAGACACTAGGCCACGAGGGGCCCTAGTGCTTGTTGGAGAGGAAGTTGTGCTTCTCGGCGGGAGTCATCTCCTTAGCGGGAGCCGGTGCAGCCGAAGGCTTGCTGTTAAGCGTAAGAAAAGCTGGAACCGGCGTTGCAGAGACTGGCGCATCGGTAGCCTGGGTTGCGGGAGAAGATGGCGTGCTGGCAGTGCTAGCGTCGGACGCGACGGAACTGATGGAGCTGTGGCGGGGTAGAGCATTCGGTCGGTTGGAAAGAAACCCGTGAGGAGCGAGCTCGGACTCGGGGGAGGAGCTGGCAGCGGCATCGCGGTTGACGACAGACTTTTGCTCCCGAGTGTTGAGAGAGAGGAAGGCCTTCGGGAAGGGAATGTGGTAGCGGGGACCGGAAGACATGGCGCCACGGTGATGTTGAGTAATGTTTTGGGTGGAGGGGTTGTTTGGAGAAGTGTTGAGGAGTGGTGGAAGAGGAGAAAGGCTGGACTGGTTTGGAAAGAGAGAGCAGGACAGACGGCCGGCAGTCTTTATATGCAAGACCCAAATATTTTAGGTCGTGTTGGTGTGCAGGGGCGTTGTGCGGTGCAGGCCAAGGCTCCAAGGGTCCCGTGGGTGTGCAGAGATGAAAGTGGGATAGTGTGCGGGTCAAGTGACTAGTGTCTGTGTGTGTCTATGGGATGGAGTAAGATGGAGGGCGAATTGTGTATGGGGTTGTATGCGTCCCAATTGGGCCGTCCAAGAGCGGATGGGCGAGTAGGGATGTGCCGGGATCAGATGTGCATGAAGATGGTGTAGGGTGGCCCAAAACACAGCGGAGCCTGACGCGCTGCGCGGGATGTCGCAGTCGGGGCTCGCAAATGGGAGGCAGCGTTTCTCAGCGGGCTTGGGGGATCGCCGACAAGACTTTGGCCGGTGCGTGCTTGTCTACGGTGGGTAATTTCTTAAACGCTGTTTGCGTGGCGGCTAGTGTATGAAAGAGTAGTCCAAGAGGCTTGGAAGCGTAGGTCGTCTAAATCGGGGCCGGCTGTTGGCTCGAGGGCGACTTGGCAGGTGTCGTCCCAAGCGGGGAATCAGGGTCGCAGCGTTTTACAAAGGTTGGACCTTGTATAACTTTATGACGCCGTTTAGGGTTTGGGAAATATTGGGGCTGTCGATTGCTTGGTGTTTTGAATGTTTTGGATCTCTTGGTAGCAGATCGTAGTGGCTCGGTATCTTGGCGAGGGGGCAGTTTGACGCGGCAGAGTGGAGAGGGCTTGACACGGGGGGGGGTACAGGCAGGCGGGCACAAAGTGACTTGGTGTGGGCCTTTGTCTAGCACGACACGGTCGACTCTTTTTTAAGATTGCAGAATGCCATGGCCTCGGACCAATGGCGGTCTTGTGATGCGCCCGCTCGAGACGAGAAGGATTTCCGAGGTCCAGCCTGCGGGCGTGGTCAACACCAAGGAAGAACGCAGCGAGGACCGCCACCGCGTATAGGGAAAAAATGGAGAAAACTGGAGAACGCCTCCAAGGCAGCCGGACCCTACCGCAGCCCACGGCAGCCCACCGCGAGACCCGCAGCATGGAAGATTCTTCATGCAGGCTGCATCAGAGACAGGAGCGTGCGCCCGGCTAGAGGGCAGCAAAAGCGGACTAGGTGCTAGTCAAACTGCCACGTTCGGCCAGACAGCGAGCTCTTTGGCCGCGGCGGCATGGCAGAGCGGGCTGCGAGGCGCCTGCTGGTGGAGTCTGGCCGCCGCCGGGTGTGCTCCAGGGTTGCTTTTGCACGACGCGCATGCATCCCGAGGGGGAATCTCGTTGGCCGTGGTGTTGGCGGTGAGGAGGGGCGTGCGCCGCTGCGGGGGGAGCATCTCGTTCCGCCGGCGGCCGCTGCGCGTGAACGGCGTATTATGCCAAAGCCGAAGGTAGCCTAGCTGTCGTTTCCTTGATTTCCACCCCAATACGCGGTGGCCTGGTGGCCTGGTGGTGTGATGGTGAGCGCGGATGGCAGGACGAAGGGACCAAGAGACGAAAGGACCAAGGGAAGGCGTGCAGCAAGCCCATCGAAGACCGGACGATCATGTGACACGCCCCCCCGCCATCTTCCCCGCCAAGCGGGCTTGCACCGACTGAGCAGGTCGCTGAATATTGCCGTCGATCGTCCCTGAGTCGTCCCTTACGCCCTCCACCACGAGATAACGATAGCAGCACCCCCTTTCTATTGGCAGCTCCGCCGTTCTGCGAATCCTTCCAATCCTTCCATGGCCAGCCCGACTCGTTTGGTCGCAGAGGCGCCCTAGGGGCCGGCCGCTGCGAATGAGCGATGCTCCTCGCCCTCAACCGTGACGGACGTCGACGCATTCGGCTGCCTTGGCCGACAGGCATCGTCGCCTTATCTTGACTTCACGTCGCTGTCTGACCTGCGTTCCAATATTCTGCCTTGGTCCTCCACTACGCCTCTCCAACCGCCATGTCGCGTGTGTGTCAAAACGATGGGTCCTTCGGCCCTGCTATTGGGGCCTGTCGTGGGGGTTTCGACTTCACCCTCTTGTTTGAAGACAGCACCCTGGGACTGCTGCCCCAGGCTGCATTGTTGCTGCTCGCCCCCGTGCGATTGGCCACCCTCAGGCGGAGACGCGACAGGGTCGCCAAGGTCTCTCATTTGGGCTTCCTGAAGCTGGTGGGTTTGGGACAACTGGGGAGCGTCGCCGTTAGATTATGATGCTAATTTTGGAAGGTTGTCAGCGCCTGCTATGCCCTCTCCTCCGTCGTCTTGTTGGCCGCCTGGAGCCAGGTCGAGACGTTCAAGACGCGCATGTCCATTGCGTCGGCCTCGCTGGAATTCGTGGCTTCGCTGTTGATCGTCATCTTGTCCCGCCTAGAGCACACTAGGGCCGTGAGACCCAGTCACCTGCTCCAATTCTTCCTACTGGTTCTGCTACTGTGTGATGCCGTCCGCCTCCGTACTTTGTTCTTGATGGACTATCCCACAGGTGTAGTGACGTCTGCATCCATCCATACCTTTTTGACCGGTTTTCTGCTGCTGCTTGAATCTCTGGACAAGCGGGAGCTCTTCGAATCGGACCGTGATCGTAGTCTGCCCCCTGAGGAGACCATCGGCTTGTTCGGCAAGCGCCTATTCTGGTACCTCAACGGGCTGTTTAGGGAGGGCTACCAGAAGATTTTAAAGCCGAGTGATTTGGTGAGCAATGATGCCGACATCACCTCCAAAGAGCGAGCTCTCTTGTTTCAACATGCCTGGGAGCGACGGGACATGTCCAAGAGCGCACCGCTCACGCGCACCATTGTACGAGTCCTGTGGCTCGACATTGCTCTCCCTGCCATTCCCAAGTTGCTGCAGATAGCCACGTCTCTCAGCCAACCATACCTAATCACAGCCATGATCAAGTTTATCCAAAGCCGTGATGATGCCGACACCAAGAATGTCGGCTATGGGCTGATTGCTGCCTTTGCACTCAATTACTCTCTTCTCGCCATTTCCTCCACCTGGTGTGCGCAGAGTATGGCTAGATTCTCGACCAAGCTCCGAGGCTGCTTGATTGCCCTCATCTACGAAAAGACGCTGCATATTCATTCGCAAAACGTCGACCTGGGCTCAGCCACGGTACTCATGTATGGTGCCGACCCACGTTTTTGACCTGGCCTTGACTGATGGTGACTAGGAATGTTGATGTAGAGAGACTACTAACTGGTATCAAGGACATGCACGAGATTTGGGCAGCCGTCATCAGCACCGGGGTCGCTCTCTACATTCTGTATACCCACCTTGGTTAGTGATTCCGAGCGCTTGACGCCGTGTCATCATCATGCGCTGATCAACACATGTCCAGGCGCTGCCTTTGTGGCTCCCTTCGTTACAGTCCTGGTCGCGACCGGAATATGTACATGGGTCGGAAAGCACATGAAGTTGCGAATACTGGATTGGGTGGCTGCAACGCAGACACGTGTGACCTCCATTTCCTATGTGGTAGGATGCATCAAGGGCATCCGCATGCTTGGGCTTTCGGAGACGGTCCATCGAATGCTTACCGATCTGCGTGAGCTGGAAGTTGCTGCCCACCGACATATGCGGGTTCTCTTGGTCTGGATTCTGCTGTTTTCGAACGTCATGTTCCAGCTGACAAGCCTCACGACGTACGTCACCTTTGGGATCATCATGTTGACCAGCCCTAGTGCATCGTCGCGATTCGACTTCAATACCCTCTACGGATCGTTGTCGGCACTAAAGCTGGTGACTACCCCAATGATGATGGTGGTGCAGATTATACCAAACTTACAGGCTAGTTTCGCTTCGCTTGAACGAATCCAAGCATTCTTGAAGGGCGGCTTGGAAGCTGATGACCGACCTAGCTCTGCACCCGGGGATATTGAACTAACCCCGCTAATTCCACAAAATGCAGCCATTGTAATGGAGGGTACGACATTTGGAGTTGACGGGAAGCCACTGTTGCGGGATATCTCGACCCAGTTTTCTCCCGGCACCTTTACAATGGTGATTGGCAAAGTCGGCTCGGGTAAATCACTTCTACTGCGCTCGCTCGTAGGCGAGACCCAGCTGCTTGCCGGCTCCTTCCACCCCCCTAGCTCGGGGGTATCTTTCTGTGACCAGTCTGTATGGCTTCGAAATGCGACCGTGAGAGAAAACATCATCGGAGAAGACGATTTCGATGAGACGTGGTACGATAAGGTGCTGTGGAGTTGTGGCCTCCTACGAGATTTGGCCGAAATGAAAAAGGGCGATTGCACGCCCATTGGCTCAAAAGGCATAGCTTTGTCTGGTGGACAAAAGAACCGAATCTCTCTTGCGCGAGCACTATATGCGCGAAAGTCTGTGCTTATTGTCGATGACATGCTTGCCGGCCTTGATAACGCCACCGAGAGACTTGTCTTTGACAGGGTTTTCGGCCGCCGAGGCCTCTTGCGAAACTCGAATTCGACCGTCATTCTTTCCAGCCATGCGACATACTATGCACAATATGCTGATAGGATTTTGGTTCTATCCGAAGGACGCATTACTGAGGATGGAGCCTATGGAGAGCTACTCCGTAAAAAGGTTGATTTCAAAGGACTTGACAGCTCGTCTACTGATGTCGACGAGGAAACGGATGCAGAGGACATGGATTCTCAAGCATTTGAGAAACCCGGGCAACACGTGACAATGACTACGGACGGAGAGGGTGAAGAAGAAGATGCAGCCCGGCGGTCTGGAGATAGGCAGAGTCTGTTGTTCTTCATGAAGGCAATTGGCATTTTTCACTGCTCTCTCTACTTTGTCTTGCTGACTGTAAAGACTGTGGTTACCACTATCCAATGTCGGTATAGACTCTATTTGTACCATATTACCAAAGCGCTGACCAGCTGATAGTTCTATGGTTGAAATGGTGGGCTCAGTCCAAGGACACGAGCAGGTCAGCTTCGATACGGAACCTCTATCTCTTTGTCATCGTCACCCTCATCGACTTTCTCACCTATTTCGCCTGGATAGCGTAAGTGATTGTCAATGCTCGCGTATTATGCGCTAATCCGTTTTCAGACACTATGCATTGTGGTTTGTACCCAGGTCAAGTCTTGCGTTGCATGCAAGCCAACTAAAGGCATTGATGAGGTTGGTCCAATGATAATTGAAGAGGGCGATTGGCGGAAAGACTGACACAAGCATAGCGCAAAGTTCTCATACCTAGTATCCACTGATATCGGCAACATCACCAATCGCTTCTCGCAGGATATTGACCTAGTCGATGGTCAAATGCAATACGCGTGGGCGAATTTTACCAACGGTCCGCTTGAGCAATTCTTTGCTCGTATCATGTGCTAATATGTACAGAATTGCTAATCATAGCGGCGTCCATGACGATTCTTGTCCTTGCGACCCCTCCTGTCGGCGCTACGATACCGATCCTGGGCGCTGTAGGATACATGATTCAGAGAGTATACCTCAGGACGTCTAGGCAGGTTCGATTGATGGATCTAGAAGCCAAAGCTCCTCTATGCACGCACTTTCTAGAGAGCCTGGCCGGTATAGTTACCATCCGCGCATTTGGGTGGTCATCCGCGTACCGCAACAAGAACAATGTATATCTCGACCAGTCCCAAGTGCCGTTCTACCTGCTCTTTGCCATACAAAATTGGCTCAATCTTGTTTTACAATTAATGGTGGCGGGGCTTATTACCGTCATTGTGGGCTTGGCTGTGGGTCTTCGCTCCAAGGTGGATCCTGGTTACCTGGGTCTGGCCTTGGTGGCAGCTGTAAGTCCCCAATTTTGATACACGTGCATGCAGCGTATTAATGCATGCAGATGGACCTGGGGCAGAACTTTCGGTGGATCATTATCGCATGGACAGACCTTGAGACGTCGCTTAGCGCCGTAACCCGAATCCGGCAGTTTGCGCAGATACCGTCCGAGGTACAGCAAGTCACGCGCATCGCCCATGTACCCGACTCATGGCCTCAGCATGGCTCAGTGACCTTGAAGGACTTTGCAGCAAGCTACACTGAAGGTGGAAAGTGTGTCATCCAGCAGCTCAACCTGGACATTAGAGCAGGGGAAAAGATTGGATTGTGCGGACGTACGGGAAGCGGCAAGTCCAGCCTGGTCGCCGCACTCTTTGGTCTTTTGCACCAACAAGAAGGCGAGATTCTCATCGACGGGGTAGCCACTAGCCATGTCTCATTGGACGTGCTCAGGTCCAAGATGATTGCCTTGCCGCAGGAGCCATTCTTTCTTAGGGGTACGGTCCGGCACAACCTGAGTCCGTGGATAACGGAGGCGGGGAGGCTTCCCGTCTCCGACACACACATGCGAGAAGCACTAGAACAGGTACAGCTGTGGGAGAAGCTCAGCTCGGCAGCCCTCGCCAACGGCTCCGCGCTAGACGTGAGCTTGGACAATGTAGACAGCCTGCTTAGCCAGGGCGAGAAGCAGCTATTCTGCCTCGCCAGAGCCACCCTGATGGACGGCAAGATTGTAGTCCTCGACGAAGCCACTAGCAGGTATTACGGTCCCCTCTTCCCCCAACACGAGCATCCACGGCTGACTCCCACTCTAGCGTCGACGCCCAAACCGACGCCCTGATGCAGCGCATCCTGCGCAGCGCCTTCGCAGACCGTACCATGATCGCCATCGCCCACCGACTCGACACCATCCTCGACTTTGACCGCGTCGTCGTCATGAACGCAGGGCGCATGGCGGAAGTCGGGCCTCCGCACGCCCTCATGCAGACGCAGGGCTCGCTGTTCAGGGCCCTCGTCGAGGGCCAGGGGATCAAGCAGCAGCGTTAGCAGCATGCCGCACGAGCGAGGCCTTTTGCAACAGCGAGTCGAGCATTCGCTCGGCGCGCAAGCCGATATGCATCGCTTACGCGGGAGATGGACACATGGATTTAGTGCCGCAGAATGGCGGTGTGGTGGACGTGTGTGTGCAGGTGTGCAGGCGTGCCATGTACGCGTGGTGGGGATTTGATATTGTAGCGGCACGCGCTAAGTGGGGGCTCGATGTGGGAACGCGACGCCTGCCTTGTACTCTTTTTTTCTCTCTCTCGGCGCCGCTTGCGTGCGCGCATTCTGGGGCGACTTTGGGGGGTGTGTGGTTCGGTCAGCGAGTGCGGGTGCGTGTGCGGGTGCGGGTGCGGGTGCGTCGCCTGACGGGGAAAATTTCTGAAACGGGCTCTCTTGGTCTTGCGGAAGAGGTGGATCCCGAGAGCGAGTTTTCTTTCCTCTTTTTGCACTCGTTGTGGGGTTTGTAATGTGTTGTGTCGAGGGTTTTGGGGGTGGGGGAGCGTGGCCTGAGGGGCCTGGGAGCGTATGGGGTGAGGTTATACCAGGTGCGCTTGCGATGGGGCGCGCGGGGTAGGGCGTCTGACTCGGGGTTTTTCTGCTGTATTGGGTTTATGGTCGTGAGGTTTGGTTCCTCGGAGCATTAATTGATGTGCTGGCGAGGTGAGGCTTTGAGAGGTGGCTGCAATTCCCATTGTCTTTGTTTCTTAGGTAACTTGTTTGTACAAACCGGTCTACTAGTCCAAGGTTTATAGACGTGGTCCTTGTCCCATGGACTTGGATATACACTGGCAGGTTGCAGGGCAGTCAAGTCCGCAAGTGGTCACCCCGCAAGCAAACCTTCTGCCGACCTCGATATCCTCACCATCCCAAAGCGAGGATAAAACAGCAGCTGAAAATGTTTTAACCGATAGATTGTTGATGCTTTGTGCGAAGCTCATCTGCAATTCGTCTTCGGAGAGCGAGGCGCACTCGCATGCCGAGACATGACATCGGCCTTACCGCATTAGGCAATCGACGATGCATCCGCAAAACCTACACGGTTCGAATCGAGTATAGCGTGTGAGAAGTGGTTGAGCACAGGTCACGAAAAGATGACATGCATGTTGCCGCCTTGGACCATTTCCCCAGATTTTCCGAAAGAAGTGTACAGCCAGGATGGAGGCCTTGCCGGCCCCTCTACCTCATTCGGGCCCGAAGCTTGATCAAAAGGTAGCCGTCGGATCGCTTAATAACCTGATTCTCGATTCCCTATCAAGTCTTGTTCTCTTTGGGCAGGGATTGATCCGGATCCGTTCCATTCTCGCTTCATCACCCCGTTCTAGCTGGTGTCGGACCTGCCATGGAGAATCTGCCTCTCGAACTGCTCTCTCTCATCATCGAACAACTGTGGGAAGACCCACCGGCATCGTCATACCACGGCCCCAGTCTCAGACTCAAGCCCCACCCTGCAGAGGCGAAATCGAAGGATGGCCTGCTGACGAACCTTCGCTCTGTGCGACTCGTCAGCAAAGGCTTCTGCCATGCCTCGTCGACCCTCTTCGGCACCACGTACTTTTCCGCGAGATGGATCTCCCTCTCCCGCCCGAGCCTCGAGTCCTTCCTCTCCGTGGCCCAGACTCGACACCTGGCCCGCCACATGCACACGCTCCGCGTCAGCGCCGTGGACTTTGACCCAGCCCTCGACGCAGCCGGCACCTCCATGGTCCTCCTCTCCACCGCCCTCTCCCACCTCGAACAATCCTCCTCCCTATCCTCCATCCTCCTCTCTCTGAAGTGCACCCACAAGCCTTCCTCTTGCTCCCCAGCCGTTGCCCCTTGCACCGTCGAACCCGCCGTGGCCGCCACCGTCCGCACCGCCCTCCTCTACGCCCACCTCCACCCCTCCCGCCTCCGCATCTACACAAACACCCCCTCGGCCCTCGTCCTCGCCTCCCCCCCGCACGCCCTCGCCCACGCAACCACCGCCCGCGCCCTCACCAGCCTCAAGCTCGACTTGCTGAACCCCTCCTCGCTCGATCCGCGCGTCCACGACATGCTCGCCCGCGCCACCCTCGCCCGCTTCCTCGCCGCCGCTGCCCCCACCCTCGAGCACCTCTCGCTCTACTTTGCGCGAGACATTTGGTACCGCGTCCCGCTGGCCAACGTCCTGGGCGGGATCGGGGCCGGGACCCGCATGCCCGCGCTCAAGTCGCTGCGCGCGTGCGGATTCAACTGCCGCGCCGACGAGCTCGTCGCCTTCCTCGCCCTGCACCGGCGCACGCTGCGGCAGGTCGAGCTCGCCGATTTCAAGCTGCGGCGCGGGACTTGGGCCGACGTGTTTGCGGCCATGGCCGTGGCCGTGGGGGCCAGGACCGCGGCGGCGGGGGATGCGGCGGGCGTGCACGAGGTGAGGCTGCGGCGCGTGTGGGACCGCGAGAGCGTGTTTGCCCTGTCCGACGTCGAGTTTCGGCGGCTGGGGAGGGGGGAGCTGCAGGCGAGGGGGTGGGAGGGGATGAGGGTTGCGCGGGGCGAGGTTTTGGGCGAGGTGGAGCCCGTCGAGGTTGGGGTGGGGGGAGCGTACGTTTCGTTTCCCGAAAACATGCTGTGGGACGATGGAGAGGAGGGTGGTGGTGGTGGTGGTGGTGGTGGAGGGGATGAGGTCCCGGCTTTGCCGTACTCTGCTCAGAGTGTTGGGCTCTGGGGGGAGTGGGATGGCTCCGAGAGTGGGACTTCGGGGACCGGGTCCATGGCGAGTGTGGGGAGTTTTGATGTACTGGAGACTGTTGAGCAGGTTGCCTGAGCAGAAGGGCTGTACAGTCCACCCCCTAGCTTGATATCTCTAGCGCAAGGTGGGCTTTTGAATCTGGAAAGTCAATTGTGAAGCCGACAAAGCATGGAGAAACTGTTGTAAAGAAAAGGGCTTGATTGATTGTGGGCCCGACAAAGCATCAAGTAGATGTCATTAAAAAAACGCTGGGCTGACTGTGGAGCCGACAATGCATCAAGTAGCTGTTGTAAATAAAAGGGGTAAATTGCTTGTGGACCCGACAAAGCATTAAGCAGTTGTTATGAAGAAAAAGGCTAGCCTGATTGTGGACCCGACAGAGCATTAAGTAGCTTTCATAAATGAAGGCCAGATTGATCACGGAACCGACATATCATTCTTTAGCTGACTACACAATCATATATATACATAAAACAGAACCTCTGTCATCATTCTACTCAACATATGACCTGTCTTCTTTTAGAATTGTACTGCCTTGAATAGAGGCAGCACTACACATTCATACAATCCACAATTAGGTCACAACAAAAGCAGAGGCACTACTGCTTCTTACCTATTTCCCTCACCAATCCTCCTCTAGCACCCTTGATCCCTAAAATCTTAGTTTAGCATACCTGTGCCAAAGCCAGAGCAATTTATTGTACCACCCTTGTTCATCACGCCTCCCCTCGCCCAATTTCCACTCCATCACCATTAAAAACTTCACCTCCTCGCTCCACAAATACTGCTTTGGGAGTCCCGTTTTTTCTTCCCACAACTCGCGTTTCACCCTCGCATCCGTCCAATACTTATGCGATGTGACAAACGCCAACACAAGGCACAGCGGCAGATTGTACGGCGGCACGCTCCCCTTGTTGAGGAGGGGGTGGTGGCGGAGGCGGTAGTAATACAAGGTCCGGAGAGCGCGGGCGACGGATCGATTGTCGTAACCATGAATTGGTTTAGAGATGATGCCCTGAATGTCGGTGCATGTCCTCAGCAGCTGCTGGAACCGGCCGGCTGGTTGGGAGAACTGGTCTGGGGGTATGGAATCTACGACAGCGTTCAGAGCATACTTGTTGAGGTTTGCGTCTTTGAAGTAGGCTTCCAGAGCGGTTATGTCGCTTGCGAGGATATAGAGACTTAGAGTTGCGAGCATGGTGGGGTTGTAGGATATTCCAATGTTGAGGGGAGGTGGGAAGGAGGGGTCCGGAGCTGGCTGCTGAGTTGGATGATGGGGATGCTGCTGGGGATGCTGCCATGGATTCCAGGGGTACTGCTGGGATGGGTGTTGCTGCTGGGGGTTTGGATAGTTAGTCTGTATTTGGTAGTATTGTCCAAGTGGAACATGGTCTTGATAGTTACGCCGGGGGTTCATTGCTGGACCTGAGGCCCAGACCTAAGAGATGCTGGATTAAGAATAACAGTGCAGAGCTATCTAAGCTACAACAGCAAAGTTGCAAGTCTTATTCAGTATTAAAATACACTGCAAGCTGCGTTTTAGTAGTATAAGAAAGTGGAAGTTGTAGCACGTGAGAAGTAAAATGTTTCCTTTAGCCCTATAATTTCATCAAGTCGCCACTGCTTCTTTGAACCATCTTGGTGCCTGACTCTTGACTATGAATGACTTTTTATCATTAAAGACTTTTGTTCACGAGTGACTCTTGAGCATAAACTCATACTTTCAAAGAGCCCGCCAAATACCCAATGTTTAATTATACGACTAAAAAAACACAGCAGTCTCCTACTTTCGACCCAAAACCCTCTCCCTCGCCACCCAACCCACCTTCTCCCTCCCTTCCACATCCAACCGCGACAACTCCACAAGCCTCGCCTTCGGAAATATCTCAGGGATGGGCGAATGCCCCTCCTCATTGTCGTCGTCGTCTTCGTCGTCTTCCTCGCTGCCATCTCTGGCTCCAGTGGTAGGTGGTGGGCTCCGGCCAGCAACTTTCTCCCGGCGCCTAGACCCCCGCAGCAGTCTCTCCAGAACAAAGAGCGAATCTGAATCCTCCTCGATCTCCGGCGAGAAGTAAGGCAGGCGGAAAGACGGGCTCGAGGCAAGGCTCGCTTCCCGCTGTGGGAACTCTATGCGCACCGCCCCAGACGATGTTGGTTGCCGGCGGGAGTTCCCAAGAGGATTTACCTGGGGTGGTATGTTTTGTCAGTTTCTTCTTCAAATCTTCTTGGGTGCTGTTTGCTTTGTGTGTTGTTGGGATTTCAGGAGGCGCGGCTATATCGCCACCTGGTACTGCTCGCCATGAAAACCCTTTCATAGCCGTGCACCAATCGCCTCAAAGTATTTTCAAGGATATCAGGAAATGATGCTTTCGAGGTCGATAGGATATCGGGATGTTGGGATGAATGTCCTTTTCGTTGGAGGGAAAGTTCGGTTGGTTGTGGAATTAGTCTGCTGGCGAAGCCAACGTCTGCAGGCTCTTGAAGATGGAAGCAAGATTGTTCCCTCGTTCTCATTGATAGAGCTCTTTCCCAGGGAAATGAGCCGTTGGTAAAGGTGATCTATGTCCAAGGCCAAGGGCACGATAATCTAACGACGAAGCTAGCGTGCCCAAAACGCGCGCCCGCTGACAGAAGGAGATCTTTTATGACTGAAAGACAACTCGCGCTCCACGATGTTATGAAATAGCAGTAAGCTATTAGTGAAGGCATCTCATTGGTGGAGTGACGGTGTTCATGAATGAAGCTGATGGTCTAGTGGGAATGCGAAATTGTGAACCCAAGGGCCTTGGCGGTGTATGGTGGGAAGACAGGGACACTGTTTCTTGTGGGTAATGGCATAAACACGGGCAGTGGGGCAAGTAAGACAGCTATGTAGATTCGCAGATTAGTTAGTCGACGACTTTCCAAATCAAGGCCGTTTTGTTTTATTCTAATGCAGTCATGTCCATAGTGAAAGGGTGAAGCAGCGGGATCAGAAGCTGACTGGATTGATTGGCGCCTGCTACTGCTGACATTGGAATGTCTAAGAAAGGAAAAACTGCTGGCTAAACCTCAGCCCAGTCTTCTCCAGAAGTAGTTTATCAGAGCCCCAAAACATGTCCATGTGAGCCAATACAATCATCAACAACTGGGCATACTGTCCCACAAGCCTTGTAGCCTATCCTAGCAACTCCATCGACGAATTTCTAGACTCTCAAAGTCTATCGAGTCCATCTCTGGCTCAGAACATGTCGACAATCGGGGTTCAAACAGGTACAGGCAAGATTGGCAATCCTCGGGTCCTCCTCCCTCGACAAATCTCCCATTTCCGTCCTGTCCATGTCCGAGTGAGGGGATATTTCCTACGAAAGGTTCATGGTGGTTAGCTTCTCTTCATCTCGAAACCAAAAATTCTGGCCTTGCACTGTTCTTACGAGTCTACCTCGGAAGTGACCCTATTTTCGTGTATTTCCGTCGGACTTGAAATTGAGGATATCCTTCCGAAACCCAGGTGTGGACAATGTATCTACGGAATTTCCACTGGTTTGTTTTTCTGAATCTGCTGTTCCGTGCTTGCCGATAATGATTCATGATGGCGTTGCGACGCTCAGTTCTTCGTCGGACTTGGGATCGAGGATGGCCTCTCAAAACCCGGGTGTGGACAAGATGTCTCCTCGATCTCGTTTGCTCTGTTCCTTTGTTTCTCCAATCACGAGCTTCCCCATGATGCTTCACGGTACCGTTTTCACTCACATTTCTTTCTTTGTACATACCTGTGGTGTCAATGGCAGATGGAGTCCCGTTATTCTGAAGCGTGGGGGCAGGAAGTGGAGGGGCCGGATGATTCTGGATAGGCGATGGCTGACTGGGGGTTGGCATTGGTAACAGTTCGATAGGCCTCTCACTCGAGTTCTCGGTTACTGGTATCCCTGGCACGTCGTCGTCAGCTCGCATGTGGTCAGGAGCTGGCGTGTTGTCGGAAGCTGGCGTGTTGCCAGGAGCTGGCGTGTTGTCGGGAGCTGGTGTGCGGTCAGGGGCTGCTGGCGTGCGGTTGGGACCCGTTCTCGGGCAAACCCAGCAGACCAAGCAGGGCATGCAACAGTTGCAACAGAGCAAATGGAATAGTTTTCTTAGCCATTTTCGGCAGAAGTTTTCGGGTGGGGCTTGTTCTGGCGGCCCGTCGGGTTCTGGCGGTTCTGCAATTGTCAATACATGATCTTGCACGTGGTTACGGCATGAATCATGACTAATCCCACAGGCTTTCATTGTGGGGGTTTTTACATGATGGGGAGTTGGAGGGGTCAGGGCACCACGAAACCGCTCCCGATGTTTGGATCAAGCTACTCTGTGGAAGATTGGGGTGTCCACTTTACCTTCATCCTCATGGCTCCCTTCATCCCCGCTATCGTCTCCATCTCCGCTACCATCTACATCTCCGCTATCGTCTCCATTCTTGCTTTGTTTTATCTCTTGGCCCAAACTTTGCGCCATATTGGGCGCAGTGCCAGGGGGACTTTGCTGCTGGATGCCTGAAGGCTGATACACGCCGACAGCTTGCTCTTTCTAAGAAGTTGGGCTACGATTGGATGCCAGGGTTTCGCCAGACTGCGACAAGGCATTGGGAGAATGTGGCTGTTCTGCGGCAGCATCGTTGGTGACGGTTGCTTGGCGGGTGACTGTGATCCCACTAGCTCCTCTGCTTGGAGAACTTGCAGGGTGGGGTTGTTGTGGCGGGCTGGGTGCTTGTACATCTGCAGTATGGGGCCTGGCAGTGTCCTCGGGTTCATGAGCGGAGAACTCATCTTTACTATTGTGACCTTTGGACGAATACTCAGGCTCGACAGATGACGGTTTATCTTCACCGTCGTAAGCCGACGGGGGGCTCTGGGGCGTACTATCAGAAGGCTCGTCACCAAGGTCAGGGGGATCATGGTGAGAGTCTTGCGAATACACAGAGGGCGTATACCGATTTGCATCGTATGACGTAGTGCCGGCTGGCTCGCCCTCATTCCCGGGCAAAGGGTCGTTGGCATTTGGCGATGGGTCCGGATCGGGAGAAGGGTCGTTGGCAGGCAAAGCCTCGGCTTCTCCCTTTATAGAACGCTCTTGGCTGAAATTGAAGATCTTATTCCTGCCCCAACGCACTCTTTTGGCGATGCTCTCGATGGTGCCCGGCCCTAGATCGGCAATCAGTCAGTCACCGGGATCGAAGCGTGGGTGTTTCCGGGAGAGAATGAGACATGCCTTCTGCGCTGCTCCGTTTCTTAATAGGCATCGTGTTGAGTAAGAGATGGAGAGTGAGCGAGCGAGTATAGTGATATGCTGTATGGTGGTGTATAGCGATAGTGGCCAAGATGTGCGGGCTGGCAAAATGTGGGTGGCATGGAAGAGAGATGGAAGAAGCAGGACAGGAGAAGGGGAGGAGGGCAGCATGTGCATGGGTTGTGGAAGGCGCAATGATGCAACGGGCGCGGGCCGTGTGCAAGAGGAAGGCACGATGCGAGCCAACCACTGAACGACCACGGTGTGAGTTACGGGGCAGAGGAAAAAGGAAAGACCGTGTGTTGCAGCAGCACGGTGGAAGAAGACATGTGGATTTGGAACCATGCGTGTTCTACGGAGGAGGAGGAGAAGATGATCATGTACATACCAGAGCAGTGTTCCCTATACAAGTGTAGTGCCAGACGCCGTTCAGATGAGCCGCCAACTCCAAGCTACCGTGCATCGACCGTATCGCATCGCATCCCGTCTACCGTAACATCGTACACACTTCAACTCATACACGTTTTTTTTTACAAGGCAGCGTCCCTAATCCGACGACTTGTTCTCCCTTTTCTCCCGGCTGCCGTTCTCTGCGACCTGCTCGGCCTTTTCGTGGATCCTCCTTTCGGCCTCCTCGAGGGGTTTGAGGATCTCCTTGGGCAGTGCGTCCTTGGCTGTCTGGCCGTGCTTGGCAGTGGCCTTTTCCAGCTCCAGCTTCTCCTCCATCAGCTTCTCCTTGGCCTTGATTGAATTCTCGACCTGCTCGACGGCACGCTCAATCTCGACCTCCATGTCCGGCAGGTGGAACTGCTCGGCAATCAGCTTGCCATTCCACCGCTGCAACACCATGACGTCCTCGGACCCGCCATTGGTCTGCTGCTCCACGACGCGGGCGACTTCCCGGGCCTGATCCTTGGTGGGACGGGGGGCGGCGCGCGAGATCTGGCGGGTCGGGTACATGAGGCCCGCGGTATAGACTTCATCCAGCTCCGCCGAGGGACTCGGGGTGGGCAGGTTGTTCTGGAGCAGGAATTCGAGATGTTTCGAGCCGGTCAGGGCTGCGGGGGTCAGCCTGGCATGGGACGAGGGGGGAGGAGAGGGATGATGCCCTTACCTTTCCAATGCGAGTACGCACGGTAGACGAGGTAGAAAAAGGGGAGATTGGGGATTCTGCGGGCGGTCAGCTTGGTCCCCTGAATATCGCAGGCGCCAGAGCCCGACGTCGACGTCAAGGCCAACATACACGGGGATGAGCATAAAGGGCGCGGTGAAGGGCATGCCGACGATGCTCCAGATGAGCTTGCTGCGGTGCATGGCCTGGCGCTCCTGGGCCAGCTTCTTGAGGATTTCAGGCACGCGCTCCTGGTGCAGATACATGCCGGGGAACATGACATGGTACTTTTCGCGGCCCTCGACAATGGCCTTCTTGCGGCGCGTGGTGAGGGCGGGGATGGTCTTGAGGCCCCATTCTTCGTACGGGATGCGCTTCAGGGCCTTATTGCCGTAGACGGTGACGGTCTTCTTCCAGTTGCCGATGGCCTTGTCGTCCTTTTCCCAGGCGGCCCACGTCTCGTTGGCCTTGATGGTGACCTTGTCGAGCAGCGAGCGCTCCGAGGCGGCCTTTTCGTGCAGCTTCTCGCAGTAGATGAGCGAGCGGCGCGTCGAGATGGGCAGCAGGAAGAGGCGCATGGCTTGGGGCGGGCGGGCGGCGGCTGCTGGGGCGGCTGCTGGGGCGGCGGGCGAGGTCAGCGGGCGTGGGCGGCGTGAAACATGCCAATCAGTCAGAACATGGTGTGGGAGACGGAGTCGCGGTCGCGGGCGCGGGCGTGGGCGTGTGGCATGTGTGGTAGAGCCGCTGGTGTGGTCTGCGCCTAGCGCAGAGTGACGTTCGTCCCAACTGTCGGCCGCCCTCTGGCATCCTTGCAAGGCCGCGTTCCTTGATCTGCGAGCTTAATCTCCCGGGCGATTGCGAGATGGCTCCCACGCGTGCGCCCAAGCCGTGCACAGCCTGCACAGGTGCACAGGTGCACAGGTGCAGAGGTGCAGCTGCGCGCACGGGGCTGCACCGGCTTGCACTGGCTTGGACGGGCTGGTACTGGCCTCCCTCCCTGCCTGCACAGCCCAGCGCCGCCCGCCCTGCTGCCTCCCCCCCAAGCGTCCGTCCCCGACAAGCACCGAGACGACGCCCGAGACGACTGCCAGCGCCAACACCGCCCAGCCCCATCCCAATCTCTTCTTTTTCTGCCTCTGCCGCCTCCTCTCCACCCCGTCGGTGCCCTCCCGCCACCTCTCGCCCGTCTAGCATGTCGTTCCGCGACCTCTACTTCGCTCCCACGTAAACGACCCGCTCACCGCCCCCCCGGCCGAGCAGCGTCTCTGCGCCCCCCCAAGCGCCCCAGCGTCGCAGCCTCCCAGGGCGCTCCTGAGCGCGAGGACCCCTTCATTTTGGCGCCAGCCCACTCGTTCGACCTGGAGTCCCCGACCGCGAAGAGCCCTGGAGTGCTGTCTTCTCCGTCATGACCAGCCCGTCCATGGTGGACCAGAGCAGCAGCAATGGCTTCCTCGCGCCCACCGCCCACCCCCAGCCCCAGGCGAACCGCCTCCTCCCGTCGCCCATCCCGCCGCCCACGGCCTCGTCGCTGAGCTCCCACTCGCCCTCGCAGCGCCCGCAGTCCGGTCTGTCGGCCAACACGCACACGTCGAGCACCGAGCGCTACCGCGACGACCTCTCCGACTCGGCCAACGTCCGCAAGTCGCACTCGCACTCCATCTCCAGCAACCCGCACACGCTGGCGTCGTCCAAGGGCAGCACCGCGGCCGAGAACCGGGAGAAGCAGCGCGCCGTGAGGACGCTTCCACGTGAGTGACTATTGCTTCCTACACCTCCCTCCACACTCCAGGCCCCTTGCCGGCCCTTCCGCCGTTGCTTTACAGTCCAAGTCAGACGCTCACCCTCTGTGCCATGTAGCCTGGGTTCAGTCCGCCGAAGAGGATGACAATGCCGACGCAACCTCCCTCCTACTCCCTCGCACGCCCACCTCGGTCCGCCCCGCCTCGCACAACTACATGCCGACGCCCAAGTCCAATGTCCCCGGCCGCAAGTTCGACCACGCCCGCGAAGGCGCCCCCGTGACCCTCACCTCCCCCGTCACCGAGCATGGCTCCAAGTGGCAGCAGTTCACAAAGGCCTCGGACTTGGACCAGGGGCGCCCCATCGACCGCCCCATATCCTCGCGCGGTCAGGTCATGTCGGATGAGTGGATCAAGGAGAACCTGCCGGACCTCGAGGAGCCTTGGAACCCCATTGACAAGGACGAGAGCGTGGAAGAGAAGGGCTACTGGATGTTTAGTCGACGTAAGCGGTCGCGCAAGTACGCCAACTGGCACCGCATTCTCATGAACCACCCCATGGTGCCCGCGCTCGTCCGCATGATTGTCCTCACCTTTTCCGTTCTTGCCCTGGCCCTTTCCGGCTCCATATTCCACAAGTCGACGGCTAACAATTGCGACAACAATTCTTCCACCTGGATGGCGCTCATTGTGGACGTAGTTGCCATCATCTACACAACCTACATTACCTACGACGAATACACGTCTAAGCCCCTTGGCCTACGTTCGCACAACGCAAAGATGCGTCTCATTTTCCTTGACCTTGCCTTCATCGTCTTCGACTCGGCCAACCTCAGTCTGGCCTTCCAGGCGCTCACCGACGAGCGCTGGGCATGCACCGACGGCGACGAGTTGGACACCACCATCTGCCCCTATACCCGCGACATTTGCGTACGCCAAAAGGCCTTGACGGCTACGCTCCTAATTGCTCTGGTAGCCTGGCTCTCCACGTTTGCTATCAGCACCATGAGGTTGGTACCCCGCGCCACGCCAACAAACAACACGACTACGTCAGCGGCTAACCAAGATTTGCAGGCTCATCGAGCGCGTGGCCAGGTAGCGTCCACTCCCTATCCAACATCTATTAATACGATGCGCTCACATCTAACCCTATCTATCTATATTCCTTGTATTACTATCTTCCCGTCTGTCGTTTACTGATCCTGGGTGGTTAGCACTTCTCATCCGCAACAGCAGCAAGAAGAGAAGCAGAAGCCTGGCGTTAGGTTCCGCGTTTCTTAGTTTCCTCTCGATTGGTTCATTGATTGATCTGGCATCTCTCGGCGTTTTCCTTTTTTTCCCCGGGAGTGGGTGGGTGGCACGATTTTCATGCGTGGGGTGCGCACATGGACGGCCTTGTTTCCGTCAACCTAGTCATCTCTTTGTTCCTTGTTTTTGTTTCCTCGTGTTGTCGTTGGTATTTTTTTGACCTTGTCCTAGCGGAAGGTGAGAGAGAGACGGTGCCGTGCTGGGGAGATTTCCTGACACCCTAGTAGTAGTAGATAGTGTGCAGCGAGCCAGCCAGCCAGCGAGTTCAGTTCAGTTCAGCCCGTCGGTCGCACGGCTAACACACAAATAGAAGCCTCCTTTGTCCATCCAGTGATCCATCGACCCACGAGCACCCTTTTAACCCGGGCGAGATCTAACCACCTAGGTACTATTGCTACTCTCTCTTCTCACTTGTGACATACTTGAACTACTCCCGACTGCACAGCGCAGGCCCGTCCGCCCCGTACAGCGGACCCCGCACCAACCACAGCACCTTGCCACACGCCTCCCCCGCAACCTCATAGCACATACCCCACCCGCACCCCTTGGGATACGCCCTTGCCATCTGGAATCTGCCCTCCACTTCGTTCCCCCGCCCGCACCTTAATATCGACTGCCCCCCCGGCGTTTCCCTTCCTGCTGAAGAGCAAGCGGGCGCGGCTGCGGAATGGGGCCAGGGCTTTTGTGCGTGGTGGGGTGGTAGGGGGTGGTTTTGCACATTTGTGTGGCTGGTGCTACTGGGCGGCCAGAGCCTTGGGGCGGAGGTGGGATTCTAGGGGTGAGGGGGAATGTAGAAAGTTTTGTGGGAGGGGAACATTGTGGTGGTGATGGGCTTTTGGGGCTTGATGGGGAATGAGGTTGTGATTCCGAGGCCGGGGTTGCAAGGTTCGAGGGATGATGGGATTACAGAATTCGGGACAAAATGGACGGGAATTTCCCTCGGTTTCCTAGCAGAAGCCTATCCCAAGCCTAGAATTATGCACCGAGCTCAAGTGGCTGGCGGTTCGGAACTTGCCTCAGTATGCAGAGGCGAGGTCGGTTCCGGTGGCGATTCCGAGGGCGTGGGGTTGGATCGCCAGGGTCTGTCTGGGATCGGGGTGCTGGAGGATACGAGATTGCGGGATCAGGTAGAACCGTGATGGAGAGACGCGACAGACGCAGGCGGTGGTGAACATGGGCGATGCAAAGGCACAACAAAAGCTCGGCGCATCCATCTGCGTGAGGGGTCACGGCCCATGGTGTGATGTTCGGCGAACCGTGTGAATTTGCAACGACGTCATCGCCGGCGAACAGAGCGAACAGAGACCGGACGGCGCTGGCGGATCCAGGCTGCCAGAACGGCCAGGAAAAAAATCTCAGACGATCCAAAGTCTGTCCGGTCCGAGAAGGTCCCGAGTGTTGGCGCCATTGTTAGCCTTCGCCACCTGGACTAGTCGTCGAGGCACAGCTACCGTGGTGCGGTGCAGCGTCGAGCGAAGAAGACAGATGCCCAAAGGCCAGCGCGCACGGCCCCAGCCAGCCAGCCCATGCGACAGGCGACCGAGGGCGAGCAGGGCAGCACAGCGCCGCACACGAGATGGCTCGGGGCACTCGGCGACGCAGAGGGCGGGATGCGGATGCGGACGCGGGATGCAGGCAGCGGGCTTGGCGGGCAAGGCTGAGGAGGGAGCAGGACGTCGGGGAGGGCGGGCGCGGTGCCAAGGCGTGCGGTAAGCTCTCCACGGTCCACGGGTGCCTGAAGCACCTCAGTGAATCACAAAACCTCGCCGCCCTCGCTGCCTCCACGTCCTCACCTCGACCCCCGCCCTCGCCCTCGCCTTCGCCCACCTCCACACGGCATCCCCTTCTCTGGATGCAAGCGTTGACGTGACCCGCCAGCGCGCCGCCAAGCCTCGCTCAACACGCCGACTACCCATTCACCCCAGCGGCCCGCCTGCTCAAAAGGTCCCGCTCGGCGCCCGCCCTGACGCCGCCTCTCTTGCTCTACAGTATCCCGCCCAACCCAACCTCACCCCCCCGACCACGGCCAACGCGCCTGCCCGCCCCGCGCGCCTGCCGCTAGCACCCTCCCGCTGCCTCCTCTGCTCTTCGGCAGCGCCCGCCCACCACCATAAAGTTCCTCAAACGCAAGAAGTCGCCCTCGAAAGGTGCCCCAGAGCACGCGACTGAACCACTCAAGATGGCCTCCACCATGCCTCCCGTCCCGGCCAAGGACGACGTCAAGGCAACGTAAGTACACGCCCATCTTTTTCGCCATCATCTTTTGCCTGCACCCTCCTGTATCCACTGGCCTCGGGTCGGCTGCGGCGAAGCCATCCGCGACACGCGCCTGCCCTTCGCTTGCTCCCTCTACGCTTTCGTTGAGGCCAGTCCCCGGCGTACGCCATGTATCTGGGACGCAGCCCTAGCATCCACGCCGTGTTGTGTTGTTTCATCCCCCCGCCTTGCACAGCATGCTGACAGCCGTGCAGATGGGCGTACCTCGAAGCCGGCGTCGAGAAGATCATGACCGACCTCCGCGGCGGCATGGACATGAAGACGTACATGGGCCTGTACACGGCCATCCACAACTTTTGCACAGCACAGAAAGCCGTCACCGGCACCGCCTTTTCGCAGACGCAGAACCGCGGCGGCGCCCACCTCCTCGGCGAGGACCTGTACAAGCACCTCATAGACTACCTCAAGGCACATCTCCAGGGCGTCCAGGCCCGCTCGAAAGAGCACGTGGACGAGGCCCTCCTCATCTTCTACATCAAGGAGTGGAACAGGTACACAACGGCGGGACAGTACAACAACCACTTGTTCCGCTACCTGAACCGGCATTGGGTAAAGCGCGAGATGGATGAGGGCAAGAAGAACATTTACGACATCTACACTCTCCACCTGGTGCGATGGAAGGAGGACATGTTCACGGGCACCCAGGAGAGCGTCATGCGCTCCGTCCTCAAGCTGGTTGAGAAGCAGCGCAATGGCGAGACCATTGAGCAGAGCCACATCAAGGCCGTCGTTGACTCGTTCGTCTCGCTCGGCCTGGACGAGTCGGACAGCTCAAAGTCGACCCTGGATGTCTACAAGGAGTACTTTGAGAAGCCGTTCCTCGAGGCCACGGCCGAGTACTACACCAATGAGAGCAAGCAGTTCCTGGCGGAGAATAGCGTGGTGGAATACATGAAGAAGGCTGAGGCCCGGTTAGACGAGGAGAAGGAGCGCGTTCCGCTGTACCTGCTCAACGAGATCATGACGCCCCTCATGCGCACCTGCGAGACCGCCCTCATCCAGGCACACTCGGCCGCTCTGCGCGAGGAGTTCCAGGTGCTCTTGGACCACGACAAGCAGGACGATCTCGGCCGCATGTACAAGCTGCTCGCCCGCATTCCCGAGGGCCTTGATCCGCTCCGCACCCGTTTCGAGGCTCATGTCCGCAAGGCCGGTCTCGCCGCCGTCGAGAAGATTGCGCAGGACGGCGAGACCATTGAGCCCAAGGTCTACGTCGAGGCTCTGTTGGAAGTTCACACGCAGTACCAGGATCTGGTCAACCGCGCCTTCAACGGAGAGTCGGAGTTTGTGCGATCCCTGGACAATGCCTGCCGCGAGTTTGTCAACCGCAACAAGATTTGCAAGTCTGGCTCGAACAAGTCGCCCGAGCTCCTCGCCAAGTACACCGACACCCTGCTGAAGAAGTCGAGCGCCAAGATGAGCGAGGAAGACGACATGGAGAAGCTGCTCACGCAAATCATGACCGTCTTCAAGTACATCGAGGACAAGGACGTGTTCCAGAAGTTCTACTCTCGCATGTTGGCAAAGCGTTTGGTACAGACTACATCCGCATCGGACGATGCCGAGACTTCCATGATCTCCAAGCTCAAAGAGGCCTGTGGATTCGAGTACACTAACAAGCTCCAGCGCATGTTCCAGGATATGCAAATCTCCAAGGACCTCAACAACTCGTACAAGGAGTGGCTTGGCGCTACCCTGGATCCCGACGACCTGAAGAACACCATTGATGCCACCTACCACATCCTCGGAACTGGTTTCTGGCCGCTGAACCCCCCCACCACTCCCTTTACGCCGCCTCAGGCCATCACCGCAACATATGAGCGCTTCGCTCGCTTCTACAACAATAAGCACCAGGGCCGCAAGCTGACATGGCTGTGGCAGCTCTGCAAGGGCGAAATGAAGGCCAACTACCTCAAGGTGGTGGGCACCAAGGCTTCGCCAACCTTCCAGGTCTCGACTTATCAGATGGCCATCTTGCTGCTCTTCAATGACAGCGAGACCGTCACCTATGATGAGATCTCGTCGGCTACCTTGTTGAGCAAGGAGACCCTGGATCCTAGCATTAGCGTCTTCATCAAGGCCAAGGTCCTCACGGCCCAGCCTGAGGGTGCCAAGCCGGAGTCGGGCACCACGTACAAGCTCAACCATGGCTTCAAGACCAAGAAGGTCAAGACGAACCTCAACATCTCGATCAAGACGGAGCAGAAGCAGGAGGCTGAGGACACGCACAAGACCATCGAGGAGGACCGCAAGCTGCTCATGCAGGTTAGTTCATTTGCATTCCACTCTCCGATACAATACGCTAACATGTACAGTCTGCCATTGTCCGTATCATGAAGTCCCGCAAGAAGATGAAGCATCAGCAGCTCGTCTCGGAGACAATCCAGCAGATCAAGACGCGCTTCATGCCCCGCGTTCCCGACATCAAGAAGTGCATCGACATTCTTCTCGAGAAGGAGTATCTGGAGCGCCTGGAAGGAGACGAGCTTGGTTACCTGGCATAGACGGAGCAAAAAAAGGTGCTGGGAAACAAGAGGTACCCACTCACGGAATCTGTTTGCCGCCTTGCTTTTTTCTCGACGAGTCTTGTCCGCCGGGCTAATGAATAATGCGAAAGATCAATGCACCCTCCACATCCCATGTCCATGTTTTATTTTCCTTTGCTTTCTTTTAACTCATTAGGTACGCCGGCCTTTGATTCTATGGCGGGGGTCGGTCTTCGAGTCGACTGGGCGAATAGGCGTTCATGGATGATGGGGGATTGGGGGGGACACGGACATGGATTCTTTCTAGAATGGTGTGGGGATAAGGTCTGTGGTGCATAAAGAGTCTGAGGACGGGCATGCGTACGCTATCCATGTCGGAGAGGTTGTTTGGCTGTAGCCGACATTAAAGTTCATTCCATATTTATGTGCAGAGTCGTTGTTTTGAGTGATGTGATGTGATGTGTGATGGTTGGATTTAGCGTGTGTGTGCTACACGTCTTTTATCCAAAACCACCTCTTTCGACCGAACTAAACCCCCGATTAATTCCATCCCATCCCATCCCAACTCAAGCCTATCAACCTTCCTCAACTGTCCCGAAGACGAATCTCCGCCAGTTACGGCCCAAAGTTTGGACGCCCTCCTCCAAGCCCCAACCCTTGATTCGGCAAATCTTTCTCACAATATCTTCCATCCTTCTGTCCATCTCTCCACCGGCCGTGTGCAGATCGCTCTCAACTAAGAGCATGTTGTCAGGCACAAACTTGATGACTTTTTCAAAGTTGTCGGGGATGGGCCCGTCTATGTCATCGCCAAGATTAATCGCCGTAGAGAAGGAGGCGTAAATCTCTGCCGGGTTTTTCGGGTTGAGGTACTCATTGAAAGAATCCGCCCGGCCGGAATAGGAATGCAGACATATCCTCGGTGGGTAAGGCAGCGGCTTGTCAGAACCGGCCTTCTTTTTTTCTTCTTCTTCTTCTTCTTCTTCTTCTTCTTCTTCTTCCTCCTCTTCTTGCCCCTCGGCATCGACCGATGGGTGGTCTTGTCCGCGCTTCTTCTTTTGGCGCTTGCTCAGCGTGCGATTTTCGTGGCCCCGCCAAGTGTCTGCTATGGCCTGGTGGACTAGTCCGGCACACTGCACTCCATGCACGCTCACGGCGCGACGCATGGCGCCTGCTAATTGCAGCTGCAGCTTGAAGATGGCTGTGAGATGCTTCGGATTGGTTCGGAACGGGGAGAGCCTGCGGCCTTCGCGGCCTCCGGGGGTGAGGCTGTCGTCGCGCTTCGATTCCGAATCGGAAGCCCAGGCCAGCGGTATTCGAAATGCTTTGTCGAGGCCGATCTCGCCGACGAGAGCATACGGGTGCTTTTCCAGATGGCTTCGGCATTCGCGGAGAAATTTGGAGAAGGGCATGGGATCCGGGAACGACATATATATCTGGCGGTATTCCTCACTTGGCTCCGAACTAGTCGGCAGCAGGACGTTTTGATAGTGCTTGATCTTGTCCTCTCCTTGCAAATTCTCTTCCTTTTCATCGGCAGCTGCGTCTTGCATGATCACGGAGATGCCTTTTTCCTCGAGTGCAGGGGAAATGTACATTTGATGTCCAAACCACGGGTGCCAACCAAAGCATGGTACCATGCATTCATCCTTGGACCATGCAGACGGATTAGGCGACTTGACTCCGTAGGTTTCCGCTACCGAGGACACGAGATCTTGGTCTTGATCCCGTGTTGCCATTACAGTCAGAACACGTGTCTTCATATCTGGCATGGACGAAATTTGCGACATGGTGTCTGTTGGATGACAATGCGCATCATACACGCCGAGGTGCCATGGGAATGGCTCCGAGCTCGGGCCGTCGGATGCCATATCGCACGGTGGAGGTTTGCTACAGCGACGAGTGCTTCTCGGTTATATGAACCAAACAGAATGATTATTTTGTCTAGGTATGACTGGATCAGCAACAGGTTTCGATAGTATGTCTTTGACGGAGACGAAACGGTTCTTCCACAGATATCGCTCTACTATAATGAATCTCTGCTGCCACGTTTTGAGGAATTTTATTGAAAAAAGGAGAGGGGTTTGGGAAGAAACGAGAGCGTGAGCAATGGTTGGCAATCTAAAGGGGATTTCTTGAAGATGATGGAGTTGAGGGGATTCTTACGAGCATGAGAGGGTGGAATGAAAATGGTATGACGTTGGTGTTCTTCGGAACGCCTCCAGGGCTTCCGGTTGTCTTTGAGCTAGTCCCTAAATGGAAAAGCGGTCATCTCGACTACTCCACATCTTCCTGCCCAACACATTGCACCTCGGAAAGTGTCTGCGGCAGATTTGTAATGGAAGCTCGAGACTCTTACTAGAGGCTTCGAAAACACTCGAATATATTTTCGAGGGACTATTCCCGTATCATTTCCATGGCCATCTATTGCACATTGAGCGTCTACCGACAACGACCAGGTGTAGAGCCAAGGATATTGGTAAGGGCTACGGGAGCGAAGACTTGGATTGAGATTATGGAGCTTGATCTATCGCGCCTTTGCTACGTTATTTGATCTGTGGAGCCTTGCAAGATAAGCCTAGAACACATCTGTGTCTGAGTTGAACCATCCAGCTCGGGGATACACCAAGCTTACGCGCATTAAGCGCCTGCACGTCTGATTGGTGGTTAGAAACGTCGCGCAGCAGCTGAAAATGTGCCGTGAGATGCATCAAGAGAAGTGAAAGGATCCCATACCTCTTTGCTTACTCGACAAAGATGAACAAGCCCCGCCGAGGATACCTGGGCATCCAACCATGACCAATTACCCCTCATCGAAGCTGGACGCCCTGGTATTCCCGCCCCCCTTTGTCAGTCAGCCGACTATAAAAGAGTCTGTAGTCTTCCGAAGATTTTGTCAATCCTTTTCCCCTGAATTTTCTTGTAAACGTTTCTTATAGCCCTTTGCTCCCGTGGTTCGTATCGGCCCTTTTATCTGTGCCTACACCAACTTACAGCCCCAGGTTGATCTGATACAGCTCCAGTACTAGCCTATACCTACGGAAAATACTTAATTAGATCCAAGATTGCGTTGTGCAGCTTCCCGCCTATATTTCAAAATGCCAGGCCGCCTCGATTCCAAGATCGCCGTCATAACCGGGTCCTCTTCCGGCATCGGACGCGCCATCGCCCTCCTTTATGCCAGCGAAGGCGCAATCGTCGTATGCTCCGACATTCGCGAGGAAGTGCGCATGCCAGAAAATGAAAAACTACCTGGGACCACAGTAGAAGAGATTACCAAGCTTGGAGGCAAAGCCATCTATGTGCATTGCGATACAACAAATTCCGAGCAGGTGCAGAACCTGGTCAAGACGGCAGTAAAGGAATTTGGGAGATTAGATGTGTACGTATATATATATTTTCCATCCAAATCTCCAGGATCAGGCTCAACGCAGCCTGACCTGGTGGTTTGAGCTCCATGTTTTTACCGCTTGCTATCACCCATCTCGACATTTCCATGCCCTCCCCAAACCTAAAATCGAGATAGAGCCCCTCAAACCCCATTTCAAAGCATTTTTTTTCACTGATAAACACCCCCCACAGGATGGTAAACAACGCCGGCATCGCCGCCGAAGCCTCCTTCCCCGCCCCCACCCCCATCTACGACTACCCAGAGTCCTCCTTTGAAACCTCCCTCTCCGTAAACGTCCGCGGCGTCTTCCTCGGAACAAAGTACGCCTCCCTCGTCATGAAAGATCAGTCCCCCTTCGGCGACAGCGGAGACCGCGGCTGGATCATCAACACAGCCAGCGTGCTCGGCTTGAACGGGAGCCCCAACACGGGTAAGTAACGGGGGGATCCAAAAAATGGAAAAAAGAGAAAGAATGAAAGATTAACGATGCCTATTAGCTGGCTACTCCACCTCCAAACACGCAGTCCTCGGCCTGACAAAATCCTCCGCCCTCGATCTCGCCCCCCTCCGCATCCACGTAAACGCCATCTGCCCCGGATACACGGCCACCTCGTTCATAGGCCCCGTACTGACCAACGCCGACGCGCGCGCGAAAATCGACGCTCTGCATCCTTTCGGGGGCATCGGAAAAGTCGACGACGTGGCGCGCGTGGCGCTGTTTCTCGCGAGCGAGGATGCGGGGTGGGTTACGGGCACGGGGGTCGTGGTGGATGGGGGTTATAATGCTCTTTGAGTTTTGAGAGGCCTTGTATACAAGTCTTTCCCATCTTAAAGGCCATATATTATGAATAAATTACGGCCATAAATCTGCTCGAATGATGCCGTGATACTTTTGAAGCTGCCAATTCTATCCACTCCGCCTATAGGGTTTTTCAATCTATAGGATTTGATGTTTGTAAGGCCATTTTTGAATCATTTATACTTCTAGAAGATTACAGCCCTCCTCCTGTCTCAAATGTCTAGCCTTTCTCGTAGCAGCTACTTGATGCTTTGTCGGCTCCACAATCAATCTAGTTCTTTTTTTGATAACAGCTACACAATGCTCTGTCGGCTCCATAATATATCCAGTTTTTTCAGAGACAGCTATAGGATTATGAATAATTTTTTTAGAACACATGTCCATGCACAAGCTGCAGGAGTTATTCACCTTTGTGCACGGCTCAGGTCATAGCAAGAAAGGCCTTCTTAGTCCGCTCTTAAAGCGAACATCCTCCACCCCACTAGTCAATAATACATGTTCTATCAATAACTTGGTATTAGTTCGTGCTACCGTACGAGTCACTTAAATGAAGAGCAGTTTGTGCTCCAGAGTCATTCATGCTCAACAGTCAGAACTTTAAGATGATTCAACGGGAGGGTCAAGACTCACACTGCGCCTTTTGGCCTCCCACTGAAAACGTGTACAGCGATCATGTTGGAAAGAAATCAGACATCAAGCATACACATAAGCTGTTCCAAACTACAACCTCCTGCTTTCTAATACAGCTACTTTACGACTCACAGCGCTCGTCAATATCAAACAGAACAAGCAACATGTACAAAAACAAGTTATTGCATAAACTTGCGCTCGCCGATAACCGCCAAATTCGAGACCCAGACTTCGTGACATACTTGCAGCAGCACCAAAACATATACCACCATCCAGACTCCCAGCAGCAGCACCAAATCCAAATTCAAAACCCTGCAGCAGGCCCCCAGCAGCACCAAGCCCTCCCTCCAGATGCGCGAGTTGTGCCAGCCCTGAAATTTTTGCCATCTCTCCCTCCCTACATCCTGGATTCCGTCTACAAATTCTACAGTCCAGCCTGCCTCGCAACCCTCAGCCTCTACATCCTCACCGTGCGGGTAGACTATCTGAGAATCTACTTCGAACAGTCCAAACCTGAAAAATGGCCAACGACGCTTCTGGAATGCTTACCCGCCTGCTACTTCTCCATAGAAACAGATCAAGTCTTCCGGATCCTGTACGATAAAGCATACTTGCTTCTCGGGATCATATATACGACCCCGGAATTGTGCATCTATACGGTGCCCTACGCGCTCCGCCTTTTGCTTCAGTTCCGCATCGTCATCGAGGGTTTTAGTGCTGAAGAGCGGCTCGAGCGATTGGGCGTCAAGTGGCCCGATCTGCTGATGTGCATGGCGGTGGCGGTCACGACTGCGCACAAGAATTTGGCGGATGTCCCCATACGTATGAAAAGATGGGCTAAGGAAACGGGAATTTACCTTTACGCATTTAACAAGTGGGAGGAGGTGTTTTTGAACGCGTTGGGTCATAGGCTGGAGTTTGCGACAGAGGCGGTGGAGAGGGAGGAGAGGGGTGGGTGGGTGGATAGGGTGGGGGAATTTTGGAAGGAGTTTAATAGGGTGCGGGGTAGGGAGCTTAAGCTGCCGGGGGTTTATTAGAAGGAATGGGTGGGGGAGGGAGATGGTGCTTGAAGAGGGGATATGGCGAAGCTCGGCAGGTGGGACTTTTTGTTGTAAAGGGAGCGGTCTTTTGTCAAAGCTTGGAATTGGGAAATAGGCACTCGGCTTGCTTTTAAGTAGGTAGACTTACAGCTGCGCGTTGAGTGGGCTGAGATCTTGATTTAGTATTTGGGAGGTTTGTTGCTACACATTTGGCAAAAAGACTGTTAGATACTCATTCTTAGCACCTTTCTTTCGTTGATGAAGGAGCCGATCAAAGTCATAGCCTATTTCCTAAAGTGACAGTTTGTTTCCTTTAAATGGTTTAGTTACTCGTTGACTAATCTAAGAGGGTTAGGGAGGCAACGCGTTGGTCAATAAGCATCCTCGTATTTACAAACACAGTGCATCGCCTCAACGATTGCAGGTGAAAAAAGCAAGATCGAAGCGGTCTTGGCTAGTTGAGGTCTCCACGCACTGGAAAAGTCGACGCGTGTTTGTCAAGGAGGGGATGTGGTTGATGCCAAGATGATTCTGAATATAGACTAGCGTGCCACGACGCGACCCCTGACGTGTTTTGAGCGCGCTGATCGTTCAACGGCCTTTTCAGATGGATCCATAGAATGGGCAAATCCACCCCGTTCTCCCTTATTCCTCTCTAGCGCTCCGTCGCATGATGGAAACGCTTGTTGTCGACCCCAGCAATGAGTCTGAGCCCGATTCGGAAGGACAAGGAGGGTTCCCCAGCCCGGATGCTGATACAGGTGACGCCACCGGAGTAGCGTCGCCCGATACCATCAAAAAGCAGCTCAAGAAGCAATTGGACGCGGTGGGCAGTGCCAAACATCTTGGCGGACTGCGGACTACCAATTCTTTTGATGACCCCATGATTTGCGTCGGGGATTATGGACCCATAAAACTCCCACTCTCCGAAGAAGACAAACAGCACATGACGCAGCTGGCATGTCCGATTCCGGCTGGAGAAGCACACGGTAATTCTACCGACGGAGCTGCCCATCATCATTGGCAGCTAGAAGCTGAAAAGTTCAGCATAACGCAGCCCAATTGGAACGCATCTCTCTTCGCCATGACTGGCAACATACCAGAGACGATTGGGATTGATCCGCATCACCCTAGCTATAGCTTGAAGCTTCGGAAAATGGTAATTAGCGAAGTTGGGACTGGCTTAGTATCCGATATAGAGTAGGTACAGGGCTAGTCGCTCAATCCTTTCGTCCCAACTGACATTGATCCCCAAGGCCAACGAGAGCGCTAGGATCATTTGCAACGCTCGTGGTTGTGCTGCCGTCCCCATATCAAGGCGGAGAATTTAGATTGCGTCACGACCCCGAATCTTGTTCGTTCCACGAAACAAGCGGTCGCTCTTTTTCTTTTGTTTGGTGGGTGGCGGGGGTCAAACAAGAGGTGCGATCATTCAATCATGTGCAGGCTCTGTTAACATGTCCACTCTAGGTCCTTCCCTTGGCCTCCGGTTTTCGATGGGCTCTGGTTTACAGCCTCCAATGGGACGGGATTCACCCCGTCCCAATGTCTGTGCCGGCAACCCCCGGCATCGAATCTTGCTTAAAGTCCTGGAAACAGCACAATAAAAAGGGTTCCGTGGCATTATCAAAAATTATCTATCGCTTGGGGCACGGAAGCAGCCCCATTGGCATGAAACTAGCCCAACTTGAGGCAAGAGATCTTCTCCAAGGCTTGGCTCTCAAGTGGGCCTGCGATAGAAATGGATTTGCTCTTCTTCACGCGACAGTGGTCTATAAGTCGGCCTCTGTCCAGAAATCACCCGTCGCCAGATCAAACGGCAAAAGAATCGAGATGCGGAGCCAATCAATCTCTTCCAGACGCGAATACCACCTCAAAGACATTTGCGATGCCAAAGGACGTCGGATGGTTGAGGAAGCAGATATCAATGAGGAAGATTTTTTGACAGACGACCCATTCCGAGACATTGAGTCAGAAGAAGATAGCCACGAATATATTGGTCATGGAAAATGGTCAATCAATCGCTCGTATCGCAGAACTGTAAGTGCAATGTGCTACTTTGATACCTCGCTAACCGTGGAAAGGTCCTAGTAGTGGTCCCCCACACCCATGTCGTACCTTTTCTTGGACTAGACAAGCTCGACGTTGTGGGAAAGCCCTTCGGTGCCACACTCGCTTATTTCTTCGCACAGGTGCTCCAGCATGCCGATGATTTCTTGAGCCAAGAGATCTTTATCCTCATGTGTAGACGTATGGTGGCCCACAATTTAGCCTCTGACAAATCGCAAAATCGATGTCATAAGGGTTTTCTGAGTCATATTCTCAGGGGTGCATTGCAGATTGGCGATGAAGGCCTTTGCAGGGATGCGTTGGAAGCTTTTCCCGAGGTCAACGATGAAGCCTTTGCCATAATGGCTGCGAGGATGAGGTCGACCCCTACATTCCTATTTGATTCCAGGTACCTTCAACTTTGAAAAATAATAGTATAGGTTTACTCACAAGCCTTCAGTCTCGATCGGGCCTTTTCACAATACTCGGACTTGAATTCACTGTTTTCTGCCTTGGAGAGGCTTTTGGAGTGCTCTGTGAATCAGAAAAGCATACAAGATGCTGGTCGGCTCGGAGAGTGGGCAATCGCACAAATTGACAAAGCATTGCCTCGCATGGGATATCTGGACATAAAAGATGTGCCCATCATCATGCAGGTATGCTCACTTTACGGAAACGAGGAGCAAAAAATCGCAGAAAAGTATACATCTTGATTCTTTTCGCAAATGTGTTGCTGACAGATCCCAGCATAGTGCCTTGTTTACAATCTTGTGTGACAAACACCCCTGTAGCTATACGCTTAATGAACGCGCTTTGGAAAGCAGCTCCTGATTCACTTTACGTCCACAAAATTCTTTACAGGGGCCTCGCCCCAAGTTTTTCTACGAATTTTAAATTCAATCAGTGGGGCAGATATGAAGAAAAATTGACCGCCAAAAGATATCCGTGGATGGGAAAGTCGGAAACGGACTTGAGGGGTGAAAGCAGACGAAGGATAAGGGTTCACCCCATTGACGGCGCTGAGCTTGCAACACTGCTGGATCACTTTCATACCTTGGGAATGAAATCGGAGATTCAACAGGTACTACAGGCTTTTCAGCAAGAAGCCGATGCAGCTCATCATAGGGACCTGATGCCCACGTACATTACCTGCCTCCGAGAAATAGCGTCCATGATGCGACGGTGCTACACATCGCCCAGCGACCCTGTCTATCAGGGAACATTTCAGACTGTCCTCTCTGCCTACACCAGAATATTTGTCCGCGAAAGCACCTCGGCACCTTTGAATTGGCGGATGCCGACAGTCCGTTGCAAGTGCGAGACTTGTACCGACTTGAACATGTTTATGCAATCATCAGAAGACAAAGTTGCTAAACTCGTAGTTACGAAGTTTCGGAGAGATCACATTGAGAAAATGCTTAGACAAGCCCGATCAGAGGTTTCCACCGTCGTCGCAAAAGACTCTTGGTGTCATGGTCTTGTTGTCACCAAGGAATTCAGTTCTGCACAAGCCAAAGCAATGGACCAAAGAAGAAGAAAGACTGTTGCATACAAGACCATAGTGGAAACAGTTGGTGGATCAACTTTGTTTTTGAAGGAACTCCTGGCAGATCGATATGGAGACATTATGACTATGAGCTGGGACTCGGTATCTAGTTCAGGTATGCAAGAACAAGAAGCATCCCAGCAACAGGAACCTACGCCCCGAGATCCATCTCCACGATCCGGGTCTGTCATATCTCTGTCTTCACCTCCCAGAACATTGCCACCATCTTTTACACCACAATCAGAATCAAACCCAACGCCAGAAACAACACAGACAGAGCCAAGACCACTGGCAGAAATAATACAACAGCCAATATTCATACCGTCCACAAGGCCGATGGAAGAACCTGCCGTCCCCTCTCATTCGCCCGAACAACAGCCGACATTCGGGACAACACCCTCTTACCCCCCTGCGATGCGCAAAGTGGCGCGCTGGAGGTTATCCAGGCATGCTCTAACGAGCTCACAGAGCATCAAGGCGTCTCCTTTATCTCCGAATCGTATCGAAGGCCTGCCCCAGAGTAGGAAGAGAAAACTCCGCGAGCCTGAGATTATCGATCTCACAGAAGACTAGTGCGAACTATTCAATTGGGTGACTTTTTTTTTTTTTTGCAAGCCTGAATGTGGCAGTGGCATGGCATTGACGCCGAAAAGCTCATGTTTATGTATCATTCTACCATCAAAACACTGATGGTCATTATCTTTGTATGTATATGGACCCCGGTATACGAGGTTGGATTAGGGTCGGTTTCTATTGAATTGCGGAAACTGTTGGAGACGTTTGGGCATAACCGCAGTAGCTCCCCGTTGATGAAATCTATACATCCACAGAGTGTTCTTAGGTATGTTGGACTATCGTGGAGACAAAGATATGGTTCGAGGGATGCGTATTGTTCTGGATATAGAATTCACAATATTTATTTCTAAAATCTACCAAAGCAACAAATGGCCCTTTAACCTTGCTTATAGCTTGTAGCACAGCTCTGATATGATTATGTAACGGATCAGAGTGCCTAATGTAAGGCTGGTTGAGAAGTTCTAGTGAAAAAGTACCTGTCGACGGGGGATGGGACGGAAAGCACTTTGAAATATGAGGGAGCCTGCTCGTTTGGTGACTATCTTAATGAAACAGTCAAGTACAGAACTTTAATTACTGAGTGATCTGTCTCTATCCCTTCCACCTCAAGCTTGAAACGACACCCCCATCTACAAGAATATCCGTCCCCGTGATAAACGACGATTCTGCGCTCGTCAAAAATGCAACAGCATTGACGATATCTTGCGGAGTGCCAACCCTTTCCATAGGACTCCCCGCAATAAACTTCCCGGCAGGCCCAGCGATCTCCTTCCGTCCCTCTCTAGTCGAGATAACGCCTGGACTGACCGAGTTCACCCTCGCACCGCGCTTCCCCCACGCCGCAGCAGCACCCTGCACGCGCAGCAAATTTCCCCGTTTCGACATCCCATAAGCACGTGCCGCGCCATGAGCATCAGAATCATCGACCGCGAGAGCAGAATGCTGCATAAGCTCAGCCAACGGCGCAGTCGCAAGGTGGCGCTCCAGCTCCGCGGGCAGCCCCGAGCCCATGTGCCCCGCCATGCTGGAGACGCACACGAGGCTCGTCCCCGGCTGTACGACGGGGAGGAACGCCTCAATGACGTTCGCCGTCCCGACCAGATTCACCGCATAGACTGCGCTGGCGCTGCTGCCGGAGGTGGGGCCCAGGCCGGCGGTGTGGACTATGGCCTCGATGGGGCCTGCAGCCGCGGCTTCTTGGGCGAGGCGGCTGGTGGAGGCCAGGTCGGAGACGTCGACGAGGCAAGTGGTTACTTTGTAGCCTTCGTCTTCTAGCGTGCTTCCGGCGTGGGCGACGAGTTCGGAGGAGAAGTCGGCGAGGACGATGTGGCGGGCAGTTCCTAGACGGCGCGCGATAGGGAGGCCCATGCCGCCGCTGCCTATGACGATGACTACCTTGGGGGGCATTTTATGTTCTTGCAATGGAATTTTCTCTGGAAATGCTTTGGGTATGACGGATATTGTAGGCACTGGTGGATGAGTGGTTGGGTGGTTGGGGGGATCAGAAGCCAAGGTCGGCGCCCTATTAAAGAGATATATCGCACTCGCATATATTTTCTACCAAACCGAGGCCTATAAATAGAGTATTAAACTTGGTAATTGATCGAAGGGTTAAACGCTAGAGAATAAAGAGGGTACGCTAGGTTGCAAGAATGCGAGAGCGAGAGCGAAAGACGAATAGAAATAGCACGGATGAGTGCAGGTTTGCTTTCTAATTTTGGGTCTAATAGCCAGCCATTACTGTCAGGTAGAATAGAAACAAGACGTTAATGTTAGCCAGTTCATTCATTTTCTGGGGCAGTAGTAGGAGAGGGAAAGAATTGATTGATCTAATGCATACCGCTACGGGCCCGAGAGCGTCGTTTAGTAACAGCAGAGCACTGTCAGGGGTTCCCAGGATGCCTGCAACACGACATATATTATGTGCCTACATCATTCTCTTCACGCTCATTGCTGTTTTGGTGACCGAGAAAGTCCACAGGTGCCTTGGCTGAGGTATACCAAATCACATGACTTTGAGATCGGCGCGTCTCTAGCGCGTAACCCTGGCACACTAGCGCGATAGCGGAGACGCGTCCCCTGTCTGCTCGCGTTCTCGTCGAACTTGTGCTTTTCATCATCCATCTCTTTGCCAATCTCGTTGTCATCTGATCATATATGTCAAGAACAATGTCGGTATCCAAAGGGATTTCCCGCATTTGATGTCACTGCTCTCCATCCTCACCTTGGGCTTCGGAACCAAGCTGCACATTTAGCTTGAGCGATTACTTCCGTTGCACTCTTGACGACATGGAGTCACGCAGATCATGAAGCAAATGAGCAAGTAATTGAAGACCATTTGCAGGCCAGACCCGAAGTGGAGAGCACAGCCAAGGTTCTGCAGCAATGGCAATCTGAGTTGCGTATGCTTGAGTCGAGGCCCAAGTTTTTGGCATTTGTTCCGTGGCTCAACCTGGATTGCCATTTCCGCACCAAGAACAATTTTTGCAAGCATATGTCGTAGTAGGCCTGTCAATGTATAGGTGTCGGCCTGTTTCTCGCACGGAAGAGTACTTGCGACCCTTCTGGCAGCGAGGAAGAGGATTCTAATATCTTGGAGGACACATGATCAGCTTCCTCTGAGAATAAAGGCCGATGAATCATAATGACGGGAGAAGGCAGTGAAACCGCTATTCGGCGACATTTTCGTTCAGTCTGTTGTCTGTTTTGAATTCGGGCACCTGTGCATAATGCAAAGAGTCGATATACGCGCGTCTCTGGTGCGTCTCGCTCGACCGGTAATAAAATCCATGTCTCCTCTCATCACCTCAGCTCGTCCACCCCATCACCACGGCTACGTGTCCCAATACTTTGTTTTAACATGAGTTTTGACACCTCAGACGGAGAAGACAGTTTCTTCTATATAGATGCTGTCGATCTTTCACAACGAGATCGCTTCAACACCTTGTCTGTTTAATCTCAAAGCCGAGCTTCTTCAGGCAAGATGTTCTCTCAACGAAACATCAAAACATCAAAACGTCCAGAGACCGTGCAACGTACCCATCAAATGGAAAGATTGGTAGAAATCTTTCCAAATTGGGAAACACGATCCCACCCAGCCTTCCAGGAGCCAAGGATGCTTTTGTACGTTCTCAAGCACGTCTACGAGTCGAATCTCCTGAAAACCAGTAAACTACCCCAATCCCCATATTTTACACACATGAAAAACCGTCGTCCCCACTATCCTGGCTCACTTACGCATTGTCAATCAGGCTAACGATGTCATAATGGAAAGTCATGAGAAATTTGCAAGATGGCTGAGTAACTCATTCACGCACCTCCAATCTCCACACTCAAACTTGCAGGGTTTTTCGACGGCCTGTCTACACTCAACTTCTACGATGGACAGGTGATATTCATCACGAAATTTACCAAAGAACTCGAACAATTCGCTGTTGAATATATAGAAGCAACTGTGATTCCATTTGCGCGAAACTTGATACCACATCTCCGGAGATAGGGTGCAGTGTTGAATCCCGCCCACCAGAGAATTCTACCAAAAAGCTCTATCCTGCCATCTTGAAAAAGGCGTACAACAACAGCCCACACCACATACAATTTTGAGGCTGAATGTTGTATCATGTCTCTTAAGCTTGAGTAGTAGACCTAAGGGTTGCTCCGATTGCACTACCCTGAACAATTTCTTGGAAGACCCCGGGGAACAAGAGTTCGATCGGAATATCGATGGGTACCACATTGTAATCATGAAAAGATGAGATACTCTTCATGAAGCGATGCGGGAGTGAGAGCGGCGGAGTAAGCGAGCTGCTTCTGAGATTGCCCAAATCGGTCAGGAAGCCTTGAAACTGTCACTCGGCGAAAGCTACGAAGAGATCTTAGAGCAACAAAGGCAAAAGGTTCCCTCCCATGTGCAACAGACGGTGGGCCAGCATGGCATTGGTATGGATGCGCGCGATCAGTCAGGTCCTGATCGGCACAACATGGACTGTCAACCACTCAATCCCACCTCAAATGCGCCACTGCGGGGCCCCGCGAATCCTCGGGGGAGTCGGCATTTGAAAGAAAGGCAGATAGTGCAGACTCCGTTGATTTGACAGAGGACAGAAAGGAGCCACGCCGTCGATGTAAGGGCAACGCTGGTATTCGACGCGACAGTCACGGGATGGAATCAAATTCTTGTGCTGCGATGGTCCCACAATCATCCTTTAGCGATCGATTGTTCATGTTGTTCCCAATCATGGGCTCGGGTCTGTGATCGATAGTTTGATCAGTAATTCTTCATAATCTCAGCCTCGTCACATGGTGAAGATCAGCTTTTACCTACACCTACGCGCTCATCAAACTTTGTGCCGATAACACGATGGTGGTACGCTTGCCCAGTGGGATCATGTTGTCTGCCAAGCAAACGGAAGAAGCCATGTACGGTCACGAGCGAGCCAGCAATTGGTACTAGTAGGATAGGCCTAGGCAACGTTTCCGGGCATCATCCTGCCCGCAGAGTCATGGCCATATCCCATCGGATGTAAGCACCAGAAACCCGCATGCGCCCCAAGGAATGTATGGCGAACGCCGAAATGCGATGCATGTGGGCAACAAGACGACTGCGCGCAGCTCTTCGTCGTCCCTGGACCCCTATGCAGATACCCCTGCGGCACAGGCTTGAACGTGGTAAACACGTCCGATTAAGCGCAAGGGAGGGGAACTATGGGCGAACGCCCCGACGGAAGGAGACACGGCGATCCTGGCTCATGCGCATGACGCGATCCGCATTGGGCAGCATTGCCAAAAGTACCTAGATGCGCGGGAGGAGGAAAGGAGAAAGGCCGAGATGCAGCGAATATCGCCGCCGCCATCGATGATCAGCCCCACGAATTCCCTTTTGAGAATGGGATGCTTCGACATCGTGTCTTTGTTGAAGTCAGCAAGCGTTGACTGCGGCAGTGGGCAGACATTGGAGAGAAAAAAAGATTGCTTGGTCTATCTTGAAATACAGAGTGGTATCATTTCGTGTACGTTAAAAGCATACTTTCGCTGAGATATTTTGTTACAAAGGAGATGATGTGCCATGTTCCGCAGCCCTAAAGCCGTTCTTATTAAGTGGCATCTCGTCGCCGAACATGGACTCGTTCCTCTCATTACTGCTCCGCGAGCTGGCGCCTTCTCTGTCTGACTTTGTTGTGACGTGTTCCACCACGACATTGAGATCGGTGCGACAGTGGATGCCTGAGCCGAGGACTTCGTCGCTATCGTTCTTCGAGTGTCCGGGCCCCTCCTTGGCCGTGATGCTGCTAAGCTGGAAAGACTTGAAGTGTGTGTCGTGCGCATGAACGCTTCTCTGCGGCGGTGCGTTGGAGCGCTCGTGCGAAGAGGAGTGGGGGTAATAGTCGACATCGTTTTCGGGCTTCCCGCGCGCGAGACGGACGACGAGCGAGGCCATGGACATTTCAATGTTGAGCTTGACCATGTAGACCACCGGGTGGAACTGGATGTAGACAACTTGGTTCTTCAGGAACATCAAACCGATGAGCCTAACCATCATTAGCTTGGAGTGGAGCCGCAGGAGGTGGGTCAACTTACATTCCGTCCATGGCTATCGACACCACCATGAGCTTTGCGTTGAAGCCCACGAGGGGTTCGTATTTGGTGAGGCCATGCTGCTGCACAAGTCGCTTCTTGACGGTGTCGAGGAAATACCAGTTGAGGTACGCATCTACTAGCAGGATGAGGACCTTGGAAATCTTATCCCAGATGTTGTTGATGTTGACAAAACTGGCAGTGGAATTAGCTTTGATACCAAACTTTCGACCCAGAAAATCTCACGTTTGACTCGCGGGAGGAACCAGATGTGCCGGAATCCAGATGCAAAAGACGGCAATGTTGATGGACGTGATGATGACCACTGTGCCCCATTTCAAGCGGGAGACTGTACTTCGGTGTTCTGCAATCAGGGCAATCCGGTTGATGATGATTTGCATCAATAGCTGAATCTCAAAGACCCAGAGGAATAGAATGAAGAAGAGAACAGGGACCCTTCAGTGCGTTAGCAGGGACAACTTCTAGAGGTAAATCAACATACGTTGGACCGATCACGCCATCCAAGAATATCCACCCAATGATACCAATGGCAATGTTGGCTATAACCTCACCCCATACCATGTAAATGTAGACACTCCTCAATGGATTCCTATTCCGTCGAGTCTGTTTGATGGCCTCCCATACTGTCAGAAATCCGAATCCTAGGGTGAAGCCGGCGGCGAGAGCAGCTAGCTGGACATCTGCGCGAGACGCCATTCAAACAACGGTCCGAAAACTCGTGGGTGGGTACACTGCCTGGAGTAAGTCCACGCTGCCGGCGTTACTTTTTTCTGTGAACAGCAGTTCGGTGTGGGGTCGGCGGTATTCTGTCGTGCAAAGTTGGGAGTCCAAACGAAAGGGGTTCTGTTCATATATCGAGCCATCGAAAGGGGACACGCTGCTCATCAAAGGGAGGCATGCCCTCCCCTACCCTCAAGTGCCGATGCCTGCTCGCCTGAAACATGACTCAAAACCAGTCTACAGAGTTAAGCTGCTGCTCTCCTACATGGACCGGGTGCCACCTGCTCGGAGCAGGCGGGCTTTGCCATGGGCAAGATCCTGGTGCCGTGTCTGCAAAAATTCGATTTGTCGAAATTCGGTTCCACATGGCCCCAGCTCGCGCGCGAGGGCAGTGGAGACGTCCATGCGAGAGGTGGAGTGCAACAGCCGGCAAGTGGATCATTTTTCCCATGTGCTTTACCCGATGTGAGCGCGATGGCCGAGGAGACCGGCCGAGTTTTGCCGGCCGAGATACACCCGAGGCCTCGGAAGCCATCCGCCAACGATCAGTGGAGAAGGATGTGAGACCAGGGAGACTGGCGTGGCTGCGTGTGGCACCGCGTCACGATTGGGCTTTGGGCAGGGCAGAGGCACCAAGACGTTCTCGAAGGAGAGCCAAGATGGTGGTCGAGGCAAAATTGTCGGCGGGTGTGGAATTTGCCCCTCAATGTCAGAAAAAACGGGGCATTCGTAGCGATGACAGCTCAAAATGAACAGGATGAGTGGCCTCGCAGGCCGTGGAGATCAAGTCTCGCGTGGCATTTCGCCTCGAGTACCTGCAGGCTCGAAGAGCGTACCTTGCACGATGCCATGGCCAGGATGTTTACGATGGTGCAGATCATCGGCTCCGCAACAGTTTCCAGCGGCAAGCGGCACAATGGCCAAATCGAGCGGGTGGGAGTTTCAGGCACCATGCACCCAACATTGTCTTTCAATTTGTCCATCGTATCCGGGTCAAAAGTGTGACGGGTTTTGGGCAACAATCGATTGAAACGAATGTGCCAGTCGCTCTCGTCACGGAGCCCCAGTAGTGTCTGCCCGTCGCCTGTCGTTCAAACCTAATTGCTCGGAAATCAATCCATGGCGCTGGAAAAGTGCAGGGTTCTACCTTTTGAAGCCTTCCATGTTGCCATCACCCTCCGCGAGCCTGGGCGCCCACATGGCCCCACGGACCACGCCATCCTCAAGTCTGGAACAAGCCTCCAACAGATGAAGTGAGATTAGTTACTGCGTCCTACCTTCTCCATTGAGATTGTTCCCGATACATCACGTGATGCTCTCCGTGCCTGTCGTATATCGTCTCAAGTGACTTGTCGTCCCATGTGGATGACTTGCGAAGCACAACTGCGTGGCTGTCGAGGGAAATCTGAAACAATTACTCCTGTATCACTATGTATGTGCGCTAATGTTCTCAGACCAACTGTTCTCCGCGGTCGCAGGCCACCCTGTTAACGCTTACGCAACAAAATTTCGGAGCTCGGAGCATGCCCCAAAAGCAAGACGTAGCCGAATAGCTCCCAGACCGCTATCCTCGGGAGAAACAGGGCCTTCGCTTCTGTTAGAGGGTCAAATACCGGCTCCGAGATAGTGCAAATGTCAGACAAGGCTGATGCATGTCATAACAGCGGGTTGCATCCAATCATTGTAGACATTTTCAGCCACGGTTGAGTCGACATGGAGTTTTGGTGCCAGTGACTTGGTATAGGAACCGACATGGACCCCGTGCTGTACTACTCCACACCAACTTTGCCTCAAGTTAGGGGTTCAGAACTTTGTCATGCGGGGTTAAAGGTTCGCAGTATAAGATACTTCCCGCTGGGTGCCGGTGACGGAACCAGCTCCGGCTACCTATTGTACCTGTAAGATTGTGTTCCCAAGACCGAACAACTTGATCCTTGAAAGGAAGTGGTTCATGCGCCCCCCTCCTGTCCCTTGATTGCAAGACTGTAGTCTTTGAATACTGAGATCTCATCATAGGGCGATCACTAATATATATCAACCAGTTGCATATGAGCAAGGTATTGAAGGTTTAGTTCATCTACAATGTTGACACGACATATGCAAAGACTCGGTCATCAAAGATCCGGCTGTGCTCCGCAGTAATCAGTCGATGAGTGATGTAGCCAAGGAAAATATGTACCAATAACCAATGCATTGAAAAAAGTGTTAGCGATTCATGGTCATGATGTTCCCGTCTCAACGATTATATTCTAGCCATGCCTGGCCCCTTGGCTTGTGGTGACGATATGTCTGTACGCGAGGGATTGTCACAGCAAACACTCGCCCACTTGACTCGTGGTGTTTTAACGACTTTCTCTGCCTTTTCCTTTTCGGCTGGGTCGCAGGGATGCTTCTCCTTGTCGCTCTCCTTGATATGCCAGCTAATGGACGTGCACCCCCAGTGCATTGAAATCCCATGTAAGCGAGCTGTGTGGTATATGAGGGTCTGCAGAGGCAGCTTCTGTCGATCCGCTTGTGAGAAGTCATGGAGCATGTGTCAGGGGTTGAAAAACCCTTGGCTATAGCGAACTGTCTGAGCGGTTTCTCGCCAGTATGTGTCGTAATACTAAATAATTTGTGACTTGCAGTGTTAATAAAGAGGAAGAGATCATGAACTAGAATTTCATATCGATATGTTCTGGTGTATTTTGATGGTGTTCGAGCATCCCCATACTTTATGGTCTGTCTCATTGTCTATGATGGCGTCATTCCCGGCATCATGCTCCGATTAAACTGGGTCCCTGAAAAAAAAAGCCTGTCATGGTCAACGAAAGCCTATCCGCGTTGAAAGAGAACTAGGCGGTTAAATGATCAACAGTCTCTAATATGCAAGCTGTCATATCGAGTATGATGAAATCGACTTCGCTAACGACATGGCACTCACACGTTATAAGCGATCCGAGAGTGCTAATTCTTTTATATTAGTATGAAAATCTATCTATAAGAAGTATCATAGTCTTGATACAATGTCCTCCCGTTGTTGAACTCTATCCAATACAGTAAGATAGCTTGGCGTCGTTCTGATGAAGTACTGGCATGATTTATTTATGAATAAAGCAAACTGACACTTGTGTTTCGTCTCTATTCTTCTTATACTCTGTCTAATACAATGTTCAATTTCCCCTTCCACATTTGTATAGCTAGCACATACAGCAAACATTCGGAACTTCGTTGAAAATCGTCGAAGGGTTTGGTTGAGGTAGTAGAGAGCTCCAGACGGTGCACCTCCTCCCTACATCGCAAAGATTCATTTGACTGCTTCTTTTTCTTTTTATTGATATTAATAATAATAGTGTTAGATGCTGGCTATTTGTTGTTCGTATAAAAAAAAGCACATTAACAACAGTCGTCCAACGGCGTGCCTATCTATCTATACCACACTTGCTGAGACAGAACCAAGAGCAAAAAAGAAAGCATGTTTCCGACACCGGGAATCGAACCCGGGCCTTGCCGGTGCTCTGAATCACCTTGATGAATCAGATACTCTCGATGAGAGCGGCAAATCCTAGCCACTAGACCATATCGGATATTGTTGAAATGCTGTGAATTTTAAATTATATATAGTTAGCAGTTGACTCCACGAAAGAGAAACAAATCGATCGACAGCCTTTACGAATCAAAGGTTTTATTCTGCTTGCTTTCAGCCGAAGTGGCGAGTGATTAGCGTGCGCTAGCCGGTGTGGGAACAATGCAGATTCTGCACGCCGAGATTCATCCGACCTGTACGCCGACACCTCTATATACTAATTCATTAGGTTCGCTGACTATGATACTCAATCTTGCATGATAACGCTTCGTGTATGAAGTTATTCGTCAAATGCATGTGGCATACGTCTTCAACGTCCTTGGCTAACTTAGCTCATGCGACATCTAGACCGAGATGGCAGCGCTTATAAGACTATCGACGAATAGCTATGCGATTCAATCCTCAATCAAGTAGAACGAACTATAGCCTGGTCGACTGCTCTGAAGATTGACTTGAATATAATTTCGGCTGATATTTTCAAAAACAAGTGCATTGATGATGACAACTAATCATAACTTGCTCATCTTTTCAGAAGTAAATGATAGCAAACTTCGCCGAGAGAAGCCCGTGTCCCGAGGAATGAGTTCGCAATGCTTCCATCCTCCTTAGCTCTGAATCTAGGAAAGATTAGGGAATGTTTGAGCGGCAGAAATCCCCAATGCCCTTGTTGAACCCTGCTTCAAAACCTCATAAGTGGGCTCATTGGTCCAAAACTCAAAGTCTGCAGCACCATTTCCGGGCTTGCTAATCTGCCAGATCATCCACGGCACCTTGAGTCCATTGAACACGTCGATATGTTGCCCAACAACATTGGCCTTGTCGTTGCCCGTGGCGCCAAACTCTTCGAACAATACGAGTTTGTTTGCAGCCTGCGCGCGCTGCAACGCAACTGGTGCCTTGTTTCGAAACTCGGCTACACCGCTATAGGAGTGGATGTCGACGAGATCGAGTGTTGCGCAAGCCCAGTTTTGTGGGATATCTGAGTTTGGAAATTCATTGCCGCCACCTGTATTGTCAACGTCAAATTTGCGACTTCCAGTGATTACCCAAGGACTTACCGGTCGAGATGAGGATGGGGCTATTTCCCATGACGCTTCGCATCTTCTTGCTACGATCGCACCACCAATTAGGTGCGGGAGCAATGTTACCACGCAAATGTCCCTGACCCTCGTTCTGAATGTTAAAAGAGAATATATAATCCGACAGGTCTTTCCACTGCGGTGCGCCGGGGAGCAGCTGGTTGCGGTGCTGCAAGATATAAGTAAGACGGTTATCAAAATCAAATATCGGCGAAGGATCTTGATAGAACCAAGTGACATCGTTCTGGCTGGCTGGAGTAGTTGCACAGTTTATGGCGGGCAGCTTGTACTTGGAAACATAGGTATCTAGAAGTCGTATTAGAAATTTTCACCCTGTCTTGCACAAAGATTTCATATACCGTTTCCCCAGCATCCTAACTGATAACGATCGTGCATCGCAATAATGAGTTTAATTCCTGGATTGTCAGTGGAAGGTACATGTCGTATTGCGATCCAATACACACCTCTGGCATGAGCTTCAATCATCAATTGATCAATGGCTCTCAGCTGGGTGTCATCATATTTGCCAACTTCTTGGGGCTCGATATCGGGCATCTCGACTGATCCAGTATTCTTGTTGTTTTGGTAGGTGTACGAAATGAAAAGACGCAAGGTCTTCAGCTTGGCATCCTTGATAGCATCAAGAACGGCAAGGCGATCTGGCCTAGTGATGATGAGAAGATATAAAACCCGTGTGGAGTAAAAGTCTTACTGTTTGAAAGCATGAAGGAAGTACGAATTGACTCCGGCCCAGCTGGTTGAAATCGCCCGTTCTTCGATTGAATTTGCCGAAGAAAGTGGTGTAACAAGTGCGAGGGGAAGCAGAAGTGTCAGAAACTGCATTGTAGTAGATTTCGATAAGATGCAATAGAGAGACGATACTCAAGAAGGGGAGTCTGCCACTTCCTTATAAGCGATTTTACGAGAGTCAGCCTTGTGCTATTAAATGCTGTACCTTTAATCTCACTAGAACATGGGATCTTTGAATACAGGATGTTATCCAGTACTAGACCATAAGGGGCCCCAAAACTAGCGGAGCGACTCTATCCGTGCTGAAGATAGTCGCTCATGTAGAGATATGCGAGGTAAGGCTGGGAGTTTACTAGTAGATACCGGAGTGTTGTTGTCCGTGACCAATGCAGGTTGGCTCAGCACAGAAAGAAGGGATAAGAACAATTGAAGTGGATGGTCACTATTTGCTGTGTATGATCGTCACACGGAGTAGTGAATTTGAGTTCTGGCCCGAAAGTTCGGACAACCCGAGATCACGTGTGAGACAGGATAACCACGGAATACAATCTCCGCACCCAGAATAGAAGTAGTATAATCATTAGTGTGCATCTAATGTACCTAAATTATCACAATGTGGTATGCAAAAAGGGCCTTGAAACAGTTCGGCCCTTCAAAGTCTTGGGTGAACAACGCTAGGCAATTTCCGTCAAGTGTTCCGGTGAAGAGGATGTCACTGTTCTAATTCTAGTGGATGCCGTTGCCAAGACATTGATAAAGCCAGTCAGAACATACTAAGTCAGTCAAGATCGCATACGAATTGAGGGATGTAGAAGCTGAATCTAATTTTGATATTTTCCGGAGGGGCCGAAGCTAGTTTGCAACTTGAAGTTGTTGAAATAACAAGCATTAGATTCGCATTATGTCAAGTGTAGCTGAACAACACCTTTACAAGAATCGACGAGTGCACTGCTGAAGCAACCTCGAGGGTGGCAAATCGGACGCCACGGTCCATGACCTATTCATCCAACTTGTTGACTTTAAGACACACGAAAGACATCCTAGGTATCTAATACATCGAGACTACATGTTCTGAAGCTGCCCACGTCCAGTTTGTCTAATCTCATGCCGGCTCCACACTTCATTTTCCCTTGTCTTAATTTCCACTTACCGCCATGCCGTTATCATAGTGTGATATAACCCGAAGAAGCCTACTCCTTGACAGTCATTCCGACCTTTTAGTGGAAAGAAAATTTAAATTTGTTTTCTCTATTTACAGATAACCCATAGTGTCAGAGCGTCACCAGTAGATAAGCTTCGGACATGACTGTCTATCGCTTTTAAGCTGACATCACTGGTCTGAGAAAAGCATAGCATTGAGACTCACCGGAGCTCACTAGTTTTTTCTCCTGCAAGGCTTTGATTTTATAGTGGTATGAAAGGCAATTAATTATTCTAGAAGAGAGGAGGCGAGTGGTAGTAGAGGAAGGGACTGGTCGCTTGAGCCCCATGCCAGCTAACGCATTGTCTGACATGACCCAGAGCAAACAAAGACGGCTAGAGGAAATGTTTTTTTTTGTTTTAGAAAATTCAGTTACTGCAGACTAAATATCTACAGAGCACTGCGCTATACCTGTGCGTCTCAACGCCTCAGATGATAAGATGAGCACACGGCTATCGTAATACCATATCTTGCTTGCGTTGTAAATTGTCAACATAGGAAGAATTATGCGATGTTGCATGGGAAGACTGGCCCAGCCCGATGGCCTTCGGCACGGCGATTAATGCGCCCTTCAACCGGCCTGAAGCTTTGCCCAGCAATCTCAATGAGGGGATAGATGATAAAAGCTTGGTCAAGTATATATCAATCTCTAAATTCCCCTTTAGTAAAAATGGTCACCATAAAATGCCTGTCGAGCTAGAGCAACCAAAATATAAACACCAAAGGTCGAGCATATTATACCCAGGGTTCCAAGAAACCTCCCATATAATTGACTATTCCACAATTTGGAAATCCATTCCCACAAGACAATCTAGTGTTCTACCAATACCGCCATGGCAGGAATATTGCGACAGCCACCTGCCCATGTAATGATCGTGTATTGGCATCCACAAAGGGCCTTACTACCAGAGCACAGTCCCCAAAGGAGAGAGAAAAACGCCTCGGATATCGTATACCAGACCCACGCCCATAAAACCCATTTCCTTGCCATCCATTCCAGCGCCACCCCAATGCATTTCCCATGCGCCCAAACCCACGAGGCGAAGATAAAAAAAAGTATGCCCAGAACAAAGCTTTTCCTTCCCTAAGCTGCCCAACTCACGGACCCTGCCACTCCTCCAACTCCTCTCCCAACGGCCTCATGGGCCTGATGAGCTGGAACGGCGCATCCTTGACCTCCTCGCCCGCCCAACTGACATGCACCTCGAACCTCTTTGGCCTCGTGACCCTGCGCAGTGGTTCCAGCATTCTCTCCTCACATGCGGGATCCCTGAACCCATCAAAATATAATAGACTCGCGCGCACGAACTGCAAGTTTGGCATGTCGGCAATGATGCGCCACGTCTCCTCCCAGGTAGCCTCGTCGTTGGGAGGGTACAGGGGAGGATCGGACAGCAGCAAGTGCTGGGAGACGGGATCGTAGATGGGCCATGAGAGGCACCATTCGATGTCTATGGAGCGGATGAGAGCGAAGCGGCAGGGGAGAATGGTGCAGGAGAAGTAGCGTAGACAATCGAGGTCGGAGAAGGAGAAGCTATTAGACGAGTAGAGGAATTTGATTGACTCGGAGTATCTGCTGCGCCGTTAGACCCTTGTTTTTGCTTATTCCAGCCGAATTTGTTTTGCTATTTTTGTTTATTTTGGGGAGAGGGAAAGGGGGGACACTTACACCTGGCGACATGTTTGGAGGAGGGGGAGGATGTTGCCGTCGGTGGGCTCTGCAATGTCGCCGCTCATCGGGGACCAAATGTTTGCGCTGTCGACGGTGCCCCAGCAGCACTCGCGGCTGAGGGTACGCCCGTTGTAGCCCAGCGGACATTCGAGCGCACTCGGAGCCTTGCAGCGCAAGTGACCCAGCTTGTTCTCCTTTAGTATCATGTGCATGGTACTGTCTCCTAGCACGGCGCGATAAATCATGTGCCTCAGCTCGAGGGGCAGCCTTAGGAGCGGGGACTCCATCTGCTCCAGCGTCTTGCGCTCTCTTGCACAAAACGGCGACTTGTCTGCCACTGCGGCCTTGGGGATTGGTATCGTGAGGGCGCGCTCAGGTGGTCGCACGGGGAGCGGCCTGGGAGCCATCTTTTGTCGCCTTTCAAAGCGCCTCTTCTCTTCGGAGTCGCCGTGGCGGTGCAGTCGACTGGGACAACAACACGATGCGATGGCAATCCAGGCGCAAAGGATGGGACCGCAAGCTATGCCTACGGCGATGCTGGATAGGCTGGCGCCGCGCATGTTTTCGGACAAAGTTTCTACGGAACGGCGGGGGGCGCGGGAAGGATGTATAGCGAAAGTGGAGAAAGTATAGCACACGTCAAGGTTTCGAGTTCATGATGACAGGAGAAGCTGTTTGGCGGCGTCAGTGGCTTGTGCGACGGTAAGCAGCAGTCGGGACGAGTGAAAGAAGGGAAAAAAGTAAAGGTCAAATGTTGGGAGGCTATAGAGTGAGGGGCATAGGGAAGGACATAGCTCGTGCGAGCATGTGGAGGTTGGATGGCCGCGTTCTGTTTGCGTCGTGAGGCGTGTTTCGCCAAGACCAGGAACCCCTCATGTCCGCGGAGGGATCACGTGATCGGTCATCAGCCGCGACGATTATTACCACATTCAACAAGCTCCAACTTGATGGGTGCGAGGGATCACCGAAGCTCGATTTCATTTGTTATATCTCGATGGCCAGGGCTGGGCAATTTGTCGATTCCGAAAACTTGACCAAGACGCCTTTGCTGTTATCTACCTGGTTACCTAGGTAAGGTAAGTTACGCTAAGTCTGATTCACTACCTCAAGGTGACTTGAAAATTCGGGTCATTACTACTCGCTCACCAAATTTGCTATGTGATTCAGGACTGCTTGATTACTTGATTCATGTGTAACGTTGTGCAAGATGTGCCGCAAATTGCACAAGGCAGATACGCTCCATTTGAAGCTGCCGCGATAGACGAATCGACTCACTCATAGCAACAAAAGACATCCAAAAGTGAACTTTGCCAAAGTAATACCATAGTATCGGCCCCTTTGGCTGTCAAATAGCTATGGAAGTGACAGATTTGGCTCCGGAAGGTGACATGAAGCAACAGACTCTCGAAGAATTGAGAGTTGGCACTGACCGATACTTGCTACTATGGCCCAAAGTGAGCGTCCCTCCCCTCATTGACACAGGTACTAAAATTGCATCAGCCTTTTAGTGATCCTGGATTAAAAGAAGCATCTGTATTGACGGCATTCGAGTATGACAAGGAAGACCCAGTCGAACTGGATTGGATACGCAACAAGGTTGAGGAGTACAGCACCGAAGATGATGTATTTCGGCTTGAATTCCTACAAGCTATTGTTCTTTTGCATTCGTCTAGTGAGAGTCTCAAGGTTACGGGACCAGCGCGGGAATTTCTATGTGGCCAAGGTACAAGAATCGTTGCGGCACGACGGATCGATGAAAAAGAAGACTGGCTATCGCCAGGACCGTATTATTACTGCAACAATAACTTGCGACCTATTTGGAAGCTGTATGAAGATACATGTGGAGCATTTCTGCACACTGTGATACCGGGCCGAGAGAGGTGAGACCACTACCCCGAAAGCTCAACTGATGGCTGAAAAGACACAAGGGAGCCTTTCAAACTTCAAACCGCAGGATATACTCCGGGAACCCTTGCTATTGCAGTTCCAACCAGAATAAAAAGCTATGTAGGTAAGAAAGATGTATCAAAGTCTGCCTTGCGAGGCTGGCGCATTGCAGTCAAAGACAACTTTCATATAAAGAATCTGCGCACGACAGTGTGCAATCGAGCTTATCATGACCTCTATACTCCGTCTGAAAGCACAGCAGCTTGTATTCAGAAGCTTTATGATGCTGGAGCATACATTGTTGGCACAACAAAACTCGCCTCTTTCGCTGCAACCGAGGAACCGATGCAGTGTATTGACTGGCAAGCTCCTTTCAATCCTCGGGGCGATGGCTACCAGTCACCAGCTGGAAGTAGTAGCGGAAGTGGTGCATCAATAGCAGCCTATCCATGGCTTGATATAACTGTGGGGTCTGATAGTGAGTCTTTTATGTTCTAGTCGTCCAGCTTGACTGATGCGGGTAGCGAGTGGAAGTGGCCGTCGTCCTGGACTCTGGAATGGATGCTTCGCCATGCGTCCTTCTCATGGATATCTTTCTCACGAGGGTTTGGTTGATAGCTTCCCTCAATTTGATGTGCCCACGTTCTTTGGGCGGGATCTCGTAACCTGCAAAATCTTCGCTGAAGCATGGTATGGGCAGCTGCTGCCAAGACAAGTTTCTATCAAGCAGGTAGGTTGTTCATCGTTGATGAATTTGCCCTATTAACCAATCAAAGATGCCTTTATCGATCATCTACGCATCCGACTATATGAACAAGATTGAAAATACGTCCCAGTTAGATCTGATCCACGATTTTATTGTAGATCTCGAAAGATTTTTTCATGTACAGCATGAAAAAGTGTCCTTTGAGCAAGTCTGGGGATCAGACCCGCCTTTGAAAGCAGAGGGTGAATCTCTTACTGAATATATGAGAGATGCCTCCTTGCATTCATTCTTCTACGAAGACTACCACAACTTTGAAACTTTTCGTCGGTATTATCGAGCCAAGTTTGGGAAAGATGCTTACATTAGCCCTCCTGTCAGATGGCAATGGTACGTCAAGTCTTCTGATGTATCAAATCCCAAATCTAATTCTGTATAGGGAACTTTCCTCTTGTATTAGCTCCGAAGCTCACTTAGAAGCCATGAGAAGACTAGAGGTCTACAAAGACTGGTTTAATGAGGCAATAATGAAGCCTGATAGACAGAGCACATTGGTCCTTCTTCCCATTGAGGAGATAGCACCAAGATACCGCGATGAAATGCCCAAAACAAATTTCAAGCCTGTTGGAGTACCGAATCTTTTCCTTTCTCCAATCTTAAAAACACCCGAACTCACGGTTCCAAGTACGTAGGCCGATTTGGTAGATCTGGATAGAAGAGATCACTGATAGCAACTAGTTGGCAGCTACCCTTATCAGTCAAAGGTCAGTGGTGCCATGGAGAAGCTTCCTGTGGCTATCTCTGTCGTGGGCCCTCCAGGTGCGTGGACCGTAAAAAAGCTGAAACTAAAAAAGGATAGTCCTGATGCCACAAGCAGGCCAAGATGTGTTCCTCATAGACATCGTTCTCCATTGTCTTCGGTCAACCTGTCGCCCCCATCGTGTTTTGACCGGCCCTGAGATGTTCTAGAAAGATTGAACAGGCATTTGAAGCGTTGGTATCCGGAAAAACTGGTGAGCCGGTTTACTCGTTTGCAGGCCGTGTGAAAGCGATATGCAGAACCAATAGTTGCCAGTGAAATCCTATCATGATCTCAACTCAAAACAAGCGTTTGTTGTGTTAAATGGAGCCCATGACACGCCCGTCTTTCACTCAGATTTCGACACGTTAGCTCCTACAAGAACCCAACCGTCCAGCCCAGTAGGCATGTGCCATCACCTAAACACCCACACACAGATCGACTGCCAGATCACAACCTTGTTGGTTACTGTACTCCCAGCTTTTGAATGAGGCCTACATCTCAAAGGTGAGATAGCCCAGCAAATCGAGCAGACTGTGCCCACGTTGTCAACATCCTCAATTCACTGAAACTGAATATTCTGAGAGGACTAACGTACCAAAAGACCAGTCAGCGAAAATGGCTTCTTCCAACTTCAAGAAATTCGAGCATGGTTTCAGAAAGCTCAAAGCCGACCTCACTGCGAAGGGCTTCGGTCCTGTTTTGCAGAACCTGCCAAACAAACCAGACGCCATCAAAGAAAACACCGTAATCAAAGATTGGGTCCATGACGACGTAATCATGCTCGATGTCGCTTTCATCGTCGGCAAATACATAGGCGAAGTGGTACGCGTAACGTCGGATAGGGTCTATCTCCAGAAGTTCAACAAGATCCCTCCCGGCAAAGATGCACCCAAATCTGGTATGATACGATACCAAGGCACATTTGAAGGCGATTGGACGCCTGTCCCGCCCTTTTGTTGGTCCCCTGTTCTTGCGACGGGACTTTCGGAGGGAGGTTCTTCGGAAACTTGGGCTCTGATTCGCTACTATCTTTGTGAGTTTGTCATAAAGACGCGGGCTGCAATTGGGAGTGTTCAGTGTCCGCTCTTGGCGGACTTGGAGAGCGCCTTGATGCTGGTCGCAGATACGGATCAGTTCCGAGGCCTGAACGTGTCTGCACATGATGCTCCCAGGGACAGGGCTACCGCAAAACTCGAGAATAGCGACGAGGTAGGCTTGAATCACGGTCCTTTTGCCACTGGCAGGCCCAAGCTCCTGGCGCAACCCGGAAATGGGGGCCGCATTGCTCTTCGCGAGATCTCTGGAAACATTCTCGCTAAACCCCGCCCACAGCAGGAGTCAGACAAGAACAATCTCAAGGGCGAAGGAGATGAAGAACCCAGAATTTGGCCTGGTTTTGATACGCTTGATGAGATCCGCCGCAGCGTTCCCTCAGTCTACCGAAATAAGCTCCCAGGTCTTGATGCAATGGTCTTCGAACCACATACAAAGTCGTTCCGGGAAAGATTTCTACCTCTTCGCCTCTGCATTGGCGTCCACAATGACAAGACCTCCGAGGTGTACAAGGCCGGAGGAAAGGTTTGGGTATACTTGAGATACAACATAGATGTGAATAGGTCACCCTCTCCACAACTAGAACTCGATTTCACATCGGCGGGCAGGCACGGCCAGTGCGAGATCGATCGACAAGACATCCTTGATGGACGTATCGATCTCGAGCCTGCTTTTGCCAACACACAGAGGTCTTGGTTGTACATCTTTGCGTTGATCAGGTGGTACTTCCTCCTTGCCTCCGAGAGCAGACTCCACAACTTCTTGATGCATCGAATCCCGTTCAACGTCACCTTCAAGAGAAATCTCATTCAAGCCTGCAAAACTTACGGCCCGAGACAACCAACTTTCGACACCGAAATCAAAGCGCCTGAGTACTCTGACGAGGACTCCGAGCATGAGATCAACATCGGCGCTCCACACCGCAAGCGAGGCTACAAGAAGGAACCCGGACTGGCCAAGGTGTACAAGCGCGACCCCGAGGAGGCAGAGCTGAGCGAGGAAGAGAGGGTCCAGCGTCGACGAGCAAACAACGCCAAGGGCAGAATGAGGCAGACTCTCGTCTCCCAACAAGCCGCTATGAACGCTGAGGTTGCTGCGGAGTTCGGTGAGAGTGAACTGCCCGGTAGGAGGGGCGCGCGATCTATGGTACGGCAAGTAAAGCAAGAACCCAAGGACAATCCCTCGGGCAACGTCTATTCACCTGTAAAGGAGATGGATACCTACTTCGACACCCTACCACCGGATATACCTGATTATGCGATCAAGCGACAACCTTGTGACGATCCTTAGGCTTACAACTCTTCACAGGCACAGGGGATGGGGGATGATGGGTTGATGGGAGGGCGGCATGCAGTGGAACGACGGGTGAGAATTCCTTGACACAGGCGATTTTGTTAGCTAGAAATGGACATGTGGGGTTGCGATTATTGTAAGATGTATATATGAATGGGCAATGACTGGAACCTGTATTGATATGATATCTGTATGTTTATAATATCAAGGCTGTTTAGTTGGAAGTATTGTCCCAATCGTGAATTTCCCTCAAATGAGGCGCAACTCCATGAAAACAGATGGATATCGCAGTTTCAGTCAAACTCTAAGGTCTCCGGCTGTTCAACGGCCGAGTCTCCACATCATCGTCCACCTCATCGAACTCATCCAACTCATATTCACCCGCACCTCGAATGTTTTCTTCATCTTTTGATTTGAATCCTGCCGAATCGGCTGGGTTGGGATACGGCGTATCGCACCTCAGGCTTCGTAGAGGAGGATAATATCTCCGGTATGTATAATATGCCACCAAGATTCCAATCAACGAACCAGTCGTAACGTCGTATACGTCGTGGCGGTAGTCTTCGCATCGAGAGATCGCAATTAACGCGGCACCAAGCAGTGGCGCAAGCGCAAGGAGAACGCGGGCGAGATCGGTACGCGGACGGAATACGTGGCATTGACCGGCGAGGAAAAGAGCGAGATAGCCGAGGCCACTGAAGGAAAAGGAACTGTGACCGCTGGGAAAACTGCGCCAGCCGTCGTGAAGGACATGGTGGTCCGTCTCGGTGCAAATCTCAAAAGTTACGAGCTGATGGTCTGGCGTTCCGGGAGCAGGCTTGCATCGAGCAATGAGATCAGGTCGCGGGCGCCCGACCGCATTCTTGATAACGTCGGTTATGAAGACGGTAAGAATCATGCTTATGAACCATCCAAGGATTGTGACATGCGCCTTGTGGCCTCCTGGGCGGATGAGGAGAGCCCATGCCACAAGGACTCCCAGAGGAACCGCGCCGGCGTAGATGAACAGCCATGCTGGAACCATATATCAGCACTTCCATTTCCTATCCCTGGATTCCAATACGTACGGACGGAGACTCGCTCGACTTCGGCATGGGGGAATTGGATAGCTTGGTTGTCCAGCGAGAACATGCGGTGAAATGGGTCTGCGAAGAGCAGGATCTATGTCGGTTAATACGAATTTCTTCCAAGTTTTACGAGATGGGTATATCTTACAAGAATGTATCCTGCAACCAGAATGGCAATTCCGACATAGTCGGATGCGTAGGAGCGCTAGAACAGCTGTCAGCATGGGTTTGTAGAAGCACACGACATTTGCACGTACCTGCCAGAAGCGGGCGGCAGCGCCTAAGAAACCTTGGGACTGTAAGAGCTCATTTCGCCTCTGCGATTCATTCGCACGGCCAGGCATTATCAATCGCTTTGATGTGAAAAAAGCATCGCTCGAGGACAGGTGGATGTCGGAAAGCGATCGGACTTGAGATGAAGCTACGCAGGCGCTCCACTACTCCCGCGAGGGTTTGACGCTAGTCCATATTGGTCACTGCATCACGTGTCGTTCAACTTACCTAGGTACCGTCTTAACCCCAGGAAGACACACAAAGAGATAAAGGTAGCGTCAAAATACGAAAGAGGTGTAGATTCAGGAAAAACATGATTATGGAAAAATTACCTAATTCAATATGTTGAAATCAGCGTTCCTAGTCGTCCTCCATCCACCACCACGACGCTTCCATTAAGATACGCACCGGCTTTCGATGCGAGGTAAAGTATAGCACCTGCGATATCATCCTCCTCTCCCGCTCTCTCTGCTGGAACAACACTTGGCTCAAAAGTGCCCGCATTGCCGGGCCCCAGATTACTGAATATCCCTCCAGTTAGATCCGACGGAAAAATACCAGGCGCGAGGACATTACAGCGGATTTTGTATGGTACAAAGCTTGTTGCCAACATCTTCATCATATGTGTTACCGCTGCCTTGCTAGAGTTGTATGCAAAAGATGCACCCTTGAGCCTGCTGAAGCCCCCAATGCTGCTTGTCGCTACCACCTGACTTTTCCAATCCGAACCCATGTTGCCGACTTGATTTCCCTTGTCGAGTAGATCCAGAAAAGCAAGCGTAGTGTAGTAGACACCAGTTGTATTGACATTGTACGTATCGGTAAATTCTTCCATTGGCGTCTCGAGCGCGTGAGCCCTGTATTCGGAGATCGAAGGTGGGGCCTCGTTAGGAGCTGTCTTCAAAGGCCTTGGACCCATGATGCCCGCGTTTGCAACGACCAAATTGACATAGCCCGTAGTAGACTCGACATTTGCTGCTAGCTGGAGCAGAGATTGTTGCGACGTGACGTCGCCCACGAGTGGGATGACCACGTTAGGATTTGTCTCTTGGGCTACTTGTTGCAAGACAGATTCTCTTCTGCCCACGATATAAACAGTTTTTGCTCCATTTGCTACGAGCGCTCGAGTTATCATTAGGCCAATTCCTAAGCAATATTAGCTTTGTACTGGGTTTTGGTTGGAGTTGGTGTACCGGAACCACCACCAGTGACCACTGCAACAATGCCATTGACGCTGAAAAGAGTCGCGGCAGTAAGTTTAGAAGCTTGCATGTCGTATGTAGAATTGAATGAAGAATATTTTCTTGATGATAATAACATTCAAGAACGGTGTCTTCGGCTCCGCCTTCTCCGAAATGCATGCTTTCGTGTTGAAAGATGATTGGCAGACTGAGTCTTCCTCATAGAAAGGAGTCAATGAGATTGATATTGGATTTTCATATCTAGAATGCGCGTGCGGTTACGATGCCAAAGAGGTGTATTACCGTAATCTTAATGCTGACCTAATCTTAAAAAATGCCACTAACTTGAGTAGTCCTTAGGGGAACATCTTGTTAGCAATTTTCTAATATGAGATCTATCATCAAAGCTCGTATGAAATGTCTCTCAATAATTGAACCATTCAGTAACATAACGCGCAAGAAAGCACAGTTTGGCTCAATATGATTGCTTCTTCGCCGCACGTTGGAAGCACGTCCAGTAGCTCTGGGGGTAATACTCGATATTGTGTTTTCTTTGAGGGCAACTTAGGAGAAAAACTGCAAACCATAGTTTCAAAGTCATTCAAAACCTCTGGCACAAGGGATTTCCAAAAAAGTTTAAAGTAAATATGATGTTAATTGACCCTATGGAAGATCCCTTTTATTCACTCTATATGCACCTCTGTCTCCAAAGCTTGGCACCGCTTTTCTTTCGGATGTATGGACAGCAATCACCTGTGTATGAGTTAGCACCAACTTTGATTGGGTTCTTACGATACCATATCAACTTAACAACGTAACCATAGCCGAACGACCTGAACTTTCATCCGGCACGTCCTTAGAAGTTCGGCCATCTACCAATACACTCTCAGTCGAACCAAGGGTGAAATTCCCATCTCAGCTAAGAACAGCCCGTTGAAAAAGCCATGGATCTATTGGAGGAGCATTTATCTGACACAAGTACTGAGCACCTTATTGGCGACCACTCGTTCGAGAACATGGCCTTGCAAGAGCCTACAGAAAAGTCTTTCAAATTCCTCGACTTGCCAAAGGAGCTCCGCCTTATGGTATATGAAAATATTCCAAACATAATCCAACATTATAAAGTCGAATATATCAATAGAGAAACCTTGACTCTGGTATCTCTCATCCAACCAACCATAATACTATCAACATGCCGTCAAATCAATGACGAGGCGGCAGCGATCGTCAAGAAGACCGCAATGAACGCAGCGTCGGTACCCAAGGCACGGATCATAATTCGTTCGAAACGTCTCTCAGAATTCGGGCGTTTTATCTTCCCGTTGAGGATCATCTGCAGACTTGTTCATTATCTACGAGAATTTCCCAAGGCAAGCATTGACAGCTTTGCCAGGCTCCTCGTATACCACGGGCAGGTCATGGAAATTATTTCTCAGCCACAAGTCTTGGAATTTGTCGAGAGAGCTGCATTGTCGACTCTTAATCACGTTGATAATTTCAATGTCTGGGTTGTGTCACCCCGGCCACATTCCTGGCAGCAATCGTCTTGGGGGGTGTGTCGTAGCTCGAATGTCATGGATGGACCTCAGTTTCGAAAAATGTTCGTTCGCGGACTGGAGGCTGAATTTGTCGGTTCTCATGATTGGACTTCCGGAGACATTAGTCTTGCTTATTTCAATCCACAAATTCTTGAAACGCCACATAAAGAAGAGGATTGGATAGAGCGTGAATGGCTGTGAGGATATCTACAAGGAAATCTGTAGTAAGACGATCTGATTCAGGAAATTTTATAGGAGTGCTGTATGAATAAACACTATGATTTTGGAAAACAATATCCTAGGTAAAGTGCTTTATGGCGCCGACACAGGATTATACCTATATCCCGCCTGTGCAAAATTGTAGAGTCTAAATCAAGTCTATCATCATGCTTACACATAAGTGTGCCCATGCTCCGACTCTGCAATGTTATGGACCCTAATCTGAGATAATTTTATGCAGTGTGAAGGGTCTTTTGGCTGGATAAGACGAGGGTTTTCGACGAATACAAGTATCAAATCTAACATGCTACATTGAACCCACATCCACTGCAAAGTGCTAGAATATATTACAAATAAAGTAATAAATCAATAAAACATATGCTGTTACCCAGCCCATACCCAATCTAACATGTATCCCGAACCTTTCTACCCCAAATCCAAGAGCCAACATCACTAGCCCCCATTTCCAACCTTCACACCAACCACAAAAAAGAGCCAAAGCGGCCATAAAGTAAACCAAAAAAACAAGCAAAACTTTTCAGAGTAGGGGTAAACTCTCCTGCCCTCTTAGCCAAAAACAGGCCTATGCTACAAAGAAGCTATTGTCCGTCCCCCCCCTTCCCGCATCCTTTCATCCATGCACGCACCCAAAAAATAAAATAACACCAAGCAATGCGAAACAAACCCGCCAAATCCTCGAAAAAGAGAGAAAGCAAGATAAACAGACAAACAGACCACCGACCTACCCATCATACCATCCCCCTCCCAAACTTTTGGTGAAGAAGCAAAATCCCTAAACCCAGGAGAAAGGAAAAAAAAGTTTCCAAGTGGAACCCCGTGTACAATATGAAGAAGGGAAAAAGTGTAGACCCAAGGCGGGCCATAATCAGGGACAAAAGACAGGCCCTTTGGAATCCAGGGCACGCGTAATAATCCAAGCATCCCTCTTAGTAGCATGTTACGACCACACCCCGCAAGCCCAAGACAAGAAACCAAATAACCACACCCCACAAGACCTCTACCCCGCCGTATCATGCGAACTACTCGTAGTAAAACTACTCCGATTCGTCCCCTCACTAAAAAACGTCGCCACACTCGTCCTCTTAAACGGCGCCGCCCCATTCGCATCCCTCGAGGCCGGCGGACTCGCCAGCCCGAGCCCCAAGCCTGAATGCGCCACTGGCGAGGATGGCGACGTCGCTGCAGCATGCGCTGCGCCATCATTAGCTCCATAGCGCTCGCGGAGCCGCTTGATCTCGCGCAGGCGGTTGCGCCACGAGGAAATGGACTCGCCGCCCTCGCGAATGAACCAGACCTGCGAGAAGACGCTGGCGTTGATGGCCATGAGGCGGCAGTAGGCCGCGAGGTGCTTGCCGCACAGGATCTTGGTCTCGGCCGCGGGAGAAATGTCCGGGAAGCCAGGCTTGGAGATGACCTGCACTTTGTAGTAGCGGTCCTTGCCGTCAGGATCCGTGTCCAGGCGGCGGTCGACGAACGAGGCGCGGGACTCAGGCGCGATGACGATGTGGACGTAATTAAAGGCCGAAGGGAAGGTATCAAAGTCGTAGGGCAGGCCGGAGTCGTTGAAAATAATATTTACAAAATCATTGCCAATGTGGCGCTTTTTATTAGGGTAGGTCATGTCATCGTCGGGGTTGGTGGGCATCATGGTCGTAATGTGGAAGACCAGCTCGATGCAACGGTCGCGCCAGGCATAGGTGAACTCGCCATCCATGTCGTCGCGAGTGTCTAGACCGCCCGTGTTGAATTTTGCGCCCTTGAGTCGCATCAGGGTGCCCAAGTCGCTCAAGAACGATGTGTAGGCGGCAGATCCAATGTCATTCATCAAAATCTCCCTCTCATCTTTCTGACCTTCGCCAATGTAGATGACGCCAACTTTGTAGCTGTCGACAGTTGAAATGCGGTCGAATGAAGAAATGGCCCGGCGTGTCATGTCATCTTCAGGCAAGGGAATGGGAGGATCAGCCAGATTCAACGGAGCGTAATAGGTTTGGAGAATATCATCAGGCAAAATTCCAACGTAGGAAGAACTGTAGAACGCTTCGGAAGCAAGTCCGACTGTCAGCGGAACCTGATGGCTGGGCGGGTCAGCAAGTAGAGGGCGATGAACGGCGTATCGTGTCCCGCAGGGCCGCCGTGTAGTTATGAGTGAAACACCTGTTCGGGCAGCAGTCTCTATTGTCAAAAGGCTGTGTCCTACAATCCAGGTCTTCTTCCACACTTCGCCGTCTCCAGGTTTCGAGAAATTTGGATCCCTAAGGGTTTCGTCGCGGTCGGAATAGGCAACCATATTCATAATATCGAGAATGACCTGGCCTTGCTCTTCAATGACCTCTTTTCCACTCGGATCCGTATAGATGAGGTTCTTTGTAATCCATGGGATCTGTTTGGGGCGGTCCTCCATCTTCAAGCCCATGAACCAGAACGTAATGACGTGATATGCAAGAGAGTACAAGTAATGAGGCAAGTCGTCAACTGAAGATTTCTGCCTCTTCGCCGACGCATCAGGGGATGATGTGAAATCGCGGGACGGGCCACTGTGACGCAAAGAACGATGGCCTATCTGACTGCTGAGTGCTGCACGATCCCGCTGGTCTCGTATATGCTGAAGGTAGCGGAAACTAACGCCGAACACCATTTTGAATTCTTCCTCGCGGAAATTTTTATATAATTCGGGCATACGCGCCAGTGAAGTTAGAAAATCCAGGATGTGAATGGCCGTAGCAGGCTTGGTGATGATTTGAGTCATCTTTTGGACGATATTGTCCAGCGACTTGCTGACGGAGAGCGGCAATTCGTGACAGCAGACTGAGAGTGCATGAATGCACCACTTGGATGTCCGATCCCAGTAGCTGATGCCATGAAGAAATGCCTTAACTAACTCGTCTTCCTCGCTCTTTTCGAAATAGTCATGATAGCTTATCAAGACGGTGAGGATGTGATATAGGCAGACTGCAACGTCGGCCTTTTTGAGAAGAGTATAAGATGGAGGATCGCGGAAAGAGGAGTTGCGAACCCGCTCACACACGACATTTCGCATCATTCTCAACTGGGCAACGCAGCTGCGGACCAAAGACTGGTTCGACAGCTGGGGGCCAAGGTGGATTATGATGTAGCTGTAAATTTCCCAGTCGGGGCACTGTTGCACGAGAGAAATGACTAGCTCAAGCCACAGGGTTATTTCCATGTCGAGGACATCCTCGCTGAGTGGGTACTCATCTGCATCGATATGTGAGAAGACTACTCTGCTGGCATCAGTAGAAGGTTCCTCTGGGAGGCCTTTGGGACCAGGGTACATCCACAGAGGAGGGACTGGTTTGGTGATGCGATTTGTGTGATGGTTGTGCCGAGAAGTGTGCCGGCTGAGTGATGAGTGTGGACTGGTTCCGGAGGCTCGGGAGTCGGGCATAGAAACTTCTTCGAGTCGATCGGTGCTTATGGCAGTATCTTCAGTGCGGCAGAGCACTGTTGCTATGCTCTCACCTTCGGAGGAGGAACTGACAATGAGGGCGTGACTGGAGTCGGCACGTAAGCGGAATAGGAGCTTAAGGGCGGTAAGACGAGCGTCTGTCTCGAAGTTCTCTGTGCCTGCGATATACCGCAAGATCTCGTATAGTACGCGGGTCTTGCGAGCTGACTTGATTACGCTGCGCGTGAATAATCGCACAAAAGCGGACGCCATGACATTACAAGCAGATCCGAGAGAAGATGGAGAGTTCCAAGATGGCGGAGCTGCAATAGAAGATGGCATTCGGCATTGCTCTAATCGCCTTTTCAGCACCTCTAGCTTATCCTGAAAGTTGCTCGATCGATCAATGGCGTCAACAGCATAGTCGACTAATTCATGGAGAACCTCAACATCCGTCTCGGCCTCGATGACATCGAGAAGTAAACGCCCACACTCTTCGGAATCGTCCGCGAATAGTCGTTCGACCGTGTTGTAGGTTTCCCGTAAGAGGTTGATGCTCATGAGGCGAAGAGATCGCGGCCTTGTCCTGTCTTTGAGTACACCATCGACCAAAGAGTGGCATGCTTCTAGCCATCCACTATTTGCGGGATGTAGATAACGCTCTTCGGCATAAAATCTCATCATGTTCTCTGCGGTCGAATCACCTAGTCGATGCGCCAAGCTCATGAATAACTCCATGGTCGAGGCCTTTTGGACAAAGTCCATGTCAGCGGTGATGGCGTCCAGCTTGATGAGCACCCTGAAGATGCTGTCATCAGCGCTTCGATGAATATTCTCATGCCGTGACGGGTGGGAGGTGGATTCTGGGTTTGAAATGACATCAGCTTCCAGCTCGCCGGCAATGGACGGCACGGAAGTCACATCATCGGCTGTGCGGTGGTTGGTCAATGACGGCATTGAGCGTGCGATCTAGGAAAACATACCTGCTGAAAACGGACCATTGCTGTTGACGGACATGGTGCGCTCTGTAGGAACAAACTCGCCCAGATCAGGGATTGGTGTGTTGTGTAGCCCGCGTTCATCAGAACGCTCAGCACATGTTTGAATGATGTGCATTAGATCAGACCAATCCGCTTCACGGAGAAGCAGACTTCTCATTCTATCTTCGGCCAGGATGGCATCTATGAGGTTGATGATAAACTCCTCCTGAGTCTTGTGGCCCTCCTTGATCGACGCTCTGAGAGCGGGGAATAACAGCGACATGGGGACTTTGGGGAGCCCATTGCGACCGTCTTCGAGCAGCAGCAACTGCAAAACCTGTATGGTGCCACGATACAAGCTGAACTGGCGGCTCTTTCTTGCAGAGCCATCAGGCTCGTCTAGTAGGGTATGCAGAAGACATGCGACTGCCGCCTGTCCAACGTGTGATTTGAACAAGTTACTCAGCGTGTTCCAGGTTTGCTCCTGGAGATCGACAAGCTGCCGGTGGATAGCACAGAGAACCTCCAAGCATGGACGAAGGGCTTGGCGGGGCACATGTACGTAGGTGATGACGGTATCGAACAATCTGATGCAATTTTCAATGTCGCTTGTCTGAGTGGTCTCCTGACAGATTGAAGTCGCCTTCTTCAGGAGCAGATCCACATCGTCCTCGCTAAAGACCTTGGAATTAAATTTGCAAATGTCAATGGTGTACTGGAAGATGTTGGCCATGTTGGCAGCCTCCCGATTGGGAGTATCCACGCTTTTCTTGCCGCTGCCTTTGCGTGTGTTCAAGGCATCACGCCGAGCTTTGAAGCAGCTGTCGAGAGAGGATAGAATGAAGGGAGCGATTGATGACTCGCAAGCTTCAATGTTACGGCCGCCGTGAGTGAGAAGCGATATGATCTCCAGTCGGAGGTGGAAGCTGCCGTCATGCTTCCGCAACGAGGCGGCGTCGAAGAAGACATTGCGCTCAATTGGAGAAAGCTCGGGCAGAGTCACACAGCTCTTGAGGAGCTGATAGCCCGTCGCCGCCACCTCATCGGGCTTCTCGGGGAGAAGCATGTCGCTCGCAACAGACCACAGGCCGAGGACATTCTTGACCGGGTACTCTTCCAATATTTTGCAAATCTCCTGGACGGCCGCAGCCCGGTCTGGATGCGAATTGGCGTTGTTGAGCTGGGCAATGAGCCCCTCGAGCTCTGGCGGCCCTCCCAAGACCGGTCTCGTCGCCTTGGGAGCTACCTCCTCTATGCGCCTGAGGGCGCCATCGGCAGCGGCAGCTGCGGCCGGGGCACTCGATACGGAGTCGGGGCGATGGGAGCCCAGAGAGGGGGTACGGGCGGGGGTATGGGAGGCCGAAGAGACAGACGGCGGCGGGGTCGGGCTCCTCAGGCGACCGCTGGTAAGAGAGCGGAAGGCGCCAAAGAGGGCGGCAGTCGAGGGGCGTCGGTCGGGGGTGCGAGGAGCATCTCCTGACGGCGGAGACATGAAGCAGCTTCTGCTCGCGGCGGGCGGGCGCTGTGGGGGTGGAAGAAGGTCGAGGGCTAGGAGAGCAGAGGCCGCGACAGTCCGGTGGAATGGCGCAATATGTCGCGGTCGTTCATGGATGCGACCGCAGCGGAGGGTGGAGGAGCGGAGCTATAGCGGGGGTGCAGTCGCCCATTTACTGAGTGAATGGCGGGCGGCGGGCGGGCAGCTGCAGCGAGGCGTGGAGGAGCGAGGGCGAGGTCGAGGGCGCGGTCAAAGGCGCAGACGAGGCATGGTGGTGGCGATGTCGTGAGAAAATGGGCCTTTTTTCGGAGTCAGCTGGCTGGTTCCAAGGTTTCCAGGGCTCCAGCTTGCGTGCCCTGCCTGGCCTGCCTCTGCCCTGCCGTGAAAAAGCTGGGGTTCGGCGCTAGTTTTCGCCGGCGCTCGGGCCGCCTTGGTCTTGGCATTTCGGCGGGCGGCCGCCGTCGGTGGTGGTGACGACCCGCGCGAAAAGTCCAAACAGAAAACAGCCCGCCGCACGCCTGCTCTCCTCCCACCCCCCCGTCCCCTCCCTTCTTTTCTTCCCCCCTCCGGTCGCGCTGCTTCCGCATTGCTTCCGCATCATGGCCACCGACATTGCCGCTCTCTCGCAGCTCTTGCAGGCCAGCCTGGACCCCCGCCAGAACAAGCAAGGTGTGTGGGTTCCCATGTTTACCCCCGAGTCCGCCGCCATGCTGCTCCACGCGGGCTGCTCTCCCCGGCTGCTCTGGCAGACACAGGCTGGGGGTAGCTGCTGGAGCGTGAGTGCGGTCTTTAGGACTGGGTCAGGCTTAAGCTTTGCCCTATGCGGGCTGCTTTGGCCCTGCAGTCTGCACTCACGCTGCAGCTAGCTGCCCCCTCCCCTCCCCCCTCCCCCTCGTCCTCTCCCTTCGCCATCGTGCCCCCTTACTTTGTACTGACCCGTGCAGCTGAGGCCGCCATTGCCAGCGAGCAGGCCAAGCCCAACTTCTCTCTCTCTCTCCTCCAGATCGTCGCCGCGTCGGACGCACCCATCACCGTCAGGCTCGCCGCCGCACTCTACTTCAAGAACTTCATAAAGCGTCACTGGGTGGACGAAGATGGCAACTACCAGCTGCCCGAGGCCGAGGTCACGGCCATCAAGCGCGAGCTGATCGGCCTCATGGTCTCGGTCCCGCCCAACCTCCAGGCCCAGCTGGGTGAGGCCATTAGCGCCATTGCAGACAGCGACTTTTGGCAGCGATGGGACACTCTGGTGGACGACTTGATTTCGCGCCTGACGCCCAACAACACAACCGTTAACAACGGCGTGCTTCGCGTAGCACATTCCATCTTCAAGCGATGGCGCCCGCTGTTCCGCTCCGACGACCTCTTCACTGAGATCAATCACGTCCTATCCAAGTTCAGCCAGCCGTTCTTGGTCCTGCTGCAGAACACCGACGAGGTCATCACCAATTCAAAAGACAACCCAGAGGCTCTCAAGGGCGCCTTCAGCACCCTGGAGCTGATAATAAAGCTATTCTACGACCTATCATGCCAGGATCTGCCCCCCGTGTTCGAAGACAACATTGCCCCGATATCGAGTCTTCTCCACAAGTATCTCATCTTTGACAGCCCAACCCTTCACACCGGAGACGAGACCGAGGCTGGTGTCCAGGAATACGTCAAGGCTGGCATTTTCGAGGGACTGATGCTCTATGTGCAAAAATACGAGGATGTCTTTGGCCCCCAGCTTGGCCAGTTCATCGAGAGCACATGGACTTTCCTCATGTCGGTCGGTCTGGAAACAAAGTACGACATTCTAGTCAGCCGAGCTCTCCAGTTCTTAACGGCCGTGGCCAACACCAACCACGCCGAGGCTTTCAACAACGAGAGCGTCATGGTCCAGATCATCGAAAAGGTTATCCTGCCCAACCTTACACTTCGCGAGTCTGACGAAGAGTTGTTTGAGGATGAGCCCATCGAGTTCATTCGGAGAGACTTGGAAGGATCTGACAACGATACTAGGCGTCGCGCTGCCACCAACTTCCTCCGCCAGCTCATGGGACGCTACGAGGGACTGGTGACCGACCTGGGCAAGCGTTACGTCGATCTTCACCTGCAAAGCTATACAAGCAACCCTTCAGAGAACTGGAAGGCCAAAGACACTGCCGTATATCTGCTTTCTGCCATCGCCGCCAAGGGAACCGCCACTGCCGCCCAAGGTGTCTTGAGCGTCAACCCCAACGTCAATGTTGTCGAATTCTTCCAGAGCCAGATTGCCGCCGATCTCCAGGCGGACAACGCCAACCCCATCCTCAAGGTCGATGCCATCAAGTACATCTACGTCTTCCGCAGCCAGTTCCCTCCTGAGATGTGGCGCGCTGCTTTCCCTCTTTTGGTCAGCCAGCTCGGAAGCGACAACTACGTCATCCACACCTACGCCGCCATTGCTGTCGAGAGGGCTCTCTACATGACAGATGATAAGAAGGAGCCCATCATTCCCAAGGCCGACGTCGTTGGCCTGTCGCGTGATCTCCTGGCACATCTCTTCAAGCTGATTACCAAGAACCCCGCGCCAGAGAAAATCCAGGAGAATGAGTTCTTAATGAAGTGTGTCATGAGGGTACTCATCTTCATCAGAGACGGTGTCTTGCCCAACAGCGAGACCATCTTGAACAACTTCATCGGGATCTTGAAGGTTATTAGGCATAACCCAAGCAACCCCCGCTTCCAGTACTACCTCTTCGAGGCCCTGGGCGCTTTGATTCGCTTTGCTGCACCTACCCAGAGTGATGCTTTTGAGCAGAAGCTGTACGAGCCGTTTGCGGCCGTCATCCAAGCTGGCGTTGAGGAGTTTATCCCATACGTATTCCAGCTCTTCGCTGCCCTCTTGGAGGCCAACCCTTCGGGTGCCCTGACTGACTACTACAAATCTCTGTTTGAGATTGTCATCCGACCCGATCTCTGGGTGGCGCGAGGAAACGTCCCAGCATTGACTCGACTGCTCGGCGCCATGATTCCCCGTGACGCGCAGAACATTGTGGCAAGGAACCAATTGGAGCCTATCTTGGGTATTTTCCAAAAGCTGGTGTCTACCAAGGCTAATGAGGTCTACTCTTTTGAGTTGATTGAGTCCATCTTCGCCTCGCTTCCGGTAGAGTCGCTGCAGCCTTATCTGACTACCATTCTTCAGCTGATGCTCACGCGCATGTCCAACATGAAGACGGAGATGTTCCAGCAGCGCTTCATCGCCTTTTACCACTTCGTCTCTGCCCGACAGGACAAGGGTCTTGGTGCGGACTTTTTCATCAATGTCACTGATCAAGTTCAACATGAGTAAGCTACATCCGCTTTTTCGTCATGACAGTTTCTAACAGCTCAGTGTCTTCAAACCCATCTACCTCACCATCATCCTCCCCGAGACGCAGAAGCTCCCTCGCCCCACTGACCGCAAGACTGCTGTCGTTTCCTACACCAAGACTTTGACCGATTCCCAAGCCTTCGTCGACCGATACCCCAAGGGCTGGGGTTTGACGACCAAGGGCCTTTTGGACCTGCTTGTCAACCCGCCCGTCCCATCTGCGGCTGATGACATCATCCCCGAGGTTGACGTCGACGAGCTCAGCTTTGGTGTCGGTTTTACGCCGCTCAACACATGCAAGAAGCCCCCAAAGGATCCCTTCCCAGAGATTACCAACGTAAAGGCGTGGGTTGGCGAATATCTCAAGCAGGCCAACAGCCGTCACAACGGCCGCATTGTGAAGCTTGTCCAAGAGAGGCTCGATCCAGGCGTCAAGGGTGCCCTGGCCGAGTACCTGCAGTAATCGCAGACGGTGCGATACAATGTAAGCACGGCAGGATTTTGACGAAATCGGGGTTTGAGAAAAAAGCGATGATTGTGATACCATGGAAGCGCAGAGGCGGAGTTATGGCTAGATAGGAAAGGTAGGCCCTCTCCCAAAATACGTAGGCTGGGAACATATTGCCGAAATCGAACGAGATTCGATATCTATCTTGTCCTTGAGTCTACTTTTCTGATGTATTGGTGTCTTCTTGCTCGTTCACTTCACGCATCCGCCACCTCATAGCTTACCTTGCTTACCCCCTTCTGCCTCTTGATATTCCTCACCACCACCCTCCCCACATCGCCCAACGTCCGCACATGCGTCCCCCCACACGGATAACTCCCTGCGCCACCAAACCTCACCACCCTCACCCTCCCATCCGCCCCTCCCTTGAGCGCCTCGCCCCCGCCAGTGCACTCCTTCCTCGCCCTCTCCTCGTCCCAGAAGTGCACCTCAACAGCGAGATTTTGAGCTACTAGTTCGTCGACCTTGGCTTGTATAGCGGCCTTTGCGGTTCCGGGAATTAGTCCGAGGAATTCGACGTAGGCGGCGCCAGGGTAGTGGGAAGCTTTGGAGTCGATGAGCGAGGAAGGGATGCCTGAGGACGAGGTGGTGGAGAGTGCGTTTATGGCGAGGGCGAGGGCGTGGCCGGCGGTGTGGAGGCGGGAGTGCAGAGTGCGCTTTTGCGCGTCGATGGATTGGGAGATTTGTGCGGGGGGTTGGGGGAGGGATGGAGAGAGGGCGGGGGAGGAGGAGGGGAAGGTGCCGAGGTGCAGGATTGAGGGGGGGAGGGAGCGGACTTGGTGGACGGTGAAGACTGTTTCTTTGCTCGTGTCGGTGGCGAAGGAGATTGTTCCCGTGTCCGAGGGTTGGCCGCCGCCCTGCGCGTGGAAGATTGTCGAGGCGGCGGTCAGGATGTGAGGTTCACTGACTGAAGGGTCCTCGGGAGGCGGTTTGAAGAGGGATTGCGCATCTTCGGAGAGGGTGGAGAGGGGAACGAGGGAGGTGAGGGTTGAGGCGTGGGTTGTTAGGGTGGAGTCCTGTTGGTAGAGGGGATCACTGGGTTGGGTGAGGGGGTCGACGGCCATTTTTAGACAATGGTGCAAGATTCAGCGGAAGGGTTCTTTGTTGGATGATTGCACGCGTGTTTGGAAGATTTGAGATGTCCGATATACTGTCCTGAGTCGCGGAATGGCTGGTGGTGATGATTGGAGGGCTGGGTCGGGATGGTTCCGAGGAGTGGGCTTTTGGGTTTTTCACTCGCTGGGAGAAATGTCTCTCTTTTAAATATGTTATGAACAGAATATTGAGTCGGGAACGAGAGAAAACTGTCCAATAGGAATGTTCTGGCAACACTGCGCGCGGTTTTCTGGATAAGAAGTGCAGACTAAAGTGACAGTTTGCGCCCTTAGGATGACATGAGTTCCGATACTCCGAGGCAATCAAGTTCCTAAGTGCATGTGGACTTTAATAAGCTACGAGCAAAATTTACTCACTTCAAGACCGCGTATATACAAGGAGTATCGATGATCATTTGTTTCAATATCTAGAATGAGATCTTCAAAGATCTGCCTCCTGCATCTTGCATCTTACGTTCACGTGATTGTCAATCACGTGAATACCACATCACATGATTCCTGTTCCATCACGAGGTCTCTGGGCTTGTTCCAAACTTTTGGGATAGGTTCAATTATCGATACGGTCAGACAATGATTCAACGTGTAACTTAAATTCCTCAATTGCGCGGCTATTTGCTTTGGCAAAATTGGTGCGAGAATGTTTAATGCTGGGCGCTAGATACCTAGAGTCTTTCTAAAGTTGCAAACTACAGTAGTGAACAAACAATTGATTCACGTAACGAAAACTACTATGTGGAGGTATTATCTATCATTACTTGGGGCATCTGAAAGAAGAGGTATGGAAACTGCCGACGCAAGATCATACACAAGCTGTTAATTAAAGCGGGGAAGGTTACCAACTTTTTCCATCGTGCATTTTTTTTGCGACACCCCTTGCATTTCAGGGAACTAGTCTGCTATCAATCATATGAGTGATGAGCTCCTCAATAATCAATGAGCTAAGAATCGGAAAAAGTCTTTGTGAGCTGACATTCCAGGGGTGCTTTAATTATAATGGCTTCGCTGGGGAGGCAAGATCGTAAGCTGGCCCTGACTAGTGTGTCCCCCACAGCCTTCTGCAAGCCGGTGATACAAGAATGCGGTCAGCACACCCCTCCCCCCACGTTGCCCAATCATTCGGGATACGCTGTCGGTGATCACTTAATAGAGAGTTATGGCGCATATCTTACACCGGAAACCGGAATAAACGAGGGTCTATTCAAATACGTTGGGTGCCCTCTCACAGGGTCTTTCCATTCAACGGTCAAAAACAAAGCCAGCTCTGTTGATACGACACTATGAACGATGAAGAGTTGTAAGTCATCCCAAGACATAAATAGGCAGTTTGTTCAACTGGCAACAGTGCTGTTCATATCACAACCGTTTGGAGGCTATTGATTGCAAGATGCGGCCAGGATCTCGAGGCTGGAGACAGAAAGTGCATGGCTCAATTAGGCTCATGGGAGGATGTCAAGAAGATCATCCGTATGGCCAAAAACGATGAAGCAGCCGAGGCAAGTAACTTGGCAATCGAAGAGATGAAACCTACACTGGCGCAGTTCAGTGATTTTTTATATTTCTTTGAATATAAACTAGGGGTAGGAAATTCCGCGTCATTTGCGTGGGGTGTACTTGGCATATTACTACAGGTAACTCAAATATTGCCCCCATACGTCAGCTGATATGATAAGAATCTGTTTAATGCTGACTGAAATTAGTTGGTTCCGGATGATCCGCGAGCCTGTGAGAAAATTCCACACATGCTGCAGTCTCTTGGATATGGTCTTGAGGAGTTCAACAGTCGATACTGTGGAGCAGTTCATGTAACGAGACAGATCAAGAAAGCTTGCTTTGACATGACAGTCTTGATTATTAAGTTCATCACAGCATCAGTCAAGACACTGCGTGAGGATGATGAGGCATTGGCATTCAGTAAGTGAGGGAAAGGCTTCATGAAACAGATCTAACTCTCATGTTCCATCAGACTATTGGAAAGAATTGGAAGAAAACTTCAATTCTACCCACCAACGCTTTATAGAAATTCTCGGATACACCGAACGATTCTCGTCCACTTCATTGGGCAGAATGATGAGTCTCCCCCACTCTGTTTCAAGCATGACCTTGGCGGAACGACGCACGCGATGCTTTTTACGCCCACCTGCTACCCTGCCGAACCTCTTTGATCGCGATGACGTCATCAAAAACATCTCATCAGATCTGGAGCGTAATGCCAATGATTTATCCTTTCGCTCTCTTACTCTCTGGGGTGTTGCCGGAAATGGAAAAAGTGCCATAGCCGCCAAGTACGCAGAGAAGTCATTCGAAGAAAACGAGTATGACGCTGTATTTTGGGTCATAGGGGAAAATAAAACGACTATCCGACAAAGCTTCACCGACATTGCCGTCAGACTCAAGCTCTCCGGCTCGGATCCTCAAAACCATGACGAGAACCTCATTTTAATCCAAGAATGGTTCCAGAACACTGGTTGTTTTCCCCACCTATCATCTGTAGATCTGTCTAACTCTTATCAGATTGTAAGTGGCTGATTGTATACGATAACGTTAAATCATCAAGTATATTGATGCCATACTGGCCAAGAACGAATCGTGGACGGGCTATAGTCACGTCCAGACATCATTCATTAGCACTAGATCTTGCATCTTTGGCCATCGAAGTCTCTTCATGGGATCCTAAGACTGGTTCTGAGTTCTTACTAGAACTTCTTCGTTATGGAATCGGTAAGGACGCCGTTTCAGAACGGAGATCAGCGTATGAGCTTTCAAAAAGACTTGATGGGCATGCCCTCGGAATTTTACAAATGGCTGGAATTATTCATAGGAAATCCTGGACGATCACAGAGTTCATGACCATATATTTGAAGAGCCCGCGCCGAGTCCATAGCAGAGGCCAACATTCAGCGACACTACAAAAGATATGGGACCTCACCTTTGAAGACCTACGAAACAAACATGCAGACAGTCTCAGGTTCCTGGGAGCCACCGCTTACCTTATGCCCGATTATATCCCTCAGTCACTTTTCGAGTTCAATGACGGATCGGATCCTGTTGAAGGCTTCGAGTTCTGCCTTGATGAGATAGAGTAGGGCCATCAAACTACTGGATCGCTAGCCTATTGACTGTGTTTCAGATTCTCAGAAGCTATAGAGGTCCTTCTGGAATTGTCTTTAATCAAACGGAATCGAGACGAGAGATCTTTCTCCGTTCACAGAATGATCCAAACACAGTACAGATGTTTCATGACGCCTGATCAATGCCAAGAAGCCTTCGATGACGCCGTTTCACTAGTGCATAGGGCATATCCCCGGATGAATGCATACGGCCAGCTTTACGGACACTGGGGAGAGTGCAATCGTTATCAAGAGCATTTGATGAGTCTCGCTGATTATTTTAAAGAGGAACATCTAATAGCAAAAGATTTCCGAGCAACATGGAAGTTTTGTGAGCTTGTGAATCAAGGCCAAAGGTAACATATAGTAATGAATGATATCCGAAGACTTTGCTAAATTTGGCAGGTTCCTTTATGAGACCAACATTCTGGACAGTCTCGAGACGTTATGCGAGATTAATGATCTTGCAGTAAGAACACTCGAGGACCCAACTCGCCATGAAGATCTTCGCGCTTCAGTCTTATCGCATCAGGCCAATCTATATGAGAGCCTCGGAAAAGTTGGACAGGCTATCCAATGGAACAAAGAAGCATATGAGATTCGCTTGCGTCAGAAGCCTCCCACATACACTCTGATCGCTAGTTTTGAAAACAACCTAGGGTTTTGCTACAACACCGCAAATGACCATGTAGCTGCACTTAGTTACTTTGACCGAGCTCAAGCTACCCTCGAGTCCCAAGGAATACCATGTGACGCTGTGAAGAAGAAGAACATGGCACGATGTTTGTTCTACTTGGATAGACTTGGCGACGCAAGAGTTCTACTTCTCTCTAGTATCGAAGATTTTAGAAAAGAACATTCACTCAACTGGGCTATGGTCGCATTGTGAGTAGTAACCTGCATTGAGATATGGTTTAATCTTTTCTAACAAATTCATAGCGCATTTTTTGTTCTTGGTTTGATTGAACGTCAGGAGAGAGATTCAGAGTCAGCGGAAGCTAGCTTTATCGAAGCGCAGAATCATTGGGTGAAAGGAGATCACACCCGGCTTCATCCTTTCAATGGGGCTTGTAGTTACAAGATCGGAGTTGCCTGCCTTGATCAAGGGAAGGTGGAGGCCGCTGTGTAAGTTATTTTTTTCCGCGCGGCCTCACCTGTAAAGAATTGCTCTAATACCATCTCCCAGAAAGCATTTGCGCGATTCGCTTGATATTACCGCAAAGCATCGCAAAATGATGCCTGCTGAACATGCAAGAAGCTTGTTTAAACTTTCAGAAGCGCTTTTGCAGGACCCTCATGCTGACGAAGCCATGGTTGTGGATCTTCGAGACCAGGCTGAGGCATATCTCAAGGAGCGCAGTCCAGAAGCAACAGGATTCAGCTCAGAACTCCATTATGACAGACTGATACCGATTTTCTGGCGTTGATAAGCATGCGAACCTTCCGGCAGCTATTGGATACATCATATATGATCCAAATTGCTTTACAGGCTGCAAGGCAGATAAGGCCAAGAAGAGCACATCGCCCTGTTGCCTCACAATACGTGGCAGATTTTGCGGGACGCTGGAGGTGGCACTACTTCTAAAGACGATCTAGACTTCCCAAGACCCCTCACCTCGATGTTGATCCAAGGCTGAGAACAATATCGATGACACCCAATTAGCACAAGACCTGCCCCACCTTTCTATCGACTTACTTTTGAGGTGAATCTTCACTGACATCATAAATCCGAATATTTGCATTGTTTCAGCCTTCTCCAAAATCGTTCTTTCTTTTTCAGACCCTTTTTCATCAATCCTCTAGTTTTACCTATCGCTACCCATTACAGAATGCAGGCTAGTAATAAATTCCCGAATAGAAAATCTCCAGGAATTTTAGAGGTAGTCTTTTGACCTTTTTCGCATACGTGAAATTGAACTACATACAGAAAAATGACTCGTTCGCATTTCCTGGTGTCCAATGGCGCCGCCATTATCGTGGCAAAGATAAAAGAGGAAAAGCCAAATCTACATCTAGAACCATCAATGCGCATTTAAAGTTCCGGGCTGAAGCCATTAATCTCATCTTTGGGCTTCCGGCTGCTCATCTCCAATCATGGCCAGGGATCCTTGTTTTCTGTACATACTTGGAGGAATGCTTCCAAATTCTACTTCAAGCCGAATACGACGGGATTTGGCGAATCATTGGACGAGAAAAGCCAACTCAAGGCTATGAGGCCTGGAGTTGGTGCTTCGCAGTTCTTAGTGCAATCCAAAAAGCAGCCCAGTGGGAGTCAAGACCGGGCCAATGGAAAAAATCGTCCCCTTGTGAGGTCTCATCCCTGGAAGAAATATACCAAGAAATAGTTGCATCGAGCCCAGAAAAAGTAAAAACAGAAACTGAGAATGAGGCGCGTCACACTATACGAGCGATTTTTGCTGTGATATCCTGGACATCATTGGTTATGAAGCCTCCGTCAGCAAAAGACCCACTAGCTTCAAAAAAAGAAAAGAACCTGTTCCCAAAAATGGATGCCTATATTCGGTCCGTGGAGCTAGGAAAATTTACAGCAAGGCCCATCGACAGACTCTTCCGTAGCCTTCTGGGTTCACCGAATGAGGCCAGTGGAGACCGGAGGAGTACCACAGGAACTATACATGAATCCAGCATCAATTTCCATTCGCTGAACACAATCAGTGGACTGAAGGTGGCTTGGGTTGATTCAATTACTTCACATTTAGCCTTAGACCGCCACAACCGTACAGTGTCTTTGTTTAGCATGCCTAGCTTTTGCGCAACTAGTATGCAAAGCCCAGGCTATCCGCAGATCTTTCTAAGGTAGAAATATACAGATATTGCGGTTAGATAATCCATTAACGCGGATCCAGATTCCAAGCTGAGTCAGTGCTGGCCAGACATGATGTGCCACCTGGAAAAGCAACACACTTGTTGCATCGCGAGCTCCTATGGACGTACCGGTTACTATTTGGCCAATCGGCCCGTTCCAGAAAATTAGCTCGCAAGATGCTATCTGAAAAAGAAAAGAGAAACATGCCAGTAGACACTCTCCTCCACTACCTGTGCACCTTACCGCAAGCTGGAGGTCTTTTTAGCAGAATATTCCAACAGCATCACCCGACGATGCTATCAGATGACCTTTTACCTCTATCGGCTGAGGAAATCAACGGTATTTTCATGGAGACAGATTCCTACTCCGCACACTACAACTTCCCAATCTTTGGCTCGCGATTGTTAGCACTTCAAGAGTACAATCTTCAACAACAGCCGCGTAGAGTGGGCGATCTGTGGCACGATCGCCGAAATCCTCTGCAGTGGCATACATTTTGGGCTGTGATATGGGTAGGAGGTATCACCATCATCCTGGGTTTTTTGCAAGTTGGTATTGCAGCAGGTCAACTTTATTTCGCTGCACGTAATGAACTCTGAGAGCTAGCTTTTCCCACGGACATCTACGGTGTTATATTCACATCATATCATGCTCGTTCTTACTCCAAAAATCCCTTCATGCTACTTACAAGAAACTGGCGAAAAGTATCGAGCTCCAGCTTTAACAACGATAACGTGCTATGGGGCTTGTAACTTTTGAGTTCATTGACTCTGTCGGCCCAGGATTCGACGATGCCCGTGTCTATCGCACGGTACGAATTGACGACCACCTCGCCATCCCTGATCATAGAGTTGGCCTGGACGAACTTGCATCGAGATTCTGGCTTTGAACAAACCAAGTCCCTCCAATTTGCGTATTTTCCTGTGACGTCTGTAAGGCATAGGAAAAATTCGCGGCATGCTTTGACGTCCGCTGTACATCGCCAGACGTGCAAGGAGCACATCAACTTCCCTATTGCTTTTTTCCCAACACTTATGATCTTAGAACGATCCACACTGACGGACAGGTGGGATTTCTCAGGGTCAAAATCCACAGAGAATACCCCGTCCGCATTTTCAAGAAGGTACCTGAATATGGCAAAATAGCCCTGGCTGTGCGCTTGTTTCCACACGCCGTCCTCTTGACAAAAGTGTTCCAGAGAACGTATTCCCTCAACACCTAAGTGTAAGTACGAGAGATAAACCAGTTCATCAGCCCTCATGATACTAGTCTCGTCGTATCCGAAAATTCCGAGAAGATCTTTGTTGTCGATAAGATATGCCGACATCAGTATCGCACGACACTCTTCCACTGCACAGGCAATATCTTGGAATTTTCCAGTCCATGTTTCTCCAGGTAGATACCAGGTGCTGATCTTTTCTTTGGTCAGTGGGCTTATGGGTGGATTGTTGGGGTCAAAATTGAACTCTCCCGACTTTGTCTCTCTAAGCAATTTTCCGGTTCCGTGTCCTAATAGTTCGTGAATAACCGTAGCAACAAATCTTATGATGTGAAGGTTTCGCATGTAGCGCCCTGCAGTTGCGGGGCTAAGGTATCTTGAGGAGCCTTCTGAGGCACGATTAACACTCATACGGTTAGCTAAGATAATGTTCTTTGATCCACATTCCTCTCGAATATCGTTGTACTATTCAATATGTCAAAGGATGATCCCTTTTAACTGTAAAATAGACTTACATTTGGAAGATTTGATGCCTCCCAAACATAGGGACAACAAACAGCCAGAGCTATCACTAATTATCAGCGAGTGCTTATCATCGAGCCTTACTAAGACATACCATGCACGATGCTGACGTTGGGTATGTCGAGAAGTTTCTTCTCGAATGGGCCCTTTCCATCATTTTCGGCTGTAGCCCATGGCAGGAGCTTACTAAAGGCTCTTGCATTGTTCGCAAAAGCCTTTACCTTATTCGTTTCGGCAGAATCCGAGATACAGACGACACCCTCCCATTCGGCCCGAACGCCATGCGGATCTCGGTACGATTCCACAAAGCCAAGTATGTTTTCAATGGAGGGCGACGTGTCCTGGACCCACAATTCTTGAGAACGCCTGAAGTTCGAAAGATTGCCCGTTTGGAAGCTAGCAATGTATGCCCTAAGAGTATCTTTTTGCAGCGAGCTGTTTGTATGTTTGCTAGCTTCCTCAAGACTCATACAGTTAGTGATTCATCAAGTCTCGAAGTATTGAAATTAACTTACTGCCAACAGATGGCAAACATCTCTTTTTTGTGATCACCTCCAACAATTCGTAGGCTCAGTTTAGGGGGAAGATCGCTTTTGACACGGCTAAAAGATCTTTTCACCGACGCCTGGGTTACCTTGAAGATGTAGCGATTGCCCCATTTCGACTTCTTGATCCTCGTATTCTCTGGCTCAACGCCTTCATTGTCCATTACTTTGGCAATTGTTGCAATTTCTTCCTTAGTGATACGATTGCCAGTGTAATAGCCCGAAGTGAATTTCCGACTAGGATAGCCCAGACTATGATGAGTTGTTGATGTCATCCCCTCCAAGATTCGTGCTTTCTTCCATGCACCTGATCGTTTGATGATCTTCTTTAGAGACTCCCTTGGCACATCTGGAACGAATTTTTGACCACCTTCCCCCTAGGATTATATTTAGTATCTAGGATCCGTTGGCTAAGATAAGGCCTACTTACATAAAAGTTACCAAGGTTGTGAAGAAAGAGTCCAGCGTACGCCAGGAACGAATCACGTTCTGTCTTGGTGATGCAACATAATTTATCAAGATCCTCAAGCTTTCCACCGCAAGACTTGTACAGCGCAATAATAAAGTCAAAGATGCTTTCGGATTCTGGAGATGTTTGGCGCAGGATGATTCTGAAGCCTTCCCAAGCAGCCATTGACAAATGATGAGCGTAGAGCTGTTCTTCAAGAGAAAGCGATTCAAAGACATCTTGGATCTGCAGAAAATGAATTGGAGCAGTAACATCAGGCGTGTTTCTGTGAGAGACATCCATCTCGATTCACAATAATCGGCTATTGCTTGCGAAACGTAGTGCGGCTATTCGAGGAAAGATAGATGATACGCGTTCTGCAAGTGGAATATTCCAGAGAAGGACAATGGAGTGAATATATGCTAAAACATACTTGCGAATCTCTGAAGCGGAAGCCCTGGCCAAAGCTCAAAGCCGGCGTGGGTGTCTTATCACACCCCATCGGAATTCACGAAAACTAGAAATTGGGCAGTGGGACTACAGCCAGATAGAGACTTTTGGAGAAAAAAAATTACGTGTATTGAATCAATCACGATCGGTCTCGGCTTGCAAGGGATTTTACGTGGCACTTTGCACCGCTCCCGATCGGCTGGGAATAAGCCGAGAGCCAACACGGGAAGTGCCTGTGTCCTTGGACAGCGCACGGTTTCCGATAAGGCCCCTAGGCTGCGGGATGATAGAAAAGTAAAAAGGCGGATAAGGCAAACTCCGATACCATGTTTTTCATTGCTTATCTATTGAAACAGGCTGTCCAATTAAAACGGGACGCAATCATTCCATCATAACTTGTTCTCTCCCGTGTCAACTCCAACAATCCAAGATTTGAAAACGACTTCCTGAGACACTGCTTGATAATTGCAAGCGTCAGTTACCAATCGCAGGTCTATATTATAGGTTAATGGAATCTTTACACTTAAAAACGTCTGGACACTTACCTTGTTGGCAGCGGCTTCACAATGTCGAGCCTCACCTCAGATCTCGGTTGGATGGCGACTGTGCCATGTTGTGAGTTATTACTGCCACCATTGGTGTTGCCTTGCAAATCCTCCTTGTTCAGAAGCATCGGATTCAATTGAGAAACCCACTCTTTCCATGGCTGGTTGAGATGTCTCTGTTGATCTTCGGAAGGCATTTTGATCCTAAGAGATTCAAAGCTTTGTGTGCATCAGAATATTGTAAAATTATGGATTAGAATTTGGAGTGTAGTCATACCTTTATATCCATAAGAGTTATCATTGTCAGACTGAATGAAGAATGCCCAAATGTCCAATGAATTATTAGAGCAAGATAGCCATTCAATCCATTGCTTTGCCAACCATCAGCCGGGACTCTCATGCGATAACGATTCGAGTGCTGGAAGTTGTGATACACATAAATTGGCAAGATCCCCGGTCTTCGTTCAAATATCTGCCTAGGTGAGTAGCAGAAGTCTATGATCATGTGATGTGACCTCTGTAGATTATCCGCAGCGGGATAGGTCGCATAAACCAAAGTACTATAAAACTGTGAAAAGTGGGAGGGTTGTGCATAGATACCAATCGATAGCCTGCTCATTCCGCGGGATGTGGGATGCTTATCAGACGCAAGTTCTTCAGCCTTGTCATTCGGCATGCCGAACCGTAACTACTCGGCTAGATTGGTCAGGTTATATCATCAGGGCGGCCAATGGACATAAAAGCCACGATCCAACTGCCATTTTCATGATCTCCAAATTACTGGGGCAGGAACTCATCTAGACGCCACAATCTTTGCGTCGTTTATGCCCTCCATGTTCAGAACGCCTATGCTCTACCTTGCGCGAAGCTCCATATTCGATACGGAGCGAGCTTTCGACACCGATTACCCCGTGAACCATGTTCCTAAGGCAAGAAGAACCAATCATGAGGATGATATTCGAGAGGTACCTGTGTATAGTATCACAGAAACCGAACAATGGGATCTCAATGTGCACGGCTTTTGCATTATTCACGCCAAAACCTGTCTAGATGCCGATGATACAATTACAAGCAAGGACGAAGCCTCAAACCTGGACGCAGCCACCCGGGAAAAAGGAAAGAGGGCGTATTGGTACGATATCGAGGCCATCTTACACGACAAGTTTCCCGAATATAGTAGGATCGAGAGCTATGATTACACCGTGAGGCATGCAAACTCGGGCTGAGCATAACCGAATTAACATCGGGCCAGATCCGAAGAAGAGACCAGGATTTCCCCGCTCGCGCACGGGCCTACAACGACGAATATGAGCAGCCTGCAAGACGGCCCCATAGCGATGGGTCGGTTCGTGGTGCATATAGGCAACTGGAGTTTTCCTTTCCTGGCCAAGAGAGCTTCTGGAAAGATAAGGAGTTTGACATTCTCAAGTCAGTCTTACGATTCTTGCATGATGACTGCATGCTGAACGACAGACAGTGTCTGGCGGCCGCTGAAGGGACCAAACAACGACTGGCCACTGGCGTTGTGTGACTGGACAACAATTGACAAAGAGGCAGACATCCGCCTAAACGATGGTCTAAGAAGAGATAGAATCGACGAGAATTCATTGCTGCACTACAGCCCGTCGCACAAGTGGTACTACATCAAAGACCAGACGGTAGAAGACTTGATTGTATTCCGGCAGACCGACTCTACCAACAAACTTGCCAGTGAGTTTCCCTCTCTAAAACCCTTTGAACATGATGTATGTTGGTGGAGGATGCTCACGTTTGTACAGGAGGCTTTCATTGCGGAGTCTTCAATCCCAACTCGACAGATGAGCCAAGACAGAGTGTCGAAGTGAGGCTGGTTGCATTCCGGTAGCCTTGTTGAGAAAGCCTTGTAACACATAAGCCAGTTATCAGTAGTAACACAACATTTATCACCACTCAAGCCGACAAACTCAGGTCTAACAGACAACTGTGGTCAGGTTTCAGCCGTGCCCCAAACGCCGCGTACTTGCAGTGTCTTGTGCGACTCAGTCAATTCAGCTCCTTGGTTTCTGTCAGCATGGCAATAATGACTGAATTGAAGCAAACAATTCTGAGCACTTTGAGGATAGATCGCAAATGAAGCATGTGCTCTTTGCTTGATTGGCAGTGCTTATAGCTACACAGCGCAGAGAAACAATATATGGGGCTTTAGGTGACCCACTTTTTTGCGGGTGTATCCAGCCGCTTGGAAATTTGCCGGCTCTATCATCCCACGTCCATTGATGGTTTGGGCGCTAGTGGTGCCCCGCGGAAAAGAATTGCCTGCAACCTGAATACATCCATTTTCGCCAACTCGCTCATCTCTTGATTGTGGCGTGAAGCACCCGAGCAATGAAACAGCGGTACTATAGTCCTTGATATATTAATTACGGGGGAAAAGATGCCGGTAATATAAAACGTTGAACCAACCAAAGAGTTTCGCAAAACAGAAGTAACCCACCCCAATTGTCGCCCGCGGGGCATCAACCTCCAACAGCAGACAAGAGATTAGTATGAAGAATGGGCGATATAAAAACTTGCGCCCGCCAGCATCAATGTACAGCCTGCACAGAGACTCTTGCGTGCCAAAGCCAACAGTTCTGAATGTTTTCTATCTGAGTGTCTCGGGAAACCATACTATTTTTCATCGCATCTCTTGACACAGTTGACACACAGATCGCCGCCAGAGTGTCTAAATCTGAGCCATCCTCCCAGCAGCATAAAAAATTCATTGAGGCTGATTGCTGTTCATATTTTCGTTGTTAGAGGAGAGCATTAGACGATCTTCGTGCTCTTGCTCGCCTCGTCGTTGCTTTCTGATGCCAGTAGCTTCTTCAAGTAAGAATACCAAGAACTTCACCTACACTGCCAAAAGCACGAGCCGTTTCAGTTCTGAATTCAGTGCCAATAATTGTTCATGATGTGCCTCGACCTTTTCCAGTACCTTCTGTGCCAAGAATGCCTTTCTCATCATAGCCTTTACCTTAGGATCAAGGTACTCCTGCTTTCCTGTCTCCCACAGCTCATTGGCATCGAGGGATGGCTGGAATATGCCGAATGTATCCCAAAAAGAGAAAAAAAAACCTCATTTCCCCATTCTACACTGAATCGGTCAGTGTCAGCTTCTTGTGCACTATCGGTAGCGCGAGGTTACACATATACTCTGAAGCCGGTGTGTCTCCGGACAAGACCAAACTAGGTACAGGGATTCTAGAAAGAGAGAAGAGAAACGCGATGAACCCTGAAACCTCTTTCAGAACAGATGATCGAGTTTTTTTTTGTGCTGCCATCTTAAGAGAGAAAACTACGCCACAAAAAAGTACACAAACAGTAATCTACAGAAACGCGTCACATGCTCTAAGGACATAACAAAAAATATAGACGGCCTAGGAATCGAATTAGCAGCCTATGAGTTTCAGAAATGATGGGACTGTATATAAAGCCAGGGCCGTTAGTTCGATTCTTAGGCCTCCCTTTTTCCTAGTGCATTCAGCGCATAGAACGCTGTTTTGTAGATTAGATTTGTGGCTTATAGCTGTGGAGTGCTTCTTCCCACAAGAGGGTAGTACTAGAATTCTACCATGATTGCGTATAAATTCCCATAAATTTGACACAAGGGCTGCTAGGTAGGTTAGGGACCCTTGTGTCAAATTTGTGTAAATCCATACAGAGCCATGTGTGCAATATCGAGAATATTTTACAGTGTACGCCCGTTGACCGTCATACAGTTCTGATAAATATTCTGATGGAAGATATCAGGGGGGCGAGTCTCAGGAGAAGATTTCGAAAGTTGTTTAATAACAAGTACGGGGGTAATATTAACCACTCAGAGGCTACTACAGTTCTTCCCTGGTACGCATGTCTAGCGCAGCACAGCTTTTTTCACCCAGGGGCAAGCTAGAGAGCTGGCAGAGAATTCAGTGGCTGTTGTTGGAACCTGTTGTGGGAACACGCTAGACATCCGAGCTGGGAGAGGACTGTAAGCCAAATGAGCTTAGGGGACTCTTTTGGATAGCGACTGTTGTAAAAAAATTTCACTGTATGCGACTTCAATTCGGGTTCGGGCATTGTGGTTGAAAAAGAGCTAAATGATCGACAGCACAGTTGGATGCACACTGGCCACGGGGTATTGGATACCAAAATCGAAAAGTTAACCGGGGACGACCTGGACCCTGGTAGCGATGATGAATGCCAAGGATATGACTAAGCCTCTCATCTCAAATTCTAGATTCCGACCCCAGGAACACTGAACTCATTGCCTCTACGACACCATCATGGCCGCGCCACGGTTACCATTCTTATGGCCAATGCTATTCTGGCCAATGCATGTATCGCCTGCGACATCAAGAGCCATCCAGAGATCAAGACATCGCGCTACACGAGTGTCAAGAGGCTTTGCGACTACTCCCCACCTTGCACAGGGCCCGGTAAACCAACGGTACGGGACTGCCCAGGAGCCAGCTCCGCATCTTCGTGAACAGGGCGTACAGAATAATGATTCAGCGACAAGCAAAAGTGAGCCCGCAAAGCTCCCGGATACACCAGAAGAAGAAGAAGAGGAGGAGGAGCCTCCACATCCAACGTCTGCGCCCCCTAGGAAAAAGACCGAAGACATAACAGATCTGCCAGCATCAGATACTGTCCCAGAACCACCGAAAATGCCAGATGCGCGACCTTTAGATACGGTACTACACATGCCATCTCCCCAGGAAGAAGAACAGCGGAGACCGCCACACCTCAAGACGCCGCCATACGTACACCACTTCGACACATATGGCCTTGTCAGGGGCCTGACCACTTCTGGTTTCTCACAGGAACAATCTGTAACAATAATGAAGGCACTGAGGGGTATTTTGACAGACAACATGGAGCTGGCGAGAAAGGGGCTGGTCAGCAAATCGAACGTGGAAAACGAAACATACTTGTTCAGGGCAGCATGCAGCGAGCTCCGAACTGAGATTGGAAATAGCAGGAAAGGCGAAATGGAAAGGCTGAGGAGCGAACGGAACCAACTGCAGCATGAGGTGGATCTTGTGAACCAGAAGATGAACCAGGAGACGGCTCATTTGAAAGATGAGCTTAAAGGCTTATTTGACGATCGCAAGATGGCCGTCAGGCAGGAACAGAGGACTATGGAGTCCAAGGTGAGATTCAGCTGGAATTCGGATCAAGATCTTGAGCTAATGCCTTCCAGATCCAGGAGCTGAACAACAAGATTACTGTCGAGCTCAATTCGGACGCACGAAGCAAGGTCGAGGGGCTGCGATGGATCTTGACGCAAAGAGCGGCAATTGCGGTTTCGCTCTCGGCATTCATGCTCTTCATCTCATTGCGCTACTCGAGCCACGTCAGCCACCAACAGTCGGAGAAGAAAAAGGCCGAAGAGAAGAAGACACCACCACCACCTTCCGAGGAAGATGAGGGCTCACCAAAGGCTCCAAAGATGATGACCACGAACATGCACAACGATGCTCTAGGTGGAGAGATTTTGGCCAGCGAGGGCGGTGTATCACTTGGATAAGTACAGCAATATACCCATGAACAAACGCGGCTCCAACTTCAACGTTGGCGCCTACGCCGCGGTGGCGGCTCTATGCATACCCCATTTCCTTGGACGCCGCCGTATCGTGTTTGTCGTCTTACAACTTGTGCTTCTTCTGTCCACTCGCAATCTTCATGAACTCTTCCTGCGGCACCCCCTTCAAAAATCGTTGGAACCCTTCAAACACCTCTTCCACCCCCTGCCTATGTAACGTATCCAACTCGGGCTTGCGAATCAGGGCCTTGATCTTGAGCAAACTCTCCGCATTCAAATGATCCCCCAACCTATCCTGCACCTCGCGCAGCACCTCGTCCAAGAACCTGCCCCCGTCGTCCTTGCCCTTGCTTCCCACATCCACCACCTTGTTCACAAACCCTGTCTGCACAAGCTCCTCGCAGCTAATCCGCTTGCTCATGATGAGCGCCTCGTTGGCCTTGCTGATGCCGAGGCGCCGCACGAAGCCCACACTCGCGTTGCCCTCGGCGACGAGGCCGAGCGACGAAAAGGGCGTCAGCAGGTAGGCATGCGGCGCGGCGTAGATGAAGTCGGAGAAGGCGATTAGGGCGGCGGAGAGGCCGACGGCGGGGCCGTTGAGCGCAGTCACCAGGATCTTGGGGTGCGTGTAGAAGGTGTGGGTTATGTGGAGGTTGTTGGTCACGAAGGATTTGAGCCAGTGGGCGTGGAGGGAGGAGGGGTCTGAGGAGTCGGCGGTGGAGGAGCCGATGGAGACGTCGGCGCCGCTGGGGGTATGGGTTAGCATGGGGATGTAAGGAAGCGGGAATGCGTACGCGGAGAAGAAGCGGCCTTTGCCCGTGAGGACGGTGATGGTGATGTCGTCGCGGGCGGCGACTTCTTGCATCGCCAGGGCGAGCTTGTAGTAGAGGTCCTGGTTCAGCGCATTTAGCTTTTTAGGCTGGTTGAGGGTGATGATGGCGATTTTGCCGCGGTATTCGATGAGGATGCCGTCTTCTGCCATTGTTGCTGTAGTTTACTTGAAAGACTGTGTTTACGAAGTGTATGGAACTCCGGATATTTGTAATGCTAGGCTAGGAAGTGGAGAGAGTGTTTGGGGGTGGAGTATAAAGATGTAGATGACAGCAGCTACGAGAGTAATGAGGGTGAAGCTCTCTGAGCCGAGGCTACTTGGGACGGCATGCGGAGCGGAAAAGCATACGCTGTGATTCGTCAATGGGGGCGCGTACTCATCCTTCACACTCTCTGCTCACTCAGGATTGTCCAAGTTAAGAGCTGCCAGCATGCTATCATCATATGCATATGCATGGACGACAAGCTGAGTCGCGAATAGGCGGCGCGCATTCCGAGGTCCCTGCGCATGTGAAGCCGTTATCGATAATGCATCGATAATCAGATGACGGTGACTCGCTGATTGGTTGGCCGGAGCATCTCCGAAGAATCGCCGCAGAAATAATCCAACGACTGCATCACTCCACGAGGTCGCAACAGGTACAAGCGCCCAACACGCCCACGGAACAGACTCCACGCACAATCGCATACACAATGGCGGGCCCTAATCTCGAAGTCTTCAAGGTATGTGGGGTCTCCACCCCCGTCTCCGCAAGGTCCATCCGTCCATGTGCATTGATTCTCCGCTCCGTCTCCGCACTGCACCGCATCGCACGCACGAGACTGCCCTTCTCGCTACTTCCCTTGCCCTCTTCGTTGCTAATGGAATAAATCTAGTTCGGAATGTACATTCTCTTCCCCATCGGCGTAATGTACTACTTCGGCACCAACCTCGACAACCGGTTCAGCGTCCCAGACTTTTGGCCCAAGGAGGGTCAGACGCACAAGATTCCGTTCGAGCGCGAGGAGATCAAAAAGGAGCTTGAGCGCATCAAGGCGAAGAACCTGGAGGTGAAGAGGGCGAGGGAGGCCGACCAGAGGAGGCTCGCGGAGATGATGAGGGAGAGGGAGGAGTAGGCGGCGCAATGTTGCCACGCAAAGTTGGAATTGCAGTGGAGGAACCCATATTCTACAACTCAGGGCCATGAAAGAAGAAGAAGCAGCAGCAGCAGAGAGGAAATAAGTGTATGCATTGAAAGGCGTTGGCGGGCTCGCAACGATCGTGTACATTGTTGTACAGTAGTGTATCATATCCTACAAAATACACCCCCCCTCTGCGCGGGGGTTCACTCCCACACGTTCTATTAAGCGGCAACCCGGCTCCTCATCTCGGCCCACAAATCTTCGGGGATTGTGCCTTTGGTAAAATTGGCATATACGGCCTGTAGTCCAGAAACTTCGTGCACGTCTTCAAGGAACGAGTTGAGCTCGCGTGCGGCCGTCTCGTCGTCTAGCGCAACCTTGGTATCCTCGTTGGGATCGTGTATAATCTCGCTCTCCTCAATTTCCACGTCCAGCTCCTTGGCCAGCGTCTCGGCCGTAGTTTTCGTCTGCGCGGGCTCCGTGAAGAGCACGATGCGGCCTTCATCGTCCTCGACAACGTCCAACACGCCAGCTTCGAGAGCAGGCTCCAACACCTCGTCGACACCCATGCCCTCCTTCTTCCGCAAGATGATGCGCCCCTTCTTCTCAAACATGAAGCTCACTGTCGACACGTTCCCGCCCGCTTCCTTGACGAGCAATCGCAGGTCCGCCAGCGTCTTGAGCTTGGACTCGGTCTGGCACTCGATTACTACGGCCACCGAAGGGGGAAGCATGGCTTCCAGGGTAATGGATTCGAGAGCTGCGCCTGTGGCGGAGAGGCCCTGGCCGCGCGCGATGGCGGCTTCGATGTTGGCTTTCGGGACGGCATTCTTTTTGGCGGTCGCGAGGGCGAGGGCGAGGCGGGGGTTCATGTTGGGATCGGGACCGCCGACTACATGACAAAAGTCAGGGGATGTTGCTGGGGAGCAGAATCGAGAGAGGTGCACCTTTAACGGCGTTGGAGATATCCTTGAAGAAGAGGGAGCGCTGCTTGCTCTTTGCAGCGTCATTTTTGCCCTTGTCGTGCTTGATAGTCGCCCATTTTCTACGTTTCGTCTTAGCCTCTCCTCTTTGCTATATCAATGCCTCTGTATACGTACGAATGGCCTGACCATGCGCTCGGGGTGCTGCTCAGGCACCGGAGCTGTTCGCTGCGTACCCTAGACGCGCGCGCTGGGCGGCGACAGACGCATTGAGCGGCATTGCTGCGCGCAAACGAGGGTTCAATTAATGTGCGAAACGGTGCGGACATGGGAAACAGAATCGACGACATGGCTGCGCGGACAAGAGGTCGGGATAAATTTCACGTAGGGGTCTGACATGCCAAGCGACGGAGGTGAATCTGGAAACTCCGCAGCCCACCTACCCACCCACCTCAGGCCAACAACCTCCACACGCCCATATACATCGCTCCCTTCCGCCCCGCCCCGCCATGTGAGTCGCGCGCACAACCTCCGGCATTCATCCCCACATCTTCTAATCCACACACCAGCGACCATATGGCGGCGCAGGAACCCCCCTCCACAAACGGCGCCGCGGCGTCGACCACGTCCAACCCCGAGCTCGACATCCAGAAGCTCCACGCCCTGCCCTCAGAGCAGCAGGACCTGTATCTGCTGACCTTTACGGCCGATCTCGCGCGCCATGTCGCCTCGCTGGATGCTGACGGCGCGTCCGCCCATCAGATATACATCAAGAAGGAGCTCTTCCAGATCATCAATCTGGCCTCCCCCGCCCCGACCAGAGTAATCCGGAACAACCTGGGAAGGGCCTTTGCAGGCATCTTCGGCAAGGGCGACCGCAAACTGCTCTTCGAGTCCATCAACGAGCTCATCGGCCTGCTCGGCGCTGCAGGCAAGACAGAGAAGGATGTCCGCGTCAAGCACGCTGCCGCGCACTGCCTGGGCGCCGTCTTCGAGGCTGCTGGTGACAGCGCCATCGGCCTCTCCCCGCTCGCCGCTACGACCCTCATCTCCATGATCAAGTTCTCGCAGAGCAACACGGGGCTGCGCGCGACCGTGTTCAAGGCGTTGGGCCGTGTCTTCAAGGGCGTCGGGCATTCTGCAGACGAGCAGGTGGCGCGCACCGCGTGGAAACAGGGCCGTACCGCCTCGTCGACGGACAAGTCGCAGCTCGTACAGACCAATGCGTGCTACTGCCTCGAGCAGCTTGTGCGACACACGCCATTCTTCGATAATTCGACCGATTTCGACAAGCTGCAGAATGCGCTGTGGAAGACGATTGAAAGCGGCTCAGCCTCCGTCAGACATGCTGCAGCATCGTGCATCAGCGCCTCCCTTGTCAAGAACTACTCCGAGACGGCACCTGTAGAGATGACGCTCAAACGGTCCAAAACGAACAAGCGCATGAGCAAGAAGCCCAGCGAACTGGAAGGCGACGAGGATATCATCGAGCGCCCCGACTCGCCTGCGCCGAAGAAGTCAGCCACGAGGATCACTTTTACGATTACTGCCGCGCTCAAGGTGCTGTCTACTCACTACTGCAGACCGGCTACTGGCACCCGCGGAAGAGCTGCGCTCGCCGTCTGCTACATGAAGACTCTAAAAGGCCTGGGTGAGCACGTCGTGGAGACCAAGTATGCCGACATTGCGCGCCATTTCTTTGTGGATCTCCTCAGTAGCCCCGTGATTGTGCAGAACCGCTACCGTACGCTGAGCACCAGAAAGTATGTGGCCGTCATTCTGGAGACAGTGATAGGACGTGAGATGCTGGGCGAGTCGGGACAGCTCAATGCTGCACGCTTCCTCGTCAACGACATTCTCAAGGACTATCCGCAGGTGCTCAAGGAACGGCCCGAGCCGTCGAAACAGACGCTGATCGGCGCCCTTAGCACGCTTTCCTCGCTGTTTGTCAGCCTTGGGTCTGCTGCCAACACCATTGCGGATTCTTGTAGAGATGGGCTTTTGCAGGTGCTTCAGCATCCGAGTTATACGGTCCAGGTGACTGCGTCGGCGTGCTTGCGCTCATTTGTGCTGGCGTGTCCGCTCCAGCTGTTACCTGCCGTCACGATATGCATGAACAGCGTCAACCGCGAGCTAGGCCTCTTAGGAGGCCCGCGACAGTCCCCAAGGCGTTGTGTCGGCCTTGCGAATGGTCTTTCAGCTATCCTAAGCACGTCTACTTCCCAGCCCCTGCACGGCTCCGTCGACGTCAATTCAAGAGTGCTCCAGCAAGCAACATCCCTGCTCAAGTCGAGCAGCAATTCTGATTTGCGAATCTCGTCGACACAGATACAGGTCGCATGGATCTTAATAGGCGGACTTATGACCCTCGGGCCCAACTTTGCAAAGATTCACCTCTCGCAGCTGTTGCTGCTCTGGAAGAATGCGCTGCCAAAGCCGCTGAACAGGGACAATGCAGTGCAGCGGAATTTGTTGGAACTCAGCTTTCTGGCGCATGTGCGAGAATGTGCGTTGGGCTCGATTTTGACATTCTTGGAGTTTAACAGCAGGTTGTTGACGCTGGATGTAACCAAGAGGCTTGCTGCCATGCTGCAGAACACGACCATGTTTTTGAACACGTTACCGCAGAGGAGGACGACGGATGATATCTCGCAACGACTTTCTCCAGCCCTGCAGCTGCATGATTTTGACTTGATGGTGAGGAGGAGGGTGTTGCAGTGCTACACGAAGCTTGTCGACCTGAGCCCCGCCGGGAGCACCGAGGTCCTTCTCCAGTCGAACCTTTTGCCCTTTGCAGTGTCGGCGTTTGCTGACCCCGACAATTACACCCCTAGTTCCCTCAGCACGGCGATTGCGAGCTCGGCGGGCAACTTTGAAAGCATATGGGATGTGGCAGACAACTGCGGTTTCGGGGTGACGGGCCTTATCAAGGGCTTCGACATCGTCCCGTTACAGGGAGAGCACGATACTGGCGGACGACATCATTGGGTTACGAGACATGGGCCTGAAGCTACCATTGACCGCACGCTCCTTTCGCCCATATGTGGCGCCCGCGAACACGATTCAATCTCCTTGTACGTTGGGAGATCAAACGATATTGCCGCATTGCCAGACCCGCCGGCGACAGAGGTTGTCAATGCGGCGCTGCAGCTCTTTGCCATTTGCCTCCCGCTGCAGACGCCCAAGATCCAGGAAAGCATACTAGAGCAGCTTACCTCTTTCCTTGCGGGTAGCAGTCTCCAGAGAGATACGAGCAGAAAGGCCGCGATGATGGCCAACATTGCATATGCCCTTCTTGCTACACTGAAAGTGTCAGTCAAGGAAACGAGGTCAACGCCTGGCGATTTGAAGAGTCCTGCTGTCGAGAAGGTTATGCAGGATCTGCTGCACGTGAGTAAAAGTAACATCAATAGGGACTACCGTTAACACCATCCAGCTGTTTGTTGTCCTCCCCGATCCATACGTCCGCAATGTCGCTGGAGAAGCTCTTGGTCGCCTTTGCAATAGCTCTGGAAATGCATTCACCGGAACTGAAGTCAACTACCTCGTGGACCAGATCGTCGCGAATAGAGAACCGAATGCGCGCTCTGGATACGCAGTCGCTTTGGGTTGTATACATTCGCAGCTCGGAGGGATGGCTGCGGGTTTCCACCTCAAGAATATACTGGGAATATTAATGTCGCTGAGCAACGACCCGCATCCGGTTGTGCATTTCTGGGCGTTGGATAGTTTGTCCAAGGTTGCGGATTCGGCCGGCTTGACATTCTCGGGCTACGTGACGAGCACGCTAGGAATGCTTGCTCAGCTCTACGCTGCGGACACGCATAATGACGAGTCGATTTCGCTGGCCTCGTCAAATCTGGAAATTGACCTGCCTTCGCCAGCGGTGATTGCACGATGCATCGATAGCACCATCAACGTCCTCGGTCCCGATCTTCAAGACATGGCGAAAGCGCGAGATATGATCATGACCTTGATCGGTCTATTCCAGACAGAAGCTGACCCACTGGTTGTTATTGAGAGTCTCAAATGTCAAGAGCATCTCTCACTCTATGCGCCTGGTCATATGGAATTTGCGGTATACGTCAAGCAATTGCAACAGGCAGTGGAGAGCGGCTCGGAGCAGATTCGCGACATGGCTGTGGATGGCCTGCACAACCTCATGCGCCGCAACACCGAGGAAGTCATCAAAGCTGGCGACCCTGGCTTGGAAGATCAACTCTGGCATGTTCTGGATAGGGATCCCGATCATGAGGTCGTCCGCAACATTATTCGCAATTGGCTGCATCAGACTGGGCTGACAGACACGGCGGCTTGGGTGCAGCGGTGCCATTCAGTTCTCACCAAAACTAAGAAGGTTGCTGAGACAGAAGAAAAGGCTGATACAAAGCCCAAGGGTGGTGCAACTGATGTGATTGACGAAGAAGTCGCAGGGTTCGCCGCGGCTTCAAATGCGCCCGGTGATGACGCCAATCCCACACAAACCAGTCAAGAGCTGCTCAAGTGGCAGGTCCGCACCTTTGGCATGGACTGCCTTAGCGAGCTTTTGGCCATGGTCAGCAAAGAAGCGCAGTTTAGGGAAGAGTCGCCGTCCGTTCTTGCATTGCAGCAGCGCATTGCTGATGTCGTGCGCATTGCATTCTCTGCGTCTACGGCTGGCGTTGTACAACTGCGCATCCGCGGCCTCAAGATTATTGACCAGGTTCTCAAGCTCTTTGGCAAGACACCCGATCCGGATTTTGCAGAAGCAACTCTTTTGGAGCAGTACCAAGCACAGATAGGATCTGCGCTCACGCCTGCATTCGCGGCGGATTCATCGCCTGAGTTGGCTGCCGAGGCAGTGAATGTCTGCGCGACCTTCATATCTACGGGAATCGTCACTGATGTGGAGCGCATGGGCAGAATTCTCAAATTGCTCGTTTCGGCGCTCGAGAATTTTTCCAGTGAGTCGGAGACTGCGGCTATTGGCGACCTCAAGGGTCTCAGCTCGAACGCGCAGGTCATGGTCAAGATGTCTGTTTTCTCGGCATGGGCTGAGCTGCAGATTGCTAGCGCCGAGCAGGCCTACCTTGTCGACGTTTTGAAGCCGCACATTGCCAAGCTTACACCGTTATGGCTGTCGTCACTTAGGGAGTATGCGCGGTTGAGGTTTGAGCCCGATATTTCATCCATGGGCTCGGCATCTATGGCGGGCAGTTTGGATACCATCTATGCAGCGTTGAACCGTGAGACTTTGCTCAAGGTGAGAGTTTCCGATGCTGTGCAGATCATGAAACTTCTAACAGTGGACAGTTTTACCAACAATCGTGGCTCAACCTCGTCGATGCTATTGCAAGTTTGATTGACCAGGATAGCGAATTCGTCTTCGATGCTCTAGACGGCAAGACTGAGTTCTCAGAGTCTGCGGTCAACGGAAAGCCAGACCACATTCCGTATCGCGACGAGCCAGTTGCTTTCTTCTTCGTGCTGTTCGGCTTGGCTTTCGAGGCACTTGCGGGCCGGCCTGGAGACTTGCAGGCTTCGAAGGAACAGATTTTGGAGATTCTGCAGGCGTTGAAGAAGATCCTGCGGCCGTCTGTTTCCGGACACGCGATCTACCAGGAAGTTGTCTTTTCTGAGACGATGGATATGCTGGATCGGCTGGTACTGACCGAAGGGCTCAATGTGCAGACGGTCATTGTCGAGATTGCGAGGAACTTGTGCTTGGGACATCCTTCGGCGAGAAGGGATCAAGGGTCAGTGAATTAACTGGCTGGAGATGGATGATGCTAACAGATGCAGTGCTGCTAATGAGGACGAAAACTTATCCGAGGATATCGACCAGCTGTTTGAGCTGACGAAAATTATGGTTCTGGTGTTGACGGGCTTGGTGCCGAACCTAGACGACAACAAGTCTAGCGGTATGTATTGGTGATGATGAAACTCTGTACGCTTACTGACATGCCTAGTCCGCCATGAACTCAACGAAGAAGCAGTCGCTCTTCTCACGACTGCTCTCTCAGCGCTCGTCGACGCAGCTCAAGTCTTCCCTTCAATTATCAAGACCGACCTCCACGCCTGCATTCTCCACATATTCGCCACTATCCTTGGAACAGGCTCTTGCCAGGCGACTGTCGTCCCCCAATCCCTTCCAATCTTCAAGCGCTTCATAACGAGCATCACTTCGGGTCCCGCCCCGAACAGCGATACAAGCAATCAGCTCCGCGCAACGCTAACTCGCTTCCTCACGATCCTCAAGCAGGCCCAGCAGCGCTCCTTTGATGCAGCCCTCGCCTGCGAGAAGAACACTATTCTTGCCACTACGATCCTGCTGAGCAGTTCGGCACCCGCCTTCTCTCCGCACGATGCTCTCCTCGAGCGCTTTGTGACCGACCTCGCCGACTGCTTGCAGAATCGCATGACGTCCAAGGTCGCAGCTGGATGCGTGCGTTCCTTGTTGTTACTACCGAAGCGCGGTGCTGTTGAAACCACCCTTGCGAGCTTACTCCTACCCCATGCGCTATCCTTCCTGGCAAATCCTTCAGAACTTGAAGGTCTGGATGAGTCCCGCTCGACCCTCGCACACGCGCTCGCAGCGTTCATCCCCACCCTACCGTCCCCCGAACAGCGCGGTATCGCGACGAAAATTATCATCCCTGCGCTGCTTGAACGCGCGCGAAAGGAGGCCAGCGCTAGAGCGGAGACGGCGGCGAGATTGATGGAGGTTGCGAGCAGTGAGCCGCATGGGTTCAGGAGCGTGGTCGAAGGGTTGGAACCGCAGAGGAAGGCGTTTATGGAGGAGGTGATACGGAGCGTGCAGGGCAGGAGGGAGGAGGTCAAGGTGGAGAATGGAGGTCCAAGGATTGCGCTGAAGATGGATTTTGGGGTTTAGATTTAGGAGTGAATTGGGGAGAGAATGGCGGGAGGCATGGCGTGGGTGGGATGGAGGAGGGGGTATACCCGTTTTTATCACGTTTTTTATGCGAGGGAAGGGTAATCGATATAAATGATATGGACTATGCTGTTGATTGTGCGGTGGTCGAGTTGTGAGAAAGATACTTGCTGACAGGAGTAGGTTTCCGCGGATGAGCATCCTTGAGTTAACCCGAGAGATCCATGATTTTTAATTGACTGCGTAGTTTGGCGCCAAGGTGGGTGCAGGGCTGAAGTTTAGTCAGCGGCGTGGTACAAAGACTATGACTGAGATGCTGAACAGTCATAGATTACAGTATAAATACCCCTACAAATGTCCTTTGTAACTTGCATATTCAGCATTCAACAAAGAAGTGCTTTTGTATATATAAACATCTAAGTCTTGCAAAACACTGCAGCATGTGTCCTCGACACGACTTATCTGATATCCCGATTCTTACCATGGCATCTCACGACCCCAAATATGCATATATGGACGCCAGGATCCACCGCCTGTCCATTAAAGATAAATATGAGAAGCTTTACCATGACGAAAGGCTATACGCTCAGTATTTTTGCAAGGCCGCCTGGGCAGGTACTCGAATTATCCTACACCAAACGTCTCCAGAGTCGGAGAAAATTTTCGACTTCATCATTGCAGTCAGCAAGCACCGTGGTGATTGTATATGGAATGAGCTTGCCGCCGAGTGTAGTCTATCCGCTGAGCAAATTTAATCATTCACCAGCTATGCGGGCATGTTTCTCTTCAACATCGGTAATCGTTATGTGAGTCATGAGGCGCGATGAGCCATGAGCGTGCTTGCATGATGGCGACTCTTCCCAGGGAGAAGAAGGACAGATATTCATCCCTCGGCTACCTGCGGAGAATATCAACAAACTTCTTCACGTCATCGACTCAAGGGAACTAAAAGATGTCGTCTCCGCTATGACAAACCCACTTCCCTATCGCCTGGGGTATCCAGATTTCGGGCCAACCTCGGGCCAAACAGCTTCGGCATACTAAACAGGAACCGCAATGTCGAAAGAGAAAATATCCCAGTTAGACACACTTTTGGTTAAGGAAAATATATCACCAGTGACTACCAGGCTAAGCAAATCTACGGATGCTTGATTTAAGAAGACATTACATGTATCATTGGCCGGCGTAAAGCCTGGTAATGTGCATTTCAAGCAGGAAAAACTGTCTTGCGGACTAGAAATGAAATTTACCACCAAAGACTTCTCAGAAGAGTTAACATCGGTCTGTAATCAGTGGGTTATCATTCATCTTTATTAAAAGTACAGTATAATCATATAAAGCCAATATAGGGCTGACATTCATATTTTGCAGTCTTAAAAAAGCCATAGAGGTTGAAAACAAGCCCACAGGTTCTACGCTATATTACTACAAAAACTCTTTTGAGTGGGGTATGTCCGAGTTACAACAAAAATCCGCAGCTCGATGGAATTGTTAGCAGGGACCTGTCGAATATATATTTGGCTTCGTAGACCACGATCGTGATCCTCATGGTACGCGTACCCAGTTGAAAGGAGTAGTTTTTAATCCTGATAAGGCAGAAACGGAGCGCCTAAGGAGTTTTGTAGAGCAATTAGATGATTCGCTAAAGAAGCTACCACGGGAGATAGTACCATTCGAAGAACGGGACAGTAAACCTGTAGTGTACAGCTGCCATGGTGAGCACGAAAAGCTCCAATTAAGAAACAATTACTCATACATGTCTACACAGCTTTAGCTCAATGCAGCTCCAACATTTGGAGGGCATCGATTCAGATGCCAGCTGTAATTATCGACTAGATTTCATCATCCAAAATTTCACCTAATCCATTGCAGGGGGGCAGTAACACGAGATAAAGTGGGTGCCAAGCACATGGTCTTCGAGAGCCGATCTCTCACAGAACACAATTTGACCCAATCAGACTGAATTTCATATGAGGCAGACTTATACACTTTCCAATATGCGTTCAAAATAATTTGCCAGATCTTCGGTCATAACTCCTCCAAATTGTTCCGAGAAGAAAGATACGAGGATTTCAATTTCAATTGAAAGCGACCCACCACGATACGACCCGGCCCAAAAGGCAATCATCAGATTTTACAAATAACATGAAAGCTTTCACAGCAAATTCACCGACCTCGCCTCGAGGGTCGGACATTGCTATGCGATCCTCAAGATAGCAGTCATCATGTATTCCAAATGCCTTGGGTAGACATTCGGTGCCGAAGGCGCCGAGCCGCTCAGTCCGCAACAATATGTACATCTTATGTACATTCATCTCGGCGTAGAGAGTCTACATTTTTTTTTTTTGAAGAACTATGGCTCTCCGCCGGGCTGGGGCGAACCACGCAGCCAGGCCTACTTCGCCATTCTCATGCAGCTTCTAGGGAAATTCAATGAGGCTATAAAGGTCCAATTTGATCAGGAAATGGGCCAGCTGGAGATACAAGTAAATGTGGACAAGATCGAGGCTGTGGATAATGGTGTGTTGTGGAAGATGTTGTCTGACCTCCCTATATGGATTTGCATTGGGGATGTAGAAGCCTGTCGTGGGCTTTTTGAAGGACTGTCCGTGGTAAATGATGAAGTGGAGGGGTGGAGAAGTGTTGTGTACAGAAGGCGTCAGCCCAAGGTCAAGTTTGCGCAGGCGAACACTTTTGTTGACGATATGGAAAATGTGACGATCAAGGAGTACGATGAAACTGACGAGAGCATCATTCAGTCATGGGCGGAACGGGAGACTTGAAACCACTATTAGAGTGACTATTAGATAGAGATGGGACACCCTTTTGTGGACCACATATGTGTGGTTTATCTTTGGTGCGCGTCTTGCCTCAGGAGGAATTCATTTTTCATGGTTCGTACTCCGAACACCAGTCTTTGGGCGTCACCGATACGATCGCGATCTTCTAGTGCTCTTCTCTCAATCAAGTAAGTACTGCAAAAATATGGTACATAAATCATGCACAAAAACGGGCTTCATATATCCTTAATACACAAAGATACCACCGGTACTGGGTCAAGGTATCGAATCTCCCGTACACTCTGTTGATCTGACCAGCCATATGGTTATCGAACACTTGGGATGAAAACCAGGAAAAATAGCCTCAAAAGTCTTTCTGAATGTTGTCGTCGCCGAATGCCGTTCCTGCAAATGTGTGGCACAGTCGCGGCGCTGACGCCTTGGCGCATCCTTAGCAGTTGTCAGGGTCTGCATCGTCGCCGTCTCATCTCATTTGCACAGACTCTCCCCCCTTACATTCGCAAAACCCAATTCTATCACAAAGATATCAATCTACATCGACACTCATGGCCAATTCGGACCAAACCTTTGGATCGGTCCTCGTCACTGGGGGTTGTGGATTCTACGGTCACAACATCGTCGCGGCTGTATTAGAGGCCCAACCCGGCTGCAAGGTCTATGCATTTGACATCGATACCGATCGTCCATCACGCCGTCATGAGTCCACAACTTACCTCGCCGGCGATATTGCGGATCCAATTGCAATCGACGCCGCCTTCGCCGCCATGAAGCCCCCGCCACGAGTTATTTTCCACACGGCCTGCCCGCCATCAATGAACCAGAATCACGCTCTCCATTGGCGAGTCAATGTCCAAGGCACTCGTAATCTGCTTGCCGCTGCCGATCGCATCGGGAGTGTGCATGCTTTGGTTCTCGTTTCCACTGCTTCTGTTGGCTATGATGGCGTGGCGGAGTTGAGGAATGTGAAAGAACTGGAGAGGCTTGATGTCTCCAAGCAGTCGCGGGGATACTCCCGTTCTAAGGGCGTCTCGGAAGAGGAAGTACTTTTGGCCAATCGAAAAAACTCCAGTGGCATGTTGACTTGCGCGCTCCGCCCATGCACAACATTTGGGCCTGATGATCCGCACTTCTTCCAGAATATTGTGGACGTTGTCAATAATGGGCAAGCAAAGTACCGTTTTGGCAAAGGTCAGAATCTTTTCGATTTTATCTATGTCGGCAATGCTGCTCATGCCCACATCCTTGCTGCTCGTGCCTTATTGGCAGCCCACGACAAAGCCCCCCTTCCAGCCGCGGAACGTATTGAGGGGGAGGTCTTCAACATCACCAACGGGGAGCCTATCCCATTTTGGGACCTCGCGGTGAAAACCTCGAATCTTCTCGGTTCACCAATTTCTCACGACGAAGTCTTGTCGATTCCTCCACTTGTAGGACTCATCGTGGCCTTTTTATCTGAGTGGTTGGTTTGGCTCTTTTCTTTTGGGACAAAAGAATCGAAGATATCCGTTGCGAGTGTGAAGTATACGTTTTTCACTCACACCATGAATATTGATAAGGCAAGGGCGAGGCTGGGGTATGTTCCGCCCTATAGCTTGGATAATGGTCTATATAAAACGGTTGCTTGGTATGGCAAGGACAAGAATCAGTGACGGATGTGAGAGCGCATATTTTCCACTCAAGTTAAGCACCTAGATTCTCTTGCACTCAATTATTACCACTTTCCCTTATCAACAATATCTCCATAGATCTCTCTACTTTAACCCCTTTCAGAGTTGATAAAACGCCAAGGGCGCTGTATAGGCTGCTTCAAGGGCGGAATCGAGTTCCACGAGTTCCCAAGAGATAAGAAGTTACTACATCATAGCTAAGTGAAGAAAATGCAAAAAGACACAATATAGATTACTATCTATAATCTAGAAAATTTTCATTGTTTACCTTATATATATAGCGGGCCCCTCTCTTTGAGGTCCTCATGGGCCTTGCGCGCCTTGACTGCATCCTCAGAAGTATCGTCCTCTTTGAAGTAGCTGGCTCTGGATTCGAGCATTTTGAGCTCACGTTCCCAGTTTGACACTTGTTGCGGGTCGAACATTGACAGGGGAGGTTTGCTTGAGTGCATGGCTGCCTTTTCGACTATGTAGTCCACAAAGGCCTTCGTGTCAGTAGCCACATGGGGAAACGACTTTCCAGGCAGCGTTTCCAACTTGAATCCGGCGTCCTCGGCGGCCTTCTTCATATCTTGAATGTCGACCCATGGCGTATCCTTGCCCGCGGACCAAAATATCGGTTTATCCTTCAGGTCCTCTTTCCCTAGGGACAACGTTTGCGGGAACGTGGAAGCGTACCCCTTGACCCAGCTCGCATAGAATGGACGGATATACTCTTTAGTGGCTTTCCCGATACCAGCAAGCTGAGGTTCGATGGCAGCTGCAACAGTATCTATGATCTTCTTGTCGTCAGAGGTACGGAGACTGTAGTAGAAGTCTTCTTTCTTGGTGGTGATCTCGTGCACGATAACGTTCCGCACCCTGTTGGGGTGTTTCTGGGCAATGGTAAGGGCGACGGCACCACCTGAGCCACTGCCAAAGTAGGTAGCCCACCGGACTCCATACGCCTCAACCGCCGATACAACCTGGCTGGCTACCTTGGGTGCAGTGAGGTCCTTCCATTCGGGAGTTAGACCTGTGGGCACCCCACCTGCCCTCATTCCAGGCATGTTGAGGGTTACGACGGAAAATGACTTTTCCAGAGTCTCTTGTACGGCTTCGAACTCTCTCTTGTCTCCAGGAGCACCGGGAAGGAGGACTAGCCATGGACCGGAGCCTTTGACTCTAAGATCAAACGAAGCACCTTTAACGGAAATGGCCTTGGAGAAGTCGTGCGTCATGTCGTTCTCTATAGCAAAATGTGCTTGTATTGGGATATGAAGAAATGAGAGAGCATTCGATTGTCTGATATATAAACACTGAAACGTCTCAAAGCTTCGACTTATACATACTTATATTCATATCGTCCGTAGGCACCATCATACAAGCTTTAGTCAGTCCCCCAATAGTTGAGATTCACGTGGCAATCCAACGGATTGCGGGGCCATGGATCTATGTTCCTTTTTCTTGCGTATCTGACTAGACCCACTTTTGAGCTTTGGTAACGTGGAGAGCCGATAAACTTTCTTGCAGCATTAACTATGCTTTCTTGATGCTGCGAGATGAATTGCATGAACTTTCTCCCGTAGATGTCTTGAGCATCGAGAATCTGACTAATGCAGCGGGTGGTCATGAACATGTCTATGAATCTAGCGCTAAAGGTTGGAATTGAGTGCACTTGAGTGTTCCTGATCTCAATTAGGTTGGTTCTGGGATCTGGGAGGACCCTTTTCTCCGAACCTTATATGTAGATCTCTCAGCACAAGTGAAAATAAGGGTGTTGTGTAAGTCGATGATTCGGCCGCATGTATGCAAGCGCATCAATACCCTTGCCAGATGCCTCTTTTTGGACTCGGTCCTGCCCTGTCGCTTACTACAAGTATTCGGTCCGACTGTTGACTTTTGGACATCTTCATGTCGAGCCATTAATGGACGTGTGGACCAAAGAGGAGAACGTATTTTGGCTTTCATTGGCCTCTGATGCAAAATTATGGGATCTTCAAACACTATTGGCATATCCTAGATTGATATCCTGTCGAGCTTTCGTCAGCCTCGAAAAGAGACTAAGCTGCGAGTTTGTTGATCCGAGGGGAAGGACGCGGGAGTTGCCATTTTACGTTGAGCTATTCTTGCCAAAGGATGGGAAGTTCCATCAGAACCTGTTATATCGAACGAATAATATGGTACCATTAGTCGAATGACAATAGAGGCATTAGGTAATGGGTGGTCTTGGTAAATGGGAACGACCGACGGTAACTCACTGTCACAATGACTTTCAGGCGTTCCTCCTTTCCATATTGAGATTCTCACGATTATAGGGCTCTTCCAGATTTTTCGGGTGGAAAAAGTCTCTAGTTTAAACTTTTAAGACTCAGATGGCTCTAAATTGAAGTCCGCTCAGCAGTTGAGTCGCATTCTCGATATTATAATCATCCAAAACCCAATGTATGCCGCCAATAGAACCCCAAAATCGCCATTTGGGAAAAATTCGAAAACTGATTGTGTCTTCTCAATGGCCTTTTTCCCAACGCATATTGGTTATATTCAACCACTCGGCTATTCGTCTCGTAGTTGACCTTGAAAGAAAGGAAAGCGGTTCTACGATATGCAAAGCTGTATTGTTCCTGAACCTCGTTTCATATAGGGCTACAGGATTTTTTTCCACCTAGGAAAAAATGTTTACTCTCAAACTTTGATAATGAGACCACGGAATAGCAAAGTCCTGCCGGTGTTTCGCGTGCAGAGTAGATCGATATCAAAAGTACGATGGCTTTGTCGAAAGGGCACTCAATGAAAGCCCAGATGCGAAACTGTATGATCCAGCAAGCATCGTATGCTCATAAGACTCCCGTCTTCGTACGGTGCTGACCTAATGCCTCCTCTTCACGCCTCACAATCCCCAAAAGCTGGGTGGATACCAGCCCAAGTAGACAACAGCATTTGCCTATATGGGCTTAGGTGCTAATCGTATGAAGCCGTTCCCTAGATCTGGGGCGCTCTCAGCTGCGGGGTTGTGGCGTTAAAAAGGCGAGCAGGTGCTTTGGATAGCTTGTTCGCAACCTCGAGCCATGTATACGGGGAAGTGATAGGGACTCCGCCTTGGCAGTCTCCGGCGGTTGTCGACTCCGATGTGGCACAGTTCGCTTGACCAGCCTAGACTCGCGGTATTTGCAAAAGCGTGCGTCACTAGAACAGTGCCATCCTTATGCATGCTGTTGCAGGCGAGAAAGGAGCGCTAGAACCCCGAATGCCGGGTCGTGGGCGTATAGACGACGTAGCAGGCGCTTAGTTTTTGGGCATGATTGGTTGCCCGAAATCTCCGCCGCAACGGGCGATTAAATCTTCCTCGCCGATACACTGCGTGCCGACAACACCGACAGGAATCAATCCTGGCTGGGATAGCAAGTCATGAAAATCGAAGGATGTCTAGCCTTGTGTAAGCATTTCTCGATACTTTGCCCATTCTCAGTAGTCACCAATGCCCTCGCAATGTCTTAATCCTCCATTAAGGATTGTTTCATTTTCCCATTAATCCTAACTTGGGCGAGCCTCCCATGTGGTACGTTCGATACGATTCCTATATAGTTTTGCGAGGAATCACGTTTTCTTCCACACCACCAATATTGCAGCATGGTCCCTTCACTGCATCATGCTCACCAACGCGGTTTTCTTAGCTATTAGTACTCTGCTTCTACTTTTCCTCTGGCTTTTGGCGTTGTTATTCATTTATCCAAAATGGTGTCTCAAACGCTTTTGGGATTTTGACGCTTCTCTGGTGGTGGGGATGGTAAGCCGCATTGCATGCCCAGGCGGTGAAATACTGATGCGTCATAGGTGGTTGGCATGGCCTCACATGTTCTTGTAATCATAGCTGCAGCCCGTGAAAAACGGTCGACAGGATTGTTCCAATCCCGGGTGAACAGCGAAGTAAGCTGCAAGTTGCGGTCACACTGCAGATACTGATGCGTTGTAGCTCGTTCTTGTGTTTGAAGCGCTCTACGCGATAGCGCTGGCCTTATCGAAACTCACCTTGATACTCGCCCTTCGTCGGATATTTTCCCTGAGGTCGCTATACTTTGTGGTTCCGACAGTGGCTCCGATCGTCGGTTCTCTGTGTCTCGCCTTTTCTACTATACTTTCAGTCTGCCATCCGTACATGTCGCCGGCAAACGGATGCAATAAAAGAGCAGCATGGTCGGGATTATGGGCGTCATTTGGGGCTTTGGACATTGGATATGAAACCGCACTTTTGATAGTCATCGTGATTCTATCCAGAAGAGCATACGAAGACCATCGGAGCATCATAAAATTCAGCTTTGGGCTAAGGTTATTGTATGCATGTATCGCATCATCTCCCGCGCTTGTGTGCTGACTGCGTAGGAACCTTATCCCGGCTACCGCGCGCATATGTCTAGTCTACAAGGCTTCTACTCTTTTGGGTCTCATCCTCGCAACCCAACTGTCTCTCAACATTTCACTTTTTTCATGTTTGGGCACCAGCCGAAACGCACTCCTCCAACCTTTTGGTTTCATAACCTTGTGCGCCCACAAGAAGAAGAATCGCGATTCGTGGGTTGCGTTTCCGTGAATGTATAGGCGGGAAAGCATTCTTCAACAGATTGCTTTCCATCATTACGAATATCAGCATTTTCCAAGTCGTAGAAATTAAGAGAAGGGAGGTAATTTGAGTTTTTCTGTCAGTCATCTCTTTAGTATTTCATCTACGGTTCACGGATGGCATGGCGGCAATCGTCGGTATTCTATGGGAGGCTCAATATGTTTTACAAAGTGACGCCTTGAATTAGGGGTGGCGGTAAACTGTCTTTTGGTTTGGTGGGCTAGGATATTTGCATCACTGGGTGGCTCAGAATGTCGTTTTTGCTCAATCATTAATTCTTTACTAAAATTTATCGGTCATTGATGTCAACGTCGCATTGGAATGTTTGGGGTTTCCAATTTTATCACTGGATGCTGCAATCCAAAGGTGTCTTTATTTTTGGATTACATGTGGCATGCGAAGTGATGGCGAAGTCAGGGCTCAGCCCGCCCGTTGATTCTACACCGAGGCTCTGGAAATGTCGCAACAGTAAGCAAGCGTGCCTACTGACGGCCCCTCTGTGGGATTGTGTTAATTCATAACAGTGCGAAGCACATGGTGTAGCGCCTAGTTCTTGGACGATCAAATCGCTGGCAGGTCGAGATGAGCGCTCGCATAACTATTCCAAGAATCATCTCGAGGAGCAAGTGCACAGACATCATGTATCATGATGATATCAAATCCTCCTTGATTTCTAGATATTCTTGTCATATAGACTGCCCCAGACGCAGCTATATCTTCTGATTTGCGATGCCTGACAAATTTTCTTTGCCTGGAGTCTTCTAGACGATGTATTCACAGCAATTGGTCGCCATTAAACAAGCCATGGCGCAAGTAGGCATAATTCAATTGGCTGCACATAATTCACTTGAGGCATCGCAGGTAAGCGCTAATGTCAGTGATCCATGCACAGAATACAAGGGTTACATAGATGTCTGTTGGTGGACGGTATAGCTCAGCTATAGCCCTGCTCCCACTTTTAGGGCCTTTCGTGTAGGGTACGTGGCACAAGTACTAGTCATATCAGAGCAGATGAACGGGGCGGGGGCTTTCCAGGGGAGACTACCAACCCGCTGTAGCGTCGACAGGCCATCGTCTGTCTCCACCAGTACGCAGTCACAGCCTAACAATCATCATTAGCACTTGGGAAATCAACTTTCACTGTGTGGATATGGTTCCTCTTCATTATATAGCTAATTGCTAGAATGTTTATTGAACTAACTTATGTATGATACATTTAGTATTGGCTACTTTGACCGAGTGTTTTAAGAACAATATTTGAAGAACATGAAGCATACGAGAATGATTTTGTGTAGCTGCGATGTAACGAGACAAACGTAAGGACAAGAAGCCGAATCCATCATGAACTCATTAAAACATCTCATACGTCTATTGCAAAGACAAAGGCCCACCCATTCAACAAAATGACAGAGTTTCAAACGAATGGACAGAATATCAAGTCACTTCTTCCTCTCGGCCATCTTTTTCTCAAGCCATTCCACAAGTCGCGGGTCTTTTGTTTTCTCTGCAATCCCTGCAATGGACATCCTGCCGTTACGCCCAGTCTTTCCTGGGCGTTCGACGTGGGTCCAATAATGGTCATGGCAGTTGTCGCGGCGATTGAAAGGCCTGTCGCATATGAGACACTCAAAAGGCTTTTCCCCAGAGTGCGTTTTAAGGTGTCTCTTGAGGTGCTCCGGTCTACCAAAGGATCGTTCACATCTGGCTCCAGTATCTGGGCTCACAAAGTCGCAGTGGTATTCCTTCCTGTCTGTACGTTGCAAGTGCTCAAGTGGAAAGTGATGTTCGAGCGGGATACGGTGTCCAATGTGGCCCGCGATTTGGTGTAGTCTTGCATTATATCTTCGTCGCGGATGACGGGAAATCCGGACTCTGGGGTAAGTAGACGGTCCAAGCATCGGGGTTTGGTAGCGAGTATAGGGATATTCATGCAGAGCCTGAGCATCGAAGAACTCGGGGCTGGATATCCCCAGGGTCAAGTCCTCCCCACCCGAAAGTTCAGAGAATGATGAAGCAGGGCTTCCGGGATCGAGAACTCCAGAAGCAATGGAGCTTGGGGTAGAGGATCCGTCCTCCCATTCCTGTGAAAGGAGGGCAAGTTCAGGTTTTACAGTGGTCGAGTAGTACGGACTGGAGCCCAAACCAGCCATCGATGACCCCCAGCACTCGTCGCTGGGCTCTGGCTTGAAATATACAGGAGTTTGCGGCGATGGAATACACATATCGGATGAAACAGGGCTATGGTAGGTCGGGCCTCCCATAATCCATCCATCTGGACTGAACTTTTCATCGCTCGGCTGTGGGAGAAACCACTGATCAGGCAGTGGGCCTGCCGAGCTGGATCGAAGGGTGGGATATAAAGGCGTTGGCACAGCTGAGGATGTTATATTTCCAGTATCGTGAGAGCTGACAACTCCTCTCGGTTCCATGGAGGTAGCTTGCTGGGACTGCCAGTGGTTAACACCACTGTTTTGACCATATGATAATGCCAACTGCGGGTCGATGGCGTTTGCACGATCCACAAAAATGGGAACCAAGTTTGACTCTGGTGAAGATGTTGGTGCAGACATGGCGTAGCAGGAGGACGGTAAAGATGCAGAGCAACAAGTGTCGCCGTGTAGTTGGTCCACAAACAAACAGTAGTTCTGAAGAGAGATAATTCAATGAGATGATGATGATAGAACAGTGGAGACACTGGGGTCATTTGTATAGATGTTAACACGACCCTGTGAGTGCTAGTGCAGCCGCCGGGGCGCAGCCACGAGGTAAACATGCAAGGATGGAGGAATGAGGGATTCGTTGACCCCTGATCAAGTGAGCCAAAAAGAGAACGATCTGGCTCCCGAGCCTCTGGTATTAAAAAGGACTTGCGGCACAGCTGGGTTCGTAGTTGGAGGTCTGACAAGCCTAGGCGCAATGACCCAGCCTTAGAGAACCACAGTAGCGAAAGGGGCCCCCGCGAGTGGTAAGAACTTGAGACAATCCAAAGCGCATAATGTCATAGGGCTTTGAGTACAAGGCAAAGATTCTGGAATATCATGAATTACAGAAAGAATGCTCGCGAGCACATGTTTGATCAGAAGCTGGTTTTGTCTCTAAACAGTTGTGGTGCGGGACAGGCTCATGCCAACACCTTCCACGGCACCACTTTTAGAATGACCCTTTCTAGTGGCTTCGCAATAGTCCAGATTCACGCCATCACTCTGCTCTAGAAACGCATGGGCCGAGTCACAATGTGAAGACGAGACATCCCGTTCAGTTTGGACAGGCCCCGCCCAAAGGCAAAAATACCGGAATACTCCGTCGAGAAAATTGGGATACACTACCCCGCGCATGATCAGGATCCATTTTCAGACCTGCCGCCTCTATGAGGCCGAAATGGGAATAAACCCGGGTCTAAAAATGCCCGTTTGACTGGCAGCCGCCAGCCGCGCGTGGTTTTTCGTGCAGCACAGGCGGCGATCAGAATTACGACAACTCAGGGAAGACCAGTACGAATTAGTCAGGTCCATATGATGGAGCTTGTTAGATCAGACACGCGATATGCGCCTGGAGAGCTGCACAGGCGCACACCGATTATGAGCCAAAGCCGCCATTTGAAGGCATTTGATTGGCAGATATCTAGCGGACAGGACCTCCGAGAAGTTAGAACTGCATGCGCGTCTGTAGCAAACGTACCCGATTGGAAGCTAATGTCCCAGATTGAATGGGTGCTGTTAGCTCGATCAAGCCATTCTTTTCATCAACTGTATGCCGTCAAGAGACCACGAGGCCACCAAGGCATGCAATACCCATGGGACGAGTTTCGCGCCAATGTGGCTTCAGTCGATTCTCATGCTTGGAACGGGAACTTGTGCGAAACTGAACATCTTTATGATGATCATCATTGGCCACGGGATGTTCGCGACAATGCTCTATCACGTGAAGGGGTTTCCAGCGTCGTGGTTCAGCCGTTAGGGGAGTGAAGTGACGAGGCACTTTTTCCCACACAAAATGCACCATTGCCACGCGGCTGCGTCGCTTATAGTTGCTATGTCCTTATCGAAGCGAATTAATGCCCAACTATTCATGAGCTTGGGGCAAACACATTGGCTCCAAATGATCCAGCCATAAGCTTCAGGAGATGATGCATGAAGCATTCTACGATTCAGTTATATTCATTCCACCTCCAAACCATAAATCTCATCCTGTATAGGTACTGCATGATGATTTTTTTTTTTCACAAATCTTGGTACGAGACAAGTCAGTCTAGTTGACACATAGGCCAAGCCAGTGGAAAGCCGGACGCCATGGAATTGCAAAAGGAAAATGGTCGGATCATGGTAATGTGATGGATATATAGCTAGTCAGCCATGGATGTCGGCAACTTGCGTATTGGCGTGGGGTATCTCAAGCAAGCATATTGGCCAAGTAAGGCTACAGGATCGATTTTAGGGCGATAAATTGCCGAAATTGAACTATGTACCATGGTTGACACGTTTTCCAAGACTCGGTATGCAAAGCATCTGCACTTGCGTCCCCGAGAGCGATAGCGCGTATGTACTTCATCTCGAATGTTTGTAGGGCTTTTAGATCTCAATCACTTTTACGGATCTCTTATCTTCAACGTCATCTCCACAAGGGCATACTGTGCCATCCCGGTTGTTTTGCAAATTCATTCCACAAGCTCAAGTAGCCGTGATTTCGACACAAACCAAAAGGCGGAGCAAGACTGCTTTCCGTGCCGTAGAAGACTCGAACCATTACTAGAGTCATCTGAATGACCTTCTGGCACGTTGTTTCCGAAATCCTTCAACGGCGCGAAAGAATGAGGGGTCTCCTCAGGCCCCGCAAAAGTGGCGCCCGAGAGTTCTTGGTATGCGGCACAGCAAACAAGGCCCCCGCTCTTTCGTACTTAGCTGCCCGGCTGGTGGATGCCTTTCCCCAGTTGAAGCTAAATCTCCCCTCAAATTTCAGAGAGTAGAGCAACGGGGTGTGATTTATAATGCCCAGGTCATCTCATATTCCTGTCTGTCGCTTCACAGGCATCAAATACATGGCAACATGCGCCAACCAGGACCAGACCAGATGGGGAATGCTGAGAGGCACCAGCCCAATGATTTAATTGGAAGGATGAAGCGAAGTGCCGCACCCGTAGATGTGATTTCGGCCGGAGCGACCTGAGTATTAGGGCATCCAATCTCTCGAGAACCGTGAAAATATCTTCTTTCAAAGGTCCGGATTGCCTGCAATGCACGATATAATGCTCGCTCACTATTCACGATCGTGACACCCATGCATTGCAGCCATGATCACGTCGGGATCGGAGCTCAAGAGCAAAGACTTGCCTTTTCCGTCTGACCTACGTGCTGCTTGGTGCCCTTACGAGTGCCATAGGACTGTGGTCCGTAAGCACCTATTTTCGGGATGGCGGTGACAGCTTTGCCTCAGGTATGCCACGCGGTACCGTGATGGTCACCCAGACTTTGGAGGCTGACTAGCCGCGCCATCAGGCCGTGCCTTGAGCACTCGCTTGCGCAACGTGCCCCCGACATCCTGCGTTGCCGCCCCTGACCCCTGCCCCTCGCGGGCAAAGAACCGCCACAATCTTCTTAACCAAGTGTGTAATGACAAGAACTCAGCTCTGGCTGAACGCCTAAGTTCTTGGGCTTGCGGTGTTCTGTGGATGGAATTTCTTGGAGCTGAGAAGGCTGCAATAGGAATGTGATAGCCTAGCACGGCCTATGAATACAGGGGGGAGGCATGGCGAGGCTAAGTACTGGGTTGACTGGTTCGTTTACGAGTGCCAGTCTGGTCCCATCTTTGCAGTTGACCCATGCAGTACACAAGCATGGGAGTCCATGCATTGCGCCGCTCACCTCAGGATACGGCCGCATGACTGTGCCAGCACGTAGTGAACAACACCAAACACTTCCAAGCCCGTAGATGACTGGCTGATTTGAAGTGGTTGCATCCATACCAGCAAGCTCCCAGTGCTTTGGAGCCGATCTGACGTCAAGACTTGATGGCAGTTTTCAATCCATGCTGCAGCAAAAAAATTTTCACTATAGCTCTGAAAGATGTGGGCTCTGTGAGGCAAAGGGTGGTTGTGAGAGTGATCTTTCGAGAATTCATCCTCGGTTTGAAAACGTTGATAGATGTTAATATGGGGCCCGTCTTATCTAAAAGAATATATGTGGCTGTGATTACTTTTGCGAAAGATTTAATCCACTTTGAGTGGAGGGCTGGCAAATAGCATGGCGCCTGTCGAGTCGAGTCGCCCCTGTCCCCTATGTCATGGCGTTAGACCACGAGGCATAACCAGGCTCGGAACTTGGTACATCCAGACTTTGCAAGATTTTAGCGGAGCTGCTACCGTCGATACCTTGGTTGGTCAGCTATTGCTACTGTCCCTCTGAAAAAGAACTCGCTTTTTATCCATTCCATGTAGGTTGAACGACGTGCTGCCCATGGAAACGCTTCATCAACGCGGATACATATAAATATACACTATCAAATATACCAATACGACGCTCCAATCATACATAAGCGCCTCTTCAACATATGGCAGATCGTAACATCAAGCCCCCAGAGACGGCAAAGCGAATCAGGGATTTCGAGACCGAAGAAAGCCTGCACTGTTCTGAATTCTCCGTAAAATCTCTAAAAATGTCCCACCAATCGATTTTCTACTGCAAACTCAGCAAATAGAATGTTTCAGATGAGAACGCATCGTGTAAAGGGCAACAATGAGGTCTTTTTCAATATGCCACTTATGGTTTTCAGCATGCAAGGTTCTTTTAGATCACTGGCTCTAGACCCAGATCTTCAAGGGCTGACCGAACAACGCTTGTTTCCTGTTCGGCTGGGATTGCACACCAATGGCGTCAATTTGGAGCCCATCGCAACTCGATTCCCACCCCCATTCTTGAGGAGAAGGTCCATGTGGCAAATATTGCCCATTTCAAGATATTCGCGCATGCCTGGACTGTTCTTGCGGTGAAGCTGCCAATCTATCCTTGAACCAATCTCGATAGTCATCTTGCCTTGATGATGATGCTTTGCCACAGCCTCTATCCCTTGCTGATGCAGCTTCACAAAATTTTCTCGACTTTGCATCGTCTGGAATTGTCTGTGCTTCCGCGGAAATGATTTTGAGCGGGCTTTATCAGAAGATTCTGATGGGGCGGAAACAGAGTCAAGAGATTCCCCAGCACAGCGAAGTGGGCAACGAGAAGGGATTCCGGAACATGGCCCTTTATCATAGCCCATCGTCTTACTTCAAAACCTTGATACCTAAAATTTATATAACATTGAATGAGTTCTCCACTTTTACTGCAAAAGGCTTTCCCGTCAGGCTTCAGATACATCTGAGCATTTTCGGAATTTGGCGAGAGATCAAAAAATTTCTCACATTATATCGATATACATAAGATTCTATCACTATTGGGCGCAAGTTTCAAGTTACTCAAGTTGTCTTATTACAATTCAGAGCTTGTATTTGGTCAAAAAGCCATGATAAATGATCTGATCAACTCGAGCAATAGATTTAAATTCTTGAACTTGCCCAAAGCACAATAGAAAAAAATGTATCAACAGAGAGTCAAGAGCCATTCAAATCTCCAATTCAATACATATGATGAATGATCACCATCGGAGACAGCTTACTGGAACCAACGAAGATACACGCGCATCTTCAATTGCCATATAGGTTTTGCCTCAAGAACTGCTGCCAATTTTTATAACACGTTATTAATCTTCTACTTCGTGTATTGGGTTTTCATAGTCCTTGGTCAGCTCAGAAATCTAGCATTATTCCTTAGCCACTACTCAATGCTTTGTCGGATCCATAGTCAACTCTTTTGATTTGATAAAATTATGTCGTGCAAGCAATCTGAAGTGGAAGCAGAACTGTGTTAGTTGAGGCCTGATTTTTCACTACAGATCTTGCTACAGAATCGTTGAATTGAACTTCCCAATCATATAGTTATGCAGATGTATTATCACGATGGACATATATGGGAGGAGCTATCAGCTATACTGTGCTGCTGGATAGACTTGGGGAGGGGGATATGAGACAGTAGTATAGACTTTATTCGAATGGATTACAGGTTGGATTGATTGTTCAGTGCCAAAATCTATAATTGTCTATATAAAATGAGTCGTAGGATATGGAACATCTTGATAGTCTTCTTCTCAAGAAGCTACTGCTCAGAGTAATCAATTTACCCAACACCCTTCCAGCCCCAGGTAACATATCTTTTTCGTCAATTGCTGATATAATATGTTCATTTCGGAGCAACCCTCTCCCTCAGACCAGTTTTGAATGATATCTCACCATCAATTCCACATACGCGCGGTAAGCATTCCTGGCCGGGACAACCCCAAGATCTCTCTCCATCTCCAAGCTATGAGACGTGATTTCTTCCTGATGGTAATCAACCTGGCTCCATAATTGATTGCCTATTTTCGGTTATACATTCTATATTTTTTCGCTCATGATCTGATTGGTGTGGAATTACGCATTTTTGAGTGATGTAAGATGTTGATACCTATGGATTTGCAATACAACTTTGTTCCACGAGCTTTGAGTTCCCCTGACGTTGCACAGAGTCAAAAATTTAAGCCGCATAATCCAGAATGCCTGTCAAGAAAGATGGATTACATGCAGACAACCCCATTACTCCACACGGTTCGTACAGATTGTGATAGAAGATGATTCGAATAATCAATACAGCCTAAGTTTGCATCCTGCATTGTGTTGGACCCGCTGTGTGGCACGCGCGGGTCAACGGGACATACATGCCCTAACACGTCTACATCCATAGTCCCTAACGACATGTTGTCTCTATGCAGAATAGCATTAAAGTCTGACTTTCTCAACACAGAATGTGGGTCTGGCGGCTACAGTTCCAGCCAACTCACTGTGCCGCACCAAAGTCATTACAATGTAACCCAGTCTATATACGAGTTAGAAGACAGCTGTGACGGGAAAACTTGGGACAAATATGGGTACGTCGATATTTGCCGCCTTCCGCATGTAGTCTTTAAGGGAATTTTGCGCGATAGAATCATGCTTTCCGCTGCATGGGTTTTCTATGCGCTACTTGCGCCTCGAGCGCGACTGGATCGGTTTCCTCTCTTGGCTTTCCTTGCCATCACTGCGGCACCCGAAGCGCCCGACGTACGATGCTTCCATTCCAACCCCATCCACTTCTCACCATCTCAAATTCCCGCAAAACGAAACATGACAGGTCCGTCTGCATGCTACCCGGCCAAGCTAGCCGTTCCGTTCGCCGGCTCACCCAGCCTCTCCCAGCCAACCCTCAAACAACCAACACCTCGGCCCCCCATGGTCAGATTTTCCATCTAAATTGCCCCCTCCCCAGAGTAACGCAAAGAAACATTGCTTAGCCGCCGCCTCGAAGACGAACCAGGGATACTCTAGACATCGAATGTCACCTAGGAGCCCATGTCTCCCACGCAGCCCCATGGCCAACACGCAAACACTGTCAAGAGCTGAGCCCAGACGCCGCCATCCTCAGGCCAAGAGCACCTCAAGACACGCAAAGCACGTACAGGCCAAGATTAACATCACGCCCAAGTTCCCCTTCCAAGAGCATCTGGGGGAGATTGAGGACCTACACAGCCCTCTTGGCTCCCACCTCCCGCCCTCGCCCTCGCCCTCGAACAATTGCCTCCGCCTCATTTCTATTTCTGCCCAGCGGCTGTTCTGGAGCGTGGGCGAAGGGATGGGCGTCCCAACTCGCCTTACCGCCCAAGTGGCAACGCAGTGCAACGCAACACACTCGCCCGTTCCTAGGCACCACCGACGAGCCTCCAGTCCTCCTCCTCCTCCTCCTCCTCCTTCGACACCCGTTGACACACGTAAACGGCCCCTCATGCCCCCCCAATGTATAACCTTTCAGCCATCCTAGCACCAGGGTCCATCACCCTCGCGCCGATATGCGAGAAACCTGCCTGCCGTCCGTTGGCGTAGGGCTGAGCTGGCCAAGCTGATAAGCTGGCTGGCTGGCTAGGTGAGCAGAGATCCCTCGCTCGCTCGCCCTGTTCATCCAGCTCGAACCGGATGTGAGCGCAGCCGTGACAAATCCCCCGACGGTTGCGTGTCGCAGGTTTCGCCCGGGGGAAGGACCGTGGGCCTTGCGTACGGTACGAGCACCACGTGTGAGGATTTGTTTGCTGCCTGCGGCAGCGGCGCGGAAGCGGGATACATGCACGTGGAGATTGCCGCAGGCTGGATGCGGTGCCTTCGCGGTGAAGGGGAGGGGGGAGGGGGAGGTATCAGGAGCAGACGCGAATGCGAGCGCGACCTCGGTATTGGAGTGTGAGATGTGAGTGTAAGGTTTGGACGGGGCATATTGACAGGTGTTTTTGCTCGTGCGAGCAGCGCTGTCAGTGTCGCTTTGGGACGTGTCAACGCGTGGGCGCAGTCCTCGGTCGTCACCACCATCTCACGACGCACGCTGCGAGCCCGCCATGCCCCATCCACCAGCGGCCCAGCGATCATCTCTGGGTGCTCCACCGCGAGTCAAGCGTCTGCGTGCGTCATCCGCGGTGGTTCACCGACTCGTGTCCAGCGCTCTGGGCCGCAAACGTGGCTCGAACAATAGGCAACATCTCCGAGCGACGCGGTGCGATGGGACGTGATGCGAGGCCATGGACCGGGGCGCGAGCGTGTATACTCAGTCTGCGCGAGTCGATGCCGAATCAAAGTATGCATCATCCAACCGTCGTAGTCTACGTGCATGTCTTTTCCCAACAATGCGTCTTGAGTCAACACCTACCTACCATCCATCTCATCACGCTACGACGCTTCCATCCCACCTCACATCAACCCACCACCCACCACCCATCAACCCTCACCTCCAAGACCCCATCTCCCACCACAAACCCATCTTCTCTTCTTTCACACCACCTACCCACCTCCAGCACGCCTACAACCCACCTCCCCATCCCCCCCACCCCCACCACCCTGCCGATCACCCTAATTTCGGAGCATTCCTTCGGAGGATTGACGCGGAACCTTCCTGCGTGCGTGCCTGCATTGCACATACACGCGGGGAAGTCTCCGGCCGATCACCAACGGGGCGGGAGGAGAATTAATGTGCGGAGCGTAGCGTAGCGCGGTGTCCCGTCGTCGTGTCGTGGTATTCTGTTCTGTTCGGTGTTGGTGGACCTGGTGAGTGGGTGGGCATGCGGTGTTGGGGTGGGGAGATAATTTAGAGGGAAGGGGAGTGGGGAGAAGAGCGTGCATACATAGGTGCGATGTCGGATGCGAGGGGATTTGGAATTCGGGGTTCGGTATTGGGGGGTTATGTGTTGGGTGATGCTGTGGTGGGAAGGTAGATAGATATGCACCGCACGGGCGGTCGAACCGCGTCCGCGCGGGATTCTTGCATCGCGGAAGCGCGTAGATACGGACATCTAGATAGAGGAATGGATTATCGATTTGCAATTCGTCTTATTCCAAAGGCCACCGTGCTCTATCATAGTCACGTCGAGAAAGCATAGCAGCGCGGATATCATGGATCGACACGCCCATCTTACCCCAACCCGTCACTCAAACGCACCCCAGTCTTCGCAACGGCAAAGAACCACCGACAATGCAAAATAAAAGCTTCGCAGAAGAAAATACAATTGTTTCCCGCCCCGAGGGAAATTAGCACAGGGCGGAGCGCACAACGCTAGCTAGTTATCGATACGGTCCAAGGGCAAGTACTGTATATGCCGACCCTCTCTAGGAAAGCTTTACAAAGAAAGTACGACAGACAGGACAAGAGGTTTCGACAGGATAAGTAAAGGGAGGAAGGTAGGTACATAGACGTGTGTGTGTGTGTGGGTAGATAGACACCAAGAGACCGCGCCCTCGCCATCGCCAACATACAACCCCCACCCCCTCCATCACCCCCAACTGGACAGCACCCATGGAGAAAAAAAGCAGCCTGCCCCAAAACAGTCGGCTGGATCGGCAACCTCGCGCGCAGGGCAAAAAAAAAAAGACAGGGCCCCTCCAACCCCTCGTTTCATCTCAACCTGAAACCGCACCCCAAACGCGAACATGACGACAAAGGTAATAGTACAAGGATGTCCTCGGAGCGCCTCCCAATCTACAATTTTGACCCGCACTCGTCAGGAACATGATTGCCAGGTTTGCCAGGCGCCGGATCCAGAACCCACCCAAAAATTGAATGTAGAAAGAAAGACATGAAGGGGACATGACGGATAAAGGGAAGATGGAAAAAAGGAAGGGTATCGCTAAACGTCACATCGCCACCTGTGGTTGGGGCTCCTCATATCCAGCCGTTTGGTGGCGGACTGCGGGCCATGGTTCCTGCGCCCAGCGGTATCCGCGCCGATGGCGAGAGATCTGACGGTGAGTTTGAGCGCGAGCGCGGCGGCGAAGTGGGAGTAGCGGGAGTGCCTGGCGTGGACGGCGAGTCGATGGTCGAGGCGGGGGAGACGGGGTTCATTCGTAGGCCGCTCATGCCAGCCTGTAGTGGCATGGGTGCTTGAGCCGGTGGTGGCGGACCTGGAAGTTGCCTGCGTGGAGTAGGGGGGAGAATCTTCTCACGCTGTGACTGCAGGTATGCGCTGCTATCTTCCATGGTCACAGGGAAGGCAGAAGAGTTTCCTGGGGTGTCAGGGAATTTTTCGGAAGTGGCGGACGTTGGCGATTGAATGGGGAGACCGAGAGATACTCCGCTCTCATCAGTGTTGGTGTGTTGGAGGGGAGGAGCACGAAGGCCAGACGATTCGACTGATCGTTCAGCACGAGTGCACTTGGCAGCAGCAAGAGTCGCTGGCGCTACAGAGAATCGGAGGCCAATCTGGACAGTAGCGCTGCTGTCAGTGCTCTCATTACGGTTGTGGCGGGGAGAGAAGAGCGGAGGAGGCTTGGTCAAGAAGCTAAAAGCTTCACTGACGTCTGTGACAGACTTGGCTCCAATTGAGCTTCGGCGAGTTTGACGTCGCATGGCAAGCCTGGAAAACCTTGATTCTCCGCCCTGGCTTGGGGGCGTATAGACAGTAGCAGGCAGGCGGGGGACATCCTCGGCACGTGTGGGAAATAGCGAATAGTTGGACTTGTTGCGCTTGTGGAGACCAGTAGTGCCTTCGTCGGGCTGGTTGAAATAAACGGATTGCACTGGGTGAGGAGGGAGCGGCCATTTGGATGGATCAATGGGACCATTGGACCTGATCGACCCGGGGCTAAGAGGCTTCTCGGGTCGGGCAAAGTATTCGGGCTCAAAGTCGTAGCGGTTCTTCTCTGGGCCAACGTCAATCAGACCTTGACGGCTGTCGGGACGGTGGCCGCCTTGCAAAGCCATGGGGCCGCTAATGTTCATTTCGAGGTCACTAGGGCCGAAGAAGCGAATCCTAGGTCGCTTTTGCTTTGGCTGGTTGCCCGATTCTCCCATGGGCTTGATGACCATGCGGGTGGCGTTGACACGGAGGAAAAGATGGAAGAAGGCAAAGACCATTCCAGAGGAGAAAAGCGAGACCTCAGCGACTCTAGAGCTGGCCAATGTGTTCATGAAATCTCGACGGTGGGCTTGGACCTCTACGGGAATCACGAGAACCTGTAGTCTGTCAATTGTCGTCCATGCATGTCTTTTCCTGTCCTACTCACGTAAATCAGCGCAGCTACCAGCAGGTAGTAGCACATGCGCGATGCCGCAATTCGCTCATTGGGGTCCACGTCCGATGTCCGCATCAGCTGCACGCTAATCAGGGCTGCGAGGAGGAGAAAGAGAGCGACCAGAATGCCGAGAATGATGACTGCAATCAGCTCGTAGCGGACCGGGAACCAAATCAAACTGCCAAAGCAGCGATTGTACATGGGCCACGCCACCGTCGGCATCCAGGTCAGAAGAGTGAGAAAGGTGATGGCGGCGATGCAGACGGTCGTGTTCCATTTTCCACGGGGAGAAAACCGGTCGTACTTGAAAGCCCGCAAAGCCATTTCAATGCCAAAAACGAGGGTCACGTATCCCACCAAGAAGATGGCTGCAATCGTTAGCCTGACTCGAGTCCAATCCACTGCAGCTCCTCCGATACGTACCAGGAAATGTGATCATGGCCAGCCCTCGGCAACTATTGGACAATACACTACTAAGAGATGTGCCCTGCACTGATACGAAAACAACTTGTTGTAGAACCGCACCGCAAGCCAGTACGAGTGGGAAGGTCTCGGCGGGGTGGACGTTTCGGAGGGAGCTGAACCGCCTGCGCTCGTCAGTTTTTGAGCTCACTCGAACCTCGCCATCTACTCACTTCTGCCGTAGTGTAACTTGCACGGCAGCTGCCCTCCTGGCGTCTGAAAGGATGCGATGGACCATTAGAAGCGCCAAACCCAGGCTGAAAGCCCCCAGCGTCAGATGCATCGTTCGCAGCGTCTGGACCTGCGCCAACTGGAGGTTGGCGATGAGGGCTCTCGTGCCATTTTGGTTTGTCCAGGGGACCTCGCGGACGGCGGAAGTGTTGAGGGTCAAGTTGAAGTGCGACCGCGCGTCCAGGTGAGGAATGTGAAGGCCCCATGATTCCATCTTGCCCGTTCCCGCAAAGAAATATACAAGAAGGTTAGGAGTCTCGCTGGGAACCAGCAGCGGCTAAAAGAAAGTAAAGTGCTAAGTATTCATGGAGGCAATGACTGACGTTGAACAAGAGTGTGTTACCTGTTCAGCTCCAGTCAAGTGAAAATGCCTGAACCTGCCAGCAGAAGAGAAGGAAAGGAAAAAGAGCGTAGGGGCATGAAAGCGTGGGACCAGGAGGCAGGTATGAGACGCCAAACAGTATATGAGGAAACTTGGAAAGTGACCAGTAGCGCAGGGTTTCGGAACAGCGGTCCTGAGGCGTCTGTCATTCCATTCGGTGGTGAGCCAGCATTGGCGGGCTCCCGATTAGGCCCTGCTAGAGGCCGCAACGACGTACGCTAAGTCTAGGTGGGGTTTCAACATCATGCAGGCCGCAGACCCCCCCGGAGAGGCTGGGCAGCGGGAGTAGGGCAACCCGTTCAGAGACCAGAGTACCGGGGCCCGCTGGCAGCCACAACGCACCGTGGTGGAGATTGGCCGCGAGGGAATCAGTGCGCTGGGCCTCGAGAACTGGCTCCGGTGATGCCATTGACCCGCACAACGACGGAATTCGCCATCTTCTCCACACATTTCTGGCCTTCACGTAGCCGCTCTCAAAGTCCTACACCAAGGCCCTCGCCCAAAGTTCACCCAGTCCAGCGCTTGTTCTGGACGTTGTTGTTTCGTTTCTGCCTGTGGTTCCTAATTTTGGGTCCTTGGTACCTTTGCTCGGGCGCTTTGAGAAACCACAGCTGCTGCGAGGGGGAGCAAAGGCCGGTTGTGCTGAGGTTGGGGAGTCGAGGGTCGCGCTCCGACGCGAGGTGGAACAAGACTGTAGCAGATGCTCGCTTAACCCTGGTTCGACACACTAGGAGCGCCAGATCGCCATGCGGTAGACTTGGGTCGCTATCCGACGACAACCTGCGTGTGTAATGCATGAAATAAGACCTGTAAATATAGCCTGTGAATGGCCGTCGCAAAGCATGCAGTGTGATCGGATTGGCTCTGCCCGGGAGCTCGAGGACAGTTGAACCCAATGTGGATACCTTAGCGACTTGGAGTGAAGATTTCCTGCAGGGGCATCGTGAGCGTCTACAGCCATCACGGAGAAGCCCCTTCGCTGCAGAGTGCCTCCCTAACCACGACGAGAGGTATATTGCGCGCTTTCTGGGGATCACTCGTTGAAATCGGCCTGATTCCGCCACCAGGCGTCGCAATCCGCCCCAGGGTGCAGCTTACGCAGTGGGCTGGTGCGTGCGAGTGGTTCTCTAGGGCCGAGCAGGCTTCATGAGCCACAGCCGCGCACGTTCTCATGGCAGTGCTGATCTCGACTTGGCGGACAGCCGTTGCGCCTGGAGGGTCTGGCGGTATTCATTGGTTTCAGTGGGCGCCACTGCGGTCATGAGCAGCAATTGCAATATCGGGAGGGTTAAGGGCGTGCTGGGGACGGGCAACGGATTGTCCTCTCACGACTAGACGTTGAAGGGTGGCTGACAACTGCGGCGCTGGGGACGGCAAAAGCTTGGCTTGACCTCCCTCCCGTGACCCCTCGCGTCTCACCATGTCCCTCTACGATCAGGGCAAGCTGGTCCGGAGCTCAAGCATCTTGTCCCCCGCGTGGAGAGCCCTGCAAGCGCCTCGATGGCTGATCGGCCAATCCTGTAGGGTTAGAGAACCATGCACGAGGCATAAAGCATGCTGCGTGAGGAATTTTCGAGAACTCGCAGTCCTCCCAGTCAGTGGCACACCAGAGTGGATCGTGGCTCAGCAGTAAACATCCAGTCATGCACGGAAGAATTAGCGGGTCGACGTGGATGAAGGTGTTTGGCGCGGGTGCAAGGCATAATAAGAGTGAAGATCCAGCAACGAGTAGATTATCTGCGTCTTTTGCTAAAGTAGGGTATCATGTTGAATGAGGCTGTTGGAGAGCCAGATACGCCACAATGGTCTGATGTTGGAAGAATCGATGCCCCGGGCAGAACGCCTGTTCTCGCAGGCGCTGTTCACGCCGCCATGCCATGATGCAGACCGTCCGCTCATGCTGCCTGCGCATATTCCTCGAGATGGGCTACGAGAAGTCTTGCTCCTTCAAGGGACACGGCATTGTCTGTGGCACCAAACGAGTTAGCTGGACTCGTCTTTGCAGGTGGTAAAGGTTCATGCGTAAAGGGAGAGACGAGTAGACTTTTGGACCTGAGCAGTACCGCACGAATCAACTGGCAGCATTCTGTGCGTTAAGGGCCGCGCTGCAGGCGTAACACGAGCAAATATACCTAAGCCCCCCATGGGCTCTATATGCGGGAGCGCCCAGAACGGGCTATATTAGGCAGCGCTATTGGGAGACTTACAATTGCTGGCACGGATGCCGCCCACGCTTCGGTGCCCCTTGAGGCCCAGTAGGCCCTTCTTCTCAGCAGCGGCAAGGAAGGCCTTTTCCTTTTCTGCGTCGCCGCCATGGACCCTGAAGCAGATGTTCATCCTGCTGCGGGCCGACTTGTCCGGCACCACCTGGTACACGTCGGGATACTTGTCCAGAGTCTCGTAGATGATTCGAGCCTTTTCGTTGGAAATGTCCTCTTGGCCACCGATGCGCTTGGCACCGTACGCGTTCACGAGGCCGGCCATGACTTGGCCGGCAATCCAGACATCGAAGATGGGCAGGGTGTTGTACAGCGAGTTGTTCTTGGCAATGGTCGGGTAGTCGAGCACAATGGGGCCGACGGGCAGGTTGAGCTCACGCAGCAAATCGGGCGAGGCCGGCGTCGAGTGCGGGGGCAGCAGCGACTTGCGCAGTATCACGATGGCGATGCCCGTGTTGCCAATGTTCTTTTGCGCTCCACCAAAGATGACGGCGTACTTGCGCACGTCGACCTTGCGCGAGATGAAATTCGAGGACATGTCGGCACAGACCAGCGGGGCGTCATCGCCCTCGAGGCTGCGGGGGAAGGCGGGAAACTCGACGCCGTCGACGGTCTCGTTGTCGCAAAAGTAGACAAAGGCGGGCCCCTTGCCAGACGCGCGCGGTGTGAGGTTCCACTGGGCCTCGTCCGGGATGACGCCAAACTTGCCATTGTTCGCCTTTCGCGCGTCAGTTGCTACGTTGACATGTTTGGCACCAACGAGGCGCGCCGCCTCCTGCGAGGCCTTGAGCGACCACGACCCGGTGACGAGGTAGTCGAGCTTGAGCTCCTCGTCGACCACCTTGCGCAGGCGGCGGAACACCTCGGCCTGGTCGTCGCCCACGTCTTGGGCGATGCGGGCGCGCTGCTTTTCGACCCAGATGGAGACGAGGTTGTAGACGCTGGCGCTGAACTCGCCCGTGCCGCCGCTCTGGAGGAACAGGATGTCGTAGTCGTCGGGGATGTCGAGCAGGTCAATCAATGCCTGCTTGGTCTGGGCCAGGATCTCGTTGGCGTCGGCGGAGCGGTGCGAGATTTCGCACAGGCCCAGGCCCTTTTCCTTGTAGTTGAGGAGGGCCTGCGAGGCCTGCTCGAGCACCGCCGTGGGGAGCGGGGCGGGGCCCGCGCCAAAGTAGTGGACGTCGGAGCGGTTGACCATGGTGGTGGTGGCGGCGGCTGTCTGTCAGTGAGTGAGGCGGGGTGTAGGGAGGGCGGGCAGGTTAGTGAAGGACGGGCTGGTTAGTGGCAAGAGCAAAGCTGGAGCAGCGCTGAGGGTATTTGAGAGGAGAGGCGGCCATGGGATGACTCTTGGGCGGAGCCAATCCATTAGCAATTTTTCGCGGTTTCGCGGCGTCATATGGGTGACTGTGACTGCACCACGCCAGACTCTCGATCCGTCCAGCCCGTCCGATCTCGGGTGAGCGAATAACGCGGGTGCGGTGCAGACAATGGGATGCAAAAGGAGCAGGCGGAGAGTGTCGTGCAGCAGTCGATGCGCTCTACCCCACGCGACGTGCATGAGGGCATGCCATCGCCCGTGGGTGAGGTGAAGCCATGCCTGGGGAGAGCCGGCCAATGGCAGCCCGGGGAGTCGTGATGACTGTGCCGAAGTCGGCCGCCGCTTAGTCAGCCAGAAAATCTGGAGAAATCGTGAATGGCCGCCAAAACACCACGCCGTCATCGCCATTCGCCAATTCTCCCCAAAATGGCCATGTCTCTGCGTGCCGTGCGCCTCCTGGGTCGCCGCCAGGCCTCTGTACGTTTTTTCCCGCTCCATCACGCTGCCACGGCCGCGTCTAATCGCATATAGCTCCGAGCAAGCCTGCCTCTGCGCGCATCCACGCAATTGCCCCGGCCATACGCCACTCCGCGTGCTTTTAGCACCTCCCGGCCCCGGCTTGAGACCCCGGAAGTCTTCCACTCCCTCAAGGAGGGCCCTGCCGCCAACTTCCTTTCCACCTTTCAGCAGACGACCAAGATCCCCCAGACCCTCACAGAGAAGATCGTCCAGAGATATGCCGTGGGCGTGGCCGAAGGCAAGGTGCTCCGCTCTGGCGACTATGTCACCCTCCAGCCGCACCGCTGCATGACGCACGACAACTCGTGGCCCGTCGCCCTCAAGTTCATGTCCATTGGCGCCACCAAGGTCAACGACCCCAACCAGATTGTCATGACCCTGGACCACGACGTGCAGAACAAGACCGAGAAGAACCTGAAAAAGTACAGCCAGATTGAGGAGTTCGCAAAGAAGCAGGATGTCGTCTTCTACCCGGCCGGACGCGGAATTGGCCACCAGATCATGGTCGAGGAGGGCTACGCATGGCCCGGCACCCTCGCCGTGGCCTCGGACAGCCATTCCAACATGTACGGAGGAATCGGATGCTTGGGAACCCCCGTTGTGCGTACCGACGCGGCCAGCATCTGGGCCACGGGCAAGACGTGGTGGCAGATTCCCCCTGTCGCAAAGGTCAACCTCGTGGGAACTATGCCTCCGGGCGTGACTGGCAAGGACGTCATTGTCGCTCTGGCCGGTCTCTTCAACAAGGACGAGGTCCTGAACCACGCCATTGAGTTTACCGGATCCGACTCGACCCTCCGCAGCATCCCCGTCGACGACCGCCTGACCATTGCCAACATGACCACCGAGTGGGGTGCCCTCACTGGCCTGTTCCCCATTGACTCTGTCCTGCACGGCTGGTTGCGCATGAAGGCCACCGACGCCGCCATTTACGGAAGCGAAGTCAAGGACCACCACCAGCAGCAATTCACTCACGAGCGCATCGACAAGCTCTTCACCGCCACAGGCATCGTCGGCCAAAAGACTGGTCACATCTTCCAGCCTGCCCTGGCCGCCGACAAGGGCGCCGTCTACGCAAAGGAACTGTTCTTGGACTTGGACACTCTCTCGCCCTACGTTTCGGGGCCCAACTCGGTCAAGGTCGCCACGCCCCTGATTGAGCTCCAGAAGCAGGACATCAAGGTCAACAAGGCCTACCTCGTTTCGTGCACCAACTCTCGCGCATCTGACCTGGCTGCCGCCGCCAAGGTCTTCAAGGATGCCGCTGCCGCCAATGGCGGAAAGATTCCCAAGATCCCAGACCACGTCAACTTTTACATTGCCGCCGCGTCGATTCCGGAGCAGCGTGCTGCTGAGGAGCAGGGCGACTGGCAGACTCTCCTGGACGCCGGCGCGCAGGCTCTCCCATCTGGTTGTGGCCCTTGCATCGGACTCGGCACCGGTTTGCTCGAGCCCGGTGAGGTCGGCATCAGCGCCAGCAACCGCAACTTCAAGGGACGTATGGGCTCTCCCGATGCCAAGGCCTACCTGGCCAGCCCCGAGGTGGTTGCTGCTAGCGCCTTGTCTGGAATCATCTCTGGTCCCGGCACCTTTGAGGAGCCCGCTGGATACGCCGGTGTGCGCCGCGGCGAGGGCGACGGCATCGTCGAGGAAGAGCGCATGATGACCATCGAGGACATGCTCGAAAAGGTCATCAAGGAAGCCGACGAGATGATTGCCTCGGTCGAGACGCCCGCCGCCGAAACCCCTGCCGCGCCTGCTCCCACCTCTTCTGAGCCCGAGACTCTCACAGAGATCCTCCCCGGCTTCCCCGAGAAGATTAGCGGCGAGATTGTCTTCTGTGACGCCGACAACATCAACACCGACGGCATCTACCCCGGCAAGTACACATACCAGGACGATGTGTCCCGAGAGAAGATGGCCGAGGTGTGCATGGAGAACTACGATCCCACGTTCGGCACCATGGCCAAGGCCGGCGACATCCTCGTCTCCGGATTCAACTTTGGCTGCGGCTCCTCCCGCGAGCAGGCCGCAACCGCCATCCTCGCAAAGGGCATCCCGCTCGTCGTCGCCGGCTCGTTTGGCAACATCTTCAGCAGGAACTCGATCAACAACGCCCTCATGGGCGTCGAAGTCCCGCGCCTGGCCAACCGCCTCCGCGAGGTATTTTCGACCAGTGCTGCCGCCCCTGCCGCGCCCAAGGAGCCCAGCGCCAACAAGGAGTCGCTCGATTCGCCGCCGCCCGCCGATACCGTGGCCAAGGAGAAGCAGCTCACCAGGAGGACGGGGTGGACTCTGGAGTGGGATGTCAAGCGCTCCACGGTCAATGTGCAGGAGGGACCTGAGGGTGCCAAGTGGAGTGTCAAGGTTGGAGAGTTGCCGCCCAATGTGCAGGAGATTATTGCGCTGGGAGGGTTGGAGAGTTGGGTTCGGAAGGAGATTGGAGGTACTGTCTAAGTGCCGTCCTGAGTGGAAGATGAGTGCTAAGGGGAGGTGGGGTTGGTTGAGGGCGTGTATACCCTGAGTTGTGTCGCGTACTTTTCTACTTGTGATATTATCTCCTTTTTTGGAACTTGGTAAGGCGGAGCGTGGCATGCATGGGTGGAGTTTTTTGAGAGGGCATAAAATTTATATGTATACAGTATTTTTGTTTGAGTGTGTATGTAGCGCTGAGCGAACGAAAGCGTCGTTATTATCTATCTTATTTCTATGAGGTTCTGGAATTGAGGTTGCGGATGCTGTATGCTACTACTACTAGTGTAGATTGTCCGGGCGGGGGGTTCATTTAGAACGCGAAATGATCGAGAGTAGAAGCTGTGGTGTTTTTCTAGTTATGTGCAAGTCTGGTATAGCAGACGACGGGCATAAGTGAGGCATACTATGTTTTGATCTGCTTTGCGATAGGTCTTGATGCTATTTGTGCTGTGGGGAGTGTGCTTTATTTTCTGTGGTAAGATGATGTTAGGAAGTTGGGAGAAAACTCGTCACATGAACCACAATGCTTCGAATGTGGTACGAAGTTAACATAATAGTAAGTTAGTCGTAAAGAAGATGCCTACGCCTTTTTTAAGAGACTAGTTGTTTAGTTATTAGTATTAAGAGCTGATGCTTAGGCTGACACGATAGAATTTATTGTCTATCGCTAGAGTCTGATGCAATTGTCCTCGTCCCAACAACCTCTTGAAAATACTAAATCGATATAAAGAGCCTCATCAAACCTCATACTAGAGCCTGATTCTTACACCTTGACTTTTCTTTTTCTATATAAATCATATTCATTGGTCTGGAACCTATCTTCATCCAGAATAGCATCTACAACCGCTGATAATGTTGCCCCATCATCCGGGTCTTGGGCCATGGAGAATGTATCAATGCATGTGAGGAACTCTATGTGGGACCGATAGGCTTCCATAATGCGACGAGCTATCTCAAAAGAATGAGATGCAGGAATCTGGTAACGGGCAGAAAAATCATGTGCGAAATTGTCGAAACCTGTGAAAAGCAAAATAACACCCTTACAACTCAGAAATTGATTGACCCGATGTCTTCTGTCGTAGGGGAACGTAGAATTAAAGCTATCGTTTATCCACTTCTCAGTTGACAGAGCGACTACCGAGCCATTCAAATCGTCGTGACTGATAAGATCTTGGTCGAATGTTGCAAGGTCGATGATGACGACTGCGAAGTCAGAGTTGAACGATGACTGACCAATCGGGGGATCATGAACTCCGAATCCATGCGTATCAATGAAAGCCAAGTCTTGACAATCGGCCTTGGCGGTAGCAACAGTAACTAACGCTTCGGATTCTGATCGTGCTTTCAACACCTCTGCAGCTGTCGGGACAAAGTCTGGGGTAGCAAGGCGATTTGTTAATTCCAGGTAACTGTGACAGTCAGGATATGCTCGGATCTTCAAATGGGAACATACTTACTATTTTACTTTGGCAATCTCGATGGCATTCCATTGTTTCCACACATTTTTATCTTTTAATTCTGTCAAAATCTTCGACAGTGACTGCAAGACCTCAGATGGTACTGGATCCCCACTTGATATCGGAATTCGGTCAAGTAAAATTACGCCAGTTGTTTTTTGAAGTGCCGATATGGAAGTCGCTTGTGTTCGTATGAAGCTAAGGCATCTATCTGCCAAGATCTGAGCACACATCGCAAGTTCCTTCATGGAACAAGCCTGTGGATATAACTGATCAACCATGTTGATGAACCAACTCCTCGTGTCATCGTCTTGCCCAAAGATAAAAACTCGATAGCCAGAATACCTTTCAGGCTCATTGAGCTGAGTTCTTTGTCGCAGAATATGCTCCTTCAAAGTTCCTCGTACATGTCTTTGATAGACTGTGGAAGAAAAAAGTTGTGGGTCGAAATCGAAAACGAGAGAGAGTTTCGAGAAGTTGTCGGTCAAGCGGGTGATGAAGGATGAATCATCTCGAAGCACGATCAAAGAGGCAGAGTCGATCTTTGTTTTCTGGAAGGTCTTTCGACTGCTGGACTTCTCAAGCAATCGTTTCTGCTCTGATAAGGTTTTGCTAGCCCGCATTAGTCAAATGAATTCCAGGTGTGCATTACATACCAGTTGCATGCAGTGAGCAGAAGATTCAAAGACCCGGTTTGTCTGTCAACCAGCTTGAGCATGTCCTCAACATCGCGATTTCCGAACATGATTTTTAGCTTGTCAGACACCCCCAGCTCTTGGCTCTTCTCTTGCTCGAGACTTGACACGAAGGCATCGAGTTTTTCCACAAGGATCTTACAGCACGTGATGGTGATTTCAAGGTCCATGACCAGTTGATGGTGAGCATTATCAAACCCATCAGCTATCCATTCCTGAATTTTGGACATTGCCGCTCGCAAGGCTGTCAACTGAGAGGCAAGGCTAAGTAAAAAGATGCCTGCACTTTCCCAACGGTTTCGAAGTTCCCCAAGAGTGGAGATTGATTTTGCAACGACGTCTATGATATTACATACTGCACCGGCAGCCCCGATGATGGTGAGTGGATCGGCCATGGCCGTGGCTTAGCCGCCGTCAGACAAGAACTGAAGATAGAATACAAGGCTGAGATGGTGGCACAGATAGGGCGAAGAGACTGGAGAAGCAATACTAGCGTGCTGGTAGATTCGAGGATATCGTAAAAAGCGAGTAGGAGGTGGAGTAATAGTCTCGACAGGCTATTAGGTGTGATTTGTTTTAGCGAAGAGGACAGCGGGAGTTGAAATAGGAAGTTGGGCTGGCCAAGACGGACACAGCCCCGCAACCATCAACCTGTCTACCTGTCAGCCTGAACGAGTGCCTTGTCGATCCCTTTTCGCCCCCAAATCGGGCTGACTTCCATGTGGCTCGCCAAAGCTTCAGCTCGGAAGGCTGCTGCACGTCTTGCGCAAACATGCTTCCACCGCCTTTGGCCACAGGACCCGACGGGCTCGTGCGTAAGCTTCGTACAAATAGTTGAGCCGTCGCCAATGGTACCTCGACTACAAATAGAGCGGAACCCAATCTCCTTGCGTTAATTTACACTCAAGGACTGGAGGAAATCCCTTCTTCGAAACTCCGAAAAACACAATTTTTATCAATCTTCACCATGGGTCTCTTTTCTAGGGACAAGTCTCCTCTCAGAGACCCTGCCCCTACGCAATACCTCCCACAGTACACCGCAGAGGCCTCATATTCCTCAACTCCAAGATACCAAACTAGATTCGCATCCATGTCCATTCACCAGGAAGACGAGGTCCGGTTCCTGCATTTCCCTGATGCCGTTGTCAACCTCTGCCGCGCAACAGCCTCGACATGGCACAAGGGCATGAAGGGAGAGAAAGAGTATGGCGGATCAGTCGAGTTCAAATTCCACGGCCACCCATGGAGGGGAGGAAATGAAGAGTCCCTCGAGGCCGCCCGTCTGATGAATGGCTTTTTGCGGACATTGCACAGCCAGGGCTGGATCCTCGCGCTGAGCACCGACGTTTCCAAGAAAATGTACGACAAGGACACGCTGTTGTTTAGACATCAGTCGCCACCCCCTGCTGAGAGCGACTGGTGTTCAATTGTTTTTTCCAAGACGGATAGGCTGAGGCTCGTTGATGGTAGGTCTTGCGTGGAGATGTGGGGAGCCGGGTTGGGAGATCTACAGGCTAACGCCCACGTACAGTTTCGCCCGAGGTTGCGAGCTCGCTCGTCGCCAAGATAGGACCTGCGGGAGTCAAAGAGCACTCAGTCATTTCGCCTGGTGTCTTTGAGATTAAGCTGGGAGGAGGCTTTTCGTGGTGGGCGGACGGCACCGACACGATGAAAGTGCGCGGCATGTTGCTCACGCTGATGGAGACTCTTGACGAGGAGGGCTGGTCGGTGTATGCCAGTGTGGACCAAAAGATCAATTACAACCAATACGCGTCTAATGCGGACTGTGTGAGTACCTGTGCCCAGGATACCCAAAAACCGCGCTAACATTTTGTAGTGGCATTGCTGCAGGCCTAGAGGCTGGGTCAGGGGAACGCCCGTCTATCATGGTTAAGCCGTGTACACTGTTTGACCCAGCTTGGATATCTCACTGCTCTGTCGGTCCCATGATCAAACCTCCTGGTTGAAAAAAGGCCCTGTCGCGCAAGACATCCGAGCCAGGGGAGGACTGCAAGTCAGTAAGATACCCATGATACGATAGACCACCGAAATAGCAATACGATAATTTCAGAACCTTGCAACTTAGAGGCAAGCTCTTGGGTGTCTACTTACCATCTGAGCTGTATCTTGGACCCTGCCCACCCCGGGTCCACCACTCTATTCGAGAATTGCCGACGAAGTAGCGGCGTAGAGTATTTTCGGTTCACCCTCCATCCCGCGACCTGGTGGAGATGTTCCCTTCATTAAAAAACTAAAAGGGACCATGATTTGGAATTCTAGCCGTCGAGCAGGGAATCATACTTGTCGATGGTACCCCACCTTTCCGGCCAGACCTACGGGCTCGTCACTCACCCTTCATTTCCCGCTGCGAACTCATGAATAGCTTGATCCACCGTACCTGCGCCACAGTCACGTTCACGAGCCAAAGGCGAACCTCAGACATGTTTCCCCTCCTGTTTGGTGGAGCACTCATCGTGAATGGTCGAGCTGCGATAGTGGGGTGCCCTCCATACTCGTAATGTCTCGGGGGGTTTTTTCCATCACACCCTTTGTTATTTCGGCGTTATCCGAATTCCTCACAACTTTTCATGGCCACCCATATTCCAGAGGTAGTGGGATGCGTGGGGGAGATTACAAGGAGGGTGAGAGGAGAGAGTGATTGAGAATGGGCATTCCGGGATCCGGGATACGCAATACTGGGAGCCCAAAAGCCCGGAATCTGGCTATCCGCACAGAGATTGGAGGGAGGATTGACAAAGCTTAGCTGTACATCGACTGCCAGGGGTAGCATATGCAAGACGGTTGGGCTCGAGCGGTGGTGCTTCGGTAGGGAGCCTTGCAGCGGCCACGACATGGCTACCATCCCGAGTCCGCTCATGCGATTCCACGACACTCATGCAAGGTCTTTCCACTTTTCTTTTTTTTTAGCAAAAAGACGAAAAAAACAAAAAGGCCCTTACCAAACCGCTCCCAAGCCAAACTAACCTCCAATATGCCTAAATAGGAAATCAGCTCAAGAAAAAAAAGGCGCACAGACCCCCCAACTCCACAATTCCAAGAAACGCCTCCCATCCCATCCCTCCGTTCCCCGCCGCAAAACCCTCCCTCTCGCCCTCCATGCCCGCTCCCCTCCGCGCTCCGCCGCCGTCGTCGCTGCCGCAAAGCTAACGCACCATGTCACGCCTCCGCCCCCGCGCAGGCGCCCTCGTCGCCCTCGGCACCTCCGCCCTCGCCGGCGCCGCATACCGCTACACGAGCAGCGCCTCCTCCGCGGGCAGCGCCGAGCCCTTGAACCCGCACACCTTTTCGCCCTACACGCTCGTGTCCAAGACGCCCGTCTCGTCCACGAGCGCCATCTTCACGCTCCGGCCGCGCAACGGCGCCGCTGCGGATGCGTCGGCCTCGACCGTCGACGAGCTGTGGAAGCGCAGCGTCTGGAGCGTGCAGATTAAGCAGCCGCAGCTGCAAATCGCGCGCGCGTACACACCCCTACCTCCATCCCCGCAGCCTCCCAAGCAACACGCCACCGAGACCGATGCTGCTGCTGCTGCTGCGGCCGAGCTCCAGGACGAAAGAGGAGACATCCGCCTCCTCATCCGCCGCGAAACCGGCGGCGAGGTATCCACATACCTCCACCGCCTGCCCCCGCACTCCACCATCGAGCTCCGCGGGCCCAACGTCGAGGCAGAGCTCCCGCATGACGTGCGCGACGTCGTGTTCCTGGCGGGCGGGACGGGCATCGCGCCGGCGGTGCAGGTGGCGCAGGCCATGGGGCGGCGGACGGGGGGGAGGATGTGCGTGCTGTGGGCGAGTCGGAGGCGGGAGGAGTGTGTTGGGGGGGTTAGCGATGGGGTCTTTTGGGGGGAGAAGGCGAGAAGGAAAGGGTGGTGGGGGAGTTTGGTTGGGGGTGCGGAGGAGCAGCAGCAGCAGCAGCAGCAGGGACTGGAGGAAGGGGAAAAGGGTGTTTTGGTGGAAGAGCTTGAGGTGTTGAAGGGGAGGGGTGAGGCGCAGACGAGGGGGTTGAGCGTGGGATATTATGTTGATGAGGAGGGGTCGAGAATTGAGCCTGGGGATGTGGTCAGGGCGTTGGGGGTGCATGATGCTGTCGAGGAGAAGAAGAAGAAGGGCTCCAAGGTCATCATGGTGTCGGGCCCGGATGGATTCATCGAGTACTGGGCGGGGAGGAAGCTGTGGGTTGACGGTAGGGAGGTGCAGGGCCCTCTGGGGGGTGTGCTGGGCAAGATGGACCTGAAGGGATGGAGCGTGGTGAAGCTGTAACCACATGCGCCCTTTTCTGATGTATTATGCTTTTGACAGTGTACGAGTATGTAGTTGTATGCATCGAGCGGCCGTGTCAGTCCTGAGCGTGGAGACGGACTGATAGAATGATACCCTGGTATATCCCACCCCTCGCCCCTCACCACGCTGGAAACCTAAAACATCTTTGATGTATTCCTGCATCCCACCGTCCCATCCATCACTCTACCAAACCCCCAATTCCCAATGTCGTCACACCCATACCATATCTCACCCACCCCGGCCCCGGCCCTATTCCCAACGCCGACATCTCCGATCGCGCACCCATTCCGCGCCCGCTGAATAATTTCTTACGAACCGCCCAACCTACCGCGTTATCGGCGCCCGTGCGACGGCGAAGGGCTATACGATTTATCAGATCCTGACCGCTAGGCCCTCCAGCCATGTCCGGTTCGAGCAATCAGATGCAGGGGAGCGCCAGACTGTGCAGAGGATGTGCATCGTTTTGCAAGAATTTTTTTTTTCTTTGCAGGCAGGCGAGATGAACGTGCCGCTGCTGACTAGCTAGCGAGCAGGAGGGAGTGGGGTGGTCAGATGTCTGTATAAATGGTTTATGAGGGCGCAAGGGTTCCGCGCCATTTCGCCATCGAGCAGGTTTCGTGCCTCTGCGTCTGTCGATTGTGTTGCTGGTTGTTGCTGGTGTTACTTTCCCAACCCTGCGATATTGCGGCGCACCTTCCACACGCCCTTCTCACATTGTCGGCCAAGGTTGGAGGAGAGCAAGAGTTGGACTTCAGACTCGGCGGCTTGAACACGCTCGAGAGGATTTGTATTCGACTGTGGGAATCGACAGAGTTGAAAAAAAAGGGAGGCTGCTCGTCATGCCATCCTCACACCACGACGAGCGCGATGCCGAGATCGGCCAGCCGGTCGACACCACAAAACATGATCCCAATGCGCGGCCCGCGTGCTTTCGCTCGACGTTCGAGGAGTGCTTGTTCGTCTTGTCGGTGACCATGGCCGTGGCCATGACGAGCTTTTTGCAGGGCGCGGTGACGGTCATGAGTTCGTTCGCGGCAGAGGCGCTGGGCATGACTACGAGTGAGGTTACGTGGATGAACGCTGCGAGCTCGTACGTACCCTTTCCTTTCTCCTAGAAGCTCTATACGAGAAGGTGTCTGGTTCTATCAAGTGTCAACCAGCCTCATACCTCCCTATCCAGCGAATACAACCAGCTAACTCTGGAAAAAACAGCCTCAGCTCCGGCTCCCTCCTCCTCTTCTTCGGCAGCATCTCCGACTCCCTCGGTCGCAAACCCCTATTCATCGCCTCCCTCGCCCTCTTCTCCCTCGTCAGCATGTCCGCCAGCTTCTCGCGCACCGGCCCCACCCTCGACATCCTCAACGGCATCCTAGGCATCTTCTCCGCCTCTGCTGTTCCTCCCGCCCAGGGCATGCTGGGCACAATCTACGCCTCGCCTTCCCCCCGCAAGAATAAAGCCTTTGGATGCTTCAGCGCGGGGAATCCTTTAGGATTCGTGTTTGGAACCATCTTGAGTGGACTGTTTGTCCAGGTTTGGGATTGGAGGGCCGGGTTTTGGTTGTTGGCGGTCGTGTATGCGGGTATCACGTGCGTGGCGTGGTTTACGGTGCCGGGGGATGGGGAGCAGGGGGTGGGGACGAAGAGGAGGGGTGAGGGGGTGTTGGAGACGGTCAAGAGGTTGGATTTGCCGGGTACGGCCATGACGATTTTGGGTATTGGCATGTTTTGCGCTGCGTTGAGGTAGGTTGAGAGATGCGGAGACTGGGAGAATGCAAGGCTAACGAGTGCGCAGTCTTGGAGGCGATGCGGAAGATGGATGGAAGACGCCATATGTGCTCGTCCTCCTCATCTTGGGCATCCTGATCATGGGCGCATTTGTCGTGTGGGAGATGAAGTATCCCTATGCCATGATCGACATGAAGATTTGGAAGGATAGGGATTTTTCGCTGGTGCGTTGCGGTTCCGCTCCGAGTCTGATGCCAAAAACTGACGCTGTTAGCTGCTGATAATGATGTGCTGCGGCTTTCTTGGTTTCCCCGTCCTGTCATTCTGGCTCGCGCTCTACTTTCAGACCGTCCTCGGATACTCGTCGTTGATGACGGGCGTGCACATGTTGCCCATGGCCATCGTCGGCTTGCTTGCCAATGTCGTCGCGGCGCTACTTTTGCACAGGGTGTCGAACAAGCTGCTCATGGGGATCGGCGCAGTGGCCTATGTCGTCTCCTTTGTCTTGGCTGCAGTGCAAAGGCATGGCGACTCGTACTGGGCATTTTCGTTCCCCGCTCTCTGCCTATGCGTGGTTGGGGCCGACTTTCAGTTCAATGTGTCCAATGTGCGTATCACCAGCGGCCTACTGTGCAACAACACTGACAAATATAGATGTACGTCCTCTCGTCCATGTCCCGGGACCGACAGTCGATCGCGGGCTCGCTGTTCCAGACTCTTGCGCGTCTCTGCACTGCTATCGGGTACGGCATTGCTACGGCCATTTTCAATGCCGTGGAAACCTCACCGCCCACGTCGGGCTACTATGCCAATAACGCCGTGGCGCCATTCGCTGCCACGTTTTGGTTTGCCGCTGGAACCTCGGCCATTGGAGTCCTCTTCACGCCGTGGTTGAGAATCACGACGCAGGGCCACAAACAGGCGGACGAAGAGCCAGTTCTCGGCGAGGACACGGAACAAGACACGAGCGTCGAAAAGACTGCAGAGGGTCCAAAAAGCCTCGGCAGATGATTGATTGTTTACAAGTACCGAGAGACTGCCAATGTCAACAGGGACGTTGCGGCTCACTAGTAGTATAGAAAATACGCGTGTCCGTTCTGCTCAAATCGTCCCATCCCAACCACCTTCGGCACAATCTTGAAAGAGCTTGAAATTGCTTCCTGGCCGCCACACAACTGCCCAAACACGACGGCAGATGCACTCCGGCTCGCCATTGCGCAGGCTTCTCCGCACGCTCTCGTCAGCATGGAGAAGATGCGCGCCCAAGCCTTGCCAATGCAACCTCCCCACCCTTTAGACGGGCCTGGATTATCGTTCCTCCCGTCCAGCGCAACCCCCCCGGCCCAACTCCCAACGGCACCACGGCTAACATGCCCATCTAACCCCCTACAGGAAGGTCTCTGGTGCCGCCAGCCAGTCACGTCGGTCCCGACTCCCGTCGCACGGGTACCACGCCTGCACGCGACCAAGCAACCGAGCCTTGAACCCTTGCCGTTATTTCCCCGCAAAAATTTGCGAACAGCTTAAGAGGTGCCCTTTCTCGACGGCTGCGTGACACTCCCACGATGCAACGTTTCTGTTTTCTCTCGCCCGTCCGAACGGCTTCCCCACCGTGACCCACAGTTGCGCCGAAAGCGAGTCTGCGAGCCCATCCACCGCCCTCTACACTGAAACGGCAGTGGTAGGCTAGTACGCGCTGAGAAATTTCGATACCCTGGACGCCAATACCTGGCCCGCCGGTACCTACCACACCAATCTGCTCACCATGGCGGAGAAGGACATTCGCGGTCCAGACGCCCTGCCCGTCGACGACCATGACAACGAGCAGTTCCAAAAGGATGCCGCGGACAAGGTCATCAACGATGCGCGTCTCGCCACCGAAAAGGAGCACTCGATGACCCTGTGGCAGGGCGTGAAGCTGTACCCCAAAGCAGTAGCCTGGTCTGTCCTGATCAGCACGTGCATCGCCATGGAGGGCTACGACCTCTGCCTCTTGTCCAACTTTTACGGCTTCCCCCAGTTCAACCGCAAGTACGGCGAGCAGCTGCCCGACGGCACGTGGCAGATACCACCCGAATGGCAGAGCGGACTTAGCAACGGTGTCATCGTGGGAGAAATCATCGGACTCATGATCAACGGCTGGATCAGCGAGAGATATGGATATCGCTGGACCGTCATTGTATGCCTGACGCTCATCATCGGCTTTGTCACAATCTTCTTCACGGCACAGACGGTGGTGCATCTCTTGGTCGCCGAGATTCTGTGTGGTGTGCCGTGGGGTGTCTTCCAGACCCTGACCATCACCTATGCGTCTGAAGTGTGTCCAGTCGCACTGCGTGGATACCGTGAGTCCCTCCGCCCCAACACTCAACGGATGTGAATGCTGACCGCCGCATAGTAACAACCTACGTCAACTTTTGCTGGGGACTCGGCCAGGTCATTGGCATTGGCGTCATCCGCGCCATGCTGCCGCGGCCAGACGAATGGTCGTATCGCATCCCCTACGCCCTGCAATGGATGTGGCCCCTCCCGCTGCTCATCGGCGTCTTCCTCGCCCCCGAGTCCCCCTGGTGGCTTGTCCGCAAAGGCAGAATCGAAGACGCCAAGAAGGCCTTGCTGCGCCTGACTAGCCTGAACCGCGAGACCGACTTCGACGCCGATGAGACGGTCGCCATGATGGTGCACACGACGGCCCTCGAGGAGAAGATCACCACGGGCGCCAGCTACTGGGACTGCTTCCGCGGAACCGACCTCCGCCGCACCGAAATTGTTTGCGCGGCCTGGGCCATCCAGAACCTGAGCGGCAACGCCTTCTCCGGCTACTCGTCCTACTTTTTGCAGCAGGCCGGACTCCCGCCCTCGACGTCGTACGACTTTGCCCTCGGCCAGTACGGCATCAACATGGCCGGCGTGTTGGGTGCGTGGTTCCTGATGGGCGTCGGCATCGGGCGGCGCACACTGTACCTGGTCGGACTGTGCGGGCTCTGCGTCATGCTGCTCATCATGGGCTTCCTGGGGCTGGTGCCCGAGCAGCACCGCCAGCGCGGCGCAATGGCCACGGGCGCCATCATGATCGTGTGGGCCATGTTCTACCAGCTCACCGTCGGGACCGTGTGCTACTCCCTGGTGGCCGAGATCTCGACCCGCCGCCTGCAGATCAAGACGGTCGTCCTGGGCCGCATCCTGTACAACATCGTCGCCATCATCTGCGCCGTGCTCTCGCCTTACATGCTGAACCCCGGCGCGTGGAATTGGTCAAACTTCACCGGCTTCTTCTGGGGCGGCATTTGCTTCCTCTGCATCATCTACACGTACTTTCGCATCCCCGAGCCCAAGGGGCGCAGTTTTGCGGAGCTGGATCTCCTGTTCGAGAAGAAGATTAGTGCGCGCAAGTTTGCGACTACGGAGATTGATGTCTTTGCCGAAACGAGGGTGAAGGATACGGACGCGTTTCATAGCTACGAGGCCAAGTATGATGCGCGCGCTGGCAGCATCTGAGGCGCGATGGGGTGAGACTGGGATCGAGAATTGTTGTGCGCTCGCGGTGGGGCGGGTGTTGGGGAGGTACTTCTTTTGAGGTCTGGGGATTAGTGGATCTTGAGGCCGACCACACGGAGCCAGACCAGTATGGGGGATCCAAAGACGGTAAGGGGGCGAGTGATGAACAGCCGCGAGGCTGTGGCGACGCAAACTCTGGGACGAAACGACGCTATGCTTCTGTTGCTCCAAAGCGGCATCATTGGGCGTACTGGCGCGATGGGGAATCGCGCTTTGGGGATCATATAAATAATTGAATCATGCTATATATGTACTTTAGTTAATAATGAGGAATAAAGAATGGTTAAATATAACGGGATACAACTGATTGGGTTTTGGTGGTGTGAGCCCATCAGTATGGTGGGTACTTGATTGTGTTGTTGTTGAGCCCTTTTTGGACTGAATTTGTGAACTGTAGTCGTGGTATGCTTCCTCCCCTGAGAGGCTAGTACTAAAATTCAATCGTGCTGTTGTTGAGAATGGTAGGGAAAAGTCCCCATGGGGCCTAATTCTTTACGGGTACATCTAGGTACCAGTGCTCAACTTCCATTGCAAATGACAGTTCAATCAATCTAGTCTGACTCAACACTCCTAAACTTGCCCGCTGAATTTCAGGTGCTTTGGATACAAAACCCCTGCCTGCTCAGTCTCTCCATCCTCCCTCATACTCCCCAAATCGAGATTGTCCAACATGTATCTCGCACTGGCCCTCACCACCTTCTTCGCCGCCATCGAGGCAGCCCCCCAACGCATCCCCTCGTGGCCACACTTCTGGCACAAGGGTCACCGAGTTCCGGCCACCCCCTTGTCTCCGGTCCCCACCACCGAGGAGCCCCCCATAAGCATCCCCGTATGGCCATTCCAGCACGACAACAACGAAATCATTCCGATTGCCGCCTACATACCTGAAGAACTCCTCTCCACGATCACCGCAACCACCACAACCGTCGGCTCCTCCTCTACCGCGACAACCCTCGAGACTCAGACAATGGTGCCCGAAGGCCCCAAGTATGGCCCGTTCCCTATCCCCCATGTCCCCATCCCTACCGTCTTGCCCGTTACCACCACCACCACTTCCTCCTCCTCCTCCTCCTCCGCTACCGTCGGCTTCTCCTCTTCTACTCCGGCAGCCATCGAGACAGAAATCATGCCAGGCGACTACATAATCCCGCTCGTACCCTTTACAAACCTCCCGTTCCCGTCAGTCTTCCCCACCACCACCACCGCAACCGCCCCGGCTGCCGTCGAGACTGAGATGGTGCTGGGGCAGGGCCCGATACCGTTCCCGTATTCCCCCATACCTACTAACCGGCCTCCGATCACCGCTGCTGCTGCTGCTGCTGCCGCTGATGCTGCTGTTGGGTCGACTTCTGCGTCGACGGCAGTGCAGAGTTCGTCAGTTGTTGTGGTCTTGATTGATGAGCCGCATGTACCGGAGGGGTATAAGTTTAATGATGAGGACGACGACGACGATGATGATGATGATGATGATGACGATGACGACGACGACGACGACGACGATGATGATGAGGATGAGGATGATGACGACGACGACGACGACGATGATGATGATGAGGATGAGGATGAAGAACCCACAGTCTCCTCGTCTACTTTCCGTCCCTTACTCACCACCGCTGTTCCCGTTGGGTCTTCTTCTACCTCAGCGACTTTGCAGACACCGTCACCTAGTTCGGACGTGGTTCATGGGCCACATGCACCGGAGGGGCCAGGAAAGGAAGAGGATTTGTCCAGTGATGAGGACGACGACGACGATGATGATGATGACGACGACGACGATGATGACGATGACGACGATGACGATGACGATGAGGAGGAGGAAGAATATGATAGTGAGGAAAGCCCCAAAAAGGGGGAAAACCCTAAGGAGGGAAAACCTAATCAAGAGGAACAACCTGATAAGAAAGTACACCATGACGGCTCCGAGGCCGGGCCTCCATTCCAAAACATCTCTACAGCCGCGGCGCCAAAGCCGTCTGGATGGAGCCAGCTCCCCTCCTACAAGACCCGTCGCGAAAACCCCTCCTGGAAAACGCAATCAGACCGCGACTCGTACCTGCAGCGGGCGGCCCGGGAATCGATTCTGAAAGCGAAGCGGGTCCTCAACGGCTCGTACGTCGAGGAGACGGCGGCAAAGTTCGACGCGGACCCCACGGCCATCCTCGAGCTCCAGCGCATGGAGGTCAACGTAAAGTACGCGCTGGACGTGCTGATGAGCGCGGGGCTTTCGACGGACGTCGCGCTCTACGTCCGCGGCAAGGGGTTTTCGGACCGCATGACGGACTTGGAGGAGGCGAAGCGGATCCTCAATGGTTCGTTCGTGAGCGAGGTTGCCGGGTGGACGACGGTGGCGGGGAATCTGGAGCGGCTGTCCGAGATGAGCACGTACGTTGCGAGTGCCGTGTCAGCGCTGCGGACAGTCGATCTCCCCACCACGGCGGATACCTGGTGGCGCGGCCTGGGCGACGCGATGGAGAGAGCCAAAGACACGGGTGTGGAGGGGTATTCTCTGTACGCCCGCAAGATCGACCAGTGCTTGGAGTCGTTTCACTGCTACTCCAAGTGGGAGGCCTACTGGAATCACTTCATGGACCCCCACATCACCGAGAGGGTCGCACACTTGCTCCCGTACGCCGCGAGAGACGACCCCGAGGCGATCTACAACGACGAACGCACGTACTGCGGACAAGGCGTGTGCTTCAATTGGGACGAGGACTATGACCCCTTCGATCACCCCAGGTTTATGCAGTACGTGTTGCACTGGGTGTTGAAGAGCGCCACGGATACGCCCGGGGATGCCTCGCCGAGCATGGGCTCGAACGAGCTCTCGACCATGTGCCTGTTGTTGCAAAGCGCCTTGAAGCCGTTCAATCTGGAATATCATACAGGAAAGAATGGTACTGGGAAGCCTGCCCCGGGGCCGGTGACTGAGGCATGTCAACCGAATAGCGACAGTCTGCGCTGCAAGTGCAAGAGTGTCGGTGTTCAGTTTGACTACTGGTGGCTGATGTGGTGAGTATTGCCGTCATGCTTGGCTACTACGGGCTTAAAGAGATGCGCGGTATTGGGAGGGGCGTGGGGGCGGGGAATCAAAATTGTTACTCTGATCGAGCGGCAACTTGCCTGGGCGAGTAACATGTTAGAATGTGAAAGCTATTCGAGGTAATTTTTGCAACAAGCAGGCTTCTACAAGGTTGCGGGAACTAATAAATCCCGAATAAAGAGTGAGGTGTTGGAAAATTGTAATGTTTATACCAAGGGAAGTGTGGGTGGACATTTACTGATCCTTTCAGGTGTCGTTGAGCTGGCGGAACTGTCGGGTCTCAGGGATGCCGCTAGCCAAATAGAGTATGGACAGTATTAGAATCCGCTCGTTCCAAAGTTTAGACAGACCTCACCCCTTCGTCAAAAGCTCGGTGGTGGAAGGAAACTGGTTTTTGTATTTGAATAGAGAGTATATGGTGAGTTTGGCCTGTTCAAGTACGACCAAAGCCTGAGATGAAAATCCAAGCAGTCGGGAAAATCTCGGCCATAGCTCGTTGCAAATGGCGACGAGTTGAAAGCTTGTCAGAATATGCAGAATTACGAGCGTGAGTTCAAACCGGTAGCCATGGCTCCTGGCCTATTACTTATATGACTCCGGGATATTGAATATCTATATTTATCAAGGCAAGGCCATATTATGTTGACTACTGTAGCCCGTATTTGCTGACAGAATATGACTTCTTCGATATTGAAATCCGAAAGTCATGATATTTGGCATCTCAATGATATCCCCGCTTCTGGGAACGAGGAATAGATAAGATTCTCGGAAAACCGGAATGTTCTCTCCTTCAAAAGTTTCAAGACGCCTGAATAGGCAACAGGCTGAACATTACCCCGCTTGCCAACACTCTCACCGGTCGAAGGATGGTCACATGTCGAGTCAGCATTCGATATTTAAGCATAGGCCTCCTATTTTAAGACTATTGATGGTCTTTAAATCAAACCTTAACAACTGCACCCCCAGAGCACCTCCATCAAAATGGCGAAAAAGTGTCGCGTTACAAATTGTACTTGCGGGGATTATGTTGCGGATTCCAACGACACATGCAAGACCTGTAACCACATAAAGGGCAACCATGGCGGCGTAAACTTCAGCGACAATTGATAGAGTAAGATTAGCCCGGTATTAATACTGCTCATCTGATTTTATTACAGGCACCCTGTGGCGGGAAACATTTAGAAGCTCAAGATAGCAAGATTAATATATATTTGCTTTTCGGGGACAAATTACACAAATACTTGAGTTCTTTGATAATGCATTGTATGTTGAATAACAGATTGGCGCAGGGTTCAGATTGTCTTAGGTTAGCCGCATATGGTAAGGCTGTTTTTACCTAAAATCATCAGGGTCTCTGTGTCTCACAACAGTGAAGCCCCCTCCAACTGTTACTTTACAACCACTCAAAAAAACGCATTCAAGATATATGAGCTTCATGTATATAGGTAAAATTAACATATAAATTGCCAAAAAAGGTTTAGCCACCTGGTATTGAGGTTGGTCGTACAGCGAATTGGGGCACGCCTGACCATTTGATCAAAAACAAACAAGACTTCTACTCACCTCAACACCAATCAATACATCAGATCTCTCAAAAAATTCAAGAAGATCGCTCTCGGAGAGCTCAATTCACAAAAAAACATACAACAGCAGGGATTCGCCAGTGGTCACCCACCTGACTACTAGTCTGCCGGTACACTGCTTTAGTACAGCTGAGCGGACGGGAAGCTCTATTCTCAGTGTCCTATGGTTGTATGTAGAAGATTTAGCGGCATCAAAATATTTAAAGCAGTATGAAAGTGTTGTTTGAGCATTCCATTCAAGAGCAAATGCATAGCGTTAGCTAGACCGCAGAGAACCCGAAAAAAGTGAGTTTTCTTATCAAGCTCTTCTAAAAAGACACATCATCCTAGAGATCATTATTAGGAGATAATACTGTGACCCTCCGAGCTTTTATTTGTAAGCGTATCTTTTTACTTACAGAGAGAAGCAGAACCTTGTTTGCAAGACAGGCTCCGAATCAGGTCAAGTGAGTGAAAACGGCCGAGTGGCCTAGGCATGAGTTCAAGGCCATGCTGGTACAAAAAATACTGTCCTTCTTCTAGCTTAAATAGACAAGGTACGAGGCGATGTTTTTTTCAATAAGAAAGTCTATTATAAAGCTAACAATTTATCAAGTAACTGGCATCGAAACCGCTAAAATTTTGAGTTAATTGAGGGCTGTATACTTCCAGGCTATGGAATGAACGATTCCCAAGCGTCAAAAGTAGATCTGTTGCTTATTTCTTGAATGCCGCGTTTGACTGTCCAGCTGGGTGGGCGAGATGGAGCATATTCGATTCACAAAACGCATTTTTCGTCGTCCCAACAACTACAGAACATTAAGGAAGTTGTTCTTCATTCGAAACTTGATCTCAACAACTAAAGAAACACCAGAATTCATACCACGAACTTCATCAAACCTCATGCGCAGAAAAGGGTCACTCGCATCCTATTAATGACGCGCTAACTCGGCGGGCCCTGTTAGCTCTATTCCAGGTAATTCCAGAGCTGTAGCTGCCTCCAGAATCAACACTTGATCATAGCCAATGTATTATTGTTCTTCAATATAGGGTACGCACGTGGTGTCGAAGACCGAAAATGCGTCTCCGTTGTGTGTACAGTAGTCGTGTACCGAAGGATGAAATGGGTGGAGAGATTGGGAATGTTTGATAATGGAAGTAGGGGAAGTTCTTGTTCTGGGATGGATTTAGTTCGGTGGTAGATCTTTCAGGGGTAGGCTGTAGCGTACGTCGGCTATTGCGAACCATAGTGTGACGGCGCCATGCTCGCCAAATCATGAAAAATGTAGGTGGACATGCAACGAAAACAGCGATGATTGCGATAATACTTTCAGAAGACAATGCCATGAGGAGGAAGGAATGAATGAACAATCTAATGTTTTCGAATCTGCGATATATCGACTGAATCTCAGGTCATTTTTGTTAGGGGACAGCTCTGTTTTATATAACGCTAGGCTGGGTTTTGGGTCATTGTCATGGACTGTTATGGCCTAGTATGGCTGTAGCTTGCGTCACAGGCGGGAAGGGGTGCGGAGGCCATATGGGCGTAGCGCCGATCGTACCCGTCTAGAAGTCGCCTCAGAGCAGCCATCCTGCAGTGCTGCCCCATCCCTGCTCGTTCCCCGCCACCAGCCACACTTATTCGGAAGGTCGTGCACGCAAATCTTACTGAGTCTGAATCTGCCCAAATCCAGCCGAAGTTTCGCTCGAGGACGACGCCGGCAAGATCTGCTACGCCTATTTCACCACCATGGCATCCGATGCAGCTATGCTATTCGCCCCGCTATCCGGCACGCTTTCCAGTCTCAACACTTATTTCCTGTTGTTTACGGAGGAATGTCACTATTAATGCAAGCAAGACAGGACTTTCAGCATTCGGCAACCGTTTATTGCACCGTGAAGCAACACAAGGTCGAAATCGGCCTACCTCAACGTGAACCTATGCTTCGGTTCGGCTAAACTTGAAGCCGAGTCCTCAGTCCGCTATTAAAGCAAAGTGACACGACTGCCGCGCCTGCTGGTAAGCGGGTGGCAACAGCCCGACAGTCACGGGTGCTGATATCATGTGACCCACAACCACGTTTCCGGTCAAGAACAGAGCACTGCCGCTAACTACGCGTAAGCTCTGAAATTTTCCAATACCTCGTTCCTCATCTTATCAATCACATCTCATTTCTCTGATTTTGTTTTAGCCGATCGTTAACTACATCTCCATATGGTGTGATGCAGATTGAAGATGACATGGTGATTCTGATAATTTGAATACGCAGTTCACTTCGATGCTTTACATCTCATCCCATAGATCGAATATGCGAAGTATGGCCTCTTCCTGGATTAGTAGCAAGTATTTAGGCCAACCATTCACAGCCAGACGGATATTGGTGATGTGGAACCTCTGCTGCTTCTCAGAGAACAAACTCGTACATGTTTCTTATCAATGTGGAGCAACCGTTGCTGCACTGTACGTCTCTAGTCTAAATAATAGATATAGACACAACATGGCCTTGTGCGGCACCTTCAGCTTCCCGGCCATTGGGCTTTGGTAGGCGTGTCCCCTAGTCCGGAGAACACCAAAATCCGGAAATGTCATATCAGACGTGTACTCCATACTCGTCAGGTTTATGATGGAAAGTCAAGACGGAGGAAAGGATACTCGATGCGGGCAGGTGCAGCACTGGGCTAAGCGACGAGTGCGGGCGGCTGGCCAGCCAAATCAAAACAGCCTCATCCTAAACTCCACGCCTCCATCTCCGCACCTTTCCCTTTTCGTGTTCCTGGAGTAACGCCGGGCATTCAAAGCCTCATAAACAGCGACGTACTTTCGCAACAAGCCTAGGCGAATTCTCTCGAGGATAGGTTGGCATGCGGGCCTGATACCAAGTCTTAGCCTTACAACAGCAGATGGGGAGCGATGACTGCGAAATGTGCTTACCGCCGGTGGGGGTAGAGTGGAGATGGGCTTCAATGGTGCGTTCGGTGAAGGTATAGCGCAGAACATAGTCACTGGAAGGTGTGTTCAAAATGGTTGGGAGCATGGAATAATCATTTCCTGGATGACGCAATTTCAGATACGCGTTCCATCCTAAAGAAGCGGGCGCGTGGAAGGAGTTCGCCAGGGAGATTTTGGTTGGATGCTCACTTGATGAGGGTGCAGAAAGGCGGCGGACTTTGTAGAAGGCGAAGACAGCTGGAGGCAAGGAAATGAATAGGGCGATGATGGCAAGAATGGCTTCAGTGGATAGTGCCATGATGATCGATTTGAGCAGTCTAGAATTCTTCTTCCCCGTGTATTTGAACAGAGAAGAAGAATCCGAAGGGGTTTGTCCTCTCATATATCGTCAGAGACGGGCAAGGTCCCAGTCCCAGTAGATGCTCAGCACGGGCCGCGCGTGGGCCCCCGCGATCAGGACAGGGATCCGGGGAATCCAAACTTTGAAGCAGCCTACCCAGACTGACTTAGCGCTCTCGATGAAGTAATGATCGGCCCGGTAACACAGCCTCGTTTCCATGTCCCATCAGGCGCGTGGCATGGAGCTCCTTCGGGCGCATGATTGGTCCCGTAAGCAGCGAAAGAAAAAGAGGATGTTATGTGGGTACGTAGTTCGATCAGGGTGGGTGGCCAGTAGCCTAGAACTCTTTGTATATGCCCCCGAGAGCATGTTCCGGCATGGCTGCGTAGATTCTAGTATCGGGTAGACCGCGCATAATACACTCTAGTCTAGCTTACTTAAAACTACGACATTGCCTTTACCAGCACTCAAGACGGAAAGGCCGTGGCCGGATTAGATGCCTCGCGAAGCCCCCGGATTTCCGATTTCGGTATTGGCACAAAAGGAAATAATCCCAGTAGAGAACGCCATAACTCTTTCTCTCTCTCTCTCTCTCTAAAAAAAGAGGAAAAAAGGAAAAGTTCAGTGATTCAGACATGTGCATGCGCAAAGGGTAAACGAGATGAACGACTATTTTCTTAAGCTAGAATTTGCTGTGTCGATTGGGGGGCGAAGCCTTTGATTGATACTGAATTTGGCATATAGGATAAGCGAGCGAGAGGCAGGCTGTGGATCAAGTAGAGTTCTTGCAAGATACCTACGTACTTGTACGGTACTAATCACACCTTTCAGGTCATGCTGATGCAGTCAAGATGTGGGTCAGTGTAGTTGGGAGGATTGCCTAGCGCCCGCAGATTAAATCGTCTAAGATACAACGGCCACATCATAGCCTGTAGCCAGGAGTCTGAAACCAACCACATGAGCCCAAATGCCACCACCCTGGGCACATGTACCTAAGCCCGAATCCTTGTATTCTCACTATGGCGGAACCAGAGAGACATGCGACCCATCTTCCCAGGCACCTATGCTGTGAATATAAACGCTATTCTACTACCCTACATGCATGATTTATTCTCGCGAAAACAATGTGGTTCTCCACCCATGTCCCGACTGATGCGCGCATGCAAGACGTGCGAGGATGAGGATCTGATCGGTGAGGTCCGGGGCTGGGTGACGACGCCATGCTTGTTAATGCACGAGAATTTCCCGCAACGAGATGCAACGTAAATTTCATAGCAATGATGGCCATTCTAGTCAAAATTGTAGTAAAAAGGTGCACGCACGATTGATAGGACATGTTTGATGGCCTTTTCTGCACGTCCCAACGTTTGGTTCACGAACCGTGGAACCCTGGATTACGCCGTTAGCGAATATTCAACTCTAAAAGATGCGACTTTTTGTACGTACAATAAAGGCGAAAAAGAGTTCCTGTTTCTTGAAGCTTTGAAAGATGACGGTGGCAGAGGTCACAATTCGCGGCCTCAGCCTTACCGTCAACGGCACCGAGGGTCAGCTGTTTTCGACGGCCTTCCCAAACCGGCACGGAGGTACGTCAGTCTCCCATAGCCCCACTTCCCTGCAACCCGGTGTCGGCGATCTAGCTCGCCTTCCGTCCCAGAGCAAAATTTAACAGGGAAATCGCCTTACTTCCCGCGCAAATCAACCTATCCACTACACAAACACGGAGTTCTATACCTTCACCGTGAAGAAATAGGGCGTCTTTATCTTTGGCATAGTTACTTGGAGGACAGAAATTGTACTGACTATGAACAGACTGCTTCTTGCTCTACCTCGAAATCCCTATCCTCTCTGTAGCATGTCAATGCTTTAGGCAGATTTCATCCACTTATTCGCTCCTGAAAGTTCACGAGTCAAATCAGCTTATTGTAGATAAATAAAAAGTCTGAGACTTTACAAGAATAGATAAATAGGTAATGTATGCGGGGACATCGTACAGCCCGGTCTCGGCGTGACCTGCTACTCTGCCTGGGACTATCTATATGCATGGATCTGAGGAATAAACGTTTTCCGTGTGCAATACTTCCAGGGAATAAACTTTTTCCGTGTGCAATACTTGCAGGGAATTCCTAACGGTACAACGAATTTGCTGACATGGTAGAAGTTGAGGCGTTCAATTGGTAAAGCCGGCATGACTTCTTTGCACCGGTGAATAAGCTCAAGCACAAAATCTCGCATCTTACAGAATTGCATGTCTGTTTTAGACTATGTTTTCTGGCCAAAACCTTGCAGACGCGCCAGTTGCTATCAGTCTGTCAGGCAACTGGCTCGTGGTCAGGCCGTTTTGTAAAACTTACAGGTGGGAGACAAGTGAAAGTGGGCTTGTATCGTATAATAAACACTTGGGTCCGCCCTGGAATATCCTGTAGGTGTTGGAAGCATACTGTATTCATCTGCTGCAAAGAATGACTTGTTAGTCAGATGCGTTGGCTGCAGAAAAGTAGGCAAGACTGACTAGAAGCAGCCGCAGTGCGAAGAATTCGGCGTCGGCAACATGCTTTCCAAAGAACAAATGCTGTCGGTGGAAACGAGATGAAAAGAGCGACAATAGCCACAATAGCTTCGGGAGACATGGCTGAGGGAAGGAGATATGTAGTGGTGGCTGCGTCGATTGCGTGTTGAAAGCATGCGAGTTTTTGAAGCAGCTTTTGAAGCAACACCGGGCCGGCAACTGAGGTTATATCTGAAAGCCCGCAGCAACTGGCACTGCCACACCGTTGTCCGTGTGAAGTGGCACACGGTTTGCCCAATCGCAGGTATTATTGCCCAGCCGACATATGGGAGCTAGCCGCATTTGGGGTGAGAAAGCCACAAAATGTGCTCTAGCTCTAGCTCTATTAGCCCCATCTGGCCTGATGACTTGCAGCCTGATGACTTTATCGCCATGCACAACACATTCGACAGGTCAAAGATAATGAACAAAACAACAGGACCGAAAATATCCTTTCAACTCACACTGAAATCAAGTCGAGTCCTGTACTTCACATCAGCCACTCCCACAATAGAAGCGACAATCACTTTCGGTCACGCTGGCGCATGAGACACCGGAAAGGCCATATATCAACCGCCCGGACGAACTCGGACACCCTTAAACGCCTTTCCACCCTATGCACTCCAAAAACACGAGCCTCGTCTTCTACAGGAATAAAAAAATAAACATTTCTACATATCTACGCTAACAAAACAGCAAAAAGTATCTAATACAATTCCAACCCGCGCAACATCTACCTCCTCCACCTCTTCCAAAACTTCCACCCGACGCTCTCCTGCTCATCCCCCGCACTCCTAAACCCCCTCCGCTCCTTATTCATCCTCCTCCCCACCCACGCAAACCACACCACCAGCCCCGCCACCATGAATGCGACAACCAACAGCGTCTGCACCGGCTCGGCGAAGACGGCTCTCGACAGCAAAAACAGGCTGACGCAGCAGAAAATAATGGGCGTGGTGATCCACGTGCGATACGGGCGCTCGAGGTCCGGTTCGCGGACGCGCAGGACAATGAGTCCAAGGACGGCGAGGAAGTAGAACGTGTAACCCGCAACGCCGTAAAAGGTGACCAAGGTGTCAAAGGAGCCGATGAGGATGTATACGGCGGTGAGGGCAGCGTTGAGAATCATGGCGGCGATGGGGGTGAAGAAGAAGCCGGCATCGGCATCGGCGAACATGTCGATGAAGAAGCGAGGGATGCGGGACTTGGAGGTCGAGTTGTTGAGCGAGTGTAGGCGGATGGCGCGATGCGACTTTCCGAGCCCAATGTTGCCAAAGAGGTCAGGGAGGTAACCTTCCTTGCCGGCGGCGTAGACCAGGCGGCCGGACGTAAAGGTGGTGGCGTTGAGCGCGCCAAAGCAGGACCCGGCGACGAAAAGGGCAAAGATGAGGGAGCCGACGGGGCCGAAGACTTGCTGACCATAGGCCACAGCGATGGTGTTGGATGATTCGATTACGTCCGCGGGGAGAACCAGGTAGTAGGATACATTGGCTAGAATGTAGCAAACAATGACGAGGGGAAGAGCCGTGTGGATTACTCGGGGGAGGTCGCGCTGCGGGTTCTTAAACTCTCCCGTGACATAGTTGACCTAATCTGTTAGAACAATTCGTGAGATGCGGTTGATAAAGCTCACATTATCCCAGCCGTCAAAAGCCCACAGGCCGGCATAGAGAGCCACAGCCCAGTTACTGACGTCAGTGTTGGTCCCTTCGAACCAACCCTGCTTCTTCCAGTCGTCACTGGCATCTCCCATGTATGAGAATCCAGTGACGGCGACCACAACTCCCGTTACCGTCACCGCAACCAAGACGATGAATTTCAAAAACATAAAAACATCGGAGCTGCGCGTTCCCAGCTTGGTCGAGACGCAGTTTAGCGCCGTGACAACCACCAATCCACCCAATGCGACGCCCTTGTTGAGCCAATCAGAAGCATCCACGGCGTCGGCACCAATGATTGCCCGCACGACATATTCGCCGAAAATAATGGCAATAATGGCGGCCGAGCCGGGCTTCAACACGCAGACGGCGCACCATGTGAACAGGAAGCCTGCCCACTCTCCAAAAATCTTCGCGAGATAGACCTGCGCGCCACCGTTGAGAGGGATAGCACCTCCGAGCTCCGCATAGCTTGCCGCACCAGTCCAGGCGAGGATACCGGCGACGACCCAGACGAGCAGTGACGCGCCTGGCGACCCAGCATTCTTGTTGACCTGTGACGGCGAAGAAAAGATGCCGCTGCCTATTATAAGACCGACGACCAGAGACAAGCCGTTTAGATATGTCAAACTCTTGTTCTTCTCCAGTGACGCGCCGTTGAGCGCATTGGAAGGGTCGAGGGCTGGATTCGAGGGCGCGCCCAGCGCCGTGTAGCCCTGCGCCGTACTCGACAGGGGGAACAGGTTGGGCGCAAAGTCAAAGGCGGAGGACACGCTGTAGGAGCGGTTATGCCGCGGGCGGCCATCGTGGCCGGCGGGATTGAGCTCGGAGAGGGGGTCCTCGTCGTCAAAGGAGAGGCGGCGCGAAGAGGCCGGGCCAGAATCAGACGACTCGATTGATGTTCGCTGGGACGGATGCGACGAAGAGGCCAGCGATGCCAGTTCGAGCGAGTCGCGCGTCGCGGGCTTGGGGAGGTTGGCATAGCGGCCGGCCATGGTGCGGAGCGGAGGTGCTGCGGCGGAGCACGGGGCGGCGGAGGAGAAGATGGAAAGGAGAGAGGCTACCTGAAGCTGCCGGCGCGCTGAGCCATGGGATTCGGAGGTGTGAGATTGCGCAGGGGCAGGCACGTGCAGTCCCTTGAAGTCACAGTTGCGGTGAAGCAGCGACGTGTCGTGGTTGAAGCGTGAATGGGAAAGGCGATGCGGAGTTTGAGACGAATCGCGGCGCTAGTCCACATCCGGAATGGCCTCCGCTGTGAGCTCATGAAAATCGCCAGCCATTCATTGCTTGGCATATAGCTTAACGTGATGCCATGCGCTTCTTCAATATCCAGCGCGCTGCCTGTCGGCGAGCCACGCCAGTCTTGCCGTCGCGTAGGCTCGCGCATCATGATTCGAAACCGCATGACCAGCTAGTCTCCCTCACTGCCAAGTGGCAGCCACTATGGGACAGCCCATCCTACCGCTCGCAGCTTCGGGGGGACGAGGACAGGAAGACGGCATACGTGCTGCCTATGTTCCCCTATCCGTCTGGAACACTCCATCTGGGCCACCTGAGAGTCTACACCATCTCCGACGTTCTTGCCCGCTTCAAGCGAATGCAAGGCTATGACACCTTGCATCCCATCGGATGGGATGCCTTTGGCCTCCCCGCCGAGAACGCTGCCATTGAGCGTGGAATATCCCCTGAAAAGTGGACGCTGAAGAACATCGATGCTATGAAGGAGCAAATGCGTGTCATGGGCGGCCGCTGGGACTGGGATGCTGTGTGTACGACTGTCAGGAAAGACGTGATCATGGACTGACCGAGATAGGAACTCCGGACGTGCGACCCCGAATTCTACAAGCATACTCAAGCCATTTTCCTCATGCTCCACGAGCGCGGTCTCGCGTACCAAGCCGAATCTCTCGTCAACTACGACCCAGTCGACAAGACGGTGCTGGCCAACGAACAGGTCGATGCGAATGGCTGTTCGTGGCGGTCTGGCGCAAAGGTGGAAAAGATTATGCTCAAGCAGTGGTTTCTCAAAATCAAGGAATTTCAAGAGCCACTCTTGAACGATTTGGCGTTCCTGGGCAAGGGCGACAAATGGCCGGAGCGTGTCCTCGCCATGCAGAAGAACTGGATTGGACGGTCACAGGGAACGAAACTATGGTTCGACATCGAGGCAAAGAGCTCACAATTCGACCCCATCGAAGTCTTTACAACCCGAGCGGATACGCTTTTTGGCGTCCAATATGTCGCCTTGTCGTTGAACCACCCCATTGTGCAGGAGCTGGCCAAGGACGACGATTCTCTGCGTGCCTTTATCCAGCGGAAAGACTTTGCACTGGATTCCAAGGATGGATATCTCCTATCCAACATCAAGGCAAAGAACCCACTCGCTAGCGCAGGCGTCGGGAACATTGACGATTCTATTCCAGTCTACGTCGCCCCCTACGTACTGGATGATTACGGCTCTGGCGCCGTCATGGGTGTTCCTGGCCATGACTCCCGCGACTATGATTTCTGGAAGCAAAACTCTGGCGAAAATCCTGTTCGCGTGGTCATTTCCCCTGAAACAAGTGGCAAAATCCCAGAAGGCATAGATGCTGCCGTCGTGGAAAAGGGCTATGTAAGCTCAGATATTCCCGGATTTGCAGGTTTAGCTTCGGATAAAGCCGTCAAAAAGGTAGTCGACACACTGAAACGGGCGAACAAGCGTGCAGAAAAGACTTCAAACTGGCGCCTGCGCGACTGGCTAGTCAGTCGACAGCGTTACTGGGGAACACCAATCCCAATTGTCCACTGCAAATCTTGCGGTGCGGTCCCCGTTCCTCGAGAAGACCTGCCGGTCAAGCTACCATCGCTCCCGGACTCGTACTTTGAAGGCAGGTCTGGAAATCCCCTCGAAGCAGACGAGGAATGGAAACAATGCAAGTGCCCCAAGTGTGGTGGGGGTGCGACGCGCGAGACCGATACCATGGACACGTTTATGGACTCTTCTTGGTACTTTTTCCGGTTCCTCTCGCCGAATAACGCCGACAGTCCAGTGGACATGAAAAAGGCCAACATTGGCATGCCCGTGGATTTGTACATTGGCGGTGTCGAGCACGCCATCCTCCATCTTCTGTATGCCCGTTTCATCTCAAAGTTTCTTGCAAGCACAAACATCTGGCCTGATGGCCACTTGTCTCAGGGTGAGCCCTTTGAGAAGCTCATCACCCAGGGCATGGTTCATGGTAAAACGTATACGGATCCTGAGAACGGTCGATTTCTACGGCCCGAAGAGGTTGATCTGAGCAACCCTTCCGCGCCTGTCATCAAGGCCACTGGTCTCACACCCAAAGTCTCTTACGAAAAGATGTCCAAGAGCAAATACAACGGTGTTGACCCAGGTGCAACCATTGCAACATATGGTGCCGATGTCACCCGTGCGCACATGCTCTTCCAAGCCCCCGTTAGCGACGTGCTTGAGTGGGACGAGACTAAGATCACAGGTGTGCAGCGCTGGCTGAAGCGTGTGGTACACCTTGCGGGGGCGTCTTGGTTCCCCGACTCAGGCCGAGAGGAGCCCAGCTCCTACATCCTTCCTTCAGACCTCGACACACCACTCATTCCCTTCTTAAAACACCTACATGAGATTGGATTCCTGAGTACTCCGGCCGAGAAACAGAACGACGGTGCCGCTTACAAAGGCAGTGACGAGGGGCTCATGAGCGCACTCACAGCAGACGAAGCGAAGCTCTGGATCGCACTGCAGCACACTATTGACAGCGTCACGATGTCGTACCGCGACTCACAAGCTCTCAATACCATCATATCAGACCTAATGATGCTCACCAACACAATCATGGTCACCCCCCACACGTCTCGCGCCACGGGCCCCATCAAGCACATGGCAATGCTTCAGCTCGTCCGTATGCTCGCCCCTGTCGCCCCTGCAGTCGCAGAAGAGTCTTTCGAAGCACTGGTTACCGAGTTCAACGCGAATATCCAAGGCACTGAACACCCACTTGGCTTTGCCAAGGGCAGCTCACCGTCCGTCTTCAGGCTCGGATGGCCACAGGCAGACCTTGAGCACCTCGAGGGTCTCAACCCCATGCAAAAGGTCGTCCTCATGGTAGATGGAAAGCGCAAGTTTGACGCCGAGGTCGCCAAGGTGCCGAAATTTGAAGCTGGGAGCGATACCAACGAGCAGACCGCAAAGTGGGTGCTGGCCCAGCTCATCCAGGAGCATGAGGAGGGGCGTGAGTGGCTCGGCGAGGGCGGCAAGGTGTGGCAGCTTGCCGACAAGTTGGCTAAAGAAAATGGAGCAGAGCCTGCAGGAAAGCATGAGGCCTATGAGCAAGTGCCTGCCGGTTGGGGGGTCGTCTGTATCAAGAAGGGAGCCGTCATCAATCTGGTGACGCCTGGTAACAAGTCGAAAGGAAAGAAAAAAGCCTAGACCGAAAAACTGTAAAAAAAAGAAGGATAGGATTTGTAGGAATATGTATTATACTCGTGTATATGGATGTTGTTGTACAGATAAGTCTATAGTGTCTATATCCAGTTGATGGAAATGGGTAGGAGCATGGGGTGGGTGTACATACCTCTGCTCTGCAGTTAGTCATACATGTATCGCTGTACAATATCAAAGGCCATCTTCTTCCTCTCTTCCCAACTACTATCATCCCGAACAACTCCTCAACCCAGCTCATCACCGCCTCGCCCTCGGCTTCAACTTCAGCACCTCATCCACCTCCCCTCTATCCTTCTTAACCTGCCCCTCCAACACCCTCCCCAAATTCACACCCCCCTTCGCAATCCCCCCACGAAACAAATCCAACACCACCCTCCCCCTCCCCAACGTCTCCCCCACAATCCCCTCGACATGCTCTGGCCCCACCCGCCCATACCACACCCCCGACCCTTGCAGCGCATTCTCCCCCGCCTCCGCCTTGTACCCCGGCGGCACATACACAATCACATTCCCCGCATACTTGTGTCCGCCAATATGGCTTATAACGCCCACCTCGCCCTCGATCCCGCGCCGGGCCAGCTCCCGCTCAAACCCCTCCTTCAGCACCGGACCCAAGATCCCGCATCGCTGATCGCGGCCTCCGTGTCCGCATATCAGCACCACGGGGTGTGATATCGGGATGGGGGCGGGCAGGGCGGCGGCGGCGGAGGGGTCGCGGGTCAGGGCGGCTTTTTGGGGGTCGGGGAGGGAGGCGTGGTAGGGGTGCAGGGTTTTTGCTTTGAGGTAGGCGGAGGCGAGGGCGTCGTAGGTGGCGGGGGTGTTGGGAAGGGAGGGGAGGGAGAGGAAGGAGGGGAAGAGGAGGATGGAGGTTGCGTTTGGCGTGGGGCTAGCGGGGAGGGAGGAGGCGGTAAGCATGACATTGGTGAAGGGCTGGAGGTGTAGTCAGCTATAAACGTTCCTCATTCATGGAAGTGGATTGGGTCGAATTCGGTACGAGGAGAGGAGAGTGTGGACTGACGTCGAATGCCTTGCCGCCCTTCCCAATGACACCTTTCAGCCCGCGCACAAATGCGCCCGCGTCGCTATCCTCGTCCTCGATTCTGCTGGTCCAATCGGGCTTGCCGGTTGAGACGAGGACTTGCTCCGTGTAGGCGGCCATGGTGTTCATGAGGGGTGTCTTGCGGTCAATGTCGAGGCCCTCGGGCGCGGGCGCGCAGGTGCACGTCGGCGCCGGACATGACTGCACGTAAGGGATTGGCGACTGGCGGCGCGCCGAGGTCGTCGCAAAGGAGCGTAAAGCGCGTATCGGTATGCGCGCTGGTCGGAGGCGCAGAAACGACATAGCGAGTGTGGGGATGAGATGGAAGGTGGATCGGAAGCTAAGGGAAATATTCTGAGCTTACTCGGAATGCGTTCCGCAATGCTGTCATCATGAGGCGGAGATGTCGGGATGGCGTTCGGCGACTCGGCTTATCTCCGCATCCGAGGTCTCCGTACAGTCGGGCCGTCACACTCACATGTCGAAGCTCGGATGGCATTGCTTTTTTTCGCATGCTCAGATCGATGGTGGTCTCATCTCTGTCGTATATTTCTTAGATCAACGACAGTGTGACCTTACAATTGAATATGGCTATAGCACCAGGAATTAATAACTCTTCAAACAGCCCGAGATAGCCGCTCTGCTACCATATTATCTCACAAAGCGCTTATCACCCGGCAGAATACCGTCTTTGCCCCCGCTTGTTTGTATCCCTGATCCCATTATCAAATTCTCATATGCTGCCATAATCTTGGGCGGCTCTGCGATAAAATCCGAATCACCTTTTCACATCGTAAGCTTCTTCGCACCGGATAGAATGATGTTTACTGTCTCACATGGAAGTGTACAGGTGAATAATCGGGGATACATACTACTCAATTTCTCCTTGAACAAATCTGAGTTCTGGAACCGGAGCCAGTCCTCTATACTCTTGACATGTAACTCAGCCATGCCGTCGTAGGGCAAAGGATCCATTCCCAAGCTCTTGAGTAGTTCTCTATGTGCAGAGGTGGCGTGGCACTATTCGCAAAAGGATTCAGTTAGAATTTATACTGCCATTTCATATTTCGAGAAAGATCAGAGGCCCACCTGCACGTATCTGAAGCAAACATCGCTGAAGCCTGGCAGAGACATGATGATTTCCGCGTGGGTCGTCTTCCAATGTTCATGAAAAGCTTCCTCAGTGACATCCGCACGCTTCTTGGAAAAGAGGTGGATGCGAATATACGGCTGTTCATTGGAACCAGTGCCAGGAAGGACTTCTTTCCATCTGTAATCAAGGTTGGCCATGATCTGAGTTTGCCTTTCAGGCTTTGACAGCCTGTCGAAGTTCTTGTGTTAGATCATATTACTTTTTTTAATGGATAGAGAATAAATACCTGTGGACTAGTTATGTGAAATAATAGTGTAGAGCGAACTACGCCCTTCTAATATTTATAATGTGTCGGGGTATCGGGGTGTTATCACATTATTAATTCCGGCGTGTTCTACGCCCTAGTAATCGAATTTACATCCGACATGTGGATAGTCGAAGCCTATTGTGAACTGTAGGCATGGCCTGCCGTTTTGGGTACACGTCACACGGTACCCCGCACACCGACTCTACACTATCGGCCCAACGTTACATACATACCACGATGATTTTTGCAAAGCAAAAGGTGCCGATCTGTTTCCACTCTAGGCCTTTTTTACAGCGTATAGTTTGAAATGAAGTAGAATAATGCGAGATCAGCTCCCTAGCACATTGTCTTTTGAGTTCCTCAAGTGAGTTGTATATGGGTTCTGGGATGTCCGCGACTGCGAGAGAACGATCTATCATAAATGTTGTCTTGAACGAGAAATAAACCACGATTTCAGTTTTCTTGTACTTTCCCCATCAAGGAGCAACACGCCACAGCCATCATACGGGAATAAAAGTCACAAGAGCGCCCCACGCGTTGAATAGATCCTTCCATATAAAGGGCCATGTGTAATAGATGCCTGGTGCTTGTCTATAATCTCACATGATCAGTTAGCTTTCATCTGTTCTTTGATCATGCACGTCTTCAGCACGATTCATCTTGCTCTCCTTGCCAAAAACACAATATCCGCCCTAACTAAGTCGCCCTATTGCTCCTAACTGTAGCATCCTGCGTCGAGCTCGCACAAATCCTCTATTGGAAAATGATCCTCTGTGCTCGGACCCATGGCGCCTCACAACATGGGCCACCCTGTCTTCGTGCGGACACGCCTGCGCAACAAGATCCGCAAGACCCCTGTATCTAAACCCGTAGGGACTGGCATGACCTCGTCACCTGCGTAGCGCATAGCATACACGAGGCAGATCCAAAGTTTTTAATCGTCATCGGTGGGTTGCTGGGCTCCACCGACGCGTGTATCTTGCGTACTATACCGCCTGGTCAATCTGTTTTGAGCAGAAGGGTGCACCATTATACGCCTACACCGTGGTGGATCGCCTCGTTGAAGATACGTGCGCTATGTCGCGGCCGTGTGAGCGGGTTCCGCGGTTTCTTCCTCCACTAAGGTAGTGTGTACGAAGAAATTCCTTGATTCTCGGGATTTAGATTCGAGATGATGGGTTGCACATCTAAGTGCGAAGTCATTGGGGGAATAGGGTGGGTGAGATTATGTCAAGTGCTTCATCCACTATGCCGCGGTAACGATCGCGATCGGGCATTGTAGGCCCTGTAGAGTAGCCAGTACGTTCGAGTCGGATAAGTTGGTCGCGATGCGTCGTGAGGATTCGAGGATAGTGCGGAGGAACCTTGTGGCGAGAGTTCCGTCCGAGACTATTCAGGACGATATGGGGTCCGCGACTGGGAGGTAGCCCTTATTCCACACCCTCTTATATGTTTCTGATATCCCACAAAAGCAATGAGCGCCTTTTCCTTGATCGTCAATCATGATTCGTAGTTTCGTATGTTGGTCGTTTCCAGATGGCATACTGTCCGTCTCTTACATCCCCATACCCAACCCAAATAGCACGCCAACGATGCCGACGACAAAAGCTGTTCGTGCCGTTGCCCGTCCTGCATCTCCAGTTTCAGAAGACACCAGCATGCCGGGGTTCGTATCTGGAACGAGAGTCGGATCGGGTTTGGTGGCTGGGAGGCGCTGTGTGCTCGACTGCGTATGCTGAAGAGGTGCCTGATCGACCATGTTTGGGGAAGGCTGCTGGAGACGATATGCTCAGTATTCGAGATTCAAAAAAGGTTGGAAGCAGAATACATACTCTTCTGACATGAAAGTCGGTAGCACTGCAGCACGCAGCCAACATGGCAAGCAAGGTAAGCAAAGCGTAGAACCGCATGTTGCAAGTCCGCAACAACCTTGTGTATCGACCTCAACAAAGAAAGCCGACTTCCCTCTCTTCAAATATCCAGCCAGCAAAAGGAAAAACAGGTAAAAAATCGCCGAGAATGAGTTGTCACCTCAAAACCTCTGGAACCCCAGTTACCAAGCTCCCCTCCCAGTCTCGCGCACCCACCCATATACATACCCACCACCGTCCGGGAACCCACGGCTCGATGACCACATCGACGCACCCACTCAGCCTCGCTCTGGGCTCTAGGCCCCTGGGCCCCGCCAGCATGACAGCGCCAACGCACCCCCAAGCCCCAAACTCTGGCCCCTAGCGCCTCGCATCCGAGCGCCCCATGACCGCATCGCAGCGCGGCGCCAGAGCGCCAGAGCCCCCGAGGCCGAGCCCGCCCAATCGGAAACTAGCGCCGCCGCTGCTGCACCGCGGGCGCCGCTGATGCGTACGCAATGCATGGCGCGCCGCCGTCGTCGCTGTACTCGGGACTGGTGACAGAGCGGGGGGCCCGGAGCCCTTGAGATGGGGAATAAGACCCTGTGGGGTGTTTTGGTGGGGAGGTGCGTGGATGCTTTTTTTTCGGGTTCGTGGTGGGCGGTACCGAGGAGGGGTGGGTGGGGGCAGGATGCGCGGGCTGGCGAGGAAGGGTCCAAGGCCCAGCGCCCAGCGCCCGTGTCGGGGGGCGGGGATTTGCACTGGGATTATTCTGGTGGGATTCGGTCGTGAGACGGTGGGGGGGAAAGGTTGTATGATGAGGTTCTAGATCCTTTTTTTTGAAAAAAGGCATGGTAGTGTATCAGAGGTAAAAAAAAAAAAAGTTTGGCGCAAACAGAATGTATTAAGCTTTCATATGCAAGTGTTATAGTTTGTTTTGGTAGCGTTTACAAATTCGCAGCCTTTTCTAGCGCTGCTTGAGTTGCATATTTTTGGACGAGGTCTTCTTGCAAAGCGGCGATCTCAGCGCTGTTTTTCGAACGGTAGGCCTCGACCCTGTCTAGAGCCTCGCCGACAAATATAGTATTGGTAAACTGGCCGAGGATAGCAAGCCAAGCTGGGTGTGATGGGGCTTCCGGGGAGATTAGTTTATGGAAAACACCATCCTTCAGAGTTCCACTCATGATCGAGATGACCTTTTCCCAGCCCAGAGATCCAGGATCGAAAGTAATCTTTACTCGGGTATCGTCTTCGGTGACGACGAACGAGTGGAGCGTCAGGATTGGGATAGTGACTGGCTTCCCAGGTACCAGCACCGTAGGTGCCAGATGCTGAGGGTCCATATCCGGTGCCAAGTTCACCGTCATACCACCTTCGATGACCTCAAAGGTCTCCGTATAGTCTGTGTGATAATGCGGTGGTGCAAAAGCCCCTTTGGCGAACTTCGAGAGCGCAACTGTACGCTTTCCTTCATTCTTCAAGCTTGACTCCACAAGCTGCGGTATTTTGTCCGCCGCCATGTTTCTATCCCGCTTTTAAGACTGCTTTAAAGTTCAGACTGCTTTAAAGACTATTGCACAACTTAACCGGCTAAGGCAGGTTTCTTCGCGTGCACAAAAGAATACAGGCTAACTCTAGAGCTGTGCCCGCTAATAGAAAAGAAGATAGTAACTCTAGCTAGGCAAAAGATATGACTTGTATGTCCAAGCAACCTACTTAAGTGTTATAAGCAACGCCCAAGGCAACTGATAGCCTACGTTACGTCCCTTGGCTAACCGAACGTTTAGCCTAACAGCGGCTAACTTGATACGGTAATCAACTGCATGAAACGGCTAGCCTACAACAGCGCCTACGGGCGTGTGTAAAACAGCACATGGCAAAACGCAGCAGCAGAATAGTTTTGGCTATATTTAACGCTCATGGATACATTGTTCCAATTGGAATCCTCGAGCGGGTAACTGTTTTTTACGTGCCTAGTCTTTGGAGATGGCGGAAAGCACTTCAATCTATTTCTATAACATCAAAGAGGGCAGCGACTTTGCTCCAGCGGGCTCTGTGGAAGCAGATGCTTTTAAAGAGGCAATCGCTATCCTTAGCAAGCAACCAGGATATATTCGGTCCTTCTGGGTGGGTCACTGATTCGTTCATTGCTGCGATTACTAATTCACATCAAGGGACCGCGTGTGCAAAGCCCCAACAAAGTCGTGGGCACCATCGACTGGCGTGATGTAGCTGACAACAAGAAATTTATCGAGTCCGACGCTTACAAGAGCGTCACTCTACTCTTCGACAAAGTCTTTGATATGCAAGGGAGACCTCCCTTTGTTTGTATGGCAGACTCGCTACTGCAAAAAACCCAAAACTGACAGCCCAAGACACCGTGAACTTCAAATGGGACTCGGTGACTGCCCGAAAGACTAAAATAACCGAATTTGCTTCATTCGATATTGCAGCTTCCTCTAGCAGCGAAGACAAAGCAAAACTCGAGAGTCAACTGGAGAAATCGCTCGACTTTGTCCGTGAAAACAACGGAAGGGCGCCGAGTATCGGCTGGTCAATCGACAGGGTACAGGTACCACAGGGGCTGACCCATCCTCTGCAGCTTTTCCTCGGGTGGGACAGTCTGGATGACTGCGCAAAGATCGGGAAACACCCAGATTTCCTCAGCGTTCTTAGCCCCTTGCGAGCAATGGTTTTGGATCCGACAGAGGATATGGCGATGTTTTACGCAAGGCTTCGAGCAGACTCCGACTTTCTTAATTGAAGAAAAGATACGAGCCGCATGAATGAACATTTGAAACAGTTCTTGATGTGCAGCTGAGTGTCGCAGTGTCAAATGCTGAAGACTACCGAGTTGTCGGGAGGTAAAAGGCAAGGCGAAACACGGTCTTGTAGCATACCCAGAGAAACGAACTTGTCCAGTGGCTGCGGTATTTTGTTGGTGGATTACGGACTTGGTCGAGATTCCGAAGCGGGACATCATCTTCGAATCGACTTCCAAGTTGCAGTCCCAAGTCCACAGGCGCGATACGCTGGCAAGCTAGAGTCTCAAAGTGCATATGGACCCAATGACCCGCTAGTGTATTCGATTGAATTACAAGGACTGAGGATTCTAACAAAACCTAGAAAAAGCACACAGAGGTCAGCCCCTTAACGACCGGGAAGCACAAGTTGCGTGATCATCTCGCAGATACTAACGCATCATCTTAGTATCTGTAGCTACGTTGAAGCCTTCTTTCGTCAAGAGTGGAAAGATTTTTGCCCAGCCAGGATGCTCCGGCTCCTCGCCAGCAAAGGACCGAGCGGCCATTTCCTTGTCCGATCACAGGAAACTCTCCGTCCTCGACGAGAGAAGGCAAGCCAGGCTGATCGCACCAAATCTCGATGCCGTCAAACACGCCGCTCTGCTGCGCCATGCGCGCGACACGGATGGCTTGGTCGAGATCTGCAACTTCTAGCAAGACGATCTTGGCCTCTGCATCTCGCGCTATGCGAAGTATTTTGGGGTAGAATGCATCGCCTTGCTCGTTATCACTTTGCTCTGTGGCAGCAGGAGGCACCAGGGCAAGCTTGGGCTCAAAATGCCGGACTGAGCGTGTTGTCGTCTTCCAATAGGCTGAAGGAGAAATGTATGGCGGATTCGATATGACGACATCCCAAAACTGTGGACGCCTAGACATGTTCAAGCTTATCTTGACAGGTAGTATGCGGCTTTCGAGATCGTCGAATGGATCGGCCCAAGCGTCGGCCAACATGAACTCGATTTTGTCGCTACGGCGGAATGTTGGATTCTTGCGCATACGCAAAAAGTTTTGTGAAGCAAGATGAACACTCTTTTTCGAGATATCGATCCCGAGCAAGCGTAAGCTAACATCGTGGCGTATACTGAACTCGTGCTGGAAGAGGAGCGGAATGCAGCCTGTGCCCGTGCAGATATCGAGGACGCGCAGTTCGGAGGGTAGATCTTTCGCGTGACGGATCAAATGCGTCAAATGAGATACAGATGCCGCCGTCTCTTGCCTACAGCCAGGTCAGCAGCCATCTTTGGTCTTGGCTGTTCATCTTGTACCGCGGAATAAGGACACCAGGACGACAGCAAATCTCCAAATCGCCAAAGAACTCTGTCCCAAAGATATACTGCAGCGGCTTCCCAGAAGCCCGTTGCTGGACCACATCCGCAAGCATGGATATTCTTGATATCCTATCGCCTTTGCGCCGACGCGCCTCGGCAACTTCATCGACGTGTTCCCGGAGCCATCGCAGTTCGTTCTGGGCAGCACCGAGCTCGCGACATGGTCCGAGAAGTGCGGGAAGGAGAGGGTCTATCGCGCGAGCCCTGCGGAGAAGAGAGGTGGGCAGTCGTGGCATGTCAACCGCGATACCATAGTTTTCGGTGGTGACGACTCGGAAGACGGGGCGCCTCAATGGTATCGTGGTCCGTGCGACTATACGCGTCAATTCGCATCCATCAAGGCCATGATAGTTTCTTTTACCGTTGCGCACGTGTGGCCACCGAACAAGGACGTGTTGTAGACATGTTTAGGAGAGGAGGTTGCCCGGGGCCAAAGTGGGCTGAGAGCTGGCCAAAGGTGGAAAGGCGTAGCGCTAGACCTAATCCGATTTAGTAGAATGTGGGGGCTGAGTGGATCCTCGAATCGTGCACCTGTTCATCGCATCTCAACCATGTGTCACTGGATCAGCTCTTCCCTCAGAATCAACTCAGGGTTGGAGCCTTGCCAAACCTTGGTTTACTCGGATACGAAGTCTATCATGAGGCCACTCGTTGCCTTGCCCTGTGTTTGCCGCTCGGCTGACACTCCATCTGGCAGCTTTGCTGCAGCCTGGTTGAGCCGGATCTCGGATTTACACGGAATTAGTTCTATAACATCGACAATACTTGGCCAAGAGCATCTTGATTCAGAGCCTTGCGAAACAAAAACTGGACAAGCTGACCTTTTTGACAACCGGGCGATAACGCCACGGAATCCGCCCCATGTTGTCACCACGCTAATCCAGCCGCGGCAAGTCGTTTGCGAGATCCGTGGATGAAGCACCCAAAACCGACAATACTAACACCTGATCATCAAGATCGGAATTTGAGAGACTTGGAGAATGCTTCTCAGCCTCATCAATAACGCCCTGCCTGGCAACAATGCTGCCACGGGATCATCGGGTATGGGCAGATTCAGCCTACCACGGGTATCCGGCCTATTCGTACACTCGATCGGCCATTCAGCCTGCCCAAAAAGTACTGGTACTATCCCGTATTTGCATGTGATATGCAGGTATTGTGATGCCTTGGCACATTCAGCTTGGGGGCTAAAGCACTGGGGGCGCCTAACCGCTAAGCTGAGTGCCTGATGCGGCTCAACTGTGAAACTCGAGTCTATTTAATCCCACTCATCAACCATGTTCTATGATATACTTGTTCATGCTGGAGCTCATGTTCCCAACCTCACACGCCCCTGAGTGAAATCCGTCACCACTGATTCCAGTCAGTTCAGAGCAACCAGTAGCCTCCTTCACGACGACCTCATTGTACCCTTTCATTGTCAAGTTTCAAACGCTCGAAATGTCAAGGCAACCGACTTTCAGTGCCAAATCTATCTCAGGAGAGTCGCAAATGGGAGACATGTGCGACATATGCGATGTGCGTCCAGGAACAGTCAAATGCTCATGTGGAAATCTGTACTGCGAGCTGCATTACGCAAAGCACCAAGCAAAGCAAAAAAAGCATTACCGTATGGGAGGGCATATCGATAAGATTTGGGCATGGATCTCTGGCGCGACTTCAGCCTTGGCTGGCGCTAGTTTGAGGGAGAAGGGCTTTGAGAGGGACGAAGCCTCAAAGTGGTTTGGCCTTCACGTGACAAAGAAGGAAAACGATAGATTTGTGAGACTGATAGAGACGACCAGATTCTCCAGCCTTGTCGAAGAATCCGTTCGGGAGCATGGTGTTCGCCGGCAATTTCCTAGCATAGTGTCTTTCATCGGTGAGACTGGGGCTGGAAAATCTACGTTGAGTAAGAATGTCACTTTCAAACTCATGAGGATCCCTGCTGATATATCCAAGTTCGCAGCATGATATCTCACAGCCAGTCTCGACAGAAGACGCCTTCGCGTAGAATACCTCCACACTCATCCGATAATAGCGACGAGGGATATCAAGATAAATGGGATGCCCCGATGCCCGGAGCACAGCAAGGCGCAGATGCACTGTTGCCTACGACTGGTGAGGTCAATCTATATCCAGATCCAAGTACCTTTGGAACCGAAACACCACACTTTTACGCCGACTGCGAGGGCATGCTTGGAGGAGAGCCAGCCGCCGCGCAATACCAGCAAACTTGGCCCAAGGCTGCTAAGCGTAGCTATCTTCTCGAGAACAAATACCAGAAGAAGATCGACAGAATAACAGCCGTGACGACCATTTATCCCCGGTTCATGTACATTTTCAGCGACGTCATCTGCATGGTCACGAGAAACCAGAAAACTTGGGCCAACTCGGTAGTCCAACTCTTGGAATGGAGTCAAGTTGGTTCCCACAACACCGTCAATCAATATGCCTTGCCAGCACTTATTGTCGTCCTCAATGGTTCGACAATCGAGAATGAAGCTTGGCTGGACGATGAAAATGCAGCGACAAATGATTTTTTCAGGACAATCGAGAATGAAATCCGGGAGAACATCATTCTGAGAAAGCTGGCACAAAAGGTATGAATGTTTCCTTGGAGCTTTGGGAAACCAAGGACACTTCAAAAAGGCCAAAGCTAATATCAATCAAGCATGGTGACAAGTCCATGAAGGAAATGCTCCTACGAAACTTCTCCAGTGTCCATGTCCACTATGTACCTTTGCAGGGTTACAAAAAACTTGGTGGCACCAACATCATCGTAACACAAACCGATCAGTTGGCCAATCGTATTCGCAAGGATGCCGAGCGCGTCCAGAATTATCGCAAGAAAACTTGGACCTTATATGATGCAAATCAACTGCAATGGGTATTTGACTATGCCTTTAAGCATCTTGCATCAGGAAGCGAGGAACCATTTGATCTCAATCAATTTCGACAACAGGTATCTCCTCCAGTCACTATAGACGGGTACTTTGCTGAATTTCTGGGTCGATCGCTATATCGTAGCCCCCAAGCAAACTTCGACGCGGTAGGTGCTGTGTTTGGCTCGAGCTTGTTCAGGAGGGCTCTCAAGCTGGATGAACAAGGTGAGTATAGTGCCTACATTAATGGATGAAGAAAACTAAGTCACGTCTTCACAGATATCCTGAGTCCATCGTTTATTTTCTCTAATAAATTGCGAGAAGCCTGCATCAAGGCAGTAGAGCAGTTTCTGAGCTACAATCAACCATGCGGATACATACACCACGGAAGCGGTAAGAAATGCGTCAACACAAAGACCGGACATGCATCCGGTCATCAATCGGCTGAGGGAGATTTCTTAGAAGAGGGGGATTTTGTGATTGGAGAGTTTGGCACGGAGCGATTTCTTCGATGTATAGATGTCACCATTATTGACCTACTCAAGGCCATGAGCACACATACAGAACCGAACAGGAAACTCAGACGCCGGCATGCAACAGCGGAGCATCGGAAATATCTACAAGATATTCCTGATAAATCATTCTGGACGGAGTCATTCAAGTCTGAATGGATGAGTCGTTTCAACAGCCGACACGGCGGCCTTTTGGGGACAGTCGAAAGTAAAAAGGCAAGTGTATGCTATGCATGTCTTTTCAACCAACCCGAGTACACCCTTCCCTGCGGACACGTGATATGCCTTGCCTGTCTCCGGGAATTCGACCAATCACCGGAATCGGAACAATACCCCGGGATCGCTATCCATAACGAGTGCGTTCTCTGCTCTACCAGAAACCAGGAGGGCCAAGAAAAGTGGCCGTACAAAATGGAATACCACCCAGACCTCAGCGGCATACGCGTGCTTTCTCTCGATGGAGGTGGTGTCAGAGCCATCGTACAGTTATCCATACTTCAGCGCCTCCATAAGAGGATTGGGCTGGACTTTCCCATTGGGGAGTTCTTTGATCTAATGGTAGGAACAAGCGCAGGTAAGAATATCAGGCCTATGAGATGACTCAACTAATATTTCAGGTGGGTTGATTGCGTTGGGCCTAGGTGTTCACAACCTTGATATTGATGAATGCATCGCTCGATTCAAAACCTTTTGCCAACAAGGGTTCCATCATCGCTTATTCTCTCAGAATAAAGCAACCGGATGGATGGTCAGGCTTTTGGCTCCATCCATCTATAAAACCGACTATTTGAACGTGGCAATGTATGGGATGTTTGGACCTGGCGACAAAATACTTTTTGGTCATCGGGGGAATGCCTCACGTGTCGCAGTTACAACCACAGCTGGCGAAGAATGTCGGCTACTGGCCAATTATAATCCGGGTGACGGAAAGCAATATCTGAGTTCCACTCTTCATACCTGGGAAGCGTACGTCACTTCATCACCAAAACTTCCTAATGTTAGGGTACTCAACTGACAATACGTAGCGCACGCTGCACATCAGCGGCACCGATGTACTTCAAGCCATATGAGCACAATGGTATAATCTGTCGAGACGGCGGTCTCAAGAAAAACAATCCAGTCGAAATTGCTAAGTCCGAAGCCACTAGCATCTGGGGCACTGACGTAAGATTTGATTCAATCTTATCCATTGGTTCAGGCCAAGCAAGACACCCGCAACACGCCCCAAAAACGAGCTTCATAAAAGAAGCTTGGATAGTCAGCTTGCTGAAGACCTTGATAACCAACATGAACGGAGAAGGGGCTTGGAAAGACTTCGAGAAGAGCGTTCAACATCCAATTTCTGAAAGATGTAACCGTTTGAACGTCACTTTTCCATGGGACACCCAGCCTGGCCTGGACGATTTGTCACAGATAGAAAGGATGGAATATATTGCCGAAAAAGCCAGCTTCTCCAATCTTCCTCCAACGGGGCCGTTTGCACCCATTCCATCACATCGGGTGCGAGGTGATCACATCGAAGTGTTAGCCGATACGCTCAAAGCATCTCTCTTCTTCTTTGAGATTGAAGACCTGCGCCAATATACCGACGTGTCGATAATCAAGGGATGGATATGCTGCCGAGTGCAGCCTGGAAGGACGGCATTCAAGCAGCTGCTCGAGCAGACAGAAAGCTTTTGGGTCAAAGGTCAGGCTTGGCCAGTACCGGATGTTCGCCCAGGGAGTGCTTTCAAACTGGAGGTCGGGTTCACACAACAAGAAGCTAACGCGAATGACCCTATCAAGATTGAAGCTCAGCTGATGAGGGGCCATACGGTTACCATAAGCGGGTTTCCGACTACCCTGCAGGTATGTTACTTGATATTCTATCGATGAAATCAGAGCTCGAATTGATAACGTTTATTTACAGACATTGAGAAGCCATTGGGCGCGGCGCTAGACCTGTCTCCATTCAATCGTCAACAGGGCACAGAGCTAAGCAACTTCATTTAGAAGATTGCACGACATGATGAACGCAAGGGCATGATTTATTTCAGTATTTGGGTTTTTCTGTGCCTTTTTTTGTTTTACTTCCCATTCGATTAGGCTGGAGGAGGTTTTCCATGAGCAATCCTTACCACCCGCTTGGCATCAACTTCCTCTTTGTGCATGAAACAATAAGCAAATAGCAGCGATTTCAATGAGACATGTTCATGATATCAGTATCATCTTAGCATGCACATAAGTGGGTCGCTTTTTTTGTAAAGAAAAAAAACGGCCTTTTATAAGTTTTCTGGGAGAATATATTGCAGCTGGCGTTCTGCCCATCTTAAACAACTTTCAAACGGTACCGCATGTATTGATTAGGGTGGATTTTTCTACGTAAAATAAATCAGTTGATTTATAAAAATTTTAATACTGCGCGTGACTAGGAATTCAGGTGCTCCGGCACACTGTCGCTGTGCCCCCTGCCCTCCACCATGCCCATCACCACTCCCCCGTCCGTCCTTCTCAATGCCACGATCGCGATGCAAGTAGTTATATACGATCCAGGCATGCCATCGCCGTCTGATGAGGATGTCCACACATCTTCTTGAGCTACTTATAAATTCAGGTTTAGGCAGGCAAGAAAGATTCAAGGGGAGATTGGTACGCGTTCTTTGTACAAAAATCTTGATCTTATCAGATGAGATGTACGGACTTAAGACTTACCTTTATTAATAAGATCGTACGGTTTACAAGCCTAATAGACACTTGGAAGAGAAAATTCAAAATTTTGACAAAATTGAAAGGTGGAAGTACCTCGTCCATACAATGCTTTTTGGGTGACAAGCGTCAATATGGGGATTTCTCCGACGCCCTCTGTCCTGCAGTGGCTTAGCTCCGTGGCAAATATGAGTGCATAAATATGCGAATGTGCGTGCATAAATATATGCATTTTTCAATGCATTCCTCTTTAGCTTGATGAAGGTTAACCATCCAATCATCAAAAATAATATGGCCTCCTCAAGTGACTGTCACCATTGTGGCCATCATCGTTAGTCTGCGGCTGGCAAAACCCCGCCAACCATAGTATTTGTAGATTAGGCTTAATATCAAATTGAATAATAGCTGAATAAAGTCTACACTTCTAATCCTCTCAGTTAACGTTATGCTGGCGTGTTCATCGGTAAGGCCGAAGGCACGTGCCAAAAAGAGATTTAATTAAAAGTCATAAGTGACTATTTCAATGCGCGATGCTCTAGTGTGCAGAGCATATTCTGTATTATATCTAGTAGAAGCAAACATAAAGAGCAATGTATTTTTTGTTATTCCTGTCTGTCATGTCACGTCTACCATATCTAAAACAGAGGCTGAATTCCTTTGATTTGATCCTAAATACATCATCGAGTATTATTTGCGCTTAGTTGAGATCTAAAAGCCCGTGGCTGCTCTTCCTTTTTGCGAATTTACTCTTCTCCAAATCTGTAACAAGGGTAATCCATTTCGTAGTGCTCTTCTCCAACTGCGCGGTTAGGATAAACGATTTAGTAGTTCTAATATTAGGGCACTAGCGTTTCAGCTTCACCAGACCTCGTTTATCCACAAACTGTTTTCTACATTTTACGTCATCGCTTCGGATGTATTTACGTATATAGTTAAGCCCGAAAGTGGTCGGTGTTCTTCATCCGATCGAACTACACATGATATGTGAGATAGCCAGGACATGACACGATCATGATCTATTACACATCTCGAATCAAAAGCACCCTTATTCAAGGCACCCATAACAAAAGGTAAAACTATAAGGCTACGCTCTGTGTTCGTCAAGCGAGCGCGATAGGCCTGCTGTGTATTTTGGAGTGATTAATCATCCTCTGTGAGGGCAGATTTTGCATTTATTCAACCACTATGATAAAGCTACACCCATTGATTCAATCCAACTTTTTCTTAAAATGGTGTGTATGAAATTAATGTACAGGTTCTTTGTACCATTTTTTTGATGTGATAGTTAAAAATAAGGTACTGTGACTCGTGATGCTAAGAAAGCGCTAAGAATATAAATTTCTGCTTGCCGAATACCTAGGCCAGATCGTAGTTGATTGGAGTACTTACCCCTTCTTGGATAGATCAATCTTCCCCGAGTACAATAGTGCAAGAAACGACTGGCTGATTGGGCGTTCATAAGACTTGGTCCGGTCTTAGCCTTGGCGACCAGGGTTTTCTTTTGCTTCATACCAATTGGACTATCCCGGGAGTGGACGAGTGCACACGGATTAGGAGTCATGGTTGATATCTGCTTTGTGACGGAACTAGGCATTAGAACAATCTAATCGGGAGCTGAACCCAAATCGTTTAGCCCTGTTTGATATTTCAGAGATTCTTCGCAGATAGCCCACATAAATTTATATATAAAAGCTACTGCAAGCTCGCTTCTAATATCTAGCACTCACTTATTACCATTCGTTAAATCGCCCATCTCCAGCAACTACATCACCATGGTTTACTCGCCATTGCTTCAGCTTTTTGCCTTTGGTTCCCTTGCCGTTCAAGCTTTTGCAGCATGTAAGGAGCCGACTGTCCGCAAGGACTGGCGCTCCCTCACCGAGGATGAGCGTGATCGTTTCATCTCCGCCCAACAGAAGCTGTGGAACAAAGACGCTGATCCGGCTACCAACCAGAGTGTCTATGATCGCGACTTCGTCCTTCTCCATCGTCGCTCTACCCCTTCTTCGCATAACGTCCCAGGTTTCCTGCCTTGGCACCGCAAGTTCCTTCGCGATTACGAGATTGCCCTCCAAGCAATCGACCCTACCGTGTCCCTCCCTTACTGGAACTGGGCCGACGATAATGCGTCACTCAACACCTCCTTGATCTGGGACAAAAAGTACTTTGGTGGAGATGGCCAGGGATCCGACTACTGCGTCCAGGACGGCCGCTACGCCAATTGGACCCTGCGTCTTGGAGGACACCTGACTGACCCGGAAATCGACATCGAGCATTGTCTCCGTCGCATGTGGTCGCGCGGTATTTCGTCAACACGCGTCACCGGCCCGGTCGTGCCGAGTATGTCGGAAATTCGCACTGCCATCAAGGGCTACAACGGCAGCTACGAAGACTTCCTCCCTTGGTGGGAGGGTCACCACGGAACGATACACCTGGGCATCGGTGGGTTCAGCACAGATCTGAACGGGGACATGACTCCAGTCACGAACTCGCCCAATGAGCCCGTCTTCTGGCTTCATCACACTTTTGTGGACAGGATCTGGGCCGAGTTTCAGGAAAGCACTCCATTTGCGCACAACGCCTATGGCGGCTTGCCTTCAGCCAACTCGCAGTTGCCGAGTGACGATCCTATTTGGAATAAAGGTGGCAAGCTTTCTGATGTCATGAAGCCATGGGATGTTACGGTTGAGTCGGCTTTCTCTACCAAGGGAGACTACTATTGCTACACTTATGAGTAATGGGTATCTATCTCAGCCCTAGGTGGGCTTGGCTAGAGAAAGCTTAGGATAAGGCAGTGAAGAATGGAGGATGAACTTGGAGGCTAGGCAGAATCATATAACTTAGACTGTATTTCAATCGGTACACACCATTGTAGTCGCTTCAGAAATCAAACCACGTTGAAAATCAAAGTATGAACCTATAAAGCATAAGACTGGTGTGGATTCTCAGTCATTCTTGGTTTTTGCTGACGGGCATGCCTGTTCGATATTTGAACAAGTGGCGATTTCTGCATTGGAACAGCGATGGGAAAGGGAGAAGTCCATGCCCAATCATTGCTGATTTGCCCCTGGACACCTCTACCGCCCTAATCGTTCGCTAAGAAAAGAGCACAGACGCGATTTTACGATCCACAATCGGTCCTTCTTTATCCAGAGCTATTTTCGTTACTTGCTGACGGGATGTCAAATGACCTGCCAATACACAAAACTCGATACATCCAAGATACAATTTCAATAGTTTCAAAGGTATTTACTACAATCAGAATTTTTCTCAAGAGGACTTGAAAGAAAAATTTGATTACATAAACCACAGAACTTCGATATCACGGGCTAGTACCGTTTTCTGTTCTCGTCTTTTTCGGTCTTCTTGAGACAGTCACATACAGTGATCAAAGCCACATGCAGATAAGAAGACCTTAAATTGAGTTTCTGCTTATTACAATAATCCCGATGGTACTGTTTCTTAACTCAGCAGGGTAGCAAATTGACAATGACAATGCAACGAAATTTCACCCTCTATATCTGAATGTATTGAATAGATAATCAACGCTACAACCGAATAAAGGGGAGAATTAAGATTTCAAAATTCAATTGTACCCGATAATTCGCATGGAAGGTCTCGTAAGAGCTTGTCTGAAGAAAACATAGCGAGCGTACAAGGCCGAATGCCAAGGACTGAGTCTCACTTGGCGGACAATCCCATCTCCATCAAGTCAGATTAAATCTATTGGTACCGAAGTGTAGCCATTAGATCAAATATACAACGATTATTCATCGGATTAGCAATAGAAGTGCGCCCGAACCATTAATTGTACCCCTAACACATACTCTACGATTTTGGATAACCAACAGCGCCCTTTATTCGCACTACCCCAAATATCAGTGTCTTCTATATAATAAAGAAGTTAGGGGATAAGCACACGTCGCAATAATTAAACTTTCAGTAGAATGGCCATCGTCAGGTACGCACAGCCTAGATCGGCGATTAATCCGGGGTAGTACGTGCACCTAGGCACCCTTCGGAGAATTGATCGGACGTCGATTCGCGGCTTAAACCGGAGCCATGGCTACTTCCCCGACCATCATCGATAGAAGATCGCATATCGTTCGCAGAAAAACCCAAGAATGCGAATAAGACAAGTCATCAGCTTCGTTGTCCATCAGGACCGAATTACTCCACTATAAGGCCGCATACAAGAAACGACGTAACGTTACCCGTAGACCATGGGACTTGGCTTCCATCCGTAGGGTTCCGGCGATTGGGAAACATCTTGGTTCGGTCGACTCAAGGCCGTCCAAGGTGCGCATGACGCCGAAGAACCTTGTACGGAGAGTGCCAAGGATACCAGTTTCAAACGAGCGCGGTAGTTAATCGGGAGGTAACCAACAGTCAAAATAGCCCTCGAGATCTGTATAAATACTCCAAGAAAGCCATGGTAAACAGTAGTCAATTCCCCAAAGCACTTCAGATACCAACCAGCCTTCCTTCCCCAAACCGTGTATTTCCATCCCAAAAAGCTTCACATCCAAAGCCATGTAAGCTTTCCCTCACTACATTCGCACACTCATCTAATTATCTCCTACAGCATGTACACCTCCATCTTCTCAACTCTGGCACTCACCCTCGCCCTCGCAACCCAAGCCTCCGCACAGTGCACCGCCGTCAAGACGGCCGAGGGCGGCGCAGTAGCGACACGCGTCGTCGCGGCGGGCGCTACAAACACATTTACACTATCGTCGTGCACGGCAGTAGTGGCATGCCCAGCTGGAGGTGCTGGAGGAACGGTCGTGAGCAGCAGCGGATGTCTCGCTGTCAACGTGTCGTGAGTGGAGGTGAAGGGTTTTGAAGATCACATGGTATTCTTCAGGGGTGATGCTGGGGGCTGTTAGAGTCTTTTTGGAATTGATTGTTGCTGGATGTGGATAAGGATGTTAGGGACATTTGTGAGTTCAAGACAAGTGATTTATTTATATCAAGAGAGGTGAAGCCTCCACGTATCATTAGCACAAAACACCTCAATATCCCCATGTAATAATACCTTGATAGAATCCAAGAGACATGTGACCAAAATACAGCAGCATCACATCCTATATCAAAAATCACAAGCATGGTTCAAACTAAACGGTGGAAATACAAAAAAACAAATTGACTATGTAGGGCTAACTCTCCATCCCCCTCCTCCCCTATTCACCCAAAAATTGCCCCCAACCAAACCCCAGCCATCACCCTCCCCCCAACTCAAGACCCCTCTACTGGACTTTGGTGGGCTTCCAAGCCTCTCTAAAGACCATGACTGGCTTGTAGCCAGCCTTGGCCTCCTCCTCAAACCGGGCAACCTGCTCCCGGATGAGGGCGTCATCATCGGCACCCAGGTCCTGGGCCCAGTTGGTCCATGGGTTGGGACGTGCCTCGGCACAAAGATTGGGGACTTGGGCGGGACTTGCGACGCCGGGGGTGGTGACCTTACTCTTGTTGTTGTTATTGTTGATGTTGCGGGCGCGCCCGCGAAAGTTGCGCTGCTGCTTCTGGCGCCTAGGTGGCGACTGTTTGCGGTCCTTCTCTCGCTGCTCAGCGAGCTCCTTGCGCTGCCTGTACTCCAGCTCCCTCTGCCTGGCAGCGGAAGCGGCAGCCGCAACAATCTCTGGAGAGTGGCGGAGGTGTGGGGGCGGAGAACGGCGAGCAGAAGTGACGGTGCGAGTCTCGAAGACGTCCTGGGCGACAGTGGCGGGCGCCGGCAGGCCGTTCTTGGAGAGAAATGGAGACAGAGCAGCGGCGAAGACCGAGGTGGCCATGATGGCCTGAGCCAGACAGCTCCAGTGGGTGAGATCGCAGACGGCAGAGAAAATTATGGTGTCGACAAGTCCGAATGCGAGTGCCGATGTCCAGAAGGATATGGCAGACAGGAAGCAGTGGCGAGTTGGGGTGTTATTGGCATCCAGGCCAAGAAAGACATTGATGATGGCTGCGGTCATGGTGAAGACCTCGCCAAGAATAATGAAGATGGCCTCGTCGACCATGGGCTCCAAGAGCTTCATGAGGAAGGCCAAGACAGAGGTCAGACGTGCCGTGGTGAGGGAAAACATCTCGACCGATCGGATGTCGAAGGGTGTCGACGAGTATCGAGGACTGTTGGAAACGTGTCGAATACAGATGAGATGGAGGCAGAGTAGACCGTCGCGGTGAATGAGAAGTTTCGTCGTACGTGATGATAGGACGGTAAGTTGGTACGGTGGATGTGTCTCCTGGCAGGCAATCGGGCAGAAAGCGTATTCTGTGAGGAAGGAGTGGAGACGGTCTGAGGAGAACAAGAGTTGGAGAAAGGAGGGCGAAGACGCCGGTTTATAGCGGTTAAGCCAGGAGCAAACGGAGAGGTAAAGTGGGAGGTTGAAAAAGCTCGAGAGTTCACCGGTGGCCAGTGCGTTCACCGTCGAGAGGCACTGCCTTGAAGCCGCTGATATTGTCACGAACGCTCTGAATAAGCAGACTCCCGCTCCCGAACACGTTGGTTATTGTGAGCAAACGTTCCAGGAAGCCTCCTCCTTCCTATTGTCGGCCAAATGGACAATAGCACCAGGCAAGCGGAGAGAAAGCCACAATGAGCTGTCCGGAGTGTTCAATTGAAGCTAATTGATAGCACGGTTGAATTTAGGTTAGGCCGATGTGTAGGCTTCGGTAAGAGCGATTCACTGTTGCCTGCAGAGGTGTTAGCCGACACGGGTTTTTTGGCGTTGGATGAGCCTACTGCAGTGTATCGACGCCCGCGGGCAGGTATTTGGTCAAGGCCGTATCTTGGCTCGAGCTGTGATGTCGCTGACGAGTTGGGTTCGATGAAATAGATGGAGTTGACATGTCACTGAGCCATCTGCCCCATGTGCACCTTCTGTTTACTACGTGTGCCTGCCGTATGTGGTGAAGGCTTGGCAGCTTTCTTGTGACCACCATTCATCGACTGGATAGCTTCATGCCATCGAAACCATGCAGATCCATCTTCTTTTTGGTGTCTCTACCATCTGTCCCTGCCTCAATTCGCATCTCGATATCCTGGCGCACCTGTCGTCCCTGCGAGTCATGTTCAACTTCAGTTCTCCCCTTGAACACCATGTAGCGCCACGATCAACTCTCCCAATTCAAAAAGTCGCCACTTGATGCTCTTTGGGCTCTACAATCAACTCTCCCGATTCGAAAAGGCCGTATTGCGATAGACATCTGAGCTGGAGGAGGAGTGTACGATGCAGACAAGCTTTATCGTGCCGGCTGGGCCAGAAGCGCTAGGCGCTGAATCATTGCCCGCTGCTAGACATGCACCCCAGACTTTCCCCAACAACCCCACCAATTGCCGAGCAGCCACAGCCCGCTTTGGACCCACGGCGAGGCGTCGCTCGCATCAGCCCGAGGCTGCTTTTCCTCGTCGACACCAGCGCATTCCTCCTCCGCGCCACGATGCAAATGTCCTTTGCGACATGCGAAGGTCAATGTGGGATGCCTTCGGCGGCTTTCGCAGCCCGCCGTACTTCTCCGTTCCACCTGGCTGGTCTCGCCCAACGCTTAATATCCGCAGCCTTGTAGGCTGTCAGATCGGTCGGACGGCCATGCACCTCAGCCTATGTATCGACATACACGCGACTCAACATTCTGCAAAGTCCCCACATTGACTGCCCCAAAGTGCCAAGGAGCTTATGGAAGGGGTCACAGATACGCCCTCATTTGTGGGGTCCCCGCTCGCATCATCCCATTCGCCACTTGGCGCGTCTGCATGCTCGTCGGCAGATGGGCTAAATGAATTGCCTTCAACCCGCCTGGGCATTGATCTTCCTGCGTATAAGGGCCCTGGCCGCGAAACACAATGTTTGCCGCGACCTCACTTTGTACTTTCCCCGACAAGCAAGCATGGCCAACACGAAACCGGACTCATGGCGCGCCCATTGGCGACTGTTCGCGGCTTGCGGCATCATGATTCTCAGTCCATTCCAGTACGGCCTCGACTTTGGCCTCATAGGAGGGCTGCAGGCCATGGTGGGGTTCCTCGAGGTAAGGAATACATGCGAAGGGGAAGAGCGCGACTAAAGACAACCCAGATTTATGGATACCGATCAGCCAAATCCCCTACTGGCTGGAACATCCAGACTGAGAGGCAGCAATTGATTTCATCCTTGATGACCTTGGGTGCCTTCATCAGCGCCGGGGCCGCTGGTGTGGCCGCGAATCACCTCGGACGGCGTGCTTGCTTGGTCATCGCTTCCGTCACCTGTTGTGTCGCCAACGTTATCATGATGACCACCACGCATATCGGCGCCCTCTATGTTGGTCGGCTTGTCATTGGGTTGGCCAATGGCTATTTCATGACATTCTCTCAGCTCTATATCCAGGAAAGCAGTACTGCAAAGTACCGCGGTCTTTTCTTGACTGGCTTCCAATTCTTCACTTCATTCGTATGGACTACCAATCTCAAATAGAACAGCATTAACATGTCCAGGGGACGCTTATTGGAACCATTGTGGACTGGGCCACCGCAAAACGTCCAGACAAGTCTGCCTATCTCATCCCTCTAGGGCTCATCTACGTGGTGCCCTTCTTCCTTAGTATCGGCATGTTCTTTATCCCCGAATCGCCTCGCTGGCTCATTTTGCAGGGTCGCTTCGAAGATGGGAAAAAGTCACTAGACTGGCTACGACCTGAGGGCGCCGATACCGAAGCAGAGGCAATCGAGATCAAGGCCGCCATTGACAAGGAGAGGGATCTGAGCTCGGCCGTAGGGTGGGTGGACATGTTCAAGAATCCAGTCGACCGTCGACGAACTATGCTCTCCGTATGCGCTGTTACGCTGCAGGCCGCGTCGGGATCAATGTTCATCATTGGTAGGCCTTCAATACTCTCCCATTGGTTTGGCCGCATTAACAAGATCCACAGCATACAAGGCCTATTTTTTTACCATGGCCAAGGTGTCCGATCCGTTCGCCATGTCCAACGTGCTCTCTTGCATCGGTATCATCGCCATCATCGCCAACTCCCTGATAATTATTAAATTCGGCAACCGTCGCGTTCTTCTCATGACAGGTCTCCTCCTCTGCGCAGTCTTACAGCTCATAATCGCGATCGTGTACGACAAAAATCCGGGCACGAAATCCACCGGTACCGTCATTGTGGCCCTCTCGTGCATCTACATGTTCTCGTACAACGGCATGATTGCCACATATGCTTGGCTCGCTGGCGGTGAGATACCTACTCAGCGCCTTCGCTCGCACACCTTTGGTCTGGCCGCCGCAGTGGGTTTTGCCGGCGCCTGGCTCACCACCTTCACTGCACCATATTTTATCAATCCCGCGAGTTTGGACTGGGGACCGCGATACGGATACATTTGGTTCCCCTCAGCCGTCATTGCAGCCACCTGGGTATTCTTCTTCCTGCCCGAGGTCAAGAACCGCACGCTGGAAGAGATTGACGAGATGTTTGAGGCAAGACTGCCGGCGAGGAAGTTTTCGGATTACAAGTGTGTGGGTGTGCTGAATCTGGGGGTAGAGGAGAGGAAGAGCGTGGAAGGAGAGAAGGTGGTAGAGGTGCTAAGGAGTGAAAAGGTACAGGCGGAGGCTAGCGTTTCCAAGGAGTGAGGATCGCCTATTTGTAGAGGACCGGCAGATATAGAGAGAAGGGAGTTGACACGGTAGGGGGACATCTAGGGGACTTACTCTCCATCAACTCAGACTTCAGCAATGTATCCTGTACGTTGCATTGGTCGATAATACAGACTTATCGATATATTTGAACTTTCTCATTGCAGTCTGTGCAGGACTTCCGGTCCCAAAGACCTCGTCACCTCGTTTAAATGGTAGCCAATCCAGAGCCATCTACTTTAGAAGACGTGGTCCCTCCTGTTGTTCCCTGCGTGCTACGTGCAGAAGAAACTCGCCATGGTTACATTGTAACTGCCAAGGTGTAGATCGCACCCACTGCTCTCACGATTCCTACTATGGTGGCTCTTTGACCGGGAAGTCACACACCTGGGCACCTACTTTCACCAAGTCCAAGATTGACGCCGCATTCTCATCGAATGCCTGCGCTATCCTTTCAAGCCGTGATGCATGTCCTACATCAATGCAGGGTATCGGAGCGTGGAGGACGTGTGGCAGCAACATCATAGGAAATAGTGATCTGCATGGTCCAGGAAGAAGGCGCGAGCGGTGTTTCCGATATATATCTTCGCAATCGAAGACACTATAGTAGCCGAGGCGTGCGTGGATGGCTGGTAGGCGGTATTGAAGGTTGGTGCCCAACTGTGCCACTGGGCCGTCGAGGCTGCAGGGAATGTGATTGGATGGAGTTGGTATCTATCTGGGCAGCCTACTTGACGAAGAGATCATTGAACGTGGACCTAAGGTATCTGAGCATCGCGTATGATGATAATTTTCCTTGATGTCAGTGGTGGATCGTTAGAGCTTTGTGAGAAGGAATTCTAGAACAGGTTATGCTTAAACGTTACTTTTCAGAGTTGTACTGTTGTTCCTCTCCCCTTTTTTGCCCTTTCCTTGCTCCATATCACAAAGAAAAAAAAATTCGTCTCTTGGAAAAAAAACTCAACGAGCAGTACCGGCCTCCAGCTTGTTATCTCTCAAGCTCGCCTCGTCGCTGCTATCCCCATACTCGACCCTCACCTCCTGCGTCTGCACAATCTGCCCGGCAGTCTGCGCATCCTTATCACCCAGTATACTCTTATCGCTACCCGTGTCATTATTGCGACCGATCTCGGTTTCGTAGATTCCAGGATCCGCCTTGACCTTTGATCGTGTCCCGGAACTGGGGCCGTGGGATTGATGCTGGAGCTGATACGAGTTTCCCGTGTACTTGCCGCGGCTTGCATAACCGGACGATACTTCGCGGACGAGCATGCGCAAGAAGGGAATTGAGGCTGCGACAATGGTGATGGCAGATTCGGCGAGGCCCCAGATGAGGACTAGCGCAATGTTGTAGGTGAAGTCGGTCCAGGTGCCAATCATTGGAATGTAGGAAGTTTTGATGGCGCATGCGATACTGGCGCTGCAGGGGCTATTGTCAGGAAATGCGCCGTAACAGACTGACGGATAGACTTACAAGACACCCATGCTCATGGCGAAGATGAGGCCAAACTTCTCGCGCTTGTTCATCTGGAGATTGTGGATGATGAGCCAGGGGCACATGGCCAATATCACATCAACGACACAAGAGTATGCTATAAAAATGGTCAGTCATGTAAAGACGGCAATCATCGCTTCATCATACCTCCCACGAATACTGAAAAGTAAATGACGATTCGATTGTCCCAGCATTTACCCTCAAGCGTGACATTCCACAGCTTTGCGACGGGCGAGCATTGGGCAAAAGTCATGACAGTGACTGCGAGCAGCGCCAAGTTGATGGTTCCAATGATGAACCAAAGAATCTGGCGGTGCCACTTGGTTTCAGTGAGTCGCAAAAGTGTCACACAAAAAGACGTCTTGCCAACGGGCATGGCAAGCAAGGCGAACAGTTGGCCCAAATACATGTACTTGACGCCAGTGACGAGCTTGACGGGGTCAGCCTCATTGAAGTGCTTTCCAATATCGTAATCGACCGAAACCTGAATCAAGGCTGTGTAGATGACAATCAGAATCTGACTGAACGTCAGTAAGAGTCAGTGGTTGACAAGCAATTCGTCCGTACCCAAGAAGCTGCCAGCAGCCAGTCGTCCCAGCCGAAGACTTTCGTAAACCGAACTTTGCAGTAGTACCGCATGAGCATAAAGACCAAAGGCACAGCAGTCTGAACCCATAACGCCACGACAATCATCGGGCCCCTGGTGTCCTGGCCTGCCATGGTCGTCGTGAGAGCACGATGGAAGAGAGCCTCGGACAGGCGAACAGTAGAAAACTAAAGGGACGACCGTTTCCCCTGGGCCATCTGGTGTACTAAAGAGAGAGGTACACGCCAGCCAGGCATATTGCAGCCTTGACAAATTTGGAGACATTCATCTGGAACTTCTCCGCATTGCGACAAAACTAGAACGTGTTACGCCGCCACTAAACCACGGAAAATGGACCAAATCTCTTGCACAGACGGTGGTTGGATGGATCTACCAGATCGATGGGCCAGGCAACGATTGGGTATGGCATCGAGAGCACGAGGTCGCAGATTACAGGTCCAGGGGAGGTGATACGACCGGCGGTGAGGTGTGCCGCGATGAGCCTCCGCTGGCTCGATAACATGGCGTGATTTGTCGCAGCAGCCTTGCGCTGACCTAGGTCGAGGATGAGAGCAGGGGACTAGGTCGACATGATGCCTGTAGTGGAAGTCTCGGCGCAATCCTCCGGCGTCGACCAGATATCGGGCCTTTTGCTACGATGCATCTAGTCCCGGATAGGAATAGTCACGGGTCGGGCGCCCTTGTCCAGCTGGGCAACCTACCACCCGCTGACCACCCGCTGTCCCCGCCCGATGTACCGTCCGCTGCTCAGCCGCCCGCCCGCTGATGTGGGGTCCCTCGAATTTAAAGTCTCGCCGAGTGCGAGGCAAGCTCTCGGTTTCCATCCGATGCCAAATTTTCTGATTCGTGGCTTTTTCCAGCTGCACTTGTCCCGCGCTATGCTCAGCATGGATTGAGCACGTAAAGCATTCTGAATCTGTGCTCTAGCCCCGTCACCCGTTACCTGGCCGCGCACACGTCCACGTCCTCGTCCACACTCGAGTTTGCACCCATATTCAGAGCGAAATTCGGGTGGGATTGCAGCTGTCAGCCATGGCCTTCGGATTCGCCTTTGAGGCCACGAACTGGTCGGGCTTGTGTCGCCTTGTGCTCGTTGCTGCATTTGTAGCCTTGGTGGCTGACTACTCGTGGATGCTGTATCGGAGATGGAGAATGGTCCGATTCCACCTTTACTTTATTCAAGCCATCATGGCCTTGTCTTTGTGCGCAGAAACTGACAGACCTTCAGCCCCCTGGACCTTTCCCATGGCCAATCATTGGTAACACTTTTTCCCTGCCAGACACGAAGCCATGGTACCACTTTGAGCAATTGTCCAAAGACTATGATTCACCAGTCATCACGTTCTGGATCGGCAGGTGAGTGCCCTCTTTTGACCGCCCAGCACCTGTGGAGTCCCATCCTGATCGTCAAAGGAACCCTACGATCTGGGTGAACGACGCATGGGCAGCAAACGATATTTTCGTCAAGCGCGCGGGCATCTACTGCTCGCGGCCTCGCATGCTGGTGTTTGCCGAGCTTGGTGCGGGACAAAAGAATTTATTGAACATGTACACGGAGACGCCTGTCCAACGAAACCGGTTCCGAGATCTTAGAAAGCTCACTCACTTGGGCGTGGGAGCGCAGCAGGTGTGAAATATCTGGATACAGGATAATTTCCGGTCATCACGCTGATAGCCATAGGTACAACGCTACAGAGATCTCCAGAATGATGAGAACAAGGTTGCAGCTTACGACATGTTGTCCACCCCGGACGATTATGTGGCTCACTTTGAGCGATATGCTACCAGTGTTGTATCGATCATCGGATATGGCCGTCGTATGCCGACCACGACGGATCCCATGATCACTGAAGTTATCAATCTGATGCATAGAGCAGCTGCATTGAACGTACCCGGCAAAACATTCCCCATGCTAATGGAGACATTTCCATGTAAGCTTCATTGATTCATATGATCATACGAGCAGCTAGTAACATGTCGATAGTTCTTGCCAAATTCCCCAACAAGATTGCACCGTGGAAGCATGGTCTGGGAAATGAGGCAAAGTCAAAGCACAGTAACCACGGTTTCTTCTACGCACTTGCAGAGGAAGCCAACGCTCCAGAGAGACCGGAAAATTACTCCAAGTTTCTCTTTAGCAAACAGGCCGAATACAAGCTGCATCCACTGGAGCTCTCGGGATTAGCGGCCAACTTGCTTGGAGCAGGCTCCGATACATCAAGCAGTACACTGATCACGGCGGTTCTGGCCATGCGGGCATTCCCCGAAACCCTTCCTGCGGCATGGGAAGAGATTGACAGGGTGGTTGGTCCGGACCGCAGCCCTGATCTTGGTGACGACCTTCCGTATGTGCGAGCCTTTGTCAAGGAAGTGTTCCGTTGGAGGTCCGTGGCTATAATTGGGGGGCAGCCGCACGCGCCAGTCCAGGACGACATTTGGAATGGATACCTTATCCCCAAGGGTTCCTGGGTGCAAGGCAATGTTTGGGCGATACACCATAATGAGCGCGAATTTCCGGAGCCCGATCGTTTTGATCCGACGAGATATCTGGACAACACGCGACCTTTCCCCGGAGAAAAGGGCTATATGACCTTTGGCTGGGGCCGCCGGTCGTGCTCGGGCCAGTTTTTGGCAGAGCAGGGCACGTTCCTCGGTGTTGCTCGGCTGATTTGGGGGTTCCAGATCGAACCTGCAGTAGACAAAGTCACTGGCAAGGAGATCCCCGTCGATATCTTCGACTTTACGTGAGTTTCCCACCTTGTGAGACAAGCCCGCGTTTGAAGATACGCACTGACGAGTATACCAGAGATGGCCTGAATTGGCGGCCACGACCATTCAAAGTGGCCATTAGACCACGAAACGAACTTATTCGCCAGACTATTGTTCGCGAAGGCGAGCAGGCACTGCAAAACCTCAAACAGTTCGAAGTGGATACCAAGTACCAGTTTAGTACTTTTTATCAGGAATGAGGCACATGAGGAACAAACGGGGCAATATAGTGCCGTCTATTGGAACACAAATTCTCATTCTACGGGCCTATGAATGGGCTAGAACTCAGCTCGATTGATATGACATCTAAAAATGCAGAGTCTGCGCTGCTTGATCGCCTACTTTGGTAGCGAAAGCCGATGCCGCGTTGTGGTGGAGTTGAACGGGCCGTCTCATCATCGCTACCACGGAGACTAGATCCTTATCATCTTCGTTTTCCAAACCCTCGGGATCTGGAAATCACGCAACAGACCACTCAAAGGACGCGTCAATGGATTGCTAACCGGAGAGATGACACGCGAGTCATAGGCCCCGCGAATGCTCCGTCGCTTAGTGGCCGGATAATTTCCAAGCCACTGATGTGAGCTGCAATCAGGTCACACAAATTCCGTCGCGAGTTCCGGGAGACACGAAGCTGGCGGCCCTACCGTGCATCGGCATCAGGGATGATACTCTGGCATATCCAACCAATGGTTCTCTCTCCAATCGATCTGCACTCTCTCCTTCCATTTATCTGGCACCATTCAGTTACATCACCGCACGTACCAAAAATGGTCGAATTGGTGGAAGGTCTGGAGGAACGAAAATTGTGTTCATTCATTATACACTCGCGGAGCCGCATATTTGAGCAGACCCTGTACAAGAACTACGGTCTAGTGTACAACTGTGCCGCATTCAAGATTGTCCCTAGCGCAAGTGCCGGTGTTTATCTCCCCGAAGGGATTGCTGTACGCTAATGCACTGAACCCTGGTGCAGGCCTTGGCACGGCCTCTCTTCGTAGTCTTTAGCTATCTAGTGCCATCCAGTGGCCAGCCTCTGCTTTCTTTCCTCGCGTGCCATTTCTCGACAAATTGTTTCTGTGGTCTTGGTGTTGAGCAGGCAACACACCATCATGCCGTCTTCTTCAAGCAGTTCAATCAAGCAGAGCTCTCTGTGGGCCAACAAGAAGTGTCTGTTCATTTGCTGCCTCGTTTCCTTTGCCAATCTGCAGTATGGAATTGACACGTCTGCCGTGGGTGGAATGATGGCCATGCCTGGCTTTTTGAAGGTTTATGGTTATGAGGACCCCACCAGCGTCTTTGGTTATGGGATCGACGTATGCTACAGGTGTCCCGAGGCCTTGATCAATGCGATACTAATAGTCATGACAGAGTACCGTGCAGCAGCTTATAACATCTCTCCTGAGCTTGGGAAGTTTTCTTTCCGCCATCTTTGCTGGTTTCTTCGGATCTTACCTAGGCCGCAAGGCAGGTCTCTGGATTGCGTGCGCTGTCAATGCTATTGCCGTCGCTATCCAAATCAGTAACACATCAACGGGCGCGCTCTATGCCGGAAGGCTTCTTCTTGGATTCGCCAACGGCTGGCTCGTTACCTTTTCCAATGTATACACTGCAGAGGCTGCACCAGCCCACCTCAGAGAGTAAGTCCAATGCCTTCGCACTGGTTGTTCCGAATGCAGGTTACTGACTGCTTCAAGGGTTATGGTGGCTCTTTTTGCCTACTATGTGAGCTTCGGATCAATCCTCGGATCCATTATCGTCAACTACACAAGCACTCGCATGGACTTACTCAGCTTCCGAATTCCTCTTGCATGCTTGTACATTGTACCTGCTATACTCACCGTTGGACTCTTCTTTGTCCCCGAAAGTCCCCGTTGGCTTCTTCACAAAGGGAAACAAGAAGAAGCCCGAAAGTCATTGAGCGCTCTGCGCTCTGATCACGGAGAGGCACTAGAGCTAGAGTGGACTGAGATGGTCCGCGGTGTCGAAGAAGAGCAGCGCATTGCCAAGGAGACCTCCTTCAAGGACATGTTCCGTGGCCACGACCTGCGAAGGACGCTCCTCTGCTACGGTATGATTGCCTCGCAGACAGCGTCTGGAGTGTGGTTCTTCATTGGTTACCAGACGTACTTCTTCACCATCGCCGGAATCACCAAGGCTTTTGAGTACTCAATCATGAACGCCTGCATTGCCTTCTTTGCCATCCACTGCGGCATCTGGGCTATGAAGAGCTTTGTGGGTCGCCGCACTATCCTCATCTTTGGTGCAATCACCTGCGGTCTCTGTGAACTTGCCTGCGGCATCTCGGCGAGCGTGAGCCCCAACTCAAAAGAAACGGGTACTGTTCTTGTCGCCTTCACGGCGCTTTTCATGTTCTTCTACGACATGTGCCAAGGTGCCGCTAGCTACCCCGTCGCAACGGAGGTCGTGAGCTCTCGTCTTCGCGCCTACACTGTAGGTACTGCGACTGCGCTGGGCTATTTCCTCGCATGGCTCACCGGCTTTTGTTCCCCGTACTTCATCAACCCGCAGGACTTGAACTGGGTATGTCTGTTCTTTCAACTTTTGAGTCTCGTACATATATAGCTAACATTTATCTCTAGGGTCCCAAGTACACCTACATCTGGGCAGGATCGAATTTCCTTTGTGTCTTCTTTTTCTACTTCTTCGTCCCGGAGATGAAGGGCAGGTCTCTCGAGGAGGTGGACGAAATCTTCGAGGCTGGCGTTAGCGCAAGGAAGTTCCCGCAGTACAAGTGCAAGATTGTCGAGGACGTCAAGCAAGAGGTCGCTGTCGTCATGGGCAAATCCGACAACAAATAGGAGATGAGCTTTTGTTCCTAGCGACGCCACCCAAAACTCTAGCGCATCCACGTTTCTCATCAATGCTCGCAAGACTCCCTTTGATATTTGTGATCTCGCTCGGACGAATACTCAACCCGTTGATCGTGTCAGCTTACGCCCGACCATTAGTCACCCTCGCTCCGTCGCGCAACTTATTTAGTCATCCCGCTACCAGTGGAACCACTATGCATACATTTAGACCGCATATATGCTCTCCGCGCTCGATTAGCAATCATAGCAAGAACTCGATCGTGAATCTCCAGTAACGATGAAAGTCCTCCTCATCGGCGCAACCGGCAACCTAGGCCTTCGCCTCATCGCCGCCCTCCTAACCCACCACCACACCATAACCGCCTTTGTGCGCTCCCGCTCAAAGCTAGAATCCCTCCTCCCGCCAAATGTCTTCAGCCAGATTTCCGCCGTCGTAGAGGGCTCGGCTAAGGACAAGGATCTCGTCAAGAAGGCGGTCTTGGAGCATGGGTGCGAGGCTGTGATTAATACCGCGGGGTTGGCTGCGATGCCGCCGTGGGGAAAGAGCGACCTGCCGGAAATCTTCAATGCGGTAGTGAGTGGGGTGGTGGAGGCGGGAAGAGAGAGGGGGAAGCCGCTCAGGATGTGGGTTTTGGGGGGCATGGGGGTACTGGATTTCCCAGGAGGGGGTGGGGCGGTGTTGTCGGATTAGTGAGCTTCCCCCCTTTTCCCCTTTTCTAAATGGAGAATACTGCTGGAAACTTTGGCTTCAAGACAACCAGCAACACTGGCGCATCGTGTGCATTTATTGAGGTTAGGTTTGGGTGGAAATCGGGCTGACGGCCGCAGTTTACCCATTTTTCTCGAGCATCGGCAGAATCTAGCCCTTCTCCAGTCCCTTCCACCCGAATCAGTGGATTGGTCTATGCTATGCCCTGCGACCATGATCCCAGAGTCTCCAGAAATTTCAGCCCCGACCAAGTCCTCTCATGCGCGGCTGACAGTCAATGCAGGCACCCCGCCAGCATGGAGAGATTCGTGGTTCAGCTACTTGCCGCTCATTGGCAGAACTATCGTTTGTATGATGAATGGAATGAATTATACAACTACTCTGGAGCAAAATGCGGATCTTATTGCAGAGGATTTGGAGACATTCGAAAGTCGTTGGAGTGGGTCCAAGGTTGGGATTGCCGATCCGTCAAAATAATAGGATATAAGAATGCGAATAGTGTTGCGGATGAATATGTACTCACTATCAACTATGAATCTGAGCAAATTCGATTGGGATCATAGGATCTATGATCCAATAATCCAAATAGCACGGGGTCGTGAGAAACAACACAAGTTCATGCAGAGTTAAGTTTGGGAACAATATTTCTATTCATCAAATCAAATTATAAGTATACCGTAGCTACTGATGGTATTATGCTTTTCTGAAACATTTTCTAACCAATTGGTTTCAATGGTTGATTCTGATAGCATCCCTATCCGCTGATACATACCTTTTTGCACTGTCAATCCCTTCTAACCACCACTGGGAAATAATTCTGCCTCTTGATTTGTAAGATGAAGAACCATAAACAGTGTGTGTTGACGGTCCTCTATGTTTGGAACCGTAAGAAGTTTGAGGCAATAGGCCATCTGCAGAATAGTCGTAATCGGGGTAAAATGTGGTTTCGGTGACTGGCTTCTGTATACCCGCAACGCCAACCACCCATTTACCCTTGGAACCACGCACTACCTGCGTTTTTATCAAAACCCCATCCAATTCTAAAAAGGCGAATTTCACTTTGCCTAGTTCCCCTCAGGTGTCAATCTCACATTCCGCGCGACGAACTTGCACCCACTCGTGCACTAGGATGTTTTGTTGTCTCGTCAACCAGGCCAATTCAAGTAACTTATAGCATACACCGCCATGTCCTGCCACGCTAGCCTATGAGAAGCTAGGAGCTCGATATACATCAGGACGCTTGGCTTTTTCCGGTTCTATAGTCATCCAACACATATCCCACACAAGATTTTCTTTCCACAAGCCAGCAATATACCCGCATCCGTTCTTTTCCCCAAAATAGCCGCCACCCCTGCAATCGCCGGCAAAACATCGCTCTGAACAGTAATCCGCAGTCTCAAATACTCTTCGACAAATCTGTGCCACTGGCCTACGAGGTGGATCTTCGAGAGGCTTTCCGGCGCTGCCGGGCTGATGGGACCTTTCGACGCTGGCCATTTCGAGCGCGAGGCCCAGAACTCGGACGAAGATAGGGCACCACATTCGCACGTGAGATGCTCTCTGCACTCCCATATCACCTCGTTGCGACAGAAATGTATCACCCGCGGGATCAACAATCGTTCCTGAAATGCCCAAGCACGAGTCATGAGCGGGTTGTCTTGAGGATTGCCGTGCGGTAGCTTTTTGCGGAATTGGATCCCAGAATGTGCATTATTGTGGGTTAGCGCGGACAGATCGGTGGATATGTACTCTGGGGTTCAGTTGTCTGGTGAATACTACTGCTTCGCGGAATGTGCGTGGTATATTGCTCAAGGGAATCCCTGCTCAGTGTTGTGAGAGAGTATCGGGCTTGAGAGTTGTGCAGAAATTTGGGAGGCTCGTATCCCCCCTAACTATGACCTAGGCATGCGTAAAAGCCAGGTGCAATCGGTTTCTCAACAAGGTAAACCTCAGTCAGTGAAAAATCAAGATCCAAGACGCATTTTGGCAGCGGTGGTGGAGCAGTGACATTGGGACATAGTAGTTTGTGGTGGGTCAAACAGCTTATGGGCCAGTGAACTATTGTGTGATTTTTTTCTGAAGATAAGGTGCTCTCAGGTATCGATCTCAGCGAGATCGCACCGAACGTCGATCGATCAGCTGTAATGCCTTAGCATTGATATCAACGAAGATGCCATTGCAAAGTAAGAAACTTACCATTAGGAACAAAAAGCTCGTAGTTTTCTCGTCTGTGAACGCTATCGTAACAATGGAGTTCATCAGAGGCTATACAGGTAAAGATCGAAGCTTCTGCTTGTTTTTCTCCGCTGCTCCTTTGTAGTTCACCTCTCTCCATGTCCAGGAACTTAGGATGAAAGTTATAGAACAGACTACAGTAATCTTATGTGCTGAATCGATTGCATTAACTCGGCATGTACGATTTGAATTTAATTTTGTCTTTTTATTTGCAGACATACGCGAGCAGTGTAATAGATCAAGCATGAAAAGAATTTGTATCCGGATAAGAAGAAAATATACGACTGTGATAACTCGCTTTGTCAATGCGACTAAAACATGAAAAATGTCCACTTCAGTTGAGCGACGCTGTTGTGTCACCAATGAGTGGGGCATCGATTGACTATAATTCGCCATATCAACGACGAGGTGCCTCCACTGTAGAGTTTGGCATCAACAGCCAAATCCTGTGCAGGTGCATGGAAAAAAATGACTAGTACTGTTCAGCCTACCCTTTTTTGACTGCATTACAAGCACATTGAATAATCCATAGCCCCGCGCAAGAAAAGCCAATAGAAACATTTAGCAACCCGACTGACCCAAGTTAATGATTCAAGGCTGCAAGTGAGCAGCTACAGGGGACGTTCAAGTATCATTAGGCACACGATTGAAAAACAATACTATAATTCATATTCTCCACAGCTTCACTATCACGAGGAACATGAGCGGATAGACATGGGCCATGGTGAAGGGGGTTCGTCTACTCTAAATCACAAGAACGCAAGGCAATGATATGTCTCTTGTTATGAAGGAAAGGGTATTAAAATCAACAGAAATGATGGTAGATATGCAACCAAATGCAATGCAAGACAGAGTGTAGTAATACAGGTCCCCAGTACACGTTCAGACTCCCTTAGAGTGCAGCCTGTCTCGTGTCACACGGAAATGTAACTAGTAATCGAATCGTTCAGGCAAAACAAGTGGAGCAATAAGGCTCCATACGTAGATGCCATAGCATACCCATGCGCTGATAATCTTTGCCCAGCTGGCCCAGTAGGTGCGACCAACAGGCACAAAGTCATTCTGCATGTCGTTCTCGTCAAAATTGGTAGTCAACAAAGTCGCGACCCAGGTAGTGCTGAGGAAGAAGATGATGTGGAAAAGAGTGTAGTTGTATTGAGTCGCGTTGCGTTCGTCATCGCGAGGATTCTTGGATGGCGTCTCGTCCTCGTCGTCGCTGTCCGTGTCGTCTAGCGCAGAAGCAGGGAGCGAACCGCTCTCAACGGCAGCACGAAGGGCGGCTTGGCGCATCTCACGGCGAGACTCTGGCTGCTGAACGACGAGGCCGTGCTCATAGTCTTCAGTTCCAACGCGAGAGTAGCCGTTGCCGTACGAGTTACCCTGGGAACCGAGAGCGAGACCGTAGGTTGCAGCGCGCGTGGTGGTGTATGCAACGGTGACAAAGGTGACGATAGCGCCGATGATGATTGTAGCCTTGCGGGTTCCGCGGGCGCGAACCAACGGGTTGCATTGGTGATCATCGGGCTCCATTCCCACAGCCGACATGGTCAGATATGTGCAGTAAATGGCAACTATAGCCGATTGGGCCAGTCCAGCGCGAGGGTTTACGTTTTGCACGGCAGGATGGATCGATACGGTGGACGAAATGAGCAGGAGCAAAAGATTAATCTGCAAATGTTAGTCATGAAACACGTAAGGACAAATTATTACTCACAGTAATAGCCGCCTGATTCATGCCACATCCACTCCTGGCAAAGTAGATGTACATAACAATGGTCATAGCAAATGAGGCAAGATACATGAAAAGAGCAGAGCCCACAAGCATGCCGGTCCAGATGCGTGATTCGGTGACTTCTATCTTCTCTTGGCAATACTCGGCCCAGTTGTGTGCCAGGTCGACGAGTAGGATGAGGCCAATGAGCAAGAATAGACAGGCGCCGATCATGGCGAAGTAGTTGCCCCAGACAATGAAGAACGAGTTGGGAATGAAGAAGGTGAGTACGACGAGTGCGAGCCAGGCAATGATCTTAGGGCCCCAGAATCCGTTCTGGATCGGGGCGCGGCCGTCCTTGGAAGAGCGCACGCCGACGAGCATCATGGCCATGATGACGTGGAAAAATCCAAGTGCAAAGTTGATGCGCTGCACGGCAACGTAGCCGTAGCACTGCTCGCCGTGGCACTTGATGTCGACATAGTCCAGCGTGAGGTGCGACAGCTTCTTCATGGCCCAGTCGGTGAGCATGATCCACGATATAATCGAGTTGAACAGGAGAATGAGGGCGTAGGCGATACGGGTCGCGATGCTGTTGCCGCACTTCCCACCACAGGATCCGAAGACGGCGCTACACGTCGCGGCGCCGCAGCACGAGGCGGCAACGCCCCAGAGGGTGCCGACGCTGGGTACGGCCAGCATGGGAATGGAGAGCAAGGCGCCCATGGTCGCGGGGCGTCGTGGTACAAGACGTGATGTTGAGAATGGGCGTGGAGATGCGGGTGTGGGTGTGGGTGTGGGTGCGGAGGCGGAGGCGCCGACAAACTGAGGTCGAGGGTTGAAGTGTGCCCGAAGGGTGACGTCTCCGGGCACGTGCACGATGCTTGGCGCATAATCTTATCTCCGCCCGGCTGAAAGTACGTGGGCGCGCGGAAGTCGGCGTTCAACATTATACCAAGTGGCCTCACTTTCCGTCCTTTTCATAACTCTCGCTGTCCTCGATCTTTTCCCTTCTCGTCACTCTCTTCTTCTTCAATTATCCCTCTCTGTCCAGCGCCTCGCACCCCTCTCGCCCTACCGCCCTATCGCACCCCCGGCCTCGGCCTAAATCAGCCGCTATCTGTTGTCCACCTCGCCCTACAAGATCCGATACGCACCTCGATGATTACCTCTTGCTCATAGCACACGCTGCTCTGTACGAGCAACCATGACCGCCACCGAGAAGACAATCACCCACCAGAAGACACGGATCGTCTCCGTCGTCGCCGCGACCGCCATTGCGCTTGCTTGCGGTACCAATGTGAGATGGATGGCAAGCAATGCGCCCAATGGACGCTGACGCTGGATAGTACGCATACTCGGCATGGGCGCCACAGTTCGCCGATAAGCTTCAGTTGTCTGCAACTCAAAGCAATGTCATTGTTGGTTCCCCTTGAGCGTTGGCCTGGATCATATCTGACAGCATAGGGCACCGCGGCCAACTTGGGCATGTACGCCTCTGGCATTCCCATGGGCATCATCACCGATAGGAAGAGCCCGCGACTAGCTGCATTTATTGGCATGTTTGCTTTGTTTTTGGGGTACTATCCAATTCGCCTCGGTACGACCCGCGAAGCCCGCCAAATCACACAGGAGCTAACTTGATTCTCAAAGCATACGATAACGGACCCGGTTCCATGAGCGTCACCATGATTTCCTTTTGTTCTTTCCTGTCAGGCGTGGGCAGCTGTGCTGCCTTCCAAGGCGCACTGAAGACAGCTACTCTCAACTGGCCAACACACCGCGGGACGGCGACGGCTTTTCCTCTTGCAGCTTTCGGACTGAGCGCTTTCTTTTATACCCTCATCGCAGGCATTGCTTTTCCCGGAGACACGTCCGGGCTTCTTCTCCTTTTCTCTCTGGCGACCTCCCTGGTCGTACTGGTTTCGATACCCTTCCTCCATGTTGTTGACCATATGACGGGCACCGGCTATGCTGTGCTCCCCACCAGCGATCGCCCCAGACGCAACTCGAACGTGCTCCACCGCACAAAGTCCAACACAAGCAGGTACAAGAGCTCTGCTGTGCCTGAGCCAGAACCTAGTGAGTGCTTCTTTTCTTTTCACTGTTCGCGCCCTATCCGGCCGCCAACACATAAAAGCAGGCAACGACCAACCGGCTGCCGACTCGGAAACCTCGTCTCTCCTGTCGGAACCAGGTGACATCGACGCCGATGACGACGCCACAAGCAAGAAGACTGATCGCTCACATTGTATAGATGTCACCGGCATGGCGTTGCTGTCCAAGACGGTGTTCTGGCAGCAGTGGATTCTCATGGGGTTGCTGACGGGAGTTGGATTGATGACGATCAACAACATTGGCCACGACGTCCAGGCACTGTGGAACCACTACGACGACTCCGCCGACAAAGATTTTGTCGCCCACCGCCAGCTCATGCACGTCTCCATCATCTCAGTGTGCAGCTTCCTCGGCCGTCTCCTGTCCGGAATAGGATCCGATGTCATTGTCAAGAAATTGCACATGTCGCGCTACTGGTGTGCGGCCATCTCGGCAACTATCTTCCTGCTCGCCCAGATCTGCGCGGTCCGCCTCGAAAACCCAAATTTCCTGTGGACCGTCTCCGGCCTGTCCGGACTCGCTTACGGCGTCTTGTTTGGCGCCTTTCCCGCCCTCGTGGTCGACGCCTTTGGGCCAGATGGCTTCGCGGTCAACTGGGGGTTCATGACCCTAGCACCTGTGGTGAGTGGCAACGTCTACAATCTGTTCTACGGATCAGTCTACGATGCGCACTCCGAGGTCCAGGCCGGTGGCGAGCGCAGTTGCAACGAGGGGTTGGTCTGCTACCAGGCGGCATACTACGTCACGCTTGTGTCGAGCCTGTTGGGCATCCTGGCGTGCTTCTGGGGCATTCGACACGAGCACGTGGTCAAGCGCAAGGCCGAGGAGGAACACGAGGGCCACCGTGACGCCTGAGACGAACGTTGGGCGGTGCGCAGACCTTTTGGGTTGGTTCGTTGAATAGATACGTATAGACTTAGAGGCACCGCGCGGTGCGGTTGTGTAGATAGCCCTGGGACAAAGTACTATAGTACCGTCAATCCTGCCCCCAGCGGCCAATGCGATTCATTGTCCATGTATGCGGTTGGGTTAGACTCGAGCTAGCGCGGCCAAGCCACAGCTCCGCCGACCCCACCATCCCGACTGCGCTCGGACGAGTCCTTGGGTGGCGGCAACACTGACGACTGCTCTGGCTCCGGCTCACCTCCTCTGACACGTCCACGCACGCCGCCAGGCTACAGTCCTTTTTTTACCCCTTCTTCTTTCCTTCCTCTGTCGTCCTTCTTGCACACTCGACTCGCCCTTTCGCAACCTCTCGCACACCTCCCACAGGTGCATCCGCAGCGGCTGCACGCAGTCCGCCATTCCCCGACATGCCTGCGCCACTGGCCAAAGGTGAGCTCCACTCCTGCATGACGCCGTGTCTCCCTCCGCGCGACGACTCCCCTTTCCGTCCCATGTCCCGCAGTAATCAATCCTGTATGCCAACCTGCTCGCAGGACCCGGCGCTTGTGCTCGCTCTTCTTCTCCTCACTCCCGTCCCTCGCCACAGAGGCCTAACCGTCCGCTACAAACAGGCCTCATAATCGCCGCCTCGGTTCTCGTAGCCGCCGGAATCGCCATATACGAGTCCCCGCAGGTCCGCCAATGGGTCGACCAGTCCCGTCGCAAAATCGCCGTTGCCCTGCACTCGCTCGGTGACGAGATCCAGCCCCGCCGACCCTCCGAATCCTCCGAGGACTTTGAAGCACGCAAGAGACGGCGCGAGGAACTGATCAGACAAAATCGCAATGAGCTGATACGCAAAGCCCGAGAAGAGGGGATTGCGGTCGATCTGGACGAACTGGCAAAGATCGGCCAGGAGGATATTGAACTGGCCGAGCGAAGACAGAGAGCGAGAACCACGCGCCAGCCTAGCTTCGACGATCTTGTCAGCAGCGACGGCACCCTTCTCAAGAAAGATGGCTCCAAGGCTGCCACAGTAACTGGCACCGAACCCGCAGATAGCGGCCTTAGAAAACGCGGTGCGGCCGGCCTCGCCGCTGGCACCGCTGCCAGCATCGCCATGTCCAATCCTTTTGACGACGACAATGTCCTATTCGACCGCGACGACGAAGAAGCCCCTTCTCCGAAATCGTTCACCTACGTTGAGCCTGGATCGCGTGAGAGCACCGCCACCCTCCAGGGCGACGCTGTGACCAACACCCCCTCCGCTCAGCTCATTGACCTGACCCCTGAGTCGGCCCACATCGAGCCGGAGAACCCGCAAACCGCCTCCATCCCCCAGTCAGAAGCCGACGAGAACGAGCAACCTGCCCAGTCCTTCTACTCCTTCACCTCCGCCGCCTCTAATCCACAAGACGCCCCCGCCGAGTCCTTCCCCGATGATGACGACGCCGAGAACATCTCCACCGGCACGCTGACACCCCGCTCAGAGCACTCCGGCTTCACCGGTGCCTCCGTCGTCGGCAGCCACGCTGATGACATTGGCATCCTCAGCATGCAGAACGACTCGGACCATGATGCGCGCTCCGAAGTATTTTCCGAGGGCGGCTTCACCGACGCTGGATTCAGCGAGGCGGGCTTCAGCGAGGTCGGCGAGAACCGCATGGGCATCATGACGCCCAGCTCCTGGACGGACGTCGGCAGCGATGACGAGAGCGAATGGGGTGGTCCCGCTCAGGGAGGCCATGTCAGCCAGATCCACCAGTGAGTGTAGATGTAAAGTACTTGGGGATATTCGGCGTTTCTTTTAAGATATTACATGGCGTTCTCATAGCCTCTCGCGGGATGGATACCTGGGCGAGTTGGACGGTAGGGCTGGGATGGGCTGGCCGGGGTATATGGCATCGGATTGGGATTTGTCGGGACCACCTATCTCCTTAGTCTCGTTATTTTTTTTCATTGCCAAAATCTATCTATTTTGTAAATGCAAAGTGATTGCTGATATAAAATGCCTCTCGTGTTATATGTATGCCTATGGTGGACTTGGGCCTATGTTATTCAAATATTTGGCCGGATATGCTCTGGTAAATGTGCTTTTCGGGTTGTCTCTTGCGGGACAGTCGTTGCTGTATCAAACCAAGGATATTATCATCATAGCCCTTTTGTGGGCTAACCATATTTTGTATTCTCTAGCTATGGCGTGCTTCATCCCTTGCAAGAGCTGCACAAAAAAATCCCGATGGTTATCCTAATAGCAGTGCAGCCTTGGAGAGTGGTTTATAAGGGGATTTGCTATTAGTTTTTTACAACTGCATCCAAGCAAATTTTAATCCAACTGCCTTCGAATGTGAATATATGTCTACAAAACAAATTTACCCTTTTCAGGTTCTTCACTCCAGGGTTTAATACCAGGCGTTCTCTTGTGCAGATTTAGACGATTAGCCCGTCAGAAGTATATTCACTGGGCTAAAGAAGGCAAAGATCGTTCCATTGCATCATCGGAGGAGGTAGATTATCAGTCTACCCCATAAAGCTATGGCAAAATTCATCATGAACATCGTTCCAATTAACCCACAAAACGTCATCCTTGCGGGTAGTCTTGATGATTGAGGATATGACATCTTCCCAGGAGTATGTTTGAATATGAACATCGATGTGTCGAAGCTGGGGTAGTTTCTTCCTCGAAGCGCTCAAAACTTCATACAACTTCAAGAGATGCCAATAACAATGCCGTTTCGCAGATAAATTTTCGATGCAAAATTCTATTCTGGCGTGCGCCACTCGGTTGGGCGTCATGAAAATCATGGATGGATCGTGGTTGGGGTCTTCGATAATGATGGGATCACTCGGTACATGTCAGTCTGCATATGCGTATATATTTGGTTTTGTGCTTACGCATATTTCAATCTGCGTGTATGACGAGTGTGTGGCCAATATATGTCCTCGAGATGGTTGTATGAATCGTAATAGCCGTGGAGAACAATTCGCTGGACGCCCCCGCCAAAAACGCGACTGACCACATTGACAAGATGTTTTGCAGAGGTAAATCCAGGTGGGCCTTCACTCTCACGTTTCGCACCAAGTACCATGACTGTGGTTGGGAGAATAGTCAAAGGTTCCAAGAGTACATTTCCGCCTCTTTTTTCCATGTCGCTTTTATCCAGTGTGTACAGCAGATTAACGCAGTCTATCTGGATACGACAATAATTGGTAGCATGACAGCGCGCCTCGGCGCAAACAGTTGCGATAGGTAAACAGTTGATCAGTGCCTGGAACTCGTTCACAACAACGCGCATCTTGCCACTCTTGTGGGACTCATGGATATGCACTCTTAGAGGTTGCTTTTCGAGATCATCGGGCAATCTATCGTAGCCAAGGAATGCTTGTCGCTTTCTTTCTGTGGAGGGAAGTGTACACCGCTTGCTTGAGCAGTCAGCTAGGCTGAAGTTGTCAGAATTAATCCTCGTAAGTTTTGAGAGCGCGGGAAGGTGGGGAAATGTCGAAGCTTAAATGAATACTCACTGCAATATAGTCAGTAGCTGTTTGCGGTGGCGAATAGCTCTAAGAGAAATGATAGTTCACCTGTTGGAATTGAGAAGCTGCAGCAGCTGACCAGATCATGTCTCGCAGCTCTCGCGGGAATATATCCGTGAAGGGTCTAGCCGTCATGTTGAAAGTGGTATGAGACCAAAAGATTAAGGATAACAGCAGACAGTCGTGCGCCCTTATTAGACGTCGTGTGGCTTGCGGGTTTGAAATGAAGGTTCGGATAGTGCATGCGCCTTTCGGACTTGTGGCGAGGTTGTCGAGGGGTACGGAGGCATTTCCCGAGAGGCACAGCACAATCATCACTGGGCCGCAAGTCACAGCCTAGCTCGGCCCACATTTGAAACGCCAAGCCTAGAGCTCATACATATGGTCACAGACAGTGATAGTGTTTTCCTATTGGTAGTTGTTTTCCGGATAAGCGATCCAAGCATCTATCACCGCGCTAGGCTCAACCTCTTGTATATTCTCCGTTATCATGTTCAGCGGGCCTTCGGGTGTCACAGTGCAGATCCTATGTGCGAAGGAACGGTATCTGAAAACCACCAAGACACCTATACAAGAAAAGAAATGCACTGTTTAATATTGCAGCATTGATCCCTACACAAACTTTGCCGGAGTCCGCCACTATTCAACTCGATTGTTAAGACGAGCTTACACTCTTTCAAGACAAAAGTAAATTCCGAAAGCACAGATTATTGAGTAACATGTACCATCCTAACCACCGCACCCGTATGTGTATCCTAACGGTGAAAAAAAAAAGCCAGGCAGGGAGTCCGGCACCTCCATCGGGGATGAATAGATCCTTTTCAGCAATTCATAATTCTTCTTGATTATTGAAATGATCCTGTATAATACTCCGGGTACCTTCGCGGAGGAACAAACTTGAGATAAAAGTCATAGGGTGGCCCTTTGAGATTCTCATCCAGTCTGGCCTCATCATCTCCATATTCATATCTTTATCTTCTGTTTGACACAGAAACACACACCGATACATATATTCCATTCTTTAGCTTCTATCCTACTCTTACCTTCATTTTCAGGCGCAATGCGATTTACCCTGCCCCTCGCCCTTGGGGCATTCTTCAGATTCGGCGCAACAAAAGCAATTCATGATGTTGTCTGTGATAACACCAGCACTGACAGACACACAAGCGTGGGATCGCTTGTAGAAGCAGCCGAAAATTGTATCCAGGATATTTGCACTACAACAAGTGATGAATATCCGACCACAAAGCACTGTGGACCAATTTTGTTAACAATAAACCACCTAAATGATCAACCTTTCGATTAAGAGCACTGCATTCTTGGGTTTCAAACTATATTGGACCAGTGTATCACTTCCGAGGCTATTATTGGGGGTATATCTCAAACTCAGGGAGCTCTGTACGACATATCTACAGCGATACAGGAGAGGCGCGAGGAAAAAGACGAACCAGGTTTTGGAAAACAGGGCGATATATCTGAAGAAGATGAGTCCAAGGAAGAAGAATGGCAAAATAAGCCTCGAAGCTTTTGGAGGCAGCTACAGAGGCGGCGCAATGGAGGAGTTACCAGGAACCGGAGAGCCAGGGTGAAGCCAAATTCTCCAAAGACCCCACCAAAAACACCGCCCAAGACTCCAAAGACTCCTACGACACCGCCCAAGACACCGCCTAAAACTCCAAAAACTCCACCGAAGACTCCCCCAAAAACACCTCCTAATCAGTGTCCAGATCAGACAGATCAGGAGGTGAGAAATGGAAAGCTTACAGGGAGCAAGAAGACCCCCCGAGACTATCTACAAGGAATTCTTCCACAAGTACTTGGCAAGCCGCTGTACCCTCGAGGAAACCTCCTCAGCTGCACACGGCCCGATGTTGCTCGGTGGTATAAGATGGAACAGCTAAAACGAAACAAAGTGACATTGTGGACGTTCAGGGGCGATGAAGGATGGCAAAGAGTCGTCAAAGCGAAAGACAAGCCTTACAAAATACTGACGGGAATGGGAGAGCAAGGGAAACTTGACGTAGTCAAAATCGCCAACTCAGCCTTGTCAGTTGTGGGAAATTCTCTTGGCGGAACCGATCCTCCCACTCTCGCTCGCGCAGGGGGCGACTACATTCTCTCGAATGGCGGTTTCTTTTTCTACGCCAACGCAGCTACTAATCCCAATGCGTTCGCCTCCGTGGGTCCGACAAGCTCAACTCAGCATACTGTGGGAGTCGACCCAGCTTATGTACCACACTACAAAAAGCTTGAGGGTGAAGACAATACCTATCTATGGAGCGGCCCATCACTCAAGACAGCCTTGAACTTGAGAGCCAAAGAATTTCAGTACCGCATTAACCGAATAAGAACTCCACTCTCTAGAGTTCCCGGGAGCCTTGCGCACGCAAGTCAACGCAACGAGCGTCTTGTCATTGTTATCATCGGCACTGACAAATATCTCTTCGCGTACACTGCATCTAGTAGGAAATTTGGTGTCGACCTCAACAAGATGAGAAAATTAATTGGCATCTTTTTGCAGCATTTTCAGAACACTGCACTTGGTCGAGCAAGCCAGGTATTGAATTTGGATGGCGGTGGCAGCATATATCTGAGCTGGAACTCAGGGAGTAGGGAGAGGATGATAGCTGCAGGGGATGGAGGAAATGGAGACCTTCAAGGTAGCGGAGCTAATGCACGGGTGGAAAATCCGCGAATGGTAACCAACCTTCTCAAGATTACTCCGAGATGAAGATGGATAGCAGGTTTACAACCACAGTCCTCTAGAGAATAGGATTCGATTCATGGTGTTTGAGAAATAATTTCATCTACACTTCATAGATTTATTATGTTCAACGTTTTCCTTTTGTCCCAATCTAACTACATTGGAACTTACACTAAATGTGAACAACTTATTTTGATTGTTAGCAGACGCAGAAACCCGCCACACATCAAGAACGAATTTAGGCACAAAAATTTAATATACCTGGCCATTTTCTTTATGCTTTCATGCATTTGAAGTGTTGCGTCGGCTTGTTTGGCGGGCTTGCCATGAATCATGCTTTGTCCAGTAGAGCGAGATTAGGCGTGACACTAAACTGGATTTGGATACATTGCGCGCCATTCCTCGTGTTCAGAGTCCAACCCAAGTGCACACTGTCCAGTTGAGATGACTCAAAGATCCCAAGCCCAAAGGAGCCATTTCTGTAGCCAGTTACACGTAAGAAGTGTCCGTAAATGGTTAGCTAGTGTACCTAAAAGAGAAAAAGAGTGTCGCGGTAGCACGTGACTGCGCGCCTCACTAATCTTGGCTACAGGACCCCGCATCCAACTTTGGCCGCGGACCAAACTTCTCGAGTATATAAAGCCGCAGAAGTACTGGGTTAGAAATCATCAACTTTTTCTCGTCCTTCTTCCTTGTCGACCAATCTTCCTGCAGGCCAGCTTTGTTTTATTTTACAACTCTTTGGCATCCCCATTCTCCACTTCGCGATGCTCGATCACGTCGGTATCACAGTCGAGTCCTCCAAGTTCAACGATGTGGTAAACTTCTACCTAGCTGCGCTGGCCCCACTTGGATACTTGAAGCAAGTCGAGATCCCAGAAAAACTCATTGGCCTTGGCACCGACAATCACACGATGCCCTTTTGGATACATAGCAAAGAGGGTTCCAAAGTGTTGGGATACCACTTTGCTTTCCGAGCAAATAGTCACGATGTTGTTGACGAGTTCCATGCGAGGTCGCTTCAGTCGGGTGGTACATGCAACGGCAAGCCAGGCACTCGGCCCCAGTACCATCCTACGTATTACAGCGCTTTCGTTGTCGATCCAGTTGGGTATATATTACAGTAATATGCGATTTCTTAAATGCGCTGACATGTTCTAGGAACAATGTCGAGGTTGTTAATCACGGATTTTGAGTGAGATCTTCGGGTTCTGAAAGCTCCTTGTCCGTGGTGGGAATAAGATTAATAGTGGGGGCAATAGATTTGATTTGCGTTAAGAAATAACTACAGACTAATACGTCTTTTATCTGAGCAGAGTGCTCCGAGTTCCAGTCCTTGAATTATTCCTAGAGGGCGAGTTCTACTCTCATCATATCTATGAGTCGAACAACAATAATCAGCGTGAGGGAAAAGGGGCCTTTGTGACGCCTAAACGTCCCTTTTCATGTTTTTATTGCGTGCATGTTCCATCAACGTTGCAAAATTGGATGCATTCCTTTTTTTCGTCCTAGAATTGCCACCAACAAGCTTTAAGCCTTCGGAAGTTCTACATGCTATTACCCACATATTCTGAATTTAATTGAGAATAATGTTCACCGCGAAATCAATAACAACCATGTATTTTCAAAGAGAGCAAATACAGCTGTGTTAGAGGCTTCTGGGGAAGCCACGATTCGGGCCGAATACTAGTTTGTACGAAGAAAAAGGCTACATTTGTCATCAGGATACCTTGATCGAGATACTATCGCATTAACGAAACGAAACTACGGGGATGAGACTTATGTACTAATCAGTATTATCTCAAAATATGGATCTCAACAACATATCCTTGTGACGATCACCAGATGTAGGCTTTCACATTTCGTCACGCTCGTACAACAAGTAAGTAGAATCATTTCTCAATTATTAATTCATTCTCGATCTTTTATATAAATGCTGCGATGAACAAATTTTGAAACAATTTCAGTCATCTCTCATATTCACAAATCAGTACGCTCTACAAAGATCATACCTTTTTGGACGTCAAAGGTTGCGCTTCCTTCGACTATATTACACAATGACGACTCACGGAACTGCACCTTCTATCATATGGCCCGCAAAATATCTCCCTGGCACTACCGACAACTTTGTATCTAACGAAACAATTGCCTTGTCCGTCTCTGCAACAAAAATCTGGTCCTATCTTGTCAATCCCACCAAATGGCCCACCTACTATTCCAACGCGTCGCAAATCACGCCTCCTGATGATAACGACACTCATGATCTGACTAGAAGCGCGAAATTTTCGTTCTCAACATTCGGGTTTCCGCCGCTGGCATGCGAATGCACCGAAAGTGTACCCCCCGCAGCGAACGGACAAGTGGGGAGACTGGCCTGGCGCGCATGGCAAGACAGCGACAAAGAAGAGGAGAGACTGGAAGTCTATCACGCTTGGCTCATCGAGGATTTGGGAGATGGTCGAGTACGAGTCCTGACTCAGGAGAGCCAGATTGGAGTGCCGGCCAGACAACTCGCAGAGACAAGGCCGGACCCAATGCTCAACGGACATCAACAGTGGCTTGACGGGCTTATCAAAGTTGCTAGGGGAGGTGATAATGATGATCGAAGGGCCTGAACCCGCGAGATAGTCTAGTGTTTATCACAGGATACAGGCCCCAAAGTGTCGGCAAACTTCATTGATGTGCGAAAAAGTACAAGGCACCAAAAATAACAAAAGTCAAATTCATATTTGCTGCCCACTTGATTCATAGCTGCTTGGCAGCGTGTTGCTCCTGCGTCCCTGCCGGCCAGAGCGCCGGCCCGGGAGCCGTATAGCTAGTCGGAGGCGGATAATAAATATTGATCTTGATCCCCGGTTCATCTCCCTTGTAAACGCCCGGAATCTTGACACTAGGGCTCAGATTGCCACTCCCGCTCCCAGTAACCTTGATCTGCGCACACCCAATATACCACTGTGCCCCACCGACGGTTCCAGCCCCATGCAGAGCCAACCCCTCTGCACGAACGAGATACTCGCCCGCAGGCGTTTCGGCAGGGATCTTGAACAAGAACGAAGTCATACCGTCGCCCGCCCACTGCAGCCCCTGGTCCGTGATCGCCTTGGTGGTCAGACTGTAGATCTTGGTCCAAGACCCGCTTCCGTCGTAGTCTTTGGCTGCAGAGGGGGCCTTGGAGATGTACACTTGTTGAGGGCCCGGGTGCCCAAAGTTCACGTTGATGACAAAGCCGATCTCGTCGCCGGCGGCGACGGTGTAGGTCTGCGTATTGGCACCTGATGCGCCACCGACGTTGCAGCGCATGTCGTTGGAGGCGACGTCGGTGACGGGAGAGTTGGAGTTGGAGGTGCGGCGAATGTAGGTGTAGTAGTCGCCGACGATCTTTCCATTGTGGATCAAGCGGTCGTAGTTCCAGTGGGCTAATGCTGTAGATGCGAGCGCCGAGATGGCGAATAAAGATGTGGTGAATTTCATGATGATAAACACGCTTCAGCCCCGACCTGAATTTTTCTATTTGCAAACGAGTACCAAAGTAAGATAACATCTTCAACTTGCTTCGAAAGTCTACCATTTGTACTCCGCCAGACAGTCAGCCCGCTCACAAGGCCCCGAAATTGGATACGAATCAAGTTAATCAAAATGTTTCGCGATATCGAGATTGATGGTCTTGCGCAAGGGTGGCGCTTGTAGTGCTAAAAATCTCCGCGAATTAACCGCGATTCGAATACCGGGTTGCGCGGAGGCTCTTAGCGAAACGAGGTGTCCTAATATAAATAGATTCGGCCACAGAGGTCGAACTACTGGTATGCTACTCCGCCCAGATCCATCAATCAGGCGTCGATCGTATATGAAAAAGGGTGTCTGCCAAGCGCTCTGGAGACTTCTATCGGATCCCCGATGGTCGGATTGCTAATGGGAGGACAGTTTGGGATATAGTTTAAGATTCGATGACTTTTGTCGCTCTTCATATTCGGGCTAGGAAATCGCCTTTGGGGACAATAAGCCTATGATAGATACTTCATAATGTTTTCAGTATTGAAATTTGCTTAGGAAAATTTCAGGAGGGACAAACGATGCAAGTGAGGATAACCTTGCCCGCACTGAGATGTCGTGCTTTCAAATACAAATGATCGCGACCTTTTTTTATTGATTTGGACTATGTAATGAACGGAATTTCGTTCGTGGAAGAACGTTGCAGCTTTCAATATTTGATTAACATTGGAAATGGCTGGACACCACAACTTCTAACAAGCCTATAGAGAACAGTTTCTAGATGCGTCCAGTACTAGCGATGATTATATTTAATTTATGTCCCACGCCGAAAGAGGGTAAATGAATGCATAGCTCCGAAGGTGTTGTTTGCGGGAGTGACTGGGGCAAGAACAGCTCACTGTGGTTTTAAATATCAACAATCTCAACGGACAAAATGTACGCCGATTAAGATATGTATTAATGGCTCAAGATATAGAATAAAATAATATTCAATATTTGACGGTTTCAAGAAAACATGATGGTGACAGACAGTGGGGAGAAATTGCAGTATTAGTGGCCCAAGCGTCAGTCACAGGATCAAGCTACTGTGAAGGCAAAAAAACTAGCCAAAGGAGATTGACTTCTGCCTGTGAATCAAATTCTGAGACAAAAAGTTCGTCTATGTATTGATATAAAATGATAGACTAAGCTCCAGTGTTCAACCAAGAACGCTACATGAATTTCTGAAACCAGAGATCCGCTCGAACCTTAATGTACAAGCTGCCATCAATAAAACTCCAGCACTAAAACAAGAAAATAACATAATATAGCCATCATGAGTAATAGAAGCATACGGCAGGACATGGAAAATATATCACAAACCTATACTCGCTCCAGGGGAGCCCCTGTAATCCACAACTCATCCATGTTATACGAAAAGGCGCACATGATTTGGAAAACAGGCAGCAACCTGTTCGATGTATGGAAGCACATCGACCACATCTCCCGTCTATTTGCCACCGCCTACATGCCAGACTCTCACGTGACACCCGAGACCTGGGATCAGATGATCCAGGGATACGGGGATGGTGATCTGGACGGTGATCTGGACGGTGATCTGGACTACATCACGCAAATATTTCCTCCGGAAGAGTGGCCATTGGACATTTCGTACCTGAACCTGGCTGCTCTAGCCCATCAATTGCCCGAGGAAGAAGGAATAATCAAGTTCGACCAGATTCGAGATGTGGCCCGTGCTATCCTCCAAAAGGCTCAGAATCTGTTCAAACTGTCGGCCTTGATCTGGGAAAATATTAAAGAGTGCGGAGATCCTACTCAGTGGGATACTCAGGTGGCTGGCTGTACGAATGGGGAGATGGAGGAGATTTACAAAGTTTTCCCCAAAGAGGAGTGGCCTGTTGGCGACAATGTACCTTATCCGAATGTAATTGAGCTGATAAAGTGGTCACAGAAGATGGAAGAGCAGAGAAGGCAGAGTATGAGAGAGATTAGGAACTATATGTTTAGTTAGCTGCCATTTGGGATCGGGGTATCCCTGGATACTGTCTTGTGACCTCAAATCTTGTAATCTTAAAGTCGGTTGAATCGTGTATAGTCTGTTTATACTCTAAAAATAAGTTTTACTAGTCCAAAGAGATCAACAACTATCCCCTTCTGAGTCTATGTCTGCGTCCGCTTCTGAGTCCACGTCTGCGACCGAGTCTATGTCTACGTCCATGGCTCCAATAATATCTAACTGTAATCCTTGCTCTTGACACACATTTTTAATGTCCTTACAGACGTTTCCGTCGTCGTCTCCAACAACCACCATTCTTTTCCATCTTCGAGCAACAGAGTTTTTGTTTTCAATAAAGTTGACAAAAAGATCAGTAACCTCGTCATCCGTGCCAAGCTCATTGAACAATTCAAGCACCTCCAACTCGGGCGGAAGCCCCAAAGAATGAAGTCTCGGCTTCTTGGACGATTTGCCGAAAAGCTGGTAGTCCCAGTTTACGCGGAGTGTCTTCATGGAGACAAACTCTCGCATGCGAAGTGCCTTGCGGCAGCCAAGCGAGGGATGATCGATAGTAATGCTTTTTAGTGACTGCGCTTGGGACTTGAGGGCGACGATGTAGTCGGCGAGGCTGTCGGAACTCTCTTCCAGCTCAGGCGACGGCTCTTCACTCTGTGTCATGACAAACTCTTCTAGCGCTTCTGGAAATTCGAGGAGATCGGAGAGGCCGTCATCATTCATGTCGCACTCGATAAGCTCAAGCTTCTTTAAGGCGGTCTCGTGAGGCCGTTCGAGAAAATCGAAACCTTGCTCATCCAACTTTGCTCTTTTGATGGTGAGCGACTCGAGGGTTGGGTGGGCAAAGATGTGAATGTTCTCGCGCAGATCCCAGTACTCATCATTGGCACACTGATAAAATAAAGTGCAGGACTTGAGGCAGGCAAGGTCAAAAGGTCCATTGAACAAGGAGCCAATGCCATGCAGGAGCACATCGGGTACCGAGATGTCGAGCTTCTCGAGGTTGGACATGATAGAGAGGGTGCGCGAGAGACCCTCGAAGCGGGAAGGATCAATATAAGATCCATGAACAGGCCTATCAAGAGCAAGCTGCGAGAGCTCCGAGGATGGATATGCGAGCTTGATCTCGTGGATGGCTGAGCCACGGCGTGGGCGTCGGCCCAGGGACTCGCTGAAGGTAAGATGCAGCTCCGGGGTGTTGAACAGGATGCTCTTGTAGAGCACGGCGTCACTGAGCTGGTGGTACTTCTTGTTCAGTCGTGACACGGCGCAGAGAGAGCGCTTCGACATGCGGCCCAAGAGTTCGAAGATGTGCAGCAGCAGCTCGTCAGGGAGGACAGCGAGGCGATCGCGCGCCAGGCCAGCGCCGTCCTGGCTCTTCTCGAGCTCGATTATCATATCGGGATGCTAGGAGATAGATAGAAGTAAGTATATCACGTGTGGGGGGTGCTGCGGGTAGGAGTTCGAGGCGGGGGTTGTGGGGTGGCGGGGACAGCTGGCCGAAACAGCGAAGGCCGCGGGGACTGAGGGCTGGGACTGCCTAGCCGCCCGGACATAGCCCGGACATAGCCGCTAGCCGCCCCCTCAATCATGGACATCTCCCTCGACCCCTCGATACCGTGAACAAAAAGGCCATCCGCATCATCAATCGCGAAGGAGCGCCATGGACTTGTCTTGTAGCTTGGCAACAGTCTCCATCTCATCGGAGGAGAAACACCGTTGTACCTCGGCGCAACTGCGGCCAGGCTAGCATGCCGACGCCTACGATGCCGATAGTCGGAATACGGGCACGGCAGAAAAAAATCTGCGCGCTCTGACTACACCGTCTGGCATTCTGGAGAGTTATGCTGGCAATTGTGCTCTGAAATGGGCCCGGGACCTGTCCACTACATGACTAGCTCGCCGACATGTGCCCAGGCATCCCTCGGGCAGGGTGCCATCCTGTCCTAAAGTGGCAATTATAGCCACCGCTCCCCTAATCCAGCCGTTTCCATCATCGCCGCTCGGCATCTTCCCGTCATTGCCCGTGAAAACGGCAATTGATGACCTTATTTTTTACAAGGGTCATCATCCCCACCCCGGAGTGTTGCAGTTGCAGTCCAGATTGGCGCCATGTGGAGGCCCGCATTCTGCAAACCTGGAGGCGGTCGAATCAAGTAATACGCCTGCTCAAAGTGCCATGGGGAGCACACGCCTAGTTTAGAATGGAGTCTTTTGGTATAAGGTCGCTCCTCTGTCCGGTTCGTAGTCTGAAATCTGTGGAATTTTCTGCGCAGCCGCGAGAACATCTCCCTCAACGTCTCAGCAAGCCTGCGAGAGTGAACGGTGAAGCCAGCCAACATGGATGCCACAACCCGCAACGCCTCTGTCACTTCGGCCCAGGTGCGGACCAACGAGGCTTACAAGAACCGATGGCGAACCTTGATGCACAACCCTAAATTGCTGTTGATTGCCTTCTTTGCTTCGTATGACCATCAGAACCCCAACCATGTAGCAAGTGCTTACTAGATATCAGCTTCGGAGGTTTCGAATATGGCTACCAGCAAGGTGTTCTCGGACAGTCCCTCGTCATGACCCGCTTCATGGACAACTTCCCTTCGGTCGTCAACTCCTCTTCAGCCAAAGGATGGCTGACCTCTATCCTCCAACTCGGCGGTATCCTGGGCTCGCTTTCTGCTGGTGTGCTCGGTGAGGTCTTTTCTCGCAAGTACACCATGTTTAGTGCTTGCTGCTGGGTCGTTCTCGGATCATACCTTTACTGCGGTGCCGGTCACCACAATCCCGCTATGCTATACGCCGGAAGATTCTTCACTGGCATTGGAGTTGGCACCTTCTCTGGTGTTGGTCCACTCTACAATGCCGAGATTTCTGCCCCCGAGCTTCGTGGATTGATTGTGTCTTTCTACCAGTTTGCAACCATCTTGGGTATCATGCTTTCATTCTGGATTGGTTACGCCTCGTAAGTGCATGGATACTTGGTGTATTTTCTAGATCGCTTCTAATCATCTGCAGCAACTACATTGGCGGTACCGGCGAGAGCCAATCAAACCTCGCATGGCAGCTCCCTTCCATAATCCAAGGAATTCCGGCTGCTATCCTTGCCGTAGGAATTTGGTGGCTCCCATTCTCCCCACGATGGCTCGTCAAGAAAGGCCGAGACGAAGAAGCCCTGAAAACGCTCAGCTACCTCCGCAAGCTCCCCGTCGAACACGAACTCATCCAGATCGAGTTCAAGGAAATCAAAGCTGAGGCCCTCTTCGAGCAGCGCAACTTTGAAAAGCACTTCCCCAACCTTGCCGCCAAGGAGAAGGGCAGCGTGTGGACGCGCGAGTTCGCGCAGTACTACCAAATCGTGCGCACGTGGGACAACTTCAAGCGTGTTGCCACGGCTTGGCTCGTCATGTTCTTCCAGCAGTGGTCTGGTATTGATGCCATCATCTACTATGCTTCGAATGTCTTCATGTCCCTGGGATTGACTGGTGGCACTCAGGCTTTGCTCGCAACTGGCGTCACTGGTGTTGTCTTCTTCATCAGCACTTTGCCAGCCATGGCAGTGATTGACAAATTTGGCCGCAAGCCCATGCTTCAAGTTGGCTCTGTCGTCATGTGGATATGCATGGTTATTGCCGGTATCATGGTGGCAAAATTCCGACATGATTGGGTGGCGCACAAGGCGGAAGGCTGGATTGTTGTTGCCTTCATTTGGCTTTATGTTGGTGCATTCGGAGCGACGTGGGGCCCTGTCTCTTGGACTCTGGTATCGGAGATCTTCCCACTGTCTATCCGCGCAAAGGGGGCCTCCATCGGCGCATCGAGCAATTGGGTAAGTTTTTGATCCGATGTGTTTTAATCCTACGGTTTACTGACGATATCTAGTTGAACAACTTTGCGGTGGCCTTCTACGTCCCGGCTATGCTTGAAGCCTGGTCATGGGGTACCTACATCTTCTTCGCCGTGTTCCTCGCATGTGGTATTGTCTGGGTGCACTTCCAGTTGCCAGAAACAAAGGGTGCTACTCTGGAAGAAATGGATCGCGTGTTCAAGAGTCGCACTGGTGCCGAGGATGCGATTTTGATGGCAGAGGCCAGGCGCGAGATTGGGCTGAGCATGACACTTGAGACTGACGCAATCAAAGCTGTGCAGCATGGAGAGCAGGGACAAGGCAAAGGGCATCATGAGAAATATGAGGAGGTCTAAGCTTTCAACCTTTTATTCCGGTCGCTATTTCATCATGTTTATGGGACCTTGACAATCTAGCAACCTATGTTGGCATTTCTTTGCGCATCATCATATTCTAATCCTAACCACTACGAAATTGACACGGTGTTAAGCGAAATCCATCTTGAATTTCAGAAGATCCTTTTCCGAAATCTCCTCTTTGCGCTTCTCCAGCTCTTCCATGTTCCAAGTTGCAGTCACGAACCTGCCCGCAAGCCAGTTCCTTCTTTCTTTGCTTATCCAAACGACGGTATCAGCTGACAATTCAACCGTATCTTCAAGATACTTCTCCAAAGAACTGGGCAATACGGACGATAACTTTGTCTTCACTGCTCCAGGATTAAGTGCGATCGCGATCAAGCCCTTCTCTGCATACTCGGCGTCCAAAAATTCCGTAAACCTGCATACTGCAAACTTGGTGGTCTGGTATGCTGAAGCGCCCGGAAAGACGACATGGCCGCCGGAGCTAGACATGTTGATCACTGTCTTGAGAGTAGATTCCAGCAACAGTGGTAGAAAGGCACGCGTGCAGAGATAGGTGCCGTTGATGTTTGTCTCCCACGTCTTCCAGTACACCGACGGGTCGCTTTCGCCGATGAGAGAGTGTTTGGATAGAAACCCCGCATTGTTGACGAGGAGATCAAGGTTTCCGAACGCTTTCTTCACTTCCGTGACGGCAGCCTCTACCGACTCAACAGATGAGACGTCTAGATCCAAAGTAAGGATTTTAATGTCGGTTTTAGCGTCAGCTGCTGCTTTCTCGACCAACTCTTTGGCATCTGAAAGGGAAGAGCGTGCTGCGAGAGCGATTTTGGAACAACCAGCCTTGGCAAGATGAATTGCTGTCTGTAGTCCGATTCCTCTTGATGACCCCGTCACTAGGGCTGATTTTCCATGGAAAGATCCTAGGTTGAAATCGGATATAAACGGGTATGTATCCTTTACTGGAGTAACGAACGTGGCCCCCTGTTCGAACCAACGAGCTGCCATCTCAAAGATAGCTGATTTGTACGCAGATGATTCTGTGTACTCTGATGTTTTTTCGAATATTTCTGGACCTGAGATACTTTGGTTCTCGGCGCGGAATATGAGACAAATAAGTAGAGCGGCGCCAATTCACAGTAGCTTATCTTAGTAAGCACTATTACCCGAAAGAGAGTAGCCCCACTCCCCTCATATACGGTGATAAGCAAAGTCCGGGACATACTATAAGTATGAGAAGTCGTCCCCGGCTTGGTACCGGAGGTAAACGTGATTCGGGGATAAGTGTAGGGCCTCTTCGCTCAACTAAGCTAGACAGGTCTTGGTGGTCACTAGTAAATCAATGCATGAAGACTAATAGGGACTAATGGAAGTTATACAAAATGGAATCACATATACCTTGTGGGTTTCTGTGTCTCCGGGCATTGTTTAGGGATAGCCCTTGTGTGTCTGTTCTGCGATTTTTGGACTCCGGTCCGCGTGTGATTTTGCCAATTCTACTACTTGAATACCTTGTAGGATGCAATAAGTTATCTGATTAAAATATGAGAATATTAAGCATATGAAACATACCTTGCTCGTCAATTTTTCTTAATGTTAAGAAGGAGATCTTATGTGTATGACAGATATATTCTAATATGGGATAGAAAGCGCTGATGAGGGCCATTTATATCTGTGTAGTCTTTTATTGGAACCTCCATCGCTGATTTTAGATATTCTCAAATCCCCCAGGAGCTTTCTGTGCTCAGATCACATTTTCAAATCCGTCAGACATGTCCCTCGCAATTTATGCTCCCGGGAAGCAACAAGGGTTGACCTCATAAATACATCCTAATATCTATGCAACTATACAGTGTCCGTTTCTGATTTTCTTAATAGAAAAATAATGGCTATGGTCTTAGAGTTCAAGTTTATCTACCTTTCACAATTTATTGGAAACCAACCGCGTGCATGGGACCCGAAGCATCGCTCGCTCAACTCCCAAAGATTCTCAGGATGATCAATCAAATGGTTATCTTCTCATGCTCAAGATGACCGAACCACTTTATTGGATTGATGTCGTCTTAGAAGAATGTCACATCTTAACGATGAGCGTGAATATGCACTAGTAGACCCGCAACCTTGTGAGTCAATATTGTATGAGGTCGGCTTCAAAAGAGTGGAATGGACTGAGGTTAACCTACCAGAGAGCTTTATCCAAAGACTCATTCTAACTATGGTCGCAGATGGTTATTGTAAAGCGCGTATGACTCCGATCACTGAGCAACCCTTACAAAACAAAGAGTCATCTAGATTCTCCTATTCGAAGATAACAAGCCAAAATAATCTCGGCTCCCACATACAAAAGTACATGACCGACTTCTCGCTTGCTCCAAGTCCAGACCTTGAAATACTCAGACATGTCAAAGGGCTATATATACAACCGTAAAGGTACAGTCCTCGTGACTGGCACCACAGGTATTCTAGGTTCTCATCTAGTTCAACACTTATTGAGCCTTGATCAAGTCGATATGATTATTTCTTTGAACCGACAAAGCGGAGTTGCCCCCAGATACGACAAGAACAAGCCTTTCAGCTCAGGGATATCAAGTTGGGCGATCACAAAGTTTCAAAAAGGGAATGTTTCCTGATCTGAAGGAAACGTTGAGTTGGTTTCCAGTAGACCAAGTTGCCGCCACACTATCATATCTCATGCTTCCGGTTGATGAAGCGCAAATTGAAGGAAAAGAGAGTAACAGACGCAGCTCATATTATCATATCAAGAATCCAATATATTAAGGCTGGAAGCAGATAACTAAATACTTAGGCTTGACTCTAGGTAAACAAAAGATTATCTCATGTGACAAGTATATTGACGCTGTTTTACATCAAGCCTCGACAGACACGTGAGCATCCAATCGAGTAGCTCTGCTAACTGAATTTTGGGAATAAGACTTTGTACACATGCCTTTTAGTCAACTAGTTATAAACACAGAAAAAGCTCAGTGGGATTCTTATGCGCTGAAGAGGGCTACAATAATGGATGAAGAGTTGGTCAAGAAGTTTACATAGAGGTAGAAGGAAGCAGGATTTCTTCGTGCAGAGTTTTGACTTAGAAAGAATATCTGATAGGTAAGTAAGTAAGGGTATAATAATAAGATATAGAAAAGAAAGAAGATGGAATGAGGCATGATCTCGTAATGCAGAGAAGTACCTAGGGTTAAATCACGGTCACTGAGACAATATTGAGGCATCAATCAGCAAAAAAGTTTATAGCAATTTCGCACTTTCAACTCTATGACATGAAGTTTCACATGCGCATCAACACATACTCATCTGCTAACGTTGAAAGAAGAATAACTATTCCTACTGATTTAGGCTCCCGGCCCGAATTGCAAAGTCGTGTTTCGAATATATATATCTCACTAGCCACCACCGCCACCGCAGCCACCATAGCCACCGCAGCCACCATAGCCACACATCAGCCACTCATCCAACTTGGAAACTCTGGAAACCTTGGAAACTGCTCGCCCTTCACACTTGAATTGGTGGGGGACACATGGGTGCTCCACCTGCACTGCCTTCCAAACGGGCCCTAACTGCAGACAAAACAGGCCATAATACTGCCAAGCCTTGCGTGTCAATGCACGTCCAGCGGTGAAGACGAACGTGCCGCGCTCTAGTGGTGGAGTTGCCCCGCGGAGGAGCTAATTCAAGCCAATCACCAGGCTAGACTCGGTCCAACCTGTCTGCCCACATCCCCACTCTGCCATGAGTGACGTCTGAGGAGCCCCTCCAGCGTCATAAACGTAAACAACGCGTTCTCCCCCGTTTGTCGTATCCAGCTTCTGTTTCACCCTGCTTTTCGGCCCTTGCGATCGATCTCCTGCAGATCCTGGTTTTCCATGCGTGGTTTTACCCCACTCGCATCTACAGGGTCCTATAAAGAGCTCATCTTCCATCGTGCCTTGACCTAGCCAACCTTGTCTCCTTCGTGAACAACTATTGCACATACCCCTCCATTCTCCGACACAAACGCAATCATGAACAACATGTCAGGTCTCGCAGATACCTTGACCGCGTCAGGAGGTGCCGAGTCTGCAGGTCAGCAAAACCCTGCGGCATCATCTCAGCAATTGGCTAACAAACGTAGGCTTCCTCAATGACATTGTCGAGCAGCTATGGCCCAACATCAACGTTGCTGGAGGCAGAATGGTAAAAGAGATCGTTGAACCCATCCTGGCCTCTACACTTCCTGGTCCATTGGGAAACCTGCGCTTCACAAAAATTGACCTTGGCCACGTACCACTGAGGCTGGGTGCGGTTGACGTACACAAGACCACAAAGGGAGGCATAAAGTTGGACATGGATGTGATCTGGGAGAGTAAGAGCGACATTGAACTAGACGGCAAGATGGTTCCTAAGATTGTAGGCTCACCACACCCAATGAAAGAGGATGTAGCTTACTGATCGATGATAGGGTATTGAGCATGTACATCTCAAGGGTAGGCTGTCAGTTTTGCTCGCACCTTTGACCAACGTTATTCCACTCGTAAGTCTTCTCCTGCTCATCTAGTCTCCAGAAAAGACCGGAACTAATTTCTCCAACAGATTGGTGCAGCACAAGTCGCTTTCATCAACCCTCCCGAGCTCTCCCTCGATTTTACCGATGCCGCCAACATCGCTGACTTGGGCATTATCTCAAGCACCATCCGCAAGACCATACTCGGAATTGTTGGTGGTATGGCGGTTTTGCCCAACCGCTTCATGGTGAAGCTTGACAACTCAAATGACTACTTTAAGACTTATCAGCCACATCTCGGTGTTGTACGTCTCACCATCGAGCGCGCAATTGGCATCTCTGGACCCAAGAAGAGCGGCGCAAAGCGTCTTTTAGCCAAAATCGTAAAGGACGTGCCCGACTGTTACTGCAAAGTCAGTGTCGGAGCGGAGGAGGAGTGGCGCACCTCAACTAAAGACAACGACCATGACCCAGAATGGAACGAGACACACGACTTCCTCGTCGCAGACTTCGAGCAAAACATCACCATCGACGTTCAAGACGACGATATTGATGCTGATGACGATATCGGTATGGGATCCATCTCCATCAAGGACATCCTGCTCGGTGGAGGCTCAAAGGACATTGCACTCCATCACAAGGGCGAGCACACAAATTCCCACGTAACAGTGCATGCCAAATTCTTCCACTTTGTTTCTGAGCCACAAGCCCTCTCCGCTTCACACAGCCAAGGCGAAGGTCAACTGGTTGGTCTTGCCACTGTCCTCATCGCGAGTGCTCTCGGTCTCCAGGGCCAGCGCGATGAGCTCAAGCCCAGCGTCAAGGTCTCGTGGGGCGGCAAGGAGTTCCGCACCGCAGTCAAGTCGTACTCGCCTGGTACCGACATCTTCAACCCTGGCTTTGACCAGGCGTTTAGGATCCCGATTACAGCGGATACTCTGAATAGTGGCGAACCTTTCAAGATCAGCTTGCTCAATGGAGAGACAGAGACTGGGGTGGTCGAAATTCCATTCTCTGATGTGCAGAATGGACAAGACCTCACTGTTGCAGACGCATTCAACGTTGGTAGCGGGGCGACAGTTAGGGCTGAGATCACTCTGAAGGGATTGCAATTGGCTCAGTAGGAGTAAGACACATGTGCATCAGACACCCAGAATGAAAAAAATCTAATGACTGCATGACGGCAACAATGCTGTAGGAATACCAAATTAATAAACTTCCAGCTCCATAATCCAAAGATGACGTAACAAATCAAGTGAATTACAATTAATGGCCCTAACATGGAGATACTAGGGCCTCTACTGTAGAAGGGAGTGAACAAAAGCAATAATCCAGACTCTCGGACTGGGCTTTAGATGGCCCATATAGGCCGGCATTGTACTTCTATTGGATTGTTCAGGGGTACACAATAACGGAGGTGTTGCGAAATCCGATATGGGGCTTAAATATGCCTATTAAATTGCCGCCGGGCAAGAGTGTCAACAATAAGAACATTTGTAAGCTTTGAACCGTCCTTGTCATAGTACAGTCGTAACATGGCTGATAGATTCTGGACAAAGATAGGCGGCGGCTTGCTCGTAATATTGGCCCACTCAGCTTCAACTTCAGTGACTTCGGCCGATTTGGAGTTCTCCGCTTCGTATCGTAAGTAGTCGTAAGCGGGCTTGGCAATATTATCCTGTACTACTCGCTGCCTGATCTCACCAGACCGATCGGCCTCTCAGCGCCAAAGGATTCAGTGGCCAATGCGTTGCTCAGACTTCGCTTGAGAGTCAGGATGCCCGCCTTCGGATAACCCATATATATGCAGGAACGGGCGAACATGACTGTGCTGATAAAGGGCCAGTTTGGTGTGCTATTCAGGTATGGATCTTAATCTACAGCTACGCGCCATCGTCGAATTTTGCCGCCATTTTCCCAAGCGGATACTGTGTGTATCACCTTCCGAACACCATCTTGCCTATGTTGGCGGGAGTAATCCCCGCGGAAATTCCGATCTTTCTAGGGCGGATCTGCTCAACTTTGGTTCTCCTTCCGGCATTCTAGGAGCCAATCCGCGAACGAGGGTATAAGAAAATAGCCTGCGAAGAAGGAACCTATGGGCCCAGTTTTCCTCGTGAATATTGGGGGCCAGAGGATTATGAGCGCCAGGATTTGAGATAAGGTTTGAAATTTGGAAAGAATAGCCTCTGTGGAGAATGGGGAGACACTAATTACAGGGTTCTAATTGTCATAACCAGTAAAAATTAAACATCGCCAGCTTACTTTGAGTAGTATACTTCTACAACGTAGTATAGAATGCATCATAGCTCCAAAATATTTTAAAGGCTCTAACGTCTACAGGCTGTTTTTGTATACTTTTTAAACAATCTACTTCATGATTTAATTAAATTTTGAGCTTTATTTTCTTACTAAGACTCTTTTTGCACTGCTATCTACAAGGCTGAAAAGCTGACAGTTACAAATCAGCTGAGCGAAAAGAGGCTTTCCCCGCTTTAGCTGAAGCTGAAGCGAGAACAGCGGAGTCCAAGGCAGATGATCTTGTCACTTTGAGCCCTCATTAATAAACATAATCTTGGCAGCAGCACATAAGTCTCACTATTTAAGGTAGCTGAGGCCATACCTCGAGTCCAGCCTTGTAATTCCGGCCCCAACATTTCTTTCACGAGATGCCCTCATCACCAACGCCCCAAGTTCAAGCTGCACCGCAAATCCCAAGTAGTCCAAAGTTGCTAGAGCCATCTCAGACCTCTCCCGGCAGTATTTCAGACGGATCAAAAATACCGTCCAACGATGTGCCTCTCCAACGCAGAATCTCCAGTGGCATCAAAAGGTTAGTATGAGAAACATCTAAGATTTATCAGCTGACTGACTGGATATTCTAGGTAGTTCGTCTAAAACTACCATTCGGAAGGAAGATTACATCTCCATACCTGAGAAGGCAGACCCCGTGGCCCGAAATGCCCGCACGTACTTTTCTTTCGGGGAAGAGGGTGTAACGGCAAGTGTCAACTCCAAGGGTGACCTTATTCAAGTCACTCGATTTCTCGGTACAGGCCGCTCGGGCCTCTTCAGCGTCGATTCCTGGGCAACAGATGAACCGTTTTTCATCGTGGACCGAATGGAACAGTTAGTCAACTACGTTTCGATTGGCCCGTACCTCGAAGACTCGATTAATGCATTTCGCGATCTTGCTGCATCTAATGTCTCCTCGGGGTTTATACGTGATCGTTGGCCACACTTTACTGCCGAGACTGAGAAGCTAGCTTTGGAATCAAGTTTCTTCGTGCACAACAACGGTGTGTATATACAAGATACCTACACGTCAAACGGAGACACTTTTCAGATGCCATGGGATCTAAAATTCGATTCAGATATTTCGATTCGAGAGTTGGATTTTCTCAACACCAGCCACAAATTCAACGAAGCCACAGTCCATGACAAAGAATACAAAACTTATGTCGGCCCGGAAAACGATCTTATCATCTTTGCTCATGCAGGGTATGGTGAGGAAAACATTCTTGGTACTATAGTCCTTACTATCGTCTTCTTCATGAACGGCGAACCTCTTGATATCGAACAGGAAGGTAGAGTGAGTGGCGAATTGTCCTCATTCAGAATAAAGTTACGAGACAAGAATTACCAACTTGAGCCCGGAACACCACTGGAGTTCGTAACGGCTTACAAGCTCCAGTTCATTCAGGATGATACCAGGACTATAGCCGACTTGGTTTCCATTCCCTCGTACTATAATATAGAGATGTTACTCGCCGAAACTCAATATACGAAATTAAGTTTCTCCTCGGACCCCCACTTGGACTTCGTTTTTCGGAGAAACTTAGAACATATACTTTCTGTCTGTAGTATTCCAGTCCCACCAGAACCCGTTACGAACAGATCAGATATGACGATCAGAACCATCAAACCACCTGTTGCTTTGACTTGTGGTGATATATCAGGCCATCGTATCATTACATCATCAAGCTTGTAAGTTTAGATGCAATCCACCATGTCTTTGAAAGCCGGAAAGTTGACTTCCACAAGCTTCACGTTTCAATTTTTAGTTGCAATGTTTGAACATTTGAAACCTCAAGAGTCAAATAACCACTCTGGAGTGCGAGAAATGGCCAAAACTACCCGTCAAAGGATCCGAGATACCTGTGCAGCACATTTAGAATGGTTGATTAAGAGGGTCAAACCTGAAACAATATTTGCGGCTAATTATTGGGTCACCGGGCGAGAAATACTAAATCCCGAGTCAGTGGAAGTCTTGGCTGCCACCTCTTTGACAGATACTCCGTTTCATATCATTAAAATTGCGGACTTTGCATCGAAATTCAAGGAAGATGATGATGTGGTTACTGTAAAAGCTGCCACTCGTATGTTGAAGATCGTCGCTAGAGAATGGATTGAAGAATTGAGGAAAGAGGACAAACGTCAACTTACTGCCTTCCCTCGGCCTGGAACTCAGAAGTATCGACTGGACGATCATGTGTGGATTTGGCGAGCGCTTCAATCATTGAAAGATCTCGATATCGATGGGGAACTCGAAACAACACAGCAGATGAATAAGACAAAAAGAAAACGAGCCGAAAATTCTGTAGCCAGTGGACTGTTGAAAGATGGGTTCTGGCCCGCAGATTTTCAGAAAAACGTCTTGAAGCGTTTCACCACAGAAAATACCACGTCACATAAGAGTATGATCGCGCTATCACGTACTTTAGCAGAAACGAGGTTTATATTTCATTCAAGGGATTCTGCCCTTCTTTATGATACCACCCCTGCCTTTTTTGGCAAATCAGACGCGTTGTGGAAGGCCACTCTTGAATCTCAAAAATTCCACAAGGACAACGAGGACTCTACCTGGGACAATCCACTGCGTTACGCTGTGGCGCTGATACTGGCCCAAAAAGGATTTCGTATTAATTCCAGATTGGCAGAGGATATGTTCGGCGAGGCCATGGAGGTACTACTTGGCAGTAGTTCCCCAAATGGACTTTTGCCTGGACAGATCAATTATACCACCAAAAAGCCTGAGCTTTTTGATAATCCAATCTGGAGAGATTTCTACTGGCACGCGAGCTTCGAGATACCTTATATCCTTTGGGTATATGGCAGAAAAGAACCGTTCTCGACGAGTTCTACTGCACCTGCAAGGCCCATAAGAAGAAGCTCTGATACAGAGTTGGTACGCTCTAAGCTATCTCGAGCAACTACTGTGAGCGCAATGCGGAAAAAGGATATGAATCCAGATTCACAAAAGCAAGAACTACGGAATCCTGAGATGAAGAAATCCATGCCTTTCAACACTCTTATCGACCAAAATAGTATTATCGAGATGTCTGATGAGTGGCTTTATCCTTATCCCGATTTCTTAGATTTCGATCCCCAGAACCAAGATAATACCCCTGATGATATTGATTTCTTCGATCTCGAGCTGGAAAAATTCATGTTAGAACCCGAATACGCACTGCAGCGGAGTCAGAGATTGGAGGCACTACCCGTTGAACAGGAAAAGCTCCTCAAAGGAGTAATTTTGGATATTCCCAAAAGTGCACACAAGACAAAGCGCAAAACAGAAAGAAGGACGAAAGTTCCTTCAGAGGATCCTTGCGAAATTCTTAACGTTGAGGGTATCTGTGAAAAACTCAAAGGACGACGAACGGCAATTGATAGCAAGAAGAGACTCATATGGTTGCCAAACTCAGACAAACACATCGCATACATTCGTAAACTAGCCCACTCTCGCTCCGAGGCGCCATTCGTCAAGACCTTCTTTGAAAGACACTTAGCTCGCGAAAAATACTTTTTCGATGAAGTGACAGCAGTTTCAAATGTATGGAACACGGAACTCCAACTCTCTTTCTATCGACTCATCAGCGGAGACAATGGAAGTCAAGAGAATGTAATCAAATTTCCTGGCGGTGGCAAGAGAATGGAACAAGCTTCTATTGGATTTCTGTTCATCGGCGACTTCTTCGACCGGTACTGGACTTGCCGTTTTTTGGAAACTGACCCGAAAGACAATCCCAATTCGCCTATATATTCCATGGGAGATAATAATGTTCGAACTCCAAAAAGTTTCGAGGAACTTGTTCAGTCAACCAAACTTCTGAGCCCCACAGACCGTGAAAAAAGGCCATGGCGTCAACGTAAGGTCCTAGAGCTTCTTCTCTTTGATCGGATTATTCAAGAGATCCTGGACCGATATCAGGAAATCTTGAAAGAAATCAGCAGTTATCTAGTTTTACTACTCGCAACGGAAACACAGGTCGAACCCACAGCTCGCGGTGTTCGCAAAGTTTTCAACGCTTTATTTTCTGCCCCAATGGACAACGGTAGATACCTGTCCTTCAGTAAAAAATGGCCACCAATCCAGTTCACCTTGCAAGTAATTGAAGATGATCTGGATGGAACCTTGGAGAAGATTACAGCTTGGATGACTCGTGAGAAAGATCGTGAACCTCAAAGACCCAGATGGACGAAGAACGATGAACGAAAGTATCGTTCAGCCATTACCAAATTATCGATATTGAACAATCAGAAGATAAGAGATCTGCAACATCACAGAACTGACATTCAACGTTTAAAAATGTCGCTCATCAGTAGATTGGAGTCGACAAGGAACGAGCTGAGCTTCCAGAGCGCCGAAAATGTGCGATTCTTTACGTACGTTACTGTAGTGTTCCTCCCGCTTGGGTTTGCGACCGCAATATTCAGTATTTCAGGCACCCCTGGAAGATCTGAGTTGATTGGAATGATCTCTACGGCTATTGTGGCTCTCTGCATTACAGTCGTGGCCCTTGCAAATGCTAGGATTCTTGATGATAAGCTGTATCAACCTGGTTACCGCCTTTCCAAAACAGCAAAGAAAAGGATAAAAGAGGGTTTTAAAAGATCAACTATTCCAACTGAAGAGAATGACAGCGCGAGCCAGAATTCGGGCATCGAACCCGACAGAAATGTATCCAACGAGGAAAATGGACAAACAATAGGGATTTTCGGTCCTGGTTTTATACCCTTCATGAGAAGCCTTAAGGCCATGAGAAAGGAGATGGAGAGGGGGAACAGAGATTCAGCTCTCGAAGCAGGAACAGCCAAGACTTCTGATCAATGAAATGTTGCTATGTGTTCGAAAGCTTATCAGTCTTGGAGCCACAACACTACCTCTGTTCACGGCCAGTTGGAATCTTCGTTCCAGGCATGTACTGTAGTCAATTATTCGTCAGTTTTCATAATTTGCTGTGAAAATTTGTCTGCAACAGGAATTTTCATTGAGTTTTGTCTGCAATACTACTTTTTCAGGTCCCATCTTGGGTGCTGGGTCCGAATGTGCCTTTCGAGATTATCCTTCCTGAACCCTGCAATTCTTTGCCCAGCGGAACGATTGCATCCTGGGTATGAACAGTACAAACGCTCATTGGAGTGCTTAGATTCTTGATGCCTTCTAAGGTCCTTGCGCAATTGAAATGCTCTGTCACAAAGATCGACTGAACATTAAAAGGCCGAGTATGCTTTTTACGATGATTGCTAAAGAAGTCAATACACAGAACAATGACATCTAGATCTTTTCGGATTATACTTAAGGAGATAGTTTTTTCGAAATGATTCACCGCATTCATCGCATCGCAATGTATCACTTCCAGTCTCCGGCAATACTGCATTAGAAACTTGTTATTGCGAAAGACCATAGTCGATAGCATTAGGCGGTAAAGACTGGTAGAATGCAATGTTGCTTCCATACGATTGTGGTGTTGAGTTAATGCAGGTATCTTCTTGTGCCTCGTCATTCTGCCCAGCAGGGTAATTGGGATTTGGCTGTCGGCCCAGATCATATTGATCAAGCGGGCCACTATTTCCAGCATGTAACCATGCCGGGTCCACATACTGGAAGCTGTGATGATGATATAAACGTTCAGAATTGGACCAAGCAGTCGGTTGACTGGAAATAGAAGAACGCTCTTAAAAGATGTAGGGCCGCCTGATTAGACCTGGCGGTCAGCGAAAATGAGGCTCGAAAGACACCAAAACTACACCGAAAAAAATAGAAGAAGAAGAAGAAGAAGAAGAAGAAGAAGAAATAATTAATAAGATGGTGAGTTGCAAAAAGAGGGGAGGCGTTGGTGCCCTCAGGGCTGATCGCGAAGACATCAAATGTCTGGGGTCGAGAGGGGTCATCGCATCCAAACATCCTATTGGCTAGAATGGATGGTAGGCCTCAAAATATACACTTGCCCATTCTGGATACTGGTTCAACGTTGTCGCAATCACCATTCGCTATTAATCGTGCGATACCGTATGATAGGCTCCATATCGCGAACTAATCATTTCTATGGGGTAAATGACATCAAACTAGTACAAATTTGCTTGGCATGATGCATTGAGTATATAAAGCAGCTTGAAATCGCTGGAATCAATACACCACATTCATCAACTCATTGATCATTTCGAAATACATCATGGCTCTCTTCTGCTGCAATTCAATTACACCACATCGTCCTCAGAGACTCAATCATGAGGAAAAGTCCACGAATTTCATGAATTGGGCAAAGTATCCGCAAGAATCGTCTCTGGATTCAGGGAAGACGCCAAATGTCGCCGAATCGAACCCACCCCACACTGTGCAATTGGTCCGCCAAATCAACTTCGGCGCTTTGGAAAGCAAGCGCTACTTTTCCCCAGATGAAAATGGAGGATATGACGAGATTTCCGAGGACAGCTTGATCCAGGCTAACTTCAAAAAACTCAATTCGTATTGGACCTAATTCTTGCAGACATGCTCCAGCTCTAATTTATATAGCTACAAGAACTACAAGTGCGATGAGCACAATAAGTTTTTCGAAGTCAACATCTGTCAAAAAGATCCTGTCAACAAGCATCACTGGCGTGTAAACCTTGTTCGCCCAGCAAGTTCGATTGATCTATGAATATTGAAAAAGGTGACAGATTCCAGTGGGTTTCGGTGGCATATCTTGTCGAAAAATTGGCTGAAAAATTCTGGCATACAATCTAATAGAAGTGTTAAAGATACTTTCGTAGTTATATTATGTAAACAGCGTGATAATGAAAATCTCGGTCAGCAGATCACTCTTTGTCAATTAGAACTGTGATGATGAATGCTTATCCAACTGGTAACAAACAGCATTGATAACGAACATTCTCTAGACAGAGTGACTAAATTCTAAAAAAAAATAGCCAGTGATTCGAGCGTACTAACGAGTAGGAAGAACTTCTAAGAGACTTATACACCCTATAAACACGATTCCAGCGACCGTCCAGGACCTTTCCCAGCCGCCAGTGTTCTCCGCGACATTACGCTAATAACGCAGGCTACAGAAAGCATGAGTAATCATTTCCAAGCTATATTCCTCATCATGATTCTCCAATGTTTATACCTCAGTCACTGGTTTTATCTATAGTGTTACGATCCAGTTGCGTCGGACACTTTTGGACACAGTGGGCATTCGAATTTTCGTGCCTAAAATCTTACACGCAGCGTTTCTTTAAAAAAGCGCATGGCTTGGGCAGATACCTACCCATCTGGTAAGACAGGCAGGATCTGTCCACAAAATGAGCCATCTGATTCAATTCTCAATGTGACATGAGTTCCATTTTCATCTCAGATCATTTTCACGAAGTAATTGTGAAGTTATGGCAAATCTTAAGGCTTAGTTCAGTTCTATGAGCAAAGTGGGTTGAAAGCAAAGCATTGTTTTGTTGCGGGAATGACGTGATGGTGAACGTTTGAACACTGCAAACTTTGACGTCAGAGTACTACCGTAAAGTATTCCAGGGAAATCGGCTTGATTGGCAATGTATCAGATTATCGGATACGGAACCAACACGGCGGGATACTGAGGACCCAATGAATTCTTTATCTTGCTTTAGTCAACAAGTCAGTTGTTTAACCCAAGATTGAGAAATAAAGCCCTATGAAGAGCAATTGTAGCCGCTTAGTATGTGAAAAGCCAATGAATGGACGAGGATGCTAGTGGTGAGGAAGCACACTGAATCTTGCACTACCAAATATGGATGTAGCGGCCCAAATTGATGTTTTTTTATTTCCGTTAACTCCGTGGAGCTGGGTATCATGAAAGCAGAAAGTTCTGAAAAGAGATTGAAAGGAACCCACCTAGTCGGTTGAAAGCCCAAATGAACACCTTTGGAAGCATGGATACGGCTACCGTGACGTATCACGAGAACACGCAGAGCCTGTAGTAGGTGCTGGAAAGACATTGATGTATGGGAAAACGCAAGAGAATGCGCTCAGCCCACACTGCCAACCCCTATAATTTTGTCTTCGACCTTCCTCACCAACAAATCCCTTTCTTTAGCTGCCTCCTTCCTCTCCTCCTCCACCTCCTCCAGCTGCCGCTCAAGCTCTTTCATCCGGTCCACCTGCTCCTTCTCGCTGCTTTTCAGGCCTGGAAGATGGGCTATCAGGTATTCAATCTGCTGCTCCTTGAGCACCAGGTCCTTGCTCAGGGTTTTGATGTCGGCCAGGAATTCGTCTTGTGAGGGCGGAGGTGGAGGCTGCTGCTGCTGCGAGGGATCGGACTGGGTGGTCTGAGTAGCTTGGGCCTCATACTCGGCGAAAGAAGACAGGAGAGGTTGGCCTGCAATGTTGGCGGGAGGAGCTCGGTTCTTTATGTAGGCGAGCGAGGACTGCATTTGGTTGAGGAGCTTGAGGGGGATTAGCGGGTATGGAGGTTGAATGTAGTAGGTGCTGACCATGTCCAGCTCGTCCTGGATCTGGGTGAGGATGTCGGCCATGTTGAGTGAGAGAGCAACGAGTGACTGGTTGTGAGATGGGCGGCGGGGTGGAAAGACGTCGATGTCGACCATGTCGGCCCGAGCGTGGACGGCTGGACTAACGGCGCGCGCCGTTCGGCCTTGGCGCGTCACCCGTCGCGCGAAAAGATGCGCCCTTCGTTTCACGCCATATTCACCCCTCGACACCCATTGCCGTGGCTTCCCCGCGCCTTTTTCTGTAAATATGATCTTTCTTTCTTACATTGCTCGTTCTCATAGTCAGTAATGCTCCGCATCTATCGCCGACCATGGCCCAAACTCGTACCACTCCTTTACCGGCACTCGCGAGCACCTCCGCACATCCTCCGCCGCATCCTCACCACGTCGACCGCGACCACCACGCCCGTAGATATACCAAAGCTCCCCAAAGGCCCAGGATCCAAATTTCACAATTCCATGCCTACGTTCCTTGATTATGCCGAGCGGACTGGCCTCAAACCTCACACAACAGTCTATATCGGCACCCACTTCGAATACGTTGTCGCGGACGCACTCACTCGCCTGGGCTTCTCCCTGATTCGGACAGGGAAGCGATTGGATGACGGCATAGATTTGATGGGTCATTGGGTCTTGCCACCATTCCGTGAGCCCATACCCGTCTTCCTACAATGCAAAGCAAGAGCAACCCAGATCCCTCCGGCAGTGGCTCGCGAGCTGGAGGGAAGTTTCCAGGGTCTCCCACCCGAGTGGTGGAATAAAGATGTTCTCGGTTTGATCGTCTCGGACAGAACTGCAACACGCGGTCTATTAGAAACCTTGGGCCAGAGTACATATCCTATGGGGTTCCTCAAAGTAACTCGTGATAAAGGGGCCATAGAGCAATTTTTGTGGAATCGGGCTGCAGCTGATAAGGGACTGCAGGGTCTTGGTGTCACGCTCAGGCACAAGCCATTGATGCTTGAGCCCAAGGTCAAATACCAGGGAGGAGACTGGAACTGGGAAGAGATGAGAGGGTCTCTTCATAAGAGAGGATTGAATAAGAGCATCTACACTTCGCTCGTACAAAAGGACATTACTCTCACGTGGATGGGGACCCCTATATTCTCTAACCGCGAATACATTGGGAAAACCAAGGAGGAGATTTATGAAGTGGCAACAGCCGGGCTTGAAGGAGAAGAGTTGCGGGCTTTGCTCGAAAAGGAAAACCTGGCAGTACCCCCGAGGCCTAGACGGCTGAAATTGACTGTCCGTAGGCCCGTTGGCCGGCCTCGAAAACAACCCATTGAACCCGATGTTGTCAAAGCGAGTTGCGCTCAGTCCCAGAGAAAAGACTCTGATATCCCAGCCGTTGAAACACCGAACAATACCAAACGATTAATACGCCGCCGACGGAAGACCAAGGCTGAAACACCAATTATAAAGCGAGCCCGGGCTCAACCAGACAACAGCACGATCGAAACGCCACAAATAAAGTACACAAGTACAGTCCACAAAAAGGCGACCCATGCCCTGAGTACACCAAAAAGGATTGAAACGCCACAAGCCAATCAAACCCAAAGCCGGAGAAGAGCGATAATTGAAACAGCGAAAGATGTAATCGAGTCACCAGCTGTCAAGCCAACCAAAGGCCGACCGAAAAAGAATGCAATCGAAATAAGGCCAGCTGTGAAACGACCTCCAGGCCGACCGCGGAAGGTTGTGCAAGAAGCAAAGCGACCCCGAGGCCGACCGCGGAAGATTGTACAAGAAGAAAAGCAACCTCGAGGCCGACCGCGGAAGATTGTGCAAGAAGAAAAATTACCACGAGGACGACCACGGAAGATCGTACAAGAAGAAAAGCGACCACGGGAGATTGTACAAGAAGAAAAACGACCCCGAGGCCGGCCACGAAAGGTCATTCAAGAAGTTAAACGACCCCGAGGTCGACCACGGAAGAATATTGTCGCAACAGCGCCCAAGCAGCGTAGACGGTCGGCTGCGTCGCAGGCTGAAGTAAACGTCCCAACTGAGCTTGGTTGAAGCATCATGGCTCTTGCTTTTCAAGGAATTACTAGATCCCAAGGACCGGCGCATGCAATACAGACACTAGGAACAAATCGTGTTCCTCCGTCCTGATACCGGCAAACCTGGCTCACGGAGCCTCCTGCCTCCCAGCCAAACAGCTGGGAGTAGACCACCAAATTTACTGGGCCAAGATGCTGCTCAAGTTTCGGCACTGAACGAGTTCAGTCATCCAGGCACCCAATCCATCTCTACCGGGCATCACTGCGCGGCTCCAATAGCACATGTCTGCCTTTGGTCCTTCCACCAGCGCCGGGCCGGGATAGAAGGGGTCCAAGGGAGGAAAGCATCAGTACAGAGGCGCCAAATAAGACAGAGACTTCCAGAACAGCATGGCTAGAAAAGGGACCTGGAGGAGATGAAGATGGCCTCTCAAGAGTCCGAAATCTCCCCAAAAGCACTCCATGTACATGAATAAACATAGCCAACATAAAAAAAGTATTCGTTCTTTCGTCAACGCAATATTCTTCTACCAATTGACCCGTCCCATCAACATTCCTTGCTAAAGGAACCATCGCGGTGTATGGTGCTTGTATTGAGCGGGCTGCTCTGTAGAGAAGGCAGCTGCCTCATATGTACCTCTTTACGCATCTTAAAAGCATCCCATCGCGCTCTTTCTCGTACGCAAACTCCACCCTCTCACCCGTGGATCCATCCATCCATCCATCCAAGAAAAGCAAAACCACAAAACCACAAAACCTACATCCAAAAGACACAATCAAAGGACCATCAAACCTCAAAACAGCCACCCGGACAAACCGAAAGTGCAGCGTCAGAAAATCCACCCTCCCATCCCATCACCATCCCCTCAAAGCACCGGCCCCAAAACCTCTCCCACCCACCGTCCAACCGCATCATACCTCCCTTCTTCATCCGCCCACCTCCCACTTCCAAAAACTTCATCCACTACCTCGACAAACAAGCGCTCAACATCTTCATGCGTGCCCTCGAGCACCAACGCCCTGACACCGCCACACGCCTCCAACCCCGCCTTTATCAAATCGCCATCCACCGCGTGCGCCCTCGGCTTCGCATGCCCTAACTCCTGCGCCCGAAGATCGACCTCTCTCGCGCGTACCAGCTCGCCCTGCACCCCCTCAGCACCATTGACCAGAATGCTGGAAATATCTGCGAGAGCGGAGCTCGCCGGCATGACGCGGGAGGCCGCAGGGTCGCGGTTGCGGCGCTCTGTGATGAGGTTCTGGAGGAGCCTGAGAAGGCGCGTGGCGGGGGTGGAGAGCATGTAGATGGCGTAGATTGTGCCGTCAGAGCAGGAGCCGAGGATGTCATCTGCGAGGACGCCTGGGGTGGGGGTGCTGGCGCGGCGCCAGGGAGGCCGAATGTTGCCGCGATGGATGCGGATGATGGAGCGGGGGAGGTTTGCTTCGCACATCAGGCGAGTAGCTTTTTGGTGGGGACGAAATGGAGCATGATGGAGGGCGGCTAGAGAGCATTCTTTATCGGCAACGAGGGAGAAGGTAACAGGTGGAGACGGAGTGATTGGGGACAGGGAAGATTGAAGAGGAATTTGCGGTGGGTCGAGGTTTACGAGTAGATGGTAACTCGTCGCGCGGGGGCGGGTGTCTCCGAAAATTAGGGCAAACTGCCAGGTGTTGGGCTCAGCCAGGGGAGTTAGTTCATAACACATAAAAGAATGTGCAGCTGTAGAAATATAAATGTAAGGCCTGCAGACGGTCATGTGAACGGCGTGAGATAGGAGCCGCTGTGTTGCACGCCGCACCATTCTGATCAGTTAGTACATGTCTGCCTGGAATGGGATCTTCTCCAACTTGCCTATTATCGTGGTACTGCTCTAAAACCAGCGTGCTCCCTATCACACTGATGATGTGCGTCTGATCGAACATGGCCACACATCGGACGGGCTGGTCAAATTTGTGCTCCTTCTGTACTCTGAATCCCGATTCACTTGGCTTTAGAATGAGTCTACGGCCTTTCTCCTGGTTTTGGCCGACAGTCTGGCTAGTCCCCACGATGGTGGACCGATAACTGCGACGTTCGTCTCGGAATGACCAATCCGCGAATGAAAGGACTCGCTCATAGTTGAGAAGCTCCAATTTACCAGTGATGTGTCCAAACGGCTGGTCTTCTTCCATCTCATCCTCAACCTCATCCACTTCAGCCTTGCCGCCAGACGGGTTGATGATTTTCAATGCAGAGTATACCGCACGATAGGGCGTCGAAGCTCCAAGCACCTCCTTTGCCTCTGTCGCTGCTACAACCATTTTATTGAACTGATGCGAGTACGCAAGTTTCGTCGGCGTCATCTCAATCTCCAACGTTCGTGGAACAGCTTTGCTATGCTCCGACACCACTGGAGGAACATCATAGCTAGACCACCGGATATCATAGTCCATCTGCGCGAAAACCATGTCGTCACCGGAGACGGCAAAGATAAAACCGCCAAGGTCCCTTCCAACGTTGGGAACGTCCGACTTCGGGAGCTGATCGATGGCAGCGATACTACTCTGCTGGTATGAGGGAGTTTTGTGGTCAGTCAGCCATATGGATTCTATCCTAAAGCATCCAACAGCAAAATGGCTAATTCGACAAAAGTCTGACCCGCACGCAAGGAAAGCACTAGAGGGATCGGTCGAGCAGGGCGAGACCTTGACCGCGGTAGAGCCCATTCGTCCGATTTCAAGTGTCATTTGTTGGAATTCATCCTCTCCGGCTTGAAGCGTTATCTGGGCGAGGAACCCATTTCGCGTTCCGCAAGCGAGCATATAATGATCTTCCTGCTTCAAGACGACGACGCTCTCGCACAGGTCCTGTGCTTCAGGAGTCTGGAGCTTGTCGGTATATACCGCGAGAACATCTGTATCGCGTATTTTGAAGAGCACTACACTCGAGTCGAATGCGCTGACAAACACATGAGGTACACCCTTGATGAAGAGCAACTCGACACACGTGGGCTCGCAGTCAAGCACGTGGCGTATAGTATTTTGTCCGAAATTGCCGTCCTCGAACAGTGGTACAATTTCGAGAACGTTATTTTGTTCTTCACGAAACGCCACTACTATGTAGGCGCAGTCAGCTTTACAAACAGCGAAAAGAACCGGATTTGAAAATGGCAACGCATCAGCTCGCGTAAAGTCTGAGCGGTGGAGCATTACAGCATCGTTCCGTGTGATCTGGATAGCGAATTTTTCCGACCACATGCACGCTGTCAACGTCTCTGTGGTTCTGATAATGGCGTCTTCATCCATGTCTTCGCCCTCGACCTGTACCTTGTCCCAGCTGCCGTCGATCCAGCCACCCCAATCGCCATGACCATCGTTCTCGGAAGAATGAGTGATGCGGATCGCAATAGTCTCCAAGGGTAGGGTGATGAGAAATGTCACTGAATGCCGTACGGAGTGGGACTCTTCGGACTCGACAATCTCATTCTGGTAGTCGACCACCCAAAGCCCCATGCAGCCCTTCATTCCATCAAATGAGTCATCGATGATAGCCTTGGATCCCTGCCTGAGCTCTGTGATGGCACCATGAGGGGCACGTCCATTGGAAATGAACAACCGGTGCCGCCCTTGGTCGTGATGCGAGTCGGTACCTGGCAGGTGCAGAACGGAAAGGTCTGTTAGAGGTGCCCAGTTTGGTATCTTCTCAAGCGGGGATAATTTATTGGCAGCGGGGAACGGTGCCGTGTAGGCGTATTCCGTGGGCCATGCGCCAACCTTACACAAAAGCCCATCGCTGGCTGACCCGGCGGCCATCAGCACATCAGGGAAAGACTGGGAGTATTCTGAATTATTGACAGAAAGGCAGGCAAATGCCTGGTCGATAGGATATGGCCAGACCCCTGCGTCAGACTGTTGTATAGAGTCGGCTTGATTGACAACAATGTACATTATCCTGCCGTCTTCTCGAGCGACATAGAATGCATCCTTGTCAAACCCTGGGTTCCTGGGGGCGGCGTGCCATTTCGTCCAGGGAGCCTTGTTTCTTGAAGCACCCGGATTGATCTGAGTAAGAATATCGGATCTGATTGGGTGCGCATATATGTTTGGTGCCCCCGATAAGATATCCTTGCAAATAAGAATGTGATCTTCAAAGACCAGTATGGCCTCAGGGCGACGAGAGAGGGGTATCAGCAATTGGGGTCGCGGATCATCTATGTATGTTAGTGAAATATTAAAATATGGCGACTAGGTCTAACATACTATGTTCGATGGCTGCACGCTCAGTCCGGGCCTCGAAGGTATTCAGACCGTATCTACAATCCCAGTCATAGCAGGTAATCTTGGTCTTGCGATTGTGGACCACGACAAAGAGAAGAATGACGTGTGAGTCATCGTCGTCACTGGGAGAGAGAAACTCCATGTGCATGACAATGCCCACGATTGGAACGACACGCTCGCCTATGATGGGATTGCCCTCTCTCTTATTAGCCCTCCATTCATCCGAGGACTTTGTGCGATAGATGACAAATTGGTCCTGGATGGCAGATACGGCGATTGCCCGACACTTGGGATCAACAGCAAGGAATGTTCCTGGCGTACCAAGGCGTGATCCTGCTGGCAGTTTGACAGTCCTCTGGCGAAAGATAACACTTTGACGAAAGTGTTGAGCCCACAGAAACACGAGCGTCCGCGAGGAGAGTGTCAGGACGACGACTTCGGGAGGCAGTTCATTGGTCTCGTCGGTGGATGACCGTCCCCGAGAATGTATGGCTGGTCGAGGCAACAGAGAGCTCGACGCCTTGTTGGCTTGTACCTTTCTGGGGCCACCAAACACCTTCGCGGCGAGTATGCGGCCGTTGAAGTCGGCCTTGCAAGCAACTTGAGAGAGGTGGCCGTAGTCGCGTATCTCCTTGATATGAACCGCACTCTCCCCAACCATGACCACATCGTTGAGGTCCCTGTGGCGAATGTTGGCAGGCAGCAGGAACTTTACCAGAGGGCTCGCAAAGACAGTCTTGTGGAGCATGCCCATCTCGGGGACGGGGATCTCGGGGGGTTCTTGGGGCTCCCGCATCTCTGTATCAGTCTGCCGCTGCTGAGCCTGGGCCATGATCTGATAAACGTCGGTTGTCCGCGAGACCCACTCGCCATCGACGTACACGAGACCTTGGACTTGCTGTTCCATAGTGCCGGTAGGGAATTGAAAGAGGAAACAAGGTCGGTCCAATCAGGGCAGAGATGCGAGAAGAAACTCGACTAGGCTCGGGCCGGGGCGGCGCCAAAATGCATGCTCTGGCCTAGGCCAACGGCGAGAGGAGAGAAAATGACGGCGAGATGGAGGGGGAGAGATGGGGCATTGCGGTGCCAGACAAGGCACCCCGGGGTTAAAAAGGCACAAGGGAAAAAAGGCTCCGCCGGAGGGAGGGGTAGTTGATCAGATTTTGGAGGCAATAGAGAGAGGTTTCGCAGAAACTGCAAGAAAATGAGAGGATGCACGCCGGCCTTGACGACGTATGGACGAGCCGGTAGGGATGGGCCCTGGAGTCGCGGTAGGTCCTGGCAGGGCAGCTAACGGGTCGGGTATATTGCCGGGGCAGTAAAGCGAGAGATGGTCGTGCGTGGGTGCGTGTAGTCGGACCTGTACAAAGCCGGCAGGCAGGCCAGCGGCAGTGGCGCGTAGTCAGGTGCGCGGTGGGATCCGACGGTGGCCGGCTGCCGACGGCACGATGGCGCGGCAGGGGTGGTGGATTGTGGTGGGGACGGGGAGGGATCCAAGGTTTTCGTTGGGGCTGCACGTTACGTGCAGCGTGCAGCGTGCAGGAGGGCCGGCGATGGGTGCAGCGTCCTGGTGCTCGGCGCGTAGCGGCACGATGGCGTGGGAGGACAGCACAGCGGAGGGATCCCCAGGGCGTGGTTGATTCTTCCGCCGGGTATCTGGTGTGTGTGTTTCTGTCGCAGGCTCTGGCTCTGGCTCTGGCTCTATTCACGCCAAGCCTTTGCGAGTGGGCGGCCGTGGGGAAGGGCAGTCGCGGGAGTGTCTCGTGTTGACGTGTACCTAATTTGCCCGCCCGTGACAAACATCAACAACCTTCCAAGGTTGCCTCTACGTCTGCGGCTCCTCCACCAACTACCACGCAATGCGGCGCGCCCATGGCCTCTCGAACGTCCTCCCGCGCCCCGTCGCGCTCTGTCAGCTCCGCCAGCCTGTCGACGCGTAGAAACACGCTCGTCGCCGAACTCTCGCCCGCCGAAAAGGAAAAAGCAGCCCGCATCACGGCCGCCTGCAGCGACGATAGCCTCAACCTCGACCATCTCGTGCAGCTCGCGACTAGCACCCATGGCCTGGTCAACGACGAGTTGCGCCGCACCGTCTGGCCGCTGCTGCTGGGTTGTGACCATGGCGGCGCTCGCACCACGGGTACGCCATGGCGGGATCTACCGCCGCACGCCGACGAGGGCCAGGTCGCCCTGGACGTGAACCGCGCCTTCGTCTACTACCCCAAGAACGAGACGGACAAGCAGCTCGACGCGCGCAAAGCCGACCTCTCAAACGTCATCGTTGAGGTGCTCCGCCGCCACCCCTCCCTCTGCTACTTCCAGGGCTACCACGACATCGTACAGGTCTTCCTCCTCGTGCTGGGCGGCGGCGGCGGCGGCGCCGACCACAACCACCATGATGCCCCCTCCCAGGCCGTCGCCCGCCTGAGCCTCCTCCGCATCCGCGACTTTATGCTCTCGTCGCTGGACCCGGCCCTCGCCCACCTCGAGCTGCTGCATCCCATCCTCCAGCACGCCGACCCGGGCCTGTACGCCCACCTCCCCAAGAGCCAGCCCTCGTTCGCCCTCGCGGGGACCATCACCATGTTCGCACACAACATCCAAGAGTACAGGGACATTGCGCGGCTGTTCGACTTCTTCCTGGCCCACCACACCGTCATGCCGATATACTTCTTCGCCGCCGTCGTGCTCTCGCGCCGCGACGAGATGCTCGACATCGAGCCTGACGACGTGGACATCATGCACGCCATCCTGGGCAAGCTGCCCCAGCCCTTCGACGTCGAGTTCCACATCGCCCGCGCCGTGGAGCTGTACGAACGCCTGCCCCCCGACTCCCTCGGCGTCTGGTCCTGGTGGCGCATCTCGGCCCACAGCGTCCTCAAGACGAGCAGGTCCGTCGCTGAGCTTCGCGGCCTCTCCCTCGACGACGGCGAGCGCTTGTTCCGCGTCCAGGAGCAGGAGGTGCGCCGCCAGCAGGCGCTCAAGAAGGCGGTGCTGCGCGCCCGGTACCTCAAGGCTCGCCTCTGGTACTATCGCCGCCCCGGCATGTACGGCCTCGCCATTGCCGTCGGCGTGTACGCCCTGTGGCTCGGCCGCAATGGCGCGAGCCAACCCCTGGGCTTGCAGTTTGGCCCCCTGGGATCCTTGTTCAAGAGGGTTCTCGCTGGCTTTTTGTAGAGTAGAGAAGGTGTCTGGGTAGACCACCAGAGATCACTTTGTGTGTGTGTGTATGTTTAGATGGGCTGGCGTTGGGACGGGACATGGATTATGTCCTCATGGGAAATGAAACGTTTAACGGAAATGGGAATGCATGGACTAGAAAAAGTCGATTTTGGGAGTTGAGGTTGCATTCTTTGTGTTTTGCTTGGGCCAAAAACACGGCCTCGGCTGCGAATGTGTTAGCGAGTACAGCTGTGCTCGCTGCGTTCTAGAAAGAGCAAGAAGGGGCAAGTCATGAGCGTGGAGGCTGAGATGCAATCGCAACGAGTCTCGAGATAGAACCTCACGTGGCACAGTAAAAGGATCAAACTACTGTGTAGAAGGTCAAAGATTTATTGTGTACTTTTCGAGCCTTGTACGAAGAGGGGAACCATGTCTCCAGTTGTGACATTCATTATCTGCCCTCGAAATAACTGCCCGTCTCTTTCGTCCATACCTCCAATTTCAATGGTTCCAACTCCACATCATTTCCATCCCCAAAGTCATGATTCAACCCTATTAACCCATCAGCACCCCTTTATCAATCACTCCCAACAGCAAAACAAGACTTCCCAATTACTCACCTTAGAAGGCCAACGCAGCGGCGGTCGGAGGGGTCGTAGCTGACTGTGATTTGGTGATGAGACCGGGAGGCGAGGTACCACCATGACGGCAGAACGACTGGCCCTGGCTATCGATGCGGCAGCTGTACTCGTTGCACTTCATGTACACGTCCCACTCCCCATCGTCGCCACAAGTAAAGGCCGTGTAGTTGTACTTGTCGCACATGCCCTCGCCTGGTTCGCACTCGGTGTGGTGGGGGGCAATGAGGTCAGCGCCCGGGTAGTAGGGCTCTGCGTCGCGCTTCGAGGCCTCGTCGTTGATGATGCGGGTGCCCTGGCTCTCAGTGGTGAAAGGCTCGCCATCGCCCATGGAACCATCGTTGATGATGCGGGTCCTCTTGCTCTTGTCCATTGGGCCGGAGCTTCCATCATTGATAATGCGAGTTCCCTCACGATCGCTGGTAAATGGCTCGCCGTCATTCATGAAACCGTCATTGATGATGCGGGTCCTCTTGATCTTGTCTTTGGGGCTAGGTCGTTTATCGTTGATGATGCGAGTGCCCTCCCTCTCTGTGCTGAAGGGCTCAGACGCGTCAGCGCCGGCGGCAGCTTCATCATTGATGATGCGTGTCCTCTTGCTCATAGTTACGGGGCTAGAGCGCTTATCGTTGATGATGCGAGTGCCCTGTCTCTCGGTGGTGAAGGGCTCGGACTCGTCGATGCCGGCAGCACCGGCAGCGCCTTCGTCATTGATGATGCGAGTCCTCTTGCTCTTGGATGCGGGGACAGAGCGCTTGTTCATTTCCTCGCTATGGACTTGGACATCTGTTATATTTCGTTAGCAAAGTTCGAGACGGAATGCTTTAGGTGGGATGTGTCTCAAAAGTCGCCAGGATATCAAGTCGAAACACAGCCAGCAGTCAGCAGTCGGTGGTTAGTGGTCCAGTAGTCCGACCGCATGCGCTAGTATTTCCTCATATCGAATAGCCAGGTAGCTTAGAAAGTAAAGCAAATGGGATGACAGATCCAATGTGCTTCGTTGGAACTGGCTTCGAACCATCAGCTATCCTTCAATATCGAACAGGGCGTGGAAGGGGAGGTAATTCTTCGCTGAGGCCGCCGTCACTGTTGTGGGAATGTATGAAAAGATGAGAACGTGTGAAGTTCACTTCAACATGTCCTTACCCTTGCAAACTGCCACACCTGGGACGCACCGCTCACGGCGAGGAAGTATCCTACGCAAGACCTCCCCTTTCGGTCCGCAAGAAGCCGAACGATTGGGCGGCGTAATGTTCGCTTCGATACAGATGCCAGGGCAGTGACTAGCAATCTTGAAGGTGTATGGATGAGTTATGGTGCATTGCAGTAGCTCTTTGCCCACACAGACTCTTTCTCCAGGATAACACTCAACCAGCTCTTGTTGCTCCTGCTCTTGATGGTCATTCATCTCGTGCTCCTTCTCTTTCTGGTGCGACTTGACCTCATCGCCAGCGGCCTTACAGTGCGCATGTTGGAAATCCTCCGAAACGCATTCCTTCTCACACGTCATGTATGGAACGAAGTCAAACGAATGCAAGTTGATACATTGATAGACGAAGGTACCGCGACAAATTGTGCTTCCAGGTATGCACTGTGCGGCCGACTGTTCCCGTGACTGCTGCTGCTGCTGGTATTCCGACGATTCCTGGCGTGACATGACTTGAAGATGACTGTCCCTGCACATGGCGTTTCGATCGTCTACCTTGACACACTGCTTGTGGCATGTGCGAGCGAACTCGTAGTAATACGGTCGAATGAAGGAGCAATGGAAAAGGTCGTATCCACGGCAGGCTGAATCTCCAGGGACACACTCACCGAGACTGTAGGCAGGATTGGGGACGGCGACAGCTAACGCGAGCGAAATGGCCGCCAGCAGTGCGAGAACGGAGTTGATGAACTTCATGGTGGGGAAGCACTTGGGGGAGTGGGGTGAAGTGTAAGGGTTAGTAAAGAGCAAACAAGAGGGAAGGAAGATACCGTTTTAAGGGCAAGATGGAGTTGTTTGTTTGTGTGGTGGTGGAGGTGGGAGTTTGTCGGAGAGTGGGAGAGAGATATATGGACGGGAGGCGATGAACGGTCGTCTTGGCAGCGGGGGAGCAAACGGCGGGTAATAGTGAATGCAATATCGGGACCCTGGTAGCGCCTCCTGTTTGGAGTAATCTGGCAAGGGCGGCTAGTAAAGTTACGTCAGTGCGGTTGCAAAGTGAAAGAGCGGTTTGGGGCGCGGCTGCCATGTCTGTCAACCCTCAACACAAAGCAAAGGCAGGCGCAGACATACAGGTGACTGTCGAAATTTTAATTTTTGTACCTAATCATTCCGGGATTCCAATGCCCTCCCTGGAGGCCGGGTGGCAGGTGACTCTTCACTCGGTCGCGGACTCGACTGTCCGCTCTGCTTGTCGAACGCATTTCGAGGTGGCCCTCTGGCATGTAGTACATGTACGCCTGTGATGCTCCATCGTCATTTCCACCTGACCCCGTGCCGCATCCGCGATAAGCTACACCTATAGTTCCAAAACCGGGCATTGATATTGATCGGCTCCTCCATCTCTTGTGAGGACCATTTTTGTTGAGCGTTTCTCAAACCACAATTTACTCGCTGAGCCATAGATGGCTCTGTGACCGCTAGGTACGCTGCTCCTCAAGCTGCTACGGCGGCCTCCGTGATGGATCATTCATGCCTATTCGAGCTTTAGCAGTGATCACACCAGAAGTAAAGTCATTGGAATCAGTGCCATTGAGACAGCTTCAGTCAAAGAAAGCCCACCCAACGCTGGAACACACGCTCACACAATGAAAAAAAAACGATGGGAAAAGGAGCCTTGGAACATGTGATTTCAACCTGCCCGCTAACCCTGACCAGAGAGAGAAAAAGAGAAAAGTTTTCCGCACAACACCATGACTCCCATCCTCGTAAGACCGTAACAAGACACCCCCCGGCCAGCACAGCCTAATCCATGTCAAACCCCCACCCCCTTACCCTCCGTACCTGACGAATACCCCGCATCCCCCTTGACCTCCCCCATCAAAGCGGCAGTGTAGACATGCCTCATATCCTGCTCATTCCAACTCTGCTGCCTCGCCAAAGATCCCAAGCTCATCCCCCTAGGCTTAGCCCTCTTCAGCGCCTCCGCCTGCTGCATCCCGACTCCACTGTGGAGCGGCACGACGCCCTGCCCCGGCGGCGGAAACGGCACCGACGCTGTTGGCGAGCCGACGGGCCCACCCACAAGATTAACGGGAGATTTGGTGTCTGCGGACAGGTCCGACGACGCAGACACCTCCTCGTGCGCTTTCTTAAGGGCTTGCTCGTAGTTTGTGGAGCTGGTGCGGAGCGGGCCGGGCGGGCGGCGGTACGCGCGCTGGGCCTCGGAGATGCTGCCGTTGTCGGCGTCGTGTTGGTGGTCAGCCGATCCGTCCATGATGCCCGAGCGGGTGTTTTCACCGCCGGCGCCCATGCGGGGGAACATGTAGGCGGTGCCTGGGGCGAGGGGCGTGGTTGGGGCGGCCGAGTCGGTCTGCGAGACGCTGTTGAGCGTGAGGGCGGCTTCGGCTTCAGAGCGGGTGTTGGGAGTCAGGCCGGAAGGGGTTGCTGGCGTGAAGGAGCCGCGAGAGGGGGGCAGCAGAGATGGGCGTGCGTCGCCCATGGTGGAGATGATGTATAGGGGGGCCCGGTGGGAGGGAGGGACCGAAGTGTGGGGTTTAAGGTTTTGTTGGGAATAAGCTGCAGAAGCAGGGAACAGAGCTCAAGGAGTAGTCGGGCAGATTATCGTCTAGGTAAGAGTGTGGCCGCGCAGCTGCCGTGGCTTTTATACTGGGCTCGAGGGCGCGGGGTTGGGGAAGCTTCAATGGCGATGGCCCTTAGCGGAGGCTTCCTTTCCAGATTTCTGCACGTCGGAGCTGCTCTCTGCGAAGATTGGCGTCTACCTCTCAGCTCTTCCATGGATGGCAGAGGCCAATTGAACTATTTGAGGACTGCGCCAGAGGGTTATGATGACATGTCTTGGCGGGTGACGTCTATTCGCGCATCATTCAGGGTCCAGCGTGCGGGGCTGCTAACCTCTTTGCGACCCCGTGTCTGGTACTCCATCGTCGATTGCTGCCCGCTGCATGGCCCAGCCGACCTCCATGAGCCTCCTGTGGTAGCCATCCATCGGTGCAGTCATCGTATGCTCCACTGCTGCTGATGCTGCTTGCAGCTCCACGCCTGCGATCGGCCGAATGAACAAAGTAAGTTTGTAACGGCCAGGCTGTGACCCGAGATAGGGAGACGATCGGGAAAGATAACAAAAAGCAGGAACTCGAGTCGAGCCGCCTCGCGACCAGACGCATATGCTCTCGGACGCCGGAGGGAACACCTCTCTGGGCTATCGTGACGATGTTGCACCGGCCAACAAAAGCCAATACGAGCACACAGTGGGTCGCCAACACAATGACAATCTCGATTGTGTAGCTCCACCTCGGACGCGTAACGAGCGTGCCGTCATGCGCAGCTCCCGGTATGACGCGCTCCACGTGATCCCCCAATTCACCGCTTCCATCGTCGGCAAAGGATAGGCAGACTTCGCGGCGCCGCTGAAGTAGGATCGGCATCCTTCGTGTTGGCTAGTGAGTTCTGCTGACATTCGCCTGCCATGATTTCCTCTTACTCGCGTTGGGGGCCGTCATCGTTCCAGCACTACGCCAACGCGCACTCCAATCTCGCACTCTCCCCTATCCTTCAAGGTTCTCCCGGAGCAAAGCTGACCCACATAGCCTATGATCGGGTAAATCGTGACCGGCATCCACGCCCTGGTGGGCCAATCCGAACGGGCCTTGATCCCGTTTAAAAGCGAATCCGATCCATCGGGATGTCCAGAGGTGGCTCCAGATCGAAGCGCCACTGGGGTCGATCTACCGATAGCACGACCGTGTAAAAACGCCCTCGTTTGCCGATTATAACCAGTCCTCCTCCCATACCCTGTCGCATGCCCTTCATAAAACAGAATGGGGTTTGCTGTTGTGCAATCGCGGCAGATAAGCAGGCAGCCGGTCGACACGTCTTTCTTCTTCTCTCGGAGATAGTTCGCAGCTCTTCCTGTGTCACCTTCCCATCCGTGGGCCATTCTCCAGCATGGAGCGCATCTCGATCGAACGAAGTCGTAACATGAGGTTGTTCCGGGACGTTGGAAATCCGGCCATGCAGAACGCATGCATCGAGACATACGGAAAATTCGGGTGCGGAGCTCAGCGGCGTGGGCGGTCTGCACTCCATCTCACACCGCGCCTGTGATATCTGGCATTCCCAAAGTGCAGGGCATCCAATCGCGTTTGGCCAGCTGTATTTCAGGGTATGATGCTCGAATAGGAGATGCAGAAGGGTGAGGGACGCAATCTATCGAGCGCCGAGGGATGCATGGCTGGCGAGGGCCTGGCGTGCATGCAGCTGCTCGACACGCTGCGGCAAGCACGCTGCAATCTCGTGCGCGCGACGGTAACGCGGCCACTACATATCCGAAGCCAGCAAACTGTACACGTCGTGCATGCTACCCGTTGACGAGACGAATGAAGTCGGAATTGACTCTTTGCTTCGCAGGGAACGTGGGTCGCGCTAGAGCCGGCTAGCCATATTTGGCATCAGAATCGGTCCATTATTGATTGCCCTGGACGACAATCATAGGCATTGTGGAATTGGTTAGTCCACTCAAGGTAAAGCGTAAATATCAGGCGACCATCAAAACGTTCCTTATAGGATGAGTATTATCAATCCAATTGGTACCAGCCGGTAGGCGTGTGTCTATCAAAGACGGAATGTTAGCTTTGGTACTCAAATGCCAAACGTGTTTCCATAGCACAGGACTGGAAAACCGTCTCCTAAATTACTTCTGTTCCTTCAAATCTCGTACCATATGAACAAAGGACGAATTGGTCCTCAAGGCTCCGGTGATTTTCCATAACCAATGTCTATACGAGTATCAGGGAACGTGACAGGTGCCGCCGAAAAGGTCAAGCTACAGACATGCCGAGCATCAATCAGTGAGCACGCCTATTGAAAGTATTGGAAACCGGAAAAAAACAATCTTCAAATCCAAAAACTCTTCTAATCGAGGGTATATGGCAATGTCGAAATCTACTCACTAGCTGCCCAACAGATACCCCGAATCACTTCGCCTCCCCAATCTTGACATCCGTCTCACTCCCCTTTTGCGACGGCAGCACCGAATATTTGCCCCCATCATACGCCGTGTTCCCCCCAAAATTATTCACATACCCCCCGCCATACCCATACTGCTGCCCCTGACTCGGATCCAGCCTCGCCATCTCCGCTCCACCCTCGGCCTCGGTCAAAGGCCGAAACTTCTTCTCCCCATCCATCAAAATCGGGAAATCGTAATCGTGCGAGTCCCACGGGCCGACACCGCGCGCCTCCAGCGCGAGCCGATAGAGCTGCAACGTCCCAGTGCTCTGCCAATCCAGCCGCTTCGCCAGCCTCCTCCCGCCCCTCCACCAAAAGATCTGCTGTATGAACACCCAGTCGAGCAAGATGAGCACGCTGCCGACTCCCAAGATGATGGCCATGCCCAGCACCGACACCGAATAGTGGTTGCTGGAGCGGATCTTCTGCAGGTCGCACAGGCTCCGCAGCAGTGGATCGGTGGGGGTGTTGCTGCGGATCTGCTCGATCGAGGACACTTCGGGGCTCACGTCGAAGGCGCTGGGGTTCGCGAACTCGGCGACGCGCCGCTGGAGCGTGGCCAGGGACATGTTGTGCAGGTTCTCGACCTCGCGGTGCCACTGGTCCTGCGGGAGGCCCGAGGAGCCCGTGCTGTCGATGGTGTAGATCCAGTCTTTTGCGAGGAGGAGGTCGGCGCCGAGGACTTTGAAGGCCCATTGCAGAGACATGGCCCAGATGCCGTCGGAGAGGAGCTGGAAGGTGGCGTTTTGTTGGGGGCTCAGCTGGAGGGTGTTGTTGGCGATGGATTGGCGGACGGCGTATTGGCCGGTGAGCGGGGTGCAGAGGCGGTTGGCTGTGTTGCAGACTTGATATCTTTCGGTGCAACCGAGGACGGAGAGGTCGTGCGAGGCGGTCGAGAAGGTGGCCTCTGTGACCACGGCGCTTTTGTTGTGGGCGAAGAAAAGTGGGTCGTCTACCTGTTTGGTGTAAAAGGCCTTGTTCAGGAGGGACATGAGGGTGACGTCGGATTCGACGGGTGCGAAATCGGGTATCGGTGTAAAATCGCTAGCATCCTCCCTGTTCAAATAGACGGTTTGAGCCCTATGCTAGTCAGCTTTTACATATTCAGCATACTATACCATAGAGGCAAGGGAGTGGTGCGAGGAGATTCGCGATACGTACGTGATCGTGTATGCTGACGGCAAGTATCTGCGTGAAGAGTTTGCAACGCAGAACGTAGTAGTGAGATTGTTCTCTGGAATCTCGTTTTTCTGATACCACTGGTCGGCCAGATTGTAGCATCCTTCTTTGCCCTTGCCCATTTGGTAATACCTTACACTAGTGTTGGAAGGTGCATCGCCATCTCTTGAACTCTCAGCGACATTGTCTATCCACGGCGTAGCATATCGGTCAGCATCGATAGGAGCACAGGTAGTTACCCGGCGCACGGTGATCGTCTCCGTTTCCGGTAGGTTGATGCCAAGATCCTTGCTCGAGGAGATCGCCCCAGAATCAAAACATATTGGGTCCTTTGTGCAGGCATTGTTCCCAAAAGGACATGTACATGATGAATTCACGTACTCGGACGCCCTGTCATTTTCCAAGAAAGGTTGGACGAAAAAATTGCAGCCACCAGATGCAGTGTTGTCGTTCTCGGAGTAGCAAGAGCGCACGTATGCCGCACTCTTGACTAGTGTCATTCGCCCAAGTAAGACTTGGGTGTTGAAGTCGAGAAGCTCTTTGCCGCTCAGAAATCTGGTACTAACACCCCGGAGATTGTCAACCCCAGGTGGAAACCCGCAGGCCTTGCCTCGAACAAGTGCCTGTCCAGAGTTTGAGCTTCCGGTAACTCGAGAAGAGAACAGACCGGCAGCTGTGAAGACGGCGATGTGGAAAGCGGTAAGAATGATCAGGGGTAGTGAGTTTCGTATCGGCGCTTGGATTCTTCCTTTCCAAACGAACGCAGACCGTCCCATCTTCCATAGCGCATTCGGCGCTGCTATCGCGTTGCGCAATATCACTTGTTGTTGGTGGAAAAGACCGTTTTTCGAATCGGTGGTTGATCGATTTTGGTGGATGATGAAGCATAGCACTCTCCAAAAACAGGCTCCAGAGAATTGGACGAACAGCGTGAGAAACGAAATCAGGATCAGCCCATAGTTGGAATCGGTTGTCAACGTTGCTCCTAATACCTTCCCGCGCTCTATACACATGTTAGCTGATGGAATAGACAATGTTGGGTCACGCACCCCAGTTGGTCCAGATCCCGTTGTAGACCGTATCGTCAGACGAGAATGGGCTCTTCAACGACATCTTTGGCTCGTGTGGGTATTCATACAGCCGTGGCTGATATTTCCACGAACCCGGCCTTTGGATTTTTAACTATCGCTTCCCTCGTTTCTAGGTCGTATAAAAGACCCCGATTCTTCGAGCCTGGGCGGGATGTGGCTCTGGAACCTGAAGTGGGGATCGTGTTTGTTGTTGTTATCACCACGGTGTCTAGGCCGATCCCTATTGCAGAACTTGCCACGCGATCAGCTATTTTGGAAGGAGACGGAAAAAAATCTTGACCAGGACATTCGGAGAAAGTGAAAACAGTCTCGAACGTAGGGCGGCGATGGTAAGCCTTAATACGCAACGACCCTGGACGAGGCTTGTCCTCAGCCCGAGGGGCGAAGGAGCGGCACATTTTCCCGTTATATTTCAGCCCCGCGGGGCTGATCATCCGGTACCAAGCAAGCCATTGATGCTATGGCGGGGCGATGTGGCCAGAGAGGGTCAAAAGAGCCTCAAGAGCGCTCGTGTAGGACGTGTCGCCCCCTGAAGGCAGCATAGGCAGCAGTGCGCTAGCCTGAACGCGACAAAAGACAACACACGATCAGTCAAAATCATCTGGACATGATGCAAGATGGGCTCAAACTACTGGCGAAATTTGCAGATCGTATCTTGAGGGTTGGGGGCCAAATCCCTCCCTTGCCTAGATTTTACTAGCTCAAGCATTAGCGCTACGCTCGGACGCCTGAGGAGGTTAGTGGTACGCCTCACTGGCTGATCTTGCAGGGTCAGACTGTTTTGCTGGGAGATTGGCAGGAGCAAAAATAAATCATCTCAGTCATGTCAATCGTTAGATGGTCACAGCGTTCAAATGCCGAGTGAAACGGGAGGCTTGAACGTTGGTGGCGAATGTCACGAAAGTTTGTGTCTCGCTCGTGGAGCGAGAAGTGTCAGCCACACACCTGGGCAACCCCGCCAAATGCACATTCCAAGATTCTTGTATCAATTTTCGCTTCATGCACGTCATTAGTAAAGCGGGCAACAGAAACTGGTATCCGGATAATGCAACACAACTAGAAAACATGCTCATGGCATCCAAACGCCAGATAATGCTCGTTGAAATCGCCCATCTCATCATAAACGTTTGCTCCAATATATCTCCAATCCTGTACTCCATATCATATCGGGTTTCTAGATCCTGTACACGACTCCATCGGAGTACATGATCTTGTTCCTTTCGCTCAGGGTCTGGAGAGCCTTCTCTGCCTCGTCTCTGCCGAATGGCTCCCTGCCCGCACCAGACCCGATCCTTGCGTTCACGGCTTCAATCACGTCATCGGCAGCAGCCTCATCATCCCTGAACAGAGTCCCAGCAACAAGTTGGCCCAAAGCAGTTTGGAAAACCTGCAATCGAGCGGGAGTGATGGATTGTGAGGCATCTTGAGACTCTGTTTGCGTGTCGAGAAGCTGCGATGCGGGCTGCGAAGAGGCGACGGAAAATTGCGAAGACGTTCCGTTTTGAGGCTCAACGGTAGATGTTGAGCGCTGGGTAGTACGCCGCGTTCGCGGGGTGGTATTATAAAGGTCTGCGTTGTCTTCCTCGTTCTCTTCTGCAGCAGGATCCGTGCGTTGGCTGCGGGTGCTTGGGCCGCCAGTCCGGCGAGGCTGGGTGGTCTCAGCCTCATCACCATCCTCATCGTCATCGTCAGAGGATTCTTCGTCAGTGGACATGGCATCTGGATCGCGTGCAATACGCCTGCGTTTCCGACGCTCGTTTTCCACAACTTCTTTGAACAGGGCAAATCGTAGGATCTGCTCCGCTATTTCGGCGTCCTTCTGGTCAACACGTTTTGAGAGGCGAGCCTTTGCGTGCGCCGTCGAAAGACGAATAAGCGTCTCGAGTGTACGAGCGGTAATGGGAGATGTTCTTCGGGTGCCAGCATCGAGTTCGTCATTGCGGAGAGCCGAGTAGGCAGCCACAATATGATCTGAAGCGCCCTTGGTGAGAATAGGCTTCTCCGCCTTGGCATACTGGATGTACTTCTTGATAAAAGGAATCGAGATGACTTCTGTACGACGGTTTGACCCACGTCCTACAGTGACAGTGACTCCAGAGTGAAGCATAGGGTTGAACTTTTCGTAGACTTCAGTGGGGCGATTCGCGTCGGCGTCCGTGTTGAGACCGACACCCAAGAGCTGGGCGCCATCTTCGCGAACAGGTGCTCCTTCCTCTGTGCCTGGTTGGCGATACCGGTGCATACGGAGAACATGCTCTGAGACTTGCCTGTCCCGTGCATCGTCGATGTCGTCTGTGACTACAAAGAGTAAATCGAAACGGGACAAGAGAGAGTCGGGAAGGGCGATGTTTCGATGGGGATCCTTGTGGATGTCGTATTGGCCAAATATTGGGTTAGCAGCTGCGATGACACTGCAGCGTGCATTGAGAGACGTGTGAATTCCGGCCTTGGCAATGGTAACCGTCTGCTGTTCCATAACTTCGTGGATGGCTACACGGTCGACGTCGGACATTTTGTCGAATTCGTCAATGCAGACAACACCACGATCACCAAGAACCATGGCACCGGCCTCCAGGCGGCGTTCCCCGGTTTCCTTGTCTTGCGTGACGGCGGCTGTAAGACCCACGCCAGACGAGCCTCTACCCGTGGTGGCAATAGCGAGAGGAGCCGTATTGAGAACAAATCGAAGGAGCTGGGACTTGGCTGTGGAAGGGTCACCAACCATGAGGATGTTGATATCTCCTCTCAGATGCGAGCCGTTGGCCAAGTTCTTCTCTTGTCCTCCCAATAGCATGAGCAGTATCGCCTTCTTGAGATAGTCGTGCCCGTAGATTGAGGGCGCAAGCGATTGCGAGAGGAGATCGAATACACGCTTATTCTTCGCAATCTTGTTGATGTTGCGGATATCGGTATCTGTAATGGTCGCCTGTGCGATACCACCTCCTGATTTGGAGGAGAGCAGTATGATATTGTTGGCAAGGATCAGAGTGCGGAAGGTAGAGCTACCCGACTGAACGTTGCGGCTTCCCAGCGAGCGGTAAATGCCGACAAGCTGAATGCGGTCTCCGGGTTTGACGCGGTCTACGAGGTCGTCGTCAAGGATGACGTCTACTGAGCGGGGAAGCTGGCCGGCCGGTGCACGCTCTGGCATTTCTTGGATGGAGATGGTTTGGTGGTCTCGGTAAATAGAGTAGCCAAATTCAGTGACAAGCTAAAAGAGGTCAATGTAAGTGTCAAAATAGGCGTTGCATGGGACGTACAGGGTTGCCTTCATCATCTTCGGTGGGGTAGACGCTAGAGCTGGCGGCGCCGACGGTGGTGGTCTGGTCGCGATATTCTCTGAAGTGGAATTTTTGCTTGGCCTCGCTGTAGTGCACGCTCTTGGTGACCTTGGGGCGCACTAGCGATGTCTTTGTAACGATGCCCTCCAGAGACACCATGTGGTTCAGCTGCTGGGAGCTAAGCGTTCGCGGATTGACCGAAAATTCGCCAAAGCTACCAATGTAAGCGCAGTAGTAGACGGCATCTTCGTCTGTCTCATGTTTGGGTCGGTCGGGAAGTGTCTTGACAACGTTTTTGAGCGCGCGGTTGAAAGCATCGGTGAAGTCGAAGGGCTGATTAAGGAGTCTATCCCAGTTAGGTGATTGGGAGCAGAAGCGGCAAGGGAAGCACACCCGTCGGACAGGTCCCTGTTATGAGACCTAATCTCATCCAAGCTGACTGTGAGTCTCCTTTGGCCCCGGTTGAGCATTACCAGGATGTCGGGACGATAACTGTTTGTTTGTCAGTGCGGTCTAGCTTGCGGGGCTGTCGCCGGCGTTACCTGCGAGCAGTGATTTCCTCTGTGACATTGTCAGCCTCTAGTATTTACCGATTAAGCCGCTGTACGTACGGGGATCCAGGAATTCCTCGGCAAGCCTGATGCGCCTGCGCGTCTCGTCGTCCCTGATCACCTCGGCCATGGTGCAGAATTTGCTGCGCTGTACGTCTAGAAGGAGGCGCTGTCGATTGTACGGCGAGCGCAGTGGGCCGTTGCCTGGGAAGAAACAAACAAGGCAAGGTGGGTATCTCGGAGGAGGGGTGCCAGTGGTGGTGGAGGCGCGGGCGTGAGGGGGTGAATTTGGGGGTTGGCGGAGGGAAGTCGCGTAAAGTGGTTTCGCGTCGGCGCTAGTCCTCTTTTGGGACGTCACGCTTGGGACGCGTCGGGGCAATCATGTCTCCCATCTGGGACTAGCACTTGCATACCCTCGTCCCATGCGCAGCTGCACCTGGCTGCCTCATCTCATCTTCTGAGTTCAGCGACTCTGTGCCCCACGATGCCACCGTTGACGACTCGCTCTACCTGCGTCGAGAAGCTGGGTCTTGACGTAATCTACCCTCACCAACGGAAATAACACGGATTTTGAATGGATTTAACCAATGACGCCGTGGACTTGTTAACACTAACCGCGGGCGAGCTCGCCCATCTGCTATGCATTTTCAGCACTCGGCCGACGATGGAGCCGCTATAAAAGAGGCAAGGAGCACTGCCTTCTACACTCGAGAGCTTTTAGCTTTCCCTTCCATCACACACATTTCTCCCTGTGCCAATGGCTCCTCGCGTTTTCCTCATCACAGGCACTTCGACCGGCTTCGGGCTGGAGCTGGTCAAGGTTGTCCTAGAGAACGGCGACTACGTAGTAGCAACCGCTCGCAACTCGTCAAAACTCTCATTTGAAGGAGCAAACTCTTCCAACAGCCTCCTTGTCGATTTGGACGTCACCAGCCAGGAGTCCATATCCAAGGCTTTTGAAGCAGCAGTGCAGAAGTTCAAGAGAGTCGATGTTGTTGTCAACAATGCCGGATACGGTCTTGCAGGCGAATTTGAGTCACTATCCGAGAACCAGATCCGCACACAGATGGAGGTGAATTTCTTCGGCCTCATCAACGTCACGAGGAAGGCCATGGAGGTCATGCGAGACTTGAAGACTGGGGGTGTTATCCAACAGGTCACTTCCATTGGCGGTCAAATCGGTAAGCGACAATCTAATTTAGAGGGTCCGACAAATGCTGATGTTCGTTCAGGTGTTCCAACATTCTCCGTATATTGCGCGTCAAAATGGGCCGTTGAAGGTTTCACTGAAGCAGTGTCCAAGGAAGTCAAGCCTGAATGGGGAATTAAATTCACATGCATCGAGCCAGGTGGTTTCAGAACCGATTGGGCAGGTCGTAGCATGGACTTTGGAGAGAAGAAAAACGCAGCCTATGATCACATCGACGCAAAAGAAACCATGGGCAAGCGGCACGGCACGCAAGCGGGTGACCCTCCCAAAGCGGCAAAGGCGTTTTACGAATTGGCTGTCATGAAAGACCCTCCTCTACGATGCATCGTCGGCACAGACGCCTACCAAAGGATCAACGAGAAGCTGGGATCGTACGCTGAAAACGTCAAGAAATACGAAAAACTCAGCAACAGTACTGACGTCGACGGTTATAAGCCACCGAACTAGAGGCACTCTGTGGGACGCTGAGTTAGATTGCGTGGCTGACATCACAAGGCAAAACGTCCTCACCGCAAATTCTGTACCTCTTCCGCAGGGCTCGCAGAATCAGACACGTCGCTGGCCAGGATGTGGGCGGAAAAATAGCGCCTACCGTCGTCCTGGCTGTTCATCCGATTTGTGTTGCATGTCAGATCGCTTGTGTAGAACTGGTCCTTGGCGTGGTCATCAAACCAGCCTCCTTATCCGAGGGGGGGCTTTTTTCTTTTTCTTGTCGCGAAAATTTCAAGGCCGAGTCAACAAACAGGGCGTTGTGTGGTTGGGAATCATTTAAGCTACACAAGGATGTACGGTGGGGACGTACAGCATTATCCTTGACATGCCGACACGTTGCTCTACATGGACATGTACTTTCCGTAGTGATCACAATCTGTCTTGCGCAAAAGCAACGGCGACCCCTTGGAACATCGCCACAGATTCTGTTGCAATTCGTAGCCAGTGTTTCAAATCCACAGAACATCATGTTCGCATCGCAATTAGCCGCAGAGCCCCTTTGAACCACACAGGGGAGCCATTGGCTGCATGTATGGTTACATTCGCGCCAAAGAAAACCCCGCACGTGGTAATTAGGTATGCCAAGGTCCCACGCTGCATGTGCTCCACTCGTCCTTTTGGCAGCGGTGCGTGACTCAGTTCCGACGCATTTACATGGGTCCAAGGGTTCAACGCTGAGGTAGAAGCCGATTACCCGCCTTCTTACAGGCCAAGTGCCGGAATGACCGGCCCTCAGGAACATCACGATGTACAAAAGGCCCAGGCTCTAAAGCGTAGGCCAACAGGGAGAATGTCTCGTGCTATGGAGATCGACTGAGGGATCAAATGCCTCCGTGGGTCGTTCGCCCATGGACCATCCCTGTCCAGGGCACTACATAGAGAACATAGTACGGCTTTTACGCCTTTCAAGCCTGCCAGCTAAATACACCAAAGCCACCAAGTCTAGACCCAAGAATTTCTTACCTACGTCAACGGGCTAACTCCATTTCTTAGCTCGGTCATAATAAGTATATGAGTAGGCCTCTTAGGTCTGTCCTCACTGATATATTCCAGATACATACTACAGAATGATTCTATCTCAATATGTTGCAGCAATCAGCTGCTTTACTACCAGTTATGCGGCCCCAGTGGCTCCATGGGTTATCCAGAATGGCCTTCGTAACTCGACACAGGGCTCTACATACCCCAATCCAGAGATATCGACTGGAAACAACTCGGGTATTCATGATCCTAGCATCATCAAGAAAGATGGCACCTACTATCGCTTCTCCACCGGCGGAAACATTGCCATCGCCACAGCTCCAACAATTGCCGGGCCATGGGAGTACAAAGGCGCACTATTACACAAGGGAACTTCCATAATCGTCGTCGAAGGCCAAGATATCTGGGTACGTGTCCCTCTCCCTCCAACCCCCCCTGATGATCGCTAACCCAGCCCCCCGCCAAAAGGCCCCCGACGTCTCCAAGATCGGCGACACGTACTACGCCTACTACTCAGTCTCGGTAATCGGCTCGCAAGAGTCTCAGATCGGCGTCGCCACGTCCAAGACCCTGGAGCCGGGCTCCTGGACGGACCGCGGCAGCCTCAACATCCCAAAGTCGAAGAAGTATAACCTCATCGACCCGCACGTCTTCGATAACGGGGACGCGGATTTTGTCTACTTTACATTTGGGAGTTATTGGCAGGGTGTATTTCAGACTACGTTGCCGCGCGACTCGCTGACCAGGTTCCCGGGCACGCCGCTCGAGAATATCATTAGCAATACGACGACGAATGCGCAGGTACTCGAGGGCGCGTTTACCTACCAGAACGGCGGGTTTTTCTACGTGTTCTTTTCGGCAGGCGCGTGTTGCAATATTCCGCCTAACCTCGTGCCTCCTGGGGACGAGTACCGCGTCGCTGTGTGCAGGTCCACGAGCGTACGCGGGCCCTTTGTGGATGCAGAGGGCAAAGACTGCTTGACGCAGAATGGTGGCACCGTCATCCTCGGCAGCCATGACGACGTCTATGCTCCTGGCGGGCAGGGAGTCATTGATGATGGGGACAAGGGGCCTGTGCTGTTCTATCACTATGTGAAGCCTAGCATAGGATACGATTCTGAGAAATTTCTTTATGGCTGGAATTATCTCGATTTCTCCACAGGTTGGCCAGTCTTGACGAAAAAGTAGGCGACAACGAAGGGGAGTAACGGAGCTGGTCTTCGGAGGGAGACCTAGATTTCTTTTGTTCGGGTTCTTTGGACTTTGATTGTGGTTCCAGCATTGTTTTCGGGCATGATTTATGATTTATGAGGCTATGGATTATGGATTAACGACTTTATGAGGTATCATGATATATATATATATAGGTAGATCCAAGAGTTGCTAGACAATAAGCTGGATCTGTTGTCGAGATGATAAAGGAATGGAGATCATTCATAGGACCTAGTGTTTATGGTTTGAAGTGATTCATTTGGCTGAACCTAGATCCAGGGCTTCTGTTGTGTGTTTTCTACCGTCTCATGTCTAATCAGTCGGCTCGCGCGGGTGAGGTTGCTCTTCGCACATGAAGTGCCACAAAGATAACGGTATGGGCCAACGTCCAAGCTCAACATGATCCAAGGTCAGAACACGAAGGGAACGGATCAATATCCATCCGGTATATTGCAAGCTTCCACCGCCCTGCACCTCGGGACAGAATTCCGTCCGGAAGAGGCAACTGCTCACAAGAATAGAATCGAGACCAACAATTGAGCAGTGCCATGACGTGCGATCGGACTGAGCAAAGCTTAATCGGACCTCGGGCCCAATCGCTTCCAACGTTAGCTCTTGTGCATGCATGAACCGGCAAGGTAGATCCGAGATCGTGCGTGTCTACATTGCAGAATTTTGATGCGGGTTTTGCGGCTGTATTCTCCGAATGACGGCGTGAGGCCGTTGGGAGCACCCAAAGCCGTGATTCCACCTCCAATATCCCATAGATTTTCTAGTGAATTCGCACGAAGTCTTGCTCTAATCTTCGTTTCCCCGCGTCAGCCTTACCCCAGGGTGGTTTGCGCCATCTGTGTCCGGCATCGCCTCGGCCTTGGCATGCGTCATCGTCCTGACGCAACACCCGTTCAGTCACGCTACAACATCCATGCGCCCTGCCAAGCTATCACCACCGGAATTCAGGTTTCGCGGGGCTTACCCTGGCGTACAAAACGAGCCGTTTGTACCGACGACCTGAAGCAGGTTCCTTTCCCCCTTCAATTGCTTCTCTGCGACAAGCAGCACCAGACTCGCGGCCATTCACTGTGGCTTGTGGAGCCTTGCGACCCCGCGACCCCGCCATCCAGCGAACCAAGGATAAAGAAATTTCGCGGTCTCGGCGGAATAGTTTGTGCGGATTCGCTGTCTGAAGGTCCACTCCGCTCATAACCAAGCCAACCGACTGTCCTTTCTCAAAACCAACCAAGCTTTCATCATGTCAGCTGCTCCAGAAGAAGCCCAGCCTGGAAACGGGCAGAATGGAGAGTCCCGTGGTCCGAAGGGCAAGATTCAGCACCCATTCCCACAACTACGCGCTAAGCTCAAGGAAACCCACCTCTACGATGTCAAAATCAAAGCCGTGCACTTGAAGAGCAAGATCGGCAAGTTCAAAAACCTGATCAATCCGAACCACCGACATGACGAGGAGCACGAGCAAAAGACGGACGAAAAGCGCAGCCGCATCTGTGAAAACCATCGCTTCAATAGCTTTGCTCCCGAGCGCGACGGAAATCTCGTCAAGTGGTATGTTGATGGGAGGGATTACTTTTGGGCTGTCGCCGAGATGCTCGACAGAGCTACTGAGACGATATACATTGCCGATTGGTGGCTTTCACCCGAACTGTACTTGAAGCGCCCTCCATTCTACAACCAAGAATGGAGGCTGGACCACATCTTGAAGAGAAAGGCAGAGCAGGGTGTCAAGATATATGTTTGTGTGTACAAGGAGGTGAGTCGCTTGAAAGCTGCTGCTGATCTTCCTTTTACATGCGTTGCTCCCCCTTCGAAACCCATGCTAATATGTTTTCTAGGTGTCTGCAGCGTTGACTTGCAACAGCCAACACACCAAGAAAGCTCTAATGAGCCTCATCAAGGAAGGCGAGCCTGGATATGGAAATATCATCGTCATGAGGCACCCGGATCATAACGTACTCGAAAATGCTTCTGATATGACATTTTACTGGGCCCATCACGAGAAGTTCATCGTTGTCGACTATGCCATGGCCATGATTGGCGGACTCGACATGTGCTACGGTCGCTGGGACGAAAAACAGCATCCATTGGCTGATGTGCATCCCTCTGGTGTTCAGAACGAGATATTTCCCGGACAGGATTTCAACAATAATCGCATCATGGACTTTCAGACTGTAGACGACTGGAAGTCAAATCAGTTGAGCAAGGTCGAATATGGCCGCATGCCATGGCATGATGTTGCCATGGGCGTCATTGGACCTTGCGTGTACGACATTGCTGAGCACTTCGTTTTGAGGTGGAACTTCTGCAAACGCGACAAGTACAAGCGCGATGACCGATATCCTTGGCTGACTCTTGAGGGACGCGAAGGCGAGGATGAAGATCTGGTCGGTGTCCAGCGACCCAAATTTCCTGTTGGTGGTTATCTTCATCATCCCCTCTCCCCACTCAGTACGAAGAATCTGGACAACCGCGGAACTGTACACGCTCAGCTCGTTCGGAGTAGTGCAGACTGGAGCAGTGGTATCCTTCCCGCTGAGCACAGCATTCAGAATGCTTATTGTGATCTCATCCGGAACGCGGAGCACTATGTCTACATTGAGAACCAATTCTTCATCACTGCGACGGGTGAAAATCAGAGCCCAATTCACAATCAGATCGGACGTGCGATTGTGGATGCAGTCGTTCGCGCAGGCAAAGAGGGCCGCAAGTTTAAGGTAATCATCATCATTCCCGCTATACCTGGGTTTGCTGGAGACTTGCGGCAAGAGGCTGCCGCAGGCACGAGGGCCATCATGGACTACCAGTACAAGAGTATTTGTCGCGGCCCTGATAGTATCTTCCGCCAAATCGAAGCAGGAGGGGTCAACCCGGACGATCATATCTTCTTCTTCAACCTTCGATCATACGACCGTTTGAATGTAACGCCGTCATTGAGAGAGCATGAGAGGAAGTCTGGCATGAAATACGAGGATCTTCAGCGCGCTGAAGTCGAAGAGCTTGAAGCACCACCTGACAGCGCCGACGAAGTTCGTGAGCGAGTCGCGGATATGAGACGTAGATTTGCTGCAGATGAAGAAGCTGTGGGCCAGGGGGACCAGGGTGGCATCATTGACCCTGATTCCATTGCAGATGACGCTATGCTTACAGACAAGAAGCCCAGCACAGAACCCTGGGAAGGCGACCCTGAGGCTGAGAAGGAGCATTTCTTCCAAGAAGAGCTCTACGTGCATGCTAAAGTGTGCATCATTGACGACAAATACGTGATCTGTGGGTCATCGAACATCAACGATCGCTCGCAACTTGGCTTCCACGATTCTGAACTCAGTATCGTCATGCAGGATACCGATCTCGTCGACATTGAAATGGATGGCAAGCCATACCAAGCGGCACGCCTTGCCTACACCCTGCGCAGCAATCTCTGGCGCGAACACCTCGGTCTCCTCCCTCCGCAGAGCCTCGACGCAACCGAGGACCCGAATGCCCAACCCCCAGGCGACTCTCCAAACGACAACCTGGAAGGCCCCGAGTTCAACTTTGTCTCCGACCCCTTGTCCGACAAGCTATGGAGCGAATGGACCGAGCGTGCGACGACCAACACGTCTATCTTCAAAGACCTGTTCCACGCTGATCCTGACGATGACATTGTCACGTTTGAAGATTATGACAAGTTTACTCCCAACCCCAAGAGCGATAGTGAGCACAAGCAGGGTCATCTGTACGTTATGGACAGGCCAGTCGAGGAGGTTAGGAAGGAGCTGGATCGCATAAAGGGCCACTTGGTCTGGATGCCGATGAAATTCCTGGAGAATGAGCAGATGGCTGAGAGGGGTCTGCAAGTGAATCAGTGGACCGAGTCGATTTATACCTGAGCTACTCTGATACAGCCATGTATTAAGGTGTGGGTCTCGGTGGGGGCCTAGAGGAGTTTTTCTTTTTCCATGATGACCATTTGGCGTTGCGATGGTTTGGCTCGTGTATTGGGATTACCTCTGGGTTATTGGCTGGCTGGTTCTAGCTTGAGTTTTGTTTAATTGGATTGCATTAATTATTCGCATGTAATCTTTTCCTGAGATGCTTTTTGGTTGTGAGTTAAGTGGTGTTAGGTCAGCAGTCGTGCCACATTTTCATTGCGCTCATCCCCGAGTTGTCTTGTTTTTGAATACAGCATTACTGAGGCTGTGACTGACCCATTTCTCGGGGCAAAGCTGCCATTTATGTTGATAGCCTATTTGGTGATCTATCCAGTTTCAAGTGCTGTATGAACATTAGTAGCCGTAGAACCCACCGCTCTGGTGCCCCGTTACAGCTTTTGAACGCAGGCCCGCCTATTCCCTCCTTATTCCATTGAAGCAGTTCTGTCACCAAAGAACCATGCATGTGGTAAATCATACTTCTGGATCGGTCATGGAGTGGCATGGAGTGTAGCTGGGGCGGTGGGTGCAACATCAATGATGGAAAGACTGATTTGAAGCCTGACGTCTTTGTTCAAGTGCTACCTATCAAGATTAATGAGCTACTCCAGTCTCTCAGGCGCTTTAATATCTGTTCCAGCGGGGGCCGCTTTGATGGTGATGCATACGCTAATGGATCTACTCTAAATATCTTCCATTTCCGCCTTCCAGGCAGTTATAGCCATTGTAAAGGGGACAAATTATCGCTCAGTGGTTAAATTGTTTGTTCGTATGATTTCCTTCTCAACAATATATGCGCCAAAACTGAGTCTTGTATCAACGACAACGATTGGAGACCACCCAACTGGAGCACCAATTATTTCTAATATCAAACTTACGCATAGATATGCCGCGCCAAATATGTGATACATCACATAATCAACTGGCATAATTTATGACGATCTTTCGACACTCGATGCTAGCTTGGTGCTGAACGCTGATGTTCAGGCCCATGAGTCTCGATTACATTTACGACCAACGCCGCCCGGCAGATTAGGATGGATCATTGGACACACAGACAAGGAGCCAGCTTCCGAAACTTACTATAGGTCATGGAATCCGCTGGTGTAGGCCGGGATCTTGCTTTCCAGGGGAGTATTTCATGATTGGCCCAGCGCCGTCCTTGGGTAAGAAGCAGATATAATCGTAGCGCATTTCCACAGATTGTTGATAAAGGCTCTCACCTTTGCTATGATCTCGTCTCATATTCACGTCATTTTATTTGCGAAAATGCCTGTCCAGCAGTTGAAAGACAGAATTGCTAATGTCACGGGATCTTCCCAGGGCATTGGCCGCGAGATTGCAAGTCAATTCCATGAAGAAGGCGCGTTTCTTGTTTGCGCGGACCTTCTTCCTATAGGAGAGGAGGCAGGAATTCCGACTCACGAGTGGATTGTTCAGAGGAAGGGAAAAGCGATATTTGTGAAGCTGGACTTCAGTGTGGCTAATGATTGGAAGGCGGCTATCGTCAAGACAGTAGAAGAATATGGCAGAGTGGATGTGTAAGTCAAAAATAAGTCTATTAGTAGTCATAACTACGAACAGGATCGAGAAGAAGAGCAATGTGCTAACAATCAGACGCCTAACATCGTTAATAACGCCGGTATCTGTACGGAGGCCAACGACCCGCGATTCATCGATGAGGTTGATGAAGATGCTTTTGATGCCCACATGTGCATAAGCGCCTGTGGAGCTTTCTTCGGATTCAAGTATGCCATCCAACAATTAAAAAAACAACAGCTACATAAGAGCAGTGGACTTCGGGGGTAGATCTTTAACATATCCTCCATGGTAGCCAACATCGGGATGTCGGGTCTCAGTACAAAACAGATATTCATTGGGTAGGGTGTGGTGACCTGACTAGTAACAGCTGGTTACACTGCCTCGAAGGGGGCCGTCGCCGCAATGACCAAGACTATCACCGTAGATGTGGCGAAATACGGCATAGTCGCAAACTCGATCTGCCCAGGATGTGAGTAGCCCTTTCAAGTATCCATTCTTTCGGAGCTAAAATTTGCTTTCTAGTTTCTCAAACGCCCATGCTTGATATGGCACTAGGAGGTGCCCTTTCTTCTGCGAGAGATGCTGTAGTTGCTACGATTCCTCGAGGCGGGTTTGGATTGCCCTCGAATCACGCTAGTGCTGCTGTGTCCCTCACCAGTGATGATGCGGCGTGGGTTACGGGTGTTATTTTGCCAGTGGATAGTGGTTTGACATTTTTTTTGAAACTATAACGATAGGCATATAATGGCACGGACAGAGATTTAGATATTGAAAGTCGATTATTGTCGAACAAGGAAATGAGACCGAAGCTCATGCGTTGCTCTCTACTTCGTTGGCACAAACGACTGCGTCTCTACGTCAGTTCTCCTGTGATGCGTACATCGTGCGCTAAACTCCATATAGTCAACCCATGTCTAAAAGAAAGCGGAGGGGAATTGTGGGTTCCAATTGCAGGAATTATGTCTGGATTTCAAACGGCATGGGGTTGAGGCCAATAAAATTCTTCCCGTCATTCCACTTTATGATCAATGCAGTAGGTCATAAAGATGTGTGCGGCAATGAGTGGTGCACTCCGGCCGCTAGACGCTATCGATGACCGAAGCATGCATCCTCTTGGTGGAGAGAGATTTCGTCACGGCCACACATTTCAGTTATCCCAACTCCGTTAACATAGCAATCGCATACGCGCCAAGAGTCTCTACTAGGTAAGAAAGTACTCGCCCACTATATACCGAAGATAGCAGCCGTCAGACTTCAGTTACTATCCAGACAAATTTTGACAGGGATTGTGTTGGAAAAGCTTGGTTACACTGCAGCTTGTCAATGTCTGCACAAACGAGTAGCGCTCGGCTGAACACCGCCTTGACGACTACAACACTCGATATATCGAACGGAGTCACTGGAATTAAAAACATGGAGGTGATAACCGCTTTTGTGTAACTAATCTGCTCAGACCCGAGACAAATCCCCGCCTCCAACAATTTACGATCGATCATTCCGAGAGGGAATCCTTCCCATGTATCTTGAGACGAGGTAGTGCTAGAAATCGATGCGCATGACGAGTGTTGTCTTGAGCAGACGGTGCTTATATGTCCTCTTTTAGACAAGGTAGAGCAGACCATAAGATCCTGCTATCGATAATATAAAATAAGCTTTCTGCATGTCTTCGGAGATGCTGTGTTGAATATACTCATCCTGTTCCTCAAGGACTGGAAACAACTTTGCATAATCGTAAATTTCACAACCAGAACTGCTATTCTTCGTGGCATCATAATCATGCCTGGAGCCACTGCTCCAGGTCTCGCAGCCTGTATCTTTATTATTTTGCCATTTGATGTAATCACATGGGGCTTTCGATTTTATGTACGAATCTCGCGGAAGGCTTGACTGGGGTGGCCTTCACTGGAGGTGGGATCAGAGATTCAGGTCTTGAGCCCAAACAACGCGAGACGGCAATGTTTGTAGGTATTTTCGCGTATTGAAAAAACAAGTCCGAGTTCTTACACAGTACAGTGGTGGTTTATCATGCAGACTATGTGGATCTCAGCGGCGATTCCCATCAAATGGGCCATTTGCTTCACCCTTCTCCGCATTGCAAACAATCAGCGAGTTTACGTCTGGAGTATCTACGTTGTGATGGCCGCTGTGTTTATCGCAACGGCCTCAGCCACCACTTACGCATTCCTACATTGCACTCCAATTGAGTAAGTTTAAAAGATAAGGGTATTTGAAGCTTAAAATTTGACTTGTACAGAATGAATTGGAAGATCATTCCTGGTGGTTCTTGTAAGAAAGAGAGTAACATAACAGGATTCAGTTTCGCATTATCGGCTGTCTCGACATTCACCGACTGGTTCTGCGCATTCATGTGAGCTGTTGTTAACTTTATGCCTCGGAGATATATGTTGACAAGAAATCCCGTCCTATTCCCTTGTTATGGAATGTCCAGATGGACAAGCGCATCAAACTCTCCGTTGTCGTTCTCCTTGGCCTCGGCGTTTTCGCATCTGTCGCTGCCATCGTTCAACTTACAATCACCTTAAATCTCAGCTCGACCGAGAACTTCCTTTTCAATGCCATGGAAGTCGCTACATGGGCCCAGGCAGAACTTAGCATTGGGATTATCGTCGCGAATCTTCCTGCTCTTCGCCCTTTGCTCGAAAAGATATTTTCTATTCGATCCACGATACGAAGTCGAGAGAAGCGAAGTAAAGGCAAATCTGCCGATAACTATATAGAACTTGAGGGAGTTAGAAAGGAAAAGGATCAAACCAAGTCTTCTTCGAAGATGGGATTGCATCAAGGTATCGAGACGAGAATCTATGGCACTTTCGATAGGGATGGCAGTTCTTCACTCGGGAAAGATTATGGAAATCACAAAAACACTGGAAATACTGGTCAAAAGCTACCCCAAACTCGATGTCCTAGTACGGGGATCACAGTTGCCCATGAAGTCGAAGTCCGCCACAGTCAGTATAATGCATATTACGTTCTGTCGGCTTTCGTTGACATTTACCACCTAGAAGCATCGAAACGAGAATCTATTCCACCATCAGCAAGATCCTTCACGGAGGAATGATCGCCTGAGCGCCAAGCAAGTGGCTTCCCTCACAGTCGTTGTCTAGGAATGGTCAACGGATGGGATCAAACCGAAACGAACATCACACAACAAATGGATGGTAATAGCACCAGTTTAGTTGAAGACACTGCAAGTAAATTTATTCTAACAGAATGTAAATCTACTGAATTCTAAATCCTTCCATGGGCCCACATGGTGATGCGACAGAGTTAGACGTCTAGAGCTAAAATGCTCTTTCTGAAATCAATATTATTATCTGAAAAGAGGAAATCCATAAAAAGAGACGAATGCTTTGGTTGAAAGCAAATGAAATGTAGTTTTTACTGTGAAACTCACACGTCCCAAAACACATCGTACAGCCACCGCTGCCGGCCATACCACAGCTTGCCTCGCCGTGACAACGCCACTGACGCCACCATCAGCATAGCGTATGCGGAACATTCAAAATAACCTATAGGTTCTCAGAGTTGGTACCATGGGCTTTTTATCAAAGCGCGACAACCGTCCTGCGGCCTCGCCTACTTCGCATTGTACCGACGACGATGGGGTGGTGTACGCGCGCACGCGGCGCCTAACTCGTTGCAAAGCGGGCACGGACACTGCCATCTGCACCCATACCGTCCAAGTGGTACCCAAACTTATGTAGGTATCTAAGCCGCAAGCTTATCTAGCCCCTATAGACCCAGAGGAGACCCATAGGGATCCTACGGAAGCCACCCGAAGCCAGCAGTTGTTGTTGATGATTTCGACCGTCCAAAGGCTCCTATAGTAAAGCTGACCATCCTATATTACACCAGAGCGGCCAAGTTTCGCTTTGGCCAGGTTTAGCTTTAATACACACTCTTCAAGTTGTAGTGGGTATCTTCTTGGTAATTGGTTGTCTCCTATACACCCTAAGTCTCCGCCTTCTCTTGAACAATATGTGGCTATTGTTCACCTGACCATATGAAACACATACCTACACTAATGATTGCGATATGCTCCGCGGGACGGGGAACTGTCTGTCGCCTCATTGCTGGCCTGCCCTATCCTGCATGGCGTATCCTGTCTCATGGCGCCTCCTTCACCCCAAAAGATCCGTAGTCCATAACACTGACCATTGTGTGGAGTTGCACGTGGAGACAGCCAGAGCGCCCTTGGCCCCAACTATCCCCCCGTTATCGGTCTGCAAAGGATGTCCTTGGGCACTAGTCCGGAGATTGCTTGCATTTTCGAGAGCACTCTACATGCGCAAATATCCATTTTATTATGTGATGGTCTTCTAGATTTGTAGGAACGCTCAGATGGTGCGAGAGGTATTGATGAGTGTCAAGCCAAGTCCGACTGAGGGATAGATATCCACGACTGCGCGCGAGCCTCGGATGACTACATCGAATTTCTACCAGCCACTAAGCGCCTAGAAAGAGGATGGATTCTGACCACTACCTCACCGAGCACGTCAGCAGGCAATTATAAAAGAAGAGCGAGACTGATACTGATCCATTGGAGCATGCGCGCATCTGCTCTCTTCAGATTAGCGACAACATGAGTGAGAAGGTTGGAACGGCTGTTTGACCGGAATGTTGGGAAGGGGAACAAGGCAACAAAGGGCTATTTGCTTCCAGTTATTCTCAAATCGTTAGATTTGGATCCAGAATCAAATATGATTTGTCTCATTAAGATTGAAACATGCACTTGTAGCCTTGAAATCTGCGTTCTATCAGCCATATCCCTCCCCGTGTCAACGTGGATTGGCTGATCAGAAGTGGGTGTTCGGCGGCAAGCTGGGACAAACTGTAAATATCATAACAGACTATAAATGCATTCCATGTCGTTGGTTTCGTCTGTAGCAGAGTGCGCCCCTTTTTTGGCACACCATGCCCATGTGCAGGTGGGTGAAGAGCAACACGATCACGTGATGATAACTTGGGGAGCGTTTGATTAGCTAAGCGATTTCTGATTGGCCGACACGACGCGTCTCCTCCTGCCTCGGCTTCGCGTCGTCGCGTCGTCACCTGTGCAGCCCAACATCCAAGCGAACATGGAATGATATGGCAACCATAAAACCCATCGAGGGCCGCTCTGTACACCAGATCCAATCTGGACAGGTTATTGTCGACCTTCAGTCCGTGTGCAAAGAGCTGGTCGAGAACAGCATCGATGCTGGAGCTACCGCCATCGGTATGAAGCCTTGCCCCGCACAACCTCCCCGCAAACTGGCTGACAATATAACATGTAGACGTCCGTTTCAAGAATAGCGGGCTCGACTCGATCGAAGTCCAAGACAATGGTGCCGGTATATCGCCGGACGACTTCGAAACCATTGCCCTGAAGCACTATACCTCCAAACTCTCCACCTACGACGATCTCTCCTCGCTGGAGACTTTCGGCTTTCGCGGCGAGGCCCTGTCGTCCTTGTGTGCCCTATCCAAATTTCATATCGTCACCGCGCGCGCCGAAGATGGCCCCAGAGGCAAGAAACTCGAGTTCGAGCAGTCCGGGAAGTTGAAGGGGACTTCTGTGGTGGCGGCCAAGCAAGGAACGACTGTTGTTGTTGAGTCGCTGTTCTACAATCTGCCAGTTAGACGAAAGGAGCTGGAGAAGACAATCAAGAGAGAATACAACAAGGTACTGGCTTTACTGAATGCATATGCGTGCATCAGTACCGGTATCAAGTTCTCTGTGAGCAACCAGCTGCCAAAGGGGAAAAAGGCAGTAGCATTTGCCACAAATGCGAACCCCAACACAAAAGAGAACATTGCAAATGTGTATGGTGCCAAGACCTTGTCAGCTCTCATACCGCTGGATCTAGTATTCGAAATGGACGCGTCCAATCGGCCCAGAGCTACAAAAAGCGCTCGAAATTGGGGTACACAAGAAGACGATGGATCTCGCACAGTCAAGATCGTGGGTCACATTTCAAGACCCATTGTTGGAGAGGGCCGTCAAACCCCGGATCGGCAAATGTTCTTTGTCAATTCGCGACCATGCGGCTTGCCTCAGGTTGCGAAAGCATTCAATGAAGTGTACAAGACGTACAACATCACCCAATCTCCCTTTGTGTTCGCCGATATCAAACTTGACACTAACGCTTACGATGTCAATGTAAGCCCAGACAAGAGAACGATCCTACTCCATGACCAGACAGCCCTTTTGGAAAGCCTGAAGAACTCGCTTGTAGAGCTATTCGATGGGCAAGATCAGCGCATGCCCCAAACGCAGTTGACGAATAAGAAGCAGAACACATTGCCTTCCTTTAAGCCTCCGTCAATAACTCCAAACGAGAGTACGGGATCAAAGCCTGATGAACCGAGTGATGAGGAGGCTTCCCCTCCCCCTCAAGCAGAACCAGCGACCGATAGAAACCTAAGTTTATCTCCAGAGCAATCTACAGACTCTTCGAAACCTCGGACAGGTTTCATCAAAGCCAGTCTGATTGAACGGTTTGCTGAAAGAGACTCGGCAGAGAGAGTGGTGTCTCGTCCCAACGTTCGCAAGAGGAGCCATTCGCAAGACAAGGAAATAGCGCCTAAAGCAAAGCTGTCTCACTCCAGCGTGAGAAGCGACAGTGGCGATTCGGCAGAGGAAGAGAAGGAGGAAGAGAGGGAGGAAGAGAGGGAGGACGAGAGGGAGGAAGCCCCGGCCGTGCGCCAGCGAGAGGAACTATCCCCGCTATTTGAGCCAGAGCAAGACGAATCTGCCAAATCTGTCGTCGACGACCAACCATCACGAATAGTCCAAGACTTTAATGCACGGATAGCATCCCAGCACGCAAAAGAGTTGGCTCGACGTCGATCCTCCAAGTCTCCCGGCTCGGACGTCGAAGTAGAAGAAGACATACCAGCAATCCAACAAACGTCCCAGCGACTAACGCAGAGCACTATTCAGACTGCATTTGATCGAACAAGGCCCATGAGGATACCGATACAAAAAGCTACCATTACGGTCGGTGACACGACAACAGAAACCACTGTTGGTAGCCAATCTAGGTCGGCCAAGCGCGCTAGAATACATGAACCCAAGTCCCAGCTCATCGGTACGGCACTAGATCAAACACCCAAAAAGCCCCTTCTTATGAGAAGCCTTCGCGGATTTGCAGCCCCTGGCACTCAAGTTGAGGAAAGCGATGACGAAGTTGATGGAGAGGATCGGGAACCGGAGAGTAGCATGTCAGATGCCCCTGTCGATAGCCCGACCTCTCGAAAACTGCGTTCACAAGATGGAATCGCAGCGGATGACGTGTACGAGTCTTCTAGTGTTGTGTCTTTACCTGCAGTGTCTGAACAGGAACCTTCGGTCGATGTCCCAGAAGATGTGGACAGTTTAGATGTCGATTATGTTGATGAGTCGGAAAAGAAGGCAATAGAAGAGGAAAAGGTCGCAAAGATGATTGCTGAGGCTGAAGAGGCCGCTGCGATGCCAACGGAAGACAACATGAAGCGCGCCAGTAAGCTGTTCAAGGCATCAAACAAGAAGTATTCTACCCTCAATTTCGAACGTACCATGAAGAGCGACATTGCGTCTGTCACACGGCATATCGAAAGCCTCGCGGAACTGCAAGAGGCATCGATATCCGACGCAACCGCGACGGCAAACCTGCTATCGGCCACACAACTCAACAACGAAGATCATGAAGAACGACTTACATTGACAGTCACCAAGGCTGACTTTAGCAAAATGGTAATCATCGGCCAATTCAATCTAGGCTTCATACTCGCTGTGCGCCCCCCGACACCCACAACCCCAACATCCGATCTCTTCATCATCGACCAACACGCTAGCGACGAAAAATTCAACTTCGAACGCTTCTCCTCCAGCACAGTTCTGGAATCTCAACGCCTCGTCCAACCCCACCCTCTCGAACTAACCGCCGTTGAAGAGGAAATCATCCTCAACAACGCCCACGCCCTCACCGCAAACGGCTTCGGCATCAAGCTCGACACCTCGGGCGACACGCCCGTTGGCCGCCGTTCTCAGCTCGTCTCCCTACCCATGGCAAAGGGCGTCACGTTCACGCCCACTGACCTCGAAGAATTGCTCGCCCTCTTGCTAGACGATCCCCCTTCATCTGCGCTGTCGACGACCATGCATGTCCCCCGCCCCAGTAAAGTGCGCAAGCTGCTCGCGAGCCGCGCGTGCAGGAGCAGCGTCATGGTGGGCAAGACGCTGCGCAAGACGCAGATGGAGGATATTGTTCGGCACATGGGGAGCATGGATAAGCCGTGGAGTTGTCCGCACGGAAGGCCGACTATGCGGCATCTTTTTGGACTGGAGAATTGGGAGGGGTGGGGGGAGGGAGATGGGATTTTGGGGATGGGAGAGACGCAGGCTAAGGTTGATTGGGGGGCTTGGGCTAAGGCGCAAGGTTAGTTGGATGGTATATGGATATGATATGGATATATGTTGTAGCTATTTTTCAAGAGTTTGGATATATGGGGAGCGTTATGATGGTTTTGGTGTGTAGCTATAGCGACTGGATATTCCGGCAACGCCACGATATTGGAAATTCCACGCAAATTTTCAATCTGTCCACCACGTCTCCCTCCGATGGTGACGTCTTCATTTCAGAAATCGAAGCCATCTCGCTGATCCCCATCTCAGCCCCAATCTCCATCCCATGAACTTGAAACGCATCGCCTTCCAGCACGCAACCCATCGAGATTGTCCGGGAGCTAGTAAGACGTAGTCTACAAGCAGCAGGTGGATCTTTTCGGCGAGCGCGAACAATCGACCCGACCCGACCAGGGCCAATCGAAAGGGGACAAGGGGGTAGAGAACGATGTGGGGGTAGTTGTGACTAAGGGGCACGGATGCGAGCTAGCTAGCAGTGCGGGGAGAAGTTTAGATGTTTTGAGGACTGGCGGGGACAATTTCGATAATTTTTTTGGTCGGCTGTTCGCACTCGCTTTTCGGAGGGTATGCCAAGCCGGCGTGTAGATTTTTTTTCTGCGAGCTCTGGGCGGGGGTTTGGTGCGTGCGTTGGTTCGGGGGGAGGAGGGGGGAACGCGCGGTAGTGCAGGGGGTTGATCCTGCGGAAGCTTGGTGGCGGGGCGTGGCTTTGTTGGCTGGTGCGGATTTGAGGTGACTCTGCGATTTGGCGAAGAAAAGAGTTTTTCCGTCTTATATCGAGAGATTGGTTAATCTTTTGCTGAGATCTAGAATAGAGTGGGTGTTTAGATCGCGACCCGTTGATTGGTCTGGTCGTGGAATTGATAATCATGACTCTCTCTGGATGCAGGTATACTCACGCGGGAACCTAACCAAGCGAGGGCGGAACAGAAAGTTGTGATATTTAACAGTGATTGAGATAAAACCAGCGAATCGGGCTGGTCAATGCCACTACCCTCCCCAAATATGTCAATTCGCGCGGAATGACCAGGAAATTCAAGAGCAACCGCCACCCTTTGTTGCAACAGCGCGCAGAAAATGACACGGTGAGACGGAAGTGACTCTGTATATAAATTTCCGTAGAGCCCAATAATCGTCAATCGACGAACAAAGTCTCAACTTAACACTGATTCAAGTTCACTATATCTTTTTTGTGCAAAGCAAGAGACTTTTCGGCGAATGATGTCTAAAGAGAGCATTGAAAATGCGACCAAGGACCCGCTAATATCTTATTCGATCTAATTGCTTTTCTGGACCATGCCGAGGCTTGTGATGGATACGTAGCCTCCACAGGGTCTCTCGGAACCGATCCGAAGTAGATGCCACATCCGGGCAATTACCCTCCAGCTCATTTAAGCTTTGCATTAGTTTCACTATTAAGCGCAGAGTCCATGATAATACGCATATGCAGCTTCGGAGGTTACAGTCTGTTAAGGGTCCTACCCGCCCAATCACAAAAATGGCATCAAGCGCAGGGCCAGAACAATATCATGCAGCTACACGATCGCCATCATGTCGGCAAAAGACGCAATTTGAGGGATCCATGCATCGCGCAGAGCGCTTAGAGCAGGGGTGTCATTAATATTAAGGCTGCAGACGCCGGAGATGAAGCCACAGGATTACGAACGTGCTACCATTAATATCCTAATTCGTAGTCTACTCCTGTTTTTGTTACTCATAGAAACCCCAAACCCCCTTCCATATAGTACATCTCTGACTACGCTCCCGTGTCACGTTGCGCGAATAGGAAAATTGATGCAGGCTACAAACTCAGGGTATCGTGCGGGTAATTGTTGTGCAGCCATAAATTTGACTGAATATGTGCTTGACATGATTCCATAGAAATGAAAGGGCTGAATGTTTAGGCTTTGGGGCGGTGCTCGGTCGACTCCAACTCGAAGGAGTCGTTGTTCTGGGATCGCCAGAATTGCTTCTCACCCTTGGCCATGCGGATGAACCATGGTTGACCGCGAGGCGAGTCAGAGGAGACTAGGGTATCCAGTCAGAGAATGTATCGAATGACAGTCGAGAAGGTAAGACTTACAGCTCCAGTACTCCTTGTCCTCGTAGTCGGGAGGAATCACCTTTCCACGAGTGATGGTAGAGACAATCCAGGTGGTCGAGTTGATGATGGCATAGCACATGATTCCGGCAATAAGACCGTATGCGATAGAGTAGGAAAACGGCATGAACATGAGCGTGACGAAAGCGGGGATAGAATCGCCAGGGTAGTTCCAGTTGATGGCGAGGACACCGCGCATCATCATGCAACCGACGAGGATGAGAGCGCCACCAGTAGCCCACGGAGGGATCGAGGCGAAGATGGGAGCAAAGAAAAGCGAGATGAAGAAAAGAACGCCCGTGGTCATGGCTGTGAGGCCGGTGCGACCACCTTCTTGGATACCCGCCTGATCAAGTCAGTATGTCGTTGGCAAAAGGTCTGGACAAAAGTCTACTTACACCGGACTCAACGAAAGCAGTAACGGGGGAAGAACCGAAAAGGGAGCCAATGGAAATGGAAATAGCGTCAGCGCTGTACGCAATTGTGCTCTTAGGGAAGTCTCCCGTCAGGGGGTCAACAACCCCGGAGAAGCGAGCCATGGAGTAGAGGGTGCCCGTGGCATCGAGAATGTCAACGTAAAGCATAGTGAAAACGGCCAGAGCAAACTGTCCGCCCACATTGGAGAGATCCCAATCCTGGACTACGAGGGTGTTCTTGATGGGGTGGAAAGCGACGACATTCTTGAAGAAGTCGAATCGGCTGTCTCCAATGGGGTCACGTGGGAAGTAGGTGATGGTGGTGTCGCGGGGCCACGAGAAGATGGAAACCAGCGCGATGCCGACAATCATGGAACCACGGACCTTGTAGGTCATCAGGAGAGCTGTGAAGACTCCACCAACAAGAAAGCCCAGCCACATGGTGGGGTTAGTCGCCTTGTGCGAAAGACAAGCACCGGTGTCGGGATCCCGATATTCGGGCGGACATCCGCCGAGCTCAAGAGGAGTAGCCTGGGATCCTGTGATGGCGCCAAGTCTATTCTTTTGGTTAGCGATCGAAGGATCATTGCCTTAATTTATCACTCACCCAGCAGAGTACGAGAGACCAATTAGGGTGAGGAAGAGGCCGATACCGGACCCGCAAGCGACCTTGATGGAGGCGGGAATAATGCGAGCAAGCCACTGCCGAATTCCGAGGAACGAGAGGGCGACGAAGATGAAACCTTCTACGAACACAGCCGTCATGGCAACACGGTAGTCAATAGGGCCAGTTCCGTGGAAGCCAACCATCTGGTAGGCGAGGTATGCATTCAAGCCCATGGCTGGAGCAACAGCGACTGGAAGATTCGAGCTTATTCCCATGAGAAAAGAGCCAAGAGAAGCAATGGCTGCAGTGGCTGTGATGAAATCGCGGTTAATCTCGAGAAGGCACATGTTGTAGTCTTGGTCGGCCATGCAGGTAGGGTCCTCAGGGTCATTGCAGACGCAGGTGGCGCCGGAATCAGTAAGCACCGCGGCCTGAATAATGTGATTAGCAAAGATCAAGATGATTCTGCAGCTGATACTCACATTCACAGCGATGATATAGGCCATGGTAAAGAAAGTGGTGAGGCCAGCTCGAAGTTCCGTAGTGAATCGTGCATTTTTGATGGCGTTTGGCTTAGGCAGTTAGCATTGATTGTGCTGAGAGGCTTGATAATGGACATACATGACCAGATCCATCCAGATGAAAATACTTGCCAACCACGGAAGCAGCTACTTTGTCGTTGATTGCAGCCTTGTAACGCTCGATGAACCCCATCTTTGCGTTGTCGGTCGAAAAACCAAGCAAAAGTGTGAATACTGGTCACTCAAGTTGGGTTGGCAAGGCGGGAGAGTAGTTGGGCACTTAATAGCCAAACGCTCCCTCAAGGATGCAATATCCAGTGCAGCGGAAGCTTAGACAAAGGGGAAGGTCAGTTGTGTCTAGACGCGCCCCTGTGGCGTTCTGTCTTTCCAAGACCATGGCCGGCCGGGTCAGTGAATGGTGTAGGCGAAGTCGTACGGCCCGTCCACGGCGTCGAACGCCAGGAGACCCCAAACTGATCCGTCTCGTATTTTAGGCGAGCCGTCTATCCGCGCGATTATGGTACGAGGAGGATCCTGAGATGCTCCGAAGCCAAGTCTCGTAGAAGATTCTACGCCCAACTTGGTTCATGTTGTTTGCATGTACCGCGCCGCATGCGGAATCATATACATACAACATGCCTCTGCAGCTGAGTTTGTGTTGTACACGACAGAATTGCAGCACAAACGGGTGACAGCTGTCAGGCACTGACAAGAGATGAAAGGCATGATGCCTAATGGTTGGAGGATTGCTCCTAGTGAAACGGACCAAGAGCTAGGCCAGACTAGACCGGCCTGTAGAACACTAGGGCGCGGAGAAGGCCATCAGATCAGTTCTCTTGGCGCGCCGCTAGCGCAATGTGACTCGGCAGATGGCCTTGAAGCGGCTTGAGCAGAACCTCATTGCCGGGACCTCTCGACTTTTCAGAATCCGAAATTTCGCAGCTCTAACGAGTCGCGGAAAGTCCCAACGATCCTTTTCGACCCACCGGTTTAGGACCGCAGGGGTTGGCTTGCCGCTCAGACCTTGACAGATGGCTGAAGACGGGCGAGAATGACATGTGCGAAGGAACTATTGAGACTGTTACTGTTTGGGCATGGGTCGAAGGGTAGCCGTGATAGATAGGTAACGATGCCGCGTGTTGGCTGGGATGGCGGATGTTGTCCAGCACGGCCTCGGTGTCCCCAATCTCCCCATGTTATAACCATGACGGCGGTAGTAATGCGCGCCCGGTGCCCACTTAGGTAGCAATCTCCAGCTTGACAGGTCACCATGTTTCCCACGTTCGATGTCCCCCCTCAGCATGCGGAGACGGTAGGCGCAAGAAAGGCGAGAAAAGAGAGAGAAGATGGAGCACGAAGGGCCTCTACATCCACGTCCAATTCCTCCTCCAGCGGGCGCAATGCCACGGCCAGCAAACCCACCGCGAATTCGTCCGAATCGCGAACAGAGAAAACGAGCAGATTCGCATGGTTTGGCAAGGCCAAAGAGGGCATCCAGGAGATTTCTGCGCGACCACCGACCAGGAAGACGGACGTTGTCCCAGAATCAGACCCCGAACCAGAGCCACTTCCTCTCCGTTCACCTCCTCCGCGTCCTCCGCCCCCGCCTCAGCAGCAGCAGCTGTACGAGCACAGCCGGCCTCTGCATCGCGTCGAACAGAATCCTTCCTTTGTTGATCAGCTGGAGCGCTTCCCTCCGCCGTTGAAGTCATTGCCTTCGCTCCCGCCGACGGGTGCGCTTCCTCTGCCACCCGTCGGCCCAGGAAGTCCGCAAGGTATGTGAATCGTTTCTCTTTTCAATGGGAGATCTACACGCAAGCGAAATGTCGCAAGAACCATCAATCGCGCGAGTGATCAGCGGAGATCAGCGGTGTTATCGGGCGCCAAGCGTGGAGATTTTCCGCCTATGCCGGGGTTGTACCATTCGCATCATTGCAACCGACCGAGCAGACAGCTGATAGTCGAGTTTCTAGACGATCGAAAATCCCAATATTCGGCCTTCTCGCACGGTTCGTTTCGTACAGCTACTACGTCGTCGGATCGCACCACTGTGTCGGGCAGAAGCGTCTTCTCCAGCAAATCGACCTTTAGCGAGGCCCTGACTGAAGAGAGTTTTGAAGACCATCGCTCTGCCTATGGCAGCAATGTGCGCCTTGAGCCGGTTGAGCGTGGCTCCCGGACGGGTACCGCCAGTCGGCAGGGTGATAATGCTGCCAAAGCAGCTCTCGCCCCCTTCAATCGCGCTTTGGCCAAGATGGAGAATGCTGGCTCGCGCATCATCTCGGCCCGTTTGAGCGAAGAGTGGGAAGGCCTGGACGACGACGAGAGTTTCGAAGAAGTCATTTTTGAAAAGCGTCTTTGGGCATTGACTGCCTACCAGCGCTTGACTCAAAACAAACACCTTCAATCGCCTGCCCACGAGTTACTTGCCCATAGTCGCCCAGCAGACCAGAGGAGGATACTTAATCTTCATGGTTCACTTGGTAGGTATCTCCCCATGCACTCTCTAACAACAATTCCATACTAACTTGAGAAGCGGATGGATGGATGCTTGCTGCCAATTATCCTGCCGCCACTGTCTACACGGTTTCCTCTGCAAAAAACTCACGCCCACCGACGACGTATCCGGCACCACTGAATCACCACTCCTTATACCTCCCCTCTGCTTCTTCTGCTTCCCCATTTCCAAACGAGTACTTCGACGCCATCGTCTCGCGTACCGTTGCAACTATTCTTCGCAACGACGAATGGGCCCGGTCCTTCTTCGACTGCATGCGCACCCTAAAGCCCGGGGGTCAGATAGAAGTCTTATCTATTGACCCCCACATGAGCAGCGAAGGCTCTCAGACGGCCCTGTGGGTCGACGAACACCTGACCTGCCGCCTCGAAGCCCACGGCCTCAGCAGACAGGCCTCCGACACCGTCCTCGACACCATGGAAATAGTGGGTCTCGACAACATCCGCCGGGCCCGCGTGGCGCTGCCCGCCCACTCCCCGAAAGCCGCGGCGAGGGCGGCGCCGCCGCCCTCGCACAACATGCCCGCGCCCTCGCCGCAGGACACCATGGATACTAGTCGCATGATGGCGCTGCTGGGCCGTCACTTCTACCAGGATTTGTACGGCAGCTTTGTGCATGCTTCGCAGGGCGAAGAGTGGTTCTGGGGCCGCAAGGATTTGAGGGATGAGTGTGAGCGGTATAGGACCAAGATGGTGCTTACCATTGCGTGTGCGCTGAAGCCGTCGGCTCCTCTTTCGACCGAAACTTTCCTCGATGTTTAGCTCCGGTAGCATCGCGGTTTATCTATTCTCAGACAAAAGGCTTGTATGGCATATCGTTACTACTTATGGGGGGTTGTATATTTGAAGCTGTTGAGGAGCTCTTCCTGGCCATACGCGCGTTTTGTGTGCGTTACACGTCTTTTTTCCTTTGTTTCTGTTTTTTTATATCCCATTGGTTTTTGAGTTCGCTTTGGCTGGTATGCAAACTTTACAAGTTGCTTAGACAGGGGTATCCACGGGTTTTGTATGGATGCGGGGCCAATTGCCCTGGCGTGGTGTGGGGCAATAGCTGCTGCTGTACCGAGGGAGTTGGGATCAAAAACTTCAAGTTACCCCGCTTTTGGAGCGTCATAAGTCTTCAATTGCATTCGATGTGCAATATATCTCTATCTACGCGAAAACTTGAAAATGGCTTCTACCTTGATGGTGCATATTTTGCATGTTCTCCGTCGATCACAACACAAAGGCCCCACCGAAAGGTCCTCGAGTGAAAACATTCATACTGCGTCTAGATCGCCAAGAGTGAAATACATCATATTTTGTTATTATTGTTTTCTTCAAAAGAGACAATTTATCCTTTAGGATTTCGGGAAGCTACCTACTGAGGGAAAATTTTGTACTAAGAAACATGATTGTTGAGTGAGAAAGGCGCTTACAGATTGATTAGCTAGAAAATATAAGACATACGTATAACAGGCTGACAAAACCCTATTCGACAAGAAAGATACCAGTAATCAAAGTAAACGTTTGAAATCTGACAAAGTACTGTGTTTTGACTGTTTATTGCTTAATCTAGTCTGCTAACGAAATATCCTGGAAACTGGTCACATGCAACACAGCTTTGGACGATAGCCGACGAAAGCATAAACCACGGACTGACCCTACCTAAAATTTCGGTTGTGCAAGCGGCACTACTTTACCTGCACAAAAGGTGTGACGATCCCCAAGCTCCACAGTTTCCCAGTAGAGAGCTGCATTGGTCCTTTCTAGGCAGCATTGTAGGATTGGTGCATAATCTTGGGCTGCACTTGGATTGCCATCATTACCGAATTTCTCCCCAAGAGAAGAGACTTTGCCGGAGATTATGGTGGGTGATATACACGGAAGACAAGTTTCAGTCTCTGCTTTACGGAAGACCACCGTACCTTCACCAGGAGAATTCGGATGTAAGTGAACTAGATGAGATGGATTTCGTTTCCTTTGAGAACCCACCTCCCGGAGGAGCCTCCCAAATCGTGTTTCGAGACATGGCACGGCTGGCGCAGATTGCAGAAGGCGTGCAGTCAACTCTGTAGTAAGTTGTATCAACTGAATTTCTTGAAGAAAACTGACTGACCTTATGATGCTAGCTCACCGAAATCTTGCCGAAAACTGGCTGGGGATCCTAGAGTGCTGTCCGTGGCGTATGAAGTTGCTATTGACCAGTTAGAGAAGTGGCGTGAGTCGGTATCTGCTCCTGAACCATTCCACTCCGAGCGAGATTCAGCTTCTATGCACGAGAAGAAATATCCAGCATCGATATTTTTCGCTTATTTGACTCTTCAAATATACGTTTGGAAGATTCTGATTCACATCTCGATTTGGTCCTTGTCGTACCCAGAAGTCGATGCTTTGCATGAAGCGATGGAAGAATCTGGACATACACATGATTCGGCAACATCTTCTCAAAACTTCCACGGCAATTTTACAGAATCAGCCAGAACATATGCGCCTGGTATACAGGTTCAGTTCGATGACCGTGCATTGGCTACCGCTCTTTCTGGGGAATATATGCATCGAGCTGCGCAAATCCATTTCCTTAGACTGATAGATTTCTCATCACACCTATCCTTTGAGGATCTCGACGAGTTTTGGTACTCCTGGGAGTTTTGCTCCTTTTAAGGGGATTTAGAAAGATGCTGATACATATTCAGGGTCGTCTACTGGCTTTTCTGTTGCGTCAAGTTACATCATTACTCTGCTAGTCAACGCACCAAACGTAGGCGATGCAATGTACTCCAGGAGTCTATTTCAGAAGTGGAAACGTAGCATCATGAGCCGGTCTCACTATCTCCACCTTGTTTCAGATGCAATGATACAGGTGACCAAGTTTTCTGAAGCTAAAATTCCAAGTATCTTCAACTTGCCGTCACATGTGCAGGAATCTTTGGGCCAAGAGCTGTATTGAGAAAGTATAAAGAACGGGCGGATCGATTGCACTTTGTTCGGCCACAGTTTGCCAATGTTTTCTCGTTGCAAAACTCTTCTCTTATGTACAATATGCAACGAGTATTTCAGAAATCCCAAGACTACTCTGTGCAATGCCGTTTTGAACCATTATCCAACCACCCAGTGAAAATGCAACCTGAAAATGCATATAAATACCCTAAGCACGAGAATCCACCTCAAGTCGCAACTGAGAGCTACATGTACCCATCTCTGTACATGGACCTCAGGTGAGAGCAAAACCATAGTTGGGTTTGTTTTTATCACGGAGCTCACGAATTAGAAAAAGAATCCAGGATGTGAACCCTTGATTGATCTACTGCAAGTGCACGGATTTTTGTCTTCAAAATTGGTATTCATAATTGGAGATCAATTCGTTATGACTGATGGTGCAGAAGCACACAGCCGTTGTATAATGCAATGAACATCGACATACGCTGAATTATATGTATCTCACCCATTATACCCAGTTTTCATCATAATCTCTGTGACTCTTTGTCGATTTATACACTGGTGTCAGTGTCCAAAACCGCAACACTCAGCTCGGGAAGGCTGAATTGGAAAGCGCCGCTGCTTCCCGCAGTGACCTCCGTCCTTGTAGTGTTGACAATGTTCTCGCCGGTAAATGGATCATTGTACGCATACGGGTCGCCGACCGAGTTGGTCAGTACCGTCAGCGAAGCCTTGGTTCCGGGGGTAACACCCTGGAACTGCACTGAGACAGGAACATCGGCGCTGTCGGTCGTGTTGTAGACAGCACCCTTCCATACGAATGCGCCATCCCTGGCCTCATCGGTTCCAGCACCCCAGTACAGCGGCCCGTAGCTCGAATTGCTAGAGGTGGGGAGGGTGTGGCTGATGGGGTGGTGGGCGAAGAGGCTCCAGCAGTACCACGTCACGGCGCGAGTGGTCTGCTTGGGGTCGGCGGTGAACTGAATGAGGGTGATGGGCCACTGGAACTTGTTCTCGTTCTTGAGAACGGGGGCGTAGAAGGTTCCGGGGATGCGATCGGAGTTGCGCTCGTATCCGATGAGCGAGATGGCCTCGCCGACGGCACCGATCCACCAGGGGTACTTGTAGAGTGGACCGTTCCAGCGAGGAGGTGTAGCACCGTTTACGTGGGTGGCGGCGACTTCGCCAATGATGTGTCCGATGTCGTTGTCGAATCGGTCGAACTCGAGCACAAGCTCATCAGGCTCGCGGTAAGGGTGGTAATCGCCAATGGCGCTAGGAGTCTTGGTGAAGTCGATGCCCTCCTCGAGGTTGGGTCCGGTAGTCTCGCCTTCAGGAGCTGGGTCGCTAGTAGCTCCCGAAGCGATGACCTGAATCTCGGGGTACACTTCCTTGATGGCATTGTAGAACATCTCGAGGCGGTACTCGCGGTACGAGTTCCAACCACCTGGATATCCAGCAAGCCAGTCCTCGTTGCCGATTTCGACGTAGTTGAGCTCAAAGGGCTCAGGGTGTCCGAGCTCCGCACGACGGGAGCCCCAGGGAGAGTCTGCAGGACCGCGGACGAATTCGATTTCGTTTAGGGCGTCGTCAATGAAAGGCTGCAAGTCTTCTTGGGGAGTAACATCTCCGTTGAGAGCAAGTCCGGCCCAGACACCGAGGACTACATTGAGTCAGTATCAACCTGTTTCAGCGCAAGTCATCACATACCAATCTGCAAGTCCATGTCCTCCGCCCACTCAAGGTACTCCATGATTCCAAGACCGTGTGTTTGTTGGTATCCCCAGACTCCCTGGAAGCCAGGACGGTCCTTCAACGGACCAAGGGAATCCTTCCAGTCCCAGTAGGTGTCATTCGTAAGACCTTCGAGCATGTTACCGCCGGGAAACCTGAGGAAATGCTTGAAGTCGTCAGCTGTGCTCGATTATTGTCAACTATCCGGGACAACTTACAGGGTTCATCTCCTCAAGAGCCTCGGCAAGGTCAACGCGCAATCCGTTTTTCCTGCCCTTGTAGGTTGGAGGGAAAAGACTAATGAGGTTGAAGTCCAAAGAAGCACTCGAGTCAAATGTGACCGAAAAGGTGTTGTTGACGTTTGGTGCATCCTTTTCGGGGACGAGCTCATACTCATGCTCGGTCCACTCGCCAGCAACGGATTTCGATGCAACCTCTACGGATGCAAAAACGTCATCAGTCAGGTTGGACTTGAGCGACGCAGTAAAAGAGCCATTGTAGGCACCCTTGACCCAGAAGGATCCAGTGTACTTTTGCTGGCGAACATCAATTCCCCAATATCCTTCATTCTCAAATCCTATCTTTCCACTGGAGCTATTTCCAGTATTTGCTACGTGCAAGGAAGCAGGCAATGCCTGTGACAGTGGCTCGTCTAGGAATTGGATGCTAAGGTTGGCGCCATTGATCGGAAAGTAGTGGGCCGTGGACACTGGAAATTCCGGACTGTACTGGAAAGCACGATTTTGGATCAATTCGGCGTAGATACCTCCATCGCCGGAATTGTTGATATCCTACGACATTAGTATGTGATCATCCTGTTCATGTATGCGGTTTCTTACCTCGTGCAAGAAGCCATAGCCATAAGGATGGCCAAACTTGCCAGTCAGATTGCCTCCAGACGATTTGACAATGATGTCAAAAGCAGCTGCACCTGCGATGTAAGTCGCGGCAGCGAAAGCCTGCTTCAATTGCACCATCTTGAGGATTGAACCGCGTGTTGCCTTCAATGTCGGAATCGCGTCGGCTCAGCAGCATTTAAGTGAGCGCGTCCTGTATTTACCCAGCTTTGCAGCCGACAGCCCGCCCCTAATACAGCTAGCTATCCACATCTTGGCTTCCGCTGTCCAAGTATTCGCATGAGCGGCAGCTCCACACAGTCGTGATTTCATTGACCCGCCGCCCGCGAGGTAGTTAGCTCCGGCACAGCTCTCGAGAATGTGGACGTACGCCAAGTCAGTGTGGCGCTGACGATTGGTGGAAGATGGTTGTTGCACCGACGGAGAATTGTTCCTGCAGATCAACCGGTACATCATCCTTGTCAACCCCTCTTCGAATAACGTGACCGGGAACAGAAAACCTGGGTATGTCAAATAGCTCCTGCCTTTTACGCATAGTTTGCGGAGAAGATCCCTTAATGATTTCATCCATCAAGACCTTGGAAAGAGGACCTGGCACCCGGATAGCTTTAACCCCACTTGCCGAGGCTTCTAACTTTTGGAATTAGTCTATTTTCAGAAAAACTAATCTCGCCCCGAAAATTAGTGAAGACGCGGGGTTAGAAGCTAGTCATACACGGGGTAAATAATACCATGGAGTTTGAGTTGATCCGCTGCGTTCCGCGGACCTGCGTCATGGTGGAGCAGATTGATCCGAGTAGTGTCATATTTTCAATTCTCTGTACGATGAGCTCCAAGAAGGTGTGGTGTACATTCAATCAGGCATTTCTGTTGCTTGTAAACATTTCTTCATACATTCTCGTCCAATAAATCTTGGTGAATGCGGTTATGCAGTCTAGGCGTTACTCACAATACCTTTAATTAAGAAAATCTAATAGGCCGTTTTCTTCGAGTATGTTTGGGTGCAGGCATTTTAGCAATGGATTTACGGCGGTATCTTTGATCTGAGATTAATAACAAGGGCTAGTATTCTGGACTTGGACCGCATGCCAGGTCCTGCATCATGCACGCCAGCCCTGCCGTGATTGCCTGACTGAACATGATGGAATGATCGCCCTTATCCGCCGTATATATTAGGCTGTCCCACGTCTATGGGATCCATTCTTATTCTCGTTCTTTGAAGATCGGGTGGGAGGTAGAGCCTGGATTGCGCAGGATGTATCAACATATGACAAGCCACTGCTAATCAACATGCATCACAGACCAAACCATGTGCTTAAATTAGTCATAGTTTTCGACTCACGCGTATGATCACTTGTTCAATATACCCCCACAGTGTGACCGCAGACTCAGCTGCATCGACGTAACGAACGCAAACCACATTTCTCGTCATACCAAGAAAACGCACTTCTCCAAGTACTTGACCGGAAGATCTTAACTCGAATGCCGTAAATAAATCGAAGTCATACAGAGCCAAAAGTATAGAAAGTACTGCAATGGCAGAAAAATGGCTCTTGGTGCGCGGATAGTTTATTTGTATCCATGTCGTTGCTGCCATCTTCCAGCAACTAACCATCCTGATAGTGTTGGCCGGTAATCGGCACAGACTAATATCATCAAAGGTCTTTGTCTTGCCTCTAATTTTCTCAATCCCACACCGTTCAGCTCATTGACCACATACTACGTGGCCCGTACCACATCAGAAGCCTCACTTCCCCAGTCTCACCACTGAGTTTGCTACCAGTGATCGTCTGTCATATGGCCACCCCACGCGTTCGGTGTGATGTCATCCGATCTCAACTCCGGCTTTCGGGCACCCCAAAGAGCGCAATATAAAGGCATGCCACTTACTCCTATCGACATTCCCCCATCAGAAGCCTCCCATTGAATTGCACCTACAACTCAAGCCTGCTCAACTCGGACCTTTAAAACGACTATGAATCCTTTCCGCCCTCCTTTCTATCCATACGACGACATGTTCTATCGCATGCCGCCACCATTTGGATACGATGATTTGGATATCGGGTTTCCGCCGTGGGAATTTGGCGGGTGGGGGCCTGGTTTGGGTCTAAGCCCTGGCTTGGGATTGGGCCCCGGCTTGGGTTTCGGCCCCGGTCTAGGATTCGGTCCTGCCCTCGGATTCGGCGGATGGTTTCCCCATCGTTCTCCGCAAGAACATCAAATCCTCAAGCATGCAGAGCACGACGTTCGGAATATGAACAAGCTACTCCTCGAGTTACCAGGACTCTCATTCGAGTGTAACCAGCTGCTGGAGCAAGCGCGATGGGCTGAGAGATGCGGTGACATTGTTTCCATGGATATGTACTTGGCAAGGCTCAGGGATCGGATCAAGAGCTTTGATTACATGAGATCTAATCGCGGCACAAGGAATATGTTGGAATATACTCGGGAACGGCCTCCGATTGGTCTCTTAGCTTTCTAGTAAGGGACCTTGGGCTGCAGGAACAGCTGTATGAACTTTCTTGTTTCTATAAAGTATGATACCAAGTTACCAACGTTGCTTATATGATCTGGATGCAAGATGTAATAGCTTTAGTTATTTTCTTAAACTGGAAGATCAATGTGTTTTGAGCTACTGGGTAATGCGCGAGCTCGAAAAGTCACGTTACTTACTACTGTAGCAAACATTTCCAGTTTTACACGTACTACCGGCGTTGGTCAGGAGAAAAAAAAGTTTGCTGTAAGCGAGAACAGACTTGGGATTTTGGTGTGTCGATCGCAATTAACCAGTATCCATAGCTTTGAATTACGTGGCTACATCCGCTATATAGCATAGAGGCGCTCGGGTCCTCGAAATCTCCAAACAGTATACCAGTTTATCGAAAGGCAGATGGAATATAGAAAGTTTTTCAGACGATAGAGAAGATTAGTAGGTTTTCAGGGCTCACATAGGAACAAGAAGTACTAGAGTTCGTGAAGAAAAAGAAATGCATTGTTGGTTTAATACTAAACTAATTCCCGAAGCCACAACCTCCTGTTCCTAATTTTGGCTGAGCCTGCGGACCTAGCAACTCTATACTACGACAACAAAATCCATTAGAAATCTAATTAACTGGGGCTAATTTGTAGGCAACATTGAATACATCCGTCTAAGAATGGTTCTCCTTACATCAAAGATAGTCGAAGTTAGTATAGTCTGCTATCAAGCGCAGCACTAGGTCAAAGATTCAAACACAGCGCGAACAACGGTGAACAAGCTCATGCATGAAGTCTGATTGTTCTAGTACATTGAAGGCTACTATATTTTCCGTTAAACACATGCAGCTCATTCACCAACAATCTCTCAACTCAGACATGTTTGTAAACTTCGCAAAGCTGTTAGTTGACGAACCCATAAACCCTCCGCCAAATTTACTCAAGCCCCCTTTCCATAAACCCACCAACACCAAAGCGCATACCACACCGAGTAGAAATCTCCCCAATACGCAAAGTAAGTCAGCCTACACATCAAGACCCACCCCCATGCCCATCGACCCCCACGGCCAACTCCACGCCGGAACCATCGGCCTCTTCGACGACGAAGGTGAATGGATCCAAACCCAGCGCCTTCGTGAGAAGCGACAGCAGCGCCGCATAGCCTGGGAAACGCACAAGCGCACCAAGGAAGCGAAGCGCATATATGGGGCCAGGCGCCTGCGCCCTAGCTTTTTTTCCCGCGTGGCGATATTTTTGCACTTGAGAGAGCCCATTTCGGTTCCCGCGCAGAAACATGTTCCATTACTGGCCTCACAAGAGGACCACGAGGAGGAGAGTGTAGGTCGTGAGGATAATGCCGGAGGTCTAGACCGCTCAAACTTACCATTTGATCTGCCGCATCGGACTCATGTCCGTTCTTCAGGGTATGGCATCACTGATTTGGACCCTATCCGTTCTCTGTTTTTGGAAGAATGCGGCATGGTGAGGGTACGATCCGAGAAGGTTGGTGGATGGGATGTCGTGCCCAAATCGGTGATTCGAGGACGCCCGGGAGAGTAGCACGCCGAGACATGAGTTTGTGGAATAGGACAGTGTCTGATTTATGATTGTGTGAATCATGTCACTCATTTGACAGTCATTAATTCTTGTTTTCTTTTTTCTGTTTTCTTACTCTTTGAACGCTTTGATGTCATATTTATATATTTATCGAGATACTGGCCACATGGTCGGAAGGCAGACGCCTCAAACGTGACATCACTTGGCGCTATACGACCACGAGTGAATTGATCCAAGAAAACAATGGTTTGCTGGACATTTATCTGTTACAAGTGGACTGTTATACTCTTTACACAAACAGATGGGTGTAGAAATGTCTCTGGTGCCTATGCTGTCGAACAAGTACATTACAATCCACCAGATATACTAAATGATAAAGGTCGTAATATTTTTAGGCTTATGATATTTACTTTGAGAAGGGATGCTATTATTCTAAAGGCTTGCTGTTTAGTTCCGGCCCAGCAAAGCTGAGAAAGAGAGGCTTCTGCGACTCTTTAGATTCTGAAACGTACAAGGATTTCTCTGCAGTTCGGAATCGAACAGTTGATCTTTACTACTCTCGTCATATCATAGCTCAAAGCCTCCTTAAATATGCACTCAGAGATTAATGTGTGACGCATGACTGTAATTTTTGGTTATACTAGGCTATTTCCGGCACTAGAGGCTTGTCAATCTCTTTTTCGCCTTAGTGTCCGGCATGATGAATTATCCTGTCGAATCGTATAGGCTAGCTTTGATAAGATTCTTGGTTCCGGTGTTGCTCACGGACGTTTGCCTTCTTTGCCTGCCATCTTGTGGTCCGCATATTTGCCAACCAGCAAAAAGCCTCATCCATCTATCAAGAACTCGCTCATCCCCTACTGAATTTCGCAGTCGGTCCACACTTCATACCACGCTCAAATCAGCTGACCTAAATTTTATAAAAAAACATTTACTTTTTGTTACCCTCTTATCACCTATTCCTTATCGACTTCGATATTTGTAGTGGATGATTGCGGTCTAGAGTGACAAGTTGTTGCTTCATCACTCGTGATCAAAGCCTGCTACACCACAGCTCATGTCCTACCAGCCCCATAGCTTCCAAAATTGGTAACTAGGGTTATCATCGTCTTGCTGGTTTCCGAAACAGTCAAAGCCATGGATAATTCCAACCTGGGTTTAGCGCAGGCCGAGTCAAGCCACTTTCGTGGTACTCTGTCGTTCGGCGAATCTATCCCTGGTTTATCCTATGTTTCCCTGCTAGGCAGATTCTGTATTTGCCTTAAGTTAATGATTAATCGTCATCTTATTGGGCCACTGATGACCGCTGGGTGCTGCGTTGGCAATGTATTCCACAAATGGCTAGCGCCAATGATGGGCATCACTAGCGTGGTATGGGTGATCATGCGAGGTGATCCATCGGTGAAGCCAGAATATGCATGGCTGTGAGTTGCCCAATCCCTTGCCCCCCTTGTATTATTACCTTTGCTAATTGTTCTTTATCCCTAGGATGTTTAGCTACTGGCTAGCGCTGTATGTAGCCTATATGATCGTGCAAAACCACCGTGTTGGTAAGGGTCGACCGTATGTGCTTCCTATCATAGCTTCCTATCATAACCGTTCAGTTTTTAATACCGAACAGATATGTATTCGCCACAATAACCACTGGAAGCATTTGCCTTTGCATCTCAGCCTTGTTCCAGAAGCCGGGTGTGCACGGTGGGCTAGCCGCTGCGAGCCCGCCGTGCGCCTCATTCGCTGCGTATGCGGTCGCGTACTTTTGGCCAAATTGCAACCCATCACGCCAGGCACTACCGGTGTATGAAGAAACGAGATGCCAACCTGTTTGAACCTGACATCAAGGGTCATCGTTCTACACCCTCATACATTCTCCTAATCGACGGAAAATATCGGCTTCTCTATGTAACGCAAAGTTATCGCAGCAATCACCATCTGAAATCATTTTTAGCGTCTTTTAGGGAAAAGTACTCGGGGAATGCGCTGAGCTGTTGTTGCGGATCTGGTCTGTTAAATTAAAATTGGCCATATTAGTCAGGAAGGAGCATGGAGTTAAAACCAAATGAATGATCATTGTTTTGTGCAAAGAGCCTGTAGGAATCAATGGAAATTTGCGCGGTTCATGATTTACTTTCCAGTCACCCATATGGCCGATAATTGACTCAGCGTATAGTTTCCAAGGCTTTTGAGAATGCGTGGCTGAGTGTTAAGTAGGGACCACCGCGTTTTACTGACTGGTGCAAGTGGGGATATCCGCTGATTTTCCCTACATAATTAATCTTGGACACGATCGTGTTCTCTCATATGATATACCTGCGTGATTTAGTACTCTAAGAGCTCGCGATATCAAGTTCCAGTATGTTGTATTTCAGGGGGGGCACAATATATCGCATGAGGCGCGGGTTTCATTGCCTGTGCTGAGGTGAGTGAAGTTCTTGAGGTGATTGAAGTTCTTGAGGTGATTGAAGTTCTCATTCTTTCCTCCCGCTAAAGATCTTAAATAGATTCCATGCCCTGGGGACCGTAGGTGGAATTTGGGAGTCTCGACCAAACGGGGCTTAGGCAAGATGATGGGGCCAAGATGCCCATTCGCCCGAATAGGAATACTATTTTCGAGCTGAATGACTAGCGCCTGGCCATGAATCATGATGATAGATGATCCGCACGACATGATAAGAACAAGAGCCCCGTGAATGCTGAAAAATGTGCTCGTTAATATCGAGCATATTGTCTTTGGGGTCATTCTCTGCCGAGGATGAGTTAACAGAGGCAGGGAATTGTAGAACCACCATCATCACGGATGTTTCGCTTGGGCATGAGGATTCAGCAGCTTAGCCCCCACCGCTTTTCACCAAAGCCTCCAACAGTACTCAAATCCCGCCCCTTTGACCAAATAAGCATATGCACCAAAGCTTAATCCGCACTGGGCTTCTATTCCAAGCAAACCCGACATGGTGCCCCCCAGCCCATTCTCCAATCACGACGTGGCTGAAACTCAGCGCTTACTCCGCTGATCATCGACCCTTCAGCCATTCTGCAAGGCATCCAACACCACAATTCCCCGCCCATCATCAAATTCCCTGCCCCGGTTACCAGTACGAACACACGGTGCACGGCAAAGGCTGACTTAACACGTCGCAGCCCGACTAGCAAAGCTCACGCCATGCTCGAACCCCGAAAGAGCTGAGCTATTCAAGCCCCCTCGCCTCATCGAAGCCCCCAGTGGTGAGTAGTCAAATACGCGACCGGGGCCAGCACACCGCACACTCGTATGGCTTGGGGCGATGTGCAGAAGTAGGAATAGAGGCAGCATGCCGTTGACACGTGCACGCGTTGAGACAACAGAGCCCTATTTCCCGATACTTTGGCGGCGTTTTGGGGGCCGAGAAGGAGAGCCATGGTGGTGGCTATATATGACGAGCGAAGGGATGAGTGTCAAAATTCTCCAGGAACCTCGGGACTTTTTCCATCAAGGGCATTCTCATCTGTTCTTCTTTTTTAGGAGGAAGCTGTCAAAATAGTGGTGGTTACTCCTTTCTTTACTGGGAGCATTGGTCAAGTCCAATCTACACGGCCGACTGGAGATATACTGGCTCACAACGAAGCTTCCGACATACAACACACCCATCTACAACACCACCTTCTACCTTCAAAATGGGTCACGAAGCACACGCCCACGCTCACGAGGAGAAGCCCCTCACCATCTTTGCTTCCCCTCTAGTCTCTCACCCCCATGACACCGTCCACATCTCCCCAACCCCCTCCCTGCAGAAGCACCCCGAACCTCACACCGACGCCAACTCCGATCCCTCGATGCCCCCCTTCACAAACGCCGACTGTACCCTCCACACGAACCCAAACTTCCATCACCACGCCGAAGCCACGACGGCTGAACTCTTCTACGACCTCTTCTTCGTCGCCAACCTCACCACCTTCACCTCCAACCTCGAAATCAACGACCGCCACTCGCTCACGGCGTACATTGGCTTCTTCTCCCTCCTCTGGCTCACATGGTACCAAGTCTCGCTCTACGACGTGCGCTTTAGCGCCGACAGCGTGTTCGAGCGCACGGCCAAGGCGCTGCACTTTGGCGTCATGGTGGGCTTCGCCGTCATCGGCCCGCAGTGGAAGCCCGGCGAGGCCATGGGCACCTTCAAGATCTGGCGCGCCTTCGGCCTCATCCTCATGGTGAGCAGGATCACGCTGTTTTTCCAGTACGCGACTACGCTGGCGTACACGCGCAGGGCGTATCCCAAGACGGTGCTCCCGCTGTGCTTGGTCATGGCGTCGACGCTGGTGGCGGCGGTGCTGTATGGGGGGTTGACGGCCGCGTTCCCCAAGACGAAGACGGCGGTGGATGAGTTGGGGTATACGGTGTACGAGCTGCAGAAGAGCGAGGTGTACATCGCGTGGTATGTGATTGGCATTTGCGAGACCATACTTACGGTGGCGGTGAGTTGTGTGTGGCGCGTCATCTCGTTCAAGGGGACGCACATGGTGCAGCGCATGTCGTTGCTAACACTCATCATCCTGGGCGAAGGCATCATTGTCATTTGCAAGAGCATTTCCAAGATCGTCAAGAACGAGTATCTTTGGAGCGCAGCGGTGGTGGGACAGATCATCGCGGCCATACTGATCATTTACTTTCTGTACATGCTGTACTTTGACCGCATGCAGGAGGAGCACTTTGGCAGCATCAAGCAGCAGCTTTGGAGCTTCATGCACTTCCCACTGCATGTGGTGTTAGTCTTGGTCTTACAGGGTGTGAGCTTGCTCATTATCTGGCGCCAGGCTGTCGAGGCTTCGGGCGATTTGATCGGGCAGTGGATGGTGGTCGCTGAGCAGAGTGATGCAGTCAACGCGACGGGCCTCGAGTTTGCGCAGGCGCTGAACACTACTTCATGGGACTATGTCTTCTACTGGATTCCAAAGGGAGTCGACGCAACCAAAGAGATTGACAAGGTTGACAACGCGGTATACTCCATTGCAGAAGGATACGAATGGGTGCGGTTAGATGAGACCAACACCACCGCCCTGCAGCAGTTTGACGACGGTATCAACGAACTGACGGCTGCGACACTGAAGACATTGTTCGACACTTTTGGGGTATCGTTGCCGAAGAAGAAGAAGGAATACACAGGAAAGTCCACGGTTGCGGGATTCGAGCAGACCTTCCTGGACTATTTCGAGATTTTCGAGCTGGTTGTTTTCTACGTCTTCATTGCAGTAAGCCTCACTTTGGTATGAGATAGGAATTTCTTCTAACATTAGCAGGGCGGCCTCTCTCTTATACTTACGACTATACTCGGATACATCTCCCTACCTGCCCACAAGCGCCGACCTGCCGAGTATGTGCGCCTTGGAATCAACGGTACCACCGGGTTCGCGCTCTGCCTTCTTGTTTTGATCCGGTATAATCCAACGAATCTGCAAAACTACATGGGTAGTGCTTGGATGATTCCAACCATCTGTCTGGTGCTGTTTGGCTGCGTGGTTGTCAATCATATTAGACGTCAAGGCCGGTAAAGGATCAAATGGCCAAACTTGTGAATAAGATAGGAATTTTGGTGATGGGGACTGGGCTGCAGATGAACATGAAATGAAAGGTGCAAATGAGAATGAGAATGGGAAGGATGAGTAATGTCATATGTTTTCATTTCGAGTCGTAGTCTAGGGTATAGATGGGGCGTATCAGGTGTGTTCCGTCCATGGAAAACGTCCGTACTCCGGGCTTCTCGTGCAATTCTTCAGCTGAGCATGTCTTCATGTCTTCATGTCCAATTCGCCCTCTCTCTCTCACTCAAACTCCTCCATTTGCATCCTGAGCGCCTCCTGCTCCCAGAATTCCGCAACCTGCTCCGCACCCCGTCTTCCACCAAACTGCACTTCGCCCTGTGCCATGTCCCCCTCGGCCATATCCATCAGGCGCATGAAGCAATTCTTGTTCTTGGGGTCGTTAAAGTGTCGATATGGGTGGTCCGGGTTCAACCAAGCGCTGCAGAGGTAGCAGAAGTGGGACTTGCATTGGAAACAAGTCATGTGGTTGCATCCATACGACTTTTGGCAGGGAACAGAGCATGTCGGGCAGGCGGAAGTATTCTTCGATATGAAGTCTAAAGAGGCAAGCTCGTCAGCGCTCAGCTCGGACTTGTCGCGCGGCGCGCATATGATGAATTCGCCGTGCCATGAAGCAAAGCACACAATGCAAAAAGCGAGCTTGCAGTCTTCGCAAACTGCCAGACGGTCGCCGCCGGTAGGTCGGTTAGTGGGCTTCTTCTCGTTGTCTCCTTCGTCCTTTGCAGGCTCGTCTGCTTCCGAATCGGAATCGTCCATTTGAGTGACGTCCTCGATCTTGGGGTATTTATCAGTGCGCATCGCTCCCTGACACCACTGCCTGGGGCAGTAGATGATGGTGGGGTCTGCTTCAATCTTCTTCTTGCGCTTGATCTGCGCATACCGCTTCACTGTTTCCAGCTCCAGCGGAATCTGCAACAACTCTTTCGGAGACAGTAGGCGCTCCTTCTTGCGCTTTCCAGGCTGATCGTCTTCATTGCCACATTCGGGATCCATGCATTTGACGTTATTCACGTCGCCCTCCTGGATGCAGTTGTTGTAAAAGTCCTGCAAGCACGCTCGGCAGAAGACGTGGCTGCAGCGCGACAGGCGGTAGCACGCCGACCCCTTCTTTGGCTCCAAGCACACGGTACATTCAAACGTCTCCCTATCGAAAATCTCGCGCTTTAAACGCGTGTTGTACTCCAATAACGAGTGTTTGAGCGCCGCCGAGAGCGCAAGCTCCGTCAGGTCGAATGCACTCTCGATGGCTTCTTGCAGGTGGCTGATGTAGGTGAAGAGTACCTGCATGCCATCATACTCCTCCCAAAGCTCCCTGCACTTTGCCGCCTGTTTTTCCAACACAGCTTCTGGCAGCCATGCCGGGTTTGTTGAGAGTGTGAGGCGCGGTGGCTCTTTGGAGGGGTAATTTGGCGGGAGGTCGATGTCGATGTGTAGTGACGGGAGGTAGGATAGCCTGTAGACTTCTTGCTCTGGTTCAAAAGTCACAGGCAGTGGTTTCGTCGGCGCCACAAGGAGATCTAAGCTTGCCGCGAGCGGATTGCTCGAATCGATGACGAGTTCGGGGAAGATGGACTGGAGGGTGGTGAGTTCCTCTGCGCCCTCGCTCTCTTCTGAGTCGGCCATTTTCCAGGTGACGACGGCGAGAAGGAGAGCGGCCCAGGTATATATGTGTGGGTGTGGTGGTGGTGCGATAGTTCCCGCCACCGAAAGGATGGGGGCGAGTCCAGGCGGTGATTAGGCGGGGGTTGCGGAGCTATCGCGGGACGGCGACGAAAAGGGCTCCATTAGGGCGCAAGTTGCTGGTCGACCTGCGACAGGCATGGGCAAACATTCTGAACTCTGAGTCAATGTTCCGAATCGGGTATGCAATATGGACAGGCGTGGAGCCTATTTGGGTGCCTGAAAGCGAGGGAAGCAGATGGGCGAGGTGAATATCCGCTCCGACGCTCCGGCTGCGCCACACCATCTCAAGTCGGATGACATAATCACACAGCCACAGCCGGCCTACCCATATGGAGCAGGGCGGCCTGCACTGCATCGTCACCGTCATGCCGTCGCTGCCCTTTGACGATTCCGAGATGGAGGACGCTCCTCTCGCGTCCCTGTCGCTGACACATGTGCACTACGTACGGCCACATATCCCCGCATCCAACTACCCTTCACATCTAATATCGTCGCCGGCAGAATCCCGCAGACCGCCTGTCGTACCTATGTGCGTGGCTTGCCCTTGTCCCACAAGGGCTCTGCGTCGTCTACGCAACCCTGATATGGTCCACGCGCGAGATTGAAATAATCATGATGTTCGCCGGCCAAATGACCTGCGAGGCCCTGAACTGGTGTCTGAAGCGCTACATCAAAGAGGAGCGGCCGCGGGGTGAGTGCCGTCTCATAGATGGATCTCTTTCCTTGACACTAACCAGTTGCAATAGAGATGCATGGAAAGGGCTACGGTATGCCCTCTTCGCACGCCCAGTTCGTCGCCTTCTTCTCCCTCACCCTCAGCTTCTTCCTGCTGTTCCGCCACGTGCCCCATCCGACCGAGACGCATACGCCCTTGACCTTCTTCCAACGTTTTGCCTTGTCCGTCCTTGCGCTAGCCGCTGCCGCTGCCGTTGCTATTAGCCGCATATATCTGAGCTACCATACGCCGAAGCAGGTGTTTGTCGGTTGTGCTGCGGGCGCCTTATTTGCCGTCTTTTGGTTCCTATTCACCACATATCTGCGGCGATCCGGCTGGGTCGAGTGGGCGCTCGAGACATGGATCTTTAGGGCGTTCCGTGTGCGAGATCTCGTTGTGCAAGAAGACTTGGTCGATTCTGGGTGGGCGCGATGGGAGGAGCGCAGGCTGCGCAAGCAGTCGTTCCGCGTGCAAACCAAGAACAAATGAAGAGTTGTAACATAGAGCATGAGCATGGCGAGCAGCACGGGTCGGCGTTGGCGGAAGGGTATAGACAAGATGAGCTTGCTTTGATAGCTGCATTGTATATTCCATATCAGCAGAAGTCCAACTATATTCTCATACTACCTCTCATTCCATCTACCCCATTACAGTCACTACATATCCCCCCAGCGCTAGGATAACCGACCCATAACCCCAGTGATTCCACTCCCCTTCCCCGGTTGCGCCCTTCACTACCCACCCATCAACCCCCGCGCATGCCCCCGCTGCCAGCAGGATAAGCCCTGTGCACTTCTTGCTCCCGTATTTGAGGCTTGCAAACAACGCCGTGCCCATGAAAGCGTCACGCGCTCCGTACATGACCATGATGCGGTCCATGAGCTCGAGGTCCGTCGCCGTCGAAGGGTTCGGCAGTCCGAAGGCCGCGTAGGTGTTGCGGGGTGCGATCATATAGGATGTGCCGAAGGCGAGGAAGATGGAGGCGAAGAGAGACGCCAGGAGGGTTGTGGGGTGAGGCATTCTTAATGTGTGGGCGATGCTCACATGTCTCGTCTCACAAAGGTTGAGATGGTGGGATGTGATATCGCAATGAGAGAGCAGTAGAGAGTAGACCTTAAATTCAGATGTTGAAGGCGCTTTGTGTGTTTCCTCCTTTGACGCGCCAGAACCCCACCTTATATGTCTTTTTAGCTAAGGGAGGGTTGCATGGAGCCCGACGCGAAGGCACGGGATTGCGCGCATCCCGAGAGGGCCGGCGCAGAATGGTTCCGTTTTGGGGTTAGTGTAGAGTGGTTTCGGGCCAGTACACTGCGGGCGACCAGGAGGCTTGTTGGCCTATCGGGGATGCCTGGTTGTAATAGTCCGTCTAAGCATGGTCTTGCTTTTCCAGGGACACCACAGAGAAGAGATCCTTTGTTGGCTAGTTGAAACTTCAGATTTATTGTGTTTAATAGACGTCTAGTTTTCTAATTAACCAAACCTCCATCAGCTATCAGACCACGTCAATTACAGAGTTATAACAACTTCACCTAACGAGTTCACTTTGCCGCTCACTCCATACCGAGTCGTTTTTAGACTCCATGTCACATTTCCAGTCACATAATGCTTGCACCCGTCGATGAATTGGTGCACTTGTTGTCGTATGGCAGCATCCGCGTCATGGTACTTCAAAGATAGCGACTCAGCGGCTTTGTCCAAATTCTGTACTTCTTCTTGGATGAATGCCGCCACTTTGTTGACGGCGACCTGCATGTCGCCGAATTTGAAATAGAGGATTGGTATCAAGCTGTCGATTGCTTGCTCCTTCTTTCAATGAGTTAGCGCCATCGCTCCGAAGCCCAAAGCAAGCTGACTCTCATTTTTTTTAACGACAGTTGATGGAACGGACAACTCACGACTTCCATTTGAATTGAGAGCAAATCGTTGACCACAGCCACAAGGGTCGTCGTGTGTCGGAATAGAGCTCGTACGTCCTTGTCCGAGTAAAATTCAATTGGCAGGCTCATTCCATCCCAGCTGAATTCATTTAGTGCGAGGCATACGGCCACCGCTGCGCTTCCGAGGCGATAATGCCAGTATTCCTCAACTGTAGCAATACTTCCCGAGAGGCGAAGACGTTGCTCCTGCTCGGACATTTCGATGAAGAAAACTATTTCTCTAAGAAACATCTGCCTTTGCTCTAAGACATGTCAATACAAATCTAACTAACGAAAAACTAGGCAGAGAAGGTGTGTTCTTACCCAGAGTACAGCACTCTCGTACTGCAGTACCTATGAATTCAAAGTTGAGAATGATGCGATCTTGTACGTCTGGGCGCACCGAATCGATCCCCAATGAGTACCGCACATAGGCAATTGTCTGCTCACGGTATCTCTGTGCTACCTCCAACTCGCTCCACATGGTGCCACTCGAAATATCGATATCTGCGGTGAAATAGGTCAAAAGGGACACTTTCCATCACGAGCGCTTCATGTCTCCTTACCATCGTCCCAAGTGAAAAGCCACACAGCCAGATAGGTGACAATCTTCAGTTTGTCAAACGGCGCACATGGCCACCAAGTCGCACCAAAATGACCAAAGTCGGACTCTTGAAGTCGATCCAAGGCCTTTCCAGGAGGCAAAGTCCTGCAGGATATCTACATCAGCCATGGCGTTCTTCGTGTACTTCAAAGTTACGAGTACTGGTCAAAAGCTCACTTTCCAAGCCACTTCCGAATATCCTGACGTATACGATCAATGTTTTCGTTAGTTCTGGATGGCCAGTGCCTGTGAAAAGCCGCAAGATTGGGTACACGGATCGTCTGGCCGCGTAGGGAAGCTAAGAGCTTCTTCCGCTCGTCTTGAGTCTGCGGCTTCGACGTAGACGAAAATCTGACCGGAATGCTAGTGGCATGTTCCGATTCCCAGAAAGTTGACTTCTTCTGACGAGAAAGTAATTGCATGGTAGTAGTATCTGAAAGTTTGTGTGCTTCGTCAGACAAGCAAGATGGTGAAGTTGGTAACTAGCTGCTAGGTAGCTCATAGAGGTTAACAACCAAATTTAAAGCATCTGCTTCAGAGACGTGTCAATAAAACTCGCATTATGCAAACCAATATCCGACCATGCGTATAATTCATGTGAAGCTGTGTTAGGATTCCAGAAATCCCGAAGGCATGGCTTCTTTCCTACCACAGCGTGTTTGTGACATTGCATCAATTCAAGTATTGTGGCGTAAAGCAATGCATCAAGCTTAGGAATCTAGAACAAATCCAGGTTACTGATAAAGCGGGCAACACTACCACATTGTATACCTCCACAGATGACAGGATTCTCAGGATGTAGGGCGTAACGCATGGCAGAATCCTTCGCCTCTATTATCGTTCGAATCTGAACAGCTGCAGATTTGACTGATCCACCAATCAAGAGATGTCATTATGGGCCGCATCATTAGAGGGGATAAACCAAAAAAAGTAAACTAATTTAGATAGTTAACAAACTCCATACCATTCTAGAACATCAAGTGTCGACTGTGAAGAACAATTTGCCTAGATGTGCTAATCCTCGACTAGAGCTCTGTCACACTCCAGCAACATGGCAAATGAAAGTGTGCCTAGGTCAGAGCTAGGATTCGTGGCTACAGCTGAGAACTTTTCCTTGCTTCATTGAAAGGATCGGCAACTACAGACTAAAGGATTGCAAGCAAGCGAACTAACCCCAAGAGTCATGTCGCGTAGGATCGTTTCACGTGCGGCGTAGTTTAAGATCCGCCAATTCTCAGCCTTGCTATTCATAGACGTCCTCGCACAATTGTGTATATCTATTTTCCTCCGGAAAAGATAGCAACCGCCAGAATCGCGTTTATATTCAAATTACTATTTATCCAAAAACAAATTACGTAAGAAATCTATCAAAAAAAATATGCAACCATTCCTTTTGGATGATACAGGAATTATGAGTAATCTCTACTTTGCATATCCTCTAATGTTAGAAGATCCTAAAATTATGCGACCTGAATTACTGAGCAGAGTGTGCGCGATATGCCTTGCAACCTCGTTATATATCTCTACTCCGTCGTTTGCGAGCTCTATTCTTAGTGGCTCAAGGCTAAAATGGCTGTACTTTGATAACATTAACACTGTGAAGTGCTTTCCTCCATCAAGAGAGGTTCAATTAGATTTCAACCATTACTACGAGAAATCTCACGAGGTCTTCACAAAGAGTAATGAGATTTTCAAGCCGTCTAATAACTAACTCTCCTCTGCATCCGATCATTGCCATGCCATGAAGGCAGATCTTAGAGTTCTTGTTGAAGTATTGGCGGAACATGGGGCAAATCAAGACTCACCACACGATATATAGATACAACGCAGATATTTCAGGGCATTGACTATCCAATTCAGTCCAGTCTATATAGAGGACTCGAAAGTTATCAATACATACGTCAACAATCTTTTTGGCATTCAGCGCGGTGTCAGCAGTGCATGCAGTCACTGAGAAATCCACTCGACGAGTCCTTGGTCCATGACCTCTGGTCATTGCATTTTTGAGGAGAGTCACTATGTCTTCCTAAGATAATAGAGTAACTGCGATGAGGTAGCTCAAACTGCCGAGCTCGATAGATGCTTTGCATGAGAGGAGGACATGCCAATTTGCCAATAATGAAACACATTCTGTAAATGCGATTCTGTCCCAGACATCACTACGCTTCGAAAACTAGAAATAAAAACACTCTGTATATCACATGTTGTTCCAAACTCTGGCTTACCTGAGCCTCCGGATCAGGTATCTTGGCACTCGGGCGGATCCTGGTGAAAAGATATGGACACGTGACAGATAGCTTCACTCTTCCTCTTTAATATTCTTTGCTCCTGGTCAAACCAAATCATCTTGTTTTCTGATAGCCGAACCATCCAATGTCGCGTTGTCAGCTTTTAACACATCCGACCATAACACGTGCAGTCGCGAGACTCGGCGCTTACCCGAAGCGCGTCATTATCCATCTCAGAGCAACCACCGACCCGATGCCAACCATGGCAGACGTTTGGACAGGCGACATTCTTCTGCCAGATGGCTCGGCCGTGAAAGGTACGCAATTGCGTCCGCTGTCAAGTTCCGTGCTCACACTTTACAGAAATTATACTCTCCTCGCACCATGTCGCGTCTGCTCCGTCCCTCCCCGCTACCGCCCTCCGCTTCGCCTCCGTCGTAGACACTGCGCGTATCCCGCTTTACCTTGCCACTGGCCCGAGCCTGGATGTCGCGACTTTCGCAGAGACGACGCAGGCCTGGTTTGAGTCCCTATTGCTAAGCAAGGCACCGACCGCGTCTGGCGGCTGCGACGCCAATTCGACTCTGGGATGGTGGTCTTTTGCCCGCGCGCAATCACCCATTGGGGTTCTGGTTCAAGTCGAGAGCCATGAAGAAGCCTCCGGCAGGCCTCGCATCACCGAGATTCTCTTTTACGGCACCATTTCTTCGACTGCGACAACCGTACTTCCCACCCCGCCATCCTCATCGCCAGAGGCCACTACAGAACAGCCAGAAAACTTGCCTGAGCTCCGCGTACATGCTCTGCCTCTTTCCTCCGATCTCCTTCCGAAACCTGCAGACTTTCAATCCTCACCCGTTTCGCATGCTCTAGGCGCGTCTGACCCGCCAGCCAACCCCGAACCGCAATTTCTCCCCCCACTATACTCTCCCCAGACAGCAAGGTCTCCTAAGAAGAAGCGTGATGTGCGAGACATTTTCGATGAAGCAGCTATAGCTCGGAAAAAGGCGAGGGGTCAGGGTGGAGAAGGCATTGCAGCCGCCGCTGCAAGGGCAAATGAAAGTCAACGGCCATTCGGACACCGTAAATCGCTGTCGATTGATACCAAAGGCGGATCTTTTGCAGATGGGCGACCGCCTTCTGCCGGTATACTTTCCCGCCCAGGGTCCTCACGAATCTCGAGGTCCCCCAGCATATCATCCGACGCCAGACCTCTCAGTAGGAAGGGTCCTCCCGATGGCCACTCCAAACGGTCTACACTGTCGCAGGTCGCCACTGTACCCATTCAACCCGAGGAGCCAACTGTGGAGACGCGGAATAAAGAAGCTCTCACCAAAGTTGTCATGGCCGCGATGCGCATGCATGGTCTGCAGCAACGCAAAAAGAGCCGCCGTAACTCCGTCGCTCCCGGCGTAGACGCTCCCGAGTCACTGAGCGCTGAGGCAGCGGCAGAGGAAGCCGCCAAGGACGAAGAGTTCAAGCAGATCTATCACCAAACATACAAGGGCGCAGTACTCGCATTGGTAAGCAATCATGAAGTCACAGCGGCCAATGCATAGACTAATATCATAGCAGAGAAAGCACATTTCCACCAAACCACTTCATTCCCAGCCTGATCGACTCCGCGACGTAGTTGAGAGGTTCCTGGCCATTTTCTGCACTGACCCACTGTCCTTGCCGCTGCCTAGTGACGAACAGACTCACCAAGCTACTCCTGGCAGCAAGTTGAAGCTTGGTGTTCCAGGATCCACCCATGGCCACGCTAGTCCCTTCGATCAGCCTAGCGCCAAAGCACAAGCGGGAAAGACGACACGCACCGAAGACGTGTTTACTGGCTCGCCCGTCTCTAAGAGGAAAGGCAAAGAGCCAGTGCTCAATGTTCCATGAGCAATCAAGAATCCGATCAAAAGCTAGGACTCGCATAACATGATCAAATGACATTCGCACTACAGCACAGCCTGAAGACACCGAAACTACGGCTACTCGCAACGAAATTTTGACGACGATCTACCCCGGCCAGCCTCTGGCAAGTGAGAACTATATTGGGGTTGTAGCAGGCTTCCAATTGCCTGCTTCCTATCCATTCAAGTCATCTCAACAGCATTGCTATCACCGGCAACACCATCGTTTTTTTGCTGCCCGGTTGCTTCTGCGACTGGATCGCACTTATTTCGCTGGCGTTTGGACCAATACCAAACGCCCGCATATGTTATACCCACGAGGCCAGCCACAACACCATACACAATGCCACCCGCAGTTGTGTTATCCGCTAGTTTCAAGCCAGTTCCCCCGTTTATCAGGCCGAGAATAAGCAGGAATCGACCAAGCCAGACGTGGATATGACGCTCATGTGTTGGGCTCTGCGTACGAAGGAAGTTCTTGTGATGGAGGTAACCGAAAATTGCGGAGACTAGGAAGAGGATCGTTATGACGATGCCGAGGATGACATGTGCTTCTCCATACAGCTGATGGATTCATGTCAATGATGATTACTTAGAGGGCGGAATATTGTCGCAGAGATATACTCACACCACCCATAAGACTGCTCATTCAACTCCCCAACCCAAACCCAACGAGGAGCAGAATAAGGCCGACACATTGCCACATGGCATGGAACCGCACTGTATTCTTCATCTTAAGAGTGCGCAGGATAAAGACGCCGAGGGGAAACCACACGACGATGGCGAGAGACGCAATCACGCCGTGAGCAATCTGCGCATTGCGAATCAAGGCAAGCGTGTTGTTGATATCTTCTGTGCTCCCGATATCCATCTGAGCGTTGGGTAAGTGTATCAGACACTCTAAAGTAACAAAAGAAATTCTTTCGAAAGTATTCGAAAGTATTCAAATAGTGTGGAGATATCCGCAAATCTGTTGCCCGTGTCTTCCCAATGCCTACTACACGGCCCTTATATACCGCAATCCCCTCATAATCGCTCACCACCTACCTCATCATCACATTCGCATCCCTCGTTCTCGCTCCCATCCCCATCTATCCCCAAATCCGCAGCCCATAACCCTCACCTGCCCTGCCCGCACGCAGTCTTGGCGCCCACACCCACGAACCGACCAATCCCACGACCCGCGTTACGACGACGTGCCACCGACCGACTTCCCGATGTAGGCGTCGATAGCAGGTTAGCTTTTTTGTAGCTTGCGGAGCGTAGTGGGTGTTGCGCGTTGGGCGTAGGTAGGGTTCGCGCGTGCGTGGTGAGATTCGGATGGTGGGTGTTCCGGGGGCTGTGCTGGGAGGTGCGCGAATGTTGTGCCCAGGGCTGTACGGCGTGACCTATCAGATTGAGTGGAGGGATTTTGGGGATGGATTTTGGTGCGATCCGAGGGGGAACTTTTGGCGATGGGAAGGATGAGATGGGGTGTTTTTGTTGGGTTGGAGGGTAAGTCGAGGGCGTAAGGGAGTGTGTGGTGTGGTGTGGGTTGGTGGCTAGGTTGGGGTGGCGCGATGGCATCACCGAAAGAGGGAATTGGACAAGACTCCCCATAGATCTTGGTTGATAGTCTGCATATGGTTGATTTCTAACTGGGGTGGTCGCGTTGTTGCATTTGGGAGGAGATTGGATTGGAATAGAATACCAATAACAATGCGTAATGAGAGCTTGAAGGTAACCCCGTACATGGTCGATTGTTGTGAAAAAGGATGATGGAAACACCCCAAGTCACCAATTTAATTGATCAATAATAACTTATAGTTAAGCAGTGTTTGTATTTTTACTCTCTCGATGTGCTCCAGCACATAGACTGGATTTCTATCTACCAGCTAAACCCTCACAGAAGGCGATCTTTAATTTGAGAAGAACAAATGAAATTAGATGCCTCGACCGATCTCTCCGTACTGGCCGTGGGTCTTGTCTGATGACTGATGCAAACCACCCCGCTCCACGCTTGTGACTTCATGCACGACTGTCTTTGTAATACCGCCGTCAGAACCTAGACTCCCGGGCAAGATGTCCTGCTCGCTATCTGCATCATCGTGAATGCCCGATCGACCCATAGGCTTTGTATTCGACCTGCTAATGTTATACATCGGAATGCCTCCGCTGCCGGGAGTCTTCGACTTGGACAAGAACGTGCTAGGCACGATGTGGCTGAACATCTTGTCGAATTGTTTTCGGAGGGGTGGAAGCGAGGCGATAAGGATGCCGACAGAGAGTTCGGTCGAGCTCCAGATGGTGAGGTTGACTCCATCCCAGGTTGGGTCGCGGGTCTTTTTGAGCGCGCTCATCTCTATGGTTTTGAAAATTGAGCACACGGTCGCCCTAATAACCTGTCAGAATGGGATATAAAGGGGGACAGGGAAGACTCACACTAAACCTAGGCAGAAGACACTCCTGATTCCCCACTTGGTGCGTCGAGATAGCTGAACTGTGTTCAAATATAGAACGGGCGCCACGACATACACTATGTCAGTGATGATGTTGGAAATGCCTTGAGCATACCTTTAACGTTGAAATCAGCAGCCAAATCGATCTTCAGGAGATTAAAAGCTACTTACGTGAGCCCCATGCCTCCCTTGAACCAGCATCTGCCTTTGATTGCCCTGTTCCAGTTTGCATCAAAGGGCGTACATGAGAAGAGGCCGAATGCCGGACAAAGCAAATTCAAGGCAGTTACCATGAGAATTGATGCCCAGACAATTACTGTGTATACTTTGGAGAATCTTAAGGCCAGAAGATATGCGCAGATGGAATACTTCAAGATGGCCACAGCCATTAAGTTGAGAACTTGGCCAATCCACAAGTAATAGCTGTATTCCAGGATATCATGTGGTTTCTTGATGCTGGGGTCCAGAATATGTCTCCCTTGTCCGTGAATTGTACTTTTGTATCGGATACCAGTGGCAGTGATGTTCATTAGCTTGATGTTGGATCAGTGTCAAGAAGTCATTGAGCAACGAGTCTGTACACAACATACCGTCGCGATGATTAGCAAGTAATCGCAAAGCAAGAGCTTCCGATCATTTCTCAATCCATATACTACCCTCCACACCAGAAATCCTGTGCTGAGTACGCAAAGAAACGTACTGATTCCGAGGAGCTCTGCCCCACGGTTCGGCCATTCTTGCGGGCTATCCGCCATGTCAGGTGCATTCAATCGGTGAATCGATGAGAGTAAGAACTGGGGCAGAAGCAAGAAGATTAATTGTGCCAGATCTACAATGGCTATCATAAGGCCCTCGGCGGGCTCCAATTTCGCCCGCAAGCCCGACGAATCCAGAATCCTGCTCGGCAGCAGCACGACCCCACGCAAGGCGAATGCGTAGCGTGAACATGCCTCGGTCCGCAACGGCTGCGACTTTCTCCTAGCGGAGGAACTTCTCGCTAGATGAGCTGCCGTTCTGATTCGACAAAGCTCGAGTCTGTCGCTGTTCCTCCACAGGCAGACATGAGCCATCCCGACTTGGCGCCTGAAATTTCAGGGAAGCTCTAGGGAGGCCTTCCCATAACAGGTCTCTCCGGTCTCTTTCATTGGAACCTCCCTTCTCCCTCATGACTCTTGGGTGATACTTCCGCCTGAACGCCGTTGGCGTGCACTACAGAGAAATCACACGATGATCTTCTCCAAACGCGTGCATAGATCATGTATCTTCGGATCCCATGCCGTATTTTGGGGCGGAGGCGTTTCAGCCCATCCTGGGTGATAGCGATTGCTAAGATTGATCCCAGACCCACCGGTTCTTTCCATCTCACATTCTGTATACAGCGATGTTGCGAATCTCTCTGAAAACTCATGCTGCACACAACGTGCTCGGAGAATTCATCCGGCTCCGGTAACGCACTTGGCTCGTCCCACAGCGGCAAAGGAAATTTCGGAATGTTTTGTGTGTTTTTAATGCGTGGAGGGAGAGCTAGCGGAGACTTCCATGGATGGTGCATATACGAGCCCCGTCAGGATCCGGAGAATAGGAAGACGGGATGGCGCCCAGCCTTTTCGCGACTTTTTTCAACCTCACGGCACGGTTGGGTGGAGACGGGAAGTTGGCGACGCCACAAAATCCATCAAGTCTGGACATATTTCACCTGCAATGCCACGTTAACAAATCTTGCGAACGGGGCAGGGAGAGTCGGGTGGACATTGCGCAATCGAATGATATGTTCATCTGGGATTCGTCTAGCGGTACCTCGAAAAACTGGAGCCCCAGCGGAGACAACGGTGATGGCGACAACCTTGGGAAAGCTTGGGTATGCAGGTCGATTATCTGGCCACGCCGCAATATACTCCCGTCTTCACCTTTCCTGAAGCGTCCCGATGGAAATGTAATGGCATTGTGGCTCGGTCGTCTATTCGCCGAAAGGGTCCGGGGCATCAAATTCCATAGTTATGGCGCATCTTGGCCCCAGGAACCCGCGTTTGGGAGAAGATATTGGGCGTGGATATTTTCTTCATCAGGACCCGGCGGTTGATTGTTTTAGTTGTCGCTGCGCTATTATCGCCAGATTCTGGGTTCATAAACAGCCATTCCCATCCATTCTCGAAGTTGATTTTGTGCTGATGATTCGCGCAAGATTCGTCCGCTAGTCTTCGGGGCGGCCCAGCGGGTTATCCCACGCGCACCCCGGCGGGACTAGGCTGCGTTGTGGAGTCTTCGATGCCACCCCAATTTCGCAGCAATACTCTTTCCAGAAGGTGGACATCCCGCGCCACCAGTAACCCGTTTTTTATTCTCATGGCCCAGCGAACCATAGCATTGGGATGCCGGTGCCGGATGGGATCCAGTTGCGACTCATGGCGGTTGTCAGGAGAAGTATGCGCCGTTTTGACCACGAGGCGAATGCATGTTTAAATTTCCCGGCACACCCGGTTACTTTGCAAGGCTTTGTGTGCAGGTATCTTCGAACCTGGTCACTCCTTGCCTTGACCTTGTCGGTTGTTTTTTGTTTTTGCAGTTGATTCAACATGCGTCCGTTCGTTGCTCTCCCGTTGCTTGGATTGGCCTCTGCGCTGCCAAGCGACAACTTGGTCCATTCTAGGGCCGACGCTCAATCCGCAAACACTTATGACTATGTCGTCGTTGGAGGCGGTATCACCGGCCTTATTGTTGCATATCGTCTGACCGAAGATAAGAGCAGTAAGCAAGAGGACCGATGATCCCACGTGGCAAAGAAAATCCTAATATGACCTTCTAGAATCCGTCTTGGTCATTGAAGCCGGTGGCGCTGATGACAACTTTGCGCAACGAATTCCCTATGGTGCGACGTATGCACTGAACACTTCTTTGCTGTGGGATGGTTACGTTTCTGACCCTGAACCCTACCTTGGCAACAAGACATGGAACACTCGTGTTGCTCGAGTCCTTGGTGGTGGATCGTTGGTGAACGGAATGGTATATGATCGTGGTTCAGCAGCAGACTATGATGCTTGGGAAGCATTGGGCAACAAGGGCTGGGGCTGGAGTGGAATGTACCCTTTCTTCAAGAAGGGCACCGAGTTTATTCCTCCATCTACAAAAGCTGCCAATGACTTCAACATCACCTGGGACACAAACGCGTATGTTGACTCTACATATAATCGATCACTTGGCTGACTATATTCTCAGCTATGGCAATGGTCCGCTGAAGCTCGGTATCTCCGACTTTCAATACCCGGATATCAAGGACTACTTTGCTGCCTACAGGGGTGCGGGTGCCCACATGCCCATCGATGGAAACAATGGCGAAGCCTATGGCGCATCGTGGTTCCCTAACACCATGAACCCTAAGACTGGAGAGAGGACCCACGCCCGTAACTCGTACTACGACCCCGTCTCCCAGCGGACCAATCTCAAGGTAGTTCTTCACACTGTTGCCGACGAGCTTGTCTTTGGCAATGGCAACAAGCTCGTTGCCCGTGGAGTCAAGGTGACAGACAGGAAGACTAACACCACTTCGACCTATTATGCGAAGAAGGAGGTAGTTCTGGCAGCTGGTGCAGTCAACACGCCCAAGATTCTTCAGCTCAGCGGAATCGGCCCAAAATCTGTGCTTGAAGCTGCTGGCGTCAAGGTCAAGCTCGCCCATGACGGTGTCGGGGCCAATTTCCAGGACCATCCTTACACCATCGTGGCATACAACATCGCGAATCAGAGCTTCCCGAACCCTTCATCGCTCACGACGGATGCTGCATTCAACGCCTCCGCATGGGCGCAATACAATGCCAACAAGACAGGCCCCCTTACCCAGGCTCGTGGAAACGCCCTTGCCTTCATGCCTCTCCCCGATGTCGCACCCGAGGACTACCAGAGCCTTGCTGCCCAAGTCGCAGATCAAAAAGTCGAGTCTTATCTCCCATCTCTCTACAGCGGCAGCAAGAAGCTCCTTAAGGGTATCCAAGCCCAGCGCAAGGTCCTCGCAGGCCTCTTCAAGAATGAAAAGGCCGGAATCGTCGAATACCCTGTCCCTGCAGCCGGCCAGGGCATTCTCGTCGCTCTTCAGAAGCCCCTATCCCGCGGCACCATCGGCCTGAACCCTTCAAACCCGCAGGGCGCCCCCAAGATTTTCTACAATGCGCTCAGCAACCCGATTGACAAGTCCGTCATGGCTGCCTCGGTGCGCTACATCCGAACTGTGTGGGGGCGCCCCGAGCTGGCCAAGTTTTCGCCGACCGAGGTCTCACCTGGTGCTCAGTACGTCGAAGATGATGAGCTTGTTAACAAGATGGTTGAGCTTGGAAGTGTGTGGCCAACGCTGGCGCATCCTAGCGGGTCTTGTGCTATGATGCCTGAGGAGTTGGGAGGATGTGTGTCGGATAAGCTACTCTTTTACGGAGTCCAGAGGCTGTCTATTGTTGATGCGTCGATCTTGCCTTTGGTTCCGGCGCAGCACATTCAGTCTACCATGTACGCAGTTGGTGAAAAGGCTGCGGATATCATCAGTCGTAGACGTTAGTTTAGTAATAGTTTTCCCTGTATATTGTTGAATGCTCAATCTTGGATTCAGGCAATTTGTGAGATATCCCGGATACTCTTATAACAGAGCACCGTAGACGATGATTGGAATAATGCCATTGAAAAGAGCACATAGACACTTTTTATCGGTTGCTCCATATAATAAATCGGAATCTCTAATCCTACAGTATCAGACGAGAACGAAATTGATGGGGTAAAGAGAGTTTCGTCATTGTCCTTCGCTATTTAGTCATCTGCTCTTATGTCAACACTATACCTGAAATTGAGCTTTTAAAATCATGCCTCACGGCTCCACCCCATAGAATGAATACGGTCAACGAATCTGAAAAGAAGGAAAGAACAGCAATGCCGTTCGCATACAACTCATAGCTATTCGTACTGTGCTTCTCATACCTTGTTCGTACTTTTTCACGTACTGAGTAGCATCATTGCCCAAAGTATTGAGTTTAAACAGCCCTTTCAAATACCTACTTTCGCACAAAACGACGTTCACTTAATCCTGAATACAGCAACTGACTGCATAATCTGGCATGAAATTATCAAAGAAGGGTAGGAACACCTAATTCTTCTACTATCAATAAGTTTGGTATCCCAAGAGAGGAATATTACGAAGAAGAATTCTATAAAAAGCTATCTAGTTTAAAACACCATGTACGAATGTTGAGCGTACTGATCATCGGATGGGTGCAAGAGGCACGGTTACGTACTGATGTGGCCAAAAGCCTATGTACAAGTTTGTGATTCTGAAGCTTCGTCAGGATAGCCTTTTGTGACAATGTAATTCTAGTCATGTGCCTTTTTATCAAGTTGGTGTAGTCTGCTGCAGTGACCGTGCCGCATCACATAGGTGGGGCCTGCTTCACACCCTGGTCACCTTGCCAAGGGCGCTTAGCTATGGGTCACGGTTACAACAGCGATCATATGGCCTCGTACCCCGATCATTCAATCCCGACGTCGTCCGGATGTGTCCTTTCATGAACAATTCTTCTATTGAACACGAAAAAGCAGCGTCCAAATGCCAGAATCCTTCTCCGAATGATCAATGTCCATCAAACAGCCGCTGAATTCGATATGCCATGCGATCCAGCGTTATATCGAAGAAACGAAGACACCAGCATATTACCAACCAAGTCCAGGAGGCTCGTTAGAAGATACGATTGCCTGCGGATGTAAACTTTGCCTGGTTGCACTGAGAGCATCAGGTTACCAAGGGAGAATAGACAAAAAACATGATCCGGAAGACGAGCCTTTCATACACGCAGACGTATGTGTCTCAGGTATCCGGTTTTCCACGTTTCCGCCAGCCCCTAGACTGGAGGTTTTCATCCAACAATGTTTGTATAGCCTTAGCTCTACGTCCATAGCCCTGTTGATACAGAATAGCAACAAACAACCCGTCATACAATGTTATACCAGTGTCGACCCCGATACCGGCATCTACATCACCGGAAGCCACGATAGATAGAGTAGCAGACTGGCTCAAGACCTGCCTGTTAAACCATTCTCCACTGTGCCCCGGCGCACCCACACCCTCCACTGTCTCCACCCTCCCCAGGCGTGTACTGCATGTCGGCACACCATCTAGCCCCCAGGTCCGCCTAGCGACTCCCACCCCCGGCGAAAAGGGCCTTTACATCTGCCTCAGCCACTGCTGGGGCGGCCACCAGCCCTTGCGAACGACCCTAGAGCCCGACACTCTGACCCAGTTCCGCTCGAAGATCGACTGGGAGGATCTGCCCCGTACGTTCCAGGACGCGGTGCTCTACACGCGGGCCCTCGGCATCGGGTACCTGTGGATCGACTCGCTGTGCATCATCCAGGACTCGACTGAGGACTGGCTGGTCCAGAGCCGCGCCATGGCATCCATCTATCAGAACGCCATCTTGACGCTCGCAGCCACGGCATCCGTGGGTCCCCACGACGGCCTGTTCCGGACCAGTAGGCCAGAACACATGGCCACGCCTCTGGAACTCGCGCCGAGTGTGCAGCATCGTAACTGCGACATGCCAGACCGCGCCTCCGCCCCAAACATCGAGAACGGTGGCTGCTGCTGCTGCTGCTGTCCCGAGAACGAGGCAGAGCACGTCAAGGTCTACGCCCGCACCCCACTCCCACACCTCCAAAGCCCACACCCACTCCTAAAGCGCGCATGGGTCCTCCAAGAGCGCCTCCTCTCGCCGCGAATCCTGCACTTCCTCGCCGACGAGCTGGCCTGGGAGTGCATGGGCGCCCTCGAATGCCTCTGCAGCGCTCTCAGCATCAGCAAAGCCACCACCTCGCTCCCGCCGGACTCGCCCCTCGCCCCTGTCTTCCGGTCGCACACCGCGGGCCACAGCGGCGGCGCGAACGTGGTCCCGCCCTGGGTGTTCCGCAAGACGCGCATGCACGCCCCGAGCTTCGAGTACATGGCGCCCGCGGCGGTGACTGACGCGTGGCACGAGCTCGTCGAGGAGTACTCGGCCATGCGGCTTTCGTTCGGCGAGGACGTCTTCCCGGCGATTGCGGGGGTGGCGAGCGTGGTGCGGGGGGGTGTGGGTGGAGCGAGGGAGAAGGGGGTGTATGTTGCGGGGCTGTGGCGGGATTCGTTCGTGTACGATCTTTTGTGGCTAAGGGCGGATAATAGGGTAATGCAGAGGGTGAGCACATGGAGGGCGCCGAGTTTTTCTTGGGCGAGCGTGGGGGCGATTGGGGGTAGGGAGGGGGGCGTGTCGTATAAGCTGGACAAGGTGTTTAGGAAGGATGATAAGCGGCCTGGCACGAGGATTAATGTGATTGCTCATGTGGTGGAGACGGGGGTGGAGCCCGTATCTGGGGGCGATGAGCTGGGGAGGTTGAGATCGGGGTACGTAGTTCTTCGTGGAATGCTGGTTGTAGCACGGCTTGTTTGGACTGAGAGAGCGATTTGGGATGTGATACCCCTGGGGAAGGAGAAGTTGGGTGGATTTTTCCACGAGGATTTTGATCTCAAAGGCGAATGGACTGATTGCACAGGAACAGACTCCGGAACAAACCGTGGAATAGGAGTCTATTGCCTAGCTTTGATAGAGAAGGTGAGAGCCTACTACAAGCAAAAAGTGTGGATGGTTCTCAGAGTGAAAGACGAGACGGCGGATGAGAAGCTGTTCGAAAGGATTGGTCTATTCCGGCACTTCGCCGACGACGGAAAAGATCCCGAGTGGGCAATCGATGAAGACGATTTTAATAGAGAAACAACAGTCAAGATTATATAGCACGAAATGGTACAGATGAGACGTCAAAGTGATCCAACTCAGCTTGAGAAAGAAACAATACGTATCTTATAAGAAGCCAATTCCCGCGTAATCATCACCGTTCTCATTCCCAGAACTCCATACGCGGCGGGTGTTTTCGGCAGGGTTGCTGTCCTAGGGGAGGGGTGCTTGGTTGTGTATCTTTGGGTGGGGGACGGTGTGGGCTTGGGTTGGGGGCTTGGTTGCTGTGGTAGTTAGGGGTTGGAATGCGTGGGAGGATTGGGAGGATTGGGCTTTGCGACGTAGGGATGAGTTCTGGACGAGGCTCTATTCGGGGAGTTGATCCTTGCTGTGCTGAGGATGGTGGGGAGGAGGTGTGTACTAGGCCGCTCCTTGTTAGCACTTGTTCGCACTAGTTACGGGAGATGAAAACAGCAAAATTGCAGTCACGAGCATCGCCTGGGTTAGTGTTTAATACAATTCGCTGCCGACACGATCCCAAAAGACGGCCATCACTGCTCTGCCCACGTCGCACATCACACATCACTTAGCTCCACTAAACGTATTCTGAAAATCACAAACTCCATATTGAATCATCAGGCCTAGCTACCACCGCCTCCATATAACTTCTTCTTTACAATCAAGCCACCCCATAGAAATTTGAACCCGGACGCACATACTATCTGGTGATTGCACCTGTGAGAAAGCAAGATTTGATGCCATCGCCCAGCCTCTTGGAGCATCAACCAAGACAAAAGGGGAAAAGCTCACATGAACCTAATCTCCTTCACGAATCCATACATGTAGAGTGTTTGTATCAACTCGAACCGTGTATCCCAACTTTGGAACGCACATGGAAGTGCAAGCACAGATTCGATCAAGGAACGTCGACGGTGGCTGCGAGATGAGCTGGGGAATAGCCTATCTCATTATGCCACCATCGAATCCGCCATGATCTCGACCGTCATCGTGACAGTCGCGACGAAGGGACTTGTCGAGGTTGCCATGACCGACTTGGGGCTTTTGTTTCTTCTTGGCGGCCAAGATGGGGCCCCAGAGAGACTTGATGGTGACCCTGCCAGTGGATTGGGCAGGTTCGACCTTGTTGTCCCCACGGCTATCGATGTTCGAAGAGACGGCGCCGATGGATGATGTGGGCGGAATAGGATCATACCGAGACGCAGCTCCAGTTTCCTTGACTAGGGCGGAATTCTTGGGGAGATATTTCCTGGGGGCACCCTGAAAGTCACTATTGTCAGTATCGTTGGTTTTTTGCATATTGGACCCATATTTTATTACCCGGACCTTCTTGTTCAGCTCGGCGAGCTTCACATCATCGTTCACCGTCTTGAGATTCTTGTTGAGTTCCGAAAGCTTCATGCTTTCGAAGTTGACGTTGCTGGGAGGCTGGTTCTCCTTCTCGCTGAAAGTACGTGTCTCAGCAACCTGAAGTCCGTCGTCTTGAAGCGTGATAGGATTCCTACTCGTTCCAGCACAATTACGAGGCCTGGAGACCGGAGGCGAAGTCGCATTCGTCTCATCGGAGAAACCCCCATCGAAAGTGTCGGAGACACGCCTAGTGGAGGCGGTGCTGGTGCTCATAATGCGCACCGCAGGGACATTTTTATTCTTGGCGCGGAGCGCAAGGCCACCCCCAAGCTTGTTGTTCACATTCTCCATTCGATTCAGAGCTGTAGTCTGATCAAGCTGAGTAGGCTCTCGATCATATCCGTTATTACGGACACGAGGAACTGTGATGCTAGAGCCATGAAGATACGAAGGACGAAGTGTGCCATACGGCTGTTGATGATTTGGGCTATAGTGCTTTGGAGGCGGGATTGGTCCATAGAACGAAGGGCGGGTAGCCGCCGGGGCGATTGGACGATAGGCGGGCCGCTCATACACAGATACACCAGCATCCTGGGATATGTCGCGACCAATGGCAGGGTACTGAGACGGGACTGTAGGAACATTTGGGCAAGAGACTGCTACTGGAGCCGGGACAGGCAGTGGGCAAGTAAGGAAATTTTGGAGAGAGAGGCCCGGTGTAGAGACTAGATCTCCAGGCGGATGAGTGTCTGCTGGCTTGTAAATACCCATATACTTTGTAACCCCGGGGATTACCGCGCCGAACTTCTCGTTCAACTGAAGGTTCGACGTACACATGGGTCGAGGTATAGCCTCTGCCTGCTTTTGAATATTATCCCGCTCCTCCCAATTTTCAAGCTGGGTGATGGTGTCTCCAGCATTACAACGCCTCATTTGATTCTCGTAGCGCTGTAACTCTTTTAACCTCAGACTGTTCCACTGTCCTCGCTCTTCCGGTGTCATATTCTGCCATATCGAGCCAAGGTACTTGTTTACGTTCCCCGTTGGCATATGGTTCGGGTTGGGAGGTACCTTGTAATGCTCTTCGTAAAGAGATCTCCATAGAGCTACTAATTGGGCACTTACCCTGGATCCCTCGACAGAGGCAAAGTGGCCCCATGCTGAGTTAGAGTGGGGTTTCTTGGGGATGATGATGTTGGTGGGAGCCATGGGCTTCCTCGTTCCGGGGACCGCAGCCTTATTGGCCGCCTTGGTTTTCTTCTTCTCGGGGCTCTGGCCTGGCGTTCTAGCAACCAAATGCTTGGACCTATTTCCAAGATATGGCTCACGAGGCTGCCCCATATCCAGTGGCTGGACGACTTGGGCAGCACGGGAGATGGTAGGTTGGCTGGTGGCAACACTGGGAGGTGCTTGAGAGCCCCGAAGACCATTGCCTACCTTGTTGAGTTGAAGCAACGCCTCCGCTGCAACAACATGTCTAGGGACGCCCATCTGCTGGGTGATTACGTTGTCCCTCGCATACTCGGGGAGCTTTCTAACGAGTGATGCCCAGACATCGCGGACCTTGTTGTCGAGCAAAGCCATTCCATTGCTGAAAGCAGCCACATCGCGCACATGCACAACAACGCCTGCGGGTCCATGTTCATCGGCGTCCTTGAGCATGGCGTCGAAGAAATACTTCAACATGGTAGCGTGTGCAGGAATTGACGAGGGCCAATCGATGGGATTCGGCTCCGCTGCATCGAGTGGATTAGGAATTTCGGGTTCTCCATTGAGCTTGCCCAGCCGCCTGCCGAGTAGACGGTTGATGACGTCCAAGATCGGAAGAGAAGCTTGGCGGTCGAGTCCAGCGACGGTGACAAGGCCTTTGGCAGTGCATTCGGTGAGAAGAGCCGCAGCTAGAGAGACAGCACATTGAAAGGCCATGGGGTCGTTGGGGTGGTCTTTCTCAGCTTGAAGGGCAACTGGCAAGATGCAGTTAACAACCTTGTGGACGGCATCCTCGCTGTTTGCAGCTCGAGTTGCGATCATCTCGGGGTTGAGAGCTTCTAAAAGCTGCTCTGACTGAACATTGGAAGGGGAGGCCATGCTAGCTGCTTGAAGGGGTATATTGACAGCCTCCAGAACGCTAGGTGGCGGAGTGTTTTGGCAGTGGGGTACACAGCCTCGTTGCTATTGCTTTTATATATTTGAAAGTGAAAGTGAGAGGTTACCACGCAGGGGTGCGGGCGCGTCCTGGCGCGAGGTTGACGCGTCTTGCAACCTTTACGATACGCGTCTGGTCGACGTAGAAGCTGTATCTCATGTAAAAAATTCAGTGCTCTTCTTGCGATAGAGACCAGCCGGAGCTCACGCTCGCCCATTGTCCTCATGCCGAGGTGGACCATCCACCTTCCGTGGAAGTAACTTCAATAACAAAGAGAGGCCAGCCCCAAGCACGATAATTACAATCCAGAATAAATGACCATCAAAGATGCGATATTTGACCCCAGTCGCGAAAATGCTCGTCGATAAGGCCGGTACGAAGGCGCGGGTTCCACTCGAAACAGCCAGAACAAGGGCATTCAACGTTCCAAACGTTTCGTGAGAGGGAGCAATATCGTTGATTGCAAGTTGGCAGGCAGCTATTGATGGTGAGCTCGATGGTAGACACTGAAGTTGGAGAGCAACATACTAAAGGACATGGCCACACCACTTCCCACGCTAACGGAGATGGGCGCCAAGATCCAAAAGAGTACATTCCAGCCATGGAGTCTCAGTATACTACAGATGGGATGCGCAGCGAAGAAAAATGGCCAGGCGACAGCACAGACCCGGAGGACGCCACCAGTGCCTACGCGAGTATGGAAGGGTGTAAAGACAAACAAGAGCCACAAGGCTTGGGAAGCACCAGCGAGTCCAATGGCTGCTGCGATTAACACTGGCGAAAAGCCAACGCCTCCATCGCGAACTTCGGTGTACAAGAAGACTGGGTTGACGGCGGTATAAGCAAAAGCCAAAACGGCCACGTAGGTGTTGATTAGTATGACTTGGAAGACGCCAGGGCTTTTGACAAGCCCCCAACTAGACATCTTGGTGTCCTCTGTGGTCTTGCTGCCTTTGTGGACGTGTAGAGTCTGAGATGTGTCAGTGGAAATCTTGATATAGCAATGCCAGGCACAAACTTCTTTGATGAAAAATGCCGATACAAGGCCTGCAGCCAAGCCTATGGCGCCGGTCACGAAACTGGGTAGAGCATAGGGATAATCGTGAAAGAACCTAATGTGACCAAAAGCCGCGCCAAATTTGCTTGCTGGACTCTCAAGAGCACCGCCTATTACTACTTAGCATCAAATTCGAGAGGAGAGAGACAGCAAATGGCGCATACCGATGAAAGGTCCTGCAAAGATACCAAGATTACCGGCAAAGGCAAAGTGGCTGAAAGCTCGGGCTTGGGTCTTGCGGGTGCTATTCTCGGTAATCATGGCTCTCACGGTGCTTTCCGAAGTATCAGCATGTCTTATTCCTGACAAGGCAAGGGCGTCTGACTTACACAATGGTTCCGGCAAAGACCCCGGCAAGGCAGCGGAAAAGTACCATCTGCCAAAGCGACTTGCTCAGACCAAACAGGGACGTGGTGATGGAGATTCCGAACAGCGAGACGACGAGGATGGGCTTTCGGCCGAAGCGATCGGCAGCCTTGGGGAGTCAGTCAAAATGTCCATCAGGAAGGAGCGAGCGCAGGTGCTCACCTTGCCCCAGAGTATCATGACACACATCTGGGTGAGCGAAAACAAGCTCTCGATGACACCCGAGTAATAGCCGACTTCCTTCTTCTCGATGCCGCCGACCGTCTCAATCATCTTGTTAATGTAGGGAAAGATGGAGAAGAAGGCAATGGGCTCAACAACGCGGGCGAAGCAGAGAAGAAAGATTTGCATATACGGGAGAGGCGCATCTTCGTCATCCTTGAGAGCTCCGTGGCCCTGGTCACTGCTGAGACCATCGGGGGCGCTCTCTACAGGCTCGACCATGGGCATTGGCGCAACGGGAATAAGAAGCGGTGTGGTTTCATCATCGTCGGCAGATGCATCGTGTCCGTTGACAGCCTTCACCGAGGGAGGCATGTTGGCTGCCTCTCAGAAAATGGCTCGTTGAGCGGTGAGATGAGTCAAAAGGATTGTTTGATGCTCTTGCAATTGAACACGGGAGCTTGGGAGCTATGGATTTGCAACGACGAAGACTCAGAGGACTGAATGCTTGGCAAACGACAAGCAAAGAAGAGAACTCCCGGGTCAAGCAATGAGCTCATTCAACCATGGCAGGCAGTAAGTAGGTATGCTGTTGAAGAAAAGGCGGGAGAAGAGTCAAAGCACGGGCGGCGAGTGAGATATCCACTCTTAAACACGCGCTAACCACGGCTTTACCCAATGCGGCAGGTTGCTTATGAACCCCATTCGCAGGCAGGAGCACGCGACAGTGGGCCAGTGATGTGCCATCCATGATTTCTTTTGCATACAGGATAACCAGGTGGGTACCTAGCTACCTCTACACAGATCCAGAATCCCATGGGGTGCACAGGGGGTGCACGCTGCTCAGTAAGCATGCTAGTTGACAACATCCACGCGTCACATTCAACGACTGCAAGACATGACCAAAAAAAAAAGATAGAAGATCAGCCAATTGTGGGAGAAAAGATGTGTCCAGGTTTTAAGCTACAATCTTAAGATCCTAGTCGCACCTGCACCATCATGCCCAAGCTCCTCCGTAACTGAACCGCCCAAGTTCTGGCCCGCTCCGCCGTTTTGTGAACAATCGTCATGGAAAACCCCTGGGTCGGACAGAGCGCCAACAAAACGCCTCCGTCACCAGGCTTGTCATATCTAGTATCGCACGCAGGAATACGCTGTTGTCCAAGGTCAGCCGGGCGCACAGCCGGGGGTTCGAGATGCGGCGGAAAGTACCTTAGAAGCACTTGCGGTGAACGATCGAGGGACCGCTCTCGTCGTACTCCTGCTTCGAGATCCACATCTGCTGGAAGGTGGAGAGGGAGGCGAGAATGGAACCACCGATCCAGACGGAGTACTTGCGCTCGGGGGGAGCAATGATCTTGACCTTCATCGAGGATGGGGCAAGAGCAGTGATCTCCTTCTGCATACGGTCCGAGATACCGGGGTACATGGTGGTACCACCAGACTGTCACGACTGTTAGCACCAGGTCCAAAAAAAGGAAAAACCAGATTTGCGGGGTTTCAACTGACCATGACAATGTTGCCGTACAGGTCCTTCCTGACATCGACATCGCACTTCATGATGGAGTTGAAGGTGGTGACGTGGATGCCACCGCTCTCAAGACCAAGAACAGAGGGCTGGAACAGAGCCTCGGGAGCACGGAAGCGCTCGTTGCCAATGGTGATGACCTGGCCGTCGGGAAGCTCGTACGACTTCTCCAAGCTGGAGCTCTGGCTGGCGGTCTGGATCTCCTGCTCGAAGTCGAGGGCGACGTAGCAGAGCTTCTCCTTGATGTCGCGGACGATTTCACGCTCGGCCGTGGTGGAGAAGGTGTAACCGCGTTCGGCGAGAATCTTCATGAGGTAGTCGGTCAAGTCACGACCAGCCATGTCGACACGCGAGATGGCGTGGGGGAGAGCGAAACCCTCGTAGATGGGGACAACGTGGGTGACACCGTCACCGGAGTCGAGCACGATACCCGTGGTACGACCGGAGGCGTACAGAGACAGGACGGCCTGGATGGAGACGTAGAAGGCGGGGGCGTTGAAGGTCTCGAAGACAATCTGCGTCATCTTCTCACGGTTGGACTTGGGGTTGATGGGGGCCTCGGTGAGAAGGACGGGGTGCTCCTCGGGGGCGACACGGAGCTCGTTGTAGAAGGTGTGATGCCAGATCTTCTCCATGTCGTCCCAGTTGGTGACGACACCGTGCTCAATGGGGTATCGCAGCGTGAGGATACCACGCTTCGACTGTGCCTCGTCACCAACGTACGAGTCCTTCTGGCCCATACCGATCATGATACTGGCAGTGGTCAGCGTGCGAATCACGGGGGAGCTAGCGGGGAGGGGTTCTCGTACCCATGGTGGCGCGGGCGACCGACAATGGAAGCTGCCAACTGTCAGTTTTTGTGATCCAAGGATAGGGCCAGAGACGGCGTTCCGTCGCACGCCGCCGCCGGAGTGCAGGCCTCGCGGCAGCTCGACACTTTGCTGGCGGGCATCGGGCAGCGGACGGCGGGCGGTGGGCGGGGCAGGCTGAGGGAGCAAAGAACAGGGAACTTACGGAAAACAGCTCGAGGCGCATCGTCACCGGCGAAACCGGCCTTGCACATACCCGAACTATCAAAAAGTCAGCTCAGCTCGATTGAGTCCATCGCGGTTCCATCTCGCGCGTTCGCGGCCGCTGGGGGACCATCGTGGCCGGGGTCGTGGGCGGGCGCGGGCGGCCATGATGCAGCAGATAACCCCACAACAGGGATGACGGAGCGGAAAATGGGGGGGGGGGGCTGTAGCTTACCCATTGTCGATGACGAGGGCTGCGACTTCCTCTGCAGGCGAGCAAACTCCAGTCAGCGATGGTCAATGAATCGAGAGGACACGGTTGCGGCAGAGGCTGGATGGGAGAAGCCGTCTGCGGCCGCCGTCGGGCTTCAGCTTACCTTCCATGTTGACTGATTAGGGTGCGAGATTAGGAGGGTGGCTAGAGAGAGGGGGCGTGTCGATGAGCGGCTGGGGGGAATTGAGCGTCAGTAGAGGAGGAGGAGGAGAGGAGGGAGCCGGGCAAATGACGGCGGGCAGGAGGCGGAGGTCGAAAGGGGATGCTTACTGGGCTGGCGGCGGTGGTGAGGTTAAGGTTCTGTGCGAAGGGCAGAGTCGGTGGGTGCTGCTAAATAAGCGGGCGTCGATGCGCCGACTCTTGCCCAGTTTTAGCGGGGCGGCAGCAGGCGCGAGGTTGGTGAAGGAGGCTTTGCACTGGAATTGGAATCTCGACCGTCGATTCGTGAATTGTGCACGCCGCTGTCTGCCAGACGGGCGCAGAGCCGCAGCGCACCCGTCTTATATCTATGCCCTCTGCTGCCAGGCTGCACCCGTTGCTTGCCCTGCCCGTCGCCCGTCGCTCGTCGCGCGTCCACGCAAGCCCTCCGCCACCAGGCCCTCCAGCCTCACCGCGCGCTCCGTCACGCATGTCATCCCCAGGTCGCCGGCCGCCAGGCAGCGCCATTCCAGCCTTGGCGCGAGTACGGCATTACGAGTGCAGCGCCCCCTGCCCCGTTGCCCGTTGGCCGCTGGCCGCTGGCCGCTGGCCGTGGGCTGCTGCGTACGACGTGTTCGCCCGGCCAGCAGGCTGCTCGTTCGTGGCAGCACACGACGCCCGGCACGCTGCCCTCAAGCGCCCGTCGCAGCAGGGCCTGGGCATCGAGGGGGGCCCACGGGCACCTGGGGGCCTGCACGGCGGTGTTGCATTCCCAGGTCTCCCAGGTCCCAGCCATCCATCCGCCATCCGCTGTCGCTCACCGCCAACTCAGCATCCCCGCCCGCCCCATCCAATCCCAGCACGTTCCGCCCTCGGTCACGTGGAATGAGGGGCACCGCCCGGCCTGGCAGCGGAGCGCCCGCCGCGGGACTGTGAATTGGCATCTGGGGTACGCATGGCTGCCCGTCTGCGCTGCATTGCTGCTGCCACGCCCGCCGTTTGGCCTTTTTGATTCACGGGCCTGGGCCTGGGCGCGTTGCGCTGGAGCCTGCGGGCAGGCCAAGGCCCATGGCGCTCCCCTGGGCGCCAGCCTGTGGAACCGTCTCGAAGGTCGTGGTGCTATCGCGCGAGGGCGGGTATAGGCCGAACCTAGCCTGCGTCATCTGTCGCGCGCCCGCTTGAAAATAATTCAGATGCCTAAATAGCCCACCACACCGACTGCCCCATCGCAATTCGCCTGCCCAATCTCCCTCTGCTTCTGCCAACGCTATCTGACACGCACAGCGGTGCAAACGGTACAATCAGCACAAACGCCATGAACGACCCCAACCTCAACACTCTCCTCAAATGGGGCATCGAAAATTCAGACGCCTCCAAGGACTCGGGCGCCGACGCTCCCAAGACAAAGGTCACCTCCGAAGCCCTCGCTGCATTGATGAACATGGGCCATGTCAAGAGCCAGGCCGACATGATGTTGGAGCAAATGGCCCTAGTCGAGGACGAAAATATCGATATTGAGACGAGGTGCGACGCCTTCGAAAACTTCAGCGAATTGGTCGAGCAGATCGACAATGCGAACAACATGCCCGCCATAACGCCGGTCAAGGACAAGCCAGCGGGCCCAGAAAATCCAGACATGTGGACTCGTCTGCTGGGCCACCTTCAAAACACAGAAGACAGGCTTAGGATGTGGGCTGCAGCGTCGTGCAGTGCTGCCGTACAGAACAACATCAAGTCGCAAGAACGGGTAAGTGACGCCCCCTGTCCACTGTATGTCATTGCGCTGACAATCCAGTTACTCATCAATGGCGGCCTCCTTACCCTGGTCAAGATGGCCACCGAGGACCCTCACCAGGGTGTGCGCAAGAAGGCCGTCTCGGCTTTGTCCTCTGCCGTGAGGAACTTCCAGCCTGGCCTCGACACCGTCGTGTCCAAATTGCCCACCGAGCACAAACCCACGGGCAAGATTGATGCCAACGACATGGAGTCTGTGAATACCTTGATCAATGGCCTCCGCGAGAAGGCTTGAACTCGTTTTGTCTTGCATTGGGTTGGCGTTAACGGGCTGGAACACGGGTCAGTTGGATCGCGGGTGGCGGCTTTGTGACGGGATATGTGCATACCTTGCATGATTTAACGGCTGCACGAACGTTCATGAGAGACTGCCTGTCGCTTCAGATACGCTTCAAGTATCGGGGCAGGCTATTCAAATTTCCGATATTCATAGGGCGCCCAGCACGAGCCCCACTAGTTCGCTATACTCCTCCCTGCCGCTCATGCTCTTGTCGAGCCCTAACCCCATGACCAACATTCTCGTTTCGCTGGGGTTCCTCGTTTTGATGGCGCTTCCAATCTGCGTCGACAACGTCTGCCCCAGTACATCCAATTCCTGAACCGTCCCGCCGAGGATCGTCGTAGCTGTGAGATGGTGCATGGGCAGCAGGTCCGAGGAGGGTTCATCGTCGTCACGGTCGACGTATGGATTCGACGTGATGGAGTCGTCGGTGGCCGAAACGTCAAGCGGGACATGTACCTGACTACGTTAGAATAACTTGACTTGAATCGAAGCCTCCCATACATACCCAATGTGCCAATCGCCCATCTTGAGAAATTGTTATCATAATTTTGTCCGCAAAGTACATCGTCGTCGCGCTCGTCTCCTTGCCTTTGATCTTCTCCGTTGTGCTCAGCGTCTTAGCCGGAAACGGCGCGGGGGCCACGATGTAATCTCCTTGTGCAGCCATCTCGGGCCAGAATCAGCGTAGCTAAGATTGAGATCTGTCGGTCGGAGAAGCCGTGCGTGCCCCTCTGATGTGGACAGCCATGAGCTCTTCAGGCAGCCCCAACCCGCGGGCCGTCATCGGCTAAATAAAACGCCGAGCCTCCGATCCCCGCCAAAATTTCTGGACTTTGGCAAAAGGTACCTGCGCGGCCGCCGGTCCAGCGCGCTCACGCAATTTTCTCGCCCAAAATGCCTAAATTTGTGCCCAGGCAGCGGAAGCACAAGGCTATTGCTCGACAGAAAGCACAAGCCGACAGGACGGCCAACAGCAATGCCAATGACGACGCGAACGCCGCGGAGATTCTCCCGGAAGAGCAAAAATTACGAAATGCGCGCAAGGCGGAGATGAAGGAGGAGCTGGCACGGGAGGCGCAAGGGAAGATGAGCAGCAAGAAGAAGAAGAGGCTTGACAAGTACATTGTATGATTATCTTGCCCAATAAATCATGTCCACCGAGTTGACCCTGTGAATAGGATACCAAACTCAAGAAAGAAGAAAATCTTGCCCTCCTAAAGAAACTCGCTGCCCAAAAGGTCGATACCACATTGTTCCAAAGCTCCAAAAAGCTCGGTTCCGGAGAAGACACCAAGAGGGAAAAGCTGCGCCGAGCACTAGCTGAGCGACGCGCGGGCGTGGATGTGGAGAAGAACGAAGGCTTGCTGTTCGAGGAGCGCGCCGTGAAAAGCGTAGCTGATCTCGAGCAAGGCTCGGACAGCGAAGACGAGGTCGAAACCAATGCCGCTACGAAATCGCGACCCGAACCCAAAGCAAAGCAGCCCGTTAAGGAGCAAGCCGTGCCGCGCAAACGATCCCGATCGCCCTCTGCATCAGACGACGCCGAACCCACGCAGAGCGCTGCCATAGCACCTGCGCCTACCACATCACAAAACACTGGTCTCTTTGGCAGTGGCTTGAAAAGGCCATTGGAGCTAGATGAAACGGGGAAACCCATTATTCAGACTCGAAAGCGTCGGAAGGCCCAGAACAAACCTGTCATAGTCGAAGAAGATGTGGAATGGGAAGGGTTCAGCTCTGAAAACGAAGAAAGTGGAGATGAATCTGGAGATGATGCAGAAGCGTCTGATTCTGCAGCCTCGGAGACAGGCAGCGCTGAAGACGATGAGGATGACGAAGAATCTGGCTCTGAAGGCTCTGAAGACTCTGAAGAAGATTCAGAAGATGAGACCGGCAGCGAGTCCAGTTTGGATCCGCAAACCAAGGCGGCAAGAAAGGAACGCGCATCTGCATTCAAGGCTTGGGCAACAGTACAGCGAAACGAGACAATCGGGTTCACTCCCACGAATCAACTCGCCTTCGCTTTGCCAGCGAAACCGGCCAACTTCCAGCCCCGCGCGCCCGAGATGGATCCGCTTCCGCCGGAGCTCGAAAGCAAGACCGCGACCGATGGGACCAGGAAGGCATTCAGTGTTCCGGTGGAGAGGTCAGCGGAGATCCAAGAGTCGAGGCTACAGCTGCCAATCGTGGCAGAGGAACAGAAGATAATGGAAGCTATACACAACAATGATGTTGTAGTCGTCTGGGGAGCCACTGGTAGTGGTAAGACCACGCAGGTACCCCAGTTTCTCTACGAAGCTGGTTACGGTGCGCCTGACGGGCCGACGCCTGGCATGATTGGAGTCACCCAGCCTCGTCGAGTCGCCGCAGTGAGCATGTCGAAGCGTGTTGGTGACGAGCTTGGCAGCGATGGATCGAAGAAGGTTGGCCATCAGATTCGTTTCGACACTTCAGTGAGCGCAAAGACCGCCGTCAAGTTCATGACAGATGGTGTGCTTCTTCGAGAGATCTCGCAAGATTTCGCTCTTACCAAGTACTCTGCTATCGTCATAGACGAGGCCCACGAGCGTAGTGTCAACACGGACATCTTGATCGGCATGCTCAGCAGGATCGTCGACCTCCGAGCGGAGATGGCGCGGGAGGACCCGAAAAACAAACCCCTGAAGCTCATCATCATGTCTGCGACGCTGAGAATCTCCGACTTCACCGAAAACAAACAGCTCTTCCGTAAAGGTCCACCGCCTCTGCTCAAAGCGGAGGGCCGCCAGTACTCGGTTACGAATCACTTTGCACGCCGCACCAATCGGGACTATGTGGAGGAAGCGTTCAAAAAGGTGTGCAGAGGCCACAAGAAACTTCCCAAGGGTGGCATGCTTGTGTTCCTTACTGGACAGAACGAGATCGCACACTTGGCGAAACGGCTGAGGCAAACGTTTGCTTCCACACAAGGTCAAGAAGCAAAGACTGGCAAGGTCCAGATTTCTGCTGCAGAAGCACCACTAGAGACCGAAGACATTGAGCTGGGAGGCAAATCCGACAATGAAGAAGACGATGACGGGTCCGATTCGGACGACTCGATTCTGATGGGTCTGGACGATGAAGACGACAAAGAGTTCGATATTGAGGAAGAAAAGGCCGAAGACGAGGTCATGAAAGTGCATGTGCTCCCTCTCTACTCAAAACTTCCGACCAATCAGCAGATGCGCGTGTTTGAGCCTCCACCCGAAGGCTCTCGTCTCATCGTGCTAGCTACCAACGTTGCCGAGACTAGTTTGACAATTCCCGGCATCCGATATGTTTTCGACTGTGGTAGAGCCAAGGAAAAGAAGTACGATCTTATTACCGGGGTACAGAGCTTCGAAATCGGATGGATCAGCAAAGCAAGCGCAAACCAAAGAGCTGGTCGTGCTGGCCGTACCGGTCCGGGCCACTGCTATCGATTGTACTCATCGGCGGTGTTTGAGCGAGACTTTGACGAGTACGCCGAGCCCGAGATTTTGCGCACACCATTGGAAGGCGTCGTCTTGCAACTCAAGAGCATGGGTGCTCCAGTCGCAAACTTTCCTTTCCCAACACCTCCAGACCGTGACAGCCTCAAGAGGGCTGAGAAGCTTCTCTCGTACCTAGGCGCGATTTCTGCTGATGGAAAGGTGACAAAGCTGGGCCACGAGCTCTCGCTCTATCCCCTGAACCCTCGATTCTCGAGAATGCTTGTCATGGGTACTGCGCAGAATCTGGTGGCAGAGACGATTGCCCTCGTAGCCTCACTATCGGTACCAGAGCTTATCATCGCAGAGAGCAAGCTAGGACTGCGTGATCCACCGCAAGACGATTCGGCCATTCGCACAGAAAATGACAATATCGAGGCAGAGGAACGCTCACGACTGCGCAAAGCTTATAATGCTGCCCAGGCACAGTTCGCTTCGAACGCTAAGCAGAGTGACTGCATCAAGCTACACAACGCCGTGTGCGCCTACGCATACGAGAGCAACCCACACGCCTTCTGTGAGGACATGTTCCTCAACTCCAAGGGCATGAACGAAGCCACCCAGCTTCGCCAACAACTCACCAACATTGTCCGCTCGCACCGTCCCACCGCCATTGGCCCCTACAACCCCCAACTCCCGGCCCCCTCGGAAAAGTCCATCAACCTCCTCAAGCAAATCTGCGCCGCCGGCTTCATCGACCAAATCGCCATCCGCGCCGATCTCGCCCCCGTCCCCCCCGAGCTCCCCCGCAAACCCAAAACCGCAATCGACGTCCCCTACCTCACCCTCTTCCCCTCCCACACCGGCCCCCGCAACCCAGACGACCCCATGGAGCAATATGTCTACCTGCACCCCTCGTCCCTGCTCGCCCGCACCCCGCCCGCTCAGATGCCCGCCTATATCGTATACTCGCACCTCCAGCGCGCGGCGCCGGCCTCGGTGCAGGGTTCCAAGGCGCCCAAGACGAGAATGCATCCCCTGACGCCTGTCACGCGGCCGCAGATTATCAATATCGCGCTTAATACCCCGCTACTGCAGGTTTCGAAGCCAAAGGGCAAGGTGGTGGAGCTGGAGCCGGAGAAGGCAGCGGAGGGGAGGAGAGAGTGCGAGGTTGAGTTGGGTTTGGTGGGGGAGAAGGGGAGTCGGGGGTGGGGGCTGGGGGTTAGGAGGGTGGTGCAGAGGAAGGGGAGGGAGGGGTGGGGGGTGGAGAGGGTGTTGGGGTAAGGAGGTAAGATAAGAACTAGAAGAGAGATGTGTATACCCTCGTGAAATTGAGAGTTTGGATATGCGAAAGCTTGAGCAGGGTTACGTGTTTGCGCCTGGTGATTACTTGTTCGGGGCTTGTGATTATCTATCTTTGGCGTGGTTCCTTTCTCGACGAGGGCGGTTTGTAGCGATAATCAAGATGGTGTCGGTTCGGCTGGATGGTTGGCGCTGAGGAAAAAAGGGTGCTGGCGGTTTTGCGGACTTATTGGAGGTGTGTGGATGGAGGTGTGAGGTGTAGGGTTATAGAGCATGCGATCCACTGGATGATGATGACGATTTCATGGACTGGAGTAATTATGCGAGGATCGGGGAGTCCCGAAAAATTCAGGTAGAAAGCAAAGGTCAGCTTTTAACAAGTGATCGAGTTTAAGTACTCTCCGATCAAGAGAGGAAGCATGCCACAAATCAAGTACACAAAAGGGCGACCCATATCCTAAAGATGCAAATGTATGTTCATCTCTCAGATAATGATTACAAAACGCTATAGGGTGGTGACCATGAGCTATAGAGTGAGTACCTAGGTAGGCTTAGGAGCCGAGGTCCGTGCCCTTGAACGTGACCGTAAGAGCTCTGGTGTTTCTGGCCTATGGGGTTTGGCTAGGTTCATGAGGAAGTTCTTACTGTTTTCTCTCGGTTTTTTTTTTTCTTCCGGTTCGTTTGTTCTTTGGTGCTGGATGGTTTGTAGAAGAAGTTGGAGCCTCCGCACAGTTACCTGATCAACATGGCGTATAGATACTGTTCACGTTTGAATATGCTCATTCTTGCTACGAACGATCGACTATAATGATCAAGTAAGAGCAATGGTGCCCCAAAGTGACATTCGCATCCGTTCATTGTATAGTGGGTTCGCTTTTAACCCTGACGATTTCTATCCGGAATGTCTGACTTTAAAACTCGAAAAAAAGAAACACCACAGCATACAGCTGTAGAAACAGTGTTTTATTCTTTGTTAGAAGACACGGAGAGATATTCGAATTGTTTAGCAACGATGGTACTAGAATTTAAGAAAACAACGGCTTAGGAGATGCCTAATCATCAATGTTTCCGATGAAATGGAAAATAATTATATCTTGAAACGCAATGCTTGAGTAAAAGCGATGATGCCGTAGCACCAGAATCGACGAAACCCTCTGAACAAAAATCGAAAGTCATCATTCCATCATCTGCGAAGGAACTTTGAAGTTTGTACTCGGGATAATACCGACGTTTCTCATGTGGGAAATAGTCCCTAGAGCCATGTATTCAATCACTCCTTCTCTTCTGTACGAATACCAGATGCGGTACTTGCAAGGCAAGAGACTATTATCGTCCAGGGCATCATCCCCAGAGCCATTGTCTCGATGTCTGTATTTCCAGCTATCCCCGATACGATAGCGCTCATTATTCCGCAAAAAAGAAACGGATTGACGTGAGCTTCGTCTATGTACATTTGGGAGTACCCAGCGACAGAAAATACAAACGTCGAGATCGATAAAGCGGCAGTCTGAATACTCAGGTGGGGATGGTGGTTGCTGATGGAACAATGGGAAGTCCATTGCGTACTGCCGATTATGATGCGCAGCAACAGCTCATTCGAGCCTCTGTGTGTTTTGCCTAATTCTGCTGCGGCTGCAGATTCGTTGGAATTCTCGGAAAGACTAAGGTCCTTGCATTGGATCGTGTTGGCAGAAGCAGGTAGCGGCGAGTCTGATTTAGATGGGACGGAGTCCATCTTGGATTTTTCAGAGTTATCTGCAATAGTGATATGACCCGACATTGTCCCCGAAAGCTCGAGTCGAATAGCTTTGGTGCTTGGTATATGGAGGTTGGTTATCAATGCCGAGAGAACCATGAGAGACAAAAGCGACAAGCCTATCGCTGCGTCTCTTTTCTTCTTGTAACTTTCCACTTTGCGCGGACTCATTGCCTCACATCCCTCCTCTTTTTTCATGGTATTGATTGAAGGCTACAACGTGACAAGACTTATAGTGTTTTTGTTTTTATTTATCTTAGAACTCGAGTGGGTCGTAAATCAAAGCCAGGCTATGGTTTCGGAGAGCGGAATTGAGTGCCAAATTTGTAGTATCGATCTGCACCAATAACTAATCATTATAATCAGCATTGAAATAAGTGGAAGATTTCCATAAGACACACTTAGTCGTAGGGTTGAGAGACTTTTGGAGATATTGTGGTGATAGAATGGAGCGCGCATATAGATTGTTATCTTCTTTTCGTCTGATGTAAGATGAGACGGTAAACCCGATCATTCCGAAAAAAGAGTGGCAATTGTTTGCAAATATACTCGCAAAATTAGCGCCGTTGTGCTTCACAAGTTCCCTGATTTCTACCGGAATTGAAGGTCACTCAAAGACACAAGGCTCACGCGTGATCATATATAGCCTCAAGAGAGCAGTGTGTGATATAACCGTTGTTGCACGACTTACCAAAAATTGATATAGAGGGAATCCGACAAGGCACGAAGTGTAGCGAAAGAAACACAGATGTTCCATGCAAGAAACGAGGCTTGGAGTCCTATTTCATGCCTCTAAAGTCTTCATCACTCTTCAATACCTGTTCAGAGAAACATTGTCTTCTCTCTTAGGCTTTTATAAGACACACGTATCTGATCGAAACCCATTTTCTTAGGATTATTAAACCTGAAGCAGCGAATATCCGAGCTGTGTCATGCACTCTCGAAGCCCTCCGAGTCCTCCCAGTCCTCAGCCTCATCCACAACCCCCTCTGAGTGTATACTCGCCCCCGAGACATCTTCAACTCATAGCTGATCCAAGCGCACCGAACGCTTATCCCTCATTATCGACGAGCTACGACATTACGGGGCATACTTTGAGTGCAGGAAGTTCGAGAGCAGCCTTTCGAGTTGCGGTGAGATACATCAGAGTAGGCTTGACTAAGCTGCATGTTGGTCTCAAAGTTTTTCAAATTCTGTCGATGATATACGGGGCTTCCTATATAGCTATGACGGACAACAAAGTTTGGGGAATCTTGACGTGGGGATGGATGTAAGTAAATATCAGGCTGCTGTAATGAGTCTATGTCTGTACTTAACTTGTTCTAGAGTTCTGCCTATCTGGTGTCTGGTTTTTTTCACTTTCCTGATCTGGCAAATTCATCGGGTCGGCCATGTAAAACTGTAAGCCAGAGACGGACGGTGAGTGCAAATTGACTAATTATTGTAGGTTTGGATCCTTGATCTTTATAGTCAGCGTCACTTTCCTGGTTCTGCTGAACCAATACCCGATCTTCAACGTTCAGTCTGGATCTCTAGCTCTTCTACCTTTGGTGATAACATCGGCTTCACTTGTGGTAGCTACTTTGGCTGCCTTAGCAGTTTTCTTGGTAGCCCTCTTTCGCCAAAGTCGTCAAACACCTGAAGCTGGATCAGACATGGCCTGAAGGATCCTGAAAGTATCTTAGGGTTGAGGACGACATCTCGGTAATCAACTTCTAATTCAATGCCCAACAACATCACGGCTACAGCTCACCAGAGAAGTCATCTTGTTCAGAGATGACAGCCGCTCAAGCTTTACCTGCCGCCTTCGGATTCGAACGACCCACAAATAAAGCGGGATATTCCTCGAATACATGGGAAGGAATGGCTTTTCAGATGTTCAGTAGTTGTACGCTGTATAATTATTCAAATAGTCAATAGGAAAAGGGCATGGGGTTGTATGAGGATTTGCACATTAGAGGAGCATGGTGCATAGGCGTTTGTTGAGAGGGGCGCCAAAAGAGTGAGTTTTTTTTTCTTGGGACAAATGGATGAGAGAAGGACTTTTACTGATGGAATGAGTATGGTGCAGCCCTCTTATGTCTTCTATTCTTTTGTATGTAAATCCAGTTTTTATCTAGTAACGATTTCAAGCCACAGTTATATTTTTACTCTATCTAGTGTGTCAGGTTTCATTTTTTATGCCGCCTTCAAAATACGGACTTGCCGACAGAATTGAACAAGGACCCTCTCCAAGCAGAGCGAATGAGTCATAGGTGGGCTGATGACATGTGCAACTTTGTGCAATGCCACAATGGCTGTGTACATTTGCATGACTTGACCGTTTGTTTGCTGCCTTTTTGTACATGGTGCGAAGGTCATACATAGTGGGACATTGAAAACCGGTGAAGTTGTGGCTATGGCTGGCATAGACCACCTCTTAATGCTTCTGACATCATCCTGATCGGTGTGTATTACATATTTTCACCTTACACATGAGTACCTTCCAGGATATGTGTAACCAGTCAAATGTTGCGAACCATAATAAGAGAATGTATTGGCAAGGCACTGAGCGCTAAGTATGACCAAGATGAGTCACAGATTGATTTGCACACCTTAACCGGTGGATCAGAAAGTTTTTGTGCTTGCGGCTGTGAATTTGACACACAAGTAGTTTGAGCTTATATATAAACAGCGAATATTATCAAGTTTCGATACTGCAGTAAGCTTGAATCCACGTGGAAGTTAAGTCTCCTAAAAAGAAAATACATGACCATTCCAAATTCGTTTCTGCCCATTGCTCCCCTATGAAAAGCTAACATTACATGCGACCAGAACTCCAGCCAGACCAGCTGAAACAAAAAAGCAACAAGTTCATGCCTGAATCAACCGGGTATCCTAAACTCCCCTCATGACCGTCGATTTCATTCTGAACATGCTATTCCACCCGATTGCCCTTGGCCTCTCCAACCTCTTGGAAATTCCTAAAGGGATGCATGGGCCTGTTGAAACCAATCTTGACACGCCCAACCCGGAACACATTATCCTGGACAGGAGTCTCGAACCTCAACACTGTCTCGCGATACAGAGTCGCAGTGGTCCAATCGTACGAGCAGCCAATCGCGCGCTGCATGCCACCCTCAGAGCCAGCGAGCAAGAAGCACACAGGCGGACGGGCAGCAAGGAAGAGCGTCGCCGTCATAGTACCTGGCAAAGTTAGAATTAATTTCCGAATGCTAACCGAGTTGATAGTGCTTACCCGTATCGACGACCGTGAACACCCTAAGCTGACCCGGCGTGGCAGTCTTACACGCCTCCACCAACGCCTTGGTACTTGGATCCGAGCACGGATCATCAGGAACGCACTCGCCGTGCTCGTTCATATGATGTCGCGACAGCGGACTGGAATATGGCGCCCACTTCAGACGACCCAGCCGCCCGCCAAAGATCTGCTGTTCGATAGTATCGACATCCATATACCCCTCAAAGCCAAAGAACCACCCCTGTTGGCCCCAGAACTTGCCTAGGTACAACATGCGCAGCAAGTATGGACTCGCCCCCATAAGCAACAGCGAATAAATGAACAGCGGGATCCCCGCCTTGGGATACAACGCGATCAGGATGGCTGAGATCCAAAACACGTAGCCGCCGATGTGGAGCAGCTTCTCGGCGGCGAAGCGCTTCCACGTCCAACGACGCAGGTGCGCGACGGGCGTGAAGGATTTCCAGCGGATGTTGGCTGCGCGGCAGCCATCGAGGATGACGGTGTCGTCTTGGCCCACGCCGGCGATGCTGCATTCTCCGGGGAGGATGTCCCAAAGCTTGGCGTGGAAGGCGTCGTCCATGGTGTGCCATGGTTGGTCTGGGCGGCGGGGCAGGACGCAAATGAGACGCTCGAGGAGTTGGTCACTACCGTTGGCGAGGGAGAGGCTGCGTGTGTCAGTGTATGTGCCGAATGTTAGGATGCGGAGAGGCTTACCGAGCAAATGCCTGGAAAGCGGAGTCTGTAGGATCAATCTTGGGTCGGATGCGGAGAAGGCCCATGAGAGCATAGCTATGGTCACCGGGGAGGTACTGTGTGGTCTCGCGTTTGTGAAGACACTCTAGCGCGAGGGTGACGAGCTCGAGCTGGCTCAGGATGAGATTTCCTTCGTAGTGGTCGACCAACTGATAAAGTCAGTACCCCGAAATGAGATCTTCTGATTCAATTCTTACCTGGCGAGCAATGTGCGCATCTCCTGGCCATACTTGTGCCGCAAACTGGTTCTTGGGTATATCAAGAGGGCTGAAGAGATCGGTGCCACGAGTATACACCTTTACATCTTTCCCAGCTGGTGCTAGCAGGACTTCGGGGAAAGTCCAGATACGCTTCCCCCATTGTTTCAACATAGAATCTGTTGTGTTTACACCCTGTATGTCATTTGCGGGACGACCGACGGCAATGGCGAGGGAATGCGCGCCACGGATAACATCGCAGATGCGGAACACCTGTCAGATATCAGTCAAAGTATCAACGAACCCCATAATGGTACTTGCATCATCCTCCAGGTTGTTCTCCTCTGGCATGCATGAGCATCCAATCCAATACGCACCGACTCCGGCGTTCCGCGCAGCAGCGTCGGCGATCTGGTGCAAGGCAAGCAAATCATCTGGTGTCGAGAATTGTTCAGTAGTGTATGCCACAAAAACGTACGAAAGCTTGCTTTCTGTCTTGTTCTGGGCAATCCAGTCATCCACAGCCATGATCAGCGCAGGTGTACCTGGCTCCCGGAGGAAACATAGGTATCGCGGCCGAAGCACACGCTCAGCGACTGGGTTGGGTTGACTGCCATGAGCAGCTCGGCCATTCGATAGCTCGAAGATATTGCGTGCAACTTTGGGATAGCCGATAAATTTGTAAGGGAAGGGATCGTAGAAGCCGTTGTTGCGAACTGGCAGTTCTGCTGAGTTCGGCGTTCCGATCTGCACGTGGATTAGGGAGGGCACTGCTGTTGCGCTGAGATGATACGTACCACGAACGTAATTGCAATGGACGCGAAGAACCATTTTACAATGACCATGGGCAAATCTTGTCATTGTTAGCCTTTCGATTTGCCATGCAAAAATGTACTTACCATCGCTGGTGATCTTCCCATCATTCTTGGTGAAGTCGACATGATCGAGAGGCCAGTTCGCAAGGCGGAGATACAAAGGCGCAATATTGCGAATGAATGTGCGGCGCCAAGTGCTGTTCGTAGTATTGTCGTAGATGTCATCGACAGCTTGGACCACGAGCTTGCTGATCTTGCCGTCGAAAGCGGAGATATAGCGGTCATCATAATCTCCGTACCACTGGCGATCAAACCAGTCAACATGACGGTGCTGAGACAACTTTTCATAGCCAAGTCCGGGTTTCCCTGCAATCGGTGTGTAAGCATTTGATATATGAACAGTGCCATACACTTACGGTAAAAGTTTGGGAATTGCCATTTGAACACCGTATACGCATCAAAGATGTGCCTGTAGCCCCTCAAACGAGGGGGGCCTGTGCTCTACAAAGAAATCAGACACGGTCGCTAGTCTTGGGAAGTAGAAGACTACCTGAGTTTTGGTATATTGCTGGCCGTTGGCATCGTATCCCACAGGAAGATCTCCTGAATACTGAGATGCTCCGTGTGCAGATCTGGGAGCCGCTACATGGGGGCCGAGCTCGTAGGTAGTGACTTGTGCATCTGTCGCAACCATCTTGGGGATCTTATTATTCTACTTTAAGCAGCAAAGTTGGCTGATGAAACCTGGCGTCTGGTTTTGGTTATGCGCTCCGCCGTACTGATGGTGCGTCTGACCAAGTGGTGGTTGATAACCCTTTCGAAGTAAGTGGAAATTCATCCAAAGATCAACAATTTTGACATACGTGATATGTGGGAGAAGCCTGGTACACCGGTTGAGGGAGAGGGGGTGGCTGATGAACGACTGCCGGAGAAGCGAAAGGATAATTTGGGTTGAATCCTCCTCCACCGCAATGGACTGGTCGAGACTAACCAGAGAATTGTGAGTATATGGAGTAGGGGGAATAAGGATTATATAGAAAAGGGAGTATAAGTCATACCAAAGGCTGAGTGCTGGGCTGAGAGAATGGAGAATTAGGATTAAAATTACCTCCACCACTATGGAGGGGCCGTCCCTAGGAGTAGAATAAGTATAACGCGATGCGACACGACGATGGTTGCATACAGGGGCTTGGTAGTTGGATGATCCAGTGGGAGCAAAAATGCCGTTCGTATTGGGATCAAAACCTCCACCGTGTCTGCCAGGAAATGTTGACGTGTATGCCTAGATGAATAAAATTAACAGACAGGCGGCAGACGGTGTAATTTTGGCTTACCATCCAAGTCTAGCGTATTTTCTTACACAAAGGAAGATCAAACGAATGTCAACGAAGTGGCTCAAGTAAAACTTAATATAGTCAGCTCGGAGGGATGTGTTGCACGCGACGAGAGCATGTGCTTGAGCAAAACGAGGCGGATAGTTCGGTCTCGACCGGACGGGCTTCTCCAACTGCTTTCAAACTGTGGCTGTTTTGATAGGATTCGATTGGACATCCCAAGTGTGGCATCAATTCACGGCCCCCTCGTTCGCAGTCCTTTCAAGCTTTAGGCAATTAGTTCGCCGATCACAGAAGTCGAGATACAAGCATTAGCGATTGCACGGGGGCCGGTGAATCAGAAAGAAGCTGCTGATTGTTGCCCAAGCCAAGGCCCAAAAGCCATGGCGCGCAGGAGAAAAGTATTTGTTTCTACTCACGATTGAGGTGGGTGCTAAAGTTAGTAAAAGAGCGATCTAGCCTCCCCATGCCTGTAGCGAAAGTGACATGGACTGCCCTGTTCATCCCTGCATTTGATATTTCCCAGGGAAGGTCGACAGATCTTTGAGGTCACACCAAACGTAAACATGTGAGCTTGAAAGACCGAATTACGAGATGTAACGGAATATCCCGTCGCATGAGTTGAATGTGCTGCGAGGGCATTGCCTACTTTATTTTTTCGGCGGGGTTGGCAAACCTTCGGACTTCGAGCTGAGCGCCCTCAAAACATCGCGACGGTTAATGCCGCCCTTCCATGGAGATTGGGTATGCTGCCTGATCTCGTCCTACCAATGCGTGAGCGCGATCTCTCACTCACATGGGTGTTGAAGCCATCTAAGATTAAAGGGAATGCACCCCTGATCCCCCTGCTTGACTAACGCCAATTTATCGTACTGGTATCTGCCAGCCATGCGGCGATTGGAGGAGCGCGGAGTTCTTGGTGTCTTGGTAATTTCAGCCCCGCGCCACCGCCCCCAAAAGGCAGCCCAAGTACAGCGCCGACTGTTGCACCGTGCGGCTGGAGTCTCATCTACCCCCCTCTTTCTGCAGGTGTCCGTCTAAATTCAGCTGGAGCTGAAGGGAATGATTTGCGCAGAGCCTCATGTCTTCTGGTTCAAGTAGTAGAAGACGAGCTCAATACGAGGTGGTGTTAGTGGACCAGAAAGGGTAAAGTTTAGCGAAAATCCATGGACTAACTTTTGCGATGCCTGCAGTGTGGTTGGCACTAGAGCATTGACTGATATCCTGTTTTGTAATGGTGAAAAGCTTTTTTCACAGTATTCCTAGCACTCTACAATAGAGTGATGGATGGAATGCGATAGCCAGCGATGCGGACATTCAGCAACTGATCATTGATGTTAACCGATATCTTATGCGTATCTGTTACACCACCATGGACTCCATCCGAAGTGTTACGAACGACCCTCGCCCAATAGCTGAATACAGAAACAGAGCAGCTGAGATCTTGAGATGGAGAGAGACCGAAAGTCTGCAAGCGAATGGAATACATCGGAACACCTCGGACGCGGCTTCTCTGGCACTGCGAGTTATCGATTGGGAGCTTAAAGATGGAGGTGAAAATGAACTGCATACAGAAGTTTCAGTAAAAGATTTGGAGAAAAGTTCCACATCGCAGGTCCGGATTATGTGAGTTTTCACATTTTAAGCAAAGCAGAAGTATGATTGTTGATGTGAGTAGCTTCGCTCCAGAAGATTCTCCCGCACCAGAGAGAGTCGAAACCTTTGTGGAATTGTTCGAAACCTGTGGGATCCCAGGAGACTTCATCTCCGAAAGTGTTCATGGTGTATCTCAATCATTCGGCACCCGTACAGACGACAAAGGGACTGAGTATACGTGGTGCCATATCTTATCCAAGAATCTTCCCGCGGAAGTTCGAGACGGTCGGCTGCAGATTGTTCACCAACTCGGGGCCAAAAGTGAGACGAAGCGAACGCACACAGACCTCGAACAAGATGCCTCTACCTACCTTCCGGCTGAAGCCGAGGACCAGGATCAAGCCAGTTTTAGTTGGATCAAAGCTGGGTTCGTCCTTAAAATTGAGCATGCCCACGGTAAACCCACAGTAACACTTTTTTGTTTCAATGCACCGCAGTCAATGTGGGATACTCTGCAGAATCTCAAAAAGAAAGTGAGCTGCGAAGATGTGGCCAATGACCCATATATTCTGCTGAATATCGGACTAGACGAGATGTTCAGGGTTTTGGACCAGAATGCTTGGCTGGTATCCAAGATTTTCGGCGAAATCGAAACGGTAAACTTCCCAGTCCTATTGAGACTTGCGTGATACAAAGTAGCTGACAGTGACGAAGAAAACGCTAGGAATCGCAGCAATGCCAGGGAAAGCTTGGGAAGCGGTGAACTTCACGGCCTTACACAACCTCGCAAAACACCAAATTTATCTCCGCGAAAACTGTGATGCCGCTCTGGTTACAATTGAGAATCTACAAGCACATCATGCCCGAGTCATTGGTAGAAGTCCTGATCCTTGGCAGTTGTCGACCCAACAAGTTATCGAGTACCGAAAAACCATGTTCCAATCCACGCAGAGGCGACTTGGGAGCCTGGACCAGCGCATGGCGAACATAATGCAGCTCTCCTTCCACCTAGTGACCCTGGCGGACAGCAAGTTGATGCAGGTTCAGAACAAAAGTATGAAAACCATTGCGGTTCTGACGCTCGTGTTCATGCCCTTGGGAACGGTTGCTGCCATATTTGGCACTCAACTCATATGGTTGCAAGAAGAGGAGCCAAACCACATGCAAGTGTCTCAGGACTTTTGGTTGCTATGGCTGATTGCTGTTCCACTGACGGCCGTGGTCTACATTATCTGGCGGGTGTGGTATCTGGAAGCAAAAGCGCAGCTGAAAAACGATCCTCCAAGTCAGCTGGAAGGCGAAAGAGGATACATGGGTTGGAAAGCATTGAATCGACGAATGAAGGCAAAAAAGCGGCCACCCAAAGATGTAGAGTTCAGAATGTACCCCAAAGGAGCATAAGGTATCATTTGAGCAATCATTTGAAGAGTCCTATTGATTGAAATTGTTTGATGGCGGTAGGGTTGGTAATCGGTTAGTCAAGCGCCATCGTTGTAATATTATCGCCGTCGCGACCTATATCCACTGCATTACTGACGTCGATGAAATCTTCCAGCTCTTCACTAGTTGTCTTTAGTTTTTCTTTTACCGCTAGGACGCCCTCAGAGCCAACAATGTGACGCGCTGGCGGGTTGTCATGCCCACCAATTGCTGTGAGTGCATGCACCGTTTCAGCTACCAAGGAACTCTTGACAGCTGAAGAGAGAGGGGCATAGAGGGAATTCACAGTATCGGCGCTCAACATATCTCCAATCGAAGGTTCGTGCATGGTGGCATCAGGACTGGTAGTTGATGTGCTATCAGTTGGTGATTTGTCGTCAGTAGAGGTGGCTGGATTGTTCGCTCGATCTAGTTTATCCAAAAGAGTCGAGAAAATTTCGCGGGCCAGTGGGGCTGGGTTTTCTCCCTGTAGATATTCAGGTAATGGAGGGACTGATGTCATTCGGCTAGTTAGGATGTTGACTTCCAGATTGGCCTGCACAATTGACATCTTAATATTGAAAGGGGCGATCTCGTACGCGAGACTCTGCTAAAGTGTGAGAAAGCTATAGGTAAATCCTCGGGGGTCCATCTTACATCGCAATATCCTTCAATGGCCCACTGAGATGAACAATATACTGCCAAGCCCGGAGTGCCGAGATGTCCAGCTGTAGATGGTCAGCCCTAGGTTGTATGAGTTGAATCCTGAAAAATCTCACTCGTGCCGGTCAACATGATAATGTGACCATTTTTTCTTTCACGCATGGTGGGTAAAACGGCTTTCATGACATTGACATTAGCGAAGAAGTTTGTCTCGAAGGTGTCTTGGACTAGGGTAATAGTCCGAGTGCTTTGTGCAAGCTCTTCGACGGCGCCAATGATAGCTTTGGGAGATTTGTCAGTATCGACTTGGAAGGAATCAAGAGACAGAGGTACCTTCGCCAGTGCTACCCAGCAGAACATCAACCCGCCCAAATGCTTCGACTGCCTCTGCGATGGCGGCTTGACACTGACTTGCAATTCTATTGATGAAGTTAACAAATTGTAATTGGAGGAATTGACGAAAAGGTCAAAGTAGCATACCTGCCGTCCAGGCCGACGACTCGAAGGTGCTCTCTCCAACGGTCAGTCTTCTTGACCTCTTCCAGGAATATCCGAAAATCTTCGCTCTGGCCTTCTCTCTTCTCAAACTCGAGAGGCATCACACCTGCAACCACATAGTCTCCATGATCCAAAACCTGCTTGGCCAGGGCAATGGCAATGGGCGATGATCCATTCGTGATGAACCAAACGCGGGGCGCATTGTGGGGTGGAAAATGAGGGGATCGCGGGCGCGGAGGCCTGGAGGATTGCTGCGCGTTGTTCTGCTGTGTCATCATGAGGCATCACTCAATGATGGCTTCATGGTGAGGGACTGGTCCTATCTATGGGATTGGACATGAGATGGCTGCTACCCGAACAGGTCCCCAGGTTGCGGGGGGCCGGCTGCCCATCTGCCTAACGCCGATGCGCTAGTCCTCATAAGGGCTAGCGCGCACCAAAAAAGACCTTCAAGTCATCCCTCACCATCTCCGCCACCACAAGGGACTTGAAGCACCTTTGCGAACTGTAAGAGCTAGGGAATCTAGGTGACTCTGTTATTTGTTGAAGGTTCCACCGTGTCGGGTACTACGTTTGCCTTTAATACGCTTCCCCCAAAATCCAGTCATAGGGCTTGGCACGGACTGCTCTTGTACTCCAGCACCTTCACCCATCATTATCACCGGTATGCTTATTGATTTTTATTACCTTACTCCTTAGTTTCTGCCTGAAAACCACCACGATTTTCTCCAACTCCCTGGCTTTTCTTATAATTCGCCCTTCCCCACCCCCCCTGTCTCCTAACATACCGTTCCATTACAACCTCTATGCCCGAACCTTCCATGCCCTGACAATTTGGACATCAAAAAAACTCCCGCAAAAAGATCCACTCCTTTATCAATGGCCACAACGTCGATACCAGGCGATGACCGCATGGCTAACATGGATTGGGACGCAGTCCTCACCACACCCAGCATTGTACAGCACCTCGTTAGAGAAGACGGCAGTACCTTGGGCTGGCTTGATGATCTGCGTCAGCAACGCAAAGTCGAACGCGCACAATATCATCGTGTTAAGCAGCTCCAACCCGAAGGCTTGACTGCCCCGTTCCAACCGCGAGATCGCGTCCCAGACTGCAGCAATTGGATTAAGAAGCACAACTCCTACGACGGAAGCATCCGCAAGCGAAAGACCAACACCTACCGGCCGAGGAACATGGCGCGAGCACCTACTCTGGCGCAGTATCAGCGCCACTCGATTCATCTGATGATGAGAGTACTCAACCTGCGCACCAACGCATCTCCGTTCACGTTAGTTCTCGATGATCTCAACCAGCGAGCCATGCCGCTTGTTGGCGAACTGGTCCGTCGCGGCTTATCTCGAAATGTGAACGTCGTCATCGTTGCCTTCGAGACGACACGCTTCCATCCTGCTGTGCGACACATCCCCGCGTATGGTGATTCCACTGGCGACCAGATCCTCCAAGGAATCGAGGACGCCGTGAAGGATTTCAAAGAGAGTCTCGTCATCGTCGACTCGCTTCATGACCTTGTCAAAGTCAAAAATATCGACATGGGTGCCGTCTTCCATCTAGTCGCAGTGAAGTATGCCTCCACTTTGATTGGCATTTACCACCAAGACATGCTTCCCGCACAAAACGTCGACCAACCATACGCCCCGCACCCCTTGGATGTCTTCAAATACATGGCGACGTGCGTTATGACCTGCAAGTCATTTGCCCACGTTCTCGCAGCCAAAGCAGCCAAAGAGCGCAGCTTACCCGAGCCAACACACGGCCTCCTTCAAGGAGCAGAGGGTGTGGTACAGTGTCTCAACGCAAATGACCACCGCGGAATCGTGCTCGAGGCCGAGTTTCGCCGCAAGTCTGGCCGCCCCGAGTCTGAGACCTACTTCTTGCGCAATGCCCGTGCTACCGACTACAATGAGCCCCTCCCTGGCATGCCGTTCGGCACGCTCAAGCAAGAGTTTGTCGTTCTTCTTGACCAGGTCCCCACCTATGCCAGCCCGGAGGTCATCGCATTGGTCAACTCCACTGAAGGCGAGGTCGCTTCAACATTCAACCTAGGTCTCACCGAGAAGCAGAAAGAGGCTCGCGAGGGTGTGGTCTTGCCCTATTTTGATGCCCAGAACCCAGAGGGTGGCGAGGGAGGCCGCATTCTTTACGATATGGGATCTGAGGACGACTTCGACGAAGAGGAGGATGAGATCTGAGCTGCTTTCTCGTAGAAGATAGAGAAATTTGGGCACAAAGGATGGGTCAGCATGGTTTGGCGTTTGAGGTTTTTCAGAGGATGAGGATTTCACGGCAACAAATGGCAGGGCCTGCATTTAATGGAGTTGACGATACCCGGGTGCTTTGATTGCCTTGGATACGAGAAACTGATCTAGAATTTCATCTGGGTCAGATGTAAGGTGTTGGTCAGATTATGACTGGCATACAGTATAATGGATCGCTTAGATCGTGCAATGCTCGTTGTCGTGCAGCCGGTGTGAAGCTTCCATAGCAATATTCTCTCAAAATTTGCACTTCTATCACTGTCCGCCTGACTTTGATAATAGTTATTTGAATCGAAGAACTATGGAAGCTTCCATGAACCCATCCAAGACTTTGTAGACGAGGTAAGCGAGGTGAAGGTGAAAGGGGGGGTTGAGAAAGCACATGTCACGTGATGACTAACGCAAACGGGTGCCTGCCCGGAACATTGAAGTCGAGATTCTTGCGACTCTCCCAACATCCCCGCAACAACACGACCCGCCACACACCACCCACCAGAATGGACGGCGAACGGCCTCGCGACCGACAGCGTGATCGAAGAGGACCTGGGGAGCCGCGCGATGGCCCTCGGGGTAGGGGAGGAACTCCTGGGGAGGGACGCCATCGCTCGCGCAGTCCGCGCCGGGACCGCAGACGCGACGACCGCTACCGTTCGCGATCACCTTTTCGGCGCGATGACAGGGATCGAGATGGGCCGCGGAAAAGCAGAGAAGAGCGCGGTGATCGGGGCGACAGAGGCGACCGAGTCGATCGCAACGATCGCGGTCGCAATGATTTTCGTGGTCGCGGTCGTGACCCACCCAAGGGCCCTCGTGGAGGCGGACGACGACCTGATTACCATGACCGCAACGACCGCACCTCTCGGAATGACCGCAGCGATGGCGCCGTCAAGCCTCCGACTGGCCCGCAGGCCGACATGAAGGCTGAAAGCGAGAACCATGAAGACAAGATATTGGCGCGCCCCGAAGGCATGGACGACGAGACCTGGGAAGTGTTTAAGACTATGGGCTTCTGCAACTGGCGCTCGACTAAGAACACAAAGGTCCCTGGAAATGCAAAGAACTACGCCGTGCGCAAGGACAAGAAGATGGAGGCTCGCCAGTACATGAACCGCCAAGGCGGTTTTAACAGGCCACTTTCTCCCTCTCATTGAGCAAGCCGCCACACCAACCTCTCCACGAACCTCCTCTATATTATTATATGCACATGAAAGCGAGATACCCATGGATCATCAGGCCTGTGGTATGACTCTACTCCCAGTCAGACTGGTGCTCTTTGCCATTTATGCCGGATCTAATGCGATCTACAGAAAAGGCTCATTGAGATATGCACGGCGTTGGATGGAATCAATTAAACACATGCATTTGAAACTGGCGTCTAGCAGGACGAAATAGTCAATTCCAAAACCCTTAGCAATGCCTATCCACCCGTGCCCACGAAGACTGCCAGTGATGTGATGAAGCGAGCTAGTCGGCGGGCTATGCCCGATGTGGCACCTCCGCGTATGCAGCCGACAAGTGTCCCCAACCCCACGAAGCTCTGCGCCCTCCGAACACCACCATGGCGCGACTCCAGAGCCTCGTGCTGGCTCTCGCCGCCCAATTGTCACTGACGGGCGCGCAGGTCGCGGAAATCGAAAAGGCCAGCAATGACAGCCTGCTGTGGGGGCCCTACCGCCCTAATCTTTACTTTGGCGTGCGCCCCAGGATCCCCAAGAGCTTGATGGGCGGTCTGCTGTGGACCCGGGTCGAGGACTACAGCAGCGTCCAGCACAATTTCCGCCACACGTGCGAGCAGCACGAGCTGGATGGCTATGGCTGGGACGAGTACGATGTGCGCACCGGCGGCCGCCAGACTATTCACGACCCAGCCAACCGCATCGACATCACGACCGAGTTCATCAAATTCCCCGGTGGGCAACACGGCGGCAGCTGGGGAGCCAGAATCAAGGGCACCCCGCGCGAGGATGCCTCTCCTGACCTCCGCACCACGGTGATCTGGTACAACACCCTTGAAGGACTGGGCAGCCTCGAGGCTGAGGGAGATGCCGAAGAGACGGGCGCCGAGGGCGACGTCGTGCTCAAGGGCCAGACGGCCGAGCTGGGCGATTTTGAAGTACGCATTACTGAGGGTAAGGGCGAGCACCCACGGCCTAACCATCCGAGCTACGACGAGAAGCCGCTGGACCGCACCCTTGTACAGAGCGCCCAGGTCCCCACCGACGCCCTGTGGCAGACCAAGGCTGTTCTCTTCGCTCATCTCAAGAGCCAGATTGATGCTCTGCTGCCCAAGTATGGCGAAGACAACCCACCGCCGCCGGCCCAAATGTACACCATCGGCCACGAGCCTGGAGCCGGAAATCTCCACCTCGTGCAGAAGGTGTTCGAGGGTGCTTTCGAATTCGATATTCTTTTCTCGTCTGCATCGGCTCCCAAGCCCATCACCTCGGGCGATCTGACAGAACAAATCAAGTCAGTTACCTCGAGCTTTTCCGAGCGTTTCGTCGAGATCTTCAAGCCCCAGCCGCCCTTCCTCAAGGAGCGTTTTGAGGAGTTTTCCAAGTCCATGTTCTCCAACCTCATTGGAGGTATTGGCTACTTTTACGGAGATGCTCGAGTCGACCGCTCATACGACCCTGCCTACGAGGAAGATAATGAGGGATTCTGGGAGGATGCTGCTGAGGCTCGTGCAAAGAACCAGGCCCAGCTCGAGGGTCCATATGAGCTGTTTACGGCCATCCCTTCGCGCCCTTTCTTCCCCCGTGGCTTCTTGTGGGACGAGGGGTTCCATCTCCTACCTGTCATTGATTGGGATGTTGATCTCACCCTTGATATCATCAAGAGCTGGTTCAACCTTATGGATGAGGATGGTTGGATTGGACGCGAGCAGATCCTCGGCGCTGAAGCTCGCAGCAAGGTCCCGCCTGAGTTTCAGGTGCAATACCCGCACTACGCCAACCCCCCGACCCTCTTCATGGTCATCACTTCGTTCCTGGACAAGCTTGATGCGCAAAAGACGGATTCAAGCAAGGACAAGGTGCTTCACGAGAAGTCGTACTCTATGCAGCTGTCGAACCGCGAGGCGGCCCTCAAGTATCTCCGCGACCTTTACCCCCTGCTCAAGCGTCATTACTTCTGGTTCCGCAAGACGCAGGCCGGAGACATCAAGAGCTATGAGCGCGAAGCATTTTCGACGAAGGAGGGCTACCGCTGGCGCGGACGCACCCCGCAGCACATCCTCACCTCAGGTCTAGACGACTACCCACGCGCCCAGCCACCACACCCAGGAGAGCTCCACGTTGACCTCATCAGCTGGATGGGCATGATGACCCGCGCCATCCGCCGCATTGCCGTCTACCTCGACGAGACCGACGACGCCGCCGAGTTTGCAAAGTACGACGAGGCGATTGTGCGTAACATTGACGACCTCCACTGGTCGGAGAAGGAGCAAACGTACTGCGACGCCACCATTGATGACTACGAGGAGAATTTGCTCGTCTGCCATAAGGGATACATTTCGCTATTCCCATTCCTCGTTGGCCTCGTGCCGGCTGATAGTCCTAAGCTGAAGGCCATCCTCGATCTCATTGGAAACGAGGAGGAGCTTTGGAGTCCATTTGGTATCCGTAGCTTGAGCAAGAGTGATGAGTTGTACCACACTGCCGAGGACTACTGGCGCAGCCCTGTCTGGATGCCCATCAACTACCTTGCCGTGTCTCAGCTTTTGGTAAGAGCCTCCTCCACTTTCCCATTATCTCAGTCCCACCTCTTGCGTTTCCTCCAATTCGTTTGAAATAGCAGCACTGCTAACCTTCCAACAGAGCTTTGCCGAAACCTCGGGCCCGTACCAGTCCCAGGCCAAGGACTTGTATACCCGCCTCCGCAAGAACCTCGTCACCACCGTCTACGAGTCGTGGAAGGAGACTGGGTTCGCTTGGGAGCAGTATAATCCTGAGACGGGTAAGGGGCAGCGCACGCAGCACTTTACGGGCTGGACGAGCTTGGTGGTGAAGATCATGGGTATGCCTGACCTTGAGGGTGGAGCGGGTAGGGTGAGAGATGAGTTGTAGGTGGTTCTGTTGGATGAGTGGGGTCAAGGATTGGCGTGAGGAGGGTTGGAGAACTGGTGGGGATAGATGAAGAGCAGGAGAGCCGCTGATAAGGCGCTGGAACTATCAGTCGACGCAGAGCGTGATTAAGAAACTAGGATATGTTGATTAGATGGTTGTAGATAGCGGCCGATGGAAAGAAAAGCACTGTGTTTAGCGAAAGATTATAAATTTCAGACCTCGTGATGCTTCGCGAGCAGCGATGCCAATCAAAATATGTTGTAGATGTCTAGGACTTCTATCCAACCCTTGCCCACGATTTCCCACCCCCACCTCCAAGGCCTTCAGCATTCGAACCCCCTGTCAACATATCTGCACCATCAATCCCCTCTCTCCCAGAGTACTCTGTCGGTAGAGACAGGAACGTTGGCCGGGGATTCAGTGGGCGGAAGACGGTATGCTTCTCTGATGTAAGAACCTTTAGGCGCTTGGAGATAATTACATCGATCATTTTGAAGAGATCAAAGGCTTTCGCGGCGGATCGTTTACGCCTTTTGCAGCTGTTTATTTCCATAGTTGTGCACGAACCAATTGATAGCGGCGGCACAGACTAAAAGCCGTGATAGTCGCTTTTGGTCTTTTCTAGTGAATATGTCACACCGTCACGCGCATATTGGCATGTGTTTGCTATGCTATTCCCACCAGATAACAAACGATCTTCTGATTTCCATCCCTTGCTACGGTAGATTTCTCAACAAGTATATAAAGACCTCACACTCACCCAAGGGTTGAAATTTGCACACCAGAACCACAACAATGTCTCAGCCAAACAACAATTCCAACTCCACAAACAAGGGCTCCAAGTCCAACTCCATAACCAAGTCTGATGCCTCCCGCATCCAATCTACTCAGGTAAGTATTCACTTTGCTCGCCCAGTCTCCAGATATATTTGATGAACGCTCGCTGACATAAAACACAGGTCACTGGTGGCAAGTACGTGGGCACTAGCTCCTTTGCCGCCCGTGCACAGGCCGCTGCAGACAAGAACAATAATAACATCAGCAAGTCCAAGAAGAAGTAAGCCTTCGGCAGAACATATTCATGGGCAAATGTCTGGCATAGAGGCTTGAACGGGCGATTTGTCCGGTGTACAGTCATGGAAGTCGTGTAACTAGCAATATCATCTACTCATTTATCCACTTCGTGCATTAATAGCACTTATACGCAAAAAAAGCGCCGTTGGCCATTTACTGACTCTTGGGTACGTCCGCACCCCAAGGATATGCCTCGGGCATGGCCTTCCAGCTCTTCAAATCGTCGTAATTCTTCGTTGTGCTTTTCCCCTGCAGCGCCTTTTGCACGAATGGCAACACATCGGCGTAGCCATTCATGTCGCAGTGGCCGCCACTCGGGATTGCCATGCCCAAATTCTCCCCAGCACCTAGCCAGCTATAGACTACCTTTGCCGCGGGAAATGTTACGACGGCTGTGCCCTTCGAGTCGATGAATTGATCGGACGCGTTTTGTTCGAGGACCACGGCCCGCGGTGCGATGGCGGCAACGATGGTGTGCGCGTCGAAGGGAAGTTGAGTACTTTTCCCGACGAATTGGGAGATGCCGGATGAAGTCCACCAGCCCGCTCCCGATTTCTGGTGACGTCAATGACAATGATCTTTACAATGGTAGTGATCTTTGCTTACCGAATTCTCCAGGTTTTCGCCCTGTCCGCTCAGGCTGTAACGGTATGGGCCAGCGCCTTGTACGCCCGAGCACATGGGCATCGTGACTGCGATACGTGTATCGAAGAGCCCGGCGGCTAATGCTGCCTTGCCTAGGCGAGAGCATCCCGTCACGCCAGACTTCTTTGCATCGATTTCGGGAACGCTTAGCTCGATGCCGTCCAGCACGCGATGGAAGCCCCATGCCCAAGCAGTGAGAACGCCTAGATTGGGTGAGAAGGAAACTAAAATCGTCGAAGGAGGCCACTTACCAATGTCCTTGCCGCTGTACAGCGTCCAAAAGCTCCCAGTTTTGCTGTTGCTATCCGCTGCTACCCTCCCGTAGTCGAAGGTGACCACGGCAATGCCGGCGCTGGTATAGCTTCGCGTATCCATACCACCGATAGAGATGATTACCGGGAACGGTCCGCTCCCAGCAGGAAGGTTAAGCGTCGCTTGGATAGTAGCCGATTTGCCTCCGGTGGAGACGGTCACATCTAGTCTGTTGCCGCTGCGCGTTGCAGTCACTGTTTCTTTGGAGTGGTCGGGGTAGTAGCCATATTGGTACTCCTGGAGAAGTTTCAGGATCTCAGGTTGTCGACACTGGTACCATTCGTCTTTGCTCTTTACGCGCGTTTTTCCATCCAGATACAGAAATGGGTCGGGCATGGTCTTCACGGAGGGGAAGTCGGCGGCTTTGGGCATCGGATTGGGAGTTGCCGGACAAGTTACGTTCGATTGGCGAGGTAGGAGGTCCAGGATTTGCTCGTACATGATTTTGACTGTGGGTGCACCCGAAATAGTGGCCGCCATTCCGAGGATGGTGGCGATTTCTAGACGCATGTTTTTGGATTGAGTTCCAGGGTGAACTTATCTGTCAACTATCATGGGAAGCTGGTATATGTAATTGCTAAGGATGCCTGGCCTTTTTATAGCTGGGGATATTTACCATGTTCCTAGCCGTCATGGGGCTCGCTAAATCATCCGTACATTAGGAGGTGCTCTACCCTTCATCTATAAACCCCGGTTAGATCCCAATGCGGAGCTCGCGTGATAAAAAAAACCGAGCCAAGACCATATATCACCCGCTTGGCCGCGACAACACCGTCACAAGAACTGCAAGACGGCCGGTCTCGTTTAGTTTTCCCAAGCACTTCGAACACTGTACATATAGGAGGACGTAAACAACTCATAAAGTTATTCAATAGAGGATCGAGATAATCCTTGCCGATTTCTATAGAAATTTTTAACTTTGAAGAGGATGTGACAAAGAATGCAAGGATGCATATGCTTCCGCACTGCCGGCCAGCGGGTGTCACACTTAGATGGCGCTACCATACAGTCGGCTAAAAAAGAATTAAAGTAGAATTTCAGTACAAGGCTTCGAGTTAAGTATCACAGAGATGTATATGTGCTATATAATTCATTGTTGACGTAGATAAGAAAATTGTTTTATTACACTATGTGTCTTGCGACGTTGAGAGGGGCGTTAGAATTAATTCAGCTTACCTGCAAAAGATGGCTGAATGACCTTGCCACCTGTAACTTCCTCAATATCCTCCACGAGCAAATCAAAAGGCATCATATATGATGCTAGAGTGCTTTTATTCCCCGATAATCCCAATCCGACGATTGCCAACCCCTCAATATTAGAGGATTGATTTAAGATTACGAAGCTGCCGGAATCCCCAGCCTCAAGGAATTGAAGGCTTTTATTTGTGTGCAATCCAACGATAGTATGGACAAATAACGGCTTCGATGCAAACATATCTTGAAACATGATTCGCTGGCTGGTTGGGATCCGCTCGTTTTCTGGCACATTTTCCCACTCCTCCTGAGAAATCTTCTTGTTCGAGAAGCGGACCACGGAATTGATCGCGCTGATCCTTCCATTTGTCCAGCCTGTTGTTCTGCCACGCTTGGCAACGTTGTAGTTCTTGTTCGTAGAAATAGTGCAGTATTGTGCTACTGTTGGGACCACGTTCCTAAGAATATGATCATACCCCCTGTCTGGAACATTCATAAGTTGTGAAGAGATAGAATCTTCATTGTTTACCTTGAATAAACCCCAATCAAGGGCCCAGTCTTTATGTTGATCCGATTCAGACTGGTGCAAAAATCGCGGGTTGTCACGAGTTCTAAATCCAGAAGCCGCATAAATGGGTCCAACTCGGGACGGCTGCTCTTCAGCTCTATCGCGTTTCAAATTAAGAAGGTTAGAATTCCACCTATGCAGACGCTTGCGTAGTCTCTCGTCTGGCCCCAACGTTTCCAACTTCTTCTCAAGATCTTGGCATATATTTTCTACTTCACGAAGGGCTTTCTCTAAGCTTGCGTTTCTGATTTCGTGATCTTTTTTAGAAGGGCTCGTTACCTCCCCATAGGATTGACTTGGTGGAAACGAGTCATATAAATGGTCCTGGGTTGCGAAACCATCCTTCAAGACGTGGTAGTTTGTGATTCCCAGCTTAAGGGTAATAAACCCCTTTTGAAGTTGAATCCCACCACCCAGAGTCCCAGAGCGATCAGATCCAGACGTTCCGCATGAAGTTCCCATGTAGATATCCGGGCGCTCGTAGAAAAGCGTCTGCACTTCTGGGTCAGGCTCGGTACGGGAGTGCTCGTCAGTATGAAGATCTAGACCCTGATTAAAGCGCAATTCAACCTTAGCATCTACGTCATGATTTTGGAGAACTTGGCGAAGGGCAGGCAAAGTTGTCTCCCATCCAGCACTAACATTAGCATCCCGAGCGCTAACCATAACAGTTGGATGCATTTTCTTATCAGTCGAGTAACCGCAACGCAAAACATCAACTGCAACCCAGTCTTTCTCCTCAATCTTGGCCAAAAAGTCAGGCAGAGCTTTGTTCCAGTTGGCGATGAGAACAGTCTCAGTTGATTCGATAATCTCTGTCTGACGCGGTCGCCCATCGATTAACTCGATAGACCAATAGATCTCATACTCCAGCAATAATGAGCGGATCTGTGCTACGGCGTCCACCCAGTGCTGCTGATACTGATCGCATTGTTGGTTCTCAGATGTAATGACAAGGGTGAGCTGCCGGTCCGAGGCAGCCGCTCCGCAGCTGTTCCGCCATACCAACATTAGGTGAATAAGAGGAATATTATGCTGCTCTAGGATATCTTTGACTTTAGTCGTAACTTCTTTGAGGCGCCCTTCATCGCTGCGTTGGTACGTCTCGTCCTCGACTGGATAGACAGGCAAGATTGGAAAGCCAACCCGGCCTGCAACGCGTTGGTCGATAATCTTCGTAATGTTGGCCATTCTATTCTTGCTCTGGTTGCTGTTTTGTTGGAGAAAAGTTGTTCGATTGTGCTTGATCTTTTGCTTGGTCTTTTGCTTGATTGTTGTTGTCTGTTGAATCCGTGGTGTATGTGAGGAAGTACTTATACCTCCAGAAATTGAGACGAGATGTACATTATGTCTGTGAGACAAAACCTCTGTTTAGCTACAAATAAAAAAGAGTATTAAGTGGCATACCTTGAACAGGCCACATGCGACTTGGGATCTTTTTGTCCAGGTAATAGAGAGCCGCTACTTGAACGTAAGCAGTCGTTCATGTTCATTGTGGAAGATAAAGGGGAGTGGGTATTAGAGCTTCTTTGTAGTGAATAAAGAGGGAGATTGGGTCTTGCAAGTCTATGGCAATATTGTAAGAAGAAGACAACAAGATAGTCTTGAGCGCTGCGATGAAGAGAACCCATTATTGGGCTTCTAATATAAATGAATCGAAGCTGCTTGTACAAGTTTTTCTATTAAGCAATTGCTTGACAGCACTCGATTTCATTTCCTTTCAATCTATCACTTGTAGTAAGCTTTTCCCAAATATGATTGTAATTGATTTAGGACAAACAGCGTGACCAAGCCTACTCAGCCCAGCCTCTAAGTATTCTTTCTTAGCTAAACATCGCGTTTTAAAATCGCTTACCTCTTGCGTATAAACATTAATCTGCGCAAACGCCTCCTTCAGCCTTTGGTGGGCCTTTATCTAGGTAGTAGGTCTGCACTAAAATGCTGCATTCTTTCCGCACAGTCAGAAACTCCATTTTTCTATTCCCGCAGTCTTCTTCTAATGTCTTCTAGAACCTTGGGAAACACCTTAGAAATCCGTTTAAACTTTTTCCCAGATATCCATCCATCCTAATAATAAATTGATACTTCTAGGTCACTACTATTGTAATCGTCCCTGCTGAGGAAGACATCAGCCTGTCACGCAGGTGACTTAGTAGAGCCTCGTGTAAAAAAAACAGCCGCGAGCAACTTACCTCCATGCCATCGTCTCACGGTATAAACTTATAATTCAAATCCGACTACGTACTCGGGGGTTGCGGCGTACTGGTAGCGCCGGTAGATAATTAACGTCTTAATTAGGATGTGGGACCAAAAGAGTGTTCGTCTCCATGTCGGTCCGGGGTGGTATCGGCCCGACGTATCGCCGAAACCCTATCGATAGCTGGATGCCTAACGCTGCATGCTGACAAGCTGACCAGAGGACGTGTTGACGCGCTCACAAAGAGCTGCACGAATTGCCCTTTGCTTGATCGAGTTCTCATTGAGCTTTGGTTACTGTGGAATCATGCTTACACTTCTTGTCGGCCTCTCTTGGGCCACTCTCGGTCTCGCAAAATGCTACGAGCCAACCGTCGCCCACCCGCTGCCAGAGTACGACGCGAATGACCTTATATTGCGACGCGCTTTTGCTGCCATCAACAATGCCATCAATATCGCGGTTGCTGCTCCCGAATACGCGGCGACTTCTTTCTCAGTAGAAGTCACGTCCTCCAAAGAGACATTGTGGTCTCACCACTATACGGCCCGAGAGCGAAACACGTCCCGCCATGACATACCCGAAGTCAATGGCGATGCTCTGTACCGTATAGCAAGCATAAGCAAGACTTTTACTGTGCTTGGGGTTCTACAGCAACATGAAGCTGGCAATCTCAGCTTGGATAGCACAATTGATCAATACATTGAGGAACTGAGACACGACCAAGCTGGAAGCATACCGTGGAAAGACATCACTTTGCGGTCTTTGGCCAGTCAATTGAGCGGCATCCCACGTGACTGTAAGCTCTCTAACGACAAATTCTGCTTTTCAGCAAAAGGTACGAGCACTGATTTCTTCCAAAGTTGCGCAGACCGATGTCATCAATAAGAATTTTGGGCCTGACCCATCGGAGTTGGGGCTGCCGCCCCTATCTCGGCAAGGACTGCTCAATTGTGATGAATTTTCTGACTATAAAATCCCGTGTCAAGCTCCTGGTGAGAACATGTGTGGCCTGTCGCAAGCCCATCACTAACAACTCGTGCCACAGACCTTCTGCACGCTCTCAGGGAAAAGCCGCCCATCTTTGCGCCGAACCAGATATCCACATACTCCAACGTAGCCTTCGAACTTCTTGGACTCGCCATTGCACGTGTCACCAATAAGACATATGAGTCTTACATCGACGAAGCCATCTTCAAGCCTCTGAACATGACCTTGAGTACTTTTTCAACTCCCAAAGACAGTTCTGGCGTTATTCCTCTCAACCCCCACTACTGGGGCATTGATGCGGGCATTCAGAATCCCACTGGCGGAATCTACAGCTCCTCGTCCGAGTTGTCAAAATACCTACGATACATTCTCACTCACTACAACAGCATCTCTCACGCGGCCAACTGGCTAAACCCAGTATCGCCAACCAGGGGTATGACCAACTTTTATGGGATGCCGTGGGAAATCCTCCATACAGATCGTGCGCTTTTGAATTCTCGTCGGCCCGTGCGATTCATCACCAAAGGTGGTGGATTGCCGGGATACACTTCCGTCATCATGACTGTGCCCGAGTACGACTTGGGCATCACGATACTTGTTGCCGGTAATGGATCTTTGTTCAGCGAAATCAATGAAGCAGTGACGGTTGGAGTCGTACGTGCCGCCGAAGAAGTAGCCATTCGCCAGCTTAATGAGCGGTATGATGGCACATACGTATCCTCGGACCCCAGCTTAAATTCCAGCCTTATCCTGGAATCTGACCACAGAGGCTTGCTCGTCAAAGAATTCATTTCCAATTCGACTGATGTATTGAAGAAATTTGGTCCTGGATTAGGTGGGGGTAGCTATCCGTGGTATGCCCAGCTTGTCCCCACTCTCTTGTTTAGAGACGAGGACAATCAAAAGGGAGAGAGGTGGCGTTTGCTTTTGAGTGCTGAGCGGACACGAGAGGCTTTGGGCGTGTGGGATGACTTTTGTGTCCTGGATGTCGACACCATCTCCTATGCCCACCTTCCCATCAATGAGCTCGTGTTCTGGGACAGCACGGAAGACGGGTTCGCAAGAGTCGAGCTAACGGGTTTCAGAGCCAATCTGACTCGTTCTGGTGATGATGCAAGTGAGGGGCAGGAGATGCTGGAGCTTTGATCTGCTAGGATTGTACACGGTTGACATGTTTGATTGGGGCTCACTTGGTTAATCACTGACTAAATAATGGTCCCAGACTATCTTTCTCTTAAAAAAAGTATTTAGGCCCCTTCATATCACAAACTCGCCAAATTTGAATTGGCTTTTCTTTATCGATGATTGATTGCCCAAAGGACGACACCAAACAAACATCAACCATTTAAGATCACTCATATAAATCATCGGTGGCCCTCCAGGTGTTCCAAGACCCCTACATTGGGAGGTGATCGATAGCCACCTACCTCAACGCCGCCCTTGACTATTTTCCCACACTGTCCTGGCACTATATTTCTACAATGCAAGTCACTCGAAACAAGACTCCCCATGCGAGTGGCACGGAGACATTGTGTATGATTTAAAAAACTTGGTTCCACAGAAACAATGTTATACCAACCCTAACTACTGGTGGCCTATATATTCTCCCTTTTTAGCGCCCATCCGATACCAGAAACAGAAATGAAAGCGTGCACTTCAGGATTCTTCACATATTCCTGTTGACCTATCGAGAACTCGGACGCAAAAAAAACTTTTTTATACTACTACAGAAATGGGTTTGCATCAGCAAGAGCATTCTTCGAATTTAACCAAGGCATCCTCTCAGTGCGGGACGATTCTGAGCAGAAAAGATCGTCGCAAATTGAAGCAAGGAAAGCCTGAATTCACTCCGATGGAGGTTGAAGAACCAATAGATATCTCTAGTGATGAAGAATCAGCAGAGGAAAATCTCGAGACGTACACTTGCTACATTTGTCTTGTAGATTATCCGGCTGACGAGGGAATCATTCCATGCATGTGCCATTTCATTTGCAAGGAATGCGCTGAGCGCGCAATGGTAATATCTCTAAAGGACATTTCCATGTACCCAGCAAAATGCTGTGTCCCAATCCCTCGCTCATTGGCCCGAGATCTCGTGAACAAGGATGTGTATCAGAAATACACAGCGAAAGCTGAGGAGGGATTCTCGAACCCGACCCGTCGCTTGTACTGTTCGAATCCAGAGTGCGCAACCTTCTTGTCACGGAATTGCATAGACAACAGTGACTGGAGATACTCTGTTTCCCACTGCTGCTGTGGAACAGACACTTGCGCCGGCTGTGGTGGTCGATGGACCGCGGAACACCTCTGCGAGACAAATGAAGATCCTCGCGTGAAGCCGGACTGGATGCCCCAGTATACTCAAGACTGCCGCATCAAGATGTGCCCTGGAACAAACTGTCATCTTTGGATCGAGCATAAAGAAGCATGTAACCACATGCAATGCACTCGATGCGAACATCAGTTTTGTTTCATCTGCCTCCGGGGGTGGGACGACCAACATCTGTTTACATATGGATGTCCCCAGTACGGTGATCCACCGGAAGGCTACGATGAAGAAGGGTATGAGCGCAGCCACAGAGGCCTCCACCGGGATGATGGATATGATCGCAACGGCTACAACGTTTGGGGTGTAGACAAGTTCGGTCAAAAAAATCCCAATCCTAATAGTGCGGACGAGGGCTTCGTGGTGATAGACGATAGTGGGCAGGATGAAGAATTCGAGGATGAAGAAGCCGAGGATGAAGAAGCCGAGGATGAAGAAGCCGAGGAAGAAATCCAAGATGCCCACTGGGAAGAAGCTGACCAAGACGGCGACGAATGGTTCATCGAACCAGATGGCGGTGGATGGGACATCGAACCAGATGGCGATGAAGGTCGATTCGATGAAGATCCAGTCGATGAAATCCCAGTCGGTGCAGACTGGGTAACTATAAACGACGATAACGAAGATAGAGAAAAAACGGAAAGCATAGATGGGAGTACTCATCATGAACAACCTTCTCGTGAGGACCGGCCTCTTTCGCGACGCGAACGAAAGCGCCTACGGCGTATCACGGATTTTTACAGTTCACCTCTCTCATTTTACACGTTGTATTATTGCAAGCACGACTGGATCCACAGATATTCTGCTTACGGAGTGGGCGATTGCAACATCTGCTTCTTCAGTTTGCACTACTATGGAAAAAATTGTACCAAGTGTGGCACTCTCGTATGTACCTTCTGCCGCGACGGCTTTTCTTCACGCAGCCAGCTCTACTGCTCCGAAGCCGCTTTAGATATGGTGGCCATATTCAGGTGGGCGGAAGGTGAAGAAATTCCCTTTCATAAGCAGATAAGGCAAGGTATTCGGGAAATGGAACTGCCGGATACAGATTGGTGCATCGGTAGGATGTTTTCCGTTGCTGAAGAAGCTCTGTATTACGTGCAGCCTTTCTTGTACCACGATTACGGAATTTTTGAGCTGTTTGAAGAGGCAGAGCTTGAGGCCCAGAAGGAGTACTGGATCATCCCCGAGCGGGATGTCGGAGTCATTGGTTCAGCTGACGATCATGCTTTCCGTCTTGATACGAATCCGTTTGCACCTTTGTTTTGGGACTCGCCAAGGGCTTCAACTCCATGTAACTGTTCGTATCCATGTCGAGAGGATAGTGACTTCGAGCCAATGGAGATTTCTTGGTGGTTCCCTCGGCTGGCTGGCACAACTGATAATTTCATGAAATTCTTTCTCGGGAAATGCTGAATAGAGTAATGAAAACATCCATTATATTTAAAACCTGTTAATACAGTAATTTTTTAGCTTCTAGTATGTGTTAGCCTTGCTATCCATATGTGGTTTTTAATAACGTTTATTTTAATAACGGTCTAGAATAGACATAAATGTACCTTATGATATAAATAACAGAACTAGAAAAGCATTGCATAAAATGAACCCCATCGCAGCCCGACACGTGACTATAGATTAACTCGAGATTCAAACATGCTAAGGAATTTTGACAATTATCTTTCCTTTTGTATGGCCACTAAGCAGCCGATCGTAAGCCTGATCTGCAATTTAGTGTTCTATAATCAACAAAACTGAGGAGACATACCTTCTGGGCATCTTCCATTTCTGCGATAGTGTCGATATGAACCTTCAACTTTCCATTTGCAACTTGAGAAGCTAATAATTTCATATCCTCGATACCAGCTACACCAGTCACCTGGATATAATCTCTTGGAACTCCACCGAGAATGCGCGGCCAAAGCATATTCTTGGCCATGAGGCCGAGTGTGGCTAGAATTCCAGAGAACGAAAGACTTTTGGCATGAGGTCCTACTGTCACGTATGGCTTTCCTTGCGCTAGGAATGACGGGCAGTTTTCGAATACATCCTGAATGCCGACAGCGTCAATGATCGCGTCGAAGCGCGATCCACCGAATTTTTCTTTCAAGTAGGAGTGAACAGGGCTATGGAACTTATAGTCTATAACCTTTTTCAAAAGATGGTCAGGCCAGGGTTAAGAATTGATGAAATCGTACTCACCTCATCAGCACCATATTCCTTGACCCATCCTACGTTATCCGTAGAACAGACAGCTACGACTCTTCCAGTTTCGCCAACCTCCTCTTTGCACATCTGCAGAACCAAATGACCGATTCCCCCGCTCGCACCGTTGACAAGAACACTATCACCCCTCTTCAACCTGGCCGCTTTGATCAGCTCAAGTGCCGTCGTCCCTGCGATCGGTAGCCCCGAAAGTTCTCCGATATCCGCCCGTGGAGGCGCTTCAACGACTGCGGAATGCTCGACCACAACATTTTCAGCCAAGGCCCCTGAGGAAGAAGTGACGTGTTTTCCAATGGGTATAGAGCCAAAGACCGAGACCCCTGTGTTTAGGCCGCGATCTGCAGGAACTGACGATCCCAGGCCGATCACGGTACCAGAGAAGTCCGCCTCGGGAATGGAGACCCTGGATCGGAAAAAAGACGGCACAAGCTGCATGATAATGCTTGTGCCTGGGTTAAGGGAGCAATGGGATACTTTGACGAGGACATGGGTTGGCGAGGTTATTGGAGGGACAGGGATTTTTGTCAAAGCAAGCACATTCGATGGATGGCCGGCTTTGGTGTGCGTCCACGCTGACATAAGCTTCTGAGGGACTGCCATGGTTGTCGGTATCGTTCAAACTTGCTCACGAAAAGCTATATCAGTTCCTGTAGTTGGTCACAATGAATCATATATATGTTGACTGATGCCACGTTGTAGATAGTAAGCACTTGACACCAAAAAGGGTTTGGTTACACTGGGCTAGTAGTGGAGGAATGCTGGGATTCAGATACGAGAGCTGAACAGACTGGGCGAGGCTTGATTCCTATCCAACCATCGCGCTTTGGCGCACAATCGTAGCTCCTGCGGAAGCGATCATAATGAAGAAGCGCAACCCAGAATGTAATTGAATCATTCTTTAGCTGACTAAATGATGGCTGACATCGGCTCTCTTTGTCATTCGGTGGTCATTAATGTATCAGAATCCACTGAAGCTACTAGTATGTCGATTGAAATTCGCCAACAGAGAGTGCCTTGGTAACGTATCTTCTTCGCATCGACTGTAATGCTGCTTCCGTCGGGAAGTTCCCCCTTTAGCGAATCACGTAAAAGGTCGGAGTTTGCTTCTTTAGCCTCTACCCTCGCCCGCAGTATTGCTTCAGAAAACTTTGGTGTTGGTATACCAGGCATGATATCCAGCCATATCATACTGTATCCTCGTTGTCCAAATGCAATTAGAAAGGAATAAGTTCCGTCGTTCAAAAGTAGGCCCGCATAATCGTACGGCGCAAATGTATAAAAGTCGATCACTTCAAGATCGATGGGACCGTTGATATGGGAATATTGGCCGCCTTCAAAGACTGGACACCATTTGGCAATCCTTTCAACCGCAAATCTAGCCAAAACAGAAGGCGATATGGAGATGGAAATGCCATATGTGGCTATAGAGAGTCCCATTTCTTGATCCTGTGCATGGTGTGCCATTACGCATAGACTTTTCATCTCGGCTTTTACAATTTCTCCAGGGCCTACGCCCTGTATGACATGGGGGTCGCTTCTTCTATATCGACCATCCCCACATGGTTCAAGAATTATTCCTACTCTTCCTCGTTTCAAAGTCTCTCCACTGCCATAATAACAATTCAATAGAGCCAATAATCGTTTAGAGGAATCTGGAAACGAGAGACAAGGCAGTTCAATCTGAAGGCCCCTATTCGTCATGGAAAATGAAGCACCCTCTATCTTTGGCGCATATATGTTGCCAGCCCCCAAGAATGCACTCGGACTAGAGGCGAATATACTATACTCGGAAACATCAAGCGCGGTTGCCTCCCATGCAAACAAGGTGTGCTCATTAGAAGATTCCATGAGCTGCCTTTGCAAACGGTAAAAGGCCTTGCGCCCTTCTCCGTAAATCAGGGGCATGCTGACGTCCAGCAATCCAAGTAGACAGTATGCTGTATCTTCTTCCTTCTTGGTTTGTCGAGAAGCTGCCCAACTTAGTTTCTGCGCGACTGTTGCCAAGGCGATATTTTGTCGTGAGATGAGCGCCGATGATGGGACCCGAGTTACGCTCGACACAATCTCCAATAAACTTGACTTAGTCCCAAACAGGGCCCAATCGGAACTATAAAACTCCACGACAGCAGGAGCAAGGAGTTCCTGTAACGTCCAGCCTCGCGTAAACCATGTACTCTCTTTGAAAGAATGGAGTTGATAGGACTTGTCAGCCGAATCGATTCCTGGTACATCGTCCAGATACGCATAACAGATGGATGCTTTCCAATACCATTTCCACATTGAATTGATCGCCTCGGATAGTTCGGTGCTGCTCCTCTTATCGATACAACATGTATCTATCCATATGTACTCAAATCCATCGCGAGCCGCCTGTATACAAGCGTTTCGTACTTTTTGATAACCCTGCATAGTCGGGGCGTGCGGTTGATGAATATCATCGAACGTTACTTCACCATCGCGCCATCTGTGGGACAGGATCACATAATCGGGGATATCTCCGAAGAACTCGGTGAGTTGCATAGTGATTGTATGTAACAGGCGCATGTCCGAAGAGTCTGGCGGATTCAATTTCGGAGTTGAAATACATGTGATCCGGTTGGAGATGGGTGGTGTAGCTATAGATTCCGGATTTGCTGCCTCCAAGACTGGACGGTGGCTGTATTGTTGATATCAGATGACCATGAGATATGAAAGCAGGTACAGACAAGTCTGTCTCACAGTGGGCCACGTTGAGGATGCAGGCGACGATTCCAGTCGTTTTCCTGTGGCTGGGGCTGAGACGAGGCGCTTGAACATAACGGATTAGCCTGCTCTACCCCGCATAAGTCAACAACTGCGAACCTCCTCGAAATATACCCTTTGGATCGCATTTGAAATTAATCTCAGCTTATAAAGCCAGATGGTTGCTTAACTGTCTGTGGCAACTCCGAGAAAAATCCATAGAGTTGATAGTTCCGTGTCAATGGTGATGCCAGCTGAGGTAGATAAATCCAATCGTTCTCCGCGGAGAGAAAACGAGAAAGCAGGATTTGGAGGGTTCCTGGACAGAACGGCGAGCAGAGTAAATTCAATAACTAGACACCCCTTTAGCGCAGATATAAAAAGGTGGCTGGATGATCCGAAGAAGGCGCGACATTAAGGCACTGGTCACGTGACTCACACGATCTGGGCTTCTGGGCACTCTCTGGGCAGTTGAAGTGGAACACCACAATTCTCCCATCGTCAGCAATACGATATACAAGGAAAATAGATGAAATAAGCCAATCAAATGCGTAAATTCGAAGAACTGCGTGCCACTGATGTGGTCCAACAAGTTCTCCAGGGCTGTCCGGTACTCGACGGATCGGCGCGGTCGCACGGCCCCATCGTCACCATCTGGCCAGACTGAACGACCTGAAGTGGTGATCCGTGTCTGATTAAAGCCAGTACCCATGGTGGATTGTACCTACAGCTTCAGCCTCCTGCATCTGTGTCCCAGGTCTCTCTTGACCCACACGTCAACCAACGCTCCGCCCTTTCCAACGTCTCGAGGCCTCGACCCCACATGTTTGACAGCCTGAGGAACCCACCCTACCAGAAGACAAAACAGTGGACCTGAACCCTACCTCGCACGGACGAGGCTCTCCAATCTGACAGCTCGAAGCAATGGTGATAAGCTTAATCCAGCGATGCAGATCGACGTCCGTGCACCCCCGCATTGTCCGAAGTGATTTCCGAACGGTGTGCTGGATCTCCACCCACGGTCCGTGGTGTACCGAGCTCGCACAGCTCTCAGGGTCTTGTACCTGGATGCAATGCCGGGCTCTTCTGCGCATGATTTCGCTATTGCGACCGCCTTGGGCCAAAAGCCAAAGCCATGTCTACACTTGCGGCCAGTCTCCAACACGCGAGACCAGCAAACGCTGCACTACTGGATGTGTACCGGGATGGAGCAGGGCATGATTTATATGCAGTGTGCAAGCATAGTGCTGATTGTTCAGTGTGTCAGCATCAAAAGAAGCTTTGGACAAAAGCGTCGAATGATAAAGAAAAACGATCAACTGTAGTCGTCCCTCAGGCGTATTTGAGACTACAGGCTGTCGATCGCGATGCTGACGGGTCTTGATGACGGCCTAAACGCACTATGACTGTATTCAGGGAAACATCCAACTACTGATTCGCTCAGGGTCTGATGTGAGCTCAGCTACGCAGCATCTTTACCGCACCCCCACCACCACGTCGACCCGGGGATGTGAGTCCGAGCTTCCCAGTTCCGTGACAGCTGGCGGCAGACTAACGGGCCCAAAGCTTCTATTGATACACCAAGCTTTCTGTGTCGCACTCCGGTTCTGGGGAGTGGCGTACCGATCCGACGCCTCACGCGAGTCGGGCACAGGACGCGCGACCCACTGGTTGGATGGCGGCATGGGATGTATACACCCGGCTCCAGGACGCACTCGGCTTTTGGAAGGTTGGTTCGCATATCGCAAAAGGCGTGCTTTACTGCATGTGAAGTGAAACCGATCCAGACATTTTCCGACGTCTACCAAGGAAAGCCCAGCTTCCCGGATTTGGCATGACAAGGCAGCTGTTGATCAAGTTTGCCTTACATGGAGTGGGCATATATATATGGTTGATCGCCCATGTCAAAGCAGTAGCGTCTTGACCCCCCCCAAGCATTTGGCCCTTCAGGTTTACAGCTCCAGTCATAAACAATGGCCGACATGAACAAGGAAGACTTGGTACCTGGCACTGAGGTGATGGGCCTTGATGGTAAGGCAAAGAAGGCCTTGATCCCTCACCCATCTCAGGATCCGCAGGATCCCCTCAATTGGTCGACGACATGGAAACGTGAGTGAGAAATTGCAACGAAATGGACTATATGCTGATTCTCCTCAAGTCACCGTGATGGCCAGTCAGTGGCTGTTTACATGGATCTCCGTGACAGGAGCTTTGTCAATTGCGCCCATGTTTCCTCTACTTGGGAAGGAGTTCCATCTCAACAACTCCCAACTGTCCCTTCTGACTGGTATCACCGTCATTACCCTGGGATTTGCCAACTTCATCATTGTCCCGCTGAGCAACATCTTTGGAAGACGAGCAATCAGCTTGGTATTCGCAGTCTTCATCCTACTTACATGCGTCTGGCAAGCACTGGCAACCTCCCACCGCAGTCTTCTTGCAGCTCGAGCTGTGAATGGATTGGTCTGCGCTACCAGTGAATCTATTCCAGTCCAGATGATCGCAGATGTCTTCTTCCTCCACGAACGTGGCCTGTGGACGGGTGTTTACTTGTAAGCATCAAATCAAATCAGTGGAACCTGCATCGCTGACCTGTTCTTTAGCACTGGATACTTCCTCGGCGCCTTCCTTGGCCCAGTCATGAGCGGTGCTATCGCATCCCACCACGGTTGGCAATCATTCTTCTGGCTGGAGACTGCACTCTCCGCCTTCGCCATCATCATGATCGCGCTCACTTTCCCCGAGACCAAGTACCACCGCAAGACTTCTGACACTTCGCCTCTTCGCACGCCAGCCGAGGGAGAGGTCGTCACGACAATCGGGCAGTCGAGCGAAATCGAAAAACAGGTCTCTCGCGTGGCAGGCGAGAGCTCGGAGAACAGCTCCCTGGCGCCAGCGCCCGTGGGCAAGGGCCGACCTTCGCGCCAACAATTCATGCCCTTCCAGAAGCCAGACTCCCGCTGGAAGATGTTCGTGGTGCGCGACACGTGGACGCCCATCAAGGTCTTCTTCAACCCCATCATCTTCTGGGCCGGCCTCATGCTCGCGGGCCCCGCCGACCTGGTCCTCTTCTTCAACATCACCGAGTCGGTCATCTTCGCCGCGCCGCCCTACCTCTTCACCCCCGAGCAAGTCGGCTACACAAACTTTGCCTTTGTCGTCGGCGCGCTCATCGGCCTCGCGACGGCGGGGCCCTACTCGGACTGGGTGGCTGCTCGCGCCACGCGCAAGAACAACGGCATACGCGAGGCCGAGATGCGGCTCCCTGCCCTGTGGTTCTACATGGTCATCACGATGCTGTCCCTCATCCTGGGTGGAGTGGCCTACCAGCAGCAGTGGGCCTGGGGCCACATTGTAGTCTGGGGCTATGGCTTCGCTGGTCTGTCAGTCACGACGGTGCCCACCATCTGCATCGCATATGCCATCGACTGTTACAAGCCCATCAGCGGAGAGATCATGGTGGTGGCTACCGTGTGCAAGAACTTCATCGCCTTCTCGTATTCGTACTGGATCTTCGACCTTGCGCATACGAGCAAGGATGGGTGGATCACTCCGGCCATGGTCATCTTTGCGTGCACGGTTGGGCCGGCGCTATTTGCGTTCCCACTGTACTATGGGCTCGGCAAGAAGATTAGGAGGTGGAGTCGCAACTCCGACGTACATCGTATGGAGGAAATCATCTGAGGATCCTGCGTCTGGGAAGGGGAGGGTGTGGCCGTTGTGGTTTGGAGTTGGGAGGTGATGAGCGGGATGGAGGTTTTTGTGCGTTCTGTGGCATGCATCGCGCAGCTGTTTTTGTCTTCTGATTTTCCAGCTAATCTAAAGAACTGCAGGAGTCTCTTTTTCTCAGCTTTGCTGGACCAGGACTAAACCGTGATACAGGCCTAGCAAAGTTGAGCAAAAGGGACTTCTGCAGCTCAGCGGAGAAGAGGACGCTATTCAGAACTCTTATACTTTAATCGATATAATGAATATACCCAATCAAACTTCATGCTGGGAGAACAAGTGACGACTTCCTGGCAAAAGGGCTACAACGACGTACCCCTTTCTTGGAAGAATTTTGCGGCCAGCGGAGCTCTGGACATGTCGATCGCCGTGATGCTTCTGTCGAGAGAAATGACCAAGGGTAATAATAACACAATTGACAAATTCGATCCAAGATCCCACGGCACAGGAAGTGGAGAGGATAGCTGGCCGGGGTATACCAAGCTACCAACTTGTCTTGACTACTGCCAACCTGAGCACCTTGATGACCGCGCTAAAGCTTGGCTTGCTTGGCTCCCCCAACCACCCACCACCAACACCCCACAACAGCTCTGAGTTTTCCGCAAAGCCAACTTCGTAGCATGGCGCTTTGCAAGACGTTAGCATTTGAAGGCCAAGAAACTGTCATGCATCGCATAATTGCGTCCGTCATCGGATCGTAGATTCAGGCAGGTAGGTAGGTCTATATACAAAATCGAGCTAGAACTCTTTGCAAGAAGGGTATTACACGCCCCATGCCCTCCAAGGCAGCGGAGACTAATAAAAAAAAAGGGTAAAGAAAATTCCTGGCCAAAATGTTTTCTATCCATGCAGAGTCCGTGTCTCATTAATCTCCTTCAACGTTTCAAGCCCTCAAGTAGTCCACAGAGAAGCACTTAGATGAAGAGCGCACCGAAAGCGCCGAGTGCGAGGGCGAAGACACCACCGCTCGAAGCACCAACAGCAGCAGCAGCACCGGTAGCCTGGCTGGCAGCGGGAGCAGTGCCGCTGGTAGAGGCGCCTGCAGCTCCCGTTCCAGCAGCCGTTGTCTCGGCAGCAGGGGCAGTCGTGGGCTCAGCGACTCCGCTGGGGCCTGGCTGATGTTAGAAACATGGCAGGGCTGATATCGATATGCAGGGCAAAACTTACAGTGCCAGTGGTCGCCGTGAGGCTCACAGGTGGAAGCAGTAGCCGCATGGTCGTCGTCATCGTGGTCGTGGTCCGCGGTGGCGGATGCGGAGGGGGCAGGGGTTGTTGCGCTCAAGGCCGGGGCGGTGGTGGGCTCGGGGACGCCCTCGGGGCAGTGCCAGTGGTCGCCATGAGGCTCGCAGACGCCGCTGGCAGTCAGGCTAATGTCGTGATCGTCGTGGTCGTCTGTCTCGGTGGCGCTGGGGGATGCGGTGACCGAGGGGGTGGCACTGGATACCGCGCTCGAAGCGCCGGCAGTTGCAGCAGGTTCCTGGCCGGGGAGGTAGGTAGGCTCCTCGACACCTTCAGGGCAGTGCCAGTGGTCCTCGTGGGGCTCGCATTCAGTCTGGGCGGCGACTGAGGCGGCCGCGGCGAGGAGGACGTAGAGAACCTTCATCTTGAGATTGGGTAGCGACCGGGGGGATCTGTTCGTGTGGTAGTAGGATGGAAGGAGATGTAGACACACGGAAAATCTGCTGTCTCTCCAACAAACAGGCTGCAGTTGAATGGTTTAAATGTTTCTCATTGCCTCGTCGAGGCACAAAAGCGGATCCAAAGCCAAGTCGGCGGAACACCTTGGCAACAGTCCATCATGGTGCTCATGGTGAGCCAAACCCTCTTCATTGGCCCCGAAACAACGCAAAACGAGAGATTGACTGGTCCAAACGACTTTCGATGGCGGAAACACGGATGATCCAAGCGTAGCGTAGGATGGCGCGCAGTGAGCTCCTTGGCGTTGGCTCGGTCCAGGAAAAAGAAGCGGACATGGCCCTTGATGTGGTAAGAAAGATGGATTTTTCTTCAATCCGGTTAGTGAGGGAAAGAGAGAGGCTCTCCATCTACTCTGTATAGGATCCTAAGTGTTTATCTTTTCCTGTAGATCGTACTTTACCCTCATATCAGAGCAATTTTCGCAACACCTCGTGATAAGTCGATGTGCCAATATGGGGTACAGTTCTTGCGTCATTGCATTCTTCTAGATAGTCAAATCATATCTCATAGTAACATGCACCATTTGCTGTTCTGCTGGATCTTGACATGAATTTCTGTTTTGCTTACGGGCAATTTGGGGACTGAACTGTTTCGAAACCAGAAACGCCAAATCAATATCACGAACTTTATCAAAACCGAAAATCTTGAGGGCTGTGTAATTACAGACTTTTCCAATGGTACAGCGGCAAGAGACGATATTCATACAGAAAAATCTGGCGTGGACTGAGGAATTACGGAAGCTATACTATTGCCCACCAACCGTCCAAGAAGATGATGGGATCCAGCTACCTCCGCTAGTTCCTGACCTACTTCATTCGATTGTTTTATTCTTCTATTGTCTGTATACCAGCCTCTTTAAACAAGAGACGCCAATGATTTGATGAAGAGAGGGCGCCATGACATGAACAGAAGGCTCTCACATGTGAATGGCGAGGCAATGGTCTGCCTGAGATACCTCTGAACAGGTATTTGGCTTCGTTCAGATACTTGTAGTACAGCTGTAGGGTGGGATAACAAGAACAGGTAGTATGAATGCCAAATTAACTTCGCTGTCGGAGGCATTGCTCCGACGCATTGGTGCAGCTGAAGTAGCGTGGGGGCTCTATATATACTTTGCGCATCGACGCTGTATTTCTGACAGGCATAATCACAATGTCTCAGGAGTATCGTCGTATTGTGGGTGGTGGCGCACGGCACGTAGCCGACCGACCACAACCGTCGCCGTCCATGGTTCAGCTGAACCAACGTTCGGGTCGGAGACCAAGCACCCTCCGGCAGAGTGCGACCATGGATTCGGGAATCTATAATTATGCACTACTATATTGCACCTGAGGTCAGTTTGTGAAGCTACACTGGTTGGCCACAAAACGCAGACCAGAATTTTTTTAAAATTGCATACGTGAGCGACAGTTGACTACGATGACTTCCTCACATAAGCGACTGGGCCTGCATATACATGTCTGCCTTTGATCCCGTAGTACAGCCATGAAAACAACACCGTTACCCCAAACATCAGTATGCTCCAATTCATGCCTGAAGGCGTTGGCTTTGGCCCCATGGGCATGAATGAGAACACGAAAACGAATATGAGAAAGATGAGCGATGCAATATTGATCGGTAGACCGGCGCGACCAAGCTTGAACTTGGAGGGAAGCAGGGGCTCGCCACGGATCCTCTTCAGTGCTATGCATGATATAGAGACGATATAAGATGCAAGAATGGCCGCTGTGGATAGGGACGCGATGTTCATGAGTGCGACCGAAGAGCCGAGGTTGATTAGCGACAAAAGACAGGAGACGGCGAATGAGAGACAGATTGCATTGATAGGAACATCCCACTTGGGAGGTATCTGTAAAGGGGGTTTAGATTCTCTTGACTTTTATTTTCAGATTGATGGAGAATGCTCACGTAGGCAAATGTCCTGTGGAAAGGAATTCCTTGGTCGCGTGCGAATGCGAACAGCTGTCGGGACGAAGTGGCTGTTATAGATAGGTTGCAGAAGATCGCCATCGTGATTACTAGCGCACCCATGACGGACGCACCAGCTACTGAACCGGTCGAGTTATAGAATACGTATAGGTAGGCTTGCTTAGTGGGGGAGCCGATAGCGTCGTCGAGGTTGCCGAGGACCGAACAAAAGGTGATTAGCATGACGAAGCCCATAGAACCATTGATGAGTGTCGTCCATATCATGCTGCGAGGTAGAGTTTTCGAAGCGTCGCGCAGTTCCTCGGACATATGAACAGCGGCGTCTGCGCCGAGAAGTGGCAGGACCACGGCGACTACACCGGAAAGCGTAGCCAGGCCATAATTGTTCCACATTCCATAGTCGGTGAAAGTGGTGAAAGTAGCCTTTGCGTCACCCACAGGGCCCATGACCCACAGAACCACGATAACGGCAAAAAAGCCGCATATATGTACCACCAAGACTATACCCTCAATCAATGGGAGTTTCTTGACGAGAAACGTGTTGAAGATGACGTTGAAGGCGGATACGGCAAAAACCAGCAGTGTTCCGTGCCAGGCTTCGAATGCGTAATCGGGTTTGTTCAGAGCGATGAGTCCTTGTATTTGGGTGCCTGCCAAAAAGGCAGTGTTGGCGGCACCAGTTTGCCATCCAAGGACGCAGAGCCATCCTGCTTATGATCAGTCTGTATCGTTGTTCCGACTTGACTGCACATACCAATCATGTAACTGAGGAATTTTTGGCTATGTGGCGGAGCAAACTCGCTCACCCAGTGGTACTGTCCACCAGAAGTAGGAGCCCTTTTCAAGTCAGACTATAATCCCGAATAACCGGAAAGTCTTACATTGAGCCCATTTCGGCCATCGAAGTGTTCACGCATATGAAGCCTATCCAACAGATGAGATACATCCATATTAATCCAGCGGTTCCACCATCGATGAGTCCGATGGTAGAGGTACTTTTTTTTTAAAAAAAAAAAAAGAGTCAGTATAACATCAGTGGTGGTGGATTCGTCGACGTACCCAAGCATTGTCTCCCAACTTGCCATCAAGATCATGGAGAAGCCGAATATCGATACAAATCGGAAATTTCGTCGCATCTCCTGGACCTTCCCCATCCTCCACATTGCCTGCCTATCAGCACTCGTCCCCTTCTTCTCCGACACTGCATCGTCAACCAACTCATTGTCGTATGCTTCTCCTTGAACGACTGGTTGTTTCCCCGTGTCTGACATGTTGAGAGTTGAGAAAGTTTTTTTTTTTCGTTTGGGAGAGACCGCAGGATGCGCGGGTTAATGCAGATGTAAGTTGCACGCAGGGGCTAATGTGGAGCTGTGGAGAGATGGGCCGTCCCGCGTGCGAGGAGCTTCGGACCAGATTCCAGGGATCGTATCTCATTGCAGATAATTTTCGCGAAAATGCATCACTAGGCCGGCGGATCATGCCCATGCATGCGCTATACGATATGTTGGGAGCACCGGCTGTATAGATTGGGCTATAATAGGTTGATCTTTTTGTCTAGATTCAAGTCTGCCTGAAACCCCGGGACAATTCTCGAAGGAAATGGCGTGGGGAGTAACTATAGTCGCATGTGGCTTGAAATAGAGCGCCATCGGAGACATGCGGAGACATGCGGAGACGAGAGGTTCCGTGCAAGTGGGACGGGTGGCTGAGTGGATGGTTCACATTCTAATTACCGTTGTGGACGAAAACCTTCAAAAGATTGTGACCAGCTTACAGGCACGCTTGTTTCTCATGAAAATCTTTTGAAAACTATTGCGGTGCTTAGCGCGAATACAGTGAGAAAAGTTAAAGTATTGATAGACTTTGTTGTGGTCACATGGTGCGACCAATACCAGCATCGCGATAACAGCTCCGGTGGCTTTCGGATGGGCCCAATCAATGCCCACGGTGCCCGCCCTTGCGCTCCGTGCCACCCAGAAGATCCCACCAGACAGCTGTCGGTTCCGTGATCACAGCATTAGTATGTGCCAATTGATATGTGGGAACCTAGACGTTTTGTTGGTCCAGGGGGCAAGCAATCCGACCTTGCGGTTCAAGTCCCCGACGGATATGCCATCTCTTTTATTGCAAAGGTACCACCTAGTGCTGCATGCAACGATCCCGCGTGGTCAATTTCGGCGTCACCCGTGACAGCAATAACTATGTGGGGGCTCGCACCTTTGACTATGACCAACTCTTAGACTCGGACACATCCAAATGGATGAAGCACTATCTCCGACGGGCGCTGGCAGCCACCGCTTTGCCCCCATCACCGCATACAATCGAGCAGGCCTACTCTGGATTGCTCTCATTCTCTGTTTAATATACTCTTTCCTCGTACTCATCGTTCGGCTCCACATCAAATGGAAACTGTACGGCCTCGACGATGCGACGGCAACGCTGGCAACCGTAAGTCAAATTATCCTCCACTAGAAAGTTTCACCTGATTGACATCATCAAAAGTTTTTACAATTTTTCGAGGTATTATGTTTGTTTCTTGGTCTACAGCAGGGACTCGGAAGGTCGGACCCGCCTCTAAATGATGACCAGACGCAGTTCGTTGGCAAGGTACCTTAGACCACCCCTCATACGACACCAACAAAACCTAACTAGCATCTCTCAGACTACTTTCGCATCACACGTGTTCTTTATTTCCAGCCTTGCAGCCGCGAAAGCCTCGGTTGCGTTACTGATGTTACGCCTATTCACCCGAGATATCGAAGTGACGCGCAAATCCTGGGTACTTTGCCACATCACAGTAGCCTTCACAATAGCCTGGGGATTCGGATCGATTGTCGCACTTTCCGTGTCTTGCATCCCAAGCTCCCTCATATCCGACGATGCAAGTCGACTTTGCAGTAGCCAGCTGCTCCGATGGCGCATCATTGCATTCACTGATATATTCATCGAGATCATGCTCATTTCATTGCCAGTAATATTTATCTGGCGCATCCAAATGAAGCGATACATAAAACTACAAGTGGTTGTCGCGTTCGGATTCCGACTGCCGGTCATCGCATTCGCCGTAGCTCATCTCCATAACGTGGCAACCTACCTCAAGGGTGGAAGCAAATCGAAGGGCATGATCGCAGTGTTAGTATACCAACAATTTGAGCTGTTCTGGGCTCTAATGTCTGCTACGATTCCGACATTGAAGACTTTTATGCGATCTTTCAACTCGGGTTTTGGAATGGAGATTGATCTTGACGGGTATGGATACGGCACAAGTGGAAATGAGACTTATCAGATGAATTCTTTAAGAAGTAAGCAAGCTTCTGGGAATAGCACAGAAACTGATACTCTGGTGCTGCCAGGAAGAATTCGGGATCGCGGACAGGACATCCAAAGCACTAGTTATGCTGAAGAAATCGAGCCAGCTAAGCCTGGGCATGATATTCAAGAACAAAAGTGCAATAGTTTTCATAGCCAGGGCAGTCAAGAGTTGATTATTAAGAGGGCATCGTGAACAATTGGCTGGACCATGACACGCGACATTGATGGAAATTTCGGTATAGGGGTCAACTTTCTCATGTCTAGCTGATTCGAAAAGCTATAGAGTACGAACCATTGGTTAAAATGACCTTTTGCCTCTGAAAATGTTGATTTTCCATTTACACAGGGCCTATAGTGTCCTGTATCATGCAGCCCGTGAGTCTCAACAGAGTTTCATATCCAATTTACAATCTCTCAAGACGTGTCTGCTTCATCCCCAGCAAAACTCTCTTGTCCATCTCTGTAGTTTTTATCAAGTCAAGCTTAGTTGATACGTCTTTATGTATCCGAAACTTGGATCTGATCCAGCGTGAAGTTACCTCCTCTATTACGTCGTCTTTCTTGAGATGGGCGTCTGCAAGCAATAAGCAGGAACACACCACTGCTTCTATGTGTTCAAGTATTTCTCTACCATGATAAAGGAGCTCCTCCTTTGTGGTACCAAGACAAAGCTCGGCCAACTCTTGCAGTCGATTTACGATAGCTTGTTTCTCTGTGTCGAATCTTGAGGGAGCATCTTCGAGGACTGAAATCGTCCAACTGGCGAGAACATTGTCCAAGACGTTCCCGTTGCCTAGTCTCTTATCCGTAAGAACCCGCACTACGTCTTCTGCCATGACGTTTACAGTGCCCTCCCATATAGGATTTACGAGGTTGTCTCGGTAAATTTTTGCAATGTTCATCAGCCCTCCATCTTCGTTGTTCTCGCAGTATCCGACACCGCCCAAGCACTCCATACACTGCCGTAGTCCATCAACTGAGGCTACACTGATTTGTGCTTTCATTACAGGCGTCAAAAGCCTAAGAAGAGCGCTGGCGTCGGACTTGTCGCGGGGGAGAAGCTTTTTGGCGTTCGTATTGTCGACCATTTGGGTCCAATCCTGCTCCAAAGAACCCTGCAGTGCAACGCCGAAAAATGCGAAATGCGTGGCTGCCCAATATTTCACTGTTTCGTCTGCAAGCCACCGAAGATGCGCGGGATTCTCCGAAAGTAGGCCGTTTCGAACTTTTCGAACTTTGGTGTATGCACGACAGACGGCAAGTCCCCTGCTCCAATTTGCAGCACTACCTGCGGCAGTCTGCAGTCTGGTGATGTTCAGGATCGCCGCAATTTCCTTGACGCCCTCGCCCTCAGTGCCAATCAGCCATCCACGAGCTCCCTTCAACTCAAGCTCCGCAGTGGGAAGCGATTTCGTGCCAAGTTTATTCTTCAGTCGCTGAATTGTGATTCCGTTAAGTTCAGTCTGGAGAGTGCTCCCAATGTCGGCAATGTTTGAAGGCGAGGTTCCAGATTGGATCCGCATCGGTATATAGAAAGCGGAAAGCCCCCCTTTCGCCGTTCGAGCGAGAAGTACTGCCATTTCGGAATCAGTGGCGCTACTGAACCATTTGAAGCCGTCAATTTTCCAGGGTCCGAGGGGCATCCCCACTGCGTCAACGGCAGTCTCAGTGAAATCCACACGAGTGGCTACCGTTTCCGTTCCCGACACGTCGCTGCCACCGGTGCGCTCAGTCATCCACTGGCCACTGGTCCATGCTGTAGATGGATCACGGCTCGTAAGCCTGCGATAGGCATCTTTCAAGACTTTGCCACGCCCAGGTTGGTCTCCGTCGCTGTCAGCTAGATGCTTTCGTATCAATGCCGCGGCACCATCTGTCATAGACATTGGGCACCCGGTCATGGTCGCAGTACATGTCCAAACGTGGTTCAAAGCAAATTCATACACTCTTCGATTGAGAGTAGTGATGGATTCGTCATAGGCAACTGCGACAACGCCCTCTTCAAATCCGATTTGTTTTAGTCTCCTCCATCCCGTCGTAGTCCAAAGGGGGTCTATCTTGTTCTTCTCCCCGAAAGTAGTAAGCGGCCGAAGAACTGGATGGTTTATTTCCGCATCGGTGGAGTGGACAAGGACTGACGGATCCAGAGAAACTCGAGAAAGACGATGCACATGCTTGGCAGCATGCCTTGCATCCCGTGGAAGATAGAGGTTGACTATACGGGCGAGAATTACATCGTCAGAGGTTTCAACCGCACACTCGATTAGGGTGGACGATCCTCTAGGCTCCGAATTAGGTATAGTGTATTGCGGAGGGAGCTTTGGGAGGGCTTGGAAAAATCCCGAAGTTGCCGAGGAAGCTTGTAATTGCGGCCGAGGACTCATAGTCAATGGTCTTTCTGGTTCCATGCGTTTTCAGATAAAATAATTATGGATGATATCTTGAACGAAATCGATGCAATCGGAAGGTGGCAGAAAGAAGCTGCAGACTACTTGACAATGGTGGTTTTGCTCATGGTAAAATGAATGCGTGGACCTCGGCTTTACCCCTCTCCTCGCATATGCGACCACAGACTAATGATTACCAGCTTTGAGGATGACATAATCACTATCTTGTTCTCAAAAACATCCCGCTAAGATAAATGAGACCTAAAATCAAGCTTCGGATCAGTCAGGGAATAATGACTCGATCCAGTGGTACGCAGCCCTGTCTTAATATAGTCATCTGGGTACCATGGACTCTCGGTCACATAGTGAAGCCTATAGGTATCGGGATTATAGGATGCTACAGTATATCTCGCGTCAGTTGTTGCCCATTTAGACGATGCTTTTCTGTCACCGAATTCGCTGTTCTAGTTTAGGATGCCTGTTTGCGCATTGCTCCAAATGTGACAAATTGAAGCTTCCGAGTAGCTGTACTATGATGATTAATATGGTAAACTTGTTTAGCATTTGTTGAGTAGTTCTTACGGGGTCAAAAGGTAAGTAGTTAAAATACCGCAATGTCTACACTGAACCTCTTCTATACCTAATTCCGGAGCTCAATAAAAGCAAGAATATTGGCACATTAACGTTCCAATTGATTATTATCCATTTTTTACAGTTGACCCTGAATGTCATTTTTCTTGATTCGTAATGATATGTGGTATATTAGCGTCCGGTATCCTATTTGGCAAAGTGCTGTCTGTGTCCAGTCCCAAGCAATAGGGAACGTCGTGGATGTGTCAAAGCTCTGCTAATTAGAGCCTTTGCAATCAAATTTTGGCCGAGGTTTGCGTAACACTTGATTAATTAGCCGTGGCAGGGTGCCGCCGCAGGTTTTAGGGCTGCGCCGCAACTGTCTTTGGTCGCCGCTTCCCCCCTCCCCCAGCAGTCATTATAAGCACAAGAAACCCAATTTTACATTCTCCATCGACCGAGCGCAGCCCTATCCACAAAAATATGTTAAACGAAGAAACGCTATTTCATTTCATTATCAATGATGACAGGGAATTAGATTTGCGCACGAGAAATAGCATGATGAAGGAATCGAAGCACAGTGCAGAGGAAGAAACTGCTGAAACCTCTTTTTCAGGGTACGAGGTTGGATTTCTCAAATTAACACTGATATATCTTGGGTTAGTCTCCCTACACAAATTTTGCGACTTATTCTGATGGTATAATGATTGAGACGGCGCTGTTCATGACTTTGATGGAGTCCACTATTGTCAGTAAATCGGTGGTAACTATAACAAACGACTTGGAAGGTTATGTTGAAAGCTCCTGGATATTTACATCATATCTTTTGAGTTTTAGCGGTGAGAATTTTTTCCATTCTCCAAGCATTTCATTACTGACCTTAATGGCAATCGCTAGGGTTTCCAATCATATGGGCCAAAGTTTCAGATATCGTCAGTCGGAAGATCTGTCTTCTTGCTTGCATGATAATATTCCTCATTTTCTCAGCAGCCTGTGGTGCATTTCAAACACTCATTCAGCTGTAGGTCTTTTTCCCAAACGCGGGATTCCATGCTAATATCAACCAAGAATCATGTTCCGATGGCTTCAAGGCATTGGAGCTGACGGAATATTTCCACTGACATTAATTTTTTTCGAACTTATCCTTCCTTCGGAGTATGCAGTATCTACCAGTGTGACTATTTTTGTTGTTTCACTTTCACTATTGACCGGTCCGCTTGTAGGAGGGGCAATCGTCTCTAATAAACCTGGCGATGGATTTTTCTTTTCAAGTGTTTCCCCCAAATTCATGTCACTATACATGAGTTGAGTAAACGCGCAAGTGTCCCGGTAATGGTTTTTGCATCAGTGGTTATTCTTCTGGTATTTCCAAATCGACTTTCAAGAGAACCCGCCGGCAATCGGTCAAATGAATCAATTTTGCGTCTATTACGACGGTTTGATATTATGGGAGGTATAATGCTACTGGGAATAACAGTGCCACTTACTACAGCATTTCAACAAGCGTCTCAAGGCCAATCTTTCGGCTCAACATTGATCTGGACTTTGCTTGTTGTCGCTGGAGTATCCCTTGTCGGTTTTCTGACATGGGAGTGGCATGCTACCGCCAGACATACCTCACCAGAACCACTGTTTCCCTGGCGTTTTCTGGTTCACCGTGCTTCGGTAGGAGTTATTCTGTAAGATTTAAAAATGCCGGCTTCAGTATTTCCTTTGTCTCGCTCTAAAAAATTGCCAGAAATATCTTTTTTTCTGGATGTGTCATGGTTGTTTGTACAGTTCAAATACCACAGCGCTCCATAATTTTAATAAGTATGACTCCATTTGAGGCAGAAATCCGCCTCTTACCGTTCGCTCTTATGACCCCAATAGGCTCAATAATTGCTGCAGTTCTGTTGGATAAGAAGCTGGTTGCACTCAATGTTTTGTTGTTAATAGGCGGTGCTCTCGAAACAGCAGGGGTTACACTATTCGCGACACTTACATCTGGAAGCCATACATTAGCACAGCAATACGTGTTTCAGATTGTGATAGGCACATTTATTGGTTTCGTCAGCACAGCAACCTTTCTTCTCGTTCCAATAAAGATGGAAAGACGCGATTTAGGTAGTTTCCTCTCAGTCTTTTTTCTTCTCAAATTATGAACGCCGCTGTAAGAGAAAACTGATTTCTGACATGTGGATAGCTGTTGGTACAGGCACAGTAGCCCAATTCAGGATACTTGGGAGCGTTATCTCCCTCTCAGTGGTGTCTCGACACCATATATCCGGGACAAGCTGTTGTTGGCTATTTCATCTGAGCAAACAAATGCAATACTAGAAAGACTAAAGATCATACCATATCTTCCCGAACAGATACAACATCATGTGAGGGAAAGTTTTCGCGGTGGTTTCGATTTACAAATGAGAATTGCAATTGGGTTTGCTGCGGCGCACATCCCAGCGACACTGATGATGTTCAATAAAGATACATTTATTAGGAGCGTGAGATAAATCATGGGGCGCGGGAATCTAGCGCTTCTATAGTCTCGGTATAAACTCAATATATCGGATGGATATTGCAATCCTTGATGCAATGCTAATCGTTCCGCATTCAGCTACCAAACAAGATTTTCAAGATTTTGTACTTGTTCATTGTACTGATAGCAGATGGGCGGAAGCGTTTTCCTCATGATAATAACCAAATAGTGATATTGTGGAATCGGACTAAAGCTATAACAGACAAAACTCAATCAAACACTGCGTTTCCTGAACTGTACCATGGGTCCCTCATGCACAGTGATATATGCATCCACTATTTGATACTGATTCTTATCTCTTTTACCCCAACCTTGACTGGGATGACCTGCTCCAAGGTCTTCACCGGGCACCGATCGCAGATCAAGAGCGAACAAAGTCTTCGCTATAATAATGGCAAGCTCAGTCATTGCGATGTTTTTTTCCGGCGCAGTTGGTTGGGCCTATCAAAAAGGGTTGATAGTACGACTTGAGCTCATTGACCTGCTCAACAGTAACTCCTGTAGCCTCTGATGGTATATATCGTTCCGGCCGGAAGCGATTAGGGTCGCCATAGATGTGTTCATTTCTACTCATTGACCAATGAGAACATCCAACTATTGTCCCCTCTGGGAAATATTTTCCATCGATATTTGTTCCACCTGATAGCACTTCGCGCGGAAAGTCGCTGGGTCCGGACGGTGTGATACGCAATGCCTCATCAATACAGGCGTAGAGATATGTGCAAGAAGAAAGTTTAGAGCCAATCTTTATCTCATCGCACAGTTTGAATGTACTGCGGATCTCGCTTGTAAGTCGCTGGTAGGCATTTACATTGCGCGATATGTAAAACCAGAATCCCGATAGAGTGCTGGACGTCGTATCTGACCCTGCCACAATCAGTAGAACGGCTTCACCTCTCAAATAGATCTCTGAATAACCCTCGCCAGTTACTGGGTCCTTTGCTGCGCATAAAAAATGAAACATATCCAGTCTACACTTCTCTTCATCTGAGCTTTCTTTCTCCATCTTTATCCGATTAGACACGCTGTCATTGATAAATTTGTAGTGCGCTCTTATTTCTTCGGGTGCCATCATGTTAAAGAGGTAATCTAACCCTCTTGGCTTAGCCCAAACATAGAATTTCATGAATGGAGATTGAAGAATCTGAGATGTTTAGATATTTGAGGTCAGGAGCGGGGTGGTCTTACAGGGTAGACCATTTGAACATGGCTAATCACGAGGTTTGGGACAATTCGTATTGGATTAGGTTTTGGCTCCTTAATATCAAAAGAGCGACCAAAGCACATATCTCCCAAGATATCGAAAACAAGCCAGTTGTTCCAATCTGACATGTTACGCGTCTTGCTCCATCCTTCTGAGGTCTGGTCATTGTTATCAGCAATAAGAAGATCGATCCATCTATCAGTATGCTGCGAGACAAACTTTGCTGCGTGTTTGAGAGACTTTTCGGTAAACGCTTGGTTTAAGGTCTTTCTCTTCCGGGCATGGGCTGCAGGATCTATTGTGAGGATAGTGTTGGCTTCTGGAACAGTCTTCCAGCCTTCATACACCTTGGCTCGTCTTACGTTGGCCTTGGATCCATATATATCTCGGTAGGCTTGAGCGGAGAGGAAAAGAACTGCATTGGGCTGGATTCGAACTTTTTCCCCTAGTTATTCTCAGCCCGTTATTTTGAAAATGAGATACCAGTGTGTTACCTACCATATATCTGATGGTTTTGCCAGATCCATATATGACGATCACCCTTGATGGCATGATAGAAGTTTGGAATTTTTGATATTCTGGCAAAGAAAGGGCCAGGGTGCCGGGACAGGGGATGGAAAAAGATATCTTATATAGCGTGGAGAAGGAACTATTTTTTGCTTAGCGAGAAAAATGAAGTAGATTTTATGGGTCTTACGAAGGCTATAGATGTAGTGAAAAACACGGCAAACCAATCACAACATCCTGCTGTTGCTGGGTGCAACAACACAGCTTCAAGTGCAGCCATTGGACGCTAATGATGGTGAATTAAGATATTCAATACTCTTTGAGTTGTCAGTATGTTTGCACTTTCGTACTCAAGATCAAAAACCGAAGGATAAAGGCCCACTAAGTAGCAAGTTGTAGTGTGTGTGATAAGTGCGAGGACTCAGCTGCGGCACGGAGATAATAAGCTCAAGGATCTTCAAACATGCGTAATCAAGAAAATCAAGAAAATGAACCACATGTTGCAGAATCTCGAGCCGCGGTGTTGACCTTCACGTGACTAGCATCGTTGTGGTATGTTTGCTTTTGGTATATGAAACCTACTATCCCACGCATATTAGACAGACTCTAGTCTATAGAGGATATAAGTACAGAACAGTAGTTATTTATAGTAATTAACTTAGTTTTTATTTTTTTTTTTTATATTTATACTTTAAAGTTATAAGTTTAGAATACGTTTTTTAGTAAGTTGTTAATTACTGCGTTTACCTAGCTACTAAGCACTTTATTATTACTTAGTATATATATACTAATTACTAAGTCTAAGCTTTGTAATTAAAGGTTAGTTATAGTATCTAACTACTATTTTCTGTATAGTATGTATTAGCTATAGTAATTATACAGCGATTTATCTGCGTTTATATATGAGTTCTATATACTAGCAGCTACAGTAATAGATACGTATTACCTGTATACACTACTAGTATCTAAAGTATTTAATTACTTCTATTTAGCTATATCTGCAGTAATTTATACAGCTTAATTACTTATTTACGTTGCACATCTACTATTAGTTATAACTATATTAACTATAACTAATTTTTTAGAGCTTATTACTAAAACGACAGTAATCTTTAATAAGCTATTTAACTAAACTAATTAGCTTATACTCTGCCGTAATAGAGCTAAGTAAAATAATATCTAAAAATATTATAATTTTAGTAAACTGCTATAAAATTTTAGGCTACAGCCTACGCGTCTACGTTTTACTAACTTTAAAAAAAATATAACTAAATTTTTTTAGCTTAGAAAATAGAAGCAGAAAAACTATTATAATATTTTTAATACGTTTAACTATAAATCTTTATAATAAAAAAAAAAGAATCGCGCTTTTAAAGTGTTTGCTTTAAAAATTTTAGCTATAGTTATATAGCGCTATTTTTATTTTTTTAAAAACAGAACTACTGCTTATAACTGACTAACAACTTTAAAATAATATTTCTACTTTAATAACAGAATCTAAGAGCGGGAACTATAAATAAAATATAGAAATTTATTAAAAAGTTTATAGAATTACAGTATTAAAAAATAGCTAAAAAAATAGATTACTATTATAAACTAATACTTTAACTTTAGTATAGTAGAGGTTACCAGTCTATATGTATAGAAAAAGTTTTTTATTACAGTAAAACTAATCTAAAACTTCTAAGCTACTAACTAACTTAATAAACTTTATAATACTTATAAAAATAGTAAAAAACTTTTAATAGTTTAAGACTTTATTACAAGCTTTAGAAACTTCTATTATTAAGTTAATTTAGTTATATTTTCGCTTAGCATATTTAGCGCTTTTTTTTAAGCTGTATAGTTTATAAGTAAGTAGTAAAAACGCGCACTTTAAGCCGTAAATTAAAAAAAACTAAAATATTTATACAGAGACTACTACTTTTACAGTAAATATAAAATTATTTTAGCTATTCTAGCTTTAGAGCGAGTACTTATAAGGTCTAGAGTAGACTAAACTAAAAAAAAAAAGGTTAAAGCAGCTTTTAAGAATAAAGATAAAAAACAAAAAATCTAAAAACTTGTAGAGGAAAAGCTAGAATTTAAAATAAATTTAAGTGCGGTGTAAATAGATACTATTACTTATTTAGTATTAACTCTATTTACTATAGATAATAGTTAAATAATAGAAAATGTTCTATATACGTATGTTTTTTAAGCTATTGTGCTCTCAGCAGCAGTAAAAAAAAATCTATCTATTCTACACTTAATAAACTAATAGATACTAAATTTTAGATTTAATATTTATATATATAATACTAAAGAGTTTAGCTGAAAGACACTCAGAAAAGCCGTAGATAAAAAAATTATTTTTATTAGAAAACAGGCTATACAAATACAGAAATAGAGTAAAGTTATTTTAGAGGCTAAAAGTACTTCCGGATTACTGCTTATATAACTTACTATAGTTACTTATATAAAAAAATTTTTTACTAATATTTTAGAACTGTCGCACTGTTGTTTTTAAAGTATATATTTTAACTTAAAACAGAATTTACTGTACCTAAAAATACTTTAGAATATTTTTTACTATTTAAATTTTAATAATAGCTACTAGTTAATTAACGCTAATCTATTATTTTAATTTAAGTTTAGCTTACTTGCTGTTATAGCAGCACGCTTTTAACTTTTAGTTAACCTATATCTAATATTAAAGCTAACTGTATCTAAAGCTTACTAGCTGCTAAATTATTTAGAAGCAGAAGTAATTAAATATTTTACTAATAATATAGTTAGTGTAGAACTTATAGGTTATAAACTGGTACTAATTTAAATAAAGTGCAGAATCTGTATTAAAATAAAGATGTACTAGCTAATTTTTTATTATTTATCGTCCGACCTGGCAACACAATCTTTTTATTATATAGATATAGATTTTATCTAGCTCTGTTTAAAAAGAATAGACTGCTATAATAGTAATAAATACAGCCTGTATATAGTATATAAGTATACTAAATAGTATAAAGCTACTACGCTAGCTACGAAAGCTTAATATATACTAGTATCTATACTTAAAGTACTTATTATTTGTATACAGCGCTAATATAACTACTGCGTTATTATTTTTTGTATTAATAATAATACTAGATATAGTAATAACTTCTATAACGTCTGTCGCGCTATAGAAATTAAAGTAGAGCTTTACTTAGCTAATATACTTTAATAGAACAGCTATATAAAGAAGGCGGAAAACACGCTTATAAAGCGGATAAAAGCTTTCTATTTTAACTCTAGCTTTTTATAGAAGTTTATTAATAAGCTTTTTGTTACTAGTACATAACGTAGTTTATAAGTGAGCGGCGCATATAAGCGAGCGGCGCACCCCACCAAGTCTCTAAGCCTTTTAAAGCATATAAATTCACAACGCATCACTATTTTATTAACATGATAGCTATCCTAAATTATATAATATCTAGAGAAGCCTTCTTACACGTACGCGAATTGTGTCCAGGCTCCCTGCAGCGCGTGCAGCGCGCTAGAGCCTGCCGGCTCGCACCCGATCGCGCCTTACCTTGCCGCGTTTCTCCCTCTATCTGCTGCTCAACAGCCTTTTGAGCAATCATGTCCTCTCCTTCTGCCTTCGATAAGGTGCCTTGCTTCTGAATCCGCTTCTTTCTACGCTGCTTGCGCGTTGTGGCGGCCTCATTTGCTCTTTCAAGGCTCAAGACTCGCTCGCGCATAAGCGCTATCTGATGCATTGCCTTAGAGGAGCCCCTCTCTAGCTGGTTAAGCCTCTCAATAATAGAAGCAGGCGACGAACTCTTATGTGCGCGGATCCGATCGCGAATTAATCTTGATTGAGCCTCTATCTCGCGCTGGTTGCTTGGTGTTTTAGCTTCCCACACAGCCTCTGGTAGGGCTAGTGGTGATGGCGTCCGAAGCTTGATATTAAGCTTTAGAAGCACTACCTCTGGATTATGTGGGACTAGTCCAGCGCCCCGAAAGCTTGCGCAGATATTTCCCTTTGTGATGGACTGGTTGTAAGCGGCGCGGAAGGCTGGTAAGAACTCAAGCTTGGTGATATGGTTAACATGGTCGCGTATTAGGCCCTCGACCTGGCGCCCGTACGCCCGCTTCAACGGTGAGAAACAGCCCACGTCAAGTGGCTGCAACAGGTGCGACGAATGTGGTGGCATACAGAGAGTATAGATCTTGTTCTCCTTACAGATCTCCTGGAATTCAAGCGAGTTATGGCTCTCATGGCCATCGAGTATTAGTAATTGGCGCGCGCCCACTCTACGCTCTGCTGTATGCTTAATAAAGTGCCATAGCCAGGCAACACCAAGCTCGTTCGTGGTCCAGCCATTGTCACTGAGACCAATGGCCCAGTCACCTGGTATATCATCGCCCTCATACCAGGCAGAGAGGTGGTACTGGCCAGCGAAGATGATAAAGGGCGGGATAGCCCACCCAACAGCGTTGATTCCCTGGATTATCGTAACCCACTCGCGATTGCCTGGCTGGATCGCCTTTGGCCGGCCACGTCTCTCTGAGCCCGTGACAACTAGCCGAGAGGATATTTTACCCATTAGAAAGCCAGTCTCGTCAAAGTTGAAGGTATCCTCGTCGCAGATGCCATAGGTGGCCTTTGTACGTGCTACCAGCTCAAACCAGGCCTGTATGGCCGTTGGGTCCTCACAGAGAGCCCGCTGCCGATCGTAGGGTCGATTGAATCGCGTTACGAGGCTTTCTGTTCGTTTGACAAAGTTCCTAGGCCATAGCTGGCCAACGTGGCCTGCGCCGCGCTCAGTGAGCAGTTTATTCGCCATATCTCGTACGGCACCTAGAGTGGGGGCAAAGCCTCGCGAATCTAGATCAAGTATGTGTTTGACAATCACCTCCTCTTCTAACTTGGTAAGCTTCTTTGATTTGGGCTCACAGTCGCGTCGCGCAGCGATTCCTGCGCGTCGGCGCCGGAGCGTGGTTTCAGGGACGCTGTACGTAGTAGCAGCGCGTCGTCCACTCTGAATTTGATTCTTATTGATAGCTGAGATAGCTAGGAAGACATTGGCCTCGTTATAGGGTAATTCAATATGCGTGGGTTGAGCCATTGTAGTTGATAGGTAACGCGTCGCGAAAAGTTGGTGGGGTGCGCCGCTCGCTTATATGCGCCGCTCACTTATAAACTACGTTATCTATAAAACGTAACTTCTATTAATAAGCTTAGATTTAGATTCAGCTTTAAGGCAGTCTATAGCCGACTACTGTTATTTATTTACTTTGTATTTATTAGTTGTAGAGTATATATTTACTGTAAAAACTTTAAAAAAGTAAATTAATTATGCTTTAAAATACGACTTAGTTATTTTTTTAGATATAATTTTACTAATATATTTTAGATTTAGATTTTTAAGCTTAACCGCGTCGTACGCACGCGAAATATTATATTTAATTAATTAATTCTGTATAAAAATAATTATTTAGAAAAGAAGAATAAGTAAAATCTGCGCGAGGTAGTTAGCTTTCTAAATATTAAATAAAACTTTATTAACACTACTACTAAGAATTTTATAATACTTCTACTATCTAGTAATGCTAATATTAATGAGTATATTTAAAAAAAAGTTAATACGCAGATTAAGTAGAATATAACTAAACTAATTACGTATTTTATACTAGACTTTTTATTTACTAGTCTAAAAGGCTACTAAAACACAGTAAATAGTACTTTAATACTAGAAAGAGCTAGATTTGTAAATAGAAACAATACGGCTATAGCTATAGAGCTAATTTTTTTCTACTAAAGTATACGTTCAGCGACTAACTTACTAGGCTATATATTAAATTAATATTTAAATAATACTTTTTAAGTCTATTATTTAAGCATTAGTAATGTCTGTAATATTATTTAAAGTAGAAAAAAAAAGCGCCTAGCTTTATAAGCTGAGAGTATAACTATTTTTCTGCTATAAAAAAACTATAAGTAAGGCTATATGCTGTTTCCGCTATTAACCGCAGCAGTTTACTATATAATTTTTACTACTGTATTTACTCTCTTTTTATAAATTCTGTAAAATTATTTTAAAAAAAGTAAAAAGCTTTACAGAAACTAGCTTCTGTTTTTATTTAAGCGCTATAAAAATTTAGTAGTTTATATATTTAGGTCTGAGTTCGTCGAAGCGTTTAAGATTAAGTTTAATAGCTGTTAAAAAAAAAAGTGCTTTGCTTATATAGATTATAAGCTAGAAACTATAGATAGTAAAATTCTGCTACTTATATAAGTATTCACCTACAAATTTAATAAAAATAAATACTTAGCTAAATTTAAAGCTTAGCTAGTTATAAAAAAAGATTTTAACGTAGCGTTTGTAGATTTATATACTGCTATACTTACTACTAAATACTTCCGCGCGCTTATAGCTTTAGCAGCTGTATTTAAATTATTAATATTTTAGTATAATATTAGTAATGCTTTTTTTAACGCTAAAGTACTTCGCCGTTTTTTTATTTAGATACTAGAAAAATTTAAAAGCGAGTATAGAAAAATACTGCTGCTTTGCCGCGCTTTATATAAACTGCGTAAAATATTTTTTTTTTAGTACTAAAAGCTTCGCAATACGCTACGTAAGCTTAGTTTTTAACTAGTAAATAACGTACTATACATCTGAATTAATAAGCATTTTATTGTTTTTTTCTATATAGATAATATTATAATTTTTATATACTTAAGTAACTTATACGTGTACTAACAGTTTAAAAATAAGCTTTTAAAAATCTATAATATTAGAAAGCTTAGCTAACTTAAGTAGTTTTTTAGTATACGTGTTATCTGAAATTAGAATATATATTATATCTAGTTTATCTAAAATTTATTTATTAATAAGGTTACTGCTAGGTTTAAGCTGAGGTCTAGTATAAATACTTACTACTCTAATATTTTATTAAAAAAGAATTAGTTATTAAAGTTTATAGAACTGTAAAGTAAGTTTTGTACTAAGCTATACTAGCAGTTAGTTAGTTTGTTTACTTACTTTATATTATTTACGCGTCTAGATATCGCGCGCGCTTACTTAGTACTAGCATAATATTTTTAGAATTTAGAATAGAAATATATTACTGCTGCTATCTATATCTAAAAATATATTATTAGTATATAGATACTGGTAATTTAGGTAGATAGACGTAAAATTAATACTAAAACTTTTTATAGCGTATTTAATACTTTTTTTATAGATAAGCTGGACACGCTTTGCAGCTTTAAAAGCTATATATTTATATTTAGTAGTATGTTTATAGACTAGCGGGCAACTATATAACGTACTATTATTAAGTTTATAACTAAAATAAAAGTAGTATTTTTTAGCTATACTGCTACTAAGCTAAAAGTCTAAAAGTTTTTTTTTTACGGTATACGCTTTAATTCCGGTTTTCTATTTACTTTATATTATAATAATTAGTAAATAGTTAGTATTGTTAATAAACTGTTAGACAGATATTAAACCTGTATAAAGCACGTTAATATTAAAAGTTTTTAGGCTTAACAGAAAGTTAAAAATAGTTGTTTTACTGTATAATAAATATCTACTACTAAAATACTAGTAGACAGTTTTACTAAAATTTTTTTTTAACAGAAATATTACGATTTTATATATTAGATTAAACTTATTAATATTTCGCTTAAACTAGAAAAAAACTTTTTTATTATTTTTTAAAAGCTTTTAGTAAACTTTATAAAATAGTAGTAAGTATATAAAACGCTACAGATTACATATCTAATATTTATTACTATTTAAACTGCTTTTCTGTATTAGTTTTAGCTTTTATATAGCTTTTTATATTTACTTTAAGCTAAAGAGGTATATTAACTTTCACGTAACTAGCATTATTATAGTATATTTACTTTTAGTATATAAAATCTATTATTCTATATATATTAGACAGACTTTAATTTATAGAGGATATAAGTACAGAGCAGTAGTTATCTATAGCAATTAACTCAGTCTTTATTCTTCTTTCCCACACCCATACTTTAGACGCGGTAATACGATTGTATTACGCCAAGAAGGCGACCATATAAACCCAGCCAATGACAATATTGGAAGTGTTGCGCCCGGTCATCATGAATAGGTCCCCGCATTCCATGGTAAGCTCGGTCAGTGGCACTAACGCGGCAGAGCACGTCTGTGCCTCCCAACACCTGTACCCCGCCTGCCAATGCCTCCTCGATCTTCTCCACTTGTGATCATCCTTTAATGCCTTTTACCTACTTTTCACTTACCTCTTTATTTTATTGCGCGTCATATCCATGATAAAAAGCCCGAATCTTACGATGCACTGGATCAGATTGAATAGGCAATCTTCGCCAGGATAAACGCGCCTTTCCCAAATACCATTACACACCTATAGCTACTTTACCTGCTACATTCCCCATTCCTTCCACAATAATGGATGCAGTTATTCGAAAACTCGATGCCCTCCGTCCACAGATTGACTGTATCCTCGAGACCGGCGGCTCTCCCGGCCTTTCCCTTGGCGTTCTTCACCAAGGAACGATACTCTATACTGCGCATTTCGGTCAAAGAAATACGGGGGAACTAATTCCTTCAGACGATAACACCATTCAAAGCATGGCTAGTCTGACAAAGCTGATGACAGCAGCTGCCATAGCAAAACTCGTCCACGAGGGCGTCCTTCAATGGGATGTTCCTATCAGAGAGTATCTGCCAGCTTTTCGCATTCGTCGAGATGATGTGGGTCTTAAAGCAAGTATGAGAGATCTTATCTCTCTTCGCACTGGTATTACACCGGCAAATATCTTATGGGGGTTCCAGAATAGCGAACCACTCATGACGGGAAACGAATCGACGTTGACGGCCACGTCTTTGAGAACTGCCAAACCTTTCGGCCAGTTTGTGTACTCTCAGTGGAATTACGCCCTGATTGATGATGTCGTTAAAGAACTGGCTGGCGCTTCAATCTGCAGTTACATCGAGAAAAACATATTCAGGCCTCTTTGTCTTAGTCGGAGTTCCTTCGGCAATCCTAAAAAAACCGATGACAATGTTGCGCATACACATTGCACTTATGATAAAGGCACATCTTCTAGAAAGAGGGATCAATCTTCATGCGCCAATGTATCAGGAATCGGTGCGGGGGGAGGCGCACGAAGTTCCATGCACGACTTCATGATTTTCTTGAAGGTACTTCTCGGTGAATACAAATACCAAAAAGAGAACGAAGTCGATGGGGAGTTGACTTCGTTATTTCCGCAAATTCAATTCATATTCGTACCTCACGTAGGATTCGGACCTCCCCAAAATTCAGGGATAGAGAATGCGGCATACTGCATGGGAATGTACCGGACCAGGCTCTCAGGCTTGCTGAGTCTCGCGAGTCCCAATTTTTACTATACGTTGGGCAAGAAACGACTTCCACCATATGGAGAGGCAATTGCGGGTACTGAAGTGTTCCATCACGCTGGCACTTCGCTGGGTCATCTAGGCGCTATGTATCTGGACCCATCCACCGAAAGCGCTGTAGTCAGCCTCACAAATTCGCAACCGCTAATGGATCCTACGGACTTCGTTCCACAACTTGCTTTGTCTGTGCTGCTAGAAGAAGATCCCGTCGTCAATTTTGTGGAAATGGCAAAGCTAGCTCGCAATATCACGCTGGAAAACTACGAACTACTCAAGAAGGTGGTCAAAAAGGGAAAGACGAATGTGCCACCAACAAAACATTTGCTATCATATGAGGGCGATTACTACAATTCCATTCATAACTTGGTGCTCTCTGTATCAGCTACCGATACCTGTTTGACTGTATGCTTTCAGCGTGGTAATACAGGCTTCGAGTTGCTGCCATATGATGGCGATACCTTCTATTGGCCGGTAAATCGTGAGCAAGAGATGTGTGAAAAGGGTATGTGGGGTTTCATGTATAAAGATTGGCATCTATTTCATTTCGAAGTAGACTCCAACGGTGAAGTCGGAACGCTATCTTGGAGGCACGATCCTTACATAGCAAGCCCGGAAGTATTCCGAAAAACGCCCAAAAACGGAGCATACAGCAGGCTATGACCATTTCAGTACTGGAATTACTTCAAGACAAAGGATCGTGTGAAAGAACTATAGTACTCGCAAAATAATGAGCCAGATCCTGTTGCTGCTATTTAAACAGCCATTTCCCCGCAAATAAAGCTACATCATACTATAAAACTCGCACCCTCCTCCGTGTTCGCGCACATTTGGTGTTCAGGATCAATGCTACTCTTGCCAGTTAACATCATATTTAATCATCTACACCCCTTTCATTGTAGTACCGTGAACGCTTTGAGCTCCATCATTTGTTGTCTCAATTTCGATAAGCTCTGCTCCTTTCGCAACGTGACTGACTCCCCCAAAAAGCTCATCCATCTGTTCGAGCGCTACTTTTTTTGTCTCCGGCAAGCAAAAGAAAACAAACGCGGCAAGACAGATATTCGCAGACATAAAAAAGAAGAATGATTTTCTGCTATCTGTTAGTATGTTCTCTACTGACTCATAGAGGGACGAATACTTACAGTCCGCAATTGGCGTAGAAGGTTGGAAAAAATTGCTGGAAAATAGTATTGGCAACGCCTTGCATCTGGACACACATCCCCACTGCTTGGGCACGGACGTGCATTGGAAACACCTCTGATGTATAGATCCATACTGTGGCGCCCCAACTTGGCTTGTAGAAGAAGATGAACAGAAATGCTAGCGCTGCAATTGCGACGCCAACACCGTAGCTCTTTGTACCGTTCACATCCGGTGTGGTAAGTCCAACCACAGCTATCAGCATAGTCGACGTAGCCATGCCTAGACCGCCCACTATGAACAGGAACTTGCGGCCGAACCTATCAACAGTCCAAACAGCATTCAACGTGAACAGAATGCCGAAGGTTGCGTTCAACGCGTTGATTAGGTTAATGGTATCCACACTTTTGAAAACCTTTTTGTAAATGGTCGAGGAGTAACTATTGAGCGTCCCTTGCCCACTGAGTTGCTGCCCGATGTTGAGAATGAAGACAAGTATGAGGCGTTTCCGAATGCCTGCATCTTTCACAAGTGCGAGGTATGACTTGCGCTTGCTCGGTGCTGCTTCAGTCTCGTAAGCGATGGCTTCACGAATAGTTAGAATCTCATCCTCAATATCTTCGCCTGAAGATCGAACTCGTCGCAGAACAGCTCTTGCAGCATCTACATCATTATGGCGATGAATATGCCACCTAGGGGATTCTGGCATGAATGGCAGTTGACTAGTAATGACTAGAGGAAGCAGTAGTTGGAATATGACAACCATCTTCCAGTCCCAATCACCGAGGGAATCGCGATGTTTCGCAGTCGCATAGTTAATCCAATAGGCAATAAAGGAACCAACGCTGTAGAACATTTGCCAGAAGGACATGATTTTTCCTCGAATTTCGGGAGGCGTTACTTCACCGATATAAATCGGGCCAGCGGCTGAGGAGTTGTTAGTGAGGCCACACTCTCATGCAAATAATTCAAGGAATACATACTTATTGCAATACCTTGTCCAAAACCAATCATGACACGGCCTACAATAAAGGCAGGCAGACCATGGTAAGGGGCGAATGTTTGGATAAAAGTGGCTACGATTGTGATAATGCAGCCAGTCGCCATACCCCAGCGGCGTCCAAAATAGTCAGCCTGTTTAAACCACACTGTCAGTCCCTAAAATTTTGGGAGTTTGAAGGGATTCACGGGGTGACATACTATCGGGCCAGAAAGAAACCAACCTGCAACGATTCCGCCAACGCTGTACGTCGTGTTGATGAGACCCAACATATTGTTATCCTTTTGTGCGATTCAGAATGTAGTCAAAAAATTCCATATTTTGTATGTGTACCGGATGATTAAAATGCTCAATCCAGTGCGGTGACACTTGGACAGAATTGAAGACAGAGGCATCGTAGCCCATAAGGACCATGCACCCTGCAGCAACAAGGCTGATATACCTGAAAGCTGGTCAAAAATGTTTTTTTAAATCTTTATGGAGATTCAAAAAGTCGTACCAGTTGTATACTCGCTGGGGATTCATGTTGAGATATGATGCGTAGAGAGTGTTGCGAATGGGGAGCTATGGTATCAACCGAAGAAAAAATGGACTACAAATAGGAATACTATAAGGATAGATTCACTCAAGCATATATAAGTCTGTTGAATTAGCATTCATCACAAATACACGGTTATTCTCAAGAAGCAAGTGTAGGAAAGTTCAGGCCCACCTAAATTCCCGGCGTGCGCCACAGTTCCGTATGGAAGATGACCGGCAAACAAAACCAGAATGTCATTTGAGGAAAATATGAGATGACGACCATTTGCCCTACTATGCTCCCTATCAAGAAGCTGCCTGGTTGTTCTCGGGGCTAGATGATCCCATGTGTAAGGTGAAGTAATTTAGCCATAGCCCTACCCTACTGCATTAGTGTATCCAATATTTCGGTAATACATGCACGGTCTGCAGGTGGCTGACAGAATCAAACGTTGTCGATCGTACTCGCTTTCTGCGTTCAATTTAACCGGAATCCTTGGATTCCATGAACCCCACGGAAGTCGGAATGGAAGAGGCTGGGCAATGGCTTGGGGTAGTGAGATAAGGCTGTAATTCTTTCAATTCATCTTGGAAAAACTCTTATCCGCGTCTTCGTTTTGCTTGAGGGTCGCAAGCAAAAGCGCCATTTCGCGCCATACCTGCCCCTCTATGTCGACGCATTCTTTGCAAAGGAACACCCCCAATACATTCGAATTGCAAGACTCAAACAATGACTTCCAGCTTCCGAAATCCAATCATTCCAGGGTTCTTTCCTGATCCATCCTGTGTTCGGGTTGATGACACATTCTACCTCATCACCTCGAGCTTCCAATTTTTTCCTGGGCTTCCAATCCATCGTTCCCGCAATCTGATTGATTGGGAGTTAATTGGTGGGTCCCTTTCCTTTCTTTTCGCAGCAATGTTGGGTAACCTTTTATTTAACAGGCCATGCCATATGTCGACCAGATCAGTTGAGTCTCGAACTCGCCACCACCAAAGTGAACAATGCCGAACGCAAGGAGATTTTCACTGCAGGTCTATATGCACCTACAATCCGCTGGCACAAGGGGATATTCTACATCGTATGCACCAATATGATTGGTGAAACTACGATTGCACCGGATGAAGACTTTCTGCCACACAACTTTTTGATTGTGTGTTCAGACCTGAGCAACCCAAATGCATTCAGTGAGCCGATGCATTTTGGCTTCCATGGCATCGACCCGAGCCTGTTTTTCGACGATGATGGACAGGTCTATCTACAAGGTAGCTTCATTCACGGATATCGAAAAAAGCCCGCAACTGTCATTCGCCAAGCTGCTTTTGATGTACGTCGCGGCCAGGTAATTGGGGAAATGATCGATATTTGGACCGGCTCAGGAGACAAGGTCCCGGAAGGCCCACATATCTACAAGAAAGACGGATACTATTGGCTTCTCATCGCCGAAGGAGGCACTCATCGTGGTCACAAAATCACAATGGCTAGGTCGAAAGATGTCTGGGGGCCATTCGAATCTTATGGCAATAACCCCGTTTTGATGGCGTCTAAGGAGAGCAAAATCCAGTGCGTCGGTCATGGAGATCTATTCAATGATTTTCATGGAGACTGGTGGTGCTGTATGCTTGCTCGACGAGAGCATGATTCATGTTATCCCTTGGGTCGTGAGACGTTCTTGGTCCCGGTGAGCTGGCCTCGAGATGAATACCCACAATTTTCTCCCGTTCAGTTGGAACAGAAAATCTCCAACAGACCCACTATAGCTTTAGATGGACCTGTCATTGAGTCTATCAACGGCGTGACTCTCGCATCGTCACAGGCCATTTACCTACGATCGCCTCACCTGAGAAACTATTCGCGGGGGGAGGACGAGTCAACTATACGTCTCTTATGTACAGATAAGCCTTTGGGTGCCAGTAGCGGAAGTCCCAGCTTCTTTGGAGTAAGGCAAACCTCACTGTTGTCCAAGGCAGAAGTGATCGTAGACCTGGCCACACTCCCAGTCAACACCCAAGTCGGACTTTCGCTCTACAAGGATACATATCGACATGTTTCTATTAACATAGTCAGTGAAACACTTCTGGTTTCGATTGAAGCATGTTACCCGAATCAAACATCATCTAGTCTGAGCCCCACGCCAGTCTCGAGAGCAACCGCCTTGAAGTTGACTATCACATCCTGTATCGAACACTATTCATTTTCTTTTTGTTCAATGACAGATAACAGTTGGTCGGAGTCGAAAAATCTCTTCCAAATGCCAGTCAGTGAAATGAGTGGAGATGATTTTACTGGTACGTATGTTTTCTCCACTGTTGACCTGACATCTCACCGACCATTAATTAGGGACTATCTACGGTGTCTATGGTGTCGGAAAAGAGGAACTGGTGGATTTCAAATCTTTCAATGTCAATAATGTGCTGGACACGATATAGCTTTGTGAATTCCGATCTTAGAGATGTCCATATTTCCTTAAATAGGTATTTCAGTTGGATAGTCTATCTTTACATGGTCCTTATCATCTTTGTACTTCTACAACACATTTTTGTATTTGAAATTTATTGACAATAAATGGTTGTAAACTCTATTCATACGCGAAACATTTGTTCGTGGTAACCTAAGTGTTGAACTGGTTACTAATTGTTTCTTCAGAGAAACCGCCTATCAATCCAATCTGCATTAGGTTTCGAGCTGTTTGGTCTGATGAAAACCCTCCAAGGGCTATAGTAAGGCAAAACGCTAGCTTTATTCATTACCTGAGTGACATTACCCAGGACCCGGGCCGAAGCGTTCCATCCCGGCCCAAAGCTTTCATATTCAGCCATAACAGTGAAGTTGTTATAGTTCCAAGTTGCAGGGTTATTACCCCACTTTGTATATCCTTGAGGAAGTATACTGGTATCCATGAATGTGTCCAAGTAGATGCTCCTATGCAGCGAGTTCCAGGGGCGCCCTAGAGAGCATTTTCCCTTGTTGTTTGCCTTAACAGTAGCATTGGCGGCAAGAATATTAGAATTGGAGACATAACAGCCGTACTTATTGCTGAAAGTGGTATTGGTTCCTTTCCAAGCAATGATCCCACCTCCACACCCACGCAAGGTCAGTTGTGACTTTTCAATCCAAGCAGTTCCAAATCCATATAGGAAATCCGTCTGCCCAGCGATTTCACATTCGTAAAAATAAGCATTTCCGAGCTTTCCCACATAGACTGTATCCTGGTATGAGTAGAAGCCGCAATGATAAAAGCCTGCGTTCGCGCGACTGACGCTGACTGCTAACGATGGACCTGCAGATTGTTCGGCAAAAATGTTGCGAAAATTAAGATTGTACGCTCTAAAATCGGAGTTTCCGAATGGTGTGCTAGGGGGAACATAGAAACCGGTTGGTCCGGAACCTGTGAGGCTGGCATTCAATGTCGGTGCGACAGTGATGACAGAAGTGAATGCGTTGTCGGTAAGACCAGAGCCTGCTCCATTTGCTGACGCCCAAGTGACTGTAACAAGGTTTTTGGATTGGTTTTTCGCGTTGAAAGTCTGCCCTATGAGCCTGATTGGAGCTTGTCTAGTAATGTTCAATTGCTCTCGGTAGTCTCCAGCAAGAATAAGAATGTGATGAATAGAAGTGTCGTTGGGGATGGATTCAATGGCAGCTTGAATTTGAGCGAAATCGGCATGGCTTCCATTTTTTCCGACCACTATAGTTCCCCTGGGACATCCATTAAGTACGTTGTCCGTTGGATATTGGCAGAGAGAGTAGTCGAGAATTTCTTCGGCACCGGTAAGAGGAATGCAAAGTGCTAGAGCACAAATCGCGGTGGCTAGCAAAGTTTTAGACAAAATCATAATGTCGTTTAATTCTTGTATCTAGAAAAGACCAGCGTTGATGTTGTCATGAGACTCAGTTTACAACAATAGAGGGAAAACATGCGTCCGGTCTATCCATGATGAGGCCAGACTAATCATTGCACATCAAAGACGTGATGATCCCTATTTTTGGTACAATCTGATAATAAATCCCATTGGTGGAATATTGTAAATCGTATGATGAACGTTTAGCACGGCAGGGCCGGCAGCAAAAGACATCTGGGTATGCATATCTGAATTCGTTGCCAGAATCGAAATATGGCTCAACATTCAGCCTAAATGATAAAATGTTACTTTTTTTATCCACTATAGCAGAAATGTTGTGGGGAGATACTGCAGCCACAGCGGTCGTCATGCGTTTACGGTGATAAATTGCATTCAATGACTCAAACTCACCAGATATGCAAGTCTTGATCGCGTAACCTGAAAACATATGTCTAAATCTCAGCTCAATAGTAAAGGCAATTCACAGGTCGTACAATGACTTTTGGTAACTATGCGACGGGTAACCATTTCCAGCTATGTCGCTAGCTCACCCTTGGATAATGACCTCGGTTAAAGCGATTGGAATACGAGATTTATCGTTCGTTCATTCTGACAGTTCTGAAATCGTCAAATCTGTCGTGGGTACGCTCTTCGGATGCAGACATGCACGGAAGCTTAGGTTAAATTGGCAAGCCTTACCATCAAGCCACTGTGATGGGTGCGCTTGCGGGAATGCTTGATATCCCGGGCTCCACATGCCGTGGAATACGAACTATGTAGCGTAGATCTACGCCCGAAGATACCCCGGGCATGGTTCTTTTTGAAAATGCGTAATCAGCAATGCCCCTGTAAGTTCGACATAATGATTGATTCGCAAATGCGCTTCCCCTATTCCATACTAGATGCATATAGGAGAGCGCTCATACGCGGAAAATGTTACGGAGCGTAAATCTCACAGAACGACGCATCAGAAGTCCAGTAGAGCCACAGTTTTAAGAAACATGTACCATGTACCAATTTTACCACCGCTTCCATTATCCGTCCACAGGATAAGCCAGAAATTCAAAGCCGGTTTTACATCATCAGTCCATGAATTTATCCGCTTGTGGCACAGATTTGAGCCTCTAGAGTTGTCCTCTTATTCAAAGAGTAACTGAAGCTCAGACGACAAAAGTTGATTAACCAAGTTTCTGATATTCGTCACTAGGTCGACTATTCTAAAATCAATTCGTTATGCATCATCTATTAAACTGCATTTTTCTGATGGGTTCTGTTGCATTTGCGTGGCCCTATCAAACTGACCCTCCTTCTCCTCCACAACTCCATCCACAGGGCTCTACTCCTTTTGAATTTGCACAACCTTCTCCGAAATCATCCAAAGGTGGCAAAATCTGTGTTGTTTCTTCGAAAGAAGTAGACTCCGGGCCATCTATCTTGCAGGCGGCCCAAAAATGCAACAATGGAGGCACTGTCTATTTCCCTCCTGGGGAAGTGTTCCATGTGGCTACAGCCCTCGATCTGACTTTCCTCAACAACATAAACTTTGCCATTCTGGGGCATATCGTATTCCGTGATGACATAGAGATCTGGCCAGGTCAAGCATTTGACTATCCATTCCAAAGCGCAAGCATGTTCTGGCGCTTTGGAGGATCAAATGTGAACATCTACGGTGCTGGAAAAGGCGTTATTGACGGTATTATAGAGTACTACCGGGTTTGACTCCGGTATATGCTGACTTATGTACAGGCCTGGGTCAAACGTATTGGACTGCGATGAAAGCAAACCCCTCTGTCAAAAGACCCACTCTGTTTGGGACTGATGGTCTTCACAAAGCCACTATCTCTGGTCTCAAAATGAAGAATCCTCCTGGTTGGTTCAATCTGTATACAAATTCCACGAATATCCTCGTGTCGGACATGGTACTAGATGTCGTCCAAAACGATACCAACTTTCCAGCAAAGGTATGAAGCTACAATACAATCTTTAGATCCAGCTCATTACTAACAATATTACAGAATACCGATGGCTTCGACACCTATCGAAGCTCGCGCATCATCGTGCAGAACTCTGTCGTGGTAAACACCGATGGTGATCCACCTTTGACTGGAGTCCTAGATCAAACGCTGACTCGTGTAGATTGTGTTTCCTTCAAGCCGAATACGACCGATATGCTTGTGCAGAACCTCGACTGTACCGGTTCGCATGGTATCTCAGTGGGCAGTCTAGGGCAATATCAAGATGAAGTTGATATTGTTGAGAATCTTTACATCAGGAATATCACCTTGCGGAATGGTTCGGATGCAGCACGAATCAAAGTTTGGCCTGGCGTTGCACCAGGAACAGTTGGCTCTGAGGCAGGTGGGGGTATTGGCAGAGTTCGAAACATCAAATACGAGAGCATTCGGTCTCTTAACAATGAGAGTAGGAAACCCAAATATCTAAACTGCCATATACTAAATTATTGCGCAGATGCAATTGCGCTTACTCAATGCTATGGAGTCAAAGATCAAGCCCTTTGCGACGCAAATCCGGTAGGCTTGCATCTAATTCCTAACTAAACCTATTTACTAAAGACTTATATAGTCGAAACTTATAATTGATAACATTGAGTTCAACGGATTCTCAGGAATCGCAGCTAAGAAGTACGATCCAAGAGCCGGCTACCTTACATGCAGCAGCCCCACGGTAACTATTTTCAATGGCGTAAGCAGTGGAAAACAGCTAATTTTCCAAAGGTCTGCTCCAATATTCGTGCTTACAACATCAACATCACAGTCCCTAGCGGTAAGAATACGACTTATGACTGTATCAACATCGACCGTTCCTCGTTGGAGCTGAGCTGTGTTTAGTGGGCTTTAGTAGGCTGAGGGCTTACTGAGATTTCGAATTATATGAAAGTCAAATTCAGATAGCACGCTGTATATCGCAAATCCATAATTGACTTTTTTTTTCTTCAGAATGCAATCTCCCCCTGTTTCCCTGATTTTCGCTATATCAGTTTGTGATTCAGATGCAGTCTCAAGCATCTTGAGTTCATAGACTGAACAGACATAGTCAGCACAATTAATTGGAAATCACTATCGACTCTTTAACTCTAGTACAAATGATACTTGGCAGAGTTAAATGAGTGTCTCACCCATTACAGACACTGGTGTCATAAAAACGCGAGTAGTACGTATAGAGAAATTAGTCCTCTGATACGACTTCTCTCGGTCGATGTGCCCTATATGGTAGCCTATATGATCTACATATCTCCCAGGGGATAATATGTAGGATAAAAAGGTTAAAAGGGAGATCGGCAGTAGCGGAAGTGTGCAGTACCGGGATCAATATCAAAGGATCAACAAGCTTTTAGCTCTGACTGAAGAACCTTCAATACTATTATTCCTGTGGACTTTAGATTATTAAAAAGTGATTATCCTGTTTTTTCAACTCTGATCCAAGAAAAATTTGGCAAACAAAGGGTCTTGGTTCTTTTGCAAATTTGATGGAAAGGCATATTTTGTGGCTAACTACCCTCAGAGTGTACACCTCATAGATTCAAGAAACAATCGCCCCCATCGCTTTGTTTAATATCCATAACTTCCATAAGAAGTTTTTTCAATAGCTTTTGTCGTACCACCCAGAGTTTTCTGGCCATAGCTGAGACTTCGAAACCGCAGTACTGGTAGCCGCCAACCACTTCCTGTTTGAGATGTCCGCACCATCGCCCGTGTTCTGGAATTCCATGAAAGTACTTATACCATCAGAATTAGTGGGTTTTCTCTCTTCATATATCCCTGGACTTACGGTGTTGCATTGGCAGCCATGGTAGTCCATCCTTCCGGATGAACAACGTTCGTCAACTGCGAGTATTGATATATCACCCGAGCCTCAACCCTCCAAGGTCTCCCTAGGAACACACTTCTCTCCACATTCACACCAGATGCTGCAGTAATCTGTGCGATCTGGTAAGCAATTAATTCATAGTGTTGCCCGGATAATCTCAACGTACCGTACTGTGATCAAAAACATACCAGGCTGGATCATCAGGATAGGTACGAGAGTTGGCCGTAATGTAGCCACCCCTACTAGCTGCAATAGTACCTGCAAATCTAATCAGCTCTATTTGAGAATAACAGAAATTCGAAGTATCACTTACATTCACCAAACCATGCCGCGCCGTTGCCGAAGATGAAATCGACCGCACCTGTGTGTACATCAACATTAGTTTACTGCATCAATTATTGATACATACCTTCCATGTAGCAGTTCGAATAGTACTGATATCCAGCTTTGGCGTAGAGAGTGTCCTGGAAGCTTTTGAACGAGCATCCATAGAAACCTTGCCTCATGCCATTACTAGTAAGAGCGACAGCCTATTCCCCATTAATATCCTTATTCATTATTCAGACATGAGATCAAATCGACTTACCTGGCCCGCCGTTCCATAAGTATTTTCGACAATCACGTTGTACATCCTAAAGTCAGAAGATACAACATTGACAGTAGAGCTGGCGTCAAGAGACCCCGCATCATAAGAGCCAAGCTTATGAGTAATAGTGACCGTGTTGGACTTGTAGTTGGAAACGCTGGCTAGAATTAGTCTACATGGTTGATTCGCAGATGATCCAACGCACTCAGTTGTATAGCCGTAAATAGTCAAATTATTGACTCTGATGGACAGTTGCTCTGTGTATGTGCCACTATAGATAAATATGCAACCAGATGGCTGTACCGCAGTCACAGCAGAGGCAATGGTCGAGTATTCGCTGGCTGAGCTGGTTGATTGTCTCACGACAAGACATCCAGACGGTGGGCTTGTGCGTCCAGTCGCACGCTTTAGTAAGGACAGCGGCGAGCCCAGAACTAGTTGGCAAAAGAAAGACGCAAGTAGCAGCGGCCTGATGATATCAAAGATCTGTGCCATGGTTGAGTAAAACGAAGCAGTATTGGTAGCGTCCGGTTGACCTGAGAGCGATAATGAGCATGAAAATAGGGGCGCTTGAAATCCTCCCACATGTCGGCCAGAGTTTATAGCATAAGCATGGAAATGGTCGCCGGTACCTAACGCCACCTCCTAACGGTTATTCGGAAATCGTAAAATGATTTCTACCGTAGCTGTCAAGATCCCATTTGTGGAAACGGCTCATGGACAAAATGCGCCGATGGCATTCCTCCGCCGGGACGAAAATGGACGTTTTAGAATCAAGCGAGGAACAAACCTTTGGACAAGGTGTAAAGAAGATCCTTGTCAGACTCCGAGGTTCAGCCCGCGCAAACCCCATACTACGGCTAAATACCCCCAAGTCCCATTATAGACATCGATGCGGACGGGCTTCCCCGCATTTGCGACCCTGGTTAGACGTAAGTGGTGGACTTACTCTAAGTTAGGCGCCTATACTGTGATAATCGCCAAGAGAGACAAACTAGGCATTAGAACTGACCCCATGTGAGGGAGCAAAGATGATGTAGTACGAAACAGAAAACAATGAATTCTGCCAGAATTGCCGGTTCTCATTATGGCGAAGAGAGCTCGATGATTAAATTCTTCGTATTAATAGACATGCACGTACTGGAGCCCAGAGATTTTCTTGTCAAGAGATTGCCTGGATTTTCAAAGACTGATCCTTTGCCAATTAAATCTTTCATCAAAGTACGCTCACCTCAATATGGTTATCCTTGGCCCACACCTCTTTCCATACATTGCTATCCTTAGCCTTGCCTTGGCGGGTATATCTATATCCACCCCATCCCCCGCCCTCATAGCGCCCGACCAAGTCGCCAAGCGGGCAACATGCACCCCGACCTCGGCCGGCTCCGCCTCCATCGACGACGTCCCCAGCATAAAATCCGCACTATCCCAATGCGGCAATGGCGGCACCATAGTGCTCCCCGCCGGAACGACCTACATGCTAAACTCCCAGCTCGACCTCTCCGCATGCCACAACTGCGATATCCAGCTCGAGGGCCGCCTCAAGGCCTCCCCCGACGTCGACTTCTGGAACAACAAGCGCTGGATGATCCAATTCAACGGCGCACAGGGGGCCCGCTTCCGCAGCCTGACTGGCACGGGGGAAATCGACGGCAACGGGCAGACGGCCTATAACCGCTTCGCCGCCGACACGAGCCTCAAGCGGCCTGCCCTCTTCGTTATCTCCAACTCAAGTGACATCTCCGTGTCCGGTTTCACGGCCAAGAATGCGCAGGCCGTGTTCTTCAGCACAGGGAGCGGGTCCTCGCGCCTCAGCTTCGACCACTTGACCCTGACAGCGAATAGCAAGTCCGAGTACCCGCCCAAGAACACGGATGGGTTTGCCATCGGGAGCTCGACGTATGTCACCATGTCGGATATCTATGTTCAGAACCAGGACGATTGTATCGGGTTCAAGGCCGGGCTTAATTACCTCACCGCTACGGACATTGAGTGTGTCGGCTCTCATGGCCTGTCTGTCGGTTCCCTAGCCAAGGCTCCTGGAAGCTTCGACCCGGTTGAGAATGTTTACGTCAAGGGAGCCATTATGCGGGACTCGAGCAAGGCGGCTGGTATCAAGATTTATCCCGGGGGCGAGCTGCATGGGGATGCGCTGGTGCGGAACGTCACGTGGGAAGACGTCACGGTGGACAATTGCAACTATGCGTTCCAGTATGCTGCGTGCTACAATGAGGATGAGGAATATTGCGAGGCGAATCCGTCGCCGGCGGAGGTTTCCGAGATCTATGTGAAGAATTTCCACGGGACGACTAGTTCGAGGTATGCGCCGACGGTGGGCGAAGTGTATTGTCCAGCCGAGGGGCCGAATTGCGAGGTTCATGTCAGTGATTGGGCAGTCACGGCACCTGGGGGAACGTCGGAGTTTCTTTGTGATAAGATTACAAGTAGTGAGTTGGGGACTACGTGCACGCAAATCTCCTGATATCGCCATCCAAAAGTTGTCGATCACGAAGAAACAGCTTCTTGGAGGTGCACTTTTATGGTTATAGTCAATAAATGTTTCAAATTATCGACTATAGAACTATATATTTCACTCTCACCTAGAGCAAATATGCTCCCCCCTTGCTGCTACCTTTATCCACTATTGGTTATTGCTTCTTGTCTTCGACGACTTCCAATTGGTTGACACCAACATCCTTCTCGGCGATGCTCGAATCGGCGCTCTTCCTGCGATCCGCAGGGATGCGCTCCTCCACGACTATAGGCTTACCGCGCAGCTGGGCCCAGACAGCCTGATGCACAGGCTTGGAGAAGAGAATATCCATCTCCTCGAGTGAAATACCCTTCGTCTCCGGGACGAAGAAGAAACTCCAGATGCCCATGGCGACCAGGATGCTGGAGAAGAAAAAGTAGGCGCCGTAGCCCAGGTCCGAAATCATGTAAGGCGTGCTGCGCGCGATGATGAAGGAACCGAGCCAAGTGTCGGCGGTGGTCAGCGACACACATAGCATTCGAATATCCAAGGGGAAGATCTCCGATGCATACGTCCATGTGATGCCTTGCCAGGTCGCGCAAATGATGAAGGCGTTGACATAGACGCACACCATCGCGAGGTAACCCCAACCGTCACGGTTCACGGCGCCACGTAGAGCAGCTGCTGCGGGGTCGGCTCTCATGACGTAGCCGCCAATATACCACATAGGGATGCAACCCAGCGCTGCGCCCCAGATCAGCCCCTTGCGTCGGCCAACACGCTCGACAACCACAAAGGTGAAGGTGATCATGCCTAGCGTCTTTGCGATACCGTAGAATCCGGTTGAAAAGAGCTTTAGCGATGTACCAGGGACACCAAGAGTCTCAAAGATTCTGGGGGCATAGTAGGTGATGATGTTTACCTGATTTATAGTTAGTATGGTTCAGATCGAAGGATTTGAATAACGACTCACTCCAGTGAATGATTGAAGAAACATTAGGGCGAGTCCGATACCCATTCGGTTACGGGTGCCCTTCTGGAACAGCTTCTTAAACTGAGCTGACTTGCTCATGTGGTTTGTACTTCGCTCCTCAACCTGCTGTCGGATCTCACCCATCTCGCGCTGAATGTAGGGATGGTGAGATGGAAGACCACGCAGGGTTGTCAGGATTTTCTCTGCACCCTCAAAGTTGTCACCTCTGGCCAGCCAACGTGGCGACTCGGGGCACCAGAACATGCCACCGAAAAGCACGACACCAGGGAGCAGCTGGAGTGCAAGAGGAATGATCCACTGGGACTGCTTCCTCACATCAATGGTCTGGTCGGTGGCATAGTTGATCCAGAAACCAAGCATACCTCCACCCTGAGACGCAATCTCGAAGATACCGACGAGACGGCCACGGATGGATGGAGGTGCAGTCTCGGCAATGTAGACGGGTACAGTGAGTGACGAGGCTCCGATACCCAGGCCGGCAATTGCACGGCCTCCATAAATGAGGTTTAGACTACCTTGAGAGGCAGTCATGAGGGTTCCTCCGAGAAGAAAGACGAGAGAGGCAAGCATGACAGTTTTTTTCCTGCCGATCTTCTCGGCAATAGGGAAAGTCAGGAGGGCGCCAAAGAAGCAGCCAGCCTAGAAAAGGGGTCAACGACAACTTTTACAACAGATGACTATTCTGACGGACCTGAAATGTGGACACGATGTTACCCTGGATGGTATCACGTTGACTTTTGGAGATATCGTTCATGTTGAAATCACGAATAAACGAGTTCAGAGCCATAGTACCGCCAATGACGGCAGTGTCATAACCCACTAGAGAAAGGGTGAGTATGAGATCCGCTCAATTGAATGATGCTCACATACTTGCAAGAGCTGACATTGAAGCTACCAACGCAATCATGTGGATGCGCCAGTTGCGAACCTCGGGAGGGTCCAACGTCCCCGTAGCGTGAGTACTCCATTTCCAACCCATTCCAGTAAGGCAGAGTATTGGGTAGATGTATGACTTGGTGAATAAGAGCTGATAGAGCCTCTGTAGCACAAGAAAAGTGCGTTCCAGCGAGGGAAACCATCAGAGGGAGGAGGCAAAGATATACTTTTTTCGCTTACCTCGCCTCGAGACGATGGGCCTCGTTAACGCCACCTCTGAATACCTCCTCTCCACACGCCAAGGGAACACAACGCGGGGAAAATTCTCACGAGGGCGAATGATTGCTCCTTCACCTTCTTCAAAGGGGGAACCCGTAAACAGAATCCGGGGATAGTTTGCTTGGCGACAGCCGGGGAGGTGGCTTGGCAGCGGCCGCCGGGTTGCTTGACGCAAAGGTGTGATTCGTGAGTGGGAGCATCGTGGGAGTGAAGACTCCTTGGCAAGCCGTGCCTTTGGAGGTTGGGATGCTTGGCCCGGGGTGCTCTGATCGCCCGCGTGACGTATGTGGGTATGCGTGCTTACGGCTACGCCGAACTGGGACGAAATCGTACCATAGAAGTCTATTAGGACTTCAACATCCCGGATAATAGTCTTGGGTGCTCGGATAACTTTGCCCACGGAGATTCCTAGATAATTTTGCACTCGCTTGGTTCGAGGGGCGTTCTGCGATCACATAATCGCACATGCGCTACCTTGTAAGCACGCTGCATAGGCATGGTCTAACCAGTCGCAATGCTCCCGATAAGCATGCTCTGTACGCCATGTTTGCTTCAACATTGTGCCTCGGATACGTGTCGACGATGCACTGGTCGGAGATTCTCCTCGAAACCGCTTGGAATTCCTCCGTAACCCACCGAAAATGAGGGGATACGGCAATCGGTGTTGCGATTCCAAGATCTTGGCCACTTCATGCCAAACACGCGGGCTGCAGGGACGTTTTAGATAGTAGATCTGCTCAGCCGGCGAATGAGGGGTAGGTTCACTACTACCGAACCGAACGCTGACAGCGCCGCCAAGAAGACCGGATGAACGAGCTATCATCGGCGCGGTCCTTCGCTGTGGGAGATGTGGATATCGCTTCATCCCCACGGGGAAGACATCTTTAGCACGGCGCATTGACTCTCGGAGGTGGGTACTGGAAGGCTGTGTCTTTAGGCCAAAACAACAAACCTACATAAAGCTCTGGCTCATCCTTCTCTTTCTCAACAGCAATTTTACACACATGAGGCTGCGTGCTAGCACATATGCGAACTCCCGATCCCGCCACTAGAGGCTCTGGACAGCGAATACGATGGCGCTACCCCCGCGGGGTATGCTTCCATGATAGCTGAATGCCGAATTTTACCCTGCTTGGTGCTTGGATGCGCCGGGGTAAACATGGGGCGAGCGCCTCGCGCAAGAGTGCATGCAGACAGGCTCCTTCCGCGGCCTAAAACCCTAACCCATGGTGACTCCTCTTACACTGCCACAGTGCCAACCCGACTCTTCCCGTGCCACGAGGCATGGTGGCTCTTGGAATGTCCTGATATCGGGCTTCAACTAGTCCCGGGTAGTTGGCTTCGGATGTAGTTCTAGAACCGCCGTCAACATTGCTATTAGACGGTGCCCACTCTCTTGCAGTGGACAGCGACAGACTTGCTCGCACTTTGTTTTCACCCCCCCAAATACCTACCTAGGTACCCCCCAAGTGGCCAACCCCTCTTGACCCCGCAAAGCATCTTGGGCCACCCTAGAGAGGTCTTCAGCACAACAACAGCTCAAAATGGAAGTACGGTATCGGTATGCTAGTCATGTTGGATTTTCAGCTGGCGGTCACCAACGACGCACCTGCTGATGGGTATAATCTACCTAGGAACCATTTCAACGCCAACCCCATAGACCTCATTACTTCGTATCGCTGATTGCAGATTCAATTGTTTTATGCGTCAAAGCCAGCCATATAGGCCAACAAACTCACTCTACTTGGCATCCTCCTTCTCCACGACGACAAAGTCATCGTCCGTAATCTCTGTCTTCTGCTTCTTTGAAGAAGGCTCCTCAGGATCCTTGGGTTCAGCAGTCGGCGGGTCAGGGAGTTTGGCAGCCAGATCGTTCTCATCGGTAGCTTTGGCTGCGGCTCCCTGTCCATCTGTGGCATCCGTGACCGGAGGGAAATACTTTCTGCGTAGATATCAGCGACATCGAGACAAGACCGATCTATGATGATCAAACACACCGAATGTTGGTAAAGTAGGCATCCTCATCCTTCTGCATGAAGTTGCAGAAGATGATGCGCTCCATGTCATCAGCCTTGCCTTCGTCAAAGAACTTCCTCACTGTCTCGAGTGCGACTTCGCTCGCCTCTCCGCTGGGATATCCGTAGACGCCTGTGCTAAGCGCAGAGAAGGCAATACTCTTGAGCCTATTCTCGACAGCCAGCTCCAGGCTCCTGCGATAGCAGCCCGAGAGTAGCCCCGCGCGTGTGCCCTCGCCATTGATCTTCCAGTATATGGGTCCCACGGCATGGATGACCTTCTTTGCCGGCAACTCGTACCCTTCGGTTATCTTTGCATCTCCTGTGGCGCATCCGTCGAGAGTTTCGCATTCGTCAAGAAGCTCGGGGCCGGCAGCGCGATGGATGGCGCCATCAACTCCGCCGCCGCCCAGCAGCGAGTTGTTGGCCGCGTTCACGATTGCATCGACGGCCAAAGTGGTGATGTCCTGTCGGATCACCGAGATCTTGTCATTATATGTGGTGTTTGGCTCGTACTTGGGCTCGACAGGCTCCTTGGGCGGGATTCTGTTGAGCTTGTATAGAAGGCTGAGCGTAGGGAGCTCGGAGAGTGGGACCGGGCTGCTCATGGTGCGAAACGGTGTTCGGCGGGCTTTAGTGGACGCGCGGGTATATATTGCTCGAGGAGAGATGGGAATAAAGGTCCGAAGCATACGCGGAGAGGTCGGGAGTGATATATCCAAGTGTCGAGGCGACGAGAAGGTGAAGGGAAGCTCTCGAGGCAGAGCGGGGCAGCTTCACACTGGGAGCTTGGGCCACCCCGCCGAGCTCTCACAACACCCGTTTGTTTCCCACCCCGAGTCCTCAACAGCCGCGCTTACTAAGTTTAGCTATCTTCATAGTGAATTCAAGCCTTTCGATCACCTTTAGTTACAGAACGTAGTATTCCACAATTGTAATCGTCACTGGGTGGCCCGTCACTTCCCCGTGGTCGGTCCCATCCATCCCATGTCTATTGAGACTAATGAGATGGCTTAAGGAGCTCACAATAATCGAAACTAAACGCGAATCATATATAATCATATGTTTGAGGGTTTCGTTCATATATGCGCAGGGTTGTACCAAAGTGCATGTTGTTGTCTTACCGGAATTTCAACAATGGACAGTATGACAAAGCAGCACCAAATTGTCCAAGTCCCGATGCCTGCTACTTTCTGGCCCAACTCCCATCATATATCTGAATAACCGCTGTAAAAACATTTTCGGTATGTGATTCTGTTCGTTTGCTGCGACATGTTTTCTCTACTGATTGTCTAGGTCAGCATTCTCACAAGCGCTTGAAACATATTGAACCCGTCGAAAATGTTTCCTTTCCCGTAGTCAAACAATATTAGCCCCATCATGATCATCCAATTAGGGTCTGCAGTTAACATCATAGATCAAATCCGTACACTAACGTCGTGCGAGGCTATTGAGAAATTCTGGAGGTCGCTCGCGTACTAGCTGAGCATCTGTGTGGTGCGCGACCAACGAACCGTCCATGCAGAATCTCACCGTGGTCATGCCCTCTATGCAGTCTCCAGAAATACGCACTCTTAGTTTCGGCCCATTCTGTCAAAGAGATGGCCATAGCACTCTAGCTACGCCTTGCTGGAGTGCCTCCAGTCGACCAATCACAACAACGTAGCTCCGCCTCGTTGCGATTTTCCGCCTGCTAACCCCAATCGGGCCAAAACTAGGTGGGCAGCCTTACATGTCTTGGCCATCGAAATAGACAAAAACGGTAAGAGGATTAACGATCCTCCCAGCCGGATGGGGGCTTGTCAGCCTCCGTGACGTCTGAGGTTGCGATACAGCCGCAACGCACCTTGATATAAGTCTACGCTCAACCTCGTGGAATGAAGAAACCTTAGAGCGCAGCTCAGACTCCACATTCACACTTTTCCACTGTCCGCAACGCCATCTCAGTACAGCCTCAGCCTCAAACTCGACCCCAAACTTGATCAGCAGCACATAACAAGCACCGCGCCATCACCACATACCAACTCACTACCACCACAATGGCTGCCCCCCATCTCCCACCCCTCCCCCGTCCTGGCCTCCCCCTCTTCCAAGGCTTCACCGCCCAAAAACCCGAATCCTTCACCATGAAAGAAGACAAAGTCTGGACAACAAAGGACTCCCTCCTCGTCTCCTTCGCCTCCGGAGCCCCCTTCCTCAAAGTCCAGGGCCTAAACGCAAAGCAAATCTCCTTCCGCACCATGCAGGGCCAAGAGGTGCTGCGCATAAGCAAGCAGAAGCACCACTGGAGCGGCAAGGGGAGCGAGTACCACGGTCTGCGGCCCGACGGGAGTAAGGCGTTCTACCTCGCGCTGAAGCGCGGCATGACGAAAACGGGGTACGGTATGTTGCGACTCTCTCGGAAAACTTTTGTTGGGGGGATGCTTGGCTAACGGGATTCTTAGAGCTTACTGCTTATCCGAGCGCAAACCAGAGTCTGCCCATGGAAGTGCAGAAAAAGATCATGGGGCAGGACGCCGTAATCATGATGAACGGAAGCCCCGTCGTAGGTGTGAAGAGTACGCATTCGTGGGCAGCCATGAAAAGCGAGTTCCACGTCCACGTCGCGCCCGGCATGGACATTCTACTCGCGCTGGCCGTGACGTGGATTCGATACGACAAGCAGAACGAGGATTCGAAAACGGCGGTGGCGGCGGCCACATGAGAGCAGCAAAACAGAACCGTAAGATTTAAGCGAGTACATTAAAGAGGGGTATCAATTCATGTATAATTAAGTACAATTCGTTGCCAATGAAACATTATTACTGTCGTTGCTCTGTGTATTAAGGGTATTCCGTTACATGTCAGGGCCATGAATATTCCTTCGCGTGTCCAATTGCGAGTAATTTGCATCTGGGAGGCAACCTATCCGCGGGAGCGCTGTTATAAAGTCCCCACTGCTGCCGCAGCTTGGACAAAACTGCCTCGGGTTTCTTGGGGGCGGTTGTAAAGTGTTCCGACCCGATCTAGTTGTAAAGACTTCGCGATAAGGAGGAGCCGTAGTGGCAATAATCTGTGGGCCACCAATGGGCGCACTGGTTTGGTGGTCCATTGTGTCGAGCGGGTCCAGACCAGAACCTAAGCGCCGATGTTGGGATCTGGGCTGGGACTTGTTCGCGCTTGACCAAAAACTGCTTCCGTTGCTGATCGTTGGGATGTGAAACACGGAGAAGCCCTTTTTCGGTGCTTGTTGGCCAGCATTAAAGTCCTGGAGAGGCGTAGGGGTATCGTTTTGAGAGCGGTGATGAGAAAGTAGGGAAAGAAGCCTGCGCGGCAAGATCATTGTGAAGAGGATGCGAATCGATGGAAGGCAGACGCAGACGAAGCCAGCGGCAAGCTCAATCTCGGTCCAGATGGTCACCGTCACATAGTCCCACGTGGGGTCTATGGAAATCTTGAAAGAAAGGAGGGACCGCAAGCGAAGACCTGTGGCTATACATCCCCTGTGCTCAAAGTCAGCGAAGCCTATGACTTCCATTGATGGTATTATCATACAGAGTGCCGATGGTGAACATCAACGCTACCGCAAGCTTACGAAACTTTCTCATGTTCAGTCTTTTGATGCAAAACATCGGCAACACCAGGATAACTATATCCTGGAACATTGCGCATCCGCTGTTGGCGAATGCGATGGCGTTTATGTCAAGGCATTTTCCTTTAATATCCCTGTTCCAAAAGGAATGAATAGGTTTACAACTGAAGATTGTAACTAAGAAGATGGCGGTATTATTGATGATGATGAAAACAATGATGATGTAGGATGCGATTCGAAACTTTGGCGATTGGAATATCTGGAGATAGAACAAAACCAGTGACACTTTGATCAGGCCTAATACAATAACGTAGGCAGACCATGCAATATAGACTGTCACGTCAGCGGGTTGTACACATCCATGGAGAGGGCAACGTACAAAACATCAAGTTATCTTTCAGCCAATCTCTTTCAAGATCCCAGATATGCTTGCCGAACCCAATTTGCGTAACTAGAATATGTCAGTCAGAAATCCAGCTGCATTTCCATTTTGACGATAGAGCGTATACATACTCCAGAGTATACAGCCACAAGGTAGACTTGTCAGTAGCATTGCGATTACAATAAACCAGTCGTCTATGGAAGTCCGCTTGGCTAATATCTTTCCAACCACCCGAAGGGCGACGAATAGGACTGCGATAGAAAAAATGATGCCCGTGTAGAGGATGAGATCTAGACTTCTATCGTCGTGGGGTAGGTGACAAAGATCAGCTTGGACTTTTGCAGTATCTGTATTCACAACATTAGTAGTATTGACATAGATGGAGAAATGATGTCGTACTCAAAGTATCCGCCATGGTACAGTTTGCCAGCATACACGCTCCAAACACTTGCTTCAGCCTGTTGCTAGTACACTGGCATTCGATGTCTTCGAAGGAGCAACCACTGATTGGTACGCTCTGAAAGAGACATGTAAACTATAACTGGGATGAGTAGGAATGTGCGAGTCCGTGGAATGGCAACTCACCCCGCATGGTGGAATATCAGATATGGAGAGCTCTCGTGCGCCGAGGCTCTGGGCCGCTGCAAAAACATTGTAAAAAGAGAGTGGGCCCAGAATCACCCACGCGAGCGCGCGCAAGCCCATGTTCTTGCAGAGGGCTCACGGCCGTTGGCGATACATTGCTTTTTTCCCCAAGCACATGGAGGCAGAGAATAGTTGAAGGCGTTGACGTTGGCAACGGTGGATTCTCAACCGTGGAAAGCATTCTCCAAACCTTAATTCTACTCGATAGCACCAAAACACATCAGGCCCCGTCGAGAACTCAGATCAATATGGCGAATCACGAAAAGTCGGATGCGACCCGTGGAGATCCGGTTGGAGACTACAAATGCCGTGTATGGCTGAACGGCACGCCATGAGTCAATTGGATCAACCGCGAGCAAACCTGGAGGGGGGCGTCCAGCTATGCGACGCGCTTCTGGATGGTAAGTGGCCGGCATGACGCGGATGGTGCAGCGCTAGTCTTCTGCCGTTCTCGCTCGAGGTTTCAGTAAGCTCTAGAAGGTTTTGCGGAGAGATGGCTTTCCACTCGGAAGCACTGATTCGCAAAAAGATACGCGAAGAGGCGCAAGAAACCAGGCTGCAAAGAGACGGGGCATGCTGTCAGCCGATGGTAGGATATGGATCTGAATGGTTGAGGGGTTCAAGTCGAGGCTGCGGTGGGCCGTCGCCACATGGGGTGGCGTTACTGGTGTGATCATCAGTACTACTAGACGAGTAGCCCGGGGGAACCATCCCGATATGTGAAAGAGGCCGACGCATTAATTGAAGGGGAGCCTGGAGAAATAGAGATGAGCTGGAAGACAAGCAAAATCCCGGGTTTCATCCCTCGAGGCAAGACGGCGAGAATAGCAACGGCGCCGTGAATTCTCACACAGCTCTGGTGAGATGTGATTCCTCCGATGAATGGAAAAGCGTTCATGCAGGCAGCCGAATCTTACCAACAGGAACGATGCCATTGTCCTGGGTGACGGTACGGTTTGAAAGATGGCATAGCCTTTGACGGCGTAGGCCCGCCAGGATCGTCCCAGGGTTTGGCGGTTGCATAGGGCACGGACCATCGGAACGGGTAAACCCCGGCCGCCTCCAGAACGCCCATGACGCCGTCGCCGTCTCAACCTCCGAAACTCAACCAGAAAGGCATTAAGAGCCCGCCTGCCACCATTGTCACTGAAATGTTTTCGATCTCCGCACCTCGAGCTTCGCGCGGTTAAGATTGCGGCATCGACGCACTGCCGAGCGCCCTGCATCGGATCGGCCTCTCACGTGGCCCACAAGCTTCCAAGGTTTCCAATGGAATCCCGAATGCGAAACTGATACTTATATTGGAGCTGACTGGTTCAGCCGCAAGGATACGTTGGTCCCCGACCTTGTCCAGCCGCTCTCGGCCTCCCATCTCTGCTAATATGAACAAAACAGATTATCAGGCTATAACCTCCCCGGTTTGTCATGGATGACTATCGAGAAACCCCCCCAACGCCCAGCAATGCCGTAGAAACCAAAGAAAACTCCACATGTACGCCATCCCGAAAGACCAGCTCAGGCACCGGTGATCAGCCACCACGCTCCGCCGAGCGTCAAACCGAGGACGAGGGCAGTAAGGATGCCCGCTCCGACCCTGTCACCAGTGCTCAGGGCATCTGGGGGAGGAAGGTCATCTGTCGAGTCCGCTCCAGCGTTATAATCAGGCTGGCTCAGCGCTCCGCTATTCAAGCCAGCAGGGCCGCTGACCTGGGTGACGAGCAGATTCTGCATGACTTCAAGGGCCGACATTTGTTCTCCTACGCCGTGCTCGCCATCGTTCTCTCCGTTGGGGAGCCACCATCGCAGGCCGCACTGCTGGTCCTCTCCCACGCTGCACTGCTTGGCTGCCGCAACAGCAGACCTCCTCAAACCATCCATTAGCAAATCCCGGGTCCAAGGAGCTGTCTGCATCGCATAGCCCATCCATCGGCTGAGGTACGACTTGAATGATCGCTGGTCAACATCGCATTTGCCGTTTCGTTCGCATGCGACTTCATAGAGGACCTGGGCATCGGGGTGGAAGAAGACGTCCGTCGCGTTGATGATTCGGGTGAGTCGGTCGCGCCAGATTCCGGCTTGTTCTGCGTTTCCCTCGGTTTCGGACTGGTACGGTCAGCAACGTCCACATGGCTGGAATGGCCTACTCACATAGTTCCACATGGCAGCCGCGCCCGCTAGGTGCACGCCGTTGTTATAGGTCCACTGCGTGTGGTCCAGCTCGGTACAGTTTAGCTTATCGCTGGATCCGTCGTAGAAGGCATACGAGTCACTGATAAGGCCGACGGAGCGCTGCCATTCCCATGCCCTTTCGGCCCACTCGGCATACGAACTGTTGCCGGTATATTTGGCCAGGCGGGCCCCGATATTGAAAAAGGCCCCGTTGGAGATTGTGTTCTTGTAGTCGTACCCCCTGTTGAAGTAGTAGATTTGCCATTTCAGGCCTCCACCGCAGGTGTCGTTGTGCCATCGGGCCATCTGCGTGTTAAAGACGGCCTGGGCGAGGGCCAACCAAGACGGCTTCCCCTCCATCTCCGAGTCCGGGAATTTGTTTTCGGCGGCAGTCATGGCAGCCATTCCCCAGAAGGCTTGATCGTCATTACCGAGGGTGCTGGTCTGATTCAGGGGCATGTAGGCATTATTATCGCCAGTCTGATGCTCCATGGCCTGCGTCGTGATCGCATTGTAAGTGTCGTCCCCAGTGAAGTACCAGTAATCGATTAGGGCACTGAACATAGCACCCGCCTCCCACCAGTAGTAGGGGTCGGGAAGATTTCCAGGATTGTCGCCGGGCCGGTCGCCAGTGTAGTATTCCCTCAGCCCAGCGGCCACGATTTTTGTTGCGCTCTTGATGGATTCTGCCAAGGTTAGCTCCTCGGCCGCCGCGCAGTGCTTGGGACGAACGCACCCGGATCATCTGGGTTCAAATCTATGGCGTTTGAGCTGCGCGCAAAAAGCCCCGCGGCTGCGAGGTACAAAATAGAAAGCTTCATGGTGATGTATTGAGGCTAGAGCAGCCCCGGCGTCGCGGTGTGGTGTTGACGGCTAGAATGATTGGTTGGGTGGTACAGTCTAGCCAGGGTCCTTTACAGTCGTGCTAAGTCCACAGCTATCGCCTAACGGAAAGGAAAATGTAACGAGAGACGAGGGTCAGCGAAAAGCGCAAGGAGCCGGAGGGAAAAGGGTCGCAGAGTCGACAATAAGAGGAGCCCGGCACCAGCAGGCTTTCAGTCAACCTAATTAAATACGATCCTCACACGTACTGGCCAAGCGGGTGTCAACAAGGCCAGCCCAGAGGCTCCGGTGTCACGTGTTCAGACTCCTCACCAATGGGACCCGAGAGCCCAGGCTCACGTGATCCTTGTATTGCTGGGCAAAGGCTCCTCCGGGAGGGCACGGAGCCCGTTAGACCCGTCTTGAGAGTTGCTGCGCCTACTTTTGCCTTGGCTCCCGCCTTGGCCAAGCGAGCGCCAGCCTCTGCAACCCCTTTCGACCCTATCGATACCACTCAGCCGCTGTTCCCCACGATCTCGACCTGCGGGTGTCTGGATGCTGCAATGCTTGATCGTTTGCAGATTCGGAAATCCTGGCTCTGGAGGCGTAATCCTTCGCACTCCAGCTTGCATCACTACGCGTCACCAACTTGGCATTCCATCCTGCCTCCCACTCGACCAGTGCACCACCGCTTGCTTCTTCATGAATGAGGCCGACGCAGTGCAGGACACCCGCGTTCAGAGTTGAGCCTTGGGCATGCAAAGGCCGGAGCTGTCGCACACCCCAGGTTTCGAAGTCACTTGTACGGAGTCGGGGTTTCATCATGCGTCCGTCATGCATCTTCCTCCATGCTGGCTGACGTGGGAGCTTGGCGACGGTCAAGAAAATCGGCCTTCACTAGAGTCCCGAATCTCCGTCGGCCTCTTCTTGCGAGAGGTATAAATGGGCCTTGGCTCCATGGCCGCTGTGGTAAGCTTCTTGACCACCTCGAGTTTCACACGGCGGGAAGATCGCCAGAAGCCACACGAACGACCGTCCATTGCCGTAATATGAGTTGGCTGGGCTATTCTCCGCCAAAAGAATGCGCCAACTATCCCTGGGTGATGAGCATGCTTCGAGAAAAAACAAAGTCGATGCCCACTTGCAGTCCCGCTGCAGCCGGCACATACCGTCGCCCAAGAATCTGTTCGCGCAAACCATTTTGCGGGTGGGGACTTGAAAATTACCCCTCTTACTTCACTGGCCTGCTCGTGGTCTTAGTACTTGCCTACCTCGCCCTATTGCGCATCAGAGTAGTCGTGTTGTGAAACGAGGGAGACTGCATCTGTTAATCTTCCCAACTTCTATATGTCCTCACGAGTGGTCAGGCTTACACGCCGCCGCCCCAAAATAGCGAGGCAGAATAACCTCGTCGTATCTCCAACTCATTCGGCCTTTCGAAAGTCTGTTTTGGAGATTTTCTCGGATACTAGCGAGATTTCTCCAAAACTACGGACCTTTTGGGCCACTAGCGTGACCGTTCATACCGGCTGTACGTGAATGCGCCGACTTACCGTCGTCTTAATCTCGTCAAGACGTCCAGTGCGGGCCCCTTTTTCAGAGCCAAGGCGAAGCGGCGGTATTAGTCTGTAGGCTTGTGTTTGATGGTCATTTCGTTGATGCCTCCCGAGTGGAATAGGCTTAGTGAGGGATACCCGTTGAGCGTAGACCATGCGATTGTGGGGCGGTGGAGCTCTACGAGTGAGCCTCACGGAAGTATTTCAGAGTTTGATCATGAGGGCGTTGGTGTAGCGGAGGACCCTGCAGAACGACTACTCTGGTGTTTATTATATTGTCATACCGCTTTTATTGTGACGTTCAGTCATCGTCGACACAGTAGTGAAAATGTGACTCACCTCATGGAGCTTGTGATGATAGAAGCTAACGATTTTTGCATTTTGTGCGTGAAACTACCCGAGTAAGACGTAACAATAGATCATGTGCTAAGCGGAGTACCTAGGTATCTGACATGCGTGAAAACCCTGGTTTGAGAATATCAAAGTGAAAGCTATCAGATGGGTGATGAAAGTGAGATCTTGGCAGGATCCTCTTTCACTATTTCCACACCGAGAAAACTTTACTCAATCGAGATCCCTTAATCCAATTCTTTGACCAAGACATGCCCTTCCAACTGCCTTTGCTCCCCCCACAAGTCCAACCCAACTTTACGGGCTCCGCGGCAAGGCTTTCCTATTTCAGCCCCAAAATGCCGGACCAATTCCCGACGGCGCAGAAGACACACGCAATCTCCAATCAAGCCGACGAAAGCCTCGCGACAGATGACCTGAGCGAGTCCAAGCAGCGCCGTCCCCGACGACGAGCTGCACAACAGGCCCGCGCCCGCATCCTTGGCCAGCAAACCATCAAGCCCTGTACGTCCTGCAAGACCATCCCGAAATCGCAGTCCAGCCACCACAAACTCCAGTCCCTCGAGAAAAACCGCCGCGACCAAAATGGCGAACAGTTCCCCAACAAGACTCATGCTCGCTCTGGCGCGCCAGACACCGTCGCCGCCGCTCACTCCCACCGGCAACATGGCACGATAAGTAAGCCCTTGCCCCTCTCCACCGCCCGGCAGCGTGATGAGGAATACCTGGCCCGGCCCAAAGGTTCCTTCCACTTCCTAACTCAATGCTTCCGCATCGTATGCGGCGACTCCATCCTCCACCGCCGCACCCCTCGCATCCTCGACGACCCTTCTACCAGCAAGGGCTTGCACCCCGCCCACTCAGCCCCAGCCTGGGACCCGCGTCTCACCTGGCTGCGCAGCCAAAAGGCTGGGTCTACGATGCTGTGCACAGCGTTTAGGTACCAAGGGGTTGGGCACACATCGTGTGGTCTGATGGCGCGCCTGTGGTGCCGGATCCGCACAGTCAGGCTTTGAAGCTTACGCCTGAGGGGGTGATGCCGTTGGCAGGGCGGATGGTGGTGGTGATGGTGGAGGGGGAGGGTTGGGATCCGGGATGGGGCGTTGGAGGTTGGGCGAGATTCGCGGCCAAGTGGGACTCACCCGCTGGGGGAGAGGTTGGGAGGATGGGGGGATGTGACTGAAGATGGCGTGTGGTGAGGGTATGGGATGATAAATCTGACTGACACATAGCTCGAGGCATCCTTCATCTTCGAGCTACTGCATGGGTATGACATGGGATTTGAGGGGAAAGGGAAACGTTAAGAGGCGGATATTACCATGCCGCGAGGGAGGAATTGCAAAATTATATGCACGAGAGTACTTTTGAGGTTCTTCCATCCTAGGAGAGCATTCAATCTTAGTAGGAAATGGGTAAGGCGGACGTGGAGAAGTCACTGCAGATATAACCAGATATATAGGAAAGCCATTTACAGCTGGTAATATTGAATCCAAAACTTCCAACGATTGTATCGGCCGTGACACATTGTCATTAGGATAAGAAACTAAACACACCTGATCTAAGGTATTTGTAAGGATTGTCCCAGTATCGCCGCGCTGAAACTAAAAAAACCGTAGATGTGCAACACTGATGCAGCCTACTATCTTTTCCTCCGCTTGGCAAGCAGCCCAGATATCCCAGGCCCCGAGTATAAATAAAACCCGATGGCAAAAAAGGAAACGTTGAAAATGGTGTATCCAACGAGGAGGAACGCATTTCTCCAACGCTGGCTGAAGAACATATTAATGGTTTTAAGATAGACATCCGCGGTCGAGAACCTGCAAAACTGGCAATCGAAGGTACCTTCAGGATTGTAAAGCGAAGCGTTGGTCGCTTGCACGAACTGTCCAACATAGTCGCCGCATGTCAGGCCTGGCGGAGGCTGGAAGACGTTGACTTCTTGAGGAGTGCACTTGACCGGCACACCAGATGTCCCCGTCGTCATCATGGCTGATATCAGCCATGTGAAGGGCGAGACGTAGTACGCGAAATGCCAGAAATTAATCAATTGCGACAGTGGCTGCAAGACCCCAGAAAAGGCCAAGATGAAGGTGTATAGCAAGATCGTAAGCATGGAAGCTGTCTCAGCATTGGGTGAGATGGTGCCGATGGCCTGCGAAAACGAGGTGTGGTAGAGCTGATAGAGGATGAAGACAAAGTACATGAAGCCACCACGGGCGTCAGAAATGTCGCGCCACCAACCAACTGGGAAGAACCAGCCTAGAAAACAGAGAGATGAGATAGCGATGTTGAACGGAATCTCAACCAGGATGGACGCGACGACAAACACACTCCAATGGTACATGTTGGAAAACTTTTCGCGCACATCGTAAATCTCACGCAGCGCGATGAGTCGTGGCTGCAAGAGAACCATGAGGGGAAGGCAAAGAAGAAGGATCATGAAGATTGCAAAAGTCTTGTTTTGCAGGCCTTGGATCGAGTTGTTCTCTTTGAAGAAGGTGAAAGACATGAACATGCCTCCAACCACGTTGACAGCCAGTTTCCCCGTGATGTAAGTGGGTGAGCGCCATTGCTGCTGGAAGAGCCGCTTTTGGACCGTCCTGTACTGGAAAAACCATGAAGTTGCAAAGGGACGCGAAAGCGATGGAGAAATCGAGGTTGTGTTGTTCCCCTCTTTGGTCTCTAAACGATGAATGTAGGCTGCAAGATCTTGTCGCTCTGATGATGTATTCCAGATGGAAGGCCAATCCAACGTGGCTTTGTTGCCAGTACCAGCCCCAATCTGTTCGAGAATGTACTCGGCCGGATTTTCCTTCGGATTACACTTGGGAGCACCGTAATTTGAAAAGTAGTCTAGAACCACTTGAGAGTTGTCTCCAAGCTCTCCACAATACACGGTTCGTCCGCCTTTGGCAAGCAACAGCAGTCGATCAAAATAATTCAGAAGCGTAGAACTTGGCTGATGAATGGTGCATACTATAGCTTGCCCAGCATCAGCGAGCTCACGCAGCAGCTTGACGATCGATATAGCCGACTGTGAATCAAGTCCAGATGTTGGCTCATCAAGGAACAGCAGCAGCGAAGGTTTTGCAACAAGTTCAAGACCAATGGTAGTTCGTTTTCGCTTTTCGATGCCAAGTCCTGCGCCTGGTACGCCGATGATGGCCTCAGCATACTCTTCCATGCCCAAAGTCGAGATGATCTTCTCGACATATGCGTACTTTTCGTGAATAGGCGTTTCCTCGGGCTGGCGGAGGAGAGCCGAAAATTGCAGAGCCTCGCGCACGGTCATCTCCCCCATGTGCACATCCTGCTGCTGGCAGTAACCCGTGCGCCGTTTGAAGGAATCATCAAGGGGCACACCGTTGATTGTTGCATCGCCAGTAACTATGCCCGTGTTGACACGCTGTGCAAGAACATTGAGGAGTGTTGTCTTTCCAGCACCAGAAGAGCCCATCAGAGCTGTCATCGTGCCGGGCTCAACATAGCCTTGCACATCGCACAAAAGTTGTCGCTTCTTCCCTTTGATATCGACTTCGTAGTTGATGTGCTTCCAGCAGAACGAATCTCCGCTCGCAGCGATAGCAGCACGAGACGGCCGTACCTCGACTGCTTTCTCTGGTTCGAGTATGTATGTATTGGAAGCTGTTTCGATATCTTCATTTAGTTGCGTCTTGCTCCATGGCGAGGGGGTCTTAAAGACAAGCACATTCGCGCTAGCGCTGCCCATCTTCACATACTCAGTTGCTGCCGCATACAAGGCAGTGAAGAACACGAAGAAAGCAATTGAGACAACAAGGTTGCGCCAGACATGAGAATACTTGAAGTCCAGCGCTAGTTGGATATAATCGTCTCCCAGTACGAATGGTTGGCCGGGTCGCGCACCGACAACCGAACAAACTTGGTTCGTTGGTGAAACGTTCTCAAACCCCGGTCCAGACGGGATGATGGCCTGGCACGGTGCCTTTCTTCCATGAAATTCGATGGCAACAAGCGATTCGATCGTGTAAAAAAGAGGATTGACTGTGGAGATCCACTTGAACCATGAGTGCATTGAGGGTCGCGGAATGATGTATCCGGCATAGATTGACAGGGCGATGACGGAAAGACCTGCAGTAGCCAACGCAGTCTCGACGCTACTAGCTACAGCTGCGATGAACCGGAACCATGTCGTCATGGTGAGTGTGTTGATAAAGATGAACAAGATTGACAACATCAACGACCCTGCCTCCCTTTTGAGGCCTGCCATCAAATACACAATAATTGTGAAGACGATGATGTTGAACGCTTTCAGCGGCCATTGCGAGACAAGAGAAGCGAGTGCATCGATATATGGGTGATAAAATCCATAGGATTTGTGCTTGTCGACAATGGGCCGCTGCGAAAATTGTGCAACGACCTCGGCGAAGTTGACAAATACGTTGAAGAGCACGGCAAAGAAGATGACACCACCCTTGGAAAAGAAACCAATAGTGCCTGGGTCAATATCGAAGAACATGGTTCCCATGACGACTGGAATGACCAACATAGTGATGGTGACTGCAAGGTAGTAGATGTATTCACCCTGGATTCTTTGGATTGATCGGCCAAATGTGCGCGCAAATTGCTGGGGTATGTTCAAACTGTAATGCGAGTCCGCCCTGGTTCCTGGTGACTTTTCGGCAATGCGCTGTAGTTGAAGTCTTTCGATCTCCTGGGTGAGGTTGGACTGTGAGACCTGCACGTGCGATTCGATCTCGCGCTGGAGGCGGTAGTAGGCTTCACTGACTCTCCAGGTGGCTTCAAAGTCTTGCGCTGTTCGAGGAACACGAGACTTGCACCTTTCCTTGACTATTCGGGTGGCTGGGTCAGTCACCGACACGAGGAATTCTGCAATCGTCTGTCGAGGGGTGCGCTCAAAGCCCATATTTTCGAAATAAACTTCTGCGTCTTTCAAAGTGCCGAAGAAAAGCTGACGACCCTCGTGAAGGAGCAAGACCTTGTCATACTTTTCAGCGAGAGAGTCTCCAGGCTGATACAAAGCTGAGATGGAAACATTGTTAGTCAGATCTGTTGCAGTGCGCAATGCGTCGGCGAAGTCCAACGACGTCTGAGAGTCTAACCCTCGGGTTGGGTTATCCCAGCATGTAACACATGCTCTCGATAGAAGCTGAATTGGCATTAATACGGCTATTGACCTCGCATATCGGGATCGAACATACCATCTCGGCGACAGAGACACGGCGGCGTTCTCCACCGGAAACTCCACGCACGAAATCGTTGCCGACTCGCGTATTAATGGTGTGCTGAAGGCCAAAAGTAGCTAGTAGGACATCCCTCGTAAGCTCGATGAACTTTTCACGGGTCATTCCGTCAAATCGCTGATGTGGAGCTTTCAGACTGGCCGCAAACTCCAGAGTTTGCCCAACAGTAAGGTAAGGAAAGTGATAGTCTTCAGCACCGCTGAAGCCCAACATACTGGCGAACCGTTCGCGCATAATCTGTGCCGGGATTCCACTGTAGGTGATGGATCCAATACAGGCGCGGTATTCTTCGACTTTACCGGCGAGTACTTTCAAAAGCGATGATACGCCGCTTCCTGGGGTACCAAGGACGAGGAGCATCTCTCCAGGGTGCAGAATGCCGTCGATTCCGTTCAAGATGGTCTTCTCGCGGGGCATCGAGCCTAACCGCTGGAGGAGAGTGATTGGAAACGTGAAGAGTGATGTGACGTTCTTCTGTGTCGAGTTCTCCACCTGATTTCCGTACAGGAATAAGTCTTTCCAAGCAAGGCACACATACGGCGATATCGCGCCCATGCCGTCCCGCTTCGATTTCTGGACTGCGGCCTCGACGGTCCTCTTTAGAGTCCAGGTGGGGTCTTTGACATCGAATGGATCGGCTGTAGAGTTCTCCAGCTTGCGGGTCAGCATGGAGATGCGTTTAAAGAGCTTCTCCACTGTCCGGGGCGTGAGTGGCCCTCTTTCCGAGGAGGGACCAGCGGTCGGGACATCCAGGGTGGGGACATGCAGGGTGGTTGTACTCTTGTTGTTGTTGTTTGGCGGCATGATAGTACTACTCCTCTGAGCCTTGGATATTGGCATGGACACAGTGCTCGCCCGGTGTGAGCTGCCTCTGGAGACGGGCACCGAGAGGGTACTGGCGCGCTTTGAGTCGGCCATTGTTCACGCGACGGAGCCTAGGAGCCTAGTATGAGGAGCCTATCCGCAAATATGGATGACGAGAAACATCGAATCAAGGTATACAGCAGCAATTAGAAATTAAGTACAAATGGTCTGGGAAAACATCTGAAAACCGGTGAGAAACACACATGTCACCAACAAGGTCTGGCGACCCGCAGCCTTGGGCAGGTGTAGGGCTACCGAGCGGCATCTTTGCATCCGAGGGGTGTCGCGATAATGAGCAGGATTCCAGTCAAGGGTAGTGGTGCTGTTGCGATCCGGGGTGGTGATGGCTGTCGGGATGTTTGTGGAAGCGAATCCGAGGACGGAGTCGGAGCCGAGACGGCGCGTTTCACGAGATGGAGGCTGGACGCGACGAATCAAGGCCAGCCTCGGCGCACGGCCCGTCACGGCCGGGTACTTGTGGGAACGTCTACCCCGTGCGGTTTTTCGTTCTCGTCTTCGGCTCCGAGACGTTTCAGACACAGACGCAGAACCAGTCCGCTACCCACGACGACCCTGGGGTAGAGGATGGAGACCAAACTGATGAAAACATGCGACCTCTGCAAGGCCCGAAAGGTGCGCTGTGTCGGCGCCGGCAAGTCCCCCGGGCAGGTTCATACCTGCTACCTCCCAAGACTCTCCACCAGCGTCGCTGACAGAATGCAGATCTTCCGGGCGCCACAGGCTGTGCAAATTGTGTCCGCCGTAGTGCAGTATGTCATTTCAGTCCGCTGCAGAAGCCGCGCAGGAAGAAGCGTGGAGGTGAGGCGGTTGCGACGACAAAAACAACAACACTGGCCCCCTCACCCGCAAAGAGTGATGATACCCAGAACCGAGACGAATCCGATGAATATGTGGCGCAAGACATGTCCCAGTACGACGGTCTTCAGGAGCTGTATGTTGACCGGCTTCTGGCGAACCCCCACCCCGAGTCGTCACAACATGCTCAGGCAACGTCCTTGCACGCAAGTAACCCTCTGTTGAGCCGCCGACGCAGAACCAACTAACACACTTGCAGGGTCTCAACGTATTTGGTACATCCTTGATACAATATCGGCCCCAACGCGGATTTCAGCCTAACGATTTGCAGGAAATGAGTATTCTCTCACCTTCTTTTCCGAGGCTCGTCTGGCGTCACTGGCCCTCAAACTGGGCCACGATAGAGTCACTAGATTGAGAACCCAGGTCACTTCAGTAATCAACGAACGCATGAAAGTGGTTGAGCGAGTGCCGGCTCCCGCGCCTGATATTGATCGCAGTCAGGTTTTCGGCGCCGAAAGAAGCCTGATTGCCACCTACATACAGTGTAAGTCTTCCTACTGGACGTTTAATGACGCATTTTGAGAGTTACGTCAGTATATTTTGAGCATGTGCATCCCTCGTTCCCTTTCCTGGACCAGAAGCACATTGAAACAGCGGCCCTTGGCGAGCATCTCGCCCAAACGCTTGCCTCGGATAAATCATGGTCTGCGCTATTTTACACCGTACTTGCTCTAGGGTCACAGTACAATGATGGCGGTGGCTTTCAGCCATCAAACAATATCTCTTGGAGATTTTTTTCCACTGCTCTTGCCTTGTTTCCAGACTTGCTCATTAGCAAAGCCACCCTGACTACTGTTCAAGCCATCACTGCCATGGCCATATATGCATCGACAGTCTCCAGCATGCAATTTTCATATGTCATGATTTCAGAAGGAGCAAAGAAAGCCCAGGCTCTTGGATACAATCGTCTGCCAACTCCCGGAGACAACCCTCGCAATCGTGCATTTTGGGTGTTGTATTGCATGGAAAAGACTCTTGCCTTTACCACCATGAGAGGATCCGTCATCATGGATTCCGACATAAGCAGTGCTGTTCCCTCATCGGTAGGTGACATGAGTAGCCCTGACAACTTCGATTGGTTCGTAGCGTGGGTAAGACTTTCCAGATTGTCAAGTCGCATTTATGCTTCTCTCCACTCTGTGAGTGTTCGAGGTAGAAGTTCGACGTATTACAAAACCACCATAAGTCTCTTGAAAGCGGAATTGGAGACCTGGCGCGCGTCCATACCTGCCCTCATACAACCTGACCAGCCCATCCGACCTCATGTTATCAGGACGTCTCAGATGATGCGTACCTGTGTCAAGTTACACTTCAGCTACGACAGTACCATGCTGCATCTAGAACGGGCCGCTCTGCAACTTGAAGGCACCAACACGCCTGGCTCGGAGGCAACAACCAGCATTATGCGCACTGCTCGATCCATTTTGGGAGTGACAAAGCATATTGACGTGCAGCCCTATACTCCACTATGGTAAGCCGCTTTCTAGCGCCTCATACAATTTGACATGCTCACTGTTGCTAGGGAGCTTGCCGGGGTGCCTCTATCGGCTCTCCTTGTGCTCTTCGATCTTGTGATAGATAACCCTACCCATCCTGACACGACAGCGAACCTTGCACTCATCGACGTTGGGTGTGGCTATTTTAGCCACATAGAGTATGCTTCTGAAGGAGCCCTGCCGGGTTCGATTACTTCCGAATTTTCGCATATTGCACGGAGCTATGTACGAGAAAAAAAGGATCCTGCTCACGACACGCGCCCCTCAGCGACAATCACATCCGCACCCATTCTAGATGAAAACTTGGCAGACTCGAGTGATCCCATACAGCCGCGCCCTGCGACAGCGGATCAGCCACCAGCATACAATTTCGGACCGGATTGGAATCTTCAGGACTTGAATAGTTCGGTATTTCCCGGGACTGATATATTGGATCTCTTCGGCTCTTCGTTACCCGGGTGGGAAAATGAGTGGGTTTTTAGAACCACTGATCACTCGTGATGAGCACTGCCCTCGTATCTATAAACAGACCCACTCATCGTAAGCTATATGATCTTTGTACAATATACAGCACGAATCGGAGAGGTTTCAAGAAGTAATTGGAGTGGTTATCGCAAACTCATCATTGGACAAAATGACATTTCGTTCAGAACTACCTTGTGGCAGATGTGACGAGACTTCAAGACTAAGGGTGAAACGCGGCACAAGGACATTGTAACCTGAACAGCAAAGCCGCCAGTTCTTCCGTTTCTGGAAACATGCACGAGTCCTGTTGAAGGGGATGTGGCATTGCCGTTTGGAAACAACGTGCGACGTTGGGATGGTCAGCCGCACGAGTGCGCTACTCGGCAGTCCAGGGACTAGCCACTCTAGTGGACCCACCTGAGCAGCCCCGTCCCGATGCGAAACGCCACCACATGTGCCAGCTTCCGTGAGGAGAATCGGCAATGAGTTCGGAGTTTCTCTGGGAGTAAGAAGAATAGTGTAGGTGTTCTAGACCTAGATCTCACCCACTCCAGAACTAATGCTACGCGAGTTAGTTGAAGGTACTAGGTCGTGCAGATAACGATTTGTAATACAACATCTCTTCTCGAGAGAGCGACTAATACTGGGGTAGGAATGTCCCAACATCTCCTGTTGTCCCGAAAGTCTATATTCTAAGGGCTTTTATCCTATACTCTGCCAATTTCCAAGGCAGATAATATCTAGAAGACCAGCACCAGAACTGAGAGATTGGCCTAACGTATCCCACAAGCGAGCCGATCACACAAACGAGCCGATCAGCCCCTGACTGCCCCAACGCGCGCACAACCACCTACTCAACCACCTTAGAAAATATAATAACAAATTGATACAGAAAGAAACTAGAGTAGTTATACTATTATTTTACATGTACGAGAGTTGTGTCCTTGCTCTCTGCATCGCGTACAGCGCGCTCTAGCCTGTCGGCTGCCACTAAGGCGAGCCACCTTCTCACGCCTCTCCTCGTTGAATTGCTCCTCAACGTCCTTTTGAGCCACAATTTCAGCCCCCTCAGCCTTTGTTAAGGTCCCTTCCCGCTGGATACGCTTCCTTCTTCGCTTTGTACGCTGTGTGGCGGCCTTATTAGCCTCCTCAAGGTCCTTATTTCGGCCCTTAAGCAATGCAGCCGTATAGAGCATGGCTGAAGCCCCTTTTTCAAGCTGATCAATGGCTGCAAGAACAGAGGCCGGTGATAAGCTGCTGTGTCTTCTGATCCTGTTGCGAATCAACGTTGACTGAGCCTCCAGCTCGTGCGCGTTGCTCGGTGTTCTAGCCTCCCACAGAGTAGCTTCAGAGATGGCCGGCGGCGTGGGCGTGCGTAGCTTCACGTCAAGCTTTGACAGCACGGCCTGTGGGTCGTACGGGACTACTCCTGCCCCTCGGAAGCTCGCGCGTATGTTTCCCTCAGTAAACGATCGTTGAAAGGCCTTCCTGAAGGCCGGCAGGAAGGTGATCTTGTCAATATGATTGATATGATTGCGCGCCAAGCCAGATATCTCATCACCGTACGCACGCTTCAAGGGCGAGAAGCACCCCACATCAAGTGGCTGAAGGAGGTGTGACGAATGCGGAGGCATGCAGAGAGTGACAATATTAGTCTCCTTACAGAGGTCCTGGAAGGCCAGAGAGTTATGGCTTTCATGGCCGTCAATAATGAGCAGTCGGTACGTCCCTACTGTACGGCTCTGCGTATGGGTGTTGAAATGTTCCAGCCAACGTATCCCTAGCTGATTTGTCGTCCAGCCTGTCTCGCTGACTGCAATGTGCCAGCTAGGTGGAATATCGTTGTCCTTGTACCATGCAGAGAGGTGGTGTTTGGCCGCGAAGATAATAAAGGGAGGGATTGCCCAGCCGCACGCGTTGATTCCCTGGATCACCGTAGCCCACTCACGATTGCCCGGCTGAGTGCCCTTAGGTTGATTCCGTCTCTCCGATGCTGTAACCACTGACTGAGCCGATATCACGCCCATTATAAAGCCCGTTTCGTCGAAGTTGTACGTGTCTTCATCAACAATGCCATACCTCTCCTTTGTACGATGCAGCAACTCAAACCAAGGGCTGATAACCTCAGGATCCTCGCACAGGACCCGCTGGCGATCCTGCTGGCGGGCCAATCGAAATCGGAGGTCTGGCTGACGCTTGACAAAGTTGCTAGGCCAGTTGATGCCAACATGGTCCGCACCTCGCTCAGTAAGCAATTGATTAGCCATATTACGTACAGTACTTAGCGTGGGCGCGAATCCTCGTGCGTCTAACTCAAGAACGTGAGCAACAATCACGTCCTCTTCAACTTTGGTCAGCCGCTTTGAGTTGGGCTGGCAATCGCGTCGCGCAGGTCGTCCAGCAAAGCGATCATATAGCGTAGTAAATGGAACGTTATAGGTCTTAGCAGCGCGTCGCACGCTTTTAATTGAGTTATTTCGAATTGCTGTAAGGGCAATAACAATTAGGGCTTCGTTGCAAGTTGATTGAGGATCATTTCGTGGAGGCATTGTGGGTGTAAGTTGCACGCGTTGGGGCAGTCAGGGGCTGATCGGCTCGTTTGTGTGATCGGCTCGCTTGTGTGATCGGCTCGCTTGTGGGATACGTTATTGGAGAAACCATTGATGTTTGAGCATGCTGGGTCAAGGTCTATTCTTTACTTAGGGTAGAAATCAAACCCAAATTTTGGTGCAGAGTATTTGCAGACTGTCGTTCGCCTCATAGCCTCTTCTTATCTCAGTTCCTCGGTCGCCTCGTGTTGTGGCCGTCATCCTGGTTTTATCATTTTCCTTTTTCTACCCGTGCACCCTCCACCACATCACCACTCCCCCCCACCATCTGATGCCCTGCAAACCGGCTTTTTCCCGCCCATCCACACCCTTCATGAATCAGCACACTAGCTGCATCCATGATTCGCACATCCGGTTATCCGCATATCGTGACTGTCTTTCGACGCAGGGCCCACGAGCGGGGGCGGGGCATGCCGCGTTACGGGGCTATGACGACACCCCTGCGACCATAAGCTTAAGTTGATAACGGTGCTGCTTGGAAGACGTGGACTGCCAATTGTCCACTTCTAAATCGAGTATACACATTCGAAGAAAGATGCGCTTGAATCCGGACAACGACGCCTCGACGTTCCCGAAGCGCAGGGAACTTCCCCACGTCGCGGGGACGCCTGAGGGAGCAGCGTGGTTTTGGGGCGGCAGCGATGAGGTGGGTTATGCTCTCACAGGGTGGTAAAGATTGCAAAGGCTGGTTTTATACCTTGGATTTATAAACATGAATCACCGTTGTCATGAAGATACAATATCCCCACATTCCCTATTCTTGCTTCCATCCCATCCTTCCCCCCATTCCCCTCTAAAGTCAACCCCAAGGCTAACCCACCACCAGCTCGGCCGCCTCAACCTCCTCACCCCCTCCCGCATCCTCGCTGCAACCTCAACTGCGAAATCCGGCCACACAATCTCCCTCTCCCTGCCCCTGAACCTTCCCTCCCCGCCCCTCTTCAGCCGGAAGCCCCTCTCCCACTCCATCCGCCCCCTCGGCCCGGGCGCCTTCGACGACGAGCTCGCCCTCAACACTCAGTCGTCCAGCCAATGGGACGGCTTCCGCCACTTCGCAGACCCACGCACGGGCTACTTCTACAACGGGGTGCTGAGCGAGGAGATCCTCGACGAGGAGGGGGATGTAGACGTAGACAGCTCAGCCGACAGCCCGCCCTCCAGCGGCGAAGACGGCGCCCAGAACGGAGCCGCGGCCGCGAAGAGAGCCCGCGGAAAGGAGACGCGCAAGCTGGGCATCGACGCGTGGGCAAAGCGTGGCATCGTGGCCCGCGGCGTCCTCCTCGACGTGTGGTCCTGGGCCCAGCGCACCCCCGGCATGCGCTACGACGCCTTCACCGCGCACCCCATCTCCGCCGCCGACCTGCGCGCCTGCGCACTCGCACAGGGCACCCAGCTCCAGACCGGCGACATCCTCCTCGTCCGCACCGGCTGGCTCGCTACATACCTCTCCCTCTCCGCCGCGGACAAGACCCACCGCGCCGCCCTCCCGCTCATGCAGCACCACTACGCGGGCCTCTCGTCGTCCCCCGGGACCAAGGATTTCCTGCACGACGGGTACTTTGCCGCCGCCGCGGCAGATAATGCGCATTTTGAAGTGTGGCCCCCGCAGAGCTTCGAGGAGAGCTTGCATGCGTGTATGCTGCCGCTGTGGGGGATGCCAATTGGCGAGCTCTGGGATCTGGAGGGGTTGGCGCGGCAGTGTGAGTGCGAGGGGAGGTGGGAGTTTTTGCTGGTTAGTGCGCCGGGGGATGTGCCTGGCGGGGTGGGGAGTGCGCCGAATGCGGTGGCGATATTTTAGGAGCAGAAGTTGGATGCAATAATGGAGGGGGGTTCTAGAGAGAGGGAGAAAGCGGTTTGGCATGGAGGCGTTTGGGGAGTTGGGAGTATCGATTTGAGCAGCATCGTTGAGGACTTGGTAGTTTTGTATTAAAATCTTCTAGTTAGAGGCGCGTCAGCATATTCATATTGAATAGGCAGAGATGAACCAAACACCACAACATCCAAATACTCGACCCCACCCCTTAAGCAGCCCCAGCAACCCTCTCCACCTCTGCAAAAGCGTCATACCCATATAACCACCCTTGCACCTCGGGACACGTCCACCGGCTTGGAAACGGCTCCTCGATCCTCTCCTTGCCCAGCCACTTCTCAAACACGCGATCCCTCCTCTCCTGCTCCTCTCCATCCTCCATGTGAAAGTCCCGCCGCTGCTTAAACGTCTCCCTCACGATCCTCTCTCCACGCTCCTTCCTCAGCCTCTGAAACACCCTCAACGCCCCCGGCAGCCCGTCCTTCCCGCCCAACCTGTCCCGCGCCAACAACGCGCCCAACACCGCCCCGTCCTCGATACTCGAGTTCGCGCCCTGCGCCAGATACGGCAGCATGGGATGGCACGCATCCCCAATCAACACCAGATTATCGCGGTCCCCGATCCACGACGGCAGCTCGTCGCGGTGCATCAGCTTCCACTTGTCAACCCCGTCGACGCACTCGAGGATCTCGGTGAGGAGGGGGTCCCATCCGCGGAACAGGGCGCGCATCTCTGCGACGGAGCCGGCGGTGCGGCGGGTGCCGGCGTCGAGGTCGTCGGGCACGAGGAGGACGACGTTGTAGATGTTGCCGCCGCGCATCGAGTAGGCGACCACGTGCGAGGCGGGGCCGATCCAGAAGCGCAGCGAGGGGTTTGCGATGAGGTTGCGGAGGTGGGGCTTCGAGAGGGGGATTTGGTGGATGGGGAGGGTGATGCGGTAGGCGAGATCGCCTGTGGGGAGGGGCGGGGAGGCGGTTGGGGTTGGGGGCGTGGTGAGGTGGGCGAGGGTGGTGGACCAGAGGCCGTCGGCGCCAATGATGAGGTCGGCCGTGTAGGACGTGCCGTTCTCGAGGGTCACTCGAGCGAGCTTGAGGGTTGGAGATGCGGTGGAGTCTGGAGTGTCTTCGGGCGCAACGTTGGTGTCCATGTTCACGACACGAGCCCCCAGCACCACCTTGACCCCCAACTCTTCTGCGCGCTTTACGAGCCCGCGCTGTAGATCGACACGGTGGCAGTCGGAAAAGGGTGCTCCATACTTTTGCCGGATGTTCTTATCGAATTTGTCTTCGTGGGCGAGCACTTTGCCTTTGTAGTTGTAGACGGTGCATGTCTGCGGTTCCACAGGGCCACGCAGAGTATCGTAGACACCCCATTTCTGAAGAAGTCGGGTGCTGTTGGGAGTCAGTTGAAGGCCTGCTCCAATCTGTAGACCATGATTAGAAAATGCAGTCTCGGGTTGTGGAGAGTACGGTAAGATCGGGAAGTGGCGGGACGGGGTAAATGTACTTCGGCGAGTTCTCTTGCGGCCTCCAGGATGGTTATCCGGTGGCCAGACAGGGCAGATTGGATGGAGGCAGCCAGGCCGGAGAGGCCAGCTCCTACGATTACAATATCGAGTGGGTTGGACATGGGACGAGCTGTCGTCAGAGTAGATGTTTGTTAGTAGCAACCGAAGGGGAGCCCTTGTTCATTTAAACATGGAGACGGGCTGACGCGTGCACTGGTGGTATATGGCCTGCTGAATCGGCAATTGAATTTCGTCCGGATAAGTACGACCATGTACGATGCTATGCTGATGTTCCAGCATCTCGCACGGAGCTAGCCCGGGTGCCGGACATGTTTCTATGGCCGGGTTGGGGCGAGGCTGAAGACTAGGGGGCGGCATGGCGTCAGGCGGAGATGCGGGGTGGGAGGATCGGAGTGGTTTCACGGCATGCACAGACCACCGTCTCAAAGCGGTAACTAGCTCAACCCTGTCGGTGCAACGATGCTGTCATAGTCCAAACATTTGCATACCACCACCTATTCGATATAAGCACAATAGAAAGCGATCCACCTCCCCAAGGCAGCAGGGAAGCCATGGCCCCGGGGAGGGCATCTGGTAGAGCGCCGCCAACGCCATCCCTTCTTCGCCTTCGCCAATGCAGCCGAGTACCCTAACCCATCGAACCAACAAGGAAAGATTGACCATAACGCCGAGTTAGATAGTGTGAAAGCCCATATAGTTGATCGCGCTTGTTCGCCGTGCACCGTATTTGTCGTGTTCATGTCTCACCAGTATGCGTGGCAGCTTACTTCTTCAGAGCAGCGTCATAGATGCTGTAGATGACCCCGACGAGGGCGCCAATTTGGAGACCGTAATAGCCGCCAGGTACATTATCGCGCACCTTGGCCACAGTCTCCGAGGCAAACGGCCCCCAGTTGAGGTCGTTGGTCGTGACGGTGCCTGGCTGGCCAAGCATGGCGGGGTCGACGACGGGAAACTTGTACGCCGTGTAGAAGAGAAGGGCGCGCACAATGTTGAATGTGACAGGGTCAATGGTGAGCTGACGGCTGGAGGACTTGTGGTTGGTGTTGGAGCGAAGAGTGAGGTTGAAGAAGTAGGAGAAGACGAGGGGTAACGCCCAGCTGGTCAAGGACCACAGAGTAGCGGGGGCCCACCAACCGCTCGTCAACAAAAGCCACGCGTTGGGAAAATACACCGAGGTGGTGGACGGTTTCAATGACCCGACGGCGGGGGCTGTGAAGGCAAACTCGTTGGACAGCGTGTTGTACTGAAGAGCAACAGCCTCAATGGTCAGAATGAGCGTCTGGATGGCAGACACGGAGCTGGCGTTTTCGCGCAGCCACTCTTTGAACTCGTCGATCTTGGTCTTTTCCCAGATCTCGGTCGCCTTGGTCTTTGCGGCCTGGAACGACTGGTCGGCCAGCTCAGCCACCTGGGCGGGCGAGGCGGGCAGGTCGACCTGTGTCACGCGAGATGGAATGCGCGTCACAGTCCTCGGGGTGCGCGTCACCAGGGCTGTGGTCTTCTCTGGAGTGGCGGCGGGTTCCTCGCTGCGCACGGTGTCAGTGGGCGCGTCGCGTCGCGTCAAGCAGAGCAAAAAGGTCGACTCACGATTCCGAAGCCTTGACGAGCGTCTGGCGTCTGCGCGTCTTGGGCACAGAGATGGCCTCGGACGGCGAGACGCGCTCGCGCTTGACTGGCGAGCTGTTGCGGCCATAGAAGTCGCTGAAGTCGGCCTGCTTGGCGAAGGTAGTCTCGTTGGCCTCGAGGTGGCCGAACAGGGCCTCGACCAGGTCATCCTTGAGCAGATTGTCGGCGCTGGAGACGCGTTAGAGGGGCGTATGGGCAGGAAAATGCGGACATGTGCTCACTCGGGAAGGTTGGCGCGCTGGGCAAGCTCAATCAGCTCGCCCTTGCGTTTGCGCTGGAGCCAGGAATGGGACATGGTGGTGTACGGGAGTTGGTCGCGTAAGCGATGCGATCACAACGGCGTGAATATACAAAAGACTTGGGCGTGGTGGGGCGGGCAGGGGCGGCGATGGCGGGCGTGTGGGAGAGATGGAAGAGCTCGGGAAAGCGTGCTTGGATGTAAACAGTGCACTGCACGTGACGGCGACGCTAGGCCGCAAGAGGCAGTGCGCTTAGCCTAAACTCGCACGAGACGGTGAACAGCGACAACAGCGCACCCCATAGCGAAAGGCTCCGGGGCGCGCGCATCGACGGTCCATCTGCTGCGCATCTCGCTGCTCGTGCGAGCTTGCTGCGAGTCGGGGAGCTGCTATCGCCGCCGTCGCCGCCATCGCCACCGTCGGGGCGTTTCCTGGTCCCTGTGCCGGCCTGTCCAGGGTCCTGGCTGGCGCCCTCGCTGGTGCTGCGGCTGCGGCTCCCTCCGGTCTTGGCCGAAATTTTCCAACGGTGACGACGGACCTGTCTGCACCGCCTCATCTGCCCGGCTGCTCGATTGCACAACTACATTCGCTCCGCCATCAATCGCATCCTGCATCTCTAAACCGTCTCTCTTGCGCTTCTCCTCTTTGCTTCTTCTCTCCCGTCCGCGCCGTCTCCCGCGCCTCGCTCATGGTTCTAGCCCGCGTGGCCAACTACTTCTCGACCGGAATCCCAACGAATCTCGTCGACAATGACCCCCGAGACGGCGCATTCGCCATGGAGCCCTTCGAGGCGCGGCAGGACATGCCCATGGCCTCGGCGGTAGACCACGATGAAGACGTCGACGACGAGGCCGCCCGCCCGCCCTACCTCCACGTGAGCCCCCCTGCGCCCGCTCCCATGGGCTCACCTCCATCCCGCCGGCAACAATTGACACATCGCAGGCCATGCTCGCTGGAGGCATCGGAGGAACCACGGGTGACATGCTGATGCATTCGCTGGACACGGTCAAGACGCGCCAGCAGGGCGACCCGCACATTCCCCCCAAGTACACCTCCATGGGCAATACCTACTACACCATCTGGCGCCAGGAGGGTATTGCCCGTGGACTGTACGGCGGAGTCCAGCCCGCCTTTTTGGGCTCCTTCTCGGGCACTCTGCTCTTCTTCGGCGCTTACGAATGGAGTAAGCGGGCCATGATAGACGTTGGCATCGCCCCCTCCATCTCATACTTCTCCGCCGGTCTCCTCGCTGACCTGGCCGCTGCGCCCCTCTATGTCCCCTCCGAGGTGCTCAAGACACGGTTGCAACTGCAGGGCCGCTACAACAACCCCTACTTCAACTCGGGCTACAACTACCGCTCCATGATGCACGCCGCCCGCACAATCGCAAAGTCGGAGGGTTTTGGCGCACTGTTCCACGGCTACAAGGCGACGCTGTGGCGCGACCTGCCCTTTTCGGCCCTGCAGTTTGCGTTTTACGAGGAGGAGCGAGGTCTGGCTAAGAAGTACAAGGGCTCAAATAACATTGGACTACCGCTGGAAATTTTGACTGCCGCCAGCGCGGGCGGCATGGCTGGAGTCATTACTACGCCCTTGGATGTGGTTAAGACGCGCATCCAGACACAGCACAACGACACCCCGCATACGACGACGAGCGCACCCAAGCCTTCCCTCTCCCCATCGTCAACCTCAAAACACGCTCCACGCCCCGGCAAGCCACCTCCTGGGAACCGCCCCATCTCTACTTCCTCGCCCTCGACCACCTTGCGCGCCCACGGCGCCGCCACTCTCGACACATCATCAGTCATTACGGGCTTGAGGGTCATTTACAGGACCGAGGGCATTGCGGGTTGGTTCAGGGGCGTGGGGCCCCGTGGTGTGTGGACGTCGGTGCAGTCGGGCACTATGCTGGTGCTATACCAGACGCTGTTGCGCTGGTTCGACGAGCATCCGCTCGTCGAAGGAGATAGTGTATAACATGTATAATAGATCAGGAACGGACGGCTAACATTGGCATTGGCATTGGCATTGGAGGCGTTTGGGTGGCGACTACCCCGAGCGAAGACGCCTAGACTTAGAATTTTGGCAATACCATACTCTTTTTGAACGTTGAATCGTTGCGGAAAAAATGCGGGTTGTGATGGAGACAAAATTGCCGGGGTTTTCGTGAGTGTCAAAATGGCTCAAAGATCGCGGGTATATGAGGCGATGGGTGGAAAAGTGCATGCCATACTGGGAATGAGCCTCTCGTCTCGATATGCTGATGGTCATCATCACTCTCTCGTGCCCACTTTTGACATGAATCCATGAACAGGTATCTCTGGAAATCACCCTTAGCTGAGGCCGCTCCTAGGTATATAAACCCTTCTTACCCCTCCGTCTTTCCTTTCTTCACGGCAGCAAGTTTTTTCTAAAATTGCACTATGCTTTGGGTGTGTGCTAAAAAGTTAAATTTGAAATAAACTTGAGGAAGACCCTATGTCTTTGCAAATGATTCTTCTTTTTCTAGAATCTCTTCGAGGCGGATGTATTTATGTTCGGACCTTATAAATAAAATCATATGCCAAAACCTTCGATGGCTTTCGTTTTTCTGAAGACTGAAATTAACCAAGTCAAATTTGCATAGAGAGTGGCTTTTCTCCATCTAAAAAATCAAAGCACGCGAATATAGTTCTTTGCTGCAGTTAGCGTTTAAAAAGTCTAAAAGCTGACCCAATGTGGCTTTGGTGGTAAAACTACTCGAACCTGAAATCATGGATCTTTTATCTTACCATGTTTAAATCAATGTTTTGTCCCTACATGATTGCTGCTGAAGGCCCAACCACAAAGTTACATGAGTTATGTGGGTTGGTGCCCTTTTGTGTCTAAAAGATCTACATTCTGTGGCTGCTGGAGATTTCTTACAAATATTCATAGACCCTCGATAGTTGTCTTGTGGCTTTTTGAGTGCTTCTAAAATCTCAACGAGTATGCTACTGTGGCAGAAGCCTTTGGACTAAAAGACGCCAGGAAGCAGAGTATTCTCTGCAGCGCCTGTGACTCAAAAAGGGGGCAAATTGAAGTCGCATGTCAATTCTGGACTAAAGATTCGAGTTAGTCAAGTCGGGTCAGCTCCTTCTCATGGAATTTTCGAGGCCATGATTAAAAACCATGGCCACGGGTCATGTTGCTTGACCAAAAGTCACCATCTCAACAATATGTGTTCTATATCAGCTCATATCTAAAAACAATACTTCAACCTCGCAATGTCAAACCATACAACATCTGACACCATGCAACTCTTTAAAAACTACATGCTGCAGATCCAATGTGCCTACACATGTAGGGAGACTGAAACATGCCAAAGTTCAGCGAGGAGTACTACATTTTTTTGAAAAAATTTCCCTAACATAGGTTCACATAAAAGCCACATCCAGCCTTAGTGCTTCAATTGTCTAAATCAGGATTCAAAAATGGGCCTTAGAGAAATGAAATGAAGCAACGATCAGACCTGTAAAAAGTCACGCCAAAAAAGTAAATTTGGATACTGCATGACCGTTGAAACATGTCTTCTCAATATTCCTTCGGCCTTCTCCGTGAAATGATTTTCTCGGCGGGAGCCTACAGATGTGTTAAATTCCGGTGTTGACAGCGATACATCTCTGAGTACCTTTATATGATATATCTAAAAGAAGAACATCAGCTATCAAGTCCTGCTTGGAATATAAAACTAGAGTTCAACACAAATAAGGTTTTTTTGCGCATTGGAAACTCTAGTCATGTTCAGGATGTATGGCACCAAAGCCAAGAGAACCCCACGTATCTAAAAAGGGGCTTCCAAAGTCGCACATTTTCTGTGCTATGTTCACTAGGAGTTGCAAAAAGAGAATTAAACTCTATATTATAGCTCAAGGGTCAATAGTCAGATATATATTGGAAAATGGCTTCAAGCGAGCTCATGGGCTGTACCTCTGATACCCATACCAGTATCAGGGTACAAAGTGCAGCGGAGAATGTTTCTATGGCACGAAAAACTACTACCTTATATAAATATGTTCTATTTGCAAATCAAGGAGCATACTGTAAAGCTGCTGGCTCAGTATGCATGCCTGATGAAAGAATTCTGATTAAGGCTCATGGCTCCACGTGGCTTTCCCCTAAGAAGCCACACTAACTAACAAATTTCGTTTTTACGGAGCATTCTGAAGAGGGCCAGTAACTCCCGGGGTGCAAAAAATAGTCTCGATTCTGATGGGTCCTGAAAAGTCAAAAGCATCTGGGTGTTGTAATTTCATTTTTTTACAGTTGCGCCCGAAAGGCTCTCTGGACGTTTTGATGTTCTGGTGTGTAGATTGTGTAACACGTTTAAAAAAAAAGCCGAATGTTATTACATGCCACACTGGTGCGGTAGTACAGTGGTCATGCCATTACTCCCATTGTTTCGCTCTCGGGGATACAGATAAACTCGGCTATACAGATATGTTGAAGATGGACATAAGAGAAAAAATGCTCGTTAAAAGCATCAAATGCAGTTTTAAGCCATCTGAATGGGAGAATCTATCAAAACTGCCGGCAAAACAGCCATAGGCGCTGCGAGCAAAAGATGCACCAAGAGCGCATGGCATGAAAGCAATGAAGTAGTTAATGGATTTTGGGTTTGTAGAGATCATTAGAGAGATGTTTAGGCGTACATCAATATTAGTCAGAATATGCACCCATATATGGCAGTGAAAAATCCTTTTGCAAAATATCGCTCCCACGACAGTACGCTGCCAGGGAAGCAAAGTATTGAGAAAAAACTTTATCAAGGTCCAGTCATCTATTGAAGAGGACGCTAAAGACACTTAAGAACCAGAGAATTCTGCCTCTATGGGCGAATGCGCAAAAGATTGGCTCCTGAGTTGATGTTCATAGTGGTGTTTCTGAGTGACAGAACTCAAGGCTCCACGGAAACGTTACTTATCTCTAGCAACATTTTGACCCACATCAAGACTGGAAGGCAAGATTGATCATTAGTTTAGGATTCAGAAATTGATAGTAATGGATTTTATATAATCGTGCCCCTCTATAAACAGAAAACATTATCGCCAAGAGATCAGACATGTTCGAAGGCTCACAGCCAATGACCAGGTTATCAATGGTAACAAAACAAGAAAAAATTTCACCCAAAGGCGTTCAAAACGCCATCATTCCCTCTATATGACTCCCACTGTACAGTTTCTCGGCCGTAGACCGAATTATAATCGAATCAATTAACCGCTGCTGGTAGCAGTAAGGTCAACACCCAGCGTGATGTATCCAATCATGCCATTTGCAACATCCACACCATCGAGAGGCTCAATCTGAATGTTGGGGTTCCATCCCGTACCAGTCTGGGTAGCGTAAATCGTATCAACGTCATTGGTGGTGCGCTCAATCTCCGTGTGCGTGGCGTACGGCTCCATGGCCATGATCTTCTCGCTGAGCTCCTCGTCAAAGTAGATCTGTCCCGTCGAGGCGACGTTGCTCGAAACGATGGTGCCGTTGCCGCGGACGGTCCAGTCAGTGTGCGAGCGAATGTGGATGTGGATGGTGCGCTCGACGTAGAAGCCTGGGAAGATGGTCGTCATCTCCATGACGCCGTTGTCGTCGGTGGGCCACATGCCACGCAGCCACGTGCTGTCGCCTGTGTGGATGTCCGGGTACTCGCCATTTTCCATGGTCATGTTGAGTTGCGCAAGGAGCTCGCGGAAGGGGGTGTTGGGGGAGTGCGCGTCGAAGGAGGAGTAGCTGCCGGTGGCGTTGCCTGTTCTGGGTCAGATTCAGGGGCTGAGGGAGGTTGGGAGCAGAGGGACTTACAGTGCCACATGTCAATCAAGACATTGGGTGCGGGCTCGCAAGAGTTGGTGTCCAAAACTCCAATGTCAAGGTAGAGCGGAACTCCAGGCTGGTCCTCGCGCATGTCCTGGCGAAGGATGTCGGAGTTGGGCCAGAGGTACGGTCCAGCAGTGGTCTCGGGGACGAGGACGCACGTATCGTTTTGGATCGTAGAGTAGTGAGGACCTTCGGTATGGATGGTAACATTAGAGTCACGACGCATTATAGCATTACGCTTGGCCAGCGAACGCTTCTTGCGCTCCATAGTGAATGCACCCGCTGCAGGGGCACATCGTTTGGAGATAGACTGGTGCTCGGAGATCTGACGAGCAGAAAGCTCATGGTGAGGATGAGCCGCTGCAGTGAGCGCAAGAGCAGCTGTAACGAGAGTGGTGCTGGTACGCATTTTAATAATAGTGAATCGCGAAAGAAGGCTTTGAGCGAATGTGTGCAGTAGGATGATGGGGAAAAAAACTGTACCTGAGCTTGAACATGACTGCTCTTATACCATTCAACTCATGCCCGAAATATCCTCCTAGGAGTCTTCACTCATGCTACGCTAACAGCGGAACAAATCCGCGAGCATCGGGACGCGCAAACTTTAGCATTGGCAGATCAAGGTCGAGGATGCCACAAATCCCCTGCAAATGAGAGCATCCAATCACATCGAGGGTGTTTACGATGGATCGCATAATCCATGGTGATAGGCAGATGTTGTTTCCCGATTCAAATGCATAAGATAGTGGAGCACATATCAGGCTAGGAGGCTTCTCGGGTAGTCAGTCGGCCTTGAGTGGGTTGGTTGATACTCCGCCATGAAACGCGTCGTCATGTGCGACAGTGCCAAGACGATGCTTAGATCCAAAGCGATATGCATCGGATAGACTATGGTGATTTATAGAACTGAAAAAAGAACACAGACTCGGCCGCTCTGATCAAAATGTGAGATACAACCTTCTGGGAGCATGTGAATGACGTAGTTCCAGGATGCACTGATGAAGAGGGCGCGGTTTCAACAACGGCTCCACTATCACCCGTAGGATCAATACCAAGCCTCTCCTGAAAGCCTTGAAAAATCTTGAGGGCCCTCAATTTTCGATAGCACGGGTATCCTATTCCCGATAGATATTGGTGTTCCTCCTGACGTGGATTAGTTATTTCGTGCCCCAGTGACACCCGGAACGTGAGTACTGTGGTTTCCTGGAAGTCTTTGTAGCAACCCTATGTAACAACCCCTTGTAGCGCGATGGAGAGGAGGGCTTTTTCTTCTTCTTAGTGATTGCTGAAATAGAAAAGCATGACTTCATAAACGACTAGGAGGTAAGCAGAACCCCGACAAAGTTTCCATCGCACCTTAATGCTACACTGGTTCGTTCTCGTGAACTTTCGCTAAAGTACGGAACGTGAAGAGTGTATTCCGAGAATACCCACATCAACCCTTGTCTCCCTCCATACACGAAAGAATGCCAAATTGCGCTAGTATTACCCTCATATTTCGAAGCGCAAGGATTGCAGGACGGTTGAATGACGCAAGACTTTTCACATCCCTCAACCTTGACACCCCTACTATATTCGATCACAACTTTCCCGAGGGCCGAGAAGATCTTCCTATTTTGAGCGATAGTGGTGATAAGGCGATGAGGCTCATGTGTGATCCATGGGTAACGGTCGGGTTGGGCTAGAAAAGCGGGTAATCGTCTTCAGGGGCGAAAAGCGCATTAGCATGCTTCGGCCCACTAGAGTTTGGCATTTCTTGGCAAACCCGCACCTGTGATCGGCATAGGAATCAATTGACCTCCAATGCGAATATTGCTTCAACAGTGAGATAATTCCAGGGTTCCAAAACAAGTTGTACGAAATTTGTGTCTGCGTTGAGGTACACCGGTTTTTCTTCATGGCGAAGATAATGAAGCGGGTAGCATTGACTACGATAGCCAGCAACGGAGTATGTTGCATTTGGCCGACGCTAAAGAGCGACGGGGCTCTTTGAGAATCTCATTGGTCTTATCAGTGGTCCAGATTCTTGATGCTTCTAAGTTCAGAGAAAAGGTGACGGATTCAGTAAGGCAAAACCTCAAAGCCTGGCGGCTATTCTATCCGCCACGCTCCAAGCGCTGTCCATTTCCACGAAAATGCAGCTTTGGAGACGTTCAACCACCTATCTAATAAGCTTGATTAGCTAGGTCAATGCCCGATTCAGAACTAGATTCACATGGATAAGCTGAATTAGCCACGGGATTGTTTGCAGGATCCCGGGTTTCTTTCTAGAATGAGGCATTGGTTTGAGTGTAGTGGGGCTCACATATTTCGTGCCCATCTGTTTATGCACACTGCAGAAGATGTGCTGGCACATCGCAAAACAATCGGTTGGAAGCTCAGTGTATGATGGGCCACAATGGACTACCCCAGTACGTACACCCATATGGCGGCCTCGGTCAGATGATACTTTGAAAACTTGCATGTGGTGAGCCTTCAAGCCGCATGGTAGCTTGAGGGATTTTTTTTGTTGATACCCTCTATTATATCACCTTCAAAGAATAGTTCAGCCCTCAAACTCAAAAGAGAGGTCACGAATGCAGTGGAAGGGATTTTTTTTTCGCGCAACAAGCAGCAACCACGCAAAGTCATGTCTGCTACTAATCTTGAAAAAATTGCGAGTTCATGCAAATAAGCTCTAGAAAGCAGATAAAACCTCCACATAGTATCCTCAGTCTGTAGGTAACCCGAACTTTGGCAATCTGTTCTCAACTTCCTTCGATTTCTGCTTCCCATCCCTAGTTGCATCAGTCTAACCCCCTCGCTCATAGAATTGCAACTGTCAATCTCGCGTATCATTCCCTTCAATTGAACCACCCTCTTTTCATTTTTTGCCCCTCCACAATCGTCTCCGTCACAGTGACTGTCGTGGGCTGGGTCCGCGTGACCGTCTCCGTAGTTCTCGCCACCGTAGTGCGTATTGTGGTCGTCTCCGGCTTAGTTACCCGCTCAGTAGACGTGCTCGTTCGCGTGGTTGGCCGGTATTCGGTCGATGTGGTCGTGAAGCTCGAAGTCACGGTTATTATTGTCTGTGGAATAAGGCGCAGAGAGGTGGTTGTGCTGAGTTCTGTCGTCGTGCGCCACTGTGTGGAAGTTCGTACCGAGGTTCGTGTTACCGGAAGCTCGCGCGTGAATGTGGTGGATTCGGTTTCTATCCTTGTCACAGTCGTGGGACGAGTCACCGTGTACACGCCTTGTGTCGATGTGGTTGTTTCAAATATAGTTGCCGTTTCGATCTCCCGGACTGTGCTGATTGCTGTTTCGGTTGTAGTCTCTCGGAGTGTATCCACCACGGTTGTTGTTTCTCGGAAGGTGTTTACGTCAGTCAACGTCTCGCGAAGAGTGATGATCGAGGTTTCCGTCTCACGGATGGTGTTTGTTGCTGTTGCGATCTGCGTCTCTGTTGCTGTTTGCCTGATTGTACTTAATTCGAATATGGTCACCGTTTCTGTATTGATTCTGCTAATAGTGCTTGTCTCTACAGTGGTTTCCGTGCTGAACTCATAGAGAATCGTGGTCACTAATGAGACACTCGTGATTGTGGTCGGATCGAGCTCGATTTCAGTGACTGTAGTGGGAGAAGCGATTGTAAAGGTGGATATGCTAACTGCAGTGATAGTCGTGGGCTCATTTGGGACAATCGAGACAATAGTCGATATAGTGTATATGCTAGTATATGTTTCGAAGCTAGTCACAGTCAAAGGATCAGAGGTGACGGTGCGTAAGATAATACTAGGTGGGAGGGTGACGTAGCTCGTCTGTGAAATAGTATAAGTCTGTTCTTGAATCACAGATTCTGTGATCGTAGTTGAAAAAGCAGGCAGAGTACTTAGGAAAAGTCAGAATATTGCAAACTCTTTAAATGTCAAATCAAGAAAGGTCAGACTTACGTGGTATCCGTCACCCTCACAGGGTCCTGAGAGATGAAAACAGTCTCGGTTGCAGAAACGGGAATATTAGTCGTTTCTGTTATGGTGGTTGCATCTGCAGTGCTGGTCTCTGTGATAGTCACAGCATCTATGATACTCGTCTGTGTGATAGTGGTGAATATCGATTCTGTGAAGATGGTTCCTTGTTGGGGCACGGTTTCCGTTATGGTGGTTCCGCTGACCGTTGTCTCTGTCAAGTATACAGGACTGCCTGAGATGGTTCTATGAAGAAGTCAGCTTGTTGATCGAATGTTTCGAAGAATCTTAAATTGCACATACGTCGTAATCACCTGTGTAATTGGATCCTGCGTGATCGTAGTCGTTTCAGAGAGTGTTACAGAACTGAAGTTCGTCATAGTGTAAGACTCAGTTATATAAACAGTCGAAGTAGTGCCAGGAACGGATATTGTCTGAATTTGTGTGACAAAATAGGTGCGGGTTATGTTGAAATGCTCTCTAGTCGTGACGGGTTCCGTTATGGTTTGCGTGCTTCCTTGCGTCAGTTATTGCACACCAAAACAGGAGATGGTGTACCTCGTGACATTCAAAGCTGAGGGGATTTCTGTTGCAGTAGTGGTAGTAGTCAAAAACACTACAGAGCCGATTTTAGTTATCGTAGGCCCAGGCTCATAGGACGTAAATGTTGTGGTAGTGATATTTGCCGGCAGTGCAATGTACGATATTATTGTTTCTTCTACAGTGCTTGTGAAGAGGCTTGTTTCTGTAAAAGTGCGCAATGCGGTTTGGTTCAGAGTGGTAAAAAGTGTAGTGGTGGATAATCCGCTGGCTACTTCTGTCCGATAATTCGTGATGGTCCGAAACATTGATTCATTCCGAGTTACTGTAGGTCCCTCCACTGTGACATATTCCGTAGATGTACGATTAGTTCCAGACTCTGTGTATGTAACGAAAGAGGTTCTGGTCTGCGGATCTGGTGTAACGAAAACGGTGGAAGCGTTGACCCATTGAGTTTTATACACGGTAGCCCAACCTGTGTTAATGTAGACGGTAGATGCATTGGGGGTGACAGTAAAATTTTGAGTCAAAAAGACAGTTGCGGGTTGCTGAGTTTCGGTCAAAAACACCGTTGAGCCATTTTGAGTGACCACGGCTGTCTTTTGGTCTTGTGTTTGAGTAACGAATATTGTAGACCCATTGCGCGTAATGTATGAAGTATCGGGCGCAGGGGTCTCGTATATCGTCGAGATATTCGGCGTGATGAATACTGTGGGTGCTTCTTTCGTTACGGTAGTTCCGTTTCGAGTGAAGAGAACGGTAGAGACATTTTCTCGCTCGGTGATTGTAAAGGTGATAGCCTGTGTAATTATGGCTGTACGTGGTTCGTCTGTTACACGAAAGGTCGACTGCAAATGTCAAACGTGTATGGCAAAGAAAGAGATGCAAGGTCGCGCTTACTGCATTTTGGCGCTCCGTAACTGTCAAGGTCCTGATGACATCTTTGCCAGAGAGAGTGACAGTTGTCTAGCAATTCGTCAGACTCAAGATAACACAAAACGAGAAAATCATTGAAAGAACGCTTACGGCGTTTGCTACTACCGTTATGGTTTCTTTTGGAGGTGTGAGGGTGACTGTAGTCTGTTTTCTTTAGTTCCGGAACACCTGAAAGTTGATTTGTAAAGACATACGGCATTCGGATTCAACGTAATGGTCTTAGGCACCTCTGACAGGGTGATAATGGACTAGAATGGTTGAGTATATTTCTCGATTGACGTTAGAACAACACATACGATATTTGGAGTCAGAGTAAGTGTCTTTTGATCTCTTGAAAGGGTGACAGTTGTCTGGAGAATTAGGGTTCCCAGTTTGAGAAATGTCATCAAAAGGAGAACATACTGCATTCAAAGTCTGAGTAAGCGTCAATGTGCTAATGTTGGTGTTGGCAGGCACTGTGGTCGTGAACGAAAGGGTCACCGTGGTCTGGGATTTGTGTCAGCTTTTCAGTGAAATCAGCAGAATTTTGCTTACCGCATTCTGATTCTCGGTCAATGTGATGTATCTCACAGCGATGCTACTGAATGCGGCTTCAGAGGTGATGTTTATGTTTGCATTTCCTTCTGAGAGCGACTCCGAAGGAAGAGAGTCAGCTGTACTAATAGACGTAGCTTCAAAAGAAGATGTGAGATTTGTGATGGCAGTGATCGAGGGTGACTCCAAAGGAATAGAGTTAGCTACAGTACTAGATGTAGCTTCAGAGGTGAGATTTGCAATGGCAGTAGTCGAGAGCGAATCAAAAGCAGATTCAGCTGCACTACTAATTGTTACGTTAAATGTGGCGTTTACCGCGAAACTGGTCGATAATGACTCCGAAGGAAGAGAATTAGTTGGAATACTAGGGGTAACATCAATGGTACTAGAAGAAGTTATATCTAGACTAGTCAGGGTGATAGAAAGGTTTGAACTCCGTGTGAGAAAGTCATTGCTAGGCCCCTCAATAGATACGGGCGTACTGCCTAAAGTCTGCTCTGAGGTAGTCAAACTCTCCAAGGCTTCCTCAGCTGTCGATGCCTCTTGAGTTGCGGTACCTTGACGAAGAAGATCATTAGCAGTTGATGACCTGGGAATTTGCTGTTATGCTGAAAGAAGTTCTGCATATGCGAGGCAAATGAAGACAAAAGCTGCTTGGAATAAGAAACAAGTAGAGCATCATAGTTACCTATACTGATAGTCGTTGAGTCCTCGGAGGGTGGAGATGAAGATTCGTCATCGTCCTGGGTAAGTTAGCGTATCAACGTGGTCTATGCTTGCGTGCTGTGCCTCAGATGAATGCATGCGATAAGGAAAAATCTGAACCTTGAGTTCGAGAGATAGACTGCTCAAATAAATGGAAAGGTAGATAGTCGATTTTATTCCCGCGTTGTACTAAGCACGCGTGTAAGCTTTAGGCAGATGGTGCTAGGCGTACAAGACGCGATTAGGTCACAGGCATCATTCTGAAATATGAAAATTTCTCAGAAAGTGGATGCTTTGGATTTTGATTTGCCACATATGTATCCGGGAATGCCAGTAAGCGATTACAGCTGGATCTTACCTGCAAGGAAGACGTGGAAGTGCCTCGCGATTGCAGCGTATGGTGCAATAAGCGACATTCCGGTGTGATCAGCGTGGAGAAATATAGGGATTATCGGAGCACTGAATTCCCCATACCGTAGACGCTCGAAGTGAGGGAAAGGACATCATGCTTTGAAGGAAGAGTGGTATGGTTTGGAGCGCCAATGCCCAGTGTTGTCGCCAGCCACTGACACCACTGGCCCTTGGCTATTGGTATTCTAAGACATGATCTTGTGGTATCTTTAGAGCTGGTTTGTATACATGGCTATCAGTTTCGCTTCACCAATGGTACCTAATGCGTTCTCGGCCTGTCATGGTACGTATTTGCACGCAAGTTGAGGTTCATGGCCAAGCATGCCAGACTCGCGTTGTCGGGATGCGATTGTTCCGCTTTAGAAAGCCGATGTATCTTCGTACGCGGTTTCTAGCTGTAGAGGCCATAAAGTTGAAACACAATATTATGGCCGAAAGGGTGATGCTCTATCGTCGCTGCTGCATATGCTGGACTAGTGCCTGGGAGCATCGGCCCCGTCGACGCAATTGAGACGCGGTGGCTATCCGTGGGCGGGTTCCAAGGCTCGGGCTATATACTCAGGCTTGCTGTATCTGAACTTGACTCTGCACTCACTTCTAATACCACTCCCAATGATGCGATGGAGAAGAGGCGGGACGTGGGCGGTCCAGTCACAACTCCCTGGGGAGGCTTGGCAGCTAGGGCGCTCATTTTGTGGTGTGGGTCGGCTCCCTTGCCTTCCCGCCTCACAACCCTCGCCACCCACAACACAACATTACACACATTGCACACCAAGCCCTATCATGCTGCTGAGCGGGCATATTGCCCACCCCAAACCCATGTGGGGCTTCTATTCTCTTCGACGATGCCAATGACGCAATTAGAATACCCCTGGTGTCCTATGGAAGCTACATGAGGCGGTCCGACGCGTCTCGCTGCGAGACAGCTCTCTCGTGTTCTCCGCTGATGGCAGCAGCATTCAGCTCCCTTGGCCTCCTGGGCCTCATCCTTATAAAAACAATTCACCCGCATTACCTTTGGGACCCCTGGACGAGTGTCTAGGAACTACAGTGACAGGCCAGGAAAGCCGGAGATGCTGTCGCTTGTGCTGAGGCCGTCCCATGCCAACGCAGACTGGTTGCTTCAATGCGATTGTATGGCCCCCTCAATTACATTTTTTTCCCTTACGGTGATACGAGCAACATTGATAGCAGCTTGCCCTTGGTCCAACTGCCGGCCTCTGGGTGACCGGACGAGGCGGTGATTCCCGAGGGCACCGTAGGTTACCTGATTTGGCGCTCGATGATCCATGTGAGGCTGCACATCGAAAGGAAGAATTCTAAATTCAATCAGTGACTCTATGACTCCACGCGCTGTTTAAGCAGCTGTATGTTGTCCGCAAGGCACACTAATCGTAAGTTGCCACTTCACAAACGGACATGTAGTACACATGAACGCCAACTCAAGGACAAACAAACCGCTTACCTTCCAGAAGTTCTTGCCTACTAAGATTTTACATGGGAACTGTATCCTGGAGCCTCATACTTAAGACATATCGCCAACATGTATACCGAATGTGAAACGTCCTTGATGTCATCTCAAAGTTTTCTGTTCATAGATGCCTGGGCTTGGCTTATTTCGGTATGCCCAGATTGAGCGTGCTAGGTAACTAGCCGACCACCACCGGGAAGCGTCAACTCTTGAAGAGCTATTGGCCGCATGGTGCAGCGTATCCAAATTACTCTGCAGACATCCAGAAACCAACAAAATCCAATCTTTTGTACATATTACTGTTTCAAATCCGGTCCTGTATAGGATGGTGCCTTCGGTCTCTTTCAACAAGCAAGCCCCTGTCCTCTCGAAATGTCTGTTGTTGACACAACTGGGGCTCGCGAGCGCTTCTAAACACGACTAAACACGCAACGGACCGACAGCCTTGTCCAGATGGCACGATAACGCGAAAGGTTGCAAGATGAGCGATACTTAGTTGTGTTGACAATGTCGTTTCTTTCGTGTCTTTCGGCATTTTTTTGGTCATCCGGACCAGGTCGTAAGTCCGCCGTGTGTCTGTATCTCGGAACATTGACCTCGTATATTTAGGGTTGCAAGTCGGAGAGGTTCCTGCCACTCCTGATCCACGGTCAAGCGATGGGGGCATTGCGCGGTCGCGATGTTAAAGCTGACATATCTCGACCCCACAGGAAGTCTTGCAGATTAATCACGAGCCAGAACAGCATATGTGGGCAAGTGAATCTCCTGGACGACCTAGATAGCATTTATGGGCTTGGGAGCCGAGGACTTCAAACATTATCATTCACAGGCAGATACTATATTCTTTTGCCCAAGACCTGGTTCCAAGACCCACCAACCTTGCTCAAGTTTTCAATGGAAGCAGACTTTAGAGATAGCAAACCTTCTGATAACCGGACCTCGTCTCCAAAACCATCACAATGATTGGAACCATCGAATACGAACCGCCTTTAGCTAGTTCTTGGAAACTTATGTCTCCATGCGTCATGAATTTCGCTTCGGTAGAGATTACAGGCTGCTTCCATTGCATCGTCAGGGTCACCATAAGGGATGACTCCCGCCATTAGGTCTACGCCTTGGTTCCTCTGGACTCGCGTAACGTAAGAGGTCAACTCGCTTAGCCTGATGTTGTTGTGATAATGCAGGCGGCAATGGAGGATGGCCCTTGTCAGGACCTGAGCGCCGCGACCAGTCGGATGCACTTGGACTCCCTCGCCCAGGTCGAACAGGGTATAATCAATGAGCTCTCGATTAGAACCCTTGTAACCATGTACTTTTTTTATTTCACCCATTGCTGGGCGGTTGTTCTGGTACGCAAAACGCCAGTCATCGAGGAAGCTCTTGTCGTCATCGTATTCTTCATAGGTTCGATCTGACGTCGAAGTATTGCCTTCATCACCTATTACCAATCGATGGTACCACTTCACGCATTCTATCATTTGGTGGTATATTCGGCTTCGTTCGAGCGTCTTGACGTCCTTCAGGTCACGGCTGTGGTACTGTTGGCGTCAGTAACGCACCATTTGTTGGCAATTGAAGCCGACTTACGACGAAGTTACGAATCTCCCGCACACCCCAATGTTTGAAGAGGCGAGCACCGACATCTCTCCATGCAAAGATGTGCAAGGGGAAGTACTGTCGATTTCAGGAGCGGCACTTATTTGGAGCTGATGTGGAAACTCACCGTCAAGATTTCTTCAGCACTAATGACAAAGTTGCCACCAAAGGTTATGTCGACGTTGGGCGGAGTACAATACGATTCCAGTTCGTTGTCAACGTTCCAATGAATCTCGGGGAAGGTGTCATCATGGTATCCATAATCAATCCGGGAAAGCGCGATCCTTGCAGCGGGCCAGCAATAATGCTTTTTGGCACGCCGTGCAAGGTCCTTCTTGACTTTCCATGGAATTCCTTCTGGCTCCGGAGATGGTTTATCAGAGCGGAACTCTGAGCCACTCGAAGATTTCGCCTCCGAGTCGCTGTCATGCGGTGCTGCCTTCACAGGCGTCGATTTCTGGACCTTGGGGCCTTTAATCTCGGCAGAGTCATCCGCCGCCCGAAACCTTCCCAGGACCAGAGCGTTGGGCGCTTGCTGGAAAACGAAGGGTTTTCCAATTGGCAGGACTGGCTGACTTGTGTAAGAAGCATGCCAAGCCAGTTGATGTTGCCAACGCCTGTTGATTACTGCCGCCATGGGCTCTACAGGCCAGCGTGGTGTTGCAAGGAACCTAGCTCGGACCTCAGGGTGCACTCGAGTGCACAGATACGGAGTATCTTCGAGGACCAGCCGCCATTCAGGAAAGAGCTCTTTGTACCCATCAATGCGATAGCTCCAAAATCGTAGTCCACAGCGCTGCTCCTCGATGCTGCCCTCGTGAACGTACGCCTCGCTAAATTCTATGATGATCTGCATGGCTTTGCGGACGTCATTGGGGAAACCACTCCTAGGACGCTCCAGGAGCTGGAGAAACTCCCTATCTATGCTACCATATCGAGTTGCGCGAGTGGCGCAGGCTGGCTGAGGGTTTATGGGGATACTCAGGTCCAGGCCCATCTCCTCCGTTGTTGGCGGGGCTGCCTCATCCTCGGAGAGCGCTGCGTGTTGCCATTAGCATCAATGCGGTTTGGAAGCAGGATTTTGCCTACTTGGCGACTAGCGACGGACAGCTCTCCTGTAGTTGTATGGCTTGGGCCAAGGATACATTTTACTGTCGGGCTACCTGTGGCGGCGTCTTGACACTGAACTCTTGTATATTTTGCTCCTGACGAAGAATATCACGCATCAAAAAATTGCCGCAAAAGAGCGACGGCTTGGGCGACAAGGTATACGCGTTGGGGAATCGGAGAGATATAGAGGCAACTGGGGGGCGGCGTGCTCAGTCGAGCGAGATTAAGTTGGCGGCTTGGGACAGAGTGAGTGCGAATAAATCTTTAGTAACCGAGTTTCGCAGTCCACAGCGTTTGTCCTCTGCCGCAACTTCAGATGAAGAAGTTACTGGCACTCCATATTTTTCACCAAAGCCAAAAGAGATCATCATATAGATGCCACCACGGTCAGTTTAGGGAGTGAACAGACTTGAAAGCGTCCAGTGGTACTTAGCGGTGTCAGAAATGGATGGAATATGAGTTATGGACACGAAACCCCTGAGTACTCTAAGAATCAGACTGGAGCTGCTGTTGCGATACCTTCTACATGATAAAGCCTCAGCTCTAAAATCACCTAGAACTTTCTATAGCTAAAAAAAATACATGACTGGCTTTCCAGAACATTATTTTCTGCTTTGTAAGTAGAAATACGAAATAATTGTGTATATTCTCCTACCGAACACCGCCAAAAACAAATCGAACACCTCACATACCAAGTATAAAACGCTTTTAGCTTGAATTCTGAATTGAAAGAGTATATTGTATTACTCCCAACTCTCTCTCAAATCAATATTAGAACGATTTTAAGACCATTTTGGACTTTTACGCTGAGTTTTGGAGACCGGAGACCGGAGGCCAGAGCAACACAACTCCCAATCGCTCGTATAGATCGTAAATCTAATATCACATTTGTCCAGGGGGACGAAAAAGATCAACGGAATTGAATTTTGTGTTAGTTTTAATGCCATTCGGTCGTTGTTCATGCTTCGGATTTCTCTCCTATTTCATGCATGTGCGACACGGATTGGAAATTCTCCAAAGTTACTAGGAAATTTCGCCCTCTAAAAGCTGAGCTGACGCTCTTATGGCTGTGATCAGAATTGAATACTAAGTTTAAATTGCGCGCCAGTTGCTATGCTGGGCAAACAGCCCACAGTGCAGGTATGTGATCGCCAGACTTTCTTTTGTAACATAGTCGGAACGAGACAGCCAAGAGCCTTTTCAGCACGGAAACATTGTTGTAAAGATATGAGTTTTACTAAAGCTTTGTGGGTACACAAACGGAAAAGCAGAGGCGCTAAAGTCGTGGTAATTAGGACATTGGCCGCCGCTAAGCATCGGAGGAGCGCGCTTCTCGTGTCGTCCTTGTTATATCCGATGCGCCACCTGTGTGACTCGGGGGGTTTTAGACGGCAGAGGGAGTAATTTCATATCCTTTAGCGATATAGGAAACCTGGATGGGACTCAGAAATGGATGTTTATAAAGTAGACAATGATTAAAAGGTACAGCATGCAAATGGAAGAATTCAAACGAAGGCCATGCGACCCAGCAAAATCCAACGCTCCGTGTAGGGACTACCAACGATTGCCTCTATTGGGAAACTTTCGCTTGTATGATATGCAGGCAACATCTCGCCAACGCAGCTTTGCCGCTTCATCAGCTAGCTCCGTGTCTCCCAAAGGCTCAACTAGATCAGCCAACTTGTGCTCTGCAACATACGCTTCGAGCTGGCTCAGTCGAACACTCTGATTTCTGTTTTGGCGAGCATGCTTAATAGCCTTTGTCAGCACCTGTGCGCCGCGGCCGGTCGGATGAACCTTGACAAAATCCGCCATGTCGAAGAGGAAGTAGTCAGTCAACTCTCTATCGTAGCCCACGTTTCCATTAGACTTTGCAATCCATTTCATGGATGATCTAGGCTGATAGTATTTCAGATCACTGTCAAACCAGTTCTTGGCGCGGCTCATGGCATGCTGAAGTCTGGAGCGATCCACCGTGTCTCTATCCTTGAGATCGTATACGTAAACGATGAAGCGTACGATTTCAACCGCTGTCCAGCTCTTGATGAGCCGTAGGAGGACCTCCCTCCAAGAGGTGTGGAGCGGGAAGTAGGTCAGGATCTCCTCTGCGCTCATTGGGTGGCTGCCAGCCAAGGTGATATCGACGTTGCAAGGGGTGCATCGGCTCTCGAGCTCGCACGAGCGCCCCCAGTAAACCATATCCGGGAGATCTTCATTTCGCCTATGGAGGATCTCTCGGAACACTTTGTGACGGCCCAGCGGCCAAGAATAGAGGATCTTGCCGCGCTTCTGGCGAAAATCCTGGACTGCCTGGGCGACCTCTGGGCTGGAAGTTTCCTCAGTCGGAGGGGTTTCTGGGATTTCAACAGCGGAACTTTCCGTTGTACATGTCGAGAGACCCAGTTCCGCCTCACAGTCGGTATCGTAGTCGGATACAAAATTTTCATTTGTGTCGTTCGAATAGTCTTCCTCGCAATTCGTTAGTTGTCGCTTCCGCGACGGGGGCGCCACTGCTCTCGGCCCTTGCCTTACTCCCACTTCTTCTAGGGCCCCAGTAGCCACGGCCGTGGGGTTTGAAGTGAGTACATTCGCCACGGCCTGGTCTACCACGTCCATCATGATTTTCATGGAAGGAAGTGTATCAGAATCACCGGAAAAGGTCTGGCCCACGAGCTTTACGGACAGCGGCGCATGCTGTAGGTACCTAGGCTCAAGTCGAAACAATTCCAACCACTCTTTGAAAAGATCGTAGCCACCGGTGGAGCGGATGGCCCAGTATCGCAAGCCAGATCCTGGTTCGTCTGCCATTGCTTGGTACCAGAAACGCCTGCTGAAGATGAGGATTGTGTTGAGAAGGTTCAGCACCTCTTGAGGTTGGCCGAAGCGGCCTGATCGCAGAGCCCATAGCAACTTCCAGCTGAGTAGATTATTTTCAGAGTAATACTCAATTGGGACCCATGCGTTCAAATCTGGCATGTTTTGCCCATCTTTCAGTGGGATCGTGTCTGGATTCAGTGGGTGGAGTGTCGGCGGCAGCTGGAGCTGTTGGTGATTCTCCAACTGAATCTCCTGTCGCGGTTCTACATGAATGGGTACCCAAGATACCTTATCATTGATTGGTTTTGGCGCTACTATTCCTCTTGGATGACCGTCATCAACTTTGACTAGGCGAAACCGAGAACAGTCCTTGGTTTGGCCTGGACGGGAATTCATATTGCCGACTATAAAGACGCGTTAGTTCAGCAGTTGCTTCATTATTTTAGGATTCGTCAATAGCGAATGAAAACTCACAGGTAGGTACCTACGTTGCTGTTGTGTTCTGTGGGGAAAGTTTGGTTGGTGGGCAGAAAAGTGTGATATCTCGTTCTTGTCTCGGAGGGCAAACAAGTCGCTTTACCTACGAATTTGCACATTGCATTGACATTGCATCACAACAAACCAGTCTCTGAGTGAATGGGGCCAACTATATTTACCATCATGCGCGGATATTCCGGTTTGCTTGGCAATTTCACTATTCACTGCCACATTACAACATTGTATCGGGATACATTAAAGTGAAAGCCGCAGTGGTTTTATGCATATCCTGTATATTAATTGCTATGTCATATAAAAGGGGGACATTAGTCATAGAATAGCACATATAATTAGCTATTAGAGATCGTCAGGACTCATCCAGGCATATTATCATTGCAGCAGCAGGTTTCAGGCGCTGTCCGGTCGGGAATCACGAGTTGATAATATCCATAATCTCATATGATCTGCTGACACAATGTCAATAGTAAGCACGGTGAAGTGGAGTAGTATCGCACATGTGGTGTACAGGCGACAATGAGAAAATAATAACGAACTGAAGCAATTAAAGATAGCAGTATCGTGCCTATGAGCTCCATCTGATACCATGTATCCACAAATGTAGTTTTAATGCTGATCCAACAGATACATAGATGCCGCAAAGCCTCCATCGTTTGACCGTCTGCTTGGCAGTTCCCTAAGCCGTGGCTTTCGCGCTAGGATAACTGAATTTGAGGTATCATTGAGACGCATTCGTCAATAATGAGTTGAAAGTCTTTATTTTCTACGCTCCTTAGTTGTCTTCTTGTGCGCGTCCAGGGCTTCGAAGTGTCTCTAATACGCCATCCTATCAGCTATTGTGTTGACCACTGGAAGCTGAGATGTGCAAAGAGAATTTTTTCGAACATATTCCTCGACTTGGCTTAGTTTTACTTTCTCGTTGTTAGTCTGCATCGCGTATTGAACTACAGCGGTGAGTTCTCGCGCATCCTTGTCTGAAGAGAAAGACGCAACCCCTTCAGCAAGATCGATCAAAAAGTAGTCAGATGGACGGTCTTCGTGATTTCCAACATTTCTCAGGCAGGTCGATGAAGAAATTTCAGAGCACACAAAAGCCGATGCCTCGTTTTCTGTATGAGCTCTTGGAAGGCGCTTTGCAATAGTTGAGCCTTTCATGAAGTTCTCAGTCTCAAAGCCGCGGACCAAGGCCTATGGATGTTCACTCACGCATATCAAAGCTGCAAATCTTCTTGGACACGAACGATAAACCGGATTATTCGAGTCTGATACCACACCGCTTCATGGAGACGAAGCAATACGGAATGCCATATAGTGCGAAGAGGAAAGAACTAAATAGATGAGCATACTTGGTGGGCAATCAGCGCAGATGGAAATATTACAGTAAGTATCTCGACCGCCGAGCAGGTGATGCCTCCCAGCAGCCTGGTATCAATATGGGCGGGGGTACAGCGGCTCTCCAAGTTGTGGTCATATTGAGGCCCTCGATCAGCCACGACCGGAAGCTTTTGCTTATGGTTTTTGAATCGGAAATATCTCTTCATACCTGACGGCCAGTTATACGACCTAAATCCCAGCCAGTTTTTTGGGCAATCGTCATGGACCCTCTTAGTTATGGACGGCTCGGCCGCATCTCGAGTCATGGTGATCGCAGCCATGCTTCCCTGGACCTCCAACTCCTCCTTATTCTCTATGGCCTCGATAGCCTGCCGTTTGTTGTCGTTCGAAGACGCATCGCCCATCGGTCTCTTTGCAACTCGGGAGTGCGCAGGTGTGCCAGGGCTCGGAGCATATCCATCCTCGTCATTTGGATGATCCTTGTTCCATTGGATCAATAGTTCCCAGGACGATTTGGGGATCCCATCAATCAGAGTATTGTCTGGGCCTGGCGGAAGCTGGGCAGACGCTGATACATCATGTGCTCGACAGTGTGTATTATCAACAAATGCGGGCATCGCTTCGGAAATAGTCAGCTCGTACATAAAGAGTACATTCGAGAAGTAATATTCTCATACTCTGTGATTCCACTGCTGGCTTCCGTACAACAGTATGTCCTGCGAGTTGGGGGACTTTGGTCTCCTGGATTCGGTGGAATTGTGGACCTTTGCATGAATTTGGGCCAAGAAGCCGATAATCCACGTCTGAGGCATGAGAGCCTATGTGAGTTTTGTATTGGGTGCGGTTGAGCAGTAGTCCTGTAGGGAGGTCTAATGACCGGCCATCTTCGTTGCTTTGCTGGCCAGAGTTTGCCATCGAAACTGGAAGATGTTGTGCTTAGTGGTGTTACAAAAGCTGTGAGAGATCAGATATTGTTGTGGGCAATCAAGTCTCGACTATACGAAAGTGGACGAGTTAATAACAACGACCAGTAACTCAGACCCACTTATGTTCAAAATTTTGCCCATCATCTTCGCCAGGTTAGTTTTATTTCAAAACGGGATTATAAGAACAATCTCGCTAAGCACTTCTGAACAGAAAAATAGCCCGACCTAATGCCCAGGATGACTCTACTAGCTTGAGATAAGCATTTAAAAACTTCAGGAACGATAACATCAATATCACCAGTGCAATTCAAGGTCCCAAAAGGCTTTCTCATTTCAAAGTAGGCTACTTCATTCTTGTACGACTACCCTCTGCCCAGGTGACATGATTCACGTGATCAGTAACGAAGATCCTTCCAAGGCTTCAATATGACACACAGCGTACGTAATCAGGCGCTCATATGTGATTAACTAGCCGATCAATCATAATATATAAGTAGTAGATATTACAACTTAAAACTTGAAGTGTTTTCATTGTTCCATCTTTCCTCGGCGGCTTGGATCACGTCGTGGCCGTAAAGATACTCCTGAAATAGCGAATTCCCCATGAGATTTGGGCTACCGGGATAATCTCCCGCCCGGAATACACCTTCTCTCATTTCATATTGCGGTCCATCACGCATATGAATAAAAAACCTATTTGTCCAAGAGCCTCGTTGAACGGTATGTGCTCTTTCGTATCGAATATTGTAAAAGAATTTGAGCGCCATTGAAAGTTGGGTGACATCTGTGATCTTCGAAAGTACGAACCCCAGCGTTGAAGCATCTTCGATAGCCATGGCAGCACCTTGAGCAAGATATGGCAATGTTGCATGCACCGCATCTCCAATTGCCACCATTTTTCCCGATCGATGCACCCAACTGGACACTGGTGGTAAATCTATAAGTCGCCACTTTTCCAGGCTCTCGGGAAGATGCGAGAGAAGTTTTTGGGTTCTTAGAAAAATTAGCTTCAACGTTTCATTATAAAAAAAGCAACCTTGGAACCTACACGTTACTCCAGCCTGAAAAGGCCTTTCGAACTTCGTCAACGCTTGCTGGAGCTCTATATCCGCTCATCATATTGTCATCGGGTATAACCATCAGCAAGTTGTATGATTTTTCTTTTTGCATATTGTAACTAAGTGGAAATTAACTCAAATCGCAAGGTGGGCACGGAATTATTTTACCCGATGATATGATGGTCCGGCCCTAACCATTGCTCAAAGCCGGGTGTCTTGACCAAGTGAGCGAGGTCAGGGTCAGCAAGCAACTCAGAACACGGTATTACCGCTCGAAAGCATGTGTCTCCTGTCTCGTGCGGCTCGATATCTTGGCCTAGAGCTTTCCTCGCGATGCTCTTGACGCCATCAGCAGCCACTACCAAGTCCCCTTTGATGACTTCTCCGGTTTGTAAAACGACAGAGCCCTCTTCGGGTCGGTATTCTTTAACCTCAGCCCCTCTCCGCAGCTTCATGCCAGCATGTTTAGCAGCCTCGAATAACACGGTGTGATAATCGGGGCGATACACTTGCCAATATGGCGCACCAAATCTGGCTTCGTGACTGAGGAGATCACTAACACCGCGGGCTTCCCCCGTTTTCCAATCGCGATAGTTGATCCGATACGGCCTGGAAGCGATCTTGGACATCTTTTCCCCTAAGCCCCATCGAATCAGCTCGCGTGCGGCGTTGGGAGGGACCTGTACCCCGGCACCAATCTTCGATGCAGGGACAGAAGATGTCAGCCATGGTCGCGAGGAAGTTTCGAATCAAGTTCATATTTACCTCCCCAAACTCAGATGCCTGCTCCACGACAGTTACATCATGTCCAGCTTTGCGAACAGCCAGCGCAGTGCTGAGGCCAGCCAGTCCGGCACCGACCACTATGACATGGAGCTTAAGTTTCTGATCGTTCATATTCGGTCTTGGCGCTAGATCTATCTTAGTAGACGGGTTTGGGCTGACGAAACAGGTGTATAGAATGAACAACGTGGGATTCTCTGCACTCTAGCACAGCTCCGTCTATGCTCCGTTTCGCCCTACTTGTCACTTGTGATTGCAGTCGGGAGCGGGCCTCACGACAGTCGGGTTCCGTTGCCCGAACAATGGCCGAAGCGGTGGATAACGGAACTGAATTCCGGTCGTTCCGGAGCTCACAACCAGGGTGCGCGACCGCCCTGGCGGAGTATTCCGTGGCTCAACACCAACATCCCAAAGTATGGTGGACCGTCCTTTTTTTTGGCTCTAAACGCTTTCATGGCATATACCTAGGATGAAAATTACGATGTGCGCATTATGGGCCATGATCTATTTGCGCGATTACGAGGCATTGCTTTGTTGCCAGGGGTCGACGTGACACGCAACTTGCCCTCGCCTCAATCCAACACCAATTGTTGCACACGGCGAAGTCTTTGAAATTGAATTACCCGCTTGGTCGGCCAAAAAAAGGTGCTGCTACCTCTTGTTCTCTTGGGAAACTGCATGCGGCATGTCTGCTCGGCCTATTTAGACAGATGCAAGCACCGAGATACCATCTAGGACTGGCAAGAACTTAGACGCAAACATGGCTGAAAATCTCTTATTGGCTCTTGTAATTCCATAATGGTTGATCTGGGGATGGAGTATCATAGTGAGGCCTCTGTGCGTAAGAGGTAGTCGCTGGTTCGATTTACATTGTAGCCCTCAATTTGTCACTAATGCATTTATTTCCAATCTTTGACCACAATCATTGATCTAATCTGATTATCAGTATATTTTTTTTTTAGTTTCGAATCTTCCGAAAAGTCTAAATTCATTCTGGCTTTATCGAGAGCTAATCTATAAGGTCTCTTCTGTATATTGCAAACCGCCTTGTAGTGTGGAAGACTTTCTCATCAAATCTATAATTTAATACTTTTGCCAAACAATGCGCTAGAGAGGAGATGATTTCATTCATGAATTTAACCTGGTTCTAATTGCATAGGAACAAGGAGACCGTATATTGCGGCTCGAGGGAAAAAAATCTTGTTGTAGCATACCGCCGCTTTTGACGCCATAGCACCCATGTCAATAGAACGGGCCCAATCAATTCATTGTTGAAGGTCGCAGTTTTCATTTCTCACAAATACAAGTAAGGTCATAAAAGTATGTGCGCAGACAAGTAGTATGCAACGCGGATTTGTCTAATTTGTACTACAATAAGCGTCTGGGGAAGGGAAAAACCATCATTTCAAGACAAACACCGAGATAAGCTAATATTGTTTTAGAAGCCGTCATTCGCCGTTAGATTAGGCACCACCGCACCTCGATAATGTTTTGTGAGGGCAGAATTGGCTGGAGCGCGGCATGGACAAGCGGGGTAACAGATATAAACCCTCCCCGTAGGTGCCAGCGAGAACATGAACTCACGACTCCGTTCACAAACCAGTGCTAACATCCTAATATTTCTCAATATTTAATCACTTTACGTTAATTGATCGAATTGGACCCAATGATTGAGGGTACTGCATTGTTTAACGTGCCTAGCTTGCCAGAGCCGTGCAAAGCCTGGTACAAAGTCTTCGGTGATCTCACATCTGCAACACCTCTCATGGTTCTCCACGAAGAACCTGGGGCCTTTCATGTCTACTTGCTTCCATTGACAGATCTTGCATCCTCTGTACCTGTCGTCTTTTACGATCAAATTGGCAATGGGCGGCCGACACATCTACCCGGGAAAGCCGGCGACAAAAACTTCTGGACTGTGGATCTGTTTCAAAATTAGTTCGAGAACCTTGTAACTCACTTGGATTTAAAAGATCGTCCAATTGATGTGTATGGACACTCTTGGGGTGGTATGCTTACCGCAGTCTGAGCAGGATCAACGAGCGCAACTAACCTCCGACGTCTCATTATTTCTAATATTTTTGCGAGCATGGACGTTTGGAGGATAAGTATAATCCATCTGCACAAAAACCTACCAACTTTTGTGCAGGTGCTCCATCAGGCTGAAGAAACAAAGGACTTCGAAAGCCCCGAATGTGAGGCTGCTGTGGAGGTTTTCTACAAACGGCATCTGAGCCTTACCAGGCCATGGCCAAGCCAGGAAGTCCAAGCTGCGTTGAAATGGTTTGCAGAAGATCCGACAATCTATGGAACAATTCCAGTCTCTTCCACGTATTCATCAACCACGCATTAATGGTGAATACAGATACGGACCTAGTGAGCTATATATTTCAAGATCCCTCCGCGATTGGACGTGCATTCCTTTGCTTTCTAAGACCAAGACTCATACACTCCTCATAAACGGGGATCAATACGAAGCGCAGGATGTCGCCATGCAACCATTCTTCGAACACATTCCTAAAGTGAAATGGATCACTATCAATAAAGCAGCACACTTTTCGCATGTTTACCAATGAGAGAAATATACGAGGGACTTGAAAGATTTTCTTTGGGCATAGAGTTTCGACTCATAAGCAGAGTAGCTTATTGCCTACTTCTCGCGGGATCGCATACAGCGAGCTCATGGCTCTTTCTCGCAGGTGTTGGATAAACTGATGTATTCCATTGCTATTTAGAATTGTCTCTTGTAATAATAGCTGGTTACTCAATAGTCTTTGATTTGAAACATTAATTGTGAACGTGCATGCTGGACCTTTAACCTTCAGAGTCATAGATTCCAAAGCACAATCCCAACAATGTCCCAATAACGAAAACACCAAACACTATCATGAATTTTAGTAAGGTATATTGGCGATGCATGCTTTGGCGATCATGGATGTAATACTAATGTAGGGTCAATGATTGGACCTCATTGATTTCCCCACTGTGACACAACCGCTGTCCTCATAGAATTGACTGGGATGAGTATAACTAAATTTTCACTATCTGATAACATTTTCGGCAACCACTAGCATGTGGAGGCTCTCATGTCAGAGATCACCAAACTAGCCATTGGTCTTTGAATTAGTATACATAATCGGAGGCATCAGCAAATATGGTATCTGTGGCACAGGTCTTGAATCAAATGGTAGCAGTAATGGAAACAGCTTTGGGGGTGGCCCTGGAATCGGTGTCACGTAACCCCTATCTAGTTATCGTCTTCGCTAGCTTGGCAGGAGCTATTGCTGTGATTTATCTAGCATTTTGGGGACTGTTTATCCAGTATGATGCAGCCTATGAGAAAGGGGATGTCGGAGAAAAGGATGATGACATTTTGAAGAACGAAAACCACGGGACTGAAGTTTAAATCGATATAGATGTTCAAGCATGGATTCGGCCTTTGCAAGACCGATTAGGAGACAGAGTTTCTAGTGAGATACATATAGTTTTCTCATATAGATTGGCACTGAATGAGAGTACCTATAAATTTTGTTGAACAGCTATGAATTGGCGTTTATTTAGCTGCTCCCAGGCAAAATTGGTTCGTCCAGCTTAAGGTACGACCGAGGTGAAATAAACCATCATCGACCCCTCATTGACAGAAGAAGCAAACTTTTTGATCTCACTATGAGCAGGACATTGCTTATCATAGAACTCAAAATCCTCCATACTCGCGAATGTCGTCTTGGCACAGACCGTAAACCCTTTGTTACGAGCATCATCTCTAGTCTGACCAGCATCAACTGCCACAATATAGGGTTGGCCATCCTGGTTAAGGATCAGAATCGTAGATCTATCTCTGAAAGCAACTACTCTTACCTTCAAGGCTTTTTGTTGAGCTGTTTTGTACATTGCAAGCAGCTTTTCCTGGTTTTCCACGTCCGGAATCTTGAAAAGGGTCACTCTGTGAACGTATTCGGAACTCATGGCGTTTATGTGACTGTATGAATAGCCAATTGATGGATAAGTTTCTACGTTATTGGGTCTGATAGATCAACGCGGACAATTGGTGTTTCAGGATGAACCTGCGGCGTAATGATGCGGGTGGCCTACCGGACTGCCGCTTAGTCATGTGGTTCGTCGAGCGGAAAGTTTCCCGCATCGGAATCAGCCCGTCCTCGCTTCACCTCCATGTAACGATAACATCCACATGTCCACGAGTACGCTCCGTATTTTCACTTTCTCTATTCTTCGGGACTCCAAATCCGTGTCTAAATAACAAGGGAACGGCCTTATCAGCTGAACCAATTAGACTCATGCTCGGTCCTGTTAGGCACATATTCAACAGCACTATCTTTTGTTCTTATGTATCAGTTTCTATCAAACGTCATCATTAAACGCCATTATTTAGGATTAAAATTTCCATCATGTTTTTAAAATCTGTTTACGTGTTATCAATCTGCGTTACAAGCTAGGGACAATCTTATTTAGATCACGAACGACTGCTAAACTATTACCAACCTCGAGATTTTGTTGTTAATCTGACGAGGTTTGGTCTCAAACCTCCCATTCTTGCTGCCTAAAGAAATGTCCAACCCTTCCCCATGCTCCAGGGTTCTCGCGCACGCGTGCCGCGATTTCATGGTCCAAGTCACTAACATCGAGACCAGCCATGTATCGTGCTTGTCTGACGCTTATCAGCGAGCTGTGAGTATGAGTGAACATGGGACTATGTTCCCTTATGTCGGTTGGTGATTCAGGAATATATTCCAATGTTCCGTCGGTATTTCTCGCCCTAGTACCTTCACCGTATACAAATATCTGTTCTATAATGTTATCTGCGATGCTGCAAGGGTAAAAGTCGCCCAGCATGAGGTCGTAGTCTTCCTGGGGTAGATCAGAAGGACGCTGATCCGAGGCTTCACGGTAGAATCCCCAGTTGTTATCAGCATTAAAAACAGCGTGATTGTGGACATTGAGCAAAACCCCATCGGAATATACCAAACCTTCTTCAATTCCCCTTTGTGAATTCCCATCAATGGACTCTCCATCCCTTTCAGGGCCATCCGCATCTGAGGTGTTCTGATCACATTCTTGCTCCATCATGGTGTCGGGTTGGTCAGGATCAGAGTCTTCATATGCCAACGTACCAGGGTCTTCGTTTGTCAACATGCCAGGGTCTTCGTATGTAAATGTATTAGGGCCTTCCCAGGTAAATGTAGCAGCACTTTGATGTGTAGGCATAGCAGGGCCTTCGATTCTATACGTGCCAGGTCGTGCGAGTTGAACTGGAAACGTATCGTAGAAGTCTACCAACTCGGGGATTTCGTCTTCCTCTAATTCTTGGTCTTGACTCCATGCATTTTCCCGTCGCTGATTTCCCTGCCGGCAATTAGCTACCAAGCCTAGATTGTATGACATATCGTAGTCTTCTACCAGCTTTGCAAGTAGTTGGTCTGCACTTTCACCCGTCCCCAGAAGCTCTTGAAGTTCGTCTGCGTTGCCGGTCTCATCGAAGGCTCGACGCAAATCTGATACAAATCCATAATCATACCCGAAAGGGTACTGTGAGACAGTATTGTTGTGGCGGATATTGTTTGGAGGCATTCCGAAGAGATACAGACGTGGAATATGTAATTCTCAAGGAGTACTAGAATAGAGATCTTTTAGGTGATGAAGGATTATGGGGGACGCTGTTCGTGTAAGAGAAAAGCACCAAGTCGAGTATCACGGTTCACAGCCCCCCAATGTAGTACTAAAGTCTCAGATCACTGGCTTAATCTTCTTTCACTTGGAAATATTTCTCTATAGAAATATGAATCTTAGTGAGCTGATCGAAACACATTGTTATTAATCCTCGTCACAATGATGCACTGACAAAATAATGCCGCTAAGCCCCATCATGCTATCGGTTACCCTATAATCGATCATTGTAATTAATTAATCCATAATTCCGCATACTATTGAAGCTATATAGTGATTATATCACGTTGAATTATTTCCTTATCTATTATTCTGTAGCACCTAACTCTCTTGCCAAATATTCTAGCTGCTCTCGCCATGTGGACTTTGTCACACCTGTCGCAATTTCCAATTGCTTCCTCAACGTCGACTGAGAATTCGCGGTGGAGAGGTTTTCCTTGTTTACCGAGTTGACAGTATGAGCCTGTTCATCTTGTTGATTGTTCTCTGTTGCTGTACTTTTCAGCAAAGATTCAGGTTTGATAGATTTTTCCAGTGGGAAATCAGGTGTCCCAAGAAGAGCAATACCCACTCGAGCAAGCTGCTTCATCCAGTTCAAATGATCAACATCTTCTAACTGACCCAAGTAATCCTGATCGTTAATACTCGCCTCAAAAGCGGCCTCATCATCAAGAGGAAATGAGACCTCGGTGTTGAACATTCGAGAAGCATCGCCAGCTGTGACTCTAAACTGGGACTGATGATGTTTATCCGTCCCGAATATATCGTTTGTAATTTCTCCACGCTTCCGTACGCTAGCGATGATCAATTGTTGCATAGTTCCACGTGAAGGCGACTCGCACGAATTTACGATCATTTTATCAACCTCAGCCTCACTCATGGCTATTTTGGAAGTTCTAATATCCATGCTACACGTAGCAACCTCGAATAGTCATTCGTATTTTCGGCCTCAAAATGATTTCAATTGCGGATAAAGAGTGTTCGAGCTTACTTGGAGGGGTAGATTCTATGGAGAAGGGGTCATGGAGGGCTGAAAATTCACTGTTGGTGTACTTTCATGGCTTAAGCTTGTGGCAGAAACTTTGGATGAATTCCGTATATATTATCGAATCAGCCAAGGTTTACTGAAGGAATATCAGCCTTACACAAGTCTCAGGGATTGAATATAGTAGCATTATGAGAACACAATGTTTCTCCTAGACGTTGATTGAAGGTGTTACTGCTCAACGGTCTGCGCGGGCTAGCGCAGGTGGTGGATACGAGTGGTCCCACAATAGTAGTTTAGCGAAATAGATATTTCTTTGCCCCACAATCTCGATGTGTACGCTCAACCCATCACAATCAACCCATCGAGGAAGAAGGAGTATACCAATGTTAACTCCTAATGGTATATGTATGCTATCGTTCGTTCGTTGAAACCAACATCCTCCATGGCGCAATTGGCTAGCGCGTCTGACTGTTATTCACGAGCCTTTCCAAGGCTTCGAGCAATAATCAGGAGGTTCCTGGTTCGAGCCCAGGTGGGGGAGCAGAGCTTTAAATATTCTTTTTTTGCACCCTCCTGGCTTTTAAAAGCTGAGCTGTGACGAATGTTTCTTACAGGGTGCCGATTTTGGATGCTTCTCGAAATACTTCGGTACCGGGATAGACGAGAATATTGTTTATCATTTTTTGTCATACTCATAAGATTTGGAAACAAATCCTTTTCGCATGCTTTATTTAGAAAGGATCGAAAGCCACGATGAGTAGTCACCTCGAAATCGCCCACTATTTTGGTGAAAACACTCATAACCTCAACAGACGTGGATCTCCTATTCACCGTCTGCGTTACCTTCGAAACAAGTTATCAACTAGTTAGTAAAACAAAAACTATCCCGCCCAAATCCGTCTAACCAAGCATACGCTTGGTCTGAGACCCAATTGCAGAATACGGGTGTGCAAGACAATTCATACTACGCCATCGCATATTCTCTGTGTCTCAATGCTCTTACTAGCATCGGAAACAAAAGATTCGTGGACGAATATTATATGGCAATGAACGCCATTCCTAGTACGGAAGTGTGTGATTCATTTTTGCGGTACCGCAAAAGCTCAATAGAACTTGTGGGATCAGTATGGAACCTGTAATACATCCATACCGGTCTCATTTTAATGTAACAAACCGCAGGGGATATCAAGTTGTGTAGGTTAATGACGTGCAACTCAGACATATGGCGGTTCTAGATGCACGAGATGCAATTCTGATCCCTCTCTAGGAAGACTATATAAGTACGAAACGTCGATACATTTCAAAGATCTCCAACTGATGATACTCTTCGTTACATCGATCCGCAACAAACAAACTTCAGCACCGACTAAACAACATCACAAGACTCTCGGCCTTTAGCCTTGTCTTTTACTATGCCATGATCGCTTATGCCAAGCATGGGGATGATAAAGAAAAAGATGAGAAAATGAAAAATCCACGAAAAAGTCCATCCTTGTCAACCAACACAACCTCAATCACTTCGAGACCAATACCAACTGTCACGCCCGTTGAGTATACCACCTCCGTTTGCTCTGCTACCAGTACCTACAAAACTATCTGGACCTTGCCTGGAAGCTCCACCATCTGCTCTACATCGACCTATACCTGTTATGATACTCGAACGGTTGAAAAGCTAGGGTGTCGCACCTACATGGCGACTACTTACGTGACCTTGGATGACCAGAAGATAAGGCTCTAGGCGCCTGAATTGAAACCCGAGAAACCCGACTCCTTTGATGTACCCTAGTATCAGTCATAATATCAGGCTGTTAATGTTACATACCATACTGCTGACGCCGTGTATTTGGTAACGTGTGCTGGCAAGGTTGTCGTGAACCTGGGGAGACCCCGCACCTATTTCCTGATTGGATTAGTCCTTGGTGTATCGAAGCCAAGCCTCCTTGGATGTCGCAAATAAACTTCGCGGAGTGTGCCCCGCCATCGCGATAACCACCAGCGGCCTTTCACGGTTGAGTAAATATAGTACTAAGGTGATGCTTATCTGCTGGCAGCGGTACAGAACGGATGATATCAACCTTCCGATGGACTCCGGTGGCCTGTGGCCTTTGCAGACAGGTTCCAGGTAGGGGTTCTCCACAAGAGTTCGCCACGCTCGTTTGCATGAAAAGCTGTGTATACTAGTACTTCCAGCTGCCAAGGTGGTATATTGTTCTAAAAAGTGGATGTGCGTTGGCAGTCTGGATCAGGCTCATCGGTTCTTTTTTGTTCTTTCGCGTCCAAGTCCTACCCCAAGTCCGGGCGCTCATGCATGGAGCAGCCCCGCGCTGGTCATGTGTTGACAGATACAGGGGAGTTTATCCGATGCGTTGAGGCTAGATGCGCACTGTAAATGGCGCCAAAGGCCCTTGAAGCACAGGGTCTACACAATGCGCATAGTTGGCCATCTTCTGAGTGCGGGCCGCGTCTGGCCTGTTATCGGATTTTGTTTTTTTTGCGATGGAGGTCGGTTAGCGATGGACGGACCGACATGGCGACAGTGCGGAGGCGTTGGGCTTCGAAGCGGATTATGCCAGATGACTGTAAGTCGTTGGCTATTCCGTTCACCAGAAATATGTGTTGTTTTTCCTGGGGGGCTGGTCAACTCGATGGCCATCAGACCAGAGTTGCCACTCTGCCGGGAATTTGAAGCCTGTAGCAGGCCCCGCGGGGAAGAAGCAAAATTGCATGAGCCGGCAGGAATCGGTGAGACCCTGCAAGGCGGGAACTGGCGGGTTTTTGAACCATGCCGTGTATCTAACGACACCGCCCCCCTTTCGAACCAGCCCATCGCTCTTCTCTGCCACCAAGCACACCATGGATGTATGATGCCTCCGCAACTCATCACTGTTGCGACACACTCTGACGACGATATTTCTGTCTCCCTTATCAATCCGCCTGACATTCGCCATGCCCTCTATACCCTTCTGTCTCAGATTGCCGAAGACGCGCCAGTTGGTCAACGCGATGGCCACTTGCGGCCGGTACTTCGACGGTGGAAGTTGAATTGTGCACAGAAAAAGAGAGGGAGAGCAGCTAAGGCGGCCCCCACTGCCTTTTCGTTTCCATATGAAATCGAAGGAGAACATGACCCACCTGGCAGGGGAGCTAGTCGTGTTCGCGAGCAAGCTCTTCGGCGGACTGCTGCCTCAGTCGGCGATTTTCACATTTTGATTTCCGGATCCGAAATGGCCAGCGACAGCAACAGCAACGTGACCAGAAGAAACGGGCAAATTCCACTGAGACTCAAGAACATCTGCGATTTCAATGGCAATATGATATTGCACAATCATCCTGCCGATATCTTTCCATCCAAAGCGCTAGCCAAGTTCATCACCCTTGTGCCCTCTTCTGAGTTTGTGGCCTTTGTTAATGAGGGCTGCCAATACAGTGTTGCCAATGCAGAAGCCGCCTTTCAGTACGCGTTACTCATGGCGGGGTCTAAGCCAACAAGCTACCTGGGTCCTATGAAAGCTCTTTGTGATGTCATTGCTCGGCAACAGATTGATCCCACCCGATATACAAATGCCCTTGCACATTTTACAGGCGCTTTCCTCTCTCCGAACATTGGAGGTTTACATATAGCATTGAATCAGTTTCCTGAAGGCCTCCCCAAATCCTTTTGGAGCTTGATGAGACAGGCAATCAAGTTCTATCCCTTTTCCGCAATCAAATCAAGGTTAGTTCTCCAACCGGCACTCGTAACACTCTTATTGATAACATAGGCTCGACGCTGTTTCTGCACGATATCCGATACTTCACCAGCGCATTCTCGCCTTGACAAATTTGTTCCCAGTAGGAATTCTCGAAACGCGTGAGAATGGTCAACAGCTGGACGAGATTAAGAAGTGGCTGGTTGAGCATTTTAAGCCGATTCCAATCATCCTTGAGTCGACGCAACAGCTCGGCACAAAGGGAGCAGTCAGAGTTTTGAAAATCGGACAGCAGTCTTTACCTCAGCATTGTGTTTCGCATGTCGCAGGCACAAGCCAGTCTGCCGTGGCGTACCCATCTCCACAAGCATCACCCCACTCCCCTCAGCACGAGCAAGCGAATGGCTCTGGCCAAGTGGCAGGAGTATCACAGTCAGACGATCTACGGTCATTCACAAGTTTCGGTCGTACTAGCAATAACTCTCTTCAACTGGACACGCCTCCTCCGGTGGACAGCTCGTCTCCGAGCGTTCGTAACCCCTATACAGTTGCTAATTCGCCGTCATTGCACAATTCGCATTCTTCGCCCTACCTGCCCTCTCAAACTGAAGCTCCGTTGAATCCCACATCACAATGCGGTCATAAAAGAACAAATGTAGAAGCATTCGGAAATTTACACGATGATCAGAACCGCAGTCGTACCCACTCATACCGCATGTCAACTCCAAGAAAAATCCTGACGGATAGTGAAACAAGGAACACCACGCAAGCCCTTCCTGGTCAATCTTCTCCCAGTCTGAACCAAAATCAAGCCAATCTTTTTAGGAACGCACGCGGCCAATCAATGACGGGGGCCGTAGATGCTACCAGTGTATCTGGCTCGTTCCAACCAGTAATACAGCAGGTTTTATTTTCGCAAACCCAGGGTCCGCTCAATACGGAGGGTCCAGCTTCGGAGTACAAACATACAGTATCCGAGCCTCGTGCGGATGCATCATATCAGCTCCACACAAACGAAACGCAATTTGCTAGCAGCGCGGAGACTGTAACAGAATCGGAACAAAAGATGGCAGAAGTTTCCCCGCCTTTGCCAACACCTCATATAGCGTTGGAGATAACAGACGATGTCCAACCGCGGGTGGTAGAGCCAGCAACTCTGATAATGAAAACCGACGCTTCGCCTTCACCGCAGATTCCTTACATCGAGCCCGTTCGTCCAGCTTCTCCCGTCTTCAATGGTTTACCCAATTCGCCTCCCCGAGCCATACGTCGTTACATCCCAAAGATATCAGAACCTTTAACGTTGTCATTTGGAAGTTTACCACTTCCATCACCTTCCGTATTATCACAAGGATCACAAAATACATCTCCTTCTCGAAATGTCTTTCAACAATCTTCCGGTGGGCCAACGAGCTCGTTGAACCAGCCTGGTCCTCAATCCACACAACGCAAACAGACAGATGTAACGTTCCAGAAACCATGGCCTGTTGACAAGCCTCAAAAACCTAATGAAGTACAACAAGGACAAACACTGCATCATAATCAGGAGCACCATTCCAAGCAACTACCTCGGGGGCGACAGGAAGCGCAGAATGAATCTACTCAGGATTGCCCGCGAGAGCAGTGGCAATCTGCTCATGTTCTTAAACGACGGCAGAAGATTCAAGAACAAAGTCCCCAAAGGCATCCACAAATGTTTCAGCATGGAATCCAGCAAGCACCTCATCCGGAGCCTACTTCCCAGCTAACGAACCGTCCACAACCGTCGTCTGAGAATCTGCGAACACCACTACAGTATGATCAGAGTGATCCCGAGCATCATACCTCCTTCGACTACATTCCCATTCCAACAGACGCTGAAGAACGATACCTTCATTCACGCCCCCAACCTTCTCCACGGCAGGTGGAACGGTGGTCCCCGCAGCCGACTGAACAGCACATGTCACAGCAATCTCCGGATCGAGTTCCTCATCAAACTCAACAGCAAATGCCACAACAAGAATTAAGTCAGCCCCCACGGCAATTCTCGCAACAATCTCCTCAAAAAACGCTACAGGAAATGCAGCAGTTTTCACAGCAACTTCTGCGGCAACACCCACAGCAACCCTCACATCAACTCTCGCAGCCCCCTTCACAGCCCCCTTCACAGCACCCCTCACAACAACATACGCGACAACCTGCGCAACAACCTACACATCAACCTCCGCAACAGCGTCCGCAACAACAAGTGCTACAGCAACCCTCGCTGCAAGTTCCGCAGCAACCTCCGCAACAGCCATTAATGAGCCAGTTTCCACAGCACGTTTCGCAACAACCTCCACAACGGATGCCACAGCAGATGTCACAGCAGATATCACATCAAACATCGCAACAGCCCCCAACCCACCTCCCGTCGTGGCAGTCTCAACAGCAATTATGCCACCATGATCCACAGAGAGGTCCGCAACAACCCCCACATCAGGCCTCTCAGCCATCCTCGCAGCAGGCTATACAGCGGCCTCCTCAGCAGGTATCGCAGCCATCCTTACAGCAAGTCTTGTGGCAAACTCCACAGCAGGTTTCGCCGCAAGATATGCAGCCGATTCCAGTACAGGCTCCACGCTTACCTTCACAAGACATGCAGCAATACCATTCCCATCATCCAAATAAGCGACGACATTCACAGCAAAATAGCCAGTCACAGCAACAAGCAGCCTTCAAGCATCCACGTCAACATATGGAGCAGGCTGTACGACCCGAAGAATCAACAACACAACTAGCGCAACAGTCCGAACCTCCACATGAACAAGCACTTGAGGATGTTTGGCAAAATTTCCAAGAAGAATGGAACTCGTCTGTGCCTACGAATTCGCGGAAGCTTCAGTCGCAATTGATTAGGACCTGGACTATGCCTCAAGATCCTGCTGTAGCTATGATGCAGCACCAACTTCAGAGAACGGATGGGTACCAACAATTTCTGGCAGTCGAAAGGCGATTGGGGACTGTTCTGGAACCGCGGGCACCCGCACTAGTATCGCCAAACGCCTTACCCTCCACAGATTCCACCGCATCCCTCCTTGGTGGACAGAAGTCTACATTCCCTGCAGATGCTACCTCACCCCTTACAGGAAGTATGCCGTCGCAACATGTGCCTGGTTGAGGTTACCGCCCTTTCCGCAACTTTTAATCAGTCCGGAACCAACTCACAGCTATCAAGCCCCTGGCTTGAGGGCATTGGCCGTAATCGGATATTCTTAGCAGCGCCATGCCGGTGAAAGCAGGACACCATGTCATGTACCACAGGCCAAATGCTTCCCAGTAGCGTCATCTTTATAAAAGCTACAAACTTATAGTCATCCTCTCGACATAGACCATGGAATCGTTGTCATGAAGTTTGTCGTTCTAAAGCTGATTCAGCTGTTGGGAAATTCTTGGCTGGATTCCGATACCGAAATTTTGGCACAGGAAGTCTTCCAAAACATGGGCCTCGAAGGTTTCCTCAAGCCATTTCAAAAGTGTGCGAAATGCAGGGCTCAATATCACATTTCACATTGCCTGGGTTGTTGAGTCCGTTGTGTCTTTGTGACCCACAAAACAGCGTCCTAGTACGCTACGAGGATATCGCAGGTTTGCGCCTCAGACAGTTTCTGGTCTTGATATACATATGCGGTATGCCTCCCAACCACACATTCTCCTACACTCGTTTCGGCAAGACCGGTGGCGTGCGGAGAAAAAGGTGAGAGTTGGTTCCACCGTGGCATTTCTATACCACCTAGATAGAACGGCTGGGATCTTGCGTAAAAAGGTCCAGGCGACGAGTCGATATGTTGAAGCGGATAGTAAGATCGTTGCTTACTAGGATGCACGCCTCCAACGCTGTTAAAAAAAAAAAAGGAAATCGGGCCAGAGCCCCGAAGAAATAAAATATAATATACTTATCGATGATGGCCTCGAGAAATAGTATGAAGGGAAAGTACCTTCGAACACGTTAAGCTTTAGCACTTGGCCAACACTATATCTGCATTGTAGGGAGAAGTGGGCCGGCTTGGCCATTATTTTTGCGCCTTAAGACACCCCTGTGTCTGTTCATATGGCCCTCTACCTAGGTAAATAATCTTCTAAACTGCCCAACATCTGAATGCTGTATATCTGAAGGGAAATTAAGCACATTCTGGATCAACGGCAACGCAGCCAAAGTAGGACGTTCCAAGGTGCCTACCTAGGTAGGAGTACCTCCTACGTGACAGTCACGTGATTCTAAAAAAAATCTCCGAGTGATCTCGGGAAATTCCTTGCCCGTACCCTTGGGACATCGATATGACCAGGTAGGGAGACGTTTGTTGTTGATAATAAAACAAAGAAAATGACGAAACGATTGGCCGAGAGAAGATGTAAAAAGCCCCCGCACTCATAGGGTAGCGGACACAGGCCGCGACCCATCCCGAGAACTGTCAGATGGGCTGATGCGGAGAGGGGCATGTATGAGTGTACCGTACCATAAGCCAGTCCTTGATCCTCGGGCTTCTTTGCAGCAAGGAGAAATAACTAGGCTCGCGGCGGCTAGGAACGATGGGTCCGGAGTGTGGAGAAGCCGAGGTTGAAGAAGAGTTGCTTCGCCGTTGCTGCAAACAAGACCCATTAACTGCCTAGGCAACGTCTTATTGTACATATTCCCCAAGGAGCCTCCGATTACTTATCCACATCCCGCTGGCGCGTTCCGGACAAAGTGACCGAACAGTCAAAGTGCCGGCTCCCGTGACCTGCGTTCGAGATTCCCGAAACTGCCTCGGTATCTGCACGCCCCACAGCCGTTAAAGAAGGCCGGCCTCCGCATCACCTCCGCAATCATCTTTCGCCTCCCACACATCACCACCCTCTCTTCCCACATCTCAATTCTTCCTCACAGCATATTTGCAAGATGACGGAGCGTCTCAAGTCCATTGTCAGCCACATCTCACCGTCCAAGAGCGGATTGAGCGCCATGTACGTGTCACCGGGGAAACGCGGCCTTTCACGAGCTTCACAAGCCGAAGCAAGTAATCGTCAAGGGCGCGGGCAAAGCTTTGAAGTACACACGGCTAATACAGTTTCAATAGTACCACCAAGAACCCCGATGATATCGTCATCACGCTCGCTATCCGCACACCGCTCACAAAGGCAAAGAAGGGAGGCTTCAAGGACACACCGCTCGATGGCATCATCGTCAAGATCCTGAAGCAGGTCGTCGCAAAGTCAAATATTGACCCGGCTCTTGTCGAGGATATCTGTCTTGGAAATGTACGTCTGGCCAAATCTCGCTCCCTTTGCCGTCCGCCGGCCCCACATACTCGAGCACCAGCTGACCCGACATGAAATAGGTCTCAGACGCGAAGGCCGCCTACTACTGCCGTGCCGCCATGCTCGGCGCTGGCTTCCCCAACACTACTGCCGGATCGTCCGTAAACCGCTTCTGCTCCTCTGGTCTCAAGGCCGTGCAGGACATTGCCAACCAGATCGCCACCGGCGCCATTGAGGTCGGTCTCGCCGTCGGCGCCGAGTCCATGACCGCAGGTGGTGACCGCCTCGAGCGCCCCTTTTTCGAGGAGATCCTCCAGAACCAGGAAGCCGCCGACTGCATGCAGCCCATGGGTCAGACCTCCGAGAACGTCGGCAATGACTTCAACATTTCTCGTGAGAAGCAGGATCGCTTTGCGACAGAGAGCTACAGGCGTGCCGAGGTCGCGCAGAAGGCTGGCTGGTTCGACGATGAGATTGTCCCCATTCAGGTCAAGGTCAAGGACCCCAAGACTGGCGAGGAGAAGGAGGTGACCTTGACCAAGGACGAGGGTCCCAGGTGGGGAACCACTTTCGAGGCTCTGAACAAGATCCGCCCAGCCTTCCTACCTCACGGTGACAAGTCGACTGGTGGAAACTCGTCGCAGGTTACCGACGGTGCCGCCGCTGTCCTGCTCATGAAGCGCTCCAAGGCCGAGGAGCTTGGCCAGCCCATCATGGCCAAGTTCGTCGGCGCTACCGTTGCTGGTCTTGCTCCCCGCATCATGGGTATTGGCCCTTCTGTGGCCATTCCCAAGCTTTTGAACAAGTTCAACCTTTCCCTCGACGAGATTGACCTTATTGAGATTAACGAGGCTTTCGCCTCCATGGCTGTTTACTGCACGGAGACTTTGAAGATTGACCCCGCGAAGCTGAACGTCAGGGGTGGTGCTATTGCCCTGGGTCATCCCCTTGGATGCACGGGTGCCAGGCAAATCGTCACCGGTCTGAGCGAGGCTAGGAGACAAAAGAAGAAAATTCTTCTGACTTCCATGTGCATTGGCACGGGTATGGGTATGGCTGGTCTGTTCGTCAACGAGCAGTTGTAAGTTGATTGGGATGAAAATATTCTGTTCTACTTGTTATGAATAGCATTGCATAATATGGATTATGATTTCAAAGCAACCGAAGCTTCCTTTCTCATATTCTTCTTGCCTTCTAAAATCGTAATTTGGTTTCGTGTGTTGACGCCTCTAATGTCGTGGGTCTTCGAATCGATGGTCAACGGGCATTTCCAACACATGACTCGTGTCTCCTCCTGAACCAGCATCGTCATCTAGCATCACTGCCTCGACAATCAGCCAACAGATGTGGTTCCGGAGAAGTCAATGTCTTCCCTAAGCCTATATGCGCTGCCCAGAAGCTACACTCTAACCCGGTAAGCTTTCCCAGATTACTCCACAAAATTGAAGCTAAATGACTACTAGCTCGGATCGCCTCATAGCTTGGCCCCCATGGCACGGCACATAGTGACGTTTGTCCCAGGGACCGGAAGCAAGAGAGAGAATGCAATTTTACAATTGCGCATCAATGGTCACATCCACGTAATGTGTGGGTCCAAAGTTTCAATCGTACAAAAAGGCGATGTCGGCCGTACCATTGCCTCGTCCGTCTCGAGCTCAAACATTTCCTTTCAGCGTGAATTATTTCCCAACTATCCAAGCATAATTCCATCCATCAGATCTTACAGAATGGAAGAAGTAGCCTCCCAACTCGCGACCCGCGTTGCAAAGAACTACTCCGTGGCCCCCAAACACCGCTTCATCATCGCCATGGCCGGCGGCCCCGGCTCCGGGAAAAGCACCCTCGCCCAATCCGTCCAAAAAGACCTCGAATCATCCCACAGGCTCTCATGCCAAACCGTCGAGTTGGACGGCTTCATGTTCAGCAAAGCCCAGCTCGACAAATTCCCCGACCCCAAGCGCGCGCACGAGCGCCGCGGCAGCGTGTGGACGTTCGATGCGCACGGTGTCGTAAACTTCATCCGCAAGGTGCGCAATCAGGACCCGGATGCGGGGACGGAGGGCGGCGCGGTGCAGGCCCCGCTCTACGACGAGGAGAAGCTGGACCCGGTGCCCGAGGGCGAGGTTGTGAGACGAGAGACGCAGGTCGTCATCTTCGAGGGGATTTACTTCCTCAGCGATACGGAGCCGTGGAATGAGGTGCAGGGCTTGGTCGATGATAGGTGGTTTGTTCATGTCAGGCCCGAGGTTAGTCGCGAGCGGGTGGCGCGGAGGCGGTATGAAAAGGGGATTTCTGGGGATTTGGAGAGCTATCGGTTTTATGATCAGAGTGATGGGAAGAATAATGAGTTTATTATTCAGAATCGCGGGAAGGCGGATTTAGTTATTGAAAATAATGAGGCCTGGAGTGTGCATGAGCCGGAGGAGTAGGTGTTCAGGCATGGCATTATTACATGATATCACGCATCTTGGTGGTTTCCCCAGCTAGCGGCGGAAAATTTCCATATTTGCAATGTTCTCGATTCAATTTTGCCCCTACGTGAGTACACTACGTTTTTCAACATTTTGAAGAGCAGCTAGAAATGTATTTTCCATGCAAACGTTAGCATATAGGCGGCTGCGGAAAATCGCTTATATAATGGCGGAGTCGTTCAAATTACATGATTGTTAGCATGCTATATGAGTAGGATTGGATCACTTGATGCTCACGTAGACTGCTGTTAGTATTAAAATAATACACTCTCTAGAGCTAATGGAACCTTTAGTTAAATTATTGCTTTAATAGCTAGAATTACTTGAAACTTGATAAAATATTTATCAAAGGCGTTGAAGCATTGTTTTATAGTATATAATCTTTGGTCCTAGCCCATCAAAGATGAGAGAAAAGGGCTTATACAGCTCTTCAGATATCACGCGATTATAATATCAATACTCGCAATTTCAACAACATCACCCACACATTGGAGGCATGGCGCCTTAGGAAGAACAATTATCCTCTTCCCTGCCTGTATGCTGGCAGCAGCAGCACCAAGACGAGCCTGCCAATTTCCACAGGCACGGAATACTGCGATGCTTTGCGGTAGATCGAGAAACTCATCCCAACAATCTAAAGACACGAGACTATCTTTGCGAAGACATTCTGCTGTCTGTTCGTTTGAATGTGAGCATGCTCTTCGTACTGAAAGCTTGTCGCTTTTGAACATCGAGAGTATGTCTAAGTCTCCGACATTCCTTCCGCGATCGTCAATAGACACAAGGGACTCCAAAAGAACTACTTGGCGGTCACGAAGACCGCGAGCGCCGACATCTAGTGGCATCTCGAAGTCGGTGAATGTAAGGTGCAAAGATGTGCTGGCAAAGCAATTTTGGAATATGCCATCGAAAAGGGAATGGTTTATCAGCTTCCAAGAGCACGGATTTGGCTCAGCTAGTCTTGGGTTGGAGGGTGGAATGAGCAGGCTCATTTCTGGTCGACCAAGGTTTCCGAAGACCCTTTGGATAGGAACTTCGCTTGTTTCGACCGTTGGATCTACAAGCAAGGCAGATGCGACGTATATTGAATCTCCGTTCGCCAGTGCTATAACTCCGCGTAAGTCATTAGGCGCAATATCGAATTCTCCTGACTCGAACCAGGCTAGGCATGCAAAAGATCGTGCTAAGAGGGACTCCATATCGACCGGTGGCTTACGCCCACTCCTCTCCATATCTTCCTCACTCGTAGTAGCTGAGGTTGGTGGGATGTTTTGCCCACTTTGATCATGGCCGAACGCTCTGCTAACCTCCTCTGGTATTTCCATCAACTGCTCGATCCCGCATAATTGATCCACGGTAGGGTATAGGCTTGAATTCTCTTCATGAAGCGCAGATTGATCTTTCTTGTCTGTTGTACACTGACTTTTCCCCAATCGTGTAGACTTCCGCCGATTCTCGAATTCAAAAGCGGGCCAAGTTGCCCAAGAAACGCCGTATATAGGTGCCCCAATTACCTCAATACTGATTGTGGCACCCTCTATTGGAGTATATATTGTGGAGGCAAACGTTAGCGCATTGAAGGAGTGCATCTGTTGCTGAGATCCTATGCCAGGCCAATGGTTCCACCAGGAACTGAGGCACATGCTTTTAGGATTAAATGAGCTGGAGAGCACAACCGCTTCTATCTCATCCATGGTTGCAGATGGCATATTGTAAATATCTTTTGTGTATGTGTCGTACGTCGCAAATGACTTTTTCTTGAATAGCCCAGCAATGCTTCCCTCTCCTAGCATCAATTCGTATGTAGTCATCTTTTCTTCTCCAGGTCTTCTGATTAGAAATTGAGATACGTCAAACTCTTCTAATGAACCGGGAGGAATAAGAAACGGTTCTTCGCCTTCTCTTTCAATTTCGATTTGTGTCATCCGGTTGTAGCATCCTGCGCATGCTCCTTTCCCGGAACACCCCGTTTTGCATTCAAATGGTAGAGGAGGATCCATCGAACAGCACAAGCTTATACCGTCATGGCAGATCTCTGTGCACTGAACATTTTCTTTCTTACAGATGCAATCCTGACCGACTGGATCGACACACCCGCACAGTAAGGTCCCAATGCAGGAAATTGTGCTCTCAAAGCAACGGCCGATGGCGAGGCGCTGGTGTCCAACACTAGGCATTCCGCATTCTCCAACAGGCCTCTTACGGGAGCTCCGTGTATATGGCACCGCCGAGGCAAATTCGTAGCCGTCATGCCCTGTCAAGCTCAGCCTAGAGGGCCTCTTGTATCGAATGATGAAACTGTTGCGGTCGAGCTTTCGAGCCTCTGCAGCACGCCGCAGAATACCGACCCTACCTTCGACATCCTCCAAGGACTTAACCAACACATGAAAATATTCCAAACCAAAAAAACACGGCGGCTTATATTCTGGATCATTAAGAAAAGCCTTGCATCGTCTGCCGCCGAGCTTCAGTAGTTTGAAAATCTGTGCCTGCATAGGCCCACTTGACTCCACAACTCGGATAGCAGCACCTGCAAGAATATCGAACCATGGCGGAGTCTCGTTTCCGAGTTCGCGAAACCGTTTGGAGAGATGGGTGATAAGCCTGCAACATCTCTCTTCATCCGAACAGATTTTTCTCCATTGGGCAATGACTGCCCCTAGAAAGACAACCTGGAATTCTTCCATGGAAACCCTTGATGTTTCAGAAGCAAGATGTCGCTCGGCCATAACAGGGGGGGAGTAGTATCGCATGCGCGATAATGGTAAGGACCAAAATACCCCTTCCTTGGCGGCGCTGGCACCGGAGATCGAGATCGTCAGTAGAGAATCAGTCATGAGCTCATCTTTCTGGTCGATGTCTTTTATGTGTTCGGCCAACACTTGCATATTGGGATATAGATGCCAGGACGAGATCGCCAAGAGGATTGCACCGTCTTGCACTCTTTGCGGTACACCACGGACTAGTCGTTCCATAGCACTCATAGCCGATGTCCATGCCCTAACCACACTTTCATATGGCTCTTTGCTGGAATTTACTGGCATCTGGACATTATTGATGATGAGCATCAACTGTGTCTGCTGTAAACGCTTGGTCGCGTCCGCAGTCTGAAGCCAAGATCTCGCACTCGAGTCCCAGGCGGACAGTTGCGCTCTCGTGAATATCTGTTGCGCCGCCATGATTGCGGCAACCCCTGTCGCATTTGTAGCATTGTAGGCTTCCTGGATTTCTTGTTTCCGCCGTTCCACGAGCTCCACCCACAAAGACGTAGCTTCAGCTGGCTTCCAAATCCGTGCCAACATGCACGAAAGGAGGTGCATAGCGATCGCACTCTGCCCTGAAGTAGCTGCTGCCCATATAGACGTTCCATCCGCACCGGCTCGATCGGCAAACATTCCAGGATGTAGGTTGTGCTGTGATGCTCCCTCCAAATGCTGGGATATTTCAGATACGCGTTTACCATATGCTGTCGTGAGGTTTGGGATGGATGGAATAATTGACTCGAAGAGAGCTCCGAGGCTTCGTGCTGTGATGTGAGGAAGTCCCTCCTCAGCCTCACGGCGTCGAACACATGATAACCCATCCCGCAGACCATGGAATTCTTTAGGGGCCTCCACTTTCATCAATGAGAAATTGATATTGAAGTTGGCCGCAGTGACAGTGAGCTCGTTTGGCACAGATAAGAGGGCCGTGTTAAATTTGCTGATTGAAGCCATGTCTCATAGTGACGCATAAATACATTAAAGGAGAATGTTTTCTAAGTTAGAACAAGCGTCCGTAACTTCGGTGGGTTGTGGACGATCATTTAAAACTGGTAGAAGCAGAATTAGGATTGAATTCTTAGGCAGAAGCTTTATCATCTGAACCTTCTTCAGCACTCGAGATTGAGCGCTTCAGGTGGGTGAGGGGTCAGAAAGTTCGAAAAATTTGTAGCTTAAACCAAATAACTAAATTATCAAGTGTAAAAGTTTTTTCAGTAAAATGAAATTTTCTGTAAAGTTATTGCGATTAGGATAAAAAATTTATTTATCCATCTATTGGCATGGATTTTGCCCTCAATTTATGAGGTTTCTACCAACAGGTTGCCGACTTCCGTTTCAAAGTTTGGCATTTTAGGCTCCCAACCTAACAACTGTTTTCCTCTAATTCCCTTGCTTCGACTGTTAAAACCGTACATTACACTTCCCAAGGGAATTAATCGATCCGCCTCCTCTGCAGTTATGCTTTCCAGCTCTGCAGTCGTAAAAAGCCCTTCCTGGTATCCATAGTTCGCAGCAAGCTGTAACCACTCTCGCGACACAAAAGAGCCGTTCTCTGCGATATAATAACCCTTGTCGTTCCACAATGCAGCGTCTCTTTCCTCCACCGCTGCCTCAGCAAGCAGCAGGTATAATTCTGAGAGATCCTGGACATGGACATAATGGAATATGTTCTCGCCTTTCCCAACCTTAAAGGCTTTCTTAAGCGGCAAGAAACCACTCAGAAGCGGAAAGCGGGTGGTGCTGCAAATACCACGACCCTCACCATAGACGATGGCAGGGGCAACGATTGCAGTTTTCACCAAGTCCGAACCAGATTCAAGGACTATTTTGTCCACGTATCCCATCTTCTCTGCACCGTGATGGGACATGATCTCGTGTACATTCTCCCAATCATCGTGCTCCTTTGCATTCCACTCGCCGTGCGTGTTTTTCTCCCGACTTTCGTAGCCGAGAAAGCCCGTTCCAGACGTATGCAGCCAATACCGGCGTTTTCCCGATGGGTTGCGAGCCATGGCACGACCTATGGCCTGTGCTGCGACCTGGTTATGGGAGCTGTCGCCAGTATGGATGACAATATCCGCTTTCGCAGCCAGATCTTCGACTAGGGGGACATCTTCGATACTCCCGACGACTACGTTCGTGTCCGGGAATCTTGCGCTTATCTCAGCGCCCTTTTTCTCGTCTCTGATCAGGCAGGTGAATTGCCAATCAGGGTGTTTCTGCTTGATCAGATACAACGCGTCTCCGCCGATGAATCCTGTCGCTCCTGTGCTTCCGTTTATTAGTTTGATAGTAAGTTCATGAGATTGACCATGCGTACAGAAAGATCTTTGGCGACATATTGAATAGTCAATATAGTGAGACGTAATATAAAACAATCACTAAATAATCGATGGATACAGAAGATGGTATGTACTAGGCCGACAGATTATGATCACAATCTGATGATATCGATGTCCCCTTTATACCTTCAGAGCGCTGCTAGTCTGCAGTCTGATGACCCAAAAGATGCGCGCTACCAGTATGATGGCCAAGAATCTCAGGGGACGCGACCAACCCAGTGTACGTCGTTTGTGGGCTCATATCAGTGTCATAAATATGGATCTACTCCATCATGGCCTGTAGCTCGACAGGGATGATAAACATGGCATGCAAGAATCCGCGATCCCGACTCCCCTACTCCCCTTTTGGGGTGCCGGTTGAAGGTCAAAAACAAGTTGTGCAATTTTACCATGTTTAGAGCGTTAAGCGGACGAATAATTATGGATCTAATCGCACCTTTTGTGCTCTATATTTTGTATCAAGTATATAAAGCATTACACGTAGTAATCGGGACTCGGAGCTCCGAGTTCACCTGGACGAATTGAGCGCCTATGAATGACCCCGTGACAATTTTCAATCTTCCGAGGTGGGCATTCCTATCCATTGTTTCAATTTATACTTGGGTCTTACTTTGTAGCACTAATCCCGTTCTATTTTGCAGCAAGTGGACAATCAGGCGCAGGTTTGTCCCATACAACATAGAGACTATGAACTATAGCTACCGGCCCTACTAAGGTCTCGTCTATCTGCCAAAGCAAATACCAAACATATTTAGAGTAGCTCAAAGCACTTGTAGCTTGGCTGCGTTAATCGACGGTCAGAATTTAGTCAGAATTTAGTTTCACGATAATTATTAAGAGTTATTAAACCTTGAATGGCTTGTCCAGCTTTGAGCACGCTATCGCATAGTGTTCATCATATGCACTCATATTTTGAGCATCTTTAGCTTTTCTTTTCTTGCCTTCAAGTAATTCTATACTAGCCATTGTTGTACAGAGCAGGATTCTGCCAAGTCCAGCCGATCAGTAGGAGGTCGCATTGTCAAAGCGGCACAGTTTACCGCTATCCAAATCGTACTCCCAATTCTCGCTCCCTACACCTGCAAGCACATACAAACTATAGTTGGGATCAACCTGATGCTTGATCTTCAATAGACCCTCGTAATTGTCGCCGTAGTAGTCTTTTGGGAACTGTGTGTTGAATGGGTTCGCCTCGTTCATGTAAGCTCCAGTCTCGGGAGCCCAAGTCCTCCACAATTCCTCTTTGTTCTTCTCCGTCCAATCAGCGGCACTCTTCAATGCAGCCTTGGGCGATCCAGCAGCTACAGAGTCGACGGTCGCACCCGTCACGAGGAAATGCAAATATGCCGAACGCCATGAAGGGTGAAGCGCGCCCCATCGAGCATCATCAGCATTGCGGACGCCAGGGCCTCCCTGAAGGCCGATAGTCGCAAAGGTTCCAGATGTCTCATTTTGAGCTTGGATGGCGACCTTGAGGTGCGAAAGGAGATCCTCATGCGGGATTTCTGTGAGCTCGCGACGACCAAGAAGTCGGCTGGATGCAACACTCTCGGAGCCAGCGGCGTTATCTCCTGAGATGACTGCGAAGAAAGAAGAGTAGTCTTCAAAGACAGAAGTTGTAAGCTCCACGGATACGGCACCTCCAGTGATGTTTGATTGGATTGCTGATATTACGGGGGCGACAAGGGCTTCCATATCGGCTTCCGTGGAATTCAAAGCCCATAGTACTTGCTGTATCCCGAGACCTTCGAAGGCTCCTCTGGTTATGTTCTTGAGCTCAGGGAAGAATTTGAAAGCCGTTTCTCCAGTTGCAGCACTCGCAGCACCCGCAAGTCCAGCATCCATTAGATCTGGCAGGTGGCTCAGCAAGGTAGCAACAGCGCCCCATGATGCTTGCATGCTGGCATTTGTACCGTCCTTGGGATTTATCTTGAGCACGCCAAATATGACATTCCCGGGAGCCGGGAAGTGTCTGATAACATACTCTGTCACCACGCCATATTGACCCGCGCCACCACCGCGAAGAGCCCAGAAGAGATCTTGGTTCTGAGTAGCATCTGCGACGAGGATATCTCCAGCTACGGTGACCACTCTCATCCGGAGTACTTGGTTTGATGCCAGTCCATAAGTGCGGGAGAGTGGTCCGTGGCCGCCACCTTGGATGTAACCGCCAAGCCCAACACTTGGGTCCTGGCCAGTGGTGACAACACGGCCCTGGGACATTGCTTTATTAAGCACATTTCCCCATTGTTGACCGCTTCCAACAATGAACACGTCCTCGGTTGCTGAGCTGTTGCCCACGCTCCATGCAGTATCGCGTTCGAGTTTGTTGAAGTTTCGGGTCCAGATAGAGAGAGAAAAAGCGCCGCTAGATCTGGGAAGTGTCAGAAAATCGGTTACATCATCATTTCATATGAACTCATACCTTCCGTTAAGGTCATGTCCAGTTCCTTTGACCACGATACGAATGTTTTTCTTGTCTGCCCATTGCATCGCCACGGCAACATGTTCCTCTCGAGTCGCGTTGACGATGTACTGCGGAAGTCCGCCGATAGTGCAACCTCGATCAGGAGAGTAGCCAGGAGCTCCTTCAGGCAGGCAAGATGCGTTCGCATAGATTGGATAGTCGATTGACTCTGGTTGCATGGAATGCCATGTTCCGTTGGTCCATTTGTCCTCGACTACGTCGCAGGAAGCAGTCGAGTCGAAAGGGTTTCTACCGTAGCATGAGGATGCAGCTGGAACCGTGCGAATCAAAGTTCCGTCAATAGTGGCATTCAAAAACGCCCATTCAGCTAGAGAAGGCCAAGAAGGGTCAAGGGGAGTGGATTTGCAATGTGAGGCAGCGTTTGCGGCTGCTGAGAAGCCTATAAGAAAACCAAAAGAACGCATTGTTGTTCCGAATAAGCAAAAGAGTGACAAGATGGACGTCGGATGAAGACTTTTATGGGAGGAAGAAGTTACTTTTGTACCTCTGGCTGCTATGGTATTTTCAAGGAGAGCCTACCTTTCGTAATTTTCGTATTCAGTCCCCACAGCCAGACGTCATGTCGGCACTCATTATCGGAGATTTTTAACTTCACGGAATTCACTAAGAAGCACATAGAATCTTAACCTACATGCGGAGATTTCTTGACAGGTATTTTCGGGCTCATGATCGGCCACTATAAGTCAGCCGTTTAGGAAGTGGCTGGTCCATCTCGTATTCTCTCTTTTGCGCGTATTCTAAGAGATCTGTTTGAGCGCGACCGACTATCGCCGTCGACGATTGCAACGCCACAGCCGCGCGTCTGTTTAAGAAAACATCGTAAAAGTTAATACCATGAACCAACGGAAATGGACAATTTATGTTCAAAGATGCGATTTCCCGCATGAGTTGAGCGGGATCATGCAGTCAGCTTCGCCAAATGTGCATTAGCTAGCCTGAGGTACAAAAATCTCGCTAAACACCAAGCTGGTTTTGTCTCCCACCAAAGACCTCTCTGACTGTGCAAAGCTTTTATGCATCTTCTCCCCACTTTTTATCATCTTGATTATGTGTCAGATACCAAAAGAAACAGTGGCAAGCCCACTATTCGAGGAAGCCGGCGCACCGAGCTATTTCCAAAGTTCAAAGCTCAACTCGACAACTTTCCTCATTATCGAGGCAGATGACTACAAGGAAAACCCTTTCATTTACGTTAAAGTCCTCGAAAAATATGTCGTTCTTATTGATACTGGTTGCGGAGGCGTGCCAGGCAGAATTGAGACGACGTCTTTGAAGGCTTATATTGAATCTCATCCTCTTGCCTTTGCCGATAGCCAACCCATCAATCCAGGAGGTAAGTTTTGTATGACGTCCATCGAGATATCTTGATACCAATTTCCACCGTAACCATGTGACTAGATCTGACCAATGTCAAGGCCGTAAACCATATGTGATTATCTGTAGTCATTCGCACTTTGACCACATTGGTGAGTTGATCTGTGAGTCAGTGGATTTAATATGTAACCATGATCTAGGCGGCATAGAGCAGTTCGTTGCAATACCCAGTACCACAGTCTGGGCAAGTGGCTACTCGAGAAATTTCGTCGAAAATCCCATCAACTTCCCCGAGACATCTCTGTGCAATCTTGTGGGTATGAAGCCACCAAAGTACACTGTCGATAGTTTCGCGAGCGACGGTGAACACGTTGTCCATACTACAAGTGGACTCGACCTCGGACTCGTCATTTTTCATACTCCAGGCCATACTCCAGACCAGCTAGCCGTTTGGGATCCAGAAGAAAGGGTGCTGTTTGTGGGGGACTCTTTGTATGAGCACGTGCCCATAATCTTCCCGAAAGTCGGAAGCGTTACCGATTATGTCAAAAGTATCACGAGAACGCGACTTCTCGTAGAACAGTGGAATGATCAGGGTACGATACCTTGTAAATCCAAGTGGAACTTGCTGAAAGATTTTCACAGATGACAGTTCAAGGGTCACTATAGCTGCAGGCCACATAACCAGAGATGCCGATGCTGAGACGCTACTTCTAGCAGCCGAAGATGCGCTTCACAAGATATTGATCAGCAATTCAATCTCGCCAACAAATCCCAAGTTCTATCAGTTTATAGATGAGGATGTTGAAGAATACGAAGAGAAGGGCAGCAGCTTGTCGTTTATAGGGTCTGGCAAAAACTTTTCTCAGGCTCGAATCGATCCATCAGTTGTAGAAGCGCTTGGAGCACGCTAATTCATCGCAATAGCAACATATCAAACCAACAACGAAGTGGTTGCAGGCTGATAATTTGGGCCCTATATGACTAAGACAGGCGAATTTTAACGTTTACTTCTTCCATGTTCAGCAATGAGCTTTAGCTTTCTACCTTCTTCTCATTGAACATTAGGCCCCCCTATTCCAATACTCCAGCGCAAGCTCCATCGTAAGCGGCACCTGCATGTTCGGCATAAACTTCGTCATATCCACTATTCCATCATAACCCTCCGGTATGCTGTTCATTATTCAGTCTTAGCGTTCTTGACCTTCTTAATTCCCATCTCAATCTGCAGCACCAGCGCGTTGAACGACGCCATCGGCAGCCCAAACCGCGACTTTATACGAGGTTCCCAATCCTCCGAGAATCGTTCCTCCGTCAACATGGGACGCAAGTCCTCAACACGGCCATCGAAAATAGTCAGCATCGTAGATGAACTGCCTTTTATTAGCGATTCCCTGCGAATGGCTTCCGCCAGAGTAGGACTCACTTTGCGCTCCCGAAGAAGTTGTGAAAGAAGCTCTCCGAATAGCTCTCATTCGACGACCTGGCCTCCAACCTTCGCTTCGCCAGCGCAACCGTAAGATCATTCTTGGTAAGCTGCGCCGACCCATCCTCCAACTTCCCCGTCGCCCCCCTCAGCAGCTCATCCACGAGCTCCAAGTCCGGCTTCCCCTGGTCAGGAACGATGGCCGAATCCTGGCGCGTGAGGCTAGCATCATGCTCGATGGCATTGTGCTTGCTCAGCTCCTCGAGGTCGAACTTGTCACTCCAGTACGAGCGGCCCAAAAACTCTGCGGGGAACTTTGACGCGAAAAAGCAAAACGAGGGGGCGAAGTTGAAGGTTTGGTGCACTTTTTCGTTGAGCTCGCGGAAGGTGATGTTTTTGCCGTCGTGGGGGAGGATGCCGTGGTTTGCGAGGGCGTTGAGCATGGGGCAGGCGGAGCGCGAGTCGCCATCGCGAGGGGGGATGTAGTCGGGCCAGTTCTTGTGGTGGCCTGGGAGGCCGGCTTGGACGACCTGGCCGGTCTCGTGGGCGGGGAGGACGAAGTTGGCGAGGAAGATGCCAAAGTCCCAGGCCACGACGAACGAGTCGATGAACGGCTTTGTGAGCTTTTGTCCGATGCCCATCGTTGCTGTTGGGGATTGGATTGGGTAGGGTTGGGGTTCAATGGGGAGGGTGTGCTTCACGATGGCTTGGGCGCCGGAGTGTTAAAAAGGGCTCTCTTCGACCCGCACCTGGGCACTCGACCATTGTCCTCGAGGCCCCGCGTGACACCCCACAGCAAGGCCGGTCCCAGCCAACCCGAGGTTGACGATTGAATTGGGCACGCAAGCGTAGGACAGCATCTTCGGTGCGCTGAGCTGGCTACGTACGTCGGGCGGCGGGATTCCCGTCAGCCAGCCAGCCACGGGCCTCCAACCCGTCCGTCTGGCATATCAAAGGGTAGCACTAGCATTGAAAAGGGTCCACCGGGATGCAAGATCAAAGCACGACGTAGATCAGATCGTCAATTCCGTCCGGATGGGGTTAAACGCCATCGGCTAGCTCAGTCTGCCGCCGCCCCCACAAAGTGTAAATCAATACGCCCCCCTCTTTTCCGTGCGACGGGCGGTGAATTGGTATCAGTTGGAGTTGCTTGCTTCTCTGGGATTTCCGTGCGCTAATTTCCTTGATCTTGCCCTGCCTTGTGCGGATTTGTCTTGGACTTCATAGATGGCGTGGCAGAACCTCGTATTCGCGCAAATCACAGCTATGGTATCTAGCATCCTTCACCAACTTCATCACACGGGGATACAATAACAATTCGCTTTTTAGCTTCTCATAAAAGCCTCGTTTTGATTCATTTGAGTGGAAACTGTGCCTATTGATCTCTAATACACCCCAAGGCGGTACGACGTTGACCTTCCCGGTGCCAAGATAGACGATAACAACTCCCAAGCCCATGTCGAAACCAAAATCAAACATCTACCCTCATTCTAGAAGGAGATTTAGATACAATGGAATGAAAAGAATCAATACGGTGGCTCCGCGGCTTAGCATCAAAGTTGTTGCTAAGCATCACCCACAGAAATTAGCGTACTCCATGTCTCAAGTTGATATAGAAGAAGGTAGTCATCTAGTATTTTTTGACATATCTTTTCGGTTTCACGTGAGTCCGCGATTTATGACTCGCTTCTCAATGCTTTTCTTTGCTTTTTGATCACATGCTATACCACAAGAGCGAATTTGCAAGCCAACATCTTGAGCCGAAGATCGACCGGCTCTCTGAGGTACTTCAGCTTCAGATACTGACGTGAAAACACACCCATATTCCGAGCTTACATGCCAGTAGTTGGAGTGTCTTGTCTCTCTTGTACCGAGTGAGCTACACATTCTGCCCGCCTGTACTGTCCGCAAGACAGCCGAGTCGTGATATACCCAACCAAAAAGCTGCACTGCCCTACCCCACAAGCGCCGCCTTCCCGCCCCCATACTTGCCCTCGGGCCCCTCAAGATGCGCATCCAACACAGCCGTCGTCCCACTAAGCACACTCTTAATCGCCTCGGGCAACAACCTCCCCAACTCCTCCGCCGTACTCGCATGCGCCGCCCAAATCTCACCCCCAGCCGCCGCCCTCGCAATCCCGCTATAATCCGGCGTAGGCGCAAAACTGATATTCAACTCCTCGTTGCTCACCTTGGAGCCCTCGCCCTCGGGGTGGACCAGCAACATCGACTTGCGCGGCGCATTCCAGCCCTTGTTATTGAGGACGATAGTGAGCACGGGAATGTTGTAGCGCTTCGAGATCCAGTACACCGAGCCGGGGACCGAGAAGAGATAAGTTCCGTCACCGACGATTTGGCAAACGAACTGTTTTTTGCCTTCGGTGTCGGTGGCGAGCTTGATGCCTAGGGCGCCACCGCCGGACCAGCCGAGGCCACCGCCGCCGCAGTTGAGCCAGGTGCCGGGGAGCGTAGCTTGAATCTGGTCGGCGACGAAGGCAGTTTGCGTTACGGCTTCGATGGCCCAGATGGTGTCGTTGGGGCAGAGCTTTTTGAGCTGTTGCACAAGGTAGGGGGTACCGAAGTGGCCATTCTCGTCGACCTTGGCTTCGTTGGCAATAGCCTCGAGCTTCTTAGTGTGCGATTGTTGCAGTGCTGTCCAGCGGCCTGAGAAGATGCTGCTGGAAATCTTATCCTTGAGGGTGGATTCGAGATACGCGTTCAGCTGCGAAAAGGACGTGTACGAGTCTGCTCTGTAGCGCTTCAGAGCCTTGAGATAAAAGACAGGCATCTGGTGTTTGAGCGGATCTACATCAATGTGGAAGATCTTCGCTCCTTCTTTGGGGTGACATTGTGTGTGTATCCAGGGGACATCGCAGTCGACAACGAGAATCACGTCCGCGGTCTTGATGGTAGGCTCGACTCCGTATCGCAGCCCCAGCCAGCTAGGGTGATTTGCTTCTTATCGTCAGCGATGGCACTGAGAGTTCAAGAACAACCATACCTGGAAAACACATATCACTTCCGCCCGTATCGAGCACCCGCAGTCCCTTGACGTTATCTGCCAGTCTCACAAGCTCTTGTACCGCCGCATGGTTCCTGCCTGTGTATCCAACAATAGCGAGCGGTTCCTGCGCATTCACCAAAGCCTCAGCAATATCTTTTATGCCACTGGGAGGGAGTGCAGCCGGCTCGACGGGGTTCCAGTACTGCTGCTCAAGGGCATACGGTGTGAGATCCTCTTCCATGGCCTCTCGCGCGCCGCACAGGTATACCGGGCCCTTCGGATCGCTCGTCGCAAACGAAAGTGCGCGATTCACCATTTGCTGTATCCGTCAGGTATGCTCCTTCATAAGCCGACGTAAACTGACCTTGACATTCTTGCCCGTCTTAATCTCCCCAGTGTACCTGCAGTACTGGGCCACAATCTGCTTCTGGTCCGGCACGTCCTGAATCCAATGTATGTACTCCGTCCTGCTCCCCCGCATCTCGCCCTCGATCGTGAATGGCGACAATCCCGCAAAGATCAGCACAGGTGCGCGGCCGGTGGAGGCATTGTGTACGGCGGCACCGAGGCCTTGGGTTCCGACATCGACGTGGATGATAACGCATTGCGGTTTACCGGTTAATCGTGCGTACCCGTCGGCCATGGAGAGGGCGACCATCTGCTGGCGTCAGCTTAATTCCTGTAAAGCACGATTCGTCTGACCTCATTTGGGCAGGTAATGATCCTGGGAAAGTTGCCCTTCTTTTCATTTTGGCCTTTGACGATGGCCTCGATGATGCTGGGGTGGTCGGAGCCCAGGTTCACGAAGCAGTGCGTGATGCCGGCTTCCCAGATGGCCTCGAAGAAGGCAAAAGATGCTGTGTACCTAGACAGAGTCAGTGGAGGCCGATCACGAGCCGTGGGAGACGTACACCATGGCAGCGATGGTAATGAGACAAATGTGCGGGGATGAGAATCGAACACTAGTTGGGTTCGAAGACAAGACTCAGGGCAGCGCCTGGCCGCGCATTTGTATTGTTGGTCCCCATGGGTATCGAGCAGGCGCGGGATTGCCAATTGCCCCACCAAGACGCGGGGAAGCTGCCTGGCAAGTGGTGACGGCTAAGGTTGGAGTTGACGTGCACGCTCGGAACCTGGGCTGCGACTTCGGCAAACCCTGGCGCGGCCGCTTTTCCGCCCTTTAGCTCCGAACTCTCCCCGGGGGTAAGCATCGATTCCACGGATCACCAGCTTCACGTCTCGGGGGTATGGCCGAGTTGAAGGGGAGAAAGGGGGAGAAGGGGGAGAAAGAACTCCAGATGACCGTCTCATGCACAAACAAGGACTTCATTCGAGGATGTCACGTGCACGGGCCAGATGTTCTATCCTCCACGTCCTTTAAGAGAGACCCAGCAGCCCCTCTTCCCAGCGTTGACATCGCGGATCAGCCGCGTCTAGTTGCCCAATATCCGGGTCTATCAGCGCTTGGAAGGGTTCAATTTCGCCTGAGGCATGGGCGCCGTCACAAGGGGTGATGCTGCGACATCTCGAACGCGAAACGCGTTTCATACGGTCCCCGGGCAGCAGTTGACAGTTCAAAAGTGCCTGAATGCCGTAAATTTCCCCCAAAATTTCAGAAAGAAATCAATTCATCATGTTCTTCAACGTCCTACATCTGATCCCGCTATCCATCATCACCACCGCCCTCGCTTCCCACCAATGCGAGCCTCCACTCCCCTACACATTCGAAATCCCAACATGGCAATCCCAAAACTTCTCATGCATAGGCTCGCCAGAAGTATTTACCGTCGGCTCAAGTCCAGGTAAAGGGCTGGGCGTCTTTGCAACCCGCACCCTGGAGCCCGGAGACGTGATATTGCGAGAAGCGCCCGTCTTTCGCATAACCCCGCCCGAATTCCGCGATGGCATAGGCTACTCCCTGCACGAGATGGGCGCCCTGATCCGCAAAGAGTTCAACCTACTCTCCGAATCCGCCAAATCTGAAATCCTAGCTCTGCACGCGTACACGAACGAGGCGGAGAAAAAGGCGCTTGACGGCCTGGTACCGATTTTCCGGAGTAATGCGTACAATACGGGTACAGAGATTGGCTTGTTTCCCAAGATCGCGAGAATCAATCATTCGTGCAGGCCGAGCGCGAGCTATTCGTGGAGTGAGAAGTTGGGGAAAAGGGTGGTGTACGCGAACAGGCGTATCGAAGAAGGCGAGGAGATCTTCGTGTCGTATATTCCGCTGCTGCGTACGTACGAAGAGCGGCAGAAGCGGCTCGACCAGTACGGATTCAAGTGTTCTTGTGAGGCATGCACTCATGGGCGAAAAGAGAGCGATAGGCGGAGGATTGATATCCAAAAGGCGATTGAGGCTTTCGAGCCACAGATGAGCTTGGGGGTGCCGCAGTCCAAAGTCGGAAAGAAGAAGGCGCTGAGAAATGTCGATGCGAGCCTGGAGCTTGTCAAATTGATGGAAGAGGAAGGATTATCAGACTACTATGCGAAAGCCTACCGTATAGTCGCTGTGTCGTATGCTCGAGTGGAAAACTGGGAGCAGGCTGCGCTGTGGTCGGTGAAGGGCTATGGACTGAGGTACATGGCAGATCCAGGGTCCAAAAATACGCGGGAGATGCATGGCTTAACGAAACACCTGATATCAAAGTGGAATGAAGAGGTCAGGAACAAGTCAATGAAAGAGGGGGCTTCAGGGTTATAGAAAACTTACGCACTGTACGTTGATAATCTTAAGTATATTGTGGCTTATCCCCCTATTGAAATCTGCAAGAAACCAACTGAAATAGATATAAGCTTTCACTCCAAACTTGGTATACTGATATGCTATGAAATCTATACAATCATCACGGTTTTTCTTATCCAACCCTCTTGAGCCATGAAGTTGAACTGAGGTATCTCTGCCCTACCAATCCTTCGGTACTCGGCATCATTCTCTCTGGTGGGTTCAAGAATCAAAGCGAAAACAGAACCATCTCCTCCTTCTTCGTAAAACCACCATTTAGCAACCTGTAGATAGCAGATTGGGGCTTTTATGTATTCTCCCGGTTCACACTTCAGCGGCAAGTCAAACTCAAGTACGTCTTGGTCCGGTATAGGATATGCCTCGTCATCCTCTGTATGATAGCTCTTAAACAAGAAACTCCTGTGATTACTTTGATTAACTCCCCGAAGACCTTTATTAATGTGAGGGTGGGGAGATCTTGGCCATGCATCAGCCGTCCTCCATAACCCAGTGGCTATTAGATAGCCACCTGTAAAAGAGCTCCAGATATCCTCATCATCGATGTGAGAGACTTTACACTCATGTATGAGAAGATCGTGGCTATCATCGCGCTTTTCCGGGTGAAATACGCCATTGTAGATTTTGGCTTCAGGCTCTCCATTGCGCAGAGACATCCATGACCACGACGGGATGGAAGGCTCATTGGAGAATCTCTGCGTATCAACTCCAACCCACTGAGAGCATTACTAAAGGATATCATTCACAACTATCCTGGTGTATCCTTACACACGCCGCAAGTTACTCTCCAGCTCCCTTTGCATTGTCTATATCACTACCATGCCGAATTACAGTCGGCATTTGATGAGTCCGCAAAAGATTCGGATTTGCATGCTCATCTGTCTTTACTTCTGCAAATGTTACGTGAAAAGCTCAGCGATGCATTCACGATTGGGAAAAGTTTGTTGAGCAAATATAGAATCAGATATAATCTGTGAGTTAGATTACAGCTACGAAGGCATTGGTGACTGATTGGGTCTAGACTTTGGACTATCTTTAAGCCAGGTTCACTGATTTATAGTAGAATGCATGAGCAACACAGGGCTTTCGTGTTGAAGAGTACACGTTACATATCCGACCAAGATGGGCCTAGCTTCTTCTCCATAGTTGCGTGGTATACCGACTTCGACGGCACGAAATTAGGAGCCAGAATGAAGTATCTCAAATTACCCGTCTTCGACCAAGAGATCCAAATCCAAGAGCTCGAAATATTTCCGCTCCAATATCACTCAAACTTCGAAGAAGTCAGGCAGTCGCTTTTAGATCGTGGTGCGTCATTTCAAATGTTGTGTGGTACTCACGACTGTGAATACGAAGCGATAGCTATACAGGAGCGGCTGTCTGCAGATCCCAATTATCCAAACCAGTTCTTGAAAACCCCTGTAAGATAGTTTGTACAAATTTCGCAACGTAAGTCCGAGAACCGACTTGCTGACTTTTGAAAACAGGTATCAGGCAGGGTAAAGATCGACAACAGAAGATTCAGGATGTTCAACCCGCCCTTTGCTATTCATGTGGAGTCTTTCGATTCAAAAAGTCTGCAGGGATGCCTTTCAGGTAATTGAGAAAAAATCATATTCATTCTCTGGCCTGCTGACACTCATAGACTCGGAAACGGATCCTGTGGGCAGCAAAAACAACAGCCAACCCTCGATAGAACATCAGATTATTACATGTAACTCATGGGTTTGCGGGTTCAATTTCAAAGAGAAGATTTGGGTGTAGTTATTTGTAGAGAAACTTCGCTCTGTCATTTGGGATGCGCAAGTCATGTCTCGTCTGGTCATCCCGCAGAATCGCAAGGAGCTTGTCCAAGCACTTGTAGAAGAACATACTCAAGTTCAATCAGAGTTTGATGACACGATCAAAGGCAAAGGAAAAGGGTTGGTTTTTCTTCTGCATGGTCCCCCAGGGGTGGGTAAAACGCTTACTGCAGAATGCATTGCTGGTAAGCTGACGCCATTTATGGCTCATCCCTTCAGGAATTGGCAAGGCATTAAGAGCTAATCATTGATTTACAGAGTATACAAAACAATCTCTTTATACAATCACAGCCGGTGACCTGGGATCTAATCCCACAGAAGTCGAACGGGATCTTTGTCGCTCATTCTCTCTTGCCGAGTCTTGGAATGCAATCCTTCTTATTGACGAGGCCGACATATTTCTCGAACAGCGAAGCGAACATGACACATATAGGAATACTCTTGTTTCCATATTTCTTCGGACCCTGGAGTATTACCAGGGCATCTTGTTCCTGACTACCAACCGATTGAGCACCTTTGACGAGGCCTTCCAGAGCCGCATCCACGTCGCATTCCGCGTAGATGACCTGACACCTGAGGCACGCAAAACCATTTGGCGCCAATTCCTTCACTCAAGAAGCGACGTATCTATTGATATCTCTGAAGAGGCTCTGGAACATCTGGGGACAGCCAAAGTTAACGGTAGAGAGATCAAAAACGTTGCAAAGACAGCGGAGAGTCTGGCAAAATATAGAAAGGGGCCAATAGGGCTAGGTATTGTGGAGGAAGTACCACAATACCAACAGGAATTTCGGAGCACTTTTCACTAAGACCTCAACTTTCAGCCAATGTTTAGAAAAACCAGCAAAGTCCTGAACCTAGTTTTACTCTATGATGAAGAATATAGCAAACTTGGTGACCATACATATCCAGTGGTTCTGTATACATGCTGTTAATGATTAGTTTGTTCCCAAATAGAATTGTTCCTTCTCAACAATAACATACAGGTGGGGCCTAGTGCATGCATTACGGCTGTAGCCATGCGACCATCCCTCACCTGATGCCGAGTCGTGGCGCAGCCGAATCCTTCAGCCTTGAACTTATTACCGCTACTTACCTTGCATTTGATTCACATACCCATCCTCTCCACCATGCTCCATTTACTGGAGCTTCCCGAAGATATTCTTCGATGTATCATAGAGATGTTCAAAGACCTAGCTAGTCTTGGTGCGCTCTTCTCAGCCTACCCTTGCTTGTCCCAATTCACTCCAACTCGTTTCCTCAAACATCTGGAAGGCCTCAAGAATGAAGATACAGGGCACATGGCCCGGATATTCTATATGAGTCCATGGTTGAGAAATCTCGTGCGATCGTGCAGGCCCATCATGATTCAGTATGATTCAACAGTAGCCATCGACAGCATAAGAGAGGCACTGTCGTATCCGAATCTGGAGACGCTATACGTCTCAAGAGATTTTCAACTCCTTCGGATGGATTTGAAATTCCAGCCACGAAGTGCGATGGATGTCATAAGGTGGTATATGCAAGGCCGATCGACGCGCAAGGCGGACTTTGAGTGTAGCTTCATCGATGAGCACGACTTCAGCAACATCAAGAATATCAAGTTGGTGCCCGGCCAACAGTCAGGACACAGTGTGCCGCTGGGGTCGGATTTTTCAAGCACAGAGATCGTCAGATTTGCTCTTCTTCCTGGTGTTCGATCTGTAGAGGCAACTGGGCTTGCAAAGCTCACTCCAGCTTTGCTACCTTCTGGGAGTGTCTCATCCCAGATTACGTCTTTGCAGCTGCTGGGAGGAAGATATTGGAACGTCACACCGGACGCGCTGCGATCAATTCTCTCGCACACGCCAAATCTGATCAACCTTTATTGCCAGATCCCAATCAAAACGCAAGCAAAGCCCATCCCTGAACCAACAGAAGTGGAAGGGCCAGTCCGGCCATCAGATATTCAAGCGGCTTTGCTGCCAGTCATGAGAGGCCTTCGCAAGTTGACCTTGGTCGAGAATAGGTATTTTGGCATATCATATGACGGATCGCGCTTAGACCTATCTGAATTCCCGAGCCTAAAAAACGTCCGTGTCCCATCCTGCTGCATATTACCAGCGGGAGGACCATGTGAAGCGAGAGAGGATTCATATCTGTGCTTACCACCGACAATTTCGGAATTACATGTACGTGATCTTGAGCCATTTAGACCTTTCTCACACTACTTAGCTCGATTTTCCCCGAACATCGGGGGTCTTCTACTATCACGGAGATCGTGACAGGTCCTTTATTCGCCAAAACCCCGACGATATACCACCGGGAAGATGGACCTGGCTGCGACAATTCCCATGGAACAAAAGAACAAGATTTCCAGATCTGAAACATATCCGAATGGTGGATCCTGTTGGAGATACGGGATTCCGTAAGTGGTTAAAGTGGAGATGGAGTCCTCCACAGGAGATATCAGAAAGGTATTCCTATGAAGACATCGAACTGAATATAGAGATACGGTTTCCTGATCTACGAGGAGAGCCAAATTGGGTTGTCCGCGGCGGTGAGTAGTTATTCTACCTTTATGACGACGCTGACATGACCATCCAAGAGAGGGGATTCCTCCCAGACTGGCCTTGGGAAAGAAGCTGCGGGCTATATGCCCAGAGACAGTTTGGCAACTTTCGTCTCAAGTGGGCAAAGAGTCCCCAATGAACTCGGCGTAGTTCCAGGATACATAGCTAGGTAGAGGTGAAGGTGAAAGTGAAAGAATGGCTTGGCACGCCACTTTAAATTAGCGCGTGATCTCGCGAACCCCTGTGACGTGTAGACTCTCGTAGCGCGTCGCCGCCCGCCCTCTCCCATCGCATCTTTGGTGTCGCCACTCCTTGACTCGAGGCTGTCCCAGCGCGTGTCTTTTGGTACAAAAGGTTGCATTCCTTTATTCCTTTCTTCCCAAAGAACGCGCAATGCCTTCCTCTTCCTCTTCCGCCAACTCCGAGGCGCAAAATTTCACGCCCGCCTCTTCGCCTCCGCCAGCCGACATGGAGGACGGCGTCTCGAAGCAGATGCAGGCTGAAGAAAAGCGCATGCGCGTCCAACGCGAAAAAGAAGACGCAAAACGCGATGCGCAGCTCCAGAAAGAGCGCGATGAGGACCTCCAAAGCGGCAAAGAGATTTTGGACGCAAAGTTCAAGCAGCTCGAGTTTCTGATGAACAAGAGCAAGGTGAGTCGGTCCACGACAAAGAAACTCGACTCTTCACAACCTAGGCTAATATTATGCAGCTCTACGCCAATGTCATGCTTGCACAGATGCAGCGGCAAGAGGACGAGGAGAAGGCCCAGGACGCGAAGACACACGGCGAGTCGTCAAAACGCGAAAAGAACGCCGAATCGGCAGCCGCCGAGTCCCAAAGGCGAGCCACCCGTGGTTCAGCTGCGAACAACACCAAGCCCGCGACCGAAGCGCCGACACAAAAGAAGGGTCGTGGGAGACCAAAGAAGGGAGAGAAAAAGGACGCAAAAATATCATCATTCTTCAAAAAAGAGCAGCTGCAGAAAAAGGCAGAGGAGCCGTCAAAGGAAACGGACGATAATGTCAAGACGGGCGACATTGGCATACAAGATCTCAAGTCTGCGCGGCAGCCGAAGCTCGTTACTGGAGGCACAATGCGTTCATACCAGCTCGAGGGACTTGAGTGGCTGCTATCTCTCTATGAGAACGGCATCAATGGCATTCTGGCGGACGAGATGGGGCTTGGCAAGACAATTCAAACAATTGCACTTCTTGCTCATTTGTGGGAGAACAAGTCCTATGGTCCCTTCTTGATTGCCGCGCCACTCAGCACCACGAGCAATTGGGTTGCAGAGATCCAGAAGTGGACGCCAAGCATACCCGTGGTGCTCTACCATGGCGACAAAAACGAGCGCACGAAGCTACGACGGACAAAGTTGAAGAACCCTGGAACCGACCAGTTTCCCGTTGTAGTGACTAGCTACGAGATATGCATGAATGACCGGAAGTATCTCACTGGCTTCGGGTGGAAGTTCATCATCATCGATGAAGGCCATCGTATCAAGAACCTGGATTGCCGGTTGATCCGCGAATTGCAGTCGTACCAGTCCGCCAACCGTCTTCTGATTACCGGTACACCTTTGCAGAACAATCTCACCGAACTCTGGTCACTTCTCCACTTCCTTTTGCCCACAGTGTTCGACAAGCTGTCCACATTCGAAAGCTGGTTCGACTTTTCGGGGCTCAAGGACAAGGCGAGCTTTGAACAGCTGCTTTCAGGGGAGAGGCAGCAGTATTTGGTCAAGTCTTTGCACGCTATATTAAAGCCGTTCTTGCTTCGCCGTGTCAAGACTGATGTTGAAAGCTTGATGCCAAAGAAGCGCGAATATGTCCTCTTTGCGCCTCTTACGCCGATGCAGCGAGAGCTATACCAAGCCATCTTGGATGGAACGAGCCGCTCGTATCTCGAAGAGAAGGCCATTGAAAGACTCAGCATTGGCACTGGCAGCGGGGCAACTACACCACTAAGTGTTCGCAGTAATAATGGCAGCCGTAAGCGCAAGGCCCTGGCAAGCGATGTTAGCACACCGAACAAGAGCGCAAAAACGTCGCGTGAGGGCACGCCAGCATCTACAGTCTCCAGACGCGGCCGTGGACGTCCAAAGAAGAGCTACGAAGAGGTCAGCGACAGGAAATACTTTGCCAGCCTCGATGCAGAGGAGTCGGGGGAAGAAGAAGAAGAGGAGGAACTAGACTCGGAGGCGGAAGAAGAAAGAGTGCGCTCCGCAACCTTTGAGATTGCCAAACGCCAGCTTCTGCAAAAGAAGCTCGGAAACCCAATCATGCAGCTCCGTCTCTGCTGCAACTCGCCCTACAACTTCTTCAACCCCTTCATCACCGCCGAAACATCTGGCTCGGAGACGTTCGCCTCCGAGACCGAGCCCGACGAAACCGTGGTCACCACCTCGGGCAAGATGCTCCTCCTTGACTCGCTCCTTCCCGAGCTGCTCGACCGCGGCCACAAAGTGCTCATCTTCTCCCAGTTCACCACCACCCTCGACCTACTAAGCCAATACCTCATCCTCCGCTCCTGGCCTCACGCCCGCATCGATGGCTCCGTCGCCCAAACCGACAGGCAATCCCAAATCCTCTCCTTCAACACACCATCCACCACAAAGGATGCGACCAACGTCTTCATCCTATCGACGCGCGCCGGCGGCCAGGGCATCAACCTCGCAGCGGCCGACACCGTCATCCTCTTCGACTCGGACTGGAACCCGCAGCAGGACCTGCAGGCCATGGACCGCGCGCACCGCATCGGGCAGACGCGCAATGTCATCATCTACCGCTTCGCGACGCGCAATACGGTCGAGCAAAAGCTGCTCGAGTCTGCCGAGGCGAAGCGGCGGCTCGAGAAGTTGGTCATTCGGAAGGGGGGCGTGAAGAATGATCGCGGGGGGAAGCAGATGGAGAAGGAGCATGAGGTGGAGGAGCTGCAGAAGTTACTGAGGCGGAGCGATGGGGAGAGGTTCGATGTGCAGGGCGGGGAGGGCGTCAAGCTGTTGGACGAGAAGGAGTTGGATATTTTGCTAGATCGGAGCGATGAGGCGTATGAGAGGGCAGAGAAGGGGTTGGATGTGGGTGGTGGGGATCAAATGTTCCAGGCAGTGGCCAAGAGGGAGGAGGGCGCTTTGATGGAGGGTTTGAGGGCATGAAGATGTGTACGCTTTTGGATATTATTCTTGCTACAGTTTCATTTGGGCGCATTTGGATATGGTGTTAGGGCACCAGGGGTAAAGTTTGTATGAGCATTGCGGATGCATTCCTGCATTTACGCCCACGCGTAGCTTTTGATTTCTGTCATATGAAAGTTAGAAGATAAAAGCCCTCCAGTGGGTAGCACAGGAAGTGGAAATATACCCTCGGGTTTTCAGGGTTCTTCAATGGATTGGCAGATATATCCAAGGTCTCAGTGACGACATCGGACCTGAGAGCGTTTATGGAGCAGTGATTGGAAGCATAGCCAATCATAGTCAGGACAATCGAAATCTCACATAGTCTACTATCCAACGATAACATGAATAGTGCGTAGAGCACTTGAGACTTCCATCGACAGTCACTTCCCCCAACAGAATATCATGTGGGTTCAATAGAAACATCTTGCTCACAAGAGGTCCCAGCCATCACTGTATACACTAGCAACAGAACATCCTGTACTCGTGATTTCAATTGTCATTTATTTACGTCGACTGATTATTCCCCATCGTTGTCATTGAGCCGACTCTCTGCCCGCGGCAGTCATTCTCGCGGGGGTCTCGGCACTTTGCATTTAGCCTCTACACCAGTTCCATTCCGACGCATATTGCACCCATATTCTCTACAAGAAAAACGAGGCCAAGGCTAAGGAACAATTACGAGGCCCCACCTGGTCGCCGGGAGCCAAGTGAACCAGCCCTCCACATGTCTCTCGCACACCCGTGCATGCAGCACGACTCCATTCGACCATGATCACCAGCATCGACGTCCACGCCTCATGGCGCGGCCAAAAATATCTCGACCGTGAACCCATCGTGCCGATCATCCGTACCATATCATCCAACCCATATAAAAATCCTTCGCCTACGGCTTCACGCCACGCAGTCTGCCACCCTGAGCCCCACAAGCCGCGCTTCTGGCCACGCTCTCCATATTAGCAATAACCTGGTATCACGACGCTTTCAGTGTAACAGCAGCGCGTTCGGAAGAGGCCCGTCATATGCCCGGCTTGGAGCAATTATGTGCATTTCCCCAAAGGGCGCTGCGCCGAGGGCACACGAGACCTCGCATGCGGCTGTGATATTTGGCCGAGGCGTTGGAGCCGATATCTTTTTATTGCGTCTGCTGGGCCTGAGTGGAAGGCCGCTCTGAGCGCTCAGTCGGCGGCGTTGGCTTTAATACCGGGGCGCGCCCACAGTCCAGCTCGAGCACTCGGAATCCGACATTTGCAGGACAAGCATGCATTGGACCTCCCTCGCCTTTGCCGGAGCATTGAGCTCCTGGGGCTCCTCTGCCTCCGCCAATTCCTTCTTCGGATCCAGGCAGCTCGCTGATGCGCGCCCCATGCTCCTCTCACCACACCTCGCCCCCCGGAACTCGACGATGACGACGACGCCAAACTTGATCTCGCGCTTCCTGCACCGCCTCGAGCCGCGCCAGGCAGGTCGCTGCGGCGCGGAGTACGGCGGCCAGAGATGCCCCGGCACGCAATGCTGCTCCTCGTACGGCTGGTGCGGCGACGCGTTCGAGCACTGCGGCGAGATTGTAGGATGCCAGCCGCAGTACGGACGCTGCGGCAACGAGCCCGAGCCCGAGCCCGAGCCCACGCCCACGCCCACGCCCACGCCGTCGCCATCCTCAAGCACCCCAGTCCCGTCGTCGACCGCAAGCCCTCCTTCGTCGACGGTGGCGCCGCCGCTCCCCTCCGGCACGCTCATCGTGTCCACCAACGGCCAGTGCGGCAACGTGACCACGTGCGGGGGCTCGCCGTTTGGAAATTGCTGCTCCGAGTGGTATTTCTGCGGCGCTTCGGAGGCGTACTGCGGGGGTGGGTGTAGGGCTGCGTTTGGGGTGTGTGGAGGGGGTGGGGGGCCTCCCGTGTCTTCGTCTGCGCCGCCCCCGAGCTCGACGGTGAGGTCGACGTCGACTCTGCCGCCAGTTCCTTCATCGTCATCATCTTCTTCTTCTTCTTCTGCTGCTCCACCGCCGCCGCCGAGTTCTTCGTCGAGGCCTGCACCGCCGGTGCCTACGGTGCCGGTTAGTCAGGATGGGCGGTGTGGGAATGGGGTTACGTGTACGGGGTCGACGTTTGGGAGGTGTTGTTCGGATTACTATTGGTGCGGGGATCAGGATGATTATTGTAGGACGTCTTATGGGTGTCGGCCTGAGTGGGGGAGTTGTGGGACGCAGGAGTTGTTTGGTGGTATGTGAGGGAGGTGAGGAGATAGAGTGGTTCTTTTACTATAGAAGTGGTACGAATAAAACATATTTCTTCTCTTTATCAGTCTTTTTATGTGTTATGCATCTTCCCTGCTATTACAACCGTCAACGAGAGGTGCAAACGTGCTGCACTGTTCTATGACAGTCTTGCTCTGAACAGTGGCTTGCAGTTCAATGGTGGTCTCATGTTATGCCAGCACAGCATATTGCACCTACTACTACAGACGAAAAATGTGAGGGAAAACTCTCAGCATGAACCTGCGCTGCCCGGAGGGGGTCGTTTGCGCTGAGGCGGCCACACCGGCGGGGGCAACCTTTTTCACATCCACACAAAAGCCGCCTTGTAGCAACCACACGATCCAATTGAACTATATAACCATCATTAGACATCAATAATCATACTAACCAACAGCAGCCAGTTGGTGTGGGCCAGTGGACAACGACAACAATTTATAGGGACTGCCAAGGGTCACAAGCACCCCCACTGGGCAAAGGGCAGCGAGGTAGGCGGTTCGAGTCCACTACCTTGCTTCCTTGGGGCAGTTAAAACGCTGGCTGTTGTTTTTTTGCATTTTTTTAGGCTAGAGGCGTGAGTGAGTGAAAGGGGTTGATGCTTGATGTTAAGTGAAGCAGGTCGACATGAGCTACACACGCACAGGTATTGTATTGCGCCGCGTATAGAATTACGCTAGTGTACTTGATCCATGCACGGCATCCTGTTTAAGCCTTCTTTTCTGATTCGATAAAATCCTTGATGGTCTGCTCTAGCCCAACATCCTCTGAGAAACCTAAGCTCTTGGCCCGCGATGTGTCGTACTTGGCCGGCCAGCTAAGCACAATCCTCTGGATCGTAGCATCGCGCTTCTCCTTTACTAGTGCCCGCGTCTCCTTGCCAGCCACCTTCTCCAGCGCATCCAGAATCTCGCGGCTCGTCGCCGTGTATCCCGGCAGAAGCACGGTACGGAAATGGCCAAACTTTTCTGCGGGAACATTCAAAGCGTGGACAAGATTATGTGCCAAGGTGCGCGGCGACGACAGCCAGATGCCAATATCGGGGTCCACGGGCAGTTCACTCTCCTGCCCATGCACAGGCTCTCGCACGATGCCGGACACAAACGACGACGCAGCAGCAGTGGGCGCACCGGCCCTCACGAAGATGGTGGGCAGGCGGACTACGCGCCCGTCTATCAGGCCGCGCCTCGAGTAGTCATTGATCATGTACTCGATCATGAGCTTCTGGGTGCCATACGAGCTCTCAGGCATGGCCACGACGTCCGTCTCGGTGGCGACGTTTGTCACGGCGGCCCGCCCAAACACGGCGCACGACGAGGTGAAGACGACCTTGATGCCGGGCTTGGTGGAGCGGATGGTGTCGAGCAGCTGGCGGACGCTGTCGAAATTGACCTTCCACCCGAGCTCGAGGTTGGCCTCGGCGCCCGAGCTCATGATGCCGTGCAGGATGTACAGGGCATCGGGCGAGGCGTCAATCAAAGCTTGACAGGCGGCAGGGTCCGTGAGATCTGCGGCAACGGATTTCACGTTGCTCGATTGGGTGGGGTTGGGAGGCGCATGCACGTCGGCGAGGATGAGTTCGGCGGAGGGGGTCGTGTCGATGAGCTTCTGCGCCAGCGTCTGGCCGACGAAGCCGCCGGCGCCCGTGATGATGATTCGGACCATGGTGGTATGCAATAGCTCGAGTCGTTTGCACTGAGATGGCTCCTCGTCACCTCACACTGACGTCGCGTCTTATAGAGCCCCAGCGGCGGATAACATGTCCGCTACCAGAGGCCGTGGGGGAGTGGGTCGCACGGGCCCATTGGCCACGAGTATCCGTACCCCTCACGCAGCCTCGCGCTTTACCTGCGCTCTGTGTATACCTCGGGCCATCATCGCCACGACGCCGCGATCCCCGGTTTCCAGCCTGCCCTTGACCCCTTCTCCACCGCCGCATAGCAAGCCTGGAGCACCGCGCCACGCTCTTGTCTGCTTCTGGCGCAATTTCCGCGTCCTCGCCGGCCGTGCCCGGCCAAGCATCGCTGTCGAGTCGCCAATCTGGTCCATGGGCCTCTGGCCGATCCTCCAGTTTTTCGTCATGGCGCCCCGGCTGGCCTCCTAAGTGATCCGGCTGTGGGAAGCGCGAGTGCGGACATTAGCTGGATGGATTTTTCATCGCGTACAAGTACCGAGGGCGACCCCGGATGAGCGTCGTGCTGTGTCTTCGTCCACCCCCTTTCTTCATCATGGTCCTCGCAGCAGCTGTGCTCGTTGCCTTTCTCCAGTCGCGGGCTGTGACTGCCGTGGGCAACCTCACCATCGATACTACTTCTGGGCCGGTCACGGGGCTCGTCAATGGCACGACTCCGCACGTAGCCCAGTTCCTCGGCATTCCGTTTGCTGAGCAGCCCGTGGGAGAGCGCAGGTGGCTTCCGCCGGTTGCAAAGTCGAGGGAGGAGCGCATTGATGCCACGAGGTTCGGCCCTGGTTGTCCTCAGTTCGAGGGCAATGCGCCCAATGTGTGGTTGACGGATGCTCCGGAGTTTGTCACGCCTGCGAACACGACGGGCGAGGAGTGCCTCGTTGTCAATGTGTGGGCGCCGTGGAAGCAGCAGCAGAAGAAGAAGCACAACGAGTCCCTTCCCGTCATTGCCTGGATCTATGGCGGCGGCTTTCAGACGGGAAGCGGGCATATCGAGTATCAGCTCCCCGCCCAATGGATTGAAAGGAGCCAGAAGCACATTGTAGTGGGCATCAAGTAGGTCCATGTTCTGTATTGATTCAAGTGCATACATTTGCTTACCATCTGCAGCTACCGACTCAACATATTTGGCTTCCCCAATGCAGCTGGCTTGAAGGACGATGAGCAGAATCTTGGTTTCCTTGATCAACGACTGGGTCTCGAATGGGTTCGAGCAAACATTGCCAACTTTGGCGGCGACCCAGACCGTATCACTCTGTGGGGCCAGTCTGCTGGAGCCATTTCGGTTGACAATTACAACTTTGCGTACCCCGAGGATCCAATCGTTTCCAGCTTGATCATGAACTCTGGCAGCTCCCATTTGCCCCTCACCGCCGTGGATCCCGCGCACACCAACTTCACCTTCGTGGCCAACCACTTTGGATGTGGTAATTCGAGCGCCGAGGCCGAGATTGATTGCCTGAGGAACGTCAGCTCCACCGACATTGTCACTTTCCTGAAGACGCGCACCGACACGGGCGCTACTCCAGCATTGTCCTTCAATCCCATTGTCGACAACCGCACCAAGTTTTCCAACTACACCGCTCGCGCCCTGGCCGGAAACTACACCAAGAAGCCTGCCATCATCGGCACGGTGACGCACGAAGGCCAGCCTTTCCTTCCCTATGACCAAGAGAACGGCCCCGACGAGGCCATTGCCAACGCTACGACCCTCCAACTCTTCCTCTGCCCCGTAGTCCAGACGACACTCGACCGCTACGCCTCCAGCACAACTACTTTCCGCTACCTCTATGGCGGCAACTTTAGCAACATCGCGCCCCAGTGGTGGGAGGGCGCGTACCACTCTTCAGAGCTGCCACTCATCTTTGGCACACACGACATTGCCCGAACGCCCTCGACCCCCTTCCAGTATGACGTCTCGCACCAGATGCAGGACTATTGGCTTGCGTTTGCCGAGGACCCCATCAACGGACTGCCCAAGTTAGGATGGGAGGCGTACGAGCCGCAGGGCCAGGCTGTGCTGATTGGGTACGAGGATGTGGTCACGCAGCCGATTGCTGAGAGTAGGCTTGAGGCGCCGTGCGATGGGTTGACGCCGAGGGAGGGTGCGTTGCCGCCGCCGTAGAATGAGGAATAGGAGTCATGTGTATATAGTAGTAATTTATAGCAAGAGCCGAAAAAAGTATTGCTGTTTGAATCACTAACACTACCCTGCTTATGCGCGTATCAAAACCCCCCAGATATCCCACCTCACCCACCCTCAACGCTCTCCTCCCCAAACAATCCCCCCAACAATCCCCCCTCAAAAAACCCTCCATCCCCCTCCCACCCCCTAACAACCCACTCCACCCCAACTCTCACCCCCTCCTCCACCCTCTCTCTCTGCCCCTCCCACCCCCCACCCGCCTTTCCCCGCGCAACCCAACACGCCAAATAAATCCCCGCATGCACCGCCGCCCGGCACGCAACCCCCCTCCCCACCGCCCCGTACGCGGTGCAGAACGACTCCAGCACGTGCAAGGCCGCGGCCGAGGAGTCGAAGTGCGCGCGCTCGTACAGGTCGCCGATTAGCTGGCCGAGGTCGGTGGAGGGCGGGGAGGGGTGTGCGAGTTCCCAGTCGAGGATCAGGAGCGTCGTCGGTGGTGGGGGGGAGAGGAGGATGCTGGCGGGGTGTCAGGGGCGTTTGGGGGATACAAGGGGAGGGGAAGGGGAGGACTCCAGACCACAAGTCGCCGTGTACAAAGTGCCAATCTTCTCCGGGGCCGTGCTCCGCCTCGTCGTTGAGGGTTTTGCAGACTTGCTCGAGGGTGTGTTTGTGTGGGGCGAGGAGGTGGGGGAAGTGGGTTGAGAGGAGGGGGAGGAGGGTGGAGGTGGTTATTTGGCGCTTGAGGTGGCGGGTGGAAAGGGTTGGGCCGAGGGCTTGCGAGAGCGTGGGGGAGTGCGTGGAGGACCAGGTGTGGAATGCGCGGAGCCAGTGGCCGAGGGCGTGGCCGAGGGAGGAGGCGGTGGGTTGGTCGAGGAGGGATGATGGGTTTCGGAGCAGGTCTACGAGCGCGATGGAGTTGGGGAAGTCGGAGAGGACTTGGATGTTGGAGTTTGGGTCGAAATGGAGGAGGTTTGGGGTTTGGAATTGGATGGCATCTTTCGTGGTGATGGGAGGGAATTTTTGAAGGAGTTGGAGCATGCTTTGTTCCGCTGATGCTCGAGACCTATCGAGTAGAAAGTTCTTGTTCATAGCATGGTTTTCAGCAATGTATTTTACGATCACTGTTTGAGTATCTTTACTTATCCCTTCTCCTTCGATTCTAGGCAGGTTTGAGAGATGCCCTCTAAAAACAAAGTTGGTGGTGCCATTCGGCAGACGCTCTAGCGATGAGCACGCATATGGGGTGGCTGAAAGACAATCAAGTATCCAAAGTTCAATGTCCTTGATCTCAGAGGAAGAATAAGACGACATTGTTGCATATAAAATAAAAGGCTACTCTTGAGCGCGCTAGGCTGGGCCAATGCTCGGTATTTAATAGTACATGGCCGCCTAGTGTGAACAGATAGCAGAGGTGGAATATTGCATAAGCGGCATGAACGGTCAGCACGACCCAATATGGACCATTCAGCGCTCAATCATGAGCGACAGGCATGTAGAACTTGTGAGTCATCCCTTCGTCGTCAGACCGAAGGCTTCATGCATGAGACGCTGGGAGCGACCAGGTTAGGTCTGGAAGGAGATGGCAGAGTGTCCACGTAAATCGAAGTCACATCATACCGAGCACTCAATTCGACCAAAAAAGTGTAAACAGTGAAACCATGCAGTAAAAGCACTTTGGACTCGTCATCATGGTCGTGGTGGTTGGGCCAAGTAATGCGCCGGCCCGACCAATAATCCGGGGCGACATTGCCAAGCTACTCGCTTAATTTGCATTCGCACATCGCTGCTCCCGATATCCACGAACGACCGCCACGAATACCACCTTCCAACGCCCGACTACCTCTCTACAACTGCCAAAATGGATGCTGGAAAAGCTCCCGTCAAGCTCGTCAAGGTATGCTGCCTGGAACCGCCGCCGGTCTGGAGGAAGAAATGTCTAACAGTCTCTAGGTGACCCGCGTCCTTGGCCGCACTGGTACGAAACCCGAAAAGTCGATATCGCGCACGAATTCGCCCGTCTAACATGCTGTCAAGGTTCCCGCGGTGGCGTCACTCAGGTGCGCGTCGAGTTCATGGACGACACCACCCGTTCCATCATCCGTAACGTCAAGGGCCCAGGTACGAGAGCGCCGGAGACACATTGCGCGGGGAAGATTGAGCTAACACGGCCGCGCAGTCCGCGAGAACGACATCCTCTGCCTCCTCGAGTCCGAGCGTGAAGCCAGGCGTCTGCGATGAGCGGTGCAAAGTCGGAGGAGTGAGAAGGTTCAGACATGGGCTGGCGCAGTTAACGGCTTTCGGACATTTATTCTTCACACTGTCATGGGGAACCTCGTTACGATAAGGAAATGGGACTTTTGATGCATTTCGAGGTCGGTTAAAAGCAAGCAACTAGATGCAGTCGAGATAGCTGGGTCGTCGTGCCCAGGCTTTCCGAAATTCAGCCCTGCCAACTTCTGTCCCTTCCGCCGCTCCGTCCGCCACGAGCTTCTCGGTTTCGCAGTGCTGCTAGGGAGTGCCAATTGGAGTTTGCATGATGCTTACACAGTGCTACTGTTACATAGGCCTACCATTGCCTATTGTCTAACATTGCAGGTTCGATTTCGAAATTAGATCGATGCCGACCGTTCCTACGATAACCCAAATGCGGCATGTTCTCTCGATTACAACCAAGGTCCAATATTTCCGGCGACGCGATCTGGGTTCGGATACCTATCTTGGCTTCCAGGCAGCGCTCTTTTTCTAGAACAAGGGACAAACGCTTTAAAATCGGCATATCGAACAACGAAACCCGCGAACATCGAAAGCGAGATTATTAACCCCCAAATAAATCAATGCTTCGGCCGCTGGAAGCGCCCAGGCGCATTGTTGATGCCATGCCTCGTGGATGAGCTTACTCCTGGCCTTGTCGTGTGTATCCTGGACACGTATTGCCTGCTTAAGCTGGCTTTTCGTGCCATCTCTAGCCTTCCAGGCAGAGTAACCAAAGTCTTTGGTCAATATCTTGAATTGCCACACCATCGATTCGGGCTGCTGTAGTAGCGAGTAACACGCAGTCTCTCCAATGACACCTTTGTCTCAGCACTTTGAATACCTGGAACTGATCCTAAACCTGACCTTTTGATGTCTCTTTGAGCCCCCGCCATCAAGCTCTATCGTCTCCCATTTCACCTCCGCATTTGAGCATCTACCTCATGGCGCTCGCTGATTCATGTACTACTGTACTGCCAAATTGAGCTACTTTGGCCGGCGTCCATCTGTCCTTCATTCTCCATCCATGCAAGCAAACCGCACGCGCAGCGCTCATTTGGCACCGCATGCCCGTTTCTAACTAGCGCGCGAGGTGGAGCGCTACGTGCTGATACCGCCGCTGTCTTTTGTGGGGCGGCGCGCGGGGGCTGTACATGCCTGAGTGGCGGCACTTGAGCATGAGCGCAGGAACTTGATTGTTCGATGCTGGCGTGATAGGAGGCTTCTCATGTGTGGTCCGAGGTGCGTCGTGGGTGCATGTCAGATGGCGGTTGGGTGTGTAGGGCTCGAGACTCCTCACCGAGCGCTGGCTTCAACCATTAGGTCGACAATACATCTATCTAGAACATTGTAATCCCAGTTCTTGTTTGCTAGAAGCCATATGCGTCCGATTTGATGTGATGGGGCGCGTTTCTCCAAGGGCACGGCACGGTATGGGATGTTGGTCGCTAGTACCATCAAGCATGGCCGCATGAACAATGGTGCGCACGCCGTCTCGAGTTAATATCGAATATTGACTCAGGATTGAAACTTTAATAATAAAGTAGGCGTGGAAATTGTAGATAGCGGGAAGGTCACCAATTCTAAATGAGGGAAGGGCCCTGGTAGTTAGGGGAGAGTGAATCTGTGGCCTCAAGAGGTGAATCACTACGAAGATGATGGTGCAGGGTAAGTTTGCTACTTTCCACACTTCTCAAGCACCTGCCTATATAGGAAGGTCGGATTCTCGTTTAGAACACAGTGAATTTGTAGATTCTGTCGTATGTTTATGTTTGTGTGTGCAGAGTGGGAAATAGTGTAGCAGCCTCAGCCTTTAGGCTTCAGGCTTAGACTTCTGCTTTCTACGCCTTCTAGGTACCTGCCTATTTAGGAAGGCTGTATCTTAATCAGAATGCAGTTCATCTATAGGTATTTACAGTCTTTGTTTAATTGTACGCCGCTAAATTATAATATTACACTCTCCGGGGAGAAAGCAAACCACAGCTACAGGCCAGAGATCCAGTCCACAAAAGGGCATTTAAATGTACACAAGGTGTGGAAAGGTGTGAAGAAGCCGAGAAGCCTTGGCGTTTATACTCGTCACAAACCGCTACTTTCTACGTTTTTTGCAGGCACCTACCTATTCAGGAAGGTTGGAGCAAAATGGTAAACAAAGAGCAAGTTTATGAATTTCGTACAGTGCCTGTGCCAGTGTGCGTGATGCGTATAGTAGCTTGGCGTTGAGGCGCTTTCTCTCGCTCTACCGAGGTACGCACCTAGGTATCACTACGGTTGCTGACCCCTACGAACCACGGAACATGTGCTCACCAAGTTTGCTACATTCCTCATCGTAGGTATTACTACGAAGCACTCGCCCAACTGAATACGTATTTCCTACCCTCTTGATGCGCCAATCACTCGCACTACGCCAGAGTACTTTCCCCACTCCATCACCACATCTGTGGTTACCCTCCCCCTCTCACGACATCTTGAAATCCCATTGCGTGAAAGCGTGCCCTAGTCCCCCTCCCCATCTTGTCACCGCATTATATCACTCTCACTACTTGTTGTGCGCAATTCACATGCCCGTCAACTCAACAAAACATGCAGAGCCGACGCGCACTTCCACCATTATTTCCCATTACTCCTTGATTTTTTCATCTAGGCCTCAATTATTTCACTAGTGTATCCGCAGACATGGCACACACACATCATCTCAACAAAACATCATCATTACCCCTCCATCCTAGCTGAAGCAAATTGGTATCAAATCGCGCCCCCCCTCCCTCGAAACCACCCCACAAAACATTTTTTTTTTTTGGTTCTCGTCCCCATTTCACTTCTCCCCCTCCATCTTGGCAGTCTCCTTGACATGCTCACTCCCCGTCTCACTCCCACCTCTCCCCTCCACCACTGCGCTCCTCTTCGCCGGCTTCCTCTGGCCGGTAACATCCTTGTAGATACTCACAAACGTATGTCTCAAACTATGCCTTCCTTCCCACAGCGGATACACGCCGACGGCAAACGTGGAGCACATTAGCCAAATGATTCCTACAATGACCCAGCCGGAGAAGAAGGGCAGGGAGAAGACGTAGCCGGTGCCGTAGAGGGGCATGGGCCAGAGGACGAGCAGGACGATGGTCATGGTGGCGGTGGTGTACTTTGCGATTTTGGAGGCGCGGAAGAGCTTGGCTTGCTCGGCTTCCTCTTCGGCGGGGGAGAGGGCGGAGTGGCGGCCGAGGACGGCTTCGAGGTCGACGTGCTCGGCGTTGGCGATGGCCGAGTCGTCGACGAGGCGGATCATTTTCATCGACACCCAGTCGTAGTTGTCTGGGTAGAGTCAGCGGGCGGAGAAGGAAACGTTTGATTGGGTTGGAAAGGGTGGGGTGGGGGGGGGAAACGTACCGGCGCCAAAGGCAAAGGTGAAGAGCGGGATGAAGATGGCGGGGGAGAGGAGGGCTACGACGTTGCCTGCCAGCATGGGGTTGTTTGCGCCAGAGGTCGCGACGTTGATGACGCCGTCGTTGAGCTTGGCCGTCGTCACCAGCCAGGCAATGATGCTGCAGCAGAGGCCGAGGACGGGGCTGAGCGTGGCGGCCCACCAGTTCTGCTTGTTCCACATTAGAGTCAGGGTCGCGGGCAGGACAGCAGAGGAGATGATGACGCCCATAAGCAGGTACAGATATCCCATGCTGATGCCGGCGTAGTAAAGTCCCGTCGAGAATCCGGCCATGATGAGCCCGAAAGCGGCGACACAGGCGTGAGAGATGTACACGAGACGCTTTCCCTCGGCTTTGGGGTTGATGTAGGTGTTGTAGATGTCGTAGGTGAAAATAGAGGAGACGGCGATGAGCTGGGCGGAGAACGCGCTGGTCACGGCCATGAAGACGATGAGCAGGGTGCCAACAGCACCACCGGAGCCGAGAATTGCAGTGGCTGCGTACGGGAGAACGAGACCGGCGCTGACACTAGCCTCATCCATGGGGTTGGGATAAGTAGGGAATGCGGGGTTGTTTTGCAATGCCAGAGCCGCAAGACCCATGGTGGTAGCGCAGAGCCACTATTCAGAATCAGCCAGGTCGTTTGTATAGAGATGGGCTACTCACAGGGATCGCGAACCAGCTAAGTCCGCCCATGATGTAACCGGGGAGGGCGTGGACTGGAGAAGCAGCAATGGCCTTGTTGTAGTCTGGAACCGTGAGTACGAGCCTCCAAAAATGGCCAAGATCAACTCACATCCATTGTCACAAAAAACGGTTCCAAAGTTTCCAATAATGTTGATGACGAAGAAAATGGCGCCCTCCTTTGACCTCATCGTCAAGTAACTTCCCCCGGCGTTGCCCTCGACAGGGTTGGCAGCAGCGGCCTCGGTGAGCAAGTCGTACACGGCCCTGGGCGATCCGAGCCTCTCGCCAGTCGCATAGGTGGTGAAGGCAAAGGTGAGGAGGATGATGAGCAGAATGACGGTGTGGACATAGTCGGTGAGGAAGGTAGCCTTGATTCCTCCAAACATGGTGTAGATGACGACACCCAATGGCAACAGGAAACAAGCCGCGGCAGTGGGAACGCCAGTCAGGGCAGAAACGACGGCCGAGCCACCGGTCAACAGCATGGCCGTGACCAGGATGTTTGTGAAAAGGCCAAAGGCGATGAAGACGAAATGCGTAGCAGTTCCATAGCGGGCGCGGACAGCCTCAAGGAAGGTCTGGACCAATTAGCTGGGATTCGGTCGATCGGATGTGCTACGGTACATACGTGAGCATTCGGAGCGCGGCGCTTCAATTCAATGGCGACGGTCGCGAAGAGCAAAATTTGGACAGTCGCGCCAGCCGCGTACCACAGAGGTCCCGAGACTCCGTATCGGAAAGCGACCGATGAACTCTGCAAAAGAGTGGCCGCCCAGGTCCATGACGAAACAACGGCAGAGGCGACGAGACCAGACTTGACAGTTCTTCCGGCCGTAGAAAACATCTCCGAAGTTTGGAGTTCATTGTTGTAGCGCTTGAGTACCCATGTGGTGAGGACCTAGTTACAATTAGCAAGTGTACCACCAGCACATACATTGGAAAATAAAAGGGTAAAAAAAAAAAAAGTACCATTCCCAAGGCAAAGAGGAAGCCAATGCCCAAAACGATTCCATAGCCCCATCCCTGGTTCAATGGCGTATGAACAGGCCCCGTGGGCGTCTGAATACCCGCTCTGGCAAAAAGAGTCATGTTGACTGAAGTTGGGGTCTGAAAACGGGACTCCATAGGAGAAGTGCACGGCGATATCTATACACGGCCCAGGTATCTCGTGCACCAGGATGGGCTCGCGAGCTCATCCCCAACAGGCGGGCCATGATTGGCCACAGATAGCCGTGTCATTCCAATGGGCAAATGTCGTCTCGATTGCGCGGAAATCTGTCTTGGGGCCAGGGCTCGCCACCGGCGGCCGGCGGCGGGCCGGTGGGCTGGAGGATGTTGGCGCGGGTCGCTCAGGCCTTGGATGCCGGGGGCTGGTGTGGGGAGTGGTTGAGCGTGTCACGTGCGGGCTGATAAGGAGCGCTGGGCCTTTGTCATGTCAGCCCTCCGTCGCCGTCTGATTCGCCGGCTGCCGCGTCCCTCGTGTGGCCGATCGACAAACACATGGGCGAGCCTCAACGGCGCCAAGCAAAGATAGCGACGGCCCAAGCTGATAAGGACGAGGGCGAGGGAGTCTTCTGCCGCCTGTGCTCGCTTGCACCTTCACGGCCTGCCTAAACGCGCGCCGAGGTCACGCCTTAGACAGGCCGAAATGACACAGTTTGCCCATGAATTGTTGCGATCTCGGAGACGGCACCCCGGTCCACAGCAGTTCGTCTCCAGGGTGGAATCCGTGTAGTAACAAGACGATGTCAGATCTCGGCATTGCTTGCACATGGGGGACGAGGGCAGCCGGTTACCGGAGTCTTGAGCCTGCGCTTGATTCACCCAAGCTCGTCTCGTGAGCTTGATGAGACGTGCTCCGCGGAGGGACCACCGAGCGTTGGACGATTTGGTGGCATCTTCCCTTTGGCACACACTTTTTTTTTGCCGTGGAGTCCTTGTAGCTTCGGCTGGCCCACTGCGGGAGGATTTGACCCATACCCCACGGGCGGTGCGTATACTGGAGCATGCCATCTGCAAGCCCCATACCAGCCACCATATTTCTTCTTCTCCCCTTGACCGATGTCCGGTTCCGTTTCTTCGGTCCCTGCCCACTGCCAGCACATGGGACACGACTGTGTCTGTCATTTTTTTAGATTCTCTTCGTGGGCAAATAGACCCCTCACTTTTTCTGGCCCCGACATGCACAACGTGGGCGCAGTTGTCCACTCCACGCTTCTACCAGTCCTTAGCGATAATCGGAGCCGTGGGCGACTCCATCCTCCACGATAGCGTGGGTGTTGGGCTGGAACATTTCACTCTCGTGTGATGGTACGACCTAACGCAACTACTACTGGCACAATAATCTGGACTGATTTTTCATCTCCACGCGGACGCACTCCCACACTTTTCAGCCACAAGCCAAGAAGGTGGACGACCCTTAATCTCCCTTGGCAAAGTTAACGAGCAGCTGAGAACGCACCAAGGCGGATACTCTCTGTTGATATGTCGCAGAGATATCTCTGCGCCAGCACCTCCATGCACGACCTGGATTTACACATGGGTGGGGAACACATCCACTATGGCCCCAAGACTAGGCAATGGCCGGCTAGATGGTTCGAAAATGCCATCTGGCTTAGCCTACGTCTTGGCTGGGGTAGCTACAGCTTGATTCTCAGTGCGACCCAGCCTTGATGAGATTGGGCGGATAAGTCGAATATCGTTTCGAAATCAAATCACCACATCCAAGACAAGAGAGGCTTGTTCTTCGCCAAGCAACAGATTGCATACATGCTACACAATTTCGTATGCTGATGTGATCTTACACTCATCCATAGACGAAACAGATGCTCCAAACTCGAGAACCCATCTCTCTCAACTCCGAATCCAAAACCGGGTATATGAAGAAAATGTGGACGGCGCGCTTCCCAATTACTTTTCGCTGCGCATCATGACCTGATACCACGTCTTCACAATATCCATGCGCTCCTGCTCGGACGCATCTTCAAACTCAGTCTGGCCAATGTTGCGCACAATCTCGCCAGCCGAACCCTTGCCCCACTTTTTAGATATCTCCTTGTACACGCCGACTGACGAGTATCCGACAATGCCGACGAGACCTAGCTGGCATCAGTTCTGTGTTCGTCATAGAAAAATGGTAGAGCCTTACCAGAAGACGGCTTGACAGCCAAACTGCAAACCCCCTTCCCAAACCCCTTCATGAATCCCTTCGCGCCATCCTTCTGCATCCCCTCCATCGGCTTGACGAAAAAGTCTCTCAACCCATCGCTAACCCCATGTCCAAGGCCCTAACACTTCGTTAGTTCCCTGCACCACCCAACCGCGGTTGGCTTCTGTAAACATACCTTTGCACTGACCAGCAACCCGCTGCGTATATCGACCACATTCTCATACTCCCTCACCTCCTCCCCATACAACTTGGGCACATTATGGAACCCCCTCGTCACCCCATGCGACATGACCACCGGCGCCTTGAGCCCCGCAACCACCATGCGACCCACCCCCCTCCCCGTCCCGACGGCCACCTGCTTCGCCGGCGCCTTTGCAGACGCGAGCCTATCCCTCGTGCGCGCCTTCTCGAGCCCGGCATTCGCGTCGCCGGCCTTGTTGGTGGCAGCGGTTGAGGTGGGATCGTCGCTGTACGCCTCGCCCTGCTGCTGCTGCTGCTGCTGTTGCTGGCGGGCTTGGTACTTGGCCAGCAGTGGGTGGACCTGGCGTCCCAGCTCGGCGGGGCCTTGCACGAAGCCTAGCATGACCTCGCCGACGGTGTCGTAGGTTGCGAATAGCACTGCGGAGATGGGGTCTGAGGGGTCGCGCTTTACGCCTGAGCCGGCCGACATGCTGTGTACGGTCAGCCATCTATTTTCCCTTGCCGATGGAAAATTGGAAGTGGGAGCGGGAGAGGGAAGGGCAAAGACTCACAGTTCCAAATCCTCATCCATCAACAGCCCTTCCCTGATCAGCACAGTGGCGGCCAACGGACTAAGGGCTGTGTTCTTGCGCTTCACGAGCCAGGTTGCGGGGCGGGAGGGGAGGACGGTGCAGCGCCGGACGTGGGCGAGGGCGGCCTTCATCTCGGTTTCTGAGAGGTAGATGGGCTGGACCTCGGAGGTCGAAGGGGAGCGGTACAGAGAGTCGAAGCTTGGTTTTTCGCGGGGCTCGGCGGGTGGGGGTCTTTGGGGCATGGGCGGGATGTTGTTGTCTTGCTGAGCTGAAAGGGAGCGCTGGAGTGCGGGTTCTGGGGTGTCGGGTGAGGGGGGGCGCGGGTGGGAGATGTCTGGGAGCCCAGTCTTTTCGTTTGAGGTTGGGGAAGGGGAGCGTTGGAACATGGGCGGTGCGTGGTCTGGCTCTGCTGGAGGGGAGCGCTCAATCATGGGCTGTGCGTCCTTTGGCTCTGGTGGAGGGGGTCGCTTAGGCGCGGTTTGGGTGTCTTCCAGCTCGACATTGCGTGTGTAGGAAGCGCCGGGTAGTCCAACTTTTTCGTCTTGCATGGTTTCAGCGTCGACGGTGATTTCATTGTCGGCGACAGACTGGGCGTATGCTGGAGGCGTCATGCAATAGAGATCGGAGTTGCCATCCAAATCAATGCGTAAGAGTGACGAAGTCTCGACTCCTGGGGATCTTGTTAACACCATCTCGTGATATATTGACTAGTGTTGTTTGTGGTTGGCACTTACCCAGCTCACTCCTACTCGTCCGCTCACCAAGCTGTTGCTCGCTCCCACTCCGAACACTAGAAGCAGTCATGATGGATTTTCCGACTGTCTCTGGACTTGATTTTGAAAACTGTGATTGAAAGGAAAGGAACGAAAGCAACTCGACGCATTTAAAGAGCGCTCACAGCCTTTGCGCCGCCTCGCTCATGTACGCGTAGCCAAGGGCGTCGCTTCGTCTGCACCTAAATCCGGCACCCGCTAAGCCGCCTTGGGCACTTTTTGAGAGGGATCACCCTAGCCGAGCATGGCCGCGTAACTGCACGGCCTTATCTGATTCGCCGAAACATAGAGTGCGAGTAGATTTCGGCCTATTGTTGCGTACTGCGACCAGTGGGGAACTGACTCCCAGGATGTGAGAGGGCATCGAGCAAATAGGGTGGCGGTTGATGTGGCGATGGGAAGCCTCGGGTTTTGGCAAGCACATGATGTTTTCATCCAAGGAGCCCAGGTGTGTACGCATCATTGGTCTTTTAGCAGAGGATCTATGGTGCTGATTTTTAGGTTCCACCAACCTTTGTTCTGTATGCTGATACTATTCTGCGTTTCAGTAAGTGGTGTAGGCGTTCGCAAGCTCTTCCTGTTGTGGGCTGGAAGATGGACAGAGTCATGTGATTAAGCTAACCCTATATGGAAGGTCATTCGGTCGATCGCGTGGCTTTGCTGATATTAGAACGAGATGAAGTTGAAGGCATGCCTGAGTAGTAAGGCGAGTTCTTCAAGTCTAGATCTACGCTTGGACTCTCTGATGTATCTGAAGTGATTTCAGAATCTTGGAGGCCTATTTGCTTACCGCGCATGGACAAGTAGAATCACGTCACGTCGCGTGGGTGCATCGCCAGTGTAAACGCCAACTCACGATCAGCATCCAGCAATGCCTGAAAGATGCTCAATATGTTCCATCAAATTCACTGCAAGGAATCATCTCGATTCTGTAAACGCGGGTCTGTGCCCTTTCATACCCCAGCGATAGACTCCACTCTGCCTTTTGAAGAGGAATCTGGTTTGGTACTCTCCGGATCAGTTCTATCCTGTCATCATAGGAGAAGTGCTCGACTCTAGGTACAAGGTAGTAGGGGAGATCGAATACGGTGCACATTCTACAGTTTGGCTTTGCCGGCATGTCAGGTATGGTCCCTAGTCTCCAGCTCTGTCATTCCTTGACTGGTGCTGCAAAGGTATCATGACTTTGTCACCGTCAAGGTCTGCTCTCAAGATGGTCACCAGTCTACTGGCATCTATCGGGGACTGCGATTATACAAACATGTCAGTTCACTAAAGACAAATCATCACGGGCAATTATTTGTTCGCGGTCTACTCTGAACGTTTGAAACCACTGGGCCTACCGGTCGACATCCATGTCTGGTTCATCCTCCGGTGCACATGACCATACGGGACCTCCAATACATGAATCCGTCACGTCGACTGAGCGAGCCGTTTTTGAGATTGACACTGTCTACAATCTTTTTCGGCAACTTGTTTTCCGCTTCTGCCATCTCGACGCTCTCAAGGACAGAACCGTCGGCTACAGTCACCATGATGTTAGATAGGCTGATGTCTGTTTCCATTAACTGCAAAACTAAACCGGGTCTGGGAATTATACAGGTGTGTACAGTTTCAGCCTCTTCATGCAAGAATTCAAGTGTCGATATTTGGAGTGTCGCAACTTTGGTGAGTGCGCTCAGTCAACAGCCCTTGTACTCTCAATTAATCTATGAAGATGTGGGATCTTCTTGAGAATATACACTTGTTCAATGCTTTTGATGGGAATGGAGAATTTTCAGCAACTCACCACATGGCCGAAATGGTTGCGTATCTCGGTTTGCCTCCATCTGAGTACATTCACAGAAGCGAGACTACCGATAAAGTCTTTGACAAGAATGGTCAGTGATTCTAATCCAGCCGCTTTTAACGATAGAGCTAAGTAACATCAGGCGTTCGAAAGGCGCCGGAGGAGTTATCATCCCTCCGCTTTTTCTTCGCGGCGCCATCACTTCTCTTGATGGCGAAAGCAAGCGTTTGTTTCTGGACTTCATCAGGTCAATGCTAAGCTGGCTACCCGAAAAGAGAAAAAAAGCTTCTGAACTACTGAAAGAACCCTGGCTAAACGTGGAGATGTCCTAGTAGATAATTTTTTAGTGATATCTAGTCTGGTATTATACGCGCGTGGATGGGCTTGATTCGAGCTGGGCGCCTTCTATTAGAAAATAACGAATTGAAGTGAAGATACCTTGTACTAGAACAAAACTGTTTCAATCCTTTTTCAAAGTTCTAGAGTGTCTGTCCTCAAAATTTGAGCCATATAAAATCCAAGGTGAACGAAGCTGAGCCATGGAACCTTGGAAAAGCGTTCCGCCGAGCCAACCTTGCCGAATACGTCATGGAACCTCGGGCACCTTCCCGAGGTCCGCTTCCTTGAGTATCCGGGCCTGATAATGGCCATCATCACCCCCTCCCATCTACACGGCATTCATCTCAGATCCTCTCCTCGCATCAATTCTCATCTCCAAAATCATGTCGACAAAGAGCGTTGCAGTACTCACCCTTGATGGCGCTCGTACCGCTCTTTCGGCGGCCGAAGCCCGCGCTAAGGAAATCGGGGTTCCCATGAACATAGCCATCGTCGACAACGCTTGCCATCTGGTTGCTTTTGCGCGCATGGAGGGTGCAAAGATCACCTCCATCAACATTGCCATTGACAAGGCATTCACTGCTGCCGGCCATCGTGCGCCGACCAGCATCTACAAGGAGAACGTCTGGCCAGGCGGCCCGGCATTCAGCATCTGGAACAGCAATGGAGGAAGGTTCACCACCATCGCCGGAGGCGTGCCGATTGTCCAGGACGGAGTCGTTGTTGGGGCTATAGGCTGCAGTACCGGAACCCCGGCGCAGGATGAGGATGTCGCGAAGAATGGCGTCGAAGCCGTCCAGAAAACCTTTGGACTCAAGGCCAAGCTATGAGCTTGCCTTTCTCCACATCCAGCATGTCATTTCAGTTCATCGGTCGCACAACATGTCGATGCATTGGCGTGCCGTGCGCTTGCGTAATGCATTTGGCCCCCATGGATCTAGAGTGGGAGGGCTTGAATAGCTTGTTTTCTTTCGGAACGGACGACTCGGCACTTTTTCTGGGGGCCAACTCGATGGCGGACTCTGTAGGCGACGCCTCTCGCAATTCGCTGCAGCTCATATGTATCAAGATACGACCCGGACGGAATCAACATGATTTGCATCTCTGGCGTCTTTTGCAATCTTCGATAGAAATCTTCCAATTTGATGCTTTCGTTTCTTTGGGCTCGGGAATCGGTCGCGTGGTGCCGTGGTGCCGTGGAATGGCCAGCATGATAGAAATAGCAGAACAAAGTGGGTCTGTCCTGGTATTTTTCAGCCACTAGCCTCATGTTTGCAAGCACCTGCCAAAGGATTCACGATACGGCCGAAAACTGCAGTCCTGCTCCGTTGGCGGCCTTTGCCAGGCAGATCTCCGCAGATAAAATTCTCCGCACCCAGTAACTCGGACGCTCAGCATTCGGACCCAGGGCAGCAGAGCAGCAGACGAAGAATGAACAGATACGAATCGAGAAATTAAGCGTCGGCGTGTTCCTCCAGGAGTTCGCTTATCCACCGGGCCGTTGTTTAGCTCGTCTCCAAGGCTGACCCCAATTTCCGCACCCCATCCCCTAACAGGCGAGGGATCCGTTTCACAGCTGGCCGCGGAGTCCTCAGCCAACGGGGTGCAGGTTTCCACTCCACAAACTTCGCTTGCTTCCGTTTGCGTACATACGGTGCCTGGCCCAATCCTTCTGGGATTGGACCCACCAGATACTGCACAGCCCAGCAGGCATTCCACAATTAGATCGACGGGTAGGAGAGAACAGGGCTAATAGGAGATTATAAACAAGCGTTACGCCCGACCTCGACAGCACAAGTCGACTTCACACTCTTGTTTTAACTCTTACTTTTTGTTTTAGACATGCGCTCGTTCGCGTCGTTGTTGGCCATTGGCCTTTTGGCCGCTTTGACTGACGCTGCTCCTTACCAGTCGTCAACTGTCAAGCGGCAGGATGGAGGCCGTCTAGTCTTTGCTCATTTCATGGTAAGCAGATTCCATCATCTGCGCGACTGTGTACTAACAAATCTAGATGGGCATCGTACCCAACCGCGGGAGCGCTGCAGACTATGATGACGATATGAAGCGCGCCAAGGCAGCTGGCATCGATGCTTTTGCCCTCAACATCGGCAAGGACGATTATACACGGGCCCAGCTTGAATACGCCTATGAGTCTGCAGCTGCCAATGATATGAAGGTTTTCATCTCTTTTGACTTCCACTACTTCGCGCCCGCTACCGATGCTGCCGCCGTCGGCGAGCTCATCAAGGCCTTTGGCAGCAAGGAAGGCCAACTCAAGGTTGACGACAAGGTCTTTGTCTCCTCTTTTGTTGGCGATGGCTTGAATGTCGACCAAGTCCGCAGCGCTTCGGGAATGGACCTTTTCGTCGCGCCCAACTTCGCCCCTGGCTTGACCGCTGATCCTAGCCCACTCGACGGAGCCCTGAATTGGCAGGCCTGGGACAGCGATGGCAACAACAAGGCCCCCAAGGCTGGCCAAAACGTCACTGTCGCTGATGGAGACGCCGGCTACGTCGCTTGGCTCAATGGAAAAGACTACATCGCGCCCGTCTCTCCTTGGTTCTTCACCCATTACGGTCCTGAGGTTGACTACTCGAAGAACTGGGTCTTCCCTGGCGATCTGCTCTGGTACAACCGCTGGAACGAGGTTCTTGAGCTTGGTCCCCGCTTCCTTGAGATTCTTACCTGGAACGACTATGGCGAGTCGCACTACATCGGACCTCTTGCTAGCAAACATACCGACGATGGAAACAGCAAGTGGGCCCTCAACATGCCTCACAATGGATGGCTCGACATGGCCAAGCCTTTCATCGCTGCCTACAAGGCCGGCCAGAAGTCCCCTGCCTCTTTCATCACCGAAGACCAACTGGTCTACTGGTACCGCCCCACGCTCAAGTCGCTCGACTGCGACGCTACCGACACCACCATGGAGGACGCGCCCAACCCCTACGGCAACTACTTCAAGGGCCGGCCTGACGGATCCGACACCTTGGAAGATGCCGTGTTTGTCGTCGCCCTGCTCAAGGAGGAGGGTAGCGTCACCGTCAACTCTGGCAGCGTTGCAAAGACCTTTACCGCCCCGGCCGGCGCTAGCGCCTGGAAGGTCGAGATGGGTGTCGGAAAGCAAACTTTTAGCCTGGAGCGTGGTGGTCAACAGGTTCTCAGCGAGACCAGTGCTAGAGATATTGCTGATACTTGCCCTTGCGGCATCTACAACTACAATGCCTACGTCGGGACTGTCCCGGCTGGTGCACCGGATGCTTTGGATGATGAGGGCAAGAGTAACTTGAACAATGGACTGAAGGTCCAGTGTTAGGTTTATTCTTGAGCGAGGTTTTTCTTTGCTTGGTTTGTAAATAGAATAGCATGACTCGGGTCTGGTATGATTGCGATATTTGTATATAACGATTCCTTTCTGATTCAAAACAAAACTTCAATACTTGTGCAAAAAAAAAAAAATGCAGTCTATTTGAACGTGCAATCTGATTATCATGTAGCAGGAAAAAAAAAAAGTACAAGGCTCTGAAAATTAACCAAATATTCTACAGTTCCAACTCACAGCTCTTCGTCATCTCCGAAATGAACCTTTTTTGTAGAAGGGTCTTCTTCAGCATTATTCCTCCTGTCGTTGTTGTTGTTGTTGTTGTTGTCGTTCCCGCTCCTTTGCCGGTCACCAAACCTCACATCCTCGCCAGTCCACATGCTGTGCCCTCCAGATGAGCCCCCGTTCCGATTGCGCGATCCTCGTTGCGCGTTCGAAGGATTGACGTGCCGGGCTTCGACGACACTGTCATGTCGAGGCCGACTGCCGCCTTGCCCGCCATTCACAGCGCGGGGTTGGTTCTTCTTGCCGCTGGCAGCATTCTGCCCGTCATTTCCCCCGCTCTGTGCGTCGTCTTGTCGACCGTTGATCCCTCTGTTTTGTCCGTCGTCTTGTCGATTATTGGTTCCCCCATTCCCCCTTCCGTTCCCGCCTCCGCTCTGGCTCCCATGGCTCCCGTTACTGGCCCCATTCGCACCCTGTGTATTCGCACCCCCCACCCCCGCAGGACTGGGATGCATCCGATTACACCCCGCGTTCCTACACGCGACCCCAAACCCACACCACACACTCGTCAAGATCTCGCCCCCCGCCCCCGGCGGCGCCGCAGGCGTCCTATGCCCCAGCGGACACTCGGCCATGCCACACCTCTGCATCCTGCACAGCTGAATTGTGCGCCTCGGTTGCTGCTGCTGGTGGTGGTGGGGTGGTGTGTGGTCGTCGCCCTCGGGATGCGAGTACGGACACGAGATCCCCTTATCCCTGCACCGCGCGCCAAACCGACACACCCTCTGCGGGAGACGCTTAGCCAGCGCGGCACCCTTCTGCGCGGATGCGGCGTCGCGCAGCGGGTGCGCGCGGCTGCAATTCCTCTTCTTGCACTTGGGGTCGAAGCCGCAGGGTCTCGGTGCGTGGGCGGGGTCCAGCATGGCGCGTTGGGAGGGGGTCGCGCAGGGCGGCGTGTCTGTCTCTACGTCGAGGTCGGGGGCGTCGTCTGGGGGCCAGATGTGGGACTCGTACCAGCCCATGTGCGGCTCTGCGGCGTTGGCGTAGTCGGTGGTGGTGGCGGTGGTGGTGGTGGTGGCCGAGTAGTCGACGTCCATTTCGTAGCTCGCCTTCCTGCAGCGGTTCGCGGGGAGGGGTTTTGGTCTGGCAAAGGGGTCGCAGAGGGGTGCTTTGCTGCTGCTGCTGCTGTCATCCGCGGAGCATGTGTGCGTGTCTCTCGGTTTGTTGTTTTGCCACTGCTCGGCGGCGAGGGAGAAGTCGCAGTGCTGGAACTCGTTTTCACCCACAATGTACGACGCCGCCTCGGGGATGGTGACCATGTTGTGTTTGTCGTAGTCGTCGCGCTTGGGGAAGCTGGCGCCGATGTGGGACCACATCCAGTCGCTGTCGACCTTGCGTTTCCATTTCTTGTCGTGGTCGCTGAGGCTGTATTTCGGCTCGAGCTTCTGGATCGATTTCTCCATCTTCATCATCAGGGGGAGGACCTGGGTGTGTTTTTTGTCCGGGTTTTGGGAGCGGTGTGACCTGCGCGCGAGATTGATGAGTCGGGCTATGCGGAAGAAGAGTCTGTCCCAGCCCAGCTGTCGGAGATAAAGAGCCAGTGTGGGATTTTTCAAGACGTGGTTGGGGAAGTATATGATCAATTCCTCCATTGTGATGTTCATGCTGATCAAGTCTTCCCAAGGGAGAGGCCTGTGTGCGGGAGGAGCGCTGGCAATTCCATGTTTACTGAGCTCTCTAGCCCGTTCCAATTCCGCTTCAAACTGCTGTTTTGACGTTATGGGAATGTTTTCCAAATCCATCTCGTCAAATGACGGGTGACCCTCGGGCCACGGTCCTACAACATCTTGATAGAGGGTTGTTGGGGCGTTTTTCGCGGGTTTGCCTGCTTCCTTTTTAGCATCTCCCGCTCTCTGCCATTCAAAGTAAGTTCCAAAGTCCTCGTCCTCGTCATCTATAAGAGCATGGATTATGGGTTCAAATTCTTCTTCTACCTCTTTTGATTTGGGATTGTTGGCTTTTTTGGAAGGCCGAGGCTCGTCAAGGGAAATCCTCCGCTTCCTCGACACCGAATTCTCCAAAGCCATGTGCCGACTGAACTTTTCGAACGAGGTTCTACGTTTATGACTTGTAGTTTGGGATGGCCGTCTTGCTGCTTGGATGCCAGGGTGAATTTGCTGATCTGGAATCTCCGCAGACTGGCGTTGCTTTTGTATTGCTGCTTGTCTCAAGCTACTGCGCCGCCGCCCAAACCTATATGTGTCTTGCAATGTCCTCACTTCATAGTCAGGCGCGAATCCTGACCAATGGTTTTCTGCTTCTGGGTCAATGTCTCCAGCCCGATCATTGATCACCCATGCGATTCCGTCAAACTCTTCCTTCTCGTCAGAATCGAATTGCACATTGAAATGTCCAGCATCATCGTCTTCAGTATTGGTTTTGTTTACCTCTTTGAGGATGAGACCTAGACCTATGTTTAGACCATCGCGCCTGCGGAGAATCTTGAGAATGTGGCCAATGGCACCGCGGTCCAGCTTTTTTGGTTCCGTCATTGCTTTGAAGTGCTCCTTCATTTCATCGATTTCGGCATCAATCATCCCTCTTATCGTTGCTCTCGTTGTCGGAGATCCTATCTTGAACTGGTCTCGCCTCCGGTCCGCCATGAAGCTTCGCAATTTGTCCTCGTTCTCGAGCAATTCTGGTGCAACCCCCATTAACTGGCATATCGATAGTCTCACTAGTGCATAATACTCGCAAGACTTGTAGATACCTTTGAGTTGGGGGAATGTTGGAGGAGTCCGATTGTAGAGTTGGTAGATTGGTCGCAGACTATGTTCCAGCGCATACAAAGCGCACATGTGATCGTAGGAATCCGTATGCTGCTCCTTGAATCCAGCCGCGATATAATGATTCAACGTACATTGGTGTCTATTCACGCCATAGAGATAGGCCAGATCGCGGTTGTCGAGGGTAAAGTTGGCGACCAACAAACTATAGCACGTCTTGGAGTCCTGTCGATACTCCAGAAAAGGCACCTCCTTGTTTGGGCTGTTTCTGATCAGCTTATCCTTGATGATTTGAGCGGGCATTGTGGTGTGGGTGCGTTACAGAAAAAGATTGTGACATCAAAAGGGGCGGAGTTAGACGAAACAGTAGTTCGAGTCGACCGAGTAGGTACCGGTATATCAGGCTCCTCGCCGATAGCATTGTGGTCGTGGACAACAAAGCAATATCGCAACGGCGATTTGGCGAGAGAGCCATTTCGAGATGACGAACAAAGCCCAGGGTCGGCTTTACTCGGGACTATTCTTAGTATGATGTAGACAAAGACATTGTGGAGTTTTGTTTATAGCGCATCACCTTGGCTTTCTCATGGCGCTTGGCAGCAACGTTGATGGCATAATTGAGTTGGTTGACAGCAAACTTGTTTCTAATGCGATAATCCCCTGCTTTTTGACAGCGGCAATGCGCCAGGAACCCCCGTACTGTCCGCGATGACTTTCAAGAACCATGATCCGCTCATTTCGGTTCGCATACGACGAGAAACTTGCTGAGTACCGCTGTGCTCATGTCAGTAAGTCGACTGGGTTTCCGAAACAAACTTACCTCCAATAAACAGCCTCCCAGTCTTTGCGTCATGCCTAACGGTCGTGCTACCGTCCAATACGCTAGCCTTGGCGTCTTCCAAGATTTTGTCGACTTGCCAATGATCTCCAGCTTTGCTAACCTTGAAGAGGGTCGCGGGACTGGATGCCTTGAAGGGCTCTTTGATGGCTGCCATCGTCTTAATCGTGTCCGGAAACGCGGCTACATATATGTCGCCATTTGCGTCAGGGGAGATGTTATCCATGGGGTAGCCGACAAAAATGCTATCGACATGTTTTAGGGTCTTTTCTTCTGTGAGTTCAAAAACCCAGATCTTGCCATCGACGACACTCGGCACATATATCAGTTCATCTCTCCCTCTGGTAAGGCCGTTGGGGAACCTGAGTGTAACGTTGGACGCCGCATGGCAGTGGCCATCCAGCCCACAGTAAGCGACGTTGCCTCCGCCTAGGATAGGATCCAATTCACGTCGCTGCCCCTGATTAGAAAGCGCCAATGTGGGGATGTGGGAACCATACCAAGCCGACTTTTGCCGAGTGGTCGTTTGTCACAACAAAGGAGCCATCCTCGAAGGCCGCCACACGGTTAGGGGACCAGACTGCCGGCGATGCAATGGTCCTGAGATGTGTCATCTCGTTCTTCCCTCTCTTGAGCTCAAATATTTCAATAGTAGCATTTGCGCCTGTGCCTGAAGGGTCTACGAGGTTCTTCTCTGCGTCAACTGGCGGGCGCTGGTTGACTAGGAAGAACTGGAGCGTAGATGGGCCAACAATCTTTACGTCGAATCCAACCAGGTCAAGAGTCCCGTCGCCTGTCGCTCCCTCATAGCGGACATGCTTGATGCTTCGCAGTCCAAACAAGCCATCCTCGCCTGGAGAATCGATATCCAAGGCAACAATTTCAGCGCCGCTAGGGCGTCGTCCAGACACATTGAGATGGCCCATCCTATCCACAGTCAACGTTGCACAACCTCACCAATCCGAAACCACAGTGACGTACGCTGGATTCCACGCGGCCCTGTGCTCAGTCCCCGTGCACGCGGCATACAAGACGCGAGCCTCATCATCGAGCCACAGGTCCTCACATGCCTCTAGTTTCTCGTGCGCAACGCGCCGACACGCATAGGGAAACTCCTCGATATCCTGCGCGACGCGTCCGACCCCAAGACTCACGGCCAGAAAGTCCTTGACCCACAGCTGATAAACGGACGCGAAGAGCACCACGAGCGCGGAGATGACGACCAAGAGCCCGCGCAACATGTCGACGACGACGTTAATGCCTCGATCTGCTCAGCCTCTCTCGTAGAATAAAATTTTTTTTTATTCTATTCTTTTTTTATCTTGTGATAATTTCAGGGCGATGCTTCACGCGCAGCGAGGGCCAAAGCTGACGGTGGGGTCGAGGGAAGCAGGAAAAAAGAGAGAGGAGGGGACGGAGATTGGGGAGCTGGAAGGCCATGCATCCGGTAAGCAGCAGCGCTTTTTAAGGCGGCCGGGCTCGCCAGGCGTAGACCCTCATTCGGTAAGAAGCAGCGCAGCTCGTTGAGCCGTCTCACGTAAGGAGGGGGGTACACACGGGATTGCGCAGGCCCAAGGTGGACGCGAGTGTCGGAAAGCTACTCGCGGTTGATTGTGAGAGGGCCGTGGAGGGGACGAGTCTTGGTCGAGAAGGATACTGTGGGGTGACAGGTAACAGATCTGCAGGGTCGGGATGGCGCTAGGCCTATGTGGGCATAGTCTCTCATCCGGGGATGTCCGGCAACCAGTCTGGCGGATGGGTTTGCGACGAAGACTTGTTCCGGAGACGTCCTTTGTCATATATTTAATGAAGAGACGGTTGAAATGATTAGGGCAAGTTAGGTCAAGTATCACAGCCCAGAAGTATCTCAGCGTGAAAATCAAAGGAGACCAAATTGACTATGTGACCCAAACGCAAGATGGAATATGGATGATGTCTTTGTACATGACTTTCCTTGATATTAACCGCCCATACAAAGCACCCCCATCACCCCTCCCCATCCCTCTTCCTCATCACCCTCTTCAACAACCCCCTCCTCCTCCACCCCTCCACAGCACTAATCCCCACCCACCAAAAAACCAACAACCCCCCAAACGCAACACTCCACCCAATAACCTCCCACCCAAACCACACAAAGAAGCCCAAAGCCCCCTTATCGCTCCCCTCCCTCGCCCGCTCCTCCTCGGTCTGCAACCCCCTGAGCACATCCCTCGCGGCGACAATGACCTGCATGGCGCTCAGCATGACGCTGAAGAGCGCAAACATGAACAACATGACGGGAAAAAAGCGCTGGAAGTAGGCGGCATAGCGGTGCTCGTAGCGATTGAGATGCCAGCAGCGGCGCCGCAGGACGGAGTGGAAGTTGAGCGCGTCGAGGTTGAGCAGCCCGAAGCGGAAGCGCATACTCACGCTCTCGTCGGGCACGTCGGCGAAGCCCGCCAGGAAGGTGGCTATGTCCTCGAAGGAGGTGGTGGGGAACGAGGCTAGCAGGCCCGTCTGCCTTGCGAGGGCAAAGTCGGAGCGGTGCTGGATGAGGTGTGCGTACGAGCGCAGAAACCCCCTCGCGGTGGCCAGAAGGGCGGCCCGCTGTTCGGTGCTCAACGCTGGGTTCGCGGGGTCGAGGATAGACTCCCAAAAAGCGTGCGAGCACAGGTATGAGGGCAGCGGTTTCAAGAGCAGGATGTCGTCGGCCCAGAGGAGGTGCAGGGACGGGTCCTCGGTGAGGACGATGCGGCGGTTCAGCACCAGCTGTGTGCTGAGGGACTTTACGACGGGGTAGGCGCCGGCCCAGGAGATTTTTGCGCCGAGTCTGTTTAGGGAGGGGGTGTCGAGGTCGGAGAGGCAGTATTGGATTACCTGGCCTCCCGAGTCGATGGGGATGCGGGGGGCGTCTGGGAGCGTCTGTCTTGGGCCGTGGCTCCGCAGTCTTTTGATCTTCTCACACCCCACGGCGGTATACTCCAGCTCGTCACAGATCTGGACATGGGCTTCGAACGGGGGCGAGTCACTTCCCACGACCGTGGCGCCGGTATTGGACCGTGATGTCGGAGCTATACACGTCGCCGCAGTCGACGTGGGCGATATGGCGTCGTCGAGCTCGACCATGTTTCCCCAAGCCCAGACGACATGGCGAGAGAGATGGCCGAGAAATGGCTCAACCGCGAGGTCGACGAGGAGCTCGGTGGCGCGCAGACGTGATGCGAGATACGAGACGAGCATCTCGCGCCAACGACGCCATTGGCCGCCGCACCGACCAAGGGTTCGCAAAGCCACCACCACACCGCGACCGTCTCAAGACCTTCTCCCGCGTCAGAGCATGCACAGAAAGAAAAAGACTCTTTTCAAACCCGTCTCGAGACGTAGGATAGACATCGAACAGAAGAGTCGGCTCGGTACCGACCCCGTGCATGCCCCCCTCCCCACCGGGCAAGCACCGACCCGCCCCAAACCACCCTCAACTGACAACCACCCCTACCCCTGCCCTCCGTTCGGGCTCCAAGACCACGCCCCAGCGCAACGGTTCTCCCCTCAAGGAAAGAATGCTCTACATGGTCGTCGAACGGTTCCGAAACGGCGATGCGGGCGCGGTGTACGCCCGGCTCGACTCGGTAGGCCGACTCGCGCCCGAGGGTCTGACGTACGTGTCGAGCTGGATTAGCGAGGACCTGACGCGCTGCTATCAGCTCATGCGGACCGACGAGCGGGTGCTGCTGGACCGGTGGGTGAGCGAGTGGAAGGATTTGGTCGACTTCGAGATCGTCGCTGTCGTGGGGTCGGTGGAGGCTAGTCAGAAGGTGCGGAGGCGGGGGGCTGCAGCGGCAGCGGCAGAGGCATGAGGAAGGGGGTTTGACGTAAAAGGCTAATGAGATGATGGGGTGATGGGAGGTGGCTGCTTTGAGAGTGGTAGGTGGATGGGAAGAGTTATGGTTTGATTGTGGGATCGGCTGGCCAACTTGCTGTGCCACTTGGGGGGTACATGTGTGTGTGCCGTGCCACCATGTTCTACCAGGCACCACGGCCTCGAAATGGTGCAGAGCGATGGACACGGCCAGTGATAAAGACCTAAACGACCATGGGAGTCGGCCGCAATCGTCTGGACCGTCGTCGAGTGCAGTGTCGATCCACAGTCTTGCTGCTCACGCATCCAGGAATATGCGTTGCCACGAGAACAGCCAACGGTGTGGATGCAGACAACTCACCGATGACGGTGGTAATGATGATGATAATGATGATGATGAAGCGGCTGCTGTGCCGCACTCGTGCAACGTTATTTCCAGCGAGGCCAAATTCAAATCTGCCTGGCATGGCCAGGCCGGCTGTGCCGCACAAAGTGCGCCTAATCAGCCCTATCGTGCCACCCAAAAGCGTGTAGCAAAAAAGGCCAATGCCTCGATTAAACTTCAAGCGAGACCTCTCGAGTATTGACGGATGGGGCGGGACCTGGTCTCCATCGTGACATGACGCTGAGCTGGATATGTGGCATCCATCTGGTGGTGCTGGGCGCTTTGGCAGTGGAGTCCCAACGTTGTAGAAGCAAGGCTGCTGGCGTGAAGACCGTCTCACGGCTCTCTGACGAAAGAAAGACGTGCCATGGCCGCGCCCAACGCCGACTGCCCATGACGATTTCGCCCTGTTCGTAACAGTTGGAGAACTCTATATCGCTCTAGGCCTGTCCGACCGCATTGGGCCACGTCCAGGCTCGGCGGCATTGTGCGGCTCTTTCTCCCAGACGTTCGTTTCCTTCTCCTCCCCACAGACCAAAGTACCAAGATCGTCAGATAGACAAGAGTACACGCAGCGCGCATAGAGCGTCCGCGCCGGCGGGTTTGTCCAGATTGCCCCCAAAGGCGCGCCAGCCCTCGCTTTGACAGCCTCGCCGAGCCTGCTAGAGCGACTGAGGCTCATCTAGGTGGCACGAATGCGCCTGTCAGTCCATGTTAACCTGCGGCGTAGACGCTTGACGCGCGATAGAGGCCTGTCAGGGGGGGCCTTGCACGCACAGCTCCCACTCTCCACCCCGCGGCCGCCAGCACAGTTCGCTGCGGGCCGTCCTGTCCTGGAACAGGAATGTTTACTGCGGCACGAGTGTCGCTGCGCGCAGCGAGCGAGCGAACTTACGGCGCCGTTGGGCTGACCCCAGCCCTCTGCTGCTGCTGCTGCTGCTGCTGCTGCCGCGAGAGTTGGTATCGCCGGTAAAAGGGTTGGCTGGTGAGCTGCTTCACTGGCTGACGGGCTGGTGGCAACCTTATCGTTCAATGCATTAAGACGTTGATCGCAGCCCTAATCCGCTGTGCTGCATGTCCGTCCCATGTCGCCCTCTGACTCGGACCGCTGCCGTCACCAGCAGCAACAGCAGCAACAGCAGTGCCTAGCACCACCACCACCAGCAGCAGCATTGGTCCACTGCCGCAAACGCGAGCAGGAAATAATAAACGCATAAACGGCGGAAATGCCGAGCTCTAAAAGCCAGACGCCGGCTTTGCAAATCATTCGTCACCGCAATGTCCGAACGACACACCTACCCTCCCTGCACCGTCCTCCCGTCCTTTTTTTTTTTTCTCCGCAAAAAAGCGAGAGAAAAGCCACCAGCCAGAGCCAGAGCCAGAGCTGCGAACAAAGGGACAGCCCCGGCCAAAGGCCCGCGCAAATCTGTGAGAAACAAACATGCGACGGGGATGGCGTTTCAAGGGGGTGACGGCGCCTTACCGCGTCTAGCAGCGCATGGGCACGCCTCGAGGCCGTCGATTGGGCCTCCCGCCCTGCCCCCAAAGCAACCGTGCTGGGGCACCTGGCTCTCCCCTGAGGGCTTCTGCCTCGTTGGTCGTCGGCTTTACACAGGACGAGCGCATGAAGGGCAGAAGGTTTCGAAACGGCGAGAGCTCAGCGTCGCCATGGCGTGCGCGAGGGCCATGTACGTGTGTCCGATGCTTGGATGCGTGCGTGCGTGTGTCCGTCCGCGAAATTCCTCAGGCAAAAGGGTTGGCATATTCGGGAGGCTTGATCCCGGGGGCTGCTATGCTGCTTGCCTGTGTAGAAGAGTCGTGAGGCGTTCGCCGACGGAGAGGCGACGCTGGGCTTGGGGGGTAATGCACCGGGGCCCAAGGGTCGGCCGCCCCCCCTTGTCCGTGTCATATTACGGCGTGGGGACGATGGCGTTCAGCTACCCTTCCATCCTGTACTTATATTTCGGTCGCCGTTGTCGCTGATCCATATATCCAGCTTTCGGTTCCAGCAACGCCTCCTGTGAACATCCCCGTCTACGCCTCAGTCTTGCAGACGCGCTTATATACACTATCCACCTGCCTCCCACTTCTTCTACACTGTGGATTAGGACACTTGAACCGCCTCCTCTTCGACTGTCCATCTTGACCAATCTACAAAAAAGGCATCAATTTCCTACCGACCTACCTACCTACAACACACTCTCAACCATCACAATGCCTTCCCACGTCCACGGTCTCCCCCCACACTCCACCTTTGGCCTTCCCCCTTCTCCGCGAGCCACCCGCAACAACATGCCTCGACTCGACACAAACTTTACCAGGCCCCGCACTGCCGCTTCTCCCACCACATCTCCGTACTCTGAAAAGGAGCCCATGATGCCCTTCCGCGACACCCGTGTGCGCAACGCCGACTCCATGATCTTCGTCAACGCAACCATCCCCCTGAGCCCCGTGTCCACCACCTCGGACCGCTCCGCCCTCGAGGAGAGGGAGGCACCATTCGAAGGCCTCGCCCCGCGCAAGCGCAACGGCCTCGCCCGCCTGTTCTGCTGCTTTGGCCGCGAGGAGCGCGCCCGCCGCCGCGCACAGCGCTTCGCAGAGTACGAGGAGGTGGGCACTGGCGGCCACTGGTCCGAATATTGAGACGACTACCCCAACGCTAAGGATTTCGCGCCACGACTGACAGATCTTGACTCTGGATGTTGGGGTTCCCGGGGATCGTCTGTGGGCGGCCGGCCCTGCTGTAGGGCTACCGGTCCCACCCTTGCAACGTTTCCGAGACCTGTTACCGAAGTCCGGGCAGCAGTGCATTAAGCCCCGAAGCATCTGCGGCAAGAGCCACAACCACCACGATCCGGCCATTACGCCGTGATTCGACCTTTGTTTCCTTTGTTTATACCTTTTGGGGTGCCGATTGGGGCTTTGTTTGTCGACCTTTCCTTTCTCCTTCGTTCTTTGTCGCTCACTCAAAACATTTCCTTGAGGGTTTCGGATTCAGACGATAGACTCCTTGTTTCCTTTTTTTTCTTGGTTTTCTTGTTGTTACTTGTACTGTTCTGCATAGCGTCGGCGTTGTCGGTTTCCGGGTTGGCTGTTGATGATAGGTGTTCACAGGCCGTGTTCACGGGAGTGTCCAGGACAGCGGCATGGTTCGAGTGCAAAGTGCGAGTGCGAAACGTGGAGGATCGCCGCTCATAGATAGATACCCAAGCACACACATTCAAACCTTCCATTCCATTGACAACCGCTCGGCATCGGGCCTGTGACCAAGTGCTGCACCTCAAGCCCTTCGCTTCTTTCGAGTCCTACGCTTCGATTCGGGCCAATATTCCTCTATCCACCTCCTCCCCGACTGCTCGAGCTCTTCCTCTCGGCCTGGTCGGCTGGCGAGTTCCGCCCTGAATGAATCAAGCGCCTGGTTGAAAGAAGCCTGGGCATGCGCATGGTCTCCCTGCAAATGGACACGCAGCCACTTGGGAGGTGTCAGGCGGTCCCTCTCGAACGCGTCCCGTAACCACTGGAGCCACATGCTTAGCTGTGCCTCTTCAGGTTTGTCTGACATCTTGTCCATGGGGTCGAGCGTGACGCCAGAGTTCAGATGCACGCTGTGCGACTGCCAAACTACTTTGTAGTCACGTAGCCTAGGGAAGAATCCCTCTGCTAGTAGAGCCTGTTTGAGTGATGCCTGCCACAGCTTGTTGAAATTGTAGCTAGACGGTTTATACCACTCCCACACGAAGGAGTAATCCACCTGAACCTTTTGCACTATGCCCGCTGGTTTGCCCGGAAAGAGTCGCATCTTTCCGGGTGTGAGGGTGGAACGACTTAGATGGAGAGTGTTGTATCGAAAAAACACTTCGAGTGCTTCCTCGTAGACTTGCCATGAAGTAACGAATACACACTGAAAAGCATTATCTTCGAATGGCCAGGCAAGCGTAGAACCGGGGCGGTAGGTGATGCCCCGAGGTCGGAAAAGAAGGTGGAAATAAATGGCATCCCTTAATTCTCGTGGAAAGTCATAAAGGCGAAATATCCCCGTCCATTTTGGATAGTAGGTTGCGGGTGGCCTCTTCAGGTTCTCCTTGCGGGATAGGAGCAGCGGACCAAAAGCCTCCTGGAGCTCCTTGATGGAAGAAGATGCTTGTGATTCTGAGCTTGGCAGGCCATCATCCTTGGAGCCTGGCCGTGTAGTGTCCTGAGGAAGCTCCGCCATCACGATTCGAAGTCGTCAATACAAAGACAAGTGTTCGTTGTAGAATGAGAAAAGGGAAGGAACATGAAGGAGCAGAGAGATATGGCAATGACCATGATGAATCATTGAATTCAAACACATGTGACAATTTATACGCTGGGCAAAGGGCGGCTGAAAATGACTCCTTCATGTGCCCCGGCACGGGCAGTGAGTCAATTGATCCCGCAATACGGATGGGCCTTGCTAGCGGCGTGATGAGCCATTGTTAGTCATGTGGCTGTGCCGTTGAAAGTGTCAAGATATAGACATGGCACGGAATAGCGACGGCGAAATTGCGGACCAAGTGTCGAGAAGGTGGACTCCCCGCAGAGTGGTGATGGTGATGGTCCGGTGGTGTTGAGGAGGAAGCGCAGGCGACGTCCCAAAAGCGACTAGCGTCCCGAGGTCGGGCAGTGCCTTGGCCCAGCAACCGCGATGCTCAAGAAAACTCCCTCACTCCATCGTCATCTCCACTCCAACCTCCCACTCCAGTCCAGCCTAGTATTCATCTCGGCATCCTCTATCTCACATCAAAATGTTCTCCGCCAGGCAGATATTCACCCAGGCCCAGCGCCGCACCTTCTCGGCCTCGGCCCGCCAGGTACGCAACCCACCGCAGCTTCCGCAATGCTTTTGCGCTCCCCCGGACTCGACCACTCGGGGCAATTGAGACGACGGATGCTTACTACTACACCTACAGAACTCCAAGGTCACCGTTCTCGGTGCTGCCGGTGGCATTGGCCAGCCCCTCTCGCTGCTGCTGAAGCTCAACCCTCGCGTCAGCCAGCTCTCCCTCTACGACATCCGTCTAGCTCCCGGTAAGCTTTTGCGGAGCTCCTGAACCGCCAATTGATGCTAATGCGCTCGACCAGGTGTCGCTGCTGACATTGGCCACATCAACACCAAGAGCGAGGTACGATGGCTTTGCCGGAAAAACACTCCGACCACGCTGACGAGAAAAAGGTCCGCGGCCATGACGCCACTCCCTCTGGTCTCGCCGAGGCCCTCAAGGGCGCTGAGATCGTTGTCATCCCCGCTGGTGTTCCCCGCAAGCCCGGCATGACCCGTGACGGTATGGGCGACAGCTCCGCGAGATGAACTCGAGACTGACGGAATCCAGATCTGTTCAACACCAACGCCTCCATCGTCCGCGACTTGGCCAAGGCCGCGGCTGAGCACTCTCCCGAGGCCAACATCTTGATCATCTCCAACCCGGTACGGAACCATGAGTACACTGAACATCAGCAGAGCGCAGACTAATCAACAATTACAGGTCAACTCGACCGTCCCCATCACTGCCGAGGTCTTCAAGTCCAAGGGTGTCTACAACCCCAAGCGTCTCTTCGGTGTCACCACCCTTGACGTTGTCCGTGCCTCCCGCTTCATCTCGCAGATCAAGGGCACCGACCCCGCCAGCGAGAACATCACCGTCGTCGGTGGCCACTCCGGTGCTACCATCGTTCCCCTCCTCTCCCAGTCCGGCTACAACCTCTCTGGCGAGCAGCTCGACCAGTACGTCAACCGCGTCCAGTTCGGCGGTGACGAGGTCGTCAAGGCCAAGGACGGAGCCGGCTCTGCCACTCTCTCCATGGCCATGGCCGGTGCCCGCTTCGCCGAGAGCCTTCTCAAGGCCGCCCAGGGCCAGAAGAACGTCATCGAGCCCACCTTTGTCGACTCTCCCCTCTACAAGGACCAGGGCTGCGAGTACTTTGCCTCCAACGTCGAGCTCGGCCCCAACGGTGTTGAGAAGATCCACCCCGTCGGCAAGATCACCGACTACGAGCAGAAGCTCCTCGACGTCTGCATTGGCGACCTCAAGAAGAACATCCAGAAGGGTGTCGACTTCGTCAAGCAGAACCCTGGCGCGTAAACAAATCTTGTAGATGACGAAGGAGGTGTACAGTAGTAGACGACGGTGAAGGAGTGACTCTGCTTTCCAGCGCTTGTATGATGGGACGCACCGGGACTGGGACTGGACTGGAACTGGGATCTGGATGCGCCATGGATTCGGGCGGATGGTAGGCGCAACGACTTGTGTGCGTAGATTCTTGGTTTCTGTAACCTAGGCTTAAAAATATCCACCTTTGCTCTATGTGTCTATGGCTATTGAATATCGAATATCGAATATCGAATATTGAATATTGAATTATTTGCTTTTTCCATTGAGAAAAAAATTGCTGCTCAGCTGCCACCAGCAATGGATGCGCACGTGATGCATGCAGACAGCCGGGCGGAGGGGAACTTGGCTTGCTTGGGGGCGACGGGACGCGGGGGAGTGGCCGCGCGCGGTTCCGCAGCTGCGAGCTGAGCTGAGCTGAGCTGAGCTGGGGGCCGATGTCGCTCTCGCTCTCTCTCTGCTTCTTTCACATCTCCAGCGTTTCAGGGAAAAAGTATAAACACAACAATGATGCAAAGCAAGGCAAAGCAGTACACGGAAACAAGGCCAACGCTTGATTTTGCCGATGCCAACATGACATGGCACGGCATGGCACGGCATCGCATACGGTACTCTACATCTATCTTCCCTCTCAGCATGCATACGGCGCGCAATCCATCGATTCAGAGATACAAAATTTCCCCGCTCTTCCTTTCTTCCCCTTCCCCTCCCTCCCATACACATCCCTCCACTCGCACAGTCTATATACAAAAAAAAAGAACATGTCATTGCACGAATCGAAAGCGGGATGATGGGTAGGAAAGGGGGGCATCGCATCGCACAAGGTTTCGGCAGGCGGACAAGTGTAGGCGAGTCTACAACTTTGCCTTGGGAGCGTCGAGGGTGGGGAGCATGAGGTCGCGGATATCGCCCGCGGCTTCGTTGAGGTAGAAGCTCATCTTCTCCTATAGGCAAGCTAGGTTAGCCAGCGTCCCACACATTGCGGCCCTGCAGTTTCAAACCAAGTGAAAGGAAGAGAAGGAAAGTACATACCGAGCCCAAGCCCTTGGACACAACGTTAAACTGTATCGAGTTCTCGTTAATCATGTACGCGATACCCCACCCGTCATCCACGACCTGGCTCCAGCCATAGCCGTTGAAGTACTCGGAGCTGAGCTGCGAGCTGCTAATGTACCACGTGGAGCTGTACGAGTAGGCGGGGTCCTTGTACAAGCTGGGCACATCCTCGCCCTCCTTGAGGCACTTCTTGAGGCCAAAGAGGTGGCGGTCCACGCCGCGGCCGTCGGACGCGTCGGTGATGTAGGCGACGTGCGAGTTGATGGCGGCGCGGAACAGCTTCTGAGCCTGCTCGGGGGTAACGTCCGGGTCGGCCATGGCGTTGCAAAAGGCGACGGATTCGTCCGACACGGTACGGCACGTCTCAGTGCGGCCCTGCTGGAAGCGGCGCGTGGCGGCCGACTCGTACGTGGGGCGGTTCTTGCCGTAGAACTTGTGGTATGCGAGCTGGATGATCATCTGCACGTAGGCGTCGGGGCTGCACTTGAACTTCTTGATCAGGCCCTTGCCGTAGCCCTGGTAGGCCTGGACGCGCAGCTCGTGGGCGCCAATCTGGCCCGAGAAGTGGGCCTGGGCGGCGTCGATGTCCTTTTGGAGCTCGGGCGTGAGGGTGAAGCGGAGTGGCTTGGGGTTGGGGAGGCTGGAGCGGACCGAGGGGTCGTCGAAGGGGAGGGCGTTGGAGAAGATTTGCTGGTTGGCGTAGTCGTTCAGGCGGTGCGTGGGGGTGCCGTCCATCATCGAGTGCTCGCCCATGAAGCCAGAGGTGCCGTTCTCGTTGACGATGAACTGCAGCGGCTTGTCGAACCAGCGGTTCTGGCCGTCGCCATGCCAGTACTGGTGTGCGCGCTCCTCGAGCGTCACGGGGGAGGCATCGTCCAAGCAGACAATGAACGAGGCCGACTCAATGGCTTCGATGCTGGCGGCGTTCACGTCCGAAGCAGCCTTCAGGCGCGGGTACACCTCGGACCAGACGTCGCGGTTCTGCGAAGTGAGGATGCCGACCGGAGCAGACTTCTCGGCCTTCTCCAGGATGCGCTCAAACTGCAGCTGGAGCTCGCTGGTGTTGAGCTGCTTGCCGTCGACCTCGTGGGCGACCTTCCAGAACTGGTTCTTCCTGATGACAATGATGTGCGCGTTCTCCTTGTGGGGGAACTTGACGGTGTCGTCGGCGGGCTTCTTGGGCACACGGCTGCAGTTGAACATGAACTCGTACGAGCTCATGGCCATGGGCAGCTTCTTCATGTACTCGGGCTCGAGCGAGCCCTGGTCCACCATCTTCTTGAACTCGAGCACGGCGGTCGAAATGGCGGCAGCGCGCTTGGCAGGCTGTCTCCGCTTGCGATCGTCCCTGTGCGAGTAGAAGTAGCTGACGTAGGGCACGACGGGGTCGCGGTAGGCCATGTAGGCGGCCTCGTTCCACCAGTCGTAGATCCAGTTCTTGACCTCTGGGCGCTCCCTCCGCGCAATCAGACGCTGCTGGAGCAGCTCGCCGGGCCCGCCCGGGGCGACAAAGTCATTGACGGCCTTGGTGGTGGCCTCGAACTCGGTCTTGGAGAGCAGCGGGTGAACGGACTTGAGGTACCGCTTGGCCGTCTCCTCGAGGGTTGGCACGGGCAGGCGGGGGAGCGAGTCCTCGAAGCGCAGCATGGCGCCTTTGCTGTGGTCCTCCTTGTAGCCTGGATATTTGGCAGAATATCAGCTTCTGTGGGTATAAATGTATGCGCGCCTATTGAGGCTCCTGCTGGGAGCTCTGCTGTGCTAGCATGTGAAAGAGAGACGGGCGACTGACCAGCTGGCAGCGACGAGTTCTGCCGCCGCGAATTGACGGGCGCCATGGCGGCGATCTGTTCAGAGCAGGTCAGAGGGAAGGTCTGGCGGCATCATGATGGCCTTCTGGGGCTTGTGAAAGGTACCTTTGGGAGGTGCTGGGGCAGGAGCTGGCGGCGGAGGAGCGAGGCAGAGGCGGGA